>OX377620.1:150163351-152958983 GCA_947397865.1 Polietes domitor | reverse complement strand
TAGTTATTTAGTTATTTAGTTATTTAGTTATTTAGTTATTTAGTTATTTAGTTATTTAGTTTTATTTAGTTATTTAGTTATTTAGTTATTTAGTTATTTAGTTATTTAGTTATTTAGTTATTTAGTTATTTAGTTATTTAGTTATTTAGTTATTTAGTTATTTAGTTATTTAGTTATTTAGTTATTTAGTTATTTAGTTATTTAGTTATTTAGTTATTTAGTTATTTAGTTATTTAGTTATTTAGTTATTTAGTTATTTAGTTATTTAGTTATTTAGTTATTTAGTTATTTAGTTATTTAGTTATTTAGTTATTTAGTTATTTAGTTATTTAGTTATTTAGTTATTTAGTTATTTAGTTATTTAGTTATTTAGTTATTTAGTTATTTAGTTATTTAGTTATTTAGTTATTTAGTTATTTAGTTATTTAGTTATTTAGTTATTTAGTTATTTAGTTATTTAGTTATTTAGTTATTTAGTTATTTAGTTATTTAGTTATTTAGTTATTTAGTTAGTTATTTAGTTATTTAGTTATTTAGTTATTTAGTTATTTAGTTATTTAGTTATTTAGTTATTTAGTTATTTAGTTATTTAGTTATTTAGTTATTTAGTTATTTAGTTATTTAGTTATTTAGTTATTTAGTTATTTAGTTATTTAGTTATTTAGTTATTTAGTTATTTAGTTATTTAGTTATTTAGTTATTTAGTTATTTAGTTATTTAGTTATTTAGTTATTTAGTTATTTAGTTATTTAGTTATTTAGTTATTTAGTTATTTAGTTATTTAGTTATTTAGTTATTTAGTTATTTAGTTATTTAGTTATTTAGTTATTTAGTTATTTAGTTATTTAGTTATTTAGTTATTTAGTTATTTAGTTATTTAGTTATTTAGTTATTTAGTTATTTAGTTATTTAGTTATTTAGTTATTTAGTTATTTAGTTATTTAGTTATTTAGTTATTTAGTTATTTAGTTATTTAGTTATTTAGTTATTTAGTTATTTAGTTATTTAGTTATTTAGTTATTTAGTTATTTAGTTATTTAGTTATTTAGTTATTTAGTTATTTAGTTATTTAGTTATTTAGTTATTTAGTTATTTAGTTATTTAGTTATTTAGTTATTTAGTTATTTAGTTATTTAGTTATTTAGTTATTTAGTTATTTAGTTATTTAGTTATTTAGTTATTTAGTTATTTAGTTATTTAGTTATTTAGTTATTTAGTTATTTAGTTATTTAGTTATTTAGTTATTTAGTTATTTAGTTATTTAGTTATTTAGTTATTTAGTTATTTAGTTATTTAGTTATTTAGTTATTTAGTTATTTAGTTATTTAGTTATTTAGTTATTTAGTTATTTAGTTATTTAGTTATTTAGTTATTAGTATTAGTTATTTAGTTATTTAGTTATTTAGTTATTTAGTTATTTAGTTATTTAGTTATTTAGTTATTTAGTTATTTAGTTATTTAGTTATTTAGTTATTTAGTTATTTAGTTATTTAGTTATTTAGTTATTTAGTTATTTAGTTATTTAGTTATTTAGTTATTTAGTTATTTAGTTATTTAGTTATTTAGTTATTTAGTTATTTAGTTATTTAGTTATTTAGTTATTTAGTTATTTAGTTATTTAGTTATTTAGTTATTTAGTTATTTAGTTATTTAGTTATTTAGTTATTTAGTTATTTAGTTATTTAGTTATTTAGTTATTTAGTTATTTAGTTATTTAGTTATTTAGTTATTTAGTTATTTAGTTATTTAGTTATTTAGTTATTTAGTTATTTAGTTATTTAGTTATTTAGTTATTTAGTTATTTAGTTATTTAGTTATTTAGTTATTTAGTTATTTAGTTATTTAGTTATTTAGTTATTTAGTTATTTAGTTATTTAGTTATTTAGTTATTTAGTTATTTAGTTATTTAGTTATTTAGTTATTTAGTTATTTAGTTATTTAGTTATTTAGTTATTTAGTTATTTAGTTATTTAGTTATTTAGTTATTTAGTTATTTAGTTATTTAGTTATTTAGTTATTTAGTTATTTAGTTATTTAGTTATTTAGTTATTTAGTTATTTAGTTATTTAGTTATTTAGTTATTTAGTTATTTAGTTATTTAGTTATTTAGTTATTTAGTTATTTAGTTATTTAGTTATTTAGTTATTTAGTTATTTAGTTATTTAGTTATTTAGTTATTTAGTTATTTAGTTATTTAGTTATTTAGTTATTTAGTTATTTAGTTATTTAGTTATTTAGTTATTTAGTTATTTAGTTATTTAGTTATTTAGTTATTTAGTTATTTAGTTATTTAGTTATTTAGTTATTTAGTTATTTAGTTATTTAGTTATTTAGTTATTTAGTTATTTAGTTATTTAGTTATTTAGTTATTTAGTTATTTAGTTATTTAGTTATTTAGTTATTTAGTTATTTAGTTATTTAGTTATTTAGTTATTTAGTTATTTAGTTATTTAGTTATTTAGTTATTTAGTTATTTAGTTATTTAGTTATTTAGTTATTTAGTTATTTAGTTATTTAGTTATTTAGTTATTTAGTTATTTAGTTATTTAGTTATTTAGTTATTTAGTTATTTAGTTATTTAGTTATTTAGTTATTTAGTTATTTAGTTATTTAGTTATTTAGTTATTTAGTTATTTAGTTATTTAGTTATTTAGTTATTTAGTTATTTAGTTATTTAGTTATTTAGTTATTTAGTTATTTAGTTATTTAGTTATTTAGTTATTTAGTTATTTAGTTATTTAGTTATTTAGTTATTTAGTTATTTAGTTATTTAGTTATTTAGTTATTTAGTTATTTAGTTATTTAGTTATTTAGTTATTTAGTTATTTAGTTATTTAGTTATTTAGTTATTTAGTTATTTAGTTATTTAGTTATTTAGTTATTTAGTTATTTAGTTATTTAGTTATTTAGTTATTTAGTTATTTAGTTATTTAGTTATTTAGTTATTTAGTTATTTAGTTATTTAGTTATTTAGTTATTTAGTTATTTAGTTATTTAGTTATTTAGTTATTTAGTTATTTAGTTATTTAGTTATTTAGTTATTTAGTTATTTAGTTATTTAGTTATTTAGTTATTTAGTTATTTAGTTATTTAGTTATTTAGTTATTTAGTTATTTAGTTATTTAGTTATTTAGTTATTTAGTTATTTAGTTATTTAGTTATTTAGTTATTTAGTTATTTAGTTATTTAGTTATTTAGTTATTTAGTTATTTAGTTATTTAGTTATTTAGTTATTTAGTTATTTAGTTATTTAGTTATTTAGTTATTTAGTTATTTAGTTATTTAGTTATTTAGTTATTTAGTTATTTAGTTATTTAGTTATTTAGTTATTTAGTTATTTAGTTATTTAGTTATTTAGTTATTTAGTTATTTAGTTATTTAGTTATTTAGTTATTTAGTTATTTAGTTATTTAGTTATTTAGTTATTTAGTTATTTAGTTATTTAGTTATTTAGTTATTTAGTTATTTAGTTATTTAGTTATTTAGTTATTTAGTTATTTAGTTATTTAGTTATTTAGTTATTTAGTTATTTAGTTATTTAGTTATTTAGTTATTTAGTTATTTAGTTATTTAGTTATTTAGTTATTTAGTTATTTAGTTATTTAGTTATTTAGTTATTTAGTTATTTAGTTATTTAGTTATTTAGTTATTTAGTTATTTAGTTATTTAGTTATTTAGTTATTTAGTTATTTAGTTATTTAGTTATTTAGTTATTTAGTTATTTAGTTATTTAGTTATTTAGTTATTTAGTTATTTAGTTATTTAGTTATTTAGTTATTTAGTTATTTAGTTATTTAGTTATTTAGTTATTTAGTTATTTAGTTATTTAGTTATTTAGTTATTTAGTTATTTAGTTATTTAGTTATTTAGTTATTTAGTTATTTAGTTATTTAGTTATTTAGTTATTTAGTTATTTAGTTATTTAGTTATTTAGTTATTTAGTTATTTAGTTATTTAGTTATTTAGTTATTTAGTTATTTAGTTATTTAGTTATTTAGTTATTTAGTTATTTAGTTATTTAGTTATTTAGTTATTTAGTTATTTAGTTATTTAGTTATTTAGTTATTTAGTTATTTAGTTATTTAGTTATTTAGTTATTTAGTTATTTAGTTATTTAGTTATTTAGTTATTTAGTTATTTAGTTATTTAGTTATTTAGTTATTTAGTTATTTAGTTATTTAGTTATTTAGTTATTTAGTTATTTAGTTATTTAGTTATTTAGTTATTTAGTTATTTAGTTATTTAGTTATTTAGTTATTTAGTTATTTAGTTATTTAGTTATTTAGTTATTTAGTTATTTAGTTATTTAGTTATTTAGTTATTTAGTTATTTAGTTATTTAGTTATTTAGTTATTTAGTTATTTAGTTATTTAGTTATTTAGTTATTTAGTTATTTAGTTATTTAGTTATTTAGTTATTTAGTTATTTAGTTATTTAGTTATTTAGTTATTTAGTTATTTAGTTATTTAGTTATTTAGTTATTTAGTTATTTAGTTATTTAGTTATTTAGTTATTTAGTTATTTAGTTATTTAGTTATTTAGTTATTTAGTTATTTAGTTATTTAGTTATTTAGTTATTTAGTTATTTAGTTATTTAGTTATTTAGTTATTTAGTTATTTAGTTATTTAGTTATTTAGTTATTTAGTTATTTAGTTATTTAGTTATTTAGTTATTTAGTTATTTAGTTATTTAGTTATTTAGTTATTTAGTTATTTAGTTATTTAGTTATTTAGTTATTTAGTTATTTAGTTATTTAGTTATTTAGTTATTTAGTTATTTAGTTATTTAGTTATTTAGTTATTTAGTTATTTAGTTATTTAGTTATTTAGTTATTTAGTTATTTAGTTATTTAGTTATTTAGTTATTTAGTTATTTAGTTATTTAGTTATTTAGTTATTTAGTTATTTAGTTATTTAGTTATTTAGTTATTTAGTTATTTAGTTATTTAGTTATTTAGTTATTTAGTTATTTAGTTATTTAGTTATTTAGTTATTTAGTTATTTAGTTATTTAGTTATTTAGTTATTTAGTTATTTAGTTATTTAGTTATTTAGTTATTTAGTTATTTAGTTATTTAGTTATTTAGTTATTTAGTTATTTAGTTATTTAGTTATTTAGTTATTTAGTTATTTAGTTATTTAGTTATTTAGTTATTTAGTTATTTAGTTATTTAGTTATTTAGTTATTTAGTTATTTAGTTATTTAGTTATTTAGTTATTTAGTTATTTAGTTATTTAGTTATTTAGTTATTTAGTTATTTAGTTATTTAGTTATTTAGTTATTTAGTTATTTAGTTATTTAGTTATTTAGTTATTTAGTTATTTAGTTATTTAGTTATTTAGTTATTTAGTTATTTAGTTATTTAGTTATTTAGTTATTTAGTTATTTAGTTATTTAGTTATTTAGTTATTTAGTTATTTAGTTATTTAGTTATTTAGTTATTTAGTTATTTAGTTATTTAGTTATTTAGTTATTTAGTTATTTAGTTATTTAGTTATTTAGTTATTTAGTTATTTAGTTATTTAGTTATTTAGTTATTTAGTTATTTAGTTATTTAGTTATTTAGTTATTTAGTTATTTAGTTATTTAGTTATTTAGTTATTTAGTTATTTAGTTATTTAGTTATTTAGTTATTTAGTTATTTAGTTATTTAGTTATTTAGTTATTTAGTTATTTAGTTATTTAGTTATTTAGTTATTTAGTTATTTAGTTATTTAGTTATTTAGTTATTTAGTTATTTAGTTATTTAGTTATTTAGTTATTTAGTTATTTAGTTATTTAGTTATTTAGTTATTTAGTTATTTAGTTATTTAGTTATTTAGTTATTTAGTTATTTAGTTATTTAGTTATTTAGTTATTTAGTTATTTAGTTATTTAGTTATTTAGTTATTTAGTTATTTAGTTATTTAGTTATTTAGTTATTTAGTTATTTAGTTATTTAGTTATTTAGTTATTTAGTTATTTAGTTATTTAGTTATTTAGTTATTTAGTTATTTAGTTATTTAGTTATTTAGTTATTTAGTTATTTAGTTATTTAGTTATTTAGTTATTTAGTTATTTAGTTATTTAGTTATTTAGTTATTTAGTTATTTAGTTATTTAGTTATTTAGTTATTTAGTTATTTAGTTATTTAGTTATTTAGTTATTTAGTTATTTAGTTATTTAGTTATTTAGTTATTTAGTTATTTAGTTATTTAGTTATTTAGTTATTTAGTTATTTAGTTATTTAGTTATTTAGTTATTTAGTTATTTAGTTATTTAGTTATTTAGTTATTTAGTTATTTAGTTATTTAGTTATTTAGTTATTTAGTTATTTAGTTATTTAGTTATTTAGTTATTTAGTTATTTAGTTATTTAGTTATTTAGTTATTTAGTTATTTAGTTATTTAGTTATTTAGTTATTTAGTTATTTAGTTATTTAGTTATTTAGTTATTTAGTTATTTAGTTATTTAGTTATTTAGTTATTTAGTTATTTAGTTATTTAGTTATTTAGTTATTTAGTTATTTAGTTATTTAGTTATTTAGTTATTTAGTTATTTAGTTATTTAGTTATTTAGTTATTTAGTTATTTAGTTATTTAGTTATTTAGTTATTTAGTTATTTAGTTATTTAGTTATTTAGTTATTTAGTTATTTAGTTATTTAGTTATTTAGTTATTTAGTTATTTAGTTATTTAGTTATTTAGTTATTTAGTTATTTAGTTATTTAGTTATTTAGTTATTTAGTTATTTAGTTATTTAGTTATTTAGTTATTTAGTTATTTAGTTATTTAGTTATTTAGTTATTTAGTTATTTAGTTATTTAGTTATTTAGTTATTTAGTTATTTAGTTATTTAGTTATTTAGTTATTTAGTTATTTAGTTATTTAGTTATTTAGTTATTTAGTTATTTAGTTATTTAGTTATTTAGTTATTTAGTTATTTAGTTATTTAGTTATTTAGTTATTTAGTTATTTAGTTATTTAGTTATTTAGTTATTTAGTTATTTAGTTATTTAGTTATTTAGTTATTTAGTTATTTAGTTATTTAGTTATTTAGTTATTTAGTTATTTAGTTATTTAGTTATTTAGTTATTTAGTTATTTAGTTATTTAGTTATTTAGTTATTTAGTTATTTAGTTATTTAGTTATTTAGTTATTTAGTTATTTAGTTATTTAGTTATTTAGTTATTTAGTTATTTAGTTATTTAGTTATTTAGTTATTTAGTTATTTAGTTATTTAGTTATTTAGTTATTTAGTTATTTAGTTATTTAGTTATTTAGTTATTTAGTTATTTAGTTATTTAGTTATTTAGTTATTTAGTTATTTAGTTATTTAGTTATTTAGTTATTTAGTTATTTAGTTATTTAGTTATTTAGTTATTTAGTTATTTAGTTATTTAGTTATTTAGTTATTTAGTTATTTAGTTATTTAGTTATTTAGTTATTTAGTTATTTAGTTATTTAGTTATTTAGTTATTTAGTTATTTAGTTATTTAGTTATTTAGTTATTTAGTTATTTAGTTATTTAGTTATTTAGTTATTTAGTTATTTAGTTATTTAGTTATTTAGTTATTTAGTTATTTAGTTATTTAGTTATTTAGTTATTTAGTTATTTAGTTATTTAGTTATTTAGTTATTTAGTTATTTAGTTATTTAGTTATTTAGTTATTTAGTTATTTAGTTATTTAGTTATTTAGTTATTTATTTAGTTATTTATTTAGTTATTTATTTAGTTATTATTTAATAAGATATTATTATTTATATATAGGGGTGGGTTTTGCCTTTCAGGAAATAAAACACTTGTCACATCAATTTAAATGTTTATTATAATGATTAATTAAAGAATAATGAAAGAATGTTTAAAGTTTAACAAAGTATAATGAATGTAAGCTCAAAGTTAATAACACATCGAATTAAGTTGCTGAAAGCACGTCTATACTCGTCTAGCTCTCTATGGCAACTCTTCCATTACCATCGTCCGTCCGTCCGAGTGTGTAAGTCAGTGTATTTGTATGCAAGTATGTGCGTCGGTGAGTCTGCATGACGCCGTCGCGCATGTCATGCAAGACACAACGAATGAGTCCGACGATAGCGGCCTGAGCCGCTATCTATATATCTATATATATATATATATATATATATATATATATATATATATATATATATATATATAGGGATTTCCAATAGGCACTTGACAACTTTGAATTTAATTTGTGAACGAACTATTTTACTGATATTTCACAATATTTTCATAATGGTAAAGTACACGAACGAAGAACTTATGCAAATTTACTACCGAAATTCGAAGTCGGTGACCGCATCTTTAAGAGCGTTAACTCCATTTTTTGGTCGTTATTCTCGCCCTACAAGACAAGCAATAATAAGTTTAGTTCAAAAATTTGAGTCTACATATTCATTGTGTAATGCTGCTATGTCAGTGAGGCAGCGGGTTGGTCGAAGAGACGAAAGTATCGCTGTATCAGTCGTTTCCGCGGTGTTCTCAACAACAGGACATCGCCAAGACCAGTTTATGGCGAATTTTGCGTAAGCATCTTGGTTTACAAGATCAAGCTGACTCATGAATTGAAGTCGGTGGGGCGTTTTGACTTTTTTTCGTTGCAAAAATCATAACTTCTAAAATAGGGAACATAATTACAAAAGTAAAATTTTGTTGTAAAGAAGACATCATAGGCTTTAAAATGAAGCTGCGAATTTCATCCTATACTTAATGGGAGCTTTAAAATCAGACGTTGAATATGGATTTTCTTTCTTCCCAAAAAAATTATCGCCCATGTGCTGACAACCGCATGATTTCCAAATCGCATTTTGTTTAGCGATTTCGAGATTCTAAATTTTACATTTCTATTTAAAATTGCTATGTTTAACCAAACATCTTCTTCATTTATCCGCCAGTAAAGAAAGAAAACTGAAAACAATTGTTTAAAGTAAAAATGCGAAATTTAGAGACTCGAAATCGCCAAAAAAAAATGCGATTTGGAAATCATGCGGTTGTCAGCACATGGGCGTATATTTCGTGTTATTTTACATTTACTTTTTTGTTACAAAACTATTCATTTTAATTTATTTTTGATCTAACATAACATATATTTACATATTTAGTAATATAATTATAGTTAACTAACTGAATATTGTTTTTTCGTGCTCAGTAATATATGTACTAATTTTTATATAGTTATTGTCAAAAACAGTTTTGCCACGCCCCTCCCTCCCACAGTGCTAGTTTTTTAAATATATAGCCTAGAGATTCTATCTGTACGAAGTTCCAAAAGAGACAAACGTTTTTATAATATTAATAGGAATATATATGTACTTTATGTGGGAGATGCCACATCCATCTTTCTCGTACCGCCCACTGTTTCCTCAAATTTGCACATTAATACTTTATGAACTCACACAAAATTTCAAGATTATTGTTGCCATATAACGGAATATATATTGGGTTCTAATTTTTAGAGAATCCCGCCCATTTGTATCTTGCCTACATAAGTGAAAACTTAATGAACTCACATATGTTTTCAGGAAACTTGGTGTCATGTAAGAGAAAATACTCTATAACTGATTTTAATTTCTTATGGGATGTGCCACGCCCCTTTCAACAATACCGTCCATTTTCTCCATATACCCACATTGATAGTGGACGGACTCACATAAAATTGCAGAACTCTCAGTGTCATAGAAATTAACATATTTGATAATAGATTTTAATTTCGTATTAGAGGTACCACGCCCCTTTTCCAATCCCGCCAATTTTTTGCACAACTGTCCAAATTAATATATATAAATAAATTTGTGTTGGAGGTGCCACAATTTTATTGCAATAACATGCGAATAGGCGGGTATCGGCAGCCAACTTTGATTGGATACGGCAGAGTAGTGAGAACTAAATCACGTAAAAGTAATGTCTTCCAAAGCTTATCAGAACTTTTTTAGTTAAATTCCAAATTACGAAAAATATCTATTAAAAAATGATCAAAATATAGTGTTTTTTTTTGCTACCGCGAGTTTTGGCGTAAAAATTGGGTAGATAGTTTGTATGTAACTTAATTATGAATCTTACAATGTTTTCACTTTTTGTTTTTTCTTGCGTTCTGAAAAAATTAAACAATTTTGAGCGGCTATATAAACCACAATTTTCGTCCGATTTTGAATCGGTTTTCCGATTTTTGATCGGTAATAAGTTCTCTATCAATTGGTATTATCAGTTTTTCCAAAGCTTTTATCAAATTTTTGACTTTTCCACTGATTCCTGGCAGAGGACCCACAGTGCGACGAATCACCACTTCATCCACAAAAAATAACTGTTCGGGGCTTGTCTTGTCTTGTCAGTTTTCTTAACCCTCTAGTTCCCAAGACCGCCTCTAGGCGGTCTAAGTTCAGTACACGGTCAATCATGCGCCCTTATTCTATTTGGCGTAGTCAACAGAAGACGACGTCGTTTTTTGTATTTTGTTTCAATTTCGTATTCCCGTTGGCAATATTGCCGTATTTAGATGACTGTTAAATTAAGTTTGGTACTCTGTAAGAAAAATTGGCGACGCCGTTGTTTACAATTGCCTTTGATTTTGGCGTCGGCCATTTTAGTGTTGCTTCAATGTATTGTTTACGTTAATTTTGATTTCATTAGAAAATTAAATGGAAAAAATTAAAATAACAAATAAGCGCCAGTTCGAGAAGCTAGTGGAAGAGCTTGAAAAGAATCCATCACTAGCCAGAGGATTTCACAAGGGCACTGTTCCTAATAATTTTAATGAACAGTGGGAGAGTATTGCCACTGTGGTAAATTCTCATGGACCCCCAATTAGATCTGGTTCTGGATGGCAAAAGTAAGGTAAATAGTTTGGTTAAAAACTATGCTGTTTGATGGAATTCTTTCTACAGATTTGGAGGGACCGAAAATTCAAAGTTAAAAGAAAAATGGCCATAAATAAAGCAGAAAGCAAAGCTACTGGAGGTGGAGTATTTAAGCAGCAAATGCTGAGCCCCTTGGAGGAAGCTGGGGCAAATTTGCAATGTTGCTGCCAATTTTATTGTGTTTGGAACAATTGTTGATCTTGTCCCTTTTTTTAAATGAGGCTCTATTATTTCCAAAACATATTTAAATGAAGGTTTATTCAGCCGAAAATAACTTTCAAATCTTAAAAAGGAATAAAAAATTGATTACTTAGGAAATTATGACTTCAAATAGGTCTCTTACTTCTCATCGGGCAAATTAAAAATGGAAGATTTCTGTCTAAGCAGTCTTCTTTCCAATATTATTTTTTTTGTTTTCTTCGTCACTCGATGAGTCCGAATCGGATAGAAAAAAACATTTTTATTTAAACTTTTTTTTACAAACAAATTTTTTCCCACGAAAATAGCACATAACTTACATATATTTCATCAAAAACAAGAAATAAAATGAATCAGCTGACTCTAACATTAGATATGTGTGCTGTATGTTATTGACATTTTCGATAAACAGGCAACGGCGTCGTAATACTCTTACAGAATACCAAATTAGCATAGAATTGATGTTGTCTTCGATTTGAGTTGCTGTTGCCTTGAAATTGCCGTTGATATTGCCGACGCCAAATAGAATAAGGATGATGGTTTTGCTTTTTTTCGTTTCATCTGTTTTGGGGAATCCCAAATTTTCATATTGGTGCTTTTGCAGCTTGCGCTAGTACGAAAGCCAGTTGTCAATGTCATTTGAATGAAGAAGTTTGTGAAAATCACCAAAAATAATTATTTGATTTTCGCACTCCGCGCAAAATAATTATTTTTGGTGATTTTCACAAACTTCTTCATTCAAATGACATTGACAACTGACTTTCGTACTAGCGCAAGCTGCAAAAGCACCAATATGAAAATTTGGGATTCCCCAAAACAGATGAAACGAAAAAAAAGCAAAACCTAATTAGAACCATGATTGACCGTGTACTGAACTTAGACCGCCTAGAGGCGGTCTC
Source organism: Polietes domitor (assembly GCA_947397865.1). Taxonomy (NCBI): domain Eukaryota; kingdom Metazoa; phylum Arthropoda; class Insecta; order Diptera; family Muscidae; genus Polietes; species Polietes domitor. The sequence continues at coordinate 152,947,033 of OX377620.1, read as the reverse complement.
GGGATCTAGAGGGTTAAGTGTTGTAATTTTGTGATTCGTAGTGAGCATAACCTATAAATGTCGTGTACCAAAAGATATACGTATTACTCAACATGACTCAATGTGTAAATGTGAAAGTGTTCGTCTGAGTGTGTTGTTTATGGTAGAATTAATATCTCCTCAGCATTTTTCGGCAAACTCCTACAATTGCCACTTTATTTTAGCACAAATTCGATTAGCCATAGTACATATATTTGATCATATCTCTGAATCAGATTTGTGTATGAGACCCATCAACATCTCATTTTAAAGGTATTGTAAGTACCTTTAAAATGGTATATAACGTTATTCACATTTCTGTATATTCCTGAAATAATTATTTAAATTGCAGTGACAAGTAGAATATTTGTACGCTATATTTTGCTTTTGTAATAATGTTCAGAAAAACATTGTTCGTCAAAGCGAATGGAGTTTCATTATTTTAAGCTTTCTTAAAATTTTGTCTTTGGTCAACCTGTACTAATACATGGTGATAATTATGTTGGTTATATATTGAGTTTATATGGGAGGTTGTAGTGGGTGTGGTCCGATCGGTCCATTTTTATTTTTTAAGTGTGTTTTGTCTTCTTCTACTTATTCTGAAGTTCTCTATTCAAAAGTTTAGACAACTCATTTGTCTTCGGTTATTATACTTCTTGCTTTCTTTGCTAGCTATTAGAGAAAAAAAGAATATTATTCAAATTTTCTATGGAATATCGTGCCAGCAAATTTTTTCGCAAAATCCTCTAAACTGTCTTTAATTTAAAATGTAAAATGTAATTTAAATGTAATGTAAATGTCGCACTTATGCCCTGTCTTAGGGTGATTATTTATCTTTTAGTTGCATTTAAATTACTAATAACATATGTAAAATCAATGAAAAACATATGTTTTCAGTCATTTAACTAAGTGAGGTATTTAGAGACCCACTGAAGTACAGACCATTATACTCCTAAATTTATAGTTCAAATCCTGATGATGTGTTCGAGGAATATTTAAATATTAAATAACAATTTACTACAAAAACTTATCCATAAAATAAATTAATACCGTTTCCGAATTTGGAACATCAAAATTACATTTGCAAATCTCTTCGACAAAATGGTTATAAATTTGTGCAATCCAAATATCCCGGAAATTATTTCCTTTCAGAGCATAAATGAAGAGACAAAAAATGTCTCCTTTAAATAATAAATCATGATGGAGGCGGGGAGAGAATTACTTTGCATTAGGGAAGGAGGCGGAGCTCAAGAGTGAATGTGGCCTGTAATAATTTTACGAGCTAATAGCACTACTAACTATCGACCGAACGCGATTTGCTTAACCACCATCTTGTGAGATACTTAGAAACCAATGACTTACTTAATGATCGACAGTATGACTTCCGTTGGAGAGAGTAAGGATGTTGCTCTAGATATCTCCAAGGCCGCAGGGCTAAGTCCTTTTTTCTTATTTTCATCGACGACCTCTTGGATCGGACTTCGAATCCAATATACTCATTTGCGGATGACAGCCACCTCTGTCATTCATACTCATTCGATCATAGACCAAGTCGTCAAGAAATTGAAGACAAAAGGCGATTTCTGAATGGGGTCGAGTGAATAGAGTAGATTTTAATGCACTCAAGACCCAGTGCTCCTTGTTGTCTCACAAGCGATTCACTGATCTAACGGTGTCATCGATTTTAATGAACGGTGAGGATATTGAGCAATCAGATACTCTCGATGTTCTAGGCATGAAATTACAACGTGATGTTCGTTGAACAAAACATGTATTTGATGTGTCGAAAAAAGAATTCAAATGTTTAGACTTTTTAAAACGATGTAAAAAATATTTCACACCCTCTGATCTTCTCAATATCTACATACCAAATACATCATACATCAGACCAAAGATGGAATACAACACCCACATATGGTCGGGTGCTCTAGCTTCATCACTGGAGCTACTTGACAGTGTCCAGAGGAGGGCGATGGTGTTGATAGGCGACGCTAGGATATCCAATTCTATTGTCTCCCTTGAACACCGTCATTGTTCTATCGATACTTTCATGGTGTTTGTTCTTCGGAAATTCGTGATCTTATACCGCCCGTGAGAACGTTCGGTAAAGATAAGCGACTCTCCAGGAACGCTCACCGATTTGTCGATTGTACAACCGGCCGCACTACACATTACAGAATAAATTCGTTCTTCGCCCGTACTATCCGTATGTGAAATCGACTTCCGGCAAATATTTTTCCCTCCAATTACGACATTCAGAGATTTAAAAACAGACATTTCAACAATCGGTGGGGCGGAGAGAACATTCGGCAGAAATTTGGTACCAACCCTCTGTACCAGGATGCCATCCCAAGAAATCGTCCTTGAGATTTGTGGGAGAGGGCATCCTTTTTGTCCCAAATAACGAATGGTAGTTCGTACGAATTCACATTTATCGAAGTTAACTAACATCTACGCGGATTGTAGTCTTAGGACAACGATGTTGAGGGTTTCAAGATGTTTCTGCAATGTCCTACCGAGGAATATTATATATTCTAATAAACCAAAACTAGTGGGTGAAGGTCGGATAATATTATCTGGTCCACTACTCGTTGGAAAGTAGCTGGTGCCGAATGTAGGCCAAATGACATGACCTTCTAGTGGAATAACCCGAGATGATTGGTCAAACGGGTAGCCACTCTGCTGCAACCCACCCACATGCCGAATGAATGAGAGGCGAGCATTATGAAATTAGGAATTTGTTGATGACAAGTTTTAGTATAAATGTGCGTTATAGGATGCACAAATAAGTTTGAACTCTAAAAATAGAAAATAGAAAAATAGAATAGAAAAATATAAAGCTTACAAGCTATTTGCCTGAGTGAATACATCCCACGTGGTCATTGATTACTTCGCTATATAGAATGATAATACAGTGGCTCACACAACATATTAAAGTGATATTACAAGACACTTGACATTGAAATAAAACCACTTGTGTTTATAAATGCAGAGGCATCTTATTTACCTTGCCAAACCATCTGTATACCTGTATAAGAGCATTTCGTCGCCGACGCCTATAATATATAGGGCTATAAATTGAAAGCTGGTAGTAAGCGAATAAGAGATCCGATGTGTGAGTATAATTTATACAATTTATTTTTAAATACAATTTATTAAACAATTCTCAAGAAATAAGAAATACTATAAACTTTGAATATTAATTTAATTACTTTATATTGATTTATCAATATATTTAAACACATAATAACATTTAAACGTACAAAACAACATAAACATAACTTAAAATTAATATCACAGATGATTTTACTAAATTGCGATGCTGTAACTGACACTTATGTTATTTGTGCTTTTTTAAGTTAATCGTTCTTTCATTGCATTGCTGTTGTTTTTCAATTGGTGTTTTAATGTTGGAAAACACCTCGCTCAATGTTCTATGTGGCTTGTAAGCAAAACTTGTTTTTTTTTTATTTCATTGTTGTTCGTAGATTTTTTTGTCCAACAGTCCAGGGATGTATTATACACTGTGAAAATGTGTCATAGTAAGATTATTGTTAGAATTTGTACTGATTGTGGTTGATTGTATTTTAGATTGATTTTTAATTTTCCTTTTTGTTTCTTCAATTAATTGCGTGGTTAGTTTTTTGGGGAAACTATTATTTGGTAATATGTCCGTTATTTCTTTGATGTTTTTTTGTGTGGAATTCTTCGTCACTTATTGTCAATATTCGATGTATTATACCTTTTGCAGTGTTAATTATTTGAGATCTTGGCTGAGTAGCATTGTAGTTCAGGATTCTACCAGTTGATGTCGCTTTTGAATGCCAGTCAAATATTATTCTTCTTCCCTTTCGACGTAAATTTTTGAAAAAATTGTGCTAGGCGAGCACAATTTTTGGATTTTCAAAAATTGCGATTTTAAGGAAATTATACCATTTTTTCGAAATTTTAATAAGCTTGAAACGGCACAATTCTCTACGCGACTAACACAATCCAGCGCAACTTTTGTTTTTGCCAAAAAATGGTAATTCTAGAATTTTTACAAAAAGTTGGCGCTTTTTAGAATATGATAGCGAAATTGTGCTACGCGAGCTCAAATCAGCACAACTCTTGGATTTGTGAAAATAGCGATTTTCGCAAAGTTATATTAAAAAAAATGAAAATGACGATTATTTTGTTAACCATTGAAATTAGCACTATTTAATGCATCATGAATAAATTGTGCTGGGTGAGCACAATTTTTGAATTTGCCAAAATCGTGATTTTCACCAGGGCTGTGGAGTCGAGGCAAAATTGCTCGACTCCGGCTCCAACATTTTATAATGTTTCGACTCCTACTCCAGAGTCGACTCCGGATGTTTAATAATATTTAGTGTTGTATTTTTTCAATAAACAAACAAAAAGATATTCTATAACTACACTAATAAAATTGATAAAAACTATCATATACTTATTTAAATGTTCTTACAAACAGAATTACATTTGCCAACTCCTCTTTCATTGAGGCACGAATATAACTTTTTAGAAGTTTTAGGGCGGAAAGTAATCTCTCTACGCTCACTTGAGTAGGTTGTATTGCAGTTGCTACTAATACCACATGACGATTAATTTTCGGGTAATATCCAACTACTTGGTAGAAATCATTTTTGTCTTTTCTGTCAAAATTTTTTATTTCTTCCAATTCCCGATAAAAGTTTTGATTTTGTATTTCAATAAAATTCTATTTAAAGGGCGACACATATTCCCGCCAACAGAATAGAATTCTTCCTTATTTCCGTCTCTCTTCTAGTCATTGAAGAAACAATATCGTTTGAAATTCCATTTTCAAATTTCTCCAATTTAAATAGTAGTTCCTTCCAATCCCTGTAAAAACCACCAGGTGTCAAATTCTCGCTTTGGAATTTTTTGGTTACAATACAATGGCTTGATCCCAATATTTTTCTGCTAATGAGAGGTCATTATTGTCCAAATCGTTTAAATAACTTATAATTTCAATTAGACGTTAGTCGTTGACGACGTAAACGAGTCGCTTGATATATAATAGTACCTATGTCGGAATGTCTCTTTAAAATTGCATCAATAAATGAATACCACATTAACTTCACTTTTATTTTAAATTGTTTACAATTTTTTTTAGTTTTTTCGTTTGTATTTTCTTCGTCTGTAATAAATATTTGATTTGAACTTGGATATTGTCCTGGCTCAAGACCATTTTGCATCTATATTTAATAGGCATGGTGACATTTATTACTTGGCTGTAGTCTACCACGATCATGATTTCGACCATGTCAAGTCTTTTTAAGTGCCTTCGCAGCGACTTTTCAACATCAAACCCGGCCTCTTTAAGGAGATGATTCTCACAAACGAACGAGAAGCACAACTCACTTGCCGAATTTGCGTTTAAAAAATCGCACCAAGTAATAAAGTACACATGCCATCTTATAAAATTATTGTATTAAGACATTCTCTCCTTGGTCAATTCGACGATGAATATGTGCTGATATCAGTTTTTCACTGAAAACTTTTCAGCTAGTTTGTGGTTGAACTTAACAATGGCGGAAGATAATTACCTTGCCTTTCTGCACACATTAGCATATTATAGTAATGCTGTTGGTTTCTACCTGTTCTCTTGTTATTTCCATCGATAATCTTCCAAAGTTCCCTTATCAGCACATATTATCACCCAAAGTGAAGCGCTTTACATGGCATCCATATGCCCATTTGGTGCTTGTTGTGATGGCTTGTACCTGGCGCAGGTTTCACAGCTTCTTACGCACTTACGATTCTTCCTGAGCCAAACCGGGGCAGTAATAAGGTTCTTGAACGCGTTTTAAAGTCTTAAAAACTCCGAAATGCCCGGCGATCGTATCATGGTTAGTAGTTTTTTTCATCAGATTTCTGTTGGGACGCATCGTTTCCATTCCGGCCTTGCATCTACTATTGATGAGCGGGATTTGCTACCTTATTTTTCATTTTCCTATACCAATCGCATGGGAGGACGCGTTGGTAAAAACCGACCCCTATAACTTCTAAGCTTGCGTCGGTTTGCAGAAAGAACGGTCGATTGAAGTCCGGGCATCACAAGACTGGGGCCTCTGTTAATGCTTCCTTAAGCCGAGTGAACACCCATTGTGTTGGGTCGAAGAAGTTGTTCTTTCTTAAGTGGGTAAATCCAGCTGAGAGATTCGGAGTTCAGTAGATTGTTGGACTCGTGCTTTAAATTTTTGTCGTGGATGGAACCCGACGTTCCATCGTTGGATTGGGGTTTCCGCAGTGTGTATTCGCGTCGGGTTCCTGGGCGCCATTTGTCACTTTTTTGTCAAAGGCTGAGGTAGATCAGTCGTCTCCAGGGTCAACTTAAGGGCCAACAAACCTTACTACGTACTCGGACGATTCGCGGCAGCGGTCGAACCGCGGATGCGAACGGATCACCTTAACTAATTACTGGGTAAGCAAACGAATCGCGAAAGCGGACGAATCGCGTTAACTAGCTACTGGTAAGCGAACGATTCGCGGAAGCAGTCGAACCGCGAATGAGAACGAATCGCGTTAACTCGCTTCTTTGGACGCGAACAAATCGCGGAATATGATACTGTGGTTCCAAAATGGACTGTGGATTTGGTTCCGGTGTCTTCTCAGAAAAAGCTGGCTTCCTAACAGCTGCAGCGTCTTTCAGGCGGAAGTCTTCGCAATTAAGGTAGCATGCAGTAGATTCTCCTCTGTAGGCACAACGTGTCGCATAGGAATCTTTGTAGACAGTCAGCTGCACATTTGTCTCTAATCGCATAACATCTACAATAGTAGGTCAGTGTATTGTTGAGCTGTCCAGATTGAGCTGTCTCATAGGGCTAAGCTCAGCCTACTATGGGGGTCAGCAGGTGGCGGATAGCTGTACAGCTGCGTACGCAGCCCCCGACCAAGAGCGGCAGTGTCCGAGGGCGTACCATAAAAAGTACAAGTGCCCAACAAAGACACTGTGACATGGCGAATGGATGCCGCCAGTAACTAGGTATCTCCCACAGGGGTGCCCTCAAGAGAGGTGCACGACTCCGTAGGTGACGACTCCGTGACTCCCCAGTCTACATAAATCCAGTAGCGTCTGACCCAGATTGGGCGGCTTTCTGGTCAGCATCTGTTCCCCATGTTAGGCGGCTGATAGTTTAAATTCCTGGCGGCCAGGTATAAAACGCTACGGGTAGGATCCCGGAAAATAAAACAAATAATGGAAAAGTTAGAGAGAACAAATTTATTTACAGTGCAGGGAGTAATGCCCCCAGTGCCGGCGGCTTTGGGTAGTGAGCAAGCAGGCTACCAGTCGTCGATATCCAGCGCCTGTAATGTTACCCCGGTAAGCTTAGCCAGGGTAGCAGATAATGTTACAAGACAAAGACGAACAGAAGGAACAGAGCCCCTTTAGAAGAAGCACTGTTATAAAGAGGACACCCCCAACCGGAGGCAACAAAAAGGCTGGCTTAGTGAACGAGGCAACGACGCCACTGACTGATAAAGAAAAAGATGTAGTCAAACCCAAAGATGATACTTGGGCAAATGATAGTCGATCTCATGGAGTATGTTAAATGCCGGAATAATGTACACCATGCCATTAAGGAACAGGTGAGGGCTATAAGAGCCATGTACAACAAAGCTCGCGATGAAAAAAGTTCTGGCGAAGACAGTGTCATCAGAGAAAAATGCAACCGATCCACGCAAACCTCCCCCAAGACCTGGCCCAGTAAAAGGGAAGAAAAGAGGCGCAGGGACCCTACAGATGCGTTATCCAGTACAGAAACACCAAAAAGACAAAAAACAAAGAGCTGGTGCCCCACCAAGAAGAAAAAGCCGCAGAAGGGAAAAAGATGATAACGACATAGAAAAATCCAAAAATGAGTGGACAACAGTGAAGAAGAAGAATATAAGATCACGAAGGGTTAGACCAGATACCATGATTATATCCGCTAAGGGAGAAACCTCATATGCGGACATTCTCAGAAAAATAAGAACCGATCCAGACCTAAAGAAACTTGGAGATGAGGTGAACAAAGTCCGCAGAACTCGGAACGGCGAAATTATCCTGGAAATGAAGACAAACGGTCTGAATATAAAAGAGCGATTTAAGGAAAAACTCGAAAATTCCCTAGAGGGTTGCGTTGAAGTGAGGACACGCAAACAAGAGATGGTTGTGGAATGCAAGGACATGGACGATATCACAAAAAGTCCGAGATATACACCGCCTTTGGAAAAGCTCTAGAAATCCCAGATCTAGACAATACAATACATACATTAAGAGTCTTCGCAAATCCTATGGAGGAACACAAACTGCAAAAATTAGTCTGCCAGTCGAAATAGCACGTAGGGCCCTAGAAATGAACAAAATTAGGATTGAATGGTCCATATTCCGCATTCGGGAACCAGTAACACCTACACAGTGCTTCAAATGTCTTGAGTTTGGGCATATTGCAAATACCTGCAAGACGGGAACCACCCGATCACACCTCTGTCGCAAATGTGGATCTGAAGGCCACATAGCCAAAGAATGTAAATCCGATCCGAACTGCATGTTGTGTAGATCAAACGGCTGCGATGTCCTGGACCATATTGCAGGAAGTTACAGATGTCCAGCTTTCAAAAAGGCGCTTTGTGCCAGATATAAATGGGATTTATTCAACTAAACACAAACCATTGCGCAGTAGCCCAGGATCTACTGGCACAGACCATCTGCGAACAAAATATAGATGTTGCGCATAAGCGAGCCATACCGGGATCTAGATAAAAACGTATGGGAGAAAGATACACTAGGTAAAGCAGCCGTATGGGCTTGTGGAAACAAGGCAGTCGAGGAGGGAATGAAGCAGCCAGGCGTAGGCTTCGCCAAAATAAAAATTGGTGGTATTTATGTGTACAGCTGCTATATTTCACCAAACATACCAACATCAGAATTCCAGACAATAGTGGATAACCTTGCAAGAGACGCAATGAAACACAGCCAAGTAGTTATCGGAGGGGACTTCAACGCATGGTCCATCGACTGGGGTTGCCCGAGAACAAACGAGCGAGGTCGAATACTCCTGGAATCTTTCGCTCTTCTGGACTTGACCCTAAACGAAGGGAATGCCTTTACTTTCAGAAGATCCGGTTATGGATCAATAGTAGTCATCACATTTGCAAGCAAAGCGCTGGCCCGTGGCATTAAGTGGGAGGTTAGTGAGCACTACACACACAGCGACCATCAAGCAATCATATTTTCACTTACTCGTAGTAGTATTTCCCGTGTAACCCATGCAAAAGCAACCCAAAACGGTTGGGGTAGCGACAAGCTCGATGTAGCATCATTTGAAGAATCATTCACAAACCAGACCATTGAAGACGGACCTGTTAACGAAATTGCAGATAAATTAGTCGCGGCCATGCAAAAGGCATGTGATGCATCAATGCCAAGATGGAGATATAGCCAGAGGAGAAAAGAAAATCACTGGTGGAATGATGAAATAGCCACGCTAAGGAGAGAGTGTTTAAAAAAGGCGCCGATACCAAAGGGGAAGGCTAAGCTCAGACTTCCAACTGAAAAGAGAGGCGTACCACCAAGCAAGGAAAGAGCTTCAAATTGCTATAAACAAAAGCAAATCTGAAGGCTTTAAGCGCCTATGTAATGAGGCTGACTCCAACCCATGGGGCAATGCGTACCAGATTGTAATGTCACGCCTAAAAGGAAAAAAATCGGCCCAAATAACCTGCTATACTAGTCGACAAAATAGTGAGCACGCTATTTCCACAAGGAGACCCTTTCAATGGAACTAGGCGAAACGGGAACATAACAAACCATATTGCAGTCACAGAGGATGAGATCCTTAAATTGTGCTCAAATATCGGAGACGATAAAGCTCCTGGCCTTGACGGGATTCCCAACAAAGCATTGAAGATTGCCCTTAAAGACCACAAATATTTGTCCGATTATTCAGCCTGAAAGATGGTGTATTCCTCAATAACTGGAAAAAACAGAAACTAATTCTGATACCAAAGCCCGGAAAAACCCTCGGAGAACCTCAATCCTACAGACCGATATGCCTCTTAGACACGGCTAGCAAATGTCTAGAGAGGATAATTTATAACAGGCTGCTGAATTTGTAGAATATGCAGAAGTCAATTCACCAAAGCAATATGGGTTCCGCAAAGCGAGGTCAACAGTGGATGCAATAAACTCAGTTGTGAACATGGCGAGAGAAGCAATTCAAGGCAAAGGGTGCTCTAGAAAGTATTGCGCGGTGATCACACTCGACATCAGGAACGCGTTTAACTCGGCAGGATGGAGGCACGTAATGCTATCTTTGAGAAGACTCAACGTACCGGAGTACCTAATTAACATTGTAATGGACTACTTCTCAAATCGGTCATTGAAGTACGAAACAGATAACGGCATTGAAACGCGTAATGTTACTGCAGGTGTTCCGCAAGGCTCTGTCTTAGGACCGCTGCTATGGAACATTATGTATGACGGAGTTTTCAACCTAGAGGTACCAGAAGAAGTAAATATTGAGGGATTCGCCGATGACATAGCTGTAGTAGTACAAGCGCGCCACCTAGACGAATTACAGCTATATGCAAATGAAGCTATACACACTATAGGAATTTGGATGAAAAGCGTGAACCTTAACCTTGCTGAACACAAAACGGAGGCAGTACTGATAAGCAGCAAAAGAAAGCCAGAAACTCTGGAAATAAAAGTAGGAAAGACGACCATAAAGTAATCCGATGCCATAAAATACTTAGGGATTATGATAGACAACCGCTTAGATTTCAAGCAGCACATCGTATACTCCTGCGAAAAGGCTACCAAAGTAGTAAATGCGCTGGCCAGGATGATGCCAAACATAGGAGGCCCGAGACAAAGCCGAAGAATATTACTCGCCAGAGTTGCAAACTCTATTCTCCTTTACGCATCTCCAATCTGGGAAGCATCGATGAGATTAAACTCGAAGAAGAATATGCTCTCTATCTTCCGCAGAAACTGCCTAAGAGTCTGCAGCGGATATCGCACAATTTCGCTTGAGGCAGCATGTGTGGTAGCGGGCATACTGCCAATAGACCTAACAGCAAGAGAATTTTCCAGAGTATACGAATCAAAGAGAATAGCCCCAGACACAGATTACGAACTTATTAGACGTGCGGAGAGAAGCGGCCAAGGGAAGGTGGACACACAAACTTATTCCTAATATACAAAACATACTACAACCTGACGCAGTTTCTGACGGGACATGGAGGATACTACCTCTACCGATTCGGACACGACATTTCTCCCAGGTGTCCTGTATGTGTCAACGATGGTGAAAACGCGGAACATGTCGTATTTATCTGCTCGAGATTTGCACAAAATGGCAATAATATTGCATTCGTTTTAGGCAATAGTGTGACAGCCGATAATGTGGTCGACCTGATGCTTAGGTCGGAATCAAATTGGAAGAAGGTGAATGATTTCATCAAGTATGTGCAGGACAGCCTACGAAAAAAAGAGGAACTGAGGAAGAGTTCACGGGAAGCAAATAGGGTCATATAGGCTAAAAAAAAAGAAAGAAAAAAGATTGAGCTGTCTGTCTGAAGTCACTCTTATATGGATCCCTGGACATAGACTGTTATGGGAACGAACTAGCTAGAGAATGAGTCTACTATGAGTACCCTCGCTACGGAGTCGTATTTTCATGCTCTACATAGACTGAGATAACTTATGTGGAAAAACGTTAACACATCTCAAATATACAGACAAATATAAGCCAGATTAAAAGGAACGCATCAAGAGTGATAGCAGTGCTGCCGGTTCATTTGCCAATTGGAAACCATGTGCGACCAATGAAGCTGGAATTCAACAATCACTACCGTAGCTGCGACAACGAAAAGGAAGAACCTTCTTTTGCGACTACACAACTCTAATAAACCCACAGCAAATGCCCTTTAGGAAGCACTTACTACACGTCATTGATGAGATATTGATATTAGAGATTTAATCAAATATCTCAATCTTTCAAGCTGGATATAACAGTGCTCTGCGTGGTGTGCTCTCCAGTGAGAGCGGACACGTAAACCAACCAATCAATGATTTCCCAAAATTAAAAACCGTTTCCATATTGTTCGTTAAATTTTATTGTTGGAATTATTTTTTACCTAATAATGTATGTATTATATATTCAAAATGTTAATATTTCTCTATTTATCAAATACTTCTTAATAAATATATCCATACATGTTTTTAAATAGCTTCGTAAAAAACTACCAAATGTAAAAAGTTATCAGGATAACTTAGGTGTTCCGACATCCATTGTAGATGAGTATCGATGTGAACATCTATTCCATGAGTTCGAACGCCAACTGAAAATATAAAAACAGTCATGTTATTAATCTTATATTTATTATTTTTGAATTGACTGCAGCGCCAGCTTAATTATTTTTTTTTTTGTATTAAAAGTTAAAAGCGAAACCCTATCGCCTATTAATCATGGGCTATCTCTGATAATTCAATTTTGTGTATCACCTCATCGCACATGGAAAGAATTACGTAGAAATGTTTCCAACCTGTATTTCAGCACCAACCCTGCTTTTCGACATTGCTCTAGAAGTTGTTCTTTCTTAAGTTGGTAAATCCAGCAAAGAGAGTAGAAAAAGGTTGAGTAGATTGTTGGACTCGTGCTTTTCCTTTTTGTCGTTGTTGAACCCTGACTTAATTCGAGGCCCCGTTTAGCCACAGCAGAACGTCGCGGTAGTAATCTACTTACTTACTACAGGCGAATTAACTAATTACTGGGTAAGCGAACGAATCGCGTTAATATGATACTGAGGCTCCAAAATGGATTGTGGAGTTTGCTCCTGTGTCTTCTCAGCAGAAGCTTCCTGACAACTGCAGCGTCTTTCAGGCGAAAGTCTTCGCAATTAAGGAAGCATGCAGTAGACTCACCTCTGTAGGCACAACGTGTCACATAGGAATCTTTGTAGACAGTCAAGCTGTCCTTTTGTCTCTAATCCCATAACATCTACATACATAGGAATCTTTGTAGACAGTCAAACTGCCCTTTTGTCTCTAATCGCATGACATCTACATTAGTAGGTCAGTGCATTGATGAGCTCTCCAGACTGAGCTGAACTAGGGATGTCAAAACCGAAAACCAGTTAGCCGGTGTTAACTCTGACACCCTCCACCGGTTTTTTTAAACATCGTCATTTTCGACAAACTGGGGAAACAAACTTCACAATAATTTGGTAATTTAAATAAACAAGATCGGCGATTTAAGTTAATTTCCATTTATCATATGAAAATAAAAGTAGAAAATAAGTAAATAGTAAAGGGTGATTTTTTAGCTATTATCTTTTTGGCATCACTGGTTTAAACAGCTGACGCACGTTTCGTGTTTTGTTTCACTGTCAAACATCTTCAGTTTGGTCTATAATTTAGCCAAGAATCGTCTTACAAACGAACAACGCTTGCAAATTATTGAATTTTATTATCAAAATGCGTGCTCTGTTAAGAAAGTTCATCGCGCGCTTCCATTTTATGGTCAGTTTAATCGACCCACTGAAGCGGCTATTCGGGCTATTGCGACTAAATTTCGCACCAAATTTACATTGTTGGGCATTAAACCACCAATACACTTACGTAGAGTGCGAACTGAAGAAAATATCGCAGATGTATCGGCCAGTATTAATGATGACCATCAATTATCGATTCGTCGCCGTTCGCAGCAATTGGGCCTCTGTTACTCGAAAACGTGGAAATGCCAAAATTGGACTAAGCGGATGGACCATTTGAGGCGCAGTCAAGATCAACACTTGCATGAAATAATCTTCAAACATTAAATTATATGGTCCGTACTATCGATTCAAATAAAGATTTCATGCATTTTTCTGAATTTTATGTTTTTTTTTTGAAAAACTTTCCTATAGCTTTTAAAAAATCACCCTTTATTTGAATTCTTATGGATTAATGTTTTTGTGTTCAATAGTCTCAAAAAAGTATAAAATAATATAAAAAGTTCCATTTTAGCTTATAAATAAAAAACCATTTTGACCGGTTTCACCGGTTTTTTTTCAAATTTTAAAAAGTTGCAAATTTTTGAACAAACCGAAAACAGGTTTCCCGAAGAGGACCGGTTTTTGACATCCCTAGTCTGAAGTCACTCGTATATGGATCCCTGGCCATAGACTTTTATGGGAATGAACTAGCAGACGAGTTGCCAAGAATGGGATCTACTACGCTACGGAGACAATATTGGCTTCACCAGAGACCTTCCAAGCCAGATTAGAAGAAACGTAACAAAAATGATAACAGTGCTGACGGGTCATTTGCCAATTGGAAACCTTGCGCTACCAATGAAGCTGCAAGTCAACGATCACTGCTGCGACAACGAAGAGGAAGAAGAGACAGTCGAGCATTTATGCGACTGCCCTGCTCTAATAATAAGAGTGAAATAGGATAAATGTTGGTTGTAAAGTCAAAAATTGTGAAAAGTGCATTTAGAAAACCCCGTTTAACTTTCTATCATATAGAGAATACCAAAATATTTTTTGGCATGTAATATTTTTTGATGTGACTAAATAGGGAATATTTGTAACAGAATGCTTTTGCCCAGATAGAGAATGGCGAAACAAATATAATTGCAACCACTAGTTTTGTATTTTTGCAACAATTGCAGCTTTTTCCGTGATTTACTATAAGTATGTTACAGCTCACATTGGTTCTTAATACACATGTAAAAAATCCACCGCATCGGTTGGATAGATCGTGAAAAAAATACAAAACAAAAATGTCATGCATACACTGAAAGAAAAATCGTTCGTTGTATCAACGAATCTGATTCGTTATTGCGATTTCGTTACAGCAACGAAATATTACGTTCCCACAACAAACCGCAACGTTGCTGCAACGATTTGAAAGTTTATGGTATGAAACCCGTTTTTCGTAGTTTCGTTCCTGCAACAATGATTCTCATTCACATTGTTGGAGTTCTGCCTTAAGTAGTTGAGGTGCTATTGCAAATAATCACTTCGAAGTCCATGAAAGTTATCATTAAATTAAATTCTCTATACTGAAAAAAATCGTTCGAGGTCGGGACGAATTTTGTATTTGAACATCAACTAACGTATGCGTTCGTTGCTGCAACGAATATCAACGAAACAATATTGTCGCAGGAACGAAGCAGCATTGAAGTGAAATGAAATTTCGTTGCATTAACGAAACTTTGTTCGTTACATCAACGAACGCCGACGTTGGTTGACTTCAATGAACAAATTCGTTGCGGCAACGTAGAAATTCGCTACGGTTACGAACGTGTTTCAGTGTACAAATCATTTTAGCCATATTTCCCGCGAAAATGTAATTTTTTCAAAAATATTCAATTTGTATTTTTTGTTTACCGAAATACCCACATTTTTTGTCAAAACAGATCGATCTTGCCAAAAACATGGACCCATTTTAAACCTAGTAAGTTTATTGTGCAAAAATGATCCACTCAACATGCCCTTTGAGAATTATGGGTTTATTGTTATTAATATTATATTTATTATTTTTGAATTGTCTGCAGGGCCAGCTTAATCAATTTTTTGGCATTAAAAGTTAAAAGCGAAAACTTATCGCCTATTAATCATGTGTTATCTCTCATACTTCAATTTTGCGTATCACCTCATCGCACAGTGGTTTGAAATCGATTTTTTAGAATTCATTCTGTAGCTTTTGCACGGAAAAATCACGCAGAACTGTATTTTTATTCAATATTTCGATCCCCTTCGATGATCATCTTCAGGAATTCTACAATTACATACATAAAACATATAAATTACATACTTAAATGCATCTATGTCATTTCTTGAAGCACTGACTTGTACATTTCTTTTACTTTTTCCAAAGCGCAGTTTGTAGCTCTGTATTCATTCGTTGTGCTGTGTTGGTGTTCTGTATGTGTAACATTTCGAGTCATGCGGTTGTTATAGTTGTTCTCACATTGTAATACACTCACTTTCTCTAAATCTACCATGTGTTGTTCTATGGCACAGTGGGTTGTGAGATGATGATGATGACTTGTGCCAACGTAAACCTTGTCACATTTTATAGCTGCCATTGCACTTTATTCTGTATATTAGATTTTTCCATATTGTCCGTCTTCGATTTTAAATTAGTAAATAATTTTTCCAATGTGTTGTTGGTTCTTGGAGCCATTTTATATTTGGCTTCATCTATACAACCTGATTGTTCCAATCTTTCAGAGAGGTTGGGAACATATATCACAGCCTTGTAAATTGTCGAGCTCTTTTCTTGTGGTGTTTTTTGCTTGTTTTACTATCGAGTATGAGTTTATTTACTGTTTTCTCGGGGAAGCAATTTTGGTATAGAATATCTTTAATTTTTATAATGTTGTCATCATATTGTCATTTGTCACTTATATTTAAAATTCTGTTGATGAAGTATTTGGCGATATTTTCTTTAGATGTTTCGAATAAAAATAGACTAATCTACCGGATGCCATTGGTTTTTGATACCAGTTTATCATTATTATTTGTTTGTTCCTCATAATTAGTAGAGTGACCAGATATGGTAGTTTGCCATTTTCTTCTTTTTCCAATGTAAAGTTATTGAAATTCATCAAGATGTTATTTATTGCACTTTTTGGCATTGTTCCAATAATTCTTCCATCGCGATATCGGCAATAATTGGTGAAGCCGATGAACCCTTGGGGAGTCCTCCGCTTCTGTTGGTTGAATTTATCCTTGTACTGGAAGTAGCGATGGTCCTGGACTCTTTTTTCGTTCTCGATCGTCAATTATATTCTGAGCGAATAACTCATTTACTAAAACATTATTCTGCCTTCGAAGTTTATTCGTTTGGTCCTTATTTAATTTTATTAGTAGTTCAATTTTTATATTGTTAGATTTTTTTGTCTAGTTTGTAACAAAGTTTTTTTCCAACTCAAAATTGCATTCATTACCAAAACGTCGTATTTACTATTAATATGAAAACGCCGTTTTTCAATTATGGTTGCATTTTCCTTTTTACCCATATACTGTTAAGGAATATGTGCAAGATAGGTTTATGTATCTAAACTCCTTATGTAAACACCAATTTTTTTCATTCAGTTTAAATTAAGCAGAAGGTTCTCTTCCTTTCCATTACCAAACTAGAATTTCCTAACAACAAATAACATGATCGAAGTATATAGAATTCGAATCTATTACATTCAAAACATAAGAGTGCACTTCAATTGTTCCAAGATATCTTAAAAAGCAGAATTGAAAACTGATCTAAAGTTTACGCAGACTAATTATTGGTTTGAACATCCAGTTTTTAAATTAAAAAAATAAATTAGAAAATGTTTAGTATATTTTTTAACCCCATTTGTTGACTTCTTACCCAGATATTATGATCACACCCCTGCGGTAAATAAAGAATTGGTGACCACTTTAGTAAAAATTTCAAATTTTGGAACATATTTGCACCACTTTGATAAAGAAAAAACCAAAATGTAGATTTAACGCATAGTTCAATATGAATTTGTTTTTCTCGAAAATATGTTTTATTTGAATTTTTAGTTTCACGTTTAATGTGAGTCGTTATTAATTGCCTGTTTTATATTATTAAAGATCTTGCTCTACCCTTTCCAAACATAACATACCATGTAAGACAGATATGGGCATCTCCCAGTGGCCCGAGCGCGACATTCGCATGATCTAAACTACTGCAAAAACAAGAAAGAGGCAGAAAAGATCGAACTTTTAGTATTTTAAAGCGCTTAAAGAGTGCTACATTTTAAAAATATATTGTCAGGATTTAGTACAGATTAGTACAAAATTATAAACAATTATACGTTAAGCTACAAAAAACAGAAGTACCTTTGAAGCTCTTGCAGATATATACAAAGTTTTTTTTGAGAACTTTGCTTTTCCATATATACAAGTAGATGTTGGTCAGAGGATAACTTTCTTAGATTTTTTAATTAGGTACAGCACGAATACGGCCGCGACAAATATTTTCGAGTATAGTAAAATAAAGTAGAAATTATAACACTTCACCATTTAATGAAAATAAAAGAGAACAACTTATCTTCCAGTTTCATAATAGTTATCGAAATAAGGAAAATATAAAGTTAAAAGCTATTAATGTGATTATTTGTGTGGACTTTTTTTGGGAGATGTGTTGTTGATAGTCCTTACATACCTTATTTAAGATACTAGCAGAACCCAGCACTCCATATTCGAGTGTAATTTTTGTGTGAATTTAAATCTAGAAATGAATATACTTTTTTAAGTTAATAAAATAATTAAAGTCTTATCTGGAATTGTCTTCAACAATAGAACATATTTTCGTAATGTATATCATACTTTGCAAATTGTTGCCCTTTAAATTTGGATGGTATCATGTGTACTACTTTCTTCATTTTCCCCTAAAAGTACAAAGTACGAATTTGTTGATATTCTTGAATATATGTCCGTAGCTCCTGTAAGTACGACGTTTAAAACTGTTCTTTATTATGCTCGTCAACACGTTCAGAATTTCATTATTAAAGATGAAACAGTTTAGTTGGTAAAAAATGTGAACTACAAAAATCGTTTATTTTGCGCGTCTACTTAAGTAGATGTCGAATATCATGATTTGTTCAGACAGATGGTACCATTTTTCCTCCATTCCCTTCTTATCACACCTCTACGCTATAAGATGAATTTACACCACTATTGCAAAATTCAATCTCCAGCCAGTCACGCAATAGAATATTGCTTACATTTACATATTGCAATAAAACTCGCCGGTGCAGTGTTCTCAGGTTTTCCCTTCTCTTTTTCTAAATCCTCAAAAATTCGCTTATTACAAATAGAAATCCTCTAAAAAATCCACGTTTTCGGCAGTGT
The DNA here is from genome assembly GCA_947397865.1 of Polietes domitor. Classification (NCBI taxonomy): domain Eukaryota; kingdom Metazoa; phylum Arthropoda; class Insecta; order Diptera; family Muscidae; genus Polietes; species Polietes domitor. The sequence continues at coordinate 152,928,145 of OX377620.1, read as the reverse complement.
ACAAAATCCACCAAATTTTCCATACAAATTGACAGTTGCAAAATCGACCGATTCTTTCAGATTCTGTAATAATCCGGTCGGTCATATCAGATATAACTCAGTGCAACTGAGGAACGTGGCGCCTCCAATTAGAATAATACTATTGTAAAGCATCTTTGACGAATCAATTTGCACCTACTGAGACACAAAACTGTCTACCGGTGATGTGTACGCATTTTTATAAACAAAAAAATGGAAGTAAATTAAGTATTATGTAATTTTACAATTTATTCACTTATGAATATTTTAGGTTACAATAAAAAACAAAATGAAATGACTAAACTCGCAAACTGTGTATTCAGACGCATGTATCTTCTTTAATCAATACCTTTAAAATAATTTATTTTGTGGAGTGGAATTATTATTTTATAATAAATTTTGTTTACCGATAAAATTTACTATTCATATCTTGTGCAGATCCTCTTAAACTGATATCTAATTTAATGAAAAACCGATATCAGAATAAATTGTTCTAATTTGAGAACAGGATGCGTATACAGTTCTTAGCGTAGTTCAACCAAACGCGGCCTCTATCTATCATAAAAATGTCCAAATAAAATCCACACTGATTGTTGAGCTGTTTATGATGTCGGCTATATCACGCACTGAGCGAATTTTCAGCTTCAGCTTCGGCCAAAAATTGATATTCGTCTCCGATTCGGACAAAAATTTATATTCATCTCCGATTTATAATTTTACTGTTTTCATTGATTTTTTGTCTAATTTTCTTTAAGCACAATGATAAATATATTTTTTTTTTAACAAATACGACATTGCAATAATTCTATAACATTTGTTAAAATGTAATTTGAAAAAGGAAACTACAAAACTTTCAGTCAAAATTAAAAATAATGTTTATGAAATGTAAACATAATGGTCATAAATTAATTAATTAGATTAAAGCACTTGAAACCTTTCAAACCAGGTGTATAACATTAAAATACAAATAAGAAATGCAAGGATTGCCATATAAACTTCTCAGCAGGATTTTCAATTTTTAAAGTTGTGAAAGTTTTTTTCTTAAGACACGTGTAACATATTTCTTAAAGAAGAGATTTTCAGAAAATTCGGTGAGGTATGAAAATTTTTTTGCCTGACTTGTCTTGAAATGTTGCACATGTGGTATGTTCGCCATCTCCAATTTGATCGAAATTACACCCGTCATCATATTTAGTGGGTACATGTGTCACTGAATGGAAGAACAAAGAACCAAATAGACCATATTTGCATTAACCAAAAATTGGGATTATCGCTTCAGGACGTGTGCACTCGCCGACGAGCCAACATTGAAAGCGATCACAATTATTGATCGGATACATTATATAAAATTAAAAACTCGAAGAAGTAGAAATAACAGCGAGTTTTAAATGAAGCCATTAAACCTCGAAAAATTGAGAAATCTGGAAACAAGGAACGAAATAAGAGAATATTGGAGAACGAAGTGTAATCGTGGAATCAATAATGCAGATCGATAAGAACAATAGCAGAACAAAAACTCGGATTGAGTCGAGTTGCTAAGATAAAGCCAAGGATATCTCACGCTACGAACGCAGGAATCAACTAAAAGTGCAACTGGGAAGTAACGATATTCACCGACAAGAATATAAAATAATTGGCCGAATGGTGAAAAAGGCTGCTAGGAATGACAGAAAGGCTCATTCGGAAAAGTTCGCTGGCGAGGCCGAAGCCGCAACTGGCGCAAACAACACTCGCGAACTATACCAGATCATCCACCGACATACAAATTTTTTAAAAACAGGGTTTCGGTTTTTAAAATTTGAAAAGCCGGTGAACCCGTTTTATATTTATAAGCTAAAATTGAACATTTTATATTATTTTAATACTTTTTTGAGATTATACAAGAATTCAAATAATCAGCGATGCCGCAGGATTCATAATGAGACATAAATAACTAATATAAATGACATTTGCAAATTGATATATTCGAAGATGAAATTTTTGATGGAAATATACAAATTCGCTGTTAATATATTATTAAATACACATTTCATAACTTTTCTACCTCCATCAATGTTCTCTTCTTGTTTACTGCCAGAGTGATATTTTTAATTTTGCGCTCAGTTAGATTTTCCATATTATTAGACGTGAATGTTGGATCAAATAAACATGATTCCTTTAGGTATACACCAATAAAAAATTAGCAATAACAGTCAATGGCTTCGCTCCAAACGAAGCTATTTGATATCCTACTTGGTTTTTTCAACGCACGAATCAATATTTTGGGAAAATCTTAAACATGCGGTATACCGCGGTCAGTTCAACAGACATGAAAGCACCGGTCGAAAATGCCAATTTTTTAAAAACCCGGTGGACTGTGTCGGAGATAACACCGGTTAACCGGTTTTCACATCCCTACTTACAAACAAAAAGCAAAAGCTCGATCATCCAATACGCGACCGAAGCGGAGCGCTACTCACGTGTTCTGAGCAACAAACGCGCAGGTGGAAGGAATACTTCGAGGAGATCAGTAACAGTAGCGAAGACGATCGCATTATCACTCCAAGTCCAAACGATATACAGACGACTTTCAGACATGCAGGGTAAGACCAACGACCTGGTAAAACTAGCAAAAATGTCAGACTCGAAATAAACATAAGAAAGACCATTTGTAATGCGCATCAATAACTCCAATTGCAGAAATATCACCATCAGTGACCAGCAAATCCAATAACTTTTGTTACCTCGGCTGCATAATGTCAATTAACGGTGGAATTGACGCAGATGTCACCAAAAGGATAACAAAAGCAAGAGCGCATTTTTTTCACTGAACCAACACTCAGGGGATGTCCCCTATATACGCAATGCATTTCGTTGGCGGAAGGAAGATCTGGTATTGGAAGAAGGAAATACAACAGTTTTGAATCTCTGAATGTCGCAATTGGAGGGAAAGATATTTGCCGGAAGTCGATTCCACATACGGATAGAACGAACAACGAACTTATTCTGTAATGTGTAGTGCGGCCGGTTGTGAAATCGACAACAAATGGGTGAGAGTTCCTGGAGAGATGTATCTCTACCGAAAGTTCTCACGGACGGTATAAGATCACGAATTTCCGAAGAACAATCAACATCACAACGGTGATCAAGGGAGACATTGGATATCCTACTGTCACCTATCAACACCATCGTCCTTCTCTGGAACTTCGCATTGTATTTTCATGTCTAGAACATCAAGAGTATCTGATTGCTCAATATCCACACCGAAATCGACGACACCGTTGGATCAGTGAATCGCTTGTGAGACAACAAGGAGCACTGTGTATTACGTGCATTAACATCTACTCTATTAACTCGACCCCATTCGGAAATGACCAACAAATCCGGGCTAAGTGACTCATTTATCAATCGCCTTTTGTCCTTAATTTCTTGACGACTTGGTATATGATCGAATGAGTATGAATGACAGAGATTGCTGTCATGCGCGAATGAGTAAAATGGATTCGAAGTCCAATCTAAGAGGTCGACGATGAAAATAGGAAAAAGGGAGGGGGAAAGGACAGAGCCCTGCGGAACTCATGCGGTTAACCTATACTCGTCGAATGAGAACCCATCTACAACAACACGTATACTGCGATCTCTAAGGAAGCTTGATATAAATCGAGAGAAGTCACTACCAACACCAAAAGCGAAAAGCTTTGATATGAGTACGCCGTGCCAGACTCTATCAAAGGCCATGGAGATATATACATTCCACTTTTCGGATAGTAGATCGATTCCTACGGAAGCCATACTGTCGATCATTAAGTAAGTCATTGGTTTCTAAATACATCATAAGATGGAGGTTAATAGAGCGATCAAAAAAACCGGGTTTTCTGCAATGTTGGGTTTTCGGGGTTTTCAAAAACAGTGATTTCACAAAACCCGGTTGCCCGGGTCGTACCGGTTTATTCGGGTTTTTTTTTTTGAAACAGTAAAAAATGGGGAAAGTATTCATTATAAGGTAACGTATTCTCGTTCTTCTGGATAGGACAATTCTGATTGCATAATCAGATTCAGCGCACTGAAATCTACTCCAATCATTCCTATGTGAATTAGTTTGATGAACATTTTGGCCCAAAAAAATCATTTGGAGATGTTTTAATAATATATTTTTTAAATTTAAGTATGTACATATATAAATAGATAAACCCCAACTCCTGCAACTATTTTCCCCAAAATATCAGTTTAGTGTAGGTTTTAACACCTTAAAAACTACAAATTATATCTTGCTGAAGTAGGTAATCATTTTGAAAAACAGCTATAATTTTTTAACATATTACCACTCTTTGAGATTCCGATATCTTGTCTATATAAATAAATTAAATGATGTTCGTTGGTAATCGCATCACTTGAGAACGATTTGGCCGATCTTTGTTATAAACTGTTCGCGGTAGTCCGAACTGGGGTTTAATATGAAAAAACTTTTGGGTAGTTGACCGCAAAATAGGAATATTTTTAAAAACCGGATTTTTTCTATAGAATTTTTGAATGAACTCAAGGCTATAAGTCTAAATTCAAGCAATGGATATGCGAAATACTTTTATGTTATGTTCGTTATGATTCTGCGAACGTTTTAGGAAAACGAGAATTCAGATAATTATAAAGAAAAGTAAAAAAAATTCGGACAAAATTCAAAAAAATCGTTATATTTTATGCACCTTTTTCAGAACTGCCGGTAGGAATGACATATTTTGTTGATTCATTTTTATTTGGTTCATAATTCCAGTTCGTAGGCAGTCATCTAATAAACAGGGAAATCCAGTTACACGTATTTCATGTATTTTCACCGATTCGTGAACCAAATTCAAAGAGAACTTTTCTAAAAATTCACAATGAGGCATTGAATGAAGACATGCAATTAATATTAGCCCAACTTGGAATGACCACACGGCACATTATCCGATGCACTAAGCATTTAATCAAGAGTTGGAATTCAATGCACAACAGTGTGAATACGATGCATTGCGAGAATAACACGTGGCTTATGAACGATTGAACTATAGTGATTTTCTTCTTGGGCGGATTTTGGCAAAAATTCGCTCGCAAAATTAAAGCGACTTCATGAGGAATTTCAGCTGCGTTCTTTGAAGACTGCCGAAATGCACTCAGGTTGCGATGAATAAAGAACTTCTAACGTACAAACTGTCGAAGAACTGTGCCGGTGATCGGAATGAATATAGGATGTCTCACATAAAGTCTTTTGAGTAATTAGACCGAATAGGCGGCCAATTTTTATGCAAAAGAGAGGATGATTATAATTGAATAACGACTACACAAATGATTCTCATTATATCAATATTAAAAAATCGATATAAACAATATTATGTTTGCATATGTTGCATAGATTAAAAATGCAAAGATAAAAATATAGATATACTAGGGAATACCCGCTACTTCGTACGCGGAAAAATAGTATGATATTGACAGTATTTTTTATCGGTATTCAAACTGTTTTTTTATATCTTGAAATTGCCTTAGTGTAAGGATATAACTTTCAGCGTAAATTGTTTGAAAACGCTCACAACTTTTGAAGAATCGTTACTTATTCAGAGGTATATTTACACTAACTTTTCGCTACGATTTAAACACCTTGTACAAATTAAAAAAAAATCAATTTATACGTAGTCAATAGTTTAATTTATAGGCACAAAATGGAAACAATTTTTCTACAAAAAATCATATAAAGTAGAAAATTATTTGCACGTTTCTTTCTTAAGCTGTGAAAATTATACCCTCACTACAGATAGGGATAGAAAAAAGTGTAACACATTGAAGGAGAGATTTAAAACCATAAGTATGTCCCAAGTCCCTTTCACGTCCGTCTGGTTCGCTGTATAACTCTGGAAGGGACTTAAAAATGTATTCAAACTCTGCACATAGTACTATTTTCCCAAACATAGTTTAAATTCGGAAATGGGGGAAATTGATATACAACTTATGGTACCCATGCACGTATAGTCAATATTCCAAAACAAACGATCCGTACGTAAAATTAAACCTAATATAACTTCTAAACTTTCCACGGAAATTGACATAAGCTTTGGTCAAAATAAAATTGATATAACTTCCATACGTATGGTTGAAATTAATTGCAATTCGAGATTTTAAAATGTGTTTATAATCACTTTAAACCTACAAAATATGTATGCTTATCCGCGTCCTTTGTAGTCCCTATCCAAGTAAAAATTAAAACCATAACTTCTATACCGGTGCGTGACTTGAAATCAGAACATATAAAAGGAACAAACATTTTGTATCTATCTTTTATTTTGCCGGGGATAACGACTATAATGTTCACACATAACTCTTTCTGTGCCGCTTGTGCCATTAAACATTCAAATTTCGAAAAATTAATTTATGTACTCGGATAATGTACACACCGAATTTCTTTTCATATTCTAGCTGAAAACTTTGGTTGGTACTATCTTTATCCCAAATTCCCAATTTTGGTTGGTACCATTTATACCACTTTTGATCCGTTTCCCCCTTTAAGGTACACATTTGATTCAATCCAATTGTATTGCAGTAACCATTTTAATCGCTTTATTCCAAGTTCAACTTAAAGGTATAAATATTGAAAATCAGTTAATGCTTCGCGTCTACACTGTCAGAGGAATATACACACCGAATTTCACGATTCTAGTTTCAGCCTTGTTGTTGGTACCATAGGGATATAAAAAGGTACGAATTTGGAAAAAAAATAATTTTGTGTTTCTATGCATGTACAAACCGAATTTCATGATTGGTACCGCTTTTATCCGTTTTTACTCAATTTCACACCTAAAAGTTTAAATTTATGAAGATTCGTATTCGCGTTATAAGAGTAATATGCGTTCCAAATTTCAAGACTCTAGGCCCAGTCTTTTGGTACAATTTGGCGGTGGTACAATGTTAAACTATTTAATCCCTTAAAAGTACAAATATCGGAAAATTCCTTGTTATTACTCATCTGATAAATATTTTCTTAGTCGCATTCGTGCTATAAAAGTAATGCCCGTTCCGAATTTCATGATTCTAGTCCCAGTTGTTTGGTCTGGGCTGTGGTACAATTTGTATCCCATTTAATCCCTTAAAATTGCAAATTTTAAAAAATGTCTTCTTATCAGTGATTTGGGCTGTAAAACGAATATACATATCGAATTTCATTATTGTAGCGTCATCCGTGTTGTTGGTAACTTTTTTATTCCCGTTCACCTATTAAAAGTACGAATATCAAAAAATTCGGTCATTTTGCGTTTCTAAGGGTTTTGAGGTATGTACACACTGAATTTTATTATTCCAGCTCCATCCGTTTGATTGGTACTATTTTTATCCCTTTTTACCCGATATCACCAACAAAAAGTACGAATTTTGAAAAATATTTTCTTGGTCGCATTCGTGCTATAATAGTAATGCCCTTTCCAAATTTCAAGATGCTAGACCCTGCCGTTTGGTCGGGGCGGTGGTACAATTTTTATCCCATTTAATCCCTTAAAAGTACAAAATTCGAAAAATGCTTTCTTATTAGTGATCTGCGCTGTAAAACGAATATACACACCGAATTTCATTATTGTAGCGTCATCCGTGTTGTTGGTACCTTTTATAAGTACAAATTTCGAAAAATTCCTTCATTTTGCGATTCTAAACATTTTGAGGGATGTACACACCGAATTTTATGGTTTCAGCTCCATCCATTTTATTGGTACTATTTTTATCCCTTTTTACCCGATCTCACCCCCAAAAAGTACGAATTTTAAAACACATTTTCTTGGGCGCGTTGAAGCTATAAGAGGAATTTTTTTCCAATTTTCGAAATTCTAGTCCCAGCCGTTTGGTCATTGCGGTGGTACAATTTTTATCCCTCTTTAACCCATCTTACCCCTTAAAAGTACGAATTACGAAAAGCTCCCTTCAAATCTGATCTCTTCGCTGTAAGATAAATGTACATATCAAATTTCATGATTATAGCTTCAGCCATGTTGTTGGTACAATTTGTGTGCCATTTAACCCCCCAAAAGTACGATTTTTTAAAATGTCACTTTTTGGGATGTCTTCATGCCGCAAGAGGAATATCCATACCATATTTCAAGATTCTAGGCCCAGCCGTTTTTCATGGCGGTGTTACTATTTTTATCCTTTTTTACCCGATTTCACCCTCAAAAAGTACGAATTTTGAAAAATATTTTCTTGGGCGCGTTGAAGCTATAAGAGGAATTTTTGTACCAAATTCCAAGATTCTAGGCCCAGCCGTTTGTCATTGCGGGGTACCATTTTTATCCCTTCTTACCCCATTTTACCCCTTAAAAGTACGAATTTCGAAAAACTCACTTCATATCTGATCTCTACGCTGTAAGAGAAATGTACACACCAAATTTCCTGATTCTAGCTTCAGTCGTGTTATTTGCACCATTTTTGTCCCTTTTTGCCCCATTTTACTCCCCAAAAGTACGAATTTTTAGGCCCAGCCGTTTGGTCATTGCGGTGGTACCATTTTTATCAATTTTTACCCCATTTTACCCCTTAAAAGTACGAATTTCGAAAAACCCCATCTTATCACACCTCTACACTGTAAGAGAAATGTACACATAAAATTTCATGATTCTAGCCGTTTGGTCAGGGGAGTGATCAGTCAGTCACTCAATCACGCAACTCTTTTATATATATAGATAGATAACTTAAAAATCTTTTGTCTATTAATTATTTTTTGCTGATTTTTACCAAACACTACCAGTGATTCCACGGCCTACTCCACCCAATAAACTAAATTAATGCTCGAATACGTCCTTTTTGTGGAAAACATCACCACATTTAAATTAAGTACTATCAAGAGTTTTGAGTTGCAGAACGACGAATCTGCGCAATTATATTCAAAACACTTGCTTGAAAGTGACAATGGCAAAATCCCCTTTGAAATAACGACTGGCACTATTTCTAGCCAGCACGTCAATCGATACAAACGTTAATCGATACAATAATCACGGAAAACAAAGTGTTTCTCATTCCAGGTTTGCTTAAACATTTGAAATAGCTTTTCAAAAATTCACACTAATTGAAACTAATTGAAATATGGACAGGAAAATTTTTGTCGGATCAGCTAGTAGAAAATAAAATAAGCAAAAATGTATTTATTTTAGGAAAATAAATCATATGTTTGAAATGAAATTCAATGATTATGCGTATTTCTTGAAATACAATACATTTCACTTTTCTCTTATATTCGCAAAGAGGAGTTCATCAACCTTTCAGACGATTCCAATGATATCAATGCGTTAATATATCAGTAACGAAATCCTCACAAAACGCCCAAAAGTACCAACTTTGGACCAGTGTAAACTAGAACCACGTACAAGGACGGGTCACACCCAGAAATGAATACTGTATTCTTTAATGATGATTTACAGAATATTTCTTCCTGGGTCAATGAGCTAATCGCTCTTGGAAACACCCCTAAAAATAAGAAATCTATGTGAAACCTAGGAAGAACTTCGTCATTTTAGACTCATAGTTTTGCTGTGTTCGTAAAGTTTTTTATTTCATTTGCTACCCCTACTAAAAATTTCTGTGAGGTTTGTGATAATGTACAAAATGCACTATTAAAAACCGGTTGAGACCGACATAAAAAAACCCGGGATTCCCGGTTTTCCAAAAACTGCGATTTTAAGAAACCCGACGGTCGGCCGCAGACGAAAAACCCGGTTGACCCGGTTTTCGAAGTTTTGTTCAAACGCCATTTCCTGAACGCTTCCTATTTGGATCTGACAGCAGTGCTGCATGTCTGGATAAACTAACTTTTATTAGATGGTTTATCCGAAATATCTTTAGTTAGATTAAATGACTTCACTCCCATCGTCACACTGTGGGGCCTTTGCCCGAAATCAGAGCAAAAATCAAAAGTTTTATAACAGCTTTTGGTCAAACTCATAATACTAATTAATAGAGAACTTGTTATCGAAATCCGAAAACCGATTCAAAATCGGACAAAAATTATGGTTTATAGAGCCGCTCAAATTGATTAATTTCATCAGAACTCAAGAAAAAACAAAAAATGAAAAATTTTAATATTCATAATTGAGTTACAGACAAACTATCTACCCAATTTTTACATCTTTGATCTCGTTTTAAAGGTAACGTACCTTGAAATGGTAGATGAAATGAAATAAAAAAAAATTGTTGGTTTCCAAGGCTTAGATACCCAAAAATCGCAGTAGTAAAAAATACTATAGTTTAATCGTTTTTCAACTTTGGTGGAATAGAAATAAAAACGCATTGATTAGTAATGGTGATTTCACTTTTAGGTGATTTAGTACTTATTACTCTGTCGTATTCAATTAATGTTAGCAGCCGATACTTGCCTACTCGCATGTTATTACAACACAAATTTATTTTTTCTCATTTTATAAAGCAACATATTTGGAGTACTATGACTGTCAGAGTCTTACAATTTTGTGAGAGTTCATTGGGTATTAATTTGGACAGTTGTGCAAAAAATAGGCGGAATTGGATAAGGGGGTGTCACTGAGAGTTCTGACATTTTACGTGAATCCATCCACTATTAATCTGTGTAGTTGGGAGAAAATGGGCGGTATTGTAGAAGGAGTATTTCTCTTACATGATAGAGTATTTTCTCTTACATGATACCAAGTTTCCTGAAATTATGTGTGAGTTCATTATGTTTTCACTTACGAAGGATACAAATGGGCGAGATTTGAAAGATGGGCGTGGCACCTTCTCTAAAAATTAGAACCCAATATATATTCCATTATATGGCAACAAGTAATAATGTGGAGAGTAATAATAAAGTAATAATGTGGAAAAAAGTGGGCGGTACAAGAAAAGTGGGTGTGGCACCTCCCACATAAAGTAAGTATATATATCCAAGTAATAAGTGTCACCATGCCATTTGTAAATAAATTTGCATTCTATTGAATATAGATGCAAAATGGTCTTGAGCCAGGACAATATCCCAGTTCAAATCAAATATTGATTACAGACCAAAAACTATAAACGAAAAAACTAAAACAAATGAGCGTTGACACGGCAGAAGTATTGCTGGGTAACTATACCTGCATATACACATACTTACATATGCAACTCAATGAGATGCTTGTAAGACGGCATGTGTGCTTTATTACTTGGTGCGATTTTTTAAACGCAAATTCGGCAAGTGAGTTGTGCTTCTCGTTCGTTTGTGAGAATCATCTCCTTATAGAGGCAGGGTTTGATGTTGAAAAGTCGCTGCGAAGCCACTTCAAAAGACTTTTGACATGGTCGAACTCATGACCGTGGTAGTCTGCAGCCAAGTAATAAATGTCACCATGCCATTTTAAAATAAATTTGCATTCTATTGAATATAGATGCAAAATGGTCTTGAGCCAGGACAATATCCCAGTTCAAATGAAACTAGCACTAGGTCGGGAGGGGCGTGTTTTGAGAATAACTTTATAAAAATTAGTATATTTATATTACTGAGCACGAAAAAAAAAACAATATAAACCCAAATTAGTTAACTATAATTTTATTGGTAAATATATGAATACATGTAGTATTAGAGTAAAAATAAATGAAAAATGATTAGTTTGGTAACAAAAAAGAAAAGAAAGAAACGCCATATTAGACGTCAGCTTTTAAAGCTCCCAGTATGTTTAGGATCGAATACCTAGTATCATTGTCATATATATATATATATTAGGATGGGTCACGAAAATAAATTACAGCGGGCAGCACCCAGAAATGAAGATTGGATTGTTTAAAGATGATACACAAAATATTTCGTCACTGGGTCAAGCCATCTGTTAGCTAAACGCTCCTGAAAACTCCTCTATAATTCATGTATTCCTATGTAATTTTTTCATAGTAATTTTAATAGAGCCTTGGAAGAACTTTAACAATTTTTTTTATTCTTGTCTTAGAATAACTCATTGATCGTATTATTGGACGTTTAGATTGATTTTTTGTGGTTTTTCCAGGTGACATAAAAAAACGCTTATTTCTTGGAAACATTTTGTAAAAGATGCTATGAAAAATAAATAGATCGAATCAATACCTGTCGAAAAATGTCTAAATGTTGAATATCGGACGATAAATGACGTCACAGACTCCATATTTGTGAAATAATTTCAGAGCCAAAATGTCCAAACTCTTTTTACAAAAATGAGCGCTGCGACGTCAATTTTCTTCCGATTTTTTTCTGAATTAATAGACCTTTGGAAGCAAAAATGAGCGCTGCGACGTCAATTTCTTTCCGATGTTCATCATATAGGCATCATTCGAAAGGTATTGACTGCAGCTATTTGTTTTTTATAAAATGCTGTCCCGAAATACGAATAAGTTTTCAGTTGTTCGTAGTGACATAGTGAATCGAAAAAATGCTATAAACGTCCAATAATTCGACCAATAAGTTACTCTAAGACAAGAATCAAAATTTATATTTAAAGTGCTACCGATCTATTAATTCATAAAAAATTTGGTCAAAAATGCAACGTAAAAAAAATTACACGGGCAAAAACATGATTTTTGGAGGTGCGTATATATATATATATATAATTGGGATCCTATTTTAGTTTTCTTTTGTTTTCAGCGGTTACCTCAGCTGACCACAGAATGTGAAAGACAAATCAGAAGAATTTGGATGACTTGCTAACGGAAAGAATTTAAACGATAACGTGACTTCAGACTCGAAAGGAAGCGACCCTTCGGGGAGGTCCAATGATAAGAGGATCAAAACACACATTACGGATGCTGCTTCTTCAGACGCTCGACAATCGGGTGATTCACGGTTATCATCCAAACAACGTTGTCAGCTTTGACCCAACCTGGGACATCTTTTCCGAGTCTGCGCAAAATGTTGTAAACTTTCGGTTATGAATAGATTCGCTCTCGTGAAGCTACACCATTATTGCAGGACTGTCCAAATTCGTATACTTGGTCCTTTGCGACCAGAGACATCACATAATGCTGCATCGCGATTCGGGGTCTTCGGCGAATGCTTCTACGGCAATATCCGCCGCGGGATCTGATGGCCACGCTCAACGAGAACGTGAATTCTGGCCCTTCCATGTCAGCATTTGCATTTGAGCGTTTGCAGAATCGTTTAAAGATTTCGGTCCATTTTAAGAACGCTACAATTTTGGGTTCAATCATACCTTATCTGCCACTTCGAAAAAATTGTGTCCTACTGAGATAGGAGTTCTTCTGAATTCATCCATCCACCTGGAAACAGTGGCTTTTGTTTTGTTATCTATCTCCGCAAATCTGCCGACGTTTTCCTTTCCGTCCGATTTCAATTCGCGACTTCTACGATTTTGGGTTCTTGAGGAGACTCCCAAATGGAACATTGTTGCCCCTTTTGATATGTTGTGCGAGGAGAATTTTATACGGACCAAACGTATGGCTTTTAATGGTCGCTACATCGTGACGCTGCCTATTAAGTTTGAATGTGCTCGACAATTGACCCTAGGTAACTCTAGGCCAATGTATTGCGACAGTTTCTCCGAAATGAGGCTTGTTTGCTGTGGAAGCCCTATATAAAGTCTGTTTATGATGAAGTGGTTAATGAATACCTAAAATTGGATCATATGCCTCCAATATCTGGTCCACCGATGTCGCCCGTAATTTCTTGCTACTAGCACATCACCCGGTCATCAACCCCGAGAAGAAGATGACTTACGCGTTGTGTTTCACGTGTCTAATAGAACTTCTAACGGGAATAGTCTTAATGATATTCTCCATGTGGGGCCAACTATGCATTTGGATTTGGTTCTCCTCATTTCATGCTTAATTGTGATATTACACAGATATATCGCCAAATCCGCGTTGATCCTGCCCATACTGCCTTCAGAGGATACTTTTTAGGGATTCACCGACAGCGTCTATTCGGGACAACGAACTTCAGACTGTGCCATTTGAGGTTAATTGCGTCCCTTTCCCTTACGATATGTACCCTATTGCTGTTAGCTGACGACATTCTGGGGGGCGTACGATCTCGATCAGTTGATTGTACATCTAAATTCGATGTAAAAAAGTGGACGGTAAATGACAAGACTATCCTCAATAGATTCCCCCGAACATCTAGTCGATGCTAAAGTCTTGACTTTTTTCGAGGCTAGTGGGTCCAGCTACTGGGTATACACTGGAACGCACTTGTTGGGTCGTGGAAAAAATGATTATTCAAAAATATGGCTTCCTAGCATTGGTTGGAAAGATTCTTTTCCATCTGCGACTAAATTGGAATGAGAAAAAATTGTCCATGCTTATGCCCAGGTGGGTTCGGCCCGGAATGTTCGGGCGAATTGCAGGTATTTTCTGATGCCTCGGAAAAGGCATAACCGGGGTAGTATGCCTTCGGGTCGAGACTTCCCATGGTGAACTTGTAACACGAGGGGCAACCTACGACTGTCAGTTTCAATGCCGCACCTTGAACTCTGTGGGACAGTCTTGGCCTCTGAATTATTAAAGATAATTCTCACGGAGATTGACATAGGCCTTCGGCAAGTATTCTGTTGGACGGATTCGATAATCGTCCTAGCGTAGTTCACGAAAACAGCTGGCTCGGCCTGAGCAGAGATTTAATTCGGGATCTTTCCCCTCTCGATACTGATGTGGAGATGCGTGCTATCAGAAGCCAACTTTGAGGATATTCTTGAGCGGATCTCGTCCCTTGATCGCGGATTGCGTGTTATAGCGTATCTTCTAAGATATAAAGCGCAGTAATTTCGGCTTCGGAGATAGGAGAGGTTAGATCGCGTCTGGTAATTTTGGTCCAGAAGGCCCATTACGCAAACGAATATCGTTGTTTGCTGGTTGGGAGAACCTTGGATTCTGCAAGTTCGCTTGTTCCACTGAACCCTTCCTTAATGCGGATCCATTGGATATTGAGTCATTTACAGGTAGAGCTTGTAAGGTAACGAAGGGCTACGCCTGTATCTTCGTATGTTTTTCTACCTAATCCATTCATTTGGAGGCGATTTTTGACCTATCGACAGCAAATTTTCTTTCGGAGGCATTTCGCCATTGTGCTGACGAGAATAGAGGCATGCTTGAATTCTCGCCCGCTGTGTCCGATGACGGACAATTCAGATGAGATACTAACACCTACCCCGGGTCAGTTTTTGATAGGTTCACATATATTGGCGACTCCGAGGTATATAACCGAGGTATCATTATCAGTAGTAAATCGGTACAGTTCGTATCACGGATGTCCGTACGAACAGGGCAAATTAGCTTCTCACAATAACAAAATCCTTTTTCTCGCAGTAACATGGACAAAATCTCTTTCTTCGTCGACGAGTTATCTGACTGAGGAAATAATGGAACTATCCGAGGAAGACGGGGTCCAAGCCGCTGCCGTCAATTTACCTGGCGTGACTCATTCCGATGGGGTTAACTAACTGAAACCCGCCCGCATCTCCAGACAAAAAACTCATACCGAAAAATTAAAATTCGGATTTATAGTGTTTTATTTATACTATTTTTTATAAAGTTATTCTCAAAAACAGTTTTGACACGCCCTCCCGCCCCAGTGCTAGTTTTTTAATATATAGCCTTTCGATCCTAGCTGTGTGAAGTTCCAAAAAGAGACAAACGTTTGTATAATATTAATAGGGATATATATTTACTTCATGTATGAGGTACCACGCCCACTTTTTTCGTACCGCCCATTTTTTCCACAAATTTGCACTTTAATACTCAACGAACTCAGAAAATATTTCAAGATTCTTGTTAACATACAGCGGAATATATATTGGGTTCTAATTTTTAGAGAACCATCTTTCAAATCCCGCCCATCTCTATCTTGCCTCCGTAAGTGAAATCTTAATGCACTCAACCATAATTTCTGGAAACTCGGTGTCATGTTAGAGAAAATCCTCTATAACTGGTTTTAATTTCTCTTGGGATGTGACAAGCTTCTTCAACGATACCGCCCATTTTCTCCCAAATATCCTTATTAATAATGGATGGATTCACATACAATTTCAGAACTCTCAGTGTCATAGAAATGAATATATTTGATAACTAGCTGACCCGACATTTCCTGTCCATATTTCAATTAGTTTCTTTGTGATCGTCGTGAGAATTTTTGAAACCCGACTTCAAATGTTTAAGTAAATTAGAAAAATGTTGTTCTCAGTGCTTATTGTATCGATTAATACTTG
Source organism: Polietes domitor (assembly GCA_947397865.1). Classification (NCBI taxonomy): domain Eukaryota; kingdom Metazoa; phylum Arthropoda; class Insecta; order Diptera; family Muscidae; genus Polietes; species Polietes domitor. Next base: position 152,911,976 of record OX377620.1, on the reverse strand, counting down.
TTATATCGATTTTTTTAATATTGAATCATTCAATTATAATCACACTCTCAAAATATACTTTTTCATAAAAATCGCCTGTCTAGTCATTATTTGGTCTTCATAGATTTTATGTGAGACATTGTATATTCATACCGGGCGATCAATTTACGTTACTGCACAACCATGATCACCGGCACAGTTCTTCGACAGTTTGCACGTTGGAAGTTCTTTAATATGCATATTCAACGGCAATTTGATTGCTGAATGAGCTTAGCTGCAATTTCAGATGAAGACGGTAAATTCTGCGAGAAAATCGTAGCCAAAATCTACACGATAAAAAAGTCTTATGGTTCCAACGTGATCGTCGAGAGGATAATTACTACAATTCCATCGTTCTAAAGTTTCATGAGTGTCGTACGCTAATTACCGATTTAACAGCGGAGTATACTCTCAAAATGTCTTCATCTATGTGCTTTCCTTTAAGAAGCTTTTCGTCAATTTCCCCACTTCCACTTTGCAGTGTCATTGCAAAAAATAATCTGGTATTAACAGAAGATTCTGAGACGATAGTCTGCGTTTGTCAATATAATTTTCTCTAGAAACAGAGTCTTCCAATACAATTTTTTCACAGCCATATATACCATGATCGCTCAACGACACTCACGAGCAACGTATGGGAACATGAAGTGAAAAAATCTAAATATCAACATTCGCAATATAAACAGAATTTTTGAAAATACTCCAGTTTCCCCGTCCCATAACACATGATTCTGCCTGTCAGCTAGAGATTGTCGTGTAATATAAATCGAAAATCACCTTCCAACAGAATAATTGAACAGTGCACCATAGTACAGTCCTCCGGGCTGATCTTTGAAAGGTTGCACGATGGAGTTTCATTAATTTCATATTCATCGCAATCTGAGTGCATTTCGGCAGTCTTCAAAGAACACAGCTGAAATTCCTGATGAAGCAAGCATCGCCATAGTACATTCCTCCGGGCTGATCTTCGAATAGTTGCACGATTGAGTTTCATTAATGTCCATATTCATCGCAATCTGAGTGCATTTCGGCAGTCTTCATAGAACACAGCTGAAATTCCTGATGAAGCAAGCATCGCTTGAATTTTGCGAGCGAATTTTTGGCAAAATTTGTGTGATCAAAAAAGATTTTCCGGTTTCACCGAGAGTGTCGAAGAAGAAAATCCCTATCGTTCATAAGCCGCGTGTTCCGTAAGCATCTTATACTCACAATGCAATGATTTTCTGAAGTTACATGATATACGTGTAACTGGATTTCCCTGTTTATTTGTTGGGTGATTACGAACCAAATAAATGATTATGAACCAAAATAAAAAATAATCAACATAATATGTCGTCAGTTCTGACAAAAAGTGCAAAAAATATAAAGATTTTTCAATTTGGTCCGAATTTTTTTACTTTTCTTTATAATTATCTAAATTTTTGTGTTCCGAAAACGTTCGCAGAGTTATAACGAGCATAACATAAAAGAATTTCGCATAGCCATTGCTTGAGTTGAGACTTATAGTTCATTCAAAAATTCTATAGAAAAAGACACTTTCCGTTTTTTACAAATATTCCTCTTTTGCGGTCAACTATCCAAAAGTTTTTTCATCTTAAAACCCAGTTCGGACTACCGCGAATAGTTTGCAACAAAGATCAGCCAAATCTGTTCAGCCGTTCTCAAGTGATGCGATTACCAACGAACATCATTTAATTTTTATTATATAGATAAATTTTAATTTCGTATGGGAGGTACCACGCCCCCTTTACAATTCCGCACACTTTTTGCACATCTGTTCAAGTTAATACCCAATGAACTCTCACAAAATGTCAAGACTCTGACTGTCATAGTACTCCAAATATGTTGCTTTATAAAATGCGAACAAATAAATTTGTGTTAGAGGCGCCACACATTTATTGTATTGTATTTTTTTGTATTAATTGAATACGACAGAGTAATGAGTACTAAATCATCTAAAAGTAATGTTTTCCAAAACTAATCAAAACATTTTTAGTTCTGTTCCACCAAAGTTGAAAAACGATCAAAATATAGTGTTTTTTGCTACTGGGATTTCTGGGTAACTAAGGCTTGGAAATCACCAATTTTTGTTTTATTTCATTTAATCTAACGTACATTTGAAACGAGACAGAAGACGGCTCTATAAACCACAAGTTTTGTCCAATTTTGAATCGGTTTTCCGATTTTTAATCGATAATAAGTTCTCTATTAATTGGTATTATTAGTTTTACCAAAAGCTGTTATCAAATTTTTGCTTTTTGCCACTGATTACATGCAAAGGCCCTACAGTGCGCCGGTCCTCACGTCCACTACAACTATTGTCCCTCTGTCGGTTTCCATTCTTTGTTCGACTACTCCTGCAGTATCTTCTACACCATCGGTGGGAGCTACGCAGATCGGGTTCCGGGATTTGAGGAATTAGTGGAGCCGGTAAGCGAAAATGCCGGGCCTGTTCGAGAGTCCACCCCCTTCGGTATTGGCGAAAGTATCGATCGATGTTGAGGTTGAGGACGATCGTGTAGTACCAGTACTGCTGCAGATGTCTAGCCCGATCGCGTCGCGATCGGAGTTTACCCCCCAGGAAGGCGCTGAGCTCGGTATAATAAAATAATATTTCTCGGTATAATAATATAATATTTCGTGTTTTTTAATTCATACAACTTCGTACTCGAGAAACAGCATAGTTGTTCATTTGTGCAAACACTTTGCTTCTATTATAACAGCAAAAACTTATTGCTGAAACAGCTTCATTTGCCTGCAGCAGAAGTTTGATAAAAACAGCAAATGGGAAAGGCACAACATATGGGAAAGGCACATTTCCAACCAAAAGTATAATAAAATACTTAATTAATAAAATAAAATTTTAATGAAAATTTATAAAAATATTGTTTTAATTAAAACTAGTAAAAAATGGTTCGTAACATCAACTGATTTTCTGTATGATGACCACATCTAGTTGTCCACTCGGGACCCATTTATGTGTATAACCACAACTATGGCGTGGGAGTAAACTTCAGAAAGCTTTTATAATTTTTTTCTAATGGAAAATAATGAGAGAAATACATTTCTTGACTGTATGTATATATATTTCTATTGGAAATGCACATTTGCAAGCAAAAGTATAATGAAATACTTACTTGCTCTCCGATCGGTTGTTGACAATTCATCCAGTAAATCTTTCACTGTTTTCTTTCTGCCAGTTTCCGAGATAGGCGAAACAAGCTGCTGCGTGTAAGTACTATCCTGAAAAACAATTACATACAACATTATTGTAGATTACGACTGACGACAATGGTTACTGTTGTTATTGAAAATTTTTAATTCTATTTTTATGAAATTATATTATATTACACTTATTGTTGATTCACATGATTTCCGTACAGTACAGTGTGCAGCCAAGTAATAAATGTCATGTCATTTGAAAATAAATTTTCATTCTATAAAATATAGATGCAAATTTGTCTTCAGCCAGGACATATCAAATACTGATTACAGACAAAAATAAATAAATAAAATCCCTCTAAAAATCAAGTTTTTCCCGTGTAATTTTTTATGTGCAGTTTTGCCCAATTTTTTTCTGAATTAATAAACCCTTGGAAGCACATTAAATAAAAATTTGTTTTCTTGTCTTAGAATAACTCATTGTTCGTATTATTGGAAGTGTATAGTAATATCTTAAATGAACTGAATTGTTTTTCCATTTGTATGAAACTGCGCCATTTGTTTTTTGGGCGACCAGGACGTTTGCTTCCTTGCGGATTCCATTCCTTTCTTGAGGTGCTGTTGCTTGCCTTACGTAACGTGTGGCCTACTCATTTCCATTTATGCCATATTTATTAACCGCAGGTATACTTTTTGAGTAAGAAGTCAACATATGAGGCTACAAAATATGCGATTATAGAGTTTTTAACAATAAAATGTTGGTCAAAATTATGCAAGAAATTTGCACCTCTAGGAAGAAAGAAAAAAGTTATAAGCGGAATAATGTTATCGTTATAACTTCTGATTAAAGTGACATATTTACATCCTGCTTTATATAAGCAATCCATCTGTGAGAACAGTTTTAAATTCGAGCAAATAATGAGATCATAACGTTTAAAATCCGAAACCAGCCAAAAAATATTATTTTTTTCTTGTAAGTCAGATATATCATAAAGAAATTGTTAGCAAATTTTTGTAGGTTTTTTCAAGATGAAGATATCGATTGCAGACGGAATCTCTATGTTGATGAACCTGGAATCGAGTACCTGCAAAAGTCCTCAACCTGGCGCTGGCCACTCTGTAGTCCCCGAAGCCTGGGAAATGGGCAGAGTGATACCACTATCGAAGTCAGGCAAGGATGTGAGTAATGTGGAATCGTACGTGTACACCCCTCTTCTCTCACCAGTAGCGAAGACACTTGAGGCACTTCTCCTCCCAAACCTAATTGGATGTTTCCAACTGCGAAACATCCATATGCATTCCGTAAGCAGCACAGTACAACGAATGCTCAACACGCAAAATCCACACATCCTATTCATACGTGATAGGACGGATCTCGTGGATCTTGACCTCTCGAAGGCATTCCATACGTTCAACCATGCCACATTATTTGAGGTCATCGCCAACAAGTCGCTGCCAGCCAGCATCTATGAGGATACTACTGTATATTTTTTACTTTACGGAGTAGAAGTTTTTATTTTTAATTTTTATTTTAAACCATAGCAATATAGAATTTGACTTCATTCAATTATTTGTCTAAGAAAAAGAAACTTGGATTTTTCGGAAGAAAAATTAAAAAAAAATAAATTTGTTTTGCTTTGAACCATTAAAAGAAAATTTTATAAAAAACATTGAAGAACTGCAATTGCAACAGAAGAAAACCGTAGAAATTGTTATACTGAATTTTGTTTAAGTATTATTAAGTGATACAGTGATTCAAGAGCCTTGAAGTCCTTTGTTTTATATAACAATTATGAACTAATATTGGAAGTTGAAGAAAGTAGTGCCCGGCACTTCATTTGTAAATACTATGGTCAACATTATCACCATCAATTATTAAAAAAGGCTTAATGTTACAAGAGGAAAGAGACAGAGCACAAAAAAGTCCAGCCTACAAGAAATTACACCTAATACCATCAGCCGACAGGAATCAACAAATCAAGAGCCCAAGTTGCAGTCATTGTTGCATTAGGTGAACATGTTTCATTTGTATATAATACTAGCTGAACCCCCGCCCGCTTCGCCAGGCAGAAAAACAGACGGAAATTAAAATCAGGTTTCATATTTTTTTTTTGTGATCGGTAATATATGTACCACTTATAATCAAGGTACTTCCCTGAGATACTAAAGAAATGGATATGTTCCATGGAGAATATTGAAGAACATAACTTTAGTTTACGGCGAAAAAAGGAAGAAATGTCAAAAATCAAATTGATTTTAAGTTCAGTGTGATTCTCCTTCTTTTCATTACCAAAACAAAAACCTTTCTACGTAAGAAGAAATTACTTAATAGGAATTCGAATGTACTACATTCAAAACACATAGAAAGGCAATAAAATTGTTCACTAATCAAACAACACAAAAACTAAAAAAATATTATAATTTCCGTTTTCTTGACTTAAGTCAGCATTTCACGAATGATTATTTCTTTTTTTGTAACCTTTCTTTACTATTGTGTTAAGAAAATCGACTAACCCAAATTTGCAGCACCATAGGTGTTGTAGAATTTAAAATATTCGATAATAGGTTTTCACTTCGTCTGTGAGGTACCACGCCCACTATCCCAATACCGCACATTTCTGACACAACTACGCAGGTTTATGCTAGATGCACCTACATAAAACTTCAGTATTGTAGCTGTTATAAAACTGAATATATTCAATAATAGGTTTTAACTTCATATGGGAGGTGCCACGCCCACTTTTGCAATACCGCCTATTTTTGGCACAACTACGCAGATTGATGTTACATGCACTTGCACAAAATTTCAGCACTCTAGTTGTCGTAGAACAGACAATATTCAATAATAGGTTTCAACTTCGTATGGGAGGTGAAACGCCCAATTTTGCAATACCGCCCATTTTTGGCATAACTATGCAGATTGATGTTAGATGCACTTGCACAGAATTTCAGCACTCTAGTTGTCATAGAACAGACAATATTCAATAATAGGTTTTAACTTCGTATGGGAGGTGCCACGCCCACTTTTACAATACCGCCCATTTTTGTCAAAACTGTGCAGACTAACAATTAGTGAACATTCACAAAAATTCAAGACTCTAGCTGCAACAGTACTCCGAATATGCTAATTTTTAAAAAGCGAATAAATCCCCAATTTGTTTGGGAGGTGCCACGCCCACTGAAAATATCAAAAAAATGTATAGGCTATTTTCACCACCGGTTCAGCATGAACATACTGTGAAAATTTCAAGAAGATCGGTCCAGTAGTTTAGGCTGCTATAAAGAACAAACAAACAAACAAACTTACAAACACTGATTCATTTATATATAAAAACTAGCTGAACCCCAGCCCGCTTCGCCAGACAAAAAAAAAACAAACGGTAAAATTAAAATCTGCTTTCATATAAAATTTTTGTCCTGATCGGTAATATATGTACCAATTATAATAAAGGTTCTTCCCGGAGATACTAAAAAAATGGATATGTTCCATGCAGAACGTTAGTTTACGGCGAATAATGAAAAAATGTCAAAATCAAATTAATCTTTTGTTATTCTCCTCTTTTCCATTACCTAAACAAAAAACTTCATTCGTAAGAAGAAATTACATTACATTACTTTCAAAACACTTAGAAAATCAATCAAATCAAATTAATATAATTTCCGTTTTCTTGCCTTAAGTCGACTGTTAACGAATGAATATTTTTTTATAACCTTTCTTTACTATTGTCCTAAGAAAATCCACAGAAAACGTGTAATTTTACAAAATTCAAATCAAAAATGCCCCATCTTTCAAATCCCGCCCATTTCTATATTGTCTAAGCAGGTTACAACTAAATTAACCCACACAACAATATAGGAATCTCGGTGTAGAATATACTCAAAAACAGGCTTTAATTTCGTATGGGAAGGGTAACGGCCACTTTCCGTCCATCTCGGTGTCGAAATACTCTAAAACCGGTTTTAATTACATATGGGAATATTTACACTGGATCAACTCACACAAAATTTCAGCACTGTAGGTCTATGACACCTACTGACCATATTCGATAATATGTTTTAACTTCGTATGTGAGGTACCATGCCCACTTTCCCAATAGCGTCCATTTTTGGCACAACTACGCAGGTTTATGCTAGATGCACTCACACAAAAAATAAGCATTGTAGCTGTCATAGAACTTAATATATTCAATAATAGGTTTTAACTTCGTATGGGAGGTGCCACGCCCACTTTTCCATTACCGCCCATTTTTGTCAGAACTACGCATGTTTATGCTAGATTCACTTACACAAAATTACAGCACTCTAGGTGTCATATAACTGACAATATTCAATAACAGGTTTTAACTTCGTATGGGAGGTGCCACGCCCACTTTTCCATTACCGCCCATTTATGGCACAACTACGCACATTGATGCTAGATGCACCTACACAAAATTACAGCACTCTAGGTGTCATAGAACTGACAATATTCAATAATAGGTTTTAACTTCGTATGGGAGGTGCCACGCCCACTTCTCCATTACCGCCATTTTTGGCACAACTACGCACATTGATGCTAAATGCACTTACACAAAATTTGAGCACTCTACGTGTCATAGAACTGATAATATTCGATAATAGGTTTTAACTTCGTATGGGAGGTGCCACGCCCACTATTCCAATACCGCCCATTTTCGACACAACTACGTATATTGATGCTAGATGCACTTACACAAAATTGCAACGCTCTAGGTGTTAGAACTGGCAATATTCAATAATAGGTTTTAACTTCGTATGGGAGGTGCCACGGCCCCTATTCCAGTACCGCCCATTTTTGCCACAACTGTGCAGACTAACAATTAGTTAACATTCACAAAAATTCAAGACTCTAGCTGCAACAGTATTCCGAATATGCTAATTTATAAAAAAACGAATAAATCCCAAATTTGTGTGCGAGGTGCCGCGCCCACTGAAAATATCAAAAATTTATATAGCCTATTTTCACCGGTTCAGTTTGAACATACTTTGAAAATTTCATGAAGATCGGTTCAGTAGTTTAGGCTGCTATAAAGAACAAACAAACATACAAACTTACAAACACAGATTCAATTTAATATATATAGATAAAGAAGATATAACTTTAATATCTTATTGAAAATTTTCTAAATTTAAAATATGTTTAGATTTTTAATCTAATTGATTTGAAAGGAGAAAATCCTCGATAATGTTCACTTACTAATTGTTTTCAAACTAACGTAACTCACTTAATCATAATTTATCTGACTTCACTTAAAATTTTACTTTTGTAATCTAATTTCATTATCCATATATAACACAAACCCACTCGCACATGAATTAAACCGAATTGCTTCGATAGAGTTCCTGACTACAATGCAGCGATCGCTTCATTTGATCAAGGTTTTGGAGTAAGTTTACTTATATCTATTTATTATCCCAACACTACATTTTGACCTTCATTTATGTATATACTAATTCCAATAACCCAATCAGATAACAACAATATTTTTATTTTGTTTTATAAATCCTAATATCTCTGTTTTAAATATAAGTTAATACACTTTTTAAAATGATAAATTAGACACAGTAATTTCTAATTATCTATTCTCTATTAAATAAATTATGTAATCGGCAGTCCACAACCACACCCTTTTCCCTGAGCGAGGTCGTCAATGTTTTTAGGACTGCGTTTTCGTTACATAATTTTTGGCGCATTTCAAGACCATCACTTCTGAACCAGTGGTAAATTGTACCTCGTAGGTGACTACATGTTTATTTCTACAGAATGAATATGTTTCTTTAAATCTTTAATCTCTACTTATTTTCATTAAATTGTAAGTTTTATACATGGAATTTTATTGTTGATCGTTATATGTTATCAGTAACCGGTTTAAATCCACAATTTCCCCATAATTATCATAAATCTAATCCCCATAACTATCTATGACAGATTGGGAGTTCATACCTGTATGATTGGAGATTTTCTCTGATTTAACTCGATAACTTAGAGATATTTATGTCAGAACGTCACGAATGACTTCTGTCATAACTTAGTCTACATTGGCGAGTGCACTATCTATATTTTAATGCTAAAGTTTCCAAATTAAGAGAACTTTAATCTTTAACCTTTGTGCAAAATAATGAATTGTGATATATTTTCCTATTATTCTCATGGAGTAGTCCACACCATATTTATTTATTTGAACCATTGATCATATTGTTACATTACACTATTATTATTACGTCTACGATACACCTTTATATAAGTTTTGATTTGTTGAAATTTACTTATCGGATAATTAATTTGTGATATTACATTTAAGATGCCTTTAACGCATAGTCCAAACGGACAGAATCTAATTGACGTTAGTCAACAAGAAGTACCAAGAAAGAAGAAAAATACAACATCAAAAAGAGTGACTAGACAACAGACTCAATGGGAGTCTGAGATGAATTTAACAGAATGGGGTGGAAATCGAACCACTTTGACTAATAATAATTTGACTTAACCCTTTCGACACTGACGGGACACATGTGTCCCATTGAGTTTTCTAATCGAACTGAAACGCAATTACTCCCAACTATTTCTATAAATATTTGTCCCAACAGTAATATGATCGTTTTCGCATGCTTGTGTTCCACAATCTCAAATCCTTCCACCGTTATATGCTGCGATCGGTTCTTTACTACTGTCAACTTAGCGCAGACTTTGGATTTTGGTTTAGTTGGTACCATTATGAAAAATAAGAAATTCTTACCAAATCTTGATGGACCAAAATTAGAAAGAGGTGACTATGTTTTCAAGTATAACAGCAGCGGTACTATGCTTTGTAAATGGCAAGATACAAAGGAGGTTTTGTTACTCACCAATTGCCACACTGATATCGTAACGACCGTTCAAAGAACCAACAAAAAAGGAGAAGCCCTTGATGTTGCATGCCCTGAGCCCATTGCCTTTTATAATAGATACATGGGTGGTGTAGATCTTTCAGATCAATTTTCTCATCTCTTTATTTTATCATCTCTTTATTTTATCATCTCTTTATGATCCTGACAGGAAATCTGGAAAATGGTGGAAGAGAGTTTTTCAAAAACTGCTTATGGTTTCCGTCTCCAATGCTTGATTTCTTTTCCAAGAAACTCGGCATGTGAAGGTACCATTAATTCCCTTTCTCGCTGAATTGGCGGTGCAGCTTCTTCATTATGGAAAAGAGAGAGCAACAATTAAACGTCGTAGCACGAGTGGTCGCCCATCAGAGCGATCAAAAACACTTTCTGGTGTTGGAGAACATCTTCCTATCGAGGGGAAAACACGCCGTCGTTGCAGAAGCTGTTCAAATGATAACAAAGAGCATCGTACGAAAATGATGTGCGTTTCTTGCAATATTCCTTTGTGCAAGCTGTGTTTCGCCAAATATCATACTAATTAACATACATTTTCATTGTATATGACACATATTCAATTCTAACTTGTTTGTTTCATAAATTAATAAAACAGCATTGAAGTTTACATATATTATGTTATTTTAGTTTTGCCTTACTTCGTTACTATTGGGACATATGTGTCCCATCCGCACTTACTGATGGGACATATTTGTCCCAGGACATTTTCCTTGTTCTGGTTATCCTTTCGCGAAACGCACCCTATGGCCAATTATTGGAACTATAACTAACCAATACCCATCAAAAAAGAGTTCGTATTTAAAAAAAACCGTTTCGAAAGGGTTAACGGGCACAATCCATAATTGAAAAGTCATTGGGAAATCACTAGTGAATTACGGAGTGCAATTTTTGACTTAAATTTTAATTCGAATCAGTCGCGAGAATATACACGAGACTCTGATAACGGTAACACCTCTATCCATCGAACGAATTTTTCCGACGGAAATCTTGGTGCTCAGGGACAACAAAATGTTCACAGTTCTATCCATCGTTTACAATTTCCGGATGAAAGTGTTCCTGGAAATTCAAGAGAACAGGGCGTTGTAAATAGAGAGGAAATCTCCACCATGATCCATAATTGGCATGTTACCTTTACGGATATCAAAGGTGAGGTAACAACGAAACCTTCGAACGTAATTACGATACGAGTTGCTTCATATTAACGTTAACAATCTTGCAACATTGTGTTCGGAAGTAAGGAAACACGAAAAGTTTTATGAGGATTTGATACAGTGACCACTGCGGACAAATGTAGGCATTCGAAGAAAGATTTCGGAGGTTGACATGGAATTTAAGGAGAAAGTGAAGAAAATGTTGATGTTTTAGATTCCAGTACCTTGAGGTGCTAGAATTGAGATGGAACAGGACATGGATATCAGAAATGTTTAGCTCCGCGCCGAATCTTTTGTTACGGTTGTGGAAGCTTGGACACAGTTCAGATGAATAATTATTGGAAAAAGCGTAAAGGGTTAGGAAAACATGGAATTTCAACTATGTTAGCGAAAGGGTAAACGGATGCATAACTTAATCATTGCAATCTTATATTCGGACCGATCAAAGGGAATGGGACAAGTATATTAGCAGCATAAACAGCTCGTTACGAAATAGTATTATTCAATCAATTGGAAAGTCACCATACTTCGTTGTGTTTGGTCAAAATATGGTCACACATGGAGACGATTACAAGTTGCTTAGAAATCTAGATTGTAGACAGAATGAAAGGTTCGTACGAAAAGAATGCACGTTATTGCAACCTTCGGAGTAGACCGAGTTAATTTAATTCAGGAGAGATTGTGACACGTCGAAATTTCGCACAAAGGTCCAATTGGCATAATCTACTAGTACCTCCCACGAGCATACTCCGCCGCTAAGCAAAATTTAAGTCCTTCCATGCACATGTTTTCTGGGAGTGAAGGTATATATAAGTCGGTTTAGCCGACTGACGTTTTTTTACTTGTTTTGTTTATATGTTTGTAGTTTATTAATTTTCACACGAATATTATTGTAATGAACTCAGGTACAACTGAGTGGATATGAACGTCAAAACAACAATTAATGTGGAGCGAAGCAAAACACGTCCGACTGTTCTATTCTTATTCGTTGTTATTATTTGTAGTTGTTGTAGCAGAGCAAACCAATGATACAAAAAGAAACATGCAGATATATACACACAATACATACTTTTTAGTTACACTTTTGTCTGCGACTGTAAAATGCATAATATACCAAGCGATCAAATTAACAGACGGTCATTGGCCACTGTTATATGATAGCTTGTTATGTTTATGTATTAACTGTTGTTGCGAAAAAGGTAAATGGAACTTGCATATTTTCCATGCAAGCATATTCTGCTTAGTAAGCATTTTTGTTTATTTGCAAAATATTGTTATGGAAAACATTCAAGTTCATGGTCAACGGTCCCATGCAGACCATAATTGCTGATCTGCATGGAAACGACAATACAAATTACCAATTAAGTTTAATGTAATTGTATAAATAGTCAATAAATATATTCACTGCTCGCCAGTCAGTCAGTGCGAGGAAAGTACTTTCTACTTTTCTTTGTCAAAATTATTTAGAACCTTTCACTTACAAGTGCTGAAAGGTATGACAAATAAATTAGTGTAAATTTTGATGTTATATTTAAATTGGTAAACACTAATAATTTAAGTAATGTAACTTTACACATACATAGCGTAACTTTACACATTACTTATCATATTACTTTATCATTTGTATGTCAGTCGTATAATTCACACGCGTTTTTTTGTCGTCCGTGTTTTGTGTCACATTATGTGTCTGTGAGACTAAATAACCAAATAACCATTGTTCAAAAAACCTACCAAAATCTACAAGAAAAATAAAATAAACAAAATTATCTACAATATTCCAATATCACAACGAAGGAATGCATAAACAGCCAAACTTCAATAACAACACAAAAACAAAACAAATAGAATTCGCACCGCGAACATCCATAACAACAGAAACCTCAATAGCAACAATAACCATAAACCAAAAACAGCAGCCGCATACTCACTAACCACACATGCAGATTTCGTAATGCATTTGTAGCTCCCCTTTCCTTCCTTCCCCCTTCGTTTTCGTGTAATTCAGTTGGCACTCTTTCCTTCGTGTCGATGTTCGCTCAATGCTTAAGGCATAACACTAGGCATTGGGTGATCGCAGCAACGGCAGGGATGGAGGTTTGACAACTGAATTTACACTTTGATTCTGTTTTGTTTGCCGTAATGGTTGGTAGGTTTCGATTACAATTTTCCAACATACGAGGGTTGAGAGCGAATTTGTTCTCTGTAATCACCCATATTCATTTCCATCGACCACAAGTACTTGCCCTATGTGAGACTCAGGTGCGTGAGGGTTCTGATCCACAGTATTTTCATGCGCCTGGGTATCACACCCTATCACTTTTTATTCTGTGGTCTATGAACGAAGCGACAAAGTGTTCTTCCAGAGCTAACAACACTTGTGCTCCCAAATTCCGGAATTTAATTCCCTTTGGGTTAAATTCAGGATTAGAACGTACGTACTGCATTTCGGAGTTGTGTGTAGAAGTCCAAACGCGGAAAGGAAGGTATCCTTAAATGGCTTCGACCCCTTTCCAACTCAATCATAAACATTTTAATGGATTGTTCTGACAGTGAAATCGTGGTTGCTGCTGATTTCAATGTCCATAATTCCTCTTGGCTTGCCCATTCGAGCCACTCAACTCCGGAGAGCCATTACGCCGATCTGTTTGCCGCGCACAATGATTTGACGCAACTAGTGAATGAACCGACTCACATTCCGTGTGTTCATAGGTAACACCTAAATACTCTTGATCTTTTCTTAACTTCACACCCTGAAAGTATGAAGTTGATGTTCTAGCACCTCTTGGCAATTCGGATCACTGTATTGTTTCAGCATCCTTTTCGTATTCCGCTCTTTGTGTCGCCTCGACTCAAGCCCCAAAATTTATGTTTACAAAAAGGGTCGAGCTCAACAACTTTTCAATTGGAAACTTTGCTTTCTAAATGACTATATAGATGCTGCGGCTGAATGATATTATCTTGAATGAAGTCATTTATTCCAACCAAAGTTATTTCGGATTAGTTGGTTTAACCAGACATGTAAAACTGCTGACAGATCCAAAGCCCTCGGAAAATGGCGTTTTAATAAAAATGCCAGCAATAATCTGCTACGCAAGCAGACAAGAACCAGGGTACTTAAAAATGAAATGTTTCTGCACGAACAACGTCTTCGTGCCAAAGTTCTTTCTTCTCCCAGGGGAAGTAAGAGCTTTTTGGTCATTTATAAGAAGAGTAAAGGATAATTCCTCATCTATCCCAACTCTTGTTAAAGATTTTTTTCAGTATCTTTATTTGCAATCTATTTACAGAGAAAATATTAAGCAAATTGTATAAAAACTTACAGTTTTTGCTAAGCTCCAGAGAACTTATCAAAAGTTTACATTATTCCGTTGGTAAATAACACAAAAAATTAAATAGAAATTATTTGAATTCTAACACTTATCCTATTTTACAATTTTGGCTATAGGATTAAATATAGTTTTATGGCAGTTAGGTAATAAAGGGCAAATCAATGACATGACGTTGTTTCAGTCTTCTAGATTCAATGATATCACCTAAAAGTGTTAAAGCCAATAAATTAGGATGTAGACTCAATCTATTGAGATAATTACTGCTATATCTTCTAATCTCGTTTTTAACTTTGGAGATATCCAGATCTTTATGAATGTTATCATTTCTTACAAACCAGTATGAATTAGTGTTTTAGATTGATATGTTTGCAGAATTTCAACATTTGAATTGCTTGCTGTTCCCCAAAGCTCGATTCGTTATGTCCAGATCGGTTTTATGATCTCATCAGCAGGTAAAAAGGTGTGGGTAAGAGTGATTTCAGTTTATATAACAATCCAAGGTGCCAAACTCTGTCGAAAGCTTGTTTGAGATCTAAGAAAATTGACGAGCAGTACTGTTTATTTTCAAAACACTCCCTGGTAGTTTTGACAATTCTATGGCATTGTTGTGAAGTTCCATGGCCATGTCTAAATCCGAATTGGTGGTTAGGGATGATATTTAGTGTTTCTAGAACGGGAGAGAGTCTTTTCTGGAAAAGTCTTTCGAACAGCTTGGAAATTATGGGTAATAAACTTATTGGTCTGTATGATGAAAGAACATTTTCTTGTTTATTAGGCTTGAGAACCATAATAATTTTCGCGAATTTCCATTGCGTAGGAAAGTGAGACAATCTTAGAACTGAACTAAATATAACAGTATGAAATATAAGACCTTTTTTGGGCAAAGATTTTATCACTTTGGCGTCTATGAGGTCGTGACCAGGCGATTTTTTTGAATTAAGTTTCTTTACTTCACTTTCAACCTCTCTTACAGTAAAGTGCTTAACATTGTGCAACTTAACGATACATTTGACAAGACACATCAAGAAAGTCTCTGATTTTCTCTTCCTCCCATGAATCGCAAAATGAAAATGGGGTGAATGTTTCTTCTAGGAATGATTTAAAAGCAGATACCTTGGCCTTATCCGATTTGCACCAAACACCGGAAGAATATTTACTAGTAATATTTCGTTTTTGTGGTCTTTTTAGGTGTTTCGTAGCCTTCCAGAGGCTATATTCATTATTCTTATTTGGACTCAAATTCCTTAGAAAATGACTTAACGAATTATTTTTTAAATTCTTTAGTTGAATCTTAAGAAAGTTAGCAGCTCCGTTGAAATTAGTTTTATCTTCACGACGCCTTGTTGTTTGCCAAATTTTGCATAATCTGCGTTTCTTACTTATAAGTTGTCTAATTTCCAGAGATACTAGGAATCTTGATAGGTTGTTTTCGACTTCTTGCGGAGTGGATAAAAAAGCAGACTCGTGGATCAAGTTCGTAAAAGATTCAACTGCATCATCTAACTCAGTTTCGTTTTTGATGGAAACGTTTAAGTTTATATTTCTTTGTTGAAACGAATTAATGTCAGTTTTAGATGAAAACAATTTTGGATTTTTCGACCGTTTGCAAAAATTTGTGCTAAAATTGACCATAATTGGGCTATGGTCTGAGCTAAGATTATCGTTTGCAGCAATTTCCAGAGACGATGGAGGTATTCCTTTGTAAATAAAAAAATCCAAAAGATCTGGAATTAAGTTTGGATTGGTAGGCCAATAAGTAGGACTTCCGGTTGATAAAACATTATAATGTTTATTGGAAACACACTTGTACAATTCCCTTCCTTTAGGATTTGGTAATCTGGAGCGTTGAAGTCACCACCAACAAGAAATTTATTTCCAAGACCGTTAAAAAATGATTCAAACTGGTTGCACGTGAACTTAAATCGACGTGGAAAGTACACTGAGTAAACAGAAACACTGGCATTTTCACATATTATTTTAACTCCTGCTGTTTGTAGAAACGGTTCCGATATAGATGATGCCGCCCCGCCATGAGCTCTATTATCTGGGTGATTAGCCGTAATGATATCATAACCATTTAGCCGAAAAAACGATTTATTAGTCAAGTGTGTTTCTGACACTAGCAATATATCAATACAATAATTTTTGAGGAAAATGTTTATTTCATTAAAATGTTTTATAAGTTTTCTATATGACTCTACATTATTAATAACTAGTCGAACTTGGCCATCTCGCAACGATTTATAGAAATTAATTATTAGAAATAACTTTATTTATATTTATTACCATTTTACCAATGTTAGCAACATTGGGGATAAATATCGGAGGCGGCTTCGGAACAGTTGTAGATGTTCGTTCATATCATTATCATCTAAATCATTAGTGTCAAGAGTTGCGTACCGGTTGGAGGTTGATGGTTCATCATCATGATGAGGTCGTTTTTGGCGAAAAATAGTAGGTGACCCTGTATTTTTTCTCTTTGCTGCTACCTGTTGCCAGTTGTGGTCATCTTCATCACAGTCGTCACTTAGATTCAAAGACTCAGTGTTCGTTGCAGTCATTGTTTGCTTTTGAATCTAGAGTCTGATATGTTGCTGTTGTTTTGTTCGCACCAAATGTGCGTACACTTGGTGCGTGTGCTTATTTGTTGTTTGTGCGAATCGCTAATCCGTTTATGACTGCGTTAATTCCTTTGTTTTTGAAAATTTTGCAATATGTGGAAATTGTTGTTTTAAGTTATTTCGTAGAGAACTATAACAAAGCGTACGTGTTTCAACTACCGCAGTCAAACAAAGACTGACTTGTTAAAGATAGATATTCACTAACCCGATTGCCAAAGCTAACCTATTGCCTGAAATGTTTGCAAGGAATTCATCCTAGCAAGAAAGCAATCAACCACTCCCCATGATCGAAATGTATCTAGTTCCATGCCTCGCGGTAGCTCTGTGTGTTCGAAAAAATCTCGGTTCTTACAAATCTCGACGTAAATAAATCTCGGGCCCGGATGGTATTTCAGCACTTGTCCTGTGCAAATGCTCTTCGACGCAAGCCCGTCCATTTCGCATCTTTTCAACCTTGCATACCGTGCAGGGATCTTCCCAGCGCGTTGGAAGATTGCGAACATACAGCCCATCCCTAAAAAATGAGAGGCTAGTAACTCTGCTAACTACCGCCCGATTGCGATTTGCTCAGCGTTCTCAAAGGTTATGGAGAGTATGATTAACGACCATCTTGTGGGATATTTAGAGACCAATGACTTACTTAATGATCGGCAGATGATGATGACAATGTTGTCACTGATTCAACGGTGTCGTCAATTTCTATGAATGGTGTAGTTATTGAGCAATCGGACACTCTTGATGTTCTGGACATGAAGATACATTGCGAAGTTCGTTGGACAAAACGTGTATTTGATGTGTCGAAAGAAGCAGAAAGAATACTTCACTCCCTCTGATCTTCTCAATATCTACCCTAGGTACATCAGACCTAAGATGGAATACAACTCCCATATATGGTCAGGTGCTCCAAGATCTTCCTTGGAGCTACTTGACCTTATTCAGAGGAGGGTGATGGTGTTGATAGGCGACGGTAGGATATCCAATTCTATTGTTTCCCTCGAACAGGGTCATAATATGGGATGTGTGTCGCTGTTTTATCGATACTTTTATGGTGTTTGTTCTTCAGATATTCGTGATCTCATACCGGACGTTAGGACGTTCAGTAGAGATACGCGACTTTTAAGGAACTTTCATCGATTTGTTGTCGACTGGACAGCTGGCCGCACTACACATTACAGAATGAATTCGTTCGTATGTGGAATCAACTTCCGGCAAATATCTTTCCGCTAGTTGTGGCATCCTGAGATTAAAAACAGATGTCAACAAATAATGCTCCCCTCTTCCTCCATCCTACCCCTTATCTTCCTTTAACCACCGCAATGCATTGCATTTATAGGGGACATCCCCTGAGTGTTAGTTCAGTGAAAAAAATTTCATTTTCTTTATTTAAAATTTAATACTGTTTTTGTTTGAAAACAATACAACATTGTTATGATAGTGTTGAAAATTTTGTATTTGAATTTTCTATTGCTCAAAATTCTTCTTGCTTCTCCAGACAGTTTAATTTGGTGAAATATCTACTTCTTAGATCTAGGGAAACTTTGTGGTCATCTTAGTCCATTGTTTGAAATTGGGCATAATGTTATCTGTGCTGTTATACTTCATTTGATCTAGTCATCATTTATTTGAACAATGAATAACCTTCATGTGACGATTGCGAGTCAACGGGACATCATGGATACTATGAAGGAATTATATGTCACATTTCTAACAAAGGATGATTCGAATAAGATGAGGTTATGTCAATAGCATTGCTCAAGAACTGGATGATCTACATCAGCAGCTTATATACCAACATGACGAGATTTCGAAAGACATTCGGCAAATAAGTCTCAAATGGAAGATGTTCCATATATGGCCGAGAAGTGCTTTCCTGAGCGATACTTCTCGTTCAATGGTAGTTTAATAGACTCCGTGCGATATAACTCTACCCTTGGTTCTACCTACCATTTAGGATTATATACATTTCCCTCGTTCACAGAAATTCTGCTCTGTCAAAAGTCCAGAAGATTTACTATCTAAAGTGAACGTACTAAGGGAGGCTGGAGGTCTGACCAAAACTATTTCTGCCACTGAGGTGAATTACAATACATCTAGGTCCATTTTTGAGTTCCGCCACCACAACAAACGGATGATTGTCGGTACATCAAAGTTGTTTAATATTCGGATGGTACCTTTGAAAGTGGCAAGGGAATGTTTGATACAATCCAAGAGTGCCTTTTATATCTGAGTAACTTAGGCATAGATACGAATAGCCAAGGTATCTGGCATAAATTAAAATACCATAAAAATACATTCATTTTGAGAGGCTGTATACGGGTTCTTCCAATGCCGGAACTACAAAATTTTTACATTTTCATCATGTTAACTTGGAAAGTGTTTTGAATTCATTTGGAATTATCCGAAGGAATGTGGTGTCTTAAAATAAAAAATAAAAACTGTTTTTTATTATTTGATATTTTCATTTCATAGTTTTTGTTGTAACTACTTACTCAGGTTCGAGATCATTTTTTTGTTTTCTTAGACAGAAAACAAAGTGTTTTTTTCGGTTGCTAGCAGGGCAGACGATAGTTTCACTACTCTCACGCTAATCTCCCTTCGCAGTGCCCAGTGCAATGCAACAACTACTCCAGTGGTGGTCTGTAAATGCGTCTCGCAAACTCAATTGAATGAGAACTGGTCCGAACTTACATATACACCTGAAAATCCCAGTCAGTAGTTACCGAAATCAAACAAATGTCCACACTTATACTCATGTGTAATCGAAATTCGCGAAAAATACACAGTGTTTTGTTGTTGCTATGTTCAAGCAACAACATGTTTAAGTCGTATCTCACTTCATTTCATCTTACTGCTAAGAAAAATGTGCAGATATGGGATTCAGTTTTAATGAAATATGTGGCCCTGCACAATTGTTACTTGGTCGCATTCGATATGTGTGTCCAGGATCAGATGGTCGTGTGAGCGTTGTATCAGTCTTAAAAAAAAATAAAATTAAAAAAATACCAATTACTAAAATATGTTTTTTAACCAAAATTCTACTTCAAATATTATTGATGTACGAGCTGAGAAGATTGTCTTGGAATGCCTGTTAAAGGACGGAGCCTGCCTTACCCTGCTGTGAGCAGGTGAAGCACAGCACATTCGATTGAATAAACTAAAATAACTCCCACCGATAGACCGCCTTTTATCTGCTGCTTTCAAGAAAGTCGTTCTTCGGAGGGGATTGTTTCCTCTAATTGGACTAATTAACAGAACGTCAACTTATTCTTTAGTAATATCATTTCGATGCATTTTTGTTGGAAAAGTTAATAATTCCCGGAACAGGGCGGAAAATCGTCAACATATTGGTTGCTATATATATTTTTTAATAATTGATTCAAAAGAATCAATGGGAATACAGACTAAAATATGAGATAGCCTCTACTTCCTAAATCCTTTTCTCCTATACTACTTACGGAATCAATCATTCAGATGGCCTCGAGTGAACTCGTTGGTTTGCCCACAACTGACGGGCATCCCCTGCAACGTAACCTATAAAAAAATAAACATGAAATCAACTTCACCCAAGGATGAGAAAACAAGGATAAGAAACATATATCTGTAGATATATTTTTTAATTAAGAGGTTTTTTGAAATATAAAAACTTTCTAAACCAGACGCATTTATAGACTAATCAGATAGTCTATATATAAAGGGTGATTTTTTAGATATTATCTTTTCGTGTTTTGTTTCACTGTCAAACATCTTCAGTTTGGTCTATAATTTAACCATGAATCGTCTTACAAACGAACAACGCTTGCAAATTATTGAATTTTATTATCAAAATGCGTGCTCTGTTAAGAAGTTCATCGCTCGCTTCCATTTTATGGTCAGTTTAATCGACCCACTGAAGCGGCTATTCGGGCTATTGCGACTAAATTTCGCACCAAATTTACACCCAACACGCTTACGTAGAGTGCGAACTGAAGAAAATATCGCAGCTGTATCGGCCAGTGTTAATGATGACCTTCAATTGTCGATTCGTCGCCTTTCGCAGCAATTGGGCCTCTGTTACTCAAAAACGTCGAAATGCCAAAATTGGACTAAGCGGATGGACCAT
This sequence comes from Polietes domitor, assembly GCA_947397865.1. Taxonomy (NCBI): domain Eukaryota; kingdom Metazoa; phylum Arthropoda; class Insecta; order Diptera; family Muscidae; genus Polietes; species Polietes domitor. Next base: position 152,890,696 of record OX377620.1, on the reverse strand, counting down.
TTGAGGCGCAGTCAAGGTCAACATTTGCATGAAATAATCATTGAATAATAAATTTTATGTGTTTTTTTTTTTTTGAAAAACTTTTTTATAGCTTTTAAAAAATCACCCTTTATATATATATTACCCTTTAATGTAGTTCCGAAAACCTAAATTTATATTTTGTGGCATTGTATATAACCCCTGTACGATTTCTCCACAGATATTAGAATATCAGGAGAATAGTTTATCGGACTTTATTCATAGATATCAAAAATTCTGAAATTCAATCATCTCAAAATATTACTAACATTATTTGTAAACTTTTATTCTGAAATATTAAGTTTATATCAATTACACTACTCAACAAAATGAAAAAAATTTCATGTACTCCGGATGCGATAATTTTTTCTGTGTAGATAACCTTGACATGAGCTCGAAAAACGCAATAAAATTTTTTTTTTCGTTTGGTTTTTTTTTATTTTTTTTTTTAATTTTAAAAATTTTTTTTGGTTACTTTGTTTCGTCCGGCATAACTCGGGAACCACTAGCCCGATTTAATTGAATTAAATTTTAAAAAATTTAAAATTACAATTCCCTTAATCTGTTCATATATTATTTTCCTATACAAGCAACAGTTTCCAAGTTAAAAATGAATATATAAAGGAAAAAACTTATTTTTTGCCTAAAGATTTAAATTTTTTTTTTTTAAAATCCATACAAAATCCAAAATGAAAAAAAATGTCAAATCTTATTACTTTTACGTAAAGTCACATAACCTATGAGCAAAATGAGACAAAGATCATGAAAATCGATGCACGCGTTTCGCTTTTATTCGCAATTGAGTAAAGGTATGAATTTCAAAAATTTGCTCGACATATGCACAACTTTGTCTATGGTAAGGTTTTTTCTTTTTTTTCAGAATTAACAAAACGGAATAAACAAAGGGTTATTTAATTTTTATGATTGCGTAAGCAAAGTAATAAACGCTAATAAATGTGCGTGAACAATTAAAAGGAAAAAAGGAAAGGGGACTTTTTTAATTATTTGGGTTTTCCGTTGGCTACCTGTATGATTTTTTTACAGAAATGCAACCCACATTTAAGGGTGGTCATTATTCGGAAAATTTAAGACTCACACATGGTGAAACAGGTAGCCACCGTAAAAAAATATACACCCATTTATAAGTACCTGTCAGTAAAACACTAAACAATACACAGTATAAATAGGTCTTCATTGATCGATTTTACTCATTCAACAAGTGTCGACGAACGCGATAGTTAAAATGAGCAAACGTTCGCGAGGATTTGAATGCAATACCAATCCAAGTAATTTTTGTTACATGTGCGCCATGCTCGTCACTCACATCGCCCAGGTTGCCGGAAAGAAGTCCAAGTGCGAGTGTAGAAAATGTATCTTAAGCGACATATTTGCTCTAATTTTTTTTATAATTTTGGAGTAGTTGTTCGACGATCTCTCTGTAATTTGAGCTTTTGTTGTTTCCAAGAAATCCGGAAACAATTTGCCGAAATGAGTTCCAAGCTGTTGGTCTTGCAACAACTTTTTAATTTGCGGACCGTCGAAAACGCCTTCCTTAATCTTTGCCGATGAAAGGTGAGGAAAAATGGTTTTTAAATAGGCGAACGCTTCGCCATCTTTGTTGATAGCTTTCACGAAGTTTTTTATGAGTCCGAGCTTTATGTGAAGAGGTGGGAGAAAAACATTTTCCTTTTTTATGAGTGGTGTATATTTCACGTTGTCGCTGCCGGGGATGAAGTTAACTCTTTCTGTCCAACTCCTCCTGGTGTAATGATGTTGACGATCGCGGCTGTCCCAAAGGCAGAGAAAACAACAGTACTTTGTGAATCCACCTTGTAATCCACAAAGGATACCGATAACCTTAAGGTCGGCACAAACTTTCCAATCGTGCCTCTCATAGTTAAGGCACTTTAGTAGATTGTCCATGACTTCGTATGTTTCCTTGGTGTCAACGGCATGAGCAATTGGAATCGAAGGTTTCTCGTTGCCGTTGTGCAGTAAAATTGCTTTAAGGCTCTGCTTGTTGCTGTCGATGAAAAGACGCCACTCTCCTGGATCGTAAGAGTACCCGAGTTCACCAAATAATCCGGGAATGTCCTTACAAAAACAGATGTTGTCTTTTTTTGTGTAGTACCTTGCGTATGGTTCATGACGCTTCCTGTAGATTGTTGTCACCACACCAGGAGCCAAGAAACCGAACTGTTGCATGCGCGATGCATGCAACTCTGCATCTTCCTTGGAAAGTTTCAATTCTCTAACCCAATCGTTCAGTTCTGCTTGGGAACATAAGCGTTGACCTCCATGCAATGTATATGTTGACTCGCATTCTGATGTGGTTTCTACTGTCTCCGGATCTGATGTTGGATGTATTGCCTCATTATTAGATGCCCATCTTGAAACGGACGGTTGCGGGTCCACTGGTTCTTCGCAAAATGGCACTGGAAAATTCACTGTTGAAACAGCAGCGTAAGTCCATCGTATATTTTTTCCCACGCCTGTTTTTTTGCTAAGACAGAAGTAGCAATCTGTTAAATGGCAAAGCGGAGCTCTCCAAAGCATTGGCATGATGATTCTCGGCTGTCGTCTGAAAGAATTTCAATAATAAGTTATATATGTTCTTGAATTTCGTAATCTACACTTACCTTGAGTCAGCTAGCTGTACGTAGCACCTTGGACATAGAGCACTTGGTGTCCACCGCTCATCTATGTTTGAGACCTTTAAATTGAAGCTCTCTTCAAATGAATCTCTCAATTTAGGTGAAAAACAACGCTTGTTTTTTTCAGAAACGTATTCTCCGCACATGTAACAAAAATTACTTGGATTGGTATTGCATTCAAATCCTCGCGAACGTTTGCTCATTTTAACTATCGCGTTCGTCGACACTTGTTGAATGAGTAAAATCGATCAATGAAGACCTATTTATACTGTGTATTGTTTAGTATTTTACTGACAGGTACTTATAAATGGGTGTATATTTTTTTACGGTGGCTACATACCTGTTTCACCATGTGTGAGTCTTAAATTTTCCGAATAATGACCACCCTTAAATGTGGGTTGCATTTCTGTAAAAAAATCATACAAAAAATCATAAAGTCCCCTTTCCTTTTTTCCTTTTAATTGTTCACGCACATTTATTAGCGTTTATTACTTTGCTTACGCAATCATAAAAATTAAATAACCCTTTGTTTATTCCGTTTTGTTAATTCTGAGAATCAAAAAAAAAAGAAAAAACCTTACCATAGACAAAGTTGTGCATATGTCGAGCAAATTTTTGAAATTCATACCTTTACTCAATTGCGAATAAAAGCGAAACGCGTGCATCGATTTTCATGATCTTTGTCTCATTTTGCTCATAGGTTATGTGACTTTACGTAAAAGTAATAAGATTTGAAATTTTTTTCATTTTGGATTTTTTATGGATTTAAAAAAAAAAAATTTTAAATCTTTAGGCAAAAAATAAGTTTTTTCCTTTATATATTCATTTTTAACTTGGAAACTGTTGCTTGTAGGAAAACAATATATGAACAGATTAAGGGAATTGTAATTTTAAATTTTTTAAAATTTAATTCAATTAAATCGGGCTAGTGGTTCCCGAGTTATGCCGGACGAAACAAATTAACCAAAAAAAAATTTTTAAAATTTAAAAAAAAAAAATAAAAAAAAACCAAACGAAAAAAAAATTTTTTATTGCGTTTTTCGAGCTCATGTCAAGGTTATCTACACAGAAAAAATTATCGCATCCCGAGTACATTTTGACTGTTGACTAGTGTTATGGGGCTGTTTTTCTTTAAGCCGTGATAACAAGCTGTGATAACAAAAACGTTAATTGTGTACTCAAAATAAATAATTATTTTTTGTTCACGTTGTCGCCAACTACTATATAAATATTTGTACCAAAACAAATTTTCAAAAAAAAAATTGTGTTGACTTTTTTGGACTTAGCCTTGATAACCATAAACGAAAAAGAATTGTTTTATTTTGAGTGAAATTCTAACTAAAATGGGATAAATGTTGGCAATAAAGTCAAAAATTGTGAAAATTGACTTTAGAAAAGCGCGTGTAACTTTCTATCATATCGAGAATACCAAAATATTTTTTGGCATATGAGTGCTGACTAAATAGAAAATATTTGTGATAAGATAGAGAATGTTGAAAGAAATGCAATTGCAACGGCGAATTTTGGATTTCTGCAAAAATTGCAGCATTTTCGCGACTGATTGCATATATTTTACAAGCGACATTGCTTATAAATACAGATGAAAAACATCTCTCGGATCCGTTGGATAGATCGCGAGAAATTTACAACATTGGTTTATTTACAACATTGGTTTTTTCGGTGACCTCCACTGAAATTTTCCGACAATGTTTTTCGTAGAACATTTCGTTAAATGTCCTTTATGAAAAGACGTTTTTTGATTTTCTCCAAAAAGGGTCAAATTGACAATATAGTTCTGACAATAATAATTCCCTCAGTCATTAAAACAACACATAACCCTAAAATGATACACTGGATATACACAGCGATCAATATTAACATATTGGAAGAGATGCTCAACATGACACCCATATACATCTATGTAAGGAAATGTGCAGCTAAAGTTGCTCTAATGCTAAGGGAACTTGGCATACTAAAGAGCAACATGCATGGACATGGCTACTGTTTATGAGAAACGTGAAACCCAAACTCATGAATTTGGATTGTACTATTTTTGTTTTGGAATACCTTCAAGCACTTGTAACTTGAAGGGTGAACAGAATGATTACATTTTTTCCAGTGTTGCTGATTGAAGTTTGTATTGCCTTGATTTCATCTCCAAATGGTGCATGTGGTCTGAGCAATTGAAAAAATGAGTGCAGTATATCCTACTATCGAATGATGGAGGTTGATGTTCTGAATTTGTCAAAAGCATCTTGTTGTTGATACGTTTCATGTAGAAATGGATATGGATGGTTGGGTTTGTTGATATTTAAAAGTTACTTGAAATTAATTGGTGTCCTTGGATAGTCAGTCATAGAGTCACCTTTAGTGATGCATTCAGGTTCCAATGTCAATAATCCAGAGCCTTCCAGTATGAGTTGTTGTCCCTGTCTCGTTTATACAACATTGATTCGCTTAGGTGAATTGAAAGCATAGATCCATTTGTTATTGTTTGTCAGTTGAGTCCACGATGTGTTCGATTTCAGGCGTTCTAGATTGCAATGTGAACGTTTATCATTGTTCAATAGTTGAATCTCTCATGCACATTCTTCAGAACCCTTGTTGTATTTCGACTGAATATTAGAGCATAAATACGTATCTGTTACCGTGAGAATGCATGAATGTAACATAAGTCTATCTGGGAAAATATTAATCGCGATGTGCGTTCATATCGAGAATTGCATTGCAAAGATGTATGTATGTACAGGGTGGCTGATGAAAGCCGCACCAAAAAAAAATTGAATAACTTTTTTTGTATTTAATGAATCTGGTTATTTTTTTTTTTTATTTTGCGGATTGACTTTTACATTTAACAAAAATGGATAACTGGGACACTGAAACAAGAATTTGGATTGTCCACCGCTATCACGCACTGGAGTCCTTAGTTTCGGTTCAAAGAGAGTATAGGCGCACGTTTGGCGGCAATCCTCCAAGCAGATGGACCATAATGAGACTTGTAAACAATTTTGCCGAGCATGGGACAGTCAACAGAAGACATTACCATCGAAACCCTTCAGTTCGAACGGAGAAAACAATCGCTGCTGTAGCTGCTGCCATACAAAACAATCCACGTGTTTCGACAAGAAGCTTATCTGCTCAAATGGGTATAAGCAGACAGTCATTACAGTCAATTATGCACAAAGATTTGGAGTTATTCCCATATAAAATTCAAATGGCCAACAAACTGAACGCTGCAGACTTGCCGATTCGCTTGGAATTTTGCCAGAAGATGCTTCAAATGGTGGAAGAGGATGGAAACATGTTGAACTGTCTTTTCATGGCTGACGAGGCCCATTTCGATTTAAACGGCAACCTAAACAAACAAAATTGTCGAATATGGAGTGCTTCCAACCCACAGATACTCCATGAGACGGAATTGCATCCACTTCGTGTCACAGTGTGGTGTGCAGTTTCATCACGCTGCATTGTCGGGCCCTACTTCTTCGAAGAAAACGGTCACACCGTTACGGTTACTGGAGACCGTTACTTGAGCATGTTGAGAGAGTTTTTCTATCCAGAATTACGCCGAATGAGAATTTCTTTCAACTCTGTGTGGTTTCAGCAAGATGGTGCAGCTCCTCACATAGCCCAACCTGTTATGACAGAATTGCGACGAAAATTTTCCAATAAGCTGATATCCAGAAACTCCACATTCCGTTGGCCACCCAGGTCGCCTGACCTTACTGCACCTGACTTTTTCTTGTGGGGTTATTGCAAACAGGAAGTTTACAAAGCAAAACCAACAAATTTGAATGAACTAAGGCAATCCATTCGAGAAACAATTGCGGCTATTCCTGTCTCAACTCTCCAAGCAGTAATGAACAACTTTTTGGTAAGATGCCGCATATGCATCAACGAGCAGGGGGGGCATTTAAATTCCATTATTTTTAAAACTAATTAAGCTATATTTAATAAAATTGAATGAGCTTTAACACGAATAAAAGAAAAATGAATTCCATACACTGAAAAAAAATTATTTGAGTTTCTTAATGTAGCAAAATTCATCAGCCACCCTGTATATGTTTTTATTGATTCAATTAATTCCAAGTTACACAATATTTTTAATATATATATATAAGAGTTTAGTTTAGTTGAAAAATGATTAAAAAATTACGAGTGTCTGATTTAATTTTAAGGGGGGAAAAGTATGTTATAGAAAACCCTTGACTGTTAATTAAAAGTTAAGCGTCGGGTGATAAAAGAGCATTTATTAAGAACATAGAGATCGTATGTGATCATACGTTGAATATGAACATTTAGCAAAGAATCTTTCTGTTAGATCAGTTACTTTATTTTTAACTAAAGGTAAATTGTACCTTGAGTGAAGATTTGATGTTGAAAAATGGTATGGCAAATTACCCATCATTTTTTAAATTTTATTTTGGCTAATTTGCAAGCGTTTCAGGTGGTAATTTGATGCATTATGCCATAATGGCGCGTTATAGAAAAATATTGGTTGAAATATCACTTTAAAAATGATAAGTTTGTTTTCCATGTTCAATTCAGATTTTCGATTGATAAAAGGGTATAAGACTTTAATAGTGATATTGATTGTGTAGTATTAGATATTTTACTTTTGTTCCCCAAGGGACATCGACACCGTTGATCTTAATATTGGTGGTAGGTAAAAAACAGGGTTTTCTTTTTCTTGAAAAGTAGATGGCTTGTGTTTTTGCTGGATTTACTGATATTTTCCATTTATTGAAATAGTCTATGACCTCGTCCACTGATTTCTGAAGTTTCCGCAAAATATCTAAAGAATAAACATATGAACTTAAAATGGCAGTATCGTCTGCGAATATTGGTGATTCGCAACCATTCAGGTGGGGAAAATTATGGGTGTAAATATTATACAAAACAGGTGAAAGGCAAGAGCCTTGGGGACAACCAGCTGGAATGGATAATATATTGGATTTTTCGCTCCCAATATGAACGCTAAAGGTTCTGCTTGTTAGATAGCTTTTAAGAATTTTTACTGTTGGTGTATCTAATCCAATCGTTATTAATTTGCTGATTAAGCCATCATGTAAAGCTGACTTTACATCTAACAACACCATAGCAGTGGAAACTGTTCTTCACCATTTTCTTAATTCGGATTAGTGGTTGAACAGTATTATGTTCCGACCGAAACCCGAGTTGCTGTATCGTCAAAACTTTTTTGTCATCTATAAAATTAACAACCTTTTCCTTGATAATTTTTTCCAGAATTATACTCAATGTACTTAGAAGGCTGATTGGCCGGTACGAATCCGGATTAGAAATATCCTTTCCTGGTTCTGGTACAGCAATCACTTTAGATTGTTTCCAAATTTTAGGAAAGTAACTGAGCTTAATACACGCATAATATATATTTGTGTATAATTTGAAGCCATCTGGTGGAAGTTCCTTTAAAGATTTTTTAGAAATTTTGTCCAAACCAGGACTTTTTTAAGTTTTTAGAATATACTTAACATTTTCAATTGAAATGGCATCTTGACTTTTAATATTTTCCTGGTCAACGTTTAGACAGTTTCTTATCTCAGATACTAGTTGGATCGTGTGTTGGTTACTCAAATTAGAAGAGATGGAGTGGCTTGAAAAGAATTTTTGAGCAAGCATTTATGTCCATTTTGTTTAAGACATGGAATAGATTTCGACTTCTTTTTCACTATTTTAGAAATATTCCAAAAATTTGAAGACGATTTACTCAAACTTTTTAACGTACTGTTCCAATTTGAATTTCTAAAACGGAGTAAACATTCACTTATAGATTTGTTTAAAGAATTCATTTCCATCTTGTAATGTGCAAATCTTACCTAATCCAATTTCTCCTTGAGTAGTTTCGCAAAGTAATTAAATTTAGTATATGTCTTGGAATACGTTTGATATAGATTGTAGTAGAAGATATTTTAGGTACACTAGCGACTATGGCATTTACAATCATTGAAGTGGATCAATCTACTAATTTATCAATATCTTCAACACTGTTTAGAGGCATGTCTAAACAAAAAGAGATATTTTGCCTTATGTAAGTCCTAAATACTTTCCAATCAGCATTTTTATAATTATATAAGAGGTGGTCAGAGGACCTATAAGGAGAATTGAAAGTTGTCTGGACTGGAAGATGATGCGAACCTAGATTATTGAGAGTTAATGCTGCAGATAGCTTCTCTGACACATTTGTAATAAAAAAGTTAAGAACTGAAAGGTTTGAGTTGTTATTTACTGGTACTAAGGTAGGTTCAGGTGGATAGATTAATCCAAACGTATTTATTGTGATCCAATCAAGAAGAATATTTCCCCAGCAGTTTGATCTCAAACAACCCCAGTCCTGACTTCTGCAATTGAAGTCACCGCCTAATATGTATTTTCCCTGAATTCTTGATAATTTTCTGAGGTCCGATTTAAACTCGTTCTTTCGAGCATCTGTAGGTCCTGCCACCCGGAAAATAGCAACTATATATATTTATAGTCGAATTTCCAGTCAATGTAACCTTTATACCAATATTTTCAATCAGAGTAGTATCCATTTTTGGCAATAACACATGACAAATACCTTTTCGAACTACAGTCGCAACACCACCACCTCTACTTGACGTCCTGTCGCTGCGATAACAATAAAATTTTGGATGATACATCGATATGCCACTCTTCAACCACGTTTCATTCACTAATGCTACATCCATATTATTTCTAATTAAAAATTCGAATCCCTCTGGAGTTTCATATCATAATTTTAAGAGTGTGATTATTCATGATAGAAATTTAAATGCAAGGCTTGTAATTACATTAAACTGATCTGCTTTACATTCACAGACTTTTAAATTAGTAATTAATTCAAGAGTTAAAGACCTTAATTCGCTATTCACATTATTTTGTGAAATTACATTATCATTGGTTATAACATTTGGCCAACTGTTTGAACCAAAAGGTACAGAGGGCATTTGAGGAGCGGTACTGCGTTGGACAGCTTGGCGTTTAGGTTTTGAGTAACGATTTCTTAGCTCAAAATAAGTAGATCTGCTAGGACAATTTAAATCCGTAGATGAATGTTCACCATTGCAATTTGCGCATTTGATGTTAGTTGACACACATGATGACCTGCACATTTAGCACAAAATGTTTTACGACCTCGACGTCCGATAAACCGTTTCCATGCGCTTATGAATGCTTCTGTCGACAACTCTGTCACCGCCTCCAGATGAACTGCCTTTATGGCGAAACAGCAAAAGACGACCAAGTATGCCTTTGTTGGTCTTTTACCTCGGACCTTGTAGTGTATCCAGAATGGTCCACAGTAGTCCACACCAGCGTTGATAAATGGTCGCGCTGGAGTAACCCGAGTCTGTGGGAGGTTTCCCTTAATTTATTGACACAGTTGAAGTCTTGCTCGAGCACATCTAACGCATTTTTGTACTATTGACAATGTTTGTTTTTCTTGTGAACTGTTTCGAATAATAGCTTTATAACAGGATCATTATATGGGATGAGCATCGGATGTTTCGCGTCGTATTGTAACGTTGAGGACTCCAATTGGTCTCCCACTCGCAGGATGCCTTGTTCATCGAGAAATGGGAACAAACTGGTTATCGAACTTTTCTTGTCGATTTCGGCACCTTTATGAAGATGATTGATTTCTGGTGTGAAGTCGGACACCTAATTAAACTGAAGTCAAAGCCTTGTGTGTTGGCCTAAGCCCCTTGATATTTTTTAAATTTTTAATGCATCTGAGAACATATCCAAAAATTATTTGTAATGTTCTGAAGGAATCCTTGTGTTCTACATTGTATATGAAGTCGCTGTTGCTGAACACTGTAACTGATGGTACCACTTTCTTCTTTTCAATGTCGTTTTGAATTTGGAGTTGGTGTGAAAATTTAGGTGGCCACATTTCTTCCCTTCCGTGGAGAATTTGTAGTCCATGGAACCATAAACTACACGATGACAGTTTTGCTGCTGGTAGACCTCTGGACAATATATCTGCGGGATTGCCCTTTGATCCCACATGTCGCCATTGCTCGGGCAAAGTTAATGACTGTATTATGGATACTCGATTTGCAACAAATATATGATATAATGCAGATTGTGCAGGATAATACGATTTATGAATCCGTTCATAAAAATATTGATTTTTAATTTGAAGATCAGTTTTGATTCTGTCGGAAAGTTCAGCGGCTAATTACTTTTATCATCTATACTTAATTTACTTTTGTCATCTATTAATTGGAATGACATTTTGTGGTCCAAAGTTTAATTTCTACTGTGTGTTACATGATGCATCTCAAAATCAGTTCCTAAAATTTTTAAACATGATACTATTGGCCCACCTTGGAACAATTTTCATTTAGCTAAATCGAAGAATAAGAAAAATAAATTATTTAAAAAATACAAAAAACTGGTTCCTCTGTTGATTTTTCTAAATATTCGATTGCAAGCTCTGAATACAACATTGCGAACAGAAGTGCATACAAGAATTACATAATCACCATTGAGAAATAACCCTAAATCTTTCTATAAGTTTGTAAATTCCAAACGCCGATCACGTAGTTTCCCTAACTCTTTAAAATTTGGTTCCATTTTAGCAGATGATGATTTATCAATTAGCAACTTATTTGCAGACTTTTTCTCATCGACCTACTCAAATAAAAAATGTGATCGTTCTATTCCTTATCCTTATAGTATTGTTGAAGCTTCACCTATAAATGTTTCAATTATAAGCAGATTTACGGTTTTGGAAAATTTGAAGGCATTAAATATCACATTTAATCCTGGTCCAGACGGGATCCATAATAACATACTTAAATACTGTGCTGATACTTTATCATACCCTCTTTCAATAATCTTTAATAAATCAATAAGTTTTGGATATTTAACACCTTTATGGAAGGAATCCCCCCTTTTTAAATCTGGTAGCAAGATTGAAGTATCAAATTACAGAGGCATTGCAAAATTAAGTGCCATTCCAAAGCTATTAGAAAAAAATATGACTGATATGTTATCGCACCAAGTTTCCTCATTGTTGTCGTCCTGTTGTTTTGGTACTCACTGCAGTTATAAATGATGGTTTTAGAAACCGTATGCAAACTGATTCCATTTATACAGACTTTTGCAAGGCTTTTGATAAAGTAAATCACAACCTTCTGCTAATGAAAATAGATATGATGGGCTTTAGTAAAACATTATTATCGTGGTTAAAATGTTATTTAGATGGTCGAATTCAAAGAGTAAAATTTGGAAAAGTTCTCTCACGAAATATAGTTGTATCATCCGGTGTACCACAAGGAAGTCATCTTGGTCCGATTCTATTTATAATATTTATTAATGATCTTCCCTCTGTAGTTCGTCATTCTAATATTCTATTGTATGCTGATGATGTAAAAATATTTCGATCCTTTAAAGATCCCACTGAACAATGTTTTCTACAGTCTGATCTTAATAGTTTTCATGAGTGATGAAGAATTTAATGGAACTGAATATGTTGAAATGCAAACATATGTCATTTTCTAGAGCTAGAAACTTAGAAAGTAATTATTTTTTTGGTGATCATAAACTCGAGTCTGTAGTTTCCTTTTTGGATCTTAGAATTCTATTGGATCAACGTTTGAACTTCAGGTCTCACATTTCTATGGTAGTAAACAAAGCTTATGGTGCTCTTGGTTTAATGAAACGTTGGAGTAAGGAGTTTTCCGATCCTTCTGTCACTAAACACTTATATACCTCTTTGGTTAGGTGCATTCTTGAATATGGTTCAGTAATATGGGACCCATCCTATACTATTCATAGTAATCTTTTGAAATCTGTCCAGAAACAATTCCTTTTTATGTTGTCTGCGTGGGCGAGGATGGAACTTCCGTACACTGCCTTCATATGAATTTAGGCTTGGCCTTATCAAGTTGCCTTCTTTGAAGAGTCGACGTACTATGTTGAACATTACTTTCCTTATGAATGTTATCCAGGGCAACATCCATTCTGAGCTTATTCTGATGATAAATATTCCGACAAGACCAACTAGATATTTTCAGTTGATCCACTATTATTATTTCCGTTCAAACTATGCCAATAATGATCCTTTGCGCAGCATGTTTGTTCAATTTAATAAATTCTATCACATTATTGAATTATCAGAAAACAAAAACTCTATTAAAAGAAAAATTATCCTGTATTTAAATACTTAATTTGTAGTATCTAAGTGTATATATGTATATGTTTTTAGTCTGTAAGGATATTTGTATCTATAACATAACTCCAAGCGCGGTAGTGTTTGTTTTTTCAATGCAGCAACTCGCGTATTTGCACAACTGTACAATAAATAACTCTTTTGTTTGTCAGAACAGCACGGATGTATGCCACAACACCATAAGCTTTCTCGGAAGCATCTGCAAATATGTGCAACTGGCTTTTGCTGGAATTTCCCCTTGAAAGATGTGTCGTGGGATTTTCATGTTGTTTAAGTAGTCCAAATCGTTTCTGAAGTTGATCCAGATCGAGTTGCCATAAGTGTTCGAAAAATATCTTCGCATTGACAACCACAGGAACTAATAACCCGAGAGGGTCCAATAACCTTGCGAGATCGGAAGTGGCTGAACGCTTTGACACATAAGTGGTCTGTTTCAGGTCTCCAAAATAAACCTAGAGTTTTGATTGTGTTGGTGTTGCTGTTGTTGAGGTCTAAGTTGACTTCTTGATCACCGAGTGGAATATTTTTAATCAGTTGTGGGTGATTGACACACCACTTTTTCAAGTTGAAACCATGTCTATTTAGGATTGTTATAAGCTCTTTTTGCATTTCCATCGCAATGTTTAGACTGTTTGACCCACAAAGACCGTCATCCACATAAAAATTATCTCTTAGCATCTGGGGCCAATACGGCATTATCGCCAGCAATTTTTTGTAAACACTTTGTCGATAGATAAACTCGTGTACCATATGTTATAGTTTTTAGTCTATAGTAGCTTATAGGTAGTTTGGGTCCTTTCTCCAAATAATCAATTGATACATGTGGTTGTCTGGATGAACTTCGACTTGTCTGTATATTTTCTCGATGTCAGTAGTGAACACGAACTTTGGCACTCGAAAACGAATCAGGATTGATAATAGTTCACTCTGTACGGTTGGGCCGGTGAACATTAAATCATTTAACGAATAACCAGTAGACGTTTTGGTCGAGGCGTCGAACACAACTCTTAGCTTCGTGGTAGTGCTGTCAGGTTTTAGCACACAATGGTGGGGAATGAAATACTTAGTGTCTAGCACTCTATCGATGTTGACCTTTTCCATATGTCCCAATTGGTCATATTCACTCATAAATTGTCTGTATTGAGTTCGTAGTGTTTCATTTTTTAACAATCTTCCTTCTAGTGCCAGGAATATGTTGTATGCCATTGAGTGCGACTCCCTTAGTGCATCAGGTCCTTCACGCAGTGGAGGACTGACTGCGAAGCATCCATCCTTATTGGTGTGTTGAAGAAAATGAGCTTCACATAACTTTTCTTGTGGTGATAGACTTTTTTTACTGCTTTTAATCTCGTCCAGTTTCCACAGCTGTTCTATAGATTCCTCTAATGACGTGGTGTCACCGAATATTACACATTTGAGTGCACATAGCGGATTAGGTGTTAGATTTTGTCCGATTGCGTGGAAGCGTGGAAGCGTTGGAAGACCATCAGCGAATCGTATTGTTCCACCTTGGTTTAATTTGAAATAAAATTCTGCCCCTAGCAGAATGTCAATTTTTTCCTGCTGATTGAATTGTGGATCTGCCAATATTGCTTGGAATGTCCCAGGTTGAAATATCAATCTGATAACTTGGTTGTGGTGGAATTATGCTTGGAAGTACATATGCTTCTAAGTTTGTAGAGAAGCTGAGGTCCTTGGATTTCATGGAAACACTCACACGATATTTAGATGTCCTTTGAACCTTGCCAACACCATCAATACATAGTGAAGTTTCTGATAGTGTCAACAACAATTTTTTGATAAGACGTTTTGATACAATGTTCGCTTGTGATCCGGAATGAAGTATTGCTCTGAATTCACTTGATACTCCATTGGCAGCCGCAATTATAACTTTTGCTATAGCCAATAACACATAGCCCTGGCGGCCCCATCAGCATTTGCAGTGGCTGACGTAACTGCAAAATCGTTGGATGGATATTCGCCATTTGACTCATTATTACTCCGAGGAACACTTGGTAATGAAGCTTGTTTTAAAGAATTGTTTTCTTTCCTGTCGTTGTGTTTCTTCTTTTCCAAATGAAGCCACGTGTTGTGTTTTTTTGTACACTTTTTGCATGTATGATCTTTTTTAAAACAGTTAACACACAATTTTTGCTGCCGAACACACTGTAACCACATTGGTTCCGATAACTGCAAGAACTTCTTATAGTAGTATAGTTTATAAGTTTCGTTGTTACAAAATCTGCAGGAAATGTTGTTTCCATTAGAAGCTGCTACTGATGACACAGCTTTATTCATAGGTCTGTATTTCTGACCGATCGCTTCCATTGATTGGAATTGAATTTCTAAAAATGATAAAAATTCTGTAATTTTTGGTACTTCCTTGGGTTCCTTCAATGACTGCACTAGCCTGATATGCATGTTTCTATCTTGATTAATAATTGGAGCAAAATTGCATCCCACGACGATGTTTCAATGCCAATGTTGTTCAGCGCCAATAATCATTCCTTTGTGGTATCATGTAGATTTTTCAAAGACGAAGCAGATGATGCTGCTGTGGGTTGATTTAGTATATTATCAACTAAATTTGTTACAACAACTCGTTTGTTGTTGTATCGATTTTGAAGCGATGAAGGGTGAACTGGTTGATTAAATGTTCAGCTTCCCAAGATACGTTCATATACCACATGCTCTGTTTGTCCACCATCTCGTAGAACAAATCGAGGAACTGACGCAATTTCAGGTAATGTCCATTAAATTGTGGTATCGTTATCGTAATGGCAATGAACCTCGTACCGATTTTCCCACTATTGAATATGTTGCTTCAACGCTCTGATGACGCTCCGTCAAGACGGATAAGCTGACCAAATGGTTCTGAACTGCGTCATCCAACGTATAATATTCGTCGAGGCTTAAACCAGACCTTGAAGGTTCTTCAAATTTGACACACACCTCATCATATAAATCTTACTTATTGTATCTATCTTAAGTTGATAGTACTGCTTTGGTTGATTTTCTTTCATATTCAATAATCCATTTAGGAATCGTCTTAAAGCCGATTCGAGCTGAAATTTGTCGAATTAACCCTTTATTGTCGGACATCACTTGTAGTGTGTTCCGTGGAATAATTGCTGCAGCGCCATTGCTTGCGGGCTGTAGAACCTTTTGTTGTGTATCTACACTAGGGTTTGGGGTTTCCCGGACTTTTTTCATTTCCCGGGAAAACGGGAATGAAAATTAATTTATTTTAGATATGTCCAATATGGTAACAATATTTAGTAACGGATGTGCTTTTTAAAAATACTGACATATTACAAATTAAAATATTTTACAAATTATTTTTCATTTTATAAATATTTTATTCTAGACTAATTGTCGTCATAAAATTGGAAATTTAAATCATAGGCACAAGTGCCTGACAACAATAACTCGTATGGCTGAGAACGACTTTAATTTAGAAGATTCATTCGTCTAGAGACGAAAATATTTAACAGCAACGGGGGGAAATATTCTAAACTGTAAAAGCAATAGAAACATTATAAAAAATTAATATTAATTAAATAAATTCATAAAAAATTAAAACATTGAAATAGTCCAGTCATTAGTTCTTACAGAAGGTAATTTAAATATACCGTAGGATAGATTTCCTTTTCGATTTCTCTCGAAAGTTTCCAGGTGAACAATTTTAACGTTTTCCCTATTTTTATACCATTTCTTACTGGCTTCATATGTAAAATAAATTCTTCATTAAGAATATTTTCACCTTTTATCTCGTAGATTCTTCTGGTAAAACAAGAAATTTAAAGTTAAACCAGATAGCACGAGGGGTTATGTATTGACACTATGTCAGAAATAGTACTGTCATTATGATATTTTCGATTTATATTAAAAATCCTGCAAATATCCTAATAAAAGGTGTGTATTCACCTAGCTGTGTTTCGCAAAAATAGCGACTTAGCAAGTTTATAAAGTTTTTTTGCAGTAATATAGGGTCCGCCATCTAACTTTTTTTTTCAAATATTCAACCGTTGGACTATTATTTGTGGGGTGCCCTCAGCAGCCATTTGAATGAAATCCATTATTAACCGGAAGGATTGTACTTTCAAATAGAAAAAGAAATTTGAGAAAATATTCAGTAGTTTTTTTATAGCATTTTCAAAAAAAAAGTTATTTGTTGAAATATCTGGTTTCTAGAGCGGAAAAAGTAAATCATAGGAGACATTCGTATGGGGTCCGCCATCTAACGTTTTTTTTCAACTATTCAACCGTTGGACTATTATTTGTGGGGTGCCCTCAGCAGCCATTTGAATGAAATTATTTACCGGAAGGATTGTACTTTCAAATAAAAAAAGAAATTTGAGAAAATATTCAGTAGTTTTTTTATAGCATTTTCAAAAAAAAAAGTTATTTGGCGGACCCTATATAGTATAAAGAAATGCTCATTACTATTGTCAATAATGTAAATATATGAATTTAAAATATATATACAATTTCCCAATTGCACAGTAAAAATAAATTAGTGCTCTAAATAATCAATAAAATATTTTTTAATATTTCCCGTATTCCCGGGAAATTTAAAATTTTTTCCCGGGAATTCCCGGAAGAATTTGGACGATTCGGGAGTTCCCGGACCCCAAACCCTAATCTACACCAACTTCAAGATTTTTGGCTTCGTTTTTGAACTTCTCCAAATACGAGTTGGTCAATTCGCTGATTTTGGAGTAGAAGTTTCCAGTGACGTATTGATGTTCGTTTGTCGGCTCAGATGTATCATCGAGTACGCGTAATTTAGTATATTGCGTCTTGAATTGAGTCCAAGCTTCTGTAAGACGTCGCAACCGTTCAGTGTAGTACTCTCGGTCTTTCTTTCAATGGAATCCTATTTGTAGTTCAGGATGATCTGTTGAATAACCTCGCCCGTCTTTTGTTGAGAATCCAATAACAGAGCCGCTGTTTCCATCTTGTTCAATTTGACTGCTGTCTTGAAATCGAAAATGGATAGCAATAAACGAAATCCTGGGTACCGCTTGATTGATAGCGCCTGGTGTGTTTATATCCAACTCTGAAAATTTGTTCAATTACCTTACCACTTGTGGGGAAACTTAACTTTCAAAAATGTTTTTGGGGTCACCAAATGTTTATGAGAAACGTGAATAGTATAACTCGACCCAAACGCATGAATTTGGACTGTACTATTTTTGTTTTGGAACTTGTAACTTGAAGGTTGAACAGAATGATAAATCGGTTTTTTACTTTCTGATATTGATTGTACTTTATTGCTCATATTTATACCATAAAAAATGCTGATCATACAATAAAAGAACTTTTACATTTAATGTGTAATATTTAATAGGTCAAAGTAAATAACATTAAGGGTATTCACTTACATGTGTGTTATTGATTATTATTAATAAATTTATTTATGTGTGTTTTAACAGCTATATCATGAACGAAATATATACTTATGGTAGTTCAAAGTACAAATACCCAGTAGTGAACTACTGGCCGTAGGCAAAAGATCTCTGATCATACTTATGGGAGTACTTAAAGGTCACTGTGCGATTGGCCGAACGCGTAGTTATCTCACATAAAGACTACTGAAGGAAAGGGACTGGTAAATCGTTTTCGATTTTGATCGAAAATCTATTTGAGGGGTAAAAACGATTATACGCTTATAACTTTATACTGAAATCGATTTTTAGTGCAGATTAATAAAAATGCTTAACAAACCGTTTCAAACGGATGACAGCGCCACACTTTCAATTAGTTGATCAATATTTTTTGGTTGACTTAAAATAAAAATTAACGATATATTTTGAAGACATAATAAATAATAATAAAAATATAAAAAAATCGAGACAAATCCTCTCATTATTAAAATATTCTATACTAAATTATTCCTTATAAAACACTAGCTGAACCCCCGCCCGCTTCGCCAGGCAGAAAAACAAACGGAAATAAAAATCATATTGTTTTTTCTTGTGATCGGTATTATATGTACCACTTATAATCAAGGTATTTCCCTGAGATACAAAAGAAATGGATATGTTCCATGGAAAATATTGAAGTACGGCGAATAAAGGAAGAAATGTCAAAAATCAAATTGATTTTAGGTTGAGTGTGATTCTCCTCCTTTCCATTACCAAAACAAAAAAACTTCCTACGTAAGAAGAACTTACTTAATCGAATAGCTGGAATTCGAATGTACTACATTCAAAACACATAGAAAGTCAATCAAATTGTTCACTAATCAAACAACACAAAAACTAAAAAAATAATATAATTTCCGTTTTCTTGACTTAAGTCGGCTTTTGCTAAGAAAATCCAAAGAAAATGAGTAATTTTACAAAATTCAAATCAAAAATTCCCCATCTTTCAAATCCCGCGCATATGTATAACAATATAGGAATCTCGGTGTTAGAGTATAAAACTGGTTTTAATTTCGTATGGGAAAGGTCACGGATACTTTCCGCCCATCTCGGTGTCGAATATACTCTAAAACCGGGTTTAATTTCATATGGGAAGGGCCACGCCCACTTTCCGCACATATTTGCACAACTGGATCTATTCAGACAATTTTTCAGCACTCTAGGTGTCATAGACCTGACAATATTCAATAATAGGTGTTAGCTTCGTATGGGAGGTGCCACGCCCACTTTTCCAATACCGCCCATTTTTTGGCAAAACTGTGCAGACTAACAATTAGTGGACTTTCACAAAAATTCAAGACTCTAGCTGCAACAGTACTCCGAATATGCTAATTTATAAAAAACGAATAAATCCCCAATTTGTGTGGGAGGTGCCACGCCCACTGAAAATATCAAAAATTTATATAGCCTATTTTCACCACCGGTTGAACATGTACATACTGTGAAAATTTCAAGAAGATCGGTCCAGTAGTTTAGTCTGCTATAAAGAACAAACAAACCCACAAACTTACAAACACAGATTCATTTTTATATATATAGATTATCAATTAGTAGCTTTTCCATTGTCTCTTTTAAATATGAAAAGCAATGAGTAGTTTTACAGAAAACAAAGTCGACAGAGAAATATCGGGTGTATATAATATACATGAATATATGTTTTATTACAATAAATGACTATTATTTTAGATTTTTACAAAAAAATATAATTCATATAAATGTGTACACTATTTATTCTTTAGTGATCACCGCAATTATGGACCAAAGTGTTGGTTTTGCGGAAGAATTTTTGACAAAAAACTGTTGCTAACTTGCAGTAGGCATTACTTTCTATTTGCAGTGTATGACATATTGAAAAAATTCAAGTAGCATTTAGTATGAATATGTTTCTGTACAGATCAGAAATATTATATCAACACTTTAAATAAGTCCGCAAATCTTTCTTTGACAATTTTGAATTTATTTGATATTTACGCAAACTTTAACATAATTTATATTATCTTAAAAAATAGGATATAAAAATAAATCGATTACGATAAAATCGATTTTATGGTTCGCATAATCGATTTTGAAAATGGTTGGTCGAAAAGATGAAAATCGATTTTCAATTCTATAAATCTACATTTATTAAACTTGCCTTGTCGACATAAAGCCCAAAAAAATGTCACCAAGAGACGTAAGTGCAATATGTCAATCGATGTTCATCTCTTCGACCAACCATCTTCAAAATGGTTCAGGAGAGCCGATTTTATGTTTTTGCGACAAAGTTCCTTCTTCCCAACTGTATAATCATTATATTAAAACGGCAAGCATGAAATTTTTGGTACCATTTTAGGAAGTTCTATAGGCTCAATATATACAAATAATATATCATTGGAAAGCTGTTGCCCTAAAGAAGTGCAGAATGGTTCAGGAGAGCCGATTTTACGTTTTTGCGACAATGTACCTTCTTCCCAACGGCATAATCATTATATTAAATCGGCAAGCATGTGTTTTGTTGTTGTATTAGATTATTTTTAAGAGAGCTCACTTAACGAAGACTATGTGTTTGTGTGTTTATGTTTTTGCTTTTATCTCGACATTTTTCTCAGAGAGAGAGAGTTATTCGCAAAAAGTCAATCATTTGTGTTTGAATGTGTGTGTGCTTTGCTTCGGTTTCAATGAGAGAAAACGAAGAGTTAATATCAAAATTATTATTAACATTCTGTTTTTGTTGAGAATTTTAATTTCAGGGGATTTCTTTTTGTAATAAGTGAGGATTTCTATTTGTAATAAAAGAGAAAAACCTGAGAACACTGCACCGACGGGTGTTTTAATTTTTGCAATATGTAAACTTTTGCTTTTGCGTGACTGGCTGGAACTTGAATCATGCAATTGTGGTGTAAATTCATCTTACAGCGTAGATGTGTAATAAGAAGGGATTGGAGGAAAATTAGGAAAAATGGTACCGTCTGTCTCTACTTCAATAGATGCGCTCTCTGTCTCTTTTAAAGGGCAACAATTTGCAAATTAAGATATACATTTCGAAAATATGTTCTATTGTTGAAGACAATTCCAGAAAAGCTTTAATTAATTTATTAATTTAAAAAATATATTATTTTCTAGATTTAAGTTCATATAAAACTGCAGTCGAATATCGAGTGCTGGGTTCTGCTAGTATGTGTTATATATACGGCAAGAATTATTTTCATAATATTTATGATTTTGTCATAAACACAGTGAAGATTTTCATTATAAAGTCGCCTAAGAAGCACTTCATAAAATGTATGAAACATATTTCATAAAGCACAAATCAATGAAAAGTGTCATTGAATTTGTGAAACATTTCATAGAAACTTCTTCTTTATTCAATGAATTTTGTCACACAATTTCTTTATTTTTCATAATATAATTTAAGAACATTTTCACAGATTTTATAATGAAGCCTCATTAGATTTATGAAAAAGTTTCATAAATATTAATATTTTAAATTTTCAATGTAAACAAAAAAGTAAACAGGTCTGGCACGTTTTAGATGCAGACAATTGGTTCACTGATCAGTCGATAACCCACCCATTGGGAGAACCTTTGCAATGAATATATCTTTGACCTAAATCAGGGTACTTACTTATGTCAGAGTTAACATGGGACAAATGAGAATTGCTAGTGGTGAACCGTTTCATAAGAACAAAAAAATCCTTCATAATATTTAGGAAAAAATTCATAACATAAATATTTTATTGGTTATGACATTTTTCATAATCGTTAAGAAATTTTTATTTAATACAATGAATCTCTTCTTTGATCCTATGAAACTAATTTAAGAATTTTATTTTACGAAGTATGAAAAAATTGTATGAAACATTTCATTTATGATTTCTTCATGCATAATAAGAAAAAAATCACTAAACTTATGAAAAATCTTTTATGAAGTCGCTTCATAAATACCATTAAAATTCTTTCAGTGTAGTCTGAAGTAGAATTTGTTTTTTCACCAACAGTTTTGAAAAACATCCAATTATATTTATTTTAATTATATTAATAATAGAAATAGATGGAGTTGTGTACATAATAAGAAAAGCAAACTAGAAATATAATACATGGTGCGGAAGAAGGAACATTGTCACAAAAACATAAAATCGGCACTCCAGAGCCACTTTGAAGATGTCAGTTGGTCGTCACAGCGATGATATATAACTTATCTTTCCTTTCCCTTATTCCAGATCATGTTTTGTACGCCAGTTTCCTTTTTATTCGTATTCGTCACATGTGGACAACTCAGTAGCTTTTTTGATTATATCACCATCGGGGTTCCTCAGACTGTGTCCTGAAAACCTGTACAGCGTTCATTCCATTTTTGTTGCATTTCACCATTCGCATACGTATAATAGTGCGGATTAAAGAGTCATTTAACATTAGCTTAGTTCAAATAGCTTAATTATTTTGGTTTCTACGCCAAAGAATTGCTGCAGACTAGATGAGAGAGTTTACAAAAAATCCAAGAGTGCATTTCCTATTAATCATTTTGGATTCGCAATGAATCAGCGATTTTTAATTTTATGAAACATTTATGTATTATGTATGATTTTATGTATCAGTGAAGCTCTATGAAGAGTTGGCCCAAAAACAATGACAAGATTCATTGATGCAATATAATAATTCATTCGGGAGTGAAGATTTTTGTCTCAGTGTTTAAGTGACAAACACAGAGGCTACAAGAGGAATACAATGGCATCTAAAGCAGAGATTACATGACCTTGTTCACAAATCGATGCAAAAATCGCTACGTAACAATTGTTCAGAATACTATACAAATCGTTAACAAAAAATATATAAAAATCGCTGTGAGAATGTACTGAATCGCCTATAACCGTTAGTTAATATTAAAAAAACACCAACCAAATAAAATAAAATTAGTTTGCACCACTTGAATAGAAACATCGCGTTGAATACAGGCAGAAAACAAATAAAGAACACAGTGGCAAAGAGGGCTCACATGATATACGAACATATGGACCAACCTAAATGAAAGAATCATCGTTTTTTCATGATTTAAAATTAATGCATGCATACTACATTATTAGTTTCTACGAATGCATTGCTAGAAGCCCCTTCTCTGAACCAGCACATCCCAACTCAGTGCTAAAAAGAAATTATATAAAAATAATTGTACCCAAATATAAAAATTCTTACGGATGTGATTTCAGCAATTATTTTTCAGAGTGCAGGTCATACTAAAACTTGGATATATATTGTTCAGTATAGTATGAATTGACCTGTTACGAAATTTAAAGTAATACAACGACAAATGACAACTTTTTCCCCTCCTAAAAACGTTACTATATAGAACTGAAACTATAGGGCATCTGTAGCAAACTGCATACTTTTAATTTTCAAAGGATATAGATATTAGGCTGGGTCGTTGTCCATACAAATGGAAAAACAATTTCCAGTCACCCCACTAAAATAAAATTTGGATTGTTTACTGATGTTTTGCAACATATTTCGTTCCTAGATCAAGCCGTCTGTGAGCAAAACGCTCTTGAAATTAACCCTAAAAATCATGTTTTTCCATGTAATTTTTTACGTTGCATTTTTGTCCATTTTTTTTCTGAATTAATAGACCCTCGGAAGCTCTTTAAATAAAAATTTTTATTTTTGTCTTAGAGTATCTTATCGGTCGAATTATTTGACGTTTATAGCAATCTTTTTCGTTTTTCAATAGCGACAATTGAAAACTTTTTCGTATTTTTCGTCAGTATTTTATAAAAAATAAATAGCTGCAGTCAATACCTTTCGAACGATGCCTTGATGAACATCGGAAGGAAATTGACGTCGCAGCGCTCTTTTTTGTAAAAAGAGTTTGAACATTTTGGCCCTAAAAAGCCACCTCCTGTATTAAATGATTTCACAAATATGGAGTCAGTGAAGTCATTTATCGTCCGATAGTCATCATTTAGACATCATTTATTTCTTCTACATATTTTTCATAACACCTTTTACAGTTTTTTTTACTAAAATCGGATGATATCTGACTTGAGTGAGCGTCATACCTAAACATGGGTCATGTGATCGACATTCACTGTACGTAATTTCTGCTGAAATGTATTGTCACATGACAATTTTGAATAAGGTGGCGATAATGATGGCAATCAGATAATATATGGGTTATAGGAGTTGTTTCTAGTTAAAGTATAGCATATATATATATTTAGTAAGTCCCGTTTACCGCTTTGTCATGACTATTTTTTTGGTGTTACAAATATTTGGTGTGAAACAAATTTATAATGACCTATTTCTCGGAGTTGTGTAGAGTATAAAAACAGCAAAAAAGGTAAAAGTTAATGTAAAATTACCTCATTATAAAAGCGTATTGGAGTATGTTTGAAGCACTCCTGTTCACCATTCAGCTCCATTAGTCTTCTGTTAACTGCCCAAAATTGATCAAATTTATCATTCACAAGGCCAATCCAAAGCTGATTGTGTTCCTTTTTCTGCATAGACGATATAACCTGACCTCTGTGTTTAAGAACGTCAGCTTCCTTTAGACATGACATATAATAGGATTCCAATAAGTCCCTACGAGAGAAATTTGTTAATTTATTATAAATAATTGTGTAATAATAATAATTGTGATGTTTTTTGTAAAACTGAAGAGAACAAAAATGTTCTCTGCGGCAACTAGAAAAGTTAGGTATTGAGAGTAAGACAACCATGGTATTGCGCTAAACTTTTTACGAGCACTCTAATTTCAATTTCAGCACGGTAGCGGTGCGCCGCGTGACCTGTTGAGCGAAGATGAAATTTAAATTTAAAAAGTGAACAAAAAAATACAAATCACAGTTATGCAAATAAAATTTATAGTTAAAAATGAAGACAAACACAAAGAAACAATAGTTCACGGTAAAATATTAAAATTCATAAATTAACAAAACGAAATACAAAATATTCGTACAAATGTACATTTGCGTTGCCCTGTAAATATGTGAATTAACTCCAATGTGCCAAATTAACTCCTAAATTTATTTAATATTCACTACTAATTGAAAACTAATCTAAAAATATATAAAACTTAAACTAAACTTCTTATAGTATACCCATGAAGTATTTACTTTAAAACCCAAAAAAACTAAATAATTAATTATAAAAGGCCCGAAACAAAAAAGGTTCCTTACTAAACATTATGGTCCTCATCGAACCGGATATTTTTAAATAATTGAAAACACACTGTGCGTTTAAGCGTTTTTACAAAAAAGTGGAGTCTAATAAAAAGTGTGAAACAATTACAAAACATTGTGAGTTCAGTGAACAAATACATAAAACAAGATAAATTAAAGACACTGTGAGTTTAAAACAAAAGAAGAAAAAAAATCACTTAAAACAAAATCCCATCCCCGGTTAAGAAAACTACAACAACAAAAAAACGAACACTTTTCTCAAAACTTGAAAAACAAAGTACCGTAGTAACGGTGAATGTGAACAGGAGCATCAACAGCAGCGAAAGCGTCTTCATCAGCAGCGATCTTAACGACGCAGGTACCCAACACACATACACACCCACATACATAGAACGTGCGGAAATGCCATCCGGGCCCGAGGTTAGCTTTGGCAAATGGGTTAGTAAATATCTGGTCATTTTTAACAAGAGTTGGGATCTTTTTACAAATGACCAAAAGCTCTTACTTTCTCTGGGTGAAGAAAAAACTTTGGCACGAAGACGTTGTTCGTACAGAAACTTTTCACGTCTAAGTACCCTGGCACACATTGTCCTTGTCTGCTTGCGTTGCAGATCAGTGGTGGCATTTTTGTTCACGCCCCATTTCCTGAACGCCTCCTCTTTGGATCTGACAGCAGTCATGCATGTCTGGTTAAACCAACTTTTATTAGATGGTTTATCCGAAATATCTTTAGTTGGAATAAATGACTTTATTTCGAACAATATAATATTTTCAATCATTTCAGCCGCAGCATCTATATCTTCATTCAGAAAGCAAAGATTCCAATTTAAATGCTGGAAAAAGTAGTTGAGCTCAGCCCAACGTGCCGTTTCGTATATAAAGGGTGATTTTTTAGCTATTATCTTTTTGGCAACACTGGTTTAAACAGCTGACGCACGTTTCGTGTTTCGTTTCACTGTCAAATATCTTCAGTTTGGTCTATAATTATAGACCATGAATCGTCTTACAAACGAACAACCCTTGCAAATTATTGAATTTTATTATCAAAATGCGTGCTCTGTTAAGAAAGTTCATCGCGCGCTTCCATTTTATAGTCAGTTTAATCGACTCACTGATGCGGCTATTGTGACGAAATTTCGCACCAAATTTACATTGTTGGACATTAAACCACACAAACACTCTTACGTAGCGAACTGAAGAAAATATCGCAGCTGTATCGGCCAGTGTTAATGATGACCATCAATTATCGATTCGTCGCCTTTCGCAGCAATTGGGCCTCTGTTTCTCAAAAACGTCGAAATGCCAAAATTGGACTAAGCGGATTGACCATTT
This sequence comes from Polietes domitor, assembly GCA_947397865.1. Taxonomy (NCBI): domain Eukaryota; kingdom Metazoa; phylum Arthropoda; class Insecta; order Diptera; family Muscidae; genus Polietes; species Polietes domitor. The sequence goes on along the minus strand of OX377620.1, from coordinate 152,863,911 downwards.
GATTCGCAGTCAAGGTCAACATTTGCATGAAATAATCTTCAAACATTAAATTATGGACCGTACTATCGATTCAAATAAAGATTACATGGATTTTTCTGAATTTTATGTTTTTTTTTTTTGAAAAACTTTCCTATAGATTTTAAAAAATCACCCTTTATATATATATTGTCCGCTTTGGGGCTGAGGTTGAAGCGACACGAAGAGCGGAATACGAAAAGGATGCTGAAATAATACAATGATCCGAATTACCAAGAGGTGCAAGAACATCAATTTCATACTTTTCACGGTGTGAAGTTAGGATAAGATTAAGAATATTTGGGTGTTGGACTTGGACACACGAAATTTGTGACGGTTCATTCACTAATTGCGTTAAATCATTATGCGCGGCAAACAGCTCGGCGTATTGCAGAATCAAAATCCATCGGCCAAAATTCGATAACTTTTTTTGTGTTGATATTTTTTAGTTCTGTAAAATTAGGCAAGGATTATTTTGAGATATTAACATTAAAAATCGGGCATTGTTCATAATACGAAAAACAAAGTGGTCATAAACATAAATCCTAAAATGTTTTATATTATAAAGGAAACGAATGAATGTTTGTTTCTTTGAGCGTTGCTCCTTTATTCAAGACTCACTTTAAGACTGATTTCTTAATATCTAACTTAAAGATTCTATGGTGAAGCGAGCGAGCATTTGTAATGGGTCTGCAGTGTACCACAAAGAATCATTTTAGAACAAAAGGCACTTATGCCCAACATAAACACAATTACAATCTTTGCATGGCATTCGAGAGTGTCCACAGTAACGTGGACAAACACGACGTCAATGCCCAAATGTAAACATGTACATATGTGATATTTTATTTAAATTGTCAATGACTTAATATTTATTACAATTTGTATTATATAGATACAGGATATTTATTGTTTTTTATTTCACGTTTTTATAGATTTTTATACACTCCACGAGAGTATTATGGCTTTGTGCATTTGTTTGCAACACCCAAAAGGAAGCGGGATAGACTCATTGTTAAGTATACCGATCGACTTAGAATCACTTTCTGAGTCGATTTAGCAACGTCCGTCTGTCTGTCTGTCCATCTATTGTTGTAATCAAACTACAGGTCGCAATTATAGTCCGATCTTAACAAAAATTGGCACAAGTAAGTTTTGTGGATCAAGGACGAACGCTATTTAATTTGAGGCAAATCGGTTCAGATTTAGATATAGCCCCCATACAAATGTCGCTCCCGATTTGACATTTTCCGCTCTAGAAACCACATATTGTACCCAATTTTCTTTAAATTTGGCACAGTATCTTATAATCCAACTAGAGACATCTGTGCAAAAATTGGATAAGATCGGTTCAGATTTAGATATAGCCCCCATACAAATGTCGCTCCCGATTTGACATTTTCCGCTCTAGAAACCACATATTATACTCGATTTTCTTTAAATTTGGCACAACATCTTATAATCCAACTAGAAACACATATGCAGAAATCAGGTAAGATCGGTTCAGATTTAGATATAGCCCCCATACAAATGTCGCTCCCTATTTGACATTTTCCGCTCTAGAAACCACATATTACACTCGATTTTCTTTAAATTTGGCACAACATCTTATAATCCAACTAGAAACACATATGCAGAAATCAGGTAAGATCGGTTCAGATTTAGATATAGCCCCCATACAAATGTCGCTCCCGATTTGACATTTTCCGCTCTAGAAACCACATATTGTACCCAATTTTCTTTAAATTTTGCACAGTATCTTATAATCCAACTAGAGACACCTATGCAAAAATTGGATAAGATCGGTTCAGATTTAGATATAGCCCCCATACAAATGTCGCTCCCGATTTAACATTTTCCGCTCTAGAAACCACATATTATACTCGATTTTCTTTAAATTTGGCACAACATCTTATAATCCAACTAGAAACACATATGCAGAAATCAGGTAAGATCGGTTCAGATTTAGATATAGCCCCCATACAAATGTCGCTCCCGATTTGACATTTTCCGCTCTAGAAACCACATATTATACTCGATTTTCTTTAAATTGTCACAACATCTTATAATCCAACTAGAAACACATATGCAGAAATCAGGCAAGATCGGTTCAGATTTAGATATAGCCCCCATACAAATGTCGCTCCCGATTTGACATTTTCCGCTGTAGAAACTACATATTGTACCCGATTTTCTTTAAATTTGGTACAACATCTTATAATCCAACTAGAAACACCTATGCAGAAAGTGGGTAAGATCGGTTCAGATTTAGATATAGCCCCCATACAAATGTCGCTCCCGATTTGACCACATATTGTACCCGATTTTCTTTAAATTTGACACAACAGCTTATAATCCAAGTAAAAAACCTATGGTGAAAGTGGCTAAGATCGGTTCAGATTTAGATATAGCGCAAATACAAATGTTGCTCCCAAATGTTTAACCGATTTTGGCCAAACTATACATATTATATTTCACCTATTTCGTTCCAGATTTCAATATACCCCCATACAAATATCCTTTCCGATTTAACATTTTTTGTCAAACACACACATTTACAGGATGCAAAAATCCTGCCCGTTTTCACTTTTTCACCGAATTAAATTGTATTCGGATAGAAAGTGGAGTGTATCATAGAGTCGGCCCCGCCCGACTTTAGCCTTTCCTTACTTGTTTTATATAAAATAATTTTTTTATCTTTAATAATTTCACAATTCGTATGGTTTGTAATACGATGTTTCTTTTAAGTTTAGCTACTTTTGGGAACGTCTTTTAATATTATCGTAATTACTTTTCACTCTGAGTTTTGTTATTGTTAAAATTATTGATTTTCTTTTCTGCGGTCTCTGAGGTCTATAGGGAGCATCCTTCTTATATGCTTCAGCCTTATATAATGGTTTGATAGAGATTGCCGTTATTGACAAATGCTTTTTATCAGTTTTGACTAATTTCGTTAAATGACAACAACTACGTGTTTTCATATAACGAGTTATATTTCTAGTCATATTTTCCAATAATATTTTTGTTTTATTTTGTTTAAGATACATGTGGTCCCTGGTTTACCATCATCGTGGTATTCCTTCATAATTTTGTGATTTTCCATATACTGGCTACTTTTTCAAGCCTTGGAAATAATTGATATAAAGAGTGATTTTTTTGAGGTTAGGATTTTCATGCATTAGTATTTGACAGATCACGTGGGATTTCAGACATGGTGTCAAAGAGAAAGATGCTCAGTATGCTTTGACATTTCATCATGAATCGTCTTACAAACGAACAACGCTTGCAAATTATTGAATTTTATTATCAAAATGCGTGCTCTGTTAAGAAAGTTCATTGCGCGCTTCCATTTTATGGTCAGTTTAATCGACCCACTGAAGCGGCTATTCGGGCTATTGTGACTAAATTTCGCACCAAATTTACATTGTTGGACATTAAACCACCAACACGCTTACGTAGAGTGCGAACTGAAGAAAATATCGCAGCTGTATCGGCCAGTGTTAATGATGACCACCAATTTTCGATTCGTCGCCGTTCGCACCAATTGGGTCTCTGTTACTCAAAAACGTGGAAATGCCAAAATTGGACTAAGCGGATGGACCACCTAAGACGCAGCCGCGGTCAACATTTAAATGAAATTATCTTCAAAAAGTAAATGTCATGGACCAATCTAACGTTTCAAATAAAGAACCGATGAGATTTTGCAAATTTTATGCGTTTTTTTTAAAAAAAAGTTATCAAGCTCTTAAAAAATCACCCTTTAAATCAATTTTTCCATTAGTGAGAAAAACACTTATTCTTTCATTGAAAAGTACACTATTGCCTTTTCTGACGACAAATTTGTTCTTTGTATAATGCACTCTACTCGCTTGTATCAAGCGCTTCAAATATCCGTGGTGTTGCCAATGTCTGTTTAATTCTATTTGTTCTTCTGTGGGGATCTCTGTTTTATATTGTGTACTCTATTACTCATATGATCACTATATTTATCTCTCTTTGGTAATAATTGAATTTGTAGGTATTTTTTCTTCTTTTTATATCACTATAATCATGAACAGACAAAAAAATTAAATTTCTACTTGGATTGCCGTATATTTCTGTACAACTATTTAAAAATTTTGCAATTAACTCATTCATATTTTGAAACCTTCCACATTCTATAATTAATTCAACCCTTTCATTGATGGCATTTCTAATTATCGCACGGGCAGCTGTCTGAGTTGCATATTTAGATGCTAAAGCGGGTATGAGACCATCAGGAATGTAAGCATTTTCAAGGGATTTAGTTAAATCCACAATTTCATCGGCATAAACATTCGCTGGTTTAATATTCTGTCTTACATTCATTGTTTTTGCAGAAAATAGTTATAAAGACTCCCCCTAATGCTGGTTTTCAATGTATTAACTAAATCTGAAAGAGTGGCCTCTGTTGAAATCAAGTTTCTCACAGCTTCCTTTAGTTTTGTTTTTACTAATTGGACTACTACAATCTAAATGAATAATTAAATTAATTCAGTTTTCACTTTAATAGTAGTGGAGTGAGACTTAAATTGTATAATGTATAAATCCTGATTCATTGGCGGTGGATTTGTATCCATTCATATTTTTTAAATTTCTTTATCCGAATTCCTTTATTATTTAAGTTTTCCCTCGATTGTTGCATATTATTTTCTGAATGGTACCATATAGTTCCAAAACTTTTCTGAATTTTCTTCTATTTTTTTTTTCATAAATCAAATTTATATTTTTTATATTTATATTTAAATAATTCTGTGATAAATTCCTCTCTACATATTTACTTATTTGTCTATGCTTGTTGTATTTCTTCTTGATCAGTTTTCTTCTTATTGTTCTAATATGACCATATTAGGCATCATCACCATCAGATGGGGCATAATGCTTGTTTGTGTGTTGAACTTTAAATCTTTTCATGTCCACTTGTTTTTATTTCAATTTGTTTTGCATTTTCATATTTACATTTATACAACATTTATAAACGTTTAGACAGTAATTTCTGTCTTTTAGTTTTTGATTGTTTTGATCGTTTGCGATCTTTTTTCATTTTTACTGTTTCATCTTTAACATTGCAATTTTTGTTGTTGTTTGTATTTTGTATTTTTTATTCAAGACTCACTTTAAGACTGATTTCTTAAGATCTAACTTAAAGATTCTATGTGAAGCGATCGAGCATTTGTGCTGGGTCAGCAGTGTACCACATTTTTGAACAAAGGGCACTTATGCCCAACATAAACACATTCACAATCTGGGCATTGGAGTGTATAACAAGACCCCACAGTAATGTGGATACACACGACGCCAATGACCAAATGTATACATACTTGCTATTAAAGATTCGGAGTACACTACAGTATGCAAGTACTCGCTACATCTCATTAACTTCTGAAAAGTAAAAAAGTAAAAAGATGAGTAAATTTCCGTTATCCCCATGCTAAATATTATAACAATCGGAGTTCATTTGCCGTTACTATGCCGAAAAAAAGCTTGATTTAGCAGACAAATCGAATTACTGCATGAAAACTGAACACAGATAAAACTGCAATTCATTCAGGACTAAACATTGACATTGTTTTATCGATCGAACAAATACGTAAAAATGTGTTAAAAAACATAAAAATAAAAAAATAAATATGTTTATTTTCTTTAAAATCGAAAAATATGAAAAGTAGTCATCTTTGGGCCGATTTTTAAAATATATCCCGAATTTTAATGTTATTATCTCAAAATAATCCTTGGATCCTTTCTAATTTTGGTTTTTTTACAGAACTCAAAAATATCAACTAGAACAAAAGTTTTTTGAATTTTGGCCGATGGATTTTGATTCTGAACTACTGTGCTTCAAAGCCATTTAGGGATGCTCCCTTTCCGTGTTTGGACTTCTATACAAAAATCTAAAATGCAGTACGTGCGTTCCAATGTTGAATTTAACCCAAAGGGAGTTAAATTCTGGATTTAGTGAGATCAAATGTTGATAGCTCTGAAACACTACATCGTTCCGTACGTAAACCACAAGATCTCTGTGGGGAATTAAAAGCGATAGAGTGTGGTACAGGTACATGAAAATCATGTGGATCAGAATCTTCACACCCCTGAGTCTCACAAAGAGCCATAACATCAAGCCGATGGAAATGTACATGAGCGTACACGGTAAAAAATCGCTCTCAGTTCTCGTATGTTGGCAAATTGAATTTTAAACTTAGTAATTTTGAGTAATTTTTTTTTCTGAGTAATTTTGTTGCATTCACAAGATAAACTCAAGAATTTGACAGAAATTAAAGTGGGCGTTTCAATTTTTTATACCCTCACTCTACAGAGTAGGAGGTATATAGGAGTATAATTTGAGACAGACAAAAAGTGTAACGCATTGAAGGTGTGACTTAAGACCCTAAGTATGTTTGTATCAAATCCGTCTGTCTGGCTGCTGTACACGATAACTTTCGAAAAGAGTTAAGGAAACAATACAAACTTTGTACGTGGTAATACTTTTCCCAAACTTAGTTTAAGGTCGAAGAAGGGCCAAATTGCCACGCATCTTCCGGTACTTCCTACACAAGTGACCCATATTTTTATGTTAAATTAAAACCAATGTAACTTCATACGAATATTCGGAATATGCTATATTTTTACATTTGATAAAATTTTTATAATCACATTAAGCGTAGAAAATATGGTATATTTTGCCACGTCCCTTCTAGTGCATCCCTCATGTATCTCATAGGGTTTCTTCTATATTGAGTCCATACCAACATGGATTTCGTAAGGGCTTTTCTACTGTTACAAATTTGATTCAGTTTACTTCTCACGTTATTGATGAATTTGTTCAGGGTAATCAGACTGATGTCATCTATACGGATTTTAGTAAAGCATTCGATAAAGTGAACCATGAACTTTTGGTATATAAATTAGATCCCATTGGTTTTAGCTCTGACTTCTTGAAGTGGATATATTCGTATCTTTGGAATCGCTCACAGATTGTTAAATTTGGAAATTCTTACTCTAAAAGAATTCTGATTCCGTCGGGAGTCCCTCAGAGTAGTCATCTAGGGGCTGTTATATTCTTATTAGTCATAAATGACCTTCCAGAGTCTATTATTAACTCTAAACGTCTAATGTATGCAGATGATGTAAAAATATTTTTTCTTATGATTGGCCAGAATTTTCTCATCCATTGCAGACTGACTTGGATAGTTTTGGACGCTGGTGTTACACAAATTGCAAACATATGCATTTCTTTAGATCGAACCCGAGATTTGTAAGATATAATATTGGAGGAGCTGAGTACATGACGAAGCAACTATTTACATCGCTTGTCAGGCCTATTCTGGAATATGGTTCCGTAGTGTGGGATCCTCAGTATGGTATCTATATTGATAGAATTGTGTCAATTCAGAAACAGTTTTTGATTTTTTCATTAAGACACTTACATTGGAATAGTGGTTTTGTTCTTCCCCATTATACTAGTAGATTGAAGTTGATCGACTTGCTATCCTTAAAAAGCAGACGTGTTATGTTAAACACCGTGATGGTTCATAAGATTATAAATGGTGATTTCTCTTCTGACTATATTATTTCTAGGATTAAGTTTAACGTGCCATTTAGACCTTCTAGATACTATCAGTTCCTTCATATTGATTTTCAGCGTACGAATTATGCTTCCACAGAGCCCATTCGTAGAATGTGTATTGATTTCAATTCATTATGTCACATCATAGATTTCGGATTAGGAATCGATATAATAAAGTCCAGGATTTTCTCCTGCTTGGATGTTTAGTTTTGTTATGATATGTTTACTTTAATAGTTTTAGTTACTAACTTTAAGAATAATTATTTGCATTATTTGCATGTGATACTAATATTTTGTTTAATAATATTTTTGTTATACCGGCTGTTTATATTTGATCTGTAGCCGGTGTCCACCCTCTACTGCTTGGCCGCCATGGTTCGGACTGTGGTGTGTACGTTGTCCTTACGTTATGGGGACGTGGCCCTCTCGGTCGGAAGGGTCGGGAGTGAGAGGCGTTGGGACCGTTCGAAAAAAAGATTTAACTAGTTTTGTATTTCTTGAAATATGCCATTGAAATATTATTTTACAGTTCCGTTCAGAAGTTAATGATAAGAGAATGAGTAAATTGCGTTTTGGAACTAAAAAATCAGACTTTGCACTAAATGTATCCTTTCGGGTGGGCAAAAGTTACCCTAGTTACGGAGAACCCTTCAACCTTTCCAAATATGTATATATTTCGTTAAAGGCTTTTGTTCAAAAATGATATTTTTAAAATATTTATTACAAACAAATTCGGCACAAATATAGCTAAGAAATTTCTAATAAAAAATTGGGTACAAAATCGCTTAAAATGTGTGAGAAACACTTCGACAAAGTTAAAAAAAAGAAATTTGTTTTCTTTTCAAAAAAGGCACAAAAAATTAAAAAAAATAATTTTGAACAAATACATAGAAATATGTAAAAAATAAAACATATATATAAAATATATCCGATCGCACGATTTTAAATAATCCTTGGGTCCTTGTCTAATTTTGATTTTTTACAGAACTCAGAAATGTGTACTAGAACAAAATAAATAATTCTAAATAATTGAACGATTCTTTGGGGGAATTGATAATACCAAACTTGTGGAAAGCATGAATCCCTCCAAAAACACATACCACCCGATAAAAGTGGGGATAACATGAGAGCTTCATAAGCAAAATTTTACTGGAATCATCCGTGGATAACTCTGCCTCCAATTAAGGAGGTTTTAAAGGGTGATTTTTTAGCTATTATCTTTTTGGCAACACTCGTCGCCTTTCGCAGCAATTGGGCCTCTGTTACTCAAAAACGTGGAAATGCCAAAATTGGACTAAGCGGATGGACCATTTGAGGCGCAGTCAAGGTCAACATTTGCATGAAATAATCTTCAAACATTAAATTATATTGACCGTACTATCGATTCAAATAAATATTTCATGCATTTTTCTGAATTTTTTGTGTTTTTTTTTGAAAAACTTTCCTATAGCTTTTAAAAAATCACCCTTTATAACCAAATCGAAGTCCAAGAACAGTGGAACGAAACCAAAAGAGAAATTCAAGGCTGTCGATGAAAGAAGATTTACTCTAAACCTACTAAATACTCAGAAGATTAATTCAGAGCCAACGCTTGTTCTTTGAAGGAAAAGGTTAGTCAAATGGACTTAGAAATCTATCGCAAAGCGAAATAAACGTCAGAAACTAACTGACTCAGCGACATCGTCAAAGCCAATTTTTCAAAGACCCAACATCAACAACGAGGTCACTCAACATCGGTTTGTCCTATTGGGAGAAATTGATATCCTTACTGAACCCTGCATTCCCAGGCTACAGAAGCCTGCTGAAGTAAACTTGAATATGAACAGAGTGAGCAGGACAGAAGAGCCAAGCATGGATAATTAGGTTGGAAATTCATTTTGTCCACCATTTTTTCTTTTTAATTAGATGATTCTAGTCTAGTCCAACAATTTTTTTTCGAACGGTCCCAACGCCTCTCACTCCCGCCCCTTCCGACCGAGAGGGCCTCGTCCCCATAACGTAGGGACAACGTACACACCACAGTCCGAACTGTGGCGGACAAGCAGTAGATGGTGGAATACCGGCTACAGATTAAATATCTTCAGCCGGCAAAAACAAACTACACTAAAGGTTAATGCTAACATTTGACATAGAAGCAATAAATTACATTTAATAATACTAAAACAGAACACTAAACATTCAAGTACGAGAGAATCCTTGACTTTATTGTATCGATTCCGACACCAAAATCTATGATGTGGTACAATGAATTAAAATCAATACACATTCTACGAATGGGCTGCGCAGAAGCATAATTCGTACGCTGAATATCAATATGAAGAAACTGATAGTATCTAGTTGGTCACGTTAAACTTAATCCTAGAAATAAGATATTCAGATGAGACATCACCATTCATAACCTTAAATACCATCACGGTGTTCAGCATAATTCGTCTACTTTTTAAGGAGGGCAAGTCAATCAACTTTAATCTACTAGAATAGGGGGGAAGAACAAAATCACTATTCCAATGTAAGTGTCTCAATGAAAACAATAAAAATTGCTTCTGAACTGACTCAATTCTGTCAATATAGATGCCATACTGAGGGTCCCATACTACAGAACCATATTCCAAAATAGGCCTAACGATCGAAGTAAATAACTGTTTCGTCACATAGGGATCAGAAAATTCTTTAGCCCAACGTTTAATAAAGCCAAGAACACCATACGCCCTGTTAACCATGGCCATAATATGATTGTTGAAATCAAGTTTCGAATCCATCAGAATACCAAGATCTACAAAAGAATCAACTGTCTCTAACTCAGCTCCAATAAGATCATATCTGACAAATTTCGGATTCGATCTAAAGAAACGCATATGCTTGCATTTCCGTAAATTAAGTTCCATGCAGTTTATGTCACACCAACATCCAAAATTATCTAAGTCGTCCTGCAAATAATGAGAATATTCTAGCTGTTTATAAGACAAAAATATTTTCACATCATCCGCATACATCAAAATCCTAGAGTTTATAATAGACTCCGGGAGATCATTTATGAATAATAAAAATAGTATAGGCCCAAGATGACTACCTTGGGGAACTCCCGATGAAACCAGAATTGGCCTAGAACAAGAATTTCCGAATTTGACAATCTGCGAACGATTACTCAGATAAGAAGATATCCATTTCAAAAAATTACAGCTAAAACCAATTCTATCTAATTTATATAACAAAAGCTCGTGATTGACTTTATCAAACGCCTTGCTAAAATCCGTGTAAATGACGTCAGTCTGATTACCCAGAACAAACCCATCAATAACGTGTGAGGTAAACTGAGTCAAATTCGTCGTGGTCGATAAGCCTTTACGAAACCCATGTTGGCTGGCACTCAAAATAGAAGAAACGCTGTGAGAAACAACATTAGTCACCAGTTTCTCAAAAAGCTTAGGGATAGCACTTAATTTAGCTATCCCTCTATAATTTGAAACGTCAATTAGACTGCCATATTTATGTAGGGGATCAATGAACGACTGCCTCCAAGCCGAATGGAAATATCCAAATCTCAACGAAGTATTAAACAATAACGTCAGAGGAATAGCCAAACCACTAAAATTATACTTGGCACCCCATCGGGGCCGACACTATTTGTTGATTCTAGATCATTCAAACTTGACAAGACCAAGGGCAAGTCAATAATTGGTATTTCTAATTGATTCAAAGCAGGAATATCATAGGGGTAAGTGCTGTCGGATCGATAAGATCTATTTGAAAATGTGGTCGCAAAAAAATTCGCAAAACAATCAGCAATATCCTGGTCCTCACAATATTCCAAGCCATCCATTCTAATCCTAGTTGGTTTAGATGTGGATTTACGTTTCAAATTAACGAAATCGTAAAAAGCTCTAGGGTTATTTCGAAAATCATTCTTCACCTTTTCCAAGTATAGTCTATAACATCTCTGAGATTCGACGTTATATCTCGACCTAGCAATAGAGTATCTTACATAATCGGAATTCAATCCAGATTTCTTAAACTTCTTAAAAAGCCTACTTCTTGAATTTTTCATTCTGGACAATTTATGAGAAGATCAAGGTAGTCTTTCAGATTGCCCAACTCGAATTTTACAGATTGTGACAGGAAGTCCCTAAGAATTTGATAAAATTTATCCACAACTGCGTCAATATCTGCATAGTGGCTACAACTACAGACGGAATTCCAATCAACTTCACGGAGAAGAGAGTTAAGCAGTATAAAATTTGTCCTTCTGTAACAGAAAACGGTGAGATCATCATGAGAGGTAGAAGAATGAGATTCATTGGAGTACAACATCGATAACCTAAGGTAGGATGGTAATTGTCCTCTGGGAGAGATATGGGGAGAACCCTATTGATCTCAACGTATGAGGATCGTTAACAAATACTAGGTCAAGTTGTCTTTCACTTATATTCTTCACGTAATTAATCTGGAATAAATTAAGGTCAGCAAAAAGCCTGACTATATTCGAGGCAGAATCATCCGTATCAAACGATGATGGCAGTGCGGTTAAAGCGTCCGTGTCCGGCAAGGCAAGCCAAGATACGGAAGGTAAATTAAAATTCCCTAAGATTAATGTACGGTCTAAGTCACCTGACATTGAAACAATCCTACCAATCGCGGCCAAGTGACTTTCGTAGACACATAATTCAGATGATGGAGGAATATAAGAGCAAGTAATGAACAATTTATTGCGCCCTAAATTAATAAGAACTCCCGTGGAGGATAATACGTTCCGATGGGAAAGAATTAGTAACAGCAATAAGTACACCGCCACCAATCCTTCCTAAACGATAATTTCTAAAGATAATAAATCTACTACAAAAAATCTCAGAATCTAAAACTGACTCTTTTAACCAAGTCTCAGTAAATACAAGAGCAGAGAAATCAAAATGAAAGCTATCAACAAATAATTGATTCAATTTCGTATTCAAACCCCTTACATTCTGATACCCGATATAAAAAGAATCAATTAGTTTTTTGGGACAGTAGCTGACTTCAAAAGCAGACGAGCCAAATTGTCCACCCTATCCACAAATTCCTTAACAAATGCCCTAGGTGGCCAGAAGTCAGGGATCATCAATCTGTCAAAGATTTCCCTCGTCGTAATAATTTTAAAAGAAGCCCGACTTTGAGAAAATGATGACTTCAATTTAAAAGACTTAAGGTAAAAATCACCTTAATCTTGGATCTAATAAAGCCATTCAAGTCATCAACTGTGGTATCTGGGGCGAACCTCGAGACGAAGACCAGGAGTACCACTAGATTGCTGTGAACGCACGGCTGCAACAGGCATAGACTGAAGTAAATTCCCGCCTACCACACAGGTTTGTGGACTCATACCGGTTGCAGCCGTTGGACGAGTGGGATTGTCGCTTTCCACGCTGGTCTGTGGAGGATCTGTGACAGTTCTATCACAAAGCAGTGGCCCAGCAACTGTAGCATAGGTCGGATTTTTATCATTCGACGATCCCAACCCATCAACAGTTTGAGCCGCAGGTTCAGCAACATTCAAATGCTCAGTCCTCGGCGTCACTGATCTTGATGATTTCTTCACCGTTCTTTTACGTTTCTGTCCCGAAACAACCGGTGATTTCTCAAACTTATCTAATTCAGAATATTTGTCAAAAATATCACCGAATTTAGAAAATCGCGTATAAATGGACCAAAGATCCCTAGACATCTCGGTAACCTCCGTCATGGAGCCCTTAAAAAAGTTATAAAATTTTACACTAATTTTTCTACATTTAGTGCAGCACCACCTAAGACCATTGTTGTCTCCGTATAGAGCATCCACAATCCTTGCACTAATTCCGGCACACTTAGCATGCCACTGACCAGTGCAAAGCCAACACTCTATTGTGATCTCTATATCAGAGACAATTTTACATTTTTCCGACGAACAAGACATCTTTTAAAACAAGCACAAATTATTAGTATAAGGTAAATAAATAATTCCACCCTTTACTGTAATGATACTAATAAAAAAATACGCGCGTGAAAAAAAAAATCACTAAAAAATTTGAGAAATCGATTAAGTGGCAACACTGTCAGAATAGACAAACGAAAAACGAATGTTAAAACAAAGACAAAACAAAACTCAGTGTTAAACGTTAATCACAATAACAAAAATAATGGTTATGGAGCAGCAGTAATTGCTGTTGTTTGGCGAAGAAACTAATTCTTAACCAAAAATTACTCTTTTAAACACTAAAAATGTAACAAAAGTAGTATCACAGATTAGTACACCAATAGAACGATCACTTATCTTCAAATTAATTCACTAGTTGTGAAAAAATATCCACTTGAAACACAAAAAAATCACAATTATTTAGAAAAAAGCACGGAACACAAAAACTTTACTGCTTATTCAGACAGAGTTGCCAAGTTGAATTCCGGAATTACTCCTCTTGGTTTATAAGTTTGCGATTTACTCTCGAAATTTGTATGTAGGTTGACGAACCACAGTAACCCTGAGAAGATACGGGTGTTTTTCTTTCAATTTTCGATCGCACAAACTTCAACACGCTTGCAGCACAATTTGTCAATTTTTTACCCTAACCTCAAACAAAAGTGAATTTTGAAAAATTTAAAATTAAAATTAAGGTCCACATTATTTGACATATCATTAACTCCACCGAAAAGAAACATCGTCAGATAAGAGATCCTAGTTAATTGAGTAAGGATCAGTCCGACAGAAGATATCGCCGTTTTCGTTTGTTTTATTTCTGTTTAAGAGTGTGTTTCCGGATGACGATTGAAATTCTACACGAACGAATGATACCCTGACGAACGACTCATAAATTGGGTTTTTATACCACGTTTAAAAGTTTTCGCCTTATGATTTGAAATTATAAAAGCTTTCGTTCATTTGTCAATCAACAATATTGCCATCAAGAGTTTTTGTAATTTATTGATAATAAAAAACAAATTTTATATGTAAAAGAAGGCAACTCTAATAACTGACAGAAAAAATTATCTGTTTACAAAATAGTTTGTGTAAATATCTTTTGTGGACATAATTGGGATAAGATACGATATTTGTTCCTGTTGCCCCTTTCCAACGTTATGCTAGGAGCAGGAGGACGGATAGTGTGATGCATTTTTGTGTATGTGTGTGTCAATATTTTATTTTCATTATTTCCGTCGGAATAATCGAGCTAACCGTTGTTAACTGATTGTTAAAATAAAAATAAATTTGCCATTTTAAAAAACATACACATGTATATACATATGTACTGTTCAAGAGAGTGCTAAAAAATTGACCCAAGCTGTAATGGTATTTATTTCAGCAGGAATGCGAACATAGCGGCGTATGTACACATACACCTGCATATGTTATTGCATTCCCTTTTGTTATGCTGAATTGGATTTGGTTTTGTGTTGTCGCTTGTAGGCAAGGATTTGGTGGGGCTACAAGCAACAGACATCAAAACCAAAACCAGTCTTTTATGATCCGCGAATTCGAGTGCGTGCATTCCTTCTCCCCCCAAAGTGACAAAGTGATAAAGTGAATTTCTAAAAATATAATAAGTGAAATCTAGAAACTATTAGACCCGAATGTACATACAAAAAATAAGAAAGAAATAAACATTGAATTTAAACAATTACAAAATTGTACAACACAACAAATACACATATAAAATTGAAATACATATATCACGGTAACCAAACATAAAACAACAACAACATACTTAAAGACAGTGGAAAAAGAGTTGATGTACGATTGTACATATGTACATATCGACATCGCCAGCCATCTGTTCTTTATAGATAGTGTCAAAAATAAGTACTTACTTATTATAAAATAGAAAACGACCCAAAAATAATTCTGTATCGAAATATAAAAATTGTGCTATAAAAATAATTAGAATGCTTAAAAGATAATTTTGCTAACTAAAACTAAAATTGTTGTCTAATTCTAATTAATCATTTAAAGTTAATTTAAGAATTAGTCTACACATATACAGTATTAAAACAAAAATCTACCTGTTGTAAAATCATTAGAAAGTCCTAGAATAAAATTAATCCGAGCTAAAACTAACGAAACAAAAACCCAAATTCTAATTTATTATTGAAAGGCCAAAACGAGCCGAACTCGTCAATAAACATTTGGTCCATTCGAACCGTATAGTGTATTGAGGAAAAAAAGACCCTGACACATAAAAAAGAAAAGCTAAATTGAAAAAAAAACAGTGAACAAAAAAGTGTAAACAAGATAAAATAGCATTTTGATAATAAATCATAGTGGTTATGTGACACATCTTGAATCTTGAAAATTTGGAAAAAATCAAAAGAAAATCATTTTATTTCAATTATTATAATCTCTTTTAAAATCTAGAAAAACAAATATACAAAAAGTGGTAATACGAGCAAACAAAGACACTGTGAGTTTTGAAACAAAACAAGAACAGTTACAAAAATAAGTTGATTGTACGTTGCATAACGACAAATCACAAAAAATACAAATACAAAGTACATACAAATTTTGTGAAAAACAAGGTACCGCTACAACGGTACCCAACAAACTTCAGCGACAAAAAGTTGCGCCAA
Source organism: Polietes domitor (assembly GCA_947397865.1). Classification (NCBI taxonomy): domain Eukaryota; kingdom Metazoa; phylum Arthropoda; class Insecta; order Diptera; family Muscidae; genus Polietes; species Polietes domitor. Next base: position 152,847,749 of record OX377620.1, on the reverse strand, counting down.
CTACAGCGTCAGTGACGCCAACCACATCGCGACTTTTCGCCATTTTGGACATCAGCGTTAGCAACAGAAGCCAAGGACGGACACATAGCTAAGACCCGAGGACCGAAAGAGAAGACAACAGCAACCCCAATTACATAAACAGACAAATAAGTAGTGAGTACAAAATTCTTAAATTTTATTAAAATTTAAAATTTCTCAGGTCAAATAGAATAAAGAGTTTGGAAATTAATTTATTTGGCTACAACATTGTGTAGCCACCTTGATATCAAACTCCAAACATGTCTTTATGCTCCTTGACTGATATCAATTTTGTAGAATACATTGAAATTTAATTTTATTAATTAAATTAATTTTATGCGGGATTTTCTTTGACCCTTTTTTCACATCGTTGACCCTGATCGCTAGCGGGTGCTGTGCTTCACTTTTCGGACGTGCTTTCTTACGTCACAAAAATTGGGTGGGAAATTTTTAAATTTTTCGAAACTTTCCGGTATCTTTTTTTTGGATAATTATTTAAAATTTTCCCAAAAATTGAAATTTTGGTTTTTTGCGTAACAAAAATTTAATGCGAAATTTTTAAATTTTTCGAAACTTTCCTGTATCTTTTTTTGGATAATTATTTAAAATTTTCCAAAAATTAAAATTTTAGGAATTTTTTTTGGTTTCTTGCGTAACAAAAATTTAATGCGAAATTTTTAAATTTTTCGAAATTTCCGGTATTTTTTTGGATAATTATTTAAAATTTTCCCAAAAATTTAAATTTTGGGAATTTTTTTGCTTTTTGCGTAACAAAAATTTAATGCGAAATTTTTAAATTTTTCGAAACTTTCCGGTATCTTTTTTTGGATAATTATTTAAAGTTTTCCAAAAATTAAAATTTTAGGAATTTTTTTTTTGGTTTCTTGCGTAACAAAAATTTAATGCGAAATTTTTAAATTTTTCGAAACTTTCCGGTATCTTTTTGTGGATAATTATTTAAAATTTTCCAAAAGTTTAAAAATTTAGGATTTTTTTTTTTTGATAATTATTTGAAATTTTCCAAAAATTGAAAAATTTAGGAATTTTTTTGGTTTCTTGCGTAACAAAAATTTAATGCGAAATTTTTAAATTTTTCGAAACTTTCCGGTATCTTTTTGTGGATAATTATTTAAAATTTTCCAAAAGTTGAAAATTTTAGGATTTTTTTTGAATAATTGTTTGAAATTTTCCAAAAATTGAAAATTTTAGGAATTTTTTTGGTTTCTTGCGTAACAAAAATTTAATGCGAAATTTTTAAATTTTTCGAAATTTTTTCGGTATTTATTTATTTTTATTATTTCTTATTATATTTTCGGGCCATATAAGCGGTGAATATTTTTCTTCCGACAACTACACTGAGAAAAAATTATATATTAGTTGTTGGTAAAAAAGGGAAATATACCGACATTTTTTTTGGACCCAATTATTTTTTTTTGGTTTGATTCTTCGTGAATTTTGTGATCATGGAAAAAATTTTGTCAGAGAAATTCGCTAACTGCGTGAATGATCTGAAGGATTTTGATAACGTATACTCAGTAACGAAGTCTGAGGAAAATATACATGCTCTAGAGGTCCTCAGGGTTGAATTAGACTCTTTGTGGAGCCAGGAAAAGCGGGCTTATTTGGATTGTCGGGACCGAGTACCAGAGGCAGGCGAAGCCCCCATTGATAAACAAAAGCTCCGCAACCATTGTAAGGAATCGCTAACAAGTTATAAGCGGGTTTTAAGTTCCATAAACGACGATATTCAAACGATAGAGGATCAACGATCACAGGAAAAACAGGAACGGCAATCGACGGGTCAAAAAACAACAGAAATGGATTTTTCCCCTATATCAAGACTGCCACCCTGCGACACTGACACATTTCATGGGGGTTATAGTTCTTGGCCGACATTTAGGGATTTATTTTCCGCTATTTACATAAAAAATTCCAAACTTAGTAAGGTCGAAAAATTATTCCACTTGAAACAGAAAACAGCAGGCGAAGCTCGTGAAATAATTAGTCACGTGCCCTTGACGCACGATGGATTCGACATAGCATGGAGAAATTTAGTAAACCGATATGAAAATAAACGAATGCAAGTAAACGAGCAATTGAAGACCTTGTTTAACTTACCTTCGGTTTCTTTAGATTCAGGTTCTTCTATTCAAAAATTGCAGCGAACAGTGAATAGTTGCATCCAAACCTTGGATACACTTTCCATAGAAAATTCAAGATGGGGACCTATACTTATTTATATTAGTTCAACGAAACTACCTAGAAATTTTTTGGAAGAGTTTGAAAACACCTTGAGCGATTGCACTACAATTCAGACTTGGTCAGAATTCGATACTTTTTTGACTCATAAATTCAAGACACTGGAATCGGTCGGGAATATAAAACCCAATTTCTTTAAAAATAATCAGCCTAGATCAGATTATAACAGAAAGGAAAAAAGGGTGAATACGTTTCAGACGAATATAGCATCGAAGTCGCAGGATATGGGGGGAAGAAACAATAATTATACGAATTCAGAAAATGGGCAACGATTAAAAAGAGAACAAAGTTGTCAACTTTGTAAAGCGAATCATCTCTTACGATCGTGCCCAAAGTTTTTGGAAAAGACTATAAATGATCGCATACACTTAGTGAAAATATCTCATCTTTGTTACAATTGTCTCTTACCGGGTCATGGGGTCGGAACTTGCTGAAATAAATAGCATTACAGCTTGGGTCAATTTTTTAGCACTCTCTTGAACATGTACATTTCAACCATTCTTTTCATTTCTGAACGTACACGAATGGGGTTTTCTAATCGTCCAGATTTGACATTTGCGACGATTGGTTTCGTGTTGTGGAAACCCAAAAATACAGAAAAGCAAACGAAAGCTTTTGTGTTTTACTCAAAAATTGACATTCGTTATATAGAAACGGAAATCAAATTTCATACGTCGTTTTGACGAATACAATGAATGAATCGTCATCCGGAAACAGACCCTAAGTGTTCTACACAGGACTTATAGACTATTACACCGTACGACAATTTTTAAAAAAGTCGTTACCCAAACTTAGTTTAAGTTCGAAGACCCATATTTTTATGTTAAATTAAAACAAATGTAACTTCCATACGAATATTCGGAATCTGCTATATTTTTACATTTGATAAAGTTTTTATAATCACATTAAGCGTAGAAAGTATGGTATGTTTTGCCACGTCCCTTCACGGGTCACGAAAATAAATTGCAGCGGTCAGCAACCAGAAATAAAGATTGAATTGTTTAATTATGATCTGCAAATTATTTCGTCACTGCTAGTTAGCTATAAAACAGAAATATACTTAAAAAACTTTTAAAATTGAACTAGTTTTGTATTTCTTGAAATATTTTATTTAAATATTCTTTTACAGTTCCGTTCAGAAGTTAATGATAAGAGAATGAGTAAATTGCGTTTTGGAACTAAAAAATCAGACTTTGCACTAAATGTATCCTTTCGGGTGGGAAAAAGTTACCCTAGTTACGGAGAACCCTTCAACCTTTCCAAATATGTATATATTTCGTTAAAGGCTTTTGAAGGGAAAAAATTGTGTTGGTCCAAAGTCAGGCATCCCTTCAAAAATGATATTTTTAAAATATTTATTACAAACAAATTCGGCATAGCTAAGAAAGCTCAATTTCTAATAAAAAATTGGGAGCAAAATCGCTTAAAATGTGTGAGAAACAGTTCGACAAAGTCAAAAAAGGAAATTCCGTTTTTTTAATATTCCCGTAATTACTTTCCACTCTGAGTTTTGTTATTGTTAAAATTATTGATTTTCTTTTCTGCGGTCTCTGAGGTCTATAGGGAGCATCCTTCTTATATGCTTCAGCATTATATAATGGTTTGATAGCGATTGCCGTTATTGACAAATGCTTTTTATCAGTTTTGAGTAATTTCGTTAAATAACAACAACTACGTGTTTTCATATAACGAGTTATATTTCTAGTCATATTTTTTCAATAATACTTTGGTTTTATTTTGTTTAAGATACATTTGATCCCTGGCTTACCATCATCGTGGTATTCCTTCATAATTTTGTGATTTTCCATATACTGGCTACTTTTTCAAGCCTTGGAAATAATTGATATAAATCAATTTTTCCATTAGTGAGAAAAACACTTATTCTTTCATTGAAAAGTACACTCTTGCCTTTTCTGACGACAAATTTGTTCTTTGTATAATGCACTCTACTCGCTTGTATCAAGCGCTTCAAATATCCGTGGTGTTGCCAATGTCTGTTTAATTCTATTTGTTCTTCTGTGGGATCTCTGTTTTATATTGTGTACTCTATTACTCATATGATCACTATATGTATCATTATATTTATCTCTCTTTTGGTAATAATTGAATTTGTAGGTATTTTTTCTTCTTTTTATATCACTATAATCATGAACAGACAAAAAATTTAAATTTCTACTTGGATTACCGTATGTCTCTGTACAACTATTTAAAAATTTTGCAATTAACTCATTCATATTTTCAAACCTTCCACATTCTATAATTAATTCAACCCTTTCATTGTTGGCATTTCTAATTATCGCACGGACAGCTGTCTGAGTTGCATATTTAGATGCTAAAGCGGGTATGAGACCATCAGGAATGTAAGCATTTTCAAGGGATTTAGTTAAATCCACAATTTCATCGGCATAAACTTTCGCTGGTTTAATATTCTGTCTTACATTCATTGTTTTTGCAGAAACTAGTTATAAAGACTCCCCCTAATGCTGGTTTTCAATGTATTAACTAAATCTGAAAGAGTGGCCTCTGTTGAAATCAAGCTTCCTTTAGTTTTGTTTTTACTAATTGGACCACATTGTTATGAGTTTCCTTTATTGAGTCCACCAGTAAAATTGAATCAATAAAGCTTTGGAGGTTTTCACTTCTGCCATCGAAGTGTGAAATCAGATCCGAGGCTAAATTTAAAAAATTAATTACTATGAGAGACATTTGAAGTTGCCGTTAAAGTCGTTCAATATTTCTTAATAAAAAATATTTCAATATTGTGATATAACAATACAACTTTCAGATCTTGCACTAGCTACCACCAGATACTTTTACAATCTAAATGAATAATTAAATTAATTCAGTTTTCACTTTAATAGTAGTGGAGTGAGACTTAAATTGTATAATGTATAAATCCTGATTCATTGGCGGTGGATTGTATCCATTCATATTTTTTAAATTTCTTTATCCGACTTCCTTTATTATTTAAGTTTTCCCTCGATTGTTGCATATTATTTTCTGAATGGTACCATATAGTTCCAAAACTATTCTGAGTTTTCTTCTATTTCTTTTTTCATAAATCAAATTTATATTTTTAATTTAAATAATTCTGTGATAAATTCCTCTCTACATATTTACTTATTCTTATTCTTGAACAGTTTTCTTCTTATTGTTCTAATATGACCATATTAGGCATCATCACCATCAGCTGGGGCATAATGCTTGTTTTTATTTCAATTTATTTTGCATTTTCATGTTTACATTTATACAACATTTAGACAGTAATTTCTGTCTTTTAGTTTTTGATTGTTTTGATCGTTTGCGATCTTTTTTCATTTTTACTGCAATTTTTTAACTATTATTTAACATTGCAATTTTTGTTGTTGTTTGTTTTTTGTAATCTTTTACGATTTCAGATTTTATACAAATTATATGTCCTGATGGCGAGGTAACCATCAGGACCATGGCAGGATCGCCATATAATATAAAGTTTTATTACACTACTCAACAAAATGAAAAAAATTTCATGTACTCCGGATGCGATAATTTTTTCTGTGTAGATAACCTTGACATGAGCTCGAAAAACGCAATAAAATTTTTTTTTCGTTTGGTTTTTGTTTTATTATTTTTTTTTTGTTTCGTCCGGCATAACTCGGGAACCACTAGCCCGATTTAATTGAATTAAATTTTAAAAAATTTAAAATTACAATTCCCTTAATCTGTTCATATATTGTTTTCCTATACAAGCAACAGTTTCCAAGTTAAAAATGAATATATAAAGGAAAAAACTTATTTTTTGCCTAAAGATTTAAATTTTTTTTTTAAAAAATCCATAAAAAAACCAAAATGAAAAAAAATGTCAAATCTTATTACTTTTACGTAAAGCCACATAACCTATGAGCAAAATGAGACCAAGATCATGAAAATCGATGCACGCGTTTCGCTTTTATTCGCAATTGAGTAAAGGTATGAATTTCAAAAAATTTGCTCGACATATGCACAACTTTGTCTATGGTAAGGTTTTTTCTTTTTTTTTGATTCTCAGAATTAACAAAACGGAATAAACAAAGGGTTATTTAATTTTTATGATTGCGTAAGCAAAGTAATAAACGCTAATAAATGTGCGTGAACAATTAAAAGGAAAAAAGGAAAGGGGACTTTTTTAATTATTTGGGTTTTCCGTTGGCTACCTGTATGATTTTTTTACAGAAATGCAACCCACATTTAAGGGTGGTCATTATTCGGAAAATTTAAGACTCACACATGGTGAAACAGGTTTGTAGCCACCGTAAAAAAATATACACCCATTTATAAGTAAAGAGTGATTTTTTTGAGGTTAGGATTTTCATGCATTAGTATTTGACAGATCACGTGGGATTTCAGACATGGTGTCAAAGAGAAAGATGCTCAGTATGCTTTGACATTTCATCATGAATCGTCTTACAAACGAACAACGCTTGCAAATTATTGAATTTTATTATCAAAATGCGTGCTCTGTTAAGAAAGTTCATTGCGCGCTTCCATTTTATGGTCAGTTTAATCGACCCACTGAAGCGGCTATTCGGGCTATTGTGACTAAATTTCGCACCAAATTTACATTGTTGGACATTAAACCACCAACACGCTTACGTAGAGTGCGAACTGAAGAAAATATCGCAGCTGTATCGGCCAGTGTTAATGATGACCACCAATTTTCGATTCGTCGCCGTTCGCACCAATTGGGTCTCTGTTACTCAAAAACGTGGAAATGCCAAAATTGGACTAAGCGGATGGACCACCTAAGACGCAGCCGCGGTCAACATTTAAATGAAATTATCTTCAAAAAGTAAATGTCATGGACCAATCTAACGTTTCAAATAAAGAACCGATGAGATTTTGCAAATTTTATGCGTTTTTTTAAAAAAAAAAGTTATCAAGCTCTTAAAAAATCACCCTTTACCTGTCAGTAAAATACTAAACAATACACAGTATAAATAGATCTTCATTGATCGATTTTACTCATTCAACAAGTGTCGACGAACGCGATAGTTAAAATGAGCAAACGTTCGCGAGGATTTGAATGCAATACCAATACCAATACCGCTCACCATGCTCGTCACTCACATCGTCCAGGTTGTCCGGAAAGAAGTCCAAGTGCGAGTGTAGAAAATGTATCTTAAGCGACATATTTGCTCTAATTTTTTTATAATTTTGGAGTAGTTGTTCGACGATCTCTCTGTAATTTGAGCTTTTGTTGTTTCCAAGAAATCCGGAAACAATTTGCCGAAATGAGTTCCAAGCTGCAGCTTCATTTGGTGATAAAATGTGCTCAAACTGTTGGTCTTGTCCATGACTTCGTATGTTTCCTTGGTGTCAACGGCATGAGCAATTGGAATCGAAGGTTTCTCGTTGCCGTTGTGCAGTAAAATTGCTTTAAGGCTCTGCTTGTTGCTGTCGATGAAAAGACGCCACTCTCCTGGATCGTAAGAGTACCCGAGTTCACCAAATAATCCGGGAATGTCCTTACAAAAACAGATGTTGTCTTTTTTTGTGTAGTACCTTGCGTATGGTTCATGACGCTTCCTGTAGATTGTTGTCACCACACCAGGAGCCAAGAAACCGAACTGTTGCATGCGCGATGCATGCAACTCTGCATCTTCCTTGGAAAGTTTCAATTCTCTAACCCAATCGTTCAGTTCTGCTTGGGAACATAAGCGTTGACCTCCATGCAATGTATATGTTGACTCGCATTCTGATGTGGTTTCTACTGTCTCCGGATCTGATGTTGGATGTATCGCCTCATTATTAGATGCCCATCTTGAAACGGACGGTTGCGGGTCCACTGGTTCTTCGCAAAATGGCACTGGAAAATTCACTGTTGAAACAGCAGCGTAAGTCCATCGTATATTTTTTCACACGCCTGTTTTTTTGCTACGACAGAAGTAGCAATCTGTTACATGGCAAAGCGGAGCTCTCCAAAGCATTGGCATGATGATTCTCGGCTGTCGTCTGAAAGAATTTCAATAATAAGTTATATATGTTCTTGAATTTCGTAATCTACACTTACCTTGAGTCAGCTAGCTGTACGTAGCACCTTGGACATAGAGCACTTGGTGTCCACCGCTCATCTATGTTTGAGACCTTTAAATTGAAGCTCTCTTCAAATGAATCTCTCAATTTAGGTGAAAAACAACGCTTGTTTTTTTCAGAAACGTATTCTCCGCACATGTAACAAAAATTACTTGGATTGGTATTGCATTCAAATCCTCGCGAACGTTTGCTCATTTTAACTATCGCGTTCGTCGACACTTGTTGAATGAGTAAAATCGATCAATGAAGACCTATTTATACTGTGTATTGTTTAGTATTTTACTGACAGGTACTTATAAATGGGTGGGTATATACTGTTTCACCATGTGTGAGTCTTAAATTTTCCGAATAATGACCACCCTTAAATGTGGGTTGCATTTCTGTAAAAAAATCATACAGGTAGCCAACGGAAAACCCAAATAATTAAAAAAGTCCCCTTTCCTTTTTTCCTTTTAATTGTTCACGCACATTTATTAGCGTTTATTACTTTGCTTACGCAATCATAAAAATTAAATAACCCTTTGTTTATTCCGTTTTGTTAATTCTGAGAATCAAAAAAAAAAGAAAAAACCTTACCATAGACAAAGTTGTGCATATGTCGAGCAAATTTACTCAATTGCGAATAAAAGCGAAACGCGTGCATCGATTTTCATGATCTTGGTCTCATTTTGCTCATAGGTTATGTGGCTTTACGTAAAAGTAATAAGATTTGACATTTTTTTTCATTTTGGATTTTTTATGGATTTAAAAAAAAAATTTAAATCTTTAGGCAAAAAATAAGTTTTTTCCTTTATATATTCATTTTTAACTTGGAAACTGTTGCTTGTATAGGAAAACAATATATGAACAGATTAAGGGAATTGTAATTTTAAATTTTTTAAAATTTAATTCAATTAAATCGGGCTAGTGGTTCCCGAGTTATGCCGGACGAAACAAATTAACCAAAAAAAAAAAAATTTTTAAAGTTTAAAAAAAAAATAATAAAACAAAAACCAAACGAAAAAAAAAATTTATTGCGTTTTTCGAGCTCATGTCAAGGTTATCTACACAGAAAAAATTATCGCATCCCGAGTACATTTTGACTGTTGACTAGTGTTATTAAAGGAAACTAATACAAGTTTGTTTCTTTGAGCGTTGCTCGTTTATTCAAGACTCACTTTAAGACTGATTTCTTAAGATCTAACTTAAAGATTCTATGGTGAAGCGATCGAGCATTTGTGTTGGGTCAGCAGTGTACCACAAAGAATCATTTTAGAACAAAGGGCACTTATGCCCAACATAAACACGTTCACAATCTGGGCATTGGAGTGCATAACAAGACCCCACAGTAATGTGGATACACACGACGCCAATGACCACATGTATACATACTTGCTATTAAAGATTCGGAGTACACTATAGTATGCAAGTACTCGCTACATCTCATTAACTTCTGAAAATTAGGTACGCAGATAAAAAGATGAGTAAATTTCCGTTATCCCCATGCTAAATATTATAACAATCGGAGTTCATTTGCCGTTACTATACCCAAAAAAACTCTAATAGAGCTTGATTTAGCAGCCAAATCGAATTACTGCATGAAAACTGAACACAGATAAAACTGCAATTCATTCAGGAGTAAACATTGACATTGTTTTATCGATTGAACAAATACGTAAAAATATGTTAAAAAACATAAAAACAAAAAATAAATATGTTTATTTTCTTTAAAATCGAAAAATATGAAAAGTAGTCAACTTTGGGCCGATTTTTAAAATATATCCCGAATTTTAATGTTATTATCTCAAAATAATCCTTGGATCCTTTCTAATTTTGGTTTTTTACAGAACTCAAAAATATCAACTAGAACAAAAGTTTTTTGAATTTTGGCCGATGGATTTTGATTCTGTGTTTCAATGCCATTTAGGCATGGTCCCTTCCCATGTTCGGACTTCTATACAAAAATCTAAAATGCAGTACGTGCGTTCCAATCTTGAATTTAACCCAAAGGGAGTTAAATTCTGGATTTAGTGAGATAAAATGTTGATGGCATTTTTCTTGTTTATAGTTGGGATTTATTATTGAAGTTTTGTGCGTTCGTGTTTTATTTATTTGCAATTTTGTTGAGATGGATATGCTTAGTTTTTTATATATTTTTTGTGGTACAGTGATGTTTTATTTTGTAATTATGTAAAACTGTTTCATTATTGTTTTAAAACAGAGTGGGCGGTACACAACACTCACGACAATAAAACACATGCGAAGCGGAAGACGGACATACAAAAACTTCATTTTTCGACATTTCTGGCAAATAAGACTAACTACAAAAAATTCAAAATTTCCTAACTTCATTGAAATTTTTCGTCGTTGCTGGCAAACGAAGCTAATTTCAAAAAAATTTTTGCTAATTTTGGGTTCTGCTGAAGACTTCAGCACAACCTTTGGTCTTAAACCAAAATAAATGACAACACATACAACATAACAGACCAACAATACATACAAAGAACAACAATACATACGAGGTACAGTGAAGACGAGACATATCGTACAACAACAACCACAATTGGCAAAGTGAGATTTTTAGTGTGTCGACTTAGTTCGGTGGAATATTTTGTTTATCAGCGCTTCTCATTTGTCGTATGTGACCGCTGGTACTAATATGAACCCTGATTTAAGTCAAAGACATACATTCATTGCGAAAGTTCTGACGAGATGGGGTAGCGCCCATCGAAACTGCGCAGTCAACTTTTAGCTGCAACAATAAAGGTCTCACTTTGCCTTTTTGCTAATTTTGGTTTCTGCTGAAGACTTCAGCACAACCTTTAGTCTTAAACCAAAATAAATGACAACATAACAGACCAACAATACATACAAACAACAACAATACACACGAGGTACAGTGAAGACGGGACATACCGTACAACAACAACCTTTTGCATTGTTGCGAGCGATACGAGCACATGCATAACATTGAATTGGCAAAGTGAGATTTTTAGTGTGTCGACTTAGTTCGGTGGAATATTTTGTTTATCAGCGTTTCTCATTTGTCGTATGTGACCGCTGGTATTAATATGAACCCTGATTTAAGTCAAAGACATACATTCGTTGCGAAAGTTCTGACGAGATGGGGTAGTGCCCATCGAAACTGCGCAGTCAACTTTTAGCTGCAACAATAAAGGTCTCACTTTGCCTTTTTGCTAATTTTGGGTTCTGCTGAAGACTTCAGCACAACCTTTGGTCTTAAACCAAAATAAATGACAACACAAATTAAAAATTTCTTAATTTGATTGAAATTTTGTCGTAGTTACTGGCAATTATGACTAACTACACAAAATTAAAAATTTCGTAATTTGGTGGAAATTTTCGTCATTATTACCCGCAGACCCTGACTACATCCATTTTCAAGGAAACATTAATTAGGATTTGCCTTGTACAAAAAAGGAAAATTACTGGTCGAAATTCTATGCAAGACACTTTTATGAGAATAATAAGAATGTTTTCACAAAATTTGTCTTGCGAGACAATAGACCTTTGCCACTGGAAAAGTTTATTGGTCAAATTTTACAATTCAACAACTTTATTGCTCACAGTTTTTTTGTTCCTGATAATAGACCCCAATAGCACTTGGTAAAAAGCGTACGTGGTATCCTGGTAAAAGACCCAACTCCAAGATATTTGAACAGTTTTCTAAGTAATTTTTTTGCATTCACAAGATAAACTCAAGAATTTGACAGAAATTAAAGTGGGCGTTTCAATTTTGTATACCCTCACTCTACAGAGTAGGAGGTATATATAGGAGTATAATTTGAGACAGACAAAAAGTGTAACGCATTGAAGGTGTGACTTAAGACCATAAGTATGTTTGGATCGAATCCGTTTCATGACTTTTTAAGCTGTTTGATATATGTCCGTCTGTCTGGCTGCTGTACACGATAACTTTCGAAAAGAGTTAAGGAAACAATACAAACTTTGTACGTGGTAATACTTTTCCCAAACTTAGTTTAAGTTCGAAGAAGGGCCAAATTGCCACGCATCTTCTGGTACTTCCTACACAAGTGACCCATATTTTTATGTTAAATTAAAACCAATGTAACTTCATACGAATATTCGGAATCTGCTATATTTTTAGAAAATATGGTATGTTTTGCCACGTCCCTTCTAGTACATCCCACACAAATCACCCTATGGGTCACGAAAATAAATTGCAGCGGTCAGCAACCAGAAATAAAGATTGAATTGTTTAATTATGATCTGCAAAATATTTCGTAGCTGCTAGTTAGTTATAAAACAGAAATATACTTAAGAAACTTTTAAAGCTATTGAGAAATTGGTTACTGAGGTGGTATCTCATAGGGTTTCTTCTATATTGAGTCCATACCAACATGGATTTCGTACTGTTACAAATTTAATTCAGTTTACTTCTCACGTTATTGATGAATTTGTTCAGGGTAATCAGACTGATGTCATCTATACGGATTTTAGTAAAGGATTCGATAAAGTGAACCATGAACTTCTGGTATATAAATTAGATCGCATTGGTTTTAGCTCTGTCTTCTTGAAGTGGATATATTCGTATCTTTCGAATCGCTCACAGATTGTTAAATTTCGAAATTCTTACTCTAAACGAATTCTGATTCCATCGGGAGTCCCTCAGGGTAGTCATCTAGGGCCTGTTTTATTATTATTATTCATAAATGACCTTCCAGAGTCTATTATTAACTCTAAACTTCTAATGTATGCAGATGATGTAAAATATTTTTTTCTTATGATTGGCCAGAATTTTCTCATCCATTGCAGACTGACTTGGATAGTTTTGGACGCTGGTGTGACATAAATTGCATGGAACTCAATTTAAGGAAATATGTTTGCATTTCCTTAAATTGATCGCGTTTCTTTAGATCGAACCCGAGATTTGTCCGGTATAATATTAGAGGAGCTGAGTACGTGACGAAGCAACTATTTACATCGCTTGTCAGGCCTATTCTGGAATATGGTTCCGTAGTGTGGGATCCTCAGTATAGTATCTATATTGATAGAATTGAGTCAGTTCAGAAACAATTTTTGATTTTTTCATTAAGACACTTACATTGGAATAGTGGTTTTGTTCTTCCCCATTATACTAGTAGATTGAAGTTGATCGACTTGCTATCCTTAAAAAGCAGACGTGTTATGTTAAACACCGTGATGGTTCATAAGATTATAAATGGTGATTTCTCTTCTGACTATATTATTTCTAGGATTAAGTTTAACGTGCCATTTAGACCTTCTAGATACTATCAGTTCCTTCATATTGATTTTCAGCGTACGAATTATGCTTCCACAGAGCCCATTCGTAGAATGTGTATTGATTTCAATTCATTATGTCACATCATAGATTTCGGATTAGGAATCGATATAATAAAGTCCAGGATTTTCTCCTGCTTGGATGTTTAGTTTTGTTATGATATGTTTACTTTAATAGTTTTAGTTACTAACTTTAAGAATAATTATTTGCATTATTTGCATGTGATACTAATATTTTGTTTAATAATATTTTTGTTATACCGGCTGTTTATATTTGATCTGTAGCCGGTGTCCACCCTCTACTGCTTAGCCGCCATGGTTCGCACTGTGGTGTGTACGTTGTCCTTACGTTATGGGGACGTGGCCCTCTCGGTCGGAAGGGGCGGGAGTGAGAGGCGTTGGGACCGTTCGAAAAAAAGATTTAACTAGTTTTGTATTTCTTGAAATATGTCATTGAAATATTATTTTACAGTTCCGTTCAGAAGTTAATGATAAGAGAATGAGTAAATTGCGTTTTGGAACTAAAAAATCAGACTTTGCACTAAATGTATCCTTTCGGGTGGGCAAAAGTTACCCTAGTTACGGAGAACCCTTCAACATTTCCAAATATGTATATATTTCGTTAAAGGCTTTTGTTCAAAAATGATATTTTTAAAATATTTATTACAAACAAATTCGGCACAAATATAGCTAAGAAATTTCTAATAAAAAATTGGGTACAAAATCGCTTAAAATGTGTGAGAAACACTTCGACAAAGTTAAAAAAAAGAAATTTGTTTTTGTTTTCTTTTCAAAAAAGGCACAAAAAATTAAAAAAATAATTTTGAACAAATACATAGAAATATGTAAAAAATAAAACATATATATAAAATATATCCGATCGCACGATTTTAAATAATCCTTGGGTCCTTGTCTAATTTTGATTTTTTACAGAACTCAGAAATGTGTACTAGAACAAAATAAATAATTCTAAATAATTGAACGATTCTTTGGGGGAATTGATAATACCAAACTTGTGGAAAGCATGAATCCTTCCAAAAACACATACCACCCGATAAAAGTAGGGATAACATGAGAGCTTCATAAGCAAAATTTTACTGGAATCATCCGTGGATAACTCTGCCTCCAATTCAGGAGGTTTTAAAGGGTGATTTTTTAGCTATTATCTTTTTGGCAACACTGGTTTAAACAGCTGACGCACGTTTCGTGTTTTGTTTCACTGTCAAACATCTTCAGTTTGGTCTATAATTTAACCATGAATCGTCTTACAAACTGACAACGCTTGCAAATTATTGAATTTTATTATCAAAATGCGTGCTCTGTTAAGAAAGTTCATCGCGCGCTTCCATTTTATGGTCAGTTTAATCGACCCACTGAAGTGGCTATTCGGGCTATTGTGACTAAATTTCGCACCAAATTTACATTGTTGGACATTAAACCACCAACACACTTACGTAGAGTGCGAACTGAAGAAAATATCGCAGCTGTCCAGTGTTAATGATGACCATCAATTATCGATTCGTCGCCGATGATGGATCTTTTGAAGAAGAAGGAGATCCATTCGTACTCATACATCCCGAAGTAGTTACGACGTACCAGATTAGTTTTGATGGGACTACACTACAAGATAAATTTAGAGGTCATTAGGAATAGGAATTAGTGTCCAATACGGTGGATACAGTTACCAAAATTTCAAACGTATCTTCTATAAAGAACAATACAGATACGGGATTGTTTCTAGTAACACTTTTCCCTGGTAAGTCTGTAAGTGAACTTAAATCCCACACGACTCTATGCTCTCAAAGAAGGTCTTGGGAACCGCCGAAGGTGGATATTTGATAAGGAAATTTCCAGCGAAGGCCTTTGAGTGCCTGACGATTGTATTCAACACTTGTATCAATAATTCTTATTTTCCGGAGGCGTGGAAGTATCGATGATTGTTCCTATTCCGAAAAATGATTCTGATACTGGTAACTTAAAGCCAATATCGATGCTATCGAATCTCGGCAAATTATTTGAGGCGATTCGACAGAAGATGGATATTGGGGTCGATGATTTCTACATTCCAAACTTACAGTTTGCTTTTAGAAAGGGACATTCAACAACGGATGCTCTGCTCAAGTTTCATTATGACATTGTTTGTTATTTGCGAAAGCGTCAGTGCATAGTCGCAGTGTCACTTGACGTGGAGAAAGCTTTCGACAATTCCTTCCATTTGGGAATTCTATTTAAGATGATTCGACTGAACTTTGATCCATTCATAGTGAGATTGTTTCATAGCTTCTTCTCTGATAGACGTGTGTTCAATTTAATAATGTCTTCTCTACTTTCGGGGATGTTAATTGTGGTGTTCCGCAAGGATCGATTTTTTTTGTATTTTTGTATGTTTTCCGCATATTGATTCTGACTCCTGCGGTCTTTTATATGCTGATGATTCTCTGCTTTATGCTCATGATGAGTATTCCATTGTCGCATTGTACAAGGTAAATGGTCATTTGGAGAAGGTAAGAAAATTTACCATGATTGGGGCATTAGAATTAATACATCGAAATGCGAGGCTATATGTCTGAGGAACGCTTCAAAGGAGTGTAAGCAATTTGTTGTACCAGTAAGGAATAGTCTCTAGTCCTAGATGTATGTCTTCCCAATGATATTCTAACAGGGAATTGCGGAATTACTCCTCTTGGTTTATAAGTTTGCGATTTACTCTCGAAATGTGTATGTAGGTTGACGAACCACAGTAACCCTGAGAAGATACCGGCTGTTTTTCTTTCAATTTTCGATCTCACAAACTTCAACACGCTTGCAGCACAATTTGTCAATTTTTTACCCTAACCTCAAACAAAAGTGAATTTTGAAAAATTTAAAATTAAAATTAAGGTCCACATTATTTGACATATCATTAACTCCACCGAAAAGAAACATCGTCAGATAAGAGATCCTAGTTAATTGAGTAAGGATCAGGATGTTTTATTTCATGTTTAAGAGTGTGTTTCCGGATGACGATTGAAATTCTACACGAACGAATGATACCCTGACGAACGACTCATAAATTGGGTTTTTATACCACGTTTAAAAGTTTTCGCCTTATGATTTGAAATTATAAAAGCTTTCGTTCATTTGTCAATCAACAATATTGCCATCAAGATTTTTTGTAATTTATTGATAATTTTATTCATAGAAAAACCAAATTTTATATGTAAAAGAATAGTAAGAAATGTCAAAAGAGTAAGACGTGTTTTTTCGGCGGTCCGCAAGTTATTGAATAACTGTGACAATAAATCTTTTTTAAAAAAGCTTGTGAAATATTTAAAGACATAAGCATTGGTTTTGATACCATTGTGTTAATTAATAATTTCAAATTGGTGTATAATCAATAGAGTTTAAAGTAATAAAAAACATTACAAGAACTATAAATTACTTTCTCGTGTTTTCCCTGTCTCGATGTTTTCATGTAATGTACTAAAATATGCGACTAATTAACAATATGTGAGCAATTGGAGTGAATGTGACAAATAACTCATATTATCTATCGCTATTTCACAACAAAAGAACAGAAGAAGTGTGAAAGTAAAAACTAAATTAAAATATAAGTGGAACAATGTCGAATAAGAAGTCAGCGACTAGTGACATAATACCACCATGTCCAAAATGCAAAAAAAGTCTAGGACGTACGGATGGTAAAGTGAAATGTGGTTTTTGCAAAAAAACATTTCATGCCGATTGTGCTATTGAATCGACACCAGGGCTTACAAGATCTGTTATAGATATGATGATTGATATTAATTCTGGCCTCATATTTAAATGTCAATCCTGCGTATCGGCTAAAGACCCGTCTCTAGGGGATATAGTGGCAAAACTCAACAGCATGGAACTTCGTCTGGAAGAGATCCCATCTAAAGTATCAGAGGAAGTTTCGATTCGCTTGGAGGACTTATCTAAGAAGCTGGATAGCTATGTAATCAAAGTCGACAAACTTGAAGAAAACACCAATGCGAAACTCCAACAACTTCAAAAAGAAAATAACTCAATGCGTAGGCAATTAAACCGTGCAGACATTATCATAAGTGGTTTGCCATCAAAACTGAATCCTGAAGAATTGGTCGACTTGGTTATGAATATATATAAGCACTATGAAATAAAATTAGAGTTGACAGAAATTAATGCTTGTTACTGGATCCATGATAAAAGAGATGTGCTGCTTAAGCTTAACAATATTCCAAAACGAGATGTGATTATGAGAAAATATCATGAAAAACATAAGCTTATTCTAAAAGATATTTGGGAGTCCGACCTGGAGTCTAGAGTTTTCCTCAACGACAATCTGACACCAGCTGCTGCGAGAATTAAATACTTATGCAGAAAGCTAATGCGTGAAGGCAAAATAAAGATGTTCAAGCTAATCAACTCAGATTCTCCAAAAGCTAAAATTATTTTTGAAAATGGAATGGAAAAATTGTATTCAACAGATGAAATCTTATCTTTATAAGTTTTGGTTTAATATATAAGTAAACTATGGAGTAATTATTTGTTATCTCTTACACCATTTTCTCATAAATTTGCATTTGTATCATCCATCACTGTTCTTATTTCTTTTCTTTTTCTCCATCATTTCTCTCTTTCGTGGAATGCGGTATTTATTATGTACTGAAGGGAGGGGCGAGGAAGCTTTGTACTCTTTATTAAAATGCACATACTCGTTCAAAACAAAAAAAAACGTAAACAAAATTGATCAGCTGATCCGACAAATGCAGCGGCGCTTATGTGGAATGATTACTTTTATCTCTTTTCATCTGATAACTGCCAACAGTAGTTTTTCATATTAGCATTATCAATTTCTTTTTTTTTGGGAATATTTTATTCGTATTATTCCCTCCGCTTGTGAGTGACATTTGTGCTGTGATATTTTGTTTACAATTTTTTGTGATTCATATGCCATTATTGACACTGAACTACACAACTATGTTCTTTCTTTTTATCAGCTTCTTTGCTCCATCTCTATCTCTCTTGAATGTTTATTATGAATAGCTATACGGTAAATTGTGGAGTGTTATTCTTTCTCATGCGAGACTCTAGTGATACTAATATTGAATATTTAAATATATTTTTATTTTGTCTCATATTCACTTATTAACCAATGTTATTTTTTTAGTAAGTCTACACATGCATATACATATATATATTTTTGTTAATCGTCACACAGACAGCTCAGAATAATTATAAGGATCGTCATTCCAACATTAATGAGATTAAATAATGAATTCAATTGTGTTAAATTTTAGTATTTTTAAGTTTGTTATTTTTACTAATTATTACTTAGTTATTATTTATATTGCACGAACATGTGAACCGGTATTTGATGATGACAAATAGTAATATTGGTACAGTGGCCAGTGACAGCTCAATCTTAAGATCGAATTTAACTGAAACAAATTTGAATATAGCCCATTTGAACGCGCAGAGCTTAGCACCTGCGAATAATTCTTTTAAAATGGAGGAGATACGGTGTGTAATAGAAAATAGCTACTTAGATGTAATTGGGGTATCGGAGACTTGGTTAAAACCTAACATACCTGATTGCGCAGTAAAAATTGATGGGTTCAAAATTTATCGCAATGATCGAATAGGTAATAGGGCTGGTGGTGTCTGTCTTTACGTGTCTGAGAAGATCTCATGTAGAGTCATTTATGAGGAACGAAATGAATGTTTCTGCGAAGGGCTTTTTATTGAGTTACATGTCAATCAAAACCTAAAAGTACTAATAGGAGTCATTTACTTACCCCATGGAAATTTTGGCTTGTGTGAGAATCTTATTGCAGATTTTTCTGCACAATATGGACATGCTATATTTATGGGTGACTTTAATGTTAATATTTTTGGCAATAATGTAATGATAAGAAATTTCTGTGAGGACAACAACATTCATCTGGTCCATAATAACTTGCCAACTCATTTTGACTGTTACCACCATGCTACGTCACTTATTGATTATTTTTTAGTCTCAGATATCAACTCTGTGGAACGTAGTGGCCAATTTCAAATCCCTGCATTAAACTCTCATCATGCCTTAATATATATTTCATTATCGCTAGTTGTAAATACATCTCCTGAATACATTCTTTACAGAGATTTCATGAATTTTAACTTGAATGAATGTCTAAATGACTTGGAGGAAGCTGACTTCAGGCCTATTTTCGAAACCTCTGACACCAACGCACAGGTCCTTTATTTTAATTCTTTAATAATTGACCAATATAATAAACATGTTCCATTAAAAAGGAAAAAATTTAAAAAATCCACAAATTGGATGAAGTGTCGTGAAGTTGTGGAAGCTAAACAATTTAGGGATTTAGCATTTAGAGCATATCAGGAAGAAAGGAATGATAACCGCTGGAAAATTTTCTGTAAATATCGTAATAAATTGAAGTCGATTAAAAGAAAAATTAGAAAGAGAGAATGTATACATTTCTTTTCCAGTACATCTGGCCGTGTGTGGGATAAGTTGAAATTTATCGGAGTTATTGAATCTAGATCTGATTGTTTTCCTGAAAACTTAAATATGCTTAATGAGAGCTTTATATTACCACATGATAACACTATTGCTGATATCGGATTTATAGAACATGAAAGAAGTAATGCTTTTGCTTTTAGTAGGATCGATGAACTTGAGGTAGCACAAGCACTGAGTAGGATTAAATCAAAAGCTGTTGGTCATGATAATTTATCTATAACTTTCATTCGTAGTATCATGTACCATATTATTAAACCGCTAACTCACATTTATAATACCATATTAATGACCACACAATATCCGTACGAATGGAAGATTGCTCGAATTGTACCTATAGCGAAAATCAGAAATCCCTCTTGTATGTCTGATTATAGACCCATAAGCATCTTACCAGTGTGCTCGAAAATATTAGAGATTATAATTAATTACAGAATATTAAATCATTTGAATGAGCATCATTTAATATCACCTTATCAATCAGGTTTTAGACCAGGGCATAACTCGACTAATCTGGTACTAGACGTGGTTGAAAAAATTAGAAAGAGTATGGACACTGGTATGGGATCGGTAGTTGTTTTTTTAGATTTTAAAAAAGCTTTTGATTCCGTAAATCATCGATTAATGGTAAGGAAGTTAAATCGTCAGTTCAATTTTTCGTCGTCTGCTTGTAGACTGATTGAGTCTTTTCTTACTGAAAGAAGTCAGTTTGTGAAAGTTAAGGAAAATAGGTCAGACTGCACTTCTCTGCATCATGGTGTTCCACAGGGTTCAGTCCTGGCACCCCTATTATTTATGATGTACATTAACGATATCATTGACTCATTATCATTTTGTAAAGCACGCGTATATGCAGATGATATACAGCTTTTTGCGTGTTTGAGTGGTGATCATTCTATTTCAGATTTTTTTCAGTCATTTAGCAGCGACTTAGTTAAAATATCGCAATGGTCAGTGGATAACAAAATAATGATCAATCCGTCAAAAACGTATGCTATAAAATTTGGAGATACTGCTAATACATTCTCTCGTTTGATTTTGGATGGTACTGCTATTGAATATGTATCTCACCACAAATCTTTAGGCCTGTATTTAGATCACCATCTCACATTTGATTATCATATTAGTTTGGTGATATCTAGGATCGATGAACTTGAGGTAGCACAAGCACTGAGTAGGATTAAATCAAAAGCTGTTGGTCATGATAATTTATCTATAACTTTCATTCGTAGTATCATGTACCATATTATTAAACCGCTAACTCACATTTATAATACCATATTAATGACCACACAATATCCGTACGAATGGAAGATTGCTCGAATTGTACCTATAGCGAAAATCAGAAATCCCTCTTGTATGTCTGATTATAGACCCATAAGCATCTTACCAGTGTGCTCGAAAATATTAGAGATTATAATTAATTACAGAATATTAAATCATTTGAATGAGCATCATTTAATATCACCTTATCAATCAGGTTTTAGACCAGGGCATAACTCGACTAATCTGGTACTAGACGTGGTTGAAAAAATTAGAAAGAGTATGGACACTGGTATGGGATCGGTAGTTGTTTTTTTAGATTTTAAAAAAGCTTTTGATTCCGTAAATCATCGATTAATGGTAAGGAAGTTAAATCGTCAGTTCAATTTTTCGTCGTCTGCTTGTAGACTGATTGAGTCTTTTCTTACTGAAAGAAGTCAGTTTGTGAAAGTTAAGGAAAATAGGTCAGACTGCACTTCTCTGCATCATGGTGTTCCACAGGGTTCAGTCCTGGCACCCCTATTATTTATGATGTACATTAACGATATCATTGACTCATTATCATTTTGTAAAGCACGCGTATATGCAGATGATATACAGCTTTTTGCGTGTTTGAGTGGTGATCATTCTATTTCAGATTTTTTTCAGTCATTTAGCAGCGACTTAGTTAAAATATCGCAATGGTCAGTGGATAACAAAATAATGATCAATCCGTCAAAAACGTATGCTATAAAATTTGGAGATACTGCTAATACATTCTCTCGTTTGATTTTGGATGGTACTGCTATTGAATATGTATCTCACCACAAATCTTTAGGCCTGTATTTAGATCACCATCTCACATTTGATTATCATATTAGTTTGGTGATATCTAGAATTTGTTTCACTCTCAGAAAACTGAATAATCTGGGTTTCTACTTTCCGTTACATATTAGAAAACTAATCGCTAAAACCGTACTCATGCCAATTTTTCTTTACGGAATGGAAGTCTATACATGTACATCGGCCGGTAATATTGAGAAGCTGAGAAAATGTTTCAATAGAATTATCCGTTTCGCTTATTGTTTAAAGCCATATGATCATGTGTCTGCCGCTATTAAGGATTTTCTAGGCTTGCAATTTGTAGACTTTATTAACATGAGATCATTAACATTGTTTTTCAAAACTGTTAAGTTCTCTAACCCACAATATTTATTAGACCTATTTAATTTTTCCCATTCAGTAAGAACTTCAATCATTATTTGTCCCAGAATAAATTCGCACTACATGCAAGAATCCTTTGTTGTAAGAATATCTAGACTTTGGAACTCTGTCATACCATATTCCTCACGCAATTTTTCCATGAGTTTAAATGATTTTAAAAGGACATTTACTACACATATTTAACACAAGCCACTGTACAGTTTTTGCTTTTGTTTTCGTTGTATACTGTGTTCATTTTACGTGTTCGTGCGATATATATTTTATAAGGTATTAGTATTAAGTTATGAATATGAAGTTTTGTTAACATTATGATTTTTTTTAATCTTACTCAAAATATACAATGTAATTAAATTTGGCCCAAAACGGCTTGCCAATTACATAATAATCACAATAAAAAAAAAAAAAAAAAAAAAAAAAAAAAAAAAAAGAAGGCAACTCTAATAACTGGCCGAAAAAAATTATTTGTTTACAAAATAATTATTTCAAAATAGTTTGTGTAAATATCTTTTGTGGACATAATTGGGATAAGATACGATATTTGTTCCTGTTGCCCCTTTCCAACGTTATGCTAGGAGCAGGAGGATGCATTGTTGTGTATGTGTGTGTCAATATTTTATTTTCATTATTTCCGTCGGAATGATCGAGCTAACCGTTGTTAACTGATTGTTAAAATAAAAATAAATTTGACATTTTAAAAAACATACACATGTATATACATATGTACATTTCAACCATTCTTTTCATTTCTGAACGTACACGAATGGGGTTTTCTAATCGTCCAGATTTGACATTTGCGACGATTGGTTTCGTATTGTGGAAACCCAAAAATACAGAAAAGCAAACGAAAGCTTTTGTGTTTTACTCAAAAATTGACATTCGTTATACAGAAACGGAAATCAAATTTCATACGTCGTTTTGACGAATACAATGAATGAATCGTCATCCGGAAACAGACCCTAAGTGTTCTACACAGGACTTATAGACTATTACACCGTACGACAATTTTTAAAAAAGTCGTTACCCAAACTTGGTTTAAGTTCGAAGACCCATATTTTTATGTTAAATTAAAACCAATGTAACTTCCATACGAATATTCGGAATCTGCTATATTTTTACATTTGATAAAGTTTTTATAATCACATTAAGCGTGGAAAGTATGGTATGTTTTGCCACGTCCCTTCACGGGTCACGAAAATAAATTGCAGCGGTCAGCAACCAGAAATAAAGATTGAATTGTTTAATTATGATCTGCAAATTATTTCGTCACTGCTAGTTAGCTATAAAACAGAAATATACTTAAAAAACTTTTAAACTAGTTTTGTATTTCTTGAAATATTTTATTTAAATATTTTTTACAGTTCCGTTCAGAAGTTAATGATAAGAGAATGAGTAAATTGCATTTTGGAACTAAAAAATCAGACTTTGCAATAAATGTATAATTTCGGGTGGGAAAAAGTTACCCTAGTTACGGAGAACCCTTCAACCTTTCCAAATATGTATATATTTCGTTAAAGGCTTTTGAAGGGAAAAATTGTGTTGGTCCAAAGTCAGGCAAATCGCTTAAAATGTGTGAGAAACAGTTCGACAAAGTCAAAAAAAGAAATTCCGTTTTTTAATATTCTCGTAATTACTTTTCACTCTGAGTTTTGTTATGGTTAAAATTATTGATTTTCTTTTCTGCGGTCTCTGAGGTCTATAGGGAGCATCCTCCTTATATGCTTCAGCATTATATAATGGTTTGATAGCGATTGCCGTTATTGACAACTACGTGTTTTCATATAACGAGTTATATTTCTAGTCATATTTTTTCAATAATACTTTTGTTTTATTTTGTTTAAGATACATTTGATCCCTGGTTTACCATCATCGTGGTATTCCTTCATAATTTTGTGATTTTCCATATACGGGCTACTTTTTCAAGCCTTGGAAATAATTGATATAAATCAATTTTTCCATTAGTGAGAAAAACACTTATTCTTTCATTGAAAAGTACACTCTTGCCTTTTCTGACGACAAATTTCTTCTTTGTAAAATGCACTCTACTCGCTTGTATCAAGCGCTTCAAATATCCGTGGTGTTGCCAATGTCTGTTTAATTCTATTTGTTCTTCTGTGGGGATCTCTGTTTTATATTGTGTACTCTATTACTCATATGATCACTATATGTATCATTATATTTATCTCTCTTTTGGTAATAATTGAATTTGTAGGTATTTTTTCTTCTTTTTATATCACTATAATCATGAACAGACAAAAATTTTAATTTCTACTTGGATTACCGTATGTCTCTGTACAACTATTTAATTTTGCAATTAACTCATTCATATTTTCAAACCTTCCACATTCTATAATTAATTCAACCCTTTCATTGTTGGCATTTCTTATTATCGCACGGAAAGCTGTCTGAGTTGCATATTTAGATGCTAAAGCGTGTATGAGACCATCAGGAATGTAAGCATTTTCAAGGGATTTAGTTAAATCCACAATTTCATCGGCATAAACATTCGCTGGTTTAATATTCTGTCTTACATTCATTGTTTTTGCAGAAACTAGTTATAAAGACTCTCCCTAATGCTGGTTTTCAATGTATTAACTAAATCTGAAAGAGTGGCCTCTGTTAAAATCAAGTTTCTCACAGCTTTAGTTTTGTTTTTACTAATTGGACCACATTGTTATGAGTTTCCTTTATTGAGTCCAACAGTAAAATTGAATCAATAAAGCTTTGGAGGTTTTCACTTCTGCCATCGAAGTGTGAAATCAGATCCGAGCGTAAATTTAAAAAATTAATTACTGTGAGAGACATTTCGAGTTGCCGTGAATGTCGTTCAATATTTCTTAATAAAAAATATTTCAATATTGTGATATAGCAATACAACTTTCAGATCTTGCTCTAGCTACTACCAGATACTTTTACAATCTAAATGAATAATTAAATTAATTCAGTTTTCACTTTAATAGTGGTGGAGTGAGACTTAAATTGTATAATGTATAAATCCTGATTCATTGGCGGTGGATTGTATCCATTCATATTTTTTAAATTTCTTTAACCGACTTCCTTTATTATTTAAGTTTTCCCTCGATTGTTGCATATTATTTTCTGAATGGTACCATATAGTTCCAAAACTATTCTGAGTTTTCTTCTATTTTTTCCATGCTTTATATAAGGTTACTTTCTATATATGTTTGTGTGCCACAAAATTTGAAATCAATTTTTGAAAGCTTTTTTCTCAACCAATTTTGCTCAAATTTTGCACACTTAATCATAATAATCGATGACAATACAAGGAAATGGAAAAATTTGACCAATTGGACAAAGGGGCGTGGTACCTCCCATACAAACCACAAATTAAAAATCTATTATTTCTGCTCCTGATAACGGTATTTAAACAAAATTTGGTACGTCGGTTTGGTGTGCATGTTGTAAGTGCTGCTGCAAATATGGGCGGGATTGTACAAAGGGGCGTGGTACCTCCCATACAAACCACAAATTAAAAATCTATTATTTCTGCTCCTGATAACGGTATTTGAAAAAAATTTGGTACGTCGGTTTGGTGTGGATTTTTTAAGTGCTGCTGCAAATATGGGCGGGATTGTACAAAGGGGCGTGGTACCTCCCATACAAACCACAAATTAAAAATCTATTATTTCTGCTCCTGATAACGCAGTAATTTTTCCTTCTACAAAAGATAACTAAAAAAGAATTTCTAGGCCCAATAGAATTCTGCTTGCATAAAGCATGGATTTGAAAAAAAATTTTTTTTGATTTACTAGTTTTTCATAAATCAAATTTATATTTTTAATTTAAATAATTCTGTGAAAAATTCCTCTCTACATATTTACTTATTTGTCTATGCTTGTTGTATTTCTTCTTGAACAGCTTTCTTCTTATTGTTCTAATATGACCATATTAGGCATCATCACCATCAGCTGGGGCATAATGATTGTTTGTGTGTTGAACTTTAAATCTTTTCATGTCCACTTGTTTTTATTTCAATTTGTTTTGCATTTTCATGTTTACATTTATACAACATTTATAAACGTTTAGACAGTAATTTCTGTCTCTTAGTTTTTGATTGTTTTGATCGTTTGCGATCTTTTTTCATTTTTACTGTTTCAACATTAACATTGCAATTTTTGTTGTTGTTTGTTTTTTGTAATCTTTTACGATTTCAGATTTTATACAAATTATATTAGTCTCATTCAAATTATTTAGAAACACATTTCTGAATTTTGCAGTTTTTTTATGAAAATTTTATAATAGTTTTTTTTGTGTTCCTATCTGTTTTTAGTCACATGGTGTTTAAACCGTTTAATCGTTTTATAGTTCATTTTATAAATTTGTATTTTTGCCGCTGTCCTGATGGCGAGGTAACCATCAGGACCATGGCAGGATCGCCTTATAATATAAAGTTTTATTATTAAAGGAAACTAATACAAGTTTGTTTCTTTGAGCGTTGCTCGTTTATTCAAGACTCACTTTAAGACTGATTTCTTAAGATCTAACTTAAAGATTCTATGGTGAAGCGATCGAGCATTTGTGCTGGGTCAGCAGTGTACCACAAAGAATCATTTTAGAACAAAGGGCACTTATGCCCAACATAAACACATTCACAATCTGGACATTGGAGTGTATAACAAGATCCCACAGTAATGTGGATACACACGACGCCAATGACCAAATGTATACATACTTGCTATTAAAGATTCGGAGTACACTACAGTATGAAGGTACTCTAATAGAGCTTGATTTAGCAGCCAAATCGAATTACTGCATGAAAACTGAACACAGATCGATCGAACAAATACGTAAAAATATGTTAAAAAAACATAAAAACAAAAAATAAATATGTTTATTTTCTTTAAAATCGAAAAATATGAAAAGTAGTCAACTTTGGGTCGATTTTTAAAATATATCCCGAATTTTAATGTTATTATCTCAAAATAATCCTTGGATCCTTTCTAATTTTGGTTTTTTACAGAACTCAAAAATATCAACTAGAACAAAAGTTTTTTGAATTTTGGCCGATGGATTTTGATTCTGGACTACTGTGCTTCAAAGCCATTTAGGGCTGGTCCCTTCCCGTGTTTGGACTTCTATACAAAAATCTAAAATGCACTACGTGCGTTACAATCTTGAATTTAACCCAAAGGGAGTTAAATTCTGGATTTAGTGAGATCAAATGTTGATGGCGTTTTTCTTGTTTATAGTTGGGATTTTGTTTGTGCAAAAAGGGAATAGTATGACTCAATCCAAACACTTGAATTTGGACTGTACTATTTTTGTATTGGAATACCTTCAAGCACTTGTAACTTGAAGGTTTGAACAGAATGACAAAACATTTTTTACTTTCAGATATTGTTTGTAGTTTATTGCACATATTTATACCATAAAAATGCTGATCATACAATATTATTAATTGCACATATTTATACCATAAATGCTGATCATACAATATACGAATATCAATAAACATTGAAGACCAAAAATTGCAAGCAGTTCAATTTACCATTAGTAGGTCATTGTAAATAACATTAAGGGTGCTCACGTATGAGTTAATATTATTAGTAGTGTTATTTATGTGTGTTTTAACATTCTCCCCCGCGTTGAACGAATGTTCAAAATTTGTAGAATGCAAAGAAACATAATTTTATTTTTATTTGCTGGGAGAGAATGTATTAATAGTAATGATAAATCTATAATTTATAGTTTATATAATTTAGTTAGGTTACTGAAACTACAAAATCTGATGTTGTTTGTCTTTCACGTGGAATCGGTTGAGGAGTTTCTGGTGTTGTTGATTGGAGGTTATAATGCCTTGATTTCATCTTCCAAATGGTGTAGGTGATGAGAGCAATTGACAAAATGAGTGCAGTATATCCTACTATTGAGTGATGCAGGTTGATGTTTTTAATTTGTGTCGGCATATCAAAACCCTTTTGTTGTTCAAGCATTGGTCGAAGGTTGGTGAGATTATCTGACTGAGTGTTGTTGTGATACGTTTGATGTAAAACTGGATATGGATGGATGGGCTTGGTAATATTTTCCAGGTTGATTAAGCTGATGTATGACTCATAAAGATTACTGGAAAATGATTGATGTCCTTGAATAGTAATGGAGTCATCCTTGATTACGCATTCAGGCTGCAATGTCAATAATCCAGAGCCTCCCAGTATAAGTTGTTGCCCCTGTCTCTCTCATACAGCATTGATTCGCTTAGGTGAGTTGATGGCATACATCCACTTGTTTTTGTTTGATAACTGAGTCCAAGATATATTCGTTTTCAGGCGTTCTATGTTGCAATCTGACCGTGTGTCATTGTTCAGCAATTGGATCTCGCAGGAACATATTTCAGAACCCTTTTTGTATTTTGACTGAATATTAGAACATAAATATGTATCTGTCTCCGTAAGAGTGCATGAGTGTAACATATGTCTATCCATGGGGAAGTATTGATCACGATGTGCGTTCATAGCGAGAATTTCGTTGCAAAGTTTAATCGCGATAAGACTCGTGTTTACCAATAAAGGTACAGGATATAGTCTGTATAGCTCAAACGGTTCTTGGTCACATAAAGGTATTGAAATCTTGAATATAACATGACTTTCTGTTAATCCCCCTTCCGCTGTCATTAATTTGTAGAGCTGAAGATGATTGTCATTGTTGACTGGGATTTGTACGGATGATGGTAAATAATTTCGTATCTTCATTATTTCTTTTTGAAGTTGATTTGGAGATAGTAAACTAGGACTATTTTTTCCATGATGTGTGTCAGTTAACACATCTATAATTGCTGATCTTATTCGTTCTAAGTTTGCTAATGCGATGAATATTTGAAACAACCGTGATTGGTAGCCAGAATCTTCGATATTATGAATTCTGGACATTATTTCGGTGCCTTGAGCGTCAAGATCCTTGAATTTGTTCTTAATAGATTTATCATCTTGTTTAAGAATGTTGATTGTGGCATCAAGGATTGAGGTTTGATTTTTCAACAGATTGAAAATGTGATTTTCGTTTTGCTTAACTGCTTCAATTGTGTTAGTCATTTGTAGCGCATATTCAGATTCTAGCACTCCAAATAATGAATTGGCGACATTTCCAACGATGTTCAATGCACCCCTTTTATTTCTTTTTGTTTGGTAGAAGACTGTTGTCTAATCGGAATCCTTCTTCAATGTGATTCAAAGCAGTTATGACACCTTTGCATGTGCTTGCTTGTCTTAATTCTTTACATAAATGTCGTATAGTTGATGTGCCGTTTGAAAACGCCTGCATTTCTTCCCAATACGGTGTTAACTCATAGTATACTATGAGGTTCCAATTAGTTTTTGATGTCTTGACATGTCCTATTCCTTCAAAATGTATTCCAACATCAGAAGCGAATTTGGTGTTCACGATTTCCGATGCCCATGCTAGTGGCATCATGAACATAATAACTAAAAATGCTGCCGTTAAACTTAAACCAGATGTTTTCCGCCGTTTGGATGGTACTTCATCTATAGTAACGCCAATTTGTTTGGATGATGTAGAACCAGATGCAATAGTGTTTGAGATAGAGGACTCAATGTCTACAGGTAGCGGAGCTAGACGATGTATCGGACGTTTGAACAATCCCTTGGCGGTTTTAACATCCACCACTCTTACTGCCTTATCGCCTCCCTTATGTACATTCATAACTCTGCCGAGTGGCCATTGAAGTGCTGGTAAATTGTCTTCCTTTATTATAACCATGTCTCCAGTTTTCATATTAGAGGCTGGTTGTTTCCATTTGTGACGTTGCTGTAATTCATTTAGGTATTCTGTGGACCATCGTTTCCAAAATTCCTGTTTTATATGAGTAACGAGATTCCAATGGGACAATCCCGAAACCTTAATTGGCTGTGCTCTGCTGTCTACTGCCGATGTTAGTGGTTGACCGATGAGGAAGTGGCCAGGAGTTAATGCCTCCATATCGGATGGATCATTTGACATGGGTGTCAGTGGACGGGAGTTGATAATAGCTTCGATTTCCACCACCACAGTCTCTAGTTCTTCATGTGTCAATGATGCAGTTCGAAGTAAAAGGTGTTTGGCGGACTTCACAGCAGCTTTCCATAAACCTCCAAAGTGAGGTGCTCTTGGAGGAATGAAGTGAAACTGTATTCCTTTTGAACTTGAGGCGGAAATAAATGATTCTTGGGCTTCTTTCGAATATATGCTGTCATTTAGTTCTGTTAACTGGTTTTTGGCTCCGACAAAATTAGTGGCGTTGTCAGAGTAAATGTTTTGACAGCAACCTCGACGGCCGATGAACCGTTTCAAAGCGCCTATAAATGCTTCTGTCGACAAATCTGTCACTACTTCCAGATGGACCGCCTTTGTGGCGAAACAACAGAAGACTGCTAGGTATGCCTTAGTCGGTCTTTTACCTCGGACCTTATAATGGATCCAGAATGGTCCACAGTAATCAACACCAGCGTTGACGAATGGTCGCGCTGGAGTAACTCGAGTTTGTGGGAGGTTTCCCATAAGTTGTTGACAAAGTAGCGGTTTTGCTCGTGCACATCTAATGCATTTTTGGACAGTTGACCGTGCTGTTATTTAACCTTTAATAGGCCAGAATCGCTGCCTCATTATGTTTAATAAAGCCTGAGGACCACAATGTTTGTTTTCCTTGTGAATCGTTTCAAATAACAGCTTTATAAGAGGATGATTATAAGGTATGAGCATCGGATGTTTTGCGTCGTACTGTAATGTTCAAGATTCCAATCGGCCTCCCACTCGCAGGACGCCTTGATCATCGAGAAACGGGAACAAACTGGTGATTGAACTCTTCTTGTCGATTTCGGCGCCTTTCTGAAGTTGATTGATTTCCGGTGTGAAGTCGGAAGCCTGGATGGCACTAATGATTATTAAAAGTGCCTGGTTCAGCTCATCAGGAGTCAAGGCTTTATGTGTTGGCCTAGACTCCTTCTTCTGTCTTTTATTTTTTATGAACCTGAGAACATATCCCAGTATTCTCTGCAAAGTTCTGAAGGAATTCCGATGATTAACCTTGTATATGATGTCCTGCATGTTACCAGATGACGCTACAGCTGCCACTGCGATCTTTTGCTTGAATTCTAGATTGGTTGGTGTGTGGGATTCTTTGATGAACGGTTGTAGCCATACAGTCTCCTTGCCATGGAGGAAGGTGGGCCCGTAAAACCACAAATTACACGATGCTAATCGGTCGGGACTTAACCCTCTGGAGATAAAATCTGCTGGGTTATCTTTCGTGCTGACGTGTCTCCATTGGTTGCAGACAGTCAGTGTTTGAATTTTGCTAATCTTGTTCGCAACGAAGGTACGAAGAGCTGATGAAGTGGAATTAATCCAGTATAGAACAATTTCTGAGTCCGACCAATAAAATGTTGCAATATTCTCGAATCTTAGCTCCTTTTTTAATCTTGCGGTTAACTCTGCTCCCAACGCGGCAGCACACAACTCTAGCCGCGGTAATGTCAATCCCTTTAGTGGTGCTACACGAGATTTTGCACATAGTAATCTGTCGATCAGTCTTCTATCTTCAAGTTTTGAACGAAGATATAGTACAGCTCCATACGCCTTTTCCGAAGCATCAACAAAAACGTGGAGTTGCACTTGGACAGCCTTCTGATTATCAAAAATGTGTCTGCCTAGTCGATTGTTGTTCAGCTGATTCAGTTTATGGCGAAAAGAGGACCATTGTGTAGACATCTCGGTTGGTAACGGATGATCCCATGATATTTGCATCTGCCATAATTTCTGAATGAATATCTTTGCTGCGGTTACTACAGGACCTGCGATCCCTAGTGGGTCGAAAATTCTTGCGACGTCTGAAGTGACTGACCGTTTAGTGATGTTTGGACTGTCAGTCACATTTGCCTTCAAGCAGAATTGGTCAGTTTTTGGTATCCATTTCAATCCCAATACCTTCGTGGAGGTATTTTCGAAATCTAGATTGACTTCTCGGTCTTCGGGGGAGATTCCTTGCAGTAACCGGGAATGGTTTTCGCACCATTTTCTTAGTTTAAATCCAGCCTCTTGAAGGAGTTTCGTGAGTTGTTTCTGCATTTCTATAGCCGTAGCCAAACCGTCGGATCCACTCATACCGTCATCTACATAGAAGTCATGCTGCAATGCTGGGGCACCTAGCGGATATTTTCCTGTGTTTGCTTCAGCTAGTTGTTGTAGGCATTTGGTAGCCAAATATGGAGCGGACGAAGTTACATAGGTAACGGTGTTTAACATATATTGTTCCATTCTTTCACCAGGAGCGTTTCGCCAGAAAATTAATTGGAACAGACGACCCTCTTTGTTAACTAATATTTGTCGATACATTTTCTCAATGTCAGTGGTGAATACAAATTTCGGTAGACGAAAACGCAAAAGCATTCCGAAAAGGTCGCCTTGAATTGTTGGACCGGTACATAGAATGTCGTTGAGTGAACATCCAGATGATG
Source organism: Polietes domitor (assembly GCA_947397865.1). Classification (NCBI taxonomy): domain Eukaryota; kingdom Metazoa; phylum Arthropoda; class Insecta; order Diptera; family Muscidae; genus Polietes; species Polietes domitor. Next base: position 152,814,722 of record OX377620.1, on the reverse strand, counting down.
TTTTAGCTGACGCATCGAATACTACTCGAAGTTTCGCTTGTGGCTAATTCATCTTCGCTGTAGACTGCACATATTGCTGAGTTGGTTGCGTCGTCATTGACCCATCCACTTGCGATCCAGCCAAGCTTTGTGTTGCGTAGTATTGGTATCTCGTTGGTTAATCGAATTTCCTCGGATAGCATTAAATCGAAGTAGAATTCTGCGCCCAGTAAAACATCAATTTTGCCTGTATTGTTGAAGTGTGGATCGGCCAATTGGATGTTTTTCGGAATCGGCCATGACGATATATCAAATGATCTTCTGGGTTGGGCGGGTACTATGCTTGGAAGTACAAACGCCTCTAGTCTGACTGAAAATCGGGTTGTCATAGACTCGTAATTTATGTTGACACGTTGACTGGTGTTCTTTGATCTTCCACCAATGCCCTCGATAGCCAGCGAAGTTTTCTTTGGTTCAATTGATAAACGTTTCACTAGCCTCTCTGTCACTATATTTATTTGTGATCCAGAATCCAGAATTGCTCTGAATTCTCCGGACCTGCCGTTGGGTGCCGTTATTTTGATTCTGGCCGTGGCCAATAGAACGGAACCCTGACGTTTGTTACGTTGATTTGCTGATGCTGCTGTTGACGACTGTGCTGCAGCAACTGTCGACGGTGATGATGAAGACGGAACTGCTGCCGATGATGAGGAGAACTGTGCTGCTGGCTGTGTACCAGCCTGATGTGCTCCTTGCGATTGTTTTGCGAAATTGTGCTTGTTATTTAAATGTAGCAAGGAGTTGTGTTTCGATGAACATTTTGTACACGAGCCTTTCGTGCATACCTTGGCTTGGTGATCGGCCTTAAAACAGTTGGTACAAAGGCTCTTCTTCTGAACCCATTTCAATCTCTCCGCGGGCGTCATGGTAAGAAACTGTTTGCAGTAGTACAATGGGTGATTGGTTTTGCACAGTGGACAGTCTGTACGGTTGGATGATGCTATGTTGTTACGACCTTGCTCTTTTCCTTGCTTTCATTGAGTACGTCATGAAAGTCTCTTATAGCCTTGCTTTCAGCCGTCAGGCATGGCAAATTCATTATTTTTTGCATTAACGCAGATGCCAGAGTGCGCTTATTGTTGAATCTGTCCGTTAAGGTGTTCCACGCCGCCAAGTAATTTGCTTCAGTAAGTTCGAAGTGGCGAATGAGTCTATCAGCGTCTCCTGTTATATTCGCCTTCAAGTACCACATCTTCTGGGAATTGTCATCTTTGGTAGTTCAATTGACGGTGACTTCGATGTGGTTGCATGAGTTTAGGCACATTTCTGCCCAGACAAGAGTTGTTCCTTATGCTTTAGGACCTGCCCCTCGAGCTCCAAGTATTTTGCGATATCATATCCGCCTGTGGATGGATCATCACATAACTCATGCACAGTCAAGTGCATTTCTACGATATTAGCCCATAACTTATCTATGGCCAAAACGGATTGCACGGGAGCTTCGACCTTGGATTGTCGTTGAAGCAACCGCTCCAGTGATATTATTAAGGCCCGTTGTCGCCTTATAGTACCTTTGAATTCCGCACTCGATGCGGGTTCTGTCTCTTGTCTCGGTTCTCTAACTGCGGGAAGCGGTTTCTGGGAGATAGGTACGGGGATTGTCTTTTCACTCTGGTCTGCTGACCTTCCAGTAAGTGAATTGATTGCTTGTTCAATCTCCTCCGTGGCCTCACAAAATTTGATCCTGGTGGAGTCATATGTGCCTTGAACAAGATAAGGATGTTCTGCAACCATTGAAGGATGTCTTCGGATACCATTATCCTGCTGCTCGAAAACCTTCCAGAGCTCTGTTAGCTCTACCGACTTCTTTTGATAGAAGTCTAATGTTCTCCGATCCAAAGGAGCTTTTTTTACGGTGGCAATCAGCTTTGCGATCTCGATCGCACTCTCCTCCTGTTTCGCTATCAAATCTTTTAACATTTTGTAGGATTAGGGTCACCAATGTTCGGTTTGTTCCCCAAAATTCCCTAAGTATTTGAAGAATGCTTATCCTATTTGTCTCGGGGTCACCAAATGTTTGTGTAAAAAGGGAATAGTATGACTCAATCCAAACAATTGAATTTGGACTGTACTATTTTTGTATTGGAATACCTTCAAGCACTTGTAACTTGAAGGTTTGAACAGAATGACAAAACGTTTGTTACTTTCTGATATTGTTTGTAGTTTATTGCACATATTTATACCATAAAAATGCTGATCATACAATATTATTAATTGCACATATTTATACCATAAATGCTGATCATACAATATACGAATATCAATAAACATTGAAGAACAAAAATTGCAAGCAGTTCAATTTACCTTTAGTAGGTCATTGTAAATAACATTAAGGGTGCTCACGTATGAGTTAATATTATTAGTAGTGTTATTTATGTCTGTTTTAACAGATTTATTATTGAAGTTTTGTGCATTCGTGTTTTATTTATTTCCAATTTTGTTGAGATGGATTACTTTGTTTTTTTTTATATTTTTTGTGGTACAGTGATGTTTTATTTTGTAATTATGTAAAACTGTTTCATTATTGTTTTAAAACAGAGTGGGCGGTACACAACACTGACGACAATAAAACACATGCGAAGCGGAAGACGGACATACAAAAACTTCATTTTTCGACATTTCTGGCAAATAAGACTAACTACAAAAAATTCAAAATTTCCTAACTTCATTGAAATTTTTCGTCGTTGCTGGCAAACGAAGCTAATTTCAAAAAAATTTTTGCTAATTTTGGGTTCTGCTGAAGACTTCAGCACAACCTTTGGTCTTAAACCAAAATAAATGACAACACATACAACATAACAGACCAACAATACATACAAAGAACAACAATACATACGAGGTACAGTGAAAACGAGACATATCGTACAACAACAACCACAATTGGCAAAGTGAGATTTTTAGTGTGTCGACTTAGTTCGGTGGAATATTTTGTTTATCAGCGCTTCTCATTTGTCGTATGTGACCGCTGGTACTAATATGAACCCTGATTTAAGTCAAAGACATACATTCATTGCGAAAGTTCTGACGAGATGGGGTAGCGCCCATCGAAACTGCGCAGTCAACTTTTAGCTGCAACAATAAAGGTCTCACTTTGCCTTTTTGCTAATTTTGGTTTCTGCTGAAGACTTCAGCACAACCTTTAGTCTTAAACCAAAATAAATGACAACATAACAGACCAACAATACATACAAACAACAACAATACACACGAGGTACAGTGAAGACGGGACATACCGTACAACAACAACCTTTTGCATTGTTGCGAGCGATACGAGCACATGCATAACATTGAATTGGCAAAGTGAGATTTTTAGTGTGTCGACTTAGTTCGGTGGAATATTTTGTTTATCAGCGTTTCTCATTTGTCGTATGTGACCGCTGGTATTAATATGAACCCTGATTTAAGTCAAAGACATACATTCGTTGCGAAAGTTCTGACGAGATGGGGTAGTGCCCATCGAAACTGCGCAGTCAACTTTTAGCTGCAACAATAAAGGTCTCACTTTGCCTTTTTGCTAATTTTGGGTTCTGCTGAAGACTTCAGCACAACCTTTGGTCTTAAACCAAAATAAATGACAACACAAATTAAAAATTTCTTAATTTGATTGAAATTTTGTCGTAGTTACTGGCAATTATGACTAACTACACAAAATTAAAAATTTCGTAATTTGGTGGAAATTTTCGTCATTATTACCCGCAGACCCTGACTACATCCATTTTCAAGGAAACATTAATTAGGATTTGCCTTGTACAAAAAAGGAAAATTACTGGTCGAAATTCTATGCAAGACACTTTTATGAGAATAATAAGAATGTTTTCACAAAATTTGTCTTGCGAGACAATAGACCTTTGCCACTGGAAAAGTTTATTGGTCAAATTTTACAATTCAACAACTTTATTGCTCACAGTTTTTTTGTTCCTGATAATAGACCCCAATAGCACTTGGTAAAAAGCGTACGTGGTATCCTGGTAAAAGACCCAACTCCAAGATATTTGAACATATTAGTTTTCTGAGTAATTTTGTTGCATTCACAAGATAAACTCAAGAATTTGACAGAAATTAAAGTGGGCGTTTCAATTTGTTATACCCTCACTCTACAGAGTAGGAGGTATATATAGGAGTATAATTTGAGACAGACAAAAAGTGTAACGCATTGAAGGTGTGACTTAAGACCATAAGTATGTTTGGATCGAATCCGTTTCATGACTTTTTAAGCTGTTTGATATATGTCCGTCTGTCTGGCTGCTGTACACGATAACTTTCGAAAAGAGTTAAGGAAACAATACAAACTTTGTACGTGGTAATACTTTTCCCAAACTTAGTTTAAGGTCGAAGAATGGCCAAATTGCCACGCATCTTCTGGTACTTCCTACACAAGTGACCCATATTTTTATGTTAAATTAAAACCAATGTAACTTCATACGAATATTCGGAATCTGCTATATTTTTAGAAAATATGGTATGTTTTGCCACGTCCCTTCTAGTACATCCCACACAAATCACCCTATGGGTCACGAAAATAAATTGCAGCAGTCAGCAACCAGAAATAAAGATTGAATTGTTTAATTATGATCTGCAAAATATTTCGTAGCTGCTAGTTAGTTATAAAACAGAAATATACTTAAGAAACTTTTAAAGCTATTGAGAAATTGGTTACTGAGGTGGTATCTCATAGGGTTTCTTCTATATTGAGTCCATACCAACATGGATTTCGTACTGTTACAAATTTAATTCAGTTTACTTCTCACGTTATTGATGAATTTGTTCAGGGTAATCAGACTGATGTCATCTATACGGATTTTAGTAAAGGATTCGATAAAGTGAACCATGAACTTCTGGTATATAAATTAGATCGCATTGGTTTTAGCTCTGTCTTCTTGAAGTGGATATATTCGTATCTTTCGAATCGCTCACAGATTGTTAAATTTCGAAATTCTTACTCTAAACGAATTCTGATTCCATCGGGAGTCCCTCAGGGTAGTCATCTAGGGCCTGTTTTATTATTATTATTCATAAATGACCTTCCAGAGTCTATTATTAACTCTAAACTTCTAATGTATGCAGATGATGTAAAATATTTTTTTCTTATGATTGGCCAGAATTTTCTCATCCATTGCAGACTGACTTGGATAGTTTTGGACGCTGGTGTGACATAAATTGCATGGAACTCAATTTAAGGAAATATGTTTGCATTTCCTTAAATTGATCGCGTTTATTTAGATCGAACCCGAGATTTGTCCGGTATAATATTAGAGGAGCTGAGTACGTGACGAAGCAACTATTTACATCGCTTGTCAGGCCTATTCTGGAATATGGTTCCGTAGTGTGGGATCCTCAGTATAGTATCTATATTGATAGAATTGAGTCAGTTCAGAAACAATTTTTGATTTTTTCATTAAGACACTTTCATTGGAATAGTGGTTTTGTTCTTCCCCATTATACTAGTAGATTGAAGTTGATGGACTTGCCATCCTTAAAAAGCAGGCGTGTTATGTTAAACACCGTGATGGTTTATAAGGTTATAAATGGTGATTTCTCTTCTGACTATATTATTTCTAGGGTTAAGTTTAACGTGCCATTTAGACCTTCTAGATACTATCAGTTCCTTCATATTGATTTTCAGCGTACGAATTATGCTTCCACAGAGCCCATTCGTAGAATGTGTATTGATTTCAATTCATTATATCACATCATAGATTTCGGATTAGGAATCGATATAATAAAGTCCAGGATTTTTTCCTGCTTGGATGTTTAGTTTTCTTATCATATGTTTACTTTAATATTTTTAGTTACTAACTTTAAGAATAACCATTATTTGCGCGTGATACTAATATTTTGTTTAATCATATTTTTGTTATACCGGCTGTTGATATTTCATCTGAAGCCGGTGTCCACCCTCTACTGCTTGGCCGCCATGGTTCGGACTGTGGTGTGTACGTTGTCCCTACGTTATGGGGACGTGGCCCTCTCGGTCGGAAGGGGCGGGAGTGAGAGGCGTTGGGACCGTTCGAAAAAAAATTTAACTAGTTTTGTATTTCTTGAAATATGTCATTGAAATATTCTTTTACAGTTCCGTTCAGAAGTTAATGATAAGAGAATGAGTAAATTGCGTTTTGGAACTAAAAAATCAGACTTTGCACTAAATGTATCCTTTCGGGTGGGCAAAAGTTACCCTAGTTACGGAGAACCCTTCAACCTTTCCAAATATGTATATATTTCGTTAAAGGCTTTTGTTCAAAAATGATATTTTTAAAATATTTATTACAAACAAATTCGGCACAAATATAGCTAAGAAATTTCTAATAAAAAATTGGGTACAAAATCGCTTAAAATGTGTGAAAAACAGTTCGACAAAGTTAAAAAAAGAAATTTGTTTTTTTCTTTTCAAAAAATGCACAAAAAATTAAAAAAATAATTTTGAACAAATACATAGAAATATGTAAAAAATAAAACATACAGTGTCGGACAAAACATATTGAACTGAAATTATATTTTTAGTATTTTGCACTTTGAGATCACAATTATAAAAACGGAACTTGTAATTTGGTTTCAAATTAATATGTATACTTCGTTACGTTTTTAGCTAGCAAAAATATTTCAAAAAAGGTAAGTATTGATTGGATTTCGTACTGTTATCATCAAAATGAACTCGAATTACTTGAAAAGGTCGCGACAAAACAAATTGGACTATTGCAAATGTTATCAAAACAAAGCTGCAAATGTCCCGTTACAATTCGTAGCATAGAATAATAGAACAAAAAAGAATATTGGAACATGTGATGCAATAATTAGCTCTTGTTAGTCGTTTAATATTTTACAAAAGTTGAAGGTGGCTGCCTACGAAATGAATAGTGACATTTTTATTAATTTTTAAAGTTAAAGTAAAAATGGCACGAAATAAATACAACGTACAGTTCAAAGAATTAATAATTAAAGATTTTCGAGACGGATTATCACAAAAAGATATTTGCAAAAAGTATGGTTTACCGAAATCAACCGTCAGCTTCATTATAAAAAAGTTTACAACAACCGGAATACTCGAAACTGTTCACTGCGGTGCCCGTCCAAGGGCCACAACATCGAAAGACGATGCAAGAATAGTTAGAGAATTCAAAAAATATCCGGATAAATCAGCTACGAGTGTGGTAGAAACTCTCAACTTAAGTATAAGCAGTCGAACTGTACAAAGAAGAGCATGCGCTGCTGGACTTAAAAGTTATCGGGCTGCAAAAAAGCCATTCATATCGGAAAAAATAGAAAAGCTCGAATAAAATTTGCCGAAGAACACATCAGTTGGTCTATACAGAAGTGGAACACAGTTTTATTTTCGGATGAATCAAAATTTAATTTAAAATGTTCTGATGGAATGAAGAGAGTACGGAGACCAATAAATAAGAGGTTAGATCCACGATATTGCCAAGGCACAGTCAAACATGGGGGGAGGTAATGTGATGGTCTGGGGTTGCTTTTCTGGAAATGGACTAGGACCCATACACAAAATAAATGGGATTGTGGATAGATTCATGTACCAAGAAATCTTGCAAAGTGTTATGCTTCCCCATGCAGAATGGAATATGCCACTGGTATGGCAATTTCAGCAGGACAATGATCCGAAACACACCTCAAGACATGTAAAAGATTGGTTTGAAAAAGAAGATATTCAAGTAATGAAGTGGCCAGCACAATCTCCTATTTATGGGAAATAGTTAATAAAAAGATAAATAGAGAATGTGTGGGAGGAGATAAGAAAAAACTTTTTGAAGCCTTGGAAGATGCTTGGATTGCTATAGACAAAACAACGATAGACAACCTTATTGCTTCCATGCCCAGAAGATGTGCAGCCGTCCTCAAAAACAAGGGATTTTCCACAAAATATTGATTGCATTGTTTGGTTCAATATGTTTTGTCGCGTGAATTTTTGACATATTTTAGTTTTTTCATTACAAAGGTTGAATTTTTTATAAAATGTAGAATAAATCCTATTTGTTTTTAAAGAATAAAAGTTATGTTTTGAATTTCAATGCATATTTGTTTTTAAACTTGAATAATTTTATATGTTTATGAAGTTTAATGAAAATTTAAATTTAGTCCAATATGTTTTGTCCGATACTGTATATATAAAATATATCCGATCGCACGATTTTAAATAATCCTTGGGTCCTTGTCTAATTTTGATTTTTTGCAGAACCCAGAAATGTGTACTAGAACAAAAGTTATTGAATTTTGGCCGATGGATTTTGATTTTGGTCGAAAAAAAACTTTATTTTTTCTAAATAATTGAACGATTCTTTGGGGGAATTGATAATACCAAACTTGTGGAAAGCATGAATCCTTCCAAAAACACATACCACCCGATAAAAGTAGGGATAACATGAGAGCTTCATAAGCAAAATTTTACTGGAATCATCCGTGGATAACTCTGCCTCCAATTCAGGAGGTTTTAAAGGGTGATTTTTTAGCTATTATCTTTTTGGCAACACTGGTTTAAACAGCTGACGCACGTTTCGTGTTTTGTTTCACTGTCAAACATCTTCAGTTTGGTCTATAATTTAACCATGAATCGTCTTACAAACTGACAACGCTTGCAAATTATTGAATTTTATTATCAAAATGCGTGCTCTGTTAAGAAAGTTCATCGCGCGCTTCCATTTTATGGTCAGTTTAATCGACCCACTGAAGTGGCTATTCGGGCTATTGTGACTAAATTTCGCACCAAATTTACATTGTTGGACATTAAACCACCAACACACTTACGTAGAGTGCGAACTGAAGAAAATATCGCAGCTGTGTCGGCCAGTGTTAATGATGACCATCAATTATCGATTCGTCGCCGTTCGCAGCAATTGGGCCTCTGTTACTCAAAAAAGTGGAAATACCAAAATTGGACTAAGCGGATGGACCATTTGAGGCGCAGTCAAGGTCGACATTTGCATGAAATAATCTTCAAACATTAAATTATATTGACCGTACTATCGATTCAAATAAATATTTCATGCATTTTTCTGAATTTTATGTGTTTTTTTTTTTTGAAAAACTTTCCTATAGCTTTTAAAAAATCACCCTTTATAACCAAATCGAAGTCCAAGAACAGTGGAACGAAACCAAAAGAGAAATTCAAGGCTGTCGATGAAAGAAGATTTACTCTAAACCTCCTAAATACTCAGAAGATTAATTCAGAGCCAACGCTTGTTCTTTGAAGGAAAAGGTTAGTCAAATGGACTTAGAAATCTATCGCAAAGCGAAATAAACGTCAGAAACTAACTGACTCAGCGACATCGTCAAAGCCAATTTTTCAAAGACCCAACATCAACAACGAGGTCACTCAACATCGGTTTGTCCTATTGGGAGAAATTGATATCCTTACTGAACCCTGCATTCCCAGGCCACAGAAGCCTGCTGAAGTAAACTTGAATGTGAACAGAGTGAGCATGACAGAAGAGCCAAGCATGGAAAATTCGGTTGGAAATTCATTTTGTCCACCAATTTTTCTTTTTAATTAGATGATTCAAGTCTAGTCCAACAATTGAACATTAAGAAGGTTTGTTTTAAGATTAAGATAAATCAAACGGAAATGCAAATTGTATCTGAAGGATCCATTAGCTCATTCTGAAATGATGGATCTTTTGAAGAAGAAGGAGATCCATTCGTACTCATACATCCCACTATGGTCCCAAATCCATTTTTTGGCAGAAATTCAAAAAAATTAAAATTGGAAAGTGGTAAATGTGTATATATTTTCTTTATGGCAACACTCCAAACAATCAAGAAAATACATTGGAGACAATTAGGTGGCAACACCACAAGCCTGAATGGTACTTAAACTTTGCAGTTCAAAAAAAGTGGGATTAATTTTGATATAAAGCAGTTTTACAAATTAATTAAAATCAAGACTTAAAAAGAAAATAATAAAGTGACTATATTATGAAAATTGACGGCAAGAGTTAGTATTTGAAAAATTATATTTAACATTTTATGATTATTGTGGTCTTGCAAGTATTCATAGGTATTGTAATTTTGTGATTTGTAGAGAACATAATCTATACATGTCGTGGACCAAAAGTTATATGTATATCGTCAGCATTTTTCGGCAAACTCCAAAAATTTTCACTTTATTTTAGTACAGTTTTTGATTAGCCATAGACATATATATGAGTATATCTCTGAATTAGTTTTGTGTACGAGACCCATCAATATTTTATTTAAAAGGTATTGAAAGTACCTTTAAAATGGTATACAACATCATTCACCTTTTTGTACACATGTATACATTTTACTTTAGACTGTATGTTTATTTTTCGACTTTGTGCCACAAAAAATGGATTTGGGACCAGTGTGCATCCCGAAGTAGTTAAGACGTACCAGATTAGTTTTGATGGGACTACACTACAAGATAAATTTAGAGGTCATTAGGAATAGGAATTAGTGTCCAATACGGTGGATACAGTTACCAAAATTTCAAACGTATCTTCTATAAAGAACAATACAGATACGGGATTGTTTCTAGTAACACTTTTCCCTGGTAAGTCTGTAAGTGAACTTAAATCCTGCTGTTCAAATGACTTCAGTTTATTGAGTGATTCTAATATACATAAAGACTTAAAACTACTTATAATAACGTATTGTATTTCCAGTACAATTAGTGTTGGTAGAGTTTTGCCAGGTACCCATTTAGTACTTATTGAACAGAAATGTAAATGTGTGAAATCTAATATTAACAAGAAATACATTATCACAACATCCTTCTTTTTTTAATTCAATCAATATATCGTTTTGGTAATTTTGAAACCCTACCACTTTTGGTTACGTAATTGTTTATATTTCCTTCATTAACAATTTCATTAGTTTTTTCATGAATGCCCTTATTAATATTTTCATTGCTCTTACAATTGTAACATTATTATGTTCATTAACATTCCCGTTGTTATAACAATTGACATTTTCATGAATATTTTCATTGCTATTACAATTAACATTTTCATTAGTACTATTACAAGTTTTTCTTATATGCTGCCTGTTCCTTCTATATGTTGAACCATCCTCATCTTGGACAATAAAAGATCTAGGCTCCTTATAACTCTCCAATATAGTACCAGGATACCATATTGACGTTGGCGTTTTTTAAACATTATATTCTCACCTATTTCCACCGGCTTTCATTTCTTTGAAGTTCTGTTATAGTATTTTAACATATTCTGATTTTGTGTATTTATCTGTTTGGCAACTTCATTGGAATCAATAAGTTTCTGTTTCAAGTTTTCGGAAAAACAAGGTAATTTAGTCCTCAAAACTCTTCCCATTAGCATTGCCGAAGGACTTGGAGAATTTCCTTTTCGAGTGGTTCTATATTGTAATAGAGCTGTATAAGGTCAGAGGAATTCTCCTGACATTTATATAGCATTATTTTTATTGTCTGTATTGTACGTTCGGCCAGGCCATTAGACCTAGGTAAGTAAGGACTAGAAGTGATGTGTTCTATTCCCCAATTACTACAAAATTCTGAAAATTCCTTTGAATTGAAAGGAGGTCCGTTATCGCTTACAAAAATGGCTGGAATTCCATGCCTGGCATAAATAGATTTCAGTTTTATTATTACTTGGTTACTATTGTAGCCTGAACTTAAAACATCCATTTCAACAAATTTTGAATAGTAATCTACTACCAATAAATACATTGTTTTGTCGAATTCAAAAAGGCCACAAGCAATCTTGTACCATGGAATGGTTACAATTTCATGAGGCAACAATTCCTCTTTCGAGTTCGAATTTCTGTATTTTTTACAAATCTCACAATTCGATACCATGATATTTATATCATTGTTAATATTTGGCCAATAGATTGATTCTCTTGCCAAATTTTGACAACGTTGTACTCCCATGTGTCCTTCATGGACGTATGTTAACATTTCCCGTCTCAACTTCTTCGGAACTAATATTCGATTATTCATTAGCAAAATACCATTCAACTCAACAATTTCATTCCTAACAGAATAATACGGAAGTAAAACTTCATTCAATTTCCGCCCATCGTTTGGCCAGCCGTGTCTAACACATTCGATTAAAATCTGAAATACTTCATCATTTTCAGTTGCTACTTTTATTTTCTCTACCTTTATATCTGGTAGTGTATTCTGGGACATAATAAAGTTACAATGAAATCAATTTCCTGGTTTAAATCTAATAACGTATTCTCCTTGAGAGGGGCCCTTAAAAGCGTATCCGCGATATAAAGATATTTACCAGGTTTGTATACTACCTTTAGGTTTTATGTTAATAGACGTAGCACAAACCTTTGTAAACGAGCTGGTATCTTATAAAGTGGTTTTTCAAATAACGATACCAAAGGTTTATGATCAGTTTCCACTTCTACAAGTAATCCATATACGTATTGGTGGAAACGAGTACAACCAAATAAAATTGCAAATAGCTCCTCTATTTGAGCGTAATTAGATTGGCATTCAGTTAGTGAAGCTGAAGCATATGCAATTGGGTTACTATCATGCATAATTGTGGCTCCCACAGCAAATTTAGATGCGTCTACCGACATTTTCAATTGTTTCCTTGGATCAAAATAAACCAAAACAGGAGAATTAGTTATTTCCTGTTTTAAATTCATAAAATCATTATTTTGCTCTTCATTCCATTCCCATACAACATCACTTTTAAGGAGATCTCTTAAATGTTTGGTTTTAGAAGACATATTTTGAATAAATGAACCTAAATAGTTCACCATTCCCAAAAATCTTTGCAATTCTGCAACATTCGTTGGTTTTGGCATTTCCAAAATGGCTTTAACTTTCTTCTTGTCAGGCTTAATACCCTCACCATTGAAAATATGGCCAATAAATTTAATTTCTGTTAGACAAATTCTTGACTTTGATTTGTTAAATTTTAGACCAACTTCATTGGCTCTTTCTAATACTTTAATCAATATTTGATTATGTTCACCCAAACTAGAGCCATGTATGAGAAAATCATCCATATATATTATTAGACCATCTATGTCACCAAAAAGTCGTACCATTTCAGAGTGAAAAATTTCCGGTGCAGCGTTGATACCAAATGGTAAACGCAGAAATCGATAACGACCCATAGGTGTACTAAAAGTACATAATTTTGATGAAATTTCATCCAAAGGGATCATCCAAAAGCCCGAATTGGCATCCAGACTACTAAAAAATTTCAAATTTGTCAACTGAGCTCTACACTCATCTATATTGGGAAAACTGAATCTTGGCCTAATAATGACCTTATTCAAATTTCTTGGATCAAGGCACAAACGAAGGCTACCATTAGGATTGGTGACCAGAACTATAGAGTTTACCCACTCAGTAGGTTCATTTTCCTTAATTATGACATTCAATTCTTCCATCCTACTGAGTTCTTTTTTTAAAGGTTCGAAAAGTACGATTGGAACACGACGAGGAGGTTCAACTATAGGTACACTGTTTCCTACAATTTGTAAACGACATTGCTTTTTAAGTTGACCAAGACCTGTAAACACATGACTGTATTCATCTAGAACTGATTTTATATTAATGGAGTTAACTGTTTTGACTAAATTCAATTGAATAGCTAAATCCAAACCGATACAATTTTTGCAATTCATTTTCAAAATATAAAATGTTGCTAAATAATTTGTATTATTATAATTAATATTTAAATCAACTTTACCTAAAACTGGGAGTTTTTCCCCACTTAAAGTTAGTATGTTACTACAATTATTAGTATCAAGTTTAGTTATGTTTAAAGTTCTTATTGTTTTCTCCGACAGAAGATTGGCTTGGGCGCCGGTGTCCACTTGAAACATTATCATCTCGTTGTTGACTTTGGCTCTAATGTTCTACTCTGTATTTGTTCCAACTGTATTGTTGTTAATAAAGAGTGATTTTTTTGAGGTTAGGATTTTCATGCATTAGTATTTGACAGATCACGTGGGATTTCAGACATGGTGTCAAAGAGAAAGATGCTCAGTATGCTTTGACATTTCATCATGAATCGTCTTACAAACGAACAACGCTTGCAAATTATTGAATTTTATTATCAAAATGCGTGCTCTGTTAAGAAAGTTCATTGCGCGCTTCCATTTTATGGTCAGTTTAATCGACCCACTGAAGCGGCTATTCGGGCTATTGTGACTAAATTTCGCACCAAATTTACATTGTTGGACATTAAACCACCAACACGCTTACGTAGAGTGCGAACTGAAGAAAATATCGCAGCTGTATCGGCCAGTGTTAATGATGACCACCAATTTTCGATTCGTCGCCGTTCGCACCAATTGGGTCTCTGTTACTCAAAAACGTGGAAATGCCAAAATTGGACTAAGCGGATGGACCACCTAAGACGCAGCCGCGGTCAACATTTAAATGAAATTATCTTCAAAAAGTAAATGTCATGGACCAATCTAACGTTTCAAATAAAGAACCGATGAGATTTTGCAAATTTTATGCTTTTTTTTAAAAAAAAAGTTATCAAGCTCTTAAAAAATCACCCTTTAGTTCCAATAAATAAATTTTCTCCATCATTCTCATTTCCTACAGCCTTTACATATTTGTTGTTGAATTTGTTTTTGTTCAGGTTTTTTGTTAAGCACATTTTGGTAAAGTGGTTTAGCTTACCACAGGCATGACACTTTAATCCTTCTGCTGGACACTTATTACGATGATTTTGACCGCATTTTCCACACTTTTGTTGTTGTTGAATAAAATTCGATTTGTTATGATTTTTTGTTGTATTTTTTTAACCCACATATATTTGCGGTGTTATTGTGAGACACTTGTTGAATGCTGTAGCGTTTTCTCGGGCTGCCTCCATAGCTTTGGCTATTTCTAAGGCCTTATCCCACTTGATGTATCCATCGCTAAGTAGATTTTCCTTTACTTTCAAAAATTGCTGGGATAACCCACAAATAAAAATGTCTTTGATAAGACTTTCTCTAAGCTCACCAAATTCGCATGACATACTTAGATTTTGCAAGTGCGTCGCATATTGCGTAATAGACTCGTCTTCATTTTGCCTCCTTAAGAAAAACCTGTGGCGCTCCATGGCAGTGTTTAGTTTTGGTACGAAATGGGCTTCTAATTTCTTCCACAAATCGTCATATTTTATTGTGTCGATATTGACGTTGAATGAATTTACAATTTGAAGGGACTTACCACCCATGTGGTGCAAAAGTAAGGCGACTTTACGGGAATCTGGCTGGTCTTCCAATGCTGACGCTCTCATGAAGATTTTGAAGGTACCGCTCCAGTTTTTCCACTCCAATCTCAAGTTAGTCACATTGGTATTCAGCGGTGACATCGTTGTTGTGACTGCTGCTGTGTTCCTTACCTCGAGGCTGCTGTCGTCTTCATTTTTTCCTTCGGCATTATGATTTTTTTTTAATTTATTTTTGTGTTTTTTAGACACTTTTTAACTTTTTTTTACTTTGACTGTTCTTTATAACCTTAAACTTCTTTAGTGAGCGATTGCCACATCTCACACCATGTTGTTCAAATGACTTCAGTTTATTGAGTGATTCTAATATACATAAAGACATAAAACTACTTATAATAACGATTTGTATTTCCAGTACAATTAGTGTTGGTAGAGTTTTGTCAGGTACCCATTTAGTACTTATTGAACAGAGATGTAAATGTGTGAAATCTAATATTAACAAGAAATACATTATCACAACAAATCCCACACGTCTCTATGTTCTCAAAGAAGGTCTTGGGAACCGCCGAAGGTGGATATTTGATAAGGAAATTTCCAGCGAAGGCTTTTGAGTACCTGACGATTGTATTCAACACTTGTATCAATAATTCTTATTTTCCAGAGACGTGGTAGTTTCGAAGATTGTTCCTATTCCGAAAAATGATTCTGATATTGGTAACTTAAGGCCAATATCGATGCTATCGAATCTCGGCAAATTATTTGAGGCGATTCGACAGAAGATGGATATTGGGGTCGATGGTTTCTACATTCCAAACTTACAGTTTGCTTTTAGAAAGGGGCATTCAACAACGGATGCTCTTCTCAAGTTTCATTATGACATTGTTTGAGAAAGCTTTCGACCATTCCTTCCATTTGGGAATTCTATTTAAGATGATTCGACTGAACTTTGATCCATTCATAGTGAGATTGTTTCATAGCTTCTTCTCTGGTAGACGTGTGTTCAATTTAATAATGTCTTCTCTACTTTCGGGGATGTTAAGTGTGGTGTTCCGCAAGGATCGATTTTGTCTCCGCATTTGTACAGTATATTTTTGTATGATTTTCCGCACATTGATTCTGACTCCTGCAGTTTTTTATATACTGATGATTCTCTGCTTTATGCTCATGATGATTGTACAAGGTAAATGGTCATTTGGAGAAGGTGAAGGCAATTTTACCATGATTGGGGCATTAGAATTAATACATCGAAATGTGAGGCTATATGTCTCAGGAACGCTTCAAAGGAGTGTAAGCAATTTTTTTGTATCAGAAGGTAAGGAATAGTCTTTAGTCCTAGATGTATGCCTTCCCAATATGGTTTAGTGTATCTCCCGTGAGTATAGGGGAGATGAAAATTTTGGAAAGAAAGATACTGCGTCACTGTATTGGTAAGTACTACTAGTCTAAAAGGGAATTCCGGAATTGCTCCTGTTGGTTTATAAGTTTGCGATTTACTCTCGAAATTTGTATGTAGGTTGACGAACCACAGTAACCCTGAGAAGATACGGATATTTTTTCTTTCAATTTTCTCATTTCCTCATCTTTTTGCCCCTACATAAGACTACCCATTTGCAAATGATACAATTAAAGAGGAGAGAATATCTATTAAAAATACTTCAAATTTCATACTACTGTCTGTATTAATTAGCATTAGCAAACATTAATTCCCCCATAGTTTAATTAGTTTATTCATATCTTACTTTCTAAGAGGGAAAACTTAAAATACTTTTTATACCAAACTAATACAATTGAAGTATTTTTATTTTTACTTCAAATTTGTTATGCAATTTGAAGTATTTTTATTAATTTCATACTTACACCTATGTTATAGGGTAGAAATGATTATTTAAAATAACATTTAAAAAATTTTATCCTTTGGAACTTTGTAGTCAGCATCATTTAACGGGACGATGAAATGAGAAACTAAACATGCCAATTACGTCCACTTCGCATATAGTTTCAGACATATATCATCATTTACTAGTGTAATATGGACTGTAAACTAGTTAGATTTAGTAATTTTACTTATTTTACGAGTTGTGGTGAATTTAAAAATAGTTATTTTTACATAAACTTACTTTGTTTCAAATTTGACCAGTGTATCTTCCGGAAATTTAGAAAAATGTATCGTCAAACACCATGGTTGACTATCCTCCTCTAGCCGCAAATCATAGAGAATACCTGAAATATTTTCAAAGGAAAAAATTATACATTTTGGTAATATTTGTGTGTGTTCTATATACATGTTTTCAAATAGTACAATAAATATATAGTACATCAATTTTACTCCGCGTTTCGATCTTTGAATGATGTCATAATAACATTAACTTGAAGTAAATTTTTGATTTGATAAATTTGATTACATTAAATCAATCTATCTATTTCAAATTAATGTCAAATATTCATTGAATCAACGAGATATTCAAGCCAATGGAAGTGTAGGTTGAAAACAATTTTATCAGTTTGATGAAGTTCTTTTTTTTCATTTTAGTCATTTTATATTGTTCACAATGTCATGTATGTGAAAATTGTTGTCCGTTTAAATGAACCAATATGATCCAATTGGGTGGTTATCAAAATGCATAATAGCTAAATCACTTAAAACATATCGAGGGCTTATATTCATAAGCGGCTATGAACAAAAACACAACTTTTCAGGAGAGCGAAAAAAACTGATTTACTCCTTATTTTTTTTGGTTTTAGATTTTAAGTAAGAACTTCATTGGATTTTATTGTAACTAATTTAGTTTAGCATAAGCGTTGTACAACATTATGTTATATTCAATTAGTAGTGAATTTTAGGTAGTTAGCCAATTTCGTATTTAAATTAAATTTATTTAATTTAGACATGTAGTTTAAATTAGCAACTTCCTAATTGTAATTCAACTTCTTTTTTTATTGGTACTCAAGGTTTTTAACTAGTTAACAAAATGTTATGGCCACCTTAATGTATATATGTGTGTATAAATGTTTGTTGTGTCTTTAATGTAATGATTTTTTCACTTTTTGATATTTCACTAAGTATTTATACATTACAATTCGATGGCTTAATGTAGAAAGGGCGTAACTCGATTTTTTCCAAAATCTCGTTTTTTACATAATATGGTTGACCGCTCTGAAATACACCTCTCTTACAAATTTCAGAGTTCTGTGATTAAAAATAACGGTTTTATAGTTGTTTTACAAAAGGGCCTAAGTCTAATCAAAAAATGTTTGAAAGAACAAGCCCTAACTCGTTTGTACTTGAATTTATATTTTGGTCTATGTTAGCACTTGTTTTCAAAAACGTGTAATTTGTTTTGTGTTGACAACACTGTCATGATTACCGGGACTTCCCGAAAAAATAGTTTTTCTGTTACTGTCACCACGTACGTCTGTTTTTGTGTAAAATATTATTGAACTGTGAAAAGTTTTTATATTAAAAGTTTCAATAATATGAATTGTGAAAGCGAAACTTCTGACTCAAGTGCAGGGATTGACGATGTTCGAAAGAGGAGTAATATTGCAAACAAATCCGAATGGAAAAGAAACGCTAATAAGAAAAAAAGAATGGAAGGAGAAGAATATTTGGGACTATCGAAAAACAAAATTTGCCAAATGCCGTCTAGGGAACTAGGAGAGTCATGTTCATCTCAATTTTGTAAAAAAAGTGCGCTTAGAAATTGTTCATCGTTTACAGAGCAGACCCGAAACGAAATCTTTAATTTGTTTTGGAAGATGACTTGGGAGCAAAAACGGATGTATGTCACAGGTCTTACAAACATTTCTGGGAAAAAACTTAATTGCACTGAGAACTCGAGACGGAGTCAAACAATAAAATATTTTTTAAGGCATAATTCTAGCAGATTGCAAGTGTGCCGTCAAATGTTTTATTCAACACTAGGCATAAAGGAAAAGATGGTTCGATATTGGATTACCGGTGGTGGTAAACATGGTACGCAAGACAATCCCGATAGCTCTTCAAATCTGCGCAAGTCTGCTAAACGATCGTCTGCCATAGGAAAGCAAAATGAACAAAGACGTAAATTTCTAAAAAATTTCCTAGCAGAGTTGCCAAAAATGGAGTCCCATTATTGCCGAAAAGATACAAAAAAATTATACTTTGAATCTAATTTTTCTTCATATCAGGAAATTTACAAGCTTTATGTTGACGAATGTGGATCAGGAAAAGAAAATGAAAGCATAAAAATGTCATATCCAATTTTTGCGGAAATATTAAAGGAGTCAAACTATTTTATTTTTAAGCCTAAAAAAGATCAATGTGATTTGTGTGTATCACATAAAGCTAATAATTTTCCAAATGAAGATTATGAAAAACATAGAGAAGAAATCAAGAAAATGAGGGAAGAAAAACAGAATGACATACTACATGCTAAATCCGGACTATGTGCAGTTTTATGCATGGATGTGCAAGCAGTAAAACTAGTACCTCAACTAAAAGCAAGTGCATCATATTATAAAATGAAACTACAACTACATAACTTCACAATCTACAATATTGTAACGCACGAATCGGAAAATTATGTTTGGGATGAAACAGATGGAAACCTCGTATCTTCCACTTTTGCGACATGCATTATTGAACACTTGATGAAATTTCATGCTCGATCGCCATCAAATTAAGGTAGATCAAAATTAAGATCAAATTTAAGGTAGAAGAATTGGTGACCCCACAGTAAATTTGCTACGAGCCTTATCATATGATTCGTCAGGATTAATTTATTTCAAAACAGATATAATGGACGAATATCAGTTACTCCCACAGAGATCGAACTCTTCTATTAACAACATTCACCCTGATTCTCTTTATAAAGAGAAAATACCACTCTCGAAAAAGAAATGGGATCACTTACAGGACCTAAAAAAGTTCCTGCCCGCCGATTGTCATCATTTTTATGACAGCTTACCTTATAAAATCTAACTTCATATCTAAACTCTCCATTTTTGTTTGAAATGATCTTTTTATTACATAAAACATGAATTCTTACATTACTTTATCTTATTTTCAAATTAGTTTTAAAAAGCCCTAAGTCAACTTTTTTTCAAAAATATCACATATAAAAGGGCCTATCTTAGATAACTTCATTAAAATAAAAAAATCTTTTCACAACTGAATTCGTCGATCGTTTTTATTATATATGACATTAACCAATTTTTTATATTACATTTTTTCAAGATTTTATTAAGCTTTTCCTTCTCCTGTAAAATAACGAAAAATCGACTTACGCCCTTTCTACATTAAGCCATCGAATTATTACATTTGCAATTTATTTGGGTCTTGTTAGCCTCTTTTTAGTTTTAGTTTAAATATTTAATCATTAACTTAGCTATAACACTTTGTCACGGGAGCACAGCTGTCGGGCGGGTTGAAGTAAAGAAATATAATGATAGATTTTTTCTTGCTTGAATACCGCTTGTCCCCCATCGCAGCAGACAAACGATATTCAGCATGAATATGCAAAAAGAAAAAAAGAACGATGTGAACAAAGAGTCTTTACAAATTAGAGTTATTAAGTAAATAAATTCTTGACTGCTCTCGAGAATATGAATCCCAGGACAGTTTGATGCGCATGGACATCACCGACACCGTCAAACAAGATAGGGTCTGAGTAGGGTCGTCTGGGTAAATCATCCGTGATCAAGGCGTTTACTTTCAGCACCCAGGTTCTTCGGGTGCGCCTTGGCCTTGGGCACAAAGACGAGAGCCCAACTAATGACTGGTACGGCCACAGCGGCGCTTTGCAAGGAGTTGGCTAAATGACTCCGCGACCGTCTCGTACCGTTGGTAGGGCGTCATCTCCCGGAAACGGCGGCACGTGTTTAGCGCATGATCTTCCTGGCATAACCCCCAAGAGTACTGCCATTGCACGGGACGTCGTTCATGCTGATGGTGGGCAGCACATGGGAGCGTCTACGCCGTTCAGGCTGTGGGCTTTACCTCTCTTCTGGTCGATTGCGAGGCTCTCGACTGTGGCCAGGTCTCTTAGTAGAACGGTAGCGCCGTTCGTTCTTCCAGTCCTCACGGGATAGACGGGCAGCCACAACTAGAAAATAAGAGTTGTGAGTATGTGTTCTTTTGAAAATTAGGCTAGGGTCTTGGCAAATAATTGAAAATAATTTGACAACTTTGGTAAATGTCGACTAATTACGCCGTGGGACGTTTTTATATCTACAACCCGGGTACTCTGGTCGAGTCAAGGATACGTTTTTACTATACGCCCCATTCGCCACTCATTAGGTGACAATTTTTCGTCCTTGATTATGATGAGATCCATTTTGTTCTACGGTGGAGTTCATTCAAATATTTGGACTTCCAGCGCTGGCAGAAATACTGGGAAATTATTTTTAGATGTTTCCATCTATTAGCGTAAGTTAAATCGTCATCAGATATGTACCTCAGGGGCCAGCATGGAAGTCCCATTAAGAAAGTGTCCAGTAGTTAAAGGACAAGCCTCGATACGGGCTAAGATTGTTGAGATCTCTTCAAAGGAGAAATTCATTTTTGGTATTAATTTTCTGAAATGTATTTTGAAAGATTTTACGCCCGCAAGGGCGGCGAGGAAAGATTGGGTCCACAAGTCGCTTGTGGCTTCCAGGTGTATGGCTTTTGTGGAAAAACAGAAAAATATGCATACGTATCCTTTTGTAATAAGGCAAGCTCGACCAGTGAAATTGTTGATGCTAAAAGGCCCAGCAAAATCGACTCCTGTGTTGTTGAAGGGTCGAGATGGCATGGTACGCTCTGGAGGAAGAGATGACATAATCTGAGTTTGATTATGTCGTTTATAACGTATACACGTCTTTCAGTTGTGTATAACCTTTTTTACTAGGGTTTCAGTCCGAATATCCAAAATTCAGTCCATAGTACGTATGTCATGAGTTGGTTTCCTCCATGAATTGCAACCTTGTGTGTGAATTCTACCAAATGTTGAGTTAATCTTGCATCATATGGCAAGAGTATTGGATGACGTTCATTGTACGTCAACGCAGGCGATTGAACAAGTCGACCGTTCGCTCTCATGACTCCCCTTGAATCCAGAAACGGATTAAGGATAAGAGACTACTGCTAGGTGAAATACCAGTTTTTAGTGTTAGAGCCTGATGTTCCGAGGCAAAGTAGTGTTTCTGTGTGACAATTATAAGACGGACTTTAATGTCGCGAATCTCTACAGCGGTGATCTCTAAGGATGAAATTCTGCTTCGTGTTCTATTTATGCCAGTGTTTCTCCAAAAACGAAGTACATATGCTAAAGCCATATATGCACGTGAAAGGGAAGAAAATCTCAGAAGTGGGTCGTCAAAGGTTGAAGTTGCAAATACTTTGACAGATTTGGCTTCCAAGTCGGAGTCTTCTTAAACTTCGTACTTTGGCCATCGATCTTGAGGAAATTTGAGCCATGGTCGTCCATGCCACCATAAATGATGTGACTTTAAGCCGTTTTGTGAACAGCCTAGGCTGGCAATGTCTGTGGGATTGCTTTCAGAGTCAATATGTCGCCACCGCTCATTTCCAATACCTTCCAGAATGTCAGATACTCGATTTCCGACAAAAGTGCTCCAGGCACAAGGTGGTTTTTTCATCCAAGCTAGCACAATTGTTGAATCGGTCCTGTATTGTGTTGAAAAGATTGAGATTCGAAGCTGTGTAATTATTGTTGAAACTAATTTTGATAAAAGGACAGCTCCACATAACTCTAAACGTGGTAGCGAAATTTTCTTAATGGGGGCCACACGTGTCTTGGCTGCCTGTAGAAAAGTGTCGGTTGTTGTACACGTATATATAATGTGGCAGCGTATGCACTTTCCGACGCGTCGCAAAACTGAACTGAACCCACGTAGGAATCGCAACAGTATCAATTGATGAACAAGTTTTAATGAAATTCTGTCAGTTTATGGGCCAAAGGCGGCGACTTCCGGCGGGCACGGTGGAGACGTTGGGTCTCCTCTACGTGTCGCCAGAAACAAGAAACGAAAAATGACTTCCAATGAGGCAAAGGACGAATAGACGACTCTAGCTCTCGAACAGGTAGCAGGTGCCATTTTGGAGCAGCAGTCTGAACTCCAGCACCAACTAGAGGCTGAACGAGAGTCCTCCCTGGGAGAGCCCTCCAAGAGACTTTCAGGAGAGGCCGGAACCTCCTAAAATTAAAAGAATTTATCCACACATCACTGTTGATCGTCTCTTGATTTGCAGCCTTCCCTCGTACACGACGGACAAGACCTCGACCCAATCCAAAGTCGAGATGGACCCTAAAAAGAACGTACACAGTAACAATACAAACATCAACGAAACTGACAAAAACAGCACGCACATACACAACAATAACACAGAACCTGCTTCTCCTCCTCCCTCCACTGGAGTGATCAAGACCTGCAGCTCAATTGTGGGACCTTAAGTCGGCTCTTAAGTCCTCTGCTGGTGGCCCTCAGAAGAGTAAGATCAGGGGATGAACCTCAAGTGGAGGAAAGGAAGAAGCAGAATACAGCTTCCAAGTTCCTTCGGAACTACAGGTAGCAGTCATCGACAGGTCGGATCCTGATGGCAGGATAAACGCTGAAAGATAGCTGCTGCTGGAAACGCTGCTTCTGAACAAGATGCTATCGGAGAAGTGGTGCGATGACGAGGTATCCGAGCCGAGTGGATCAAGGGAACCAAGATTGTGAATTGCGGTAATGAAAAAAATCCGTGATTCGCAATATTGTCTCCCCATGGCCAAACGCCGCCCTTGAAGTGGTACCAACGTCAGCACTGCCACTCCGTACAATAGTCGTAGTATGGTTTCCCCGCCAGTACTGGAGGAGGAAAAGATACTACGCCTGGTGATAAGCAAGGAATCGGCAAACTATATTAGGGACAGGAAAGGCAACATTAATTTCGGGCTTGGTTCCGTATACCTGATGCTGAGGGCTGAGAAAAGAAAGAGGATCAGCGTGGTGCAGATTAATCTGCATCACTGCCATGCCGCTGCTGCCGACCTGTTACTCAATCTAGCCAAACACAACTGTAAAGTTAGATTACCTAAATTATTAGAGTTTACCAATTCAAATGTAACATCAGAACTGACACTAGTTTATATGTTATACCTTTCAGCACTTGTAACTGAAAGGTTCTAAATAATTTTAACAAAGAAAATAGAAAGTGTTTGCTTTCCTCTCACTGACTGACTGGCGAACAGTGAATATTTTTATTGACTATTTATACAGTTACTTTAAACTTAATTGGTAATTTGTATTGCCGTTTCCATGCAGATCAGCAATTTTGGTCTGCATGGGACCGTTGACCATGAACTTGAATATTTTCCAAAGCAATATTTGCAAATAAACAAAAATGCTTACTAAGCAGAATATGCCTGCATGGAAAATATGCAAGTTCCATTTACCTTTGTTCGCAACAACAACAACAGTTAATAAATAAAATATACAAGATATCATATAACAGTGGCCAATGACCGTCTGTTAATTTGATCGCTGGGTATATTATGCATTTTACAGTCGCAGGCAAAAGTGTGGTAACAATAAATATATCTAGTAACTAAACATTCTCCCCGCGTTGACTGAAGGTCAACAACGTGTAAATGTAGTGTTAAACTGCTGATCGTCCTCTGGTGTTGTCCTTGATGTTCTGGGCCTTGGTTTCGGTGCAAATCGTTGCGATTTCAAACACTTGAGGGTTACGTGAATAATTAATAGGACTGCTATCAACACCAGTGCTACATAAGCAATGATCAAGCTGTGGTGATGCTGATTTGTTTGTGGTGATTGCGGCAGATTCTTGATGTCTATTGAATTTAGCTGCCTTTGAATTGCTGATAGTTCCTCTATGTAGTTGCTATTTGTTATTGGAAGATATGGTGGATCTGAGACGGTTTTGCTCCCTTGGCCAAGTGTTTCTGACAATGATATGCCACTGAAACCGGTATATGAGTTGCCTTTAGTTGATGACCAGACGTTGTTGCTCATGACACATTCTGGTTGCAAATACAGAAATCCAGAGCCGGTCAATGTGATATGCGACACTTCTTCCCCAAAGACTGCAGTAACTTGTATTGGTTTTGGAAGTGCGAACATCCATTGATTTTTCTCAGTGGCCTGGACCCAAGTTTGCCCTTGGACCTTGATGTATTGACAGATAGGCTGTGATTCGTTGTTAAATAGACTTATTTCACATGCACTTATTGATGATCCTCTGCTATAAATTGGTTGTGTATTGGTACATATATATGTTTTGTCCTCTAACATAATGCAGTGTTGAAGAATTTCGGTGCTGGTTGGGAAGTATCGATCTCGATGAATTGTAACCGCTAGAAGTTGTGTGGACAATTTGATGGACATCATTGTTTGGTTCACCATTGTTGGTATTAGAATCAACCGGTAAACATTGAAATCGTCGGGAGAACTTAAGGGAATTGTTATTTGTAAAATGGCATGTCTTGATGTGATTCCACTTTTTACTGTCATCAGTTTGTAGATTGACAAGAGGTCTTCATGATAACCAGGAATTCTCATAGTTGGGGGTAATTGTGCCAGCGTTTTGGTGATTACTTTGCTGAGCTGCTTTGGCGAGAGTAAGAGTGGACTGATTTGACCATGGTGAATGCTCGTCATCACGTTGATGAGTGATGATTGAATTTGTTGTATTTTAAGTGTCATTAATGTTAATTGCACGGATAAAGAGAGGTACAATTGTGATAGTTTCTCATCTAATATGATATTCTCTGTTGCGTGAAGGCGGTTCATGATTTCTGTAAGTTGGTGTTCAAAACTTGATAATCTTTTCATAGTGGTACTCTGACTACTTTTAACGATGTTGATAGTGGAGTCAATTATGGACGTTTGGTTCTTCATAAATAAAGTCATCTGTCCTTCATTTTCCTGAATTACTGTAATCGTATCCGACATCATTTCGTCGTAGTCCGAATCCAAGACTCCGAACAATGTGTTAGCAACATTTCCAATTATATTAAGAACCCCTCTTTTCTGTCGATGTGGAACGAGTAAAGTGTTATCCATTGATACTTCCGTGTTAATATGTTGGAAGTGTCTAACAAGATCTTCGCACTCACGTTTTTGTTGAATTTGTTGACATATGTGTTGAAGGGCTATTGTACCATTTTGTAGTGCCTGTATCTCCTTTTGTAGTGCCTGTATCTCCTTTTGGCCCTAACTCATAAAATATTACAAGTGTCCATATGCTGGATATTATGTTGCATTTGCCGATTTGTTCAAAGATACCTGTTGTCTCCGGAAAGTTTTCTACCTTCACTGGACTACATATGACAAATGGAAGGATCAATAATATTGTTATTAATATAGCTGGTGTCGAAAGACGTCGTCGTGTTGGCTTCGCTAGAGGTTTGGTATCGGTGGGAATGACGTCGACGTTTGAAATATGTACAGATCCGGCTGGTAAACATTGTCTTTTTGCTTCTGGTTCATTTGAATTTTGATCAGAGTTTGTGACTGATTGAAGTTCGTCTGGACCAAGTTGTTGGCCATTTTCAACAGGAAGTAAGGCAATACGATGAATTGCGCGTTTGAAACTTCCTGTTGCAGTTTGTACATCGGCCACCCGTGTAGATCCATCATTTCCTGGATAAACGTGAGTTATTCGTCCTAATGGTCATTTCATGACGGGCGTGTTGTCTTCTTTAATGATGACCATGTCTCCTGGTTTGATGTTAGGAGATGGCTTTCTCCATTTCTGCCGCTGTTGCAGCTCGTGCAGATATTCACTGGACCATCGTTTCCAGAACTCATGTTTTAATTGTGTTACGAGTTCCCATCGGGACAGAAGTGAAATATTTTTTGAACTGGCTTCGCTATCCACCGCTGCTGTGAGAGCCTCACCGATCAGTAGATGTCCTGGTGTCAATGCTGATAGGTCGGAAGGATCATTAGACATCGGTGTCAAAGGTCGTGAATTCAATATTGCTTCTATTTCAACGACTACTGTCTCCAGTTCTTCATACGTCAATGAACTTGTGGCTACACTCCTGATTAAAAGGTGCTTTGCAGATTTCACAGCTGCTTCCCACAGCCCACCGAAATGAGGAGCTCTGGGTGGAATAAAATGAAATGTTATTCCTTTTGAGCTGCATGTTGAAACTATTGATTCCTGTCCATCTATTGAGTAAATTGACTCAGTAAGTTCCGGAAGTTGATTTCTAGCACCAACGAAGTTTGTTGCTTTGTCGCTGTATATATTCTGACAACGTCCTCTTCGACTGATAAAACGTTTTAATGCTCCTATAAACGCGTTGGTTGATAATTCACTTACAAGCTCGAGGTGAACTGCCTTGGTGGCAAAACAACAAAATACAGCGATGTATGCTTTTGTTGGTCGCTTTCCTCTGATTTTGTAATGAATCCATAGCGGGCCGCAGTAATCAACTCCCGCGTTGATAAATGGTCTTGATGGAGTCACTCTTGCTTGTGGAAGGTTGCCCATAATCTGTTGGCACAATTGAGGACGAGCCTTGTTACAACGTATACATTTTTGTACAATGGCCCTTGCCGTTATTTTTCCTTTTATTGGCCAGAATTTCTGCCTCATGATTCCTAATAAGGTCTGTGGACTACAATGCTTGTTTTCTTCGTGCATCATCTTGAATATTAGTTTGACCAATATGTCGTTGTATGGCAACAATATTGGATGCTTGGCATCATAGGGTAGAGTTGATTCTTCTAATCGTCCTCCAACACGAATGATTCCTTTGTTGTCAATAAAAGGGGACAAACTGGTGATGGCACTTTGTTTGCCAATGTCTTGACGTTGTTCCAATTTTTTTAATTCGGCTTCAAAATCAAAGCCTTGGATGGTCCGTATAATAACTGTAAGTGCCGCATCGAGTTCTCTCGGGTTCAATGCCCTTAGGTGTGGTCTTAGTGGTTTTTGTAGAGTGGAATTTCGAATGAACCGAACAACATAAGATAATATTCTCTGTAGTCTCGGGAACGAGCCTCTGTGTTGAATTTTGTATATAAACTCAAAGTTTCTGGTTGCTGCTAAGACCATCGGTGTATTCTTTTTCCTTTCCAGATCAGTGGAAATTTGCAGTTGAGACAATAATTTTATTGGCCAGAATTCTTGTCTTCCATGTAGAAAAAGAGGTCCTTGAAACCATAGGTGACACTCTGCAAGAGCCCTTGCAGATAAACCTCTCGATAGAACGTCCGCTGGATTGTCCTTAGAACTGACGTGTCTCCATTGTTCTGGTAACGTCAGTGTCTGAATTTGTGATATCTTATTTCCAACAAATGTTTGGAATGATGATGATTGGGAGTTTATCCAAGCTAGTACAATCTCAGAATCAGTCCATAAGAATATTGGTAGATCATTTATCTTCATATCTTTTCGTAGCCTGTGTGACAATTCTGCTGCTAACAATGCTGCGCACAGCTCTAACCTTGGCAATGTTTGTTTTTTGAGGGGTGCTACTCGAGATTTTGCGCATAATAGACGCGTCATCACTCTATTATCCTTAAATGTTGCTCGTAAATATGCTGCAGCCCCAAATGCCTTCTCGGATGCATCCGCAAAAATGTGTAACTGTGTGGTCAGTGGGATGCCACCTTTGAATATGTGACGAGATATTTGAAGATTATTCAAAATTACTAAATTTTCGCGGAAATTCGTCCATGTTGAGTTTAGATCTGATGGGAGGCATTCGTCCCACGTTAATTTAAGCTGCCACAAATGTTGAATGAACATTTTCGCCTTAACTACGACTGGTGCCAAAAGTCCAAGCGGATCAAACAGTTTTGCCAAATCGGAACATACTGTCCTTTTTGAAGTGACCTTTACTGGTTCCACCTTTACCTTAACGCATAGGTGGTCAGTCTTTGGTAACCAAATCAGACCGAGAGTTTTGATAGAGTTTCTATCGCTGCTATTGAAGTCGAGATTCACTTCACGGTCGTCTTGCGGAATGTTTTGAAGAAGTTGAGGATGATTTGCACTCCACTTACGACAATTAAATCATGTTTTTTCAAAATGTGGATTAGCTGTCGTTGAGATTCAATAGCTGTAGCTAAACTGTTCGATCCTCCGAGCCCATCATCTACGTAAAAACAGTCATTGAGTACCTGGGCACCTAACTGATAACTGAATTCATTTTCATTTGCAATTTTTTGAAGGCATTTAGTGGCCAGATATGGAGCTGCTCGCGTTCCGTAGGTGATTGTGTTGAGATGGTAATATTTAATGGGAGATGAGGGATCCGTTCTCCATAAAATTATCTGGTATCTCCGATCATCTGGATGTATCAAAATTTGACGATACATTTTTTCGATATCTGTTGTGAAAGCAAATCGTGGTAATCGAAAACGAACGAGTATTGAAAATAGTTCACTCTGAACTATTGGACCAGTATACATTAAATCATTTAGTGAATAATTTGATGAAGTTTTAGCTGAAGCATCGAAAACTGCTCGAAGTTTGGTTGTTGTGCTATCTGGTTTCAGCACACAATGATGAGGGATGAAATAGTTAGGAGCCAACAAAGAATTAGTGCCTACTTCTGTCATGTGCCCTAATTTTTTATATTCTTCCATGAAATTGATATATTGTGTTCTTATGGTCGGATCTTTCAGTAGGCGACGTTCAAGGCTGAGGAACCTGTTGTAGGCCATTTCTTTTGATTTTCCTAACGCAGTTGTACTCTCGCGAAATGGTAATCGCACAATAAACCGTCCTTCACTGTTTGTTTGAACGTTTTGTACGAAATGGGCTTCGCATTGTTGTTCCTCCAGCGATAATCTCTTTTCAATAGGTCCATCGTCCTCCATTCTCCATAATCGCTCAATTACATCGCTCAACATTTCATTCTCGAACGATCCAGAATCAGTGGCAGATACTACGTATGTTGCTGCTTCTGCTGAACCATAATTAAACGACATTCTGCCAATTATAATCCATCCAAGAGTTGTGTTCACAAGTATTGGAAGCTCATGAGAAAGTTCTATTTTCCCACTTTTCATAAGATTGAAATAAAATTCAGCACCCAGCAAAATGTCTACTTTTCCTGGTTGGTAGAAATATGGATCAGCCAGTTCTACGTCAGGAATTCCCCATGTTGAAACGTCAAAATGTTGGCTTGGTTGTACGGGAATGATAGTTGGAAGAACAAATGCTTCTAAATCTGTTGCATATTTGTTATTTCTGGATTCCAGTTTCACATTTATGCGTCTTGTGGATCTCCTTTGCCCGTTCCCAATGCCGTCAATACATAGTGATGCCTCAGTGGTAGACATTCCTAGTCTTTTGACGACACGCTCCGATACAAGGTTGACTTGAGAACCTGAGTCTAAAATTGCCCGAAATTCACTTAAATTTCCATTGGCTGCTGTTATTCTTACTCTTGCTGTTGCAAGTAAGACATAACTCTTGCGCGGCGGCAATTTTTCTGCTGTTGCTGATGAAACGATTGCGTTTGTAGTGTTGGGTATTACTTCTTTTGTATTTGCTGGAGGCATATTAGAAACATGCTGTGGATTGTTAGTTTTGATTGACGGCTTAGGACTGGATCCCAAATGCAGTAATGTGTTGTTTCAAGTTACATTTTTTACAGGAACCTGATTTGCAGCCTGTGGAAGAATGATCGCTTTTAAAACAATTAAAGCATAGTTTTTGTGATTTAACATATTTGTGTCTGTCTGCCTCTGATAACTCCAGAAACTTACTGCAATGGTACAGTGAATGACTTCCACTGTGACATATCTTGCAGTTATCTTCATTCCTTTCAGAAGTAATTACTGAAGATACCGTTTTGCTTGGTGATGATTTCTCTTTATGACCGATGGCATCCATTGTTTGAAATTGAAGCTCGAGGAATGATAGTAGATTTTTGATGCTTGGGTATTCCCTCGGATTTTCTAAAGATTGCTCGAATCTTATGTGCATGTTGCGATCTAATTTCTTTATCAATATTTGCAGAAGTAAAGGGCTCCAAGACTTCGTTTCTACTCCAATATTGTCTAACGGCAATAAACATTCACGAGTTGTGTCGTGTAGCGCTTTGATGGAGGATACGGTTGACGATCCTATAGGTTGATTTAGTAACTTTTCTACTAATGTAGTTATTAAAATTCGCTTGTTGTTATAACGGTCCTGCAGCATTTTCCAGGCTGTGCTGTAATTACTTTCCGTCGTAGATAAGTGGCTGATTAGTTTTTCAGCTTCTCCTGATAAATTTGCCTTCAGGTACCACATCTTCTGCACTGACGATATTTGTTGTTGATCTATTATTTGTGTAAAAAGATCAAAAAACTGACTCCATTTTCCATAGTCCCCATCAAATTTTGGAATCGTAATTTTGGGGAGTGGTAGTGACATAGATGCAACATGTGTTGATGAGTTGCATGTGTCTGGATTTTTCTGTTGATCGGACAGTACGTGGAGCTTTGTTAAGGTCTTAAGAACCATGTCATTTAGGATGTAGTAGCCTTCTTGATCTAAACCATTCGCAATGGGATTTTGTAGCAGGACCCATGATTGGTCATATAACTCCTCTAACTGACTCCATAGCCTATTAATGGTGTCAACTTGAATTTTATAAAACTGTTGTGTTTCATGTGGATTGATTGACGAAAGTGTTGCCAATAATCTTTTGAATGCCGACATGCGAGCAGAGATTTTTCTAATCAGTCCATGGGGTGAAAAATCTCCTGTAGGTGCTTCACCGTTTGTCAGTGCAGCATTATTCATTGAGGTTGGGTTGTCGTTTGACTTTTGGATTGAAAGGGATTTGGCTGTTTCCTTTGGCTCTTCCACAGTGGTTGTCTTGGGAGATGTTGATGATGACATAGGTAGGACTAGATCTTCCCCAGCCGTTGCCTTCAGTGACTTGATAGCCAGCTCAATGTTCTCCATTGCAGCCCTAAACTTCGCCCCGACGGTTCCGTATATGTCTTTTGTGAGATACGGATGGTCGTCCTTGATAGAAGGATGTCTTCGAATCCCATTGTCTTGACTATCGAAGACCTTCCAAAGAGCATTCAATTCGTCTGACTTCTTTTGGTAGAAGTCTAATGAGCGTCGATCCAAGGGAGTCTTCTTTATGTTGGCAATAGCCTTCTGTAGCTCTATTGCGTTGCCATCTTGTATGAACACCAATTCGTCCACCGAAGCCATTGTGCCTTATTGATGCAAAAGGTTCTGCCTGTAGATCGAGTGTCTGCCTTTAGAAGCTAATTTTTTTTGAAGGATGTTGTAGACTGGTTTCGGCTTTTTGAGCTACGAACTGTTTGTTCCAGTCTTTAAGGATGCGTGTTCAACTTGTAGGGGTCACCAAAATGTTTGTTCCCCGTCCAGTATTTAAAGGATGCGCGATCAAATTGTAGGGGTCACCAAAATGTTTGTTCCCCGTCCAGTATTTAAAGGATGCGCGTTCAAATTGTAGGGGTCACCAAAATGTAAAGTTAGATTACCTAAATTATTAGTGTTTACCAATTCAAATGTAACATCAGAACTGACACTAATTTATATGTTATACCTTTCAGCGCTTGTAACTGAAAGGTTCTAAATAATTTTGACAAAGAAAATAGAAAGTGTTTGCTTTCCTCTCACTGACTGACTGGCGAACAGTGAATATTTTTATTGACTATTTATACAGTTACTTTAAACTTAATTGGTAATTTGTATTGCCGTTTCCATGCAGATCAGCAATTTTGGTCTGCATGGGACCGTTGACCATGAACTTGAATATTTTCCAAAGCAATATTTGCAAATAAACAAAAATGCTTACTAAGCAGAATATGCCTGCATGGAAAATATGCAAGTTCCATTTACCTTTGTTCGCAACAACAACAACAGTTAATAAATAAAATATACAAGATATCATGTAACAGTGGCCAATGACCGTCTGTTAATTTGATCGCTGGGTATATTATGCATTTTACAGTCGCAGGCAAAAGTGTGGTAACAATAAATATATCTAGTAACTAAACAACAACATAGACGTAGCACTAGTCCAAGAGCCGTGGATCGTCCACAACAAAGTGAGGGACTAGCGGCTAACAACAACTACACGGTTATAGCACCAAGCACGGATGAAAAGGTAAGAACATGCATAGTAGCTAAGAAAAGTCTTGGTCTAATCTTATCTACGAGCTTTAGTTCTGGTGATGCGACAGTGGCATGTTTGGAGACAACCCTTGGGGAAACCTTGACTTTTGCCTCCATATACATGCCCTACGAACAACAAAACCCACCGGGAACCAACACAGAAGAACTCACAGCATATGCATCAAACAACAAAAGGAAGCTAATCCTGGGTTGTGATGCCAATGCTCACCACACACAATGGGGCAGCAATGATATAAACGACAGAGGTAAGTCAGTTTTCGAATTTATTACATTATCCTGCTTTAGAATGTGTACCGTAGGTAATACCCCAACCTTCAAAACTAAGGTCAGGGCAGAAGTTTTAGATTTAACTCTGACATACACGGATAGTACCTTACAGATTGTCGAGTATCTAGTGACCACTCTTTTTCTGGTCACAAAAGAATACTCTTCACAGTTAATGTAGAGCAAAGTAACACAAAACCATATAGAAACCCAAAGAGAACAAACTGGTCAGCTTTCCACCATCACGTGGAAACAGATCTTACTGATCTATTGACAAGTATGTCAACAACCTAACATCAGCACTGTCAAACAGTTTCACTAAGTCTTGTCCGAAAACCTTTCCAGGAAAAAGAACACAACCGTCCTGGTGGACTACCTAGCTGAGGGAGCTAAGAAAGGTTACTAGGAAACTGTACAATACGGCACAATGTACAAGGAGCAATGATGATTGGGAAAACTATAAGATTAGTTTTAACAAATACAAGTCAGAACTTAAAAAGGCAAAGAGAACATCATGGGTTGCCTATTGCGAGACAATAGATAACGTAAATGATTGCGCGAGATTTAGAAGAGTCTTGTCGAAGGATCCGAAACCTCTAGGACACATCCAGAAACCGGATGGCACTTGGACGGCATCGGGCCTAGAGACACTTAGCCTTTAAGCAGAGACCCACTTCCCAAATTGTGAGGATATTGAAGGCGAGGTCACTATGGCCACAACATTCAATTCTTCCCTTTTTGATGAAACTATCATAGATAACATAGACAATGAAGATAGAGTCAATTGGGCAATTGAACCCTATAAATCTCCGGGAATGGATGGTGTATTCCCAGCCATGCTACAGCATACTACATATGTAATTGTTTCACATCTAGTCTGTGTGTTCAAAGCATTGCTGCGCCTAAAATTTATACCAACCAGCTGCAGGGAGGTGTGGGCAGTCTTCATACCACCTGGAAAGTAAGGATTATACTCTTGCAGCGTTTCTAGACATAGAAGGAGCCTTCAATAATACATTGAAGCCAATACAATTAGCAATTCATTAAGGGATCTACATGTTCCGAACTTCCTGATTGAACGGATTGACTCGATGCTACGACATCGAGTGACCAGGGGAACACCGCAGGGGGGAGTTTTATATCCTCTTCTGTGGCTTCTTGCTTTCAACAGTATCCTCAGATCCCCTTCTGATGAAGGTAACAAAGTAGTTGCATATGCAGATGACGTTGTAATATTGGTAGGAGGAAAATTTCTACCAACAATCAGCGATCTGTTGCATGGAGCACTGAGGAAATTATCTGATTGGGCTAGAGACAGTGGCCTGGGCATTAATCCTAGGAAAACTTTTATTTACAAGGCGATATAATATAGAACCATTTAGGAAGGCAATCCTTGATGGAACGGATCTCAACCTCTCTTATGAGGCCAAATACCTTGGCGTCATCCTAGATCGAAAGTTGAATTGGAATAGGAACACTGAGGAAATGTATAAGAAAGGTATAAATGCACTCTACATGTGCAGGAACTCCATAGGCAAGAGCTGGGGTCTGAAACCAAAAGTTGTAGACTGGATCTACCGATCGGTTGTCAGACCCAATACTGCCTATGGATGTTTGGTATGGTGGGGTGCAATGAGAGTGAGTAGACTCCGGGCAAAGTTAATGAAAACGCAAAGGCTAGCAGGACTGAGCATTACGGGAGCCATAAAAAGCACTCCACAAGCAGCACTGGATGTAATTCTGCATCATCCATCTCTGGACCACTTTACAAAGATGGTTGCTGCCAGGAGCGCTATAAGACTCAAAGAATCAGGATGCTGGAAAAATAGACCATATGGTCACGCAAGGATAGTTCAAGGAGGAATACTGGGTGTCCACGAATCGGTCATCAATGGAGGTACAGATTACATGGTGTCGGTTCTGGACTTCTCATCCTTACCACAGATGATTATACCAAAGAGATTAGACTGGGACAATGGCGAGCCCTTCAAAGGGCTTTCTGTCTACACTGATGGCTCAAAGATGGGACAAGGCACAGGTGCGGGATTCAATATTGAATCACTACAGAAACGCAAGTCTCTCCGACTTGACGAAAACTGTAGTGTTTTCCAGACAGAATTACTGGCAATTGAAAGGGCAGCAAGATTTCTATCGACTGAGAACATTTCGGTGAACACGGATATAAACTTCTACATAGAGAGTCAGGCAGCAATGAAATCAATCATGTGCTGAGTTGTAAACGCTCACTATATAACCTCAACGACCATGTCGTCAAGGGAAACGAAATAGCAGATGAATTGGCTAGACATGGTTCGTCCTTGGAAATCGATAGAGCTGACAACTTAGCAAACCCACCGGTTGGCACGTTCTATAGACTGATTGATTCAAGGAAATTGTCACAGATGAATGAAGCATGGAATAGTTTGTCAACCTGCAGGATCGCCAGGGCCATATGGCCAAAGATCGATAGGGGCAAAAACAGAACTCTATTGGAGTTAAACAAGGCAGAAATTCGAACATTGATAGGTGTTTGCGTAGCAAGGATGACAATAAATAAAAAACACGAAAATTTAATATTTTCAAATAAAACTCAATTCAATTTATTGTCGTAAACAATATTACCTTTTGTAAAAAAGTTTGTGAGGGTGTTGTATGGACGAAATCCAAAGAACAAGAGATTTACAATATAACGAGTAAAACTAAAACAAAGCTTAGATAGAGAAAGGCGGCTCTCAGTGCATTCGCTACTCGTTAGAAGGTGTTACTACTCTTTTTGTGCGTAATATCACAAAGTCGTATGAAGAAAGTAGCAGACAAAATCTAACGTAGGGGAATAAATAAAGGAATGCCATTTGACCGTAGGCCGCACACCAAGAAAAGGTGGAAGTTGAGAATGGCAACATTTGTAATTAAACATTGCCGCCCGCCTTGCAACATCCCGCTATGTTGTAAAGTAAAGTTAAACAATTTCAATCAAAATTTCATGTAATATAAACATGTATATACACTTATTGCTAAGGGAAATAAAAGGGGTATTTGTCAGTTATTATGAGCATTTATTTTCGATCTCATTTTTCTTACATACTAATTAACAAAAACCCTATATAGCTTGTAGAGTTCAGCCAAACATGGTGTGTTGTGCCCACGGAAAACCGGGACTCGAATATATTTGTGTGCGCATAACTCTAGAGTACACCTCGGGACCCAGTACTAGGCCGATATGTCCCGCTCGAAAGAACTGGGGATGGGCTAATTGGAGCCCCATGAAGTGTTCCCGAACACTATCCGTTGCAGACTCCGACGGAGTCACCACACGCGTCAAATCGATCACCCTTGCCGAAAAAACCAGGTGCTGTGCTGCGTCATACGACGAAACGGCCGTCATCCGACAGAAAAAGTCCTGGTTCACCGCGGCAGAGCTTAGCTGAAGTTTTTGGACCAAAGTCCTACACACCAGACTATGCCCCGCGCAGGGATCCAAGACAGCCCTGACCGAAATCAACCGATTCGGCAACCTCATCGTGGGCCCTAGCGTAACTATGGGCTGAATGGCCATTATTGGTATTGACGCAGCAATATTGGTGGGACGCGAAGCATCCGACGGCCGTAAGCCGTTTTTCCGAGAGGCAGCAATAGGTGGACACGATGCGACGGACGGACGAGAGGAACTAGGTTTAGGTTTAGGGGCGCTCGATTTTGGCTTATTTGGACGTAGTCCGTTTGAGCTATCAATGGCTGGAGAGGAGTGCAATAGGGTATGCTAGTCCCTACCGCATTTCTTACACCTACCGATGGATCTGCAACCTCCACGCTCATGGGAAGCACCAAGACAATTGGAGCAAACCCGATGCAGAACAACCATGCGCAGCTTCCTCTCCAGCTTCATTCCCCTAAACTTCTCGCAATCACGCAAATGGTGATTCCTCTTGCAAGCCACACACGACGGTTTAGGACGACGACTATTCGAGCCCGGAACGTTAGACGCCGTGACATCAGCAGGAGCTGAATCAGCCCCCGGCGGCGGGACAACTGAGAGCGCCGGTACGACACCCTGAAAGGGCGCGACGACTGGGGCTATCCCGACGTCAGGGGCTTGCTCGACAGCTGGAACCGCCTCATTCGGAGCCTTTACCACGTCTAACTGAACTTCGGCGGAGCCTTTTTCCTCGTCAGACATGGGGACGTCATCCTCGTAGTCAGGGAGGGACACAAATAGCGATCTGATGCTTTCCATTGTTCTACGAAAATATAAATGGCGCGATAGTATTACACAAAAAAAACTTTAAATTACTGGGTCAAAGTGACCAGCTTTACTATAGGTCGTCTTACAACACCGTTTCCCGTTCGAATATCCGCGACTCTAACGCGACCGTCAATACCCGGATGGACGTTATTTACCCGACCTAATTTCCACGAAGGAAGTGGGAGGCAGTTGTTCGTCTCGAATAACAACTAAATCGCCTATTTGAACATCGCGCTGTGGAAATTTCCATTTATATCTTTTATGCAAACTTTTCAGATACTCATCTTTCCACCGTAGGCAGAATTGTTGAGTAAAAGCCTTAATTTTCCTAAATCGATTCACGATGTGCAATGAAGTTTCTTCTATGACCGGCTCCGGTGGAGCCAGAATCGGCGACCCTATCAGAAGGTGACCCGGCGTAAGCGCCACCGGATCATGTGGATTGTCAGACATAGGACACAGAGGACGGCAATTCAAACAAGCTTCGATTCTGGAAAGAACCGTTGAAAATTCTTCAAACGTATATTTGAAGTTTTGTGCTTGCTTGCGGAAATGCAGCTTAAAGCTTTTCACAGCAGCTTCCCAAAGCACACCCATATGAGGGGCTCCGGCAGGAATGAACTGTCATGAAAGTTCTTGATACTGGAATGCGGAACAAACCTGATCTCGACTCTCACGAAGCACACACTTGAAATCCCGTTCCAATTCCATAGAAGCACCAACGAAATTAGTGCCGTTGTCCGAAAATATCGATTTTGGACAACGACGACGAGAAATAAATCTATGAAATGCGGCTAAAAAGGTTGTCGTTGGCAAATCTAAAGTAGCCTCGAGGTGTATTGCTTTCGTAGAAAAGCAAACGAAGACGCAAACGTAACCTTTTGTTATTCTACATGCCCTACCAGTAAAAGATTTAACTTCGAAAGGACCCGCGAAATCTACGCCAGTAGTGACAAAGGGCCTTGTGATAACAGTTCTCTCCGGAGGAAGAGCGGCCATAATTTGAGTACAAGATCGCCTTCTGTCTAACCAGCAGCGTTTGCAACGATTCATGGTCGTTCTGACTAAAGAAGTCAGACGTGGAATCCAATATTCAATACGCAGAATGCGAAGCATTAACTGGTTTCCACCATGAATAGTTATCACATGAAAATAATAACAGCAAAATAATTGGATGTTGCTCGGAATATGA
The DNA here is from genome assembly GCA_947397865.1 of Polietes domitor. Lineage (NCBI taxonomy): Eukaryota > Metazoa > Arthropoda > Insecta > Diptera > Muscidae > Polietes > Polietes domitor. The sequence goes on along the minus strand of OX377620.1, from coordinate 152,775,705 downwards.
CAGACTGGGCGATCTAACCAGTCTCCCATATAGCCGCATGACCCCCGCTTCATCCAGGAATGGATTTAGCGGCAAGAGCGAACTCTTAATCCCTAATATCCCATTGAGCGCTATCTAAGCGGAGCCATTGTAGTCCATGCCACCAAATCTGAAACGTGGCTAGCTCTGCAGGCGAAAGCCCGCGGCTACCTAGATCAGCAGAGTTATCCTCAGACCGCACGTGATACCAATTGTGGCCACCTACATTCTCCTGAATCCTGCATACACGATTAGCAACAAATGTAGTCCACGTGCAGGGAGTTTTCCTAAGCCAAGAAAGGACGATCGTAGAATCAACCCAACAATAAACTCTTTGAAGATCTATATCTATTTCCCTCATGATGGTTTTCAACAACTCGGACGCCAATACAGCGCCACAAAGTTCTAAACGTGGCAAAGAAATTGATTTAAGTGGGGCAACTTTTGTTTTACCCGAAAGTAAATGAGTAGTAATATCCCCATTTGGTGCTACAATTCGAATGTAGACCACCCCCGTATGCCTTTTCTGAGGCATCAGAAAAAACATGAAGTTCAGCTGAGCAACTGGGAGAATAACGAACCCACCGAGGAATCTTAATGGAATTCACTTCCTGGTAGGTATCCACAAACCTATTCCATTCAAGTTCCGTCGTAGACGGAAGTGAATCATCCCACCCAATATTGTCAAGCCAAATTCGCTACATAATTATCTTTGCCAGTACTATCACCGGGCCTAACGAACCTACAGGATCGAACAATCTTGCAATAGTGGACAACACTTCCCGTTTTGTATAGTTAGATTTTCGCTTTCTTAACTTAGCATTCCAAAGAATGCCTAAAGGCTTAGAACTACTAGCTTCCACGAAAGTGAGAAGCTTCGCATCGACTAAATGTTCCGTAGGGAAACATTCTAAAATAGTCCGGTCATTCGACATCCATTTCCTCAATTCGAATTTCGCAGAAGACAAAGCGGAAATTAATTGATCACGAGAGGTCAATGCAGTCTCCAGATCATGGTAACCCGTTAAGACGTCGTCAACGTACATGCACTTTCGTAGAATGTGTGCAGCATGGGGGAATTCGCCTTCAGAGTCATCGGCCAGTTGTAATAACGTCCGTATGGCTAGGTATGGAGCACAGTTAACTCCAAAGGTCACCGTCTGCAGCTCATAATCTTGAACAATCTTTTGAGGAGAATCCGTAAAGAGTATTCTCTGCAGAGGAGTATGGGCCGAATCGACTCTAATCTGGCGGTACATCTGAGTAATATCGCAGTTGAAAACGAATCTAAATAGTCTCCACCTCAGAATGAGGAGAACTAGATATAATTGCAAGGTCGGACCTATATGAAGAATATCGTTAAGACTCTTCCGATTTGTTGTTTTATTTGAGGCGTTAAAAACCACTCGAAGTTTGGTAGTCTTTTTATCCGGGTTAAGTACCGGATGATGAGGCAAGTAACATACTGTGGGGATTGCCGAAGAAGGGGCTGAAACTGGCCTCATATGGTTCAAGTCCAAATATTCCCTTACCACCCCGTCATAAACTGTTTTGATATGTGGTTTTCTCAGGAGAGAGGCCTCGTTGCGCAGAAATTGTCGTAAACAATTTCCCCTTGATTGTCCTAAGTCCAGTTGTCCGCAGAATTCAGATTTAATGGGAAGTGTAACGGGTCGTCAGTTTATAATTGTCTTCACAAAATTTGTCCGAAGGAGAAAACATAGACCTTCTCGGGGTCTCCTCAAGTTCCCAAAATCGAAGAAGATTCTTGTTAAGATTATCTTCTTCGGCGAACTCAATGGAGGTAGAAAAAACTCGAATGCAAGAAGAGGAAACGGGACCAGTAATAATCCAGCCAAAGACCGTGTTTTGCGCGATCAATGAACCTAATACGTTTTGAAGAGTTCCTTCCAAGAGAATTCTCGGATAAAGATCTGCTCCCAGTAAAAGGTCCACAGGTCGACAATCAAAAAGATGCGTATCGGCCAAACGAATGTTTGGCAAACGAGAAGTCACATCTGATTTCGTTGAAAAAGATGGCAAGTTGCCAGAAATATGCGGAAGAACTAAGGCATTAGTTTCCATCAACAGCGCCGTATCCAAAATAGACCCTATACACAAAGAACATATTTTTCGAGAAGTAGCCGAGAATGACTGATTTACACCCGATATTCTAGCCTGAGTGGAACTGACCGGAATGTTGAGGCGATTTTGCAATCGTTCCGTAATGAACGAAGCCTCTGACGCCGGGTCGATAAGAGCCCGAGCTGGGTACGAAGTACCTTGGTGTACGATATTTACCATCGCTGTCCCTAATAACACAGTTCTATCCTGCGAAGCATGATATACCTGTTATAGCACCAGATGAACCTCCAGAAGAAGAGAAGAAGAAGTTTGGAGATGACTAAGACACTTATCGTACCTGTCCTTAACATTACTCCATAATGTTCTCGCTTCTGAACCCTGTATTTCAAGGGAATATATGTCGAGGTCTTCATCCCGTAGGGTTGAATCAGTTGCTCTGATAAAGCATCAGTTGCTCTGATAAAGAAGTCGAGTGGAGTGAGAGGCATATTGAACCATGCGAGAATTAAGTAAAACCCAAAAAGGAAAACTTTGCTAAATATATTAAAAAATACCAGGAATATACACGTAAGTGCCAAATGAATGAAAACTATTCAAAGTTATCCAAAAAATATTTCAGAAAGAAATCCAAAAACATTCACAGTGTACCGAAAAATACCCTGATTATTTTGAAAAAGCACGAAAATGCTAAATGAATGAAAAATGTCCAGTAGTAAGGTAGAACGAAACCCCAAAAATTTTATTTAGAAGCACGAAAATGCCCCAAAATATTTCTCTGTAACAGAAAGTCAATGGAAAAATCGAAAAAAAAATATATAAATTCCTATGTATGTTCACTTGACCTAGAGTAGGGTGCACGGACTGTATGATGCCGAACCGAACCGAAAACCGAACATTTTTTAAAATATTTTTCTGACAGTGTAGAAGACCGACTGTAGGGTACACGGTGTCGCGAAACCAACATTTTTACTACATCCGGATAGTCCAACAATAATACTACCCGAGATACGAAACGGAAAAAATTCAAATGTAACCAATAACGACCCACGCTAAAAAAATTTCAAATCTCACCGAGAACGACCCGCGCTAATAAATAAGAGAAAATATATGTATGGCTGTGTGTGTATTGACGTACTTATGTACTCTTTCATACGCTGACCGTTGGGTATGATGATGTTGTTTTGCAACTTCGAACCGTATGATAAGCAAATGTATGTTGTTGTTGTTTTGTTTATTCTTCTTTTAACCGAGAGTTACAAAAAACCACCACCGATCAACGTTGAAAACCCAGCACTTTATTTATCTGTTTCAATAATTACACAGTGCAACACGAAAAAAAATAACCATATACGGACACCGCTACATGATAAAAGACCAAAAAAAAGACCCGTGTTTTTTTCCCCCCCAAAGTCATGCACTTTTTTTTATGGGCCCCCAGAGATTTGAGGCCTCGGTGTAATTTTTGGAAAAAAGTGATCATATTCTCAGGCTCATATCTTGCAAACCGTTCGGAATTTTGATTTACTCTCTGAGGCAAAGTTCTAGCTCTTGTCATAAAGAACAAAAATTGTGAAAATATAAAATCAAAAAAACTTCATCTTCAAGGTCAAAATCGCAAAAAAAACTTAAAAAAATTCAATTTTTTTTAACCTTTTTTCCCCTGTTCAGGTCCATAGGTAGCAAACCGCTGAAAATTCAGGGAAACAATCAACTACAAAAATGTACCTAAGATCTCAATAAACAACTTTCTAGAACATATGAACTTCCTAGGAATTATTCTTAACACCGTTTAGGTAGCGCTTAGGTAGCCGCAAAATTGAAAAATTTCCCAAAAATTAGATTTTTTTCCTTTCACTGTGCAACATTTTTGAAGTCATTTCAAAATAAGTTTGAAGATGAAGTTTTTTTGATTTTATATGTTCACAATTTTTGTTCTTTATGACAAGAGCTAGAACTTTGCCTCAGAGAGTAAATCAAAATTCCGAACGGTTTGCAAGATATGAGCCTGAGAATATGATCACTTTTTTCCAAAAATTACACCGAGGCCTCAAATCTCTGGGGGCCCTAAAAAAAAAGTGCATTACTTTGGGGGAAAAAAAAAACACGGGTCTTTTTTTTTTGGTCTTTTATCATGTAGCGGTGTCCGTATATGGTTATTTTGAAATGACTTCAAAAATGTTGCACAGTGTTATTAACAGCACACTTTTCTCTTATTTCACCAGAGATACAAGCCGACCGATTTTAAGCCGACAAGCCGCCGCCGCCGCCGCATGTTTCTGCACGAGCCGCGCCGCCGCCGGCTCAAATCGACTCATCGACTCATATCGACTTCAACCACGCCGCCGTGATTTGACAGAGTTCTAGCTCAGTCAAATCTTACTACCAAAATAGAGAACCCACTTAAAATTACAAAAGAAAATATAAATGTCAACTTAGACAACCTACTGCTGTGAAATATATTGATCTTTCTTTCATTTATATAAGTCAATTCCAGTACGTGTGTTCACGTGTTCCTATAAATAACAATATCTATTGTGCTTCTTTAGTGTGTCAAAGTAGGTAGAGTATTATCATTCTTTGGAAGGATTATGATATTCAAGAACGTCTGGTCAAATATGCCTCACATGAAAAGCTGTAATTGCAAAAATATTTATTAAATTTATTTATTTATATTATGAATTTTGGGAATGGATTCCTTCTCACAAAAAATAATTGTATGGGTTAACAATTAGGGTATCCAACCGATTAAATTTCCATCCATATCCATATTCGAAAAAAGTCAATGGATAACTTCTGATATTATCTCATTTAAGGGAATGTTCTTTATTTTGATAAGATATTAGGATTTTTGTCAACTTCTAATGAATTTCGAATTTGATGTTACAATTTTTAATTAAAATCAGATACATAATAAACGTTCAATATATAGTTGAACTACCCGTAAACTGCCGTATCTTGTCTATATAACTCTTATTAATTATATTTTATTTAAGTGGACAATTGTTCGATTTATCGGTTAATCGAATAACTCTCGACTTCATTATTCGATTAATTGGAAATTTTTTGTTTTCAAATAAACGAAAAATCCATTAACATAAACGTCCGAATAATTGGATACCCTAATAACAATATTAAATTATTGGAACATTGGCTAATATTAACGAATATTGAACTACTTGCCAAAAAAATAAAAGAAAATTGTTCCTTCTATTTCCCCAAAATTGTCAAATAAATAGGGGTATTCGAATGACTGAATGAGCCAGTAAATCAGCCGAAAGCCGCCGACCCATTTTGAACAGCGCCGCCGCCGATAATTATGGTTCGGCTTGTAACTCTGTATTTCACTCACTGATAAATATTTTGAATATGCGTCGGCAATATTTTAATATTTATCTTTATTTTCGCGTAACGAAAATATGTTCTAATGTACGGATGTATGTCCGTCCGTCTGGATGTATGAGAATCACACAAAGACACAAACCGACGCGGTACCGATGTTGTAAAACGACCGTTTTATTATTATTTTTTTTCGGAAATATATTTCTTTATAAATAAACAAAACGCTATATGCTCACTTTTAAATAAAACTGACAATACGCACCTTTTGTTAATAATATATATGATGAAGATGGGTGAAAGAAGATGGCTGATTAATGTCAGGAGTCAGGTTTGCCTTTTAAGAAAAAATAAAAACCAATTAATTGCTGGAAGCAAGTATCCGGCTCGTGTGGACCAATGTTAGCGTAGCAAGTATGAAAATAAATAAAAAACACGAAAATTTGATATTTTCAAATAAAACTCAATTCAATTTATTGCCGTAAACAATATTACCTTTTGTACAAAAGTTTGTGAGGGTGTTGTATGGACGAAATCCAAAGAACAAGAGATTTACAATATAACAAGTAAAACTAAACATCGTATTTCTGTCCTCGAGACTCTACTTGAACTATGTCAGTGAACAGCAAAGTGTCTCTACTTTGAATTAGTTGAATTATTGCTGAGTTGGCGCTTTGTTCCCGTGCCTTTTGAGTTTTGTGAAATATTTATTTGAAACGTATTAAAACGCCTGTCTTGTTTATTATTATCAGATCCTATCTATTTTTAGATGCGCTAGGTTTTATATTTCCAACTGACTCTAGGGTCTTGAATTTGTGTGTCAAAAACTTATCAAATTCTGTCCAAGTTGGAAGTGTCGTACAATCTTTTAGAGAATTTTCAAATTCTTCTAGGAAATTTCTAGGTAGCTTTGTTGTGCTAAGGAACGCTAAGATTGGGTCCCATCCCCCGGTGTCAATATTTAATGTATTCAACGTTTGAATTAAACTAAACTGAATCTGCGGAAACATGAGGCAAATTAAATTGAGTCTTAGGCTGTTCATTAACCTGCACCCGCTTGTTTTCATATCTGCTATGATACAGTGATTCCTAAGTTTCGTTTTGTCAATTGGTTTTTCTCCTGTATCCACCACTCGATCGCAGCACTCCAAACACGCCCGTTTGACTTGGTCCCATAGTGAATTGAGTTCAACCCTCAGAATTTCGAGCCCATGAATGCTGTCCTCGGTCTTCGAGACGGAGAAGACGCACTCGAAATCGACTAAATCGTTCACGCAATTAGCAAACTTTTCACATAAAATTGTGTCCATGGCAAATTTTCGTACTTTCTGCTATAAAGTTTTTGAATCCGTTAAAAACGTAAAGAAAACTTGAAGCGCCCACTTTAATTTTTGCCAAATACTTGAGTTTATCTTGTGAATGCAACAAAATTATTCAGAAAAATAATATTTTCAAAAATCTTGGAGTTGGGGTCTCTTACCAGGATACCACGTAAGTTTTTATACCAATAAAATGCTGGGACTAGTGTAATTGGGGTCTATTGTCAGGAACCAATTAATTTTTACAACAATAATTGCGTTGGACCGTAAAATTTGACCGATAAAATTTTCCAGTGACAAAAGTCTATTGTCTCGCAAGCCAAATTTTGTTAAAACATTCGAATTATTCTCACATATGTGTCTCTTCCATAGAATCTCAACCAGTAATTTCCTCTTTTTCTTTCTTAATTATTTTTTCCTTAAAAAGGTTGTATTTAGGGTCTGCGGTACTAACAACGCAAATTTCCACCAAATTACGAAATTTTTAATTTTTTATAGTTAGGCTTTGCCATCAGCTTTTCTTCGAGTTATCTTCATTTGCCTGCAACGACGAACAAATTTCAATCAAATTAAGAAATTTTTTGCATTTATCTTCATTTGCCAGCAACGACGAAAAAATTCAATCAAATTAAGATATTTTTAATTTTTTGCAGTTATCTTCATTTGCCAGCAACGACGAAAAATTTTTAATCAATAAATTTTTTTTTTAAATTTTTTGTAGTTAGGCTTATTTGCCAACAGCAATGAACAAATTTCAATTAAATTAAGAAATTTTAACTTTTTTGTAGTTAGGCTTATTTTCCAACAGCAACGAAAAAAATCAATTAAATTAAGAAATTTTAATTTCTTGTAGTTAGGCTTATTTGCCAACAGCGGCGAACAAATTTCAATCAAATTAAGAAATTTTTAATTTTTATAGTTGGTTTCATTTGCCAGAAATGTCGGAAAAATATAATTTAATAATTGCACGCAAATTGAGATTTTTCGTGGTTAGTGTATTCAAAAAAACAAGGTAACTTTCCGTAAAAATTTTCCCGAAAAGTATTGTCAGCGCAAGATCTCGTCAATGTGCAGGAGTATCTATGGGGTCAAGCAAAGACGGCGGTTTATCTCAATATACAGACAATGTAGTAATATTTGATCAATCCGACAAATTTAGAATCACAAGGGGGGTCGTGGCAAATAAGTGTCAAATAATTTTCCAAATATAAAGGGTGTGTGGCAAATCTGCACGAAATGCACGTAACAACTAGGCAAGAGCATACAGGGACATATTACATTGTTAAACAACAAGACTTCCTTCCATACGATAGCATGACGTGACTCAAGTTCTAGCACCCTATATTCTCATCTGGTTGTTGCGTGATGTAAAATAATGTAAATATGTATGTGTTTCGGGTACCTAAGTCCTTCTTCTTGCCGTCCCTCTTGTTGCTAGGTTTTTATCGCGGCTGCTGATGACGGTGTCGTTGCTGTGGACCATTATTACGGTACCTTGTTTTTCAACGTTTTGAATAAAACAATGTTCGGTTTTATAATTTTTGTTGTTTTAGTTTTATACACTATAAGTTCAAGATAACCCCATACAGTTTGAGATCGATACGGGATCGGAAACCAAAAAAAAAATCAAACGAAAAAACTAAAACAAATGAAGTATTGCTGGGTAACTATACCTGCATATACACATACTTACATATGCAACTCAATGAGATGCTTGTAAGATGGCATGTGTGCTTTATTACTTGGTGCGATTTTTTAAACGCAAATTCGGCAAGTGAGTTGTGCTTCTCGTTCGTTTGTGAGAATCATCTCCTTATAGAGACCGGGTTTGATGTTGAAAAGTCGCTGCGAAGCCACTTGAAAAGAGTTTTGACATGGTCGAAATCATGATCGTGGTAGTCTGCAGCCAAGTAATAAATGTCACCATGCCATTTGTAAATAAATTTGCATTCTATTAAATATAGAAGCAAAATGGTCTTGAGCCAGGACAATATCCCAGTTCAAATCAAATATTGATTACAGACCAAAAAATGAAAACGATAAAACTAAAACAAATGAGCGTTGGCACGGCAGAAGTATTGCTGGGTAACTATACCTGCATATACACGTACTTAAATATGCAACTCAATGAGATACTTGTAAGATGGCATGTGTGCTTTATTACTTGGTGCGATTTTTTAAACGCAAATTCGGCAAGTGAGTTGTGCTTCTCGTTCGTTTGTGAGAATCATCTCCTTATAGAGGCCGGGTTTGATGTTGAAAAGTCGCTGCGAAGCCACTTGAAAAGACTTCTGACATGGTCGAAATCATGATCGTGGTAGTCTGCAGCCAAGTAATAAATGTCACCATGCCATTTGTAAATAAATTTGCATTCTATTAAATATAGAAGCAAAATGGTCTTGAGCCAGGACAATATCCCAGTTCAAATCAAATATTATGAAGTATATAAATGGCCAGACTACAGTGCTGTAGTGGATAAGGCGTTTTTTCTTATGTCGCAATTTTGATAGCAGAGAGTATGGAGAATAAATCGAAATTGTGGTCTAAGGATTTGATAGATGGAAAAAGCAAATTTCTGTTTTAATCAAACTCATAATTTAAAAATCGTGCGGACTTTTCTCATTGAAGGTGGGCGAGGCCAGGTGTCTTGGTAATTACTATAAGATTTTGAATCAATTCTGAAATAGAAGAACGATTCTGAGGTTTCGTAGATTGTTCTGTAAGTAGAGATAATCCATGGCCGTGCGTCTGGGGGTTCCACCCCACAGAGAGGTATGGAACATATACTTTTTAAAACCATGTAGATTTCTGAAGCAATAAAATATAGAATTTTTAAGTTCTTTTTAAAATAACTTGTCTGAAATGGTAATTTTGCAGTAAAATCAAGAAAACACGAAAATTACATAAAAATCGTGGACACTTTCTTGCATTTCGTACAAAGGTTATGAAAAATACGAACATACTAAACGAATTGTGCCAATTTCAAGTTTGTGTAATGCTAATCTAATTATTTTTTGTGTATTCAGCGATTGCCCGAAAGTAGTGTAACTTTATGGGAACAGAGTGTGAAGAATAAGTCGGCTTTGTTTTCATGGAAAGATTTGGATCTCTTTCTTACGGAAAGGATACAAACTCTGACATGTCTTCGTGATATAAAGGGTATCGATTCGACGAAAAAGCCAGACGGTAGGTGCGCATTTTACAAATGCTGGCCCATCTGGATCTTCTCGTTTTCATCGGAACAAACTATGTATTCTCTGGCCCACATAATCTCACCAACTTCGTGATTGCCCACGATTTGATAACCTATGTTGTCTCCTTCGGACAAATTTTATGAAGATAATTACAAACTGACGACTCGTTACATTCCATTTACACTTCCCATTAAATCTGAATTCTGCGGACAACTTGACTTATGACAATCAAGGGGAAATTGTTTACGACAATTTCTGCGTAACGAGGCTTCGCTCCTGAGAAAACCACATATCAAGACGGCCTATGACGGGGTGGTAAGGAAATATTTGGACTTGAACCATATGAGGCCAGTTTCAGCCTCTTCTTCAGCAACCCCACAGTATGTTACTTGCCTCATCATCCGGTAATTAACCCGGATAAACTGACTACCAAACTTCGAGTGGTTTTCAACGCCTCAAATAAGACTCTTCCGACCTTGTAATTAGATTTAGTTCTCCTCATTCTGAGGTGGAGACTATTTAAATTCGTTTTCAACTCAGTTGCACCGCCAAATGAGAGTCAATTCGGCCCATACTCCTCTGCAGAGAATACTCTTTAGGGATTCTCCTCAAAAGATTGTTCAAGATTATGAGCTGCAGACGGTGACCTTTGGAGTTAACTGTGCTCCATATCTAGCCATACGGACGTTATTACAACTGGTCGATGACTCTGAAGACGAATTTCCCCATGCTGCACATATTCTAGGAAAGTGCATGTACGTTGACGACGTTTTAACGGGGTACCATGATCTGGAGACTGCATTGACCTCTCGTGATCAATTAATTTCAGCTTTCTGCGAAATTCGAATTGAGTAAATGGACGTCGAATGACCGGACTATTTTAGAATGTTTTCCTACGGAACATTTAGTCGATGCGAAGCTTCGCACTTTCATGGAAGCTAGTAGTTCTAAGCCATTGGGTATACGTTAGAATGCTCAGTTAGATTTATTCTATTTCAATATGACTCATCTCGAGTGAAAATCAAACTATTCAAAACGTGAAGTGTTGTCCACTATTGCGAGATTGTTCGATCCTGTAGCTTGGTTAGGCCCGGTGATAGTACTGGCAGAGATAATTACGCAGCGAATTTGGCTAGATAATATTGGGTGGGATGATTCACTTCCGTCTACGACGGAACTGGAATGGCAGAAATTTGTGGATACATACCAGGATGTGAATTCCATTCAGATTCCTCGGTGGGTTCGGTATTACCCCAATTGTTCGGCAGAACTTCATGTTTTTTCTGATGCCTCAGAAAAGGCATACGCGGGCTGGTCTACATTCGAATTATAGCACCAAATGGAGACATTACTACTCATTTACTTTCGGATAAAACGAAAGTTGATCCACTTAAATCGATTTCTTTGTCACGGTTAGAACTTTGTTGCGCTGTGTTGACGTCCGAGTTAGTGAAAACCATTATGAGGGAAATACATATAGATCTTCAAAGAGTTTATTGTTGGACCGATTCTACGATCTTTCTTGGCTTAGGAAAACTGGTTTCATGTTCGGTCTGAGGATAACCCTGCTGATTTAGGTAGCCGCGGGCTTTCGCCTGCAGAGCTAGCCACGTCTCAGACTTAGTGGCACGGACCACAATGGCTCCGCTTAGATAGCGCTCAGTGGGATATTAGGGATCTAGCTCCTCTCGACACCGATATTGAATTACGTGCTGTAAAGAGTCATGCTTCGTTCTTTACGAACTATGAGGATATCCTTGAATGATTTTCGTCTTTGGATAGAGCTTTGCGTGTTTTGGCATACATTTTCGATATTTTTATAGAACTCATCCTCCACATAGGGGTCATAATCTTTTCCAAGATTTTCGAGTTCTAAGCTGAAAGCCGTCAGACTACGTCTGGCTTCACTGGCTCAGAAGGCACTTTTCGCAGACGAATATGATTGTTTGTTGCACAAGATACCATTAGATCGTAAGAGTTCGCTCTTACCGCTAAATCCATTCCTGGATGAAGTGGGGGTCATGCGGCTACACGGGAGGTTGGTTAGATCACCCAGTCTATCATATTCCGAACAGCATCCAATTATTTTGTCTTATGCAAGTAGACTTACTCAGCTTTTGGTACAGTTTTTTCATGTTATAACTATTCATTGTGGAAACCAGTTAATGCTACGTATTCTGCGTATTGAATATTGGATTTCCCGTCTGACTTCTTTAGTCAGAACGACCATCAATCGTTGCAAACGCTGCTGGTCAGGCAGAAGGCGATCGTGCACTCAGATTATGGCCGCTCTTCCTCCGGAGAAAACTCCTATCACAAGGCCATTTGTCACTACTGGCGTAGATTTTGCAGGTCCATGTAGGATAACGAAAGGTTACGTTTGCGTCTTCGTTTGCTTTTCTACGAAAGCAATACACCTCGAGGCAATCTCAAATTTGTCAACGACAACCTTTTTAGCCGCATTTCATATGTTTATTTCTCGTCGTGGTTGTCCAAAATCGATATTTTCAGACAACGACACTAATTTCGTTGGTGCTTCTATTGAATTGGAACGGAATTTCAAGTGCGTGCTTCGTTAGAGTCGAGATCAGGTTTTTCCGCATTCCAGTATCAAGAACTTTCATGGCAGTTCATTCCTGCCGGAGCCCCTCATATGGGTGGGCTTTGGGAAGCTGCGGTGAAAAGCTTGAAGCTCCGTTTCCGCAAACAAGCTCAAAACTTCAAATATACGCTTGAAGAATTTCCAACGGTTATTTCCAGAATCGAGGCTTGTTTGAATTCCCGTGCACTAAGTCCAATGTCCGACAATCCACATGATCCGGTGGCGCCTTCGCCAGGTCACCTCAGAATCCCTCCCCATGTCTGACGAGGAGGGAGGCTCCGCGAAGTAAAGTTAGACGTCGTAACGGCTCCGAATGAGCCGGTTCCAGCTGTCGAGCATTCCCCTGTCGTCGGAATGACCCCAGTCGTCGAGCCCTTTCAGGGTGTCGTACCGGCGCCCACGGTTTTCCCGTCGCCTGGGGTAGATTCAGCTCCTGCTGATGTGTCTAGGACTTCTAACTTACCGGGCTCGAATAGTCGTCGTCCTAAGCCGTCGTGTGTGGTATGTAGGAGAAATCACCTTTTGCGTAATTGCGAGCAGTTTAGGGGAATGAAGCTGGAGAGGAAGCTGCTCATGGTGGTTCTGAACAGGCTTATGGCCGTCGGATGCTCCGCGTCCAACCGCTGTTGCTGCGTCAGCACTAATAATGAACATTCAGCCCATAGTTACGCTAGGGCCCAAAATGGTCATTCAGTTGAAGATGCCGAATCGGTTAATTCCGGCTTGGGACTTTGGTCCGGAAACTGCAGCTAAGCTCTGCCGCGGTGAACCAAGACCCTTTCTGTCGTATAGCGGCCATTTCGTCATATCACGCAGCGCAGCAGCTTGTTTTTTTCGGCAAGGGTGACCGATTTGACAAGTGTGATAACTCCGTCGGTGTCTGCAACGGAGTGTTCGGGAACATTTTGTGGGGCTCCAACTAGCCGATCCCCAGTTCTTTCGAGCTGGACATATCGGCCTAGTCCTTGGTCCCGAGGTGTATCCAAGAGTTATGAGCACCCTAATTTGTTCGAGTCCGGTTTTTCATGGGCGCAGCTCACTATGTTTCGCTGGGTCCTATCAGGTCCATGTCCGGCATAGTGAGGGTGGTAGTAGGACCACATCAAGGCTGGCCTTACTGGTCGTCGTATGGTGTGGTCAACAGTACTTCTGGGCTCTACGAGCTGTGGTACTGTAAAAATGGGCTCTACGAGCTTTATAGGTTTTTTATTAATTAGTATGTAAGATGAATGAAGTCGAAAATAAATGATGATACAAACTGACAAATACCCCTTTTATTTCCCTTAGCAATAAGTGTATGTACATATTTATATTTCATGAGGTTTTGATTGAAATTGTTTAATTTTACTTTACAACATAGCGGGATGTTGCAAGGCGGGCGGCAATGTTTAATTACAAATGTTGTCCTTCTCAGTTTCCAACATTTCTTAGTGTGCGGCCTACGGTCAAATTACATTCCTTTATTTATTCCCCTACGTTAGATCTCTAGTCTATTACTTTCTCAATTCGATTTTGTGATATTACGCACAAAAACAGTAGTAACACCTTCTAACGAGTAGCGATTGCACTGAGTGCCGCCTTCTCCATCTAAGCTTTGCTTTAGTTTACTCGTTATTTTTGTAAGTTACTCGTTAATTGGATTTCGTCCACACAACATCACCACAAACTTTTGTACAAAAGGTAATATTGTTTACGACAATAATTTGAGCAGAGTTTTATTTGGAAATATTAAATTTTCGTATTTTTATTTATTCTTTAGTCTTGCTCCGCAAACATTAAGCATTTGTAGCCTTGGAATTGGGATTTTTTATAAATTTTTCATTTGGATTTCTTTTGACGCACAAACAAAACGACATCAAAAATGACAACGTCAACATAAATGCAAGTTGTATGAACGGGTTCAGAAAATTGAGAATGGACTTGTTGTGGCTGACCAGAATAAGATGCGACGTGGTCGCTTGATCATCATATTGAGTGTCAATATGGAACGGTTTGACGGCTTGACGTTGTATGGTAAATCTTTCAAACGTTTTATGCGATAAGTTTACAGAATTTAAGTTGTATATGTTGATATAGATTCAAACCGCGTTAATCGCGTTACTCTAGTAATTTTTAAATTATTGTATGGATTGCCTGTGTAATTTTAAAGCTACTGAGAGACATATTTTGAGTACTCAAAATATGTCTAATTCCTGATACCTTTGAAATTATTTGACGATTTTTTTGACTTTATTTTACGTACTTCAAAATTATTTTTCATAACTTAAACTTATTGTGCGTAAATCACCAATTCAATCAATTCAAAGTACTTATATATTCAAAGTACAATATATTTACGCGATTTGAATCTATATCAACATATACAACTTAAATTCTGTAAACTTATCGCATAAAACGTTTGATAGATTTACCATACAACGTCAAGCTTAGATGATCTGGAACGTCGCTGGCGACAGCTGGTTCAGATTTATGAGTCTGAAATGACTTGCGAAACTCACTCACTCGAAATTCAGTACGTCAAAACGTATAAATAGTGTAAGGCACAAATACTTCATCTGCTTCAAATTGAGAAGCAGAAGTCTAAGAAATCTCACTCAAAAGATGAAAAGTCAGGACATGTGAAATTGCCCCTTGCGACACAGAATTATTCACGGGTGGTTATGATAAATAGCCCAGTTTTAGAGACATGTTCTCTATCATTTATTGTAAGCATCCAAGGCTATCCCCAGCGCAGAAATTGTTCCATCTGAGAGCAAATCAGATCGTTAAAAGATTTGCACTTACGGATGACAATTAATCATTAGCCTAGGACAACGTTATTAGAATAAACGCATTCTCATCAATCACCAACTAAAGAAAATTTTCGAAATCCCATTTCGTCAGAAAATGGTAAATCCTTAAGGAATCTACAATACACAGTTAATAACTGTTTGTCGGTACTTAAAACTATTGTACGTATCTGTGATATAATGGGACCCCATTCTGGTTTGCTGGGTATCCTCAAAGTTGCCAGATGAAAATTCTATTGACAATCATAAGGAGATGCCATCATGGGATCAACTTAATGATTTTATTTTAAAACGATTATATTTACTGGAGTCGATTTCTGATATTCGAAAACCGGCGTCTATTTCCTCATCGTCCGCGCAAAGGTCACAAAACTTTCATGTGAAATCAGATACCACATTTCGACCGTGTAAAGTCTGTCGACAAGACCATGCGCTTCGAACATGCCCAAAATTTGATCGATGAGCCTGATCGAGAAAAATAAGGTTGTAAAAGATTATAGAGTTTGCAAAAACTGTCTGTCCTACGCAAATGCAAGAAGTGCTAAACCAAACATCACACTATGCTGTATCCTGAAACTGGTCACTGGTCACACTTCACAGGACACAACTTCAGACAGGCAGACCGAGTACGTCCCATTTTCGACGAGATCCGCATTTTAACCCCCAACCGTTCCATATTGACACTCAATATGATGAACAAGCGACCACGTCGCTTCTTATTCTGGTCAGCCACAACAAGTCCATTCTCAATTTTCTGAATCAGGAGAAAACACAATCCTTCCCACCGCCCTAATAGACATTAAACATCTTGGAATAACCTTCACAATTCGAGCATTTATTGATCAGTGATCACAAGAAACGTTCGTGTCGAGTCGAATAATTAAACACTAGTCCATTTCTGCTAGGAAAACTTTCACGAAGATTTCTGGACTAGGGGGGACAGTTCTTGAACATTCCAATAATATTTGTAATCTCAAGTTGAAATCCAGGAAATCGTTGTTTTCACTGAGCAACAGGATTACAAATCTTAATCGTCTCATGCCATCTTTTACACGAATTTGCGACTGGGATATGTTAAATCAATTGGATTTAGCAGATCCATACTTTCATAAACCTGTTGGAATAAATCTGATCGAAAGTGACATTCTCCCACTGATTCTAAAATGTGGCATACAAAAGAGTATCCTGGCAACTTTCTAGCTCAGAACTCCGAATTTGGATGGTTCATTAGAGGAAATACATGGTGAACGGAAAATTACTGCAGCAGACTTATGGTGCGAACAATTTTATAGGGAATCTACCATTCGTAGAGATGATGGAAGATATATTGTTCATCTACCGTTTAAAGAGTCATTTCCAAAAGACATTTTCTTGGGATCGTCTAGACGCACAGCACTAGCTCAGTTTTTTCGAATGGAAAAAATATTGAAAAACTCCCCGACCTTAGGGGACGCGCGCTACACGCTGTGGTAAAACCTGAAAGCAAATCTACAAAAGTTAGAGTTGTCTTTAATGCCTCAAAGAAAACTACCACTGGTTTTTTGTTAAATGATGTTCTCCAAACAGGTCCCACGCTTCAAAATGATTTAATGAACGTCATTCTCCGATGGCGATTCTTTAAGTAGGTGTTCAATGGGGACATACAAAAGATATACAGGCAAATCTTGGTACACGAAGCTGATCGTCAATTCCAGAGAATTTTATTTCGAAATTCGATGACGCAGCCTGTCCAAGATTTTTCCCTAAAGACTGTCACATTCGGTGTTAACTGTGCTCCATATTTGGCAATACGAACATTGTTGCAATTAAGCGATAACGGCAAAGCTAGTCACCCAAACGCTGCGTCGATATTGCGACATCAAATTTATGTAGATGACATTTTATCTGGGGGATATACGTTGACCAAACCAAGCAAAACCTCAGAGAACTGATAGAGTTGTTAGCATCTGCTGGGTTTCCACTGAAAAAAATCACGATCAATTGCTAACAAATTTGCCCCGGGAAGATCTTCTTGACGAATATTATCTAAAAGTAGAGGATGCTAGTGAAACGAAAACTCTTGGTATAAGGAGGAATGCTATGCCCGACATGTTTTATTATGTTACAAATCCAATTGATATCCGACCAGAAGATTTAACTCAACGAACATTTTTATCCATTGAGGCAAAATTCCTCGACCCCGCTGGCTGGTTAGCACCTATTATCGTCCTGGCAGAGATCCTAGCTGACCTTGGGACTAGGGGTTGCACAGCCTCTGAACTCCAGTCAAATACATTATGGTGGCATGGACCAGAATGGTTTACGAAAAGATTAGAATTTTTGCCACAACAAGAAAATTTGATGAAAGGAAAACGCATATTTTCAATACACAGTCTGAAATGCAGGACATATTGGATCGCTTTTCATCATATACCCGAGCTTTGAGAGTCATATGCTACATGTATCGATTTGCCCAGAAATGTCAAAAGAAACAAAGACCTGCTCTACAAAAAGATTACATAACTACTGAAGAAATCTTATTTGTCAAATATAGACTTCTGAAAATAGCACAAATCTCACATTTTCCATCTGAATCGCAACTATTTAACTCGAAACTGCCAATAAGCCCCAAAAGTAGAATTTTGACTTTAAATCCAGTTCTTGATGAAAAGGAATTGATGAGAGTAAACGGTCACTTGGCGGATTCCGATCTTAGCTACAACGAAAAGCATTCGCTCATACTCCCTGAATCTTCACGGTTCTGCAAACTTTTCGTTGATTTCACTCCCGTAATCCGGCTGAAAAATTCGATAAGAAAATGCAAAAATCTGTGTTATCTATAAACGCCGAATAAGAAACCAAATCATGGCTGCGATGCCTTCTGAAAGATGCACATTTTCCTTACCCTTTACGAACACAGGAATTGATTTGGACGGGCCATTCGATTTGAAGACATCCAGACGCCGAAACCCTAAAATCCAGAAGGGATATGCGGCTATATTTGTTTGCCTCTTCACAAGAGCTATACACCTAGACCTGTTCTAAACTGACATCTAAAGCCTTTTTATCCACCTTCGATCGGTTTGTCGGTCGTCGAGGATTTCCCGCAAAGGTATTTTCAGATAACGGAACGAATTTTGTAGGAGCTAGTGGAGTCTTACACCAAGAATACGAACATTTCATCACATCTGCTGAAAAATCTCTAGTAAACAGTGTCCAGTGTTCAAGCGAATGACAGTTTCTGAACGCAGAGAGACTGTAACAGATAAAGCCTACTGCTTCAACCGTATCTGTGCCCGAAGTCATGCCACGTATGCGACCAACGTCACCACATCCTCCTGCACGTTGATACGCAAAAGAACAAAAAACCGGTCAACTCAGACACGCAAAAGTCACATAAACCACCAGGTCGCCGATCTGAAAGGTGCTGTCCACATCACCATCGTCAACCGTATCCATCCTCATCGAACCACCGAAGTTCAACAAGAAAAATCCAAAACCGTTCGAAATACGACCGCCGCAGCCCTCAACCCAAACGTTAAAACACATCACAATCTTCCCGAACCGAACAAAAGCGATCCGTCTCGCGATTAGGTGGACGTTCGACCAGTTCCTGCCCACAGTTATCGCCTTTGGGGGCACAGACAAATCAATACTAATGCTGAGCTCTGGTAATACCCATACGGTCATTCTTGAGGAGCTGGTACGGCGTCTAAAGCTTAAAACATCTAAACATGACGGCAAGGAATACTGCACAATGAATCTTCAGTCCTTCCACGACAGTTCGATAAAAATATGTGGAATAGTTCGACAGCAGCTGAACACACAATTGTCAGAAGTCACGAAAGAAAGGAAATTGCAGGGGATTTATAATCACACACTTTCACAGTCCATCCAGCATTGAAGTGATGATTGGCAATGACCAGATTTCGAAGGTGCTTCGAGCTGGCCTAATAAAAACATCCTCGACAATGCCAATCGCACAGAGCACTGCCTTCGGTTGGGCTATCTCAGGAGCATGCCAGTTACAATAATGCAAGAGGCGGCGGCATGTTGAATCGTATTCAACAGTTTAATATATAGGGTGTTTTTTATTGAGGTATAGAACTTCGAATTGAAATAAAACACAAGAAAATCGTTTTAATGTCCATCAATTTGGCTTTATTGGAAGGATAATTTTATGCCATTAATGTTTAAATATGATTTCGGGCATGTGGCCGCCGCGGCTGGCTCGAATATAGCCAATTCTACAGGTCCAATTTTCAACCACTCCAATTGCTGTGCACGGTGGCGAATCGATTCATTCGGGTCCTCTTCAACACTTTGCTCTACAGCGGCAATTGTTTCTTCGGTGCGCACTGTTTGACGTCTCTGCGGATGCGTATTATCACATAGAGTAAACGTAGTGCGAAAACGATCCATCGTTAACCGAATTAATTGCTCTGATGGACGATTATGTCGACCATAAAATGGTGAACTTCGCGAACTGAACCATTACTTTCGAAATAAATTTGCACGATTTGCAAGCGTTGTTCTTTTGTCAACCTGTTCATGATGAAATGGCAAACCAAACTAAATATTAATCACTTGACAGCTGACAAAATGGCCGCCAGTTAAAAAAGTGATGCCAACTTAAAGTTCTATACCCCAATAAAAAACACCCTTTATTATGAATACGGCTTAACTTAATTAATATAATATTAATCAATAAAGTAAAATTTTGAATTTAAATGAATTAATATATTATATTATGAAAAAAGCAGAGTGTACTTTATTACTTGGTGCGATTTTTTAAACGCAAATTCGGCAAGTGAGTTGTGCTTCTCGTTCGTTTGTGAGAATCATCTCCTTATAGAGGCCGAGTTTGATGTCGCTGCGAAGCCTCTTGAAAAGACTTTTGACATGGTCGAAATCATGATCGTGGTAGACTGCATCCAAGTAATAAATGTCACCATGCCATTTGTAAATAAATATGCATTCTATTAAATATAGAAGCAAAATGGTCTTGAGCCAGGACAATATCCCAGTTCAAATCAAATATTGATTACAGACCAAAAAATGGAAAAGGCAGAAGTATTGCTGGGTAACTATACCTGCATATACACATACTTACATATGCAACTCAATGAGATGCTTGTAAGATGGCATGTGTGCTTTATTACTTGGTGCGATTTTTTAAACGCAAATTCGGCAAGTGAGTTGTGCTTCTCGTTCGTTTGTGAGAATCATCTCCTAATAGAGGCTGGGTTTGATGTTGAAAAGTCGCTGCGAAGCCACTTGAAAAGACTTTTGACATGGTTCAAATCATGATCGTGGTAGTCTGCAGCCAAGTAATAAATGTCACCATGCCATTTATAAATAAATTTGCATTCTATTAAATATAGAAGCAAAATGGTCTTGAGCCAGGACAATATCCCAGTTCAGATAACAAATTTTAAAAAATATACACAATAATATATGGTAAGTCCTGTTGAATCATTAATATCTCCGATAAATTGGGTTTTCATGGAAAAAAATACCCCATTTTTTCGTCCTAGGTACGATATCAGTCCTCCCACACAGTAAGTCAGATTCAGAAAATTTTTGGAAGGTACATAAAAGTTGGGATCTACTTTTTCGAGTAATGACACAATTGTTCTACCAAATTTGAGTTTGCAAAAATGCATAGTTTTCGATGCGATTAACAGGGAAATCATTTAGCCGATACTCGGTTAATTGATTAACTGGCGCAATTAAAGCGTTTAATTTTTGATTTATGTTTAAACTTTTTTATTTTTTTGTAATTCTTATTCTAATGACCATGTTTTGTGGGGATTTTTTAATGGACAATTAACCGACATTTTTGTATGTGATTGACTAAATTTCTTTTTATACACTCCACGAGAGTATTATTTTTTTGCATTTGTTTGTAACACCCAGGAGGAAGCGAGATATACCCATTGTTTATTATACCGATCGACTTAGAATCACTTTTCGAATCGATTTAGCAATGTCCGTCCGTCTGTCTGTCCATCTATTCTTGCAATCAAAGTACAGGTCGCAATTGTGGCCAGAACCAAACGAATCTTTGCACAACGAAGTTTTTCGGGATAACGACGAATGCTATTTAATTTGAAGAAAATCGGTTCAGATTTAGATATAGTCCCCATACGATATATAGATATAGTCCCGATTTGAGTCTTTTCACGCTAGATACCACATATTTTAACAGATTTTCTTTAAATTTGGCAATATATCTTATTTTTCGACTAGAGACACCCATGGTGAAAATATGTCAGATCGGTTCAGATTTATATTTAGCTCCGATACAAATTTTCGCTCCCAATTTGACTTTTCCACTCTAGAAACAACATATTTTATCAGATTGTTTTCAAATTTGGCAAAGCATCTTATATATAAACTAGGAACACCATTGGTGAAAATAAGTCAGATCGGTTCAGATTTATATATAGCTCCCATACAAATTTCGCTTCCAATTTGAGTTTTCCGCTCTAGAAACCACATATTTTAAGAGATTTTCTTCAAATTTGGCAAAATATCTTATATTTCTACTAGAAACACCCAGGGCGAAAATGATTCAGATCTGTTCAGATTTATATATAGCTCCCGGCTTGATTTTTCCGCCCCAGAAACCACTTATTTTCACCGAATTTCTTCAAATTCAGCATAACACGTTATACTTGAATTGGAAGAGCCATGTTTTTACATAGCGCCGATACAAATATTCTTCTCGATTTGAAAAATTGTGCAGGTCATATTAGCCTATGAGCAGGAAGCATACAAAAATCCTTCCCGTTTTCAATTTTTTACCGAATTGAATTGTATTCGGATAGAAAGTGGAGTGTATCATATAGTCGGCCCCGCCCGACTTTAACCTTTCCTTACTTGTTATTTTATGCGTCAATTAAGAGGGTAACGCAATTAAACGGGACTCATTTAAACGGGTATTTCCCTGTATACCTTATGTGGGAACTTTTCATATCAGTGTTTTTCGTTCAATTAAGCGGATAAATCAATTATGCGGGGATCAATTAAGCGCAAACTACTGTGAACATAATCTAAACTGACCTCTTAATACCGCAGGTTAAGGATTTTCCCAAAATATTGATTTGTGACGTTGAAAAACCCCAAGGAGGATAGCTTCGTTTAGAGCTTGATGTGTAACATAGAAGCTATTGCTATTTTTTATTGCTTTATACCCAAAGGAATCATGTATAATTCGATCCAACATTCACTTCTAATAATATCGGAAATCTAATTGAGCGGAATTGAGGAAATGAAAACATATCACTCTGGCAGTAAAAAAGAAAATACTCGATTTAATAATATTATTAACAACGAATTTCCATCAAAAATTATTCTTCGAATATATGAATTTTCAAATGGCATTTATAAGCATAAATGCTCATATTGAATTCTGACAGCATCGCTGATTGAAACAAAATGCATACTTGTATACTTGTTTGTGCAAAATTTTGATAAGATAGCATAGCATTCTTTAACGTATTTCTTGTGGTATCCAAAAGAAAGATCAAAACAAACTTCACAAAAATTTGGTAATTTAATATGCTCTATACGGAGACAACAATGGTGTTAGGTGGTGCTGCACTAAAAGTAGGAAAGTTAGTGTAAAGTTTTATAACTTTTTTAAGGTCTCTATGACTGATGTTACCGAGCTGTCTAGGGATCTTTGGTCGATTTATACGCGATTTTCTAAATTCGGTGATACTTTTGACAAATATCCAGAATTAGATTAGTTTGCGGTTGTTTCGGGTAAGAAACGCAAAAGAACGGTGAAGAAATCGTCAAAATCAGTGACGCCGAGGAATGAACATTTGGATGTTGCTGAACCTGCGGATCAAACTCTTGATGGGTTGGGGTTGTCGAATGATATAAATCCGACCTATGCTGCAGTTGCTGGGCCAGTGATTTGTGATAGAAATGTCACAGATCCTCCGCAGACCAGCGTGGAAGGCGACAATCCCGCTCGTCGTACGGTTGCAACAGATGTGTGTCCACAAACCAGTGTTGTGGCGGGAATTTACTTCAGTCTGTCTGTCTGTCAGCAATCTAGTGGTACTTCTGGTGGATTGGCCATGGCCCCGGAGATGAAAATAGTCTTCGTCTCGAGGTTCGCCCCAGATACCACAGCTGATGACTTGAATGGCTTCATTAGATCCAAGATTGAGGATGATTTTTACCTTAGGTCTTTTAAATTGAAGTCGTCATTTTCTCAAAGTCGGGCTTCTTTTAAGATTATGACGACGAGGGAAATCTTTTACAGATTGGTGATCCCTGGCTTCTGGCCACCTAGGGCATTCGTTAACGAATTTGTTGATAGGGTGGATAATTTGGCTCGTCTGCCTTTGAGATCAGCTAAAAAAAAAACTAATTGATTCTTTTTTTATCGGGTATTAGATGTAAGGGGTTTGAATGCGAAATTGAATCATTGAAATTGAATTGAGTCAGTTCAGAAGCAATTTTTATTGTTTTCATTGAGACACTTACATTGGAATAGTGATTCTCCCCTATACTGGTAGATTGGAGTTGATTGACTTGCCCACCTTAAAAAGTAGACACATTATGCTGAACACCGTGATGTCTCATCTGAATATCTAATTTCTAGGATTAAGTTTAACGAGCCATTTAGACCAACTAGATACTATCAGTTTCTTCATATTAATTTTCAGCGTACGAATTGTGCTTCAGCGCAGCCCATTCGTAGAATGTGTATTGATTTTAATTCATTGTACCACATCATGTTGTTGTTGTAACAGCTATATATGTATGTTTGTGTTGTCCGTTTTTAATCTCCTTCACTATCAGGATCTGTGTCGTTCGTCTCCAGGTTCAGGAAGATGGCCAACTGCTTAGGGTGCGTCCATAGTGACCTGGGGACCAGCTGAGTAGGTTTTGTAGAGCAGTTAAATAGATGTAGCGTGTCGTGTGGCCCCTGGCTACAAGTGGGGCAGATATTATGCACGTTGCCGTCAATTGTTGCCCAGTACGAATTGAGGCGGCTACACCATCCATATCTCTGCTGTGCCAAAACCGATCCAGTTTGTCGCGGCAGTTCTTTCTCGTCAGATGCAATTTCTGGTGGATGATCTCCGAGGACGATATTCATGGCGTTGTTGTTGATTGCTGCTGCGACTGCGTCTCTGTGAATATCGTTTAAACCTGACTTGTATGCTCGCTGATGTAGAGGCTCTCTCTTATACCTTTGGACCTCTCTCTCTAGATCATGGAGGTCTTTCCTTACCTGCATAGGAGGGGGCAGAGCCATATGATGGTGGTTTGGATGGTCTCTGCGATAACACCCAAGCAAGTACTGCGTAGACAACATAAAGTTGTGCCTACGTACGGAAATGATCTTAGACTCCTCATGTAGGTGATCTTGATGGGACATGAGGAGACAGCCTGTTGCTGTTCTCAGGGCGACATTTTAGCAAGTTTGTATATTTCTCCACTGCGTATCACTCACATTTGCAGACCACACTGGCGCCGCATAGTTAGCCACGGACCGGTCTATTGCTTTGTAAGAGGTCAACAAGGTTTCTTTGTCGGTTCCCCAAGTGCTGCCGGCAACCGACTTGAGGACCTTGTTCCTACTTCTCATTTTATCGCAAATAGCTGTGGCGTGTGCAGAGGATTTATATAAACTGTCGAATGTGACCCCAAGGATTTTGGAGTAGTTTATTGTCGGTATTGGTGTATCGTCGACTTTCACATTCAATGTCCTTCTGACCTCTGCAGACCATGTGGTAAATAGTGTGGCTGACGATTTGGAGACGGATATTTTCATATTCCTCACTGCGAAGAAATTGGCAAGATCAACGAGATAGGTGTTCAGCCTTTCACATATATCATCAGATTTGGGGCCCGACGCTAATATCGTGAAATCATAGGCGTATGTCACGATCTCCACGCCGTCAGGTGGTTGTGGAATACCAGAATGGTAGAGATTAAACAGAGCCGGAGATATCACCCCTCCTTGGGGAACTCCCAGTTTAACTCTACGGGATTTTGACTTCCTATTTCTGAATTCCACAAATGACTGGCGTACACACATATAATTCACGATCCAACGTTTCAGATTGTTCGGGAGGGACGTTTTGGCAATGTCCTCGAATAGAACGGCATGGTTGACCGTATCAAATGTCTTCAATAGGTCAAGGGCCACGAGGACCGTCCTGTCGCACGGTTTATCCTGGTTCAGACCGCGACCGATATGTGTGGTAATAACGTGTAAAGCAGTTGTCGTGTTATGCTGCTTACGGAATCCGTGTTGATGATCTGCTATCGGGAAATGTTCATTAAGGCTCGGGAGAAGAAGTGCCTCAAACGTCTTCGCTACTGGAGAGAAGAGAGATCGCTTTCCTCTGGTTGAGAAAAGTACGGCGTTCAGATGTGATGAAATCAGATGGTCGGACAATGGAGAGGATTATGGGGAGGTGGTCTGAGCCTAATGAGATGACAGGTCGCCATGTACTGTCATTTATCAGACCAGCCTAAACGATGGTGATATCTGGCGAACTGTGACAGTCATCCATAATCCTGGTGGGGGCATCCTCATTCACTGTGCAAAACGTGGAGTCGTCAATCTGTTCCGCCAACGCAATGCCTCTCGGGTCATTACCTAGGATTGAATGACAAAGCTCGTGGTGGACATTAAAATCACCAAGTATGACCCTGTTATCCCATTACAGCAGCGAGCTGATATTAGGATGATAAACTGAGGCAGTGCTGGCAACCGGCGGAATGTACACGTTGTACAGCTCTATCTCGGCAGCCCCAGACCTGACTACTGCCCCCATACATTCCATGTATGTGTCTCTAGAGTCAAGCTCAAGCGATATAGACCTATACTGCACAGAATCAAGAACGATAATCCCCACCTCCACTTCTGGTGCGGATCCTTACGTAGCACATTGTATCCGTCACAACTGTGCAAGCTGCTGAATCGCTGAATCGCACCGACCTTGATTTTATTCCGACTCATAAAGTACACTATCTC
The DNA here is from genome assembly GCA_947397865.1 of Polietes domitor. Taxonomy (NCBI): domain Eukaryota; kingdom Metazoa; phylum Arthropoda; class Insecta; order Diptera; family Muscidae; genus Polietes; species Polietes domitor. The sequence goes on along the minus strand of OX377620.1, from coordinate 152,749,366 downwards.
GTCGATTTTGCATCGAAGACCGTTGTAATTAATTTGTAACATTAGTACATTGTCCGGTCTTGCTACAGCAATGTGTGGTGTCAGCTGCTGTACGGATTGCTGCGGGGAGACTGCGGAGGTGTACCGTAGACCGATGACGAAGAAGACGACGATGTAGACGACGACAGCGGGTCGCTGGACGGACTACGTTGCATATTGGTACAGCATGCGGCAACGTAGTTATCGCTGTACTCCCTTACGTGGCCGAGGCCAGAGCAAGACCGGAAATGCACCCACTCCAGGCATCTATTATAAGATGTCAATAAGATCTCAATAAACAACTTTCTAGAACATATGAACTTCCTAGGAATTATTCTTAACACCGTTTTATGCGCGACGTCAACGAGAACTCAGCGGACAACCTAAGCGCTACCTAAACGGTGTTAAGAATAATTCCTAGGAAGTTCATATGTTCTAGAAAGTTGTTTATTGAGATCTTAGGTACATTTTTGTAGTTGATTGTTTCCCTGAATTTTCAACGGTTTGCTACCTATGGACCTGAACAGGGGAAAAAAGGTTAAAAAAAATCGATTTTTTTAAGTTTTTTGCGATTTTGACCTTGAAGATGAAGTTTTTTTGATTTTATATGTTCACAATTTTTGTTCTTTATGACAAGAGCTAGAGAGTAAATCAAAATTCCGAACGGTTTGCAAGATATGAGCCTGAGAATATGATCACTTTTTTCCAAAAATTACACCGAGGCCTCAAATCTCTGGGGGCCCATAAAAAAAAAGTGCATGACTTTGGGGAAAAAAAACACGGGTCTTTTTTTTTTTTGTCTTTTATCATGTAGCGGTGTCCGTATATGGTTATTTTTTTCGTGTTGCACTGTGTTATTAAATGTAATGTATTGTTTCTATGTCAAATTTTAGCATTAACCGATAGTGTAGTTTGTTTTTGTTAGATTTTATGCAGGCTGAAGATATTTAATCTGTAGTCGGTATTCCACTCTCTACTGCTTGTCCGCCACAGTTCGGACTGTGGTGTGTACGGGACTAGGCTCTCTCGGTCGGAAGGGGCGGCAGTGAGAGGCGTTGGGACCGTTCGAAATATGAAAATGAAATTAGAAAATAAGTAAATATATATATATTATATATAAATATATTATATATAAATATTATTATATATTATAATCTCAAAAAAGTATAAAAATAGAATAAAACGTTCCATTTTAGCTTATATATAAAAACTCGGTTTGACCGGTCTTTCAAATTTAAAAAACCTAAATATGTTTTTTTTTGAAAATTGTAAATTTTTGAACAAACCGAAAACCTGTTTCCCGAATAGAGCCGGTTTTTGACATCCCTAGTTCCAATGACAAATTCATAAATGATATCCCGGGGTCTATTATAAACTCTAGGATTTTTGTATGCGGATGATGTGAAAATATTTTTTTCTTATAAACAGCCAGAATATTCGCATTATTTGCAGGATGACTTAGATAATTTTGGATATTGGTGTGACATTAACTGCATGGAACTTAATGCACGGAAATGCAAGCTGGTTATGAATGGTGATGTCTCATCTGAATATCTTATTTCTAGGATTAAGTTTAACGTGCCATTTAGACTATCAGGTTCTCCATATTGTTTTTCTGCGTACGAATTATGCTTCTGCGCAGCCCATTCATAGAATGTGTATTGATTTTAATTAATTGTACCACATCATTGTTGTTGTTGTACCAGCTTTAGAGGGAGCTGAGGTTATGATCCTTAAGTGTGAATTGTACTAGACTTTGTTCCGGCATGTATCTGATTATCGCGGGAACCTTTTTTCATCATCGTTCTCATGTTGTTCGGCTGTTATTTTGAATCTTCTTCAAGGTTGGTGTTAATGTTAAGGGAATGGGATGTTAATCGAGTTGTACCACTATCCTCCACTAGGGGCGCTGCATTTTTATGTTAATAGCCATGTTATGCATCGCAAATGGCTATTAGTTTCTTTCCTGGACTTTGGAGCAATCGAAATGACTATTTTTATGTGAAAGTGTGTTCGGATGAGAAAATTGGCAGCATACACTCTTATTTTATGATGAAAAGTGAAAATTTGTTGATTTTGAATTGTACCAGTGCGCCGGCCGGGAGTCGAACCCAGCACCTTCAGATTGCAAGACGCGCATACTTCCACTGTGCTATGAAGGCCACTTTGTACCACATCACAGATTTCGGCGTCGGAATCGATACAGAAAAGTCAAGGATTCTCTCGTACTTGAATGTTTAGTGTTCTGTTTAATATTATTAAATGTAATGCATTGCTTCTATGTCAAATTTTAGCATTAACCTTTAGTGTAGTTTGTTTTTGTTAGATTTTTGCCGGCTGAAGATATTTAATCTGTAGACAGTATTCCACCCTTTACTGCTTGTCCGCCACAGTTCGGACTGTGGTGTATACGTTGTCCCTACATTATGGGGACGAGTCCAATCTTTTGTGAGCATTCGTTGTGAACAGACGTGGTATTTTTGAGTGCGGATAAGTGCATTTGTGATCTTAAGTGAGTTTTTGTTGTCTTAACGACAACGGTGAATTTGTTTTCCTATTTTTGTGAAAACATATTTTGTCTGCTATAAGCAGTCTTCTAGTACGATTTGTTTTTGCAAACGTACGGTGTACTGGTGAGTTGTTTTCAATTCATTGATTTATTGTGTATTGTTATTGTAAACAAGCGGCGACTTGTTTTTTGCTCTGTTGCCCACTTTTTCAGTGGAAGTCAGTGGCTGGCTGCTATAAGCAGCCTTATAATACATTTTGTTGCTACAAAATAGCGGCAGTTTCTTGCTGTTTATTTTGTTTGCAAGTAGTGAAGTTTTTGTTGCTGTTCCCCTTGGTTAAGCGGACGACAACATGCCGCCCAAAGGCAAGGGTGCCAGGAGGAAGGGCGAGGAGGTAACCTCTGCTGTGTCCACGGACGCAGAGAGCGATGCCAGGTCGATGAAGAAGTCCAAGCGGGAGTCACCAGCTGGTGTTGCTGCTGGTATGGAGATGGGCAGCGATGCTGGTGGTGGAGCTCCCGGGGTTGAGGTTTTGGCCAGCGATGTGGAGAAGCTGGATGATAAGGGCGCTCGCTTTAGGAAGCCCTTGGCGGTCTTGTCGACCGATGGTTCGAGTTCGAACTGCTCGAGACAGGAAGAGAAATGTGGTGCCTCCACTGCCATTGGGCAGCTGGAGAAGATAAAAGCCAAGGTGTTGTACACTCTTGTGAACCTTATTGAAGGACGTCCTTATGGATGCTGCTCAATTTGAGCAGCTTGTTATGAGTTTGGTTGCGGAGAACGAGCGCCTTCGTGGACGCTTGGATGTTCTGCCGCAACGTGTTGGTGTCTAGCAGGTCGTGCCACCCGTGGGTCCAGCTGCGGTGTCTATGCCAATGGCTAGTGCACCGGTGGAGCGTAAACCGAAACCAGTTGAAACGTGGTCCTTGGTCGTATCCAGTAGGGACAAGGGAGTTCCCTCCAAGGATGTGGTGAAGAAAGTGGTCTCCCAAGTTGGACCCACTTTAGGAGTACGGGTGCACGAGGTCAAGGCGACCCGTGACGGTGGTGCGATTATTCGTACCCCATCGGTTGCGGAAAGGGCAAAAATTCGGTGAGGTCGGTCTTGATGTGAGCATCAACGACAAGTTAGGGCCTAAGATTGTTGTGCATAGGGTTGACTCAGCTTGAGCTTTACGCTCTGAATTTCAAGGAGATGACTCTGGAGGAGTTTAAGAAGGGTGTCCGAATGGTCGGCGGGCCATGGAAACAGGAGGACGATAAGACCACCAACGTGGTCTTGGAGGGCCGCAGCCGAATCACTGATTCACTGCTGACGGCAGGACGGTGTTATGTGAAGTGGTTTTCATACCAGGTGACACAGTTGGACATCGTTCCTAGCTGCTTCAGGTGTCTAGGGTTCGACCATAGGGTTAGGGAGTGTCTCTTTAAGCGCAACGTCTGCCTGCGTTGTGGCGTTGAGGGGCATTATGCGAGGACGTGCATAAATGCACTGAATTGCAGGAATTGCGCATTCCGCGGGAAGCCGTCGGGACATCTGCTGGCCGGTCTATAGTGCCATGGTGGGCAAGGCGAATGCCAGACACTGATGAATTTAATTCAATTAAATTGTCAGGGGTCGCGGGATGCGATGGTGGACCTCGCAATGTATATGCGAGAGTCGGGCTGCAGTTTTGCCCTCGTTCAGGAGCCTTACTCACTGCAGGGGTGTGTAAGGGGCTTGCCTTTGGGCATGCGTGTTTTTCCTGACCTGAGGTGTAACTCTGCAGTCGTTGTCGATGACTGCGTCCTGGTCAGTTAAAGTGAGTACGGTGTGTGTGTCTCGGTGAGTGGTTTGTTTGGGGAGCTCTTCCTAGTGAGTATTTACTGCAAGTTTAGTGAGGCGTTAGAGCCATAGCTTAGGTATATGGATGAGGTGCTACTACTGGTGAGTAGCCAATAGTAGCTCGGCTTGGACGCGAATGCATCTTCTCCCATGTGGTTCTGTAAGATGTCTAGACATTCGTCTAGGCATCTGAACTACAATAGGGGTGAGATGTTGAGTGAATGGTTCCTTTCAAGGTCCATTCATGCTGTGAATGAGCCGAGTGAGGTTTATACCTTCTATACGGCGAATGGTGTGAGCGATATTAGAGTTACATGTGTTAACGATGCTGCACTCCGTCGATTTAGATTTGCTTGGTGATGAGTTGGGTTTAAGTGACCACAACTTGATAACAGTTGTCCCCTGTTCAGGTCGTGGATGTAAGTCCGGATGTTAGGAGTTGGCGTACTCGAGATATCGATTGGTCTTTCTATGGCCAATGCGTGAGAAAGGCGTTTTTGAATTGCGTTGGTGGAATAGGGCGTTGAGCACCAAGCGGAGGTCGGTGCGAAATCTGCGGAAGCGATTCCAAAGAGGACGCAGGGCCGAAGCTGGGAATCTGGTTCAGCTGAGTTCTACCTATAGGCAGTACCTGCGTGAATATAAGGAGATGATCCGCAGGGCGAAAGATGATCATTGGCATCGATTTGTTGAGCAAAATCGTGACAATCCCTGGGGCCACCTATATCGTATATGTAGGTCTGGTGGTAGGACCGTCGATGTTGGCGAGAGAGTTCTGACCTTACGGAGTGAATGTGTTTCTGCTTTAATGAATGATTTCTTTCCGAGAGCGGAGCAACAGTCATCCTCCCGTTGAGCGTGGGTCTGTTGCCCGTGCGAGATTGATTATAGCGTCTCAATGGTTCGGTCAAGGAAGTCTCCAGGTATGGACGGTCTGACTGGAGAGATGTGTAAAAGCATCTGGAAAGTCATACCTGAGTACTTGGAGGCTTTGCTTGGTGGAAAACTGCTAGAGTGACTATTCTTTTGAAGTCACCTGATAAGGTGAGGTCCAATCCTCGTTCTTATCGGGGCATTAGTCTTCTTCCGGTACTTGGTAAAGTACTGGAGAGGATAATGGTGCAAAGTCTTCAGGAGAGGTTGAATGGTGATGAATGTGAGTGGCAATTTGGCTTTAAGCGTGGGCGTTCCGTTGAAGATGCTTGGATGTATGTACAGCGTTGTGTGCATGAGTCAGACTCGAAGTACGTGTTAGGAATCTTTGTTGATTTCAAAGGTGCCTTTGATTATCTGAGCTGGACCAGTGTTTTTGCTCGTTTGGAAGAGATCGGCTGCTCTGAGATGGGTACTGGCGGAGTTATTTCTCTGGCCGGAGGGCGTGCTCAGTGGGTTCTAGTGGTCCATTTATATGGAACCTAATGATGGATACGTTACTGCGGCAACTTTGTGTAGAGTGCAAGGTATGCGCCTATGCTGACGATCTACTCATTCTGGTTGAGTCCCAGTCTCGCTCTTCGATGGAGCAGTTGGGTACCAGAATGATGGACATAGTTAGTGCCTGGGGAGCGCGTGTAGGTGTTGAGGTCGCTAGGGACAAGTCTGTAATAATGCTGCTGAAAGGCAGATTGTCACAAAACAGACACCCTAGTGTTAAGTTGGCCCAAGTCAGCCTTGCGTACTGTACGCATGTGAAATACTTGGGCATAACTATGGGCGAAAGGATGAGCTTTCAACTTCATCTTGTTCGTTTGCGTGAGAAGTTGGCCGCCGTTGCTGGTAAGGTACGGCGTGTATTGAGGACCGATTGGGGGCTCAGTAGAAGAGCGGCTAGGGCGTTGTATGGTGGTCTGTTTGTTGAATGGAAGAGTGACGTTCAGATTCATATCTGATGTCACATTTGTTGAAAGAAATCCCGATTTTGGCTTCGGCCTCTATCTTGGTTTCTTCTTAACCGGGCACGGCTCTCTTAATGCATTCTTGCATAAGAGAGCCCTTTCTGAAACCGTGCGTGTAGTTGTGGGGCTCCAGTCGAGGACTGGCTGCACGTTTTGTGTGATTGCCCTCTGTATGGTGATGTCAGGAATCTGGACGTCATGGGTGTTGTGCGTGTGAATGGTGAGTGGGATGTTAGCAGTGTGCTCTCCACTGGTGTTTCTCTGCAATCGATAGGAGTTTTTGATAGGCAGATTTTAGCTAGGCGTCGCCTAATAGATCGTTGATTGTGTGCGTCTTCCACTGTAGCCGAGTATAGTGTTCATCTTTGGCGAACAACAGCTGCTGGGGGGCCACCAGTCCCCTAGTCGCATGGGACTGAAACTGGAAGTAACTTTGGTTATGAAGCCTGACCAGAGGTGTTTTCTGGGACCACAAGTGACAGGGATCCATGAAGTTCTTCAACCCTTCACCCTGTCATTACAGATCTTAGGATCTTGTTGGGGGCACGGTAGGGCCTAGCCTTAATGTATGGTTGCCGTTCATCGTATTCGAGCGGAAGAGGTAGGGATAGGCCTCGATCTTCACGGTGAGAAAGTCATGTCCATGTAAACATGATGATTAGACCGTTTCACCTACATGTTTTGACACTTGTGTCTGCATGTATACTATCTCACGACCGTTGCTTTAATTTGACCCGTGTTATATGGAACAAAAACTGGAAGTAGTTTCTCCTACGAAGTCTGACCAGAGGCTTGTTCTGGGACCCCTAGAACTTGGTTCTAGCTGACTAAATGGCGAGGCCCCTGTTGGGAGCAACGTGGTGGCTGTGGTTAAAACCCAAATCGTCGGTAGAGTGCTTGCTCCATGTAGTGTTGCATTATCAACCGGGTGCTATGACCCAAAGATCAGCGGAGGTATTAAGATAGGCCTTAACTCCTAACCAAGGGGAAGTTATGCCTTCGAAGCTTCGAATTGGTACTGGTGGGATAGACCTTAGGTGCTCCCGTGGAGGGCTACCACCCTATAAGGAGACAACGGGGTAATTCTGCTTGGGCGCTGGCCGTCGCATGGTAACGTGCTCCTGTGCGCTGGCGCACCATGGTTGAAGTCTAACGGCGAGAATCATGTAAAACTCTCGGACGTGTTATGGGGACGAGGCCCTCTCGTTCGGAAGGGGCGGGAGTGAGAGGCGTAGGGACCGTTCGTTAAAAAAATAACATAACAATGACAAATACATAACCATTTGTTTGGGTCTAATAATTTAAAACCATTTCCGCGTTTTTCACCGCATATGGTCGTGACGTGGATATGAAAAAATCAAAAAATTTGTAAGACCACAGAAAATATTTAAAATTAACATTTATTCGAAAATTATTTTCTCACATAAAATTATCCAAGTTAAATGCAATTTGGAGTAAAGGATAACTCCTCATCTATCCCAACTCTTGTTAAAGATGATCAGATATTCAGTAACCCGGTTGACAAAGCTAACCTATTGGCTGAAATGTTTGCAAGGAATTCATCCTTTCCGGAAAGCAATCAACCACTCCCCGTGATCGAAAATGTATCTAGTTCCATGCCTCAAATATTTTTTCGAACACGTGGAGTTAGTTAAAAGGGTTCTCGCAAATCTCGACGTAAATAATCTCAGCACTTGTCCTATGTAAGTGCTCTTCGACGCTTGCGAACATCCAGCCCATCCCTAAAAAGGGGAGGCTAATAACCCTACTAACTATCGACCGATCGCGATTTTCTCAGCGCTCTCGAAGGTTATGGAGAGTATGGTTAACCACCATCTTGTGAGGTATTTAGAAAACAATGACTTACTTAATGATCGACAGTATGACTTCCGTAGGAATCGATCTACGGGAGACATGATAACACTGCTATCCGAAAAGTGGAATCGATTCATACACCAGCTTGGTGAAAGTAAGGTCGTTGTAGTAGTAAGTAGGTTAACCGCAGGAGTACCACAAGTCTCTGTCATTTCCCTCTCCCTTTTTCTTATTTTCATCGACGACCTCTTGGATCGGACTTCGAATTCAATATACTCATTTGCGGCTGACAGCAACCTCTGTCATTCATACTCATTCGATCATAGACCTAGTCGCCAAAAAATTGAGAAGAAAAGGCTATCGATGGATGAGTCACTTAGCCAGGATTTGCTGGCCATTTCTGAATGGGTTCGAGTGAATAGAGTAGATTTAAATGCACGTAAGGCCCAGTGCTCCATGTTGTCTCACAAGCGATTCACTGATCTAACGGTGTCGTCGATTTTAATGAACGGTGAGGATATTGAGCAATCAGATACTCCCGATGTTCTTGACATGAAAATATAACGTGATGTTCGTTGGACAAAACATGTATTTGATGTGTTGAAAGAAGCATTCAAATGTTTAGGCTTTTTAAAACGTTGTAAGAAATATTTCACACCCTCTGATCTTCTCAATATCTATACTACCTACATCACACCAAAGATGGAATACAACTCCCATATATGGTCGGGTGCACCAGCTTCATCACTGGAGCTACTTACCCGTGTCCAGAGGAGGGCGATGGTGTTGATAGGTGACAGTAGAATATCCAATTCTATTGTCTCCCTTGAACACCGTCGTAATGTTGGCTGTGTGTCATTGTTCTATCAATACTTTCATGGTGTTTGTTCTTCGGAAATTCGTGATTTTATACCGCCCGTGAGAACGTTCGGTAGAGATACGCGACTCTCCCATTTGTTGTCGATTGGACAACCGGCCGCACTACACACTACAGAATAAATTCGTTCTTCGCCCATACTATCCGTATGTGGAATCGAGACCCGGCTATTATCTTTCCCTCCAATTACGACATTCAGAGATTCAAAACAGAAGTCTACAGACACTACTCCCTCTTTTCTCCTTCCAAGACCTGATCTTATTTCCACCAACGCAATGAACTGCATTTATAGGAGACATCCCTGAGTGTTGGTTGAGTAAAAAAACAGAGCAATTACGTAACGTTTCAAGCCAGATAACGTAACCAGAACAGCACCAGGACCAAATTTGGTAAAGCGATTGTGTCATTACTCGAAAAAAAATAGTTCCAACTTCTACATACCCTACAAAAGAATGCATTCGCGCTTTACAAAATTTATTAATTTTAAAGTTATCATAATTGGTATTGTATGAGCATTGGTATGTACATAAATAATATAATAACAATTAATTAATAATATTGAAATAAACTTGAACTAGTGACTTGCGAAAGAATATTTAAAAAATTTTAGAAAAAAAGAAAGACAATACTCTATATACGCAACCATACCTCGTTTTCAAGATATTTCATCAACTCAGCCTTATCCTCCTGTCTAAGAAGACACCATCGTCCTTAGATTAAATTTGAATGAAGGCCTTACTTTTACCCAGGAATCATAAGGAAATAAATTACGAAAGTGGTTTGTGGACTGCAGCCCATCACCCTCTTAAAATATTTGAAATCTGAAATATGGATGTGCTATCGAATGTTGGCGTCCACGTGCAGCATAAAACATATTTAAACCATAAAAAATTGCGCCTGAAAATTATTCTAAATTCATGCATATTTTATTTGGGATGTATTTCATAAATTATCCTATCATTGCTCCTAAATCATGCATCCAAGTAAATTCATTCTAAATATTTTCTCAATTGCAAATTGTCATCTAATCAAGTCTTCAAAAGCGCTTCCAAAAAAATAGTTTAACACTTATTCCCAGCAATAAAATGGAAGGAATCTTCACCGGCAATTCTGTCTGAATAAGCAGTAAAGTTTTTGTGCTCCGTGTTTTTTTCTAAATAATTCGATTGTTTTTTGTTTCAAGTGGATAGTTTTTCGCAGCTAGTGGGCTAATTTGAAGATAAGTGATTGTTCTAATGGTATACTAATTGTGAAACTTTTATTGTTACATTTTTAGTGTTTTAAAAGAGTAATTTTTGGTTAAGAATTTTTCTTCACCAAACAACAACAATTACTACTGCTCCAGAACCATAATTTTTTGTTATTGTGATTAACACTGAGATTCGTCTTTGTTTTAACATTATTTTCGTATTTGTTTGTCTATTCTGACAGTGTTGTCACTGATTCGATTTTTCCAAATTTTTTAGTAATTTTTTTCCACGCGTGTTTTTATTATTAGTATCTCTCTACAGTAAAGGGTGGAATTATTACTTTATAAAGGGTGATTTTTTAGCTATTATCTTTTTGGCAACACTGGTTTAAACAGCTGACGCACGTTTCGTGTTTTGTTTCATTGTCAAACATCTTCAGTTTGGTCTATAATTTAACCATGAATCGTCTTACAAAGGAACAACGCTTGCAAATTATTGAATTTTATTATCAAAATGCGTGCTCTGTTAAGAAAGTTCAGAAAGAAAGAAATTGTATTCAGCGACGAAGCTCATTTGTGGCTCTATGGGTACGTAAAATAGGCAGAATTGTCGATTTTGTAGTGAATATCAGCCAGAAGAAGCAAGAGCTACCAATGCATCCAAAAAAGTCACAGTTTGGCGCGGTTTATGGGCTTGTGGCATCATTGGACCGTACTTCTTCAAAGATGATGCGAATCGTAACGTAACTGTGAATGGTGTGCGCTACCGTGAGATAATATCCAACTTTTTTTGCCCCAAAATGCAAGAGCTTGACTTGCATGACATGTGGTTTCAACAAGACGGTGCCACATGCCACAACACACGCAACAATGGACTTATTGAGAGGCGAGTTCGGTGAACATTTTATTTCACGTTCGGGATTGGTCAATTGGTCGCTTAGATAGTGCGTTTTAACGCCTTTAGACTATTTTTTGTGGGGCTATGTTAAAGCTCATGTCTATACAGACAAGCCCGCTTCAATTGACGCATTGGAAGACAACATTGAAGCATTTATTCGTGAGATACCGGCTTAAATGTTGGAAAGAGTTTGCCAAAGTTGGATTAAGCGGATGGACCATTTGAGGCGCAGTCAAGGTCAACATTTGCATGAAATAATCTTCAAACATTAAATTATATGGACCGTACTATCGATTCAAATAAAGATTTCATGCATTTTTCTGAATTTTATGTGTTTTTTTTTGAAAAACTTTCCTATAGCTTTTAAAAAATCACCCTTTACTAATTATTTGTATCTTGTTCTAAAGATGTCTTGTTCGTTCGTTAATTGTAAAATTGTCTCTGATATAGAGATTACAATTGAGTGTTGGCTTTGCACTGGTCAGTGGCATGCTAAGTGTGCCGGCATTAGTGCAAGGATTGTGGATGCTCTATACGGAGACAACAATGGTCTTAGATGGTGCTGCACTAAATGTAGGAAAGTGAGCGTCAACTTTTATAACTTTTTTAAGGGCTCTATGACTGAGGTTACCCAGATGTCTAGGAATCTTTGGTCGATTTATACGCGGTTTTCGAAATCACCGGTAGTTTCGGGACAGAAACGAAAAGAATGGTAAAGAAATCATCAATATCAGTGAAGCCGAGGATTGAGCATTTGGATGTTGCTGAACCTGCGCCTCCGGCTGTTGATGGGTTGGGATTGTCGAATGATATGAATCCGACCTATGCTGCAGTCGCTGGGCCGCTGCTTTGTGATAAAACTGTCACAGATCCTCCGCAGACCAGCGTGGAGGGCGACAATCCCGCTCGTCCTACGGCTGCAACAGGTGTGTGTCCACAAACCAGTGTGGTAGGCGGGAATTTACTTCCGCCTATGCCTGTTGCAGACGTGCGTCCACATCGGTCTAGTGGTACTTCTAGTGGATTGGCCATGGCCCCGGAGATGAAAATGGTCTTCGTCTCGAGGTTCACACCAGATACCACAGCTGATGACTAGAATAGCTTCGTAAGATCCAAGTTTGAGGGCGATTTTTACCTTAGATCGTTTAAATTGAAGTCGTCATTTTCTCAAAGTCGAGCTTCGTTTAAGATTATTACGACGAGGGAAATCTTTGTCCCAAAAAATAAACTTATTCTTTTTATATCGGGAATCAAAATGTAAGAGGTTTTAATGCGAAATTGAATCAATTATTTGTTGATAGCTTTCATTTTGATTTCTCTGCTCTTGCATTTACTTAAACTTGGTTAAAAGAGACAGATTTAGATTCTGAGATTTTTTGTAGTAGATTTATTATCTTCAGGAAGGATCATTGGTGGCGGTGTACTTATTGCTGTTACTAATTCTTTCCCATCAGAACGTATTATCCTTCACGGGCATGATGATATCGAATTTATTACAGTTCTTATTAATTTAGGGCGCAATAGATTGTTCATTACTTGCTCTTATATTCCTCCATCGTCTTAATTATGTGTCTATGAAAGTCACTTGGCCGCGATTGGTAAAATTGTTTCAAGTCAGGTGACTTAGACCGTACATTAATCTTAGGGGATTTTAATTTACCTTCCGTGTCTTGGCTTGCCTTGCCGGACACGGAGGCTTTAACCGCACTGCCTTCATCGTTTCATACGGATGATTCTGCCTCGAATATAGTCAGGCTTTTTGCTGACCTTAATTTATTCCAGATTAATTACGTGAAGAATATAAGTGAAAGACAACATGACCTAGCATTTGTTAATGATCCTCATTACTTTGAGCTTAGTAGGGTTCTCCCCATATCTCTCCATGAGGATAATTATAATCCTACCTTAGGTTTATCGATGTTGTACTCCAATGAATCTCATTCTTCTACCTCTCATGATGATCTCACCATTTTATGTTACAGAAGGACAAATTTTATACTGCTTAACTCCCTTCTCCGAGAAGTTGATTGGAGTTCTGTCTGCATTTGTAGACATTAAATTCACGATGTTATGGATAAATTTTATCGAATTCTTAGGGACTTCCTGTCAAGATCTGTACCGAGTTGGGCAATCTGAAAGACTACCTTGGTCTTCTCGAGAATTCTCCAGAATAAAGAATTTGAGGAGTAGGTTTTTTAAGAAGTTTAAGAAATTGGATCTATGTCGAGATATAACGTCGAATCTCAGAGATGCTATAGACTATACTTGGAAAAGGAGAAGAATGATTTTCGAAATAACCTTAGAGCTTTTTACGATTTTGTTAATTTGAAACGTAAATCTACATCTAAGCCAACTAGGATTAGAATGGATGGCTTGGAATATTGTGAGGACCAGGATATTGCTGATTATTTTGCGATATTCTTTTCGACCACATATTCTAATAGATCTTATCGATGCAACAACACTTATCCCTATGATATTCCTGCTTTGAATCAATTAGAAATACCAATCATTGACTTACCAGGCTATGGTGTTCTTGGCTTCATTAAACGTTCTCTGATCCCTATGTGACGAAACAGTTATTTACTTCGCTCGTTAGGTCTATTTTTGAATATGGTTCTGTAGTATGGGACCCTCTGTATGGCATCTATATTGACAGAATTGAGTCAGTTCAGCAGCAATTTTAATTGTTTTCACTGAGACACATTGGAATAGTGATTTTGTTCTCCCCTCCCTATACTGGTAGATTGAAGTTGATTGACTTGTCCACCTTAAAAAGTAGACGCATTATGCTGAACACATTGAGGGTATTTAAGGTTATGAATGGTGATGTCTCATCTGAATATCTTATTTCTAGGATTAAGTTTAACGTGCCATTTAGACCAACTAGATACTATTAGTTTCTTCATATTGATTTTCAGCTTACGAAATATGCTTCTGCGCAGCCCATTCGTAGATTTCGTGTCGGAATCGATACAATGAAGTCAAGGATTCTCTCGTACTTGAATGTTTAGTGTTCTGTTTAGTATTATTAAATGTACTGTATTGCTTCTATCTATGTCAAATTTTAGGATTAACCTTTATTGTAGTTTGTTTTTGTTAGATTTTGATCGGCTGAAGATATTTAATCTGTAATCGTTATTCCACCCTCTACTGCTTGTCCGCCACAGTTCGGACTGGAAGTATTTCCAAAAGAATGACACTTTATATAAATTAAAATGTTCTCTTTCAATAGAATCAAGTTAAGTTTTTCCTTTCATTTCTACATTATAGAAAATGTAAAATAGTTAAATATCAAAAAAATAATTTTGCTGCGATGTATGTTAATGTGGTTTGTGTAATTGCTTTTAATAATCTACTTTTGGGTACGATAGAAATACTTATCGATCTTAACTATTTTTGTTATAAAAATACTGTACTGATGGGACCATTTATCGTATATGAAGAAGGAACGAGTTTTATAGATTGAGAACATTTTAAGAATATAAAATGTTGTTGACATTTTACATGTTTAACAAAAAATATAACTGGTCAATAAAATCATTAAAACAAAGAAGTTCCACTACCCAATCTAACTTGCAATCATCAAATTTACATACTACCGCTGTCATTAGCGTGTTTAAGGGGTGACTACTTATGTAGCGATTATCGAGTAATCGCTAGTAACAGGCATATTTTATTTGGAATGTATTTTATAATGTGTGTTCATTTTTAATGTTTGGACAAAACACTGAGAAGGATATACTGAAAAATATTTTAAATCGGAGAGATAATTGGACAAGAGAAACTAAAACTACCACAGATCAGATTGTTCCAGAGTGTACTTCTTTCAAAGAAAATATAACATGTGTTCAAAAACTACTATATAAGTATATAGTTTAAAAATAAATATATTTTTAAAAATAACCAGCAAAAAAATACATGTCCGAGAAATGGTTAAATAGTAGTTCAACTAATGAAAATATGATACTTCTTTTTCGGGCGAATCATGCATGATTTTACATTGGGAGAAATGGGTTTATTTACAGATCCGTCACTTTATTCGAATGAGTGATTGGATGCTTACACTGCATGTTTGATGCTTACATGACATATTCTCATAGGTGAAAGGCATTCATACGTTTAAGGGTGAACCTTACAAATAGAGTATCATAAAAATTAATTTAACTATTTTCGAAATACGGACAACTTATTCTGACGATACACTTCATATAGTTCCATCTTCTCCCTTTTATTTCTTTTTTTAATATTTTTAAAAGAAAGTTATACACTTATAGGTATAAAATTTCAAAATATTATTTTTCTTCGTTAGGTATTGAATTTTAAAGTTAGTATAATATAGTGTAACAAGAACCCTTTTGCCGAAAGTTACAACACTGTATACAAGATCTCAACAGCTGTTTTCTTCTTAAGCTTGTTTGGTTCTTCTTAACCTGTTCTTAAGATTGATCACGAGTTTTTTGGATTACAACACTTAATACTCATCGTAATAAAGATCTAATTAATAAATGGCGACGATGAATAAATGCCAGAAGACGACAAGACAGGAGAACCTGGAGCAGGAACGATGGCTTCAAGATTTGGCGATTTGTGTTCGTTCAATGTGGCTGCCGGGAAGTGGCAAATATATGAGGAACAAATGCAGTTTTTCTTCATGGCAAATGGATTGGTGGAGGAGAAAGTAAAGAAAGCCATATTTTTGTCTTCGTGTGGTGCAGACACCTACACCCTCCTTAAGTCGATAGCAACACCTGAAAACGTTACGGATGACAAGTTTACCTACAATATGGTGATAGCATTGCTGAGGAAACATTTTTGCCCACAGCCTAACACGATAATTCAACGATTTCAATTTTATCGGAGAGATCAACAAGAAGGGGAATCAATACCTGAATATTTAGCAGCACTGCGTAAATTGTGTCAACACTGTGAATTTAAAGATCTAGATGCTGCGAGACAGGTGGTTGTGTGGTATGCGGGATGAAAATTTACAGAAAAGGTTGTTTTCAAATGAGAAAAAGAGGCAGTTGCGAACGAAGATGCCAAAAAGAGTGTGACAACATTGAAAGCTACTACCAGCTTATCCGATATAAACAGAACTAGCTAAGCTGAGTGTTTTTATTGTAAGAAAAGAGGTCATATTGAAAAAGCATGTATTACCAAGACGAAAAACCAAAAACCGCAAAATCAACAGAAATCTTACGGTCGATCAAATATGAATCAAGTTGTGATGGATCCTGACGAAAATGAGGACTACATTTTGGCAGTGTCTAGTGAGATAATGTCATCGATAAAAAGACAGTTGACTATTTATAACCAGCCCATCATAATGGAAATAGACTCGGGGGCTAGTCATTCAATTATAAGCCAGGAAACATTCAAGAAAAAATTCAGCGATGTGAGTTTGGAAAAAAGTCAGATACAATTGCGTACCTGGGGAAGTGACAGGAAGTTATCTATTCATGGAGAAATTATGGTACCCATTCACACCAGGAATTTTTCTGGAAAATTTATAGGACTAAATTGGTTTCACGATCATGGTATAAGCGTCGTGAGTAATTGCAACAAAATAGAAGCGGGCGTCCCTGCGGAAATTTCAAAATACAGCGGCATCTTTGAAGGAACACTTGGAGACTACAAGGGCGAGCTAGTAAAACTTACAATGCTGAACGAAGGTAAGCCGAAATTTTTTAGATGCCGTCTGTTGTGTTTTCAATCTGACTTTATTAAGTGTCTATAAACTCTATGTATACAACTTAATGAGTATGCTTAAAACATATGCATACAGCTTATATCCAATGTTGTCTACATATAAATTACTACCATATGGGTTACCCAACATGCATTAAGGGCATTCATACAACATCTTCCCTTTTTATTATCTAAGGCAAGAATTATTGTATGTACATATTAACTTAAAGAATAATATACTATGATAATGCTGAAAATGTAATTACAAGTTTAATTTCTTAGGTGGTACAATTCGTCGTCCATATTTAGAGACATAAACTTCATTTCCAATATTTGTTCTATTATCTTGATTCTCATCATTATCTTGATTCTCATTATTAACTCTATTATCATCACTTATATTAGGATCTGAAACATTTCGATCATTATTCACATTTTGATTTGATTTCTCAAGGTTTTCCATACTTTGATTCATATTTATATTACAATGTTCATTACTTTCGGTTTCTATACCTCGATCTAAATTTATATCTATATCACAATATTCTTTACTCTCAGTTTCACCATTATTTGTTTTCTTTCCGATTGTTTTCATGATATGTTGTCTATTTCGTCTATATAGTACACCATTTTTATCTTCAATCACAAAAGATCCTGGCTCTCTACATTTTTTCGAAATTATTCCAGGAAACCATGCAGATGTTGGGTTTCGTTTAAAGTATATTTTTTCTCCTATTTCTACCGGTTTTAATTTTCTGGCATTTTGATTGTAATGCTGAGCTGACTTAAATTGTTGTAGTTCCAATGACTCTACAATTTGATCAGAGTCAACTACTTTTGGCATCAATTCAACCGTAAGACACGGCAGCTTTGTCCTCAACTTCCTGCTCATAAGTAATTCCGATGGACTTGGAAATTTGTTTCTACATGTTGAGCGATATTGTAACAGAGATATGTAAGGATCTGTACCAGATTCCTTGCATTTAACTAAAATATTTTTGACTGTCTGAATAGATCTTTCCGCTAAACCGTTCGATCGGGCTAAGTAGGGACTAGATGTTACATTCTCAATGCCCCAATCACTACAAAATGTATTAAACTCTTTTGAACTAAACGGGGGTCCATTATCGGATACAAGAATTTTCGGAATTCCATGTCTAGCAAAAATTGATTTCAATTTTTGAACGACATGGACACTAGAATAACCCGAGTTTAAACATTCGATCTCAAAATATTTGGAATAGTAATCCACCACTAGTAAATACATTTTCCTGTCAAATTCAAACAAATCACAACCTAGTTTGTACCAGGGAATATTATAAATGTCATGACTTTTCAGTTCCTCCTTAGGATTCGCATTTCGGTGTCTCAAACAAATTTCACAATTCGCAACAACATTGTGAATATCATTGTTTATATTTGGCCAATAGACTGAACCTCTTGCCAAGCTCTGACATCCCTGAATTCCCATATGACCCTCATGTAAGAAATGTAACATTCTCTGGCGTAAACATTTCGGAATTAATATTCGCTTATTCTTAAATAGCAATCCATTTATTTCGCATAATTCATCTTTTATGAAATAAAAAGGTTGTAAATCGGGTTCTGTAAGTTTCTTATCAATCGGCCACCCTTCTTTCAAATATTTCAACATTTGCTGAAAAACTTTGTCATGTCTTACAGCATCTCGGACATTTTCGATGTCACCCTCTGGTAAGGCATTTTGGCACACTATGGCATTACATTGTAAATCAATATCCTTATCCAGATCAGCTAAAGCATATTTACCAAGAGGAGCTCTTGATAAAGTGTCAACAATAAACAAGTCTTTGCCAGGTTTATATACAACATTTACGTTATAAGATAAAAGTCTGAACATAAATATCTGGAGACGTGTTGGTATGTTGTAAAGTGGTTTGTTGAATAGTGGAACTAAGGGCTTGTGGTCTGTCTCTACAGTGACATCTCGGCCATAAATATACTGATGAAAGCGAGTGCAACCAAAGAGAATAGCAAATAGCTCCTTCTCAATCTGTGCATAATTTGTTTGACTATCAGTAAGAGACGCCGATGCATACGCTATGGAATTTTTCCCATGCATTATCACTGCCCCGACAGCAAACTTCGATGCATCTACCGATAAAGTCAATGGCTTTTCCGTATCGTAATATGCCAAAACAGGTGCACTAGTAATTTCCTTCTTCAAATTCTCAAATTCATCTTGCTGTTCCCTATTCCAACACCAAACTGTATCTTCTTTAAGCAAATCTCTTAAATGCTTATTCTTCAATGACAGATTATTTATAAAAGAACTAAGGTAATTAATCATACCCAAAAACCGCTGAAGTTCCTGTTTGTTTGACGGGACTGGCATTGACACAATCGATTCAATTCTGCCTTCTCTGGTCTCACGCCATCTTCACCAAAAATGTGCCCTATGAACTTAATTTCAGTTTTAAATATTTTTGACTTTGTCCTATTGAATCGAAGTCCGACACTTTTGGCCCTTTCCAAAACGTTATTCAAAATTTCGTTATGCTTATCCACATTTGGTGCATGGATTAAAAAATCGTCCATGTAAATTACTAGTCCAGGAATGTCACCGAAAAGCCTTATCATTTCGCCGTGAAATATTTCCGGGGATGCACTTATACCGAATGGCAAACGCAAAAACCTATATCTTCCAAAGGGAGTATTAAAAGTGCAAAGCTTTGACGATTCTTCGTCAAGCTTAATCATCCAGAATCCCGAATTGGCGTCTAATAAAGAAAATATCTTAGAACCACTCATTCGAGACTTACATTCATCTATGGTAGGAAATTCAAACCTAGGCCTCACTATAACTTTATTCAAATTGCGAGGATCCAAACAGAGTCTCAGGCTGCCATTTGCCTTTGTCACTAGTACGATTGAGCTTACCCAATCTGTAGGCTCCTTTACTTCACAAATGACATTTAAATCCTTCATTCTCCTAATTTCACATTTCAGTGGTTCATACAAACTGAATGGGACACGGCGCGGAGGATCTATTACTGGATTACTACCTTCACTGACTTGTAAATGAAATTCATTCTTAAGTTGCCCTAGTCCATGAAACAAATCGGAATATTTTTCAAAAATGGTGTCACAGCTGACTGTGTTCACTGCTTTAATCAAATTCATTTTGGATGCCAATTCCAGGCCTATTATATTACTACAATTCATATTAAGTATATAAAAATATGTAGGATATATATTATTTTTAAAAGTTAATTCCACAAATACTTTGCCAACTACGGGCAGCTTTTCACCGCTAAAGGTAACAATATTTTTCAAAATCATTGTATCTACCTTATTAATACCCAATTTTTCAAAAGTAGTTTTTGACATCAAGTTTATTTGTGCACCGGTATCAATCTGCCACACAACTTTGTTGCCGTTCACCTCTCCTTCAATATTCCACACGTTCCATTCGCCGACTCTTCTTACTGAACCCACAAACAAGTTGTCATCCTCTTGTTCTTCTTCCACACTCTCTTCGCAAACATTGTTGACGTACTTGAAGTTTCTTTGCTTCCCGCTGCTATGTTGTTGAAATTTTGTAGTTGATGACTGACGATTCTTCGAGAAGCACATCCTTGCAAAGTGATTTAATTTCCCGCACGCGTTACATGTAGCTCCATCCGCTGGACATTTATTCTTATGTCTCTGACCACACTTTTTACATTCCCATGTTGGCGGTTGTTGCCAATGCAATGGTTGCTGATTAGGAAACTTGCTGTTTCTTGAATGTTGAAGTGCTGCAACCATTGGTTCTGATTTTATATTTTCAATACTGGCTACATTTTCTCTCGCCATCGCAATACTTTTAGAAATTTCCAATGCTTTTGTCCAGGTAATGCTTCCCTCACTCAATAAGCGTTCTTTAATTCCTCTGTATGTCTCAGACAAGCCACATGTATAAACGTCTCTTAGAAGACTTTCACGTAGATGACCAAATTCACAAGTAATACTAAGGTTTTCCAAAGTGGTTGCATACTGGATTATCGATTCATCTACCCCTTGACGACGAGTAAGAAAAGCGTGTCTTTCCATCGCTATATTGATTTTCGGAATGAAGTGGCTTTCGAACTTCTTCAGCAAGTCATCATAGTTAACCTTGTCAATGTCCACATTGAAGGAGTTAAAAATTTGTAGGGTGCTTCGTCCCATATGATGCAGCAATAATGCAACTTTGCGTTGGTTTGGTTGGCCATTCAAGTTTGAAGCCAAAAGAAAAATCTTAAATTGTCGGCTCCAGTTCTTCCACTCGACTGCTACATTAGCGGCATTGGTATTAAAAGGTGGCACAGATGTTGCCAAAGACAAAACCTCCTTTGTTTCCACCGCTTCAGTATCTTTTCCATTATTTGTCATAGCTTATAAGTTTTTAATTGTTTTTATGTATATTTATAATACAATTCACTATTTTTCTTTATTTTTATTTTGCATATAACACTTTTGTCTTTGTTGAAATTTTATTTTTTTTTTATTTTCGACCCCAAATCTGTCACCATGTTGTGTTTTCAATCTGACTTTATTAAGTGTCTATAAACTCTATGTATACAACTTAATGAGTATGCTTAAAACATATGCATACAGCTTATATCCAATGTTGTCTACATATAAATTACTACCATATGGGTTACCCAACATGCATTAAGGGCATTCATACAACACCGTCAAGTGTCATTTGCTTTAAAACCCAAGGTCGAGGAGGCATTGAAGATGATGGAGGATGATAATGTGATCCGACCAGTAAAGTTTAGTGATTGGGCAACACCGATTGTTCCTGTGGTTAAACCAGATGACAGTATTAGGATATTTGGCGATTACAAGTGCACGGTAAATCAAGTGTTGTGCAAAGAAACATATCCACTACCAACAAATACAGAAGTTTTAGCTACTTTGGGAAACTGCAAGTGGGTTTCCAGGTTGGATTTAGATAGAGCATATACCCAGGTGAAAGTGGATGACGAATCCGCAAAAATGCTCACGATCAATACACATAAGGGTCTTTTTGAAGTAACGAGGTTGCCTTTTGGGATTTCAACTGCGCCTAGCATTTTCCAACGCTTAATGAAAGGAATACTAGATACCATCCCAGGGGTTGCCATCTACCTCGATGATATTTTAATAAGGGGGTCGACCATGGAGGAAATTTGGGCGCGAACAAAGGATTCCTTACAACGCATACAAGACGCGGGGCTAAAATTGAAAAAGCTAAGTTTACTTTTGCAGTCCCAGAGGTAAAGTTTTTAGGGTTCGTCATAAACCAACAAGGTGTTCGACCGACAGACGATAAAGTAAAGGCAGTGTCCGAAGCACCTGAACCAACAGATATACAACAGTTGCAGGCGTTTCTGGGTTTAATAACATTCTACGATAGATTTTTTAAGAACAAAGCAGATTTACTTGAGCCGCTTTACAGACTATTGAAGAAGGAAACTCCGTTTAAGTGTGGAAGAGCGCAAAAAGACAGTTTTAATCGAGCCAAGGAAATTCTGAAATCGGAAAATTGTTTAGTACACTACTCGTCGGAATTACCGCTTATATTGTCTGGAGATGCATCGCAGTATGGGGTCGGGGCTATCCTAGCTCATGTAATGCCAAATGGTAGAGAGGCACCTTTTGCTTTTAGATCATGGACGTTGCAACGGGCAGAGAGGAATTACTCGCAACTAGACATAGAAGCACTTTCTATTATATTTGGGATAAAAGAATTTAATCAATTTCTGAGTGGCCGTTAATTTACTATTTTGACGAACCATAAACCGCTTTTGGGACTTTTTAATCCATCAAAGCCAATACCACAACATATTTCACCAATGATGTTACGCTGGTCGTTAATCACAATACGAAATAAAATATAGGAAAGGAACAAGCCACCAGAATGCTGACGCACTAAATAGATTGTCATTAGAGTTTAAAAGAGAAGTTCCCGAAATACCTGAAATTTTGTACTGTACAGAAGGGGAAGATAAATTCCTAATAACAGCAAAGGATATTGCTTAATTATCTCGAAATGATCCGATATTGTCGAAAGTTATATGGCACAGTTGATGGCTATGGGGATCGCGGGTAGTTATACCAACCAAATTGCGATCCAGAATGTTAATGATGTTCCATGAGGTACATCAGGGTATAACTGCCATGAAAGCGATAGCACGCAGCTATTTTTGGTGGCCCGGCCTAGATAAGGAAATAGAAATAACAGCAAGAAGTTGCGAAAAGTGTTGTCAGCAAAGTAGAAATCCACCAGCAGCTGAAGCGGAGCCGTGGCCTCAAACCCTGAAACCGTTGTCACATTTACACATAGATTATGCAGGTCCGTTTTGGAGTACCAATTTTTTAATTGTTGTGGATTCACACACCAAGTGGGTGGAGGTGAAAATAACTAACAACACCACGTCTGGAAAATCCATCGACATCTTACGGCATATTTTTGCAACACACGGCTTACTAGATACTGTCGTATCAGACAATGGCCTGAATTTCGTGTCTGATGAATTCGAAGTATATATGAAAAGAAATGGAATACACCACATTCGTACTGACCTTACCATCCTTCGACGAACGGTCAGGCCGAGAGATTCGTCCAAACAATAAAAAAATCACATCAGGAAAATGCGAACAAATGACATCAAAAAAGAATTAGTAAACATTCTTTTGCGACTGCGCACAACTCCGAAGGAAAATTCCAATATGAGTCCTGCCGAGATGCTGATGGGGAGGATGATAAAAACATTAATGGATCACATTCACCCAACATACTTTAAAGTAAACGAGCGAGGTAAAAAAATGGACAAGACGAGTCAGCCAAACCAGTAAGAAGGTTTAACATAGGCGATGATGTGTGGTTTAGGGAAGTGTCCAGTCAACAGGTTCCCGGAATTATGAAATTGATGACGGTGTCAACACTCAGTCACACCACATAGACCAACTTCTCAGACGAATCACTGATGGTAGATCTTCAGAAGACACGTCGTCTCCCGTTGAATAAACAGCTTGAATGTGCGACTCCAGATCCAGCTCCAGAGTCGGAAGAAGCTCCTCAAACTGAAATTCAGATGACACAAATGACATATAGATTTGGCAACTCTGCTCTGTTACAACGTGTGAAAGTTTTGTGCTCCGTTCTAATTTGAATAAATATTTGTTATATTGCATCCATAGCAATTTTAGTGCATCAAATTCATTACTAATACACAGATAAGTATTTTTGTGATTTAGTTTTACTTGTGATATTGTATTTGTGTGTTTATTTTTTGATAAAAAAATCGTGTCTTTGGCTAAGAAATATTTCTTGACCAAACATTGTTATTGCTTATAACGTTATTCTTGTTGTGCGTTCTGTCCATTTCGTTTAATTGTTTTTCTGACTGAACAGTGTTGCCATCTAGCGTTTTTTTAAATTTATTATAGTGATTTTTTTAAGCGATTTTACTTTTTTATTTTACAGCAGTAAAGGGTGGTATTTTAGAAAATCATGACGTGCTCGTATGATAATTGTAAAATTGTTTCGGACAGTGAGCGTTCCATTGAATGCTGGTTGTGACCAGTCAATGGCATGCTAAATGTGCCGGTGTAGGTGCAAGGGTCGTGGACGCATTGTACGGGGAGAACAATGGTTTACGTTGGTGTTGCACCAAGTGTAGAAAAATTGGTGTAGATTTTTACAACTTTTTCAGGACTTCTATGTCCGAGATTGCTGAAATGGGGAAGGACCTCTGGGTTATTTATTGAAGATTTAGCAAGTGTGCGTCCAATCTGGATAAATACCCACAATTGGATGAGCTTGCTAAGTCTCCGGAAGTTTCAGGCCAGAAACGTAAGAGGACGGCGTCTGCTAAGCCCTCGGCTGTGAAATCTGGTACACTCAACACCATTGGATCGGATGGTGTTGTTTCGGTGGCTTCGGCTGTTCCTGAGGTTACGGCTACTGTAGTCGGCGGGTCAGTCACTGTGGACGGTGATACCCCTACTTATGCCTCGGTTGCTGGGCCGGTGCCTGATGTGGCTGATCAGCCGCGTAAAATCAGGCGCAAGTTGTAGCGGGTCCTTCCCGTGTGAATGCGACTGGTTACTGTTGCCGGTGGTGTCCGTCCACATCGTTCTGGAGGAAATTCCGGTGGATTGTCCATGGCTCCGGAAATGAAGATGGCTTTCGTTTCCCGTTTCGCTCCGGATACGACCGTGGAAGATTTGAATTGTTTTATTAAGTCGAAAATTGAGGGTGACTTCCGTATAAAGACGTTTAATCTGAAGTCATCCTTTGCCCAAAGTCGGGCATCGTTTAAAATTGTTGTGTCGAGGGAAATTTTCGACAAGCTAATTGTCCCCTCATTTTGGCCATCTAGGGCTTTTGTCAAAGAGTTTGTGGATAGGGTTGACAATCTGGCGCGTCTCCCAGCAATGTCAGCCACTATTCCAAAAAACTAAGCAGCTCTTTTAGTGTTGGGTATCAGAATGTCAGAGGTTTGAATACGAAGTTGAGTCGTCTGTTTGTTGATAGTTTTGACTTTGTCTTTTTGCCTTTACTGAGACCTGGCTGAAAGTTTCGATTTTGGACTCTGAGATTTTATGTGGGAGATATGTTGTATTTAGGAAGGATCGCGTAGGGAAAATTGGTGGCGGTGTTCTCATCGCTGTTGCTAATGAGTTATCATCCGAACGCTTTATTCTACAAGGGTTTGATGACATTGAATTTATTGCAGTCCTTATTAATATGGGACGTAGTAAGTTCTGTTCTTATATTCCTCCATCGTGCGAGTTATGTGTATATGAGAGGCACTTGACTGCGATTGGTATGGTTACTTCAAAAGCAGGTGATTTGGACTATATTATGATTTTGGGAGATTTCAATTTACCCACAATATCTTGGCTTACCTTGCCTGATGCGGAGGCTTTAACACCGTTGACGTCAAATTTTAATTCGGATGATTGGCCTTCGCATATAGTTAGACTCTTTACTAATTTAAATTTGTTTCAGATCAATTATGTGGGAAATGTAAATGCTAGGCAACTTGACCTAGTATTTGTCAATGATCCCCATTTCTTCGAGATCAGTAGGTTTCCTCACATATCTATCCCGGAGGACGACTATCATCCTACCTTGAGTATATCAATGTTGTATTCTAGCGATTCTTCTCTCTCTGCTTCACAAGATAATCGTACCATTTATTGCTTCAAGAGAACCAACTTTGTTATGCTAAATTCTCTTATCCAGGATGTTGATTAGAATTCTGTCTGTAGCTGTTGTCACTATACTGATCTTGACTTTGTTGTACATAGATTTTATCAAATTTTAAATGATGTCACGATCAGTACCGAAAATTCGTGTTGGGCACTCTTCTAGAAGGCTACCTTGGTTTTCACGTGAGTTGTCTAGTTTGAAGAATTCGAGAAGTAGACTCTTTAAAAAATTTAAGAGGACTGGTTTAAATTCTGACTATATCAAATACTCCGTTGCTAGGTCGAGATATAGCATTGAGTCTCTGAGAGAATGATTTTAGAAAGAACCCCAGATATTTTTATGACTTCGTGAATCTTAAGCGTAGATCCGCATCTAAGCCAACTAGGATTAGAATGGATAGTTAGAATTTTGTGAAGATCAGGCGATTGCTGATTGTTTTGCGAAGTTTTTTGCGACGACTTATTCTGAACGATCTTATCGATCGAATCACACTTATCCTTTTAATGTCTCTGCATCGAGTCAACTGGAAATCCCTGTATTTGATTTACCCTTGGTTTTGTCCAATTTAAATAAACTCAGATCCACGAATAGTGTTGGCCCAGATGGGGTGCCAAGTATAATTTTGAAATTCTGTGCTAGTGGTTTGGCTATTCCGCTAACATTGTTATTTAATACTTCATTGAGATTTGGATATTTACCTTTGGCTTGGAGGAGTTCATTCATTGACCCCCTCCATAAGTCTAATTGATAAGTTGAGTGCCATTCCGAAGCTATTTGAGAAATTGGTTACTGGTGGTTATTGGTGGTATCTCATAGGGTTTCTTCTATATTGAGTTCATACCAACATGGATTTTGTAAGGGCTTTTCCACTGTTACAAATTTAATTCAGTTTACTTCTCACGTTATTGATGAATTTGTTCAGGGTAATCAGACTGATGTCATCTATACGGATTTTAGTAAAGCATTCGATAAAGTGAACCATGAACTTTTGGTATATAAATTAGATCGCATTGGTTTTTTTTCTAACTTCTTGAAGTGGATATCTTCGTATCTTTCGAATCGCTCACAGATTGTTTATTTTGGAAAATCTTATCTTCTAAACTACTTCTGATTCCATCGGGAGTACCTCAGGGTAGTCATCTAGGGCCTGTTTTATTCTTATTATTCATAAATGACCTTCCAGAGTCTATTATTAACTCTAAACTTCTAATGTATGCAGATGATGTAAAAATATTTTTTTCTTATGATTGGCCAGAATTTTCTCATCCATTGCAGACTGACTTGGATAGTTTTGGACGCTAGTGTTACATAAATTGCATGGAACTCAATCTAAGGAAATGCAAACATATGCGTTTCTTTAGATCGAACCCGAGATTTGTCAGGTATAATATTGGAGGAGCTGAGTTAGAGGTAGTTGATTCTTTCGTAGACCTTGGTACTCTAATGGATTCCAAACTGTTTTTCAACAATCATATTATTACTATGGTTAACAAAGCATATGGTGTTCTTGGTTTTATTAAGCGATGGGCTAAGGAGTTCTCTGATCCTTACGTAACGAAGCAACTATTTACATCGCCTGTCAGGACTATTCTGGAATATGGTTCCGTAGTGTGGGATCCTCAGTATGGTATGTATATTGATCGAATTGAGTCAGTTCAGAAACAATTTTTGATTTTTTCTTTCTCTTTCGTGATGGTTTATATGGTTATAAATGGTGATTTCTCTTCTGACTATATTATTTCTAGGATTAAGTTTAACGTGCCATTTAGACCTTCTAGATAGTATCAGATCCTTCATATTGATTTTCAGCTTCCACAGAGCCCATTCGTAGAATGTGTATTGATTTCAATTCATTATGTCACATCATAGATTTCGGATTAGGAATCGATATAATAAAGTCCAGGATTTTCTCCTGCTTGGATGTTTAGTTTTGATCTGTATCCGGTGTCCACCCTCTACTGCTTGGCCGCCATGGTTCGGACTGTGGTGTGTATGTTGTCCCTACGTTATGGGGACGTGGCCCTCTCGGTCGGAAGGGGCGGGAGTGAGAGGCGTTGGGATCTTTCGAAAAAAAAATCTTAAATGGATTTTTTTCCATACAAAAAATTTCAGATTCTTTTCTCACTTAAAACCTTGAAAATATTCTTCCACA
Organism: Polietes domitor; assembly: GCA_947397865.1. Lineage (NCBI taxonomy): Eukaryota > Metazoa > Arthropoda > Insecta > Diptera > Muscidae > Polietes > Polietes domitor. The sequence goes on along the minus strand of OX377620.1, from coordinate 152,721,282 downwards.
TAAGTTTGAATTTACTCGATTGTAAGAATTTTTTATTAGATCCAAAAAAATGTTTTTAAGTAAATCTACTACCCTTTTTCTAGTAAATGAACTATTTACTATGGCTTTGAAAGAAGGAAACTTTACTCATACTTAGTTAATTTCCCAACTTTTTAGGAAATTTTTACTGGAGCGTTTGGAAACCACTCATATTTTATTGTCAGGATCTTCGAGAAATATTTTGGTATATTCGTCCGACATACATTGTCGGCAAAATTGCATTTCAGTAATCCATCTATCAGTACACTCAAAGGAATATGTCAGTAAAAGAAAACAGAAAGTCTACTGAAAGAGCAGATTATCTGCTGTTAAAAAAGAGACAGCAGATTTCTATCTGCTGAAATGGTAAACAGCTGTTTGCTGTTTTTAGCTATATATATGATACGCATATTGTCCCAAGCTAATATAACGCTTATCTATTTTTATATTTTAATTAACAACAGCCAATTTTAGTAGACTGCAAACTCTTTAGCAATGTGAATGGTGATGAATGCAGCAGACAATCGCTGCTTTTATTAACAGACTTGTTCTCTAAGTGTAGAACTTTTGTAAATAGTGAAATTACATACATACATATCGAGGTCTTATATTCATAAGTGGCTATGAACAAAAACATAACTTTTCAGGAGAGCGAAAAAACTGATTTTCTCCTTAATTTGAAGAGAAATTATTAATCGTTCTTCTACAGTATAATCTAAAAAGGATTACTAATTGCTACGATTAAAAAGATTTCGAAATTTCCTATTATTCGCGATTTCATGGTTCATACCCACCTTTGTATGTTTAAAATTTACCACTATGAATGTTGAAATAAGAATAAGATTTATTGTAAACTCCATAACCTTTTTCATGAAATCTTGGCAATGTTGTATAGAAAACACATTTTCTGTGATGATGTACATAGCGAATTTAAAGATGCCAGCGTCATCCGTCAGAATGGTCGCTTGTAACATATATGTAGCCAGTAGCGAAAATCGCTACAATTGATGAAAAATCCAAAATTCTCCGTTGCAATTCCTTATATTTTAACTATCTTCATTCATAATTCTGAAACTTCTTTTACACAAATATTCCCCATGAAGTCAGCAATCACATGCCAAAGAAATATTTTGGTATTCTCAATATAATAAAAAGTTACGCCGGTTTTTCTAAATATACTTTTCACAATTTTTGACTTTACAGCCACCACTTTTCTTATTTTAGCCTGATAACTGAGGAATCAAAATGCTATTAACGCGAAATGATGGAATTTGATAGTACGATTTGCCCTAAATCTAGAAAAATGTTTTATACAAAATCGTTGTAGCGAATTATAACCTTCGGTTTTATGCTGCTCCATTGTTGAACTATTTTATTTCTAAATATTATTTTTATGTCCATAGCCACTTATGCAGTCACAAACTAACGTGCGAGGGGATAGTCAAATCAGAAAATTAAAAAAAAATGGCTTTTCTCTGGCATCAAAAACTCATTTTCGAGAAAATGGTTCATAGCCACTTTTGAATATAAGCCCTCGATATACATTTTAAAGAATAATTACACAAAAAACGATCAAATTCCTCGGCGATAAACCCTTCAGTCCCGCATTTTTTCTATGATAAATGCAGGAATTTGATATGCTTTTTGACAAAGTATGGGTCTAAATAGGATGTCTAAAGAGTTTTGGGGTTTTTTAATTTATATAGGACATGAGTAACAGGATGTTTACTCAAAATATTTATACGCATATTCCGATTAAATAAAAAATATTTGGAAATGTTTCTACATTTTTATAATCTTAAATATGTATAAATTCGAATAACAAATACAAAAAAATCCAAAAAAGCATATAATTGGTATTTTAGGGTTTCGTTTTACTACGTAGATCCAAGTTACTGAATTTGTTGTTTCTCTTTTGAATAATACTTGTTACATATGTACAAAAAACTACTAACTCTGAAAAATATTTGACATAAGTGTTAAATATAACAATTTTTTTTTTCGAACGGTCCCAACGCATAACGTAGGGACAACGTACACACCACAGTCCGAACTGTGGTGGACAAGCAGTAGAGGGTGGAATACCGGCTACAGATTAAATATCTTCAGCCGGCAAAAACAAAACAAAGACAAACTACACTAAAGGTTAATGCTAACATTTGACATAGAAGCAATACATTACATTTAATAATACTAAAACAGAATACTAAACATTCAAGTACGAGAGAATCCTTGACTTTATTGTATCGATTCCGACACCAAAATCTATGATGTGGTACAATGAATTAAAATCAATACACATTCTACGAATGGGCTGCGCAGAAGCATAATTCGTACGCTGAATATCAATATGAAGAAACTGATAGTATCTAGTTGGTCTAAATGGCACGTTAAACTTAATCCTAGAAATAAGATATTCAGATGAGACATCACCATTCATAACCTTAAATACCGTCACGGTGTTCAGCATAATTCGTCTACTTTTTAAGGAGGGCAAGTCAATCAACTTCAATCTACTAGAATAGGGGGGAAGAACAAAATCACTATTCCAATGTAAGTGTCTCAATGAAAACAATAAAAATTGCTTCTGAACTGACTCAATTCTGTCAATATAGATGCCATACTGAGGGTCCCATACTACAGAACCATATTCCAAAATAGGCCTAACGAGCGAAGTAAATAACTGTTTCGTCACATAGGGATCAGAGAATTCTTTAGCCCAACGTTTAATAAAGCCAAGAACACCATACACCCTGTTAACCATGGCCATAATATGATTGTTGAAATCAAGTTTCGAATCCATCAGAATACCAAGATCTACAAAAGAATAAACTGTCTCTAACTCAGCTCCAATAAGATCATATCTGACAAATTTCGGATTCGATCTAAAGAAACGCATATGTTTGCATTTCCGTAAATTAAGTTCCATGCAGTTTATGTCACACCAACATCCAAATTTATCCAAGTCGTCCTGCAAATAATGAGAATATTCTAGCTGTTTATAAGACAAAAATATTTTCACATCATCCGCATACATCAAAATCATAGAGTTTATAATAGACTCCGGGAGATCATTTATGAATAATAAAAATAGTATAGGCCCAAGATGACTACCTTGGGGAACTCCCGATGAAACCAGAATTGGCCTAGAACAAGAATTTCCGAATTTGACAATCTGCGAACGATTATTCAGATAAGAAGATATCCATTTTAAAAAATTACAGCTAAAACCAATTCAATCTAATTTATATAACAAAAGCTCGTGATTGACTTTATCAAACGCCTTGCTAAAATCCGTGTAAATGACGTCAGTTTGATTACCCAGAACAAACCCATCAATAACGTGTGAGGTAAACTGAGTCAAATTCGTCGTGGTCGATAAGCCTTTACGAAACCCATGTTGGCTGGGACTCAAAATAGAAGAGACGCTATGAGAAACAACATTAGTCACCAGTGGCCTTCATAGCTCAGTGGAAGTGTGCGCGTCTCGCAATCTGAAGGTGCTGGGTTCGATTCCCGGCCGGCGCACTGGTAAAATTCAACATCAACAAATTTTCACTTTTCATCATAAATAAGAGTTTCTGCAGCCAATTTTCTCATCCGAACACACTTTCACATAAAAAAATAGACATTTCGATTGCTCCAAGGTCCAGGGAAGAAATTAATAGCCATTAAGCGATACATAACATGGCTGTTAACATAAAAAATGCAGCGCCCCTAGTGGAGGATAGGGGTACAACTCGATTAACATCCCGTTCCCTTAACATTAACATCAACCTTGAAGAAGATGCAAATAACAGCCGGACAACATGAGAACTATGATGAACAAAGGTTCCCGCGATAATCGGATACATGCCGGAACGAAGTCTAGTACAATTCAGACTTAAGGATTATCACCTCAGCTCCCTCTAAAGCTGCTACAACAACAACAACAACATTAGTCACCAGTTTCTCTGGTTTAGCAGGGATAGCACTTAATTTAGCTATCCCTCTATAATTCGAAACGTCAATTAGACTGCCAGATTTATGTAGGTGATCAATGAACGACTGCCTCCAAGCCGAAGGGAAATATCCAAATCTCAACGAAGTATTAAACAATAACGTCAGAGGAATAGCCAAACCACTAGCACAGAATTTTAAAATTATACTTGGCACCCCATCGGGGCCGACACTATTTGTTGATTCTAGATCATTCAAACTTGACAAGACCAAGGGCAAGTCAATAATTGGTATTTCTAATTGATTCAAAGCAGGAATATCATAGGGGTAAGTGCTGTCGGATCGATAAGATCTATTTGAATATGTGGTCGCAAAAAATTCGCAAAACAATCAGCAATATCCTGGTCCTCACAATATTCCAAGCCATCCATTCTAATCCTAGTTGGTTTAGATGGGGATTTACGTTTCTTTTTTTTTTTTTTTTTTTTGTTCGAACGGTCCCAACGCCTCTCACTCCCGCCCCTTCCGACCGAGAGGGCCTCGTCCCCATAACGTAGGGACAACGTACACACCACAGTCCGAACTGTGGTGGACAAGCAGTAGAGGGTGGAATACCGGCTACAGATTAAATATCTTCAGCCGGCAAAAACAAAACAAAGACAAACTACACTAAAGGTTAATGCTAACATTTGACATAGAAGCAATACATTACATTTAATAATACTAAAACAGAATACTAAACATTCAAGTACGAGAGAATCCTTGACTTTATTGTATCGATTCCGACACCAAAATGTATGATGTGGTACAATGAAATAAAATCAATACACATTCTACGAATGGGCTGCGCAGAAGCATAATTCGTACGCTGAATATCAATATGAAGAAACTGATAGTATCTAGTTGGTCTAAATGGCACGTTAAACTTAATCCTAGAAATAAGATATTCAGATGAGACATCACCATTTATAACCTTAAATACCATCACGGTGTTCAGCATAATTCGTCTACTTTTTAAGGAGGGCAAGTCAATCAACTTCAATCTACTAGAATAGGGGGGAAGAACAAAATCACTATTCCAATGTAAGTGTCTCAATGAAAACAATAAAAATTGCTTCTGAACTGACTCAATTCTGTCAATATAGACGCCATACTGAGGGTCCCACACTACAGAACCATATTCCAAAATAGGCCTAACGAGCGAAGTAAATAACTGTTTCGTCACATAGGGATAAGAGAATTCTTTAGCCCAACGTTTAATAAAGCCAAGAACACCATACGCCCTGTTAACCATGGCCATAATATGATTGTTGAAATCAAGTTTCGAATCCATCAGAATACCAAGATCTACAAAAGAATCAACTGTCTCTAACTCAGCTCCAATAAGATCATATCTGACAAATTTCGGATTCGATCTAAAGAAACGCATATGCTTGCATTTCCGTAAATTAAGTTCCATGCAGTTTATGTCACACCAACATCCAAAATTATCCAAGTCGTCCTGCAAATAATGAGAATATTCTAGCTGTTTATAAGACAAAAATATTTTCACATCATCCGCATACATCAAAATCCTAGAGTTTATAATAGACTCCGGGAGATCATTTATGAATAATAAAAATAGTATAGGCCCAAGATGACTACCTTGGGGAACTCCCGATGAAACCAGAATTGGCCTAGAACAAGAATTTCCGAATTTGACAATCTGCGAACGATTTTTCAGATAAGAAGATGTCCATTTCAAAAAATTACAGCTAAAACCAATTCTATCTAATTTATATAACAAAAGCTCGTGATTGACTTTATCAAACGCCTTGCTAAAATCCGTGTAAATGACGTCAGTTTGATTACTCAGAACAAACCCATCAATAACGTGTGAGGTAAACTGAGTCAAATTCGTCGTGGTCGATAAGCCTTTACGAAACCCATGTTGGCTGGGACTCAAAATAGAAGAAACGCTGTGAGAAACAACATTAGTCACCAGTTTCTCAAAAAGCTTAGGGATAGCACTTAATTTAGCTATCCCTCTATAATTCGAGACGTCAATTAGACTGCCAGATTTATGTAGGGGATCAATGAACGACTGCCTCCAAGCCGAAGGGAAATATCCAAATCTCAACGAAGTATTAAACAATAACGTCAGAGGAATAGCCAAACCACTAGCACAGAATTTTAAAATTGTACTTGGCACCCCATCGGGGCCGACACTATTTGTTGATTCTAGATCATTCAAACCTGACAAGACCAAGGGCAAATCAATATTTGGTATTTCTAATTGATTCAAAGCAGGAATATCATAGGGGTAAGTGCTGTCGGATCGATAAGATCTATTTGAATATGTGGTCGCAAAAAAATTCGCAAAACAATCAGCAATATCCTGGTCCTCACAATATTCCAAGCCATCCATTCTAATTCTAGTTGGTTTAGATGTGGATTTACGTTTCAAATTAACAAAATCGTAAAAAGCTCTAGGGTTATTTCGAAAATCATTCTTCACCTTTTCCAAATATAGTCTATAACATCTCTGAGATTCGACGTTATATCTCGATCTAGCAATAGAGTATCTTACATAATCGGAATTCAATCCAGATTTCTTAAACTTCTTAAAAAGCCTACTTCTCGAATTTTTCATTCTGGACAATTTATGAGAAGACCAAGGTAGTCTTTCAGATTGCCCAACTCGAATTTTCGGTACAGATTGTGACAGGAAGTCCCTAAGAATTTGATAAAATTTATCCACAACAGCGTCAATATCTGCATAGTGGCTACAACTACAGACGGAATTCCAATCAACGTCACGGAGAAGAGAGTTAAGCAGTATAAAATTTGTCTTTCTGTAACAGTAAACGGTGAGATCATCCTGAGAGGTAGAAGAATGAGATTCATTGGAGTACAACATCGATAAACCTAAGGTAGGATGGTAATTGTCCTCTGGGAGAGATATGGGGAGAACCCTATTGATCTCAAAGTAATGAGGATCATTAACAAATACTAGGTCAAGTTGTCTTTCACTTATATTCTTTACGTAATTAATCTGGAATAAATTAAGGTCAGCAAAAAGCCTGACTATATTCGAGGCAGAATCATCCGTATCAAACGATGATGGCAGTGCGGTTAAAGCCTCCGTGTCCGGCAAGGCAAGCCAAGATACGGAAAGTAAATTAAAATCCCCTAAGATTAATGTACGGTCTAAGTCACCTGACATTGAAACAATCCTACCAATCGCGGCCAAGTGACTTTCGTAGACACATAATTCAGATGATGGAGGAATATAAGAGCAATTTATTGCTACCTAAATTAATAAGAACTGCAATAAATTCAATGTCATCAAGCCCATGGAGGATAATACGTTCCGATGGGAAAGAATTAGTAACAGCAATAAGTACACCGCCACCAATCCTTCCTAAACGATCATTTCTAAAGATAATATATCTACTACAAAAAATCTCAGAATCTAAAACTGACTCTTTTAACCAAGTCTCAGTAAATACAAGAGCAGAGAAATCAAAATCAAAGCTATCAACAAATAATTGATTCAATTTCGTATTCAAACCCCTTACATTCTGATACCCGATATAAAAAGAATCAATTAGTTTTTTGGGACAGTAGCTGACTTCAAAGGCAGACGAGCCAAATTGTCCACCCTATCCACAAATTCCTTAACAAATGCCCTAGGTGGCCAGAAGTCAGGGATCATCAATCTGTCAAAGATTTCCCTCGTCGTAATAATTTTAAAAGAAGCCCGACTTTGAGAAAATGACGACTTAAGGTAAAAATCATCCTCAATCTTGGATCTAATAAAGCCATTTAAGTCATCAACTGTGGTATCTGGGGCGAACCTCGAGACGAAGACCATTTTCATCTCCGGGGCCATGGTCAATCCACCAGAAGTACCACTAGATTGCTGTGAACGCACGTCTGCAACAGGCATAGACTGAAGTAAATTCCCGCCTACCACACTGGTTTGTGGACTCATACCTGTTGCAGCCGTAGGACGAGTGGGATTGTCGCTTTCCACGCTGGTCTGTGGAGGATCTGTGACAGTTCTATCACAAAGCTGCGGCCCAGCAACTGTAGCATAGGTCGGATTTTTATCATTCGACGATTCCAACCCGTCAACAGTTTGAGCCACAGGTTCAGCAACATTCAAATGCTCAGTCCTCGGCGTCACTGATCTTGATGATGTCTTCACCGTTCTTTTACGTTTCTGTCCCGAAACAACCGGTGATTTCGCAAACTTATCTAATTCAGAATATTTGTCAAAAATATCACCGAATTTAGAAAATCGCGTATAAATGGACCAAAGATCCCTAGACAGCTCGGTAACCTCCGTCATGGAGCCCTTAAAAAAATTATAAAATTTTACACTAATTTTTCTACATTTAGTGCAGCACCACCTAAGACCATTGTTGTCTCCGTATAGAGCATCCACAATCCTTGCACAAATTCCGGCACACTTAGCATGCCACTGACCAGTGCAAAGCCAACACTCTATCGTGATCTCTATATCAGAGACAATTTTACATTTTTCCGACGAACAAGACATCTTTTTAAAACAAGCACAAATTATTAGTATAAGGTAAATAAATAATTCCACCCTTTACTGTAATGATACTAATAAAAAAAAAACGCGCGTGAAAAAAAAAATCACTAAAAAATTTGAGAAATCGATTAAGTGGCAACACTGTCAGAATAGACAAACGATCCCACGGCAGCCGGTTCTATGTACCGGATTGACTCAAAGATGAATTCTTCGACCAAGGGCTGCCACCTCAGCAATATATGTTATGTGTTTGTCCGTTTTTTCATCGTGGGAGCAACATTACCCGGAGTGTTTGCTCCGATTACTACTGGTCCGTGCCGGGATAGAACTAAACCCCGGACCTTGGATCTGTTCGGTTTGCCAAAACCGAATACACCACCGAGCAACATCAGTGAGGTGTAATAGATGCCTGGAGTGGGTGCATTTCCGGTCTTGCTCTGGCCTCGGCCACGTAAGGGAGTACAGCGATAACTACGTTGCCGCATGCTGTACCAATATGCAACGTAGTCCGTCCAGCGACTCGCTGTCGTCGATATCGTCGTCTACATCGTCGTCTTCTTCGTCATCGGTCTACGGTACACCTCCGCAGTCTCCCCCGCAGCAGTCCGTACAGCAGCTAACACCACACATTGCTGTAGCAAGACCGGACAATGTACTAATGTTGCAATTTAATTGCAACGGTCTTCGAGGCAAAATCAACGAGATAGTGGACTTTATGAGTCGGAACAACATCAAGGTCGGTGCGATTCAGGAGACTAAGCTGACCGACACCTGCAGCTTGCACAGTTGTGACGGATACAATGTGCTACGTAAGGATCGCACCAGAAGTGGAGGTGGGGGATTGGCGTTCCTGATACACCATTCTGTGCAGTATAGGTCTATCTCGCCTGAGCTTGACTCTAGAGACCCATACATGGAATGTATGGGGGTAGCAGTCAGGTCTGGGGCTGCCGAGATAGAGCTGTACAACGTGTACATTCCGCCGGTTGCCAGCACTGCCTCAAGTTATCATCCTAACATCAGCTCGCTGCTGCAAGGGGATAACAGGGTTATACTTGGTGATTTTAATGCCCACCACGAGCTTTGGCATTCAATCCTAGGTAATGACCCGAGAGGTATTGCGTTGGCGGAACAGATTGACGACTCCACGTTTTGCACAGTGAATGAGGATGCCCCCACCAGGATTATGGGTGACTGCCACAGTTCGCCAGATATCACCATCGTTTCGGCTGGTCTGATAAATGACAGTACATGGCGACCTGTCATATCATTGGGCTCAGACCACCTCCCCATAATCCTCTCCATTGACCGACCATCTGATTTCATCACCTCTGAACGCCGTACTTTTCTCAACCAGAGGAAAGCGGACTGGAACGGGTTCAGAGAGTTCACCAATCGACGCTTCAGTGAACTACCCATTCCTTTCGACGTGAGGGTAGCTGAGAAAAATTTCCGAGTCATCGTCAACGCAGCAGCCGCTAGACACATCCCTGCTGGTCGAATACCCAAAATGAGACCAAACTTCCCAGCAGAGGCAGCGGGACTCGCAGATGAGCGTGACGACATTCGTAGGGCTAATCCTGGAGATCCTAGAATCAGGGAACTGAACCTAGAGATTAACAGGTTAGTCAACGAATACAAGCGGAATAAATGGTTGGAGCACTTGAAGCAGTGCAACTTAAGTTCCGGAATTAGTAAATTGTGGGCAACGGTTAAGTCGCTCTCGAACCCCACCAAGCGGGACGATCACATCGCTGTTACTTTTGGTGACAGGACGACAAATGATCCGAAGCGGTGCGCGAGTTATTTTAACCGGCTTTTTATTGAGCACCCCGAGAGTGACAAGGCGAAAAGGAGTATCATGCGTCATATACATGGTCTCCGAGCCGAGGAGGTACCACCACAATTTACTACAGGCGAAGTTGCACAAATCATCAACAGCGCAAAGTCATCCAAAGCGCTTGGTCCAGACGGAATCTCTATGTTGATGTTGAAGCAATTGGATGAACCGGGAGTCGAGTACCTGACGAAGGTCCTCAACTTGTCCATGGCCACTCTGATAGTTCCCGAGGCCTGGAAAATGGGCAGAGTGATACCGCTACTGAAGCCAGGGAAAGATGCGAGTAAGGGAGAATCGTACAGGCCGATCTCTCTTCTCTCTCCAGTAGCGAAGACGCTTGAGGCACTTCTCCTCCCGAGCCTTAATGGACATTTTCCGATTGCAGATCATCAACACGGATTCCGTAAGCAGCATAGCACAACAACTGCTTTACACGCTATTACCACACATATCGGTCGCGGTCTGAACCAGGATAAACCGTGCGACAGGACGGTCCTCGTGGCCCTTGACCTATCGAAGGCATTTGATACGGTCAACCATGCCGTTCTATTCGAGGACATTGCCAACACGTCCCTCCCGAACAATCTGAAACGTTGGATCGTGAATTATATGTGTGGACGCCAGTCATTTGTGGAATTCAGAAGTAGGAAGTCAAAACCCCGTAGAGTTAAACAGGGAGTTCCCCAAGGTGGGGTGATATCTCCGGCTCTGTTTAATCTCTACCTTTCTGGTATTCCACAACCACCTGACGGCGTGGAAATCGTGACATACGCCGATGATTGCACGATATTAGCGTCGGGACCCAAATCTGAGGATATATGCGAAAGGCTGAACACCTATCTCGTTGATCTTGCCAATTTCTTCGCAGCGAGGAATATGAAAATATCCGCCTCCAAATCGTCAGCCACACTATTTACCACATGGTCTGCAGAGGTCAGAAGGACATTGAATGTGAAAGTCGACGACACGCCAATACCGACAGTAAACTACCCCAAAATCCTTGGGGTCACATTCGACAGTCTATATAAATCCTCTGCACACGCCACAGCTATTTGCGATAAAATGAGAAGTAGGAACAAGATCCTCAAGTCGCTTGCCGGCAGCACTTGGGGAACCGACAAAGAAACCTTGTTGACCTCTTACAAAGCAATAGGCCGGTCCGTGGCTAACTATGCGGCGCCAGTGTGGTCTGCAAATGTGAGTGATACGCAGTGGAGAAATATACAAACTTGCCAAAATGCCGCCCTGAGAACAGCAACAGGCTGTCTCCTCATGTCCCATCAAGATCACCTACATGAGGAGTCTAAGGTCATTTCCGTACGTAGGCACAACTTTATGTTGTCTACGCAGTACTTGCTTGGGTGTTACCGCAGAGACCATCCAAACCACCATCTTATGGCTCTGCCCCCTCCGCCCAGGCAGGTAAGGAAAGACCTCCAGGATCTAGAGAGAGAGGTCCAAAGGTATAAGAGAGAGCCTCTAGATCAGCGAGCATACAAAGCAGGTTTAAACGATATTCACAGGGACGCAGTCGCAGCAGCAATCAACAACAACGCCATGAATATCGTCCTCGGAGATCATCCGCCAGAAATTGCATCTGAAGAGAAACTACTGCCGCGACAAACTAGATCGGTTTTGGCACAGCTGAGATCTGGATGGTGTAGCCGCCTCAATTCGTACTGGGCACGAATTGACGGCAACGTGCAGAACATCTGCCCCGCTTGTAGCCAGGGGCCACACGACACGCTACATCTATTCAACTGCCCTGCAAAACCAACTCAGCTGGTCCCCAGGTCACTATGGACGCACCCAAAGCAGGTGGCCATCTTCCTGAACCTGGAGACGAACGACGCAGATCCTGATAGTGAAGGAGATTAAAAACGGACAACACAAACATACATATATAGCTGTTACAACAACAACAACAACAAACGAAGAACGAATGTTAAAACAAAGACAAAACAAAAGTCAGTGTTAAACGTTAATCACAATAACAAAAATAATGGTTATGGAGCAGCAGTAATTGTTGTTGTTTGGTGAAGAAACAAATTCTTAACCAAAATTTCCTTTTTTAAACACTAAAAATGTAACAAAAGTAGTATCACAAATTAGTACACCAATAGAACGATCACTTATCTTCAAATTAGTTCACTAGTTGTGAAAAAATATCCACTTGAAACACAAAATAATCACAATTATTTAGAAAAAAGCACGGAGCACAAAAACTTTACTGCTTATTCAGACAGAGTTGCCAAATTTTTTTTAAGTTAAAACTCATTTCTTATTGATTCGCAACTTTAAAGTAGATTTTATAATAGAGACCTACACGCAGAGAAAAAATGCATTTCGTAGAAACGAACTTTTAAACACGTGAACATCGTTTTTGAGTTTCTTTTGTGGGAAAAATTAGTTTGTTTGCGGTAAACATGTCATCAGTTGTTGCAAATGAACAAAGAGAAATAAGTTTATGTATATCAAACAGTTTTCTTCGTTTGTCGAAATGGATTTGTAAAGGGTGATTTTTTAAGAGCTTGATAACTTTTTTTTTTTAAAAAACGCATAAAATTTGCAAAATCTCATCGGTTCTTTATTTGAAACGTTAGATTGGTCCATGACATTTACTTTTTGAAGATAATTTCATTTAAATGTTGACCGCGGCTGCGTCTTAGGTGGTCCATCCGCTTAGTCCAATTTTGGCATTTCCACGTTTTTGAGTAACAGAGACCCAATTGGTGCGAACGGCGACGAATCGAAAATTGGTGGTCATCATTAACACTGGCCGATACAGCTGCGAATTTTCTTCAGTTCGCACTCTACGTAAGCGTGTTGGTGGTTTAATGTCCAACAATGTAAATTTGGTGCGAAATTTAGTCACAATAGCCCGAATAGCCGCTTCAGTGGGTCGATTAAACTGACCATAAAATGGAAGCGCGCAATGAACTTTCTTAACAGAGCACGCATTTTGATAATAAAATTCAATAATTTGCAAGCGTTGTTCGTTTGTAAGACGATTCATGATGAAATGTCAAAGCATACTGAGCATCTTTCTCTTTGACACCATGTCTGAAATCCCACGTGATCTGTCAAATACTAATGCATGAAAATCCTAACCTCAAAAAAATCACTCTTTATTATAATTGCAAACTCCCAAAACATTGAAAGTAACAGAAACCGTTGTTGTTGCATCTGTGATGAAAATAGGATACATCGGTTCAGATTTAGATACAGCTCCATAAAAATGTCCATTCGCAAATGTTACATCTTAGCAAATTATTTGCTTTTATTAAGAATATTTTAGATTTCATTATGATATCATAGTGATCTTATCTACACTTTTTTCACTAAACGATTTTGTTATTAAATTTCCAAACTTATATTGCAATACACAATTAAAAGTTCATAAGATATTGCTCTAGTCAAATGTCAAGAAGTGGTATCGGTTAATAAAAATGAAAATTTTCCGAACAATTTGGTGTCCATTAGCGAAATTAGCACTACACAATCTTGAAATTGGCACAATTCGTTTAGTTTGTTTGTAGTTTTCATAGTCTTTGTCCGAAATTTAAGAAAGTGTCCACGATTTTTTATGTAATTTTCGTGTTTTCATGATTTTACTGCAAAATTACCATTTCATTTCATTTATTTCAACATCACAATACAAAAGCCAATAAGGCCAATTATTTATATTGCTCACTAAATACAACAATTCAAAAATACAGAAGTAAATAACAAAAATTAAAACTATTTTAAAACTAATATTATAAAAGTACCAAAAAAAACTTAGAAAGTAAATAAATTGTTGTTTGTACACAAAAACTTACATACATACATACATGTATAAGTTAAACTTGCGTCCATACATATATATTGCTGTAAATATCTTTTGTTCTGTTTTCGTTTCTTTTCATATGCATGCATACATACATCTATTTGCACATATGATTTATGTTTACATATTTGTTCGACACATGTCTAACGCTATTCTTCTATGTATGTATGTACATGTCAATGTTGTTCATAAACAACATTATTTAAATCAATCTGTTTTCTACCACCGAATCGCGAGCAAGTTAATGGTAACTTTAAAATTAAATTTAACTAATTTATAACGTATTACAAATACGAATTTTGTGTGTTTTTAAAAGTAAAGAATACAACAGTGGCGACGAGGATTGTTTTTTGTGTTAAATCAACAAATAATAAGTGAAGAGACCCACAATAAAAAATGGATGAAGCTTTAAAACACACTTTAACCCAACAACAAAAGTTGATGGAACAATTGGTGGCGTTAACCAAAAATAGTGTTACAGCATCGGCTCAAGCATCAACCAGCACAAATACAGATGGTGTGATGGATATGCTGTCCAAGTGTATAAAAGAATTTGTGTACAACCCCGAACCAAACCAAACGTTTGAAGCTTGGTACTCACGGTATGACCACTTGTTCGGCGAAGATGCAAACAAACTCGCTGACGCCGAAAAAGTGAGGTTAATGTTACACAAATTGGAGCCGGACATTTTCGACAAATATGCTGACTATTTTTTACCGAAAGCACCCCGTGATTTGAATTTTGAAACAACAGTGTCTACACTCAAAACACTGTTTGGTAGAAAAGAGTCACTGTTCAGCGCTCGTGTTGCTTGCTTGCAATTTACCAAATCGTCACAAATGGATTTCATTTCGTATGGAGCCATGGTCAATCGAAATTGTGATAATTTCGAATTTGGTAAATTGAAAGAAAATCAATTCAAGTGTTTGATGTTTCTCCGTGGTCTACAAACACCCGAAGACGCCGATGTTAGAACCCGCCTTTTGAATTTTTTGGAGGGAGACGCTGATGGGGCATATACAATTGACAAAATGGTGTCAGAAGTGCATCGTATGCTCAGTCTGAGGAGAGATGCTGCCGCTGCATTCCGTAAAAACAAAAAATCAAAAGGTCAAGACTAAAAATTTTAGCAGCGCTGCTCATGTTGGCAGTGCGGTGAAATGCATTTTGCTAAAAACTGCAATTACACCAAACATTTATGTGAGCAGTGCGGAGTCGTCGGTCATAAAGAGGGTTACTGTTCTTGTTTTTCTGCACAAAGCAAACAGCGCAGCAACAAGAAGAAGCATCATGGCAAAGCTCAAGTGAGTTTGGCTGCAGTCAACAGCGTCGCTGCCAACAGAAAACACATCGCAGTAAAAATTAATGGCGAATTAGATCGAATCCAAGATTTGTCAGATATAATATTAGAGGAACTGAGCTAGAGTTAGTTGATTCTTTTGTAGACCTTGGTATTCTAATGGATTCCAAACTGAATTTCAACAATCATATTATTACTATGGTTAACAAAGCATATGGTGTTCTTGGCTTCATTAAGGAGTTCTCCGATCCTTACGTAACGAAGCAGCTATTTACATCACTTGTCAGACCTATTCTGGAATATGGTTCCGTAGTGTGGGATCCTCAGTATGGTATCTATATTGACAGAATTGAGTCTGTTCAGAAACAATTTTTAATATTTTCATTAAGACACTTGCATTGGAATAGTGATTTTATTCTTCCCCTTATACTAGTAGATTGAAACTGATCGACTTGCCTTCCTTGAAAAGCAGACGTGTTATGTTGAACACCGTGATGGTTTATAAGGTTATAAATGGTGATTTCTCTTCTGACTATATTATTTGTAGGACCTTCTAGATACTATCAATTCATCCATATTGACTTTCAGCGTACGAATTACGCTTCCGCAGAGCCCATTCGCAGAATGTGTATTGATTTCAATTCATTGTGTCACATCATAGATTTCGGATTAGGAGTCGATATAATAAAGTCGAGGATTTTCTCCTGCTTGGATGTTTAGTTTGTTGTGACATGTTTACTTTACTTTAATATATTTAGTTACTAACTTTAGGAATAACTTATATTTGCATGTGATACTAATATTTTGTTTAATATTTTTGTTATGCCGGCTGTTGATATCACAGTGCAACACGAAAAAAAAATAACCATATACGGACACCGCTACATGATAAAAGACCAAAAAAAAAAGACCCGTGTTTTTTTTTTTCCTCCAAAGTCATGCACTTTTTTTATGGGCCCCCAGAGATTTGAGGCCTCGGTGTAATTTTTGGAAAAAAGTGATCATATTCTCAGGCTCATATCTTGCAAACCGTTCGGAATTTTGATTTACTCTCTGAGGCAAAGTTCTAGCTCTTGTCATAAAGAACAAAAATTGTGAACATATAAAATCAAAAAAACTTCATCTTCAAGGTCAAAATCGCAAAAAACTTAAAACAATTCGATTTTTTGTAACCTTTTTTCCCCTGTTCAGGTCCATAGAGTAAATCAAAATCAGAGAGTAAATCAAAATTCCGAACGGTTTGCAAGATATGAGCCTGAGAATATGATCACTTTTTTCCAAAAATTACACCGAGGCCTCAAATCTCTGGGGGCCCATAAAAAAAAAAGTGCATGACTTTGGGGGAAAAAAAAACACGGGTCTTTTTTTTTTTTGGTCTTTTATAATGTAGCGGTGTCCGTATATGGTTATTTTGAAATGACTTCAAAAATGTTGCACAGTGTATTTGATCTGTAGCCGGTGTCCACCCTCTACTGCTTAGCCGCCATGGTTCGGACTATGGTGTGTACGCTGTCCCTACGTTATGGGGACGTGGCCCTCTCGGTCGGAAGGGGCGGGTGTGAGAGGTAAAAAAAAAGAAGATATTCAACCTGTTTTTAAGCCAAGACCCGTAGCGTATGCTGCTTTAAAATAGGTAGATGACGAATTACAACGCCTGGAGCAGGCTAATATCATTACACCTGTAAATTACTCCAGATGGGCCGCACCCATTGTTGTTGTAAAAAGGGCCAATGGCAAAGTTCGGATATGTGGAGACTATTCCACTGGACTCAACGAGTGTATGGAAACTCACACATATCCACTTCCTTTACCTGATGATATCTTCGTAAATTTCAACAACTGCAAATTTTTTACCCGCATTGATTTAACTGATGCTTATATGCAATTGGAAGTCGATGATGCAACCAAGGAATTTCTCACCATCAATACACATCGAGGTCTTTACAGCTTCAATCGACTTGCGCCAGGAGTCAAATCAGCACCTGGAGCATTTCAACAAGCAATTGATACAATACTGTCTGGTGTTCAATTTGCTCATCCTTATCTTGATGATGTCATCATAGCAACGCCATCAAAAGAAGAAGATCAAAAAGCGGTTGATGATGTTTTCCAGCGTTTCCAAAGGTATAACCTTACAATAAATAGCGAAATTATTCGCAAATCGAAAAAGAGGGTTTAGCTCTTGTTTTTGCTGTCAGCAGATTTCACAAAATGCTCTATGGTCGTCGTTTTAAACTGAAAACTGACCATAAGCCTTTACTTGCGATATTTGGCAGTAAAAAAGGTATAGCAGCACACAGTGCCAGTCGTTTACAACGCTGGGCTTTAACGCTAATGTCATACGACTTCGAATTGAGTTACGTTCCCACTCAAAAGTTCGGCTGCGCTGATATTTTGTCTAGACTGATTAACAAAAATCAGAAACCTGAAGAAGATGTCGTGATTGCTTGTGCAGAATTGGAAGCTGAAATAAAGCATATTGTTCAGGACAACATCAATACATTGCCCATCACACACAATATGATACGTTCAGCTACGCAGAAGGATACATCTTTACAAAATATCATCAGCTATCTGAAAAGTTCCTGGCCAAATTCAAAAACGTCTGATGAAAATGTTTTCTTTCAACGTAGAGAAAGTTGTCACTATGTGACAATTGTATTTTGTACCAAAATAGAATTGTCGTTCCCAAAACGTTACGCCCACGCATATTGAAACAATTGCATAAAGGTCATCAGGGGATTGTTCGTACCAAATCATTGGGGCGGAGTTACGTCTATTGGCCGAATATAGACAAGGATATTGAGAATTTGGTACAAACCTGTGAACTGTGTGCTTCTACTGCTAAATCACCACCAAGGACAATGCTTCAGTCATGGTCTATTGCTCAGAGACCGATGCAACGCGTGCACATTGATTTTGCAGGACCTGTGAATCAAAAGACGTATCTTTTGATTGTTGATGCTTTTTCGAAATACCCAGAAGTCTACCAGTTAAAATCGATGACGTCATCAACAACAATCGATCGTCTGGAAGACTATTTTACAAAATTTGGTTTTCCGGAAACTTTGGTGAGTGATAATGGTACTCAATTTACCTCACAAGATTTTTTTCAATTTTGCAGGAAAAATGGTATCGAGCACATACGCACTGCCCCATTCCACCCGCAATCAAACGGTCAGTTGGAACGTTTTGTTGACACGTTTAAGGGAGCCTTAAAAAAAAAAAAAAAACACCAAAAACTGCATCAACGGAATTCGAGAATTCCTGCTGTACTATAGGGCAACTGACAACAACAACGCTTTTGGAAATAAATCACCTTCGGAACTTTTTTGGGGAGGAAAGTGAGAACAAACATGGATTTATTGTTGAAACCAAAAGAAGACCCTAAGCAGCGTAACGAAAAGATGGAAGCCCAATACAATCAAAGATTCAACGCCAAAGACAGGAAGTTCGAAATTGGTGATGAAGTCTACGCAAAAGTTTTGAGGCAAAACAAATTCTTTTGGGCTCCTGCTGTCATCAAAAATAAAATTGGGAATGTAACAGTATTTCCTTATTTCAAGGCTATGAAATCACATTCAAATCAACTACGGTTACGCCGTACTGCTACATCAAATATAAACACCTGGTTAGATATATTTGATATTTGTCCACCGCCTTGTACAATTTAAAGTCACAGTCAAGAAGCTGATCTTCGATGGTACAACTGTTACTGGTCGTAGCATAACTCCACCTTTAATTCGTCCTCTATCCAACAATTCATTAGAAACCACAACTGAACCTCTAACCCCAACTGGAACCTTATCGGATGAAATCAACAATCTTCACTACGACGTTCTAATCGCCGCAGACGTGAGCCAGATTGGTTGAGGGATTATACATCTTAAAAGGGGAGATGTTGTGGATGGCAACCCTGTACACAAAAACTTACATACATACATGCATAAGTTAAACATGCGTCCATACCCAACATACCAAATGACTTGAGAATAATATTATAATAAGCTTCCCAACATACCAAATGACTTGAGAATAATATTATAATAAGCTTACCAACACAAGCCTCAAGCTTGAAAAAGAGTTGAGAATCCATTTGAAAACGCTTGTGTAACAATTGTAGAAAAATCGAAACGGAAACCTCTTGATAATATTAAATGTGTACGCTTACTATAAGCTTATCCTTGTAATTGTAGAATAAGCTTACGAAATTAATATTATCTTAAGCTTATCCTTGTAATTGTAGAATAAGCTTATATCACAATTTTGATTTTTTGGGTATTTTTCGTTAATATTAATTAATTTTATTAATTCTGTCCATTTTTCGTACATTTCAGTTGTAATTAAAAATTAGTTGTAAAAAATAAGCTAGGATAATATCCCAGTTCAAATCAATAATTTTAATGTTCATATTCACATTTTGGGTAATTGTTTCGCAGCTTAATACGATTTTTAGCGAACGTTCGCGTGTCTTTATTTTCATTTAATATTTTTAATTGAACTTCTTATAGCAACACTCGATGGTATTATTTTCAGCTGGGCTGCTGTTAAATCTTCATCCTATACATTCGTTTTTTGGTTTTTATTATTAAAAAAAAAGTTCAATTATTTCTTTTGTTTCTCTTCGAGCATTATTAATTATTTTATTAAAATATTACCATTTTTTAACACAACACATTTACACGTACACTCACTTTGAAACCGAACACTAAACACAAAACAAATATGTCCAAAAATGACACTTTTCACCAAATGAAACACTACAAGAAAGGATAAAAGTTCGTGTGCGAACTTGAGAAACTGTTGTGTATTATAAGAATTCCTCAAGCATTGTTAAAAACTCGTTGTGAATTTATTTATTTATTTTATTTATTTATTCAACATTAAGGCTATAAGGCCAATTATACATGTATTGTAAGATAATCATCTATGTTTTAAGTAAAATTATAATTAGCAGATTCATAAAAGAAATTAATATAATCTATATATACAAAAATATATGATTAAATGGCTCCCCAGCCATATGAACGTTACTCAAAATACAAAATTGGGACAAATAAATAGGATCCTATAGCAATAAGAACACCACAAGAAAGAAGATAAATTAGTTGCGAAAAAACAGGATTTATAGCGAAGAACCATTGAAGTAATCAGTAAGTTTTTTCTTGTAAGTAGAATAGGAGTAAGAAAAAAGTTTCAATAAATTTGGTAGATGGTTCCAACAACGACAGACTCTAACTAAAAAGGACTGTTCATACACAGAAAGATGTATCAGTGGGATATTGATTTGGATATTACGTGTTGAATTTATAAAGGAAAATTCATTAACCAAGATTACAGGTTGACTCAGTTTCATGATTTTGTAAAAATTAAGTAAAATACGAAGTTGTAGATAATCATGGATAATCATTTCGGCTAGTAGATGGATTGATTTTGCCTATAATATTGTACTGTTTGGAAGTATACTCTGGTACTATTCAGGGCAATATGTATTTATTACAACTAGCGCTTAACAGAGCGATACGTTATATTTATGGCCTTAAGAGGCGTGTTCATATAACGCCATACGTAGTTAGGTTTCTGGGATGTACTGTTCCAGCATTTGTAAATTTCCGCCTCCTTTTGTTTTTTTATAAAATGATTAAAAATCAGTGTCCATGTTTTTTGCTTCGAAATTTTGTGTTTTGTCACTCAACTCGAAGAAATCAAATAACCATCCCAAGAGTTTTCCACCTACTAGAAGAATCGTTCCTAGTTAGAGTAGCACGTTTATATAATTCGCTGCCTAATGAGTTGAAAAATTTCAGCATTACATCAGCTACATATGCAAATAGGCTTATTAGCTATCTTCAATAAATAGTTTTGATATCACAAGTGTTTTAAACTATTGTTTTTTGTAGTTTTTTATACTACATACATGCTGCCAAATTCATAATGTTTTATGATTGGTTTTACATTTTATGAATTATTCTGTAATATGCTAACAACGTAATCACATCGTATTATTCCCGATTTCATAATTTGGAACTTAGTTTCCTTTTTTATTACTGTTATTAAATGGAGTAGTTTTTTAGCTCTACAAAATAATTTCTGTATATGCATTTATTTAATTTATTATATACATTATCTAAGATCTTTATTTAGTTTTTTAATGAACATACTGCAATATTGTTGAGTAGTTTTTTTAGCCATGTTAAAAAAAAGTATTATATATGCATTTTGTAATTTGTTTTAAATTGGCCCGATGGCTTTGAATTACAAGTTGAAATAAATAAATCAAATCAAATCAAAAGCGCACCCTAAAAATGCTGGAGTAAGTTCGGTAACACGGTCATGTTCATGGGTTCTTACACCAAAAACATAACGCACAATCTTTCTGACAATCCTTTCAATTCTATCAACATTGTAAGTCCAGGTTCCTGAATAAACTTCAATGCCGTAATTCAGTTGAGACATTAACAAAGAGTGAGCTAAGCGATTTCTTACATGCCTTGGTGTGTACGCTTTTAACGAATATAATCTTCTTAGGGTGAAACATATTCTGTTAGCAACATAATTGATATGATTATCAAAATTGAGATTACTGTCAAGAATCACACCAAGGCATTTAAGAGAATCTACAAAGTCAATCACCTGTCCATTAATAAAAATTCTTGGATATAAAATGTTCCGGGTCGGTGCATGAAAATGAATAGCTTTTGTTTTAAATGTATTTATCTGAAGAAAATTTTGATACATCCAATTTCCTATAGAAGCAAGATGGTTGTTAATATGATTTTCCAAATTCCCAACTTGTCTAGACTCAACTGTATATAGCAAATATATGTCATCAGCAAATACATACGATTTGCACAGATTACTATTCATTAACGGAATACAATCGTTTAAGTAGGTCAGAAAGAGTATGGGGCCTAATACAGACCCTTGAGGTACTCCAGAAGTAACAACACCAACACTAGAATTTAATCCATTTAAAGAAACATATTGGGTCCGATCAACTAGATAAGAATACACTAATTTACATGCTGTTTTAGAAAAATTAAATCTATCTTGCAATTTCTTTATATGAACAAAATGATTTATTCGGTCAAAAGCCTTTGTAAGGTCTAAAGAAACCAGAGTGCAATTTACATGTTTATCTAGTTGTTTTCTGACAGAATCTGTAAGAGAGAGCAGTAATGATGTAGTGTTGTGATTCCTCCGAAAAGCAAATTGATTCGGGTGAAAAAGTGAGAATCGCTCAATGTGTGATAATATTTGTGTTTTTATTAAATTCTCCAGTACTTTAGACATTGCTGGTAATATACTAATAGGTCTTAAATTATCATTATCATAACGGCCATTTTTGGAAATTGGTATAACACGTCCCAGCTTCCACGCAGCAGGAAAGTTTGAAACAGTGAAAATAGTATTTATTACATGGAGAAGCAACGGAGAAATAATAGGAAATATTTGCTTTAAAAACTTAATTGGAATATTGTCATATCCAGTAGCATTAGACTTAATAGAGTTTAATGCAATCAGAACACCACTTTCGGTAATCGTACTAAATGAAAAAGAATCAGGATTATCAATAAAGCCGTCAAAATTTAAAACACCATTGTTATTTGGGGTCAAATTATTCAAAAATGTCGTAGCTATTGATTCAATATCAGATTCATTAAGCACCGGGTTCTCACGTCCAATGCACCCAAGCTTTCGTAACTTACTCCACATATGCGTATTGTTCGGCGACCAACCAAAATACTTATTTCCATATTCAAGACGAGTTTTTCTAATTATTGATTTAGCCTTGTTCCTCAGTTTACAATAAAGTTTCCAATTTACGTCTATGGGAATTCTAAGATATGTGGCGTAAGCAAGATCTCTCTCTCTTCTAGCCTGAACTATCTTCCTCGACCTCATCCATCTATAATCATCAGGTTTAACACTGATTCTAGATACAGGAACACAAGCATGGAGACTATGAACGTCATTCAAAGTTGACAATTGTAAATCCACGTCATTAGTACTGAAGATGGTCGATGTCTGGAAACGATTTAATACGTCATAGAGATTTTCAAAATCAACCCGATTATAATCTTTATATTCAATCCAATTTTGACGTAATTGGGGGGGAAATTTAAAAGAAACAAAGATGAAACTGTGATGAGACGAGAAAAATGGGAATTGCAGTTGGTCGTTATGAGCAACACAAGAAGGTTGGCTTACAAGAAAATAATCTAATAAGGAAGTAGTATTAGTAGGTAAATGCAAATGAGTTGGCAAACAGTTGTGAACATAGCTGAGACCACATCTTAACATTAGAGACCTAAAATAGCTGGATTTAATGGGATCAAAAAGATTATAGTTGAAATCACCCATAACGATTATGTTAGAAAAACGATCAAATAGATCACTATGAAGACTTTCAAAAGCATCAACACATCCATTTGGCAAATAAACAACCCCTACAAGCACAGAAGTTCTGTTACCGAAAATTTCAACAAATAAGGATTCACAAGCACCATACTGTTTGCCACGAAAGACTATTTTGAAACGTAAATTCTTAGAAATATATAAACATACACCACCAGCTCTCAAAGGCAAACCTCTTACACTCTGATTAGGATCACCACAGCGGTCATTCCTAATCAGGTTGTAACCAGACAGAGCCAGAGATTGAGAAAACATATTCGACTTAAACCAAGTTTCTGATACTCCAATGATATCCAGGCCAGCATCAAAAAAGTACTTTTAAATTCCTCAAGTTTAGCATTGGAATTAGAAGGACATAAACTTTGGGCATTAATATGTCCAATATTTAGATTTTCAGAAAATGAGGAAAGACAATTCCGTAACATGCGGTTGTCTCCAGCTATAGGACCAAGATTGTAATTATGGGACATCATATCTTAAGCAAAATTCATATTTTTGGGGGAGCCAGATAATAACAAAAAATATATAATTAAAAAACAATTTGATTTAAATATTTTCAATATGAAAAATTACTTCATTATCAAAAAATTCCCTACTTAATTGAAAATTGATTGTTTATATTGTAACAAAAAAATTAAAATTAACGAAGTAGAAAAAAAATATTTGTATGATAACAAAACTCGAGAAAAAAAAGCCAAAACTGCGACTACAATTAGTTAGCAGTGAACAAAAATACATTATGTACTAGGGTTAAAATTGAATAGAGTAATGAATTCCTGCATAGTGATAGTTTTGTTTTCATTATTAGGCATTATTATCTTAGTTTTTAGAATTTCACGATTTATAATACTATAACTATCAATCTTTTTTTCCATTTTCAGTTTCCAACACAGTTTCACAATTCACTATTTTTATAATATTGTTCTCAAGTTTTATTGCGGTTTTATTCCTATTTGGTATGTTGGGTACATATATATTGCTGTAAATATCTTTTGTTGTTGTCGTTTCTTTTCATATGCATGCATACATACATCTATATTGCACATATGATTTATGTTTACATATTTGTTCGATACATGTCTAACGTTATTCTTATATGTATGTATGTACATGCCAACGTTGTTCATAAACAACATTATTTAAATCACTCTGTTTTCTACCACCGAATCGCGAGCAAGTTAATTGTAACTTTAAAATTAAATTTAACTAATAAACTAATTTATAACGTATTACAAATACGAATTTTGTGTGTTTTTAAAAGTAAAGAACACAACATAAATATATATAGAAAAAGGTAATGAATGGCTCCCCACCCAACAACAAAGTTATTGTTCTACATATTAAAAAAAAATAATGGTAAACGCCCACATCAACAATGCATACAAACAACTTGATTTATATACTACTTATAAGCATATATAAATGAACTAGGAATGATGAAGAACATACTCAATGAAAAAAATACTCATACAGAGGTACTGTATGAAAACATGAGGAGGGAATGAAAAGCTACGCAAATGAATAGGAAGCTGGTTCCAAATTCTGGATACACGAACAACGAACGACCGATCAAAAACTGAAGACGAAAAACGAAGCAGAATAAGTTGTGGGTTACGAGTTGACCTAGAAAATAGAAACTCATGATAAAGATACTCTGGAGAACCAGAGATAATAATTTTGTAAAAGTGAATGAGAATACGTTGTTTAAAAAATGAGTTGAACAAAGGGTTTGGACATACCCCAGAGGTTAATACCTTTAACCCCGGAAGGCCGGCTACGTAGAAAAACTTTAGTCTGCGTAGCCGGTTTTGGATATACCCCAGAGTAGAAAATCTTTAACCCCGGCCGAAGGCCGGCTACTCAAAAACCTTTAGTCAGTGTACACTGTTTTGGACATACCCCATTATTTTTTTCTTCTAAAATATGCAATTTATCACATAAAGAAAATTATTTTTTTACTTCTTTTGCTAAAGTAGATGCGTTACTCGCAAAACAACTGCGACCGGTAATTCTTTTGTGTTTAGGCAATTTAAAACGAAAAAATATTTGACTGATCCTAATAAAGATAATAGTTACAGGCCGGGTCCGTTATGAATTGCAAAAACTTCACTAGCATTGTTGCTTTTAACATCGTGTTTTCTTCTGTTCCGTTTCTCTCCTTTCGGATTGGATTTATCGATGTACAGTTACACTGCATTGATAAAAAACTGACACCGAAGACTTTGATTACAAGAATAGGAGCGACTTTTTTTCGATATGAAACTCCATGATGAAATTTATATAAGTTTAGAACGAAGAAGAAAGAATCCATATACACTGGCTTCTTTAAAACGCTCAAGCACTTTGTGAACCCCTCCCCCACCGTGAAATAATTATGTATTGTATGGGACAGTTAAGCTTACCAATTGGATAGTGAAGTTTTAGAGGAGTGCCATTGTAATCAAACCACACCGAGCCATCATGCTGACTGCCTGCTATAAAACGGCTAAAATACTTTTTAACCTGAAAAGAAGTAACCAAATTAATACAGAAATTTATCAGACATACTTATGTATGTGAATTGTGATTGTACTTTATCTGTAACAAGCGGAAGATAACTAAGTCGTGACACCATTAGGTAGAAATTTTCTGGCTGCTGGAGCCCAACTATCTCATCAGGATCAGCTTGGAAGCATAGTGCTAATTGTCCCTCCCATATCATACGCAAAACTTCACGATCATTAGCCATTATTGTCTATTTAGCTATCACGACGTAAAGTAAACAAATACATTTATACCCAAAATATTAGTGCCGAGTAATCTGATTATTTGGATTTTTTAACTCGGTTACCAGACACTTTTCTTTATTGCCACTCTAACAGTGCAACCTAATCAAAATGCGGTCCGTGCGACGTTTGGCAAAATTAATTTCGATTGTACACGCAAAGAAAAAATGTGAGAAATCATTCTAGAA
Organism: Polietes domitor; assembly: GCA_947397865.1. Lineage (NCBI taxonomy): Eukaryota > Metazoa > Arthropoda > Insecta > Diptera > Muscidae > Polietes > Polietes domitor. Next base: position 152,694,441 of record OX377620.1, on the reverse strand, counting down.
AGGAGTACAAGTTACCTTTTCATACTGCATGCGATTCCTTTCCATACAAATTGAACATTTAGAAATCGAACTTATGTCATTTCAGCTAGCTTTCGCATGCAGGGCGAGAAGGCTACAAAATCGATTGGTCTTACAATTAAGTGACTTGATAAAGTGGCAACATTTTTATCCATTGGTTTTATTTAAATAAATCACCGTTAAAAATCTGGCATCACCTTACTCGGTAATTAAGTGAGTAGTAAGCACTTTCTTGTTAAGCGAGTAATTTCCATACAAATATTAAGCTAGTAAGCCAAATTGAACATACCTATTGTTACGAAAAACGTATGGTTGAAACTAGTCAGACCGACGAGACTGAGGGAAATATAACGATTTTAAAAGTTTTTTTTAAATATTCGCGGGTAATTAAATAAAATATACATTACAAAATCAGAGACACAAGGTTGGCATTGGCATACATCCTCTGGCAGACTAATCACCTTTTTTTCAAAGCACCTGTTTTTTGTAGAACGTTTTTTAATTGACCAAGCCAGTTTTGTTGGTTTAGGTTTTCAATACTTTGTGGGGTTTTATTTTTGTGTTTTATCGTTAAAAAATTTTCTTAATTTAACGTATTTAGTTTTTAGATAGTGTAATTCATGTATTGTAAGTAGTTCAATTAGGGTAGTTAACGATTTGCAATTCAAACATTAATTGTAGTTTTAAATTCACATTTGTGTCGGGCCACACTAATGTATATATATGTATGTAAGTTAAATGCTTTTGTTTAAATTCTGTGGCTTTGATTTTTTCTGGTAATGAATGAGTGTGTTTTTACTTAAAATGTTACTTAAAATAATTCACTGTGTTAACTTTCATAACTATTAAATTTTCACTCTTTAATTGGAACTATTAACTTTTTTTGTCACGGGGGCGTTGTTGTCGGACGGGTTGGAAGTTAGAACGATGATAATCTGCTTTGTCCTGCTTGAATATCGTTTAGGCTTCCCCATCGCGGCAGCCAAACGATATTCAGCAAGCACAAAGCAGAACAGACAACTAGCAGGTACCTTCCAGGGTATGTGTGTATTTATTTACATATGATTACATACAGCAACAGTGCTCGCAATAAGTTTAGCGCAATGCTAAACAGCACCCAAGAAGGACTATAATAAATACGGCGACTAACTTCATCAGAAGAGTTTTAGACATTAGCGACAAAGACTTTCATAAAAATAATATTAAGAAAATTAAACACATTCTAGCAACAAACGATTTTCCCAAAATAGTCAACATATGTTGGCAACTCTGCTCTGTTACAACGAGTGAAAGTTTTGTGCTCCGTTCCAATTTGAATAAATATTTGTTATATTGCATACATTGGTCTGGCTCGGCTTACCTGTCTCCTGTTGGTATTATCAACGAGCACCCTGACAACGTACCAGATCATCTCATCTTGCCACAATTTTACACAAAAACAGTACCTGGTTCCCATAGAGGCTAAATATATATATATATTAGTAAATTAAAATTAAATTACAATTAAAATTAAATTACAATTAAAATTAAATGATAAAAATAATATTTCATATTACTTACGTGCACAAACAAAATGATTGCTCTACGCTCACACAAATGTACCTGATCTTTCGATTTATTTATTTATATAAGCAATGCATAACTGTGATATCCACCTAACAAACAAATGTACCTAAACTGTCGATTTATTAATTTATTAACACTTAATCCCAATCTGTGATATCTACACTTAACACTCATTCATAATATTAATATACAATATGTTTGATATTAATGAAGTCTGTTGTCGTTTATTAACAGACTGTTTTGTTATTGTTATTTCGTTTTAAGTTTTATGTAGTTTGTTTTGATTATTTACTCGTCTTTTGACAGACACTCATGCTCTGTCTGCTATAGCAAAGGCCGTGAGCAAGCCTTGTTCTCATTTATACTTTGTTAACAATTTTCTTGTCATAGTAAGCAAGTTGCATATACGCGCAATCAGTGTGTATTAGAACAAGACAAATATAGTTCTAAGTTTATTTGTTAACATCTCGAAGTATGTACATTCTCATGTCATCGAAAAAGAAGAAGACTCAATAAAAAATTACTTACTTACTTACTTTGTTATATTGCATCCATAGCTATTGTAGTGCATCAAATTCATTACTAATGCACAGGTAAGTATTTTTGTGATTTAGTTTTACTTGTGATATTGTATTTGTGTGTTTATTTTTTGATAAAAAATCATGTCTTTGGCTAAGAAATATTTCTTGACCAAACAACAACAATTGTTTTGTGATTTCTGTGCACTTTTTTGTTATTGCTTGTAACGTTATTCTTGTTGTGCGTTCTGTCCGTTCTGTCCATTTCGTTTATTTTGTTTTTCTGGCTGAACAGTGTTGCCATCTAGCGTTTTTTAAATTTATTACAGTGATTTTTTTACGCGATTTTACTTTTTTATTTTACCGCAGTAAAGGGTGGTATTTTAGAAAATCATGACGTGCTCGTATGATAATTGTAAAATTGTTTCGGACAGTGAGCGTTCCATTGAATGCTGGTTGTGTACCAGTCAATGGCATGCTAAATGTGCCGGTGTAGGTGCAAGGGTCGGGGAGAACAATGGTTTACGTTGGTGTTGCACCAAGTGTAGAAAAATTGGTGTAGATTTTTACAACTTTTTCAGGACTTCTATGTCCGAGATTGCTGAAATGGGGAAGGACCTCTGGGTTATTTATTGAAGATTTAGCAAGTGTGCGTCCAATCTGGATAAATACCCACAATTGGATGAGCTTGCTAAGTCTCCGGAAGTTTCAGGCCAGAAACGTAAGAGAACGGCGAGGGCGGGGTCTGCTAAGCCCTCGTCTGTGAAATCTGGTAAACTTAACACCATTGGATCGGATGGTGTTGTTTCGGTGGCCTCGGCTGTTCCTGAGGCTAATGCTACTGTAGTCGGCGGGTCAATTACTGTGGACGGTGATACTCCGACTTATGCTTCGGTTGCTGGGCCGTTGCCTGATGTGGCTGATCAACCGCAAAATCAGACGCCAGTTGTAGCGGGTCCTTCTCTGGCCCGTGTGAATGCGACTGGTCGGACGGACCCAGTTGTTGTTGCCGGTGGTGTCCGTCCACATCGTTCTGGAGGAAATTCCGGTGGATTGTCCATGGCTCCGGAAATGAAAATGGTTTTCGTTTCCCGTTTCGCTCCGGATACGACCGTGGAAGATTTAAATTGTTTCATTAAGTCAAAAATTGAGGGCGTTTAAACTGAAGCCATCCTTTGCCCAAAGTCGGGTACCGTTTAAAATTGTTGTGTCGAGGGAAATTTTCGACAAGCTAATTGTCCCCTCATTCTGGCCATCTGGGGCTTTTGTCAAAGAGTTTGTGGATAGTGTTGACAATCTGGCGCGTCTCCCATCAATGTCAGCCACTATTCCAAAAAACTAAGCAGCTCTTTTAGTATTGGGTATCAGAATGTTAGAGGCCTAAATACAAAGTGAAATCGTCTATTTGTTGATAGTTTCGATTTTGACTTCTCGGCTCTAGCTTTTTCTGAGACCTGGTTGAAAGATTCAATTTTGGACTCTGAGGTTTTATGTGGGAAATATGTTGTCTACAGGTTGCTAATGCATTCTCATCTGAACGCTTTATTCTGCAAGGGTTTGAAGACATTTAATTTATTGCAGTCCTTATTAACATGGGACGTAGTAAGTTGTTTGTTACATGCTCTTACATTCCTCCATCATCCGAGTTATGTGTTTACGAGAGTCATTTGACTGCAATTGGTATGGTTGTCTCCAGGGCGAGTGATTTAGACCATACTATGATTTTAGGAGATTTTAATTTACCCTCTGCATCTTGGCTTACCTTACCAGATGCTGAGACTTTAACACCGTTTACGTCAACTTTTGATAGGGATGATTGGCCCTCGCAAATAGTTAGACTTTTTACTGATCTTAACTTGTCGCAGATAAATTATGTGGGAAATGTAAATGCTAGGCAACTAGACTTAGTATTTGTCGATGATCCCCATTACTTCGAAATCAGTAGAGTTCCTCCCATATCACTCCCAGAGGACCACTATCATCCTACATTGAATATATCGTTGTTGTACTCTGGTGAATCTTCTCCCTCTAGTTCGCAAGGTAATCGAACCTCTTTCTGTTTCAAGAGAACCAATTTCGAAAAGCTTAATTCACTTATTCAGGATTTTGACTGGAATTCTGTTTGTAGCTGTCGTCACTATACTGATCTTGACATTGTCATAGATAGATTTTATCACATTTTGAATGACTTTTTGTCACAATCAGTACCGAAAACTCGTGTTGGGCACTCTAGAAGACTACCTTGGCTTTCACGTGAGTTGTCTAGCATGAAGAATTCGAGAAATAGACTTTTTAAGAAATTTAAGAGGACCGGGTTGAATTCAGATTATGTCAAATATTCCGTTGCTAGGTCGAAATATAGCATTGAGTCTCAGAGATGTTATAGGATCTACTTGGAAAAACTAAAGAATGATTTTAGGAAGAACCGTAGATCTTTTTATGACTTTGTGAATTTGAAACGTAGATCCTCAACTAAGCCGACAAGGATTAGAATGGATGGCTTAGAGTTTGGTGACGATCAGGCGATTGCTGATTGTTTTGCAAAATTTTTTGCGACGACATACTCAGAGCGATCTTATGGGTCGAGTGACGCCTACCCTTATAATATTTCTGCATTGAGTCAATTAGAAATTCCTGTTATTGATTTACCCTTAGTTTTGTCGAGTTTGAATAATCTCAAATCCACAAATAGTGTTGGCCCTGATGGGATGCCAAGTATAATTTTGAAATTCTTTGCAAGTGGTTTGACTATTCTAACATTATTATTTAATACTTCATTGAGTTTTGGATATTTTTCTTTGGCTTGGAGGAGTTCATTCATTGATCCCCTCCATAAGTCAGGCAGTCTAATTGATGTTTCAAACTATAGAGGGATCGCTAAGTTGAGTGCTATTCCGAAGGTATTTGAGAAATTGGTTACTGAGGTTGTATCTCATAGAGTTTCTTCTATATTGAGTCCATATCATGGATTTCGTAAGGGCTTTTCTACTGTGACAAATTTGATTCAGTTTACTTCTCACATTATTGATGAAATTGTTCAGGGTAATCAGACTGATGTCATCTATACAGATTTTAGTAAGGCATTTGATAAAGTGAACCACGAACTTTTGTTATATAAATTAGATCGTATAGGTTTTAGCTCTAACTTCTTGAAGTGGATATCTTCGTATCTTTCAAATCGCTCTCAGATTGTAAAATTTGGTAATTCTTATTCTAGACCAATTCTGGTTCCATCAGGTGTTCCTCAGGGTAGTCATCTAGGGCCGGTTCTTTTCTTATTATACATAAATGACCTTCCGGGGTCTATCATTAATTCCCGACTTCTAATGTATGCAGATGATGTAAAAATATTTTTTTCTTATAATTGGCCAGAATTTTCGAATCCATTGCAGGATGACTTAGATAGTTTTGGACGCTGGTGTGACATGAATTGTATGTAACTCAACCTAAGGAAATGCAGACAAATGCGTTTCTTTAGATCGAATCCAAGATTTGTCAGATACAATATTAGAGGAACTGAGCTAGAGTTAGTTGATTCTTTTGTAGACCTTGGTATTCTAATGGATTCCAAACTGAATTTCAACAATCATATTATTACTATGGTTAACAAAGCATATGGTGTTCTTGGCTTCATTAAGCGATGGGCTAAGGAGTTCTCCCATCCTTACGTAACGAAGCAGCTGTTTACATCACTTGTCAGACCTATTCTGGAATATGGTTCCGTAGTGTGGGATCTTCAGTATGGTATCTATGTTGACAGAATTGAGTCAGTTCAGAAACAATTTTTAATATTTTCATTAAGACACTTGCATTGGAATAGTGATTTTATTCTTCCCCCTTATACTAGTAGATTGAAGCTGATCGACTTGCCTTCCTTGAAAAGCAGACGTGTTATGTTGATGGTTTATAAGGTTATAAATGGTGATTTCTCTTCTGACTATATTATTTCTAGGATTAAGTTTAACGTGCCATTTAGACCTTCTAGATACTATCAATTCATCCATATTGACTTTCAGCGTACGAATTACGCTTCCGCAGAGCCCATTCGCAGAATGTGTATTGATTTCAATTCATTGTGTCACATCATAGATTTCGGATTAGGAGTCGATATAATAAAGTCGAGGATTTTCTCCTGCTTGGATGTTTAGTTTGTTGTGACATGTTTACTTTACTTTAATATATTTAGTTACAAACTTTAAGAATAACTTTTATTTGCATGTCATACTAATATTTTGTTTAACATTTTTGTTATGCCGGCTGTTGATATTTGATCTGTAGCCGGTGTCCACCCTCTACTGCTTAGCCGCCATGGTTCGGACTATGGTGTGTACGCTGTCCCTACGTTATGGGGACGTGGCCCTCTCGGTCGGAAGGGGCGGGTGTGAGAGGCGTTGGGAACGTTCGTTAAGAAAAAATAGTTAATAATTTTGTTCAAGAAAACCAACTGTAAGAGGAACAAGTAAGGAAAGACTAAAGTCGGGCGGGGCCGACTTTCCAACCGAATACAGTCCAACATAGGGCTTAGCTCAGGCTACTATGGGGGTCAGCGGGTGGCGGATAGCTGAACGGCCTACAGATATGTAGGTTGGCTGCGATAGATAAGCAGTCCCCGACCAAGAGCGGCAGAGTCCGAGGGCGTACTATAAAAATGTACAAGCGCCCGATAAAGGCTCTGCGACATGGCGAATGGATGCCGCCATTAACTAGGTATCTCCCACAGGGTGTCCTCCGTGGCTCCCCAGTCAATTAAATCCAGGAGCGTCTGATCCATAATGGGCGGCTCCCCGGTCAGCGTGTGTTTCCAGGTTAGGAACGGCTGCACACAACCTGGCGGGAGGTATAAACGCTAAGGGTAGGAACCCCGACAGAAAAGCCAATATGGAAGGTCAAGAGAAAGGAATAAAACTTACGGTGCAGGGAGTTAACAACCCAGTGCCGGTGGCAGAGGGGAGTGAGCACGCAGGCTCCCGGTCGTCGATATCCAGCTACTGCAAAAATGATAATAATAGAAATGGTACAGGGAACCATATCCCGATATTTGGGGCGATAGGAACAACAAAAACCACCGTAGCAAGTCCCCTCGCGAAGAGAGACTCAGACAGGCAAGCGGAGGAAAGTCCGTTCCAAAGAAGTTCGGTGATCAAGAGAACACCCCCATCAGCTACTGAAACAACACCTGCTAATGGGACGACGGCAAGATCTCAGGCGGATAGAGAAAGAAGAGATGATATGGCTATATTGAAGAAAGATAGCTTTTCGGATCTTGGCAAAATGATAGTCGAGCTTATGGACTATGTCAAAAGCCGAAATAACGTCCACCATGCCATTAAGGAACAGATCAGAGCAATAAGAGTCACCTATAATAAATTACGCGACGAGATAAGCACCGCTGCTTCGGAGGAAATTCATGACAAGTGACAAGGGAATGTACCGATGCAGACCCCAAAATGGAGACACCGAAAAGGCATAAACAGGCCACGCCAAAGAAGAAGGGCCCAGAGACCCCACAATTAAAATCAGCTACGGAAACTCCAACGACAAGCGAAATATGCAAAAAACTTGTAAATAAACGAGTAAAACAATTGCTACCCAAGAATGGCCTCGAGAACGCATATGAAGGAGCATTGGCAAGTGGAATGCCCATCGATAATCAGAATAAGTGGACGACTGCACGGAAAAGAAAAAAGATGAAATTCCGCAAGGCAAAACCGGATACGATGATAATTTCAGCCAAGGGAGAAGTAACCTACGCCGATATTCTACGGAAAATTAGAACCGATCCTAAACTAAAGGAGTTGGGAGACGAAGTAAGTAAAGTCCTCAGAACTCAGAAAGGCGACCTTCTATTAGAACTAAAGAGTGCGGGTAAAAGCATAGCAGATAGATTCAACGAGAAAATTTCAACATCCCTTGACGGCGGAGTGGAAGTAAGAACCCACACGGAAGAGACGGTGATAGAGTGCAAAGATATGGATGATATCACGACAAAACCTGAAATTTGCTGCGCTTTCAGTGAAGCTCTAGATATCCCCAACTTACCTGAGACAATTGTTAAGTCTATCAGGAATTCATATGGAGGCACTCAAACGGCAAAAATAAGCCTGCCGCCTGAGTCAGCAAGGAGAGCGCTCGAAATGCGCAGAACCAAAATAGGTTGGTCTATGTGTCGCATAAGGGAGTCGGTTACACTTACCAGATGCTTTAGATGACTGGACTTTGGTCATATGGCGAAGAACTGCAAGACAGAAACTGACAGGTCTCGAAGCTGTCGAAAATGCGGTGAAGATGGTCAGTTCGCGAGAAATTGTGAAGCCGAACCAAAGTGCATGCTATGCAAATCAAGAGAAGGGACCGATCTAAAACATGTAGCGGGAAGCTACAGATGTCCCATTTTCAGACTGGCGCTAAGTGCTAGATATAAATGAGGTTCATTCAATTGAATACCAACCACTGTGCAGCTGCCCAAGATCTCCTAACTCAGACTATTTGCGAATTAAGGATAGATGTGGCACTAATAAGCGAACAATATAAAAACTTATGGGAAAAAGACTCGTCAGGTAGAGCAGCAATATGGGCCTGCGGAAACAAGGCGATAGAAGAGGGAATAAATCTGCCTCACAATGGCTTCGCCAGAGCAAAAATCGGAGGTATATATATATACAGCTGTTATATGTCACCAAATATATCACTAACTGAGTTTAAGAGGATGCTTGATAACCTGGTGATAGATGCAAGCAATCACAAGCCAATCATTATCGGTGGCGATTTTAATGCCTCGGCCGTAGACTGGGGTTGCCAAAGAACGAACGAGAGAGGTGGAGTGCTACTGGAAGCTCTATCTCTACTCGACCTCGTCCTAGGGAACAGTGGAAACACGCACACATTTAGAAGAGCTGGTTACGGGTCGATATAACTTTTGTAAGTTCTACACTCGCTAGGGACATACAATGGCAAGTCAGTGAGCACTATACCCATAGCGATCACCAGGCTATACTATTTACAATAAATATCGGCGAACCTACAAGGTCACTACGGCAGAAGTCCATATTCAAGGGTTGGGCAGATAACAAACTTGATCCAGAAACCTTTACGGTATCCTTTTCCGACCAACAACTGGGTGATGGATCGGTCGACGAAATGGCTGATGAAATGAGGGAGGCCCTGAGGATGGCCTGTGATGCATCAATGCCAAGAAGAAGATATTGCCAAAGAAGGAAAGAAAATTACTGGTGGAACGAGGAGATAGCCGCTCTCAGGAAAGATTGTTTGAAAACCCGTCGTCAATACCAACGAGGGAGATCAAGACCCGGCTTCCAAACGAAAAAAGAGGCGTACCATCAGGCGAGAAAAGACCTTCAAAAGGCAATAATTAGGAGTAAAGCAGAATGCTTTAAAACACTCTGTAACGAAGCTGACTCTAACCCATGGGGCAGTGCGTACCGAATCGTAATGTCGAGGCTAAAAGGGAAAAAATCTGCCCAAATAACGTGTGCTGTTCTCATAAACAGAATAGTTTCTACGCTATTTCCACAAGGTGAAGAGTACATAGAGGAGTCAACAAATGATATCACATCTGACCAGGTACAAGTGACCGAAGAAGAAATTTTAAAGCTGTGCTCTACGATTGGCGACGATAAAGCCCAGGCCTAGACAGTATTCCCAACAGAGCACTAAAAATTGCGCTGAAAACGAGGCCGCAGCTCTTTGTAAAACTGTTTAATAAGTGCTTAAACTGCGGTATATTCCCTGTAAACTGGAAGAAACAAAAGCTCATCCTGATACCAAAACCAGGGAAAACTCTAGGTGAACCCGGGTCATATAGACCGATATGCCTCCTGGATACGATCGGTAAGTGCCTAGAGAGGATAATATACTCCAGGCTCCATACGACTGTAGAGGAGGCAAAGGGTATTTCTCACAGGCAATATGGCTTCCGGAAGGCGATGTCAACTGTGGATGCCATAAACTACGTAGTCAATTAAGCGAAAAAAGCAATCCAAGGTAAGGGTATTCAAAGAAAATACTGCGCCTTGGATATAAAAAATACCTTCAACTCAGCGGGATGGACGCACATTATGCTGTCCTTACGGAAACTGAAAGTGCCGGAGTACTTGATTAAAATAGTAAAAGACTATTTTTCATGCAGAACTCTATGGTATGAGACGGATAATGGCACAGAGTCGCAGGTCATTACGGCTGGTGTCCCACAAGGATCGGTCCTAGGCCCCCTACTCTGGAACGTCATGTACGACGGAATATTCAGCCTCAAAGTACCAGAGGAGGCAGACATCGTTGGATTTGCTGATGATGTTGCAGTCGTAGTTCAGGCACGGCACTTAGACGAAATCCAACTGTATGCTAATGAAACCATTCGGTCAATCAAGATATGGTTAGAGTCTGTGAACTTGAAGTTAGCGGAACACAAAACAGAGTTGGTTCTAATAAGCAGCAAGAGAACAAGGGAGGTTTTAAAAATACGTGTGGGCAGAAGCGAGATTATTTCCACAGACGCTATTAAATACCTGGGCATAATGATCGATGACCGCTTAAACTTTAAACGACACACAGAATACTCTTGCCAAAAGGCAACTAACGTGGTAAGCGCTTTGGCAAGGATGATGCCAAATGTAGGAGGTCCAAGGCAAAGTCGGCGAATACTTCTATCACGAGTGGCCAACTCAATTCTCCTCTATGGATCGCCTGTCTGGGAAAGCTCCCTAAGGTGTACATCCAGGAAGGACATGTTGTCCATCTTCCGTAGAAGCTGTCTGAGAGTGTGCAGTGGATACCGCACCATTTCCCTGGAAGCATCATGTGTAATCGCAGGAATAATCCCAATCGACATAACAGCGAGGGAATTCTCAAACATACATGAAAAAAAATTCAAAACCCAGAGATGGAGCTCAGGTTCATCCGAAAAGCAGAAAGAAGTATGTCCATACGAAACTGGCAACGGAGGTGGGACAATTCTCCTGACGGTCGCTGGACTTACAGGCTGATCCCCAATATCGACAGATGGATAAATCGAAGTCACGGGGAGGTTAACTATAACCTGACACAGTTCCTAACGGGGCATGGGGGATATAGAAGCTATCTATATCGATTCGGTATAGATTCTTGTCCGAGGTGTGTAGTCTGCTCAGAAGACGATGAGAATGCAGAACACGTAGTTTTTGTCTGCCCGAGATTCGCAGAAGATAGAAGAAAATTAGAGCTCGCGGTGGGAAGTACTCTGACCCCGGACAATATAGTCGACGTCATGGTTACTTCTAAAAGTAAGTGGGATGGAGTAAATAGCTTCATCAAGAACGTGAATGATGCTTTACGGGAAGAAGAGCAGAATCGAAGGGCTCGTATACAGCCACAATGAAAGTAATGATCAGCAACTAAAAGCTGACCTTCCCCGCGAAGTAATACCTATAGGCAGTCCCGCGGGGAGGAGGGAAGAGGGGGTGTGGTTTAGTACGTAGGCGTTAAGGCGAATCGTACATGTTTTCCAATGCGGATTGGATGCATCTTTAGAAGATTCCACACCTCCAACGAAAAAAAAAAAAAAAGTCCAACTCGGTAAAAAAGTGAAAACGGGAAGAATTTTTGTATGTTTCCTAATCATAGGCTAATACGACCTGGTTCAATTTGTCAAATCGATAAGAATATTTGTATCGGGGCTATATCCAAACATGGAAAATGTGACTAACTTTCACAATAAGTTCTTCCAGTTCAAATATAAGGTGTTATGCTCACTTTGAAGAAATTCGGTGAAAATTCGTGGTTTCTGGGGCGGAAAAAGTTAAATCGGGAGCGAAATTTGTATGGTATTTCTAGTTGAAATATAAAATGTTTTGCCAATTTTGAAGAAAATCTATTGTAATATATGGTTTCTAGAGCGAAAAAAGTAAAATCGGGAGCGAAATTTGTATGGGAGCTATATATAAATCTGAACCGATCTGACCCTTTATTACCACAGGTGTTTCTAGTTGAAATATAAGATGTTTTGCCAAATCTGATACAATATGTGGTTTCTAGAGCGAAAAAAGTCAAATCGGGAGCGAAATTTGTATGGGAGCCATATATAAATCTGAACCGATCTGCCCCATTTTTACCACAGGTGTTTCTAGATGAAATATAAGATGTTTTGCCAAATCTGAAGACAATCTGATACAATATGTGGTTTCTAGAGCGGAAAAAGTCAAATCGGGAGCGAAATTTGTATGGGAGCTATATATAAATCTGAACCGATCTGCCCCATTTTTACCACAGGTGTTTCTAGTTGAAATATAAGATGTTTTGCCAAATCTGAAGACAATCTGATACAATATGTGGTTTCTAGAGCGGAAAACGTCAAATCGGGAGCGAAATTTGTATGGGAGCTATATATAAATCTGAAGCGATCTGCCCCATTTTTACCACAGGTGTTTCTAGTTGAAATATAAGATGTTTTGCCAAATCTGAAGACAATCTGATACAATTTGTGGTTTCTAGAGCGGAAAAGTCAAATGGGGAGCGAAATTTGTATGGGGGCTATATCTAAATCTGAACCGATGTTCTTCAAATTAAATAGCGTTCGTTCTTATCCCGAAAAACTTCGTTGTGCAAAGTTTCATTTGGTTCTGTCTACAATTGCGACCTGTATCGTGATTACAAGAATAGATGGACGGACAGACAGACAGACGGACAGACATTGCTAAATCGATTCAAAAAGTGATTCTAAGTCGATCGGTATAATTAACAATGGGTCTATCTCTCTTCCTTTTGGGTGTTACAAACAAATGCACAAAGACATAATACTCTCGTGGAGTGTATAAAAAGTAGAAACACTCTGACCCCGGACAATATAGTCGACGTCATGGTTACTTCTAAAAGTAAGTGGGATGGAGTAAATAGCTTCATCAAGAACGTGAATGATGCTTTACGGGAAGAAGAGCAGAATCGAAGGGCTCGTATACAGCCACAATGAAAGTAATGATCAGCAACTAAAAGCTGACCTCCCCCGCGAAGTAATACCTATAGGCAGTCCCGCGGGGAGGAGGGAAGAGGGGGTGTGGTTTAGTACGTAGGCGTTAAGGCGAATCGTACATGTTTTCCAATGCGGATTGGATGCATCTTTAGAAGATTCCACACCTCCAACGAAAAAAAAAAAAAAGTCCAACTCGGTAAAAAAGTGAAAACGGGAAGAATTTTTGTATGTTTCCTAATCATAGGCTAATACGACCTGGTTCAATTTGTCAAATCGATAAGAATATTTGTATCGGGGCTATATCCAAACATGGAAAATGTGACTAACTTTCACAATAAGTTCTTCCAGTTCAAATATAAGGTGTTATGCTCACTTTGAAGAAATTCGGTGAAAATTCGTGGTTTCTGGGGCGGAAAAAGTTAAATCGGGAGCGAAATTTGTATGGGAGCTATATATAAGTCTGAACCGATCTAACAAATTTTTACCACAGGTGTTTCTAGTTGAAATATAAGATGTTTTGCCAATTTTGAAGAAAATCTATTGTAATATATGGTTTCTAGAGCGAAAAAAGTAAAATCGGGAGCGAAATTTGTATGGGAGCTATATATAAATCTGAACCGATCTGACCCTTTATTACCACAGGTGTTTCTAGTTGAAATATAAGATGTTTTGCCAAATCTGATACAATATGTGGTTTCTAGAGCGAAAAAAGTCAAATCGGGAGCGAAATTTGTATGGGAGCCATATATAAATCTGAACCGATCTGCCCCATTTTTACCACAGGTGTTTCTAGATGAAATATAAGATGTTTTGCCAAATCTGAAGACAATCTGATACAATATGTGGTTTCTAGAGCGGAAAAAGTCAAATCGGGAGCGAAATTTGTATGGGAGCTATATATAAATCTGAACCGATCTGCCCCATTTTTACCACAGGTGTTTCTAGTTGAAATATAAGATGTTTTGCCAAATCTGAAGACAATCTGATACAATATGTGATTTCTAGAGCGGAAAACGTCAAATCGGGAGCGAAATTTGTATGGGAGCTATATATAAATCTGAACCGATCTGTCCCATTTTTACCACAGGTGTTTCTAGTTGAAATATAAGATGTTTTGCCAAATCTGAAGACAATCTGATACAATTTGTGGTTTCTAGAGCGGAAAAGTCAAATCGGGAGCGAAATTTGTATGGGGGCTATATCTAAATCTGAACCGATGTTCTTCAAATTAAATAGCGTTCGTTCTTATCCCGAAAAACTTCGTTGTGCAAAGTTTCATTTGGTTCTGTCTACAATTGCGACCTGTATCGTGATTACAAGAATAGATGGACGGACAGACAGACAGACGGACAGACATTGCTAAATCGATTCAAAAAGTGATTCTAAGTCGATCGGTATAATTAACAATGGGTCTATCTCTCTTCCTTTTGGGTGTTACAAACAAATGCACAAAGACATAATACTCTCGTGGAGTGTATAAAAAGTAGAAACAACATACAAATCCATAACATATGTCCCAGGATTTACAGAGAGATTCAAAACTCTGACCTATATATGCCATTTAGCACAGAAAACACACAATACCATGAACAAGCTAAATAGAAAAAAATCAAAATTAAAAAGAGAAGAAAAATCGGACGTGGTATATAAAATTAGGTGTAACGGTGACAAGTCCAAATTATGCAGTTGTGTTTTTATTTTAGCCGCGATACGCAAGCCATCAGGGCTTAAAAATAATCGCAAATCCCCGTCGAGCGTTAACAGAGTAAAACTTGGCAGCATTGCATTGCAGTCTAATGTTCCGAACTATCAAAACAAACAAAAAGGTAACATTTGGAAAATAATTTATTACTTCCATCATATTATATTAATAGATTGTTTGAAAACGCGATACGCAAGCCATCAGGGCTTAAAGATAATCGCAAATCCCCGTCGAGCGTTAACAGAGTAAAACTTGGCAGCATTGCATTGCAGTCAAATGTTCCGAACTATCAAAACAAACAAAAAGTTAACATTTGGAAAATAATTTATTATTTCCATCATATTATATTAATAGATTGTTTGAAAACGACAAAAAATGTTTTTCGACATTTCGCTATTGTATACGAATTCGTAATCCGTGATGATAGTTTGGAAAACACAAATACAAAAGAATAAAATGCCGTGCACCACCAACACCTAAAATAAATATCGACGCCTTTTTATAAACTTATGGTTCTCGTGAAGAATCGGAGTGTTTGTTTGTCCGTCGTCCGAAAAAAAACGTGGCAACACCGAACTCGTTCAGACGTATGTTTTAGCGCAAAATATTTTCATAAATTTGTATAGATTTAAACAAATTAAATCTATTTGCGGGCATCCTTTTTTCATAATTTTGCAACAAAGTTGTGATGGACAATCCAGTGATTTTTGGGGAACGTCGTTCTCCGTGACCGTGATTTGTAAATCACCGTTATTTTAAAGAGTGACCGTGATAACGGTTTAATCAATAATCTTATTTGAATCAACCTGTAATAGATTTTATTAAATTTATTATTTGTTAGCGAAGCTACTGTAAGGTGTTTGGAAATCATATGCTTTTTAACCCTTCGTTGCATGGCATTGCATATATGCAATGTTAACTTCGTACGTATCTTGTAGCAGCGTTGTCATTTGCCGTTATTTATTTTTTCGTTGGTCTCTTTTATGTCAAAACATTAAATGTTTGTCGCAATTTTGTGTAGTTTGTTAAACGTATGTTGAAATGAGTAGTAGCTAAAACTAGAAGTGTTTTAAGTAAGCGAAAATTAGTTTATTTTTTTTTATTCTGAAATCCAGAGAAAGTTTACCAAAATGTAAGTATTATTTGATTATTTTACTGCAGTTTCTTTGTAAATAACTAAAAAATTTTAAATGCAATGTTTTTACTTGAGCGCTGTAATGCATAATTGCATACGTGTCATTTCATGCGTTTGAGCTTATCTGAACTTATATTGCATATATGCTGTTATATTGCATATATGCAATTCCATGCATTTAATCATAATTTTGTTTATTTTTTATAACGAAATTGCAAAAATAATTAAAGTTTGAGATGAAAGTGAAGATGAGTTTTTTGTTGACGACGATGACAGTAATGTTGAAATCAACTTAAGTCGAATGAAGTATGTCGAGGAGGAAACAAATGCAGGAGAAATGTCTAGTGCTGGAGAGGAAACAAAAACTAATGAGAGGAGCCATCTTGGTAATTTGCGGCCTCTGAAACAAAAGTATATAAGAACTATTTGGAAACAAAAATAAAACAGCGAAGATCTTCCAGAACATTTTTTGAATTTGATTGGACCTTGTAGTTACTTCACATATTTTTTTTTCGGACGAACTTATGAACTCTATTGTCCACCAGTCAAATGAAAATTCCAGATTCTCGAGATCATACAGATCAATTGGACTTTCAAAATTTCCTGGGAATATGCATTACGATGTCTGTGGTTAAAATTCAAAACAATCGTCGATATTGGTCAACGATTGTTGGAAATACACTAATACAGGACACTATGTCTGCAAATAGATTTGAAAAAATTAAGTCTATGTTACATTTCAATAACAATAATGAAATAAGACCGAGAGATGATTCAAATCACGATCGGCTTTTTAAAACACGTCCTATTATGAAACATTTGGTGAACGATTTATGTCGGTTCCATTTGAAAGCTGCCTTTCTGTTGGTGAGCAACTATGCTCTACAAAATGCAAATCATACTTGAAGCAATATCTTCCCATGAAACCAAACAAATGGAGATTCAAACTGTATGTGCTTGCAGGAATATAGGCTTACAATTATAATTTTGAAATATATACGGGTCAAGCGAACAACGCCCTGCGTAGGCTTCCCGAAGAAAGTGATTTGGGTGCGTGTGCAAACATTGTTATTAGACTTCTGCGACCCGTCCCACCAGAAAAAACTATAAAGTTTTTTGATAATTATTATACATCGTTGCCGTTAATGATCACACTAGCAAATCGTGGTATTTTCTCGCTGAGTACAGTCCGCCGGAATAGAATCCCGAACTTAAAACTTTGAAAAAAAAACACGAGGAGAATCCTGCCAATATGTTGTAACAGTTGATAATTTTGATATATTTGTTGTTTCTTGGAGAGACAACATGATTGTCAACTTCATGTCAAACTTTTGAGGTAAAAATCCAGAGCTAAGCGTTGAAAGGTTTAACAAAAAGTTGGGAAGAAAAATAACCGCCGATTGCCCAAACATTGTATGCAACGAAGAATTAAGATTAGAAATGAGATTTTTGTTTTGCATTTTGCATAAAAGTTTTCAGTACACTTAGAATAAAAAGACTGCTATTAACAGCAGACATTGTTTGCTGGCCATCAACAGACACTTTTTCTGCTATTACTGCAATTTGTCTGCTATAACAGCAAATTATTTGCAGTCTTGCTTCAGCAGCCACACTGCTTAAGTTTGCTGGCAGCTGAAAATTGTTGCTGCTAATTAAAATTAAAAAAGATTAATCGCGCCGGGTCTTATATTTTTATTAGTCCAAGACAAATGCTAATGAAAAGCATTAGATTTTTTAATAAGCATGGTTCACATTGGGTTGATGAATCCGTTTAATATTTCTTCTCTAAATTATTACCGATGATACCCATATTAAGCCGATAGGTTAGAAACATGGTAGATAGACTATAGTATGATTTCAAAATTTCTGAGAGTCCTCAAAATATTTTTCTCCGAGTCCTTTACAATGACAAAATAATATGAACTTAGCGGTAACGATCGGTTTTAGCTGTCAGTTAGTGTCAGCAGTCTTCTTGAAAATTATCCAGAACTGACGAAGAACCATATAAAATATACATCACTCAATAGTGAGATCAAAAAGCTATTTACGGAATTAGAAAGAGTATGTTTAGGACATAAATCAACTCCATTCGCACAAAAATGGTTAGCAGAATCAAAAAAATCTAAGCCGATAAATTATTGCTTTTAGAATTAAACTTT
Organism: Polietes domitor; assembly: GCA_947397865.1. Classification (NCBI taxonomy): domain Eukaryota; kingdom Metazoa; phylum Arthropoda; class Insecta; order Diptera; family Muscidae; genus Polietes; species Polietes domitor. The sequence continues at coordinate 152,676,386 of OX377620.1, read as the reverse complement.
TTGTTGCAATGGTAATAGAACATGTACAATTTATGAAAGGTGTTCTAAAGGTCATTTTAAACATACAAATATTTGCGCAAAACGTTGCTTTGCACATAATTTTACATTTGTGGTTATACACCACATTATCTCACATTTTACGTTTTTGCATTAATGTCTAAACCCCCTATAAACAATATACTGGTAGTCGATTACAGAATTTGAAAGTTAATTTTTAACCATAAATCAAAAATTCCGAACACCTTCAAAATGATATAACATAGCTATCGACGTCATCAACGCACACGTCGAGAACGCCCGACGCTATTAAACAGTGAAACGCCCCAAACCGCAAAAAAAAACAGAACAGAAAAATAATAAAGCTAGTGGATAAGGAAAAAATGCATAAAGTTACTGCCGAAAGAAACGAAAGCTTTCCATGGAACAAGGTAAGTATTTGTATGTGTTAGACAATGTTGTTCATTTAATTTGTTGTAAATATTTTTTTTACTGAAGCAAACAATTTTACGTATTGTGAAGATAAAGACCGCAAATATAAAAGGGACATTACATTGAACAAATTACATGTATCTCAGCTGGAACTAAAATATTTACCAAATTGCTAACTAATTGTGGAGTCCGGTCAAAAAATATTAGTGGGTCGATGTATGAATAAGGATATTCCGTCAACGCAGCGTCTTTAGCAAGTATTCCACATTTGTAAAAGCAATCTGTACGACCAGGCGTTGTTAATCAACCTTCCAGCGGAGACGTATACGAAGTTAGTGCAGATACAAAAAGTAATACATACATCGGATAATAACAACGAGTAAAAATTGTGGTGTTTGAACGAATCTGGATAAACCTTTTTCAAAATGGTGCCTTAAGGCACTACTTGACGATTCTGTGAGAGCAGCCAGTGTTTATTCAATCAAGTTTTATTTTTTAAAAGTGCCGTTAACAACAAACTGAAGTTAGTTCTATTCAACTGTAAGTTTAGTACTAACTTGACGTTACTTTTTGTATTTAGCGGAATAAGAAGGTATGGTTAATTATTGTTAAATAATTATAATTTATACTATGATAAAAACTAATTGAAAATAAAAATTGGATAAGTGTTTATTTGTGAAAAAGGTGATAGGCTGTGTAATTCGCAAAAATTGTTTTATTCGCTGTTTTTGGAAATAATTTGATTCTATTCAATAGCAGAATCACGCTGCTGAAACAGCTACAATTGTCTGCTGTAACAGCAGGAAATAAATCTGCTAAAAACAGCAAACATCCACCTGCTATTTCAGCAGCAATTCAGCTTTCTCTTTTTCAGCAGACTTTTCTGCTGTTTTTGCCGTCAAATTCCTTTGAGTGTAAGCTCGAAAAACTGTAATATTTCGCTTGTTTTCTCTTTACACAGATCAGAAGCCATATTTTCAATAATTTAAAAATTTTACAATGGCAAAAGTCGGCGATTTTCCAAAATTGATTGAACGTAAAATATAAATTAAAATTAAAGACCAAAACAGACAGAAAAGTTCCACGTTATTATATGCAATAGAGAGTGACAGAAATATTATTATCATGTTCTATCTCTTTCTAATGATTCTAGTACGTGAAAGCAGTTGCTTCCGAGAAAACGATGTCAGTGAAATATTGAACATTGAAAGAACTACTTTGCAAGTAACCGTTACTCGTCCAGTTACCCGTGATTTCTTAATCACGGTGATTGAATCACCGGTACGAGAATATCGCGCATCTCTACAACAAAGATGCCTGGTTCCTTGCCCAATGATATGGAGTACGATGTCGCTGAGGTGATAGAATCAACCTGCCATCAACAACCGTCTGTATCCACACAAACCAACAGAAGCACACAGACAGACGTAACAAAATCGGCAAATTCAACAAACAAAACAAATGAGCGCAAGAGGCAAAAGCTGGAATGCGCAATGTCTCCCATCAACATCAATATTTCTGAGTTAACTGACAGACTGGCAAGTCATAATCCTCAAGACCAAAACAAATACGGTATTCTTGGCGTTCTTGTAGACATAGACATTGAGTCCACCCCTTCAACAAGCAAACCCCGATTTCCCCACAATAATGCAGGTGTAGTCAAAGCATGAACAAAAAAATCATGGTGTCCTCCAATATAATATGAATATAAAATATATAATATGAATATAAAAGCTCTAGTTGACACATTAAGAGTTACAATTCAAGATTTCTCATTCAAAGTCAAAAATGTTAACAAACACAAACAAAAGTAAATTTTATTTCGCAGACCCTAAGTGAGTGTACCTCAATGATGGCCATTCTCAGAGCAAAAAATATGCATTATATTCTTTTACCCCAAAAGAACTAAAAGAAGATTCCCTCGTACTGAGAGGCCTTTACGCAGAGGCAGATCAAGTTAAACTTGATCTAGACACACTTGTACCAGAGACTGTTGCCGTAACAACCGTAACAAAATTTAAAACTCCCATGTCTATAAAAAACAATATTGACACAGACCTGTTCCTGGTCTCCTTACATCCAGGAAAAAATCGATGATGTGATACATATTCACTGTTTGCAGCACCAAACTATAACTTGGAAGAAGACCAAAAAGAAAGACGGCGATATTCAATGTCGACGTTGTCAATGTTGGGGTCACATCTCAAGAAATTGCAACTCAGCTTACAAGTGCGTAAAATGTGACAACGAGCACGCTCCCGGGGAATGTCAACGCAATCGCAGGGATACTTCAGATCCGTACTGTTCCAATTGCGAAGAAGCTGGACATCCGGCAAACTGGAGAGGATGTCCAACATACAAAAAATATGTTGCAGCGCGACAGAAAAAGGTAGCTAAGGCAATGGAGGACAGATCAATCGCAAAAAACAATGTGAACAGAGCGATTCACATGTCAACAGTTCGCCAATCTTTTCCAGTCGGGTTCAACCCAACAAAGTCACCGCCAACAGAAGCCTTCGATCATAGAAGAATTCTTAAAGTTAGCTAACTACTTTCTGGAGCCAGAGGAGATGACCCTAGAGCAAGAGATCAGCTTATTCCTTTCACAATACACAAATATGTCAAAAACAGAAGCCAAAAATGAGTTTTTGCGTTTTCTAAACAAAGTCAAAACCAATAATGGACCATAGATCCTTAAATTTATTAACCTTCAATGTAAGGTCATTCATGGATAGAAGTAGACAAATTGACCTTAATAACACCCTTCTTCATAATAATATTGACATCGCGTTTATTCAGGAATGTCACCACCATGGGGTGATTCTGGAGAAAACCGCAATGGCATAAATCTGCAAAAATGGCTGCAGGATAATTCCTTAGATGTTGTTCGTCTCTGCGATTCTATACCATCCTATCCAAATGGACCTTCTTTTCTCGATCACTTCGACAACGTGAATACAAATTACAAAATCTCGACGATTCCTACCTTTTCTGATCGTTTCCCAATTAAATTGGAATTGAAATTCAAATGGTCGGGAATAATAATGAGGGCCCCTCGAACCTTTAGGTCCTACAAAAACACCAATTGGAACAACTTTCGTCGTGATTTGGATTCTGCTTCACGCCAATTAATGCCACCTATAAATAGAAACCTGGAAGATAATGAAATAGACATTATAGTCAAAGGCTTCAACGCCACTTTTACATCTATCCATGATATACATTCTCAAAAATTACAGCTCAAGGGAGAAAAATCACCGCTTTCCGACAAAATTATAAAACTGTTTAAAATAAAACATCAATGGCAGAAAGAGCTCAAACGTATCTTTCATCACACAGGAAACAGGCTCAATCGTGAGTATACAATTTTGTCCAAGCAAATTCAGCTGCTGAAAATAATTATAAAAGAATCCGTTAACATAGAAGAAGCTCAAAAATTCGACGAGAGATTGAAAAATATCAAACCTGGTCCGTCCGCATTTAAAGAAATTTCCCAAATTGTAGGGAAAAACAAATTTCCTTTCTGCCAAAAGATACAACATAATAACTGCATCATAACCGACAAATCTGAAATTTTGAACCTGTTCCGAGATTTCTATTCATCAATCTTCCAACGAACAGTTCCTATTCAACCAGTAGAAGATTTTGAATCCAGAGTGTTATCCTGTGTCAGCTTGCCTCCACGGCACATATACACCTTTGACGATAATTTTAATGCTCTTGGAAATCCGGATACATATCACTTTACAGATCCTGCAAAAATTAAAAACTTTATTCAAAGAATCAATAATAAAAAATCAAGCAGCATAGATGAAATTTCCAACTTTATTATTAGGAAATTCCCCGATTCCACCATAGAATTCCTTGCATGCATCTTCAATAATTGCATAAATAACTGCTACTTCCCCCGTGATTGGAAGATGGCCAAAATTATTCCAATAAAAAAGAAGGCAAATAGCGAAGCTCTAGCAGATTATCGTCCAAAACCATTACTTTCCAACATCGGAGAAATTATTGAACTGGTCCTGAAAAACGAAATTATTAGAAAACGAATTCATTATTAATCCCATCTCAAATTATCAATTTGGATTCAAGCAGCATCATTCTACCCAACACGCTCTTCTTAAGTTTCACTCTGATATCACCAAAAACTTAAGAATTCAAAATTGCACTGTTGCAATATCATTAGACATAGAGAAGGCATTTGATTCTGTCAGTCACAACGGTATTCTCTACAAGTTAATAGATCTGGGAATTGACCCGTGGCTAGTAAAAATAATTCAGAGCTTTTTCAAAAACCGTGTGTTTAAAGTGCAAATTCAAGATGCGTATCAAATTTTGGCCTAGTACACAGCGGAGTTCCACAGGGGAGCGTACTGGCTCCTTTTTTATTCAATATTTTTCTGAATGACTTTCCACACGTCGCGCGGGATTCAAAAGCCATTTTATATGCCGACGATTGCCTCATCTATGCGCACAGTGTTTCGCCAGTGCTAGCATTAAACAACGCAGCTAATCACCTAACACTAATTAATCAATACTATAAAACATGGGGAATACAAATTAATGCTGCAAAATCCGAAGCTATATGCATAAGAAATGCATAAGGAAAATCCCCCAAAATGGTCGCAACACATGAATTGGTCTGGCTCAACTTACCTTTCTCCGGTCGGCGTAATCAATGAGGATATTGACAATGACCCAGACCACCATAGCATGCCACGTCTCTATACCAAAACTACACCTGGCTGTCATAGAGGCTAAATAAAAACTTTTATAGATAAATATTTTTTTATAGAATAATAAAAATAAAACTAATTATATTAATAATATTAACAACATGAGCCACGCTCATATCGATAATATTAAAAACAATTAACATTAATAAACAAAGAAAAATTATTATACCATTCTGTGATATCTATTTTTTTTTCTATACATACGTACAAAAATACATACTCACTCACTCATCGTAAGTTTTATACTGTCGGGCTTTGTCTACCCCTGTTAACATACCATTGTTATTTGTTATTTCGTTTTAAGTATTATGTTATGTTTTTTATTTTTTTTTGACAGACTCTCATGCTCTGTCTGCTACAGTAAAGGCCTAGAGCAAGCCTTATTCCCTTTTATGTTATGTTTCTCACATATCTACTGTTTAATTTAGCAAGTAGCTTATATTCAAAATCATCGTGTATTAGAATAAGACAACAATAGTTCTAAGTGTACATGTAAACATTCGCTAATCATGTTATTTACTTACTTACTTACTTATGTGAAACTCTTATTTTATGATGAAAAGTGAAAATTTGTTGATGTTGAATTTTACCAGTGCGCCGGCCGGGAATCGAACCTAGCACATTCAGATTGCAAGTCGCGCACACTTCCACTGAGCTATGAAGGCCACAGTCTGGCTTTCTTATTCTTTGCTGACGTTTTTTCTGGTCATCGGAAAAATAATGCGACTTCTGCAGTTTGTCTATGGATCGTTCTTTCACTAAAGTATAAATATAAGCGACTTCTTACTTGATTAGCAGATACAATATGATCCTTTTGAAATGTCCTTTTGATCAAGGACTCTTCATACCGTGAAATTTTTTGTATATAATAAGCTTTCCTCTAATTATTTTTTTCTGCTAAAATTTAACATTCGTGTTAAATTTAACAAAGTATCGTTAAGTAATACAGAATGTTTCCAGTAAATTGGTCAAATTTGCGATCTTTATAAAAGAGGGTACTATAGTTTTATCCGTTTAGTTTTGTAGTTTTAAGTGTAACCAATTTCAACTTTTTGTTTATAAAGGTATTCATTTCTAAATTCATTCTATACCAACAATAACCATACAAGTCAACAAATTTAATATACAAGATGGTTTACAATCGTCGTTTTCGTAAATAGTTATGATATGAAGAGGGGGTGCTTTAGATATGGTCAATACTGTATATCGCGTAACATCGCTTCTGATAGTAGGCCTGTTCGATTGGGCCTATTGTCATAGGATGGGAGCGGAATCTATTGCCGAATAGATTTTGAGAGCAAAACCCTTCGCATTCGTTTTCAATGTTAATTTTTCAATGTCTTACAATCAACTGAAACTTACAACTACACCATTTTCAAGTGTAATTCAAAAGACACCATTTGAAATTCAAAAATTCCGAATAGATTTTGAGAGCAAAACACTTCGCATTAGTTTTCAATGTTTATTGTTCGATGTCTTACCATCAACTGAAACTTACAACTACACCATTTGAAATTCAAAAATTCCATTTGAAATTCAAAAAATATCAATTGAAATTCAAAAAATATCGATTGAAATTCAAAAAATATCACTTGAAATTCAAAACTCGTCATTTGTAATTCAAAACTAGTCATTTGAAATTTAAAACTCAATTTCAAATGATGTCTTTTGAATTACAAATGACGACTTTTGAATTTCAAATGTTGTCATTTGAATTACAAATGACGATTTTTGAATTTCAATTGACATTTTTTGAATTTCAAATGGAATTTTTGAATAACAAGTGATATTTTTTGAATTGCAAATGGAATTTTTGAATTTCAAGTGATGTGTTTTGATTTACAATTGAAAAAGCTGTAGAAGAACTACACACAACAAACAAAAAGAAAAGAAATCCATACAAGAATAAAAGACTTGCCACAGTGTAAATACATAAAATAGGGAAACTAAAAAATGGTGACACATTGCTGTCTATTACTATGTTGTTCCTATGTTGTTCCGATACATCCATTCCTGAACGAATGCAAATTTTTCATCAAAAATATGTTTATATTCCATAAATAAATAATATATTACATATAGAACAAATTGACCAATTTCATGTGATACTATCGTAAAGCGGTCCAAACTCGGATACTGCTTCAGCTACTGTTGATGAACACCAGTGTATGTGTGAAATTGACGATTTGCTCATACAAGCATCATTCGTAATTTTCTTCTGCGAAAAACTCCACAAATTATAAAAACAACAGAGAGGAATAAAAAAACAATAATTTTTAAAGTCATGAACAGTAAATGCCAAAAATAATTTTATTGATAGAAATTCATCGATAAAAGCACGTTTTTTATACTGCAATGTATATTGTCAAATTCACCAATTCAAACTTATTGTCCCTTAAAACTCAAAGTCGCATTATTGGCATAGCTATAGATTTATTCTGGGGATGGCTATAACCCCCATATTTAAAAAGAACAAAAATGTTTTTTTTAATGTTAAAATTAGTTCCTTATTTTGTGTTTATTCGGCGATGATAATGATAAAAGATAAAATTAATTCACATCGAAATAAGGTGAAACGGCATTTGAATCATTACAACCTTTATAATAAATAAAAAATCATCTTTGGATAAACAATTTTCATCAGTCTCTTCTCTCAACAAACCCGGTTGCCTAAGCTAAGCTATTGGCTGAAATTTTTTGAGAGTAGATATCTCCAATGCCATTGATAGAGTCTAGCACGGCGCACTCATATCAAAGCTTATCGCACTAATTCGTAGGGGGAGAAATGGGACAAAAAGGGATAAAAATGGTACATATTAAACGACAACAGCTAGAAACACGAAATTCGGTGTGTACATACCTCTGATTGCGTAGATAAATAATATAAAAGTATTTTTTCCAAATTCGTACTTTTAAGGGGTAAAATGGGAACAGAGGGATAAAAATGGTACCAAACGGCTGCACCTAGAATAATGAAATTCGGTGTATACATTCTTCTGAATGCGTAGACACGTAAAATAAACGGATTTTTCGAAATTCGTACTTTTTGGGTTAAAATGGAAAAAGGGGATAAAAATAGTACCAACCAAATGACCGCAGCTAAAGTCATGAAATTCGGAGTATACATTCCTCTGACTGCGTAGACACGAAAAATAAAAAAATAAAAGAGGGATACAAATAAACAACTACAGCTAGAATGATGAAATTCGGTGTATACATCCCTCTAATTGCGTAGACACGTACAATGAAGAGATTTTATAAAGTCGTACTCTTAAGGGGGTAAAATGGTAGAAGGGGATAAAAATCGTACCAACCAAATGGCAACTGCTAGAATCATGGAATTCGGTGTAGACATTCCTCTGACTTTTGAATTTAAAATAGAATATAAATACAACCAACTGTAGCACCCACTATCTACCAATATTTATGGTATTTAAGCTTTTTGAAAATAGAAATAAGAATATATTTTTGAATTGACTTGAAGTATTATTTCGATATGTAAACATATTGGTAGGCTTGCCTTATAAGCGTGATTTGTAATAATAAAAATATTATATTTATTTATAAAATTATTTTTGCAATATTTGTATTTGGTTTGGCTATATTAAAAAATATATATTTATTACTGCACTTCTACGAAAATCGACAGCCTCTGTGGAATGCAATCCATGGTGGAGGGTATATTAAGTTCGGCCCGGCCGAAATTAACGCCGTTTTTACTTGTTTTTGATAAATAAATCGTGCTTTGGCTAAGAAATATTTCTTGACCAAACAACAACTTTTTTTTATAACGTTATTCTTTTTGTGTGCTTGTCCATTTAGTTTATATTTATGTTATTTGACTGAACAGTGTTGTTATCTATCGTTTTTTAATTGTTAAGAGATTTTAATAACGCGATTTTGCTTTTTATTTATTTTTAACACAGTAAAGGGTGGAATTTTAGACATGGCGTTCTCATTTGTTAATTGTAAGATTGTATCGGCCATTGAGCGTACCATTGAATGCTGGCTATGTACCAGTCAATGGCATGCTAAATGTGCCGGTGTTGGTGCGAGGTCGTGGACGCATTGTACTGGGAGAACAATGGTATACGTTGATGTTGCAATGAAAAATTAGCATTGATTTTTATAATTTTTTCAAAACGATTTTTTGATTTTTATATTTTTTCAAAAGATTTTTGGGCAATACTCAGCATTGGATGATTTTTCTAAGTCGCCGGTAGTTTCAGGCCAGAAGCGTGAGAGAACGGCGAAAATGATGTCTACTAAGTCCTCGGCTATGAGAACCTGGATTTCAAGCACCATTGGTTCGGATGGTGTCATTTCGGTCGCCCCGGCTGCCTCAACGACGCAGGCTGTACGGTCAGGCTGTGTCTCCAACTGGATCCAATTCTGTGGCTCCCGCTGTTATAGTCGGGGGTCGGTCACTGTGGACGGTGATAATCCGACGTATGCTTCAGGAGCCGCACAGTGGTTCAAAATCAAAATCCATCGGCCAAAATTCAACAATAGACAAGGACCCAAGGATTATTTTGAGGTATCAACATTAAAAATCGGGAAATCGGATATATTTTAGAAATCGGACCAAAGTTGACTACTTTTCGTATTTTTCAATTTTAAAGAAAATTAAATTTTTGTTTTTTTTTTTTTGTGTTAATGTTTTTTTTAACATTTTTTTACGTATTTGTTCATAATGCGAAGAAAGAATTTTAGTTCTTTTTTGTGTTACAGATTTTCAGATTTTGAAAATTGAAACAACGTAATTTCTTTTTTTGACTTTGTCGAATTATATATATTTCGTCAAAGGCTTTTGAAGGAAAAAAGTTGTGTTGGTCCAAAGTCAGACATTTGTTCAAAAAGGATATTTTTTAAAGTTTTTTAAATATCGAGTGCAAAATCTCTTAAAATGAGTGAGAAACTGTGCGTCGGTTTTAGCGGGCCCTTCTCTTGCCCGTGTGGATGCGACCAAGTGACTGTTGCCGGTTGTGTCCGCCCACATCGTTCTAGTGTACAATTCCTGTGGATTATCCATAGCTCCAGAAATGAAGATGGTATTAATTTCACGCTTCGCACCGGATACCTCCGGAGATGATTTGAATTCTACATTAGGTCTAAAATTGAGGGTGACTTCTACATGAGATCGTTTAAGTTGAAGTCATCATTTGCCCAAAGTCAGGCAATTGTCGTTTCAAAGGAAATTTTCAAGAAGTTAATTGTCCCTTCGTTCTGGTCATCTAGAGCTTTTGTCAAAGAGTTTGTGGGTAGGGTGGACAATCTGCCGCGTCTACCAGTAAAGTCAGCAACTATTCCAAAAACTGAATAATTGTTGTGTTGGGTATCCGAATTTGAGGGTTAAATACGAAGTTAAATCGTCTATTTATTGATAGTTTTGACTTCTCGGCTCTCGTCTTTACTGAAAGATTCGGTTTTAGACTCTGAGGTTTTATGTGGGAATTGTGCGGTATTTAGGAAAGATCGCGTAGGAAGAATTGGTGGCGGTGTTCTTTTCGCGGTATCTAATGCGTTCTCCTCTGAACGCTACATTATACAAGGGTTTTAATTTACCTTGGCTTACCTTGCCAGATACGGAGGCTTTAACACCGATAACGTCAACGTTGGCCATCGCATATGGTTAAACTTTTACTGATTTTAACTTGTTTCAGAAAAATTCTGTGGGAAATGTAAATGCTAGACAACATGACTTAGTATGATCCCCATTACATCCAAATCTGTAGGGTTCCTCCCAAATCTCTCCCAGAACCTTAAGTATATCGTAATTGGTGGTCAGAATTACGTTGTCATCGACTTTCTCGTTCAATTGCTCCTTGACCAGCGCTGTCCATGCAGTGACGAGTGTGACCGTTGATCTGACCGAGTGTGACCGTTGAACAAATTGGCCAGATCAGCAAGGTATGCATTTATCCTTCCGAATATGTCATCAATTGAACAGACATCACCCACCTTGGGGAATTATATTATATTATTCGCGATCCAACATTTCAAGCTATTTGGAAGGGACGTGTTGGCGTTGTCCTCAAATAGCGCTGCGCGACTGACTATATCGAAGGCCTTCGATAAGTCAAGCGCCACGTGGACCGTCCTATCACTTATGTGTGGTGATAGCGAGTAAAGCAGTAGTCGTACTATGCTGCTTACGAATCCATGCTGATTATCAGCAATTATAAAATGTCCAATCAGGCTCGAGAGGGAAGTCTTCGCTACTGGTGAGAGAAGGGAAATCGCCTGTACGATTCTCCCCCTACTTGAGTCTTTGCCTGGTTTCACTAGCGGGACCACTCTTCCCATTTTCAGACTTCGGGTACTACTAGAGTTGTCAGGGATAAGCTGATGACTTTCGTCAGAAATTCGGCTCCCGGTATGTCCAATTGCTTCAGCATCAACAAGGAACTCTGTCGGAGCCTAGCGCTTGTGATGCCTTTGCGCTACGGATGACATAGGCAACTTCGCCGACTTTAAATTGTGGTGATTCCTCCTCCACTCGGAGATCATGACGCATGATACTACTTTTCGCCTTGCCACTATCGGGGTGCTCAGCAGAAAGTTTTACCTATTTCTCGCAAATTTTTTTACCACGTTTTCACTACAAAATTGTAATATTTATTAAGATATGTATCAGCTAGGCGATACAAATCTTCTACCTTGAAATAATGTTAGTAACATTTTTCAGATTACAATTTCAGAATTTTTGATATTTTTATGAATAAAGTCCGATAAACTGTTCTGCTGATATGCTAATGTGGAGAAATATTACAGGGGTTATATAAAATGTTACTAATAATTTAAAAAAATATCTGATGTAACATCTATGTGTTGAACAAATAACAACATTACTTCCTCATAATATAAATTTAGGTTTTCGAAGTTACAGCTAACAAATAATAACACCGTACGACAATTTAAAAAAGTCGTTACATTGAACCAGATGATAAACTATAGGCAAAGTGGAGTTAATTGGCATTTTTAGTTTATCATTTCTTCGTCCTGTCGCCCCTTCACAGGACTACAATTTAAAAAAAAAAACATTTTAAATACATATTAGTTTAGTATGTATTAGTTTAGCATTAACAACCGTTTCAATTATCCTCTTAGTTTATATGAAAATGTTGTTAATGATAAACTAATACAAATAGAATCATGCAATTTTAAGTATTTTTCGCCGGCATTTTCCTCTTTAATTTGCCATTTATACCGGTAGGGTGCGAATAGGTATTTAAAATAATTTTTGAACAGTTGTATCCTTTGGAACTTTGTAGTCCTTTCGAATCTTCAAAAGTTTTATTTGGAAAAAAAGAAAAAAAATGATTTAACAATATGCTGAGGATTTCCCGAAAACTAATTCCCGTTTCCCGGGAAATAAAAAGTACGGGAAAATGCAAACCCTAGTCTGAACCCAGGCAGATTTTGACTTCTCGGCTCTCTTCTTTACTGAGACCTGGTTGAAAGATTCGGTTTTAGACTCTGAGGTTTTATGTAGGAATTGTGCGGTATTTAGGAAAGATCGCGTAGGAAGAATTGGTGGCGGTGTTCTTTTCGCTCCTCTGAACGCTATATTATGCAAGGGTTTTAATTTACCCTCAGTATATTGGCTAGCCTTGCCAGATGCGGAGGTTTTAACACCGATAACGTCAAAGTTGGCCTCGTATATAGTTAGACTTTTTACTGATTTTAACTTGTTTCAGATAAATTATGTGGAAAATGTAAATGCTAGGCAACTTGACTTAGTATGATTTCCATTACTTCGAAGTCTGTAGGGTTCCTCCTATATCTCTCCAGGAACCTTAAGTATATCGACGTTGTACTCTAGTAAATCTTCTCGCTCTACTTCGCAAGGTAATCGAACCGTTTTTTGTTTCAAATGAACCAATTTTGAAATGCCTAATTCACTTATCCAGGATGTGACTGCCCAGCAAAATTTTTGATTGCAAAACCGGTTGATGAACAACTTATACTGCCACAGAACTTGTTCTACTTCGCAAGATAATCGAACCGTTTTTTGTTTCAAAATAACCAATTTTGAAATGTTTAATGTATTTATCCAGGATGTGACTGCCCAGCAAAATTTTCGATTGCAAAGAACCGGTTGATGAACAACTTATACTGCAACAGAACATGTTCTACTTCTTGATCTAGCATTGATTATTTTTGTTCGAGCTTGTCCCAAAACCAACAGGTTCTTTTACGCAAAACTGGAACAAAAACCTGTGCTTTGGAACCAGTTGTTGTTGTTGTTGTAACAGCTGTTTATGTATTCGTGTTGATTTGTCCGTTTATTCGTCTTCTTGTAGATCTGCTACGTCTGTCTCCAGGTTTAGGAAGATGGCCACCTGCTTCGGGTGCGTCCAAAGTGACCTGGGGACCAGCTGAGTTGGTTTTGCTGGGCAGTTGAAGAGGTGTAGCGTATCGTGAGGTCCCTGGTTACATGCGGGGCAGATGTTCTGCACGTTGCCATCAATTTTTTGAAATTTTTTGTATATAATAAGCTTTCCTCTAATTATTTTTTTCTGCTAAAATTTAACATTCGTGTTAAATTTAACAAAGTATCGTTAAGTAATACAGAATGTTTCCAGTAAATTGGTCAAATTTGCGATCTTTATAAAAGAGGGTACTATAGTTTTATCCGTTTAGTTTTGTAGTTTTAAGTGTAACCAATTTCAACTTTTTGTTTATAAAGGTATTCATTTCTAAATTCATTCTATACCAACAATAACCATACAAGTCAACAAATTTAATATACAAGATGGTTTACAATCGTCGTTTTCGTAAATAGTTATGATATGAAGAGGGGGTGCTTTAGATATGGTCAATACTGTATATCGCGTAACATCGCTTCTGATAGTAGGCCTGTTCGATTGGGCTTACTAGCTTAATTTTTGTATGGAATTTACTCGTTTAACAAGAAAGTAGCTTCTACTCTCTTAGTTGTGTTGCCAGATTTGTACTGTTTATCCATTTAAGAAAAACCAATGTGTAGCAACGTTGCCACCTTGGCAAGTCTCTTAATTGTAAGCTAGTAAGCCTAATCGAACAGGCCTATTGTCATAGGATGGGAGCGGAATCTATTGCCGAATAGATTTTGAGAGCAAAACCCTTCGCATTCGTGTTCAATGTTCATTTTTCAATGTCTTACAATCAACTGAAACTTACAACTACACCATTTTCAAGTGTAATTCAAAAGACACCATTTGAAATTCAAAAATTCCGAATAGATTTTGAGAGCAAAACACTTCGCATTAGTTTTCAATGTTTATTGTTCGATGTCTTACCATCAACTGAAACTTACAACTACACCATTTGAAATTCAAAAATTCCATTTGAAATTCAAAAAATATCAATTGAAATTCAAAAAATATCGATTGAAATTCAAAAAATATCACTTGAAATTCAAAACTCGTCATTTGTAATTCAAAACTAGTCATTTGAAATTTAAAACTCAATTTCAAATGATGTCTTTTGAATTACAAATGACGACTTTTGAATTTCAAATGTTGTCATTTGAATTACAAATGACGATTTTTGAATTTCAATTGACATTTTTTGAATTTCAAATGGAATTTTTGAATAACAAGTGATATTTTTTGAATTGCAAATGGAATTTTTGAATTTCAAGTGATGTGTTTTGATTTACAATTGAAAAAGCTGTAGAAGAACTACACACAACAAACAAAAAGAAAAGAAATCCATACAAGAATAAAAGACTTGCCACAGTGTAAATACATAAAATAGGGAAACTAAAAAATGGTGACACATTGCTGTCTATTACTATGTTGTTCCTATGTTGTTCCGATACATCCATTCCTGAACGAATGTAAATTTTTCATCAAAAATATGTTTATATTCCATAAATAAATAATATATTACATATAGAACAAATTGACCAATTTCATGTGATACTATCGTAAAGCGGTCCAAACTCGGATACTGCTTCAGCTACTGTTGATGAACACCAGTGTATGTGTGAAATTGACGATTTGCTCATACAAGCATCATTCGTAATTTTCTTCTGCGAAAAAACTCCACAAATTATAAAAACAACAGAGAGGAATAAAAAAACAATAATTTTTAAAGTCATGAACAGTAAATGCCAAAAATAATTTTATTGATAGAAATTCATCGATAAAAGCACGTTTTTTATACTACAATGTATATTGCCAAATTCACCAATTCAAACTTATTGTCCCTTAAAACTCAAAGTCGCATTATTGCCATAGCTATAGATTTATTCTGGGGATGGCTATAACCCCCATATTTAAAAAGAACAAAAATGTTTTTTTTTATGTTAAAATTAGTTCCTTATTTTGTGTTTATTCGGCGATGATAATGATAAAAGATAAAATTAATTCACATCGAAATAAGGTGAAACGGCATTTGAATCATTACAACCTTTATAATAAATAAAAAATCATCTTTGGATAAACAATTTTCATCAGTCTCTTCTCTCAACAAACCCGGTTGCCTAAGCTAAGCTATTGGCTGAAATTTTTTGAGAGTAAGGTAGTTGCACTAGATATCTCCAATGCCATTGATAGAGTCTAGCACGGCGCACTCATATCAAAGCTTATCGCACTAATAGTTGGCGAGGTGAGTTTTATTCGTAGGGGGAGAAATGGGACAAAAAGGGATAAAAATGGTACATATTAAACGACAACAGCTAGAAACACGAAATTCGGTGTGTACATACCTCTGATTGCGTAGATAAATAATATAAAAGTATTTTTTCCAAATTCGTACTTTTAAGGGGTAAAATGGGAACAGAGGGATAAAAATGGTACCAAACGGCTGCACCTAGAATAATGAAATTCGGTGTATACATTCTTCTGAATGCGTAGACACGTAAAATAAACGTATTTTTCAAAATTCGTACTTTTTGGGTTAAAATGGAAAAAGGGGATAAAAATAGTACCAACCAAATGAACGCAGCTAAAGTCATGAAATTCGGAGTATACATTCCTCTGACTGCGTAGACACGAAAAATAAAAAAATAAAAGAGGGATACAAATAAACAACTACAGCTAGAATGATGAAATTCGGTGTATACATCCCTCTAATTGCGTAGACACGTACAATGAAGAGATTTTATAAAGTCGTACTCTTAAGGGGGTAAAATGGTAGAAGGGGATAAAAATCGTACCAACCAAATGGCAACTGCTAGAATCATGGAATTCGGTGTAGACATTCCTCTGACTTTTGAATTTAAAATAGAATATAAATACAACCAACTGTAGCACCCACTATCTACCAATATTTATGGTATTTAAGCTTTTTGAAAATAGAAATAAGAATATATTTTTGAATTGACTTGAAGTATTATTTCGATATGTAAACATATTGGTAGGCTTGCCTTATAAGCGTGATTTGTAATAATAAAAATATTATTTATTTATATTATAAAAATATTTATTTATAAAATTATTTTTGCAATATTTGTATTTGGTTTGGCTATATTAAAAAATATATATTTATTACTGCACTTCTACGAAAATCGACAGCCTCTGTGGAATGCAATCCATGGTGGAGGGTATATAAAGTTCGGCCCGGCCGAAATTAACGCCGTTTTTACTTGTTTTTGATAAATAAATCGTGCTTTGGCTAAGAAATATTTCTTGACCAAACAACAACTTTTTTTATAACGTTATTCTTTTTGTGTGCTTGTCCATTTAGTTTATATGTTATTTGACTGAACAGTGTTGCCATCTATCGTTTTTTAATTGTTAAGAGATTTTAATAACGCGATTTTGCTTTTTATTTATTTTTAACACAGTAAAGGGTGGAATTTTAGACATGGCGTTCTCATTTGTTAATTGTAAGATTGTATCGGCCATTGAGCGTACCATTGAATGCTGGCTATGTACCAGTCAATGGCATGCTAAATGTGCCGGTGTTGGTGCGAGGTCGTGGACGCATTGTACTGGGAGAACAATGGTATACGTTGATGTTGCAATGAAAAATTAGCATTGATTTTTATAATTTTTTCAAAACGATTTTTTGATTTTTATATTTTTTCAAAAGATTTTTGGGCAATACTCAGCATTGGATGCCGGTAGTTTCGCCGGTAGTTTCAGGCCAGAAGCGTGAGAGAACGGCGAAAATGATGTCTACTAAGTCCTCGGCTATGAGAACCTGGATTTCAAGCACCATTGGTTCGGATGGTGTCATTTCGGTCGCCCCGGCTGCCTCAACGACGCAGGCTGTACGGTCAGGCTGTGTCTCCAACTGGATCCAATTCTGTGGCTCCCGCTGTTATAGTCGGGGGTCGGTCACTGTGGACGGTGATAATCCGACGTATGCTTCAGGAGCCGCACAGTGGTTCAAAATCAAAATCCATCGGCCAAAATTCAACAATAGACAAGGACCCAAGGATTATTTTGAGGTATCAACATTAAAAATCGGGAAATCGGATATATTTTAGAAATCGGACCAAAGTTGACTACTTTTCGTATTTTTCAATTTTAAAGAAAATTAAATTTTTGTTTTTTTTTGTGTTAATGTTTTTTTTAACATATTTTTACGTATTTGTTCATAATGCGAAGAAAGAATTTTAGTTCTTTTTTGTGTTACAGATTTTCAGATTTTGAAAATTGAAACAACGTAATTTCTTTTTTTGACTTTGTCGAATTATATATATTTCGTCAAAGGCTTTTGAAGGAAAAAAGTTGTGTTGGTCCAAAGTCAGACATTTGTTCAAAAAGGATATTTTTTAAAGTTTTTTAAATATCGAGTGCAAAATCTCTTAAAATGAGTGAGAAACTGTGCGTCGGTTTTAGCGGGCCCTTCTCTTGCCCGTGTGGATGCGACCAAGTGACTGTTGCCGGTTGTGTCCGCCCACATCGTTCTAGTGTGCAATTCCTGTGGATTATCCATAGCTCCAGAAATGAAGATGGTATTAATTTCACGCTTCGCACCGGATACCTCCGGAGATGATTTGAATTCTACATTAGGTCTAAAATTGAGGGTGACTTCTACATGAGATCGTTTAAGTTGAAGTCATCATTTGCCCAAAGTCAGGCAATTGTCGTTTCAAAGGAAATTTTCAAGAAGTTAATTGTCCCTTCGTTCTGGTCATCTAGAGCTTTTGTCAAAGAGTTTGTGGGTAGGGTGGACAATCTGCCGCGTCTACCAGTAAAGTCAGCAACTATTCCAAAAACTGAATAATTGTTGTGTTGGGTATCCGAATTTGAGGGTTAAATACGAAGTTAAATCGTCTATTTATTGATAGTTTTGACTTCTCGGCTCTCGTCTTTACTGAAAGATTCGGTTTTAGACTCTGAGGTTTTATGTGGGAATTGTGCGGTATTTAGGAAAGATCGCGTAGGAAGAATTGGTGGCGGTGTTCTTTTCGCGGTATCTAATGCGTTCTCCTCTGAACGCTACATTATACAAGGGTTTTAATTTACCTTGGCTTACCTTGCCAGATACGGAGGCTTTAACACCGATAACGTCAACGTTGGCCATCGCATATGGTTAAACTTTTACTGATTTTAACTTGTTTCAGAAAAATTCTGTGGGAAATGTAAATGCTAGACAACATGACTTAGTATGATCCCCATTACATCCAAATCTGTAGGGTTCCTCCCAAATCTCTCCCAGAACCTTAAGTATATCGTAATTGGTGGTCAGAATTACGTTGTCATCGACTTTCTCGTTCAATTGCTCCTTGACCAGCGCTGTCCATGCAGTGACGAGTGTGACCGTTGATCTGACCGAGTGTGACCGTTGAACAAATTGGCCAGATCAGCAAGGTATGCATTTATCCTTCCGAATATGTCATCAATTGAACAGACATCACCCACCTTGGGGAATTATATTATATTATTCGCGATCCAACATTTCAAGCTATTTGGAAGGGACGTGTTGGCGTTGTCCTCAAATAGCGCTGCGCGACTGACTATATCGAAGGCCTTCGATAAGTCAAGCGCCACGTGGACCGTCCTATCACTTATGTGTGGTGATAGCGAGTAAAGCAGTAATCGTACTATGCTGCTTACGAATCCATGCTGATTATCAGCAATTATAAAATGTCCAATCAGGCTCGAGAGGGAAGTCTTCGCTACTGGTGAGAGAAGGGAAATCGCCTGTACGATTCTCCCCCTACTTGAGTCTTTGCCTGGTTTCACTAGCGGGACCACTCTTCCCATTTTCAGACTTCGGGTACTACTAGAGTTGTCAGGGATAAGCTGATGACTTTCGTCAGAAATTCGGCTCCCGGTATGTCCAATTGCTTCAGCATCAACAAGGAACTCTGTCGGAGCCTAGCGCTTGTGATGCCTTTGCGCTACGGATGACATAGGCAACTTCGCCGACTTTAAATTGTGGTGATTCCTCCTCCACTCGGAGATCATGACGCATGATACTACTTTTCGCCTTGCCACTATCGGGGTGCTCAGCAGAAAGTTTTACCTATTTCTCGCAAATTTTTTTACCACGTTTTCACTACAAAATTGTAATATTTATTAAGATATGTATCAGCTAGGCGATACAAATCTTCTACCTTGAAATAATGTTAGTAACATTTTTCAGATTACAATTTCAGAATTTTTGATATTTTTATGAATAAAGTCCGATAAACTGTTCTGCTGATATGCTAATGTGGAGAAATATTACAGGGGTTATATAAAATGTTACTAATAATTTAAAAAAATATCTGATGTAACATCTATGTGTTGAACAAATAACAACATTACTTCCTCATAATATAAATTTAGGTTTTCGAAGTTACAGCTAACAAATAATAACACCGTACGACAATTTAAAAAAGTCGTTACATTGAACCAGATGATAAACTATAGGCAAAGTGGAGTTAATTGGCATTTTTAGTTTATCATTTCTTCGTCCTGTCGCCCCTTCACAGGACTACAATTTAAAAAAAAAAAACATTTTAAATACATATTAGTTTAGTATGTATTAGTTTAGCATTAACAACCGTTTCAATTATCCTCTTAGTTTATATGAAAATGTTGTTAATGATAAACTAATACAAATAGAATCATGCAATTTTAAGTATTTTTCGCCGGCATTTTCCTCTTTAATTTGCCATTTATACCGGTAGGGTGCGAATAGGTATTTAAAATAATTTTTGAACAGTTGTATCCTTTGGAACTTTGTAGTCCTTTCGAATCTTCAAAAGTTTTATTTGGAAAAAAAGAAAAAAAATGATTTAACAATATGCTGAGGATTTCCCGAAAACTAATTCCCGTTTCCCGGGAAATAAAAAGTACGGGAAAATGCAAACCCTAGTCTGAACCCAGGCAGATTTTGACTTCTCGGCTCTCTTCTTTACTGAGACCTGGTTGAAAGATTCGGTTTTAGACTCTGAGGTTTTATGTAGGAATTGTGCGGTATTTAGGAAAGATCGCGTAGGAAGAATTGGTGGCGGTGTTCTTTTCGCTCCTCTGAACGCTATATTATGCAAGGGTTTTAATTTACCCTCAGTATATTGGCTAGCCTTGCCAGATGCGGAGGTTTTAACACCGATAACGTCAAAGTTGGCCTCGTATATAGTTAGACTTTTTACTGATTTTAACTTGTTTCAGATAAATTATGTGGAAAATGTAAATGCTAGGCAACTTGACTTAGTATGATTTCCATTACTTCGAAGTCTGTAGGGTTCCTCCTATATCTCTCCAGGAACCTTAAGTATATCGACGTTGTACTCTAGTAAATCTTCTCGCTCTACTTCGCAAGGTAATCGAACTGTTTTTTGTTTCAAATGAACCAATTTTGAAATGCCTAATTCACTTATCCAGGATGTGACTGCCCAGCAAAATTTTTGATTGCAAAACCGGTTGATGAACAACTTATACTGCCACAGAACTTGTTCTACTTCGCAAGATAATCGAACCGTTTTTTGTTTCAAAATAACCAATTTTGAAATGTTTAACGTATTTATCCAGGATGTGACTGCCCAGCAAAATTTTCGATTGCAAAGAACCGGTTGATGAACAACTTATACTGCAACAGAACATGTTCTACTTCTTGATCTAGCATTGATTATTTTTGTTCGAGCTTGTCCCAAAACCAACAGGTTCTTTTACGCAAAACTGGAACAAAAACCTGTGCTTTGGAACCAGTTGTTGTTGTTGTTGTAACAGCTGTTTATGTATTCGTGTTGATTTGTCCGTTTATTCGTCTTCTTGTAGATCTGCTACGTCTGTCTCCAGGTTTAGGAAGATGGCCACCTGCTTCGGGTGCGTCCAAAGTGACCTGGGGACCAGCTGAGTTGGTTTTGCTGGGCAGTTGAAGCGTATCGTGAGGTCCCTGGTTACATGCGGAGCAGATGTTCTGCACGTTGCCATCAATTCGTGCCCAGTACGAATTGAGGCGGCTACACCATCCTGATCTCAGCTGTGCCAGTACCAATCTTGTTCGTCGCGGCAGCTCCTCTTCTTCCGATGAGATGTCTGGGGGTTGGTCTCCGAGAACGAAATTCTCGGCGTAGTTGTTGACTGCTGCTGCGACTGCATCACGATGAATATCATTCAAACCTGCCTCATACGCGCTCTGATCTAGAAGTTCTCTCTTTTACCTCTGGACCTCTCTCTAGATCCTGGAGGACTTTCCTTACCTGCCTGGGTGTAGGTGGCAGTGCCATAAGATGATGGTTGGGATGGCTACTGCGATAACATCCAAGCAGGTACTGCGTAGACAACATAAAATTGTGTCTACGTACGGGAATGACCTTTGACTCATCATGTAGATGGTCTATTGAAGACATGAGGACACAGCCTGTTGCTGTTCTCAGGGCGGCATTTTGGCAAGTCTGGATGTTTTTCCACTGCGTATTACTCACGTTCGCTGACCACACTGGCTCCGCATAGTTTGCCACGGACCTATCGCTTTATATGTAGTTAATAAGTCTATGCCCCAAGTACTGCCGGCAAGCGACTTGAGGACCTTATTTCTACTTCGCATTTTATCGCAGATAGCAGTGGCATGTGCAGAGGATTTACATAAACTATCGAATGTGACCCCTAGAATCTTGGGGTAATTCACGGTCGGGATTCGATTCTCACATTCAATGTCCTCCTGACCTCTGCGGACCATGTGGTAAACAGTGTGGCTGACGATTTTGAGGCGGATATTTTCATATTCCTCGCAGTGAAGAAAGTGGTAAGATCGATGATATAACTATTCAGCCTTTCGCAAATGTCATCTGTAGTTGGGCCGGACGCTAGAATCGTGCAATCATCGGCGTATGTCACGATTTTGATGCCGTCAGGGGGTTGTGGAATACCAGAAAGGTAGAGGTTAAACAGTGCCGGAGATATCACCCCACCCTGGGGAACTCCCTGTTTCACTCTACGGGGTTTTGACTTCCGGTTTCTAAATTCCACATATGACTGGCGTCCACACATATAGTTGATGATCCAACGTTTGGTGCTGGCCGGGAGGGACGTGTTGGCGATGTCCTCAAATAATGTGGCATGGCTGACAGTGTCGAATGCCTTCGAGAGGTCAAGAGCCACGAGGACCGTCCTATCGCACGGCTTTCGCATGTTAAGGCCTCGGTGTATATGTGTGGATATAGCGTGTAGAGTAGTCGTTGTACTGTGTTGCTTACGGAATCCATGTTGATGTGTTGCAGTTGTGAAATTTCCAATAAGGCTCGGGAGGAGAAGTGCCTCAAGTGTCTTTGCTACTGGTGAGAGAAGAGAGATCGGCATGTACGACTCTCCCTTACTCGCATCCTTGCCTGGCTTCAATAGCGGTATCACTCTGCCCATTTTCAGGCTTCGGGAACTATAAGAGTGGCCATTGACAGGTTGAGGACTTTTGTCAGGTACTCGACTCCAGGTTCATCCATCTGTTTCAGCATCAACATAGAGATTCCGTCAGGGCCCAGCGCTTTAGATGGTTTAGCGCTACGGATGACTTGTGCAACTTCGCCAACGGTAAACTGTGGTGGTGCCTCCTCGACTCGGAGACCATGTATATGGCGCATGGTCCTCCTTTTCGTCTTATCTCTTTCGGGGTGCTCAATAAACTGCCGGTTAAAATAACTCGCGCACCTCTTAGGATCATTTAGCGTCCTGTCACCAAAAGTGACAACGATCTGATCATCTCGCTTGGTGAGATTGTTGCCCACAATTTACCTACTCCGGAACTTAAGTTGCACTGCTTCAGATGTTCTAACCATTTATTCTGCTTGTATTCGCTGACTAATCTGTTAATCTCGAGATTCAGTTCCCTGATTCTGGGATCTCCAGGATTAGCCCTGCGAATGACGTCACGCTCATCTGCGAGTCCCGCTGCCTCTGCTGGGAAGTTTGGTCTTACGTTGGGTATTCGACCAGCAGGAATATGGCGAGCGGCCGCTGCGTTGAATTTTATTTTATATATATATAACTATATTTTAAACTATTGTTGATTCAGATTGGATTCGACTGATATGAAAAATACGCGTACAGTCGATATTATTATACATATGTTACCTGAAGCAAGAGTTTGGGTTCCAGTCAATTGCTGGCACGGAGAATCCAAGTATGACGAAATAAGGAGTTAGAAGAAGCGGGTAACGTGAAAATACCCCTTTTTGCAAAAGGTTTTCTACTAGTGACGAAAACAAGGTTTTTAGAGGTTATGTAAAATCGTACATAAGGTAAGAGTTACAGCCGAAATATTTTGTGGGTAGTCATAAAACAATCCAAGCTTTCATTTTCGGTGCGGATAGGTGAGATATTTGGGAAATATTGTGATTTTCTTTAGATTAATTAAATAGGTCAAATGGGCGCACATATGTTTTTCACGAAGATTTTGCTAAATTTCTGTATATATACATTTAATGATATATTTGTATTGCACTGAATCAATATGTAAACCGTAAGGTATTCTGAAGAACAAGTTCTATAACATGTTTCACTTTATCGGTTCTTTTAAACCATTAGTAGAACGGGTAGTTGTTACCTTGTTCTAGAACACATAATGTTTGGAACAGGTTCCAAAATATTTTCCTGGGTGGAATTATGTTGTCATGATCTTGATTTTGATTTATAATGATCTTGACATTGTTGTAGATAGATTTGATGACATTTTAAATGACTTCTTGTCACGATCAGTACCTAAAATTCGCGTTGGGCACTCTAGAAGACGATCATGGTTTTCATGTGAGTTGTCTAGTATGAAGAATTCGTGAAGTAGACTAAGAAATGTAAGAGGACAGGTTTTAATTCCCCTTATATCAAACACTCCGTTGCTAGGTCGAAATATAGCATTGAGTCTCAGATATGTTATAGGATCTACTTGGAATAAACTAAGGAATGATTTTAGGAAACACCCTGGATCTTTTTATGACTTTGTGAATCTGAAGCGTAGATCCGCAACTAAGCCGACAAGGATTAGAATGGATGGTTTAGAATTTGGTGATGTTCAAGCGACTGCTGATTGTTTTGCAACTTTGATTGCCACGATCTTGACGGTCGAATGACACTTATCCTTATAACATTTCTGCATTGAGTCAATTAGAAATCCCTGTAATTGATTTATCCTTAGTTTTGTCGATCCACGAATAGTAGATTATTCCTTGATCCCTTCCATAAGTCTGACAGACTAATTGACGTGTCAAACTATGGAGGGATAGCTAAGATTAGTGCTATTTGCGAAATTGGTTACTGAGGTGGTATCTCATAGGATCTCTTCTATATTGAGTCCACACCATCATGGACTTCGTAAGGACTTTTCTACTGCAACAAATATATATTTTGTTATATAAGTTAAATCGATTTTGTTTTGTAGTGGATATTTTCGTATCTTTCGAATCGCTCTCAGATAGTCAAATTTGGTAATTCTTATTCTAAACCAATTCGGATTCCGCGTCTATTGTTATTATTCACAAACGACCTTCCAGGTTCTGTTATTAACTCTAAACTAATGTATGCGGATGATGTGAAAATATTTTTTTATTATAATTGGCCAGAATTTTCTGATTCATTGCAGGTATTCTAATGGATTCCAAACTGAATTTCAACAATCACATTATTACTATGGTTATCAGGCATATGGTGTTCTTGGCTTCATTAAGCGTTAAAGAGTTTTTGGATCTTTACGTGACGAAGCAGCTATTTACATCGCTTGTCAGGTCTATTCAGGAATATGTTTCCGTAGTGTGTGATCCTCAGTATGGTATCTATATTGACAGGATTGGGTCTTTTCAGAAACAATTTTTAATGTTATCATTAAAACGCTTACATTGGAATAGTGATTTTGTTCTTCCCTTATACTAGTAGATTGACTTGCCTTAAAACAGACATGGTATGTTAAACACCGTGATTGTTTATAAGGTTATAAATGGTGATTTCTCTTCTGACTATCTTATTTCTACAATTAATTTTAACATGCCATTTAGACCATCTCGATACTATCAATTTCTTTATATTGATTTTCAGCACGGGTATGATCTCCGCCTCCTCGTGTAGGGGGTCCACATGAGATATGAGGAGGCAACCTGTTGCAGTTCGCAAGGCGTCGTTTTGGCAGGTCTGTAGATTTTTCCACTGCGTTCGCTCATATCCTGTGACCACACTGGTGCTGCATAGTTGGTCACTGGCCGGCCTATCGTTTTATAAAAGGTCAACAAGGTTTCTTTGTCTGCTCAATTGCTGCCGGCGAGCGACTTGCGGACCTTGTTCCTACTTCTTCTTATTTAGCCTTCCGAATATGTCATAAATTGAGGGGCCCGACGCCATAATCGTACTATCATCAGTGTATGAAACGATTTCAACGCCATCAGGTGGTGATGGAATTACTGAAAGGTAGAGGTTGAACAGACATCACCCACCTTGGGGAATTATATTATATAATTCGCGATCCAACATTTCAAGCTATTCGGAAAGGACGTGTTGGCGTTGTCCTCAAATAGCGCTGCGCGACTGACTGTATCGAAGGCCTTCGCTGCTGATTATCTGCAATTAGAAAATGTCCAATCAGGCTCGAGAGGGAAGTCTTCGCTACTGGCGAGAGAAGGGAAATCGCCTGTACAATTCTCCCCCGTACTTGAGTCTTTGCCTGGTTTCACTAGCGGGACCACTCTTCCCATTTTTCAGACTTCGGGTACTACTAGAGTTGTCAGGGACAAGCTGAGGACTTTCGTCAGACACTCGGCTCCCGGTATGTCCAATTGCTTCAGCATCAGCAAGGAACTCTGTCGGAGCCTAGCGCTTGTGATGCCTTTGCGCTACGGATAACATAGGGAACTTCGCCAACTTTAAATTGTGGTGATTCCTCCTCCGCTCGGAGATCATGACTACGACGCATGATACTGCTTTTCGCCTTGTCACTCTCGGGGTACTCTATAAATTGCCGGTTAAAAAATACGCTCACTTCTTCGGGTCTGTCACAGTGGTAGCACCAAATTGCCGAATCCCGGCAAGAGAGATGCCGGGATTCGAGGGTGATTTAACTATTGCCCACAATTTACTGATTCCGGAACTTAAGTTGCATTGCTTCAAGTCTTCCAGCCATTTATTCTGCTTATACACATTGACCCTCCTAGATTCATTTCCCTGATTCTAGGATCGCCAAAAGCAACGAATAACATCACGATACTTTTTAAGTACAATCCACTTTCATCAATACAAATTGGGTTAAACATTTAGATGAAAACGTTATAAGTATAAGCACCGATCGACAAATCTGCGGCGACTAGTCGGGTTAAAATCGGTTGGCTTGTATCTCTGATATAATGTAATAAAAATGGCTGTGTTTAGAATATTTATGACAGGCTGATTTTGCGGTCATGCAAAACAAAAAAAGAATTTTTGCAAATTCGTACTTTTAGGGTCACAATGGGAAAAGATGAATCATGAACTGGAAAAAGATGAATCATGAACTTCAGGCTCCCATGATTGAGTGAAAATAACTAAATATATGAAAAATATTTGGGATATTAAGACACAATTTTTTAAGATTACTGCGCGAGTGTTCTTTAAAATTATTTAAATTTTTGCAATATTTCCAATATATTAAAATTTTGAACGATTGAAAAATAATTATTGTTTATACAATCCGTAAAAATCATTCCTAGGAAGTTCATATGTTCTACGTTTATTGAGATCTTAGGTACATTTTTGTAGTAGATTGTTTCCTTGAATTTTGAACGGTTTGCTAGCTATGGACCTGAGCAGAGGAAAAAGGTTAAAAATTCGAATTTTTCAAGTTTTTTTTTATTTTGACGATGAAGTTTTTTGATTCTATATTTTCACAATTTTTGTTCTTTATGAGAGCTACAACTTTGCCTCAGGGAGTAAATCAAAATATCAAACGGTTTGCGAGATATGAGACTGAGAAAATTATCACTTGTTTGCAAAAATTACACCGAGGCCCCAAATCTTTGGGGACCCATAGTAAAAGTGCATAACTTTGAGCAAAAGTGGGAGACGCGGGTCTTTTTTTGGTCTTTTATCACATAGTGGTGTCCGCACATGGTTACATTTTTCCGTGTTGCACTGTGTTGTTTATGTCGTATCAAAACTGGCAACCGATTGCCACTGGAATCATCTAAAGAAAATTCCAAAATCGGAAAGACGGATGACACCTTATTTGGATATTCAGATGCTGATTGGTGAAACGATATATACGACAGAAAAGTGAATATTTAATAAAATTATTTGGCTGTTCAGTCTCATGAGTACTAAAGGAGCAACCGATCCTATCTTTATCATCTACTGAGGCAGAATTGTGTTACGGTTTTATTATTAGTATTAAACTTCCTGTAACTATTTTTGGAGACAATATGTCATGTATCAAAATTGCTGAAGAACCGAAAGAAACCAATGAATGAAACACATCGAAATCTATATAATTTCCATCGGAATTTGGGATTCCAATATTCAGATTGAATATAAATCGAGTAAAGAACAAGTTGCCGACTTTTTCACAAAATCTTTAACGAAAATAGTGTATGAAAAGTGTATTGGATTTATTTAATTGGGCAGCGATGTTAGAATATATAATTAAGTACCTGTGTTAATAACACTTTGTATTATTCGAACATAGCACTCTTTGAATTTTATATTGTATGCAAGAAAATTTACTTTCTTTAGTTGTTAGTTCTATCATAGATTGCCTAGAATAAACTTCGTTTGTCTTTTACCCTGAACAATTATTCCTTTATTTTATCTAAAGCACCCTTCTGTTTGACAGTAAGAACCTTTTCATCAAAGTTAGCGAACCTTACAACAATTATATGGGCATTGCGCCGTTCGCTGTTTTTTGCTCTGAAGGGGTGAACATGTCGGACCCCTTCTGCTGCACCACTTGTAGTAAGTGCAGGGTGTAACTTTCCTTCGCCTGTGTTTGACTCAGTCTTCAATACTGATGTAGCTTGATATAGCTTATTGCGGCAGGTCACCGGGGTCCCTCCACTCAAGAGGGAGAAGGAGGGCTTCTCCGGTGTGACTCTTAGGTCAGACTGGTTTTTGATTTTATTATAATTTTGGTAATATTCATTTTGATTCTAACGAGTTAGGGGGAGTTGAGGTCCACCGCGACATAGCCCCCGATATCACGGCAAGGACTGAATGATTAATATCACTTTTTACTTGCTGAGGCGCCCATGTACCAACAACAGGTATCAGGTAGGTTTTTACAAAAGTTGGTAATAGAGTACTTAGTCCCGTTTTCCACAGGCAAATTTTTATTTGGCAAATTTTTTGTTTTCTCTTTTGAAATTTTCGCTTGCTTTTCCACTAGCAAATTTTTCTTTGCCAAATTTGCGAATCAAAATACAAAAGAAAGAAAGAAACGTCAAAAGTGTTTACATTTTAAAGAATTTTTCGAAGAAGTGTATACATAATTATTATACACTTATTATTATTTTATTATATAAATTGCAAAAATTAAAAATTAAATTTCACTTGCACAAATTAAAGCAACAGGTTTGTAAACAAAAGCCGGCTGTGTGTCAGTAAAACGAATAGGTTAAAAAGGAAATGTCAACAAAATTGTTTTCAACGAACAGAGCAAAGCAGAATTTGCGTGTACCGCAAATTCTGAACAGGCAAAGTTTTTTTCTCTTCCTCGCACCCCTCTTGCCAACAAACTCAGAATTTGCCAAATAAAAATTTGCCTGTGGAAAAGGGGACTTAGGAAGACTCCACAAATATATAGAATTCCCACACCATAGTTCATTGCGAGAGTACACGTAATAAGCACATATACGAGTATCTATTACGTGGTGCTGAATGTTACAGTAGCACACAATTAAATTGATTTTATCAAATTAATCAATCATATTGCTTTCAAAAAAATCCAGATTATCATTTAGTGCTTCGGTTACTCTGTTGGAGTAAAACCAATCAAAAAACCAAAAAACCATAAAAAAACGAGCATGACTGATGGGTCCTGGTAGGCTGAAATGATGATTACGATATTGGGGATATTTGGGAATATTTTATTTGCTCAAGTAACATTGCAGCACCTTGGAACTGACCAGTGTTCGTTGAAGTGGTGTCGGTACGCGATCTCGAACAAGTCGAAACGGCTGTTGATGTTGATGCCATTTTTATTTTACAAATTGATTTCACAATAATATTAGTTTGAATTTATTTACTCGTTATTTGCTCTTCTCTGAAGAACATCAGGAATACTGAAATTTCAATCTGTAATTAAAATTAATTAAATTTCAATCTATATAAGGGGCGTTGTTCGCCTTTTATTTAATAAAACAGGATTTGAGAAAATGTGGGAAAACTGTTCAATGAACTGGATCAATGAACCCATTCTACTACAAAACAAATAAACATTTTAAGATAACGTTACACAATAACAAAAAATACACAACTAATACACTAACTCTCTGTTAGTCCTAACATTATGTTAACGGACCTACATGAAAATACTTTGTTATTGAAGCAAATGTATTTTTACAATCCCAAAATTTCACAACTTTATTGCATGTTTATACACATTATGAACTTAATTAAATGAAATTAATATTTACAGACTGTGATGTTGATCAAAAACAGAGCTCTAGGCGATAATAAACACCAAAATCAAGTGATAGAGCTTTTCGAGGACATCCGAATGTCGTTAGCAACGGCCCTGTTCAATTGGTCTGCCCACAAAGGACTTCCAAAGTCAAATGCTATAAAACTATTAAGAAGTTTGTCGCTAAACAAAGCAAAGGAAGCAAATGGTGAAATTGAAAATATAACATTTACAATGATCATGGCATTATTATATTCGTAGGACACAAGTATCCTGCAAAAGCAGGATGATAACCAGTTAATACAAAATTTAAGCATAATAAAAGACCACGAATTTGTGCAACAGCTATATAATGCGCTGATGACTGAAACTAATTGTGAATATAACCATGGAATAGTAAACTTAGTGAAGTTTTCATTTGGTTTAGCGATATCGGGTTTGCGCAGACAGATTATGACGAACAACTTGTGGACGAAGCCATATGCTCCAATATTTTTAAATTTATTTATTGTTACATCCTCGAGAAAGATGCGATATACCAGTAAGTTTCATAATATATATTTGGCTAGTTCATAGATTTCTAATGGGAAGCATGTATTTTCAGGCATCAATTTTTTTATCGGAGGATCCATATGATATTTACTGATTTCATTGATTTCATTGATTTCATGCATTCGAAAGTAACGGAATTACGTGGAAGAGCAGATGAAACGTCAAAAACAGTCACTAGTTTTTCGAAAGAGGGATTGGAACCACCAAATAATTTGGATTACAACTTCGAAATGCTCTTATTATGCATCGGAAAATTGTACTCTGATGATAAAGCTGGACTTTCATTGTGTTCAGAATATTGGGGACCGCTTGAACCGTCAGCGAACTACGTTACAACAACACGTTCAGTTTCACTTTTTAAGTTCATACGTCTAGCTGGAGAATTACTGCCAGCAACTCTTTTTGTTCCCTACTTGAAAATGATTGCTGGTTTATCAAGCTGTGAACGGTCGTCTAGAAGCACATTTAATCTTCTGAAACAATCTACAGGATTGACTGGAAGTGCTGCCTTGTCATGGGAACATTTTTTTTCATCACTGTCTAGATACTACACGTAAGTATAATAATTCTTTTAATATTCCAGCAAAAATAATGCGTGATAAGTAGTTAAATGCGAAAATGTGACAGTGAGCTACTTTGGAGTCATATATGTTTTAAACTTCAGTGATTAATCGGTTTAAATGATTTACTCGCAAGTTGTTTGCTACTTGATTAGCTATTGCTGACAAATTTTTCTTCCATATCAACTTGGATTATTTTCTTTCCGTGACAATACTTAAATAAAGTACAATCGGATGTATAACGTGAAAATTTAGAAATATACTTGCCTTTGTCTAACACATAATGCATTGAATACGTTAAATGAAGATAGAATATGTAGAAAGTTGTTTGTCATTTTTTTACAGAGTATACATTTGCAGTGCCAACTTAAAAAATTAACAACCAGCGCCCCGGTAGTCGAGTTGGTAGCGTGCTCGGCTATCAGCGTTGGGGTCGTGGGTTCGATTCCCACCAGAGGCTCTGGTCTGTCGCTGCAATAACTAGCTACTATGGTCTTAGTCACCCCGGCTCAATCCCTGGACCCAAAATTAGAATATAAATTTACTTTGTATTGTAATTCATAATAAATAAATAAAATAAAAAAATTAACATTTAAACAAAACATTTTTTTCACTGAACCAACACTCAGGGGATGTCCCTTAGAAACGCAGTACATTGCGTTGGCTAAAGAATGATAAGGCGTAGGATGGAGGAAAAGGGGAGAAGTTGTTGTTGACATCTGTTTTGAATCTCAGGATGTCATGATTGGCGGGAAGTCGATTCCACATACAATTTGCGCGAGCAAATAACGAATTCATTCTGTAATGTGTAGTGCGGCCAGCTGTGCAATCAACAACAAACGCGTGAGAGTTCCTTGAAAGTCGCGTATGTCTACCGAACGTCCCCACGTCCGGTATGAGATCACGAATATCCGAGGAACAAACACCATAAACTGCGACAGACATCTCACATTACGACGATGTTCAAGGGAAACAATAGAATTGGATATCCTATCGTTCTCTGAAAACGGTCAAGTAGCTCCAAGGAGGATCTTGGAGCACCTGACCATATCTGACCATATCTTAGGTCTGATGTACGTAATATAGATATTGAGAAGATCGGAGGGAGTGAAGAATTTCTTACACCGCTTTAAAAAGCCAAGGCACTTGAATACTTCTTTCGACACATCAAATACATGTTTTGTCCAACGAACATCGCAAGTTCAAGTCCAGAACATCAAGAGTGTCCGATTGCTCATTATCTACACTGTTCATAGAAATCGACGACACCGTTGGATCAGTTCAGTTCAACATTCGGAAATGGCCAGTAAATCCTGACTGAGTGAATCATCCATCAATCGCCTTTCGTCCATTGCCAATTTCTCAATTTCTTGACGACTTGGTCTATGATCGAATGAGTATGAATGACAGAGGTTGCTGTCATCCGCAAATGAGTAGATTTGATTTGTAGTCCGATCGAAGATGTCGTCGATGAAAATAAGAAAAGTGGAAGGGGAAAGGACAGAGCCTTTCGTCGGATGACGAACAACTCGTATAGTGCGATCTCTGAGGAAGCTCGATATAAATCGAGAGAAGTCACTACCAACACCAAAAGCAATGAGCTTTGATACGAGTGCGCCGTGCCAAACTCTATCAAAAGCCATGGAGATGTCTAGAGGAATAACATTACTCTCACCAAACTAGTGGATGGATTGATTCCACTTTTCGGGCGGCAGCGTCATCAGGTCACCCTTAGATCGATTCCTACATACTGTCGATCATTAAGTAAGTCATTAGTCTCTAAATACCTCACAAGATGGTGGTTAACCATACTCTCCATAACCTTTGAGAGCGCTGAGCAAATCGCAATCGGGCGGTAGGGTTAGTAGCCTCACCTTTTTTAGGGATGGGCTGGATGTTCACAATCTTCGAAAGCGCTGGTAAGACCCCTGCACGGTATGCAAGGTTGAAAAGGTTGCGAAGTGGACGGATTAGCGTCGAAGAGCACTTACATAGGAGAAGTGCTGAAATACCAAGAACACATTTAACTCCGCGTGTTCGAAAAAATATCTGAGGCATGGAACTAGATACATTTTCGATCACGGGGAGTGGTTGATTGCTTTCCGTCAAAAATGAATTCCTTGCAAACATATCAGCCAACAGGTTAGCTTTGGCAACCGGGTTTGTGAATATCTGGCCATCTTTAACAAGAGTTGGGATAGATGAGGAGTTATCCTTTACTCTTCTTACAAATGACCAAAAGCTCTTACTTACTTTGTGAATTTTTGGGAGTCCATAAATTCTTGGTGCATTTGCTGCTCTGTATGTCAACTTATTTGTGTCTGTCAAGTCTATTATTTTCACAAAGATGGAATACCTCTGCGACCGATATGTTCTTCTCTTAACTCCCCGGCCTATGGACTGTGCAAATATATAACCAACATTTTAAAGAATTTAACAAAGGACTCGAAATATAATGTAAAAGACGCCATAGACCTCAAAAGCAGAATCCGAGGTTTACACATTGACGATGACGAAGTACTAGTATCATTTGATGTTATTTCTCTGTTCCCCAGCATTCCTGTACGCTTCGCAATTAAGACGATTGAAAGAAAATGGACGAGAATAAAAGACTTTACAAGTATTCCGAAGGAATTATTCTTAGAATTGGTGACATTTTGTATCAAGGACACTAGATACTTTAAATATGACTACAAAATATATGAACAACGAAAAGGTATGCCGATGGGATCTCCAATAATTGCTGACATCGTTATGGAGGAACTTTTGGACACTTCACTGGATAAGATGACGTACAAACCACGACTATTAACGAAATATGTTGACGATTTTTTGGCAATCATTAAGGTAGATGAAATTCAGACCATGTTACAAACACTCAACTCGTTCAACAAAAAATACAGTTCACAATGGAAAGGGAAGATAACAACAAACTACCATATCTGGACTGTATTATTCATCGACAAGGTTCTCGGCTTAAACTTGACTGGTATCAAAAACCTACTGCTTCTGGTAGACTTATCAATTTTAACTCAAAACATCCTAGGAGAGTAATAATCAACACAGCGACTAATTTCATTAACAGGACGCAGAATTTCACCAAGACAATATACTAAAAATTAAGGACATACTATAAAACAATGATTTTCCCACACAAACAATAGCAGACTTAGTAAAAAATATAAATTCGGAAAAAGTGCACACCACAACAGATACCAAAGAAAACGACAAAATATTCAAATCTTTGACATATGTAGCGGGTTTTTCTGAAAGATTTCGCCATTCAAATTTATACGACAAAGAGAAATACCAATTAGCACTTAAGACGCATGTTACAGTCAATAACCTTTTTAGCAGGATAAAATCTAGATTAAAAAATGAAGAAAAATCGGACGTAGTTTACCAAATTACATGCAACGGGGACAAGTCCAACTTATGCCAAAAGGTATATGTTGGCACCACTAAGACTAAATTAAAGACAAGACTTTCTTCGCATAAATCTGACCAAAAAGCAACAAATAGACCACTAGAACAAAAACCGCTCTGGCTGCCCACTGTACTTTGACGGGTCACACACCGAATTTCGACGATATAAAAATATTAGCACAAGAGAACAACTACAAACGCAGATACACTCTTGAAACTTTACATATAATTGATGTTCCCTCTGACAAGAGAATAAATTACAAAACTGACACGGACGGCTGCACTCACATATACAGACACATTATTAAAAAGCATAAATGTAAGCAAAAATAATTTAGTTGACAAAGACTGATTGTGCGGACAAGTTACTGTCGGTTATACTTTATATTCATAATTGTTAAGTGTTTTTGAATATTTAATGTTAAAAATATTTGTTTTTATAGTGACACCCCTGAAGATGATTGACGAAGTCAATCGAAATATTGGGCTTATTAGTTTAATTTTTGTATGAAATTTACTCGCTTAACAAGATAGTAGCTTACTACTTTTAGCATTGCTGCTAGATTTTTCATGTTAATTCATTTAAGAAAAAACAATGGGTAACAATGTTGCCACCTTATCAAGTATCTTAATCATAAGCTAGTAAGCCCAATCGAACAGGCATAATAATTCACATTCATAATTCTGATTATCAATTGTCATCCATTAGTCCTTCAATGACATACCTAATTATGGCATTGTCGGTAAAACGAGTACACTCTCGTTCCGATTGTGACGAGTATTCGTCATCTCGATATGAATGTCCGCACTGTTAATTACACTACTCAACAAAATGAAAAAAATTTCATGTACTCCGGATGCGATAATTTTTTCTGTGTAGATAACCTTGACATGAGCTCGAAAAACGCAATAAAAAATTTTTTTTCGTTTGGTTTTTTTTTATTTTTTTTTTTTTTTAATTTTAAAAATTTTTTTTTGGTTAATTTGTTTCGTCCGGCATAACTCGGGAACCACTAGCCCGATTTAATTGAATTAAATTTTAAAAAATTTAAAATTACAATTCCCTTAATCTGTTCATATATTGTTTTCCTATACAAGCAACAGTTTCCAAGTTAAAAATGAATATATAAAGGAAAAAACTTATTTTTTGCCTAAAGATTTAAATTTTTTTTTTTAAATCCATAAAAAATCCAAAATGAAAAAAATGTCAAATCTTATTACTTTTACGTAAAGTCACATAACCTATGAGCAAAATGAGACAAAGATCATGAAAATCGATGCACGCGTTTCGCTTTTATTCGCAATTGAGTAAAGGTATGAATTTCAAAAATTTGCTCCACATATGCACAACTTTGTCTGTGGTAAGGTTTTTTCTTTTTTTTGATTCTCAGAATTAACAAAACGGAATAAACAAAGGGTTATTTAATTTTTATGATTGCGTAAGCAAAGTAATAAACGCTAATAAATGTGCGTGAACAATTAAAAGGAAAAAAGGAAAGGGGACTTTTTTAATTATTTGGGTTTTCCGTTGGCTACCTGTATGATTTTTTTACAGAAATGCAACCCACATTTAAGGGTGGTCATTATTCGGAAAATTTAAGACTCACACATGGTGAAACAGGTATGTAGCCACCGTAAAAAAATATACACCCATTTATAAGTACCTGTCAGTAAAATACTAAACAATACACAGTATAAATAGGTCTTCATTGATCGATTTTACTCATTCAACAAGTGTCGACGAACGCGATAGTTAAAATGAGCAAACGTTCGCGAGGATTTGAATGCAATACCAATCCAAGTAATTTTTGTTACATGTGCGCCATGCTCGTCACTCACATCGCCCACGTTGTCCGGAAAGAAGTCCAAGTGCGAGTGTAGAAAATGTATCTTAAGCGACATATTTGCTCTAATTTTTTTATAATTTTGGAGTAGTTGTTCGACGATCTCTCTGTAATTTGAGCTTTTGTTGTTTCCAAAAAATCCGGAAACAATTTGCCGAAATGAGTTCCAAGCTGCAGCTTCATTTGGTGATAAAATGTGCTCAAACTGTTGGTCTTGCAACAACTTTTTAATTTGCGGACCGTCGAAAACGCCTTCCTTAATCTTTGCCGATGAAAGGTGAGGAAAAATGGTTTTTTAATAGGCGAACGCTTCGCCATCTTTGTTGATAGCTTTCACGAAGTTTTTTATGAGTCCGAGCTTTATGTGAAGAGGTGGGAGAAAAACATTTTCCTTTTTTATAAGTGGTGTATATTTCACGTTGTCGCTGCCGGGGATGAAGTTAACTCTTTCTGTCCAACTCCTCCTGGTGTAATGATGTTGACGATCGCGGCTGTCCCAAAGGCAGAGAAAACAACAGTACTTTGTGAATCCACCTTGTAATCCACAAAGGATACCGATAACCTTAAGGTCGGCACAAACTTTCCAATCGTGCCTCTCATAGTTAAGGCACTTTAGTAGATTGTCCATGACTTCGTATGTTTCCTTGGTGTCAACGGCATGAGCAATTGGAATCGAAGGTTTCTCGTTGCCGTTGTGCAGTAAAATTGCTTTAAGGCTCTGCTTGTTGCTGTCGATGAAAAGACGCCACTCTGGATCGTAAGAGTACCCGAGTTCACCAAATAATCCGGGAATGTCCTTACAAAAACAGATGTTGTCTTTTTTTGTGTAGTACCTTGCGTATGGTTCATGACGCTTCCTGTAGATTGTTGTCACCACACCAGGAGCCAAGAAACCGAACTGTTGCATGCGCGATGCATGCAACTCTGCATCTTCCTTGTAGAGTTTCAATTCTCTAACCCAATCGTTCAGTTCTGCTTGGGAACATAAGCGTTGACCTCCATGCAATGTATATGTTGACTCGCATTCTGATGTGGTTTCTACTGTCTCCGGATCTGATGTTGGATGTATCGCCTCATTATTAGATGCCCATCTTGAAACGGACGGTTGCGGGTCCACTGGTTCTTCGGAAAATGGCACTGGAAAATTCACTGTTGAAACAGCAGCGTAAGTCCATCGTATATTTTTTCCCACGCCTGTTTTTTGCTAAGACAGAAGTAGCAATCTGTTACATGGCAAAGCGGAGCTCTCCAAAGCATTGGCATGATGATTCTCGGCTGTCGTCTGAAAGAATTTCAATAATAAGTTATATATGTTCTTGAATTTCGTAATCTACACTTACCTTGAGTCAGCTAGCTGTACGTAGCACCTTGGACATAGAGCACTTGGTGTCCACCGCTCATCTATGTTTGAGACCTTTAAATTGAAGCTCTCTTCAAATGAATCTCTCAATTTAGGTGAAAAACAACGCTTGTTTTTTTCAGAAACGTAACAAAAATTACTTGGATTGGTATTGCATTCAAATCCTCGCGAACGTTTGCTCATTTTAACTATCGCGTTCGTCGACACTTGTTGAATGAGTAAAATCGATCAATGAAGACCTATGTATACTGTGTATTGTTTAGTATTTGACTGACAGGTACTTATAAATGGGTGTATATTTTTTTACGGTGGCTACATACCTGTTTCACCATGTGTGAGTCTTAAATTTTCCGAATAATGACCACCCTTAAATGTGGGTTGCATTTCTGTAAAAAAATCATACAGGTAGCCAACGGAAAACCCAAATAATTAAAAAAGTCCCCTTTCCTTTTTTCCTTTTAATTGTTCACGCACATTTATTAGCGTTTATTACTTTGCTTACGCAATCATAAAAATTAAATAACCCTTTGTTTATTCCGTTTTGTTAATTCTGAGAATCAAAAAAAAAAGAAAAAACCTTACCATAGACAAAGTTGTGCATATGTGGAGCAAATTTTTGAAATTCATACCTTTACTCAATTGCGAATAAAAGCGAAACGCGTGCATCGATTTTCATGATCTTTGTCTCATTTTGCTCATAGGTTATGTGACTTTACGTAAAAGTAATAAGATTTGACATTTTTTTCATTTTGGATTTTTTATGGATTTAAAAAAAAAAAAATTTTAAATCTTTAGGCAAAAAATAAGTTTTTTCCTTTATATATTCATTTTTAACTTGGAAACTGTTGCTTGTATAGGAAAACAATATATGAACAGATTAAGGGAATTGTAATTTTAAATTTTTTAAAATTTAATTCAATTAAATCGGGCTAGTGGTTCCCGAGTTATGCCGGACGAAACAAATTAACCAAAAAAAAAAAAATTTTAAAATTTAAAAAAAAAAATAAAAAAAAAACCAAATGAAAAAAAATTTTTTATTGCGTTTTTCGAGCTCATGTCAAGGTTATCTACACAGAAAAAATTATCGCATCCCGAGTACATTTTGACTGTTGACTAGTGTTATACATGGAAAGCTATTATTAAAAGCAATAACAAAATCGCTCCAGTTAATAATTGGTTGAGCAGCAATCCATAGTTTTACAGCACCACATAATTTGCTCCGAATTGCAAATAAAACCAATGCATCATTCCACTCATATGCTGTCATCAACTTTTCGATTCGTTCAACGAATTGTACCGACGTAGTAACATTATTACTCTCGAACACTACATTGATTATTTCCACGCAAAAACGACGCAGAATTACCCATACCATGTGACATCAATGTATTCGGTGCATACAACTGCATATTCGGCATGTTCATATGTGTACTCGGTGTATATTGCTGAGTATTTGATGTGTATTTTGTATGTACGCCTGATTATTTGGGGTATACATCTATGCACCCTGTATATCGATCATTTCATGTCAAACCGAACACTTTTTTACATCACCATTTCCGATTTCGTTGAAACTTTGTACGATAACTAAACTTTATAATATATTTGATTCGTAGAAGACGAAAAAAAACCGAAAATTTTTTTCAAAATATGTGACCAATTGAAAATTGCGAAAATCAAGAAAAACGTGTCGAGGTATGAGCATTGAAAATGGTGTAGTGATAAAACGCGTGGACACAATTCAAAGAATGATCTCTTATTTTAAAGGTAATTGCAAGTACTTTTCGCCGGCTTTCTTGTCCATTGACTGCTACTGACAGCAATTTTGTGTATTTATTCTTCTTTTGTATTTTTCACTATGAAAACACCAACCTAAAAATTCAGAAAAAATATAGGCATATTCCCTGATCGATTCTAAACAAACCCGGAAAATATCAGCTTGGAGAAATAACAGGTTGTATTTTTACTAAATGCAGTAGCCCACAAAAAATATTTTCTGAACGATTGTTCATAAAATAACATACACACACGTAGTTTGTGTATGCTTAGCTACCCAGCGGCGGAAATTGTGACTTGGAAGGCCTTATATCAGGCCTGTCTACAGCACCCGGAGGCCTTCCATCTTCCTTTCCTTTTAACATTGAGTGAGATTGGGAGGTAAGGCCTTCCACGCTCGCTTCCTACAGGAAGGCTTTTAGCAGGCCTTCCTAGATAAGGCATAACGCATGTCGGAAAAACAGGCCTTCCAGAAGATCTCGAAAAGAAGATCTGATGAAGACCTTTGAGGCACAGGCCTGCTATAAGGCCTTCATGAAGAAGGCAGACATTATGTCCCAAAAATCAAGCCTTCCAGAAAGGCTTAAGATGAAGGCCTGTTTAAGGTCTGAAGCCACAGGTACATTAGAAGGCCTTCCAAAATGAATACATAATGCATGGCAGAAAAAACAGACCTTATAGAATGGCTTAAAAGAAGGCCTGTTAAAGGTTTTCGAAGTTGTTACGCAACACAGTTGAAAATGCTAAAAATGATAACAATTAAGCTTCATTTAAAAATATTTATTTTTTATTTTGATTATTCTTTAGTACGTTCGAGTTTTTATAACGGGATAAATTTTTGCAGCACGCAGACGATATATCAAAACATGATACACCTTCTACCGGCATTCTTGCTTTGAATTTGCAAGGCCTTCAATAGACCTTCTAAAAATAAGCGAAGAGGAACGAGATAAAAATCCATACGCCTTCTTTTTAGAGGACATATAACAGGCCATCTTAAAAGAAGTGAAGAGGAACGAGAGGGAGAAAATGGAAATTCATTCCTCTTGCTTTGCAAGGCCTTCAATAGACCTTCTAAAAGAAAGCGAAGACGAACGAGACAAAAATCCATACGCCTTCTTTTAGAAGGGCATATAACAGGCCTTCTTAAAAGAAGCAGAATAAGATTGTCCCAGCCAACATGGGTTTCGTAAAGGCTTATCGACCACGACGAATTTGACTCAGTTTACCTCACACGTTATTGATGGGTTTGTTCTGGGTAATCAGACTGACGTCATTTGATTTATTTGATTTATTTATTTCAACTTGTAATTCAAAGCCATCGGATTTTAGCAAGGCGATTGATAAAGTCAAGTCGAGCTTTTGTTATATAAATTAGATAGAATTGGTTTTAGCTGTAATTTTTTGAAATGGATATCTTCTTATCTGAAAAATCGTTCGCAGATTGTCAAATTCGGAAATTCTTGTTCTAGGCCAATTCTGGTTTCATCGGGAGTTCCCCAAGGTAGTCATCTTGGGCCTATACTATTTTTATTATTCATAAATGATCTCCCGGAGTCTATTATAAACTCTAGGATTTTGATGTATGCGGATGATGTGAAAATATATTTGTCTTATAAACAGCTAGAATATTCTCATTATTTGCAGGACGACTTAGATAATTTTGGATGTTGGTGTGACATAAATTGCATGGAACTTAATTTACGGAAATGCAAGCATATGCGTTTCTTTAGATCGAATCAGAAATTTGTCAGATATGATCTTATTGGAGCTGAGTTAGAGACAGTCGATTCTTTTGTAGATCTTGGTATTCTGATGGATTCGAAACTTGATTTCAACAATCATATTATGGCCATGGTTAACAGGGCGTATGGTGTTCTTGGCTTTATTAAACGTTGGGCTAAAGAATTTTCTGATCCCTATGTGACGAAACAGTTATTTACTTCGCTCGTTAGGCCTATTTTGGAATATGGTTCTGTAGTATGGGACCCTCAGTATGGCATATTCAGAAGCAATTTTTATTGTTTTCATTGAGACACTTACATTGGAATAGTGATTTTGTTCTTCCCCCCTATTCTAGTAGATTGAAGTTGATTGACTTGCCCTCCTTAAAAAGTAGACGAATTATGCTGAACACCGTGACGGTATTTAAGGTTATGAATGGTGATGTCTCATCTGAATATCTTATTTCTAGGATTAAGTTTAACGTACCATTTAGACCAACTAGATACTATCAGTTTCTTCATATTGATATGCAGCGTACGAATTATGCTTCTGCGCAGCCCATTCGTAGAATGTGTATTGATTTTAATTCATTGTACCACATCATAGATTGTGGTGTCGGAATCGATACAATAAAGTCAAGGATTCTCTCGTACTTGAATGTTTAGTGTTCTGCTTTAGTATTATTAAATGTAATGTATTGCTTCTATGTCAAATTTTAGCATTAACCTTTAGTGTAGTTTGTTTTTGTTTTGTTTTTGCCGGCTGAAGATATTTAATCTGTAGCCGGTATTCCACCCTCTACTGCTTGTCCGCCACAGTTTGGACTGTGGTGTGTACGTTGTCCCTACGTTATGGGGACGAGGCCCTCTCGGTCGGAAGGGGCGGGAGTGAGAGGCGTTGGGACCGTTCGAAAATAAAAAGATAAAAAAGAAAGCAATGACAAGGCCTTTTAACACGCCTGATAGTAGCATGCCTACAATAATTTCCTGCAATGGTTTCTCGCAGGCCTTACATAAGGAAACCCTCACCAAATAAGGCTTTCCACATGCCTAAAATTTGGAAGGCCTCGTAAAATACGCCGCAGGGTAGCAGGAGTACACTAGATACACGCAAAAATTGTGCTTGGTGTTGGCAAAACTGCGAAAATTACAAGTTTTATTGATGTCTTGAGAAAATAAAAACACTGGTGTGAACAAAAAGCGGAATGTATTCCTGTAGCTCACACAAACGGAATGGGTTCCTGTAGCTCCCGGTAGAGTATTTCGGTAGCAATTTCACGAACTTTGAGAATTATATTTTCGCCTCTAGGTGTTTTTCTTTGAATACTACATTGACTTCCTTTAAGTTGCACAGTACCAGTCTTTTTTGAATAGATTCATTTTCAATTTCAAGACTGTCTTTTTTCTCTAAGTTCGCGGAATTGCTACCGAAATACTGTATTCTACCGGGAGCTACAGGAACCCATTCCGTTTGTGTGTGCTGTAAACACCAAAACGTAAAACTTATGATTGACGGGTCATCTCTTTCAAGACTAACATCTAATAACCTCCACATAATTTTTGTTCACACCAGTGAACAAGACATCAATAAAACTTGTAATTTTCGCAGTTTTGCCAACACCAAGCACTATTTTTGCGTGTATCTAGTGTGTGTATGTTATTTTACGAACAATCGTTCAGAAAATATTTTTTGCGGGCGACTACATTTAGTAAATACTTTTCTAAAAATAGATCCTGTTATTTCTCCAAGCTGAAATTTTCAGGGTTTGTTTAGAATCGATCAGGGAATATGCCTATATTTTTTCTGAATTTTTAGGTTGATGTTTTCATAGTGAAAAATACAAAAGAAGAAGAAAAATCAGAAATACACAAAATTGTTGTCAGTAGCAGTCAATGGACGCCAGCGAAAAGTACTTGCAATTACCTTTAAAATAAACCATCATTCTTTGAATTGTGCCCTCGCTTTTTATCACTACACCATTTTCAATGCTCATACCTCGACACGTTTTTC
Organism: Polietes domitor; assembly: GCA_947397865.1. NCBI lineage: Eukaryota > Metazoa > Arthropoda > Insecta > Diptera > Muscidae > Polietes > Polietes domitor. Next base: position 152,633,029 of record OX377620.1, on the reverse strand, counting down.
TTGATTTTCGCAATTTTCAATTGGTCATATATTTAAAAAAAAAAATCGTTTTTTTTTTCGTCTTCTACGAATCAAATATTTTATAAAGTTTAGTTATCGTACAAAGTTTCAATGAAATCGGAAATGGTGATGTAGAAAAGTGTTCGGTTTGACATGGAATGATCGATATACGGCTGTGTATTCAGCATGTACGGCTGCGTATTCTGTATGTATGGCTGAGTATTCGGCGCACAAGCAGATGAAACCGATGAAACAGGCGAAAACGTAACACATTCCGTTTGCACATTGAAGATACACAAATTTTGTTGTTTGTGCACACAAATTCATTCCCTGTGCAATGGCATTTGTAGTCGACACACACACATTGCCGCCTTTCAATACATTCAGCACACAATCGTGCATGATTGTTTCGAAGTGTTTCTTTCCGTTGTGCATCGCCGTCAACAGACAATGATGTGGTTCGCGATTCTGTTCTCTGTTGTGATTATTCGTAACGGCCTGTTGATTCTGATAAAATTCCGAGGCAGAAGATTATTGCATTGCGTATTAGCATAAGCACCCATCTTCGACGTCGAAATTGTATGAAGTTGTTGAGTGAGCGACTCCACAGTTCGCTTGAGACGACCAACATAGTCACGCAAATCCACCAAATTTTTAACATTTGCCGAAGGCACTGTACCCTGAATATTCATATCGTTCGCCAGCGACACATTCACCACACGATAATCTTCCATATCGATCTATCTAATTAAAAATATAATGGTGAAATTCTCCATTCCTTTCCTTTTTTATATTTTTAATTTAAAACGTCGCGCTTACAAATACATGTACAGTACATTTTTTCGCATATTAATTATTTTATAAAAATAACGTTATTAAATTATTATAGTATACTAATTTTGTTTATTTATATATTCATTACAGATAAAAAGTTACGAAGTTCACTTTTTTATAAGTTAAAATTTAATCTAAAAAAACATTTAGAACCAGAAAATAAGACGGACAAAAATAAAGCACCCCTTATTCTGGTGACATATTAAGCAGTTAGGATTTTGAATGATTTATTATGCAATTCCTTCCCGTGCTATTTTTACTGTTTAAAACAAATCATGATTATTTTTTAAATTTTTTGATTGCTTTACAATACTTAGGATTTTACCTTTTTCCTTGTGGTCTGCGTCCATACCTTATTCCATCTGATTTTTTGAATTTATACTTGGATTTTCAGGGAACAACACAGTGTTACATTTCTGAACACTGGAGTGTAGCCTTTGGCAAACTCAAGTCTGGATTTCTTAGAGGGAGCTGAGGCGATAATCCTTAAGTCTGAATTGTACTAGACTTCGTTCCGGCATGTATCCGATTATCACGGGAACCTTTGTTCATCATCGTTCTCATGTTGTCCGGTTGTTATTTGCATTTTCTTCTAGGTTGATGTTAATGTTAAGGGAATGGAATGTTAATCGAGTTGTACCACTATCCTCCACTAGGAGCGCTGTATTTTATGTTAACAGTCATGTTATGTATCGGTAATGGCTATAAGTTTCTTCCCTGGACTTTGGAGCAATCGAAATGACTTTTTTTATGTGGGGAAGCGTGGCAACACTGAACTCGTTCAGACGTATTTCTTTAGCACAAAAAATTTTTATACATTTTTAAAGTTTTAAACAAATTAAATCAATTTGCGGGCATCCTTTTTGCATAATTTTGCAACAAAGATGCCTGGTTCTTTGCCCAATGATATGGAGTACGATGTCGCTAAGGTAATAGCATCATCAACAACCGGCTGTATCAACACAAACACACAGACAAACGTAGCAAAATCGGCAAATTCGACAAACAAAACAAATGAGCGCAAGAGGCAAAGGCTGGAAAGTGCAATGTCTCCCATCAATATCAATATGTCTGAGTTAACTGACAGACTGGCAAGTCATGATCCTCAAGACCAAAATAAATACGATATTCTTGGCGTTCTTGCAGACATAGACATTGAGTCCACCCCTTCAACAAGCAAACCCCGATCCCCCCACAATAATGCTGGTGAAGTCAAAACATCAACAACAAAATCATGGTGTCCACCAATATTCATATATAATGTGAATATAAAAGCACTAGTTGACACATTAAGAGTTACAATCCCAGATTTCTCATTCAAAGTAAAAATGTTAATAAACACAAAAGTAAATTGTATTTTGCAGACCCTAAGGTACACTCCTCCTCCTGGCCATTCTCAGAGCAAAAAATATACATTCATATTTTTTTACTCCAAAAGAACTAAAACAAGTTTCCCTCGTACTGAGAGGCCTTTATGCAGTCAGAAGCAGATCAAATTAAACTTGACCTAAAAGCACTTGTACCAGAGACTGTTGCAACCGTAACAACATTTAAAACTCCTATGTCTATAAAAAACAATATTGACACAGGCCTGTTCCTGGTCTCTTTACATCCAGGGAAAAAATCGGTGATGTGACCCATATTCACTGTTTGCAGCACCAAACTATAACTTGGGAGAAGCTTAAAAAGAAAGACGGCGATATTCAATGTCGTCGTTGTCAACGTTGGGGACACATCTCAAGAAATTGCAACTCAGCTTACAAGTGCGTAAAATGTGACAACGAGCACGCTCCCGGGGAATGTCAACGCAATTGCACGGATACTTCAGATCCGTACTGTTCCAATTGCGAAGAAGCTGGACATCCGGCAAACTGGAGAGGATGTCCAACATATAAAAAATATGTTCAGCGCGACAGAAAAAGGTAGCTAAGGCAATGGAGGACAGAGCAATCGCAAAAAACAATGTGATCAGAGCGATTCACATGTCAACAGTATCTCCAGGGAAAACGTTCGCCAATCTTTTCCAGACGTTCAACCCATCAAAGCCACCTCCAACAAAAGCCAAAAATGAGTTTTTTCGTCTTCTAAATAAAAAAAAACAATTATTGACCATAGATCTTTAATTTTATTAACCTTCAATATAAGGTCACTTATGGATAGAAGTAGACAAATTGACCTTGATAACCTTCTTCTTAATAATATCGATATCGCGTTTATCCAGGATAGTTTATTTACGGAGGAATAAAAACGTTAATATAAACGGTTATAATTTCATCTATGATAACTCACCAGTTGGAGTTGCAATTCTGATAAAGAGTTCAATTCAATATAGCCGTTTAACAGTGACTGATATGAGGATAAATTCCTCATTCATCCAAGTAGACACATGCTCAGATGACATCCACAGAAAGTACCTGATTGGGTCTATATATTCCGTGCAATTATCCAGTACAGAATATCGGCTTAGACATAAACCGGATACTACAACTATGTGGAAAATTGTACGGATTTATTATCAAAGGAGACTTAAACTCGAAAAGTTCATCATGGGGTGATTCTGGAGCAAACCGCAATGGCAAAAACCTTCAAAAATGGCTGCAGGATAATACCTTAGATGTTGTTTGCCTCTGCGGTTCTATACCGTCCTACCCAAATGGTCCTTCTTTTCTCGATCACTTTAAAGTTAGTGCCAATTTGATGGACAACGTGAATCCAAATTACAAAATATCGACGATTCCTACTTTTTCTGATCATTTCGCAATTAAATTGGAATTGAAATTCAAATGGCCGGGAATAATAATGAGGATCCCTCGAACCTTTAGGTCCTACAAAAATACTATTTGGGACAACTTTCGTCGTGATTTGGATTCTGATTCACGCCAATTAATGCCACCTACAAATAAAAACTAGGAAGATAATGAAATAGACACCATAATCAAAGACTTCAATGCCACTTTTACATCTATCCATGATATCCATTCTCAAAAAATAGAGCTCAAGGGAGAAAATCACCACTTTCCGACAAAAATTTAAATAAAACACCAGTGGCAGAAAGAGCTCACACGAATATTTCATCGCACAGGAAACAGGCTCAGTCGTGAGTACACTCAAAAGAATTTGACTGCAAAAACAGCAGAAAAGTCTGCTGTTTTTTGCAGACTTTGTCTGCTGATAAAGAGAAAGCAGACTTGCTGCTGAAATAGCAGGTGGATGTTTGCTGTTTTTAGCAGACTTTTTTCCTGCTGTTACATCAGACAATTGTAGCTGTTTCAGCAGCATGATTCTGCTATTGAATAGAATCAAATTGTTTCCAAAAACAGCGAATAAAATATTTTTTTGCGAATTACGCAGCCTATCTCCTTTTTCACAAATAAACACATCCAAATTGTATTATTTGACATTAATTAAACTATGACCTTCAATATAAGGTCACTTATGGATAGAAGTAGACAAATTGACCTTGATAACCTTCTTCTTAATAATATCGATATCGCGTTTATCCAGGATAGTTTATTTACGGAGGAATAAAAACGTTAATATAAACGGTTATAATTTCATCTATGATAACTCACCAGTTGGAGTTGCAATTCTGATAAAGAGTTCAATTCAATATAGCCGTTTAACAGTGACTGATATGAGGATAAATTCCTCATTCATCCAAGTAGACACATGCTCAGATGACATCCACAGAAAGTACCTGATTGGGTCTATATATTCCGTGCAATTATCCAGTACAGAATATCGGCTTAGACATAAACCGGATACTACAACTATGTGGAAAATTGTACGGATTTATTATCAAAGGAGACTTAAACTCGAAAAGTTCATCATGGGGTGATTCTGGAGCAAACCGCAATGGCAAAAACCTTCAAAAATGGCTGCAGGATAATACCTTAGATGTTGTTTGCCTCTGCGGTTCTATACCGTCCTACCCAAATGGTCCTTCTTTTCTCGATCACTTTAAAGTTAGTGCCAATTTGATGGACAACGTGAATCCAAATTACAAAATATCGACGATTCCTACTTTTTCTGATCATTTCGCAATTAAATTGGAATTGAAATTCAAATGGCCGGGAATAATAATGAGGATCCCTCGAACCTTTAGGTCCTACAAAAATACTATTTGGGACAACTTTCGTCGTGATTTGGATTCTGATTCACGCCAATTAATGCCACCTACAAATAAAAACTAGGAAGATAATGAAATAGACACCATAATCAAAGACTTCAATGCCACTTTTACATCTATCCATGATATCCATTCTCAAAAAATAGAGCTCAAGGGAGAAAATCACCACTTTCCGACAAAAATTTAAATAAAACACCAGTGGCAGAAAGAGCTCACACGAATATTTCATCGCACAGGAAACAGGCTCAGTCGTGAGTACACTCAAAAGAATTTGACTGCAAAAACAGCAGAAAAGTCTGCTGTTTTTTGCAGACTTTGTCTGCTGATAAAGAGAAAGCAGACTTGCTGCTGAAATAGCAGGTGGATGTTTGCTGTTTTTAGCAGACTTTTTTCCTGCTGTTACATCAGACAATTGTAGCTGTTTCAGCAGCATGATTCTGCTATTGAATAGAATCAAATTGTTTCCAAAAACAGCGAATAAAATATTTTTTTGCGAATTACGCAGCCTATCTCCTTTTTCACAAATAAACACATCCAAATTGTATTATTTGACATTAATTAAACTATGACCTTCAATATAAGGTCACTTATGGATAGAAGTAGACAAATTGACCTTGATAACCTTCTTCTTAATAATATCGATATCGCGTTTATCCAGGATAGTTTATTTACGGAGGAATAAAAACGTTAATATAAACGGTTATAATTTCATCTATGATAACTCACCAGTTGGAGTTGCAATTCTGATAAAGAGTTCAATTCAATATAGCCGTTTAACAGTGACTGATATGAGGATAAATTCCTCATTCATCCAAGTAGACACATGCTCAGATGACATCCACAGAAAGTACCTGATTGGGTCTATATATTCCGTGCAATTATCCAGTACAGAATATCGGCTTAGACATAAACCGGATACTACAACTATGTGGAAAATTGTACGGATTTATTATCAAAGGAGACTTAAACTCGAAAAGTTCATCATGGGGTGATTCTGGAGCAAACCGCAATGGCAAAAACCTTCAAAAATGGCTGCAGGATAATACCTTAGATGTTGTTTGCCTCTGCGGTTCTATACCGTCCTACCCAAATGGTCCTTCTTTTCTCGATCACTTTAAAGTTAGTGCCAATTTGATGGACAACGTGAATCCAAATTACAAAATATCGACGATTCCTACTTTTTCTGATCATTTCGCAATTAAATTGGAATTGAAATTCAAATGGCCGGGAATAATAATGAGGATCCCTCGAACCTTTAGGTCCTACAAAAATACTATTTGGGACAACTTTCGTCGTGATTTGGATTCTGATTCACGCCAATTAATGCCACCTACAAATAAAAACTAGGAAGATAATGAAATAGACACCATAATCAAAGACTTCAATGCCACTTTTACATCTATCCATGATATCCATTCTCAAAAAATAGAGCTCAAGGGAGAAAATCACCACTTTCCGACAAAAATTTAAATAAAACACCAGTGGCAGAAAGAGCTCACACGAATATTTCATCGCACAGGAAACAGGCTCAGTCGTGAGTACACTCAAAAGAATTTGACTGCAAAAACAGCAGAAAAGTCTGCTGTTTTTTGCAGACTTTGTCTGCTGATAAAGAGAAAGCAGACTTGCTGCTGAAATAGCAGGTGGATGTTTGCTGTTTTTAGCAGACTTTTTTCCTGCTGTTACATCAGACAATTGTAGCTGTTTCAGCAGCATGATTCTGCTATTGAATAGAATCAAATTGTTTCCAAAAACAGCGAATAAAATATTTTTTGCGAATTACGCAGCCTATCTCCTTTTTCACAAATAAACACATCCAAATTGTATTATTTGACATTAATTAAACTATGCATACTGTTGTAACTTGTTCAAGAACTACTGTGTATTTCTATGATATTTGAATCTAAGTATTATTGAGAGTTCAATAAAGAATAGCTAACTTTTGTATAAACTATTGTGACAAACATATTCTTTTAAGTTATTTCATTTGTCGACGAGGATATTTTAAATTCGCCCAATGAATTCTCATGCTTTATCGCAGATGTTTCAACAAATGCAAATTCAGAATCAGCAATTTTTGGGTCAACTAATGGCTGAAAATCGACAAGCGATGTCAGCATATTTGGAACCTTCGAGGGGTAAATCTGCAGCCGTGTCTTTCTTCAAAAGTTTCTGTAAGTCTACCGATAAATGGTCCATGTATGTGCTCCAGCTGGAACAGCATTTCCTTGCGAACAACGTTAATAATAACGAAACTAAACGTGCTGTCTTCTAAGTTGGATTGGTACCGAGTATCTGGAACTTTTACAAAAATTCTGGAACTTTGGTAAACGCAGTGTATGGTGTCAAGAACGTTCATCAATCAACTAAAAACACACATCACTTATGTGCAAAGGAGGGGCATATATCCAGTGTTTGCAAGTCGAAAGGAAAACCTCAAGGTTCAGGCGCAATTAAGAAAATAGGTCGGGGAAAATCCTATAGTAATGTGAACTCAATTGAAGATGAAACTATTGATTTTTCTGAACTAGTCCAACACGTTCAGGAGGTATCATACTCTGCCGGAAAAATCAATGTGAGTATTAATGTAAACGGCGTAACGGTGCCTTTTCAAGTGGACACAGGGGCAAGTTGTTCACTAGTGGGATTATCGACATATGAGAAACTAGGATACCCGATTTGCCAGCCAACCAAGAAGCTTTTAAGAACGTATGGCGGAAATATTCTTCCTCTAAAGGGAGTAGCGAGTGTAACTGTTGTATGGAATGACATTTCTCATGTGCTATCGTTATTTGCTGTTCAAAATGAGAATGCTCCGAATATCCTTGGTTTGGATTGGTTCAAGAAGTTGCATTTTACCTTAAATATTCCGTCTCGGGAAGTATCGGCCCATATGTGCAATTCAGTTGCTTCTGATAATTCAAAAGACGAACTTACAGTTGCGTTATCAAATCTTTCAAATGAGCATGAAACCCTTTTTTCTCCCAATTTGGGGCATTGTACAACGTTCAAGGCTGAAATCAGACTAAATACCGATGCTGTTCCAAAAATTTCCAAACCGTACAATATTCCTTTTGGGCAACATGTTGCTGTGCGCGCAGAACTCGTTTCTTTAAATGTGCTAAAACCCCTTAAGTCAAGTGAATGGTCAGCACCGATCGTAGTTGTTAAAAAACCCGATGGACGTATACGAATTTGTGCCGATTTTAAGGTTTGTCTAAACTCTCAAATTGAAATAGAGCGATATCCAATGCCGATAATCGAGAAATTGTTTCACAAACTCCAATGTGGTACGTTTTTCACAAAGATTGACCTTAGAGATGCGTATCTGCAAATAGAATTGTCTGATTCGTCAAAGTATTTGATGGTGATCAACACGCCTTTCGGGCTTTTTCAATATCAACGAATGCCTTTTGGTGTTTCTAGTGCACCTGGCATATTTCAACGCTTTATGGAAGAATTGATCTCTGATATACCCGGATGTGCAGTTTATTTGGATGATATCATAGTCACAGGTGGAACAAACGAGGAACATATCGCTAATCTGAATGCAATTTTTCGGCGACTAGAGCATCATGGTCTACGATGCAAAAAGGAGAAATGTTTTTTCGCCCAAGAAAAGATTGAATATCTTGGTTCATATAAACGATTAGACGCAATACGCCATATGGCCTCGCCAAAAAATTTACGGGAAGTCGAAGCTTTTATTGGCAATATAAATTATTATAACAAATTTATACCCAATTTTTCAACCAAAGCAGGTCCATTAAATGAACTAAGAAAAAACAACGTGAAATTTATTTGGGGTCTGGAACAAGAAGAGTCTTTTCGATCACTAAAGGCTGCTATAATGGAGTCAGCAAGCCTTGTTCACTATGATGAGAATTTACCAATAATTTTGGCAACAGACGCTTCTAAGAATGGCATAGACAGCTCCTATGTCACAAAAATACCCAAATGGTACGGAAAACCCGATCGCATTTGCTTCAAAAACATTGAATATATGCCAGGGTAACTATTCTCAAATTGAAAAAGAAGTCCTTTCAATAATTTTTGGTGTAACTCATTTTCATCAGTATATTTATGGAAGGAATTTTGAAGCTCTCACGACTTTATTTCACCCACACAAGAAGCTGCCAGTTATGACCCTTCATCGCCTTCAACGTTGGGCTATTATACTTCAATCGTATGATTACAATATACGTTACAAAAGTACTAAACAGCACGCTAATGCAGATGCCTTGTCCAGATTGCCCATGGGCAAAGATGAAGAATTTGATAATCAGGAGAGAAATATGCTCGATATTGATAATATTTACGAATCTACAATCTCAGAGTTACCGGTCAATGCTGAGCTTGTTGCTGAACAAACAAAGCAGGATCCTGTCTTGAAAATCGTAGCTGCGTATATTATGAATGGTTGGCCAGATAACATTTCCAAATCTGAAGGTAATTTATTACCGTTCTTTAATAAGAAATTGCCTCTTTCAATAAAAGATGGAGTTATTTTATACCACTCTGAGAATATAAGAGTTGTAATTCCGCAAGCCCTGCACCAACAAGTTCTTGGAATGCTTCACGAAGGGCACTGGAGAATAAGCAGAATGAAACAAATGGCACGTCGCTATATTTGGACTGACTGACTGACTGACTGACTGACTGACTGACTGACTGACTGACTGACTGACTGACTGACTGACTGACTGACTGACTGACTGACAGACTGACTGACTGACTGACTGACTGACTGACTGACTGACTGACTGACTGACTGACTGACTGACTGACTGACTGACTGACTGACTGACTGACTGACTGACTGACTGACTGACTGACTGACTGACTGACTGACTGACTGACTGACTGACTGACTGACTGACTGACTGACTGACTGACTGACTGACTGACTGACTGACTGACTGACTGACTGACTGACTGACTGACTGACTGACTGACTGACTGACTGACTGACTGACTGACTGACTGACTGACTGACTGACTGACTGACTGACTGACTGACTGACTGACTGACTGACTGACTGACTGACTGACTGACTGACTGACTGACTGACTGACTGACTGACTGACTGACTGACTGACTGACTGACTGACTGACTGACTGACTGACTGACTGACTGACTGACTGACTGACTGACTGACTGACTGACTGACTGACTGACTGACTGACTGACTGACTGACTGACTGACTGACTGACTGACTGACTGACTGACTGACTGACTGACTGCATAGGGCCAAGCTCAGGCTACTATGGGGGTCAGCGGGTGGCGGATAGCTGGACGGCCTGCAGATATGTAGGTTGGCTGCGATAGATAAGCAGTCCCCGACCAAGAGCGGCAGAGCCAGAGGGCGTACCATAAAAAGGTGCAAATGCCCGATGAAGACTCTGCGACATGGCGAACAGATGCCGCCATTTAATAGGTATCCCCCACAAGGGGAGCCCTCAAGAGAGGTGCAATTCGGAGAGTGACGTCTCCGTGGTTCCCCTAGTCTCTACAAATCCAGGAGCGTCTGACCCAGAGTGGGCGGCTCCCTGGTCAGCGTCTGTTCCCCATGTTAGGGGCGGCTGAGGAACACATCACCTGGCGGTTAGGTCTAAAACGCTATGGGTAGGATCCCAGAAAATAAAACAACATGGAAAAGTCAGATAGAGGAATTATAGTTACGGTGCAGGGAGTAATGCCCCCAGTACCGGCGGCTTTGGGTAGTGCGCGAGCAGGCTACCAGTCGTCGTTATCCAGCGCCTGCAATGCTTCCCCGGTAAACTTGGCCGGGATAGCAGATAATGCTACAAGTACAATCAATCTAAATGAGCAAAGTCCCTTTAGCAGAAGTTCTGTGATAAAAAGGACACCCCCATCGGGACCCAATATATTAAATGAAGGGAAAACTCAGTCTAAGTCTGATAAGGTGAAAGGAGTAGAAACACCCCAAAGTAAGGGTGATACCTTTGCTGTGCTAGGCGAAATGATCGTCGGGCTTATGGACTACGTTAAAAATCGAAACAACGTCCATCACGCTATTAAAGATCAAGTGAGAGAAATAAGAGCCACATACAACAAACTAGTTGATGAAAGGAGTAAGGAGGACTCCAAAGAAAATAATGAGTCACTTGGAAATTGCGAGCGTGCAACGCAGACATCCCCAAAAATTTGGCCCAGTAAAAGGGAGCCCAAAAGGGACAGGGACCCGACTGATGAAACAATAGATACGGAGACCCCGAAAAGGCCCAAAAACCGTTCCCCAAAGAAGATTAAATCAACGGGCAGACAAGAAAATAAGGCCAATATATTCGTAGAAAAGCCAAGTCAAGCAACGGAGAACAAATGGACGAAAATAGAAAAAAAGAATCGTTTTCGAAAACCCAAACCGAGCACTATGGTGATATCTGCTAAAGGAGATACGAGCTATGCGGACATCCTTCGAAAACTTAGATCAGACCCCGCACTGAAAGAACTGGGAGATGAAGTTAATAGGATTAGAAGAAATCAGAAAGGAGACCTACTCTTGGAACTGAGAAACACAAATGGGAACGTTGTGGGGAAGTTCAACGAAAGGATTGAAAAATCCTTCGATGGTAGCGTAGAAGTAAAGACACGCACAAATCAGGTTGTCATAGAATGTAAGGGAATGGACGATATCACCACGAAAGATGAGATTTGCAGAGCTCTGGAGAAAGAACTGGAAGTAACTGGCCTTGACGAAACAATCATCCTGTCCATGCGAAAATCATACGGAGGCACCCAGATTGCAAAAATAAGTCTACCACCCGAAACAGCTTGGAAGGCTCTAAAAAAGCAAAGGATTAAAATTGGTTGGTCTATTTGCCGCCTGAGGGAAGCAGTTACTCTCATGAAGTGCTTCCGATGCCAAGAATTTGGTCACATGGCACGGTCATGTAAAGCAGCTACTGACAGGTCTAGGCAATGTAGAAAATGTGGAGTCGAGGGCCATATTGCCAGAGACTGTCAATCCTTGCCAAATTGCATGCTATGCAGTTCGCTTGGCGGAGATAATCTGGAGCATGTAGCAGGAAGTTACAAATGCCCGGTATTCAAAAAGACGCTGAGTAACAGAACCAAATGAGATTCATCCAATTAAACCTTAATCACTGTGCCGCAGCCCAGGACCTCCTAACGCAATCCATCTGCGAACAAAAAATAGACGCCGCAATCCTAAGCGAACAATACAGGAATCGAGACAAAAATGTATGGGAAACAGAATCGACAGGTAAAGCTGCTGTATGGGCCTGCGGTAACAAGGCAATAGAAGAGGGGATGAAAGTTCCTACTGAGGGATATGCTAGAGTTAAAATTGGTGGTATATATATCTATAGCTGCTACATGTCTCCGAATATGCAAATAGCGGAGTTCGAAAGGTTAATAAGTAACCTGGTAAGGGACGTAGTCCAGAATAATCCAGTGGTGATTGGAGGAGATTTTAACGCTTGGGCAGTTGATTGGGGCTCCGAGAGGACAAACCAGAGAGGGAGAGTGCTCCTGGAGGCCTTTTCGCAACTCGACGTAGTTCTCGCGAATCACGGAAATGCGCAAACCTTCAGAAGGGCTGGATTCGGGTCCATAGTGGACCTTACTTTTGTAAGCACAACGCTTGCTAACAACATGCAATGGCACGTAAGTGAACAGTACACCCATAGTGACCATCAGGCCATTATCTTCAACTTATTCAGAGATCGACTGCCGAGTAAACAACCCAATAAGGCCACATTCCAAGGTTGGTCGAAGGACAAGCTGGATGCGGCAACATTCAATGAGGTTTTCCACAACGAATATATAAGCGAGGATACTGTAGTAAACATGGCGGAGGATATTTCGAAAGCCCTAAAAACCGCATGCGATGCATCCATGCCAAGAAGAAGACAATACCAAAGACACAACGAAAACTACTGGTGGAACGAATCTATAGCGACATTGAGAAAAACTTGTCTTAAGGCCAGACGTCTTTACCAGAGGGGTAGGAATAGACCAGACTTTCAATCGAGGAAACAAAGATACCACGAAGCTAGAAGAACTCTGCAAATGGCAATTAACCGAAGTAAAGCCGAATCATTTAAAAAACTTTGCGACGAAGCTGACGCGAATCCATGGGGCAATGCATACCGCATAGTTATGTCAAAATTAAAGGGAAGGAAGTCGGCCCAAATAACGTGTCCAATACTGCTGAACAAAATAGTGTGTGCTTTATTCCCACAAGGAGAACCAGCCGCGGACGATAGTCCTGATCAACCAGTAGGGGACTCCGTAGAAGTGACAGAGGACGAAGTATTAGGTTTATGCTCAAAGATTGGTGACACAAAGGCACCGGGGCTAGACTGCATTCCCAACAGCGCTTTAAAATTGGCGTTAAAGTCACGACCGCGAATTTTCGTGAAGATGTTCAATAACAGCCTGAAAGATGGTGTATTTCCAGATATTTGGAAAAAGCAAAAGCTAATCCTGATTCCAAAGCCAGGAAAAACCCTTGGCGAGCCTCAGTCCTACAGACCGATATGTTTACTGGACACAATAGGCAAGTGTCTAGAGCGGATTGTACATGACCGGCTACAGGACGCTCGCGAGGTTGTGGATGGTCTCTCTGAGAGACAATATGGCTTCAGGAAGGCAAAATCTACCATCGATGCTATTAGTTACGTAGTAAATGCGGCAAAAAAGGCTATACAGGGCAAAGGTGCGGCGAGAAAATATTGCGCAATAATCACGCTCGACATCAAAAATGCTTTTAATTCAGCAGGATGGACCCACATCATAACGTCGCTGAGGAAAATTAATGTTCCTGAAAACCTTATTAAAATGGTAAAGGATTATTTCACTAACAGAACACTGTGGTATGAATCGGACAAGGGAATGAAATCATATAGAGTCACCGCTGGCGTTCCCCAAGGCTCAGTTTTAGGTCCTCTTCTGTGGAATGTAATGTACAACGGGATATTTAACCTAAAGATACCAGAAGAAGCCACGATTGTTGGATATGCTGACGATGTAGCAATCCTCGTACAGGCGCGTAAGAAAGAAGAGGTCGAGCTATATGCAAACGAGACCATCAAAACCATCAAAACGTGGCTAAATTCTATGAACCTGGAGCTTGCAGAACACAAAACGGAAGCAGTTCTTGTTAGCGGAAAAAGAAGTAAGGAAGTCCTCAACATACGAGTGGGGAATTTAGACGTCACCTCACGGACTCTTTAAAGTATCTGGGAGTAATGCTAGATGACCGACTAAATTTTAAAAAACATATGGAGTATTCGCATAAAAAGGCTACTGCCGTTGCTAACTCACTAGCTAGGATGATGCCTAATGTAGGAGGACCTCGTCAGAGTCGAAGGATACTAATTTCTCGAGTAACCACCTCAATAATACTGTATGGAGCACCAGTATGGGCGAAAGCTTGGAAGATCAAAGCAAGCAAGAACGTAACCTCAGTCTTTCGCAGGAGTTGCCTAAGGATATGTAGTGGCTACCGCACCATATCCAGTGAGGCAGCTTGCGTTGTGGCAGGCATCATGCCAATAGATATATCAGCAAAGGAACTCTCCGACATATATGAACGACAAAACGAAAACCCAGATCTCGACAGAGCAGAGTTACGCCAAGTAGAAAGAACCAAGTCCATGCAAAAATGGCAAAGTAGCTGGGAAAACTCACTAAAGGGCCGATGGACCTATAGACTGATTCCGAACATCGATAGGTGGATTAACCGACGGCATGGAGAAGTGAACTATTATCTCACACAGTTCTTAACTGCACATGGAGGATTCAGGAGTTACCTACACAGGTTCGGGCTCGATAGCACTCCCAGTTGTCCAGCTTGCGAAAATGTGTATGAAGACGCAGAACATGTAACTTTTATATGTCCTCGATTCGACGACCTTAGAAGCAGAGTTGAAGTAAATGTGGGAGTTCATCTCACAGTTGAAAATGTCGTAGAAACTATGCTGAGTACAGAGAGTAAATGGAATGAAGTAGATACTTTTATAAAAAGTGTGAGCCATAGGTTGCAAGTGGAAGAAGCATCGAGAAAGGCGAATAATCCGAACGGGATGGTTAGAACGGAGACGCACAGCTAATAATGCTACCCCCCCCGCGAAGTAATACCAAGCGGCAGTACCGCGGGGAGTGGAGGAGAACCTCGGGGGTGTGGTTTAGTACGTAGAAATCGTGCATGGTATTCCACACGGGTGGAATACATCTTTTAGAAGATTCCACACCTCCAGCGCATCAAAAAAAAAAAAAAAAAAAAAAAAAAAATGACTGACTGACTGACTGACTGACTGACTGACTGACTGACTGACTGACTGACTGACTGACTGACTGACTGACTGACTGACTGACTGACTGACTGACTGACTGACTGACTGACTGACTGACTGACTGACTGACTGACTGACTGACTGACTGACTGACTGACTGACTGACTGACTGACTGACTGACTGACTGACTGACTGACTGACTGACTGACTGACTGACTGACTGACTGACTGACTGACTGACTGACTGACTGACTGACTGACTGACTGACTGACTGACTGACTGACTGACTGACTGACTGACTGACTGACTGACTGACTGCATAGGGCTTAGCTCAGGCTACTATGGGGGTCAGCGGGTGGCGGATAGCTGAACGGCCTACAGATATGTAGGTTGGCGATAAAGGCTCTGCGACATGGCGAATGGATGCCGCCATTAACTAGGTATCTCCCACAGGGTGTCCTCAAGAGAGGGCAATTAGGAGTGTGACGTCTCCGTGGCTCCCCAGTCAATTAAATCCAGGAGCGTCTGATCCATAATGGGCGGCTCCCTGGTCAGCGTCTGTTTCCAGGTTAGGAACGGCTGCACACAACCTGGCGGGAGGTATAAACGCTAAGGGTAGGAACCCCGACAGAAAAGCCAATATGGAAGGTCAAGAGAAAGGAATAAAACTTACGGTGCAGGGAGTTAATAACCCAGTGCCGGCGGCAGAGGGGAGTGAGCACGCAGGCTCCCGGTCGTCGATATCCAGCTACTGCAAAAATGATAATTATAGAAATGGTACAGGGAACCATATCCCGATATTTGGGGCGATAGGAACAACAAAAACCACCGTAGCAAGTCCCCTCGCGAAGAGAGACTCAGACAGGCAAGCGGAGGAAAGTCCGTTCCAAAGAAGTTCGGTGATCAAGAGAACACCCCCATCAGCTACTGAAACAACACCTGCTAATGGGACGACGGCAAGATCTCAGGCGGATAGAGAAAGAAGAGATGACATGGCTATATTGAAGAATGATAGCTTTTCGGATCTTGGCAAAATGATAGTCGAGCTTATGGACTATGTCAAAAGCCGAAATAACGTCCACCATGCCATTAAGGAACAGATCAGAGCAATAAGAGTCACCTATAATAAATTACGCGACGAGATAAGCACCGCTGCTTCGGAGGAAATTCATGACAAAGTGGAAATGGCTACGCAGACATCACCAAAAACGTGGTCTATCAAGAAAGATGCAAAACGTAGCAGGGAATGTACCGATGCAGACCCCAAAATGGAGACACCGAAAAGGCATAAACAGGCCACGCCAAAGAAGAAGGGCCCAGAGACCCCACAATTAAAATCAGCTACGGAAACTCCAACGACAAGCGAAATATGCAAAAAACTTGTAAATAAACGAGTAAAACAATTGCTACCCAAGAATGGCCTCGAGAACGCACATGAAGGAGCATTGGCAAGTGGAATGCCCATCGATAATCAGAACAAGTGGACGACTGCACGGAAAAGAAAAAAGATGAAATTCCGCAAGGCAAAACCGGATACGATGATAATTTCAGCCAAGGGAGAAGTAACCTACGCCGATATTCTACGGAAAATTAGAACCGATCCTAAACTAAAGGAGTTGGGAGACGAAGTAAGTAAAGTCCGCAGAACTCAGAAAGGCGACCTTCTATTAGAACTAAAGAGTGCGGGTAAAAGCATAGCAGATAGATTCAACGAGAAAATTTCAACATCCCTTGACGGCGGAGTGGAAGTAAGAACCCACACGGAAGAGACGGTGATAGAGTGCAAAGATATGGATGATATCACGACAAAACACGAAATTTGCTGCGCTTTCAGTGAAGCTCTAGATATCCCCAACTTACCTGAGACAATTGTTAAGTCTATCAGGAATTCATATGGAGGCACTCAAACGGCAAAAATAAGCCTGCCGCCTGAGTCAGCAAGGAGAGCGCTCGAAATGCGCAGAATCAAAATAGGTTGGTCTATGTGTCGCATAAGGCAGTCGGTTACACTTACCAGATGCTTTAGATGCCTGGACTTTGGTCATATGGCGAAGAACTGCAAGACAGAAACTGACAGGTCACGAAGCTGTCGAAAATGCGGTGAAGATGGTCACTTCGCGAGAGATTGTGAAGCCGAACCAAAGTGCATGCTATGCAAATCAAGAGAAGGGACCGATCTAAAACATGTAGCGGGAAGCTACAGATGTCCCGTTTTCAGACTGGCGCTAAGTGCTAGATATAAATGAGGTTCATTCAATTGAATACCAACCACTGTGCAGCTGCCCAAGATCTCCTAACTCAGACTATTTGCGAATTAAGGATAGATGTGGCACTAATAAGCGAACAATATAAAAACTTAGATAAAAATGTATGGGAAAAAGACTCGGCAGGTAGAGCAGCAATATGGGCCTGCGGAAACAAGGCGATAGAAGAGGGAATAAATCCGCCTCACGATGGCTTCGCCAGAGCAAAAATCGGAGGTATATATATATACAGCTGTTATATGTCACCAAATATATCACTAACTGAGTTTAAGAGGATGCTTGATAACCTGGTGATAGATGCAAGCAATCACAAGCCAATCATTATCGGTGGCGATTTTAATGCCTCGGCCGTAGACTGGGGTTGCCAAAGAACGAACGAGAGAGGTCGAGTGCTACTGGAAGCTCTATCTCTACTCGATCTCGTCCTAGGGAACAGTGGAAACACGCACACCTTTAGAAGAGCTGGTTACGGGTCGATAGTCGACATAACTTTTGTAAGTTCTACACTCGCTAGGGACATACAATGGCAAGTCAGTGAGCACTATACCCATAGCGATCACCAGGCTATACTATTTTCAATAAATATCGGCGAACCCACAAGGTCACTACGGCAGAAGTCCATATTCAAAGGTTGGGCAGATAACAAACTTGATCCAGAAACCTTTACGGTATCCTTTTCCGACCAACAACTGGGTGATGGATCGGTCGACGAAATGGCTGATGAAATGAGGGAGGCCCTGAGGATGGCCTGTGATGCATCAATGCCAAGAAGAAGATATTGCCAAAGAATGAAAGAAAATTACTGGTGGAACGAGGAGATAGCCGCTCTCAGGAAAGATTGTTTGAAAACCCGTCGTCAATACCAACGAGGGAGATCAAGACCCGGCTTCCAAACGAAAAAAGAGGCGTACCATCAGGCGAGAAAAGACCTTCAAAAGGCAATAATTAGGAGTAAAGCAGAATGCTTTAAAACACTCTGTAACGAAGCTGACTCTAACCCATGGGGCAGTGCGTACCGAATCGTAATGTCAAGGCTAAAAGGGAAAAAATCTGCCCAAATAACGTGTCCTGTTCTCATAAACAGAATAGTTTCTACGCTATTTCCACAAGGTGAAGAGTACATAGAGGAGTCAACAAATGATATCACATCTGACCAGGTACAAGTGACCGAAGAAGAAATTTTAAAGCTGTGCTCTACGATTGGCGACGATAAAGCCCCAGGCCTAGACAGTATTCCCAACAGAGCACTAAAAATTGCGCTGAAAACGAGGCCGCAGCTCTTTGTAAAACTGTTTAATAAGTGCTTAAACTGCGGTATATTCCCTGTAAACTGGAAGAAACAAAAGCTCATCCTGATACCAAAACCAGGGAAAACTCTAGGTGAACCCGGGTCATATAGACCGATATGCCTCCTGGATACGATCGGTAAGTGCCTAGAGAGGATAATATACTCCAGGCTCCATACGGCTGTAGAGGAGGCAAAGGGTATTTCTCACAGGCAATATGGCTTCCGGAAGGCGATGTCAACTGTGGATGCCATAAACTACGTAGTCAATTCAGCGAAAAAAGCAATCCAAGGTAAGGGTATTCAAAGAAAATACTGCGCTGTAATTACCTTGGATATAAAAAATGCCTTCAACTCAGCGGGATGGACGCACATTATGCTGTCCTTACGGAAACTGAAAGTGCCGGAGTACTTGATTAAAATAGTAAAAGACTATTTTTCATGCAGAACTCTATGGTATGAGACGGATAATGGCACAGAGTCGCAGGTCATTACGGCTGGTGTCCCACAAGGATCAGTCCTAGGCCCCCTACTCTGGAACGTCATGTACGACGGCATATTCAGCCTCAAAGTACCAGAGGAGGTAGACATCGTTGGATTTGCTGATGATGTTGCAGTCGTAGTTCAGGCACGGCACTTAGACGAAATCCAACTGTATGCTAATGAAACCATTCGGACAATCAAGATATGGTTAGAGTCTGTGAACTTGAAGTTAGCGGAACACAAAACAGAGTTGGTTCTAATAAGCAGCAAGAGAACAAGGGAGGTTTTAAAAATACGTGTGGGCAGAAGCGAGATTATTTCCACAGACGCTATTAAATACCTGGGCATAATGATCGATGACCGCTTAAACTTTAAACGACACACAGAATACTCTTGCCAAAAGGCAACTAACGAGGTAAGCGCTTTGGCAAGGATGATGCCAAATGTAGGAGGTCCAAGGCAAAGTCGGCGAATACTTCTAGCACGAGTGGCCAACTCAATTCTCCTCTATGGATCGCCTGTCTGGGAAAGCTCCCTAAGGTGTACATCCAGGAAGGACATGTTGTCCATCTTCCGTAGAAGCTGTCTGAGAGTGTGCAGTGGATACCGCACCATTTCCCTGGAAGCATCATGTGTAATCGCAGGAATAATCCCAATCGACATAACAGCGAGGGAATTCTCAAACATACATGAAAAAAAAATCCAAAACCCAGAGATGGAGCTCAGGCTCATCCGAAAAGCAGAAAGAAGTATGTCCATACGAAACTGGCAACGGAGGTGGGACAATTCTCCTGACGGTCGCTGGACTTACAGGCTGATCCCCAATATCGACAGATGGATAAATCGAAGTCACGGGGAGGTTAACTATAACCTGACACAGTTCCTAACGGGGCATGGGGGATATAGAAGCTATCTATATCGATTCGGTATAGATTCTTGTCCGAGGTGTGTAGTCTGCTCAGAAGACGATGAGAATGCAGAACACGTAGTTTTTGTCTGCCCGAGATTCGCAGAAGATAGAAGAAAATTAGAGCTCGCGGTGGGAAGTACTCTGACCCCGGACAATATAGTCGACGTCATGGTTACTTCAAAAAGTAAGTGGGATGGAGTAAATAGCTTCATCAAGAACGTGAATGATGCTTTACGGGAAGAAGAGCAGAATCGAAGGGCTCGTATACAGCCACAATGAAAGTAATAATCAGCAACTAAAAGCTGACCTCCCCCGCGAAGTAATACCTATAGGCAGTCCCGCGGGGAGGAGGAAAGAGGGGGTGTGGTTTAGTACGTAGGCGTTAAGGCGAATCGTACATGTTTTCCAATGCGGATTGGATGCATCTTTAGAAGATTCCACACCTCCAACGAAAAAAAAAAAAAAAAAAAAAAATGACTGACTGACTGACTGACTGACTGACTGACTGACTGACTGACTGACTGACTGACTGACTGACTGACTGACTGACTGACATAGGGCTAAGCTCAGGCTACTATGGGGGTCAGCAGGTGGCGGATAGCTGTACAGCTGCGTACGCAGCCCCCGACCAAGAGCGGCAGTGTCCGAGGGCGTACCATAAAAAAGTACAAGTGCCCAACAAAGACACTGTGTCATGGCGAATGGATGCCGCCAGTAACTAGGTATCTCCCACAGGGGTGCCCCAAGAGAGGTGCAGTTAGGAGTATGACGACTCCGTGGATCCCCAGTCTACATAAATCCAGTAGCGTCTGACCCAGGTTGGGCGGCTTTCTGGTCAGCGTCTGTTTCCCAGGTTAGGGGCGGCTGATGGTTTAAATTCCTGGCGTCAAGGTATAAAACGCTACGGGTAGGATCCCGGAAAACAAAACAAATAATGGAAAAGTTAGAGAGAGCAAATTTAGTTACGGTGCAGGGAGTAATGCCCCCAGTGCCGGCGGCTTTGGGTAGTGCGCAAGCAGGCTACCAGCCGTCGATATCCAGCGCCTGCAATGTTACCCCGGTAAGCTTGGCCAGGGTAGCAGATAATGTTACAAGCAAAGACGATCAGAAGGAACAGAGCCCCTTTACAAGAAGCACTGTAATAAAGAGGACACCTCCAACGGGAGGCAACAGAAAGGCTGGCTTAGAGAACGAGGCAATCACACCACTCACAGGTAAAGAAGAAGATGTAGCCAAACCCAAAGGCGATACATTTACCGTACTTGGGCAAATGATAGTCGATCTCATGGATTATGTTAAAAGCCGGAATAATGTACACCATGCCATTAAGGAACAGGTGAGGGCGATAAGAGCCATGTACAACAAAGCTCGCGACGAAAAGAGTACTGGTGAAGACAGTGTCATCAGAGAAAACTGCAACCGAGCCACGCAAACCTCTCCCAAGACCTGGCCCAGTAAAAGGGAGGAAAAGAGGCGCAGGGACCCTACAGATGCGTTATCCAGCACAGAAACACCAAAAAGACAAAAAAACAAAGAGGTGGTGCCCCCCCAAGAAGAAAAAGCCGCAGAACGGAAAAAAGATGATAACGACATAGTAAAATCCAAAAATGAGTGGACAACAGTGAAGAAGAAGAATATAAGATCACGTAGGGTTAGACCAGATACCATGATTATATCCGCTAAGGGAGAAACCACATATGCGGACATTCTCAGGAAAATAAGAACCGATCCAGACCTAAAGGAACTTGGAGATGAGGTGAACAAAGTCCGCAGAACGCAGAAGGGTGAAATTATCCTGGAACTGAAGACAAACGGTCTGAATATAAAAGAGCGATTTAACGAAAAAATCGAAAATTCCCTAGAGGGTCGCGTTGAAGTGAGGACACGCAAACAAGAGATGGTTGTGGAATGCAAAGACATGGACGATATCACAACCAAGTCCGAGATATGCACCGCCTTTGGAAAAGCTCTAGAAATCCCAGAGCTAGACAATACAGCCGTTAAGAGTCTTCGGAAATCCTATGGAGGAACACAAACTGCAAAAATTAGTCTTCCAGTCGAAATAGCACGTAGGGCCCTAGTAATGAACAAAATTAGGATTGGATGGTCCATATGCCGCATTCGGGAACCAGTGACTCCCACACAATGCTTCAAATGTCTTGAGTTTGGTCATATTGCAAAGACCTGCAAGACGGGAACCACCAGATCACACCTCTGTCGCAAATGTGGATCTGAAGGCCACATAGCCAAAGAATGTACATCCGACCCGAACTGCATGTTGTGTAGATCAAACGGCAACGATGTCCTGGACCATATTGCAGGAAGTTACAGATGTCCAGTTTTCAAAAAGGCGCTTAGTGCCAGATATAAATGAGATTTATACAATTGAATATAAACCATTGCGCAGCAGCCCAGGACCTACTGACACAGACTATCTGCGAACTAAACATAGATGTCGCGCTAATAAGCGAGCAATATAAGGATCTTGATAAAAACGTATGGGAGACAGATACGCTAGGTAAATCAGCCGTATGGGCCTGCGGAAACAAGGCAGTCGAGGAAGGAATGAAGCTGCCATGCGTGGGCTTCGCCAAGATAAAAATTGGTGGCATTTATGTGTACAGCTGCTATATTTCACCAAACATACCAATAATGGAATTCCAGACAATAGTCGATAATCTTGCAAGAGACGCAATGCAACACACCCAAGTAGTTATCGGAGGGGACTTCAACGCATGGTCAACTGACTGGGGTTGCCCGAAAACAAACGAGAGAGGTCGAATACTTCTTGAGTCATTCGCTCTTCTTGATTTGAGCCTTCTAAATGAAGGTAATGTTTTTACTTTCAGAAGAGCCGGTTATGGATCAATTGTCGATATCACATTTGCAAGTAATGCACTGGCCCGTGATATAAAGTGGGAGGTTAGCGAGCACTACACACACAGCGACCACCAAGCAATCATATTCTCGCTTATTCGTAGCAGTGTTTCCCGTGCAACCCATGCAAAATCAACCCAAAACGGATGGGGTAGCGACAAACTAGATGCAGCTGCGTTCATTGAATCATTCAAAAACCAGACCATTGAAGACGGACCAGTTAACGACATGGCAGATAATTTAGTCGCTGCCATACAAACAGCATGCGATGCATCAATGCCAAGACGGATACATAGCCAGAGGAGAAAAGAAAATCATTGGTGGAACAACGAAATAGCCACACTAAGGAAAAAATGTTTAAAAACAAGGCGCCGATACCAACGTGGAAGGCAAAGTCCTGACTTCCAACTGAAAAGAGAGGCGTACCACCAGGCAAGGAAAGAACTCCAAGACGCAATAAATAAAAGCAAATCTGAAGGCTTTAAACGTCTATGTAATGAAGCAGACTCCAACCCATGGGGCAAGGCGTACCAAATTGTAATGTCTCGTATAAAAGGAAAAAAAATCAGCCCAAGTAACCTGCCCTATACTGGTCGACAAAATAGTGAACACGCTATTCCCACAAGGAGACCCTTTCAATGTAACTAGGCGAAGCGGGAACATATCAAACCGCTTTAGAGTCACAGAGGATGAGATCATTAAATTGTGCCCAAATATCGGAGACGATAAAGCTCCTGGCCTCGACGGGATTCCCAACAAGGTACTGAAGATTGCCCTTAAAACGAGACCACAATTATTCGCCCGTTTATTCAATAACAGCCTGAAAGATGGTGTATTCCCCAATAACTGGAAAAAACAGAAACTCATTCTGATACCAAAGCCCGGAAAAACCCTTGGAGAACCTCAATCCTACAGACCAATATGCCTCTTAGACACGACTAGCAAATGCCTAGAGAGGGTAATTTACAACAGGTTGCTGAATTTCGTAGAAGAAGCAAAAGGCATTTCACCAAACCAATATGGGTTCCGCAAAGCGAGGTCAACAGTGGATGCAATAAACTCCGTTGTGAACATGGCGAGGGAAGCAATCCAAGGCAAAGGGTGTTCAAGAAAATACTGCGCGGTGATCACACTTGACATCAGAAATGCGTTTAACTCAGCAGGATGGAAGCAAATAATGCTTTCCTTGATAAGACTTAATGTACCGGAGTACCTAATAAACATTGTGATGGACTACTTCACAAATCGGTCATTGTTGTATAAGACGGATAACGGCATGGAATCCCGCAACGTTACTGCAGGTGTTCCGCAAGGTTCGGTCTTAGGACCGCTGCTATGGAACATTATGTATGATGGAGTATTCAACCTTGAGGTACCAGAAGAAGTAGCTATTGTAGGCTTCGCGGACGACATAGCAGTAGTAGTGCAAGCGCGTCATCTAGACGAAGTGCAGATATACGCAAATGAAGCTATACGCACTATAGGAACGTGGATGAAAAGCGTGAACCTTAACCTAGCAGAACACAAAACGGAGGCAGTGCTGATAAGCAGCAAAAGAAAGACAGAAACTCTTGAAATAAATGTAGGAAATACGACCATAAAGTCATCCGATGCCATTAATTATGATCGACAGTCGCCTAAACTTCAAACAGCACACTGTGTACTCCTGCGAAAAGGCTACCAAAGTTGTAAACGCTCTGGCTAGGATGTTGCCAAACATAGGAGGCCCCAGACAAAGTCGAAGGACACTACTTTCTAGAGTCGCAAATTCTATTCTTCTCTATGCATCTCCAATTTGGGAAGCATCGCTGAGGTTAAACTCGAAGAAGAATATGCTCACAATCTTCCGCAGAAACTGCCTAAGAGTCTGCAGCGGATATCGCACAATTTCTCTGGAGGCAGCATGTGTGGTGGCAGGCATACTGCCAATAGACCTACAAGCAAGAGAATTTTCCAAAGTATACGGATTAAAGAGAATAACCCCAGACACAGATTACGAACTTGTTAGACGCGCGGAGAGAAACAACTCTATGGAAAACTGGCAAAGGAGATGGGACAACACACCCAAGGGAAGGTGGACACACAAACTTATTCCTAACATTGAAAAGTGGATAAGTCGAGGCCATGGTGAAGTCAACTACAACCTGACGCAGTTTTTGACGGGACATGGAGGTTACCGTTACTACCTCTACCGATTCGGACACGACAACTCTCCCAAGTGTCCTGTATGTGTGAACGATGATGAAAACGCGGAACATGTCGTGTTTATCTGCCCGAGATTTGCACGAAATCGCAATAACCTAGCGTTCGCTTTAGGCAGTAGTGTGACAGCCGATAATGTGGTAGACCTGATGCTTAGGTCGGAATCAAATTGGAAGAAGGTGAACGATTTCATCAAGTATGTCCAGGACAGCCTACGAAAAGAAGAAGAAATGAGGAAGAGTTCACGGGAAGCAAATAGAGCCATATAGGCTAAAGAACCCCTGCGACGTAATACCGAATGGCAGTTCCGCGGGGTGTAGAGACGATGGGTGTGGTTTAGTGCGTAAGAGTCGTACATGTTTTCCAGTACGGGCTGGATACATCTTTTGAAGATTCCACACCTCCAACGACAAAAAAAAAAAAAAAAAAAAACTGACTGACTGACTGACTGACTGACTGACTGACTGACTGACTGACTGACTGACTGACTGACTGACTGACTGACTGACTGACTGACTGACTGACTGACTGACTGACTGACTGACTGACTGACTGACTGACTGACTGACTGACTGACTGACTGACTGACTGACTGACTGACTGACTGACTGACTGACTGACTGACTGACTGACTGACTGACTGACTGACTGACTGACTGACTGACTGACTGACTGACTGACTGACTGACTGACTGACTGACTGACTGACTGACTGTAAGGGACGTAGTACAGAATAATCCAGTGGTGATTGGAGGAGATTTTAACGCCTGGGCAGTTGATTGGGGCTCCGAGAGGACAAACCAGAGAGGGAGAGTGCTCCTGGAGGCCTTTTCGCAACTCGACGTAGTTCTCGCGAATCACGGAAATGCGCAAACCTTCAGAGGGGCTGGATTCGGGTCCATAGTGGACCTTACTTTTGTAAGCACAACGCTTGCTAACAACATGCAATGGCACGTAAGTGAACAGTACACCCATAGTGACCATCAGGCCATTATCTTCAACTTATTCAGAGATCGACTGCCGAGTAAACAACCCAATAAGGCCATATTCCAAGGTTGGGCGAAGGACAAACTGGATACGGCAACATTCGATGAGGTGTTCTACAACGAATATGTAAGCGAGGATACTGTAGTAAACATGGCGGAGGATATTTCGAAGGCCCTAAAAACCGCATGCGATGCATCCATGCCAAGAAGAAGACAGTACCAAAGACACAACGAAAACTACTGGTGGAACGAATCTATAGCGTCATTGAGAAAAACTTGTCTTAAGGCCAGACGTCTTTACCAGAGGGGTAGGAATAGACCAGACTTTCAATCGAGGAAACAAAGATACCACGAATCTAGAAGAACTCTACAAACGGCAATTAACCAAAGTAAAGCCGAATCATTTAAAAAACTTTGCGACGAAGCTGACTCGAATCCATGGGGCAATGCATATCGCATAGTTATGTCAAAATTAAAGGGAAGGAAGTCGGCCCAAATAACGTGTCCAATACTGTTGAACAAAATAGTATGTGCTTTATTCCCACAAGGAGAACCAGCCGCGGACGATAGTCCTGATCAACCAGTAGGGGACTCCGTAGAAGTGACAGAGGACGAAGTATTAGGTTTATGCTCAAAGATTGGTGACACAAAGGCACCGGGACTAGACTGCATTCCCAACAGCGCTTTAAAGTTGGCGTTAAAGTCAAGACCGCGAATTTTCGTGAAGATGTTCAATAACAGCCTGAAAGATGGTGTATTCCCAGATATCTGGAAAAAACAAAAGCTAATCCTGATTCCGAAGCCAGGAAAAACCCTTGGTGAGCCTCAGTCCTACAGACCGATATGTTTACTGGACACAATAGGCAAGTGTCTAGAGCGGATTGTACATGACCGGCTACAGGACGCCGTCGAGGTTGTGGATGGTCTCTCTGAGAGACAATATGGCTTCAGGAAGGCAAAATCTACCATCGATGCTATTAGTTACGTAGTAAATGCGGCAAAAAAGGCTATACAGGGCAAAGGTGCGGCGAGAAAATATTGCGCAATAATCACGCTCGACATCAAAAATGCTTTTAATTCAGCAGGATGGACCCTCATCATAACGTCGCTGAGGAAAATTAATGTCCCTGAAAACCTTATTAAAATGGTAAAGGATTATTTCTCTAACAGAACACTGTGGTATGAATCGGACAAGGGAATGAAATCATATAGAGTCACCGCTGGCGTTCCCCAAGGCTCAGTTTTAGGTCCTCTTCTGTGGAATGTAATGTACAACGGGATATTTAACCTAAAGATACCAGAAGAAGCCACGATTGTTGGATATGCTGACGATGTAGCAATCCTCGTACAGGCGCGTAAGAAAGAAGAGGTCGAGCTATATGCAAACGAGACCATCAAAACCATCAAAACGTGGCTAAATTCTATGAACCTGGAGCTTGCAGAACACAAAACGGAAGCAGTTCTTGTTAGCGGAAAAAGAAGTAAGGAAGTCCTCAACATACGAGTGGGAAATCTAGACATCACCTCCACGGACTCTTTAAAGTACCTGGGAGTAATGCTAGATGACCGATTAAATTTTAAAAAACATATGGAGTATTCGCAAAAAAAGGCAACTGCCGTTGCTAACTCACTAGCTAGGATGATGCCTAATGTAGGAGGACCTCGTCAGAGTCGAAGGATACTAATTTCTCGAGTAACCACCTCAATAATACTGTATGGAGCACCAGTATGGGCGAAAACTTGGAAGAACAAAGCAAGCAAGAACGTAACCTCAGTCTTTCGCAGGAGTTGTCTAAGGATATGTAGTGGCTACCGCACCATATCCAGTGAGGCAGCTTGCGTTGTGGCAGGCATCATGCCAATAGATATATCAGCAAAGGAACTATCCGACATATATGAACGACAAAACGAAAACCCAGATCTCGACAGAGCAGAGTTACGCCAAGTAGAAAGAACCAAGTCCATGCAAAAATGGCAAAGTAGCTGGGAAAACTCACTAAAGGGCCGATGGACCTATAGACTGATTCCGAACATCGATAGGTGGATTAACCGACGGCATGGAGAAGTGAACTATTATCTCACACAGTTCTTAACTGCACATGGAGGATTCAGGAGTTACCTACACAGGTTCGGGCTCGATAGCTCCCCCAGCTGTCCAGCTTGCGATAATGTGTATGAAGACGCAGAACATGTAATTTTTATATGTCCTCGATTCGACGACCTTAGAAGCAGAGTGGAAGTATATGTGGGAGTTCATCTCACAGTTGAAAATGTCGTAGAAACTATGCTGAGTACAGAGAGTAAATGGAATGAAATAAATACTTTTATAAAATGTGTGAGTCATAGGTTGCAAGTGGAAGAAGCATCGAGAAAGGTGAATAATCCGAACGGGATGGCTAGAACGGAGACGCACAACTAATAATGCTACCCCCCCGCGAAGTAATACCAAGCGGCAGTACCGCGGGGAGTGGAGGATAACCTCGGGGGTGTGGTTTAGTACGTAGAAATCGTGCATGTTTTTCCACACGGGTGGAATACATCTTTTAGAAGATTCCACACCTCCAGCGCATCAAAAAAAAAAAAAAAAAAAAAAAACTGACTGACTGACTGACTGACTGACTGACTGACTGACTGACTGACTGACTGACTGACTGACTGACTGACTGACTGACTGACTGACTGACTGACTGACTGACTGACTGACTGACTGACTGACTGACTGACTGACTGACTGACTGACTGACTGACTGACTGACTGACTGACTGACTGACTGACTGACTGACTGACTGACTGACTGACTGACTGACTGACTGACTGACTGACTGACTGACTGACTGACTGACTGACTGACTGACTGACTGACTGACTGACTGACTGACTGACTGACTGACTGACTGACTGACTGACTGACTGACTGACTGACTGACTGACTGACTGACTGACTGACTGACTGACTGACTGACTGACTGACTGACTGACTGACTGACTGACTGACTGACTGACTGACTGACTGACTGACTGACTGACTGACTGACTGACTGACTGACTGACTGACTGACTGACTGACTGACTGACTGACTGACTGACTGACTGACTGACTGACTGACTGACTGACTGACTGACTGACTGACTGACTGACTGACTGACTGACTGACTGACTGACTGACTGACTGACTGACTGACTGACTGACTGACTGACTGACTGACTGACTGACTGACTGACTGACTGACTGACTGACTGACTGACTGACTGACTGACTGACTGACTGACTGACTGACTGACTGACTGACTGACTGACTGACTGACTGACTGACTGACTGACTGACTGACTGACTGACTGACTGACTGACTGACTGACTGACTGACTGACTGACTGACTGACTGACTGACTGACTGACTGACTGACTGACTGACTGACTGACTGACTGACTGACTGACTGACTGACTGACTGACTGACTGACTGACTGACTGACTGACTGACTGACTGACTGACTGACTGACTGACTGACTGACTGACTGACTGACTGACTGACTGACTGACTGACTGACTGACTGACTGACTGACTGACTGACTGACTGACTGACTGACTGACTGACTGACTGACTGACTGACTGACTGACTGACTGACTGACTGACTGACTGACTGACTGACTGACTGACTGACTGACTGACTGACTGACTGACTGACTGACTGACTGACTGACTGACTGACTGACTGACTGACTGACTGACTGACTGACTGACTGACTGACTGACTGACTGACTGACTGACTGACTGACTGACTGACTGACTGACTGACTGACTGACTGACTGACTGACTGACTGACTGACTGACTGACTGACTGACTGACTGACTGACTGACTGACTGACTGACTGACTGACTGACTGACTGACTGACTGACTGACTGACTGACTGACTGACTGACTGACTGACTGACTGACTGACTGACTGACTGACTGACTGACTGACTGACTGACTGACTGACTGACTGACTGACTGACTGACTGACTGACTGACTGACTGACTGACTGACTGACTGACTGACTGACTGACTGACTGACTGACTGACTGACTGACTGACTGACTGACTGACTGACTGACTGACTGACTGACTGACTGACTGACTGACTGACTGACTGACTGACTGACTGACTGACTGACTGACTGACTGACTGACTGACTGACTGACTGACTGACTGACTGACTGACTGACTGACTGACTGACTGACTGACTGACTGACTGACTGACTGACTGACTGACTGACTGACTGACTGACTGACTGACTGACTGACTGACTGACTGACTGACTGACTGACTGACTGACTGACTGACTGACTGACTGACTGACTGACTGACTGACTGACTGACTGACTGACTGACTGACTGACTGACTGACTGACTGACTGACTGACTGACTGACTGACTGACTGACTGACTGACTGACTGACTGACTGACTGACTGACTGACTGACTGACTGACTGACTGACTGACTGACTGACTGACTGACTGACTGACTGACTGACTGACTGACTGACTGACTGACTGACTGACTGACTGACTGACTGACTGACTGACTGACTGACTGACTGACTGACTGACTGACTGACTGACTGACTGACTGACTGACTGACTGACTGACTGACTGACTGACTGACTGACTGACTGACTGACTGACTGACTGACTGACTGACTGACTGACTGACTGACTGACTGACTGACTGACTGACTGACTGACTGACTGACTGACTGACTGACTGACTGACTGACTGACTGACTGACTGACTGACTGACTGACTGACTGACTGACTGACTGACTGACTGACTGACTGACTGACTGACTGACTGACTGACTGACTGACTGACTGACTGACTGACTGACTGACTGACTGACTGACTGACTGACTGACTGACTGACTGACTGACTGACTGACTGACTGACTGACTGACTGACTGACTGACTGACTGACTGACTGACTGACTGACTGACTGACTGACTGACTGACTGACTGACTGACTGACTGACTGACTGACTGACTGACTGACTGACTGACTGACTGACTGACTGACTGACTGACTGACTGACTGACTGACTGACTGACTGACTGACTGACTGACTGACTGACTGACTGACTGACTGACTGACTGACTGACTGACTGACTGACTGACTGACTGACTGACTGACTGACTGACTGACTGACTGACTGACTGACTGACTGACTGACTGACTGACTGACTGACTGACTGACTGACTGACTGACTGACTGACTGACTGACTGACTGACTGACTGACTGACTGACTGACTGACTGACTGACTGACTGACTGACTGACTGACTGACTGACTGACTGACTGACTGACTGACTGACTGACTGACTGACTGACTGACTGACTGACTGACTGACTGACTGACTGACTGACTGACTGACTGACTGACTGACTGACTGACTGACTGACTGACTGACTGACTGACTGACTGACTGACTGACTGACTGACTGACTGACTGACTGACTGACTGACTGACTGACTGACTGACTGACTGACTGACTGACTGACTGACTGACTGACTGACTGACTGACTGACTGACTGACTGACTGACTGACTGACTGACTGACTGACTGACTGACTGACTGACTGACTGACTGACTGACTGACTGACTGACTGACTGACTGACTGACTGACTGACTGACTGACTGACTGACTGACTGACTGACTGACTGACTGACTGACTGACTGACTGACTGACTGACTGACTGACTGACTGACTGACTGACTGACTGACTGACTGACTGACTGACTGACTGACTGACTGACTGACTGACTGACTGACTGACTGACTGACTGACTGACTGACTGACTGACTGACTGACTGACTGACTGACTGACTGACTGACTGACTGACTGACTGACTGACTGACTGACTGACTGACTGACTGACTGACTGACTGACTGACTGACTGACTGACTGACTGACTGACTGACTGACTGACTGACTGACTGACTGACTGACTGACTGACTGACTGACTGACTGACTGACTGACTGACTGACTGACTGACTGACTGACTGACTGACTGACTGACTGACTGACTGACTGACTGACTGACTGACTGACTGACTGACTTATCATTGACCAGCCCCCAGCCCAAACGGCTGAAGCCAGGGTCATGAAATTTTCAGGGTAGTTCCCAAATATGACGTAGACGTCGACTAAGAAAGGGTTTTACGAAATTCAAAAAAGGGATAAACATCGAACCTTCGTCCTGACTAAACAGCAGTAGCTATATGCAGACGAGCTAAAAATAGGGACTTTTCGAAATTTGTACTTTTAAGGGACGAGCGGGACAAAAAGGGATAAAAATGGTACCAACTAAAGTATTACAGCTAGAAACGTGAATTTTGGTATGTAAATTCCTCTGACCATATAGAAACGAAGTAAAATTGGATTTTTCGAAATTTGTACTTTTAAGGGACGAGCGGGACAAAAAGGGATACAAATGGTACCAACTAAAGTATTACAGCTAGAAACGTGAAATTTGGTATGTAAATTCCTCTGACCATATAGAAACGAAGTAAAATTGGATTTTTCGAAATTTGTACTTTTAAGGGACGAGCGGGACAAAAAGGGATAAAAATGGTACCAACTAAAGTATTACAGCTAGAAACGTGAATTTTGGTATGTAAATTCCTCTGACCATATAGAAACGAAGTAAAATTGGATTTTTCGAAATTTGTACTTTTAAGGGACGAGCGGGACAAAAAGGGATAAAAATGGTACCAACTAAAGTATTACAGCTAGAAACGTGAAATTTGGTATGTAAATTCCTCTGACCATATAGAAACGAAGTATTGGATTTTTCGAAATTTGTACTTTTAAGGGACGAGCGGGACAAAAAGGAATAAAAATGGTACCAACTAAAGTATTACAGCTAGAAACGTGAAATTTGGTATGTAAATTCCTCTGACCATATAGAAACGAAGTAAAATTGGATTTTTCGAAATTTGTACTTTTAAGGGACGAGCGGGACAAAAAGGGTACCAACTAAAGTATTACAGCTAGAAACGTTAAATTTGGTATGTAAATTCCTCTGAACATATAGAAACGAAGTAAAATTGGATTTTTCGAAATTTGTACTTTTAAGGGACGAGCGGGACAAAAAGGGATAAAAATGGTACCAACTAAAGTATTACAGCTAGAAACGTGAAATTTGGTATGTAAATTCCTCTGACCATATAGAAACGAAGTAAAATTGGATTTTTCGACATTTGTACTTTTAAGGGGCGAGGGGGACAAAAAGGGTACCAACTAAAGTATTACAGCTAGAATCGTGAAATTTGGTATGTAAATTCCTCTGACCATATAGAAACGAAGTAAAATTGGATTTTTCGAAATTAGTACTTTTAAGGGACGAGCGGGACAAAAAGGGATAAAAATGGTACCAACTAAAGTATTACAGCTAGAAACGTGAAATTTGATATGTAAATTCCTCTGACCATATAGAAACGAAGTAAAATTGGATTTTTCGAAATTTGTACTTTTAAGGGACGAGCGGGACAAAAAGGGATAAAAATGGTACCAACTAAAGTATTACAGCTAGAAACGTGAATTTTGGTATGTAAATTCCTCTGACCATATAGAAACGAAGTAAAATTGGATTTTTCGAAATTTGTACTTTTAAGGGACGAGCGGGACAAAAAGGGATAAAAAAGGTACCAACTAAAGTATTACAGCTAGAAACGTGAAATTTGGTATGTAAATTCCTCTGACCATATAGAAACGAAGTAAAATTGGATTTTTCGAAATTTGTACTTTTAAGGGGAGAGCGGGACAAAAAGGGTACCAACTAAAGTATTACAGCTAGAAACGTGAAATTTGGTATGTAAATTCCTCTGACCATATAGAAACGAAGTAAAATTGGATTTTTCGACATTTGTACTTTTAAGGGGCGAGCGGGACAAAAAGGGTACCAACTAAAGTATTACAGCTAGAATCGTGAAATTTGGTATGTAAATTCCTCTGACCATATAGAAACGAAGTAAAATTGGTTTTTTCGAAATTTGTACTTTTAAGGGACGAGCGGGACAAAAAGGGATAAAAATGGTACCAACTAAAGTATTACAGCTAGAAACGTGAAATTTGGTATGTAAATTCCTCTGACCATATAGAAACGAAGTAAAATTGGATTTTTCGAAATTTGTACTTTAAAGAGGCGAGCGGGACAAAAAGGGATAAAAATGGTACCAACTAAAGTATTACAGCTAGGATCGTGTAATTTGGAATGTACATTCCTCTGACCATATAAAAACGAAGTAAAATTGGATTTTTCGAAATTTGTACTTTTAAGGGGCGAGTGAGACAATAAAAACGAAGTAAAATTGGATTTTTCGAAATTTGTACTTTTAAGGGGCGAGTGAGACAAAAAGGGTACCGACTAAAGTATTACAGCTAGAATCGTGAAATTCGGTATGTAAATTCCTCTGACCATATAGAAACGAAGTAAAATTGGATTTCTCCAAATTTGTAGTTTTAAGTGGCGAGCGGGACAAAAAGGGATAAAACTGGTACCAATTTTACTATTACAGCTAGAATCGTGAAATTTAGTGTGTAAATTCCACTTATCATATAGCAGCGCAGTAGTTTGATTTTTCGAAATTTGTACTTCTAAGGGGTGCGCGGGACGAAAAGGGATAAAAATGCTGTACAATCCTGTGTTACCAAATAAAGTACATATTTTTAGGGGAGCAAAAACACATGTTACCTATAGTGATTTTTCAAAATGTGTACTTTTTGGGAAAGAGGTGCAAAAAGTTATAAACTGGCTGGCTGAATCTAGAAACATGAGATCGAGGATATAAATGGTTGTAATTTTTTGTTCAAAACTTAGTAGAAAACTATACATACGAAGTAGTTCAGCTAAAATAGTGCATATCGACAAGCACATTCCTTTGACTGTGTGTGAGTGTTAGCTAATAGGAGCTTACCAAATTACTATTTTAGATTTATCTATATCCACCAAAAGAAAATTAAATAAATACTATCCAAAAACAGAGACGGATAAAATTAACGAATAACTTGATTTTTCGCGTGCGAAGCAGCGGGTACTGCTAGTAGAAAATATGTCGAAAAAATGTGCTATTTGTCAAGAAAGTGGTTGTAATCCAAGAAGTGATTTTTCTTCCTAGCCAGAACCACCGGGTCCATGGGAAAGAATACACATTGACTTTGCCGGGACGTTCTTTTCGAAAATGTGGTTGATTGTGGTTGATTCGTACTCGAAATTTCCGTACCTCATCGAAATGTCAACAACCACGTCATCAGCAACCATTAAAGCACTTGAGGATATATATGCAGTAGAAGGATTACCACAATCAATTGTCAGCGATAACGAACCCCAGTTAACTTCTGTAGAATTTCAAGATTTTTGTAGACTAAATTCCATACAGCATGTTACAAGTGCTCCATTTCATCCAGCTTCAAATGGTTTGGCTGAACGAACGGTTCGAACATTTAAGGAATCCTTTTCTAAAATCATTAAGGATGATCCTGAAAGAAATAGAGCACTTTTCAAGTTTCTAATTTCGTATAGATCTACCCCGAATGCACAATCAGGTAAATCGCCATCAGAACTCTTACATGGACGTCAATCTCGAACAATTATGTCTGCATTATTCTCCTCCAAAGCATCAAGACTGATAATAAAAGAAAATTTAAAGTTAATGGTTTAGTACACGCAAGAAATTTCGCAAGTGGGGAAAAATGGATTATGGGAAACATTTGTACACTGTTCAAAATTTGGATTTATGAGAAGTCATCAAAATCAATTGAAACCCAGACATTGTCCACACGAAACAATACTTAACGAAAGTGAACATGTCTTACATTTTCCGGAAAGTTCAACTTCGTCAACCAACATAACAGAAAATGTTGATATTGATATTAACGTTCCGGAAAATCCAACATCCTCAATTAATACACATCATGACCTAAGTTGTTCGAGTCGTCAGGCAACAATTAATACAATTGCAGTAAATTCACAACCTCGAAATTTGTCACCACCAGTTCATCAACAGCCAAGCCTACCAGTCATTCCTCACAACAATTTACGACGTTCCAACCGAATTAAAAAGATGAACCCGAGATATTATCCATATAAGACTGGGGGAATGTTGTAACTTGTTCAAGAACTACTGTGTATTTTTATGATATTTGAATCTAAGTATGTATGTAGTATTTGCAATTTTTTCTGACACTCATAATTCGTTCATGGAAATGTTTTGAGTTTTCAGTTTTGCTTTGAGAGTTCAATAAAGAATAGCTAACTTTTGTATAAACTATTGTGACAAACATCTTCTTTTAAGTTATTTCACATACCTTCTTCCTCCGCTAAATACAAAAAGTAACGTCAAGTTAGTACTAAACTTACAGTTAAATAGAACTAACTTCAGTTTGTTGTTAACGGCACTTATAAAAAATAAAACTTGATTGAATAAACACTAGCTGCTCTCACGAAATCAAGTCAAGTAGTGCCTTAAGGCACCGTTTTGAAAAAGGTTTATCCAGATTCATTCAAACACCACAATTTTTACTCGTCTTTATTATCCGCTATATGTATTACTTTTTGTATCTACACTAACTTCGTATACGTCTCCGCTAGAAGGTTGATTAACAACGCATGATCGTACAGATTGCATTGAAAAATTTGCTAAGTTGCTGCGTTGACGGAATATCCGTATAACCTTATTAATTCCGATCCACTAATATTTTTTGACCGGACTCCACAATTAGTTAGCAATTTGGTAAATATTTTAGTTCCAGCTGTGAAACTGTCTGCAATAAATGGAAACATTTGATTAGATACATGTAATTTGTTCAATGAAATGCCTCTTTTTTATTTGCGGTATTTTGCTTCACAATAGGTAAAATTGTTTGCTTCAGTAAAATACATACAAAAACTTACCTTGTTCCGTGGAAAGTTTTCGTTTCTTTCGGCAGTAAATTTATGCATTGTTTTCTTATCCACTCGCTTTATTATTTTTTCTGTTCTGTTTTTTTTTTTTTTTTGCGTTTTAGGGTGCGGTAGGTAGGTGTGCGTTGATGACGTCGATAGCTATGTTATATAATTTTAAAGGTGTTCGGAATTTTTGATTTATGGTTAAAAACTAACTTTCAAATTCTGTAATCGACTACTAGATATATTGTTTATAGGGCGTTTATATATTTGTTCAAAAACGTATTGCAAATGCAAAATTATGTGCAACGCGACGTTTTGCGTAATTATTCTGTATGTTTAAAATGACCTTTAGAACACCTTTCATAAATTGTACGTGTTCCATTACAAAAAGTTTAATTCAAAAAGCAATAATTTATCGGCTTAGAATTTTGTGGGTCTGCTAACCATTTTTGGGCGAATGGAGTTGATTTATGTCCTAAACATGCTCTTTCTAATTCCTTACTTCTCTACTGAAGATTTCCCTCCAAAGTTATTTGTCAATTCTTTGCCCACCTCACGCAGTTTAGTTTTAGTCTAAAAACAAAAAAAAAAACTATTAATTTTGTATTTGTTACTATAAGGGCAATTCATTTATATTATTTATATCAGCGAGCATATCATTATTTGTGCTGCAGTTTCAGACTGTATAATGTATGTGTGGATAATGGATATATGTGTGTATAGCTAAAATAGTAATACTAACAGACATCTAAAACCGATCGTTACCGCTAAATTCAGATTATTTTGTCATTGTAAAGGAGTAAAATATCAGAAATTTCGAAGATATAGTCTATCTACCATGTTTTCTAACCTATCGGCTTAATATGGGTATCATAATAATTTAGAGAATAAATATTAAACGGACTCATCAACCCAATGTGAGTCATGCTTTTTAAAAATCTAATGCTTTTCATTAGGATTTGCCTTGGACTAATAAAAATATGAGACTCGGCGCCATTAATTTTAATTAACAGCAACAATTTTCAGCAGCCAGCAAACTTTTAAGCAGTGTGGATACCAGGGCCGTGCGCAGGGGGGAGTTTTGGGGGTTCAAACCCCCCCCAGAGAGGTTTCAAACATATTCTTTTTAAAACCTTCTAGACTTTCTGAAGCAATAAAATATAGAATTTTAAGGTCTTTCTAAAATAACTCGTCAGAAATGGAAATTTTGCATTAAAATCATGAAAACACGAAAATTACATAAAAAATCGTGGACAAATTCTTGAATTTCAGACAATAGTTATGAAAAATACAAACAAACTAAACGAATTGCTAACAATTTGTGTAGTGCTAATTTCGCTAATGGACACCAAATTGTTCGGAAAATTTTCATTTTTATAACCGATACCACTTCTTGACATTCGACTAGAGCAATAAAAGTTTGGAAATTTAATAACAAAATCGTTTAGTAATTTTAAAAAAAGTGTAGAAAAGAATCACTATGATATCATAATGAAATCTAAAATATTCTTAATAAAAGCAAATAATTTGCTTGATGCTTGTAGAGTGTTAAGATGTAACATTTGCGATTGGAAATTTTTATGGATCTGTATCTAAATCTGAACCGATGTGTCCTATTTTCATCACAGATGCAAGAAGAACGGTTTCTGTTACTTCTAATGTTTTGGGAGTTTGCAATCATAATATAGGGTGTTTTTTATTGAGGTATAGAACTTCGAATTGAAATAAAACACAAGAAAATCGTTTTAATGTCCATCAATTTGGCTTTATTGGAAGGATAATTTTATGCCATTAATGTTTAAATATGATTTCGGGCATGTGGCCGCCGCGGCTGGCTCGAATATAGCCAATTCTACAGGTCAAATTTTCAACCACTTTCTCCAATTGCTGTGCAGCTCCAATTGCTGTGCACGGTGGCGAATCGATTCATTCGGGTCCTCTTCAACACTTTGCTCTACAGCGGCAATTGTTTCTTCGGTGCGCACTGTTCGACGTCTCTGCGGATGCGTATTATTACTTAGAGTAAACGTAGTGCGAAAACGATCCATGGTTAACCGAATTAATTGCTCTGATGGACGATTATGTCGACCATAAAATGGTGAACTTCGCGAACTGAACCATTACTTTCGAAATAAATTTGCACGATTTGCAAGCATTGTTCTTTTGTCAACCTGTTCATGATGAAATGGCAAACCAAACTAAATATTAATCACTTGACAGCTGACAAAATGGCCGCCAGTTAAAAAAGTGATGCCAACTTAAAGTTCTATACCCTAATAAAAAACACCCTTTACAAATCCATTTCGACAAATGAAGAAAACTGTTTGATATATACATAAACTCATTTCTCTTTGTTCATTTACAACAACTGATGACATGTATAAAGATTTTGAGTAAACATCCTGTTACTCATGTCCTATATAAATTAAAAACCCCAAAACTCTTTAGACATCCTATTTAGACCCATACTTTGTTAAAAATCATATCCAATTTTCTGCATTTATCATAGAAAATTGCGGGACTGAAGGGTTTATCGCCGAGGAATTTGATCTTTTTTGTGTTATTATTCTTCAAAATATATATCGAGGGCTTATATTCAAAAGTGGCTATGAACCATTTTCTCGAAAATGAGTTTTTGATGCCAAAGAAAAGATTTTTTTCTAAAGCCATTTTTTTAATTTGGCTATCCCCTCGCAATTTAGTTTGTGACTGCATAAGTGCCTATGAACATAAAAATAATAGAAATAAAATAGTTCAACAATGGAGCAGCATAAAACCGAAGGTTATAATTCGCTACAACGGTTTTGTTTAAAACATTTTTCTAGATTTAGGGCATATCGTACTATCAAATTCCATCATTTCGAGTTAATAGCATTTTGATTCCCCAGTTATCAGGGTAAAACAGGAAAAATGGTGGCTGTAAAGTCAAAAATTGTGAAAAGTATATTTAGAAAAAACGGCGTAACTTTTTAATATATTGAGAATACCAAAATATTTCTTTGGCAAGTGATAGCTGACTTCATGGGGAATATTTGTGTATGAAAAGTTTCAGAATTATGAATGAAGAAAGTTAAAATATAAGGAATTACAATGGCGAATTTGGATTTTTCATCAATTGCAGCGATTTTCGCGACTGGCTACATATATCTTACAAGCGACTAATCTGACGGATGAAGCTGGAATATTTAAACTCGCTGTGTACATCACAGAAAATGCGTTTTCTATACAACATTGCCAAAATTTCATGAAAAAAGTTATGGAGTTTACAATAAATCTTATTCTTATTTCAACATTCATAGTGCTCAATTTTAATCATATAAAAGTGAAACCGCGAATAATAGGAAATTTCGAAATCTTTTTAATCGTAGCAATTAGTAATCATTTTTAGATTAAACTGTAGAAGAATAACTAATAATTTCTCTTCAAATTAAGGAGAAAATCAGTTTTTTCGCTCTCCTGAAAAGTTATGTTTTTGAATATAAGCCCTCGATATGTATGTATGTAATTTCAAGCACCTATTTAAAAAAAGTTCTACACATAGAGAACAAGTTTGTTAATATAAGCAGCGATTGTCTGCTGCCTATCAGCAGACACTTTTCTGCTCTTACATTTGTTTTTTGGCATAACTGTAGTTTTCTGCAATCTTACATCACCATTCACACTGCCAAAGAGTTTGCAGTCTGCTAAATTAATTAAAATATAAAAATAGATAAGTGTTCATAAGCGAGTTTAGCTCGAATTTTCTTTTATATTAGCTTGGGATAATATGCGTATCATATATATTGCTAAAAACAGCAAACAGCTGTTTACCATCTCAGCAGATACAAATCTGCTGTCTCTTTTTTAACAGCAGAAAATCTGCTCTTTCAGTAGACTTTCTACTTTCTTTTACTGACATATTCCTTTGAGTGTACTTATAGATGGATTACTGAAATGCAATTGTGCCGACAATGTCTTTCGGACGAATGTATCAAAATATTTCTCGAAGATCCTGACAATAAAATATGAGTGGGTTCCAAACGCTCCAGTAAAAATTTCCTAAAAAGTTGGAAAATTAACTAAGTATGAGTAAAGTTTCCTTCTTTCAAAGCCATAGTAAATAGTTCATTTACTAGAAAAAGGGTAGTAGATTTACTTAAAAACATTTCTTTGGATCTAATAAAAATTTTTTTATGAGTGTAGATGAAAACCCCCCCCCAGGGGAAAATCCTGCGCACGGGCCTGGTGGATACTGAAGCAAAACTGCAGATAATTTGCTGTTATAGCAGACAAATTGTTGTAATAGAAGAAAAAGTGCCTGCTGATGGCCAGCAAACAATGTCTGCTGTTAATAGCAGTCTTTTTATTCTAAGTGCAAATAATTATAAAAGAATCCGTTAATATAGAAGAGGCTCAAAAATTCAACGAGAGAAATTTCGTAATTTGTAGGGAAAAAAATTAACTTCTGCCAAAAGATAAAACATAACAATGGCATCATAACTGATAAATCTGAAATTTCGTATCTGTTCCGATATTTATATTCATCAATCTTCCAACGAACAGTTCCTATTCAACCGGTAGACGATTTTGAATCAAGAGTGTTATCCTGTGTCATCATGCCTCCCCGGCACATATACACCTTTGACGACAATTTTAATGCTCTCGGAAATCCAGACAGATCCTGCAAAAAATAAAATGTTTATTCAAAGAATCGACAATAAAAAATCTAGCGCATAGATGAAATTTCCAACTTTATTATGTATCTTATGTACGTATCTTGCATGTATTATTGAAGATACATTGCATAAATAACTGCTACTTCCCCCGCGATTGGAAGACGACAAAAAATATCCCAATAAAAAAAGACAAGTAGCGAAGCACTAGCAGATTATCGTCCAATATCATTACTTTCCAACATCGGAACTGGTCCTGAAGGAAAAACTGGAAAAACGAATTCATTATAAATTTGACTCTGTCAGTCACAACGGGATTCTTTATAAGTTAATAGTTCTGGGAATTGACCCGTGGCTAGTAAAGATAATTCAGAGCTTTTTCAAAAACCGTATGTTCACAGTGCAAATTCAAGATGCGTTATAAATTTTTGGCCTTGTAAACAGTGGAGTTCCACAGGGGAGCACACAGAGGGATTTGTTCATACAAAGTTTGGCAAAAAATGAGTGCTCGTAGAATGTTGAAATTTTGCTCTAAGCCTTAGGTTAGCTCAATTAAGAAAAATATAAATTTTCATCAAAATTGGTCACGCCCAGTACCCACCGCTCATAGAACCCAAAATTTATTTTTGGACCAAACTTTTTGAAATTTGGCACAGACCCTTTTATTACCTCAAAACTTTTTGGTTCTTTAGCAAAACTAATTACTTTATAAATAAATTTCAGTACATGCATTTAAATATAGAGCCTTTCTTAATAAAACGCCGTTGTTTTCCAAAATATTACAAAAATTGTATCAGCTTCTTTATTGTCTGTAAATAAGAATGAATAACACACTCAATTAGACACGGTTGAAGGGATTGAGCAACAAGAAGAGAGGCTGTCGTTTTCCAATATACAACTATTCTTGCTTACTCACAACTACCAACGAACAACACACAAACAGCCGACGCTAGTTGCGGTCTAGAAGTTTGAGATGCAAACCGTTTCAACCGACTTGTAAATAATAATGAACAATCTTCGTCGGTGCAGCCGAATTTATACCCTCCATTCAAGAGCTTTGAAAACTTAGCGCAACAACGTCGTTCAAAAGCACAAAAACACTCAGCTTTCGACGAAGAGTGTTTTACAAACAACCGCCATTATACATTG
Organism: Polietes domitor; assembly: GCA_947397865.1. NCBI lineage: Eukaryota > Metazoa > Arthropoda > Insecta > Diptera > Muscidae > Polietes > Polietes domitor. Next base: position 152,590,009 of record OX377620.1, on the reverse strand, counting down.
AGAATATGAAAAAAGAGAACGTGAGAGTTATAAATGAGTGACCGATAAAAATGAGAGATCGTTAGTGATGCGATTACTGGTATCAAAAAATGAATGAATATGAATAAAGTAAATTAGATAACATAATAAAGTAAATTAGATATCAACCAAAACTTCGGTACCAATTGCCAATGCTGGCTGCGGACGTTTGTGTTATTCAACATATGTTTTATTCTTATCCTGAATCTTCATCTCAGTCTCCTTTGCATCCTTCAGCACGTTAACAATAGTCTGAAGATACGACGATATCTCTGGTATAAAATTCTAAGATTCGACAATATTTCTAACATCGTGCTGAACATCGTCAAAGGTATACATTTCTCTGCCGAAGGTCAAATACGCTGCAGTGTATCCAGTACTTTGGCATTTTGCAGAGTTCATTGCAAAACGAATCGCTGGTAAACAATGGTCCCAATTACAGTGGTAGTTTTGCACTATTATCGCCAGTTGAGTCTTAAGATCTCGACTTTTGCGTTCTACAGGGTTTGCCTCGGGGTGGTAGACGGGAGTAAATTGCTGTTGTATATCTAAACAATACGTAACTTATTGCATTATTGCCGAAACAAACTGAACGCCGCTGTCAGATTTTATTCGTCGCGGCATACCATAACGAAGAAAAATATCCTCAATAAGGATCTTCGCACATGCCTCTGCCGTGGCCTCCATCAATTTAAATATTTGCGTCCAGCGGCTAGCAACATCTTCAACTATAAAAATCCATTTATAACCATCTTCTGTCGGAGGTAATGGACCAAACAAGTCCACTGCTATTACCTCAAACCTTTGCTTGCTACTTGTTGTTAACATGTTTAGCATTTTCAGAAATATCTATTACATACGCGTGCTGTTGTCCTTTCTGTTCCATAGTGGCCTGCGGTACTTTGATCGTGGTAGGTTTTTAACATATCATCACGTTCATGAGTTGGTACAACCAACTACTCCTCTTCAGAATCGTCATTACCATAACAATATTAAATTCCATCATTCAGAACATAACTTCTACCAATCCACTTCAAAGAATTCTCATCTTGTTTTTCTATCGATGAAATTATATCATCATTTGTTCTTCTCGTATTTCCGATGAACTTTAGTCGGGTATATCCACATGGAAGGCGTAAATACAATTTTCTAGTTATGTGTGTTCATCCTTCGGGCACGGTGGTCTGGACAGCATATCTGCTAGAGCGTTGGCCTTTCCATGAAGATAATCTATGGAGAAGTTGTACTGCCGCAACTGCAAACCCCATCTTGCTAGTCTTCCGGTCGGAGATTTAAGTGTCAATAACCATTTTAGCGGCTGGTGGTCTGTTAGTAGCTTAACCTCTGCACCTTCAATATATTCGCGAAATTTATTACAAGCCCATACTATGGCAAGGGCTTCGCGCTGGTTACCGTCGGAGCCCCGACTAAACCCCGGGAACCGCCACTGTCTTTCTTCAGCGGCAAAGTAGGCTACAACAATACGGAACATTGACTGATTTCAAACGTACATAAAAAGTATATAGCTATTAGGTAATAAAACAGGTATATTTAATACTTGACAACTATTTAACTTATTTTATTTTGTTCAAAGTCAATTTACCAATTGATTTAAAGAGAGATCAGAATTCTACAGCTGTAGCAGCAAAAACCGTCCGAGGAATTAGTTTTTGCTTTCGTCTGTCTGTCCGTGAATCCACGTTGCCAGATCGTTGGAACACATTCGGTGCTGCCACATCCACTCCCTCCCCAGTGACAAAGTCAGGATCTGATTGGAACGATATTCTTCTGGGCATTGGACTATGTTCCGGTGAAGGTTGTAGAGAAGATTGCCTACTTTGTAAGCCTGGTGTACCATGTTGAGTAGGTGTACTATGTTGAGTAGATGTACTATGTTGAGTAGGTTCACTATGTTGAGTAGGTTCACTATGTTGAGTACGGGTATTTGACGAATTTTGTTGTGGTTTAGTTTCAACCGGTTGGCTATCATTTATAATGAAAGCTTTATTTTTAGTGTGTAGATTCGATCAGAGACCCGCTGTACGACCTCATAAGGACCAGTGTAAGGTGATTCGAGAGGTTGTCGTATCGGTACGTAAAAAGACGTGTGAACAATTATCAATGCTCTTCAGCATAAACATCTAATCCTTGACATGATGAGCAGCAGGAAAAGGACGAAGTAGATCAAAATGTTTCCGAAGTTGTTGCAAAAATTTGACACAACTTCCTGAATTGTCCGATTCCACAAAAAATTCGTTAGGAAGTCTTAAAGACTCACCATAAAGAAGATCGGATGGCGATGCCCTAAGGTCTTCCTTGAAGGCGGTTCTCAAACCAAGTAGGACTGTAGGAAGTACGTTAATCCACGAAACTTCAGAATGACACATTAGAGCGGCTTTGAAAGTCCTGTGCCATTTCTGGACCATACCGTTCGATTGAGGGTGATATGCTGTTGTTCGTGAACGTTTTGCACCATTAAAATTCACGAGGGCGTTGAATGATCCGTAGTTATTGTCTTAGGGCAACCGTACCTAGATATCCAATGCGACCAGAATGATGTTGCTGTTTAATTACAAATGTTGTCATTCTCAACTTCCACCTTTTCTTGGTGTGCGGCCTACGGTCAAATGGCATTCCTTTATTTATTCCCCTACGTTAGATTTTGTCTACTACTTTCTTCATACGACTTTGTGATATTACGCACAAAAAGAGTAGTAACACCTTCTAACGAGTAGTGAATGCACTGAGAGCCGCCTTTCTCCATCTAAGCTTTGCTTTAGTTTTACTCGTTATTGTAAATCTCTTGTTCATTGGATTTCGTCCATACAACACCCTCACAAACTTTTGTACAAAAGGTAATATTGTTTACGGCAATAAATTGACTTTTTTATTTGAAAATATTAAATTTTTGTATTTTTATTTATTTTCATCCTTGCCACACGAGCCGGATACTTGCTTCCAGCAATTAATTGGTTTTTTATATTTTTCTTCAAAAGGCAAACCTGACTCCGTCAGCAACAACAACACCCACATAAATCAGCCATCTTCTTTCACCCATCTTCATCATATATATTATTAATAAAAGGTGCGTATTGTCAGTTTTATTTAAAAGGGGATATGCTCCCTTTTTGTTTGTGTTTTGTTTGTTTATAAATAAATATATTTCCGTACAAATAATAATAAAACGGTCGTTTTACAACATCGGTACCGCGTCGGTTTGTGTCTTTGTGTGATTCTCATACATCCAGACGGACGGACATACATCCGTACATTAGAACATATTTTCGTTACGCGAAAATAAAGATAAATATTAAAATATTGCCGTCGCATATTCAAAATATTTATCAGTGAGTGAAATAAGAGAAAAGTGTGCTGTTAATAATTATTGAAACAGATAAATAAAGTGCTGTGTTTTCAACGTTGATCAGTGGTGGTTTTTTGCAACAACAAAGCATATGTATTCAAACGAGTAATTGCATTACTCTCGGTTAAAAGAAGAATAAACAAAACAACAACAACATACATTTGCTTACCATACGGTTCGAAGTTGCAAAACAACATCATCATACCCAGCGGTCAGCGTATGAAAGAGTACATACGTACGTCAATACACACACAGCCATACATATATTTTCTCTTATTTATTAGAGCGGGTCGTTCTCGGTGAGATTTGAAATTTATTAGCGTGGGTCGTTCTTGGTGACATTTGAAATTTTTTATCTAATTGTTTTCGTTTCGTATCTCCGGTAGTATTATTGTTGGACTATCCGGATATAGTAAAAATTTTGGTTTCGCGACACCGTGTACCCTACAGTCGGTCTTCTACACTGTCAGAAAAATATTTTAAAAAATTTTCGGTTTTCGGTTTATTTTTGATTTTTTGTTTTTGCTTGATACGAGCGTAAATTTATTGCGTGCATCATACAGTCCGTGCACCCTACTCTAGGTCAAGTGAACATACATAGGAATTTATATTTTTTTATTTTTCCATTGACTTTCTTTTACAGAGAAATATTTTGGGGCATTTTCGTGCTTCTAAATAAAAGTTCGTGTATTTTTCGATACACTGGAAAAAAATCTGTGAGGTTTAATAATTTTTAATTAAAATTTTGGTTAAATTTAATAGCAATTTGGCCAAAGTTCGAGACTGAACTAATTTTCGTGTATTTTTCGATACATTTTGCGGAAATTTGGTTGGGCGTGTTCGAATTAACTCATTTTTAGTATTTTTAACTGATTTGGGAAGATTTCGAGCTCAGCTTTTAAAATTCAGTGTATTTTTCGATACATTGGACTATTTTTGGGGTTTCGTTCTACCTTATTGCTAGACATTTTTCATTCATTTAGCATTTTCGTGCTTTTTCAAAATATTCAGGGTATTTTTCGGTACACTGTGAATGTTTTTGGATTTCTTTCTGAAATATTTTTTGGATAACTTTGAATAGTTTTCATTCATTTGGCACTTACGTGTATTTTCCTGGTATTTTTAATACATTTAGCAAAGTTTTTACTTTTTTGGGTTTTACTTAATTCTCGCTTGGTTCAATATGCCTCTCACTCCACTTTCTTTATCAGAGCAACTGATGCTTTGGTAAAATTTGATGCGAACTTCAGTACCCTACGGGATGAAGACCTCGACATATACTCCCTTGAAATACAGGTTTCACAAACGAAAACATTATGGAGTAATGTTAAGGACAGGTACGATAAGTGTCTTAGTCATCTCCAAACTGCTCAGGATGCGGAGAAGGAGGACATAGATTCTGCTGACAGCAAATATGATGTAGCGTATAGGGCATTTGTACGTGTCCTCGCTGCTATTAATAGGAAATTGGATGAACTTCGAGCTACGCTGAAGTCATCCCCTCCGACTCCGCCCCGTACTTCTACGGATACACATTCGATAGATCACTTGGATTCTCCTTCTGATCGAAGTAGCGAAGCACTAGCAGATTATCGTCCAATATCATTACTTTCCAACATCGGAACTGGTCCTGAAGGAAAAACTGGAAAAACGAATTCATTATAAATTTGACTCTGTCAGTCACAACGGGATTCTTTATAAGTTAATAGTTCTGGGAATTGACCCGTGGCTAGTAAAGATAATTCAGAGCTTTTTCAAAAACCGTATGTTCACAGTGCAAATTCAAGATGCGTTATAAATTTTTGGCCTTGTAAACAGTGGAGTTCCACAGGGGAGCACACAGAGGGATTTGTTCATACAAAGTTTGGAAAAAAATGAGTGCTCGTAGAATGTTGAAATTTTGCTCTAAGCCTTAGGTTAGCTCAATTAAGAAAAATATAAATTTTCATCAAAATTGGTCACGCCCAGTACCCACCGCTCATAGAACCCAAAATTTATTTTTGGACCAAACTTTTTGAAATTTGGCACAGACCCTTTTATTACCTCAAAACTTTTTGGTTCTTTAGCAAAACTAATTACTTTATAAATAAATTTCAGTACATGCATTTAAATATAGAGCCTTTCTTAATAAAACGCCGTTGTTTTCCAAAATATTACAAAAATTGTATCAGCTTCTTTATTGTCTGTAAATAAGAATGAATAACACACTCAATTAGACACGGTTGAAGGGATTGAGCAACAAGAAGAGAGGCTGTCGTTTTCCAATATACAACTATTCTTGCTTACTCACAACTACCAACGAACAACACACAAACAGCCGACGCTAGTTGCGGTCTAGAAGTTTGAGATGCAAACCGTTTCAACCGACTTGTAAATAATAATGAACAATCTTCGTTTGTGCAGCCGAATTTATACCCTCCATTCAAGAGCTTTGAAAACTTAGCGCAACAACGTCGTTCAAAAGCACAAAAACACTCAGCTTTCGACGAAGAGTGTTTTACAAACAACCGCCATTATACATTGAGAATATGAAAAAAGAGAACGTGAGAGTTATAAATGAGTGACCGATAAAAATGAGAGATCGTTAGTGATGCGATTACTGGTATCAAAAAATGAATGAATATGAATAAAGTAAATTAGATAACATAATAAAGTAAATTAGATATCAACCAAAACTTCGGTACCAATTGCCAATGCTGGCTGCGGACGTTTGTGTTATTCAACATATGTTTTATTCTTATCCTGAATCTTCATCTCAGTCTCCTTTGCATCCTTCAGCACGTTAACAATAGTCTGAAGATACGACGATATCTCTGGTATAAAATTCTAAGATTCGACAATATTTCTAACATCGTGCTGAACATCGTCAAAGGTATACATTTCTCTGCCGAAGGTCAAATACGCTGCAGTGTATCCAGTACTTTGGCATTTTGCAGAGTTCATTGCAAAACGAATCGCTGGTAAACAATGGTCCCAATTACAGTGGTAGTTTTGCACTATTATCGCCAGTTGAGTCTTAAGATCTCGACTTTTGCGTTCTACAGGGTTTGCCTCGGGGTGGTAGACGGGAGTAAATTGCTGTTGTATATCTAAACAATACGTAACTTATTGCATTATTGCCGAAACAAACTGAACGCCGCTGTCAGATTTTATTCGTCGCGGCATACCATAACGAAGAAAAATATCCTCAATAAGGATCTTCGCACATGCCTCTGCCGTGGCCTCCATCAATTTAAATATTTGCGTCCAGCGGCTAGCAACATCTTCAACTATAAAAATCCATTTATAACCATCTTCTGTCGGAGGTAATGGACCAAACAAGTCCACTGCTATTACCTCAAACCTTTGCTTGCTACTTGTTGTTAACATGTTTAGCATTTTCAGAAATATCTATTACATACGCGTGCTGTTGTCCTTTCTGTTCCATAGTGGCCTGCGGTACTTTGATCGTGGTAGGTTTTTAACATATCATCACGTTCATGAGTTGGTACAACCAACTACTCCTCTTCAGAATCGTCATTACCATAACAATATAAAATTCCATCATTCAGAACATAACTTCTACCAATCCACTTCAAAGAATTCTCATCTTGTTTTTCTATCGATGAAATTATATCATCATTTGTTCTTCTCGTATTTCCGATGAACTTTAGTCGGGTATATCCACATGGAAGGCGTAAATACAATTTTCTAGTTATGTGTGTTCATCCTTGGGGCACGGTGGTCTGGACAGCATATCTGCTAGAGCGTTGGCTTTTCCATGAAGATAATCTATGGAGAAGTTGTACTGCCGCAACTGCAAACCCCATCTTGCTAGTCTTCCGGTCGGAGATTTAAGTGTCAATAACCATTTTAGCGGCTGGTGGTCTGTTAGTAGCTTAACCTCTGCACCTTCAATATATCCGCGAAATTTATTACAAGCCCATACTATGGCCAGGGCTTCGCGCTGGTTACCGTCGGAGCCCCGACTAAACCCCGGGAACCGCCACTGTCTTTCTTCAGCGGCAAAGTAGGCTACAACAATACGGAACATTGACTGATTTCAAACGTACATAAAAAGTATATAGCTATTAGGTAATAAAACAGGTATATTTAATACTTGACAACTATTTAACTTATTTTATTTTGTTCAAAGTCAATTTACCAATTGATTTAAAGAGAGATCAGAATTCTACAGCTGTAGCAGCAAAAACCGTCCGAGGAATTAGTTTTTGCTTTCGTCTGTCTGTCCGTGAATCCACGTTGCCAGATCGTTGGAACACATTCGGTGCTGCCACATCCACTCCCTCCCCAGTGACAAAGTCAGGATCTGATTGGAACGATATTCTTCTGGGCATTGGACTATGTTCCGGTGAAGGTTGTAGAGAAGATTGCCTACTTTGTAAGCCTGGTGTACCATGTTGAGTAGGTGTACTATGTTGAGTAGATGTACTATGTTGAGTAGGTTCACTATGTTGAGTAGGTTCACTATGTTGAGTACGGGTATTTAGTGGGTTTGACGAATTTTGTTGTGGTTTAGTTTCAACCGGTTGGCTATCATTTATAATGAAAGCTTTATTTTTAGTGTGTAGATTCGATCAGAGACCCGCTGTACGACCTCATAAGGACCAGTGTAAGGTGATTCGAGAGGTTGTCGTATCGGTACGTAAAAAGACGTGTGAACAATTATCAATGCTCTTCAGCATAAACATCTAATCCTTGACATGATGAGCAGCAGGAAAAGGACGAAGTAGATCAAAATGTTTCCGAAGTTGTTGCAAAAATTTGACACAACTTCCTGAATTGTCCGATTCCACAAAAAATTCGTTAGGAAGTCTTAAAGACTCACCATAAAGAAGATCGGATGGCGATGCCCTAAGGTCTTCCTTGAAGGCGGTTCTCAAACCAAGTAGGACTGTAGGAAGTACGTTAATCCACGAAACTTCAGAATGACACATTAGAGCGGCTTTGAAAGTCCTGTGCCATTTCTGGACCATACCGTTCGATTGAGGGTGATATGCTGTTGTTCGTGAACGTTTTGCACCATTAAAATTCACGAGGGCGTTGAATGATCCGTAGTTATTGTCTTAGGGCAACCGTACCTAGATATCCAATGCGACCAGAATGATGTTGCTGTTTAATTACAAATGTTGTCATTCTCAACTTCCACCTTTTCTTGGTGTGCGGCCTACGGTCAAATGGCATTCCTTTATTTATTCCCCTACGTTAGATTTTGTCTACTACTTTCTTCATACGACTTTGTGATATTACGCACAAAAAGAGTAGTAACACCTTCTAACGAGTAGTGAATGCACTGAGAGCCGCCTTTCTCCATCTAAGCTTTGCTTTAGTTTTACTCGTTATTGTAAATCTCTTGTTCATTGGATTTCGTCCATACAACACCCTCACAAACTTTTGTACAAAAGGTAATATTGTTTACGGCAATAAATTGACTTTTTTATTTGAAAATATTAAAATTTTGTATTTTTATTTATTTTCATCCTTGCCACACGAGCCGGATACTTGCTTCCAGCAATTAATTGGTTTTTTATATTTTTCTTCAAAAGGCAAACCTGACTCCGTCAGCAACAACAACACCCACATAAATCAGCCATCTTCTTTCACCCATCTTCATCATATATATTATTAATAAAAGGTGCGTATTGTCAGTTTTATTTAAAAGGGAGCATATCGCGTTTTGTTTGTTTATAAATAAATATATTTCCGTACAAATAATAATAAAACGGTCGTTTTACAACATCGGTACCGCGTCGGTTTGTGTCTTTGTGTGATTCTCATACATCCAGACGGACGGACATACATCCGTACATTAGAACATATTTTCGTTACGCGAAAATAAAGATAAATATTAAAATATTGCCGTCGCATATTCAAAATATTTATCAGTGAGTGAAATAAGAGAAAAGTGTGCTGTTAATAATTATTGAAACAGATAAATAAAGTGCTGTGTTTTCAACGTTGATCAGTGGTGGTTTTTTGCAACAACAAAGCATATGTATTCAAACGAGTAATTGCATTACTCTCGGTTAAAAGAAGAATAAACAAAACAACAACAACATACATTTGCTTACCATACGGTTCGAAGTTGCAAAACAACATCATCATACCCAGCGGTCAGCGTATGAAAGAGTACATACGTACGTCAATACACACACAGCCATACATATATTTTCTCTTATTTATTAGAGCGGGTCGTTCTCGGTGAGATTTGAAATTTATTAGCGTGGGTCGTTCTTGGTGACATTTGAAATTTTTTATCTAATTGTTTTCGTTTCGTATCTCCGGTAGTATTATTGTTGGACTATCCGGATATAGTAAAAATTTTGGTTTCGCGACACCGTGTACCCTACAGTCGGTCTTCTACACTGTCAGAAAAATATTTTAAAAAATTTTCGGTTTTCGGTTTATTTTTGATTTTTTGTTTTTGCTTGATACGAGCGTAAATTTATTGCGTGCATCATACAGTCCGTGCACCCTACTCTAGGTCAAGTGAACATACATAGGAATTTATATTTTTTTATTTTTCCATTGACTTTCTTTTACAGAGAAATATTTTGGGGCATTTTCGTGCTTCTAAATAAAAGTTCGTGTATTTTTCGATACACTGGAAAAAAATCTGTGCGGTTTAATAATTTTTAATTAAAATTTTGGTTAAATTTAATAGCAATTTGGCCAAAGTTCGAGACTGAACTAATTTTCGTGTATTTTTCGATACATTTTGCGGAAATTTGGTTGGGCGTGTTCGAATTAACTCATTTTTAGTATTTTTAACTGATTTGGGAAGATTTCGAGCTCAGCTTTTAAAATTCAGTGTATTTTTCGATACATTGGACTATTTTTGGGGTTTCGTTCTACCTTATTGCTAGACATTTTTCATTCATTTAGCATTTTCGTGCTTTTTCAAAATATTCAGGGTATTTTTCGGTACACTGTGAATGTGTAGTGTACTCACACATTTGTTCTTCAGTGTATTTCTGAAATAAACAAAACTCAGCTATTCTTCAGTTACCCTAATAAATACAAAGTACGGTTAATGTCGTTGACACTTGAGTTGACTGACTAAAGCGTCACTCGAATTGGATCAATCCATTTCTCGTCACACTTCACCGTTTTGGTTTCTTCCAGAGAACCGCTGACCCAAACATTTTTATGGAGCGCCGGCTCATGAGTGTAATTAGACACCGTATGGAATACTTTGAATATGTGCCGCGAAAAGTATCAGGCGCACAGATAATGTAGAGCAAGAACTGACCTAGGAAACTGAATAGTGGCTGAATAGAATTTATCTAGAATGTAAGCAATACTGTATTGATGTATAGATAATTAAGCGATATATACAATGTAAAAAGAAAGATGAAGACTAGGGTATATAAACCCAACATCTTCTCAAATAAAATCAGATTCATTTTGTTTTTGAAACCAAGAACGAAGAATTTCAATCATTGATAATCTCGGCAAGAGCCAAGCTAAATAAACCTAACAATTCACAAAGTTCAAGCCAATATTATCAAAAAGGGGTAACCTGACCAGAAAAAGGGCAGCGACTAAAAAGTTCACCCTTAGCACAAGCGATCAGCGTATTACATGGCGATCCTGCGAATTACCAATCTACAGAAACACTGACTTACACAGAGTTTTTTTTTTTTTTTTTGATCCTGCGTGAGTACTGGTTTATGAACACTGCCAATAAATGTCTGGATGGGGAGAATTCTCAGAAGAGGAACTAAGGCAAATCATTGGGGACATCAATATCGCCGAACGGAGAAATATAGCAGCTCTAAAGACGATTGGGGCTCAGGTGCAGCAGTCGATTATAGAATATAGCCCAGAAGGAAGCAAAGTTGGACCGCAACCGCGTTATTTACCATCCAGGATACAACAGATTGAAGAGCCGCTTATAGTGTTCGGGCCCCCGGAGAGGATCCGTATCGTTAAAAGAGACCTACTAAGTAGGGCAAAAAGGGAGTTAGCGGTGGTTCGTTCACTATTACAGTGTGAAGGGCCAAAGGAGGCGAATTTAAAGAAAGAAGAAGAATTGATATCGTCCATTAGAAACATCCGTAGAGAAAAACGGAGGAAAAAAGCAATGTCTAAGAATATGAGAATAATGAAGGAGGAAAAGTAAAACTTTTTTTTGTTTTGTTTTGAAAATAAAATTGTGTAATAATGTTAGATAAAACTCAGAAAGACGAGACAATTATTAATAATAATAGTAAAATTGTAACGTTAGATTTGGAGATTCTAATTTTAATCGTAGCAATACTAACATTGTTCTTACTTGTAAAATACTTAAAGCAATATATAAACAAAAAAGTTAGGAGTAACCAAATAAAGAATGAGCTGAATGTTTAAACAATGGAAGCGACGCTTTTTGCACTAGAGGTTTTAATAGACAATGCTAAGAAGAGCTTAGGAAAACCATACAAGACTGGGACGATTACAGCGAAACTTGAGGAGTTGACGAAAATACAATCAGAGGCGGAACGGATTTTATCATCAACTGAATATACGGACGAGGATAGAGCACACAGACTGAGTGATTTCAAGGTGCTTAAAACTGAATATATTGGACTGTTGGAACAACATAAAAGAAAGGGACTAGAGTTATTAGGACAGGAAACCAGTAAGGAAACACGGAAATTAGTGCTGGACCAAAGTGACAAGATGGACACGAAGGAATTGATAGAATATATGAAAATCATCCCGGTGTTCACGGGAGACCGAAAATTACTGGATAATTTCATATCAACGATCAAGCTAATAGATAGTACTTTATCGGACGGAAAGAAGATTAGTTTCTTTAACTTCGTTTACACTAATCGTATTGACACTAGGATCCAGAACAGGATCAGACAATTAGGAAGCCCCACTACTACTGAACAGGTACTGACACATTTAAAAACGATTTTTAAACCAAGAAGGACAGCGAACGGTATTCTTAACCAACTGACTGGACTTACACAAGGAGACCGTACCATAACGAGGTTTAGTGAATACATCGAGACACTAGTCGCAGAGTTAACAGAACTTCAAGTATCGAATCTAGGCGAGGAACAAAGGACAACTATATCCACCATGAATTACAACATCGCCTTCAATACATTCAAAAACGGATTGAACAACAGAAGTATAGTCCAGACCTTGGATGCAAGCAGAGTGAAAACGTTTCAAGAGGCAATATTACTGGCTGAGGAGGTGAGAACAAACAACGTAACTCACAAAACACTATTCCAGAAGGCCCAGAATAACCAAAATCAAAATAATAGAAACAGAAATTACAACGATAGACAACACCAAGACAACAAATACCCGAGCAACAATCGCAATGAGGGACGCGACAAAAGGAACAATGAGAACAATCGCGGGAACCCTAACAACAGTCGAATTAACCAATACAACAACAGAGGTCGCGACAACGGATATGGACGAAACCACAATGGAAATTATAGAAACAGAAATCAAGACAATACAGGATATAATCGGAACAACCAAAATGTCAACTGTGTGAACGACCAAGAGTGCAACGATTACAATAATGATTTTGACGATGAACAGGGAAACTACAAGGAGCCGGAGATGGTCGAGCAAAACTATTCTCCAGATGGCCAGGAAGACTAGAAACAAAACAAATTTTCCATATGTCGTCCAATTTTAAAAATTTCATTGAACTACATATTAAAGATGTCGATTTTAAACTGAAATTCTTATTAGACACTGGAGCAGACATCACCCTTGTTAAAGAAGATTTATTAAAGAATCATAAAGAAAACCCTCAAGATTATTGCCGTTTTACAGGCATAACAGACGAAGAAATCACCTCTATCGGGTCCACAGACATAATTATCACTTTTGATGGGACCAACTTGAAACATAAGGTACAACTGGTGCATGGAGATTTCCCAATTAAAGCGGACGGAATATTAGGAAGAGATTTCCTAACAAAGTATAAATGTAATATCGATTATGAGACTCATATCTTAAAAATAAACTATAATAACGATCAATTGGAAATACCAATAAGTAATGCAGCATCAAAAATCAACCTTGTAAAAATTCCACCAAGATCAGAAGACATTGTACCATTCCACATAGAACTAGAAGAGGATTCATTAGTCTGTAACAGAGAAATTGATAAGGGCATATTCCTTGCAAACACAATCCTACCCAAAGATGGAAACAAACACATAAAACTATTGAATACAACTGATAAAAATATAACTATTAGAAATTTAGAATTAAAAATACTCCCATTAACAAAATATGACATAATCAATATAAGCGGAAATAAAACACAGCACGACGAACAGAGATTCCAGCAAATACTGAAGAGTATTGATTTTGAAAATACGAATCAAGTTGAACAGAAACAACTGAAGGATATACTGAGGAACTACCAATCGATATTTCACCTGGAAGGAGAACAACTAACAACAAACAACTTCTACAAACAGGATATCCGATTGAATGACTCAACACCGGTCTATATAAGAAATTACAGATTACCTCACGCACACAAGGAGGAGATAGAGCGTCAGGTACAAGAACTATTAAAAGACGGTATTATAGAACCTTCAGTGAGTCCATACAATGCACCATTGCTACTCGTGCCTAAGAAAGGACAGACGGATTTAAGGAAGTGGAGACTAGTAGTAGACTTCAGACAGTTGAACAATAAGATAGTCAATGACAAATTTCCCCTTACGAGACTCGAGGACATACTCGACAAACTAGGGAGAGCTAAGTATTTTTCAACGCTTGATATGACTAGTTCATTTCATCAAATAGGACTGAAACCTGCGTCAAGACCATGCACAGCATTTTCTACACCAGATGGACATTACCAATATACAAGGCTACCTTTTGGATTAAAGATTTCTTCGAATAGTTTCCAAAGAATGTTAACTCTAGCATTATCAGGCTTAGAAGCTGAAGCATTTCTGTACGTGGATGATATAATCATATTTGGCTGTAGTTTAGACCACCACAATAAAAATTTGATAAAAGTACTAGACAGGATTAAGCAATACAATTTGAAATTAAATGCGAACAAATGCTCTTTTCTCAAGCCGGAGGTAATATATTTGGGGCATCTCATTACGGCTAATGGAATAAAACCTGATCCCAGTAAATTTGATGCGATAACTAAGTATCCAACCCCGACAAACGCAGACGAAGTACGCAGATTTGTGGCATTTTGTAACTACTACAGAAGGTTTATCAAAGATTTCGCACAAATCGCAAATTGCCTGAATGCAGTAGTAAAGAAAGGTGTGAAGTTCGAATGGACAGCTGAGCGGGATAAAGCTTTCAATACTTTGAAAACTAAACTAATTAACCCACCTATCTTACAATATCCGGATTTCGACAAGCCGTTCATTTTAACTACAGATGCCTCCGACTACGCTTTAGGAGCAGTCCTTTCACAAGAAAAACTCAGAGAAGATCTACCAATATCGTATGCTAGCAAAGTCCTTCAAAAACATGAAAAAAATAAATCAGTTATAGAAAAGGAACTTTTGGCAATACATTGGGGCATACAATTCTTCAGACCATATCTTTTCGGGAGGCGATTCACAGTAGTCACAGACCACAGACCTTTGGTATCTTTATTCTCACACAAAAATCCAAGTTCTAAATTAACAAGAATGAGAATAGAATTGGCTGATTATGACTTCGACATAGTTTACAAACAAGGAAAAAACAACACAAACGCTGATGCATTATCAAGAATAAAGATTGACTCCGATTTACTAAAGAACATGATTCCCACAAATGAGGACAAGACGGTAAAGAAAACGCTTGTCATAACAAGAAGCAAGACAAAACAACAGGAGCAAGAAGACAAAAATAAAAACATTGATAGCAAATTTAAACGACTTCGCATGTGGAATTGCACATCAATTAATGATATAAAAAAGGCGCGCAAACTAAAATTTGAAACAATCAAAACAAACACGAAAATGGTCAAAGTAGAACCAGATGACCTAAACAATGAAACACGAGTCTACTGTAGTGAAGTTTCATGTCGTTCCGACGATTTCATGGAGATGCTACGAAAAGAACTCAACAAAAGACTTGTTAAACGTCCCAATCATCAAGATGATTCGGAAGAACCACAGTCAATGAAAACTATCCAATACTGTCTAGAGAACAGTGATGATATATTTGAAATAATTCCACAAGAGGAATTTTTTAAAAAATTTAATGAGCTACCTGATGTAGCAAGCGACGTCACAATAATCACATACACGAAGCCTCGGCTTGTACAAAATCACCAAGATCAAATAAAACTAATAAAACAACATCATGAAACGCCATGCGGAGGTCATTTCGGAATAAGAAAGACCACACTGAAATTGAAACAACGGTATCTATGGAAGAACCTTGCACACATGGTTAAAGAATTTGTTAACACTTGCGACAAATGTCAACGGAACAAACAGATAAGACATACGAAGGAACCACTGACAATTACCGACACCCCTACACGAACTTTTGAAACAATGACAATTGACACTGTCGGACCTTTACCACCTTCAGAAGCATTCCGTTACATACTGACTACACAATGCGAATTGACTAAATTCATAATAGCATGCCCAATGGAAAACAAAGAGGCAAAGACAATCGCAAAGACTCTAGTGGAGAACGTCATATTGAGGTATGGGATATTCAATGCCCTAAAGTCAGATAGAGGAACAGAATTCATAAATGAGGTTTTAAGAGAGGTTTGCACACTTCTGAATATAGAACAAAAATTCTCAACCCCATACCACCACGAGACCCTAGGCACAGTGGAAAGGAACCATAGAGTATTGAATGAATATTTTCTATCTTTCGTAAACGACGAAAATTGGCATGAATGGTTACCATACTATTCATTCGCTTATAACACGACACCACATGTAGACACAGAATATAGTCCATTTGAATTAGTATACGGACGATTAGCAATATTACCAGGGGAGGAGGTAATGGCACATGGGAAAATTTATAATTACGACAATTATGCAAACGAAATGAAGGCAAGAATGAAATTTTCTCTGGAAAAGGCTAGATCATTTTTGGAGACAGTAAAATCTAGGCGACACATTCGGTCAGACCAGATTAGAAAGAGTTTAAAACTTTGTATAGGCGATTTAGTATTACTAAAGGTAGAAAATAGAAGGAAAAATATGGCACCATACTCAGGTCCATTTGAAATATTGAAGGTATTAGAACCAAACATACTTATAAGAATTAACGATAAGGAGAAATTAGTACATAAGAACAATGTCAAATTATATAAAACAAATTCAACTACAAATTAACAATATAAGCAAACATTTCATATATTTTTTTTTCTCTCTCCACGAACAATTTTATTGCACAATAATTAAGAAAACATAGCACTTAAGTAGAATATGATACCACTCTATAAAAAATACAATGACGAACAAATACAGAACCCGATCATTTTCTGAAAATCATGAAATAGCTTCACTATTGTATGATTTTTCTTAAGGGTGAGGGTGTAGTGTACTCACACATTTGTTCTTCAGTGTATTTCTGAAATAAACAAAACTCAGCTATTCTTCAGTTACCCTAATAAATACAAAGTACGGTTAATGTCGTTGACACTTGAGTTGACTGACTAAAGCGTCACTCGAATTGGATCAATCCATTTCTCGTCACACTTCACCGTTTTGGTTTCTTCCAGAGAACCGCTGACCCAAACATTTTTATGGAGCGCCGGCTCATGAGTGTAATTAGACACCGTATGGAATACTTTGAATATGTGCCGCGAAAAGTATCAGGCGCACAGATAATGTAGAGCAAGAACTGACCTAGGAAACTGAATAGTGGCTGAATAGAATTTATCTAGAATGTAAGCAATACTGTATTGATGTATAGATAATTAAGCGATATATACAATGTAAAAAGAAAGATGAAGACTAGGGTATATAAACCCAACATCTTCTCAAATAAAATCAGATTCATTTTGTTTTTGAAACCAAGAACGAAGAATTTCAATCATTGATAATCTCGGCAAGAGCCAAGCTAAATAAACCTAACAATTCACAAAGTTCAAGCCAATATTATCAAAAAGGGGTAACCTGACCAGAAAAAGGGCAGCGACTAAAAAGTTCACCCTTAGCACAAGCGATCAGCGTATTACAAATGTTTTTGGATTTCTTTCTGAAATATTTTTTGGATAACTTTGAATAGTTTTCATTCATTTGGCACTTACGTGTATTTTCCTGGTATTTTTAATACATTTAGCAAAGTTTTTACTTTTTTGGGTTTTACTTAATTCTCGCTTGGTTCAATATGCCTCTCACTCCACTTTCTTTATCAGAGCAACTGATGCTTTGGTAAAATTTGATGCGAACTTCAATACCCTACGGGATGAAGACCTCGACATATACTCCCTTGAAATACAGGTTTCACAAACGAAAACATTATGGAGTAATGTTAAGGACAGGTACGATAAGTGTCTTAGTCATCTCCAAACTGCTCAGGATGCGGAGAAGGAGGACATAGATTCTGCTGACAGCAAATATGATGTAGCGTATAGGGCATTTGTACGTGTCCTCGCTGCTATTAATAGGAAATTGGATGAACTTCGAGCTACGCTGAAGTCATCCCCTCCGACTTCGCCCCGTACTTCTACGGATACACATTCGATAGATCACTTGGATTCTCCTTCTGATCGATCGAAATCGATAAGGGAGCAGCAGGAGCAATGTGGGGGCAGCAATAGTATGGCTCACGGCCTTTCGTTGCCGCCATGGAAAACGTCAGTGTCTCATGGCCTACATTTAGGGATCTGTTTTCAGCGGTATACATTAATAACTCCCGCTTAAGTGACATTGAACGGCTATGTCATTTGATTAGGAAAACGAGCGGTGAGGCTCGCGAAATTGTATCCAAATTTCCAAACATTTGGAAAGCCTTGAAAGATGTGTATGATAACACTCGCATCTTGGTGAACAACCAGCTCAAGATGCTTTTAGATCTTCCGATCCTTGATAGCGAAAGTAGCTTATGTTTGAAAAATTTGCAACGCGGAATAAATGGATGTCTTTCTGCAATGTCCATTTATGACGTAGCCACGGATAGTTGGGATCCTATATTAGTTTTTTGTGTATTCAGCGATTGCCCAAAAGTAGTGTAACGTTATGGGAACAGAGTGTGAAGAATAAGTCTGAGGGTTCGGCTGTTGTAGCGAATCCTGCGGGGAGTTTGGTTCCGATCACACAGCATACTAATCCTCCATTTGTGAATCCTTCGCTGCCGTCAACTTCTTCTGGAGGTTCATCTGCTGCTATAAATAGACAGGTATATCATGCTTCGCAGGATAGAACTGTGTTATTAGGGACAGCGATGGTAAATATCGTACACCAAGGTACTTCGTACCCAGCTCGGGCTCTTATCGACCCGGCGTCAGAGGCTTCGTTCATTACGGAACGGTTGCAAAATCGCCTCAACATTCCGGCCAGTTCCACTCAGGCTAGAATATCGGGTGTAAATCAGTCATTCTCGGCTACTTCTCGCAAAATATGTTCGTTGTGTATAGGGTCTATTTTGGATACGGCGCTGTTGATGGAAACTAATGCCTTAGTTCTTCCGCATATTTCGGGCAACTTGCCATTTTTTTCAACGAAATCAGATGTGACTTCTCGTTTGCCAAATATTCGTTTGGCCGATACGCATCTTTTTGATTGTCGACCTGTGGACCTTTTACTGGGAGCAGATCTTTATCCGAGAATTCTCTTGGAAGGAACTCTTCAAAACGTATTAGGTTCATTGATCGCGCAAAACACAGTCTTTGGCTGGATCATTACTGGTCCCGTTTTCTCTTCTTACATTCGAGTTTTTTCTACCACCATTGAGTTCGCCGAAGAAGATAATCTTAACAAGAATCTTCTTCGATTTTGGGAACTTGAGGAGACCCCGAGAAGGTCTATGTTTTCTCCTTCGGACAAATTTTGTGAAGACAATTATAAACTGACGACCCGTAGAGATTCGGAGGGGAGATATATTGTTACACTTCCCATTAAATCTGAATTCTGCGGACAACTACGACAATTTCTGCGCAACGAGGCCTCTCTCCTGAGAAAACCACATATCAAGACAGTTTATGACGGGGTGGTAAGGGAATATTTGGACTTGAACCATATGAGGCCAGTTTCAGCCCCTTCTTCGGCAACCCCCACAGTATGTTACTTGCCTCATCATCCGGTAATTAACCCGGATAAAAAGACTACCAAACTTCGAGTGGTTTTTAACGCCTCAAATAAAACATCAAATCGGAAGAGTTTTAACGATATTCTTCATATAGGTCCGACCTTACAATTAGATCTAGTTCTCCTCATTCTGAGGTGGAGACTATTTAGATTCGCTTTCAACTGCGATATTACTCAGATGTACCGCCAGATTAGAGTCGATTCGGCCCATACTCCTCTGCAGAGAATACTCTTAAGGGATTCTCCTAAAAAGATTGTTCAAGATTATGAGCTGCAGACGGTGACCTTTGGAGTTAACTGTGCTCCATATCTAGCCATACGGACGTTATTACAACTGGCCGATGACTCTGAAGACGAATTTCCCCATGCTGCACACATTCTAAGAAAGTGCATGTACGTTGACGACGTTTTAACGGGTTACCATGATCTGGAGACTGCATTGACCTCTCGTGATCAATTAATTTCAGCTTTGTCTTCTGCGAAATTCGAATTGAGGAAATGGACGTCGAATGACCGGACTATTTTAGAATGTTTTCCTACGAAACATTTAGTCGATGCGAAGCTTCTCACTTTCGTGGAAGCTAGTAGTTCTAAGCCTTTAGGCATTCGTTGGAATGCTCAGTTAGATGTATTCTATTTCAGTATGACTCCTCTATAGCTAAAATCTAACTATACAAAACGGGAAGTGTTGTCCACTATTGCGAGATTGTTCGATCCTGTAGGTTGGTTAGGCCCGGTGATAGTACTGGCAAAGATAATTATGCAGCGAATTTGGCTGAACAATATTGGGTAGGATGATTCACTTCCGTCTACGACGGAACTTGAATGGCAGAGGTTTGTTGATAACTACCAGGAAGTGAATTCCATTTAGATTCCTCGGTGGGTTCGATATTCTCCCAGTTGTTCAGCTGAACTTCATGTTTTTTCTGATGCTTCAGAAAAGGCATACGCGGGGGTGGTCTACATTCGAATTGTAGCACCGAATGGGGATATTACTACTCATTTACTTTCGGGTAAAACGAAAGTTGCCCCACTTAAATCAATTTCTTTGCCACGTTTAGAACTTTGTGGCGCTGTGTTTGCGTCCGAGTTGTTGAAAACCATCATGAGGGAAATAGATATAGATCTTCAAAGAGTTTATTGTTGGATTGATTCTACGATCGTCCTTTCTTGGCTTAGGAAAACTCCCTGCACGTGGACTACATTTGTTGCTAATCGTGTATGCAGGATTCAGGAGAATGTAGGTGGCCACAATTGGTATCACGTGCGGTCTGAGGATAACCCTGCTGATCTAGGTAGCCGCGGGCTTTCGCCTGCAGAGCTAGCCACGTCTCAGATTTGGTGGCATGGACCACAATGGCTCCGCTTAGATAGCGCTCAATGGGATATTAGGGATTTAGCTCCTCTCGACACCGATATTGAATTACGTGCTGTCAAGAGTCATGTATCGTTCTTTACGAACTATGAGGATATCCTTGAAAGATTTTCGTCTTGGGATAGAGCTTTACGTGTTGTGGCATATATCTTTCGATATTTTTATAGAACTCATCCTTCTCATAGGGGTCATAATCTTTTCCGAGATTCGACTATTTCGAGTTCTGAGCTGAAAGCCGTCAGGCTACGTCTGGCTTCACTGGCTCAGAAGGCATTAATCGCGGATGAATATGTTTGTTTGTTGCAAAAAAGACCATTAGATCGTAAGAGTTCGCTCTTGCCGCTAAATCCATTCCTGGATGAAGCGGGGGTCATGCGGCTACACGGGAGACTGGTTAGATCGCCCAGTCTGTCATATTCCGAGCAACATCCAATTATTTTGCCTTATGCTAGTAGATTTGCTCAGCTCTTAGTACAGTTTGTTCATGTGATAACTATTCATGGTGGAAACCAATTAATGCTTCGCATTCTGCGTATTGAATATTGGATTCCACGTCTGACTTCTTTAGTCAGAACGACCATCAATCGTTGCAAACGCTGCTGGTTAGACAGAAGACGATCTTGCACTCAAATTATGGCCGCTCTTCCTCCGGAGAGAACTGTTATCACAAGGCCCTTTGTCACTACTGGCGTAGATTTTGCGGGTCCTTTCGAAGTTAAATCTTTTACTGGTAGGGCATGTAGAATTACAAAAGGTTACGTTTGCGTCTTCGTTTGCTTTTCTACGAAAGCAATACACATCGAGGCTACTTCAGATTTGTCAACGACAACCTTTTTAGCCGCATTTCATAGATTTATTTCTCGTCGTGGTTGTCCAAAATCGATATTTTCGGACAACGGCACTAATTTCGTTGGTGCTTCTAGGGAATTGGAACGGGATTTCAAGTGTGTGCTTCGTGAGAGTCGAGATCAGGTTTGTTCCGCATTCCAGTATCAAGAACTTTCATGGCAGTTCATTCCTGCCGGAGCCCCTCATATGGGTGGGCTTTGGGAAGCTGCTGTGAAAAGCTTTAAGCTGCATTTCCGCAAGCAAGCACAAAACTTCAAATATACGTTTGAAGAATTTTCAACGGTTCTTTCCAGAATCGAAGCTTGTTTGAATTCCCGTCCTCTGTGTCCTATGTCTGACAATCCACATGATCCGGTGGCGCTTACGCCGGGTCACTTTCTGATAGGGTCGCCGATCCTGGCTCCACCGGAGCCGGTCATAGAAGAAGCGCCATTGCACATCGTGAATCGATTTAGGAAAATTAAGGCTTTAACTCAGCAATTCTGCCTACGGTGGAAAGACGAGTATCTAAAAAGTTTGCATAAAAGATATAAATGGAAATTTCCGCAGCGCGATGTTCAAATAGGCGATTTAGTTGTTATTCGAGACGAACAACTGCCTCCCACTTCGTGGAAATTAGGCCGGGTAAATAACGTCCATCCGGGTATCGACGGTAGCGTTAGAGTCGCGGATATTCGAACGGGAAACGGTGTTGTAAGACGACCTATAGTAAAGCTGGTCAATTTGACCCATTAATTTAAAGCGTTTTCGTTATACTATCGCGCCATTTCTATTTTCGTAGAACAATGGAAAGCATCCATGGTAACGGCTCCGAATGAGTCGGTTCCAGCTATCGAGCAGGCCCCTGACGTCGGGATAACCCCAGTCGTCGCGCCCTTTCAGGGTGTCGTACCGGCGCTCTCAGTTGTCCCGCCGCCGGGGGTTGATTCAGCTCCTGCTGATGTCACGGCGTCTAACGTTCCGGGCTCGAATAGTCGTCGTCCTAAACCGTCGTGTGTGGCTTGCAAGAGGAAGCACCATTTGCGTGATTGCGAGAAGTTTAGGGGAATGAAGCTGGAGAGGAAGCTGCGCATGGTTGTTCTGCATCGGGTTTGCTCCAATTGTCTTGGTGCTTCCCATGAGCGTGGAGGTTGCAGATCCATCTGAGGTATAAGAAATGCGGCAGGGACCATCATACCCTATTGCACTCCTCTCCAGCCACTGATAGCTCAAACGGACTACGTCCTAATAAGTCAAAATCGAGCGCCCCTAAACCTAGACCTAGTCCTTCTCGTCCGTCCGTCGCATCGTGTCCACCCATTGCCGCCTCTCGGAAAAATGGCTTACGGCCGTCGGATGCTTCGCGTCCCACCAATGTTGCTGCGTCAGTACCAATAATGGGCATTCAGCCCATAGTTACGCTTGCACTCCTCTCCAGCCACTGATAGCTCAAACGGACTACGTCCTAATAAGTCAAAATCGAGCGCCCCTAAACCTAGACCTAGTCCTTCTCGTCCGTCCGTCGCATCGTGTCCACCCATTGCCGCCTCTCGGAAAAATGGCTTACGGCCGTCGGATGCTTCGCGTCCCACCAATGTTGCTGCGTCAGTGCCAATAATGGGCATTCAGCCCATAGTTACGCTAGGGCCCACGATGGTCATTCAGTTGAAGTTGCCGAATCGATTGATTCCGATCAGGGCTGTCCTGGATCCCTGCGTGGGGCATAGTCTGGTGTGTAGAACTTTGGTCCAAAAACTTCAGCTAAGCTCTGCCGCGGTAAACCAGGACTTTTTCTGTCGGATGACGGCCGTTTCGTCGTATGACGCAGCAGCTGGTTTTTTCGGCAAGGGTGACCGATTTGACGCGTGTGGTGACTCCGTCGGAGTCTGCAGCGGATAGTGTCCGGGAACACTTTATGGGGCTCCAATTAGCCGATCCCCAGTTCTTTCGTGCGGGACATATCGGCCTAGTACTGGGTCCCGCGGTGTACCCTAGAGTTATGCGCACACAGATATATTCGAGTCCCGGTTTTCCATGGGCACAACTCACCATGTTTGGCTGGGTCCTATCAGGTCCATGTCCATAGTTAGGGTAGGAGTAGGACCACATCAAGGCTGGCCTTACGGGTCGTCGACGTCTATGGTGTGGTCAGCTGTACTTATGGTCTCTACGAGCTGTGGTACTGCGAATCTGGGCTCTACGAGCTATATAGGGTTATTGTTAATTAGTATGTAAGAAAAATGAAATTGAAAATATATGCTCATAAAACTGACAACTACCCCTTTTATTTGCCTTATCAATAAGTGAATATACATATTTATATTACATTAGGGTTTGATTGAAATTGTTTAACTTTCTTTACAACATAGCGGGATGTTGCAAGGCGGGCGGCAATGTTTAATTACAAATGTTGTCATTCTCAACTTCCACCTTTTCTTGGTGTGCGGCCTACGGTCAAATGGCATTCCTTTATTTATTCCCCTACGTTAGATTTTGTCTACTACTTTCTTCATTGTGATATTACGCACAAAAAGAGTAGTAACACCTTCTAACGAGTAGCGAATGCACTGAGAGCCGCCTTTCTCCATCTAAGCTTTGCTTTAGTTTTACTCGTTATTGTAAATCTCTTGTTCATTGGATTTCGTCCATACAACACCCTCACAAACTTTTGTACAAAAGGTAATATTGTTTACGACAATAAATTGACTTGAGTTTTATTTGAAAATATTAAATTTTCGTATTTTTATTTATTTTCATCCTTGCTACGCAAACAGTTGCAATAGTATGAGCAGACATGTCCTTAAGAGCTACTGCTGCCTCTGACACGACAAACAATTTCGGGACCAACTCAAAATCTGCTTCTTCATTCCAGGCCACACATACTTGTTACAACATAACAATGTTGTCGATGTATCCACCTGAACATAAATAGAAACCAAATCGAAATGAACAATTTGTAATTTTAAAGCATTATTTCCCTCCAAAATGGTTTTTAACTCTTCATCAGTTTCTTCCGCAGACTGTAGCAAATCCATAGATATAGTCGTCGGCATTGATATCGCATTCAGTCGCGACAGTGCTTCGTAGACTGTGTTCTCCGCACCGGACAAATAAATGATTTCGGTCGTGAACTGCGAAATTAAATCAAGGTGTCTTAATTGTCGGGGTGATGCCTTTACCGGTCTTTATGAGAAAACGTAAGTCAGCGGTTTATGATCCGTTTTGATCGCCGCTGTCGCCAACCGAATTGACTGACGACAGCCCAACTAGTTTTCCGCATTGGGAATCCATCGCGAACAAGTTGGTTTACAATGTTGAGCTGCATCTCCAAATTTATCGTGATACCAACATAACTGGACTTCAGTCGGATTTTGCGAGTTAGTACTGCGTTGTGAATTGTTGCTTGAGCGGTTTCGAGATCTGGATCGTTGACGTCTAATTATGCCTTTATTGTTGCACTATAGTTGCATTTTATCGACTTTATCTGATAGCTTGACAAACATCAGCCAATGACATCTGAAGATACTGCACGTCGAAACGTGAAGATACTGCACTTATAGCGTTGAGATTGGCATCTAACATTTTGTCAGCCATCTTAGCAAGTTTATCCAAATCCTCTTCTTCCCATACAGTCAAAAAAGGACAGGATGAAACTTCGCTGTTGAATGACCTTCACTGCTTGGGCCAACAGAATTTGTCGGTACAGGTATTTCACGATGAAATCTGCAAAATAAGGTCAGCCTTATTTAGTGTTGTGGACAGGGCTAGGGATGAAGTAGTCGTGACTGAATCTAAGAAAATTTGCACTCTAGAACATGCCTAAAAATGTTCCTCACGGGGCTAAGGGGACCCTTGGGATCGGCGGTCAGGTCGATGATACCACCCACGCTTGATTTAGCTCTGGAATATGCTACAGAGGAAAGGGACATTTACTTCCGGGAAAGCAGAGCGAGACAGGGGAAAGATTCTGGTCCTCAGAGGACACGTGGTCAGGGTAATAACCAACAAGGTGGACGTTCTAACCAGTATCAGGATCGAAATACATCATATCAACAACAGCGGGGGCCAGAATAACGGTAACTCGCAATCTCGACGGTACAACCCCTTCGGACAAGGTACATCGACAAATTCAATTGAACGTTCGGACGTTAGGAGCACACAAACCTCATTCTCCAGTGGTCCGGATACTTCTGGACAGTCCTTTCGCCAGAATCGTCAGATGAATAGTATTGAAGCGAATACAGTTCCGGTGGAACTTCCACAGGATTTTTTTAACATAGATGCGGAGACAAATTTTCAGGTAACCGCCTCGATAGACCCACCGGGTACGTAAATACTCGGCGGCTGGGTTCCTCGCTTCCATATATCCTCATTCAGTCGGATTTTGCGAGTTATTACTGCGTTGTGAATTGTTGCTTGAGCGGTTTCGAGATCTGGATCGTTGACGTCTAATTATGCCCTTATTGTTGCACTGTAGTTGCATTTTATCGACTTTATCTGATAGCTTGACAAACATCAGCCAATGACATCTGAAGATACTGCACTTATAGCGTTGAGATTGGCATCTAACATTTTGTCAGTATTAACTTCTCGTTGCAACGCCTCCATTTGCTTTAGAAGAGTCCCGGGTTTGTTATGTTGTCGTTATCGCTTTCAAAAAACTGTATTTCTTCACCACCAGACGAATCTTCTTTGTTAACTGTACTTCGTTGCCTTAAATTGTACGGCTGTCTCTTCATAAGCAAAATCAGTTTTGCTTGTACAAAAATTTGCTGAAGCCCAATAAACGTTGAATATCTATTTAAAAATGTTGCCGCTGCGCTGCTGTTCAAAAAAAGTTTTTTGCTACGCCGCCCTCAAAATTCTGCTGCGTCGTTTCCAAAAAGAGATGTAAGCTGCATTGCAAAATTCTTTGAATTGATGTCAAACTCCTTTTTCCAGAATTTACGTAAAATACGAGGTCACCAATATAGCTATTAGGTAATAAAACACATATATTTAATACTTAACAACTATTTAAATTATTTTATTTTGTTCAAAGTCAATTTAACAATTGATTTAAAGAGAGATCAGAATTCTACAGCTGTAGCAGCAAAAACCGTCCGAGGAATTAGTTTTTGCTTTCGTCTGTCTGTCCTTGAAGCCACGTTGCCAGATCGTTAGAGCACATTCGGTGCAGCTACAAGTATACCCCGCAATACACCACTTAGACCACCAGAGCTGTTGGCGCTTAATTGTTATCGATCATATTTCACGGGTATAGGAACGAGAACTCAAGTGCATGGAGTTCTCATTACCACATTGCAGCGTCAACCGAATTATTGTGACCGAGTTGCGGCGGCCGTGTTTATGTTGACGTGGCATATTGTGTCACTGTCGATTCTGGGTTGCTTATGTATTTGGGTATTTGAGTGTATGTACGCTTCATTCTTTGTTCTTCGGTCATATACATATGTGTTAAGATGCTATGTACGTATTTTATGTAAACGTATGTAGGATTTTAATCGTATATAATCTTTGAAATAAAATATTAGTTCGTCTCTGACTTGGAAAAGAAGAACATCGGTCTTTAATTTGGAAGAAAGCAAAGAAGTGTTTATAGGAAGAATGTGTTATGAAAACAGAAGTATTCAAAGTAAAGAAATAAGTGTTCAAGCTATGTATATCCTGAAGAAAAGAAGTGTTACCTAGGCCAAGACTGGTGACTGGCGCAGCCGGTCCTTGAAAGGAAGCAACAACACCAGCAGAAGCAACAACACCCGCAGAAGCAACAACGTTATCAACAACACCAGCAACAGCACCATCAATAACAGCAGCAACAACATCAGCCCAACTATTAACCCCACATCGATTTATGATTCCTCACGTATCCCGGACCCTTTCAAATATTTGCCAACCTTTGACGGCACTCCAAGATTTGTAAATGACTTCATCACTAACGTGGAGGAAACCTTATTACTTATAAGGGGTGTCGATCAAGCTCCTTATGGGCAGATGCTTTTGCGCTATGTCCCAATAAGATCTTAGGCAAAGCTAATGAGACCTTGATTGAATGCAATATTGGGATGAATTGGGATGAAATTAAAGCTCACTTGTTATTTAAGTTCACTGACAGGAAGGATGAAACTTCGCTGTTGAATGACCTTCACTTCTTGGGCCAACAGAATTTGTCGGTACAGGTATTTCACGATGAAATCTGCAAAATAAGGTCAGCCTTATTTAGTGTTGTGGACAGGGCTAGGGATGAAGTAGTCGTGACTGAATCTAAGAAAATTTGTACTCTAGAACATGCCTAAAAATGTTCCTCACGGGGCTAAGGGGACCCTTGGGAAAGGAGAGCGAGACAGGGGAATGATTCTGGTCCTCAGAGGACACGTGGTCAAGGTAATAACCAACAAGGTGACGTTCTAACCAGTATCAGGATCGAAATACATCATATCAACAACAGCGGGGCCAGAATAACGGTAACTCGCAATCTCGACGGTCCAACCCCTTCGGACAAGGTACATCGACAACTTCAATTGAACGTTCGGACGTTAGGAGCACACAAACCTCATTCTCCAATGGTCCGGGTACTTCTGGACAGTCCTTTCGCCAGAATCGTCAGATGAATAGTATTGAAGCGAATACAGTTCCGGTGGAACTTCCACAGGATTTTTTAACATAGATGCGGAGACAAATTTTCAGGTAACCGCCTCGATAGACCCACCGGGTACGTAAATACTCGGCGGCTGGGTTCCTCGCTTCCATATATCCTCATTACTTCACCGTTCGGTCGTCCACTAAGATTTCATTTGGATACGGGTTCAACTAACTCCTTTATTAAACCATCATTTGTACCCAATTCGGAGCGTTCGACCCTACCTGAACCAGTTACAATAACAACAGATCTCAACAAACACAAGCTCGATGAGCGGAAGGGAACCTGACGTTCTTACTTTTTGATTTTCATTCTTTCTTCGACGGCCTTGTGGGGATGGACATACTGAAGAAGTTAAGGGCAGCCATTGATCTGGACGCGGAGGATGAGAAGAATATTAAAGCGGAGCTGCAAACGATTGAGGAAGAAGGGCAATCTCTTGCTGATTATATTGGTAGGTAGCAGGAAATCATGAATGACTTCCTCAGCAATGCACAAAATACTATTACTAAAGGAATTGGGGAGGAGTATCGCGCCGTTCGTATGTTAGCACATGCGAATAGGCTCAACTACAACATGGATATGATCTATAATCACCTATGTGATATTGGAGAAAGCATGTTGCTAGCAAAGTTAGAAATAATCCCAAGGATCATTATGGGGACCAAAGAAATCAGCGAGGTTATAGGGATCTTAGAGGAACAAAATATTTCAATGCTGTCAGAGGAACATGTATATAGTTTCCGTAACTGTTCGGTACATATTATTATCAACCATCAAAACTCGACTCACCTTGTTTACGGAACCTACTATCTAATTCATATCCCATCTGCGACACGAGGGATGTGGGAGATGATGAAGAGGTTTTCAACCGGAAAAACAGTTTGTATTTATTTTTAACGCAAACGAAGTGGAAGTGCTGTCTGATTGTGGGAGTCAACCGGTCATCAACGGGTCGGTGGTGGTACATTACAGTAACTGTTCAATCAACATTAACTGGTTGCCTTTCGTGGATTCGGACATCGTAGAAGTCGACCACGTAGCTATCATTATACCAGAACCCATAAATTTCGAAACCAATAACACAGTAGAGAAGCTTAATTTACGTAAACTGAACTTTGCACACATCCATAACCAATCTGACTTACAGAGGCTCAAGAGCTTAGCCTCCAATCACATTTTTGCTATCTACACAGCGATGGCATTACTACTTGCCCTACTCGCAATCGTGGCGCGATTTCGTAGAAGGGAGGTGATTTTTGCCCAGCAATACCTGTGTGTTATGAAAAAGAAGTATTCAAAGTAAAGAAATAAGTGTTCAAGCTATGTACAAGGTGGCGCAAAAATAACCTTCCGATGTTTTTGGCTGTAATTTAAAAAAACAAATGAAAAACTTTGATTCTTCTTGTGGATTATTTTTGTTTGGTCTTTTAATTTTTTTTACATCAAGTCGAGAATATGATGTCATGTAAATGGCCGCCGCCACAGTTGATTGTCATTTGAGCCCTTTTTATGGCATTTTCCATTACTTTGGCCAAAACTTCCGCCGATAGGTCCTCACATTCTTGACGGATATTGTCTTTAAGAGCTGCAAGAGTCTGAGGCTTGTTGACATAAACCCGCGACTTCAAAAAGCCCCACAAATCAGGCGATCTTGCTGGCCAGTGCAAATCGACAAAACGGGAGATTAGGCGCTCGGGAAATGCATCCTTCAGCATATCGGTTGTGGCACGTGCAGTGTGTGCCGTTGCACCGTCCTGTTGGAACCACATGTTTTCCAATCCCAATTCATCAAGTTGCGGCAAAAAGAACTCGTTGATCATTGCTCTGCAGCGCTCACCATTCACAGTAACCGTTTGGCCCGCGACGTCTTCGAAGAAAAAAGGTCCGATGACTCCTCCAGCGAAAACAGCACACCATACAGTGACTTTGAGCGGTTGTAATGGCTCTTCGTGGGTTACACGCGGATTTTCAGAGCCCCAGAAGCGTAAATTTTGCTTATTTACGTACCCGCTAAGATGGAAATGGGCCTCATCACTCATGATTATTTTTGATGAAAAATCATCTTCCTGTTGATGGTGATTAAGGATGGCTTGAGCGTATGTTAGACGCGATTGGCGGTCAGCAGCTAACAGCTGATGCACCGTCTGGACTTTGTACGGAAACATCTTCAAATCTAGTACCAAAATTCACTGTAAAGACCGTCGACTGATACCCATTTGCGTGGCACGTCGTCTGGTCGATGTCGACGGCGCTTCCATGACATCCTCGGCTACAGCAGCAATATTCTCTGCAGAACGGCTACTCCGGGGTCTGCGACGCCTGGCAGAATCTCGTGTTGTGCCAGTATCTTCGAGGCGAGCGGCTAAACGTCGCAGTGTTTCACCAGAAGGCGTTGGACGGCTAGGAAATCTGCGACGAAATTCACGTTGTGCCAAAGTCACCGACCGATTATTTGTCAAATAAATAGTCACCAATATTCCGCGTTCTGGAGCAGAGTAGCGTAACATTGTTTATTAACGTGTATTTCGCATGTGTTTACTACACAAATGTCAAAACAGAACTGACATTAGGGGCCAATCGCAAAATTTATAGCATTTTCTGATAGAAGGATTACTTTTGCGCCACCTTGTATATCGTGAAGATAAGAAGTGTCACCTTGGCCAAGACTGGTGACTCGCTCAGTAGTGGAATAGTTTCGTTCTGCATCGCTGAGTAATCGGCTTGCATATTCGATTGGATGTTCCTCAGTGCCCTCCCCCTGGAGTAAAATCGCTCTCATTGCATATGCACAAGCATCAGTTTGAATGGAAAATGGCATATTGTCCACGGTCTGTTTTAATATTGGTGGCGTTGTCAATGTCATTTTCAGCTCGTTGAACGCACCTATTTCTGGCTTTGTCCATTTCCATACTGCCGATTTCTTCGTAAGCTTTGCCAATGGTCTAGCTTTTTCGTAGTTGCTAACGTAATATTGGTACCATGAACACGTTTGTGTAAAAGAAATAAGCTCCTTAACGTTTCTGGGATGTTTTCGGTTCTTTATCGCCTGTACCTTTTCATCATCTACGTCTATACCTTCAGACGTCAGGACATGTCCAAGAAATTTAACACTTGAGCAACAAAATTTGCATTTTTGGTTATTCAGACTTAGCTGGAACATAAATAATCTTTCAAGAACAGCATTCAAGTCATTAAAATGTTTCTTAAAAATTTCCGAACAAATAATTATATCGTCCAAGTAGGCCAAAATGCATATCTCCGAAATGCCAGACTTAAATCGATTTATTAGCCTCGGGAAAGAAGCGGGTGCATTCCTCAATCCGAATGGCATTCTTTTAAAACGGAAGGTCCCAAATGGAGTAATCAGACAAGTTTTGTCACGGTCTTCTAAAGAAACTTTCACCTGATAATAACCACTTTGCAGATCTAGAGTGGTCATATACTTTGTGCTTTTGGCGGCGTGTAGCAAGTCATCCATTCGCGGCAACGGGTCTGTCCGGTATTGTTATGGCATTCAGCTTCCGGTAATCTACGCACACACGAATCGAACCATCTCTCTTGGGTACTATAACTACGGGAGCAGACTCGCATTCCTCTATTATGTCATTTTCCTGCATAGCTTCGATCTCATGTTTTAATTCTCGTGCCTTGGCAAACGAAAGACGATATGGCGGTGAAAAAATCGGTTTATGTTCTCCGGTGTTAATTTTATGGACAACATATGGTGTAAGGTCTTCCGAACGTCCGAACACAATTTTATGTTTTTTCAATAGCTCATCCAACTGTTGTCTCTCCTTGTCATCCAAATTAATAGCATCAGACGGTTTCAAAATTTGGCATAAAAATTGGTTCGTCGTTGTCTACCTGTATATTATAAGTAACACCAGGAAACAAATCGCGGTACATTTTTCTGTCTGGGGTCGCCATCTCATCAGTAAAAGAATCTCTGAAGATCGCGTGGATCGAATGTGGGGAGTAATCAGAGTTCATAACGTAGTCAGGACCAGTAGACTCAAAATCAGCAATGTAAACTTTGTGCGGTCGTGTAGGCGTTCTGAATAGAGGTTCATTCTGTTTTGCTGCCGCTTTCGTTATTCCGGGCTCTGGTATCCTTTTCGCCACGCTAATGGTCTCGAGCAAATTCAAACCAACAGGCCATTCCTCAGCAAAATAAAAAACTTGTTCTGGGCAATTTTCGAAGTGCCATGATCGCTGTCCCATACTAATAACAATCTCGGCTTCTTCCATGAAATCTGAACAGAGTAGAGTTAAATTGGATTCGCCCTCTGGGAATACCAAAAAATTTATGTTTAGGCATCTGTAAATATTTTACACGTGGTGGTCAGAAAATCTCTGATACTCGACGAGCCATCTGCCAGAGTTGCATGACAACGAATTTGCTCAAATTTGCACCTCTTGAACTTCATTATTCGCCTCAAGTTCGCACTTGTTATGCTTGTCTTCGCACAACAATCAAAAAAGCCTGTCCTGGAACACCAAACATTTCCACATTAACCATCGGTATGTCACGTCCTGTACATAAGCCCAGTGCGTTAAATGTAACATTTAAGGGAGTGCCACCATTACGTTGTTTGTTACAGTTAGGGCACTTAGCACGGACAACACCGGGAGCACTGCATCCGTAGCATGCATATTTGGATTATATAACAATAGGCTCAATTGCAGCCGGTGTCTGTTTAGCTAAAGCATCCCTCTTCTTGAAGCAGTCTTCCTCAATGTGACATTTTCTGCGACAAAATCTGCATTTCAACACAACCTTTTCTGAACCGTTAGCGACGTTTTCCACTTTTCCATCGGATATACGCTCTGCCAAAACATGTTCTGCCTCCCTTGCCTCAGTCAGCAGTTCCTCGAATGTCTTGATTTTGTGGCGAAAAATGCGTTCTCTGATTTGTGAGTGCAACAAACCAAACATCATATCAATCTGATCTGTCTCTGCCGGACATTGCGGCAATCTTGAAAACAGCGCTCTCTTTTTGCGAATAAAAGAATCCGTTGGTTCGGACATTTGTTGTTTTGTTTCGTTTATCTCTGCGTAAATGCGCCATGCCGGCTTTGGAGGTGAGAACGATTCTCTCAACATGCGAATGACGTCATCAAATTCTGCGTATACCCAAAGTAAAATTATTCAGACCTTCACCGGGAAAATAAGGCACAGCGTCTTCAAAATGGTCTGTATTCTCAGCCACGATTAACCAATCAACTCCAAGTTATCTTCCAGAAAGGGAAATTAATCGATCCGTATAGACGGTCGCCACAATCGGTTCGTATAACTGGCAATTCGTTGTCATAGGAAAAAAATACGGGAGTCAATTCCGTAACCACGCTAATCCGACCAATTCCAAATAATCTTCCAGAAAGGGAAATCAATAGATCCGTGTAGACGGTAACCACAATCGGTTAGTATAACTGGAAATCCTTTGCATAGAAAAAAATTATGGGCGTTTATCCGGGCCTCTCAGTTGTGCGTCAATTTTGTAGCCTTTCTTAATAAAACGTCGTTGTTTTGAAAAATATTACAAAAATTGTATCAGCTTCTTTATTGTCTGTAAATAAGAATGAATAACACACTCCGTTAGGCACGGTTAAAGGGAGGGAGCAACAAGAAGAGAGGCTGTCGTTTTCCAATATACAACTATTCTTGCTTACTCACAACTACCAACGAACGACACACAAACAGCCGACGCTAGTTGCGGTCTAGAAGTTTGTGATGCTGATCCGTTGGTACAGTGCCAACCGCTTCAACCGATCTGTAAAAAAGAATGAACAATCTTCGTCGGTGCATCCGAATTTATACCCTCCATTCAAGAGCTTAACGATACAACGTCGTTCAAAAGCACAAAAACATTCAGCTTTCGACGAAGAGTGTTTTACAAACAACCACCATTATACATTGAGTACGAATATGAAAAAAAGAGAGTGAGAATTATAAATGAGTGACCGAGAAAAATGGGAGATCGTTAGTGCTGCTCTTCTAATGAATATCATGATTACCAAACAAATAAACAAAACGATTGCTGGTATTACAAAACGAATGAATGAATATGAATAAAGTAAATTAGATAACAAAATAATGTGTACTAATATGTATTAAATAATAATCGCTCAAGACTTTTATTCGTTATCTATCATTTCTGTAACTATATCATCAAGTTCCAGAACGTGTTTACGGGGTTGACATCTAATGCTACTTATAAAAGGATCTGACGATACTAGAAGTCGATGAAAAACATCTGTATTTGTTGCAACTCTATCACACTTTCTCGAAAACTTTAATCTATAATTTCTATAATCTTTTTCTATATCTTTTTGTAATTTTTTTAAATTAAAAATTTCATGAATTTGGAGACAAATTTTACGATTTTATAAAAGATTATTAATTATTTAAAATTTTTTTAATTTTAATTGATAGCATGGAGTCTTACCTTTCATTATATTATAGCGAAATACATGAAACATAAACTGGTCTGGATCAGCTTACTTTTCTCCGGTCGGCGTGCTCAATGAGGATATTGACAATGATCCAGTCCACTACAACATACCACGCTTCTATGTTAAAACGGCATCTGGCTGTCATAGAGGCTAATATAAAAAAATAAAAACGATATAAAATTAATTTATATTAATAATATTAAAAACATGAGCGCCGCTCATAACGATAGTATTTAAAAAACAACTAACATTAATAACCAAAGAAAATACGTTTCTGAGCAAACGCTTCGTTTACCAAAAAGTATACATATTTACATTTACTATCCTGTGATATACCATATTTCTATACATATGTGCATAAATATATACACACTCATTCATCGTAGATTTTATACTATCTTATACCGTACTATTTTATACCGTCTGAAAACAAAAAATGTTTATTTTAAATATTATACTCATATGGTATTAATGCTGTTTTTTCTTTGGTGCTTCTGTTGTTTTTGGTGGGGTTGCTGTTGTCGTTGCTGCTGTGTGTAATGATTGGTCATCGAAGTACAGATGAGCATGTGAACTGTCAATCATAAAAGGATTAAATTAATAATGACGAAAGAAACTACCTTGTTATAATTGTACGTTTTTCGGTTATCCCCAAACACGAACTAGCAACCGATACCAGAGGCCGGCTGCCGGTTTCATTACTAAAGACAAAAGATGTCCCAGCACCACTGGACGGAGATCCAAACGTTGCTGTGCGTAGTGCAGAAATACCACTGCTGCCGAAAACATTTACGGCACCACTTGTCGAGACTGCATAATGTTGCTCCGAAATGTAACTAAAATTGATATTAATAAATAAAAAGATTAATCAATCCTCATTTTGCGAGTAAAAATAAATAAATTTTTATTTCACCATATTAAAAAGATTTACAAAGTTGAATTCGGTATTTTTACACAAGTTTTTTTCTGAGTGTAAGATTCTTGTATGATTTCTCACATTTTTTCTTTGCGTGAATAAAATGCTTAAAATAATATATTTATAATAATTTTGTACATTTGGACGACTTACCTTGTTGAAGAAGACAAATTTAATAAAATGTTATTCTGTTGTTGCCAGATTGTCTTGCGAAATCATACGCACATTTTTATATCTTTACAAGATTCTGCTGTAAAATTCATGAAATTGACAACTTACATATTCACACTTACACCATTATCCGACTAACTAATTAATTTTAACAAACAAACTTGTGTAAAAGCTACAAATTTCTAAATTGGAAAAAGGACATGGTGGAATATTTTAAGGTACATAGGCAATGAATACCTACCAAGTAAACTTATTTATTTATACAAAAGAAGCACATGTGTAATTTACATATGAACGAGGGAACTTTAGCATTTACTTGTATGACTTCTGTCAACTCTATCATCAACAAAATACTTTTGTTTCAGAACGGTATACAACACAAACCCATATTGTTGCTGTTAAATCATCGCAACAGACCACCAAAAACAATAGAAGCATCAAAGAAAAACAGTATAATATTTAAAATAAACATTTTTTGTTTCCAGATGGAAGAAAAAAAAGTTAATTAAGTCATCATCGTTTTTATTTGGGTGGGAAATAGAAAATCAATGAAAAAATTTAGTTCTTTCATATTATTAAATTTAGTTAAAAACATTCCAAATTAGATAAATGAAACATGGCGTTATTTCTTTATTTTTAAATACTGATAAATGCAAATTGTTTAAGAGAACAAAGTGCTTTGAAATACAGCCAAAACATACAAGGCAATTTTACACAAGTTTTGTTGTATAACTGGCAGTAGTTTTTTTGATAGCAAATTACCCAAGTGTTCTGTATGAGTTGCCAAAGAACTTATAAAGTTGTATTTCACCTAAGAAACGTATGTAAATTGTATGCTTCTCTTGTATGATTTCTCACATATTTTTCTTTGCGTGTATTTTTTGACAGCTCTGACGATTTGTAGGATAGTCTAATTGGGCCTTTAGCTGCATGTTGAACAGCTGTCAGATGAGAAAATATGGCAACCTCAGCATATAATCAGTGCTTTTTTAATTGGCGGTATTCGCCGGCGTGTTTTAGTTCTCCGTTTGTAGTGTTTTAAAAATTCTTATTGCAAAGTATGGAAGGTAAGGCATTTTTAAGTTGATGTAAACATTTTGATTATAATTTTTTATTTTTTGTATTGAAGGCATTCCTGATGATATGTGGTCGCCATTTAAGCAACTCTACAGAGTTATCGAACAGACAATCCTCAATCCAAATGAAGCATCGATATCTAATTTAGAAGTTTGTCTTAAACGTCATAAACAAATTTTTGTAAATCTTCTGCGAAATCCTGTATGTGTAAAATTTTTTAAATTTGTAATTTTTGCTAATAGATTATTCCAATCAATTCCAGCCTAAAAACGATGGCAATCGCTCCCAGCTTCGTTCGTATGTCACGCAAGGTGTTCCTGTTACAGGAAGTGGCAGAGCATTGCCGTTGTCGAAAGACCTTGTTGATGAATGTATAATAATATCAGATATGTTCGATTTAGACGAGTTTTTGGCCCTGGAGTTGTTATGTACCGCTCAACATCAAATGATACATTACCCTGGCCTTCCTCGTGGCTTGGTTGCTGTTCTTTTGTATTATGATGGGCGGAAGGCAGTCGCCAATGCAATTAGAGATTTATTTCAAATAACCAGTGGAGTGTCGTGGGTTCCAGAATCACCAAAGAAGTTAGTTTCTTTGGTATCATCGTTTTCGCAAGTGCTTGTAGATGATTCCAACATTTTGGAACGAATCGTGGATCTTTTGGATGAATTGGATATCATTAAAGAGGTACTTTAATATTATTTTTAATTATGTACATACCTGTTCTCGACAATTCGTATTACATTAAAATAAGTTAAAACATAAAGTTGAGAGAATGAACTTTATTTTTATTTTTTATTTTTAATGCCTTTTTAGACTGCATGCGAAAAAGAGAGATATTTGCTCAAGGTCAAATTTCTATGAGAGCTGTCATTTCTAAATGGACTTTATATCATTTCGCATGCAATCTGATGAGACTATTACAAGTTTTGCAGATATCTTGATCTCTTCAGCCAAATGTCTTTGGCTTTGAATATACTAATTAAGAACATTTCATAATCACACTTTCGTGAATATATTCACGTGGAATTTTCTATTCCCCTGGAGGCTTATGCACAGAGGTGGCTATTTATCTTTAAGTTATGTTTAAGTCACTGGCAACATTTGCAAAATCAATGAATAAACGGTACATGCGTTCCAGAAAATATAATGTAAAAAAATCTTGCAAAAAACACCCTAATGGAAACATTAGATCAACCTCAAAAAACCTACAAAAATTAATACATAATTTAGTAAAATAAGCACAATTTTTTTAATCATATAATCATTTTATAATTTTAAAGAATTAGAAACCCAACGTAAAAACCAATAAAGGTTACATGTTTTTAGATACTAGCACAACTTATTTAAAAAATCACATCTTCAAGGAACATAAAAGATTTTAAAGTTTTTAAGAATCAGAAATCCTCACAATCAAGGAAAACAAAAAGTGGTAAAGAATGTAACATTTTCTGAAAGTAAATACATTCTTTTCAGATTCATCAGTAGAATTGCTCAGATCTACGTGTCATCTTCAACTGCGTTCATTGGTAACTGCCTATCAGAATTTGTTTCAGCCACAGGTTTATTTATTTGGAGAGTTCTTTGTACAGCTCCTTGTATCGAGCCATACAGGATTGTAGATCTGATTGGAATTTTACAGCTCTTTTGTTTATGTGATCATTTGACAGAAAATGATCCGCTAATGTATTTGCCATTTGAAGGCCACCAAGCTGGTGGAGGTGGAATTTCGTGCTATCATTTGGATCAACGTCTTCCAGTACAACCTCTAATAACTCATCTTCATTAAGAACTCTATCAACAATTATTTCGTTTATATCATCCATCAACGGTAAAATTATCAAACCAAAGTTATTATTTCTGAATACAAATCATCGAACATATTTGGAGTTACAGCAGAATTTTCACTTTTAATTCATTCTGGCCATATGGACAAATGCATTATGGTCGATGCGCTCATTTAAAAAAACAAGCAACAATAACAGTAGTGTTAGCGTCATTGTCAATTTTATTTAAAATGTATTGAAATGATCGCTTTAAGTAATATGTTTTGAATGTTGCTTTTATGGCTGAATTAGGGAAGTAGTAGTAGGAGGCAAACAAATATTATCTACCAACAAAAGAATTTTAAATGGCATGCCTTTTTCATATAAAGTTGTACTTCTTGAACAAAACCATTGTGGAACCATTATCTGAAAACTGAAGAACTATTTGCCATCCAATAAACTGGCAAGCTTTTAATATTGACACCTTTCAATGCTCGTCGTCGGAGAGATCTATTTATCAGCATGCGGTCTCCAGAAATATTATTGCAAAACAAAAACGTAATTCTCTTTTGTCACCTTGAAGTCACTAGCATTTTTTTTCGTTTTTGCTATGAACGTTCGGCTTGGTATTCTCTTCCAGAAAAGACCAGTCTCATCGGCACACAGTGGAGCCTTTTGATTTTTTCGTTGCAAAAATCAACTTTTGAACTAGAAAACATAATTACAAAATTAAAATTTTGTAAAGAAGACATCGTAAGCTTTAAAATGAAAATTATCAAACTAATCATATCTTATCATATATTTCATATATTTGGCAATATAACTATATTTAGCTCTCGCCCGTTTTTCAGACAAAAATCGCAAACCGAAAAATCAAAATTCGGTTTCATATTGATTTATTGTGATCAGAAATATATACAGTGGTGGTCACGAGTTCAGCATACTTCACGTGTGTTGTTTATAATAGCAAATAATTTGTTCTGATAATGAACTCTGCGCAAGATATTTGTTTTTTAGTGTTGCTTATGGTGTGATCAGTAATCCCAATAATTTTTTTCGAATTCTTTTGTGCCTTTTCTTCGTACTCTCATGTTTTTGCAAGTAATTCGTAATCTGGACTGGACACAAATTTAGCACATTTGATAAAAGTTGTTATTTTCTATTTATTTTTGCGTTTAAATTAATTAATTGGTATGTTTGGGTAATTTTTACTCAAATGGAAGTTATTATGTTACAAAAATTATAATTAGACATTGCTAAAGGAAAATAGTGCATTGAGGCGCAGCGTCAGGTTATTGCAAACATTATAAATTGATCCAGGCATATTGTGTGCAATATACTAAGCAATATTGGCACTTATGGGAGCTTCAAAAGTATTGCAAAATGTCCTACGCCGAGAAAAACAAGCAATAAATCGGATTTTTTAATTTATAGAACCTGCGTAGCAGATCCATTTAAAAGCTAAACTGTGATTCAGAGAGATTTTTCGGCAAAAATAGACATTAGCATTTCCTCAAGAACCATAAGAAGAAGAACCAATGGAAAAAATTACTTGGTTGCATTGTTCAACATAAGCCAGACGTATCAAAATATGGCTTACACTGTCAAATTTAATCTGCTCAGGATCATTTAGAAAAATCCTAGATTTTTGGGAAAATATCGCCTGGAATGGCGAATCGAACATTTGTCGGTGCGGATCTAATAGGAAACAAAAAAAATATGATGGTGTATACTGCGTTTTCTGGACACGGCGTTTGTCCGATACACAAAATCGATGCACTAATGGGTCAGTATATTTACAAAAATCTATTTGGCGATACTATGATAACATATTCAGATAAAGACATGCCAATTAAGTGGCGTTTTATACACGACAACCGACCAAAACACACTTAACGCCAGTGAAGAGCTGTTTGGGGCTGAACAAAATAGACTTTTAAAAATGGTGCAGCACAGTCACCGGATCTCAATCCTATTGAGAATCTATGGAATAGATTTTAACAACATAATATAGCAATAAAACCCAAAAATTTCCCCGATTTCTTGAATTAAACTCAAAATTCCTGATATGCTACTCCAATGGAGTCTTTGATGTCTCTAGTGTAGAGTATGTCCAGAAGATGTACAGCTATTACTCAAAATAGCGATTATCCAACCAAATATTAAGTTTATAATAAAATGTATTGGTTAGTTCAGTTTTTTCCGATTTGATTAAAGTTTAAATTAAATTAAATTACTGTCCAATCACTTTTCGTATTATTTGTACTTTAAATTGCATAAAACTAAAATGCAGCATAAGAACCGAACAAAAACAACGTTAAATGGTCATCTAATTGTATATATTTTAGAAAAAATACCGGTCAAAAAACATAAAGTTGAAGTTGAAATATTTGCTTTATAAAGTTACATGTGGTGACTGTGCTAAATTCGTGTCCACCACTGTAAGTATACGTTTTCATAAAGTTATCTCTAAAAAACAGTTTTTCCACGCTCCGCCCGCACCCAATTCAAGTTTTTTTAAATATATAGCCTATAGATCCGCTCTCTTATCTGAGAAAAATGGTACCACGCCCACTTTTCCATTATCGCCCATTTTTCACAAATTAGCATCGTAATACTGACGACAAGTAGGAATGACTGGACCAATCAGTATTTTCCTCTTCACGCCATATTCATTCAGAAGAAAATTGTCATGTTCAGCTAACGAACCGCTTCTGTTGTGCTAAAGCATAGGTACAAAATGGAGTAACGTTTGGTTGCTCGTATATATGTATTTGAGAGTCGCTTCGTACGGCTCAAATAGTGTTTGCCTAAGCATCTCCAGAGTATTTTTCTTTCATAGATTTCCAGCTCTTCAGCCACTATCGGTGAAATCGAAAACGATATTGGAAACGAATAGCATAATTTTAGTGTCTTGCGTTAGATAGCGACTATTCACTATTCTTGAAAACATCGATGATATTCTATTAGCCTTGGACAAGGTGAATCTTGCATGTTGACTGAATTTGAGCAATTTATCGAAGTGAGAGATACTTTATACTTGGTTATATTGATATGTTCAGTCCATTTAGTGAAAGTTCAAGCGTCTTACTTTCAGGCACTACATATCTAGGGCACTTTCCTGATGCATTACTAATGCAAACAGCTTCAGATTTTTACTCCCCACATGAGGTAGTAATCATTAATGACGCCCAGGTGTATGACAACCTTCAATAACGCCTGGTGTGGAGAACTGTCGTGTGTGCAAATTAGGCAATCGTCCGCATACAGAATTGCCTTAGAATCATTTACTAGGTGTGGGAAGTCGTTAAGATATAATGTAAATAATAATGGTGCCAAAACGCTTCCTTGAGGTACTCCTCCCTTAACATCGCCAAAACCCGACACGCAGTTATTGATTTAAACCCACAATTTACGGCCGAGAACATTTTTATTAAGTACTAGCTGACCCGACAAAAATTTTCCTGTCCATATTTCAATAGTTTGTTTGTGATCGTCTTGAGAATTTTTGAAACCCGATTTCAAATGTTTAAGTAATTAGAAAAATTTTGCTCTCAGTGCTTATTGTATCGATTAACATTTGCTGGCATAGGCATTCAATTTAATGACACGATCTAATTCAGATTACGTCAATGGAAGTGTCTGCACGTTCGCTTAAGTGGATTTTGAACAATGTTTAGGAACAACTTTCGCTTGAGTTTGATTTTTCATACGGTGAACTGGAAAAATCGACGGGGAATATAATGCAGAAGGTCGACATTTCAACGGCAATTTTGAAACTTTCAAACAAGTGTTTTAAATATATAGTACTTAATTTAAATGTCGTTTGATAGTACTTAATTGAAATGTCATGATGTTTTCCACAAAAAGGACGTATTCTAGCATTCCTAGCAGTTATTGGGTGGAGTAAGCCGTGGAATCACTGGAAGTGTTTGTTAAAAATCGCCAAAAATAGATTAATAGACTAGATTGCACTTTTAATCTATGCAACATATGCTGATTTTTTTAATATTGAATCATTCAATTATAATCACCCTCTCAAAATAAACTTTTTCATAAAAATCGCCTGTCTAGTCATTATTCGGTCTTCATAGACTTTATGTGAGACATTTTATGTACAACCATGATCACCGACACAGTTCTTCGACAGTTTGCATGTTGGAAGTTCTTTAATAGCACATTTAACGGCAATTTGATTGCTGAATGAGCTTAGCTGCAATTTCAGATGAAGACGGCTGCGAGAGAATCGTAGCCAAAATTTACACGATCAAAACAGTCTTATGGTTCCAACGTGATCGTCGAGCGAATAATTACTACAATTCCGTCGTTCTAAAGTTTCTTGAGTATCGTATGTTAATTGCCGATTTAACGGCAGATGTCTTCATCTATGCGCTTTCCTTTAAAAAGCGTTTCTACTTTTTTCGTCAATATCCCCACTTCCCAGTGTCATTGCAAAAAATAATCTGATATTAACTGAAGATTCTGACACGATAGTCTGCGGTTGTCAACAAAATTTTCTCTAGAAACAGAATCTTCCAATTCAATTTTTTTTCACAGCCATATATACCATGTTCGCTCAACGACACACGATTTCTTCCTGTCAGCTGGAGATTGTCGTGTAATGTAAATCGAAAATCACCTTCCAACAGTATAATTGAACAGTGCGCCATAGTACAGCCCTCCAGACCAATCAAAACGTTGGTCACTTCAGATCTTGCACGATGGAGTTTCATTAATTTCCATATTCATCGCAATATGAGTGCATTTCGGCAGTCTTCAAACAACGCTGCTGAAATTCCTGATGAAGAAAGCATCGCTTGAATTTTGCGAGCGAATTTTTGCCAAAATTTGTACGATCAAAAAAGATTTTCCGGTTTCACCGAGAACGTCCAAGAAGAAAATCCCTATATTTCAATCGTTCATAAGCCGCGTGTTCCGTAAGCATCTTATACTCGTAATGCAATGATTTTGTGAAGTTACATGAAATACGTGTAACTGGATTTCCCTGTTTATTTGATGACTGATTACGAACCAAATAAATGATTATGAACCAAAATAAAAAATAATCAACAAAATATGTCGTCAGTTCTGAGAAAAAGTGCAAAAAATATACAAAATGATTTTCTGTTAAGCTAGAAAAAGAATCGGATTGTAAACATATGTATGGTTTGGTTTGGTTTAAAGGACCGGAAAGCTTACGCAATCCGTGCACTCGGAGACCCTAATGGATCCATTGTACATATCCTTGCCTGAAAAATAAGTATATAAAATGATAAATTATAAATTAGATGAGAGGAGGGGCTGAGGGGGGGGGGGGGGGGGGTAGAGGGAAAGCGGGAATATGGGTTGTGATGGAATAGGAGTGAGTGAAGGAGCTAGGAAGTCGAGTTTTAGTTTGGCTGTGTATTTGTCAGGTAATACTCTTTCTTCCTTGTAATTGTTATGTCCTATGAGTAAAACGGGGATACCTCTGGGTAGCTTGACTTTAGCATACCTTATGGTTCCCATTTTTACTGGTAGGTACAGGATTCAATGTTGTCATCAGTGTGATTCAGAAATCAGAAACCACCCCTAATCCAGTCCAAGCCCTTCGAGAATCTCAGCAGGTCCTGTATGGTGCGGGTTGCGATTTCATCAATGTTCCTAATTAAATAATCTCCTAGGTATTTCTTCCTACGTACACAGAGAGAAGGGCACATGCATAAAATGTGCTCTATCGTCTCAATCTCATCCTCGTCCTCACACAGTCGGCAAAAATCCACAGTACCTGTGTGCCATCTGCTGAGCCTGCTTCTAATGTTACAGTGCCCTGTGTAGATTCCTATGAGTGTACGCAACTCTACTTTGCCTAACTTTAATAAAGTTCTGGTT
Source organism: Polietes domitor (assembly GCA_947397865.1). NCBI lineage: Eukaryota > Metazoa > Arthropoda > Insecta > Diptera > Muscidae > Polietes > Polietes domitor. The sequence continues at coordinate 152,545,297 of OX377620.1, read as the reverse complement.
TTCTGCTTGTCTGCCTTTGGCCAGGTGGCCCTAGCAATCCTACAGGTTGGTAAGTTAGTCCATGCTAAGTTCATCATTGCCCATTTGCGTGACTCAATCAGTCTATAGAAAACGCCTATCGGTGGTTTTACTGAGTTTTCGGCTTGCGAGACTTCCATGGATGAACCATTTCTGGCCAGTTCGTCTGCTATTTCGTTCCCACTGATATTGCTATGCCCGGGAACCCAGCAGAGACGGACCACATGGTTTCTGAGGTCATCTAGCGAGCGCTTGCAACTCAGCAAAAGCTTTGATTTGACGTTATGCGACATGATTGATTTAATGGCTGCCTGACTATCTATGTAAAAGTTTATCTCTGTCTCAGCCGGAATATCTATCTCCACTAGAAATTCTGCTGCTTTTTTATTGCAAGGATTTCAGCTTGATAAACGCTACAGTTATCGTTGAGTCTAAAAGATTTACGTATCTGTAGAGATTCAATGTAAAAACTCGCACCTGTGCCTATATCCATCTTAGAGCCGTCAGTGTAGACAGCCAAGCCTGTGAAGGACTCGCCATTGTCCCAATCTGCTCTTTTTGGTATAATTATCTGTGGTACTGTTGAGAAGTCCAGAACCGGTACCAAGTAGTCGGTACCTTCGTTGAAGACGTGTTCTGGCTGTAAGTTTTCCCCATTTCTTTGAAAAACGGTCGCATGACCGTATGGTCTATTCTTCCAGTAGCCTGATTCTCTGAGCCTAAAAGCGCTTTTTGCAGCAGCCATCTCCTTGAAATGATCCAGAGGTAGCTGGTGTAACAATACATCCAATGCTGACTGCGGTGTGCTTTTGAGGGCTCCTGTGATACTCAGACTAGCTAGTCTCTGTGTCTTGGTTAGTTTCGCTAATAGTTTCCCATTTCTCATGGCTCTCCACCATACTAAACAGCCATAGGTAGTAATGGGTCTGACTACCGACCGGTAGATCCAATCTACAACTTTCGGTTTCAGACCCCAGCTCTTGCCTATGGAGTTCCTGCACATGTAAAGAGCATTTAGGCCTTTCTTATATCTCTCTTCAGTGTTCCTGACCCAGTTTAGCCTGCGATCTAAAAACACCCCGAGATATTTAGCCTCCTGTGAAAGTGGGAGTTCGGTACCATCCAGTACTGGTTTCCTGAATGGATCTATGTTGTATTTCCTTGTAAAAAGAACTAGTTCTGTTTTTCTAGGATTAATGCCTAGACCACTACTAATAGCCCATCCTGATAATTTCCTCAGTGCTCCTTGCATTAAGTCGCTGATAGTTGGTAAAAATTTTCCCCCTACCAAAATAACTACATCATCGGCATATGCAACCACCTTATTGCCATCATCAGAAAGGGATCTGAGGATACTGTTCACAGCGAGTAGCCACAGGAGTGGGGATAGGACCCCTCCCTGTGGTGTTCCCCTTGTCACCAGTTTCCGAATCATTCCGATCCCCAGAGTCGAATTGATAATACGATGCCTTAGCATCGAGTCTATCCACTCGACGATGAAGTTCGGAACGTGAAGATCCCTTAAAGCGCTACTGACGGTTTCGGACTCAATGTTATTAAAGGCTCCTTCTATGTCTAGAAATACTGCAAGGGTATACTCCTTCAATTCTAGATTTCTTTCTATGTAACTTACAACCTCATGAAGTGCGCTCTCAGTAGATTTGCCTTTGAGATAGGCATGCTGTGCGTCACTTATTAGGTTGTTATCTATGCTATCTCTTAGATATGCATCTAAGATTCGTTCCATTGTCTTAAGGAGGAAGGATGAGAGGCTGATTGGTCTGAAGTCCTTAGCGGACGAGTGACTGGGTTTGCCTGCTTTGGGTATGAAAACAACCCTTACCTCCCTCCAGTTCTTTGGTATAAATCTGAGGCGTAGACATGCTTTAAATATACGCACGAGATGTTTTGTAATCACATCCGTCGTTTGTTGCAGCATGGCTGGAAAGATACCATCCATACCCGGAGATTTGAAGGGCTGGAAGGTATCAATTGCCCATTTTATCTTATTCTCATTGACTATGTTATCTATGCTGGCTTCATCAAATTGAGAGAGATTATCTCTTGTGGCCAAAGTGACCTCACCGGCAACCTCTGTACAATTTGGGAAGTGGGTTTCTGCTAAGAGGCCAAGAGTCTCTAGGCCCGATGCCGTCCATGTGCCATCCAGTTTCTGGATGTGTCCTAGAGGTTTCGGGTCCTTCGACAGTACTCTTCTGAATCTAGCTCCCTCGTTAGTGTTGTCTATTGTCTCGCAATAGGCAACCCAGGACGCTCTCTTTGCTCTTTTAAGATCTGCCTTGTAGATGTTAAAACTAACTTTGTAGTTTTCCCAATCTTCATTGCTACCTGTTCGCTGAGCCCTATTGTACAGTTTCCTGGTATACTTTCTTTGCTTCCTTAGCTCAGTGGTCCACCAGTACGGTTGGGTCCTTTTTCCTGGGAAAGTTTTAGGACATGACCGAGTGAAACTGTTTGACAGTGCCGACGTCAGGCTGTTGACATACTTGTCAATATCATCTCCCGTGAACGTATCGGTCGTGAGACTCATAAGATCTGATTCCACGTGATGGTGGAATTTTGACCAGTTCGTTCTTTTGGGATTTCTATACGGTTCTATGTTTTTTTGCTCTAAATTGATTTTAAAAAGTATTCTCTTGTGATCAGAGAAGGAGTGATCACTTGATACTCTCCATTCTGTGATAAACGAACTAGGCATATTAGTCAAAGTTAAATCTAGTACTTCTTCTCTAACCCTAGTTTTGAAAGTGGGGGTGTTACCCACGTTACAAATTCTTAGGCTAGATAGTGTAATGAATTCAAAAAGTGACTCACCTCTTTCGTTAATGTCTGTGCTGCCCCATTGTGTATGGTATGTACATTAGGGCGTACCTCAAAAAAAAAGTTCGCCGTACACCTTCGAATATGAAGTATTATTGAAAGGTAGTTTCAAAAAAAAAATTTTTATTTTTTTATGCCGAACGTAGGGGTCGCGCTTTTACATTTTTCTATATAACTTGTATTTATAAACGGATTTTAAAGTGTGATACATCGATGTTTTTGTCTCGACGAGGCCGATTTTTTTGTCTTTGAAATCATTGAGCTCAAGCACCCCCTTCTGGTACTTACCCATCATTTCTCAGTTGCTACTACCCTAATGTACCACTCTAATAATCGAAAATTAAAGCTCGCATAAAATCATGAATCATGTTTGAGCTCAATGACTTCAAAGACAATAAAATCGGACAAAAACATCGATGTATCACACTTTAAAATCCGTTTATAAATGCAGAAGTTATATAGAAAAATGTAAAAGCGCGACCCCTACGTTCGGCATAAAAAAATAAAAAAAATTTTTTTGAAACTACCTTTCAATAATACTTCATATTCGAAGGTGTACGGCGAACTTTTTTTTTTTTACTTGTAACCTGGTACGCTCTAATGTACATATACATACATATGTAGATACGAAGACTTTAGGAAATAATAATTAATTAATTATGAGAGTAAATAAAGAGAGAAAAGCAGTTCATTTGTCTTTACCAAAGTGACAACAAACCAAGTAGTTCATATTATATACGTATAATGATGTTTTTATGTATGGAAGTAGTTCTTTTTCTTTCAAAATCAACATACATAGAAGTACTTCTTAACAATGTACTTCAATACAATGTAACTAGTTCACACTGTTGACTCCAAAGAATCAATACTTTTCGTCTCATGCCTCATGTAGTGTTTCCCAAGCATACCAAAAACAATTGTCGGACGCCCATAGTTACCAAGTTTTAGTGCTTTCAAATCACCGGTTCTTTCTGGACAAACACAAAAGAACGGTGAAAAAAATCATTGACGCCGAGGATTGAGCATTCGGATATTGCTGAACCTGCGGCTCCAGCTGTTGATGGTCTTTGTCTCGAGGTTCACAGATTCAATAGCTTTATAAGATCCAGGAATGTGGGTGAATTTTACCTGAAATCGTTTAAATTGAATTCATCATTTTCTCAAAGTCGAGCTTCGTTTAAGATTATTACGACGAGGGAAATCTTTGACAGATTAATGATCCCTAACTTCTGGTCACCTAGGGCATTTGTTAAGGAAATTGTGGATAGGGTGGACAATTTGGCTCGTTTGCCTTTGCCAAAAAACTAATTGATCAGAATATAATGAGTTTGAATACGAAGTTGAAACAATTATTTGTTGATAGCTTTGATTTCACTGCTCTTGCATTTACTGAAACTTGGTTAAAAGAGTCAGTTTTAGATTCTGAGAATTTTGTAGTAGATTTATTATCTGCAGGAAGGATCGTTTAAGAAGGATTGGTGGCGGTGTACGTTTTGCTGTTACTAATTCTTTCCCATCATTATTCCACGTATTATCCTCCACGGCATGCTCTTATATTCCTCCATCGTCTGAATTATGTGTCTATGGTTTGGCATCTATGTCTGAATGAGCAGTAAAGTTTTTGTGCTCCGACCTTTTTTCTAAATAATTTGATTATTTTGTGTTTGAAGTGGATATTTTTTCACAGCTGGTGGACTAATTGTGATACTACATTTGTTACAATTTTTAGTGGTTTTAAAGATTAATTTTTGGTTAAAAATTTTTCTTCACCAAACAACAATAATTACTGCTGCTCCATAACCATAATTTTTGTTATTGTGATTAACGTTTAGCACTGAGTTTTGTCTTTGTTTTAACATTATTTTCGTTTTTTGTTTGTCTATTCTGACAGTGTTGTCTTTGTATCACTTTTTGAATCGATTTAACGATGTCCGTCCGTCTGTCCATCTACAGGTCGCAATTGTAGCCAGAACCGAATGAAACTTTGCACAAGAAAGTTTTTCGGGATAAGGACGAACGCTATTTAATTTGAAGAAAATCGGTTCAGATTTGGATATAGCCCCCATACGAATTTCACTCCCGATTTGACTCTTTTCACGCTAGATACCACATATTAAAACTGATTTTCCTCAAACTTGGCAAAACATCTTACTTTTCAACTAGAAACACCTATGGTGAAAATTGGTCAGATCGGTTCAGATTTAGATATAACCCCCATACGAATTTCACTCCCGATTTGACTTTTTCTGCTGTAGAAACCACATATTTTAACAGGTGTGCTTCAAAATTGGCAAAACATCTTATATTTCAACTAGAAACACCCACGGTGAAAATAAGCCAGATCGGTTCAGATTTAGATATAGCCCCCATACGAATTTCACTTCCGATTTGACTTTTCCCGCTAGATACCACATATTACAACAGATTTTCCTCAAACTTGGCAAAACGTCTTACATTTCAACTAGAAACACCTATGGTGAAAATTGGTCAGATCGGTTCAGATTTAGATATAGCCCCCATACGAATTTCACTCCCGATTTGACTTTTTCTGCTGTAGAAACCACATGTTTTAACAGATGTGCTTCAAAATTGGCAAAACATCTTATATTTCAACTAGAAACACCCACGGTGAAAATTAGCCAGATCGGTTCAGATTTAGATATAGCCCCCATACGAATTTCACTCCCGATTTGACTTTTTCTGCTGTAGAAACAACATATTTTAACAGATCTTCAAAATTGGCAAAACATCTTCTATTTAAACTAGAAACACCCATGAAACAGACCAAATGAGCCACATCGGTCCAGATTTAGATATGGCCCACATACGAATTTCACTCCCGATTTGAGTTTTCCGCTCCAAAAACCACATATTTTAACAGATTTTCTTCAAATTTGGCAAAATATCTTATATTTGCATGAGAAACACCTAGGATGAAAATGAGTCAGATCGGTTCAGATTTATATATAGCTCCTATACAAATTTCGCTCCCGACTCGATTTTTCCGCCCCAGAAACCACGTCAATTCAATTCAAGTTTATTTCATATAATATTATAATGTTTACAATGTGGCTTTACGAACTAAAGAGTTTAGGAATTTCATTCCTTTTCTACTTTGTAGTATAGTTTAAATTATTAATATCACAATTGCAAATTATGTTGCATAGTATGTAGATGGAAGGAAAAATTTCAAAACCTATTTGAAACAATTTTATTTAAAATAACTAAAAACTAGGTTAAAAGTTATACTGATATTATATCATTGACATGAGTGTATTGAGATCGCTGACATCTTGAAGTGAAGTTTAACGTTAATTTCTTTATTTTAACACCCACGGGATCAACGCCAGCTAGTGTGTGAAGACCCAGTGTAGAATAGTGCCATGGTAACTTCAGAATCATTTTCAAAAGCTTATTTTGTGCTATCTGTAGTTTTTTAATGTGACAATTTGCCATCGACGACCACACGGGAGCACAATAAAACATTAACGGTTGAAAAATAGTTTTAAAAATAATCATTTTGTTATCGGTGGTCAAAGACGAGTTTCTATTTATAAGTGGATACATCATCCTGGTAGCCTTATTTATTTTGTCCACGACGTATGGAGTATGATCTTTAAAGTTTATTCTGCGATCCAAAATAACGCCAAGGTATTTGACTTTTTCTTCCCATGGGATGTCGTGGTTTATGAAACGAAGCGGGGCTTGTGGGACGAAACAGGATTTTCTTTTTCTTGTGAAGTAGATTGCTTGCGTTTTGTCTGGATTTACAAGAATATTCCATTTTTTAAAAAATTGCTGCAACTCAGCTAGCGCAGACGAAAGATTTTCTATAATAACGGAGGAATTTATATTTGAACTAAGTATTGCTGTGTCATCAGCAAATATTGAAGTACTGCAATACGATAACGTTGGAATATCGGCTGTGAATATATTATAAAGGGTAGGTGAAAGGCACGATCCTTGTGGGCACCCAGCCCTTATATTTATTTGTTCAGAAAATGAAGAACCCAAAAATACGCAGAATGATCTATCACTTAAGAAACTCTGTATAATCTTTATAACTTCGATCGGGAGGTTCAGTCTATTTAATTTAAATATTAATCCGTTATGCCAGACCGAGTCAAATGCGGATTTTATATCAAGCAGTACCATTCCAGTTGATTTGTCATCTTTAAAATTTGAGTGAACAATATTTTTAATTTTTGTGAGAGGCTGTGCAGTGTTATGTTCTTTTCTGAAACCGAATTGTTCAGAGGGAAGAATACCATTTTCATCAATGAATTTACAGAGTTTTTCGTTTAATAGTATTTTACTTAGAGAGCATAACAGACTTATAGGCCTATATGAACTTGGGTTTTCCGGTGGTTCGTTAGGTTTTAATATTGGTATGGTTTTTGCCTTCTTCCACATGCTTGGAAAATAGCATAATTTGAGGCATGAATTCAGGATTCTCGTTAGGTAAATTATTGCCTGGTAAATTATTCAAGCAATTATTATTTATGCCATCTAGACCGGGAGCTTTTTTGTTTTTCAATTTCTTAATGAGATCGATAGTTTTATTTTTATCGATAAGGAAAGTATTTGGTGAGATTGTGTCTGATAATCTGATGGCGCTAGCAACATTGTTGACTTCAGAAACAGTGCTAGCATCACTTAGATTATTCGAAATGCTGTGGTTCAAATTAAAAGTTTGAGCCAAGATTTCAGATTTGTCTTGTTGCGTGTAATATATGTTGTTATTTTGCTTCAAAAACGGAATACTTTTAGACTTCTTTTTTAGTACTTTTGAAATTTTCCAAAAGGGTGAAGATGCCTTATCTAGTTTAGATAACATGTTATTCCATGAATTGTTTCTTAAGATGTTTAATTCCTTCGATATTTCGTTATTTAATTTAGCCATTAAACGGTGGTCGCCTACATCTCTGTATCTCTTCCAGTTTCGCCGGTAGATATTTCTGTGCTGTATCATAATTTTTATGTTATTTGGCAAGGGGTTTCTTGATGTAACTTGCCTATATTTTGGTACGCTGTCATCTATAGCCATCTTTATAACTTCAGTGAAAGTATATATCATGCTGTCGATTTGATTTCTATTAGATATTTCAGAAATATCTAATGGTGGAGGGAGATTTCTGCGAACACAATTTCCATATCTTTTCCAGTTTGTTTTACTGAAATCGTGGACTAAATTTTCATGTAGGACATGAGTCAAATTCAAAATACCACATACTGGAAGGTGGTCTGAGCCGAGGTCGTTTTTGACAGTAGTATTTGATAAATGTTGTGCACAGTTTGTCAGGAAAAAATCTAATGTAGATGGCTGCCTTCTAGGATCAGCGGGAACGTATGTGCTTTCTGAAGGAAACTTTATCTGCGTTTCGTCTGCTCTCAATTTCTCGTATAGTATGTTACCCCATGTGTTATTTCTCTGACAGCCCCAATAACTGTGTCTGCAGTTAAAATCTCCACCCAAAATGTATTTATTTGAGCTAGTCAATTTTCGCATGTCCGATGTAAATTTCTGTTTTTTAACTGGATCTCTTCCCGCAGTGCCTCCAGGAAAATAGCAGGAATAAATATTAATAGAATCGCCATTTGTAATTATTTGGATACCAACATTTTCAATCAGTTTCGTATTATGAGGATGAATCGGATGATGTTTAATACGTTTACTTACTAGAATTGCGACCCCACCTCCTCTACCGCTATGGCACATCTATGGTCACATCTGTAGCAATAATAATTTGTATGTTTCATTGAAATGTCGTTGTTTAACCAGGTCTCACTTAATAGACAAATATCTACACTGTCTCTTTCTAAAAAATGAAAGAGTTCATCTTTCTTATTTCGAATGCCGCGGGCATTCCAACATATTAATTTCATGTTGTTGCTCATTTATATAAAAACTTGCAAGCTAGGTTTGTCAGTACCCCAAATTGGTCTGCACGGGTTTTACACTTACTTAAACCAGTGATCAGTTCAAATGTCAGAAGCTTCATTTCCTCAAAAGAAAAGAGATCTTCATTATTTCCATTTCGCTGGAAATTACCCCAGGAACTCGTATGAGGCAACTCGTTTTGATTTAGTGTGTTTGGGAATTGTTGACCCGGATTTATGTTATTAAAATGGCTATGTGAATTGTTTTGCCTAGGATTTTTGGACCGTGTCGGTTGGGCACGTTCTCTGATTTGAATGTAGCTAGATCTACTAGGACAGTTTGGCGACATAGATTTATGATCCCCGTTACAGTTTGCACATTTCTGCATTGTAGCTTTACAATCTGTGGATTTATGGTTTCCAGCACAATGAGCACAAAACGTTTTTACTTTGCATCTACTGGCACCATGACCAAACATTTGACAGTTATGGCACTGTGTTAGCTTAGACTTATTAGGTTTTTGGTATTCCCATCTGATTCTAATACGCTGAAAAGACCAATAGTTTTGCCTTAATTCTCACTGTTATTGTCTTCCTTTCAAAGTAGACAATATAAATTATTTGGTCGTGACTACCATCTCTATTTCGAGTTACGATTTTTACATCAAGACACTTTAATCCCATTTCCGTGTGATGATGTTTGACAACTGCTGGATCCATTTTATCCAGTCCTAAAAGTACAGCTTTATACGGCTTTTCATTTTTGGAGGCATACGTGAAAAACTCATACTCATAAGTTTTGTCCAACTTTACACACATCAATTCATAATCCTTTTGATTAACGCAAAAAAGTTTTAAACCAATCGAAATCTTTCGTATTGAATATTCGGTTATTTTCTCTATTCTACAGATTTCATGTAATTGTTCGGCAGTGCATTTCAATATAGTAATCGGTGGTACATGTTCATGTTTCTTATCGGTTTGATCGATAATCGTATCGGTTGGAGAGTTGTCATCATCGATGGTTTGTAGAGGATGAAAATAGTTTTGATTTTCAGCTCTCTGAGTAGAGCTGGTATTTTTTGATCTTTTGTTCATTGTGTCAAGCCTCTTCGAGGCAACAACACTTTCAACATACGACCGTTTTATTTTGTTGTTGTTTTTTTTTTCAAAGAATAAGTTGGAGGTAGCTGTAAAATATATGCAGCTACAATGTATTGTATGACTTGGGAAAAGAAGGGCAACGAAACACGACTTTTCACAGCGGATTATAGTACGAGACTGAGAAACCACGTATTTTCATCGAATTACTTTAAATTGAGAACTGGAAGAACCTATTGTGAAATGGGTCACTTCATTCCATGTTTGGATATAGCCGTGATACAAATATTCTTTTCGATTTGACAAGGGCTAATATGACCTGATTATGATTAGGAAACATACAAAAATTCTTCCCGTTTTTACTTTTACCGAATTGAATTGTATTCTGATAGAAAGTGGAGTGTATCATATAGTCGGCCCCGCCCGACTTTAGCCTTTCCTTACTGGTTTTTATTAGTATCTCTACAGTAAAGGGTGGAATTATTATTTACCTTATACTAATAATTTGTGTTTGTTTTAAACGATGTCGTCCGAAATTTGTAAAATTGTCTCTGATATAGAGATCACAATTGAGTGTTGGATTTGCACTGGCCAGTGGAGGGGATCAATAAATGAACACCTCCAAGCCAGAGGGAAATATCCAAAACTCAATGAAGTATTAAATAATAATGTTAGCGGAATAGCTAAACCACTAGCACAGAATTTTAAAATTATACTTGACACCCCATCAGGGCCAACACTATTTGCAGATTTGAGATTATTCAAACTCGACAAAACTAAGGGTAAATCAATAACAGGGATTTTTAATTGACTCAGTGCAGAAATATTATAAGGATAAGTGTCACTCGACCCATAAGATCGGTCTGAGTTTAGTTGAGGATCTACGTTCCCTTTTTTTTTGTTTATTAATATAAAGGTATGTTTGTTATAATACAATTCATCACAGAAAAATTATAACATTAAATTATAAAAAACGTATGAAAATAGGGATAATTTAAAAAAAGCTTTAAGTTCTGAGGGGAGAGTAGTATAGGGTATTTAAATTGTAAACGACGACGTGCTTTTGTTTAGTTTTTTTGATTTTTCAATTATTTTTCGTTTAATGCTATTTGTAGGTTTCATTACTTTATATGTTTTTGTTTATATATAAATATTTAATTTTAAATATTAACCTTTAAACTATGTAGAGTTAGATTACCTATTATTATTAGTGTTTACCAATTCAAATGTAACATCAGAACTGACACTAATTTATATGTTATACCTTTCAGCACTTGTAACTGAAAGGTTCTAAATAAAGAAAATAGAAAGTGTTTGCTTTCCTCTCACTGACTGACTGGCGAACAGTGAATATTTTTATTGACTATTTATACAGTTATTTTAAACTTAATTGGTAATTTGTATTGCCGTTTCCATGCAGATCAGCAATTTTGGTCTGCATGGGACCGTTGACCATGAACTTGAATATTTTCCACAGCAATATTTGCAAATAAATAAAAATGCTTACTAAGCAGAATATGCCTGCATGGAAAATATGCAAGTTCCATTTACCTTTGTTCGCAACAACAACAACAGTTAATACATAAAATAACAAGATATCATATAACAGTGGCCAATGACCGTCTGTTAATTTGATCGCTGGGTATATTATGCATTTTACAGTCGCAAGCAAAAGTGTGGTAACAATAAATATATCTAGTAACTAAACATTCTCCCCCGCGTTGACTGAAGGTCAACAATGTGTAAATGTAGTGTTAAACTGCTGATCGTCCTTTGGTGTTGAAAGACGTCGTCGTATTGGCTTCGCTAGAGGTTTGGTATCGGTGGGAATGACGTCGACGTTTGAAATATGTCCGCCTGGTAAACATTGTCTTTTTGCTTCTGGTTCATTTGAATTTTGATCAGAGTTTGTGACTGATTGAAGTTCGTCTGGACCAAGTTGTTGGCCATTTTCAACAGGAAGTAAGGCAAGACGATGAATTGCGCGTTTGAAAATTCCTGTTGCAGTTTGTACATCGGCCACCCGTGTATATCCATCATTTCCTGGATAAACGTGAGTTATTCGTCCTAATGGCCATTTCATGACGGGCGTGTTGTCTTCTTTAATGATGACCATGTCTCCTGGTTCGATGTTAGGAGATGGCTTTCTCCATTTATGCCGCTGTTGCAGCTCGTGCAGATATTCACTGGACCATCGTTTCCAGAACTCATGTTTTAATTGTGTTACGAGTTCCCATCGGGACAGAAGTGAAATATTTTTTGAACTGGCTTCGCTATCCACCGCTGCTGTGGGAGCCTCACCGATCAGTAGATGTCCTGGTGTCAATGCTGATAGGTCGGAAGGATCATTAGACATCGGTGTCAAAGGTCGTGAATTCAATATTGCTTCTATTTCAACGACTACTGTCTCCAGTTCCTCATACGTCAATGAACTTGTGGCTACACTCCGGATTAAAAGGTGCTTTGCAGATTTCACAGCTGCTTCCCACAGCCCACCGAAATGAGGAGCTCTGGGTGGAATAAAATGAAATGTTATTCCTTTTGAGCTGCATGTTGAAACTATTGATTCCTGTCCATCTTTTGAATAAATTGACTCAATAAGTTCCGGAAGTTGATTTCTAGCACCAACGAAGTTCGTTGCATTGTCGCTGTATATATTCTGGCAACGTCCTCTTCGACTGATAAAACGTTTTAATGCTCCTATAAACGCGTTGGTTGATAATTCACTTACAAGCTCGAGGTGAACTGCCTTGGTGGCAAAACAACAAAATACAGCGATGTACGCTTTTGTTGGTCGCTTTCCTCTGACTTTGTAGTGAATCCATAGCGGGCCGCAGTAATCAACTCCCGCGTTGATAAATGGTCTTGATGGAGTCACTCTTGCTTGTGGAAGGTTGCCCATAATCTGTTGACACAATTGAGGACGAGCCTTGTTACAACGTATGCATTTTTGTACAATGGCCCTTGCCGTTATTTTTCCTTTTATTTTTCCAGAATCTCTGCCTCATGATTCCTAATAAGGCCTGTGGACTACAATGCTTGTTTTCTTCGTGCATCATCTTGAATATTAGTTTGACCAATATGTCGTTGTATGGCAACAATATTGGATGCTTGGCATCATAGGGTAGAGTTGATTCTTCTAATCGCCCTCCAACACGAATGATTCCTTTGTTGTCAATAAAGGGGGACAAACTGGTGATGACACCTTGTTTGCCAATGTCTTGACGTTGTTCCAATTTTTTTAATTCGGCTTCAAAATCAATGCCTTGGATGGTCCGTATAATAACTATAAGTGCCGCATCGAGTTCTCTCGGGTTCAGTGCCCTTAGGTCTGGTCTTAGTGGTTTTTGTAGAGTGGAATTTCGAATGAAACGAAGAATATAAGATAATTTCTCTGTAGTCTCGGGAACGAGCCTCTGTGTTGAATAAATAAATATATAAACTCAAAGTTTCTGGTTGCTGCTAATACCATCGGTGTATTCTTTTTCCATTCAAGATCAGTGGAAATTTGCAGTTGAGACAATAATTTTGTTGGCCAGAATTCTTGTCTTCCATGTAGAAAAAGAGGTCCTTGAAACCATAGGTGACACTCTGCAAGAGCCCTTGCAGGTAAACCTCTCGATAGAACGTCCGCTGGATTGTCCTTAGAACTGACGTGTCTCCATTGTTCTGGTAACGTCAGTGTCTGAATTTGTGATATCTTATTTCCAACAAATGTTTGGAATGATGATGATTGGGAGTTTATCCAAGCTAGTACAATCTCAGAATCAGTCCATAAGAATATTGGTAGATCATTTATCTTCATATCTTTTCGTAGCCTGTGTGACAATTCTGCTGCTAACAATGCTGCGCACAGCTCTAACCTTGGCAATGTTTGTTTTTTGAGGGGTGCTACTCGAGATTTTGCGCATAATAGACGCGTCATCGCTCTATTATCCTTAAATGTTGCTCGTAAATATGCTGCAGCCCAAATGCCTTCTCGGATGCATCCGCAAAAATGTGTAACTGTGTGGTCAGTGGGATGCCACCTTTGAATATGTGACGAGATATTTGAAGATTATTCAAAATTACTAAATTTTCGCGGAAATTCGTCCATGTTGAGTTTAGATCTGATGGGAGGCATTCGTCCCACGTTAATTTAAGCTGCCACAAATGTTGAATGAACATTTTCGTCTTAACTACGACTGGTGCCAAAAGTCCAAGCGGATCAAACAGTTTTGCCAAATCCGAACATACTGTCCTTTTTGAAGTGACCTTTACTGGTTCCACCTTTACCTTAACGCAAAGGTGGTCAGTCTTTGGTAACCAAATCAGACCGAGAGTTTTGATAGAGTTTCTATCGCTGCTGTTGAAGTCGAGATTCACTTCACGGTCGTCTTGCGGAATGTTTTGAAGAAGTTGAGGATGATTTGCACTCCACTTACGACAATTAAATCCATGTTTTTTCAAAATGTGGATTAGCTGTCGTTGAGATTCAATAGCTGTAGCTAAACTGTTCGATCCTCCGAGCCCATCATCTACGTAAAAACAGTCATTGAGTACCTGGGCACCTAACTGATAACTGAATTCATTTTCATTTGCAATTTTTTTAAGGCATTTAGTGGCCAGATATGGAGCTGCTCGCGTTCCGTAGGTGACTGTGTTGAGTTGGTAATATTTAATGGGAGATGAGGGATCCGTTCTCCATAAAATTACCTGGTATCTCCGATCATCTGGATGTATCAAAATTTGACGATACATTTTTTCGATATCTGTTGTGAAAGCAAATCGTGGTAATCGAAAACGAACGAGTATTGAGAATAGTTCACTCTGAACTATTGGACAAGTATACATTAAATCATTAAGTGAATAATTTGATGAAGTTTTAGCTGAAGCATCGAAAACTGCCCGAAGTTTGGTTGTTGTGCTAACTGGTTTCAGCACACAATGATGAGGGATGAAATAGTTAGGAGCCAACAAAGAATTAGTGTCTACTTCTTTCATGTGCCCTAATTTTTTATATTCTTCCATGAAATTGATATACTGTGTTCTTATGGACGGATCTTTCAGTAGGCGACGTTCAAGGCTGAGGAACCTGTTCTAGGCCATTTCTTTTGATTTTCCTAATGCGGTTGTACTCTCGCGAAATGGTAGTCGCACAATAAACCGTCCTTCATTGTTTGTTTGAACGTTTTGTACGAAATGGGCTTCACATTGCTGTTCCTCCAGCGATAATCTCTTTTCAGTAGGTCCATCGTCCTCCATTCTCCATAATCGCTCAACATTTCATTCTCGCTTGTGGCTAATTCATCTTTGCTGTAGACTGCACATATTGCTGAGTTGGTTGCGTCGTCATTGACCCATCCACTTGCGATCCAGCCAAGCTTTGTGTTGCGTAGTATTGGTATCTCGTTGGTTAATCGAATTTCCTCGGATAGCATTAAATCGAAGTAGAATTCTGCGCCCAGTAAAACATCAATTTTGCCTGTATTGTTGAAGTATGGATCGGCCAATTGGATGTTTTTCGGAATCGGCCATGACGATATATCAAATGATCTTCTGGGTTGGGCGGGTACTATGCTTGGAAGTACAAACGCCTCTAGTCTGGCTGAAAATCGGGTTGTCATAGACTCGAAATTTATGTTGACACGTTGACTGGTGTTCTTTGATCTTCCACCAATGCCCTCGATAGCCAGCGAAGTTTTCTTTGGTTCAATTGATAAACGTTTCACTAGCCTCTCTGTCACTATATTTATTTGTGATCCAGAATTGCTCTGAATTCTCCGGACCTGCCGTTGGGTGCCGTTATTTTGATTCTGGCCGTGGCCAATAGAACGGAACCCTGCCGTTCGTTACGTTGATTTGCTGATGCTGCTGTTGATGACTGTGCTGCAGCAACTGTTGACGGTGATGATGAAGACGGAACTGCTGCCGATGATGAAGAGAACTGTGCTGCTGGCTGTGTATCAGACTGATGTGCGCCTTGCGATTGTTTTGCGAAATTGTGCTTGTTATTTAAATGTAGCAAGGAGTTGTGTTTCGATGAACATTTTGTACACGAGCCTTTCGTGCATACCTTGGCTTGGTGATCGGCCTTAAAACAGTTGGCTCTTCTTCTGAACCCATTTCAATCTCTCCGCGGGCGTCATGGTAAGAAACTGTTGGCAGTAGTACAATGGGTGATTGGTTTTGCACAGTGGACAGTCTGTACGGTTGGATGATGCTATTGTTGTTACGACCTTGCTCTTTTCCTTGCCACCGACTGCCTCCAATGATTGAAAGCGATTTTGCCGGCAGCGAAGAAAATCATCCATTGACTGCAGTTCCTTAGGATCTTCCAGAGATTGTTCGTATATAATGTGAGTTTGTTTGTCCAACTTCTTTATTAAGACATGTATCAGGAGTGGGTCCCACTTATCCGTCTCAATACCAAGATTCCTTAGGGCTGCTAAGCTTTCATTGAGTACGTCATGAAAGTCTCTTATAGCCTTGCTTTCAGCCGTCAGGCATGGCAAATTCATTATTTTTTGCATTAACGCAGATGCCAGAGCGCGCTTATTGTTGAATCTGTCCGTTAAGGTGTTCCACGCCGCCAAGTAATTTGCTTCAGTAAGTTCGAAGTGGCGAATGAGTCTATCAGTGTCTCCTGTTATATTCGCCTTCAAGTACCACATCTTCTGGATCGATGGCAATGGTTGCTCGTGGATCATTTTGCTAAATATGTCTGCGAACGTCTGCCATTTGAAATAGTCTCCATCGAACTTGGGAATTGTCATCTTTGGTAGTTCAATTGACGGTGACTTCGATGTGGTTGCGTGAGTTTGGGCACATTTCTGCCCAGACAAGAGTTGTTCCTTATGCTTTAGGACCTGCCCCTCGAGCTCCAAGTATTTTGTGATATCATATCCGCCTGTGGATGGATCATCACATAACTCATGCACAGTCAAGTGCATTTCTACGATATTAGCTCATAACTTATCTATGGCCAAAACGGATTGCACGGGAGCTTCGACCTTGGATTGTCCTTGAAGCAACCGCTCCAGTGATATTATTAAGGCCCGTTGTCGCCTTATAGTACCTTTGAATTCCGCACTCGATACGTGTTCTGTCTCTTGTCTCGGTTCTCTAACTGCGGGAAGCGGTTTCTGGGAGATAGATACGGGGATTGTCTTTTCACTCTGGTCTGCTGACCTTCCAGTAAGTGAATTGATTGCTTGCTCAATCTCCTCCGTGGCCTCACAAAATTTGATCCTGGTGGAATCATATGTGCCTTGAACAAGATAAGGATGTTCTGCAACCATTGAAGGATGTCTTCGGATACCATTATCCTGCTGCTCGAAAACCTTCCAGAGCTCTGTTAGCTCTACCGACTTCTTTTGGTAGAAGTCTAATGTTCTCCGATCCAAAGGAGATTTTTTTACGGTGGCAATCAGCTTTGCGATCTCGATCGCACTCTCCTCCTGTTTCGCTATCAAATCTTTCAACATTTTGTAGGATTAGGGTCACCAATGTTCGGTTTGTTCCCCAAAATTACCTAAGTATTTGAAGGATGCTTATCCTATTTGTCTCGGGGTCAACAAATTGTTTGTTCCCCGTCCAGTATTAAAGGATGCGCGTTCAAATTGTAGGGGTCACCAAATGTTTGTTCCCCGTCCAGTATTAAAGGATGCGCGTTCAAATTGTAGGGGTCACCAAATGTTTGTTCCCCGTCCAGTATTAAAGGATGCGCGTTCAAATTGTAGGGGTCACCAAATGTTTGTTCCCCGTCCAGTATTAAAGGATGCGCGTTCAAATTGTAGGGTTCACCAAATGTTTGTTCCCCGTCCAGTATTAAAGGATGCGCGTTCAAATTGTAGGGGTCACCAAATGTTTGTTCCCCGTCCAGTATTTAAAGGATGCGCGTTCAAATTGTAGGGGTCACCAAATGTTTGTTCCCCGTCCAGTATTAAAGGATGCGCGTTAAAATTGTATGGGTCACCAAATGTTTGTTCCCCGTCCAGTATTAAAGGATGCGCGATTAGAAGAAACAACTCTACCCTATGATGCCAAGCATCCAATATTGTTGCCATACAACGACATATTGGTCAAACTATTATACAAGATGATGCACGAAGAAAACAAGCATTGTAGTCCACAGGCCTTATTAGGAATCATGAGGCAGAGATTCTGGCCAATAAAAGGAAAAATAACGGCAAGGGCCATTGTACAAAAATGCATACGTTGTAACAAGGCTCGTCCTCAATTGTGTCAACAGATTATGGGCAACCTTCCACAAGCAAGAGTGACTCCATCAAGACCATTTATCAACGCGGGAGTTGATTACTGCGGCCCGCTATGGATTCACTACAAAGTCAGAGGAAAGCCACCAACAAAAGCGTACATCGCTGTATTTTGTTGTTTTGCCACCAAGGCAGTTCACCTCGAGCTTGTAAGTGAATTATCAACCAACGCGTTTATAGGAGCATTAAAACGTTTTATCAGTCGAAGAGGACGTTGCCAGAATATATACAGCGACAATCACGTCGGGGTCACCAAATGTAGAGTTAGATTACCTAAATTATTAGTGTTTACCAATTCAAATGTAACATCAGAACTGACACTAATTTATATGTTATACCTTTCAGCACTTGTAACTGAAAGGTTCTAAATAATTTTGACAAAGAAAATATAAAGTGTTTGCTTTACTCTCACTGACTGACTGGCGAACAGTGAATATTTTTATTGACTATTTATACAGTTATTTTAAACTTAATTGGTAATTTGTATTGCCGTTTCCATGCAGATCAGCAATTTTGGTCTGCATGGTACCGTTGACCATGAATTTGAATATTTTCCACAGCAATATTTGCAAATAAATAAAAATGCTTACTAAGCAGAATATGCCTGCATGGAAAATATGCAAGTTCCATTTACCTTTGTTCGCAACAACAACAACAGTTAATACATAAAATAACAAGATATCATATAACAGTGGCCAATGACCGTCTGTTAATTTGATCGCTGGGTATATTATGCATTTTACAGTCGCAAGCAAAAGTGTGGTAACAATAAATATATCTAGTAACTAAACAAACTATATATGCAAATGTCAACAAATAGACGATTTAACTTCGTATTTAAGCCTCTAACATTCTGATACCCAACACAAAAATAACTATTCAGTTTTTTTTGGAATAGTAGCTGTCTTTACTGGTAAACGCGCCAGATTGTCTTTGGTCGATTTATACGCGGTTTTCTAAATTCGGTGATATAGTGTGTAGATGTTTTTGTCCGGCTTGAGGTCATGTAATTTAAAAAACAACGATGTTGTGTTTTTATTAATTTTTTTTATTTAAAAATTCCCAATATTTCGATTGACTTCGTCAATCATCTTCAGGGGTGTCACTAGAAAAACAAATATTTTTAACATTAAATATACAAAAACACTTAACAATTATGACAATAATTACATTTATGAATATAAAGTATTAACGACAGTAACTTGTCCGCACAACCAGTCTTTGTCAACTAAATTATTTTTGCTTACATTTATGCTTTTTAATAATGTGTCTGTATATGTGAGCTCAGCCGTCCGTGTCAGTTTTGTAATTTATTCTCTTGTCAGAGGGAACATCAATTATATGTAAAGTTTCAAGAGTGTATCTGCGTTTGTAGTTGTTCTCTTGTGCTAATATTTTTACATCGTCGAAATTCGGACTTGTTGAACTTGTCCCCGTTGCATGTAATTTGGTAAACTACGCCCGATTTTTCTTCATTTTTTAATCTAGATTTTATCCTGCTAAAAAGGTTATTGACTGTAACATGCGTCTTAAGTGCTAATTGGTATTTCTCTTTGTCGTATAAATTTGAATGGCGAAATCTTTCAGAAAAACCCGCTACATATGTCAAAGATTTGAATATTTTGTCGTTTTCTTTGGTATCTGTTGTGGTGTGCACTTTTTCCGAATTTATATTTTTTACTAAGTCTGCTATTGTTTGTGTGGGAAAATCATTGTTTTATAGTATGTCCTTAATTTTTAGTATATTGTCTTGGTGAAATTCTGCGTCCTGTTAATGAAATTAGTCGCTGTGTTGATTATTACTCTCCTAGGATGTTTTGAGTTAAAATTGATAAGTCTACCAGAAGCAGTAGGTTTTTGATACCAGTCAAGTTTAAGCCGAGAACCTTGTCGATGAATAATACAGTCCAGATATGGTAGTTTGTTGTTATCTTCCCTTTCCATTGTGAACTGTATTTTTTGTTGAACGAGTTGAGTGTTTGTAACATGGTCTGAATTTCATCTACCTTAATGATTGCCAAAAAATCGTCAACATATTTCGTTAATAGTCGTGGTTTGTACGTCATCTTATCCAGTGAAGTGTCCAAAAGTTCCTCCATAACGATGTCAGCAATTATTGGTGATGCTGGAGATCCCATCGGCATACCTTTTCGTTGTTCATATATTTTGTAGTCATATTTAAAGTATCTAGTGTCCTTGATACAAAATGTCACCAATTCTAAGAATAATTCCTTCGGAATATTTGTAAAGTCTTTTATTCTCGTCCATTTTCTTTCAATCGTCTTAATTGCGAAGCGTACAGGAATGCTGGGGAACAGAGAAATAACATCAAATGATACTAGTACTTCGTCATCGTCAATGTGTAAACCTCGGATTCTGCTTTTGAGGTCTATGGCGTCTTTTACATTATATTTCGAGTCCTTTGTTAAATTCTTTAAAATGTTGGTTATATATCTGCACAGTCCATAGGCCGGGGAGTTAAGAGAAGAACATATCGGTCGCAGAGGTATTCCATCTTTGTGAAAATAATAGACTTGACAGACACAAATAAGTTGACATACAGAGCAGCAAATGCACCAAGAATTTATGGACTCCCAAAAATTCACAAAGTAAGTAAGTAAGAGCTTTTGGTCATTTGTAAGAAGAGTAAAGGATAACTCCTCATCTATCCCAACTCTTGTTAAAGATGGCCAGATATTCACAAACCCGGTTGCCAAAGCTACCCTGTTGGCTGATATGTTTGCAAGGAATTCATTTTTGACGGAAAGCAATCAACCACTCCCCGTGATCGAAAATGTATCTAGTTCCATGCCTCATATATTTTTTCGAACACGCGGAGTTAAATGTGTTCTTGGTATTTCAGCACTTCTCCTATGTAAGTGCTCTTCGACGCTAATCCGTCCACTTCGCAACCTTTTCAACCTTGCATACCGTGCAGGGGTCTTACCAGCGCTTTCGAAGATTTTGAACATCCAGCCCATCCCTAAAAAAGGTGAGGCTACTAACCCTACCGCCCGATTGCGATTTGCTCAGCGCTCTCAAAGGTTATGGAGAGTATGGTTAACCACCATCTTGTGAGGTATTTAGAGACTAATGACTTACTTAATGATCGACAGTATGTAGGAATCGATCTAAGGGTGACCTGATGACGCTGCCGCCCGAAAAGTGGAATCGATCCATCCACTAGTTTGGTGAGAGTAATGTTATTCCTTTAGACATCTCCATGGCTTTTGATAGAGTTTGGCACGGCGCACTCGTATCAAAGCTCATTGCTTTTGGTGTTGGTAGTGACTTCTCTCGATTTATATCGAGCTTCCTCAGAGATCGCACTATACGAGTTGTTCGTCATCCGACGAAAGGCTCTG
This sequence comes from Polietes domitor, assembly GCA_947397865.1. Classification (NCBI taxonomy): domain Eukaryota; kingdom Metazoa; phylum Arthropoda; class Insecta; order Diptera; family Muscidae; genus Polietes; species Polietes domitor. The sequence goes on along the minus strand of OX377620.1, from coordinate 152,523,834 downwards.
TCCTTTCCCCTTCCATTTTTCTTATTTTCATCGACGACATCTTGGATCGGACTACAAATCAAATCTACTCATTTGCGGATGACAGCAACCTCTGTCATTCATACTCATTCGATCATAGACCAAGTCGTCAAGAAATTGAGAAATTGACAATGGACAAAAGGCGATTGATGGATGATTCACTCAGTCAGGATTTACTGGCCATTTCCGAATGTTGAACTGAACTGATCCAACGGTGTCGTCGATTTCTATGAACAGTGTAGATAACACTACTCAACAAAATGAAAAAAATTTCATGTACTCCGGATGCGATAATTTTTTCTGTGTAGATAACCTTGACATGAGCTCGAAAAACGCAATAAAAAATTTTTTTTTCGTTTGGTTTTTTTTTTTATTTTATTTTTTTTTAAATTTTAAAAATTTTTTTTTGGTTAATTTGTTTCGTCCGGCATAACTCGGGAACCACTAGCCCGATTTAATTGAATTAAATTTTAAAAAATTTAAAATTACAATTCCCTTAATCTGTTCATATATTGTTTTCCTATACAAGCAACAGTTTCCAAGTTAAAAATGAATATATAAAGGAAAAAACTTATTTTTTGCCTAAAGATTTAATTTTTTTTTTAAATCCATAAAAAATCCAAAATGAAAAAAAATGTCAAATCTTATTACTTTTACGTAAAGTCACATAACCTATGAGCAAAATGAGACAAAGATCATGAAAATCGATGCACGCGTTTCGCTTTTATTCGCAATTGAGTAAAGGTATGAATTTCAAAAATTTGCTCGACATATGCACAACTTTGTCTATGGTAAGGTTTTTTCTTTTTTTTTTGATTCTCAGAATTAACAAAACGGAATAAACAAAGGGTTATTTAATTTTTATGATTGCGTAAGCAAAGTAATAAACGCTAATAAATGTGCGTGAACAATTAAAAGGAAAAAAGGAAAGGGGACTTTTTTAATTATTGGGGTTTTCCGTTGGCTACCTGTATGATTTTTTTACAGAAATGCAACCCACATTTAAGGGTGGTCATTATTCGGAAAATTTAAGACTCACACATGGTGAAACAGGTATGTAGCCACCGTAAAAAAATATACACCCATTTATAAGTACCTGTCAGTAAAATACTAAACAATACACAGTATAAATAGGTCTTCATTGATCGATTTTACTCATTCAACAAGTGTCGACGAACGCGATAGTTAAAATGAGCAAACGTTCGCGAGGATTTGAATGCAATACCAATCCAAGTAATTTTTGTTACATGTGCGCCATGCTCGTCACTCACATCGCCCAGGTTGTCCGGAAAGAAGTCCAAGTGCGAGTGTAGAAAATGTATCTTAAGCGACATATTTGCTCTAATTTTTTATAATTTTGGAGTAGTTGTTCGACGATCTCTCTGTAATTTGAGCTTTTGTTGTTTCCAAGAAATCCGGAAACAATTTGCCGAAATGAGTTCCAAGCTGCAGCTTCATTTGGTGATAAAATGTGCTCAAACTGTTGGTCTTGCAACAACTTTTTAATTTGCGGACCGTCGAAAACGCCTTCCTTAATCTTTGCCGATGAAAGGTGAGGAAAAATGGTTTTTAAATAGGCGAACGCTTCGCCATCTTTGTTGATAGCTTTCACGAAGTTTTTTATGAGTCCGAGCTTTATGTGAAGAGGTGGGAGAAAAACATTTTCCTTTTTTATGAGTGGTGTATATTTCACGTTGTCGCTGCCGGGGATGAAGTTAACTCTTTCTGTCCAACTCCTCCTGGTGTAATGATGTTGACGATCGCGGCTGTCCCAAAGGCAGAGAAAACAACAGTACTTTGTGAATCCACCTTGTAATCCACAAAGGATACCGATAACCTTAAGGTCGGCACAAACTTTCCAATCGTGCCTCTCATAGTTAAGGCACTTTAGTAGATTGTCCATGACTTCGTATGTTTCCTTGGTGTCAACGGCATGAGCAATTGGAATCGAAGGTTTCTCGTTGCCGTTGTGCAGTAAAATTGCTTTAAGGCTCTGCTTGTTGCTGTCGATGAAAAGACGCCACTCTCCTGGATCGTAAGAGTACCCGAGTTCACCAAATAATCCGGGAATGTCTTTACAAAAACAGATGTTGTCTTTTTTTGTGTAGTACCTTGCGTATGGTTCATGACGCTTCCTGTAGATTGTTGTCACCACACCAGGAGCCAAGAAACCGAACTGTTGCATGCGCGATGCATGCAACTCTGCATCTTCCTTGGAGAGTTTCAATTCTCTAACCCAATCGTTCAGTTCTGCTTGGGAACATAAGCGTTGACCTCCATGCAATGTATATGTTGACTCGCATTCTGATGTGGTTTCTACTGTCTCCGGATCTGATGTTGGATGTATCGCCTCATTATTAGATGCCCATCTTGAAACGGACGGTTGCGGGTCCACTGGTTCTTCGGAAAATGGCACTGGAAAATTCACTGTTGAAACAGCAGCGTAAGTCCATCGTATATTTTTTCCCACGCCTGTTTTTTTGCTAAGACAGAAGTAGCAATCTGTTACATGGCAAAGCGGAGCTCTCCAAAGCATTGGCATGATGATTCTCGGCTGTCGTCTGAAAGAATTTCAATAATAAGTTATATATGTTCTTGAATTTCGTAATCTACACTTACCTTGAGTCAGCTAGCTGTACGTAGCACCTTGGACATAGAGCACTTGGTGTCCACCGCTCATCTATGTTTGAGACCTTTAAATTGAAGCTCTCTTCAAATGAATCTCTCAATTTAGGTGAAAAACAACGCTTGTTTTTTTTCAGAAACGTATTCTCCGCACATGTAACAAAAATTACTTGGATTGGTATTGCATTCAAATCCTCGCGAACGTTTGCTCATTTTAACTATCGCGTTCGTCGACACTTGTTGAATGAGTAAAATCGATCAATGAAGACCTATTTATACTGTGTATTGTTTAGTATTTTACTGACAGGTACTTATAAATGGGTGTATATTTTTTTACGGTGGCTACATACCTGTTTCACCATGTGTGAGTCTTAAATTTTCCGAATAATGACCACCCTTAAATGTGGGTTGCATTTCTGTAAAAAAATCATACAGGTAGCCAACGGAAAACCCCAATAATTAAAAAAGTCCCCTTTCCTTTTTTCCTTTTAATTGTTCACGCACATTTATTAGCGTTTATTACTTTGCTTACGCAATCATAAAAATTAAATAACCCTTTGTTTATTCCGTTTTGTTAATTCTGAGAATCAAAAAAAAAGAAAAAACCTTACCATAGACAAAGTTGTGCATATGTCGAGCAAATTTTTGAAATTCATACCTTTACTCAATTGCGAATAAAAGCGAAACGCGTGCATCGATTTTCATGATCTTTGTCTCATTTTGCTCATAGGTTATGTGACTTTACGTAAAAGTAATAAGATTTGACATTTTTTTTCATTTTGGATTTTTTATGGATTTAAAAAAAAATTTAAATCTTTAGGCAAAAAATAAGTTTTTTCCTTTATATATTCATTTTTAACTTGGAAACTGTTGCTTGTATAGGAAAACAATATATGAACAGATTAAGGGAATTGTAATTTTAAATTTTTTAAAATTTAATTCAATTAAATCGGGCTAGTGGTTCCCGAGTTATGCCGGACGAAACAAATTAACCAAAAAAAAAAATTTAAAATTAAAAAAAAAAAAAAATAAAAAAAAACCAAACGAAAAAAAATTTTTTATTGCGTTTTTCGAGCTCATGTCAAGGTTATCTACACAGAAAAAATTATCGCATCCCGAGTACATTTTGACTGTTGACTAGTGTAATTAAAAAAGTCCCCTTTCCTTTTTTCCTTTTAATTGTTCACGCACATTTATTAGCGTTTATTACTTTGCTTACGCAATCATAAAAATTAAATAACCCTTTGTTTATTCCGTTTTGTTAATTCTGAGAATCAAAAAAAAGAAAAAACCTTACCATAGACAAAGTTGTGCATATGTCGAGCAAATTTTTGAAATTCATACCTTTACTCAATTGCGAATAAAAGCGAAACGCGTGCATCGATTTTCATGATCTTTGTCTCATTTTGCTCATAGGTTATGTGACTTTACGTAAAAGTAATAAGATTTGACATTTTTTTTCATTTTGGATTTTTTATGGATTTAAAAAAAAAAATTTTAATCTTTAGGCAAAAAATAAGTTTTTTCCTTTATATATTCATTTTTAACTTGGAAACTGTTGCTTGTATAGGAAAACAATATATGAACAGATTAAGGGAATTGTAATTTTAAATTTTTTAAAATTTAATTCAATTAAATCGGGCTAGTGGTTCCCGAGTTATGCCGGACGAAACAAATTAACCAAAAAAAAATTTTTAAAATTTAAAAAAAAAAAATAAAACAAAAACCAAACGAAAAAAAAAAATTTTTATTGCGTTTTTCGAGCTCATGTCAAGGTTATCTACACAGAAAAAATTATCGCATCCCGAGTACATTTTGACTGTTGACTCTCACGCATTTGTTGTTGATTGCACAGCTGGCCGCACTACACATTACAGAATGAATTCGTTATTTGCTCGCGCAAATTGTATGTGGAATCGACTTCCCGCCAATCATGTCATCCTGAGATTCAAAACAGATGTCAACAACAACTTCTCCCCTTTTCCTCCATCCTACGCCTTATCATTCTTTAGCCAACGCAATGTACTGCGTTTCTAAGGGACATCCCCTGAGTGTTGGTTCAGTGAAAAAAATGTTTTGTTTAAATGTTAATTTTTTTATTTTATTTATTTATTATGAATTACAATACAAAGTAAATTTATATTCTAATTTTGGGTCCAGGGATTGAGCCGGTTATTGCAGCGACAGACCAGAGCCTCTGGTGGGAATCGAACCCACGACCCCCACGCTGATAGCCGAGCACGCTACCAACTCGACCACCGGGGCGCTGGTTGTTAATTTTTTAAGTTGGCACTGCAAATGTATACTCTGTAAAAAAATGACAAACAACTTTCTACATATTCTATCTTCATTTAACGTATTCAATGCATTATGTGTTAGACAAAGGCAAGTATATTTCTAAATTTTCACGTTATACATCCGATTGTACTTTATTTAAGTATTGTCACGGAAAAAAAATAATCCAAGTTGATATGGAAGAAAAATTTGTCAGCAATAGCTAATCAAACAACTTGCGAGTAAATCATTTAAACCGATTAATCACTGAAGTTTAAAACATATATGACTCCAAAGTAGCTCACTGTCACATTTTCGCATTTAACTACTTATCACGCATTATTTTTTGCTGGAATATTAAAAGAATTATTATACTTACGTGTAGTATCTAGACAGTGATGAAAAAAATGTTCTCATGACAAGGCAGCACTTCCAGTCAATCCTGTAGATTGTTTCAGAAGATTAAATGTGCTTCTAGACGACCGTTCACAGCTTGATAAACCAGCAATCATTTTCAAGTAGGGAACAAAAAGAGTTGCTGGCAGTAATTCTCCAGCTAGACGTATGAACTTAAAAAGTGAAACTGAACGTGTTGTTGTAACGTAGTTCGCTGACGGTTCAAGCGGTCCCCAATATTCTGAACACAATGAAAGTCCAGCTTTATCATCAGAGTACAATTTTCCGATGCATAATAAGAGCATTTCGAAGTTGTAATCCAAATTATTTGGTGGTTCCAATCCCTCTTTCGAAAAACTAGTGACTGTTTTTGACGTTTCATCTGCTCTTCCACGTAATTCCGTTACTTTCGAATGCATGAAATCAATGAAATCAGTAAATATCATATGGATCCTCCGATAAAAAAATTGATGCCTTAAAATACATGCTTCCCATTAGAAATCTATGAACTAGCCAAATATATATTATGAAACTTACTGGTATATCGCATCTTTCTCGAGGATGTAACAATAAATAAATTTAAAAATATTAGAGCATATGGCTTCGTCCACAAGTTGTTCGTCATAATCTGTCTGCGCAAACCCGATATCGCTAAACCAAATGAAAACTTCACTAAGTTTACTATTCCATGGTTATATTCACAATTAGTTTCAGTCATCAGCGCATTATATAGCTGTTGCACAAATTCGTGGTCTTTTATTATGCTTAAATTTTGTATTAACTGGTTACCATCCTGCTTTTGCAGGATACTTGTGTCATACGAATATAATAATGCCATGATCATTGTAAATGTTGTATTTTCAATTTCACCATTTGCTTCCTTTGCTTTGTTTAGCGACAAACTTCTTAATAGTTTTATAGCATTTGACTTTGGAAGTCCTTTTTGGGCAGACCAATTGAAAAGGGCCGTTGCTAACGACATTCGGATGTCCTCGAAAAGCTCTATCACTTGATTTTGGTGTTTATTATCGCCTAGAGCTCTGTTTTTGATCAACATCACAGTCTGTAAATATTAATTTCATTTAATTAAGTTCATAATGTGTATAAACATGCAATAAAGTTGTGAAATTTTGGGATTGTAAAAATACATTTGCTTCAATAACAAAGTATTTTCATGTAGGTCCGTTAACATAATGTTAGGACTAACAGAGAGTTAGTGTATTAGTTGTGTATTTTTTGTTATTGTGTAACGTTATCTTAAAATGTTTATTTGTTTTGTAGTAGAATGGGTTCATTGATCCAGTTCATTGAACAGTTTTCCCACATTTTCTCAAATCCTGTTTTATTAAATAAAAGGCGAACAACGCCCCTTATATAGATTGAAATTTAATTAATTTTAATTACAGATTGAAATTTCAGTATTCCTGATGTTCTTCAGAGAAGAGCAAATAACGAGTAAATAAATTCAAACTAATATTATTGTGAAATCAATTTGTAAAATAAAAATGGCATCAACATCAACAGCCGTTTCGACTTGTTCGAGATCGCGTACCGACACCACTTCAACGAACACTGGTCAGTTCCAAGGTGCTGCAATGTTACTTGAGCAAATAAAATATTCCCAAATATCCCCAATATCGTAATCATCATTTCAGCCTACCAGGACCCATCAGTCATGCTCGTTTTTTTATGGTTTTTTGGTTTTTTGATTGGTTTTACTCCAACAGAGTAACCGAAGCACTAAATGATAATCTGGATTTTTTTGAAAGCAATATGACTGTAGTGTTGAGTTTTTTTGATTAATTTGATAAAATCAATTTAATTGTGTGCTACTGTAACATTCAGCACCACGTAATAGATACTCGTATATGTGCTTATTACGTGTACTCTCGCAATGAACTATAGTGGGAATTCTCTATATTCGTGGAGTCTTCCTAAGTACTCTATTACCAACTTTTGTAAAAACCTACCTGATACCTGTTGTTGGTTTGGTTTGGTTTAAAGGACCGGAAAGCTTACGCAATCCGTGCACTCGGAGACCCTAATGGATCCATTGTACATATCCTTGTACCTGAAAAGTAAGTATATAAAAAGATAAATTATAAATTAGATGAGAGGATACGTGCTGAGGGGGGATGGGGGGTGGGGTAGAGGGAAAGCGGGAATATGGGTTGTGATGGAATAGGAGTAAGTGAAGGAGCTAGGAAGTCGAGTTTTAGTTTGACTGTGTATTTGTCAGGTAATACTCTTTCTTCCTTGTAATTATTATGTCCTATGAGTAAAACGGGGATACCTCTGGGTAGCTTGACTTTAGCATACCTTATGGTTCCCATTTTTACTGACAGGTACAGAATTCAATGTTGTCATCAGTGTGATTCAGAAATCAGAAACCACCCCTAATCCAGTCCAAGCCCTTCGAGAATCTCAGCAGGTCCTGGATGGTGCGGGTTGCGATTTCATCAATGTTCCTAATTAAATAATCTCCTAGGTATTTCTTCCTACGTACACAGAGAGAAGGGCACATGCATAAAATGTGCTCTATCGTCTCAATCTCATCCTCGTCCTCACACAGTCGGCAAAAATCCACAGTACCTGTGTGCCATCTGCTGAGCCTGCTTCTAATGTTACAGTGCCCTGTGTAGATTCCTATGAGTGTACGCAACTCTACTTTGCCTAACTTTAATAAAGTTCTGGTTTTCTGCTTGTCTGCCTTTGGCCAGGTGGCCCTAGCAATCCTACAGGTTGGTAAGTTAGTCCATGCTAAGTTCATCATTGCCCACTTGCGTGCCTCAATCAGTCTATAGAAAACGCCTATCGGTGGTTTTACTGAGTTTTCGGCTTGCGAGACTTCCATGGATGAACCATTTCTGGCCAGTTCGTCTGCTATTTCGTTCCCACTGATATTGCTATGCCCGGGAACCCAGCAGAGACGGACCACATGGTTTCTGAGGTCATCTAGCGAGCGCTTGCAACTCAGCAAAAGCTTTGATTTGACGTTATGCGACATGATTGATTTAATGGCTGCCTGACCATCTATGTAAAAGTTTATCTCTGTCTCAGCCGGAATATCTATCTCCACTAGAAATTCTGCTGCTTTTTTTATTGCAAGGATTTCAGCTTGATAAACGCTACAGTTATCGTTGAGTCTAAAAGATTTACGTATCTGTAGAGATTCAATGTAAAAACCCGCACCTGTGCCTATATCCATCTTAGAGCCGTCAGTGTAGACAGCCAAGCCTGTGAAGGGCTCGCCATTGTCCCAATCTGCTCTTTTTGGTATAATTATCTGTGGTACTGTTGAGAAGTCCAGAACCGGTACTAAGTAGTCGGTACCGTCGTTGAAGACGTGTTCTGGCTGTAAGTTTTCCCCATTTCTTTGAAAAACGGTCGCATGACCGTATGGTCTACTCTTCCAGTAGCCTGATTCTCTGAGCCTAAAAGCGCTTTTTGCAGCAGCCATCTCCGTGAAATGATCCAGAGGTAGCTGGTGTAACAATACATCCAATGCTGACTGCGGTGTGCTTTTGAGGGCTCCTGTGATACTCAGACTAGCTAGTCTCTGTGTCTTGGTTAGTTTCGCTAATAGTTTCCCATTTCTCATGGCTCTCCACCATACTAAACAGCCATAGGTAGTAATGGGTCTGACTACCGACCGGTAGATCCAATCTACGACTTTCGGTTTCAGACCCCAGCTCTTGCCTATGGAGTTCCTGCACATGTAAAGAGCATTTAGGCCTTTCTTATATCTCTCTTCAGTGTTCCTGACCCAGTTTAGCCTGCGATCTAAAAACACCCCGAGATATTTAGCCTCCTGTGAAAGTGGGAGTTCGGTACCATCCAGTACTGGTTTCCTGAATGGATCTATGTTGTATTTCCTTGTAAAAAGAACTAGTTCTGTTTTCCTAGGATTAATGCCTAGACCACTACTACTAGCCCATCCTGATAATTTCCTCAGTGCTCCTTGCATTAAGTCGCTGATAGTTGGTAAAAATTTTCCCCCTACCAAAATAACTACATCATCGGCATATGCAACCACCTTGTTGCCATCATCAGAAAGGGATCTGAGGATACTGTTCACAGCGAGTAGCCACAAGAGTGGGGATAGGACCCCTCCCTGTGGTGTTCCTCTTGTCACCAGTTTCCGAATCATTCCGATCCCCAGAGTCGAATTGATAATACGATGCCTTAGCATCGAGTCTATCCACTCGACGATGAAGTTCGGAACGTGAAGATCCCTTAAAGCGCTACTGATGGTTTCGGACTCAATGTTATTAAAGGCTCCTTCTATGTCTAGAAATGCTGCAAGGGTATACTCCTTCAATTCTAGATTTCTTTCTATGTAACTTACAACCTCATGAAGTGCGCTCTCAGTAGATTTGCCTTTGAGATAGGCATGCTGTGCGTCACTTATTAGGTTGTTATCTATGCTATCCCTTAGATACGCATCTAAGATTCGTTCCATTGTCTTAAGGAGGAAGGATGAGAGGCTGATTGGTCTGAAGTCCTTAGCGGACGAGTGACTGGGTTTGCCTGCTTTGGGTATGAAAACAACCCTTACCTCCCTCCAGTTCTTTGGTATAAATCTGAGGCGTAGGCATGCTTTAAATATACGCACGAGATGTTTTATAATCACATCCGTCGTTTGTTGCAGCATGGCTGGAAAGATACCATCCATACCCGGAGATTTGAAGGGCTGGAAGGTATCAATTGCCCATTTTATCTTATTCTCATTGACTATGTTATCTATGCTGGCTTCATCAAATTGAGAGAGATTATCTCTTGTGGCCAAAGTGACCTCACCGGCAGCCTCTGTACAATTTGGGAAGTGAGTTTCTGCTAAGAGGCCAAGTGTCTCTAGGCCCGATGCCGTCCATGTGCCATGCAGTTTCTGGATGTGTCCTAGAGGTTTCGGGTCCTTCGACAGTACTCTTCTGAATCTAGCTCCCTCGTTAGTGTTGTCTATTGTCTCGCAATAGGCAACCCAGGACGCTCTCTTTGCTCTTTTAAGTTCTGCCTTGTAGATGTTAAAACTAACTTTGTAGCTTTCCCAATCTTCATTGCTACCTGTTCGCTGAGCCCTATTGTACAGTTTCCTGGTATACTTTCTTTGCTTCCTTAGCTCAGTGGTCCACCAGTACGGTTGGGTCCTCTTTCCTGGGAAAGTTTTAGGACATGACCGAGTGAAACTGTTTGACAGTGCCGACGTCAGGCTGTTGACATACTTGTCAATATCATCTCCCGTGAACGTATCGGTCGTGAGACCCATAAGATCTGATTCCACGTGATGGTGGAATTTTGACCAGTTCGTTCTTTTGGGATTTCTATACGGTTCTATGTTTTTTTGCTCTAAATTGATTTTAAAAAGTATTCTCTTGTGATCAGAGAAGGAGTGATCACTTGATACTCTCCATTCTGTGATACACGAACTAGGCATATTGGTCAAAGTTAAATCTAGTACTTCTTCTCTAACCCTAGTTTTGAAAGTGGGGGTGTTACCCACGTTACAAATTCTTAGGCTAGATAGTGTAATGAATTCAAAAAGTGACTCACCTCTTTCGTTAATGTCTGTGCTGCCCCATTGTGTATGGTGAGCATTGGCGTCACAACCCACGACAAGTTTCCATCCTTTGTCGGACGCATATGCTATAAGCTGTTCTGTGTTTGTTCCAGGTGGACTGGGTTTCTCATATGGCATGTAGATTGAGGCAAATGTCAGGGTTTCCCCGATGGTTGCCTCCAAACATGCCACCGTTGTATCTCCAGTACTGAAACTTGTGGATAAGATTAGACCTAAACTCTTCTTGGCTACTATACAGGTTCTTACCTTATCCTCCGTGCTCGGTGTGATGACTGTGTAGTTTTTTGCCGCTAGTCCTTTCACTTTATTGTGAACTATCCACGGCTCCTGGACCAGGGCAACATCGATTTGTTTGTCGGTTAAATACAGGAGAAGGTCGGCAGCGGCGGCTTGGCAGTGATGCAGATTAATCTGCACCACGTTTAAAAACTTTTTACACGTCACTTTTACTATCGACACCAGGGAGACGAAACCTGATGGTGCCAAGCCCAAAATTGACAATACCTTTCCTTTCTCGTAGGTATGCAACCGATTCTTTGTCAGCAATCAAACGCAGATCTTTGCCAAAGTCTCTCTTGCTGTTGGTGGGCAAAACCTCCCATAATGCAGTTTTGAGACCTTTATTCTGTTTCGCTAATAGTCGCAGTATTTTTACCTCTTCCGGGACCGGAGGGGGCAACCATACTGCAACTATTGTGCGGATTGGTAGTGTGGACGTCGGTACCACTTCAAGGGCGGCGTTTGGCCACGGGGTTTTAAGACTGCCAATTGTGGTTCCCAAAAAGACCAGTGATCTTTTATTGCCACAGTTGACAATCTTGGCACCCTTGCTCCACTCTGCTCCCTTGAAGGATATGTCGTCGTCACACCACTTATCCGCCAGCATCTCGTCGATAAGCAATGACTCCAGTAGCAGCCATCTTTCAGAGTTGATCCTGCCATCTGGATCCGCTCTGTCGATGACAGCTACTCTTAGTTCCGATGGAACTTGGGAGTTGCCGACGTGCTTCTGCCTCTTCAACACCTCCACCTGAGGCTCATCACCCGATCTGGCTCTCTTGAGGGTCTGACCACAAGCAGAGGACTTAAGAGCCGCTTGGCTAGTTGAAGGACCGTCAAAAGAGCTGCGTGCTTTATTGGTCTCAGTCGGAGGGGAAGAAGAAGCAGGTTTAATTTGTTGTTTTTTGTCGTTCTTGTACCTGTAGGCGTGTTTGTTGGTGTCGTTTTTGGGTAAGCGTGTTGTTGTGTGGTCTGCCGGCAATCGAGAAGCCTTGTCCGTCCTGTGCGAAGGAAGACTGCTGATCAGGAGACGATCGACAAACTCATGCGGGTAATTTCTTTCGAACTTAGCCACACTTTGTCGATGTCTCCTGAGCAGTGTTTTTTCCTTGTCTGAGAGCAGAGCGAAGTCGCGTCCTACAAACCTTTTCAGGATACCGCAGGAGCGCCTATAGCCGCTTTTGGCCTTCTGCTCTCTAGCTTTGCTCTGCATTGATGTGCTCCGGGATTCCGAGTTAGCTGAGGTGTTCTTCGTTTCATCACCTTTAGGCTCTGTCCCGGGTAGAGTCTTAGACTCTTTGGGAGAACCTCCGGTGACTTCACTGGAACTTGATTCAGCCAATTCTTTATCCACTGCAACCTGACGCAGCAGAGTGGCCGCCATTGTCGTCCGGGGCGGGTCGACGTGTGCCGACTCATCGATTGGAGACAGAACCAGAGCCGTCAGCGAGTTCTCCGCGATCTCAGCGACCCCAGTAGTAGGCTCCGACTCACCATGGATTTCTCTTGGAGATTGAGTCAATGTGACATCAAGCTCGTCAGAGAGAATCCATAGATTGTCGAAGTCCCCTATGGTATCACTCAGATCACTGAAAGATCCCAGTGAAGACTCCCTTTCTGCCTCCAATTGGCGCTGGAGTTCATTCTGCTGCTCCAAAATGGCGCCAGTAATACGTCCGAGATCTAGAGTCGTCCGTTTGTCCGTTCCCTTACAAGTCGTTTCCTGCCGTTCCATGTCATTATGTAGATATGTCAGTGGGCGTTCCGTGGTCATACTGGTTGATCTGTTGAGGCCGCTGGCGACACGTAGAGGAGACTGTGTGTCTCCACCGTGCCCGCCGGAAGTCGCCGCCTCTGCTCCTTCCGACGTTGGGGTGTATATTACCACCTCCGATTTTGATATATTTTTGTTTTCCATCCCATTTAATTCCCTATGTATGCTTTTTTGTGTGTTCTGGACCTATGTAAGTGAGCCCTAGGTGACTAGGGCTCGATAGGTGCCAGTACGACCGGTGCGCATACGGGTAAACACCGGTTAATGAGTTACCCTCAGGTTTGTACGGTCTTCTCCAGAGGATCGAACTGAGTGAAAAGGTTGTTATACCTTCCCGATAATTGGAACAGTTAGGGATGTACAACTGATCCAATTTGTATGGGAAGGAGAGAGGTAACCTTTGGTCATGCAGACGAACAATCGGACTACCACCCCAATTAGTTCGACTGCACTTAAGCCCCTACATCGCGACAAGATTGTTACCTCCTGTTGTTGGTACATGGGCGCCTCAGCAAGTAAAAAGTGATATTAATCATTCAGTCCTTGCCGTGATATCGGGGGCTATGTCGCGGTGGACCTCAACTCCCCCTAACTCGTTAGAATCAAAATGAATATTACCAAAATTATAATAAAATCAAAAACCAGTCTGACCTAAGAGTCACACCGGAGAAGCCCTCCTTCTCCCTCTTGAGTGGAGGGACCCCGGTGACCTGCCGCAATAAGCTATATCAAGCTACATCAGTATTGACCACTGAGTCAAACACAGGCGAAGGAAAGTTACACCCTGCACTTACTACAAGTGGTGCAGCAGAAGGGGTCCGACATGTTCACCCCTTCAGAGCAAAATACAGCGAACGGTGCAATGCCCATATAATTGTTGTAAGGTTCGCTAACTTTGATGAACGGTCTCTGAAAACGGTCAAGTAGCTCCAAGGAGGATCTTGGAGCACCTGACCATATCTGGGAGTTGTATTCCATCTTAGGTCTGATGTACGTAATATAGATATTGAGAAGATCGGAGGGAGTGAAGAATTTCTTACACCGCTTTAAAAAGCCAAGGCACTTGAATACTTCTTTCGACACATCAAATACATGTTTTGTCCAACGAACATCGCAAGTTCAAGTCCAGAACATCAAGAGTGTCCGATTGCTCATTATCTACACTGTTCATAGAAATCGACGACACCGTTGGATCAGTTCAGTTCAACATTCGGAAATGGCCAGTAAATCCTGACTGAGTGAATCATCCATCAATCGCCTTTTGTCAATTTCTTGACGACTTGGTCTATGATCGAATGAGTATGAATGACAGAGGTTGCTGTCATCCGCAAATGAGTAGATTTGATTTGTAGTCCGATCCAAGATGTCGTCGATGAAAATAAGAAAAATGGAAGGGGAAAGGACAGAGCCTTTCGTCGGATGACGAACAACTCGTATAGTGCGATCTCTGAGGAAGCACGATATAAATCGAGAGAAGTCACTACCAACACCAAAAGCAATGAGCTTTGATACGATTCCTACATAATGTCGATCATTAAGTAAGTCATTAGTCTCTAAATACCTCACAAGATGGTGGTTAACCATACTCTCCATAACTTTTGAGAGCGCTGAGCAAATCGCAATCGGGCGGTAGGGTTAGTAGCCTCACCTTTTTTAGGGATGGGCTGGATGTTCACAATCTTCGAAAGCGCTGGTAAGACCCCTGCACGGTATGCAAGGTTGAAAAGGTTGCGAAGTGGACGGATTAGCGTCGAAGAGCACTTACATAGGAGAAGTGCTGAAATACCAAGAACACATTTAACTCCGCGTGTTCGAAAAAATATCTGAGGCATGGAACTAGATACATTTTCGATCACGGGGAGTGGTTGATTGCTTTCCGTCAAAAATGAATTCCTTGCAAACATATCAGCCAACAGGTTAGCTTTGGCAACCGGGTTTGTGAATATCTGACCATCTTTAACAAGAGTTGGGATAGATGAGGAGTTATCCTTTACTCTTCTTACAAATGACCAAAAGCTCTTACTTACTTACTTTGTGAATTTTTGGGAGTCCATAAATTCTTGGTGCATTTGCTGCTCTGTATGTCAACTTATTTGTGTCTGTCAAGTCTATTATTTTCACAAAGATGGAATACCTCTGCGACCGATATGTTCTTCTCTTAACTCCCCGGCCTATGGACTGTGCAGATATATAACCAACATTTTAAAGAATTTAACAAAGGACTCGAAATATAATGTAAAAGACGCCATAGACCTCAAAAGCAGAATCCGAGGTTTACACATTGACGATGACGAAGTACTAGTATCATTTGATGTTATTTCTCTGTTCCCCAGCATTCCTGTACGCTTCGCAATTAAGACGATTGAAAGAAAATGGACGAGAATAAAAGACTTTACAAGTATTCCGAAGGAATTATTCTTAGAATTGGTGACATTTTGTATCAAGGACACTAGATACTTTAAATATGACTACAAAATATATGAACAACGAAAAGGTATGCCGATGGGATCTCCAGCATCTCCAATAATTGCTGACATCGTTATGGAGGAACTTTTGGACACTTCACTGGATAAGATGACGTACAAACCACGACTATTAACGAAATATGTTGACGATTTTTTGGCAATCATTAAGGTAGATGAAATTCAGACCATGTTACAAACACTCAACTCGTTCAACAAAAAATACAGTTCACAATGGAAAGGGAAGATAACAACAAACTACCATATCTGGACTGTATTATTCATCGACAAGGTTCTCGGCTTAAACTTGACTGGTATCAAAAACCTACTGCTTCTGGTAGACTTATCAATTTTAACTCAAAACATCCTAGGAGAGTAATAATCAACACAGCGACTAATTTCATTAACAGGACGCAGAATTTCACCAAGACAATATACTAAAAATTAAGGACATACTATAAAAGAATGACTTTCCCACACAAACAATAGCAGACTTAGTAAAAAATATAAATTCGGAAAAAGTGCACACCACAACAGATACCAAAGAAAACGACAAAATATTCAAATCTTTGACATATGTAGCGGGTTTTTCTGAAAGATTACGCCATTCAAATTTATACGACAAAGAGAAATACCAATTAGCACTTAAGACGCATGTTACAGTCAATAACCTTTTTAGCAGGATAAAATCTAGATTAAAAAATGAAGAAAAATCGGACGTAATTACATGCAACGGGGACAAGTCCAACTTATGCCAAAAGGTATATGTTGGCACCACTAAGACTAAATTAAAGACAAGACTTTCTTCGCATAAATCTGACCAAAAAGCAACAAATAGACCACTAGAACAAAAACCGCTCTGGCTGCCCACTGTACTTTGACGGGTCACACACCGAATTTCGACGATATAAAAATATTAGCACAAGAGAACAACTACAAACGCAGATACACTCTTGAAACTTTACATATAATTGATGTTCCCTCTGACAAGAGAATAAATTACAAAACTGACACGGACGGCTGCACTCACATATACAGACACATTATTAAAAAGCATAAATGTAAGCAAAAATAATTTAGTTGACAAAGACTGATTGTGCGGACAAGTTACTGTCGGTTATACTTTATATTCATAATTGTTAAGTGTTTTTGAATATTTAATGTTAAAAATATTTGTTTTTATAGTGACACCCCTGAAGATGATTGACGAAGTCAATCGAAATATTGGGCTTATTAGTTTAATTTTTGTATGAAATTTACTCGCTTAACAAGATAGTAGCTTACTACTTTTAGCATTGCTGCTAGATTTTTCATGTTAATTCATTTAAGAAAAAACAATGGGTAACAATGTTGCCACCTTATCAAGTATCTTAATCATAAGCTAGTAAGCCCAATCGAACAGGCATAATAATTCACATTCATAATTCTGATTATCAATTGTCATCCATTAGTCCTTCAATGACATACCTAATTATGGCATTGTCGGTAAAACGAGTACACTCTCGTTCCGATTGTGACGAGTATTCGTCATCTCGATATGAATGTCCGCACTGTTAATTACACTACTCAACAAAATGAAAAAAATTTCATGTACTCCGGATGCGATAATTTTTTCTGTGTAGATAACCTTGACATGAGCTCGAAAAACGCAATAAAAAATTTTTTTCGTTTGGTTTTTTTTTTATTTTTTTTTTAAATTTTAAAAATTTTTTTTTGGTTAATTTGTTTCGTCCGGCATAACTCGGGAACCACTAGCCCGATTTAATTGAATTAAATTTTAAAAAATTTAAAATTACAATTCCCTTAATCTGTTCATATATTGTTTTCCTATACAAGCAACAGTTTCCAAGTTAAAAATGAATATATAAAGGAAAAAACTTATTTTTTGCCTAAAGATTTAAAATTTTTTTTTTAAATCCATAAAAAATCCAAAATTAAAAAAATGTCAAATCTTATTACTTTTACGTAAAGTCACATAACCTATGAGCAAAATGAGACAAAGATCATGAAAATCGATGCACGCGTTTCGCTTTTATTCGCAATTGAGTAAAGGTATGAATTTCAAAAATTTGCTCCACATATGCACAACTTTGTCTGTGGTAAGGTTTTTTCTTTTTTTTGATTCTCAGAATTAACAAAACGGAATAAACAAAGGGTTATTTAATTTTTATGATTGCGTAAGCAAAGTAATAAACGCTAATAAATGTGCGTGAACAATTAAAAGGAAAAAAGGAAAGGGGACTTTTTTAATTATTTGGGTTTTCCGTTGGCTACCTGTATGATTTTTTTACAGAAATGCAACCCACATTTAAGGGTGGTCATTATTCGGAAAATTTAAGACTCACACATGGTGAAACAGGTATGTAGCCACCGTAAAAAATATACACCCATTTATAAGTACCTGTCAGTAAAATACTAAACAATACACAGTATAAATAGGTCTTCATTGATCGATTTTACTCATTCAACAAGTGTCGACGAACGCGATAGTTAAAATGAGCAAACGTTCGCGAGGATTTGAATGCAATACCAATCCAAGTAATTTTTGTTACATGTGCGCCATGCTCGTCACTCACATCGCCCACGTTGTCCGGAAAGAAGTCCAAGTGCGAGTGTAGAAAATGTATCTTAAGCGACATATTTGCTCTAATTTTTTTATAATTTTGGAGTAGTTGTTCGACGATCTCTCTGTAATTTGAGCTTTTGTTGTTTCCAAAAAATCCGGAAACAATTTGCCGAAATGAGTTCCAAGCTGCAGCTTCATTTGGTGATAAAATGTGCTCAAACTGTTGGTCTTGCAACAACTTTTTAATTTGCGGACCGTCGAAAACGCCTTCCTTAATCTTTGCCGATGAAAGGTGAGGAAAAATGGTTTTTTAATAGGCGAACGCTTCGCCATCTTTGTTGATAGCTTTCACGAAGTTTTTTATGAGTCCGAGCTTTATGTGAAGAGGTGGGAGAAAAACATTTTCCTTTTTTATAAGTGGTGTATATTTCACGTTGTCGCTGCCGGGGATGAAGTTAACTCTTTCTGTCCAACTCCTCCTGGTGTAATGATGTTGACGATCGCGGCTGTCCCAAAGGCAGAGAAAACAACAGTACTTTGTGAATCCACCTTGTAATCCACAAAGGATACCGATAACCTTAAGGTCGGCACAAACTTTCCAATCGTGCCTCTCATAGTTAAGGCACTTTAGTAGATTGTCCATGACTTCGTATGTTTCCTTGGTGTCAACGGCATGAGCAATTGGAATCGAAGGTTTCTCGTTGCCGTTGTGCAGTAAAATTGCTTTAAGGCTCTGCTTGTTGCTGTCGATGAAAAGACGCCACTCTGGATCGTAAGAGTACCCGAGTTCACCAAATAATCCGGGAATGTCCTTACAAAAACAGATGTTGTCTTTTTTTGTGTAGTACCTTGCGTATGGTTCATGACGCTTCCTGTAGATTGTTGTCACCACACCAGGAGCCAAGAAACCGAACTGTTGCATGCGCGATGCATGCAACTCTGCATCTTCCTTGTAGAGTTTCAATTCTCTAACCCAATCGTTCAGTTCTGCTTGGGAACATAAGCGTTGACCTCCATGCAATGTATATGTTGACTCGCATTCTGATGTGGTTTCTACTGTCTCCGGATCTGATGTTGGATGTATCGCCTCATTATTAGATGCCCATCTTGAAACGGACGGTTGCGGGTCCACTGGTTCTTCGGAAAATGGCACTGGAAAATTCACTGTTGAAACAGCAGCGTAAGTCCATCGTATATTTTTTCCCACGCCTGTTTTTTGCTAAGACAGAAGTAGCAATCTGTTACATGGCAAAGCGGAGCTCTCCAAAGCATTGGCATGATGATTCTCGGCTGTCGTCTGAAAGAATTTCAATAATAAGTTATATATGTTCTTGAATTTCGTAATCTACACTTACCTTGAGTCAGCTAGCTGTACGTAGCACCTTGGACATAGAGCACTTGGTGTCCACCGCTCATCTATGTTTGAGACCTTTAAATTGAAGCTCTCTTCAAATGAATCTCTCAATTTAGGTGAAAAACAACGCTTGTTTTTTTCAGAAACGTAACAAAAATTACTTGGATTGGTATTGCATTCAAATCCTCGCGAACGTTTGCTCATTTTAACTATCGCGTTCGTCGACACTTGTTGAATGAGTAAAATCGATCAATGAAGACCTATGTATACTGTGTATTGTTTAGTATTTGACTGACAGGTACTTATAAATGGGTGTATATTTTTTTACGGTGGCTACATACCTGTTTCACCATGTGTGAGTCTTAAATTTTCCGAATAATGACCACCATTAAATGTGGGTTGCATTTCTGTAAAAAAATCATACAGGTAGCCAACGGAAAACCCAAATAATTAAAAAAGTCCCCTTTCCTTTTTTCCTTTTAATTGTTCACGCACATTTATTAGCGTTTATTACTTTGCTTACGCAATCATAAAAATTAAATAACCCTTTGTTTATTCCGTTTTGTTAATTCTGAGAATCAAAAAAAAAAGAAAAAACCTTACCATAGACAAAGTTGTACATATGTGGAGCAAATTTTTGAAATTCATACCTTTACTCAATTGCGAATAAAAGCGAAACGCGTGCATCGATTTTCATGATCTTTGTCTCATTTTGCTCATAGGTTATGTGACTTTACGTAAAAGTAATAAGATTTGACATTTTTTTCATTTTGGATTTTTTATGGATTTAAAAAAAAAAAAAATTTTAAATCTTTAGGCAAAAAATAAGTTTTTTCCTTTATATATTCATTTTTAACTTGGAAACTGTTGCTTGTATAGGAAAACAATATATGAACAGATTAAGGGAATTGTAATTTTAAATTTTTTAAAATTTAATTCAATTAAATCGGGCTAGTGGTTCCCGAGTTATGCCGGACGAAACAAATTAACCAAAAAAAAAAAATTTTAAAATTTAAAAAAAAAAAAATAAAAAAAAAACCAAATGAAAAAAAATTTTTTATTGCGTTTTTCGAGCTCATGTCAAGGTTATCTACACAGAAAAAATTATCGCATCCCGAGTACATTTTGACTGTTGACTAGTGTTATACATGGAAAGCTATTATTAAAAGCAATAACAAAATCGCTCCAGTTAATAATTGGTTGAGCAGCAATCCATAGTTTTACAGCACCACATAATTTGCTCCGAATTGCAAATAAAACCAATGCATCATTCCACTCATATGCTGTCATCAACTTTTCGATTCGTTCAACGAATTGTACCGACGTAGTAACATTATTACTCTCGAACACTACATTGATTATTTCCACGCAAAAACGACGCAGAATTACCCATACCATGTGACATCAATGTATTCGGTGCATACAACTGCATATTCGGCATGTTCATATGTGTACTCGGTGTATATTGCTGAGTATTTGATGTGTATTTTGTATGTACGCCTGATTATTTGGGGTATACATCTATGCACCCTGTATATCGATCATTTCATGTCAAACCGAACACTTTTTTACATCACCATTTCCGATTTCGTTGAAACTTTGTACGATAACTAAACTTTATAATATATTTGATTCGTAGAAGACGAAAAAAAACCGAAATTTTTTTTCAAAATATGTGACCAATTGAAAATTGCGAAAATCAAGAAAAACGTGTCGAGGTATGAGCATTGAAAATGGTGTAGTGATAAAACGCGTGGGCACAATTCAAAGAATGATCTCTTATTTTAAAGGTAATTGCAAGTACTTTTCGCCGGCTTTCTTGTCCATTGACTGCTACTGACAGCAATTTTGTGTATTTATTCTTCTTTTGTATTTTTCACTATGAAAACACCAACCTAAAAATTCAGAAAAAATATAGGCATATTCCCTGATCGATTCTAAACAAACCCGGAAAATTTCAGCTTGGAAAAATAACAGGTTGTATTTTTACTAAATGCAGTAGCCCACAAAAAATATTTTCTGAACGATTGTTCATAAAATAACATACACACACGTAGTTTGTGTATGCTTAGCTACCCAGCGGCGGAAATTGTGACTTGGAAGGCCTTATATCAGGCCTGTCTACAGCACCCGGAGGCCTTCCATCTTCCTTTCCTTTTAACATTGAGTGAGATTGGGAGGTAAGGCCTTCCACGCTCGCTTCCTACAGGAAGGCTTTTAGCAGGCCTTCCTAGATAAGGCATAACGCATGTCGGAAAAACAGGCCTTCCAGAAGATCTCGAAAAGAAGATCTGATGAAGACCTTTGAGGCACAGGCCTGCTATAAGGCCTTCATGAAGAAGGCAGACATTATGTCCCAAAAATCAAGCCTTCCAGAAAGGCTTAAGATGAAGGCCTTCCAAAATGAATACATAATGCATGGCAGAAAAAACAGACCTTATAGAATGGCTTAAAAGAAGGCCTGTTAAAGGTTTTCGAAGTTGTTACGCAACACAGTTGAAAATGCTAAAAATGATAACAATTAAGCTTCATTTAAAAATATTTATTTTTTATTTTGATTATTCTTTAGTACGTTCGAGTTTTTATAACGGGATAAATTTTTGCAGCACGCAGACGATATATCAAAACATGATACACCTTCTACCGGCATTCTTGCTTTGAATTTGCAAGGCCTTCAATAGACCTTCTAAAAATAAGCGAAGAGGAACGAGATAAAAATCCATACGCCTTCTTTTTAGAGGACATATAACAGGCCATCTTAAAAGAAGTGAAGAGGAACGAGAGGGAGAAAATGGAAATTCATTCCTCTTGCTTTGCAAGGCCTTCAATAGACCTTCTAAAAGGAAGCGAAGACGAACGAGACAAAAATCCATACGCCTTCTTTTAGAAGGGCATATAACAGGCCTTCTTAAAAGAAGCAGAATAAGATTGTCCCAGCCAACATGGGTTTCGTAAAGGCTTATCCACCACGACGAATTTGACTCAGTTTACCTCACACGTTATTGATGGGTTTGTTCTGGGTAATCAGACTGACGTCATTTGATTTATTTGATTTATTTATTTCAACTTGTAATTCAAAGCCATCGGATTTTAGCAAGGCGATTGATAAAGTCAATCACGAGCTTTTGTTATATAAATTAGATAGAATTGGTTTTAGCTGTAATTTTTTGAAATGGATATCTTCTTATCTGAAAAATCGTTCGCAGATTGTCAAATTCGGAAATTCTTGTTCTAAGCCAATTCTGGTTTCATCGGGAGTTCCCCAAGGTAGTCATCTTGGGCCTATACTATTTTTATTATTCATAAATGATCTCCCGGAGTCTATTATAAACTCTAGGATTTTGATGTATGCGGATGATGTGAAAATATATTTGTCTTATAAACAGCTAGAATATTCTCATTATTTGCAGGACGACTTAGATAATTTTGGATGTTGGTGTGACATAAATTGCATGGAACTTAATTTACGGAAATGCAAGCATATGCGTTTCTTTAGATCGAATCAGAAATTTGTCAGATATGATCTTATTGGAGCTGAGTTAGAGACAGTCGATTCTTTTGTAGATCTTGGTATTCTGATGGATTCGAAACTTGATTTCAACAATCATATTATGGCCATGGTTAACAGGGCGTATGGTGTTCTTGGCTTTATTAAACGTTGGGCTAAAGAATTTTCTGATCCCTATGTGACGAAACAGTTATTTACTTCGCTCGTTAGGCCTATTTTGGAATATGGTTCTGTAGTATGGGACCCTCAGTATGGCATATTCAGAAGCAATTTTTATTGTTTTCATTGAGACACTTACATTGGAATAGTGATTTTGTTCTTCCCCCCTATTCTAGTAGATTGAAGTTGATTGACTTGCCCTCCTTAAAAAGTAGACGAATTATGCTGAACACCGTGACGGTATTTAAGGTTATGAATGGTGATGTCTCATCTGAATATCTTATTTCTAGGATTAAGTTTAACGTACCATTTAGACCAACTAGATACTATCAGTTTCTTCATATTGATATGCAGCGTACGAATTATGCTTCTGCGCAGCCCATTCGTAGAATGTGTATTGATTTTAATTCATTGTACCACATCATAGATTGTGGTGTCGGAATCGATACAATAAAGTCAAGGATTCTCTCGTACTTGAATGTTTAGTGTTCTGCTTTAGTATTATTAAATGTAATGTATTGCTTCTATGTCAAATGTTAGCATTAACCTTTAGTGTAGTTTGTTTTTGTTTTGTTTTTGCCGGCTGAAGATATTTAATCTGTAGCCGGTATTCCACCCTCTACTGCTTGTCCGCCACAGTTTGGATTGTGGTGTGTACGTTGTCCCTACGTTATGGGGACGAGGCCCTCTCGGTCGGAAGGGGCGGGAGTGAGAGGCGTTGGGACCGTTCGAAAATAAAAAGATAAAAAAGAAAGCAATGACAAGGCCTTTTAACACGCCTGATAGTAGCATGCCTACAATAATTTCCTGCAATGGTTTCTCGCAGGCCTTACATAAGGAAACCCTCACCAAATAAGGCTTTCCACATGCCTAAAATTTGGAAGGCCTCGTAAAATACGCCGCAGGGTAGCAGGAGTACACTAGATACACGCAAAAATTGTGCTTGGTGATGGCAAAACTGCGAAAATTACAAGTTTTATTGATGTCTTGAGAAAATAAAAACACTGGTGTGAACAAAAAGCGGAATGTATTCCTGTAGCTCACACAAACGGAATGGGTTCCTGTAGCTCCCGGTAGAGTATTGCGGTAGCAATTTCACGAACTTTGAGAATTATATTTTCGCCTCTAGGTGTTTTTCTTTGAATACTACATTGACTTCCTTTAAGTTGCACAGTACCAGTCTTTTTTGAATAGATTCATTTTCAATTTCAAGACTGTCTTTTTTCTCTAAGTTCGCGGAATTGCTACCGAAATACTGTATTCTACCGGGAGCTACAGGAACCCATTCCGTTTGTGTGTGCTGTAAACACCAAAACGTAAAACTTATGATTGACGGGTCATCTCTTTCAAGACTAACATCTAATAACCTCCACATAATTTTTGTTCACACCAGTGAACAAGACATCAATAAAACTTGTAATTTTCGCAGTTTTGCCAACACCAAGCACTATTTTTGCGTGTATCTAGTGTGTGTATGTTATTTTACGAACAATCGTTCAGAAAATATTTTTTGCGGGCGACTACATTTAGTAAATACTTTTCTAAAAATAGATCCTGTTATTTCTCCAAGCTGAAATTTTCAGGGTTTGTTTAGAATCGATCAGGGAATATGCCTATATTTTTTCTGAATTTTTAGGTTGATGTTTTCATAGTGAAAAATACAAAAGAAGAAGAAAAATCAGAAATACACAAAATTGTTGTCAGTAGCAGTCAATGGACGCCAGCGAAAAGTACTTGCAATTACCTTTAAAATAAACCATCATTCTTTGAATTGTGCCCTCGCTTTTTATCACTACACCATTTTCAATGCTCATACCTCGACACGTTTTTCTTGATTTTCGCAATTTTCAATTGGTCATATATTTTGAAAAAAAAAAATCGGTTTTTTTTCGTCTTCTACGAATCAAATATTTTATAAAGTTTAGTTATCGTACAAAGTTTCAATGAAATCGGAAATGGTGATGTAGAAAAGTGTTCGGTTTGACATGGAATGATCGATATACGGCTGTGTATTCAGCATGTACGGCTGCGTATTCTGTATGTATGACTGAGTATTCGGCGCACAAGCAGATGAAACCGATGAAACAGGCGAAAACGTAACACATTCCGTTTGCACATTGAAGATACACAAATTTTGTTGTTTGTGCACACAAATTCATTCCCTGTGCAATGGCATTTGTAGTCGACACACACACATTGCCGCCTTTCAATACATTCAGCACACAATCGTGCATGATTGTTTCGAAGTGTTTCTTTCCGTTGTGCATCGCCGTCAACAGACAATGATGTGGTTCGCGATTCTGTTCTCTGTTGTGATTATTCGTAACGGCCTGTTGATTCTGATAAAATTCCGAGGCAGAAGATTATTGCATTGCGTATTAGCATAAGCACCCATCTTCGACGTCGAAATTGTATGAAGTTGTTGAGTGAGCGACTCCACAGTTCGCTTGAGACGACCAACATAGTCACGCAAATCCACCAAATTTTTAACATTTGCCGAAGGCACTGTACCCTGAATATTCATATCGTTCGCCAGCGACACATTCACCACACGATAATCTTCCATATCGATCTATCTAATTAAAAAAATAATGGTGAAATTCTCCATTCCTTTCCTTTTTTATATTTTTAATTTAAAACGTCGCGCTTACAAATACATGTACAGTACATTTTTTCGCATATTAATTATTTTATAAAAATAACGTTATTAAATTATTATAGTATACTAATTTTGTTTATTTATATATTCATTACAGATAAAAAGTTACGAAGTTCACTTTTTTATAAGTTAAAATTTAATCTAAAAAAACATTTAGAACCAGAAAATAAGACGGACAAAAATAAAGCACCCCTTATTCTGGTGACATATTAAGCAGTTAGGATTTTGAATGATTTATTATGCAATTCCTTCCCGTGCTATTTTTACTGTTTAAAACAAATCATGATTATTTTTTAAATTTTTTGATTGCTTTACAATACTTAGGATTTTACCTTTTTCCTTGTGGTCTGCGTCCATACCTTATTCCATCTGATTTTTTGAATTTATACTTGGATTTTCAGGGAACAACACAGTGTTACATTTCTGAACACTGGAGTGTAGCCTTTGGCAAACTCAAGTCTGGATTTCTTAGAGGGAGCTGAGGCGATAATCCTTAAGTCTGAATTGTACTAGACTTCGTTCCGGCATGTATCCGATTATCACGGGAACCTTTGTTCATCATCGTTCTCATGTTGTCCGGTTGTTATTTGCATTTTCTTCTAGGTTGATGTTAATGTTAAGGGAATGGAATGTTAATCGAGTTGTACCACTATCCTCCACTAGGAGCGCTGTATTTTATGTTAACAGTCATGTTATGTATCGGTAATGGCTATAAGTTTCTTCCCTGGACTTTGGAGCAATCGAAATGACTTTTTATGTGGGGAAGCGTGGCAACACTGAACTCGTTCAGACGTATTTCTTTTAGCACAAAAAATTTTTATACATTTTTAAAGTTTTAAACAAATTAAATCAATTTGCGGGCATCCTTTTTGCATAATTTTGCAACAAAGATGCCTGGTTCTTTGCCCAATGATATGGAGTACGATGTCGCTGAGGTAATAGCATCAACCTGCCATCAACAACCGGCTGTATCAACACAAACACACAGACAAACGTAGCAAAATCGGCAAATTCGACAAACAAAACAAATGAGCGCAAGAGGCAAAGGCTGGAAAGTGCAATGTCTCCCATCAACATCAATATGTCTGAGTTAACTGACAGACTGGCAAGTCATAATCCTCAAGACCAAAATAAATACGGTATTCTTGGCGTTCTTGCAGACATAGACATTGAGTCCACCCCTTCAACAAGCAAACCCCGATCCCCCCACAATAATGCTGGTGAAGTCAAAACATCAACAACAAAATCATGGTGTCCACCAATATTCATATATATTAAGAGTTACAATCCCAGATTTCTCATTCAAAGTAAAAAATGTTAATAAACACAAAAGTAAATTATATTTTGCAGAGCCTAAGGTACACTCCTCAATGATGGCCATTCTCAGAGCAAAAAATATACATTCATATTCTTTTACTCCAAAAGAACTAAAACAAGTTTCCCTCGTACTGAGAGGCCTTTATGCAGAGTCAGAAGCAGATCAAATTAAACTTGACCTAGACGCACTTGTACCAGAGACTGTTGCAACCGTAACAAAATTTAAAACTCCTATGTCTATAAAAAACAATATTGACACAGACCTGTTCCTGGTCTCTTTACATCCAGGGAAAAAAATCGGTGATGTGACCCATATTCACTGTTTGCAGCACCAAACTATAACTTGGGAGAAGCCCAAAAAGAAAGACGGCGATATTCAATGTTGTCGTTGTCAACGTTGGGGACACATCTCAAGAAATTGCAACTCAGCTTACAAGTGCGTAAAATGTGACAACGAGCACGCTCCCGGGGAATGTCAACGCAATCGCACGGATACTTCAGATCCGTACTGTTCCAATTGCGAAGAAGCTGGACATCCGGCAAACTGGAGAGGATGTCCAACATATAAAAAATATGTTGCAGCGCGACAGAAAAAGGTAGCTAAGGCAATGGAGGACAGAGCAATCGCAAAAAACAATGTGAACAGAGCGATTCACATGTCAACAGTATCTTCAGGGAAAACGTTCGCCAATCTTTTCCAGTCGGGTTTAACCCAACAAAGTCACCGCCAACAGAAGCCTTCCATCATAGAAGAATTCTTAAAGTTAGCAAACTACTTTCTGGAGTCAGAGGAGATGACCTTAGAGCAAGAGATCAGCTTATTCCTTTCACAATACACAAATATGTCAAAAACAGAAGCCAAAAATGAGATCCTTAAATTTATTAACCTTCAATGTAAGGTCACTCATGGATAGAAGTAGACAAATTGACCTTAATAACACCCTTCTTCATAATAATATTGACATCGCGTTTATTCAGGAATGTCATCTAAGGAGGAATAAAAACATTAAGATAAACGGGTATAATTACATATATTGCAGTTGGAGTTGCAATTCTGATAAAGAGTTCAATTCAATATAGCCGTTTAACAGTGGCTGATATCGGGATAAATTCCTCATTCATCCAAATAGACACATGCTCAGATGACATCCACAGAAAGTACCTAATTGGGTTTATATATATTCCGTGCAATTATCCAGTACAAAATATCGGCTCAGACTTAAACCGGATACTACAACTGTGCGGAAATTTTGACGGATTTATTATTGGAGGAGACTTAAACTCGAAAAGTCCATCATGGGGTGATTCTGGAGAAAACCGCAATGGCATAAATCTGCAAAAATGGCTGCAGGATAATTCCTTAGATGTTGTTCGTCTCTGCGATTCTATACCATCCTATCCAAATGGACCTTCTTTTCTCGACAACGTGAATACAAATTACAAAATATCGACGATTCCTACTTTTGCTGATCATATCCCAATTAAATTGGAATTGAAATTCAAATGGTCGGGAATAATAATGAGGACCCCTCGAACATTTAGGTCCAACAAAAACACCAATTGGAACAACTTTCGTCGTGATTTGGATTCTGCTTCACGCCAATTAATGCCACCTATAAATAGAAACCTGGAAGATAATAAAATAGACATTATAGTCAAAGACTTCAACGCCACTTTTTAATCTATCCATGATATACATTCTCAAAAATTAGAGCTCAAGGGAGAAAAATCACCGCTTTCCGACAAAATTAAAAAACTGTTTAAAATAAAACATCAATGGCAGAAAGAGCTCAAACGTATCACACAGGAAACAGACTCAATCGTGAGTATACAATTTTGTCCAAGCAAATTCAGCTGCTGAAAATAATTATAAAAGAATCCGTTAACATAGAAGAAGCTCAAAAATTCGACGAGAGATTGAAAAATATCAAACCTGGTCCGTCCGCATTTAAAGAAATTTCTCAAATTGTAGGGAAAAACAAATTTCCTTTCTACCAAATAACATAATAACTGCATCATAACCGACAAATCTGAAATTTTGAACCTGTTCCGAGATTTCTATTCATCAATCTTCCAACGAACAGTTCCTATTCAACCAGTAGAAGATTTTGAATCCAGAGTGTTATCCTGTGTCAGCTTGATGCTCTTGGAAATCCGGATACATATCACTTTACAGATCCTGCAAAAATTAAAAACTTCAAAGAATCAATAATAAACAAGTAAAAAGGCGTTAAGTTCTGCCGGGCCGAACTTTATTAACCCTCCACCATTGATTGCATTCCACAGAGGATGTCCATTTTCGTAGAACTGCAGTAATATTACAGGAAAATAAATTTTTTTATATACCCAAATCAAAACAAATACAAATATAAAACAAAAATTATTAATAAATATAATATTTTAATTATTTCAAACCACGCCTATAAGGCAAGGCTACCAGTACGTCAATTCAAAAAATAAATATTCTTCTATATATATTTTCAAAAAGCTTAAATACCATAAATATTGGTAGATAGTGGGTGCTACAGTTGGTTGTATTTCCATTCTATTTTAATTCCAAAAGTCTAAATTTTGAAAATCCATTATCACACGTACATAGTGCAAAATGACCTAACTTCATGATTCAACCAATTTTTGCCGTAAAAGAAAAAGCAAAAATTTGAAAAAAAAACTTTTTATTTTGCGTGTCTATGCAGTTAGAGGAATGTGTACACCGAATTCCATGATTCCAGCTGCGGCCATTTGGTTGGTACCATTTTTACCCCCTTAAGAGTACGACTATCTAAAATCTCTTTATTTGACGTTTCTACCCAATTAGAATTTCATCATTCTAGCTGCAGTCGTTTAGTTAGTACTATTTTTATCCCTCTGTTCCATTGTATCCCTTGAAAGTACGAATTTCGAAAAATCCGTTTATTTTCCGTGTCTACACAGTCAGAGGAGTGTATACTCCGAATTTCATGACTCTAGCTGTGGTCATTTGGTTGGTACTATTTGTACCCCCTTTTTCATTTTAACCCCAAGAAGTACGAATGTCGAAAAATCCGTCTATTTTACGTGTCTACGCAGTCAGAGGAATGTATACACCGAATTTCTTTATTCTAGTTGTTGGTACCATTGTTATCCCTCTGTACCCATTATAACCCTTGAAAGTAAGAATTTGGAAAAAACCTTTTATTTTCCATGTCTACGTAGCCAAAGGAATGTATACACCGAATTTCATGACTCTAGCTGCGGTCTTTAGGTTTGTACTATTTTTATCCCCTTTTTCCATTTTGACCCCAAAAAGTACCAATTTCGAAAAATCCCTTTATTTTCCGTGTCTACACAGTCAGAGGAATGTATACTAGAGCGTACCAGGTTACAAGTAAAAAAAAAAAGTTCGCCGTACACCTTCGAATATGAAGTATTATTGAAAGGTAGTTTCAAAAAAATTTTTTTTATTTTTTTATGCCGAACGTAGGGGTCGCGCTTTTACATTTTTCTATATAACTTCTGCATTTATAAACGGATTTTAAAGTGTGATACATCGATGTTTTTGTCCGTTTTTTTTGTCTTTGAAGTCATTGAGCTCAAACATGATTCATGATTTTATGCGAGCTTTAATTTTCGATTATTAGAGTGGTACATTAGGGTAGTAGCAACTGAGAAATGATGGGTAAGTACCAGAAGGGGGTGCTTGAGCTCAATGACTTCAAAGACAAAAAAATCGGCCTCGTCGAGACAAAAACATCGATGTATCACACTTTAAAATCCGTTTATAAATACAAGTTATATAGAAAAATGTAAAAGCGCGACCCCTACGTTCGGCATAAAAAAATAAAAATTTTTTTTTTGAAACTACCTTTCAATAATACTTCATATTCGAAGGTGTACGGCGAACTTTTTTTTTGAGGTACGCCCTAATGTATACTCCAAATTTGATGACTCTAGCTGCGGTCATTTGATTGGTACTATTTTTATCCCTTTTTTCATTTTAACCCCAAAAAGTACGAATTTTAAAAAATCCGTGTATTTTACGTGTCTATGCAATCAGAGGAATGTATACACCGAATTTGATTATTCTAGGGGCAGCCGTTTGGTTGGTACCATTTTTATCCCTCTATTCCCATTTTACCTCAAACTTTGGCAACTCTGTCTGAATAAGCAGTAAAGTTTTTGTGCTCCGTGCTTTTTTCTAAAAAATTGTGATTATTTTGTGTTTCAAGTGGATGTTTTTTCAAAACTAGTGAACTAATTTGAAGATAAGTGATCGTTCTATTGGTGTACTAATTTGTGATACTACTTTTGTTACATTTTTAGTGTTTAAAAAAGTAATTTTTGGTTAAGAATTTGTTTCTTCACCAAACAACAACAATTACTGCTGCTCCATAACCATTATTTTTGTTATTGTGATTAACGTTTAACACTGAGTTTTGTTTTGTCTTTGTTTTAACATTCGTTCTTCGTTTGTCTATTCTGACAGTGTTGCCACTTAATCGATTTCCCAAATTTTTTAGTGATTTTTTTTCACGCGCGTTTTTTTTATTAGTAACATTACAGTAAAGGGTGGAATTATTTATTTACCTTATATTAATAATTTGTGCTTGTTTTAAAAAGATGTCTTGTTCGTCGGTAAAATTGTCTCTGATATAGAGATCACGATAGAGTGTTGGCTTTGCACTGGTCAGTGGCATGCTAAGTGTGCCGGAATTAGTGCAAGGATTGTGGATGCTCTATACGGAGACAACAATGGTCTTAGGTGGTGCTGCACTAAATGTAGAAAAATTAGTGTAAAATTTTATAACTTTTTTAAGGGCTCCATGACGGAGGTTACCGAGATGTCTAGGAATCTTTGGTCCATTTATACGCGATTTTCTAAATTCGGTGATATTTTTGACAAATATTCTGAATTAGATAAGTTTGAGAAATCACCGGTTATTTCGGGACAGAAACGTAAAAGAACGGTGAAAAAATCATCAAGATCAGTGACGCCGAGGACTGAGCATTTGAATGTTGCTGAACCTGCGGCTCAAACTGTTGACGGGTTGGAATCGTCGAATGATAAAAATCCGACCTATGCTACAGTTGCTGGGCCACTGCTTTGTGATAGAACTGTCACAGATCCTCCACAGACCAGCGTGGAAAGCGACAATCCCACTCGTCCTACGGCTGCAACAGGTATGAGTCCACAAACCAGTGTGGTAGGCGGGAATTTACTTAAGTCTATGCCTGTTGCAGACGTACGTTCACAGCAATCTAGTGGAACTTCTGGTGGATTGACCATGGCCCCGGAGATGAAAATGGTCTTCGTCTCGAGGTTCGCCCCAGATACCACAGTTGATGACTTGAATGGCTTTATTAGATCCAAGATTGAGGGTAATTTTTACCTTAAGTCTTTTAAATTGAAGTCGTCATTTTCTCAAAGTCGGGCTTCTTTTAAAATTATTACGACGAGGGAAATCTTTGACAGATTGATGATCCCTCACTTCTGGCCACCTAGGGCATTTGTTAAGAAATTTGTGGATAGGGTGGACAATTTGGCTCGTCTGCCTTTGAAGTCATTAATGTCCCAAAAAACTAATTGATTCTTTTTATATCGGGTATCAGAATGTAAGGGGTTTGAATACGAAATAGAATCAATTATTTGTTGATAGCTTTGATTTTGATTTCTCTGCTCTTGTATTTACTGAGACTTGGTTAAAAGAGTCAGTTTTAGATTCTGAGATTTTTTGTAGTAGATATATTATCTTTAGAAATGATCGTTTAGGAAGGATTGGTGGCGGTGTACTTATTGCTGTTACTAATTCTTTCCCATCGGAACGTATTATCCTCCATGGGCTTGATGACATTGAATTTATTGCAGTTCTTATTAATTTAGGTAGCAATAAATTGTTCATTACTTGCTCTTATATTCCTCCATCATCTGAATTATGTGTCTACGAAAGTCACTTGGCCGCGATTGGTAGGATTGTTTCAATGTCAGGTGACTTAGACCGTACATTAATCTTAGGGGATTTTAATTTACCTTCCGTATCTTGGCTTGCCTTGCCGGACACGGAGGCTTTAACCGCACTGCCATCATCGTTTGATACGGATGATTCTGCCTCGAATATAGTCAGGCTTTTTGCTGACCTTAATTTATTCCAGATTAATTACGTAAAGAATATAAGTGAAAGACAACTTGACCTAGTATTTGTTAATGATCCTCATTACTTTGAGATCAATAGGGTTCTCCCCATATCTCTCCCAGAGGACAATTACCATCCTACCTTAGGTTTATCGATGTTGTACTCCAATGAATCTCATTCTTCTACCTCTCAGGATGATCTCACCGTTTACTGTTACAGAAAGACAAATTTTATACTGCTTAACTCTCTTCTCCGTGACGTTGATTGGAATTCCGTCTGTAGTTGTAGCCACTATGCAGATATTAACGCTGTTGTGGATAAATTTTATCAAATTCTTAGGGACTTCCTGTCACAATCTGTACCGAAAATTCGAGTTGGGCAATCTGAAAGACTACCTTGGTCTTCTCATAAATTGTCCAGAATGAAAAATTCGAGAAGTAGGCTTTTTAAGAAGTTTAAGAAATCTGGATTGAATTCCGATTATGTAAGATACTCTATTGCTAGGTCGAGATATAACGTCGAATCTCAGAGATGTTATAGACTATATTTGGAAAAGGTGAAGAATGATTTTCGAAATAACCCTAGAGCTTTTTACGATTTTGTTAATTTGAAACGTAAATCCACATCTAAACCAACTAGAATTAGAATGGATGGCTTGGAATATTGTGAGGACCAGGATATTGCTGATTGTTTTGCGAATTTTTTTGCGACCACATATTATGATATTCCTGCTTTGAATCAATTAGAAATACCAATTATTGACTTGCCCTTGGTCTTGTCAAGTTTGAATGATCTAGAATCAACAAATAGTGTCGGCCCCGATGGGGTGCCAAGTATAATTTTAAAATTCTGTGCTAGTGGTTTGGCTATTCCTCTGACGTTATTGTTTAATACTTCGTTGAGATTTGGATATTTCCATTCGGCTTGGAGGCAGTCGTTCATTGATCCCCTACATAAATATGGCAGTCTAATTGACGTTTCAAATTATAGAGGGATAGCTAAATTAAGTGCTATCCCTAAGCTTTTTGAGAAACTGGTGACTAATGTTGTATCTCACAGCGTTTCTTCTATTTTGAGTCCCAGCCAACATGGGTTTCGTAAAGGCTTATCGACCACGACGAATTTGACTAAGTTTACCTCACACGTTATTGATGGGTTTGTTCTGGGTAATCAAACTGACGTCATTTACACGGATTTTAGCAAGGCGTTTGATAAAGTCAATCACGAGCTTTTGTTATATAAATTAAATAGAATTGGTTTTAGCTGTAATTTTTTGAAATGGATATCTTCTTATCTGAATAATCGTTCGCAGATTGTCAAATTCGGAAATTCTTGTTCTAGGCCAATTCTGGTTTCATCGGGAGTTCCCCAAGGTAGTCATCTTGGGCCTATACTATTTTTATTTTTCATAAATGATCTCCCGGAGTCTATTATAAACTCTAGGATTTTGATGTATGCGGATGATGTGAAAATATTTTTGTCTTATAAACAGCTAGAATATTCTCATTAATTGCAGGACGACTTGGATAATTTTGGATGTTGGTGTGACATAAACTGCATGGAACTTAATTTACGGAAATGCAAGCATATGCGTTTCTTTAGATCGAATCCGAAATTTGTCAGATATTATCTTATTGGAGCTGAGTTAGAGACAGTTGATTCTTTTGTAGATCTTGGTATTCTGATGGATTCGAATCTTGATTTCAACAATCATATTATGGCCATGGTTAACAGGGCGTATGGAGTTCTTGGCTTTATTAAACGTTGGGCTAAAGAATTCTCTGATCCCTATGTGACGAAACAGTTATTTACTTCGCTCGTTAGGCCTATTTTGGAATATGGTTCTGTAGTGTGGGACCCTCAGTATGGCGTCTATATTGACAGAATTGAGTCAGTTCAGAAGCAATTTTTATTGTTTTCATTGAGACACTTACATTGGAATAGTGATTTTGTTCTTCCCCCCTATTCTAGTAGATTGAAGTTGATTGACTTGCCCTCCTTAAAAAGTAGACGAATTATGCTGAACACCGTGATGGTATTTAAGGTTATAAATGGTGATGTCTCATCTGAATATCTTATTTCTAGGATTAAGTTTAACGTGCCATTTAGACCAACTAGATACTATCAGTTTCTTCATATTGATATTCAGCGTACGAATTATACTTCTGCGCAGCCCATTCGTAGAATGTGTTTTGATTTTAATTCATTGTACCACATCATAGATTTTGGTGTCGGAATCGATACAATAAAGTCAAGGATTCTCTCGTACTTGAATGTTTAGTATTCTGTTTTAGTATTATTAAATGTAATGTATTGCTTCTATGTCAAATGTTAGCATTAACCTTTAGTGTAGTTTGTCTTTGTTTTTTTTTTGCCGGCTGAAGATATTTAATCTGTAGCCGGTATTCCACCCTCTACTGCTTGTCCACCACAGTTCGGACTGTGGTGTGTACGTTGTCCCTACGTTATGGGGACGTGGCCCTCTCGGTCGGAAGGGGCGGGAGTGAGAGGCGTTGGGAAAAAAAAAGTACTAATTTGGAAAAAATACTTTTATATTATGTATCTACTCCTTTAGAGGAATATACATACTGAATTTCGTGTTTCTAGCTGTTGTCGTTTAATATGTACCATTTTTATCCCTTTTTGGCCCCATTTCACCCCCTACAAATAAGAATCACTTTACCCATTATTAAGCACGTACAAGCAGACGTATTGAAAATATATGCTTAAATACTATAAAATATTAGGGATTATTATGGGTATTTTTAGTCCTTGTGAGGGAAATTTTTTC
This sequence comes from Polietes domitor, assembly GCA_947397865.1. NCBI lineage: Eukaryota > Metazoa > Arthropoda > Insecta > Diptera > Muscidae > Polietes > Polietes domitor. Next base: position 152,487,964 of record OX377620.1, on the reverse strand, counting down.
CCTTTGGGCCGATTTCGCCCCATTTCAATCCCAACCGATCTACGACTATAAGACGCATTTGTGGAAAATTTGAACGTTCTAGCTCCTTTCGTCAACTTCTGCAAGCATGGATATTGCCAATAATTGAAAAAATGTTCTGAATTTTGTTTTTATGCATATTATAATTGCGTATTAATTGCATATTATTTTATTTTCATAAAGTTTTTATAAATTAATTTTTTTTTGCATGATAATTTTTTAATTTTTATTTTTATTTTATTTTTTGAAATTCATACCTTTACTCAATTGCGAATAAAAGCGAAACGCGTGCATCGATTTTTATGATCTTTGTCTCATTTTGCTCATAGGTTATGTGACTTTGCGAAAAAGTAACTACACTTGAAACTTATTTCCGTTTTGTATTTTTTATGAATTAAAAAAAAATTTCTTCATTTTTTATTGGAAACTTATTTTTAACTTGGAAACTGTTGCTTGTATAGGAAAACAATATATGAACAGATTAAGGGAATTGTAATTCTTAATTTTTTAAAATTTATTTCAACTAAATCGGGCTAGTGGCTGTCGAGCTATGTCAAACAACAGGGCCTAAAACGTGATAAATTCCCCTATACGATAGTACTAACTTCAAATCGATATTAAAAATATTTCGGCAGGTAAGGAGACAAAACGAATGATGCAGAAATTATTCTTTTTGGGTATAATTTCACATACTGTTCTCAGAATTGAGTTGGCAATCAACGAACTGAAAAATGTTGTACTGTGTAATTAATCAATACTATAAAACATGGGGAATACAAATTAATGCTGCAAAATCCGAAGCTATATGGATAAGAAATGCATAAGGAAAATGCCCCAAAATGGTCGCAACACATTAATTGGTCTGGCTCAACTTACCTTTCTCCGGTCGGCGTAATCAATGAGGATATTGACAATGACCCAGACCACCATATCATGCCACGTCTCTATACCAAAACTACACCTGGCTGTCATAGAGGCTAAATAAAAACTTTTATAGATAAATATTTTTTTATAGAATAATAAAAATAAAACTAATTTATATTAATAATATTAACAACATGAGCCACGCTCATATCGATAATATTAAAAACAATTAACATTAATAAACAAAGAAAAATTATGTACCTGTGCATTCGCTTTGTTTACATTTACCATTCTGTGATATCTGATACATACGTACAAAAATATATACTCACTCACTCATCGTAAGTTTTATACTGTCGGGCTTTGTCTACCCCTGTTAACAGACCATTGTTATTTGTTATTTCGTTTTAAGTATTATGTTTTTTATTTATTTTTTTTGACAGACTCTCATGCTCTGTCTGCTACAGTAAAGGCCTAGAGCAAGCCTTATTCCCTTTTATGTTATGTTTCTCACATATCTACTGTTTCAGACAACAATAGTTGTCTTGTTATTTACTTACTTACTTACTTATGTGAAAGTGTGTTCGGATGAGAAAATTGGCTGCAGAAACTCTTATTTTATGATGAAAAGTGAAAATTTGTTGATGTTGAATTTTTACAGTGCGCCGGCCGGGAATCGAACCTAGCACATTCAGATTGCAAGTCGCGCACACTTCCACTGAGCTATGAAGGCCACAGTCTGGCTTTCTTATTCTTTGCTGACGTTTTTTCTGGTCATCGGAAAAATAATGCGACTTCTGCAGTTTGTCTATGGATCGTTCTTTCACTAAAGTATAAATATAAACGACTTCTTACTTTATTAGCAGATACAATATGATCCTTTTGAAATGTCCTTTTGATCAAGGACTCTTCATACCGTGAAATTTTTTGTATATAATAAGCTTTCCTCTAATTATTTTTTTCTGCTAAAATTTAACATTCGTGTTAAATTTAACAAAGTATCGTTAAGTAATACAGAATGTTTCCAGTAAATTGGTCAAATTTGCGATCTTTATAAAAGAGGGTACTATAGTTTTATCCGTTTAGTTTTGTAGTTTTAAGTGTAACCAATTTCAACTTTTTGTTTATAAAGGTATTCATTTCTAAATTCATTCTATACCAACAATAACCATACAAGTCAACAAATTTAATATACAAGATGGTTTACAATCGTCGTTTTCGTAAATAGCTATGATATGAAGATGGGGTGCTTTAGATATGGTCAATACTGTATATCGCGTAACATCGCTTCTGATAGTAGGCCTGTTCGATTGGGCTTACTAGCTTAATTTTTGTATGGAATTTACTCGTTTAACAAGAAAGTAGCTTCTACTCTCTTAGTTGTGTTGCCAGATTTGTACTGTTTATCCATTTAAGAAAAACCAATGTGTAGCAACGTTGCCACCTTGGCAAGTCTCTTAATTGTAAGCTAGTAAGCCTAATCGAACAGGCCTATTGTCATAGGATAGGAGCGGAATCTATTGCCGAATAGATTTTGAGAGCAAAACCCTTCGCATTCGTTTTCAATGTTTATTGTTCGATGTTTTACCATCAACTGAAACTTACAACTACACCATTTTCAAATGTAATTCAAAAGACACCATTTGAAATTCAAAAATTCCGAATAGATTTTGAGAGCAAAACACTTCGCATTAGTTTTCAATGTTTATTGTTCGATGTCTTACCATCAACTGAAACTTACAACTACACCATTTGAAATTCAAAAATTCCATTTGAAATTCAAAAAATATCGATTGAAATTCAAAAATATCGATTGAAATTCAAAAAATATCACTTGAAATTCAAAACTCATCGTTTGAAATTCAAAACTAGTCATTTGAAATTCAAAACTCGTCATTTGTAAATCAAAACTAGTCATTTGAAATTCAAAACTCGTCATTTGTAAATCAAAACTCGTCATTTGTAAATCAAAACTCGTCATTTGTAAATCAAAACTCGTCATTTGTAATTCAAAACTAGTCATTTGGAATTTAAAACTCAATTTCAAATGATGTCTTTTGAATTACAAATGACGATTTTTGAATTTCAATTGACATTTTTTGAATTTCAAATGGAATTTTTGAATAACAAGTGATATTTTTATACCCTCCACCTCCAGGATGGGGGTATACTAACTTTGTCATTCCGTTTGTAACACCTTGAAATATCGACCTGAGACCCTATAAAGTATATATATTCTTGATCGTCATAAAATTCTAAGACAATCTAGCCATGTCCGTCCGTCTGTTGAAAGCACGCTAGCATCTAAACGAAAGGAGCTAGAACGTTCAAATTTTCCACAAATGCGTCTTATAGTCGTAGATCGGTTGGGACTGAAATGGGGCGAAATCGGCCCAAAGGGAAAAAATTTTCCCTCACAAGGACTAAAAATACCCATAATAATTCCGAATATTTTATAGTATTTAAACATATATTTTCAATACGTCTGCTTGTACGTGCTTAATAATGGGCATGCGCATTCCCCCGGTAACAAAAACGTGCACCATAAAGTGATTCTTATTTGTAGGGGGTGAAATGGGGCCAAAAAGGGATAAAAATGGTACATATTAAACGACAACAGCTAGAAACACGAAATTCAGTATGTATATTCCTCTAAAGGAGTAGATACATAATATAAAAGTATTTTTCCCAAATTAGTACTTTTAAGGGGTAAAATGGGAATAGAGGGATAAAAATGGTACCAACCAAACGGCTGCCCCTAGAATAATCAAATTCGGTGTATACATTCCTGTGATTGCATAGACACGTAAAATACACGGATTTTTTAAAATTCGTACTTTTTGGGGTTAAAATGAAAAAAGGGATAAAAATAGTACCAATCAAATGACCGCAGCTAGAGTCATCAAATTTGGAGTATACATTCCTCTGACTGTGTAGACACGGAAAATAAAGGGATTTTTCGAAATTGGTACTTTTTGGGGTCAAAATGGAAAAAGGGGATAAAAATAGTACAAACCTAAAGACCGCAGCTAGAGTCATGAAATTCGGTGTATACATTCCTTTGGTTACGTAGACATGGAAAATAAAAGGTTTTTTTCAAATTCTTACTTTCAAGGGATATAATGGGTACAGAGGGATAACAATGGTACCAACCAAACGGCTACAACTAGAATAAAGAAATTCGGTGTATACATTCCTCTGACTGCGTAGACACGTAAAATAGACGGATTTTTCGACATTCGTACTTCTTGGGGTTAAAATGGGGTTAAATAGTACCAACCAAATGACCACAGCTAGAGTCATGAAATTCGGAGTATACACTCCTCTGACTGCGTAGACACGGAAAATAAACGGATTTTTCGAAATTCGTACTTTCAAGGGATACAATGGTACAGAGGGATAAAAATAGTACTAACTAAACGACTGCAGCTAGAATGATGAAATTCTAATTGGGTAGAAACGTCAAATAAAGAGATTTAGATTAGTCGTACTCTTAAGGGGGTAAAAATGGTACCAACCAAATGGCCGCAGCTGGAATCATGGAATTCGGTGTACACATTCCTCTAACTGCATAGACACGCAAAATAAAAAGTTTTTTTTCAAATTTTTGCTTTTTCTTTTACGGCAAAAATTGGTTGAATCATGAAGTTAGGTCATTTTGCACTATGTACGTGTGATAATTGATTTTCAAAATTTAGACTTTTGGAATTAAAATAGAATGGAAATACAACAAACTGTAGCACCCACTTTCTACCAATATTTAAGGTATTTAAGCTTTTTGAAAATATATATAGAAGAATATTTATTTTTTGAATTGACGTATTGGTAGCCTTGCCTTATAGGCGTGGTTTGAAATAATTAAAATATTATATTTATTAATAATTTTTGTTTTATATGAATATTTGTTTTGATTTGGGTATATATATATATATATATATATATATATATATATATATATATATATATTCCTGTAATATTTCTGCAGTTCTACGAAAATGGACATCCTCTGTGGAATGCAATCAATGGTGGAGGGTATATAAAGTTCGGCCCGGCAGAACTTAACGCCGTTTTTACTTGTTTGAATTGCAAATGGAATTTTTGAATTTCAACTGGTGTCTTTTGAATTTCAAGTGATGTGTTTTGATTTACAATTGAAAACGCTGAACTACACACAACAAACAAAAAGAAAAGAAATCCATACAAGAATAAAAGACTTGCCACAGGACATAGTGTAAATACATAAAATAGGGAAACTAAAAAATGGTGACACATTGCTGTCTATTACTATGTTGTTCCTATGTTGTTCCAATACATCCATTCCTGAACGAATGTAAATTTTTCATCAAAAATATGTTTATATTCCATAAATAAATAATATATTACATATAGAACAAATTGACCAATTTCATGTGATACTATCGTAAAGCGGTCCAAACTCGGATACTGCTTCAGCTACTGTTGATGAACACCAGTGTATGTGTGAAATTGACGATTTGCTCATACAAGCATCATTCGTAATTTTCTTCTGCGAAAAACTCCACAAATTATAAAAACAACAGAGAGGAATAAAAAAACAATAATTTTTAAAGTCATGAACAGTAAATGCCAAAAATGAACTTAACAGTGTTGCCATCTATCGTTTTTTAATTTTTAAGAGATTTTAATAACGCGATTTTGCTTTTTATTTATTTTTAACACAGTAAAGGCTGGAATTTTAGACATGGCGCTCTCATTTGTTAATTGTAAGATTGTATCGGCCATTGAGCGTACCATTGAATGCTGGCTATGTATGGCATGCTAAATGTGCCGGTGTTGGTGCGAGGGTCGTGGACGCATTGTACTGGGAGAACAATGGTATACGTTGATGTTGCAATGAAAAATTATCATTGATTTTTATAATTTTTTCAAAACGATTTTTTGATTTTTATTTTTTTTTTCAAAAGATTTTTGGGCGATAACTACTCAGCATTGGATGATTTTTCTAAGTCGCCGGTAGTTTCAGGGCAGAAGCGTGAGAGAACGGCGAAAATGATGTCTACTAAGTCCTCGGCTATGAGAACCTGGATTTCAAGCACCATTGGTTCGGATGGTGTCATTTCGGTCGCCCCGGCTGCCTCAACGACGCAGGCTGTACGGTCAGGCTGTGTCTCCAACTGGATCCAATTCTGTGGCTCCCGCTGTTATAGTCGGGGGTCGGTCACTGTGGACGACGACGTATGCTTCAGGCGCCGCACAGTGGTTCAAAAAAAATAAAAATCGGGAAATCGGATATATTTTAGAAAGCGGCCCAAAGTTGACTACTTTTCGTATTTTTCAATTTTAAAGAAAATTAAATTTTTGTGTTTATGTTTTTTAACATATTTTTACGTATTTGTTCATAATGCGAAGAAAGAATTTTATTTCTTTTTTGTATTCCAGATTTTCAGATTTAGAAAATTGAAAAAAACGTAATTTCTTTTTTTGACTTTGTCGAATTATATATATTTCGTCAAAGGCTTTTGAAGGAAAAAAGTTGTGTTGGTCCAAAGTCAGACATTTGTTCAAAAAGGATATTTTTTTAAATATTGAGTGCAAAATCTCTTAAAATGAGTGAGAAACTGTGCGTCGGTTTTAGCGGGCCCTTCTCTTGCCCGTGTGGATGCGACTGATCTGCCAGACCAAGTGACTGTTGCCGGTTGTTGTTGTTGTTGTTGTAGCAGCTTTAGAGGGAGCTGAGGTGATAATCCTTAAGTCTGAATTGTACTAGACTTCGTTCCGGCATGTATCCGATTATCGCGGGAACCTTTGTTCATCATCGTTCTCATGTTGTCCGGCTGTTATTTGCATCTTCTTCAAGGTTGATGTTAATGTTAAGGGAATGAGATGTTAATCGAGTTATACCCCTATCCTCCACTAGGGGCGCTGCATTTTTTATGTTAACAGCCATGTTATGTATCGCTAATGGCTATTAGTTTCTTCCCTGGACCTTGGAGCAATCGAAATGACTATTTTTATGTGAAAGTGTGTTCGGATGAGAAAATTGGCTGCAGAAACTCTTATTTAATGATGAAAAGTGAAAATTTGTTGATGTTGAATTTTAACAGTGCGCCGGCCGGGAATCGAACCCAGCACCTTCAGATTGCATGACGCGCACACTTCCACTGAGCTATGAAGGCCACATGAAGTTGCCGGTTGTGTCCGCCCAGATCGTTCTAGTGTGCAATTCCTGTGGATTATCCATAGCTCCAGAAATGAAGATGGTATTAATTTCACGCTTCGCACCGGATACCTCCGGAGATTATTTGAATTCTACATTAGGTCTAAAATTGAGGGTGACTTCTACATGAGATCGTTTAAGTTGAAGTCATCATTTGCCCAAAGTCAGGCAATTGTCGTTTCAAAGGAAATTTTCAAGAAGTTAATTGTCCCTTCGTTCTGGTCATCTAGAGCTTTTGTCAAAGAGTTTGTGGGTAGGGTGGACAATCTGCCGCGTCTACCAGTAAAGTCAGCAACTATTCCAAAAACTGAATAATTGTTGTGTTGGGTATCCGAATTTGAGGGTTAAATACGAAGTTAAATCGTCTATTTATTGACAGTTTTGACTTCTCGGCTCTTGTCTTTACTGAAAGATTCGGTTTTAGACTCTGAGGTTTTATGTGGGAATTGTGCGGTATTTAGGAAAGATCGCGTAGGAAGAATTGGTGACGGTGTTCTTTTCGCGGTATCTAATGCGTTCTCCTCTGAACGCTACATTATACAACGGTTTTAATTTACCCTCAGTATATTGGCTTACCTTGCCAGATACGGAGGCTTTAGCACCGATAACGTCAACGGTGGCCATCGCATATGGTTAGACTTTTACTGATTTTAACTTGTTTCAGAAAAATTCTGTGGGAAATGTAAATGCTAGACAACCTGACTTAGTATGATCCCCATTACATCCAAATCTGTAGAGATCCTCCCAAATCTCTCCCAGAACCTTAAGTATATCGTAATTGGTGGTCGGAATTACGTTGTCATCGACTTTCTCGTTCAATTGCTCCTTGACCAGCGCTGTCCATGCAGTGACGAGTGTGACCGTTGATTTGGTGGCTCATATTTTCAGCTTCGTCGCAGTGAAAAAATTGGCCAGATCAGCAAGGTATGCATTTATCCTTCCGAATATGTAATCAATTGAACAGACATCACCCACCTTGGGGAATTATATTATATTATTCGCGATCCAACATTTCAAGCTATTTGGAAGGGACGTGTTGGCGTTGTCCTCAAATAGCGCTGCGCGACTGACTGTATCGAAGGCCTTCGATAAGTTAAGCGCCACATGAACCGTCCTATCACCGGGCTTGTTCTGGTTAAGGCCGCGGCTTATGTGTGGTGATAGCGAGTAAAGCAGTAGTCGTACTATGCTGCTTACGAATCCATGCTGATTATCAGCAATTAGAAAATGTCCAATCAGGCTCGAGAGGGAAGTCTTCGCTACTGGCGAGAGAAGGGAAATCGCCTGTACGATTCTCCCCCTACTTGAGTCTTTGCCTGGTTTCACTAGCGGGACCACTCTTCCCATTTTCAGACTTCGGGTACTACTAGAGTTGTCAGGGACAAGCTGAGGACTTTCGTCAGAAATTCGGCTCCCGGTACGTCCAATTGCTTCAGCATCACCAAGGAACTCTGTCGGAGCCTAGCGCTTGTGATGCCTTTGCGCTACGGATGACATAGGCAACTTCGCCAACTTTAAATTGTGGTGATTCCTCCTCCACTCGGAGATCATGACGCATGATACTACTTTTCGCCTTGCCACTATCGGGGTGCTCAGCAGAAAGTTTTACCTATTTCTCGCAAATTTTTTTACCACGTTTTCACTACAAAATTGTAATATTTATTAAGATATGTGTCAGCTAGGCGATACAAATCTTCTACCTTGAAATAATGTTAGTAACATTTTTCAGATTACAATTTCAGAATTTTTGATATTTTTATGAATAAAGTCCGATAAACTGTTCTGCTGATATGCTAATGTGGAGAAATATTACAGGGGTTATATAAAATGTTACTAATAATTTAAAAAAATATCTGAAGTAACATCTATGTGTTGAACAAATAACAACATTACTTCCTCATAATATAAATTTAGGTTTTCGAAGTTACAGCTAACAAATAATAACACCGTACGACAATTTAAAAAAGTCGTTACATTGAACCAGATGATAAACTATAGGCAAAGTGGAGTTAATTGGCATTTTTAGTTTATCATTTCTTCGTCCTGTGGCCCCTTCACAGGACTACAATTTTTTAAAAAAAAAACATTTTAAATACATATTAGTTTAGTATGTATTAGTTTAGCATTAACAACCGTTTCAATTATCCTCTTAGTTTATATGAAAATGTTGTTAATGATAAACTAATACAAATAGAATCATGCAATTTTAAGTATTTTTCGCCGGCATTTTCCTCTTTAATTTGCCATTTATACCGGTAGGGTGCGAATAGGTATTTAAAATAATTTTTGAACAGTTGTATCCTTTGGAACTTTGTAGTCCTTTCGAATCTTCAAAAGTTTTATTTGGAAAAAAAGAAAAAAATGATTTAACAATATGCTGAGGATTTCCCGAAAACTAATTCCCGTTTCCCGGGAAATAAAAAGTACGGGAAAATGCAAACCCTAGTCTGAACCCAGGCAGATTTTGACTTCTCGGCTCTCTTCTTTACTGAGACCTGGTTGAAAGATTCGGTTTTAGACTCTGAGATTTTATGTAGGAATTGTGCGGTATTTAGGAAAGATCGCGTGGGAAGAAGTGGTGGCGGTGTTCTTTTCGCTCCTCTGAACGCTATATTATACAAGGGTTTTAATTTACCCTCAGTATATTGGCTAGACGTATATATAGTATATTGGTCAGACGTTGGCCATCGCATATAGTTAGACTTTTTACTGATTTTAACTTGTTTCAGATAAATTATGTGGAAAATGTAAATGCTAGGCAACTTGACTATGATTCGCATTACTTCGAAGTCTGTAGGGTTCCTCCCATATCTCTCCAGGAACCTTAAGTATATCGACGTTGTACTCTAGTAAATCTTCTCGCTCTACTTCGCAAGATAATCGAACCGTTTTTTGTTTCAAAAGAACCAATTTTGAAATGCCTAATTCACTTATCCCAGGATGTGACTGCCCAGCAAAATTTTCGATTGCAAAACCGGTTGATGAACAACTTATACTGTCACAGAACTTGTTCTACTTCGCAAGATAATCGAACTGCACAGTGGCATGTGCAGAGGATTTACATAAACTATCGAATGTGACCCCTAGAATCTTGGGGTAATTCACGGTCGGGATTGTCGTGTCTTCGACTCTCACATTCAATGTCCTCCTGACCTCTGCGGACCATGTGGTAAACAGTGTGGCTGACGATTTTGAGGCGGATATTTTCATATTCCTCGCAGTGAAAAAACTGGTAAGATCGATGATATAACTATTCAGCCTTTCGCAAATGTCATCTGTAGTTGGGCCGGACGCTAGAATCGTGCAATCATCGGCGTATGTCACGATTTCGATGCCGTCAGGGGGTTGTGGAATACAAGAAAGGTAGAGGTTAAACAGTGCCGGAGATATCACCCCACCCTGGGGAACTTCCTGTTTCACTCTACGGGGTTTTGACTTCCGGTTTCTAAATTCCACATATGACTGGCGTCCACACATATAGTTGATGATCCAACGTTTGGTGCTGGCCGGGAGGGACGTGTTGGCGATGTCCTCAAATAATGTGGCATGGCTGACAGTGTCGAATGCCTTCGAGAGGTCAAGAGCCACGAGGACCGTCCTATCGCACGGCTTTCGCATGTTAAGCCTCGGTGTATATGTGTGGATATAGCGTGTAGAGCAGTCGTTGTACTGTGCTGCTTACGGAATCCATGTTGATGTGTTGCAGTTGTGAAATTTCCAATAAGGCTCGGGAGGAGAAGTGCCTCAAGTGTCTTTGCTACTGGTGAGAGAAGAGAGATCGGCCTGTACGACTCTCCCTTACTCGCATCCTTGCCTGGCTTCAATAGCGGTATCACTCTGCCCATTTCCCAGGCTTCGGGAACTATAAGAGTGGCCATTGACAGGTTGACGACTTTTGTCAGGTACTCGACTCCAGGTTCATCCATCTGTTTCAGCATCAACATAGAGATTCCGTCAGGGCCCAGCGCTTTAGATGGTTTAGCGCTACGGATGACTTGTGCAACTTCGCCAACGGTAAACTGTGGTGGTGCCTCCTCGACTCGGAGACCATGTATATGGCGCATGGTCCTCCTTTTCGTCTTATCTCTTTCGGGGTGCTCAATAAACTGCCGGTTAAAATAACTCGCGCACCTCTTAGGATCATTTAGCGTCCTGTCACCAAAAGTGACAACGATCTGATCATCTCGCTTGGTGGGATTGTTGCCCACAATTTACCTACTCCGGAACTTAAGTTGCACTGCTTCAGATGTTCTAACCATTTATTCTGCTTGTATTCGCTGACTAATCTGTTAATCTCGAGATTCAGTTCCCTGATTCTGGGATCTCCAGGATTAGCCGTCACGCTCATCTGCGAGTCCCGCTGCCTCTGCTGGGAAGTTTGGTCTTACGTTGGGTATTCGACCAGCAGGAATATGGTGAGCGGCCGCTGCGTTGAATTTTATTTTATATATAACTATATTTTAAACTATTGTTGATTAAGATTGGATTCGACTGTTATGAAAAATACGCGTACAGTCGATATTATTATACATATGTTACCTGAAGCAAGAGTTTGGGTTCCAGTCAATTGCTGGCACGGAGAATCCAAGTATGACGAAATAAGGAGTTAGAAGAAGCGGTTAACGTGAAAATACCCCTTTTTGCAAAAGGTTTTCTACTAGTGACGAAAACAATGTTTTTAGAGGTTATGTAAAATCGTACATAAGCTAAGAGTTACAGCCGAAATATTTTGTGGGTAGTCATAAAACAATCCAAGCTTTCATTTTCGGTGCGGATAGGTGAGATATTTGGGGAATATTGTGATTTTCTTTAGTTTAACTAAATAGGTCAAATGGGCGCACATATGTTTTTCACGAAGATTTTGCTAAATTTCTGTATATACACATTTAATGATATATTTGTATTGCACGGAATCAATATGTAAACCGTAAGGTATTCTGAAGAACAAGTTCTATAACATGTTTCACTTTATCGGTTCTTTTAAACCATTAGTAGAACGGGTAGTTGTTACCTTGTTCTAGAACACATAATGTTTGGAACAGGTTCCAAAATATTTTCCTGGGTGGAATTATGTTGTCATGATCTTGATTTTAATTTATAATGATCTTGACATTGTTGTAGATAGATTTGATGACATTTTAAATGACTTCTTGTCACGATCAGTACCGAAAATTCGCGTTGGGCACTCTAGAAGACGATCATGGTTTTCATGTGAGTTGTCTAGTATGAAGAATTCGTGAAGTAGACTAAGAAATGTAAGAGGACAGGTTTTAATTCCCCTTATATCAAACACTCCGTTGCTAGGTCGAAATATAGCATTGAGTCTCAGATATGTTATAGGATCTACTTGGAAAAAACTAAGGAATGATTTTAGGAAACACCCTGGATCTTTTTATGACTTTGTGAATCTGAAGCGTAGATCCGCAAATAAGCCGACAAGGATTAGAATGGATGGTTTAGAATTTGGTGATGTTCAAGCGACTGCTGATTGTTTTGCAACTTTGATTGTCACGACATATTCTGAGCGATCTTGTCGGTCGAATGACACTTATCCTTATAACATTTCTGCATTGAGTCAATTAGAAATCCCTGTAATTGATTTACCCTTGGTTTTGTCGAATTTGAATAATCTCAGATCCACGAATAGCGGATTATTCCTTGATCCCTTCCATAAGTCTGACAGACTAATTGACGTGTCAAACTATAGAGGGATAGCTAAGATGAGTGCTATTTGAGAAATTGGTTACTGAGGTGGTATCTCATAGGATCTCTTCTATATTGAGTCCACACCATCATGGACTTCGTAAGGACTTTTCTACTGCAACAAATATATATTTTGTTATATAAGTAAAATCGATTTTGTTTTAGCTCTATCTTGTAGTGGATATTTTCGTATCTTACGAATCGCTCTCAGATAGTAAAATTCGGTAATTCTTATTCTAAACCAATTCGGATTCCGAGTCTATTGTTATTATTCATAAATGACCTTCCAGGTTCTGTTATTAACTCTAAACTAAATCTCCGCCTCCTCGTGTAGGTGGTCCACATGAGATATGAGGAGGCACCCTGTTGCAGTTCGCAAGGCGTCGTTTTGGCAGGTCTGTAGATTTTTCCACTGCGTTCCCTCATATCCTGTGACCACACTGGTGCTGCATAGTTGGTCACTGGCCAGCCTATCGTTTTATAAAAGGTCAACAAGGTTTCTTTGTCTGCTCAATTGCTGTCGGCGAGCGACTTGAGGACCTTGTTCCTACTTCTTCTTATGAAAAAATTGGCCAGATCAGCAAGGTATGCATTTATCCTTCCGAATATGTCATCAATTGAGGGGCCCGACGCCATAATCGTACTGTCATCAGTGTATGAAACGATTTCAACGCCATCAGGTGGTGATGGAATTACTGAAAGGTAGAGGTTGAACAGACATCACCCACCTTGGGGAATTATATTATATAATTCGCGATCCAACATTTCAAGCTATTCGGAAGGGACGTGTTGGCGTTGTCCTCAAATAGCGCTGCGCGACTGACTGTATCGAAGGCCTTCGCTGCTGATTATCTGCAATTCGAAAATGTCCAATCAGGCTCGAGAGGGAAGTCTTCGCTACTGGCGAGAGAAGGGAAATCGCCTTACGATTCTCCCCCGTACTTGAGTCTTTGCCTGGTTTCACTAGCGGGACCACTCTTCCCATTTTTCAGACTTCGGGTACTACTAGAGTTGTCAGGGACAAGCTGAGGACTTTCGTCAGACACTCGGCTCCCGGTATGTCCAATTGCTTCAGCATCAACAAGGAACTCTGTCGGAGCCTAGCGCTTGTGATGCCTTTGCGCTACGGATGACATAGGGAACTTCGCCAACTTTAAATTGTGGTGATTCTTCCTCCGCTCGGAGATCATGACTACGACACATGATACTACTTTTCGCCTTGTCACTCTCGGGGTGCTCTATAAATTGCCGGTTAAAATAACACGCTCACTTCTTCGGGTCTGTCACAGTGGTAGCACCAAATTACCGTGCGGTCATCTCTCTTGCCGGGATTCGAGGGTGATTTAACTATTGCCCACAATTTACTGATTCCGGAACTTAAGTTGCATTGCTTCAAGTCTTCCAGCCATTTATTCCGCTTATACACATTGACCCTCCTAGATTCATTTCCCTGATTCTAGGATCGAATAACATCACGATACTTTTTAAGTACAATCCACTTTCATCAATACAAATTGGGTTAAACATTTAGATGAAGACGTTATAAGTATAAGCACCGATCGATTTTTGCAATATTTCCAATATATTAAAATTTTGAACGATTGAAAAATAATTATTGTTTATACAATCCGTAAAAATCATTCCTAGGAAGTTCATATGTTCTATGTTTATTGAGATCTTAGGTACATTTTTGTAGTAGATTGTTTCCTTGAATTTTGAACGGTTTGCTAGCTATGGACCTGAGCAGAGGAAAAAGGTTAAAAATTCGAATTTTTCAAGTTTTTTTATTTTGACGATGAAGTTTTTTGATTCTATATTTTCACAATTTTTGTTCTTTATGAGAGCTACAACTTTGCCTCAGGGAGTAAATCAAAATATCAAACGGTTTGCTAGATATGAGACTGAGAAAATTATCACTTGTTTGCAAAAATTACACCGAGGCCCCAAATCTTTGGGGACCCATAGTAAAAGTGCATAACTTTGAGCAAAAGTGGGAGACGCGGGTCTTTTTTTTTTTGGTCTTTTATCACATAGTGGTGTCCGTACATGGTTACATTTTTCCGTGTTGCACTGTGTTGTTTATGTCGTATCAAAACTGGCAACCGATTGCCACTGGAATCATCTAAAGAAAATTCCAAAATCGGAAAGACGGATGACACCTTATTTGAATATTCAGATGCTGATTGGTGAAACGATATATACGACAGAAAAGTGAATATTTAATAAAATTATTTGGCTGTTCAGTCTCATGAGTACCAAAGGAGGCAGAATTGTGTTACGGTTTTATTATTAGTATTATAGTATATGTCATGTATCAAAATTGCTGAAGAACCGAAAGAAACCAATGAATGAAACACATCGAAATCTATATAATTTCCATCGGAATTTGGGATTTCAATATTCAGATTGAATATAAATCGAGTAAAGAACAAGTTGCCGACTTTTTCACAAAATCTTTAACGAAAATAGTGTATGAAAAGTGTATTGGATTTATTTAATTGGGCAGCGATGTTAGAATATATAATTAAGTACCTGAGTTAATAACACTTTGTATTATTCGAACATAGCACTCTTTGAATTTTATATTGTATGCAAGAAAATTTACTTTCTTTAGTTGCGAGAGTACACGTAATAAGCACATATACGAGTATCTATTACGTGGTGCTGAATGTTACAGTAGCACACAATTAAATTGATTTTATCAAATTAATCAAAAAACTCAACACTACAGTCATATTGCTTTCAAAAAAATCCAGATTATCATTTTGTGCTTCGGTTACTTTGTTGGAGCAAAACCAATCTTTCATGAAAAGTATTGCGATGAAAATAGGGACATCTCGATGTTCATTCTTTTTAGTTGAAATCGGGATATTTTCGAAACTGATGGGTCCTGGTAGGCTGAAATGATGATTGGGATATTGGGGATATTTGGGAATATTTTATTTGCTCAAGTAATATTGCAGCACCTTGGAACTGACCAGTGTTCGTTGACGTGGTGTCGAAAGAAATAGATCGATACGCGATCTCGAACAAGTCAAAACGGCTGTTTATGTTGATGCCATTTTTATTTTACAAATTGATTTCACAATAATATTAGTTTGAATTTATTTACTCGTTATTTGCTCTTCTCTGAAGAACATCAGTAATACTGAAATTTCAATCTGTAATTAAAATTAATTAAATTTCAATCTATATAAGGGGCGTTGTTCGCCTTTATTTAATAAAACATTATAAAAAATAAAAAATAGCATGGGGGATAACCTTAATGGTTGAAGATAGAGGATTTGAGAAAATGTGGGAAAACTGTTCAATGAACTGGATCAATGAACCCATTCTACTACAAAACAAATAAACATTTTAAGATAACGTTACACAATAACAAAAAATACACAACTAATACACTAACTCTCTGTTAGTCCTAACATTATGTTAACGGACCTACATGAAAATACTTTGTTATTGAAGCAAATGCATTTTTACAATCCCAAAATTTCACAACTTTATTGCATGTTTATACACATTATGAACTTAATTAAATGAAATTAATATTTACAGACTGTGATGTTGACCAAAAACAGAGCTCTAGGCGATAATAAACACCAAAATCAAGTGATAGAGCTTTTCGAGGACATCCGAATGTCGTTAGCAACGGCCCTGTTCAATTGGTCTGCCCAAAAAGGACTTCCAAAGTCAAATGCTATAAAACTATTAAGAAGTTTGTCGCTAAACAAAGCAAAGGAAGCAAATGGTGAAATTGAAAATACAACATTTACAATGATCATGGCATTATTATATTCGTATGACACAAGTATCCTGCAAAAGCAGGATGATAACCAGTTAATACAAAATTTAAGCATAATAAAAGACCACGAATTTGTGCAACAGCTATATAATGCGCTGATGACTGAAACTAATTGTGAATATAACCATGGAATAGTAAACTTAGTGAAGTTTTCATTTGGTTTAGCGATATCGGGTTTGCGCCATGCTTCCCAATATGTAAATAATCATACATCAATAACAGATTATGACGAACAACTTGTGGACGAAGCCATATGCTCCAATATTTTTAAATTTATTTATTGTTACATCCTCGAGAAAGATGCGATATACCAGTAAGTTTCATAATATATATTTGGCTAGTTCATAGATTTCTAATGGGAAGCATGTATTTTCAGGCATCAATTTTTTTATCGGAGGATCCATATGATATTTACTGATTTCATTGATTTCATGCATTCGAAAGTAACGGAATTACGTGGAAGAGCAGATGAAACGTCAAAAACAGTCACTAGTTTTTCGAAAGAGGGATTGGAACCACCAAATAATTTGGATTACAACTTCGAAATGCTCTTATTATGCATCGGAAAATTGTACTCTGATGATAAAGCTGGACTTTCATTGTGTTCAGAATATTGGGGACCGCTTGAACCGTCAGCGAACTACGTTACAACAACACGTTCAGTTTCACTTTTTAAGTTCATACGTCTAGCTGGAGAATTACTGCCAGCAACTCTTTTTGTTCCCTACTTGAAAATGATTGCTGGTTTATCAAGCTGTGAACGGTCGTCTAGAAGCACATTTAATCTTCTGAAACAATCTACAGGATTGACTGGAAGTGCTGCCTTGTCATGGGAACATTTTTTTTCATCACTGTCTAGATACT
Organism: Polietes domitor; assembly: GCA_947397865.1. Classification (NCBI taxonomy): domain Eukaryota; kingdom Metazoa; phylum Arthropoda; class Insecta; order Diptera; family Muscidae; genus Polietes; species Polietes domitor. The sequence continues at coordinate 152,470,517 of OX377620.1, read as the reverse complement.
ACACGTAAGTATAATAATTCTTTTAATATTCCAGCAAAAATAATGCGTGATAAGTAGTTAAATGCGAAAATGTGACAGTGAGCTACTTTGGAGTCATATATGTTTTAAACTTCAGTGATTAATCGGTTTATATGATTTACTCGCAAGTTGTTTGCTACTTGATTAGCTATTGCTGACAAATTTTTCTTCCATATCAACTTGGATTATTTTCTTTCCCTGACAATACTTAAATAAAGTACAATCGGATGTATAACGTGAAAATTTAGAAATATACTTGCCTTTGTCTAACACATAATGCATTGAATACGTTACATGAAGATAGAATATGTAGAAAGTTGTTTGTCAATTTTTTACAGAGTATACATTTGCAGTGCCAACTTAAAAAATTAACATTTAAACAAAACATTTGTTTTCACTGAACCAACACTCAGGGGATGTCCCCTAGAAACGCAGTACATTGCGTTGGCTAAAGGATGATAAGGCGTAGGATGGAGGAAAAGGGGAGAAGTGGTTGTTGACATCTGTTTTGAATCTCAGGATGTCATGATTGGCGGGAAAGATATTTGCGGGAAGTCGATTCCACATACAATTTGCGCGAGCAAATAACGAATTCATTCTGTAATGTGTAGTGCGGCCAGCTGTGCAATCAACAACAAATGCGTGAGAGTTCCTTGAAAGTCGCGTATGTCTACCGAACGTCCCCACGTCCGGTATGAGATCACGAATATCCGAGGAACAAACACCATAAACTGCGACACACATCTCACATTACGACGATGTTTAAGGGAAACAATAGAATTGGATATCCTATCATTCTCTGAAAACGGTCAAGTAGCTCCAAGGAGGATCTTGGAGCACCTGACCATATCTGGGAGTTGTATTCCATCTTAGGTCTGATGTACGTAATATAGATATTGAGAAGATCGGAGGGAGTGAAGAATTTCTTACACCGCTTTAAAAAGCCAAGGCACTTGAATACTTCTTTCGACACATCAAATACATGTTTTGTCCAACGAACATCGCAAGTTCAAGTCCAGAACATCAAGAGTGTCCGATTGCTCATTATCTACACTGTTCATAGAAATCGACGACACCGTTGGATCAGTTCAGTTCAACATTCGGAAATGGCCAGTAAATCCTGACTGAGTGAATCATCCATCAATCGCCTTTTGTCCATTGTCAATTTCTCAATTTCTTGACGACTTGGTCTATGATCGAATGAGTATGAATGACAGAGGTTGCTGTCATCCGCAAATGAGTAGATTTGATTTGTGGTCCGATCCAAGATGTCGTCGATGAAAATAAGAAAAATGGAAGGGGAAAGGACAGAGCCTTTCGTCGGATGACGAACAACTCGTATAGTGCGATCTCTGAGGAAGCTCGATATAAATCGAGAGACGTCACTACCAACACCAAAAGCAATGAGCTTTGATACGAGTGCGCCGTGCCAAACTCTATCAAAAGCCATGGAGATGTCTAGAGGAATAACATTACTCTCACCAAACTAGTGGATGGATCGATTCCACTTTTCGGGCGGCAGCGTCATCAGGTCACCCTTAGATCGATTCCTACATACTGTCGATCATTAAGTAAGTCATTAGTCTCTAAATACCTCACAAGATGGTGGTTAACCATACTCTCCATAACCTTTGAGAGCGCTGAGCAAATCGCAATCGGGCGGTAGGGTTAGTATCCTCACCTTTTTTAGGGATGGGCTGGATGTTCACAATCTTCGAAAGCACTGGTAAGACCCCTGCATGGTATGCAAGGTTGAAAAGGTTGCGAAGTGGACGGATTAGCGTCGAAGAGCACTTACATAGGAGAAGTGCTGAAATACAAAGAACACATTTAACTCCGCGTGTTCGAAAAAATATCTGAGGCATGGAACTAGGTACATTTTTGATCACGGGGAGTGGTTGATTGCTTTCCGGCAAAAATGAATTCCTTGCAAACATATCAGCCAACAGGTTAGCTTTGGCAACCGGGTTTGTGAATATCTGGCCATCTTTAACAAGAGTTGGGATAGATGAGGAGTTATCCTTTACTTTTCTTACAAATGACCAAAAGCTCTTACTTACTTAATTGGCTTCATTCCAATCAAAATAATATTTTCAATCATGTCAGCCGCATCGTCTATATCGCCATTTAGAAAGCAAAGTTACCAATTGAAATGCTGGAAGAAGTAGTTGAGCTCGGCTCAACGTGCCTTTTCGTATATATATCGTCCGCTTTGCGGCTGGTGTCGAAGCGGGATACAAAAAGGATGCTGAAACAAGCAAGACAAGAGGAATTATGGACATTGAAATCACCAGCAATCACGATTTCACAGTCAGAACACTCCTCTAAAAATTTTTGTGATTGAGTCGGAAAGGGCGTCGAAGCCATTTAGGGGAGGCATCCCTAAATGCCTTTCCGCGTTTGGACTTCTATACAAATCCGAAATGTAGTACGTGTTTTCCAATCTTGAATTTAACCCAAAGGGAGTTAAATTCTGGATTTTGTGAGCTCAAGTGTTGCTGGCTCTGGAACACTATGTCGCTTTTATTACTAAACCCAGGTGTTTCATGGGAGCAATTTTATGTAGTTCATATAAATTATACACTATAAATTCATCTTTAGTCATATTTAACAAATATGGTAAATAATTGATCCAATTTTCCCGCAGACAAATACAAATTATACAGTAGTAATACGATAAATCGGACCGACATTTGAAAGGAGGATATTTCTCATTCACTGTGGTTGAAATATGTCGTGATCCGATGTAAGACGTAGTTTCTAGAGCTGTATTAAAGTAGAATGGGGGACCCATTTGGGTTATTCAAAAATGTGAACACATATATTTGACTTTGAATTAGAGATGTGCGCGTGAGTGATTATTGGCTCACGTTCACGCACGCTCACGAAGGAAAAAATTGAATCACGCACGTTCACGCACGAAAAATTTTTCGTTACTCACGTGATCGTGCTCACGATCACGCGTGAATCACGTAAATCACGCAAACAATTTCCACAAAGAAAATAATATATACATTCTAAATCGAAATGAGTAACGCCGCGCAAATCCGAAAATTTTATCATTTAAATCACTACGTTTGCGATGTTTGTCTTAAATTCATATTTTAAATGTAGTATACAAAATTACAGTGTGATATATCGTATAGTTTAACTCAAAATAAGGTCAAAATCGGACACTGACATAAAATCCAAGTAGAAATCAAAGCATATACGCCGATATCAGTTATTTGTTTTTTATTGAACTAACACTAAGGGGGTTTCCCATATAAATGCAGTGCCTAGTGTTGGGTCAGGGAATGTTTGCTTAAATAATAGAAAAATGGAAATTATATCTGGATTGAAGCACATTGTTTTAGAAAAAATATATACACATATTATGTATTTTGAATGGAAAACTTCACATTTTTAAACGAAATAAAATGAAAATAAAAGAATTAATAAATATGTGCGACTCACGAATAAATCACGTGATTCACACAGAAATTAAACTCATCACTTTTTCGTTCCTCGCGTTCACGCATGCTCACGTGAGTAAAATAAATTTTGCTCACGATCACGCGTGACTCACGCAATTCACGTGAGACGCGCCCATCTCTGCTTTGAATTCTTAGTTGAAATATAATATAATTTGCAAAATTAAAAAAAATCCAATGTAAAATTTGCGTTAAAATTTGGGTAAAAATTAAAATGGGGCCATTTTTAAGGGCTCTACATTAAAAAGTGGTTCCATATAAAGGGTGATTTTTTAAGAGCTTGATAACTTTTTTTTTAAAAAAAACGCATAAAATTTGCAAAATCTCATCGGTTCTTTATTTGAAACGTTAGATTGGTCCATGACATTTACTTTTTGAAGATAATTTCATTTAAATGTTGACCGCGGCTGCGTCTTAGGTGGTCCATCCGCTTAGTCCAATTTTGGCATTTCCACGTTTTTGAGTAACAGAGACCCAATTGGTGCGAACGGCGACGAATCGAAAATTGGTGGTCATCATTAACACTGGCCGATACAGCTGCGATATTTTCTTCAGTTCGCACTCTACGTAAGCGTGTTGGTGGTTTAATGTCCAACAATGTAAATTTGGTGCGAAATTTAGTCACAATAGCCCGAATAGCCGCTTCAGTGGGTCGATTAAACTGACCATAAAATGGAAGCGCGCAATGAACTTTCTTAACAGAGCACGCATTTTGATAATAAAATTCAATAATTTGCAAGCGTTGTTCGTTTGTAAGACGATTCATGATGAAATGTCAAAGCATACTGAGCATCTTTCTCTTTGACACCATGTCTGAAATCCCACGTGATCTGTCAAATACTAATGCATGAAAATCCTAACCTCAAAAAAATCACTCTTTAGATCACTTTCAAAGTAGGTATTCTTAGTTGAAATATGACATTATATGCAAAATTATATCGAGATGTAAATCACAATGTGGGTTCTAGAGATGTAATAGAGTAGAATGGGGGCCCAACTTGTATGGGGGTTATACCAAAATATGGACCCATATATTTGACTTTAATAATATGTCTTCTTAGTTGAAATATAATACAAAATGAAAAAATTGATAAACTTCCGATGTAAATTGTGGGTCCTAGAAGGGTAAAAATAAAAATGAGGGCCATTTAAAAGGGCGCTACATTAAAAAGTTGGCCCATATAGATCACTTTCAAATGATGATATGAATAGAATATTATGAAATATGAATATAATATAATCTGCAAAATTTGAAAAACTTCCGATGTAAAATGCGGGTCCTAGAGAGGTAATAATTCAAACGGGGCCCACTTGTAAATGCGCTACATTAAAAAGTGGGCCTTTATAGATCGCTTTCAAAGTAGGTATTCTTAATTGAAATATAACATGATCTGCAAAATTGTATCGAGTTTCACTGCACAATGTGGGTTCTAGAGCGATAAAAGTGTAAACTGGGGACGCATTTGTATGGGGCCTATACCAAAACATTGAACTATATAGCTGGCTTTCAAAATACGTGTTTCTAGTCTAAATGTAACATTGTGAGGATAATTTGATGAAGATCCGATGTAAAATGTGCATTTTAGACCAGTAATATTGTAATTCGGATGTACATTTGGGGGCTATATCAAATCATAGACCCATGTGGTCCACTTTCCCGTGAGCTGTTTCTAGTTCAAATATAACACGATCCTGAAAATTTGGTCCTGATCCCATGTAAAATGTGTATTCTAGAGCAGTAATAGTGTAAATTATAGGGATATTTGTATGGAGGCTCTATTTAAATCTGAACCGATTTTATCCAAATTCAATACCAATTGTCCTTGGCCAAAAAAGTAACTCTTGCCAAATTTCATGACAATCGGACCATAATTGCGACCTGTAGAGTGCGAACAAGCTTAGATGGACAGCAGACGGACGGGCGGACAGACAGACATTGTTAAATCGATTCAGCTGGTGATTCTAAGCCGATCCGTATACTTAAAGGTGGGTCTAGCTCAATTATTTCTTGGTTTTACAAACATTTGGCGCGAAACTAACTTATAATACCCTAGTTCACGAAGTGGTGTAGGGTATAAAAAGTGATAGACAGACACGTGAAAATCTTGTGGATCAGAACCATCACGCACCTGAGTCTCACATAAGGCAAGTACATCTGGTCGATGGAAATAAATATGTGAGATTACAGGGAGAAAAATCGCCCTCAACCCACGTATGTTGGCAAACTGTAATCGAAACCTACCAACCATTACGACAAACAAAGAAGAAAACAAAACAGAATCAAAGAGTAAATTCAGTTGCCAAACCTCCCTCCCTGCCGTTACTGCGATCACCCAATGCCTGTGTTATGCCTTAAGCATTGAGCGAACAACGACACGAAGGAAAGAGTGCCAACTGAATTACACGAAAAGGAAGGGAGGGTGGCAACGAATGCACCACGAAAACGACATGTGTGGTTAGTGAGTGTGGCTGTTGATGTTCTGTCATTGTTGACTATTGCTTAAGTTGTTGTTTATGCTGCTGTTTTTTATTCTTCTGTGTTGTTAATCGCGGCGCTGATTTTTTAGTTATGTTTTGTTGCTGATGTGTAATTTTCTTTTATCTTGTTGTATTGTTGTGACGTGGTCTATTTTTTATTTTGAAAAACTTGCACGTATTTTAAGGGAGGATGTTAATATTGATGTTGCACTTTTATTGTTTTTCCATATTTTTGGCACAATACTCGGACGACGAAGAAAACACAAAGCAGTACTATAATTTATGAAAAGACAGCTGATCGCTGGGTACGTAAAGAAGTAATTTTATGCTGTTTTCATATTTTCCACAAAAATTTATCATTTTTAATTATAACACAAAAATTGTGTTTGTTGTTGTTTGTTGTGGTAACCAACAGGCGTGCCAAACTATGTTAAACATAATGACGAAAGATTCATAGCTCAGTGGAAATGTGCGCATCTTGGAATCTGAAGATGCTGGGTACGAATCCCCGGCCGGCGCACTTTTAAATTCAACATCAACAAATTTTCACTTTTTTCACTAAAAACAAGAGTTTCTGCAGCCAATCTTCTCATCACACTTTCACATAGTACATTACAGTATGTGTCTGAAAGAAAAAAGTTAAATCGGGAAGGATATTTGGGATTTGAGGATTATATTAACCTAAAACGATCTGACTCACTTTCGCCATAGATGTTTCTAGTTGAAATCGGTTAAAATATGCGGAAAAATTTAAATCAGGAGTGGTTAAAATATAAGGGTTGTGCCAAATTTGAAAAAAAAAAACAGTCAAAATAAAATATAATAAATATATATATGTGGTCGCTACACCATTTTTTTAATTCAAAATACACTATTTGAAATTCAAATTGAAAATATCCATTTAAATTCAACACTCGTCATTTGTAATTTAAAATACATATATATACTATACTTATAGCACTTTGTCACGGGAGCACAGCGGTTGGACGGGTTGAAGAAAAACGATTGTGAATTATTCTTGCTTGAATACCGCTTGTCCCCCCATCACAGGCAAACGATATTCAGCAAGAATATGCACAAAGAAAAAAGGGATAATTGCAGGTAGCTTCCAGGCAAGTACATAGCGCAATGCTAAACATTCCTCCCCCCAGTGACGCTGTGAACAAAGTGTCTTTACAAACTAGAATGATTAAGTAAATAAATTCCTGACTGGTCCCGAGAATACGAATCCCAGGACAGTGCTCCTTGCAGCTAGCTGCGTGTGATGGCGACTCGCACTGCTACGGCATCCCACCAGACTTTGGCAGTCCGGCGCTAAATGACTCCGCACTAGACAGTTACGACAATAACCTCGTCGTTCGACCGTCTCGTAGCGTTGGTTGGGCGTCATCTCCCGGAAACGGCGGCATGTATTCAGCGCATGGTCTTCTTGGCATAACCCGCAAGAGTACTGCCATTGCACGGGACGCCGTTATTGCTGGTGGGGCCCGCACATGGGAGCGTCTACGCCATTCAGGCTGTGGGCTTTGCCTCTCTTCTGGTCTGTTGCGTCGCTCTCGACTGGGGCCAGGTCTCTCAGTAGAACGGGAGCGCCGTTAGTTCTTCCAGTCCTCACGGGGTAGACGGAAAAAATAAAATGTTAATTGGAATTCGGTTTATATTTGATGTATGGGCGGTTAGTTAGCTTGAAAATAATTTGACAACTTTGGTAATGGGTCCACTAATTGTGCCATTTGACGTTTTGATATCTATAACACGGGTATTCTGGTCAAGTTCAGGATATGTTTTTACGATTCGTCCCAGCTTCCATTCGTTGGGAGGCATTTGTAGAGTTAGATTACCTACATTATTAGTGTTTACTAATTCAAATGTAACATCAGAATTGACACTAATTTATATGTTATACCTTTCAGCACTTGTAACTGAAAGGTTCTAAATAATTTTGACAAAGAAAAAAAAAATAGAAAGTGTTTGCTTTCCTTTCACTGACTGACTGGCGAGCAGTGAATATTTTTATTGACTATTTATACAGTTACCTTAAACTTAATTAGTAATTTGTATTGCCGTTTCCATGCAGATCTGCAATTTTGGTCTGCATGGGACCGTTGACCATGAACTTGAATATTTTCCATAGCAATATTTTGCAAATAAACAAAAATGCTTACTAAGCAGAATATGCCTGCATGGAAAATATGCAAGTTCCATTTACCTTTGTTCGCAACAACAACAACAACAACAACAACAGTTAATACATAAAATAACAAGATATCATATAACACTGGCCAATGACCGTCTGTTAATTTGATCGCTGGGTATATCATGCATTTTACAGTCGCAGGCAAAAGTGTGGTAACAATAAATATACCTAATAACTAAACAACATTTTTTCGTCTTTGACTATAACAACATTGTCTAGCTGAAACTTTCATTTTGTTCTACAGTGGAGTTCATTCATATACTCTGACTTCCATCGCTGGCAAAAATATTGGGATATTATCTTTAGACGTTGCCATCTGTTAGCATAAGTTAAATCGTCATCGGATATGTCAGCTTCAGCAGGGGCAAGCGTGGAGCTTCCAATGAGAAAATGGCCAGTAGTTAAGGGAGACAAATCTTCAGGGTCGTCGCTAGAGGTGCTCAAGGGCCTTGAGTTCAAACAAGTTCAATACGGGCTAGAATTGTTAAGCGTGCATTTTAATGACTTCACCCTTGCCTCCCAAAGACCTCCCATATGTGGGGCTTCCATTCAAGTTTTTGGTGAGTATGTTGGTTGACTGCGTTACTTTGAAGATTTTTGAGGAACCCGAGTCGATCTTTTCGCATCATTTCAGCAGCACCCACAAAATTTGTCCCATTGTCAGAGTAAATTCTTGCTGGGCAACCACGCCGGCCAATAAATCTTGCGAACGCGGCAAGAAACGCCCTTCAACAGATCGCTAGTGACTTCTAAGTGTATGGCCTTTCGTGCAAAGAAACAAATACGCACATGTATCCTTTGTAATAAGACAAGCTCGACCAGTGAAGTTCTTCCAAAGGGCCCAGCAAAATCAACCCCCGTGTTGTTGAAGGGTAGAGATGGCATAGTACGTTCTGGAGGAAGAGATGACATAATCTAAGTTTGAGTGTGTCGTTTATAAATTATACACGTCTTGAAGTTGTATATAAACTTTTTTACTAAGAGTTTCAATCTGAATATCCAAAATTCAGTCCTCAATACGCGTGTCATGAGTTGGTTTTCTCCATGAATTGTGACCTTGTGCGTGAATTCTACCAAAAGTTGAGTTAATCTTGCATCATATGGCAAGAGTATTGGATGACGTTCATTATACGTCAAGGCAGGCGATTGAACAAGTCGACCGTTCGCTCTAACGACTCCAGTTGAATCCAGAAGCGGATTAAGAGCTATGAGACTACTGCTAGGTTAAATACGAGTTTTTTGTGTTAGAGCCTGACGTTCAAGAGCAAAGTAGTGTTTTTGAGTGATAATTATAAGACGGACTTTAATGTCCCGAATCTCTGTCTGATTCGTGAACAAGATTAACCACAAGAATTCTTTCTGTTTTATGATTCGTGAAACGCACAAGACAGCCACAGCGTCATTCGTCAGGAGATGTATCACTAAGGCTCCGGGAACGAGATGTTGGATTGTCCTTGATAGTACGGACGTTGAAAGTCTCAGACTATATGACAGAAATAAAACAACTGTCGATGCAAAGAACTATACACAAATGAAGTTCAATAAGTTCCTTTTCTCGACGAGAAGGGTGTAATAAGGTCGTCTGGAAAAATCAACTCTAAGAATCCTATGCTGTTGTCATACAACGATCGAATAACAAAGTTAATATTAGCCATGATTCATAACGATAATAATCACTGTGGACCCCAATTTTTACTGGAAATATCCAGACAAAGATTTTGGATAATTAAAAGGAAATCGATGGCACGGTACAAAATTGTGTACACTGCATCATTCATCAAAACTGGAGTGGTCTATTGTGGACCCTTCTCTGCATTGTAAAAGTGTAAATAAAACTTAACTTTGCAAATTTGTCTGCTCTTTAGGAAACGTAATTGCTATCGAGAACAGCAGAAATAATTAAAAACTACATGAATCGCTAATTCTGCTTAGAGAAGGGCGCGTGAGCGTGACAGACGTACGTAATATATATTGTTATAAGTTTTTCTGTTGGTATGGAAAACATATAAAAATAATTTATTAATTCTCGTTTGTATTTGTTCAGCTTGAGGCCATAGGAAAAACTGGTGTTGTTAGTTTTATTTTATTTTATTTTTCCCAATATTTCGGTTGCCTTCGTCAACCAGCATCAGGGGCAAACACATTAAACAAAAACATATTTAAATTATAACAAATGTTAACTATAAAAAGACGAACACGACGACGCTAATTATTTTTAATGTAATTATTTGTAAAATTGTTTCGTGATTTTAATAGTTAACATTTGTTATAATTTAAATATGTTTTTGTTTAGTGTTTTTACCCCTGATGATGGTTGACGAAGGCAACCGAAATATTGGGAAAAATAAAATAAAACTAACAACAACAGCTTTGGCCTCAAGCTGAACAAGTACAAAAGAGAATTAATAAAACAAAAGGTCATCAAGACACAAAATCAATTACACTACACGGAAAGCACGACGAAATATAAAACTCATGATGAGCATACACAAAAATAAAAAAAAAACTATAACGAACAAACTAATAATATCATCAAACAATTTTCCAAATACAATAAACAAAAGCCAAACCTAAAATCGACAACAACCTTCTTAATAAAGTGCAAGCAGATGCACAACAATATCCCGCCAAATATGGAAAAATCTTTACAAAAGCACAATTACAATTTTCACATACAAATATTAAAGCTTTTAATACAAACAAAATAACTTTACACAAACAAGGAAAAATTGTAAAAAAAACTGATCTCCTAAAAGAGCTTCTAAGTGAAGAAGACTTCCATCTATTACAGGAGAGCGAGAGAGTTCTCTACGACAGTAGCGTGAAGAAGAATAAAATAACACATATCAAAAACTACAAATATTAAAACAACAACACAACACAGAACTCAATATAAAGCGAAATGAAAATTGGTTTGTAAACAAAACAGAAATAAACATACCAACAGATGTGCAGTGGTTGCTCTCGTTGGGGCCCAAATACACACTGCCTAACACAAAAGAGGACTTTCCACTATTCAACATACTTGCAGAGGGGGAGGAATGTGTGCAAACAATAGACAACAAAGAACAACAACAGATGGCAAGAACGAAAATAGTAACACTAATAGATGACCATTTACGCAAAATTAGATTAAGTAGAAGGGACAAACTCATACTTGAAACAGTGGGACAAACTAGAAAATTTCTAAAAGAAAATAAATTCGGATAAGGGCGGGAAAACGGTAGCTATAAATAAGGACGACCATGAATTAAAAATGAAAACTATTCTCGGGGACATGTGTACATATAGACGACTAAACGTGATTCAACAACCAACTTACAAAACAAAAACAATACATTAGTGGACAGTTTATTCAACATGAATCTTATAAGTATCATTGAGAAGTACAAATTATCAAACAGAACAGCGATGGCACCAAGACTTTGTGGATAATTTGTTCCTCAATTAATTCACCATCTTACGGACTCTGTAAATACATCGTCGACATTTGAAAGAACCTGACAACGAATTCTCCTCATAACGTAAAAGACGCAATAGACTTCAAATCAAAAATCAACAACACCTATATTGATGACGATGAAATCCTTATATCCTTTGACGTGGTGTCCTTATTCCCTAGCATTCCAGTTAACCTAGCTATAAAGACAATTGAAAGAAAATGGGAACAAATAGAAAATTTTACAAAAATACCAAAGGACATATTTCTAAAAATATTAACTTTCTGCATCAAAGACACCAGCTATTTCAAATATAATGACTACATCTATGAGCAAAGAAAAGGAATGAAAATGGGCTCTCCAGCTTCCCCTGTGATTGCTGATATCATCATCATGGAAGAATTATTAATATTTATCAATAGAAAAAAATAACAATAAAACCTAGAATTATCACAAAATATATAGATGACTTGTTTGGGATTATATAAAGAGAAGAAGTTGGCAATACCCTAAAAACATTAAACACATTTCATCGACAAGTACAATTTACCATGGAAAATGAACAAGACAATAAACTCCCCTATCTGGACTCGATTGTTCATAGACAAGGCAACCTGCTGAAATTAGATTGGTATCAGAAGCTAACGTCAACTGGAAGACTGATAAACTTCTATTCCAATCACCAAAGACGAATAATTATCAATACAGCGACGAACTTTATAAATAGGGTATTTAATATAAGTGACCAGTCATTTCACATAGACAACGAGATCAAAATTAAGAAAATTCTAAGATCTAATGACTTCCCAAAACAAACAATCAACGACCTTATAAAATACACTAAAAGGAAACCAATTGAACATAACAATGAAAAAGAGGGGAAGATAGATATATAAATCACTGACATATATACAAGGATTCTCAGAAAGGTTCAAAAATGCTGACGTTTATAACAAGGACAAATTTCAATTAGCACTTAAGACAAATAGTTCAGTAAATAAGTTATTCAGTAGAACTAAGTCTAAGATAAAGAATGAGGACAAGTCTAATGTTGTTTATAAGATATCATGTAATGGAGACAAGTCCAACATATGCCAAAAGGTATATGTTGGCACTACCAAGACCAAACTTAAAACTAGACTTTCCTCACATAAATCGGACCAAAAAGCTACTGACAAGCCAATAGAGCAAAAAACTGCTCTTGCTGCCCAATGTACTCTGACAGGGCACACGCCGAATTTTATAGACGTAAAAATACTTGCAAAAGAGAGAAACTATAAACGAAGACATATTATTGACGTTCCCACGGATAAGAGAATAAATTACAAAACGGACACAGAAAACTGTGCGAATGCTTATCGTTATATTGCACAAAAATACAGACGAAAACAAAACATGACTTTTAGTTGACAATAACTTGTGCAGACGAACAAGACGACGCTAATTATTTTTAATGTAATTATTTGTAAAATTGTTTCGTGATTTTTATAGTTAACATTTGTTATAATTTAAATATGTCTTTGTTTAGTGTTTTTACCCCTGAAAAAAAAAATAAAACTAACAACACCAATTTTTCCTATGGTCTCAAGCTGAACAAATACAAAAGAGAATTAATAAAACAAAAGGTCAACAATACACAAAATCAAAATAATTTATTGTGAATTGCTGGTCTTGGGTTACAATCGCCACGTTACGTTATACACATTTAATATTTCTTTTCAATACGATCCCACGGACCACTAATACTTAATTACCTAGATATATTTCTATAAAAACATATTTTGGATCCAATTTAGTCGAATGTTTTTGAGATGAGATGAGTTGAGTTTACAATTGAAGTAAACATTGTTTTAAATAAGTTGACGCTTTCAATCAATTCTTACTCGCACACACTATATTTTAAAACTATCAATTAGTACTCATTTTATATGTCTAATTGGCTATGGGTGGGGACTCTAAAAAATAATAGAATAGTTAGGAACCACTGCTACTGAAACTATAGAAATGATAATATCGGAAAATCCAAATTCTATATATATATATATATATACACGGAATAAAGGAATAAATAATAAATAACCATACACCCTATTTTTTACTTTTGAATTATTCTTGTACATATAGTCGTACCGAACACATCCTTTTTAAAAGCATTAATAAAAACCTGCGTTTCATTACAACAGAACATAAAAGTACAAGAATTGTGGCGACGAGTATCGTGAAGACTAAATTTATTAAAATTTTCAAATAAGAAAAAAAATACTTATGTCCGACGACAGCTCTTTGCAGACCAACAGAGAGTAATGAATTTATAAACGCAGTTGCTATAGCAATATTCTTGAAGGAAAAGGGTCAAACTACTGCGATTGTTCCAGAACAAAATCCAGGCACATCAAAAGCAACATTGATGGAATCATTGACACACTCGATGACAGATTTTGTATACGAACAGAAAACGAAGCGTGCTGAAATTGAATTGGATGAACATGCATATATTACGTTAAAACTAATTGAATTAAACATAAAATTATGGTTATGGAGGGAAGCTCTTAATGTTATGTATGTGTGGGGAATGAGCATATACAAAATGATAATTAAAACACAAGCGTACTCACCAGAAAATTCATTCGAAGTCATCTAGGCCTGTGGATGGAGGCGAAGAGTTGAAAACGAAACCGAACAGAATTCTGTTCTGTTGTTCAGAATTCGAACAACAGAATTCAAAATGCTGATATTATTTCACCTTTCGATTCAGTTCGCAGCGCCATCGTAGTGAGCAATCGTAACAGAAATATTAGTATTTGTGCATTACTCTACTGGACTGAACTCGATGGTAGAGCCAAATTAATATCCGTTCCCCACAGCAGGGGATATTCCTACCAACTGATATAACTCTGTCATATTAAGTCACTTGGATTTATCTGATGATAAGAGTATGAACTTTTTGACCATCAACACACACAAAGGTCTGTACAGATTCAACCCGTGTGACACCTGGTATAAAATCAGCTCCAAGAGCATTCCAGCAAATAATGGATCAATTATGTACCGGTGTAGATGGCTCGAAAGCTTACATAGATGACATCATCTTGCCAACATGTAAGTAAGTTCATTACAGAGCACAACATTAATCCGAATGTTTTACACCAGAAGATCCAAGATTTGGAGTTCAAGTTGAAGTTTGGAAAATGTCATTGGTAAGGATGATATTCGACCAGTGCCATTCAAAATATCAAGATCCCTGATGACCGTATGATGAATGTCAAAAATCACTTGATGAGTTTTAGTGAATTATCTCTTCACACCTGCTCCGGACTTGCCCATACATGTTGCTGCTGACGCTTCATCATACGGCAATGAACAGTAACTTACGTCCAAACCCCTTTCTGAATTGCCATCATAAAATTGTGAAATTTTGCTTTTTGATATGTGACATTATTTCTTAAAAGGGCGAGCCGGGCCACGCCACATTTGTATTGTAAGAAAGTGCCTCGTCGGGGTATGCAAAAACTCCGTTTACGCTACCAATTACCTCGAAGAAGGCTCCTTCCAAATGCTTTGGTACTGACTTGGTCTGAAGTTTAAGATGATTTATGTATTTTTGGTCCTGTATATCGCCTTGAATTCGTCGCTCGTTTCTGCAGGTGGTCTGTCATTATGGCCATGACTAGGATAGTTTGTCGGATGCCTGAATTGAGACAGTGATGGGCCCACCTCCATAGGCTCCACGCGTCTTCGGTCAGAGTAGTTGCCGCCTGTGTAATTCTGTGAGTGAACAGCCTGCTTGTTTATTAACCGAATAATGTGGGTTCTTGTGACCCATATTGTGCTCAGGCTTAGAGAAATTGTGGACTGAATTTGCCATTTTGTCATAAGAATTTCTAATAGATTTATTTGCACTTTAATTGTGCAAAAGCCAGAGCAGATGGGAGGTCGGATGGTCTTGAAGCGAACAGGATATCACGAAAAACTTTTCTTAATCCCGATATAAATACCCTAAGTGCATCGGCCCTATATTTCTCATTTATGATGTCCGCTACTCTGCCATCGTATGTCATAATTGGGTTCTTTTCTACTTCGACGTAGAAATCAAAGCATGATATGGAACCCTGTCTAAGTGTTGACATTTCCTGTTCGATGAGGTATATCGGACGTTTGTCCGCGTAAGTGGAGTCGAGTCGGGCAATGATCGCATTAAATTTCAGCACCATGTTGAAAGACGAAAGTACCGCATCGGGAAGTACCCTTATTTCTAATAATGGTCACAGCTTGATAGTAGCGTTCACTGCCACCGTGTCTCCTAAATAATTCGTACGCATTGTGCGCAGCCTCACGCCAAGACACATAGGTACCTGAGTGGCCGGAAAATATCCGAAAGAGATTTTATCGCATCTAGAGTGATGTCACTAGTGGATTTATCGTAACTTTCGTAAACTTTTGCACTTTAGATTTAGCCAAAGTAAGGTGACTCTGAATTGCCCTTATCTTCCTGTCGAATTCTAATTTTTGAGCACTTAATGCTCTACTCACATCAGCTCTAATCAACTCACTTATTTGGTCCGCGTTCATCGTTTCGTCCGAATTTTTTAGTCCTAAATTTACTCTACTATTCGCAAAAATTCAAATATTCCCTATCTCTTTTTTCACTTTCTTTATAAGTTTTTGTTTGTTTCTTTTTTAGAACACTTAGCACTTCACTTATCTTAACATGATTATATGTAATTTAATTAAAAAATTCTCTGCTCCTCCTATACGAAGGAACTGCAGGTTTGGTTTCGGAATTCTTCTCGCCGCCCAAGGAAATTCGATCCTTGGTGACGAAGTTAGTATAATAAATGTTATGCTATTCCTCTCTTTGTATGCTCTTCCGCTCATTGTTTCGCGAAATTCTTCGCTTGTTCCTTTCCTTTTTTCACTGAACCAACACTCAGGGGATGTCCCCTATAAATGCGTTGGTTGAAGGAAGATAAGGTATTGGAAGGAGGAAAGAGGGAGTAGTGTATGTTGACATCTATTTTGAATCTCTAAATGTCGTAATTGGAGGAAAAGATATTTGCCGGAAGTCGATTCCACATACGGATAGTACGAATTTATTCTGTAATGTGTAGTGCGGCCGGTTGTCCAATCGACAACAAATGGGTGAGCGTTCCTGGAGAGTCGCGTATCTCTACCGAACGTTCTCACGGGCGGTATAAGATCACGAATTTCCGAAGAACAAACACCATGAAAGTATCGATAGAACAATGACACACAACCAACATTACGACGGTGTTCAAGCGAGACAATAGAATTGGATATCCTACCGTCACCTATCAACACCATCGCCCTCCTCTGGACATGGTCAAGTAGCTCCAGTGTATTCCATCTTTGGTCTGATGTAGGTAGTGTAGATATTGAGATCAAAGGGTGTGAAATATTTCTTACATCTTTTTAAAAAGCCTAAACATTTGAAGGCATCTTTCGACACATCAAATACATGTTTTGTCCAACGAACGTCACATTATATTTTTATGCCAAGAACAACGAGAGCATCTGATTGCTCAATATCTACACCGTTCATTAAAATCGACGACACCGTTGGATCAGTGAATCGCTTGTGAGACAACAAGGAGCACTGGGTCTTACGTGCATTAAAATCTACTCTATTCTCTCGACCCCATTCAGAAATTGCCATCAAATCCTGGCTAAGTGACTCATCCATCAATCGCCTTTTATCCTCAATTTCTTGACGACTTGGTCTATGATCGAATGAGTATGAATGACAGAGGTTGCTGTCATCCGCGAATGAGTATATTGGATTCACAGTCCGATCCAAGAGGTCGTCGATGAAAATAAGAAAAAGGGAGGGGGAAAGGACAGTGCTCTGTGATACTCCTGCGGTTAACCTATGCTCGTCGGATGAGAACCCATCTACAACAACACGTATAGTGCGATCTCTGAGAAAGCTCGATATAAATCGAGAGAAGTCACTACCAACACCAAAAGCGATAAGCTTTGATATGAGTGCGCCGTGCCAAACTCTATCAAAGGCCTTGGAGATATCTAGAGCAACGACCTTACTCTCACCAAGCTTGTGAATAGATCGATTCCACTTTTCGGATAGCAGTGTCATCAGGTCTCCTGTAGATCGATTCCTACCATTACCATTCCTGCCATACTGTCGATCATTAAGTAAGTCATTAGTTTCTAAATACCTGACAAGATGGTGGTTAACCATACTCTCCATAACCTTCGAAAGCGCTGAGCAAATCGCGATCGGTCGATAGTTAGCAGGATTATTAGTCTCACCTTTTTTAGGGATGGGCTGGATGTTCGCAATCTTCCAACGCGCTGGGAAAACCCCTGCACGGTATGCAAGGTTGAAAAGATTACGAAGGGGACGTGCAAGCGTCGAAGAGCACTTACATAGGACAAGTGCTGAAATGCCATCCGGGCCTGGAGATTTATTTACGTCGAGATTTGCGAGAACCCTTTTAACTCCACGTGTTCGAAAAAATATCTGAGGCATGGAACTAGATACATTTTCGATCACGGGGAGTGGTTGATTGCTTTCCGGCAAGGATGAATTCCTTGCAAACATTTCAGCCAATAGGTTAGCTCTGTCAACCGGGTTTGTGAATATCTGGTCATCTTTAACAAGAGTTGGGATAGATGAGGAGTTTTCCTTTACTCTTCTCACAAATGACCAAAAGCTCTTACTTCCCCTGGGAGAAGCAAGAACTTTGGCACGAAGACGTTGTTCGTACTTTTCACGTCTAAGTACCCTGGCACACATGGTTGTTGTCTGCTTGCGTAGCAGATCAGTTGTGGCATTTTTATTTAAACGCCATTTCCTGAATGCTTCCTCTATGGATCTGACAGCAGCCTTGCATGTCTGGTTAAACCAACTTTTATTCGATGGTTTATCCGAAATAACTTTAATTGGAATAAATGACTTCATTCCAATCAAGATAATATTTTCACTCATTTCAGCCGCAGCATCTATATCGCCATTTAGAAAACAAAGTTTCCAATTGAAATGCTGGAAAAAGTTGTTGAGCTCGGCCCAACGTGCCTTTTCGTATATATATATTGTCCGCTTTGGAGCTGGGGTCGAAGCGACACGAAGAGCGGAATACGAAAAGGATGCTGGAACAATGCAGTGATCCGAATTACCAAGAGGTGCTAGAACGTTAACTTCATACTTTTCAGGGTGTGATGTTAAGAAAAGATCAAGAATATTAGAGTGTTGCCCTTGGACACACGGAATGTGTGTCGGTTCATTCACTATTTGCGTCAAATCATTATGCGCGGCAAAAAGCTCGGCGTATTGACCCTTCGGTGTTGAGTGACTCGAATGGGCAAGCCAAGAGGAATTATGGACATTGAAATCGCCAGCAACCACAATTTCACTGTCAGGACAATCCTCTACAATTTTTGTGATTGAGTCGGAAAGGGCGTCAAAGCCATTTAGGGATACCTCCTTTTCCGCGTTCGGACTTCTATACACAAATCCGAAATGTAGTACGTGTGTTCCAATCTTGAATTTAACCCTAAGGAGTTAAATTCTGGATTTTCAGAGTTTAAGTTATGCCGGCTCTGAAACACTATATCATTACGTACGTATACCAAAAGACCTCTGTGGGGGATAAAGAGGGATAGGGTGTGATACCGAGGAATGTGAAAATCCTGTGGATCAGAATCCTCACACACCTGGGTCTCACAAAGAGCAAAAACATCAGGCCGATGGAATTGTACATGAGCGTACACGGCAAAAAAATTCGCTCTCAGCCCTCGTACATTGGCAAATTGTACTTTAAACTTACCCACCATTAGTACAGACAAACAAGAAAAAAACAAAACAGAGTCAGTATGCAGCTACAGTTGCCAAACTCCTCTCCCTGCCGTTACTGTATTCCCCCAATCCTCAGTGTTATGCCTTAAGCATTGGGCGAACAACGACAGAAAGAAAAGAGTGTCAACTGCACTGCACGAATGGGAAGGGGGGAGGGAAGGGGACAACGCACATACTACGGAGCGGACATAAAATGTGTGGTCAGTGATGTGCGGCTGTTGTGGATGCTGCTGCGATGTTTTTGTTGTTCACGCTGATGTTATTGTTGTTGTTGAGTTGTTTGGTTGTTTAATTGTTTTGGTCGGCGCGGCGCGGTTATTGTTGTTGGTTGTTTTTCATTTTTTTTTTCATTAGATCTATTTTGTTGTTTATGATTTCTGTATTTTGTTTGAATTTTTTTCTTTTTTATTTTAACACAAAACTGAATGGCACACAACACGGACGACAGAGAAACACAAGTGCATCGGTCGACGGACTGACAAACACTTGGGAATAGGTTAATTCTGTTGTCATAATCAGATTCACTAAAATCTTTCGAAAATGACTCCAAACATTCCTGTAGGATCATTTGGCGATTTTTTAATAATTATTCCCAAAAAATAAGTTTAGAGCAGGTGTGAACACAGTAAAAACTACAAATTATGTCTTGCTGAAATAGGAATTCATTTTAAAAACAGCAATAATTTCTGGACCAATTACCTCATTCTGCGATTCAGATATCTTGTAGAGAATAAAACAAGATAACATATATAAAAAATAAGAAAATAAAGCATAAGTTTGACATGAGGTTCAAAGATTTTGCGTATTTTTTACTTTTTGAAATACAAGGACCTTTTTTCTTTCATCAGCCTCATATTACCTACAAGGGAGAGTAATATACGTATACGGCTGGATCGCGAAAAAAATTCTGCGATCAGCCCCAGAAATGAATACTGGTTTATTTAATGATGATCTGCCAATGAAAACACATTTAAAAATAATCACATATATTCTTATGTGTATGGCTGGTTGACATCCCCAGCGGCAAATGGTCAACGGCGTTGATTTTTCTTCTACCGATTAGAAATCCGTGTGAAACCTAGGACGAACATCTCTATTTTAGACTCACAGTGTTGCTGTGTTAGTATTTTTTTTAGACAATTTGCGGTCCCTAATAAAAAACGTTCTATGATGCTTGTGATAATATAAAAAGTGGCATATTATAAACAAATTAGTATCGAAAAGAAAACTTCTTTGCAATATGAAAAACCGGTTGAGACCGACATAAAAAACCCGGGTTTCCCGGTTTTCCAAAAACCGCGATTTTAAAAAACCTGAGGGTCGGTCTCAGATGAAATACTCTAGCCATTGTACATAATGTTCGCAGCAGGGGACCGAGCCTTGAGGAACTTCAGCTGTGACCTTGTGTGACTCTGTTCCTCTTTCGGTTTCGTACCATAGTGTCCGATCAGAAAAGTAGTCCTTGATTATTTTTATCAATTATTCCGGAACGTTAGATGAACGCACTCTTTATTATTTATTTACCACTAAATTTATGGCGTCAATCGTTGACCTATTTTTTCGGAATCCGAACTGCCTTTGCGATATACCTTCGGCGTCCTCGATGGTCTTTAGCAATCTACTGTATATGATCCTTTCCAGACACTTGCCCAATGTATCTAAGAGGCAGATAGGTCGATTAGACTGGGGATATCCTAGCGTTTTACCAGATTTTGGCAAAAAAATAGTTTTTGTTTTTTCCATTTATCAGGAAATACACTATCTTTCAGGCTTTTATTGAAAACGTTAACGAAAAGCTGTGTTGTTTGAAGTAATCAATTTTACTCTGAGTACTCTTTGAAGTGAATTTCTCGCCTGATGATAAGCATCTCTCCTTAATAAAAAATCATGCCTGGCTCTACTCCTTCGGTATTTTCGCCTAGTCTTTAAGCAGTTCTTCCTTAGAATGTCAATATTGTCGTTCCACCAGTAGTTCTCGTTTCTTCGGAAGCGTCGCAGGTCTTCACCAGGATGTCTGTAATATTGCTAGTCATATCCGTTACAGATCCATCTACTACGTCTAGATTAGAGAAAACTACGAATGAACTTTTCTTTTGCCCATCCTGGAAATGTTAGTTGATATCGCGTTGGTCTTTCAGGTCTTCTATAGCTTATTATAAATATTATTGCCTGGTGGTCGCTGAGATTATAGTGCTCGCTAACTTCCCACTCCATATTTTTGGTCAGCACGCTAGCTAGGGATAAAAAAGGTACCAATCAAACGACTGCAGCCGTAAAATTCGGTGTGTACATTGCTCTGACTGATATATTTCGATATTCGTGCCTTAAGGATCAAAACGGGATAAAATTGGTATCAAATAAACGGCTGTAGTTAGAATCATGAAATTCAGTGCTACCACTCGTCTGTCTTCTTAGACACGTAAAATGTGAGTATTTTCCCAAATTCGTACTTTTAGGGTCAAAATGAAAAAATAATAAAACTGGTACCAAGCATACGGATGTATCTAGAATCATGAAATTAGATGTGTACATTCTAATGTGGACCGAAATATAACGAATCTTTGAAATTTGTACTTTTCAGTCACTTTGTATGTAACTGAATCAAGAAATTGCAAATGGGGGGAAATTTTTCTTCCTAATGACGCCTGACAATACACCTAAAATTTAGGACACATTTTTGAAGATTGCTGCCTCATTTGATTACAATTGCAGTAATATATTTATATATAACAATGGACTATTATTATTGTAATAATGAATCTATGCAATTTATTTACAACTGTGCGCATAAGCATGCCTTATAATTTCAAATAGTAATGGTTCCGCACTTCTATCTAAAGCTGACAGCCAACGCCGTTTTACTTGTTTGTTTTTCTTTGACTTAATTTTCGCGAGCTCCTTGTTGAGCGCCACTTAACGATTTTATTTGTCCAGAGTGAGTTAATAACTGAATAACTAAATAATTTCTTATCTCTGCCAGTGCAGCGTAGTGCAAACGCTTTGCTGACTTAGTCGTCGGTGTAGAATATCGTTGAATGTGTTGACTTAGCGACTCGCGTAGGGTGTTTGGTTACTTAGATCACTGTGTGAATAGAATAGGAACGCGAGGGTTTCTCACGATAAATTATATAAATATATATATTAGGCCGGGTCGATTTGTATGGAGGCAAAAAAAATCGCTCAACGAAAATCGTATTCTAGGAATCAAAATATGAAACTTTGCCGAATGAACCATACCTCTAAAAAGAATTCTGATGTCCCAAAATTTGACCCGTAGGGTCTCACTTTGACTAATGAACTTGAAAAATAATACACTACCGTACACGACAGAGTTGTAATACTTGATATCGTCACATAATATTTAATTATAAATTTAATAAAAATAAATTATATATAAAGGGTTGTAGCGTTCAACAAAAAGAAAGAAAATATCACCGAGTCATGCATTATGTCCAGAAACAAAGGAAGGATCGTGTTTATGGTTTGGGGTTTCACGGGCATTTTTCATTTCCCGGGTAAACGGGAATGTAAAACTGAATTCTCAATACACTTTTAAATATCTACATTTAGTAACTTCTGTCTTTTATTTGAAGTATTGACCAATCATATGTTTTTATAAAATATTTTGTCGAACGACAGGAGGGAATATTTGAAACTGTGAAAACAAATTGAATTTAATGATTACATATTCATATTAAAAACAAACGATCGAATTGAAATTGAGGAGGAGAAATATAACATTTTCCGAAAGAATTTTTATTAAATCAAATAAAAAATATCTATATATCTATATATTGATTTTTTTCTTTTAAATACATTTCTGCGCTTTTGAAAGTATCGATGTAATTCCATCCGGACCGTATTCGGGTGCTCGCCCTCCAATTAAAGCAACGAGATAAGGCAACGAATCTAAATAACAAAAAAAAATGAAAGTGCTCATGTCACAAAAGCGGTCTTCCCGCAGACAAACACAAAAAGAAGCTGTATATTCAAAGAAAGTAAACAAAATTCTGGAAAAGCAATGAGTTGTTTGGAAGTGTCAATTCTATTACATCCTTGTTGACCTCTGTGTCTCCAAACATCCCAGCCAATGACAATTAAACCGAAGATGTAATGGAACAAGATGCAGATTTTTCGGAATACTCGGAAGCGGCATTTACCCCTGATAGAAATAAGAAAGCTAAAAGAGATTGTGGAGGTAAAATATAAAATTTACAAAAGTCGAAACTGAATAGCAATGAGGTAACTGCAAATGATATAGGACGTTCCAATAAATATTCTATACTAGGCGATTTAGATATTGAGACTGACAATAAAATTATCAGAAATCCACTGTTAAATAACACTAAAAATGTTGAAGCTGTTTGTAACACACAAAACTCTGTTAATTCGACCAGGAATTTATTTTGTCCTCCTATCTTCCTTCCCAATGTCAATATATAATTTCTAGTAGCGCAGCTCAAGTCCTGGAGAATGTTCTTTTGACTCTGGAAATGGTGTAGAACCATTTTGCGTAAATTGTGGTGAAAGGGCCATCATTCTAATTATACGCGATGCTATGCGGAATAGACAGTCGGAGGAATCACGATTACGCAAGGCATTGGCTGCGGAGAATGTCGGGAGGGCCAGAGAACTCCGTTCGCTAGTCTCTTCAAGAGATCTTATATCGTTCCAGAACAGAACAGAACAGGACTGAAAGATCAATTCTAATATGAATGAATTTATGAAAATCACGAAACAATTTTTGCAACTTGAGGTTCTTTCATTGGAAAGTAGGATAAAGCGCTTTATCAAGAATTATATTATTATATTTTGGGAGATGCGGATAACAATCACAACGGCGGTATACTCAGTGACTGGGAAAAGGATGAATCATTATTTTTCACTGGGATATGTGATTCTTGCCCCACTTTCCCCAATTATTTATTTGAATTGTAAGAATTCGCCCTTCACCATCCAGGGGATTGTTGTGGATTTCTCGAAATCGCAGAAAACCAAGAAATCGTGTGGAACAGGTTACCCATGGAAACTTTTGAATACCTGACTCTAATATATAATAAATACATCAACAACAGCTATTTTTCAAATTCTTAAGGTAGTTCCTGTTTAAAAGGATAAGGGAAACAATTATATTAATTTTCTAGGGCCTATATCCTTACTTCCAAATTTGGGAAAGCTTTTTGAAAGGATTATTCAGGAGTGTTGCTGGAAATGTTATACCCGAATACCAGTTCGGATTTAAAAGGGGACACTTTACAGTTCATGCTCTTTGGAAATTCCACAATGATGTGGTACAGAACTTGAGAAACCGTAGATGCACAGTTGCAGTTTCGCTCGATGTGTGAAAAGGATTTTGATAAAGCCTACCACGATGATATAAAATGGTTTCCACCTACGACTATCGAGTTATTCAAAAATCCACTGTCTTGGAAGAATTTTGTGTATCTTTTGATAATATGTTATCATGTTTGGGTGATGTTACTTGTGGTGTTTCCCAAGGCTCGGTATTGGCGCCTCATCTATATAACATATTTATTTATGATTTTCCCCACAATTGCCTAAATTCAAATAACATTCTTTATGCTGACGATAAAAAATTAAGGCATCGAAAATCAATCATGCTTGGGTAATGCATTGGGAAAGTGCAAATATTTTGTGGTTCCCCAAAGTATGAGTTTAGAATTCTTGTTAGATGGAAATGAAATAAAATTTGAAGACAGTTTTAAATATCTCGGTATTAACTTTAGTAAACTATTTAAATTTAACCACCATGCAATATATAAATTACTGAAAGCGAACAGGATGAAGGGAGCATTGTCATCTCTTTTTGGGAACAAATATTTACCGGTTATAACCAAATTGCTTTTGTACAAAGTGACTATCATACCGATTCTTTTGTATGCATTTCTGATATGGTTCTTCATATCTCCAACTGTAATGAAGAAACTGGAGATATTTGATAGAGGCATAGTTCGAAGGTGAATAGGAAAGAATTTTCGGCCATTTAATAGAAAGTTCTCTAATCGGTATGTTTATGAGACTTGTCTGATTATGCACTTGGATTGATGCGTAGATTTATAGAAGGACTGGTTTGGCTCGAAGGAAACGTAATGCAGGAGAGGCAAACATTAGCTGTTCAAACACCAACTACGTATCCGCGATTTTTATCTTACAGGGACAACTTGATATTCATGGTCGAAACTTTTACTCTTTTACGCCTGGAATACCCAGGGGTTAGTTAATAATAGATTTAGTACCTAGATTTAATTATATATTATTGACTACCCTCTATATTATTCACTACCCACACTTGGTGTTAATTACTACTCATGTTTAAGGTTGTCAACTTTTACTTAATATGTTGTTAAACATATTAAGTAAACAATACATTATAGTTTTATGTTTTCTAGAAATATATTGACTATTGTTAAACAAAATTATAAGTCTCAATAAATTTAATTTAATTTAATTGCATGTAAACAATAGAAATATTACAAACTAATTCTTGTAATATTCTTTAAATACATTCATAAAAATGGCATTAAAAATCCAGCCATTAGTGTTTTACAAATTAGCGTCCTAAAGTATACCTTAGTCTATATTTCTATTTCTTTTTAAAGTTCCCAGGTGAAAAGATTTAAAATTATCTCTACTCATTTCTTACGAGTTTCATAAGTAAAATAAATTATTCTTTAAGTAGACTTTCACCTTTGACTTCCTTGATGTTTCTAAGGAAATTAAATGAATTACTGTTTTTTGTCCAAATTTTCTACACGGAGAATAATATACGTGATGACACATTTCAATGTGGGGATACAAGAAATTTAAAATTAAGCCAGATATCACGTGGGGTTAATTATTGGCGCTATGTCAGCCTTAGTATTGTCTGTGTGATATGTTTGTTTCACAATAAAAATCCTGCAGTTATTCTCAAAAAAATATTTATTCCTCTACATCATTAATTATAAAGATGCGTCTATGATGAATTATGCAACAATTCTAAGGGAAATGTAAAAGAAAAATACTTGAACAGAATATATTGAAATTACTTTCATGATTGAGTGAAACCCTAGCTGGGTTTCGTTTGTAATAAAAAATATAAAACCAAATTATTAATAAATGTTCATTATTATATATAAATTCATATCTAAATATATGAATTTGAAATAGATACATGTGTGTATATAGTTTCCCATTCATAAAGTAGAATTAATTTAGTGATCAATAAAATATTTTATAATATTGGCCCGCGAATTCCCGTACCACAAACCCTAATCGTGTTACACATATTAGTATACACATAGCGACTTATGCATTGGGTGGGTGTAAATGGATCGTCGCCCTGGAATGTATGTTTGTCCAGTGTGACCGTACCTTTATATATAAAAAATTAAGCACAAAAACAAGCTTTTAGCGATATCTACCATACTCAAGCCCCTTTTACGGAAGTATTTATATTTATACATTATACAACTTATTTTTTTCTTTTTCCAGAAATTTGAAACAGGACTTTTACTCTTCTAGTGACTCAATATATAGAAGTCGTATGATCAATCGTAACATTAGTCCTCAGGAAATTGAGGGCTTGCGAGCTGTCTTAGAAGTTTTACGAGCAGTTACGATGCATGATGAAGTAGCTCGAATAGCAATTTGCGAACATCCCAATTGGAATCCCCTATATACATTAATAGGTAAGTTTATTTTTATTTTATGTTAAAAGATTTCAAAGAAGGCTGGGAATTTAAATTTTGTCTTCAATATAACTTTCGCTTTGATCTACCGATCACACAAATGTAATTGGTACAACTGATGGAGATATGAAATATCTTGCCAGAGATTGGGTCCATCGGTCCATGTGTTGATATAACCCTCATACAAATGTACCTCAGATTTGCACTATTACTGCTCTAAATGACACATTTTACATCGGATCTTGAATACATTTCCCACATCATGTTATATTTCAACTGGAAACCCCTACTATGAAAGTCAACAATAAGGGTCCATGTTTTGTTATTCCCCCATACAAATGTTCCACAAGTTTACACATATAATATAAGGAATACCTACTGTAAAAGTAACTTTTTTGTGTGGCCTTACAAATGTGTGCCAATTTATACTATTACCTCCCTAGTCGTTTGTTAAAGTCTTGGGCCGGAAGACGTGTGTTTTGCGTGGCGAGGAAGCGCATTTATCTAAGAGCATAATTTTCAAAAAAATAAATAAAGTATTTAATAAATACTTTGCTAATTGTCCAACGGCAACTACAAACGAATTAAGTAGGAATTTGAGATTGAAAAGAAGAAATTTGGGTTAAATCTTAGTATGTGGTGAAAGAGCGATAATGGAGCAAATCATTTCAAATTTACTGTGCGCCGACAATAATCTCATTAAACAGGCCACGGCTGATCTTCAAGAGGCTTACAAGCGTCCCGAAACTATACCCCAACTATTGTTGTTTCCAACAAGGAACCCCAAATACGTCAGTATTCGGCGGTGTTGGTGAAGAAGCGTTTGGGCAAATTGCGTCACTGGCAAATGGTACCACCCGAGCATCAGCAGATTATTAAGCAAGGTATGCTTAGCGCTTTTGTTAACGAACAAGAGAAGGCGGTGCGTAATGCGTAATGCTATTCCCCAGTTTGTGGGGCCGCCTACATGAACAAAGTGCTATAGCCAATGCAGCTCGGCCGATGCCAAGCAAAGCGAATTGGGTTCGTCCATCTTTGCCACTCTGACCGATGTGACACCCGATCAATTTGTTCCCCACATGGAGTCGGTGTGTGAAATGTTCACGGCCGCTCTCATGGCCACCAAGGCCAGTGGCAAGAGACTGTGGCCTACATCGGTTGGATGGTGCGACCGAAAAAGATGGCGATCATCAAGCAAAATCTGATTAAACCCATCATTCAAGTTCTGTTAAATTTGATGGCTACCGAGCCAAAGGATGAGGAATACTTTTTGGGCGAAGACAGCTCAAATCCCATGACCACCGCTACCGGAACCAGTTGATCCGCCACTATTGGAATTTTTGGAACCTGCCTTGCAGGGTCAATATCCTTTGCCCCGCCGTGCAGCCCACTTGAGTATGGCCGTCATTATATTTCAACTAAAGGGTGATTTTTTAAGAGCTTGATAACTTTTTTTTTTTAAAAAAACGCACAAAATTTGCAAAATCTCATCGGTTCTTTATTTGAAACGTTAGATTGGTCCATGACATTTACTTTTTGAAGATAATTTCATTTAAATGTTGACCGCGGCTGCGTCTTAGGTGGTCCATTCGGAAAGTCCAATTTTGGGCAACTTTTTCGAGCATTTCGGCCGGAATAGCCCGAATTTCTTCGGAAATGTTGTCTTCCAAAGCTGGAATAGTTGCTGGCTTATTTCTGTAGACTTTAGACTTGACGTAGCCCCACAAAAAATAGTCTAAAGGCGTCAAATCGCATGATATTGGTGGCCAACTTACCGGTCCATTTCTTGAGATGAATTGTTCTCCGAAGTTTTCCCTCAAAATGGCCATAGAATCGCGAGCTGTGTGGCATGTAGCGCCATCTTGTTGAAACCACATGTCAACCAAGTTCAGTTCTTCCATTTTGGGCAAAAAAAAGTTGGATATCATCTCACGGTAGCGCTCACCATTCACAGTTACGTTACGATTCGCATCATCTTTGAAGAAGTACGGTCCAATGATGCCACCAGCCCATAAACCGCACCAAACTGTGACTTTTTCTGGATGCATTGGTAGCTCTTGCAATGCTTCTGGCTGATATTCACTCCAAAATCGACAATTCTGCCTATTTACGTACCCATTGAGCCAAAAATGAGCTTCGTCGCTGAACACAATTTCTTTCTTTCTGAACTTTCTTAACAAAGCACGCATTTTGATAATAAAATTCAATGATTTGCAAGCGTTGCTCGTTAGTAAGTCTATTCATGATGAAATGTCAAAGCATACTGAGCATCTTTCTCTTTGACACCATGTCTGAAATCCCACGTGATCTGTCAAATACTAATGCATGAAAACCCTAACCTCAAAAAAATCACTCTTTATTAATACCTACTATAAAAGTAAACTATAAGGCCCATGTTTTGGTATAGCCCCCATTCAAATGGACACCCTATTTTCCAGAATAAAGAATGAATAATTCTACATATATATTTATATTCATAAGTGGCTATGAACAAAACACAACTTTTCAGGAGAGCGAAAAAACTGATATTCTCCTTATTTTTAATAGTTATTATGAATCATTCTTCTACAGTTTAATCTAAATAGGATTACTAATTACTACGATAAAAAAGTTTTCGAAATTTTCTATTATTCGCGGTTTTATGGTTCATTGCCACTTTTGCACGTTTAAAATTGAGTACTATGAATTTTGAAATAAGCACATAGCCATTAACAGGCCCGTGCGCAGGATTTTCCCCTGGGGGGGGTTTTCATCTACACTCATAAAAAAGTAAACCCTATAATGAGTTAAAATTAACTACAATTTAGGAAACCAAGTACATTTTTACTAAACATAAGTAGGATTTTGCTGAAATTTTCCTAAATCTAAGTAAATTTTTCCTAAAACCAAGTAATTTTTTACTAAATTGAAGCAAAATTTTCCTAAAACTAAGTACATTTTTACTAAATCTTAGTAAAATTTTGCTGAAAAAATAAGGAAAATTTTATTTTATACGAGGAAAAACGGTGAAATTAAAATAAGTTCAATTTAACTAAAAAAATCAAACATGCAAAACTTATACAAAAAATGACAACATGAAATATTTCTCAAAAGTTTCATGATACATCTGCCATAAGTAGTTGAGCTATTTCTCCATGATTGTTGCGAAGGCAAGATAGGCGCCTTCGCAGTGGTTGTTTAGAATAATTCATAAAGTATTTAAAAAGTAAGTCTCTGCAAACGAGCGAGAATTGGTTCTTAGATTAATATTCAAGAATTAATACTTAAATGTATGAAGAACTCGGCATAAATTTCAGTAAGCATTTTAACTTAATTTTAGGAAAAAATACATTTTTAAGTTAAAATTTCCTAAATGGAATTTTTTCCATACAAAAAATTTCAGCTTTTTTTACTCAATTGTAAGAATTTTTTATTAGATCCGAAGAAGTGTTTTTAAGTAAATCTACTACCCTTTTTCTAGTAAATGAACTATTTACTATGACTTTGAAAGAAGGAAACTTTACTCATATTTAGTTAATTTTCCAACTTTTTAGGAAATTTTTATTGGAGCGTTTGGAAACCACTCATATTTTATTGCCAGGATCTTCGAGAAATATTTTGATACATTCGTCCGACAGACATTGTCTGCAAAATTGCATTTCAGTAATCCATCTTTCAGTACACTCAAAGGAATATGTCAGTAAAAGAAAGCAGAAAGTCTACTGAAAGAGCAGATTTTCAGCTGTTAAAAAAGAGACAGCAGATTTGTATCTGCTGAGATGGTGAACAGTTGTTTGCTGTTTTTAGCAATATATATGTTACGCATATTGTCCCAAGCTAATATAAAGGAAAATTCGAGCTAAACTCGCTTATGAACGCTTATCTATTTTTATATTTTAATTAACAACAGCCAATTTTAGCAGACTGCAAACTCTTTAGCAGTGTGAATGGTGATGTAAGATTGCAAAAAACTGCTGTTATGCCAAAGCTGTAATAGCAGAAAAGTGTCTGCTGATAGACAGCAGACAATCACTGCTTTTATGAACAGACTTGTTCTCTAAGTGTAGAACTTTTTTTAAATAGTTGCTTGAAATTACATACATACATATCGAGGGCTTATATTCATAAGTGGCTATGAACAAAAACATATCTTTTCAGGAGAGCGAAACAACTGATTTTCTCCTTAATTTGAAGAGAAATTATTAATCGTTCTTTTACAGTTTAATCTAAAAAGGATTACTAATTGCTACGATTAAAAAGTTTTCGAAATGTTCTATTATTCGCGGTTTTATGGTTCATAGCCACTTTTGTATGTTTAAAATTGAGCACTGTGAATGTTGAAATAAGAATAAGATTATTATTTATTCATCCGTCATATTGGTCGCTTGTAACATATATGTAGCCAGTCGCGAAAATCGCTGCAATTGATGAAAAATCCAAAATTCTCCTTAATTCATAATTCTGAAACTTTTCATACACAAATATTCCCCATGAAGTCAGCAATCACATGCCAAAGAAATATTCTCAATATAATAAAAAGTTACGCCGGTTTTTCTAAATATACTTTTCACAATTTTTGACTTTACAGCCACCATTTTTTCCTATTTTAGCCTGATAACTGGGGAATCAAAATGCTATTAACGCGAAATGATGGAATTTGATAGTTCGATATGCCCTAAATCTAGAAAAATGTTTTAAACAAAATCGTTGTAGCGAATTATAACCTTCGGTTTTATGCTGCTCCATTGTTGAACTATTTTATTTCTATTATTTTTATGTTCATAGTCACTTATGCAGTCACAAACTAACGTGCGAGGGGATAGCCAAATCAGAAAATTAAAAAAATGGCTTTAGAAAAAAATCTTTTATACGACAGATGACATCCAAATCTGAGAATAGTTTGGCATCAAAAACTCATTTTGTAGAAAATGGTTCATAGCCACTTGATATATATTTTGAAGAAATGTTGCACAAAAAAAAGATCAAATTCCTCGTCGATAAACCCTTCAGTCCCGCATTTTTTCTATAAAAAATGCAGGTCTAAATAGGATGTCTAAAGAGTTTTGGGTTTTTTAATTTATATAAATTTAATTTATATAACAGGATGTTTACTCAAAATCTTTATACTGTAAATGTTTCTTAATTTTTATAATCTTAAATATGTATAAATTCGAATAACAAATACATTTTTTTGTGTTCGATGAAATGCAAGAAGAAACAACTAGAAATTTTAGTTAAAAAAAAAAAAAACAAATAATTGGTATTTTAGAGTTTCGTTTTCCTACGTAGATCCAAGTTACTGAATTTGTTGCTTCTCTTTTGAATAATACTTGTTACAATTGTACAAAAAAATACTAACTCTGAAAAATATTTGACATAAGTGATAAATATAACAAAAATTTTAGTAAGTTGAAACTCATTTCTTATTGTTTCGCAACTTTAAAGTAGATTTTAAAATAGAGATTACACGCAGAGAAAAAATGCATTTCGTAGAAACGAAATTTTAAACACGTGAACATCGTTTTTGAGTTTCTTTTGTGGGAAAAATTAGTTTGTTTGCACTTGTCATCAGTTGTTGTAAATGAACAAAGAGAAATAAGTATGTATATAACAGTTTTCTTCGTTTGTCGAAATGGATTTGTATTATAATTGCAAACTCCCAAAACATTGGAAGTAACAGAAACTGTTGTTGCATCTATGATGAAAATAGGTCACATCGGTTCAGATTTAGATACAACTCCATAAAAATGTCGCATCGCAAATGTTAGAAACCACTCATTGCAAACGGAATATACGAATAGCCACATCATATTATATTTGACTTAAGATCATCTCTTGTGGAAGTGGAATATGTGGGTCAATGTCCCACCCGATTTCTATTTCAGACGAGTTATTTTAAAAAGACCTTAAAAATTCTATATTTTATTGCTTCAGAAAGTCTAGAAGGTTTTAAAAAGTATATGTTCGAAACCTCTCTGGGGGGGTTTGAACAGATGACATCCAAATCTGAGAATAGTTTGACATCAAAAACTCATTTTCGAGAAAATGGTTTATAGCCACTTATGAATATAAGCCCTCGTCATTGTATTCACATTGCCCCCATACGCATGGGTCCTTGTATTGATGTAGATCCCGCTCAAATAGGCCTCCGATACGATATTAGGTGTTTGGTAGTGTTTGTCAGTCCGTCGTCCGATGCACATGTCTCTTTGTCGTCTGTGTTGTGTGCCGTTCAGTTTTGTGTTAAAATAAACAAGTAAAAACGGCGTGAAGTTCGGCCGGGCCGAACTTTATATACCATCCACCATCGATTGCATTCCACAGAGACTGCCGATTTTCGTAGAGGTGCAGTAACATTACAGGAAAATTTAATTTTTTTAATATAGCCAAACCAAAACAAATAAAAATATATAAAAAAATTATAAATAAATATAAAATTTTATTATTTCAAACCACGCTTATAAGGCAAGGCTACCAAAATGTTTATACTATATATATCAAAATAATACTTCAAGTCAACATATTCCATCTAATTTTAATTCCAAAAGTACAAATTTTGGAAATCCATTATCTCACGTACACAGTGTAAGATAACCTAACAAAATGATTCAACCAATTTTTGCTGTAAAAGCAAAAGAATACGAATTTGAAAAAATATTTTTTATTTTGCGTATCAATGCTGTCAGAGGAATGTATACACAGAATTCCATTATTCTAGCTGCGGCCAATTCGTTGGTACCATTTTTTCCCACTTTACCCCCTTAAGAGTACGAATTTCTAAAATCTCTTTATTTTACGTGTTTTCGCCATGTGTACATCCCTCTAGTACACACCGCATTTCATCATTCCAGCTGGTACTATTTTTATCCCCTTTTTCGTTGGTACCATTTTTTCCCACTTCACTCCTTTAAGAGTACGACTTTCCAAAATTTCCGTATTTTACGTGTCTACGCAATTAGAGGGGTGTAAATATCATTCTAGCTGTTGCCGTTTAGTTGCTACTTCGGTATACACCGAATTTCATTATTCTAGGTGCAGCCGTTTGGTTGGTACTGTTTATTTGTTTTTTGGTCGGTATGTGGTGCGGCGTGGTTTTTGTTTGTTATGTTCTTTTATGTTAGTTGTTTTCCATTTTTTTCTTTGGTTCGTTTTAGTTGTTATTGCATTTTATTTGATTTTATTCTTTTTATACCCTTCACCTCCAGGATGGGGGTATACTAACTTTGTCATTCCGTTTGTAACACCTTGAAATATCGACCTAAGACCCTTTAAAGTACGCTAGAATCTAAAAGAAAGGAGCTAGGGCGTCCACATTTTCCACAAATGCGTCTTAAAGTCGTAGATCGGTTGGGATTGAAATCGGCCAAAGGAAAAAATGTTCCTTCACAAGAACTAAAAAAACCCTTAATATTTTAGAGTATTTAAGCATATTTTTTCAATATTTCTACTTGTACTTACTTGATATTCGGTATGCGCATTCCCCCTATAACGAAAACGTGCACCATAAAGTGATATTTTTTCTTAGGGGGTGAAATGGGACAAAAAGGGATAAAACTCGTACCTATTGAACCACAATAGCTAGAAACACGAAATTCGGTGTGTACATTCCTCTGAGTGCGTAGACACGTAAAATAAACGGTTTTTTTGAAATTCGTACTTTTTGGGGTTAAAATGGAAAAAGGGGATAAAAATAGTACCAATCAAACGGCTGCACCTAGAATAATGAAATTCGGTGTATACATTCCTCTGATTGTGTAGACACGTAAAATAAACGGATTTTTTGAAATTCGTACTTTTTGGGGTTAAAATGGAAAAAGGGGATAAAAATAGTACCAACCAAATAACTGCAGTCATAAAATTCGGAGTATAGATTCTTCTGACTGCGTAGACACGAAAAATAAGTTTTTTTTCCAAATTCGTACTTTCAAGGGATACAATGGGAGCAGAAGTCTAAAAATAGTACTAACTAAACGACAACAGCTAGAATGATGAAATTCGGTATTTACACACCTCTAATTGCGTAGACGCGTAAAATACGGAGATTTTGGTAAGTCGTACTCTTAAAGGAGTGAAGTGGAAAAGGGGGATAAAAATAGTACCAACTAAATGGCTACAGTTAGAATAATGAAATGCGGTGTGTACATCCCTCTAATGGTGAGAACACGTAAAATAAAGAGATTTTAGAAAGTCGTGCTCTTAAGGGGGTAAATTGGGAGAAAATGGGATAAAAATGGCACCAACAAATTGGCCGCAGCTAGAATAATAGAATTCTGTGTATACATTATTTTCCAAATTCGTACTCTTTTGCTTTACGGCAAAAATTGGTTGAATCATGATGTTAGGTTATCTTACACTGTGTACGTGAGATAATGGATTTCCAAAATTTTTACTTTTGGAATTAAAATAAGATGGAATATGTTGACTTGAAGTATTATTTTGATATACAGTGGTGGTCACGAATTTAGCACAGTCACCACATGTAACTTTATAAAGCAAATATTTCAACTTTTCTAAAATATTACGTACGATAAGATGGCCATTTAACGTTGTTTTTGTTCGGTTCTTATGCTGCATTTTAGTTTTATGTAATTTAAAGTACAAATAATACGAAAAGTGATTGGACAGTAATTTAGCACAAATTTAAAAAACTTTAATCAAATCGAAAAAACTGAACTAACCAATACATTTTATTATAAACTTAATATTTGGTTGGATAATCGCTATTTTGAGTAATAGCTGTACATCTTCTGGACATACTCTCCACTAGAGGCATAAAAGACTCCATTGGAGTAGCATATCAGGAAGTTTGTGTTTAATTCAAGAAATCGGGCAAATTTTTGCCTTTTTTTGCTATAATATGTTCTTAAAGTCCATTCCATAGATTCTCAATAGGATTGAGATCCGGTGACTGTGCTGCACCATTTTTAAAAATCTATTTTGTTCAGCCCCAAACAGCTCTTCACTGGCGTTAAGTGTGTTTTCGTCGGTTGTCGTGTATAAAACGCCACTTACTTGGCATGTCTTTATCTGAATATGTTATCATAGTATCACCAAATAGATTTTTGTAAATATTCTGATCCATTAGTGCATCGATTTTGTTTATCGGACAAACGCCGTGTCCAGAAAACGCAGTATACATCATTAGATTTTCGCCAACAAGCTTTAACGTCTCAGATTTGTACTTTGGGTTGTGCTGCATGTTTGGAGGGCACACTTCGTATTGTTTCCTATTAGATCCGCACCGACAAATGTTCGATTCGCCAATCCAGGCGATATTTTCCCAAAAATCTAGGATTTTTCTAAATGATCCTGAGCAGATTAAATTTGACAGTGTAAGCCATATTTTGATACGTCTGGCTTATGTTGAACAATGCAGCCAAGTAAATTTTTTCCATTGGTTCTTCTTCTTATGGTTCTTGAGGAAATGCTAATGTCAATTTTTGCCAAAAAATCTCTCTGAATCACAGTTGAGCTTTTAAATGGATCTGCTACGCAGGTTCTAAAAATTAAAAAATCCGATTTATTGATTGTTTTTCTCGGCGGAGGACATTTTGCAATATTTTTGAAGCTCCCATAAGTGCCAATATTGCTTAGTATACTGCACACAATCTGTCTGGATCAATTTATAATGTTTGCAATATCCCCAGCGGTACTTCCACTGTCGTTCAATTGCATAATAACCTGACGCTGCGCCTCAATGCACTATTTTCCTTTAGCAATATCTAATTATAATTTTTGTTAAATAATAACTTCCATTTGAGTAAAAATTACCAATTAATTAATTTAAACGCAAAAATAAATAGAAAATAACAACTTTTATCAAATGTGCTAAATTTGTGTCCAGCCCAGATTACGAATTACTTGCAAAAACATGAGAGTACGAAGAAAAGGCACAAAAGAATTCGAAAAAAATTATTGGGCTTACTGATCACACTAAAAACAAACAAATCAACACTAAAAAACAAATATTTTGCGCAGAGTTCATTATCCGAACAAATTATTTACTATTATAAACAACACATATGAAGTGTGCTAAACTCGTGACCACCACTGTATATATTATAAACTTATTGGTAGCCTTGTCTTATAAGCGTGGTTTGAAATAATAAAATTTTATATTTATTTATAACTAGCTGACCCGACAAAAATTTTCCTGTAAATATTTCAATTAGTTTGTTTGTGATCGTCGTGTGAATTTTTGAAAGCTATTTCAAATGAGAAACATTTTGTTCTCCGTGATTATTGTATCGATTAACGTTTGCTGGCTAGAAATAGTGCAGACGGTCGTTATTTCAAAGGGGATTTTGCCATTGTCACTTTCAAGCAAGTGTTTTGAATATAATTGTGCAGATTCGTCGTTCTGCAATTCAAAACTTTTGATAGTACTAAATTTAAATGTCGTGATGTTTTCCACAAAAAGGACGTATTCGAGCATTAATTTAGTTTATTGGGTGGAGTAGGCCGTGGAATCACTGGTGGTGTTTGGTAAAAATCAGCAAAAAATAATTAATAGATTAACAGATTTTTATGCAATTTATATTTTTTATCTTTGCATTTTTAATCTATGCAACATATGCAAACATAATATTGGTTATATCGATTTTTTAATATTGAAATCATGAGAATCATTTGTGTAGTCGTTATTCAATTATAATAATCCTCTCTTTTGCATAAAAATTGTCTGCCTATTCGGTCTAATTACTCAAAAGACTTTATGTGAGACATCGTATATTCATTCCGATCACCGACAGATTTCTTCGAAAGTTTGTACGTTAGAAGTTCTTTAATATGCCTATTCAGCGGCAATTTGATTGGTTTTTTTAACAACTTAGTTCAATTTCAGATGAAGGCGGTAAAATTAAATTCTGCGAGAGAATCGTAACCAAAATCTACACCATAAAATAGTCTTATGGTTCCAACGTGATCGTCCAGAGGATAACAATTCCATCGTTCAGAACTTTTATGTGTGTCAAACGTTAATTTAACAGCGGAGCGTTCTCTCAAAATGTCTTCATCTTCGTCCTTTCCTTTAAGAAGTGTTTCTTCAATTGCAAATAATAATCTGGTATTAACAGAAGATTCTGAGGCGATAGTCTGCGATTTTCAACATAATATTCTCTAGATACAGAATCCTATAATTCAATGTTTTTCGCAGCCAATGTAGCATGTTCGCTTAACGACACACGACTTGGAGCAAGGTATTGAAACACGAACTGAAAAATCTAAATATCAACATTCGCAATATCTACAGAGAGAAGAAAAACACTATAGTTCAATCGTTCATAAGCCACGTGTTTTGTGAGCATCTTATTCTCGCAATGCATCGTATTCACATTGTTTTGCATTGATTAAATGCTTAGTGCATCGGATAATGTATCGTGTGGTCATTCCAAGTTGGTCTAATATTAATTGCATGTTTTTTTTTTTTTGAATTTTTAGAAAAGTTCTCTTTGAATTTGGTTCACGAATCGGTGAAAATACATTAAATACGTGTAACTGGATTTCCCTGTTTATTAGATGACTGATTACGAACTGGAATTATGAACCAAATAAAAATGAATCAACAAAATATGTCGTTCCTATCGTCAGTTCTGACAAAGGTGCATAAAATATAACGAATTTTTGAATTTTGTCCGAATTTTTTGACTTTTCTTTATAATTATCAGAATTCTCGTGTTCTTAAAACGTTCGCAGAATCATAGCGAACATAAAACATAAAATAACAATAACATAAAACTATTTCGCATATCCATTGCTTGAATTGAGAATTATATCCTTGAATTCATTCAAAAATTCTATAAAAAAGGGCACATTCAGTCCTTTTAAAAATATTCCTATTTTGCGGTCAACTACCCAAAAGTTTTATCATCTTATCTTATCTTATTTATCTGTTCAGCCGTTCTCCAGTGATGCTATTACCAACGAACATCATTTCATTTTTATTATATAGATTTTTTATATATTTTTATATGTTTTGGTTTGGCTATATTAAAAAAATTAAATTTTCCTGTAATGTTACTGCACCTCTACTAAAATCGGCAGTCTCTGTGGAATGCAATCCATGGTGGAGGGTATATAAAGTTCGGTCCGGCAGAACTTAACGCCATTTTGACTTTAGTTTGTGACTGCAAAAGTGGCTATCTCCATAAAAATAAAGTAAATAAAATAGTTCAAAAATGGAGCCGAATTAATCCGAATGTTGTTAATTCTCTACAACGATTTTGTTTAAAGCATTTTTCTAGATTTAAGGTATATCGTACTATCAAATTCCATCATTTCGCCGTTAATAGTAAATATTGTAAATAAATATGGTAAATATTGACCTTAAAATAAAAAATTGTGAAAAGTGTCTTTAAAAAAACCCACGTAACATTTTATCGTATTGAGAATACCAAAATATTTTCATGGCATATGATGATTGCTGAATTCATTCGGAATATTTGTGTCAGAAAAGTTTCAGAATCCTGAACAT
This sequence comes from Polietes domitor, assembly GCA_947397865.1. Lineage (NCBI taxonomy): Eukaryota > Metazoa > Arthropoda > Insecta > Diptera > Muscidae > Polietes > Polietes domitor. The sequence continues at coordinate 152,430,935 of OX377620.1, read as the reverse complement.
GTCCGGCCGCAAAATCCACTTTAAAAAATGGAAAAAGGAATAAAAATGGTACCAATCTGACGGATGAAGCTGGAATCTTTAAATTCGCTGTGTACATCCCTGAAAATGCGTTTTCTACACAACATTGCCAACATTTCATAAAAATCGTTATCGAGTTTACAATAAGTCTTATTTATATATTTTAGCATTAATGGATCTTGACCCTGTAAGGCAATTTACAATAGTGGCGGATCAACTTCTCTGGAGCACATTCAAGGCCAACTAATCCATGGTTTGGGTAGCGGTGGTCATGGGATTTGAGCTGTCTTCGCCCAAAAAGTATTCCTCATCCTTTGGCTCGGTAACCATCAAATTTAATATAACTTGAATGATGGGTTTAATCAGATTTTGCTTGATGATCACCTTCTTTTTCGGTCGTACCATCAAACCAATGTAGGCCATCGACCTAACTCGCACAGCACTATCCAATTGCGTATTGTGGGAAGCCTCCAGACAAAAGTCAACCTAAAACAAAGTAAATTTTTACTAAATTTAAGTAAAAATTTCCTAAAACTAAGTATATTTACTCAAACCAAGTAAATTTTTACCAAATCTAAGTAAAAAATTTGCTAAAAATTTCCTAAAAGTAAGTACATTTTTACTCAAATCAGGTAAATATATACTTAAACTGAGGACAAATTTGATGATTTAAAAAAAATAATAATAAAATAATAAAACGAAAGAGAATTTCTTCTTAGACTAATATTCAAGAATTTTCTAACCAATTTCAATTGATTTTTATCTCGGCATAAATTTCAGTAAACAATATTAACTTAATTTTAGGAAAAAAAAAACATTTTTAGTTAAAATTTCCTAAATGGATTTTTTCAATACAAAAAAATAATAATTCTTTTTCCTACTTAAAACCTTGGAAATATTCTTCCAAACAAGTATGAATTTACTCAGTTTTATGAATTTTTTATTAGATCCATAGAAATGTTTTTAAGTAAATTTACTACCCTATTTCTAGCAAAAGAAATATTTACTATGACTTTGAAACTTAGTTAATTTCCGTACTTTTAAGGAAATTTTTACTAAGGTGGAATAAAATTTTTGAACTAAATTGGAGTATGGATTTTACTCAAATTTAGGAATGCTATTTTTCTGAGTGTATTGTCTCCCTTGAACACTGTCGTAATGTTGGTTGGAGAGATACGCGACTCTCCAGGAACTCTCACCCATTTGTTGTCGATTGGACTGCAGGCCGCACTACGCATTAAAGAATAAATTCGTTCTTCGCGCTTACTATCCGTATGTGGAATCGACTTCCGGCAAATATCTTTCCCTCCAATTACGACATTCAGAGATTCAAAACAGATGTCAACAGACACTTCTCCCTCTTTCCTCCTGATCTTCCTTCCGCCAACGCAATGCGCTGCATTTATAGGGGACATCCCCTGAGTATTAGTTCAGTGAAAAAAAAACATGAACCAAAATATGTTCATCAATTTTGCAATATTCGTTAAATTTTACTAAAGATGCATTTATGGTATGCTGTATTATTCATGTGGACTACATAACATCGACTTTAACATCTGGGTTTACTTGTTTTGACTTATTTTTATTTTTTAGTCCCCTATAAATTACATCTCTGATCGTATCATATTTTGATAATAAAAAATAAAGTGTGACAAAATATCAAAAAATACATCTCGTGGCGAGACTGCAAGTTTTATTTTAGACACACGCTTTTTGACAGATTTAACGACTTGTAGGATAGTCTAACCGGACCTTTAGCGGCACAACAGGAGAAGAAGTAGAAACGATGAACAAATATTAGATTGCGTGTTTTTTAATTTTAATAAACCAACGTTCACGCCGAACTATTTTGTCCACTTGACAAATTTCAACTTTATTAAAATTACTTTTAAATCTTATAGTAGTATTTGTCACTACTTTGTGAGCCAGCGAGCTGGTTGGGCATAACAAAACATAAAGCTCGTTTTACAAAGCTTCGCTTCCCCCGTCGCGTCAGTAACATTTATTCGTGTTACATTGATACACAATCGTACATACAGTGCCGGACAAAACTATAGCAAATTTAGTACTTTAAACAATTATTTATTGCACTTCTGCAAATTTATTTTTAATTTTGGAAGAATGTGGCCTTAGTGCCATTAAAATATATAAATTAAAATAAACCGTTTATCATTCCATACGATTATATTGCTTAAAATGTTATAATCAAAGATTTTAGGCAGTATTTTCAGTATGGTAATTACATAGTATACTTGAAAATTATTTGCCATTATCAGGAAAATACAATACAAATAGAAAATGAAATCAAAAAGGTCAGTGCACACGAAAGTGTGAGAATAACTCCGCGAGAGTGTTTTTGGACTCTCCCCACAATGCTTACTCTATCCAATGCTAGCTATCCAAAGCCTACTTTCGGCAACAATAAAAATATTTAGAAGTATCGCAAAACAATAAACAACAACGAGTGCAGTCAACACAATGGCTAGTGTAGTTAACGAAAGTTAAAAAAATCAAATATCACTACAATTTCAAAACCAACTTAGTGATGATCATCCTAACAAAAAACACACATGACATACATACGAAAAGGAAAACAAACAACAGCTTTATACCAACATTGCGTAGAATACAGACATACATACACCTGATCTGGATGATGTGCCAATTTTAGACAAAGAGAAGAGAGAAAACAAAATATATCGAGGGCTCATAATCATAAGTGGCTATGAACAAAACCCCAACTTTTCAGGAGAGCGAAAAAACTGATTTACTCCTTAATTGTAAGAGTAATTATGAATTATTCTTGTACAGTTTAATCTGAAGAGGATTACTAATTACGAAATTTACTATTATTCGCGGTTTTATGGTTCATTGCCCCTTTTGCACGTTTAAAATTGAGCACTATGAATTTTGAAATAAGCACATAGCCATTAATTCTCAAATATATAAATAAGACTTATTGTAACCTCAATAACGATTTTTATGAAATGTTGACAATGTTGTGTAGAAAACACATTTTCTGGGAGGTACACGAATTTAAAGATTCCAGCTTTATCCGTCAGATTGGTACCTTTTTTTATCCCTTTTTCCATTTTTTAAAGTGGATTTTGCGGAAGGGCATGGTAAACAAAAAATACAAATTGGATATTTTTCATTTTCGCGGCAAATATGGGTAAAATGATTTTCACACATGGGCAACTACCAGTCGCCCGGACGCTACATTCGCACGCCTTAAACTACACCAAAAACTACAAATGAAGGTCAGAGGAGATATTTTTTTCGTAGATTTATGAAATATTAGAATTATCTCTTAATTTTTATTAATTAGGTACAGCAGAAATACGGACGCGACAAAACGGACGGGACAAAAAATTCTGCTAGTAGTAAAATTTTTTAGTCGTTATATCACTTCAACTTTTAATAAAAATAAAAGAGAACAAGTTAACTTCAAGTTGCATAATAAAAAAAGTTGTCGATGGAAGGAAAAAATGAAGTTAAAAGCTAGTCGTGTGTTTTGATTTCATTTTTTTGGTAGATCCGACTGAATTTTTGTTTGTGTATTAAGAAACAATGTCGCTTGTAACATATATGTAGCCAGTCGCGAAAATCGCTACAATTGTTGAAAAATCCAAAATTGCTTATATTTAAATTTTCTATGTTCAGGATTCTGAAACTTTTCTGACACAAATATTCCCCATGAAGTCAGCAATCATATGTCATAAAAATATTTTGGTATTCTCAATATGATAAAAAGTTACGCGGGTTTTTTCTAAAGATACTTTTCACACTTGTTGACTTTACAGCCACTATTTATCCTATTTTAGCCTGATAACTTTGGATCCAAAATGCTATTAACGGCATAATGATGGAATTTGATAGTACGATATCCCCTAAATCTAGAAAAATGTTTTAAACAAAAGCGTTGTAGCAAATTACAACCTTCGGTTATATGCTGCTCCATTTTTGAACTATATTATTTGTATGTTCATAGCCACTTTTGCAGTCACAAATTAACGCGTGAGTAGATAGCCAAATCAGAAAAATTTGAAAAAAGTGGCTTTAGAAAAAAAAAATTTCTCCAAATTTATATGACAGATTGACATCCAAATCTGAGAATAGTTTGGCATCAAAAACTCATTTTCGAGAAAATGGTTCATAGCCACTTATGAATATAAGCCCTCGATATACTCTGGAGAGTTTTAATTCAACAACAACATAAAAGAATATGCAATGAATAAAAAAGAGGACAAAGACAAAACTCATGCGAATTAGCAACAATTTTATATGTATATTTTAAACTATTGTTGATTCAGATTGGATTCGACTGATATGAAAAATACGCGTACATTCGATATTATTATACATACAAGAGTTTGGGTTCATTCAATTGCTGGCACGGAGAATCAAAGTCTGACGAAATAGGGAGTGTGAAGAATTGGTTAACGTGGAAATACCCCTTTTTGTAAAAAGAGGTTACGTAAAATCGATTTCGCTACGCGAAAGTAAGAGTTACAGCCGAAATATTTTGTGGGTAATCAGAAAACAACCAAAGCTTTCATTTTAAGTGCGGACAGGTCAGATATTTTGGAATATTTAGATGAATGAAAAAGGTCAAATGGGCACACATCGATTTTTCACGAAGATTGAAGAACGCTATATGGGCAAGAGTATTCGTTCTCTTATACCTGACATATGCTGGGCATTATTCGATAACGGTATATAATTACAAAGAGATAAATGAAAATGTTGATTTGAACCGGGATATTCTCCTGGCTCAAGACCATTTTGCTTCTATATTTTATAGACTGCCAATTTATTTACAAATGGCATGGTGAGATTTATTACTTGGCTGCACACTACCACTATCATGATTTCCAAGGACAAGCGAAAGTTTTTAACTATGGAAAGGATAATTCGGCAACTTTTATAAAACGGATCGAATGTTACAGCATCAGATAAAAAGTATAATGTTGGGAAATCCAGAATTTTTTTCATTCTAAGGAACTGGAAAACGTCGACACTTCCAAAAACCTTTAAAGTGGAATAAAATAATAAAATGAATGCTGATGAGTGCAAAGATGGAAAGACATTTTTTTTTTTCTAAATGCACCTGGATCCCAAAATCAGCTTGGATGACTTCTTCAATTTTTAAAGATTAGTTCATACATGTGTGCTTTCCATGGTATGCATCATGCTAATCTTTTTATAAGTATGAAGCTGAAAAATATTTTTTTATAAAAAAGATGGAAACGGCAGAGCACGTGCATTAGTAATATGCAACAGGCAATAAATAGGGACTTAAAAATCGAAATTAAAAAAGAAATTCATATTAAACATTGCGTAAAATTTATAAAAATTGAGATATCGAAAATTTTGGAATTATGTAGACAATTTTTTGAAGTGGTTCTACCGTTGAGGTTTGGCACATATCACTTCTATGTTGCTTTAACTATGTGGTGCAGAGTTTGATATAACCTTCATACATGTGTGTTTTCATGGTATACGGCGTTTTCACTGGGGAGGCAAATCTTATTATAAGTATGAAGCAGACAAATATTTTTTTTTTATAAAATAGTTGGAAACGGCAGAACAAGGGCTTCAATAATATGTAACAGGCAATAAATAGGGTCATAAGAATCTAAATTAAAAAAATCGTATTAAACATTGCGTAAAACCTATAAAATTGAGATATCGTAACGAAATTTTTGGAATTATGTAAAAAAATTAACAATTTTTAAGTAGAGCTACCGTTGAGGTCCTTTGGCTAAAATGATTAAGAATGGCATTAAGCGCATCTAAGTTAGGCCTTCTTAACTATAAATAACAGAAATTTGCACCTATAGGATGAAGGAAAAAAGTTAAAAGCGAAATAATGTTGTCACCTATTTTAAAAAATGGTACCCTTTTTGGATGCTTTGGGCATAACTTCTGGTTTAAGTAACATATTCGAGCAAATAATGCGATCACAATGTTTAAAATACGAAACCTCGGCAAAAGTATAATTTTTTTCTTGTCAGTAAGATATCTCTTAACATTTTTTGTAGGTATTTGTAACCACTATCACCTTGCAAAATATTTTTGTATCGGTATATACATATAGGATCCAAAACTTATCTGGAAATCACCTCTACTAAATGCACTTGATATTTCGTCACGATATCTCTTTCTAAACAAATGTTACGGAATTACTTCAAAAAACGATTTTGAACCACAGTGCAGTGGTCATTGGAGGTGACTTCAAAATATGGACAGTACATTGGGGGTGCAAAACAACAAATGAGAACGAAAGATCACTCCTAAAACCACTACGTGATGCTAGCAAATAAAATTAGAACAACTGGTTACGAGTCAATTGTTGACATCTCCTTCGTAATTTTCAGTTTACTTAAAAACATAAAATGACACTTTAGCGAATGCTACATCAACAAACCTGGAAATCAACTTGGAGAAGGAACAGCCTGAAAGGAATTATAACTTATAATAGACTACTAATCGCCATCGAGTAAGCCGAAGGTATTTCACAAATGTCATACGGCTTCAGGAAAGCGGGTTTATTGAATATTTAAAGAAAAACATGTGGACTAGCGCGAAGTATCGGTTAAATGGGTTCTGTTAGTACCGATTTACTTATAGAACTGAACATTTGAAGTAAAGTTTACGATCAGGAAAATGATATCTTTTTGGTGAGTACTTAAAGAGCAAGTTTGTTTTTTGAAAGCCGCCACTGCCATTTCGTCAAAACGATATACTAGAATTACACTTTATCATATTTCTTATTTTATTTATACCACAAGGGAAAATTGGGCTTCTACAAAAATATTCCGCTTTAATGTATCGTTACACTACGATTTTAATTTTTTTCGTAAGTTTTATTAGCCTGCTTCAGTTAAATTAGAATTGTATCACGTGTTTCTTGGGGATCTAGAAGTCGACTATCTTAGTGCTCCATTCTATGGCCGCTCTACTGATACTGTTTACCACACAGTGGTTCAGAATCAAAATCCATCGGCTTAAATTCAGTATCTTTTCTTAGTAAACATTTTTGAGTTCTGTAAAAAATTGAATTTCGACAACACTAAACAAATATTATAATAGCAATCAATATACAAACAATTTTTAAACTTGCAAAGTAGTTCTTTCAATGTTGTCACCACTGAATTTTATATTTCACTATTTGCAGAATTCACTGACATCGTTTTCTCTAGCTGAAGCAACTGCTTTCACATACTAGAATCATTAGAAAGATGTAGAACTAGATTTAATATTTCTGTCACATTCTATTGCATGTAATTCGTCTTCCACTTTCGTTTAATTTTTCATCAATTTTGGAAAACCGCCGATTTCTGCCATTGTAAAATTTATAAATTGTTAAAAACATGGCTTCTGATCTTAGTAAAGAGAAAGCAAGCGAAATATGGCAGTTTTTCGAGCCTACTGAAAACTTTTGTGCAAGACTTGCAAAGCAAAAATCTCATACTACAATTTCTAATCTTAAAAAAATGATCTGCAGACACCCTATGGCTTTGCCAACAAATAATAGCAAGCATGTAAATATTTTTGCTACGATAAACTTTAAATTTAATAAAATCTATTACAAATAATATTATTGATTAAACCGTGATCACGGTCACTCTTTAAAAGAACGGTGATTTACAAATCACGGTCACTGAGAACGACGTTCTCCAAAAATCAGTGGATTGCCCATCACTACCCAATAAGCACAATGTCGGACTCGGATCCAATTCGGATCCGATTTGAGTCCGAGATGTCGGACTCCGCTTTCTCTGTTCCGATTTGAGTCCGAGATGTCGGACTCCGCTTTCTCTGTTCCGATTCGGATCCGATTTGAGTCCGAGATGTCGGACTCCGCTTTCTCTGTTCCGATTCGAGTCCGAGATGGCAACGGATCAGAATTCATTTCGTTTTCGGATACGAAATCATTTGGAGATCGGATACGAACTCATATCTAAATCGGATCCGAACTCACTTCGATGTTGGTTCCTACATCGTTTTGAGTTCGGGTCCGATATCATTTCGAAATCGGACTCAATTCTCGGTCCGATATCGAAGAAGGAATTGCTCCCGTTCTCGGACCGAAATCGGACCCGCTCTCGAAACCAAATCAGAGAAGTCGGATCCGATTCGGATCCGATGTGCTTATTGGGAAGTGTTATTTTATTGCTGTTAATGTAGGTGTTGTAAAGAATTTTCTCGCTCTCAACGAGTTGTTGTGTGTCTTTTTCGTTTAGGTGTTGTGCCAGCTGTTTTTGTGTGTTTAGTAGAGAGTCTCTGCTTGCGAATATTTGTTTGTATTAGGAGTCGTAATATTTTATATGGAAGTTATAAATGTGTTTTTGTAATATTCTTTTGGTATTTGGGGGGATTTTGTTGTTTGTTTTGAATGTGTTGTATATGTGTATGGTTGCGTTGTTTATAAAATTTGGCACTATACCTGCATGTTTGAATTTCAAGAAAGTAACTGCTGATAGTAGTTGTGATATTTTCTTGTTCTGTTTTGTATATTGCTTGACGATGTGGTTGACATTCTTGTAGTATTTTTGTTTGAGTTTTTTGTACAGTGTCATATTGATTCTGTTTCGGCGTGCCTTCCGTTTCAAATGTTATAATATGTATAGTTGACCTGTATGATTTTAATGGTTTGTATTATTGTCCGGCTTAAGGTCAATAAACAAACATGATCTTGTTTTCATTTACTTGAGACCTTAAGCCGGACAATAATACAAACCATTAAAATCAAACAGGTCAACTATGCACATCATAACGTTTTTTTTTAATATTTATTACAAACAAACTTTATTTGGCACAAACACAGTCTTAGCGCCATAATAAAGCTAAGAACCACAGTTTCTAATAAAATTAATTCGAGTGCATAATCTCTTCAAATATGAGGAAAACCGTTCGACAAAGTCGAAAAAATAAATTACGTTTTTCGATTTTAAAAATCTTAAAAAGGTAAAAATTTGTAGGACAAAAAATTAAAATTTTTCTGTGCAAAGAATGTTAAAAACATAAAAACAAAACATAACATTTTACTTTTCTTTAAAACCGAAAAATACGAAAAGTGGTCCCAAAGTTGACCACTTTCTAAAATATATCCGATTGCCCGATTTAATATCTCAGTATAATCCTTTCAATTTTCTTCTGGCTATTTGTCGGGTTGCTGGTTCTTCTTTGTGGTTGTAATTTGACCTGATCATTTTTTTACGAATACTTAGTAATAATAGAAAAACTTCTGACATATGTATTTCACTGTCTGGTTTTGTATGAACAATTTATTGTCATTTGTATTGTTTATGCGCATCTCAATCACTAAAGATTTGTTCTTATAGAAAGGACTAATTTTTCCGTAGAAAAAAAACGGCATAGGCGCGACGCAGCAGTTTTCATAAACGACAACTCTGTGAGACATTTTTTCTAACAGAAAACTTTATCTCACGGAATGATTTGTTATCAGAAGATATCCACAAAAAATAGATAATAGGTGCGTTTTTCGTAATGTATAAGCGTTAAGATAAACTGTTACGAAGAAAACGTTTCGCCGTTTAACGAAATATAGTTGGCAGCACTATAATTGTTGATTTTCTGATATTTGGCTTTCTACTTGCTGATGTTGTATCATAAACAAGTTTGTGTTGTTCTTCACTTTCAGGATCAGTATCGTTTGTCTCCAGGTTCAGGAAGATGGTCACCTGCTTTGGATGCGACCATAGGGACCAGCTGAGTGCGGACCATGGCTAAATGCGGGACATATTTTCTTCACGTTGTCGCCAATTCGCGCCCAGTATAAATTGATGCGGCTACACCATCCAGATATCAGTTGTGACAGAACCGATCTGGTCGCGGTAGTTGCTCTTTCTGAGATGTAATCTCGGGTGGATGGTATCCGAGAACAATATTCAAAGCGTGGTTGTTGATTGCTGCTGCGAGTGCGTCTCTATGAATATCGTTCATATGCATATGATCTAGTGACTCATTTATACCTCTGGATCTCTCTCTAGATCCTACAGGCCTTTCCATACCTACCTGAGCGAAGGGGGCGGAGCCATAGATGGTGAATTGAATGGCATTTGCAATAACACCCAAGCAGGTACTGCGTGAACAACATAAAGTTGTACCTACGTTCGGAAATGACGTCATACAGGTGATCCTGATGGGACATGAGGAGACAGCCTGTTGCTGTTCGCAGAACGGCATTTTGGCTAGTTTATATATTCCTCTGGCTTATTGCTTTGTGAGAGATCAACAAGGTTTCTTTGTCAGTTCCCCAAGTGGTAACTACTAGCGATTTGAGGACCTTGTTCCTACTTCTCATTCTATCGCAAATGACATTTACAGAGGATTTACAGTGGTGGCCAAAACATATGCAACTAAGGGTGACTGACTTTAATAGGCTCCGTAAATTTGAATTTCAAAGATTAATATTTCAGATAATCAACAAAATGCACATATTCTGTTAAAATTTCTTTGTTATCGGCATTGTTATCGATAAATATAAAAATCGGTGCGGACAAAACATACATATCGAAAATTTTGTTTTAAATAATGGCATTTTTGAAATTTCTATTGATTTGTCGTTGTTCGTATTAGTAATTAATAAGAGTGTGTAAAGAATTTTTTAGGAATATTCAATTTTATTTATTTTTTTCTATTGAAGTTAAAAAGTTTGTATTGAAATGACATGTGATAAATACAGATCTGAGCTCATACAACGAATTGTGACTGCTTATTTTTATGGAATATAACATAGAGACAATCCAGAAGTATGATGTTCGTAAAAGATAAATATTTCGCCTTATTGCTATTTAAAAAAATCACAAGTTTCTGTAATGCATCGAGGTGGTCGACCGCTCAAGATAAGTAGTCGGACGTACAATTTAATGAACAGACTTGTGAAGAACGGCTCATTTTTCTCTTTCCATATACGAACTGAACAATTGTAAGTATCAGTTTTTGCACAAAACTTGCGCGGTCGACCACCACGGTGTAAAACAGAAATTTGTGATTTTTAAAAAATGTAATAATGCGAAATATTGAACTTTTATGAACATTATATTTCTGGACAATGTATCTGTGTTATATTCTGCAAAAATAAGCAGTCCGAATTCGTTGTATGAGTTCATATCCCAGTTTATCGCTTTCTATTTCAATACAAACAATCTCTATTTTAACTTCAATAGAAAAAATAACAAAATAAAATTGAATATTCTTAAAAAATTATTTGCATATGCTTATTAATTACTAATACGAACAACGAGAGAAATTTGAAAAAATCCATTATTTAAAACAAAATTTTCAAGTTGTATATGTTTCGTCGACACCGATTTTCATAAAAATATCGATAACAAAGAAATTTTAATTATTTGAATTCTTAATGCTGTACTGATATTTATTTAAATCACATTGTTTTCTTTGTGATTCAAATTTACAAACTTACAGAGCCTATTAAAGTAAGTCACCCTTAGTTGCATATGTTTTGGCCACCACTGTATGTAGACTAACGAATGTGAATGTGTAGTTTACAGTCGGTATTGTTGTATCGTCGACTCTCACGTTCAATGTCCTTCTGATCCAACGTTTCAGAAGGGATATCATCAAATAAAAGGGCGTGATTGATCATATCAAATACCTTCTATAGGTCAAGGGCCACGAGGACCGTCTTGTCGCACGGTTTATCCTGGTTCAGACCGCGACTATGTTCTCTCGGTAGGAGAAGTGCCTCAAGTCTCTTCGCTACTGGTGAGAAGATACACAAAATATTTACCAACCTCCTTTGGGTGCATCATCACTTTGATATTTTCTTCAAAATAAATATTTTTACGTTCATTTCTTGTGGTTCTTTTTTCGTGATGTTTTTCATCCCTTTTGTATTTTTCTTTTTGTCCATTTGATATCTTCTTCGTCATTTACTAACTGATCAAAAGAGTTTTCCATTTGAACCGTTCGCAGTGTTGCCGTCTTTCCCAATCATTGTTGGTGTTTTCACTTGGCTTGGCGTGTCTCTCTCGCATATTTCCCTGCCTTCAGTAGCGATATCAAAGCTCGTGGTGGGCATTGAAATCACAAGTATAATATTGTTATTCCTTTGCAGCAGCACGCTGATGTTAGAATGATAACTTAAGGCGGTACTGTCAACCGGCGTACAGTGGTTCAGAATCATATCCATCGGCCAAAATTCAATAACTTTTGTTCTAGTAGACATTTTTGAGTTCTGTAAAAAACCAAAATTAGACAAGGACCCAAGGATTAAAATTAAAGATTAAAAATTAAAAATCGAGCAATCGGATATATATTAGAAATCGGCCAAAAGTTTACTATTTTCTTATTTTTCGATTTTAAAGATTTTTTTAGTTTTTAAGCATATTTTTACGTATTTGTTCATAATACGAATAATTTTTTTGTATTACAGATTTTCGCCGTTTTCAGTTTTTAAAAATTGAAAAAAAAACGTAATTTCTTTTTTGACTTTGCGAAATGTTTTAAGAGGTTTTGCACTCAGTTTTTTCCCACATTTTAAAAGATTTTGTACTCAGTTTTTCCCACATTTTAAGAGATTTTGCACTCAGTTTTTATACCCTCCACCTCCAGGATGGGGGTATACCAACTTTGTCATTCCGTTTATAACACCTTGAAATATCCACCTGAGACCATATAAAGTATATATATTCTTGATCGTGTTGTCATTTATCTTGGTTTAAGACCAAAGGTTGTGCTGAAGTCTTCATCAGAACCCAAAATTAGCAAAAAGGCAAAGTGTTGTTGCAGCTAAAAGTTGACTGCGCAGTTTCAGTCATAAAATTCTAAGACGATCTAGCTATGTCCGTCCGTCCGTCTGTTGAAAGCACGCTATGGTACCAACCAAACGGTTGCACTTAGAATATTGAAATTCGGTGTAGCCTATGACTGCCTGGACACGTAAAATAAAGAGATTTTTCGAAATTCGTACTTTTTGGGTTTAAAATGGAAAAAAGGGGATACAAATTGTTGTTAAAATGGAAAAAGGGGATAAAAATTTTACCAACCAAATAACCGCAGCTATAGTCATGAAATTCGGAAATTCTGACTGCATAGACACGAAAAATAAAATGGTTTTTCCAAATTCGTACTTTCAAGGGATACAATGGGAACCAAGGGATAAAAATGGTACCAACTAATCGGCTACAGCTAGAATGATGAAATTCGGTGTGTACATACCTCTAATTGCGTACACATTAAAAAAGAGATTTTAGAAAGTCGTACTTTTAAGGGGGTAAAATTAGAAAAAGTGGATAATAATGGTACCAACCAAATGGCCGCAGCTAGAATCATGGAATTCGGTGTCCACATTCGTCTGACTGCATATACAAGCAAAATAAAAATATTTTTCCAAATTCGTATTTTTTATTTATTTTTTTTTGAATCATGAAGTTAGGATATCTTAAACTGTTTACGTGAGAGATAATGGATTTTCAAAATTTATACTTTTGGAATTAAAAGTAGGATGGAAATACTGTAGTTTTTAAGCTTTTTTGAAGATTGATGTCGTATATTTACTTTTTGAATTGACTTGAAATTTTATATCGATATATATTATATAGACGTATGGCAGACTTGCCTTATAAGCGTTTGAAATAATAAAAATTTTGCATTTATGTATAAAATTATTTTTTCAATATTTTTATTTGTTTTGGTATGGCTATATTAAAAAATTTGACATGTAATGTTACTGCACTTCTACGAAAATCGACAGCCTCTGTGGAATGGAATCCATGGTGGAGCGTAAGTTCGGCCGGGCCGAACTTAAGTCCTTTTTTACTTGTTTTATTAGAAATTGTGGTTTCTTAGCTTTATAATGACGCCTAAACTATGTTTGTAGTAAATATTTAAAAAATATCCTTTTTGAACAAATGATATTGGTACAACACAACTTTTTTCCTTCCAAAGCCTTTAACGAAATATACCATTTTTTCTTCAGGGTAACTTTTGCCCGCACGAAATTGCCCCAAAACGCAAAAGTATGTACGCAGATAGAAATATGAGTAAATTTCCTTTTGCTAAATTTTATAACAAAATACCGGATTAAATACCTGATTTAACGACAAATTGAACTACTGCATGAAAACTGCACACTGGTAGTACTGCAATTCATTCAAGAGTAAACATTGACATTGTTTTACTGATCGTATACCTAAGTATCAATTGAATGCAGGTCAAATTCGAACATGTTTGTTGTATTTTTTTAATTGTTACTTGTTATTTAATCCTTTTAGGTTAGGTTGAAAAAGACTGGTCGTACCGTTTACTGTGGACGACTCCCAAGTTAATCTATGGGTTGTAGTTGACCACTTCCCTAGCTCAGTTTTCGTTGCCTGGAAAGGCTTGGCGTTTATCATATTGACAGATTTGAGGTCTGATCCTCCTCTCGCCAGTTCGTCTGCCCTTTCATTACCTTCGATCATACAGTGGTGGAGAATTTGTTTATCTCTTCCTTACATTCTAATATAGTTCGCGATTTCACCGTAGGTTTAGTAATCACTTTAATCGCAGCTTGGCTATCCGTGCAGATTCCTATGTTCCCGCCTCTGCTTTCTTCATTTAGTCGTTTTACACACTCCGTTATCGCCCTAACCTCTGCTTGAAAGACAGTGTTATGGTCTGGGAGGCGGTATGATTTTTCGACGGATAGGTATTCAATGTAGATCCCTAATCCTGTTTTCCCGTCCTTAGGTCCGTCTGTGTAGCAGTGTTTCCATAGATTATGCTTTCCTAGCGAACCATTAGCCCAAGAGTCTCTGGAGGGAATTTTTGCACTACAGTTCGTGAAGACCGTTCTCTCTGGGATTCTGTCAGTTACATACAATATCTTTTGATGATTCGAAATGCAATCCAATTGGATCCATTCACCTACTGCCTGAAGCCGTTTGTGTCGAGATAGCCGCCTCATACTTGACCTGTATCTCTATTGGGTGCAGTGACAAAATTGTTTCCATTGCCCTTGTAGATGCTGTTCGAATGGCTCCACTGATGCCGAGGCTGCACATTCTTTGGACTCTCTGAAGTATATGTATATTACACTTAGTTTCCATCGATGTCCACCATACCACCGAGGCATAAGTCATATTGGTCTGATTACACTTGTGTAGAGCCAGTATGTCATTATTGGACTAAGTCCCCATGTGTGACTTATGTGACACTTCCAGTTTAGTTTACTATCCAGGATCACGCCTAGATATTTAACTTTCCCTGTAATTTTAATAGTTTTCCCCAGAAAGGTAGGGTCGTTGTAGGGACTTATCTTTCTCTTCCTAGTGAATAAACAGATTTCCGTTTTTTCCGGGTTGACGTTGAGAGGTCGTGCCAGTTATATGATATGTTAAGTGCTTTAGTGGCCCTTCTGCATAAGTGGTTAGGATTCTTTCCCTTCAGGAGTATCGCCACATCGTGTGCGTAATAGTTTGGTTTGAATCCTTCTTCAGTCAGAATCCTCAGTAGACTGTTTATGGTAGTCACCCACAAGAGTGGAGACAAGATGCCTCCTTGTGGTGTACCTCGCCATACTCTGTCCGTGATAGTTATGTTATTTGACCCGCATGTTATCCATATGTTCCTTAGCATGTGGTTGATCCAGTTTATTACTTCCCGGTCCACCTCGAACTGGCTTAAGGATTGGATATGGGTATCGGTCTTAACATTATTAAATGCACATTTATGAACATTTTTTCGCTGTAGGATTTTTCTATGTGGTGGACGACCTCGTGTAGTGCGGTCTCCACCGATCTTCTCTTGACATAGGCGTGCTGTTTGAACTTCAGCAGCTCGTCAGGGATCTGTGCTTTAATTATGTTGTCGACAATGCGTTTTGATCATGAAATATGTTAGGCTTATCGGACGACATCCTTTTGCTGTTGCGTAGCTATCTTTGCCAGGTATGAAAACCACCCTTGCTTGATGCCAACTGTTAGGGGTATATCCATAGCGCAGGCACGCTGTGAATATTTTCACCAGATGATCTAATATCATTTCCAGTCCGTGCTGTAGCAGTACTGGGTAGATCCCATTTGGTCCTGCTGCTTTGTAGGGGGCGAAGCTGCTGATCGCCCTTCTAACCATATTTTTCGATATTATGGTTTACAGTGCCTTCCCTATGGGGTTGTTCCAATATGGCGCCAGTATCTCCTTTCGGGAAATGAGTTTCCAATAGTAATTTCAGCGTCTATCCACCTGTTCGCAGAAGTGCTTCCAGGAGTTGCGTTTAGCCGTTCTTGTTATTTTCTTGTACTCTTTGAGTTTTTCGTGGTAATTATCCCAGTAAATCCCCCGTCATCCAGGGTTTCTCTCGTAAGGATTTCCAATCTCGAAGAGAGCAGCATTCCCCGAATGACTCTCTAATTGCTTCCGTCAGCTTCATAACTTCGGGATCCGTCTCATTTTTCCCCTATAGGAATCCGAGAGAATTTCGAGTAGTGAGCTTAAACTATTTTTAAATTTAGACCAGTTTAATGTGGCTTTGTTACCAATGTTGAGAATCTGTAGGTCATAGGTGTTAAGGAATTTGTTTATCTCTTCCTTACATTCTAATATAGTTCGCGATTTCACCGTAGGTTTAGTAATCACTTTAATCGCAGCTTGGCTATCCGTGCAGATTCCTATGTTCCCGCCTCTGCTTTCTTCATTTAGTCGTTTTACACACTCCGTTATCGCCCTAACCTCTGCTTGAAAGACAGTGTTATGGTCTGGGAGGCGGTATGATTTTTCGACGGATAGGTATTCAATGTAGATCCCTAATCCTGTTTTCCCGTCCTTAGGTCCGTCTGTGTAGCAGTGTTTCCATAGATTATGCTTTCCTAGCGAACCATTAGCCCAAGAGTCTCTGGAGGGAATTTTTGCACTACAGTTCGTGAAGACCGTTCTCTCTGGGATTCTGTCAGTTACATACAATATCTTTTGATGATTCGAAATGCAATCCAATTGGATCCATTCACCTACTGCCTGAAGCCGTTTGTGTCGAGATAGCCGCCTCATACTTGACCTGTATCTCTATTGGGTGCAGTGACAAAATTGTTTCCATTGCCCTTGTAGATGCTGTTCGAATGGCTCCACTGATGCCGAGGCTGCACATTCTTTGGACTCTCTGAAGTATATGTATATTACACTTAGTTTCCATCGATGTCCACCACCGAGGCATAAGTCATATTGGTCTGATTACACTTGTGTAGAGCCAGTATGTCATTATTGGACTAAGTCCCCATGTGTGACTTATGTGACACTTCCAGTTTAGTTTACTATCCAGGATCACGCCTAGATATTTAACTTTCCCTGTAATTTTAATAGTTTTCCCCAGAAAGGTAGGGTCGTTGTAGGGACTTATCTTTCTCTTCCTAGTGAATAAACAGATTTCCGTTTTTTCCGGGTTGACGTTGAGAGGTCGTGCCAGTTATATGATATGTTAAGTGCTTTAGTGGCCCTTCTGCATAAGTGGTTAGGATTCTTTCCCTTCAGGAGTATCGCCACATCGTGTGCGTAATAGTTTGGTTTGAATCCTTCTTCAGTCAGAATCCCCAGTAGACTGTTTATGGTAGTCACCCACAAGAGTGGAGACAAGATGCCTCCTTGTGGTGTACCTCGCCATACTCTGTCCGTGATAGTTATGTTATTTGACCCGCATGTTATCCATATGTTCCTTAGCATGTGGTTGATCCAGTTTATTACTTCCCGGTCCACCTCGAACTGGTCTAAGGATTGGATATGGGTATCGGTCTTAACATTATTAAATGCACCCTCAATGTAGATAAAAATCGACAATATGAACATTTTTTCGCTGTAGGATTTTTCTATGTGGTGGACGACCTCGTGTAGTGCGGTCTCCACCGATCTTCTCTTGACATAGGCGTGCTGTTTGAACTTCAGCAGCTCGTCAGGGATCTGTGCTTTAATTATGTTGTCGACAATGCGTTTTGATCATGAAATATGTTAGGCTTATCGGACGACATCCTTTTGCTGTTGCGTAGCTATCTTTGCCAGGTATGAAAACCACCCTTGCTTGATGCCAACTGTTAGGGGTATATCCATAGCGCAGGCACGCTGTGAATATTTTCACCAGATGATCTAATATCATTTCCAGTCCGTGCTGTAGCAGTACTGGGTAGATCCCATTTGGTCCTGCTGCTTTGTAGGGGGCGAAGCTGCTGATCGCCCTTCTAACCATATTTTTCGATATTATGGTTTACAGTGCCTTCCCTATGGGGTTGTTCCAATATGGCGCCAGTATCTCCTTTCGGGAAATGAGTTTCCAATAGTAATTTCAGCGTCTATCCACCTGTTCGCAGAAGTGCTTCCAGGAGTTGCGTTTAGCCGTTCTTGTTATTTTCTTGTACTCTTTGAGTTTTTTGTGGTAATTATCCCAGTAAATCCCCCGTCATCCAGGGTTTCTCTCGTAAGGATTTCCAATCTCGAAGAGAGCAGCATTCCCCGAATGACTCTCTAATTGCTTCCGTCAGCTTCATAACTTCGAGATCCGTCTCATTTTTCCCCTATAGGAATCCGAGAGAATTTCGAGTAGTGAGCTTAAACTATTTTTAAATTTAGACCAGTTTAATGTGGCTTTGTTACCAATGTTGAGAATCTGTAGGTCATAGGTGTTAAGGAATTACAGGAGGGCCTGCCCTCATTTATTGAATTTTGTTGCTGTTGCATCCGCCGTTGACAACTCTGGAGAGAAGAGATAATTAATGTTATTGTGACACAAGATACAGGTTCGGGGTCTGGTACCTGTATTAGCGTAGAAGAGTTGGTAGTTTTTGTTGTTTAGTCCAAGGACTTTATTACCCATAGTCCAAGGTTCTTGTACTAATGCAATATGGATCTAACCTTTATTTACGTGTTCCATCAAAGCCAATGTTGCCGTCTCGCTGCGATGGAGGTTAATCTGAACAGAATGTCCTTGTCGAAAGCGCAGCTGTTGATTTGGATTCTGCTGCCTTCATTTTCTCCAAGGGCGTGCTCTTGTATTTTGCTTTGAACCAAGTCTTCAACCATGGATTTTGTGGTCTTTCGGTATACTTTTAACATGCTAAATCAATTTTCGTAAAAAGTGGGAATTTCTATCTTACCTGAATGAAGTATAAATAAATGCAAATTCTGTTTTATTTTCATTATTCAACTAAACATGGAATGGTTTGGTTATAAAGAATTTGCGGAAGCATATACGAAGAACCAGGAAATAGAAGATATTATAAATGTAATTAAAAACAGAATACAGTATGATTGTAGCAGAATATTTAAATGAAATATTTCAAGAAATATAAAACTAGTTCAATTTTAAAAGTTTCCTAAGTATAAGTAAGTAAATGTAAATGTAAATCCAAGAGCAGTTCATCAGCGACAATCAATGGTGCGGTGTATCCTCCGAAAGGATAATTGGCCCATATTTTTTTAAAATTAAAGTGGTGTCTCAATATCTGTTATGAAAAATATGCTAAAAAGAGCACGTATGTACGAAGCAGAAAATGGACATCACTTACAGGATATAATTTTTCAATTGCAAAAAAAAATCCCAATATTATTTATATTGTATGTAAAAATATGTATAATAATCGCATAAATAAAAAAGTTATAAACTATTTAAACCATATAGCTCATTCTGCGCCACCCTGTATATAATTAAAAAATAAATGCTTATGTGAACATACACATTGAGGATTATTTAAGTGATATTTAGGTATACGATCCATAAAACGATGTCAATATTTACTACTGAATGAATTGCACAGGTACTATGTGCAGTTTTTTGTCCGCTAAATCAAGCGTTATTTGAGTTTTTGGGCATAGTAACGGCAAATGAACTGCGATTGTTATAAAATTTAGCATGAAGATAAAAGAAATTTACTCATCTTTTTATCTGCATTCAGAAGTTAATGAGAAGAAAATGAGTAAATTGCGTTTTGGAACTAAAAATCGTACGTTTTGCACTGAATGTATCCTATCTTCCAAGGGTCAATTTCGTGCAGGCAAAAGTTACCCTAAAAAAGGGGAACCCTTCAACCTTTCCAAAAATGTATATACATCGTTAAAGGCTTTTGAAGAAAAAAGTTGTGTTGGTCGAAATTCAGACATTTGTTCAAAAAGGATATTTTTAAAAATATTTATTACAAACAAACTATATTTGACACAAACATAGTTTTGTGTGAGAAACAGTTCAACAAATTCAAAAAAGAACAACAAAATCAATATTTTGACTAACATCGTTAGTCACTTCCAGGCGATCTAACACGTTATATTCTCACATTTTTATAAAACAATAACAAAACATTGATATTTAAATAATACAAAATGTACGGCTGTCCACTGTGAAAGTTTAATACCAACTAGCTCTTGTTTCACCGTGTTTTTTGATAATGTATCCATACATTTGAGAGCATTTATCGGTGTCAGTTTTGTAGTTAAGTCCCTTTTCAGCGTGAACGTCAGTAATGTAAAGCATTTCCAGTATATATCGTCTGAAGTAATTTTTCTCTTACACTAATACATTTACATCGTCAAAATTTGGTTTATGTCCAGTCAGCGCACAGTGGGCTGTAAGTGCTGTCTTTTGTTCTAGAGGTTTGTCGATGGTTCTATGGTCAGATTTGGGTGATGAAAGTCTAATTTTTAGTTTTGTCTTCGTTGTACCGATATATACCTTTTGGCATATGTCAGATTAGTCTCCATTGCACGTTTTTTCATATACTAGATTGGATCTATCGTTCATAGTTCTGAACAACCATTTATGGGCATCATCTACTGTATAAGTTCGTGACATAAAGAGGTGAATTTGTATCCGCAGCACAGAGACTTCCAACGATGTATATTGGTGATATTTTACCTTAATTATTAAATTGCGATGGAGAGAAATGCAATGTTACTTTTATATAGTTTGACATCGATCAATGAGACGTGTGCTCCTTTAGACGAGAATATCAAGCACGGGTTAGTAAGCTTGTCTCATTTCCGATGGGGCAAATGAGGTAAAAGAAATGAAATTAATGAGAAATAAAATAAGTGGGTTACAATTTGAGATCAATTCCTTTATTGAGATGATTGGACGATGATACTTGCTTCGTGATCGGTTTACCAGCAAAAAAGAGGCCAATCGTACATCAATGACTTTCCATTTAAGTTCGGTTTGTATTTTTAGAACAAATAAGACAGGTTTGCAATAAATGTCAATATTAACCAATCTTTAAAATAATGGGAAAATTACATTTCTAAAAATATGGCAATTCATGATAGAACACTTCACGATGTTACATACTAGCAAAGCTTTTAAAACTATATTGACAAATTTATATTAATTCAAAAATAAATTTAATTTGTAATTCATTAAGTAATTCATTTAAAGAAAAGTAAACTACATTCAACATCCTGCCAGGCATTGCACGACAGTGCAAACTTATAGTACTAGGTCCAGGCGTTCTAATGCGCGTATAGCTCCATGCAAAATTCCGCGTAACTCTGGACAACGTTTTCCACTGCCCATATGCTTATTCCGCTTATGGTGGTTGTGATTGCCATTTGGACGATTATTCAGAGAGTGCTGTTTGTGGTTGTGCCGACCAGGGTAGTTACCTTGCACATTTTGCCTTCTGTTGCCAGCTTGCCCTATATTTAAGCGGGAATGAATTGGTTTCGACATCCGATATTCATGTACAGGTTGAGGGTGCAGCAACGTATGATGTTCAATTCCGCATTTTTTGCAAAGTGCAGTGGATGTACACATATCTCGACTATGTGATCGTGCCAAACAGTTACTGCAGTAACCCATCTCTCGAACCGTACGTCTCCGACGTTCGACCGTCATCTCTAGAAATCTTTTACAGAAGCGTAGGGCATGATATTTATGGCATACTAAGCATTGGTGAAGTTCAGAATTTCTGGATTGTCTGTGTGAAAAAAGAATGTATTTACGCAAGGTTTAAGAATAATTGATTATAGTCCTATAACATATGTAGGTTTATGAAATGAGTTGTAAATATAAACATAAACGTGCATGGAGAGTGTAAATATGCTTCTTGCTATGCTTTGGGGAGAATGCATAGTTTAACAATGGGGCGAGTTACCATACCGGATTGGGTTCGTAACTCTACGACTCGGCTATGGCCATCTTGTCCAGTGTATATCTTTTTTACCCTGCCCAATTTCCAATTATCAGGCGGGAGTAAGTCATCTTTTATGATTGCTAGGTCTCCTTCTTGAATTTCTGGCTGAGATTTTTTCCACTTATATCGACGCTGCAGTTCCTTTAAGTACTCATCTTTCCATCTGCGGCTGAAGTCATGATGCAGTACTTTTAGTTTTTCCCAGCGATTTAATAGAGAAAGAGAGTGTGTGGGTGCCTCGGGAACGGCTACGAGTGGTGCTCCTCGCAAGAAATGGCCGGGAGTTAAAGCAATTAACTCATTCGGATCTTCAGAAATTGGTGAAAGGGGGCGAGAATTTAAAACTGCCTCTATGCGGGCCAGAAGAGTTGTGAACTCTTCGTAGGTAAATTTCTGATTTCCTGCGACCTTTTTGAAATGCATCTTAAAGCATTTGACCGCAGCCTCCCATAAACCGCCCATATGAGGCGCGTTTGGTGGAATAAATACCCATTCAAACAAATGAGATGCATATTTTTGAGCTGTGTCTACAGATACTGAAGTGATGAATTGATTGAATTCTCGTCTGAGTGCCCGTTCAGCACCGACGAAATTGGTACCATTATCGGAATATACTTTATTCGGGAGCCCTCGGCGGCTCACAAAGCGTATAAAAGTGGCCCTAAAGGCGTCGGTGGTCAATTCCGAGCATAGCTCCAAGTGGACTGCCTTGGTTGTGAAACATATGAATATACAGACATATGCTTTATGAAAAGGTGCGTTACGCAAAATAAAGGTTTTGATTGTAAATGGGCCGGCGAAGTCGATTCCAGTAATTGAAAACGGTAACGAAAAGTTGCACCTTTCGGGAGGAAGAGCTGCCATAAGCTGGGCGTGTGTACGTTGCTTATATATAATACACGTCTTACAATTCCGTATGCACAATCTAATGGACGATTTGAGCCTTGAAACGTAATATTCATCTCTTATAGTGCGAAGCATTAGATTATGTTCTGCGTGAAGCAAAACGTTGTGAATGAACTGTATGTACAGTTGACAATATCGAGATTTCACGGGTAATATAATGGGATAACGTTCATTGTATAATAATGCAGCATTCGCAAGACGCCCATTGGATCTGAGAATTCCATATTGGTCAATAAAGGGATTCAAAGGGAGAAGATGACTTTTTTTACCTACTTTAGAGGATGTAGCTAATTCTGAATAGTCTTTACCATAGTATTGTTTTTGAACGGTACAAATAAGAAATCGTTTGGTATGTGAAAATTCGTCCTGAGTAATAACCGGAGACCCATATTTATATTGCTCCTTGTCCTTAGATGTTCTATGGATAAATCTAAATACGTAGGATATGACACGTACAGCCTTATCCCATCTAGAGAATCGATCTAAAATATCTTCCTGTTCCAATGCAATGAAAACTTTCGCCCTTTTCTTTTCTGGTGGATCATGTTGTAAAAGAATGGGTTTAGGCCATTCTTCCGGAGGACGGGAAAGCCATGTCGGACCATGCCACCAAAGAGAAGAGGAACTTAGTACCTCTGGGTCACAACCTCTTGTACCTATATCAGCTGGATTTTGAGAGGAAGACACATGTCGCCATTTGACGTTACCTGCGTTCTTCATTATTTTTGATGTTCTGTTAGCCACGTATGTTTTCCACGAGCATGGGGGTTTCTGTAACCAGCTTAAAACAATTGTGGAATCTGACCATAAGAAAGTGTCAGGATTCTGGATCGTAATATTGGACATAATTTGTTTCAGAAGTTTGGATAGGAGCTCAGCAGCGCAAAGTTCCAAGCGAGGAATGCTGATCTCGTGGAGTGGAGCTACTTTAGTTTTCGACACTAGAAGGTGGGTTTTGACTTTATTGTCATTTGATTTGATTCTAAAATAGATGTTTGCGCAATACGCATCCGTCGAAGCATCACAAAATCCGTGAATCTGAATATCTACAGTCGGTTCGTAGTTTACCCAACGGGGTATTCGAATTTGTTCAATGAGTGGCATTTGACTTAAGAGATCATTCCAGGTTTGCAGAGAAAGTGGGCTTACTTCATCGTCCCAATTTGTGCCCTCTAACCATAGACTTTGTAGCAATTTTTTGGCTCGTATTATAATGGGCGCAAGCCACCCAGCTGGGTCAAACAGTTTGGAAACAATTGAAAGAATCTGTCTTTTTGTCGCAGAATTTGATGTTGGAATGCGCTCAAAACTGTAAGAGAAGCTATCTTCTAACGCATTCCATCTAATTCCAAGGGTTTTTGTAGAGCTATAGCAATGAAACTTGAGGAAGTTCGTTTCAAGAAGACATTCTTTGGGGACTGAATTGAGAATTTCTGCATTGTTGGAGGTAATTTTCCTTAATCGGAATCCTCCTGAGTTGAGGGCATTGACAGTATGACAGAGAGATTCTAAGGTAGTTGGAATATCATGTCCGCCGGATAAAACATCATCAACATAGGTCTCGGTTTTCAATATTCGTGAAGCGTTTGAGTATTTGAGATGAGTATCGTCGGCCAATTGGTGGAGGGTTCTGATGGCAAGATACGGGGCGCAATTGACACCAAAAGTCACTGTCTTAAGTGCAAAATCCTCCAAGTCACTTTCGGGATTTCTTTGAAAGAGAATTCTTTGAAAAGTCTGATCGTCCTTGTGTATCAATGTCTCCGTTAAATACATACCTATAAAGTCGCCAGTTTAAAATAAGGTTCGTCAAATCAACTTGCAATGTGGGACCAGTGTGAAGGACGTCATTTAACGATAGACCAGAGAAGGATTTTCGGGATGCGTTAAAAACTACCCTGACTTTTGTGGTCCTACTTTCGGGTTTAATGACAGCGTGGTGAGGGAGGTAGAAAGAATGATAACACCCTTTAATTGGAATCTCAGAATGGGTGGTTGGTTCCATATGGCCTAGTGTAAGGTATTCGGAGAGAACTTGGTGATAAGTGCGAGCTACTTCCGGATGTTTGAATAGGGACCGTTCTACACGGAAGTATTGTACTTGGGCTCGAATTCTAGAGTGACCTAAGCGTAGTTCTTTGGGAAATCCCGATTTAAATGGTAAACGAACGACATAACGTCCATCCGCATTTCTTGTTGTTGTTCGTTTGTAATATTCTTCACATGCTTTATCTTCTTCGGACTCTGGGCGTCCCTCAAAAACTTCTTCCTGTTCCCAAAATTGTCTAAGCTGTTGGCTAATTGGGTCATCATTAACTTCTTCAACAGTTAACGAAAATATATGGGCTGGAACTTCCAACGGGCCACTAATCACCCAACCGAATATAGTGTTCTGTGCTAATAAGGAGTTTTGAATTTTTCTTACCCCATTGATGATAATTCCAGGGATAATATTACTACCTATTAGTATATCAATCTGTCCTGGAGTAAAGAAATTAGGATCTGCTAGCTCAAGTTGCCGAATTTCGTCCAAAAGTTGTTGTGAAGAGGGTATATGGAAATTAGGTAAAAATGAAGTGATTTTCGGTACTACCAAAGCTTGTACGTGGACGTTAGATTCAAAATTCTTAGAACCTATTTCAACATTACAAATTTGGTTGGAATTGCCTAAAACATGACCGCCAAGTCCACAGATTTTGAATTTTTGCTCTTCGGATGGAAGTTTGAGCCGCTGTTGTAATTTGCGTGAGATTAGAGTTCTATCCGAACCTTGATCTATAAAGGCGCGCGCGGCAAACAACTCCCCTTCCATTTTGATGTATACTATGGCTGTGGGTAGAAAAGTTCTCATTTGCGTTTTATTCAATTGTGGAATGCCGAGGTGAGCAGAAGTCTCAGTCATAGTAACTTGGGTATGGGAAGATGTGGTAGGTTCTTGATAGTTTGGGTCATTGGAAGTGGTACCAGTAGTTCTATTAAAATGTTCTCGAGAATTTGGGTTTGTGAGGTGAAGTAGTGAATGATGATTTTTTCCGCACGAGTCGCAAGTATTCACCTTATTTCTACAATCTTTCCTAAAATGGTTGTATGAAAGACAGTTGGAACAAATCCGATTCTTAAATACAAATTCCAACCGTGCTTGTGGCTCAAAGCCCTTAAACTGGGAACAGCTGTCGAGTGAATGTGATTCTTTGCACATTTTGCAGGAACGCTGTAGTTTTGTTTCCGTATGGAACGAATCCACTTTCGCTCTATTTCTACTGCCATTTTCTGGTTTTGTGGTTCTCAGGCTACTCAATCTTTCTACCACCTCAAGTCTGTTGGAAAGAAAAGAGCTCATTTCCTGCCACGTCGGTAATTCCTTGTGGGATTTTAGGGATTGTTCCCAGAGAGAGAGAGTTTCGTGTGGCAACTTGGACGACACTAAATGGACAATAATGGGGTCCCAGCTGTCAGTCTTTATGCCCTGTGTAACTAGAGAAGCTAAACAGTCATTAATGGTACTTAGAATGTTCTGAAGCCCTTCACTATTCTCCGTAGTAATTGGAGTTATGTTTAGAAGGGACTTTAGCTGGTTGTCAACCAGTATTCTCTTATTTTCATACCTCTCTTTTAAAGAATTCCATGCGATCTGAAAGTTTTCATTGGTTAGGGGATATTTGTTTACGATGCCAGCTGCCTGGCCTCGAGTTTTGTGTCTGAGGTGAAATAACTTTTGAACCGGGTTTAATTTCGGGTGGTTTATATAAACTGCCGTGAATAGATCTCGAAATGAGGGCCAATGTTCATAACCACCATAAAATATTTCAGTATCGCAAGGGGGGAGTTTTACACAAGAAAATGTATTATCTAAGGAACTGTCATTAGCTATTTCATTGGAAGCGGGAGAAGATGAATTTGAAACTGTCTTTCTCAAATCTAAGATTTTGGCCTTACAGCTCTGATACGTGGTCATGCAAGTCTTATACTTCTCAAGAGAAGATTCCTTGAGTTCCTTTGTAATTGAATCGTCCTTGGTAATGAATAGAGCTCGATAAGATTTTTGTAAGGGAAACCATCGTCTTTCTAGCTCCTGCCAATTCACCTCTAGCATAGAATCGCTTAGTTCGTCTATGGGTAGAGTGTCAAATTGGGAGCAAAAGCTGATCAGGTCATCGGAGTCAAAAATAAATTCCATGTCCATGGCAGATATTTTTTTTAAGCTTGTAATAGAGATGCTGGGTTATTTCCCCGTTATAATGTCTAGAAATTTTTCTAATTCTTCAGAGACCGCTTGAAATTCTGTACGTGATAAATGTTAGTACTATTTACATTTATTTGCTTATTTATTTATTTGATGTATTAATTGTCGGAAAACTGGGCAATCCGACCAAGTTGAGAGCTCTTACGGGAGATGCTTACGTGGACTGTATTTTGTATTTAATCATTTAAAATCTGATTTAAGATTGTGCAAAAGATGTCTATAAATCAGCAAAGTTCATCATTTATCCTAATTAATTGCGACTTTATCACACCAATTCCATTAAATTTGCTTTTGCCAAATGCCAAAAATACTTTTCTAATACCATAGGTCTTTTGTGCAGATAAATTCGATGTAAGATAATATGCACTCTTGGGAATTTTATTTATGAATGCATAAATTGAGAAAAATGGAAATAAATGAGTTTATCCGTCGTTGCTTGGGGTTATTATAAGCACCAAAACATTTCAATGATTTTTTATACATATGTGCAAAGGTTATGAAGAATCTAAGTTGGATACTGAATTTCCGAATTCGCTGGAGTTAAAGCGAAGTTTATATATAGGTAAATGTGTTGTAAAAGTTCGATTCAATTTCTGGATTATTTATTTGGTTCTGTTCGGTTGCAACAAAATAATGCTAGCTGTTGTATCAAACTTATGAATGGGCTTATTCGATGAGCAAATGTAATGATTATCACTAAATATTTTGAAGGCAAATCCAATTCGCTTTCGCATAGCTTTTGTTAAACGTCAAAAAAATTATTGTAGTGGTGAAAAGCTCGATTGACTATTATGTTCAGAGGTGTCATTGGTAATATCATTTAAGCTTTCACTGGTTTAAGAGTGTATGAAGAGCTTTGAACTGTTTGATATTCAGGAGGAGCTTTTTTTGAGTGTTAGTAAGGACTCAAACCAGGGCAAATCAGGTGAGTGTGTTCAGTACTCCTTAAAGGCATGTTCCATAAAACACCCAAAGTGTCAAGTGAAATGTCAGAATTGTTTACTTATGGTTTTGGTCTTACATGAGAATGTATATGTGATGTTTATTAAAATTTTCTCAATGGAAATGCTACTGAACTATATGTAAAATCTTTTTGTAAAAAACTTACGGTTTTAACATGACATGTTTTATTATGCAGACCAAGGTTCTTCGTGGCAATTTTACTTTTGGTTATGAATATTCCTTCGTTTCCAATAAGCGGACTTCGGGCATGGGTCATGTAACCTTTATTTCTTCACTAATTCACTTTACTGACTTCGAATGTTGTTGTATTTTAGTTTATTGGAAGTCTACATAACCCAACATATTTTCCCGTATTGAGGGTTTTGCTAATCGTTTACGTAGGGAGGGGGCGTGGGAAGCACGAGGCAGAGGTTGTACCGAAACTGTGTATAACTTGTAGGTTAGGTGCACTTGCGTGCGGAGAGTGTGGCTCCCGTCACGTGTAGCTTAGGACCGCGTTGTCTTTTAGATCGATTTTTTTTCTTTTTTTGCGATTCTGTGTGGTTCACCACGAAAGAAAAAGGAGGTTGTAATTTTTTTGCGTATTTTTCGTGTTTTAAAGACCGTTGCCGAATATTGAATGTTAATTTATTTTAACTTTCTGAATAGAAACAGAAATCACACTCACAATCTTTTAAATATTTTATTTATAGCGAAAACACAATATTTCATTTACCGACTTACTGTATTGCGTCGAAGATTTTTTTTCTCTTTTATTAACTCACCTCATGTTCTTTGTAATGGTGTAATTGACAAGTAGGGAATTTTGTGTACTTATTGCCAGATCGTTTGTCGGTTCGAAGACCATGTATAAGTTCGTGACATAAAGAGGTGAATTTGTATCCGCAGCACAGAGACTTCCAACGATGTATATTGGTGATATTTTACCTTAATTATTAAATTGCGATGGAGAGAAATGCAATGTTACTTTTATATAGTTTGACATCGATCAATGAGACGTGTGCTCCTTTAGACGAGAATATCAAGCACGGGTTAGTAAGCTTGTCTCATTTCCGATGGGGCAAATGAGGTAAAAGAAATGAAATTAATGAGAAATAAAATAAGTGGGTTACAATTTGAGATCAATTCCTTTATTGAGATGATTGGACGATGATACTTGCTTCGTGATCGGTTTACCAGCAAAAAAGAGGCCAATCGTACATCAATGACTTTCCATTTAAGTTCGGTTTGTATTTTTAGAACAAATAAGACAGGTTTGCAATAAATGTCAATATTAACCAATCTTTAAAATAATGGGAAAATTACATTTCTAAAAATATGGCAATTCATGATAGAACACTTCACGATGTTACATACTAGCAAAGCTTTTAAAACTATATTGACAAATTTATATTAATTCAAAAATAAATTTAATTTGTAATTCATTAAGTAATTCATTTAAAGAAAAGTAAACTACATTCAACATCCTGCCAGGCATTGCACGACAGTGCAAACTTATAGTACTAGGTCCAGGCGTTCTAATGCGCGTATAGCTCCATGCAAAATTCCGCGTAACTCTGGACAACGTTTTCCATCTACTATGTTTAAAATACCTCCTTTATGTCTTGTGTTATTTGGTGTCATGGATCTGATTTTTGCCCTAATATTTCCTATTTGGGTTAAAAGGTGCTGTTTTGTATCTGTCGTGAGGGGTTTTATATTCTCCTGTATGTTATCAAGTACATTGCTCAATTCGCATGGTTGTATTACATGCAATATTATATTAGTTTCGTTGACAATTTCCACAGTTTCTGTTGGTATCATGCAATATCCATTAATTGCTAGTATTGGTGTTATTGTTATGCTGTTGTTAGAGCGATTGGCATCGCCAGCATTAGTAGAATTATTAATGGTCGTTTTATATTGGTAAGTTAGATTTTCTATACTTTTGGTTGTTCTTGTCCGATCTCTCTATTTTCATTGTATGTTTCTCTTTTCTCGTTTACCTTTTCTATTCTTTTTTTGTTTCATTTCCATCAATCTTTCGTAGATAGTGTTGTGGTCTACCTTAACGTTTTGTACTTCGAAAGATGTGCATTTGATAGTGCTGTGGCAGTTATCATTGTATAACGCTTTATATATATAACTGCTTTATTTATTTGAGTTGTTATTGGTAGTTGTTCCTCAAGATTTATAGTTGTGATTTTCTCTGTTAGTGTATTATTGAATCTTTCTATGTCACCATTGCCGGTATGGCTATTGGGTTTTGTTGCATGATATTGAATATCTTGCTGGTCTAAAAATCTCTCTATTTATTTTTGATTGGATTTCGATCATATTTCCCGCCGCTGCATGCATCGCAATTGTTTATAAATTTGTCGATTTGAGTTTTTAGATTTGGACTATAAATTACTGATTTCAGTTTCTCATATGTTGCCACTATGCCGCAATGACAGCTTTAATTTTTGTGAAATAGGGCAATTTGAGTTTTTAGATCGTCCTCATTTTCTATATCTCTAGCGAACCTTGTACATTTTACGAATTTAATATGGGGTTCGTAGAGTATTCGCTTTCGATAATTTTTTGGACTTCACAATATTGATGATCATGATATTGATGATATGATGATGAATATATACCCACCTTCCCCTTTACTAGTTCTCTACGCAATATGTCAAGGGTCAATTCGTTTTCAATGTCATCCTTCTCCACAAGAATTCTTTTGTTTCCGAAAACAATATTTGTAGGGATTTGTTTCTTTTCTACAAGGATAAGCTGTATTCTGAATCTATTAACCACTGTATCTAATATCGGTACGCTATAGCCTAAGCCCTCCTCTTGAGAGTGAACAGTTTGTACTTCTAATGAAGCTATGTTATTTTGATTATCGTGCTTGTTTAGAGTACGAGATGCAGAGGTAATTGGGTGCCCTTTTTGGGAAAGTACTGCCCCAATTGCGAAATTGCTAGCATCAGTAGTTATCTTGAATTTCTTCTGGAAATTTGGATAGTTAGGGTCGTTAGAATTTACCGATTGGTATACGGTCATGGGGTGTGCAATTTTTGCGTAATCTTTTATGAATTTTCTATAAAATTCTGTCATTCTCAGAAAGGATTTTATTTGTTTTGCATTATTCGGTATATTCAGGTTTCGAATAATAGAGACCTTCTCAGGATTTGGTTTTATACCCTATATACATAACCTAAAAACTGAGTCCCTTTCTTAAAAAAGTCGCATTTGTCAACTTTTATTTTAAGCTCAGCTTTGTAAGGCCTTGAATATTTTTCTGCAGGTTACCATATGCTCTTGCTCTTAGACTACACATGTTTTGTTGATATGGTCCATAAGGATCTCATTCATCAATCTCTGAAATGTTGAAGGGAAATTTTTCAGCCCAAAAGGCATTCGAATAACCTGAAGGTGTACAGAATGCCGTTTTCCTTCTACTGGGTTTTCCAGCAAGAGGTGTTATTTTTGTATTCAAAGAAAAATTCCATTTTTTGAGAAAAATGATCGGATGTTTACTTCATAATAAAGAGAAAGGTATGCCGTTAATAATGAAAAACAACATCAGCCAAATGGCCACCACGACCACGCTTACAGAACCATATCCTTTTCATGAAATTTTCCACAACCAAATCGCAAAGTGGCTGCCCTATGTCCTCGATAACCTCACGAATTCTACCTTTGAGGTCTTGAATCGACGCTGGGCTGTTGGCGTAGACCTTGTCTTTCAAGTGGCCCCAAAGGAATAAGTCGCAAGGTGTTAAATCACAAGATCTCGGTGGCCAATTCTGATCACCTCTTCGAGATATAACAAGGTTCGGAAACTTTTCCCGTAAAAGAGCAATGGTTTCGTTGCTTGTGTGGCACGTAGCGCCGTCTTGTTGAAAGTAAACGTTGTCCAGATATACAATACCATCCAACTCCGACCATAAAAAATCATTAATCATCTCTCGATAGCGCAATCCATTTACCGTAACTGTTGATCCAACCTCATTTTCGAAAAAGTAAAGTCCAATGACTCCGCCGGACCATAAACCGCACCAAACAGTCACACGATGAGGATGGAGAGGCTTCTCAACAATTAATCTTGGGTTTTCCGAGCCCCATATGCGACAATTTTGCTTGTTGACGTAGCCACCGAGGTGGAAATGGGCCTCATCAGTCAAGATGATTTTTCGATGGAATTCAGTATCATTTTCATTCATGAAATTTGACCATTTATTTCCGCCTCATGTATCTTCGGATACCTATAAAATTTTGAGTATAAGGGCTTGTCACTAGTTGTGATTATTTCATGAAAAACTTCGTGAGTTGCTGAAAGGGTGTCCTTTTTTAAAGAAGAAGATACTTAAAATCATTAAGCCTTAGAGTTACTTCCTTTTCTTCAGGTATTTGCGCCCTTGAGGCGATATCAAAAAATTTGGCTCATTTTCTGTTTCGACACATTCTTCTTGAATGGTGTCTACTTCCATATATAGGGGTCCATTATCCCGATTAGAATATTCAGTGTCTACACTCACAAGAGAATTTTGGGTTTGACCCAGCCATGCGTCTTTCAGACGTCTTCCGATGTGCAAGCCGACCTTGTTTTGTTTTTTTTTTGGGTGTTAATGTTTCTTTGTTGGTTAGTTAAATTTTGCTTGTTGTTATAGTTGTTCTGATTAGCACTGTATTGATATGTCCGTTGTGAATTTGAGTTTTGATTTTTGTGTTGGTTAGTATTAGTTTGGTATGATGGCTTTTGATTTTGCGTATTTCTCAATCTGTATCGATAGTGAATTACTCGTGGAGTAATGACTGCGGATCAGAAGATTCCAGGTTCGTCTCCTGCACTATGGTCCCAAATTCATATTTTTTTGGCAAAAATTCCAAAAAAATTAAATTGGAAATTGTTAAATGTGTATATATTTTCTTAATGGTAACACTCCAAGCTATAAAGAAAATGTGTTGAAGAAAACTAGGTGGCAACACTGCAACCCAGAGAGGCATTTAAAATTTGCCGTTGAAACAAGTGGGATTAATTCGGATCTAAAGCAATTACACAAAATACTTAAAATTAAGGCGTCAAAAGAAAATAATGAAGTTACTATATTATTGAAATTGAAAGCTGGCGTATTTAGTTTAAAAATTATATTTAACATTTTGTGATTACTTTAGTCTTGCCAGCTTTCTTAAGTGTTGTAATTTTGTAATTCGTAGTGAGCATAACCTATAAATGTCGTGGATCAAAAGTTATATGTAGGACTCAACTTGACTCAAAGTGTAAACGTTTGAGTGTGTAGTTTATGGTGGAATTAATAGCTCGCCAGTATTTTTCGGCAAACTCCTGCAATTGCCACTTTATTTTAGCACAATTTCGATTAGCCATAGTACACATATTTGATCATAACTCTGAATCAGATTTGTGTATGAGACCCATTAACATGTCATTTTAAAGATATTGTTAGTACCTTTAAAATACTATATAATGACATTCACTTTTCTGTACACATGTAGACATTTTATATTATGTCCTGAAATAATTATTTAAATTGCAGTGTCAAGTAGAATATTTGTATGCTTTTGTAATAATGTTCAGAAAAACATTGTTCGTCAAAGCGAAATAAGTTTCATTATTTTAAGCTTTCATAAAATTTTGTTTTTGGTCACACTGCACTAATATAGGGTGATCATTATGTTGGTTATATATTGAGTTTATATGGGAGGTGTTAGTGGGCGTGGTCCGATCGACCCAATTTTATTTTCCATTTTTTAAGTATGTTATTTCTAGCAAATATGCAAAATTACAACATTCTATCTTTATTTTTCGACTTTATGCCATAAAAAATCGATTTCGTACCAGTGTGTCCTCGCAGGATCGCCTTATAATATAAAGGTTTTATATTATAAATAGGGTTTGGGGTTTCCCGGACTATTTTCATTTCCCGGGAAAACGGGAATGGAAAGTTTCATTGCCGGGAATTCCCGGTAAAAAAATATTTTTTTTAGTTATGTCCAATATAATTTAAAATGTCAACATTTAGTAACTGGTGTGTTATTTTAACCTATTAACGCCCACCATACTCGTCCGTGTACACTATTTCAAGGTTTTCGTACTTTTTGATAACTTTTAATATGAGTGTAATTCCTGAATATTAAACTATAGGCCTGTTCGGTTGGGCTTACTAGATTATTTTTTGTATGGAATTTACTACTCTCATAATGTTGCTGCCAGATTTTTCTTGTTGATTAATTTAAGAAAAAAAAAAAAACAATGGATAACAATTTTGCCACCTTATCAAGTCTCTTAATTGTAAGTGATCGAGAAGGACAATATAATATAATAATAATCTAAAAATATTTTTTTATTATTGTGGTAATAATAAAAAAATAGGTTGAAATACTGACATATTACAAATCAGACGAATGTTTTTGTCAAAATATTTTACAGATATTTTTTCATTTCACAAATATTTTACTATAAACTAATCGTCGGAATTAAAGACGTCATAAAATTGGACATTTAAATCATAGTCACAAGTGACTACACTACACTAGATTCAAAATTAAAAAATGATTAAGGAAACAAATAACTCGGAGAATGTTATTACGTAATTAATTTAATTTATACAAAATTTAAAGAAACAAAGTAAAATATTCTAAAATATAAAAGTTATATAATAAAATTAATATTAAATATTAAATATTAAATAAACAATTAATATTTAATAAATAATTAGTTCTTACAAAGGTTTATTTAAAAATACCTTAGGATATATTTCTATTCATATTTGATTTCTCTTGAAAGTTTCCAGGTGAAAAAATTTAAATGTATCCCAATTTTTAACAATTTCTTACTGCTTTCATATGTAAAGTAAATTGTTATTTAAGAAAATTTTCACCTTTTATTTTATCGATTTTTCTAGGAAAACAAGAAATTTAAAGTATAACCAGCACGAGAATTGACATTATGGCAGTCATAGTATTGTCGGTATGATATTTTTGTTTCACAATAAAGATCATGCAAATATAATTACAAAAAGTTTGTATTCCCGCGAATTTGAAATGATATGTTTGTAGTAATAAACAAATACCCATTATTATTGTCAGTAATGTAAATATATGAATTTGAGATATATCTAAAATTTCTAATTTATATAGTAAATGTAAATTAATGCTCAAAATAATCAATAAAATATTTATTTAATATTTTATTGATTAATTAATAATGAAATCGAAAATGTTTTCCCGGGAATTCCCGTCCAAAATTTTCCGGGAATTCCCGGGAAAACGATTCGGGAATTCCCGGACCCCAAACCCTAATTATAAATGAAACTAATGTAAGTTGGTTTCTTTGAGCGTTGCTCGTTTATTCAAGACTCACTTAAGACTGATTTCTTAATATCTAACTTAGAGATTCTATGGTGAAGCGAGCGAGTATTTGGTCTGGGTCAGCAGTGTACCACAAATAATCATTTTAGAACAAAGGACACTTATACCTAACATAAACACAATCACAATCTTGACATTGGAGAGTAAACACATTTGTTGTAAAAACACACTGTTAAAGAATCGGAGTACACTACAGTATGCAAGTACTCGCTACAATATAAAGCTCTTATTTTAGTATACATTGTGATAACTTCATGTAGAGTACTATTTTGGTCTATATTTTTTCAATTAACACATTTACTAGATCTTTGTCGACCCTATTGGGTTCGAATATTTGTGGCTTTAACTCATCGAAAAAATATATCTGGCTTAGGTCGTATTTAGACGTTTCAAAATAGTTAAACAATTTTCTTAAATTACTTACTTTAACATTGCGGCATCTATTAAATATGTCCCCATATGTTAATTTTGGACGGTGGTAGTCCATCAGCTAGATTTTTATTTGTTGTCAAGTTACATCTGGTCCTATCTCCCGGATGTAGTTTCCCGCTGATCCATGGATAATTGTCTCAATTGCTGGTTATTAGGCACAATGCTAATATTTCCACTACGGATGCGGCAAATGCGGTTCCCGAATGGTCTTTATTTACCGAAGTTGTACCAATGTATTTGTTGTTGTATTCGTTGTTGTTGAAGTTGGTTAATTGCAATTTCTTGCCGTCTGACTACTTTATATAGTTCTTTTACTTCTTCGTTTTGCATATTCATATTTAGGCTGTTTGCTATAACTTTATATTCCATATTTAGAAAAAAATCTCCACTGATTTTTCTTTGGAAAGTTTTGTCACTGTGTTTTTGATTTTTTTTTTTGGAAAAAATGTCACTGTTAATACACTTTAGTGTAGCGTTTTTTATTTTTCTTTGGAAAAACTTAACTGTTGATACACTTTGGTGCACTGTTTTTGATATTTCTTCAGAAAATCTTTTCACTGTTGATACAATTTGGTGCACTGTTCTTTAGAAAACTTTTCACTGTATTTCAGTACAATTGGCTTTCTTTTTAGATCCGTTTCTTAGTATCTTTTGAAAATACAACAAAAATAAAACAAGAGGAAAATACACACGAAATGTAAGTCGGTTCATTCACTAATTGCCTAACAAAGTGTGCAACCGTAATTACCCTGGTTGTATAGATATATTTATTTATATTTATCATAACAAACTTAACATAACAAAGTTTTTTATTATATTTGCTTAATATTTTATTGTAAATAGATTGCAAATAAAGAATTGTCTATAAATATTTATGTTTATATATTTATTTTATAAAAATATAACTAAGTAAAGAATTATATTTAATGATTTCTGTTTCCCTTTAATGGTTATAATATTTTTTATCAAATATTTTTTTATTTCTTTCCCTGAAGATACACACCATTCCTCTGCAAAAAGTCATATTCGATAAAATTCAAAATGGCAAAATTTCGCATGCAGTCTTGAAAAGACTTAATTCAAATTTGAAAGTACAGTGAAAGATTTTCGTTTGGGGTTTCACGTGTCTTATTTCTCATATATACGTGTCCTAACCACAGTCTCGGTGATAAGCTTCGTTTTTCTTGCGAATAACTCGTTTCCTTGTGTCTCCAACACAAACATCAAACTTGGATTCGTCACTAAATATAACTGAATTCCACTGTCGTTCAGTCCAGCAGCTCTTTGCTTTTGCCCACATCTGCCTCTTTTTTCTCTGCAAAGCAGTTAGTAAAGGCTTTTCCTTGGCCTAAAATTAGACTTAATTGTTGAAAATCTAGGACATTAAAAATTAATGCAAGAACCAATACCTTGTAGAATCCATAGCCTAACTTTTTTAAATGCTGTCTGGTCCATTCACGTCCTACGGGTGTTCCAATCGCCTGCGACCATTCTGTTGCCAAATTTCTGACCGATTTCTGACTCTCGTTTGTCGCGGAGTAATTTAGGAAATACGACCACGATTGCTTACGCGTGTAGCTACCGTACCATTTTTTTTATAATTTTCAACGATTGATTGAACTGTAGATCTTGCAATTTTTAAATCTTTTGAAATTTTTCCATAACTCACATTTAAATTAAATTTTGAAAATATTAAATCACGAATTTCTGCAACTACTGCAGCTACGTGCCATCATGAACAGTAACTACAAACAAGAAACAAATGATTGAACATATGTTCATTGCCTATTCTTAACTAGCGGTAAAACATTTATTTTGCATGTTTGCTTTGATACTTTTGCGAAATCGACTCTTTTTTCTTCTTCTTAAGCAGTGTATGAATTAATAGTGGTCACTTTTACTTACACCGAAAAAAATATATTTGTAATAAATTTACGATTTCAGAAATAATGCAGATTTTTATTTTGTTTCCTCATCATAACATAATGAAGTATTAAATTACCTTCGCTAATGTACAAATTAAAACTAAATCATTGATAAAGAAAATGTAAAAAAATATGTATTTAAATCGCATATAAGAAAAAAGGCCTACTGTACGAATTAATAGTGGTTAGGGCTCGTATAAGTTCACACTTTCAAGACTATGTTCGAAATGTTCTAAAGTTCAGGACAAGTATATATAAATGCAGGTATATACAACTATTCGTGGTACAGGTATATGCAACTGCAATGGCTCCTATTGGTCCAATCTAGTTGTAGGGGTCCCTATTTGTCTTAATTAGTTCCAAAGCTCCTTACTGTCCCATTCGTTAGAGAACCTACCAACACCGTCGGTTACCAAGC
The DNA here is from genome assembly GCA_947397865.1 of Polietes domitor. Lineage (NCBI taxonomy): Eukaryota > Metazoa > Arthropoda > Insecta > Diptera > Muscidae > Polietes > Polietes domitor. The sequence continues at coordinate 152,392,544 of OX377620.1, read as the reverse complement.
GCCTCTACTGGTCCATAGTAAATTTCATTTGGCATGTTTTATTACAAAGACGCGGATTTCCGGCGTAGAATTAAAAAAATGGCTTCGATCGTAGAAAATTGGTAACTAATTACACCTGAAACAATTAATTTTGTTAGGTTAACGTTTTTACAACATATGTACTCGCGTTTCTTAGAATAATAATATTGCACAATTATTTAATACACATACATTTTTACTTTGTTTTACAGGACTTTTAAGCTGTTCCGTTCCCATTTATTTAAAAGCGGATATTCTGATCACCTTATCAGCTTTGGCGAGATCTAAAGAAACTGCTATTCCACTGTGGAATAATTTGGAGGCTTCGCAAATAATAAAGACACTACCTACGAATATGACATACGGTAAGTTATTTAAAATTTATTTTTAAAAAATTCGTCGTTCGTAAGCTGAAAAATATCGACCAATAGTTTTATTTATGAAAAATCAAAACAAAAATATAACATAAAATAAAGCAAACCCAAAGAGTGGCTTCAAACACAAAACAATCAAACACAATGAATAATATTACAATGCTTTCTGATGCTTGTATGGACATTTTCCCAAAATGGTTCTCCAAAAAAGTAAAACTACACCATGCTAACAGCTTTCATCTTTATGTTTTTCCTTAATTGTTCTGTTTTATTTTCATTAAAAGTTGAAGTGTTATAATGAAAAATCTGAGAGATAACCCTCATATTTCACAATTGTACGAACAATAATTATCCTTTGACCTTATTTACACGTGTGTATATTAGAGTGGCCCAACAATTTAAAGTTGAATTCTAAATGTTTGGAATGGATTTGTCATTTCGATCTTAAAATATCAGAAACGAAACATAATATATAGTATATAATATTTATTATATAATCCTTTGTATACATTTTTTTGGATTTATTCATATGCACCTGAGTGTATATTGTATAGTATGCACACTTTTGTACATTACGGTACATAATTGTTGTACATACAGTACATGCCAAATTTCAAGTAGAACGAACAAATTACCAAGTGCCCTATATCCATTCAACATAGTCATTTGGTTTCCATTGACGACTGAACTCAATACACAAGTGGAATATGTGTAACACGATCCTTCCATTGCACTATGGTCCCAAATCCATATTTTTTGGCAGAAATTCAAAAAAATTAAATTGGAAATTTTTTAAATGTGTATATATTTTCTTAATGGAAACACTCCAAGCTATCAAGAAAATGTATTGGAGAAAACTAGGTGGCAACATCGCAAGGCTGAGAGGCATTTAAAGTTTACCGTCGAAACAAGTGGGATTAATTCGGATCTAAAGCAGTTGTACAAAATACTTAAAATTAAGGCGTAAAAAGAAAAAAATGAAGTGCCTATATTATTGAATTTGAAGGTCGGCGTAAGTAGTTAAAAATTATATTAAACATTTTGTGATAACTTTAAAATTGTACATAACGTCATTCACTTTTTTGTACATGTTTGCGTAGCAAGGATGAAAATAAATAAAAATACGAAAATATTTTCAAATAAAACTCGATTTATTGTCGTAAACAATATTACCTTTTGTACACAAGTTTGTGAGGGTGTTGTCTGGACGAAATCCAATGAACAAGAGATTTACAAAATAACGAGTAAACTAGAGCAAAGCTTAGATGGAGAAAGGCGGCTCTCAGTGCATTCGCTACTCGTTAGAAGGTGTTACTACTCTTTTTGTGCGTAATATCACAAAGTCGTATGAAGAAAGTAGTAGACAAAATCTAACGTAGGGGAATAAATAAAGGAATGCATTTGACCGTAGGCCGCACACCAAGAAAAGGTGGAAGTTGAGAATGACAACATTTGTAATTAAACATTGCCGCCCGCCTTGCAACATCCCGCTATGTTGTAAAGAAAGTTAAACAATTTCAATCAAACCCTAATGTAATATAAATATGTATATACACTTATTGATAAGGCAAATAAAAGGGGTAGTTGTCAGTTTTATGAGCATTTATTTTCGATTTAATTTTTCTTACATACTAATTTTTCTTACATACCCATATTCGCAGTACCACAGCTCGTAGAGACCATAAGTACTACTGACCACACCATAGACGTCGACTATTCGAGCCCGGAACGTTAGACGCCGTGACATCAGCAGGAGCTGAATCAACCCCCGGCGGCGGGACAACTGAGAGCGCCGGTACGACACCCTGAAAGGGCGCGACGACTGGGGTTATCCCGACATCAGGGGCCTGCTCGACAGCTGGAACCGACTCATTCGGAGCCGTTACCACGTCTAACTGAACTTTGGCGGAGCCTTTTTCCTCGTCAGACATGGGGACGTCATCCTCGGAGTCAGGGAGGGACACAAATAGCGATCGGATGCTTTCCATTGTTCTACGAAAATAGAAATGGCGCGATAGTATAACGAAAACGCTTTAAATTACTGGGTCAAAGTGACCAGCTTTACTATAGGTCGTCTTACAACACCGTTTCCCGTTCGAATATCCGCGACTCTAACACGACCGTCGATACCCGGATGGACGTTATTTACCCGACCTAATTTCCACGAAGTGGGAGGCAGTTGTTCGTCTCGAATAACAACTAAATCACCTATTTGAATATCGCGCCGCGGAAATTTCCATTTATATCTTTTATATAAGCTCTTCGGATACTCGTCTTTCCACCGTAGGCAGAATTGCTGATTTAAAGCTTTAAATTTTCTGTATCGATTCACAACGTGTAATGTCGCATCTTCTATAGCCGACTCCGGTGGAGTCATATTAAAATAGAATAAATCTAACTGAGCATCCCAACGAATACCCAATGGCTTAGAACTACTAGCTTTCACGAAAGTGAGAAGCTTCGCATCGACTATATGTTCCGTAGCAAAACATTCTAAATTAATCCGGTCATTCGACGTCCATTTCCTCAATTCGAATTTCGCAGAAGACAAAGCTAAAATTAATTGATCACGAGAGGTCAATGAAGTCTCCAGATCATGATAACCCGTTAAAACGTCGTCAACGTACATGCACTTTCGTAGAATGTGTGCAGCATGAGGAAATTCGTCTTCAGAGTCATCGGCCAGTTGTAATAACGTCCGTATGGCTAGATATGGAGCACAGTTAACTCAAAGGTTACCGTCTGCAGCTCATAATCTTGAACAATCTTTTGAGGAGAATCCCTAAAGAGTATTCTCTGCAGAGGAGTATGGGCCGAATCGACTCTAATCTGGCGGTACATCTGAGTAATATCGCAGTTGAAAACGAATCTAAATAGTCTCCACCTCAGAATGAGGAGAACTAGATCTAATTGTAAAGTCGGACCTATATGAAGAATATCGTTAACTCTTCCCATTTGATGTTTTATTTGAGGCGTTAAAAACCACTCGAAGTTTGGTAGTCTTTTTATCCGGGTTAATTACCGGATGATGAGGCAAGTAACATACTGTGAGGGTTGCTGAAGAAGGGGCTGAAACTGGCCTCATATGGTTCAAGTCCAAATATTCCCTTACCACCCCGTCATAAACTGTCTTGATATGTGGTTTTCTCAGGAGAGAGGCCTCGTTGCGCAGAAATTGTCGTAAACAATTTCCCTTTGATTGTCCTAAGTCCAGTTGTCCGCAGAATTCAGATTTAATGGGAAGTGTAACAATATATCTCCCCTCCGAATCTCTACGTGTCGTCAGTTTATAATTGTCTTCACAAAATTTGTCCGAAGGAGAAAACATAGACCTTCTCCTCAAGTTCCCAAAATCGAAGAAGATTCTTGTTAAGATTATCTTCTTCGGCGAACTCAATGGAGGTCGAAAAAACTCGAATGTAAGAAGAGAAAACGGGACCAGTAATGATCCAGCCAAAGACTGTGTTTGCGCGATCAATGAACCTAATACGTTTTGAAGAGTTCCTTCCAAGAGAATTCTCGGATAAAGATCTGCTCCCAGTAAAAGGTCCACAGGTCGACAATCAAAAAGATGCGTATTGGCCAAACGAATATTTGGCAAACGAGAAGTCACATCTGATTTCGTTGAAAAAGATGGCAAGTTGCCCGAAATATGCGGAAGAACTAAGGCATTAGTTTCCATCAACAGCGCCGTATCCAAAATAGACCCTATACACAACGAACATATTTTGCGAGAAGTAGCCGAGAATGACTGATTTACACCCGATATTCTAGACTGAGTGGAACTGGCCAGAATGTTGAGGCGATTTTGCAACCGTTCCGTAATGAACGAAGCCTCTGACGCCGGGTCGATAAGAGCCCGAGCTGGGTACGAAGTACCTTGGTGTACGATATTTACCATCGCTGTCCCTAATAACACAGTTCTATCCTGCGAAGCATGATATACCTGTCTATTTATAGCACCAGATGAACCTCCAGCAGAAGTTGACGACGAAGGATTCACAAATGGAGGATTAGTATGCTGGGTGATCGGAACCAAACTCCCAGCAGGATTCGCTACAACAGCCGAACGCCAAGAACTCGACGTATCGCGATGCAAAAGAGTATGATGTCTCTTCTCGCATTTTCCACATTTGTGAATACTTCCACACTTCCTAGCTTCGTGGCCACGCATCAAGCAATTTACACAGCAGTGATGACGTTTGACGGTGTCAAACCGGTAGGAGACCGAAAGGCCCCTAAATCGTGGACAATCACGAAGTTGATGAAATTGTCGAGGACAGAGAATACACAGTTTGTTCTGATGAGAACGAGAAGATCCTGATGAGCCTGCATTTGTAAAATGCGCACCCACCTTCCTACCATCGGACTTCTTCGTGGAATCGATACCCTTTATGTCACGAAGACATGTCAGAGTTTGTATTCTTTCCGTAAGAAAGAGATCCAAATCTTTCCACTAAGACAAAGCCGACTTATTCTTCACACTCTGTTCTCATAACGTTACACTACTTTTGGGCAATCGCTGAATACACAAAAAAACTACTATAGGATCCCAACTATCCGTGGCTACGTCATAAATGGACATTGCAGAAATACATCCATTTATTCCGCGTTGCAAATTTTTCAAACCTAAGCTACTTTCGCTATCCAGGATCGGAAGATCAAAAAGCATCTTGAGCTGGTTGTTCACCAAGATGCGAGTGTTATCATACACATCTTTCAAGGCTTTCCAGGCTAGTATAAAACTGCGATGGGTGAGTGGAAATTTGGATACAATTTCGCGAGCCTCACCGCTCGTTTTCCTAATTAAATGGCATAGCCGTTCAATGTCACTTAAGCGGGAGTTATTAATGTATACCGCTGAAAACAGATCCCTAAATGTAGGCCATGAGAGGAAATCGCCATGGAAAACGTCAGTATCGTCATGGCGGCAGCGAAAGGCCGTGAGCCATACTGTTGCTGCCCCCACATTGCTCCTGCTGCTCCCTTATAGATTCTGATCGATCAGAAGGAGAATCCAAGTGATGTATCGAATTTGTATCCGTGGAAGTACGGGGCGGAGTCGGAGGAGATGACTTCAGCGGAGCTCGAAGTTCATCCAATTTCCTATTAATAGCAGCGAGGACACGTACAAATGCCCTATACGCTACATCATATTTGCTGTCAGCAGAATCTATGTCCTCCTTCTCCGCATCCTGAGCAGTTTGGAGATGACTAAGACACTTATCGTACCTGTCCTTAACATTACTCCATAATGTTCTCGCTTCTGAACCCTGTATTTCAAGGGAATATATGTCGAGGTCTTCATCCCGTAGGGTACTGAAGTTCGCATCAAATTTTACTAAAGCATCAGTTGCTCTGATAAAGAAGTCGAGTGGAGTGAGAGGCATATTGAACCAAGCGAGAATTAAGTAAAACCCAAAAAAGTAAAAACTTTGCTAAATGTATTAAAAAATACCAGGAAAATACACGTAAGTGCCAAATAAATGAAAACTATTCAAAGTTATCCAAAAAATATTTCAGAAAGAAATCCAAAAACATTCACAGTGTCCCGAAAAATACCCTGATTATTTTGAAAAAGCACGAAAATGCTAAATGAATGAAAAAAGTCCAGCAATAAGGTAGAACGAAACCCCAAAAATAGTCCAATGTATCGGAAAATACACTGAATTTTCAAAGCTGAGCTCGAAATCTCCGCAAAATGTTTCGAAAAATACACGAACTTTGGCCAAATTGCTATTAAATTGAACCAAAAGTTTAATTAAAAATTATTAAACCTCACAGATTTTTTTCCCAGTGTATCGAAAAATACACGAACTTTTATTTAGAAGCACGAAAATGCCCCAAAATATTTCTCTGTAAAAGAAAGTCAATGGAAAAATCGAGAAAAAAATATAAATTCTTATGTATGTTCACTTGACCTAGAGTAGGGTGCACGGACTGTATGATGCACGCAATAAATGTACGCTCGTATCAAGCAAAAAGCAAAAACAAAAAATCAAAAATAAACCGAAAACCGAAATTTTTTTAAAATATTTTTCTGACAGTGTAGAAGACCGACTGTTGTAGGGTACACGGTGTCGCGAAACCAAAATTTTTACTATATCCGGATAGTCCAACAATAATACTACCCGAGATACGAAACGAAAAAAATTCGATAAAAAATTTCAAATGTCAACAAGAACGACCCACGCTAATAAATTTCAAATCTCTCCGAGAACGACCCGCGCTAATAAATAAGAGAAAATATATGTATGGCTGTGTGTGTATTGACGTACGTATGTACTCTTTCATACGCTGCCCGTTGGGTATGATGATGTTGTTTTGCAACTTCGAGCCGTATGGTAAGCAAATGTATGTTGTTGTTGTTTTGTTTATTCTTCTTTTTGCCGAGAGTAATGCAATTACTCGTTTGCACACATATGTTTTGTTGTTGCAAAAAAACCACCACCGATCAACGTTGAAAACCCAGCATTTATCTGTTTCAATAATTATTTACAGCACACTTTTCTCTTATTTCACTCACTGATAAATATTTTGAATATGCGTAGGCAATATTTTAATATTTATCTTTATTTTCGCGTAACGAAAATATGTTCTAATGTACGGATGTATGTCCGTCCGTCTGGATGTATGAGAATCACACAAAGACACAAACCGACGCGGTACCGATGTTGTAAAACGACCGTTTTATTATTATTTGTTCGGAAATATATTTCTTTATAAACAAACAAAACGCGATATGCTCACTTTTAAATAAAACTGACAATACGCACCTTTTGTTAATAATATATATTATAAAGATGGGCGAAAGAAGATGGCTGATTTATGTGGGTGTTGTTGTTGCTGACGGAGTCAGATTTGCCTTTTGAAGAAAAATATTAAAAACCAATTAATTGCTGGAAGCAAGTATGCGGTTCGAAGGACCAATGTTTGCGTAGCAAGGATGAAAATAAATAAAAATACGAAAATTTAATATTTTCAAATTAAAACTCGATTTATTGTCGTAAACAATATTACCTTTTGTACAAAAGTTTATGAGGGTGTTGTCTGGACGAAATCCAATGAACAAGAGATTTACAAGATAACGAGTAAACTAGAGCAAAGCTTAGATGGAGAAAGGCGGCTCTCAGTGCATTCGCTACTCGTTAGAAAGTGTTACTACTCTTTTTGTGCGTAATATCACAAAGTCGTATGAAGAAAGTAGTAGACAAAATCTAACGTAGGTGAATAAATAAAGGAATGCCATTTGACCGTAGGCCGCACACCAAGAAAAGGTGGAAGTTGAGAATGACAACATTTGTAATTAAACAGTACACATGTAGACATTTTATATTATTTCCTGAAATAATTACTTAAATTGCAGTGTCAAGTAGAATATTTGTATGCTATATTTTGCATTTGTAATAATGTTCAGAAAAACATTGTTCGTCAAAGCGAAATAAGTTTAATTATTTTAAGCATTCATAAAATACTGTTTTTGGTCACCCTGTACTAATAGAGGGTGATAATTATGTTGGTTATATATTGAGTTTATATGGGAGGTGGTAGTGGGCGTGGTCCGATCGGCCCAATTTTTTTTTCATTTTTTAAGTATGTTATGTCTAGCAAGTGTGCAAAATTTCGAGATTGTATCTTTATTTTTCGAATTTATACCATAAAAAATGGATTTGGGACCAGTGTGCATTGGTAAGGCTATGTGCTTATGTAAATATATTTCGATATTCGATCATAATGCATAAATAACTCTGTGACATTTTCTTTGTCTTTACTGCGCGCCGACACCTTTAGTACATTGGATTATTAGAGTATACCAGTCAATCCGAGTGTTGTGACGCTGAAGTGTATGAATGGATAAGAAAGAGATTAATAGTTACAAGTTAGATTGTAAGCTAGAGTAAGAAACAAATAATTATAAGAAAAATCAGAACCCTGTATAAATACGCTCGACTTCAACTCAGAGGTCAAAGAGTGGTTCTTGGCAAAGAACATGTAGTATACTCAAAATAAACTAAAGCGCCAGAGAACCAATCAGGGACTTCAAGTAGTGAAAACTTATAGCGCGGATCTTAGAGTTCCCTTTTTGGTTTTCTATTTCAATTTATACAGGATCATCACAATATAAATACCTCATGAAAATCCAGTTATAGAGGATGATGAAAAAAGTGATACAACTTCAAATAATATAAGAATAAAATTTTTCGATTTTAACTGGGATATTCCATTCTGCATCTATATTTTATAAAATGCAAATTTATTTACAAATGGCATGGTGACATTTATTACTTGGTTGCACTATTTTTATGAAAGAAATGCTGAGTTGCAGCTTTTTGGGACAAACAGAAACAGGGATTAACATAGTAATTTATGTTTCATGAATTCGTGTAGTAAATAAGAAAAAAACATAGCAAAAACAAAAACTAGATGAAATATACAAAATAATTAATAACAGATAATTTTGTATGGTAAATTATTATAAAAGTAAAGACTTACTTTTTATAGAATTTTAGTAGGTTTATATTTCTCGATTTAGGTTGTGCAAGCTATCAAATTCCTTCATTCCGTCGTATATGACATTCTTGTTTCCAAAGTCATCAAGTTAAACTAAGTATGTACCAATATATGGCTTCATTCCATAGTATGCTAAGTATAACAAGTAAGTTCTGCCGGGCCGAATCATATATACCCTCCACCACGGAGTGCATTTCACAGTATTACCGGCAGATAAGTGACTGTCGACTTTATATTGAAGTGCAGAACCATATTAACAAAATTCTGATATTTTTATGTACATTACTATATTTGTTTACTATTTCAAACTATAAGGTATACTTATGCGCCCCGTTTTAAATAAATTCCATTCCATATAATACTGCAATTGTAATCAAAAAGTGAACATGAGGCAGCAATCTCCAAAAATTACCCTTAATATTAGGTGTATTGTCAGGCGTCATTAGAGAGAAACATTTTTCCGATCTGCAATTTCTTGGTCAGCCACAGACAAAGTGACTGAAAAGTAAAAATTTCAATGATTCGTTATGTTTCCGTTCCACATTGGAATGGACACATGTAATTTCATGGTTCTAGATACATCCTAAAAGAAAGAATTTGGAGAAATACTCATATTTTGCGTGTTTACGAAGACAGGCGGTATAAACACTGAATTTCATGATTCTAGCTGCAGCCGTTTGCTTGATACCAATTTTTTCCCGTTCTATTCCTAAAGGTACGAATTTCGAAATATATCTATATTTTGCGCATCTACACAGTCAGAGCAATTCACTATTCTAACTGTGGTTGCGGGTAATATAGCGTTTACCGTACCTCAAAGTAGTACGGGCTTTGAGTTTTACAGTGGTCCAAAATTGGTGATCTTTGAGATTTTTGTGAAGGGATGATATCATAACATTGGAACGCGTCTTCATTGACTTGGTATCATCTGAAATGTTTTCATCTCCTCTTTCTCAATCTTTGTGAATAAGACAAATACTACTTTGAGCTACGGTAAACGCTATATTACCAACAATCACTATTAGAATGTACCATTAGCTTACTATAGGATGAATCTGCAGTTAAAAAGAAGCACTTAGCTTTTTATCAAAACAAACAAAGTCATTATAAAAATCATTTTGCCATATCTCCAAATATCGCGAAAATTAAATTTGTCTAAATATAGAAAATTTTCGACTTAGAAAAAATCATGGTTTCACAACTTTTTACCCTACTATACTTTATTAGCAACGAATGAGTTGTTTTGTCCAATTTTTCATCCAATCTGCACGATACTTTAAAAGAAGGTATATCTGGACGTACTCAAACAGTAATAAAACGGATTTCGGAAAATTATGTGTTGGGACTTTTTTATATTATTTTTTAATTATTGATCATCATAACATTCGAAGACGAGCTAGCCATGTCCGCCCGTCTATTGACGCACACTAGCATCTAAAAGAAAAGAGCTGGAAATCCAACATTTGTCAATAATACGTCTAATAGTTGGCCGAACTTTTTTGTTTTTTATTTCGGTCTGTAATCAGTAATTTATTTACATTTATTTTTATATTTATTTTGTGTTTATTTCAGATACTTGCAGTTTAGAAATGGAAATCGAACAGAATGAATGCAGATTGGAACAATATCCCCTTACTAATAGTATACTTGATTTATTGTATTCATTGGTGACTACAGTGATTCCTAAGAATTTGGGAGGAGGGCCTAGAAAACCGGGACTGGATCCCTATTTAAAATTTGTCATCAATGGAGTTTTTTTAAAATTCTATAACAGGTAGTTATAAAATATGAATATAGATTAAAAAATGTTTTTTGTATTTAGTGAGTAATTGCAATGAATAACACATTGAATTAATGTGTTATGAGTCTAAAGTTGCGACGGATCATGTTGGCCCTTAATTGTTAATGCGAAAGATTATCACTTAAGTTTTAAGGTTATATTGTATTTTGAAAACGTCGTCACACCATCACGCTTAGTGCTGATTATGCCAGCACGTTATTATTATTATTATTTAATTGCTGCAAATAGTTTCTAAAAACTAACAAGCAATTTACTTCTTATACTTAGTATGTACATTTTGTTCTAATATGTGTGATATAAATATGAACCAGCGTAATTGAATTTTGCATGGTCTAAAGACTTTCATGTGTGTGAAGATAAATTCGAATTTAACTAGCAAAGACACAAACCACTTCTTTCCCAGCGCGCTGTTATGGATTTAACAGAGCTATGTTAAATTGTTAACAGAGGCAATAAATTAATATAAACGCTATATTTGACCCGATCTGACAAAGAACTATAGCTGAAAATAATAAAATAAATATAACATATAATCAAATTACTACATTTAAGCGCGATAATAAAATTAACCACTATATAAGGCATATTCCTACACAAAACAAATTCAGTTTTCTGGTTCGGATTATCGTCCACTGTGGCCAAACGGAGGAGGGTGCGTCCACCCAGGAGTAGCTCTTGCGGAGCACATTCCAAATGCGATAATAAAATTAACCACTACATAAGGCATATTCGTACACAAAACAAATTCAGTTGTCTGGTTCGGATTTTCGTCCACTGTGGCCAAACGGAGGAGGGTGCGTCCACTTTGTGGGTACCCAGGAGTAGCTCTTGCGGAGCACATTCCACATACCCAGAATCAATTTTGAAAAATGTATAATTGGCCTTTTAAGTTAAATTCGTTTTTTTATTTTGGCCCACTGTGGCCAAACGGAGGGTGCGTCCACGTTGTGGGTACTCAGCTCTAGGGGAGCACATTGCAAATATATACTTACTTATTTCGTTGTTAACTAATTCAATCTTGCAGCTAAAGTAACAAAACAAAATAATATGTATAGTTCTTATTTTACCAACAGAAAAGAAAGTCAACAGGGGAATTTACGATCCGATGTAATTGGTCATGTATGTTACATTTTTGATAAATTTGATATTTTATGTACAAAAAGAGATTATATTCTTTTTGAAATACAATAATGTGCCAGAAATACGATGGTGAAACCCTTTTGTATTGAAAATTTATCAAAATTATTATTGTATTTTGTGTTTTATAATATAAAGACTTGAAAATTTATCAAAATTATCACAAATATATCAGATCGTGAACTTCGCTAATTTTAATTCAGTTTCTTGCTTATATTTGTTAGACAAATTAAAATTCATTTCGTATTTGCATGAAAATAATAAAATAATTCATTTATACACGTATACGTACATATTTACGTACTTATACACTTTAGAAAAGGATTAAAATTGGGTATTAAATTGTCATGTTTTAAAAACAATGAGGTTATACATATGAAATTGTCAATGCTCTGAATTCACTTCAATCTTTTTAATAAAAATAAAATTTCATTCGTATTTAATTTTTTATAATAAAATTTAATTTGTTGTAAATATCCATTGGATAATATAGTAATCAAATCTATACATAAAATTGAATATTTTAATTTTGAGTTTTACTCATAAGGTTTTAATTAACAAACCGAATTTCATGTTTCTAGCTGTTGTCGTTTGGTTGGTACCATTTTATCGATTTTTAACCCCCTAAAAGTGTAAATTTTACAAAAAAACTTTCACTATATGGGAATGTATGCACCAAATTTAAATTTTTGGCATAAGTTAAAAAATGTTCAGTCCTTGTTAGGGAAAAAATTCTCGCTTTTGTCCCGATTTCGCCCACCTTCAATCCCAACCGATCTGCAACCATTTGACACAATTGTAGCTCATTTGTGCGCAGGTTAGCGTGATTTCAAGACGGACATGGCTAGATAGTCTTAGAATTTTACTACGACCCAGAATATATATACTTTGTGGGATCTCCGTTGATTTTTTCAAGGTGTTGCAAATGGAATGATAAAGTGATAAATACGCTAAAAGTACCGAGTACTCAATTCAAAAGTATTAGTAGTATCGAGTAGTCAAAAGTAGCCATATTTTACAACACTACTGATTTCTGTTTTTCTTTCAGTTACAGTTATATATTCGCTTGCCACTGCAATGACTGTACACACAATCACATATTCACATACGTACATACATACATTGAAATGTTGCAAAAAATCATAGAGCATAATATTCGCTCATTAATAATAGGCCTGTTCGACTGGGCTTGCTAGCTTACAATTAAGAGACTTGATAAGGTGGCAACATTTTTGTGCATTGGTTTTATTTAAATAAATCAGAAATAAAAATTTGGCACCACCTTACTCGGTAACCAAGAGAGTAGTAAACTACTTTCTTCTTAAGCAAGTAAATTCCATACAAATATTAAGCTAGTAAGCCCAATCGAACAGGCCTAATATGTATATGAGATAATTTTAAATATGTTCTCTGTCCGGACGAGTGAGTGTCGAAAGACAATCAAAGAGTAAAGACTTATATTTCCAAAATGAGAGGACAAATGGTAACTTCGACTAAAATTAGAATTTTAGTAAAAATTTAAAAATATCTTTGGTATATCTCAATTTTTGGCCTTGACAAAACAGTTTTCGACTCGACTCTTGGCAAACTAAAATAAAACTTGACAATCTCTGAATCAAGTCCGACTGGCAACCCTACTTGCAATCAGAGAGCTTATACCTAACATACCGAGAGAGGAAATTTCTCCCTTAAGCGCTGTTCTCTAAGATTTATTGTACAACTTGGAAAGAAATAATGACAAAAATTTAACAAAGTTAGCATTTTTCAACGGAAAAATAAATTTTATCTGTAACATAAGGCTTAGATCTACTAAATAATACAATATTTTTATCTCAAAAGACTTTCGGGCTATATTTAGCGTGTTTTGAGTTGTACGAAACCCGAAAAAAATATTTTTAGCCTTAAACTAAAACGCGTAAATTTAGCCCTTTTCATTTTTTGTTTTAGCACTTTTAACTCTCTTCATGAGCAAAGAGGAACGACAAATTTATATAGTTATGTATTTAGTCGAGTCGAGTCGAGTCGAGTCTTAGTATTAAATCTTTTTTACTTTTCCAAATGCAGGAGATGTAAAAACATTTGTAAAAACATACTCCTGGGTACCCACAAAGTGGACGCACCCTACTCCGTTTGGCCGCAGTGGGCCAAAATAAAAAACCGAATTTAACTTAAAAGGAAAAATATACATTTTCTAAATTCATTCGGGGTTATATATTTGGAATGTGCTCCGCAAGAGCTACTCCTGGGTACCCATAAAGTGGACGCACCCTCCTCCGTTTGGCCACAGTGGGCCAAAATAAAAAAAACGAATTTAACTTAAAAGGCCAAATATATTTTTTTCTAAATTGATTCTGGGTATGTGGGTTATATATTTGGAATGTGCTCCCCAAGAGCTACTCCTGGGTACCACAAAGTGGACGCACCCTCCTCCGTTTGGCCACAGTGTGCCAAAATGAAAAAACCGAATTTAACTTAAAAGGTCAAATATACATTTTTCTAAATTGATTCTGGGTATGTGGGTTATATATTTTTGAATGTGCTCCGCAAGAGCTACTCCTGGGTACCCACAAAGTGGATGCACCCTCCTCCGTTTGGTCACAGTGGACTAAAATCCGAACCAGAAAACCGAATTTGTTTTGTGTAAGAATGTGCCTTATGTAGTGGTTAATTTTATTATCGCACTTAAATGTAGTAATTTCATTATATGTTATGTTTATTTTATTATTTTCAGCCATAGTTCTTTATCAGATCGGGTCAAATATCGCGTTTATATTAATTTATTGCCTCTGTTAACAATTTAACATAGCTCTGTTAACTCCATAACAGTGTACTGGAAAAATAAGTGGTTTGTGTCTTTGCTAGTTAAATTCGAATTTGTCTTCACACACATAAGGCTTCCTTCGTTCAAGTCTATGCTATATACCATTGTGGTTAGCAGGGAATGATGCGTCCGTGTCGACAATAATATTCGAGGTCTAACTGCCATTTTGAGATCCTACTCCTAATGCAGCAGTGCCCTGTGTCTGAGGACGGTTACTATCCTTGCTGTTTTTTAGTTCACGATGGACATTTTTGCAGAATACACTTATCCTTATCTTATCCTTAGTCCACTTGGTCTGAGTTTATTATTAAAATGGGTCAAATATTTTTTAAGTTATTGTTTGAAATAATTCTTATTATCAGAATTATATTGTGCAGTTTTATGAGGATCATAAACAAGGCAGAAATTCGAACACTGGTAGGTATTTACACAGGGCACTGCTGCATTAGGAGTAGGATCTCAAAATATCAGTTAGACCTCGAATATTCACTTATTCCAAAAATTTTCATTTTAATGAAATGTCATGTTGTATGTCTCGGCGGACCAAAGACATTTAATTTCTTTTTCTTATTCTATCCATCCCTGCAAGCAACTGGAAGATTTTCGATTTTTTTATCAAATTTAATTAATTAAATTTTTTCAAAATTGTTATCAAAATAAATTAATTATTTTTTTTTCAATTTTGTTATCAAAATAAATTAATTAATTGTTTTCAAAATTGTTATCAAAATAAGTAAATTAATTAAATTGTTTCGCGTTTTTTATTTTCAGTTTTTCCAATTCATCCACAACTTTTATTTTTTTTATAATTTTTGAACACTTAGAAAATTTAAAATTTAGAAAGAAAAAAAACGGCGACGACAAAAATCAGTGTCGCGTCAACACAATATCAACGTCATATAACTTTTGTTGTCAAATATGCGTGGACGACGATCGATAAATCTCAATATTGACAACGCGAATACCAATTTACAATCGTCAACTCATGACGGCGCCATTTTGTGTCGACGACTACTGGAATAAGGGCGATTGTCGATTATGTGAGGATGAAGACAAGGTAGAATCAATCGAACACATAATCTGCAGATGTTCTGCGCTATGTGTACGCAGAAATAAATACCTAAGTAGTTATTTTTTTCACTGAAACAACACTCAGGGAATGTCCCCTATGAATGCAGCGCATTGCGTTGTATTGGAAGGAGGAAAGAGGGAGTAGTGTTTGTTGACTTTTGTTTTAAACTTCTGAATATCATAATTAGCTGGGAAGATATCTGCCGGAAGTCAATTCCACATACGGATAGTGCGGGCGAAGAACGAATTCATTCTATAATGTGTGGTGCGGTCGGTTGTCCAATTGATAACAAATGGGTGAGAATTCCTGGAAAGTCGCGTATCTCTACCGAACGTTCTCACGGGCGGTATAAGATCACGAATATCCGCAGAACAAACACCATGAAAGTAACGATAGAACAAGCACACACAACCCACATTACGACGATGTTCAAGGGAAACAATAAAATTGGATATCATACCTTCACCTATCAACACCATCGGCGTCCTCTGGACACGGTCAAGTAGCTCCAGTGATGAAGCTGGAGCACCCGATCGTATATGGGAGTTGTATTCCATCTTTGGTCTGATGTAGGTAGTGTAGATATTGAGAAGATCAGGGGGAGTGACATATTTCTTACACCGGTTTAAGAAGCCTAGACACTTAAATGCTTCTTTCGACACTTCAAATACATGTTTTGTCCAACGAACATCGCATTGTATTTTCATGCCTAGAACATCAAGAGTATCTGATTGCTCAATATCTACACCGTTCATTAAAATCGACGTCACCGTTGGATCAGCGAATCGCATGTGAGACAACAAGGAGCACTGGGTCTTACGTGCATTAAAATTAGGGTTTGCATCCCGGGATTTCCCGCTGGAATTCGGTAGACATTTTTACATATTTCTTCGTTTATTTTTACTTACCATCATTTCCACAATAAAAATGTTGTACAATAATTTACCTCATATCGATTTTAATTTGGTATGTCAAATATAGCAGTTCGATGACAAATACGTTCGGATATACACCCAAAATTCATTTTTCCGGGGTTTGCCTGTCAAACTCCATATGAAAAATTTAAAAACCCAGAAAAAGTCAATTGTGGGCGTGTATGGAACGCCCAAAATAAATGAGGTCTGTTGTTTGAAAATATTCTAAACAAAACGCAAATAACAATATTGTATTAAAAAAGTCAAGATAGCTGTCTAAAAAAGAATTTATAGTTTCCAAAGCGACAGGACAAAGAACAGACAACTTAAACATGTTATTTAATGCTCTATTGACTACATCTGTTGAATGTGAACGATCGTTCTCCGATGCGTCCACATTTTCCAATAAAATAAGAAATATCTGATGACGTCATAAATGCATTGTCTGCTCTTAAATTTCACTTTCAAATTTTGACTTTAATTAATTTTAAAACTTGAAAATATGTTTGAGTTTAATTCTGTAACAGGTTCGTTGTGAAATACATTTTTATTTTACGGAACTGGGAAACTCTCCTGGCTCAAGACCATCTATATTTAAAATTTATTTACAAATGGCATGGTAACATTTATTACTTGGCGGCATACTACCACTATCATGATTTACACCCTGTGAAAGGATTTCGCCTCTTTAAGTAGTGGTTTTCACAAACGAATGAGAAGCACATCTCACTTGCCGAATATCCGTTCAAAAAATAGCACACATCCCACCTTAATAAAATGTAAATGTTTCATTGGAAAAAATAAGCTTAACTTATGGTAAACGATATATTGACGATTTCCCGCGCTGTCCGGGGATCCCGGTAAATTGAAAAAATAATTCCCGTTTCCCGGGAAATAAAATGTACGGGAAAATGCACACCCTAATTAAAATCTACTTTTAAAAACTACTTGAACCACTTGTTCGAAAAAGTATCTGAGGCATGGAACTAGATACATTTTCGATCACTGGGAGTGGTTGATTACTTTCCGGCAAGGTTGAATTCCTTGCAAACATTTCACCCAAAAGGTTTGCTTTGGCAACCGGGTTAGTGAATATCTGGTCATCTTTAACAAGAGTTGGGATAGATGAGGATTTATCCTTTACTCTTCTCACAAATGACCGAAAGCTCTTACTTCCCCTGGGAGAAGAAAGAACTTTGGCACGAAGACGTTGTTCGTACAGACACTTTTCACGTCTAAGTACCCAGGCACACATGGTTCTTGTCTGTTTGCGTAGCAGATCAGTGGTGGCGTTTTTATTCAAACGTTATTTCATGAACGCTTCCTCTTTGGATCTGACAGCAGTCTTGCATGTCTGGTTAAACCAACTTTTATTAGATGGTTTATCCGAAATAACTTTAGTTCGAATAAATGACTTCATTCGAATCAAGATAATATTTTCGATCATTTCAGCCGCAGCATCTATATCGCCATTTAGAAAGCAAAGTTTCCAATTGAAATGCTGGAAAAAGTTGTTGAGCTCGGCCCAACGTGACTTCGTATATATAAATTGTCCGCTTTGGGGCTGGGGTCGAAGCGACACGAAGAGCGGAATACGAAAAGGCTGCTGAAACAATACACTGATCCGAATTACCAGGGGGTGCTAAAACATCAACTTCATACTTTTCAGGGTGTGAAGTTAGAAAAAGATCAAGAATATTTAGGTTTTGCCCTTGGACACACGGAATGTGAGTCGGTTCTTTCACTAGTTGCGTCAAATCATTATGCGCGGCAAAAAGCTCAGCGTATTGGCCCTCCGGTGTTATGTGACTCGAATGAACAAGCCAAGAGGAATTATGGACATTGAAATCGCCAGCAACCACAATTTCACTGTCAGGACAATCTTCTAAAATTTTTGTGATTGAGTCGGAAAGGGCGTCGAAGCCTTTTAGGGATACCTCCCTTTCCGTGTTTGGACTTCTATACACAAATCCGAAATGTAGTACGTGTGTTACAATCTTGAATTTAACCCAAAGGGAGTTAAATTCTGGATTTTTTGAGTTTAAGTTATGCTGGCTCTGAAACCCTATATCGTTACGTACGTATACCACGAGACCTCTGCGGTGGATAAAAAGAGATCAGAATCCTCACACACCTGCGGTAGAGCCGGAATCATGAACTTTAGACTCCCCTGATTGTGTGGACTAGTAGGATTGTAAATAGTTAAAATTGGTCAGAGGCATCAAGTTTTTCCCTAACAAGGACTGAAAATAGCCACATTTTTGATGATTGCTGCGGGAGTGTTCTTTAAAATTATTTACATTTTTCACTATTTCTGCAATCAAACATCATCATTTTTTTAAAATAGTAAACATATGTCGGCGTGTAGGTTGACTTTTACGCAAAGTCGACAGCTTAGAATCGGTAATACTGTGAAATTCACTCCGTGATAGATTAGGCGTGGCTGAACATGACGCTTTTTACTAGTTTTAATGTATCTTTCATTATAAATTTTCATAGTGTTAAATGAAATCTTTAAAATGTAAAGAAATTTACACATAATCTGTATATAATCATGTCGATTATGCACGCCGACGGATTTGCTGCGGATCGGATTGACTCGATCCGCACTCGACTCACTTTGTGAGGAAAATTGTATGTATTATGTAATCCGTCGGATGACTGCATTACCAACATAAAGTCGATATTACATTACAGCTGTCAAATTGACATTTATAAGCAAATGACAAACAAAAGTAACCAATAAAGTGCGCTGACATATTCTTAGATTTGAAATTAAATAAAATAATTGAAATTCTAACATTTTATAATGTATTCATCAATTGGTTTTTTTATAAATTTGGAAGAAAAAAGTGGCAATACAAAAAAAAAACAAATCATTTAACATTTACATTTAATTTTTTCTCATCTTACCTCTTAGCTTCCATTAGAAATTAAAACAAATAAAAAAACAACCAAAAAGTACTTTATCCGCATTAAATCAGCGATGATTTTCTGTCGGATATTTTTGTATGTGAAGTGAGTCGCATGAGGAATACATAATACGAATTTTTCCGCAACGGCATTACCATCGGCTTATATAATACCAAAATACTCAACTGCGGAAAAAATCCGATCCGCAGCCATCCGTCGGCGTGCATAATCGACATGAATATATTTTTCCTGGAATTTTCTACCACGGATTTTCAAGGATAATAATTTGAAAAGACTTTTTTATACTTTTTTGGTCCATATGGTACAAATAAAAAATCTTGGAAGAAAGTTCAAAATGCCACCTTTCATTTGATACCCATGTTGTGATAATACGACTTGCACAAAAACGGTGAAAATTCATGGAAGGGGACATGTCCTTTGCAACTTCGAAGTCCTTTTAAAGGAAAATTCGACCAGAGAATGAAAAACTGAGTATGAGGTTTTGGTATAGTGTGTCACTACTTTCGTAAAAATAAAGGTCGGTTGATGTGCATTAAATTTTTTTCATTTCTGTTCAACGGTGTAGTAACTTTATAACTAATTCAATTCAATTCTCCCTTTTCGACGATGCACTTTCATTCCTCATGTAATTATTATAATTTCTTTTCTGACAGCGGAAGATCATGATAAAGGTAGTGAGCAGCCAAGTAATAAATTTGTAGACATTTGTAAATAAATTTGTATTCGCAGTTAAAAACAAATACTAAATATTTTTTAAAGTACTTAGAATATCCCCACAAAATCCCCGAAATATTTTATGAAATACCCTGTTCCCAATTCATATTTGTTTGTCCTTTTGAGCATCATAAAATCACCATGGTTGGGGACAAATCCCCACATCTGGCAATCCTGTTTTTTGCTGCGTTGTTACAATAGTTTTTAATCTGTCCAAAAGTTTGATATTTTTACATTGTGGCATTAATTTTTGTTGTGTTATTGACGCAACCTTGACTATGGTATTTGTTTGCGTAGCAAGGATGAAAATAAATAAAAATACGAAAATTTAATATTTTCAAATAAAACTCAATTCAATTTATTGTCGTAAACAATATTACCTTTTGTACAAAGTTTGTGAGGGTGTTGTATGGACGAAATCCAATGAATAAGAAGATTACAATATAACGAGTAAAACTAAAGCAAAGCTTAGATGGAGAAAGGCGGCTCTCAGTGCATTCGCTACTCGTTAGAAGGTGTTACTACTCTTTTTGTGCGTAATATCACAAAGTCGTATGAAGAAAGTAGTAGACAAAATCTAACGTAGGGGAATAAATAAAGGAATACCATTTGACCGTAGGCCGCACACCAAGAAAAGGTGGAAACTGAGAAGGAGAACATTTGTAATTAAACATTGCCGCCCGCCTTGCAACATCCCGCTATGTTGTAAAGAAAGTTAAACAATTTCAATCAAACCCTAATGTAATATAAATATGTATATGTATATACACTTATTGCTAAGGGGTCAGTTTTGTCAGTTTTTATGAGCATTTATTTTGATTTCATTTTTCTTACATACTAATTATCCAAAACCCTATATAGCTCGTAGAGCCCAGATTCGCAGTACCATAGCTCGTACAGACCATAAGTACTGCTGACCACACCATAGACGTCGACGACCCGTAAGGCCAGCCTTGATGTGGTCCTACTACTACCTTCACTATGCTTTCCATTGTACTACGAAAATAGAAATGGCGCGATAGTATTACACAAAAAAAAAACTTTAAATTACTGGATCAAAGTGACCAGCTTTACTATAGGTCGTCTTACAACACCGTTTCCCGTTCGAATATCCGCGACTCTAACGCGACCGTCGATACCCGGATGGACGTTATTTAACCGACCTAATTTCCACGAAGTGGGAGGCAGTTGTTCGTCTCGAATAACAACTAAATCGCCTATTTGAACATCGCGCTGCGGAAATTTCCATTTATATCTTTTATATAAGCTCTTCAGATACTCGTCTTTCCACCGTAGGCAGAATTGCTGATTTAAAGCCATTAATCCGTAGTCCGTACGGCTAGATATGGAGCACAGTTAACTCCAAAGGTCACCGTCTGTAGCTCATAATCTTGAACAATCTTTTGAGGAGAATCCCTAAAGAGTATTCTCTTCTCTTCGTATGGGCCGAATCGAGTCTAATCTGGCGGTACATCTGAGTAATATCGCAGTTTAAAACGAATCTAAATAGTATCCACCTCAAAATGAGGAGAACTAGATCTAATTGCAAGGTCGGACCTATATGAAGGATGTCGTTAAAACTCTTCCCATTTGATGGTTTATTTGAGGCGTTAAAAACCACTCGAAGTTTGGTAGTCTTTCTATCCGGGTTAATTACCGGATGATGAGGCAAGTAACATACTGTGGGGGTTGCCGAAGAAGGGGCTGAAACTGGCCTCATATGGTTCAAGTCCAAATATTTCCTTACCACCCCGTCATAAACTGTCTTGATATGTGGTTTTCTCAGGAGAGAGGCGTCGTTGCGCGGAAATTGTCGTAAACAATTTCCCTTTGATTGTCCTAAGTCCAGTTGTCCGCAGAATTCAGATTTAATGGGAAGTGTAACAATATATCTCCCCTCCGAATCTCTACGGGTCGTCAGTTTATAATTGTCTTCACAAAATTTGTCCGAAGGAGAAAACATAGACCTTCTCGGGGTCTCCTCAAGTTCCTAAAATCGAAGAAGATTCTTGTTAAGATTATCTTCTTCGTCGAACTCAATGGAGGTAGAAAAAACTCGAATATAAGAAGAGGAAACGGGACCAGTAATGATCCAGCCAAAGACCGTGTTTTGCGCGATCAATGAGCCTAATACGTTTTGAAGAGTTCCTTCCAAGAGAATTCTCGGATAAAGATCTGCTCCCAGTAAAAGGTCCACAGGTCGATAATCAAAAAGATGCATATCGGCCAAACGCCGAGAATGACTGATTTACACCCGATATTCTAGCCTGAGTGGAACTGGCCGGAATGTTGAGGCGATTTTGCAATCGTTCCGTAATGAACGAAGCCTCTGACGCCGGGTCGATAAGAGCCCGAGCTGGGTACGAAGTACCTTGGTGTACGATATTTACCATCGCTGTCCCTAATAACACAGTTCTATCCTGCGAAGCATGATATACCTGCCTATTTATAGCACCAGATGAACCTCCAGAAGTTGACGGCAGCGAAGGATTCACAAATGGAAGACGAAAGGCCCCCAAATCGTGGACAATCACGAAGTTGATGAAATTGTCTGGGACAGAGAATACACAGCTTGTTCTGATGAGAACGAGAAGATCCAGATGAGCCTGCATTTGTAAAATGCGCACCCACCTTCCTACCGTCTGACTTTTTCGTGGAATCGATACCCTTTACGTCACGAAGACTTGTCAGAGTTTGTATTCTTTCCGTAAGAAGGAGATCCAAATCTTTCCACGAAGACAAAGCCGACTTATTCTTCACACTCTGTTCCCATAACGTTACACTACTTTTGGGCAATCGCTGAATACACAAAAAAAAAACTACTATAGGATCCCAACTATCCGTGGCTACGTCATAAATGGACATTGCAGAAATACATCCATTTATTCCGCGTTGCAAATTTTTCAAACCTAAGCTACTTTCGCTATCCAGGATCGGAAGATCAAAAAGCATCTTGAGCTGGTTGTTCACCAAGATGCGAGTGTTATCATACACATCTTTCAAGGCTTTCCAGGCTAGAATAAAACTGCGATGGGTGAGTGGAAATTTGGATACAATTTCGCGAGCCTCACCGCTCGTTTTCCTAATTAAATGGCATAGCCGTTCAATGTCACTTAAGCGGGAGTTATTAATGTATACCGCTGAAAACAGATCCCTAAATGTAGGCCATGAGAGGAAATCGCCATGGAAAACGTCAGTATCGTCATGGCGGCAACGAAAGGCCGTGAGCCATACTGTTGCTGCCCCCACATTGCTCCTGCTGCTCCCTTATAGATTCTGATCGATCAGAAGGAGAATCCAAGTGATGTATCGAATTTGTATCCGTGGAAGTACGGGGCGGAGTCGGAGGAGATGACTTCAGCGGAGCTCGAAGTTCATCCAATTTCCTATTAATAGCAGCGAGGACACGTACAAATGCCCTATACGCTACATCATATTTATGTGGGTGTTGATGATGCTGACGGAGTCAGATTTGCCTTTTGAAGAAAAATATAAAAAAACCAATTAATTGCTGGAAGCACGTATCCGGCTCGTGTGGACCAATGTTTGCGTAGCAAGGATGAAAATAAATAAAAATACGAAAATTTAATATTTTCAAATAAAACTCAATTCAATTTATTGTCGTTAACAATAATACCTTTTGTACAAAACAAGAAGATTTACAGTATAACGGGTAAAACTAAAGCAAAGCTTAGATGGAAAAAGGCGGCTCTCAGTGCATTCGCTACTCGTTAGAATGTGTTACTACTCTTTTTGTGCGTAATATCACAAAGTCGTATGAAGAAAGTAGTAGACAAAATCTAACGTAGGGGAATAAATAAAGGAATACCATTTGACCGTAGGCCGCACACCAAGAAAAGGTGGAAACTGAGAAGGAGAACATTTGTAATTAAACAGTATTGATAACGCTTTTTATATCGTCAATTTTCTTGATGCCTTCAGATGGGTTCGAAATTTATTAAGAACATATCCAGAGGTTCCTTTATTTGGAATTTTAGATCAGTTTAGATTTTAGATCTTTCCGGCTGAGAAAAGTGATGTAAATTCCTAAATATTACTCTAAAATGTCTTACATGTTTCCTTTCATATCTGTACCAGTTTTTTTTTTGGAATTTATTGACTTTGCCATATTTCATGATTGAGGAATGTAATTATTTTGTAAGAGCCTTCACTAATAACTTTAAGTAGAAAATTATTTTTCATAATTGATTTCATATAAAAATTTGTATAATCGGGAATGTCTGAAATCATAATCGGTGGTGAACGTGCACTATCTTTTCTATGGCCTGATTTTTTCCATCCTCATTAGTTTTATGTTTTTATTCTTTTCATCTCTGAGTTCCGGTGATCACTTGGCTTGTCTTTTTAAGCGATTTATTTTTGTAGAATCCATTCCCTTTCCCATGCAACTTCTTCTTCATCAATTTAATAGGTCACTGTATCCTGTGGTACCGTGGGTTAAACAATATTTTCAGTACCCTGAGTTAGTGTATGCACAGCTTTATTCTCAGTATTGTTTAAATTTTAAGATTTCATCCTTTCATCAAAATCTTTGATTTTGAACATGTTTCCTCATTTGTGGGATTTTCCACAACAGGACCCCATCGCCAGTCATCAATATTACTGCGTTCTAAAATTTCTGATACTCTGTTTGTCAACTACTGTTTATACATGCGCTGATCTGACCGGATTCATAGAATGCCATTGAATAATTTGAAAATGAATTTTCAATATAAAGAGTTCATATTCAATATTAACCCATTACCGCTGCTTAGGCGTCGTATAACGAGTTGGAATACAACCATAACAAATACATTCTCACTTACCGATCGCTAGCATACGCAGAAACAAGTGGCTCGACTTTGCTGATAGAAAAATTACGGTATTAACACCACGTAACACCAAATTGTTCTAACTGTGGCTGTGCTTCCAGTGGCCATATATTGTAGCTGGCAACTTCTCGTCCCTTTGAATACCAGATTTGCTTCAAAACTTTGAAGGTCACCATAAAATCACGCAGATACCGAAGTGATCATAGACGAACATATTCAGTGACAACATCTCACGCTTGATGGGAATTTTCATCAGATTCATTTTCTTTCTTCATTTTATGAAGCTTCAATTTGTAACAAAATACGTCCGGCGTTGATAACCAATGAATTCCAAGTATTCTGTCGACGTTGTCTTGCCAGAGGAACTCACCACTATCAATAACTTGACTCGCAGCGTTGCCAAATGGCTTTGGACATTGTCTAAATTGGAAAAAATATGTCTGAGTTCAAACCCACCACACCAGCATAAGGTCAAGCTAAGTTTCATAGAGCCAATGTAATACATAATATTTAATATGTTTTTATTTATTTTGGTCCAAAATTAAGATGTTTACGAAGAATTTACATTAAAAATATGGAATTTAAAAGAGTTATTTGTACTTTTTTCCCGGAAAACGGGAATTATTATTTCAATTTCCCGGGATCACAGGACTAGACGGGAAATCGTCAACATACTGTTTTTTCTCTTTTCTGATAAAACTATCGAACATAAGTAAATTTATTATTATTTATTTGTTTACGATATAACCTTCGACGTCGAGAGCACACACAAGACTTGCTATTAGCAGAAATATATAGAATTCATGTAATAATTGATTGATTTTTGATCATTCGCCTCGGACGAAAAAATGAGAACCATAACTCGCTCTCCGAATATTAGTCAAAGTAACAAATCATACATTAACATCTTACAAGCACCTCATTCAGTTGCATATGGACACGTCGTAAACCGTGGAATATGGCACAATTTTCGCGGGAGATATGGCTAAAATGATTCGTATGCATGACATTTTCTCGCGATCTATCCAACGGTGTATTAAGAATCAATGTCGCTTGTAATCCACAAAGATTGACAACCCAGTTCTGTTACAACTTGTGAAAGTTTTGTGGTCCGAACTTATTTGAATAGATATTAGTTATTTTGCACCCGTAGATATATTAGTGCATCAGATTCAATACTATCCACAGATAAGTATTTTTGTGATTTAGTTTACTTGTGGTATTGTCTTTGTAAAATTCTTTTCGATAAACCAAATCGTGTTTTTGGCTAAGAAATATTTCTTAACCAAACAACAACAACTATTTGTGATTTCATTGTGCACTTTTTGTTATTGTTTACTAGTATTTTGTACCCGGCGTTGCACGGGTTCATTCTTCCCTATTCCCCTACTTCGTATGCTTTGGAAGATAAAATGAGTAATTTTTGATAGTTTTAAAATATTGTTTGTGTGGGAGGTACCACCCCCTTTGTCCTATCATGACCTAGTACATCCAGGAACCATCCATGTCCAGAAGTTAAATACAGTAACATTTTGAAGCGAATCGGTCCGCCGGTTTGGCCTCCTATAAGTAACATACAGACACACATTGATTTTTATATATGTCCATATTTCAATTAGTTTGTTTGTGATCGTCGTGTGATTTTTTGAAAAGCTGAAATGAGAAACATTTTGCACTCCGTGATTATTGTATCGATTAACTTTTGCTGGCTAGAAATAGTGCAGACGGTCGTTATTTCAAAGGGGATTTTGCCATTGTCACTTTCAAGCAAGTGCAGATTCGTCGTTCTGCAACTCAAAACTCTAGATAGTACTTAATTTAAATGTCGTGATGTTTTCCACAAAAATGACGTCGAATCACTGGTAGTGTTTGGTAAAAATCAGCAAAAAATAATTAATAGACAGCAGATTTGTATGCAAGTTATATTTTTTATCTTTGCATTTTTAATCTATGCAAACATAGTATTAGTTATATCGATTTTTTAATATTGAGATCATGGGAATCATTTGTGTAGTCGTTATGAAGTATTATTATCATCCTCTATTTTGCATAAAAATTGCCTGCCTAATTACTCAAAAGACTTTATGTGAGACATCGTATATTCATTCCGATCACCGGCACTGTTCTTCGATAGTTTGTACGTTAGAAGTTCTTTAATATGCGGCAATTTGATTGCTTTTTTAACAACTTAGTTCAATTTCAGATGAAGGCGGTAAAATTAAATTCTCCGAGAGAATCGTAACCAAAATCTACATCATAAAATTGTCTTATGGTTCCAACGTGATCGTCCAGAGGATAACAATTCCATCGTTCTAAACTTTAATGAGTGTCAAACATTAATTTAACAGCGGAGCGTTCTCTCAAAATGTATTCATCTTCGTCCTTTCCTTTAAGAAGTGTTTCTTCAATTGCATATAATAATCTAGTATTAACTGAAGATTTTGAGGCGATAGTCTGCGATTTTCTACATAATTTTGTCTAGAAACAGAATCCTACAATTCAATGTTTTTCGCAGCCAATGTAGCACGTTCGCTTAACGACACACGACTTGGAGCAACGTATGGGAACACGAACTGAAAAATCTAAATATCAACATTCGCAATATCTACAGAATTTTTCTAGTGTAAATGTCCAGCAATTGTTTTGAAAATACTCCAGATTGGCTGTTCCACGACACATGATTCTGTTTGTCAACTGGATATTGCCGTGGAATCACCCGTAATGTAAATCGAAAATCACCTTCCAATAGAATCATTGAACCAACAGTGCGCCACTCCTCAGGACTGATCAAAACGTTGATCACCTCAGATCTTTGAAACAAAGCACGAATGATTTTCTTTAATTTCTTATTCATTGCAACCTGATTGCATTTCGGCAGTCTTCGAAGAACGCAACTGAAATTCCTCATGAAGCAAGCATCGATTTAATTTTGCGAGCGAATTTTGGCCAAAATTGGTACTATCAAAAAGAATTTTCAGGTTTCACCGAGAGCGCCCAAGAACAAAATCACTATAGTTCAATCGTTCATAAGCCACGTGTTCTGTGAGCATCTTATTCTCGCAATGCATCGTATTCACATTGTTTTGCATTGCATTCCAACTCTTGATTAAATGCTTAGTGCATCGGAAATTGTTCCGAGTGGTCATTCCAAATGTGGTCATTACATTACAAATATGTTACAAGCGGCATTGGTTCTTAATACATATGCAGCCGGATCCGTTGAATAGTTCGCGAGAAAATCACAAACCAAAAATGTAATTTTTTGCCAAACCTCAAATCATTTTGGCCATATCTCCCGCGAAAATTAAAAATTTACAAAAATATCCAATTTATCTTTTTTATTTACCGTGCTCTACCAAAATATTCACTTTTTGTCGAAAAAGCTTGACCTTCCAAAAAACATGGACACGCTTTGCAAATTTTAACCCATATAGATAACTCATCTTTTTGTGTGCTGTCCATTTCATTTGTTATCTGACTGCTTCAGCAGAAACTTTTGTTATTTCGTTTTAAGTGTTATTTAGGGTAATTTTCTCATAGTCCGATTAAAGTGTCAATTATCTAACCGGATCATTAGTTTTTCATAGCGATAAAGTGCCGGTTAAACATTTGTGAGTATGGCAACACCGCTGAGAATTATAAACTGAATTGAGAATGTATTGGTAATGATGTGCTAACTCAGCTGTTCATTTCATTGTTGTTTGTGTCTACGTGTAAAAAACTGAAAGTACTTCGGAAATTATACAAATGAGACACTTCCGTACTAGGCTGATTAGTTTATGCTAGGAAATAAATAGTCCGAAACAGCAACAATAAAATTGAAGTTCGATAGTTTTTTGATTCGATAAACGCCTAACCGGAGGAAGAGTGCCGGTTAGCGTTTATCGATCGATAAGTAGATATTGAGAAAATGAAATTGTACTCACCGGGAGTATATCGTTACGAAAAATTATAACCGGACTATGAGAAAATGGGCCTTAGTATGTTTATTTATTTATTGTTTGGCAGATTCCCTCTGTTCGTAATAGTAAAGACCGAGAGCAAGCCTTGTTCTCAAATGTCAAATTATGTTCGTTCACATATATCTAGTTGAAACGGAATAGCTACATTAACAAAATCACTGCTTGATTTGAACTGGAATATTGTCCTGGCTCAAGACCATTTTGCATCTATATTTAATAGAGTGTACATTTATTTCCAACTGACATGGTGATATTTATTACATGGCTGCAGATTACCACTATCATGATTTCCACCCTGTCAAATAATATAATAATAAAGGGTGTTTTTTATTGGGGTATAGAACTTTAAGTTGGCATCACTTTTTTAACTGGCGGCCATTTTGTCAGCTGTCAAGTGATTAGTATTTAGAACAACGCTTGCAAATCGTGCAAATTTATTTCGAAAGTAATGGTTCAGTTCACCGCTCCGTCCATTTTATGGTCGAGATAATCGTCCATCAGAGCAATTAATTCGGTTAACCATGGATCGTTTTCGCACTACGTTTACTCTATGTGATAATACGCATCCGCAGAGACGTCGAACAGTGCGCACCGAAGAAACAATTCGCCACCGTGCACAGCAATTGGAGTGGTTGAAAATTGGACCTGTAGAATTGGCTATATTCGAGCCAGCCGCGGCGGCCACATGCCCGAAATCATATTTAAACATTAATGGCATAAAATTATCCTTCCAATAAAGCCAAATTGATGGACATTAAAACTTCTTGTGTTTTATTTCAATTCGAAGTTCTATACCTCAATAAAAAACACTCTATATAAAGTACACATGCCATCTTACAAGCATCTCATTGCGTTGCATATGTAAGTATGTGTATATGCAGGTATAGTTACCCAGCAATACTTCTGCCGTGCCAACGCTCAACGCTGGACAATATCCCAATTCAAATCAAATATTGATTATAGACCAAAAAAATACAAACGAAAAAACTAAATCACTGTTTATTAGAATAAGACAACAACAGTTCTATGTTAATATTAATTTGTTTGACCATATTATAATGACATTGAAAAAGAAGAAGACTCAATAAAAATAATTTACTATGAGTTTTGAATGTAATACATTCGAATGTGAGCTAATTCGATCAAGTACTTTCTTCTTAAGAAGGAAATCTTTGTTTTTGGCAATGGAAAGGAGGAGAACCACACTCAACCATACACACATTCGACCATATACGTATTTCGTTGTCCTGTGTAGAGACATCTCATCAGTGATCCTTCTGTATGGAGTGCTTGCGTCAACATGAAATCATAAGTTGTATATATATATATCTACGTTATATGAAAATCACACCTGCGTATTAAAGAGTGATTTTTTTGAGGTTAGGATTTTCATGCATTAGTATTTGACAGATCACGTGGGATTTCAGACATGGTGTCAAAGAGAAATTTGCTCAGTATGCTTTGACATTTCATCATGAATCGTCTTACAAACGAACAACGCTTGCAAATTATTGAATTTTATTATCAAAATGCGTGCTCTGTTAAGAAAGTTCATTGCGCGCTTCCATTTTACGGTCAGTTTAATCGACCCACTGAAGCGGCTATTCGGGCTATTGTGACTAAATTTCGCACCAAATTTACATTGTTGGACATTAAACCACCAACACGCTTACGTAGAGTGCGAACTGAAGAAAATATCGCAGCTGTATCGGCCAGTGTTAATGATGACCACCAATTTTCGATTCGTCGCCGTTCGCACCAATTGGGTCTCTGTTACTCAAAAACGTGGAAATGCCAAAATTGGACTAAGCGGATGGACCACCTAAGACGCAGCCGCGGTCAACATTTAAATGAAATTATCTTCAAAAAGTAAATGTCATGGACCAATCTAACGTTTCAAATAAAGAACCGATGAGATTTTGCAAATTTTATGCGTTTTTTTAAAAAAAAAGTTATCAAGCTCTTAAAAAATCACCCTTTATATGTATACACCCGAAAACCTCACCGCAAAGCGATTTGAAGAGCATTATTCTACCTAAAACCTTTTCTTATTACCATTACTTACTTACTTGTCTGACTGAACAGTGTTGCCATCTATCGTTTTTATTTATAGTGACTTTAATTACGAGATTTTGCTTCTTTTATTTTAACACAGTTAAATGGTGGAATTTTGGAAAGGCATGTCGTTTTGTAAGATTGACTCGGACATTGAGCGAACCATTGAATGCTGGTTGTGTGCCAGTCAATGGCTTGCTAAATGTGCCGGTGGTCGTGAACGCATCGAACTGGGAGAAGAAGAATGGTTTATGTTGGTGTTTGCATTTAATGCAGAAAAATTAGCGGTGATTTTTATATATATTTTTAAAATTCTATGCCCGAGGTTACTGAGACGGGGAAAGATATTTCGGCGATCTATACTCGTTTTAACAAGTGTGCATCCAATCTGGAAAATTACGTCTGCTAAGCCTTTGTTCAGGCCATCTAGGGCTTTTGTCAATGAGTTTGTGGATAGGTTTGACAATCTGGCGCGTCTATCAGTGAAGCCAGCTACTATTCCAAACAACTAAATAGTTCTTTTTGTGATCGTTATCAGAATATGAGAGGGTTGAGTGCAAAGTTAAATCCTCTATTTGTTGATAGCTTTGATTTTGACGATTCGATTGTAGACTCTGATGTTTTATGCGATCATCTTGTATTTATGAAGCATCGCGTAGGGAGAATTGACGGCTGTGTTCTTATCGTGCTTGCTAATGTGTTCTCCTCTGAACGCTTTATTCCTTACATTCTTACATTACATTCCTCCATCGTCCGAGTTATGTGTTTATGAAAGTAATGTAAATGCTAGGCAACTTGACTTAGTATTTGTCGATGATCCCCATTACTTCGAGATCAGTAGGGTTCCTCTCATATCACTCCCCGGAGGACGACTATCATCCTACCTTGAGTATATCGATGTTGTGCTCTAGCGAATCTTTTCCCTCTACTTCACAAGGTAATCGCACCGTTTTTTGTTTCAAGAAAACCAATTTTGTAATGCTTAATTAATAAAACTAATCCAGGATATTGATTGGAATTCTTTCTGTAGCTGTTGTCACTATACTGATCTTGACATTGTTGAAGATAGATTTTATAGATTTTATCAAATTTTAAATGACAAAAATTCGTGTTGGGGTATGGAGAATTCGAAAAGTAGACATTTTAAGAAATGTAAGAGGACTGGTTTGAATTCCGAGTATATGATCTATTTAAAAAGGCTAAAGATCGATTTTGGCCAACAGTATTCCGAAGCTATTCGAGAAATTTATTATTGAGGTGGTATATCGTAGGGTTTCTTCTATATTGAGTCCATATCAACATGGATGTCGTAAGGGCTTTTCTACTGTGACCAATTTGATTCCGTTTACTTCTCACGTTATTGATTATTTTTTTCGGTGTAATCAGGCTGATGCCATCTATACAGATTTTAGTAAATTTTATCAAATGTGAACCATGAACTTTTGTTATATAAATTAGATCTTCTGGAAGTATATATCTTTCGAATTGCTCTCAGATTGTTAAATTCGGTAATTCTTATTCTAATCAAATTCTGATTCCATCAGGGGTTCCCCAAGGTAGTCATCTAGGTTCTATTCTTATTATTCATAAATGACCTTCCAGGGTCTATCATTAATTCTACACTTCTAATGTATATATATGATGTGAAAATATTTTTTCTTACAATTGGCCAGAATTTTCTCATCCATTGTACGATGACTTGGATAGTTTTGGATGCTGGGGCGACATAAATTCAATGGAACTAAACCTAAGGAAATGCAGACATGTTGATCTTTAGATCGAGTCCAAGGTTTGTCAGGTATAATATTAGTTGGGCTGAGATAAGAGTTGTTGATTCTTAGTATTCTAATGGAATCCAAACTGAATTTCTACAGTTATATTATTACTATGGTTAACAAGGCATATGGTGTTCTTGGCTTCATTAAGCGATGGGCTAAGAGTTATTGGATCTTTACGCGCTGCGAAGCCACTTGAAAAGACTTTTGACATGGTCATGATCGTGGTAGTCTGCAGCCAAGTAATAAATGTCACCATGTCATTTGTAAATAAATTTGAATTCTATTAAATATAGAAGCAAAATGGTCTTGAGCCAGGACAATATCCCAGTTCAAATCAAATTTTTAATATTTTCATTAAGACACTTGCATTGGAATAGTGATTTTGTTCTTCCCCCTTATACTAGTAGATTGAAGTTGATTGACTTGCCTTCCTTGAAAAACAGACGTGTTATGTTGAACACCGTGATGGTTTATAAGGTTATAAATGGTGATTTCTCTTCTGACTATTATTTCTAGGATTAAGTTTAACGTGTCATTTAGACCATCTAGATACTATCAATTTCTTCATATAGATAATCAGCGTACGAATTATGATTCCGCTGAGTCCATTCGTAGAATGGGTATTGATTTCAATTCATTGTGTCAAATAGATTTCGGGTTAGGAATCGATATAATAAAGTCGAGGATTTTCTCCTGTTTGGATGTTCAGTTTGTTATGACACGTTTTACTTTAATATTTTAGTTACTAACTTTAAGAATAACCTTTAGTTGCATGTAATTCTAATATTTTTTTAATAATATTTTTGTTATGCCGGCTTTTGATATTTGATCTGTGCCGGTGTCCACACTCTACTGCTTAGCCGCCATGGTTCGGGTTGTGGTGTGTACGCTGTCCCTACGTTATGGGACGTGACCCTCTCGTTCGGAAGGGGTTGGGACCACCGTTCGAAGTAATATAAAAGTAGTTAGTCACGAAAATCGCTGCAGTTGTTACAAAAACCCTAAATTACCTGTTTCAATTGCATATATTAATTAATATAACTCTTTCTATCTGAGCTTCTATAATTGTCTTTATATATATTCCCTATTTAGCCAGCAATCATATGCCAACAAATAATTTGGTATTGCCATTATGGTTAAAGATTTCACTACGCTGAATCGGAATCAGAATTTTACTATCAATTCGCGTTATTGAGGTACGACAATGAAAGTTTTGAAAATCTTGATTGTGATTATGTTGCGAGAGTTGAGAAGATTGTTGTTAAAACTGATACACACCGTCTTAAAGATCGGTGAGATACTGTTCAAAAATGTGTTTATAAAATTTAAAAAAATCACATCCCATTATTTCAAATTACCACGCAGACTGGTTATTACTTTAGGGAAATGTTGTTATTTTAATAAAAAAAAAACTTTTTAGTATGCCATGTCACTATGTCATTTTTAGTTAATAATTTTAAGAAAAACCTTCTTATAAATATTTTACAAATTCATTTATAATTTATTGTACAGTAATAACAAAATTATGTTTTCTTTTCAGAACATACAAGGAATTATTCGAAAAATGGAAAGTTGGTGCAAAGTGTTTAAAACTGTTACACTACCTTTTGGACATTTACGAAGTAAATCCAAAAGATTTCGAGGATAATCTGGATATTAGTCCACATCCAGGATTTCATATAATGCTTAATTTGCAGACGAAATCTGACACCTTGAGGTTGATTTTGCAGATCATTGATGATTCACGTATGGAATTAGAAGATTTAAAAAAATTCAAAGGAAAAGATGCATTGGAGGAGTGCGCTTTGCTCAGCTTAAAGATTATAAAGCTAGGACTGAAACATCAAGATATATTTTTTGAAGCACATTCTATTTCGAATAGTGCTGTGCTGCTCTCTGGCCTTAATAAAATTATGTTGGACATTAATCCACGTAGCCGAAAACCAGATCACGTATTAAATTCAACTTATTTTTTGACATATTTTAATTGGTTGCCATATCATGCGCTTGAAGCCGTGAAAATTCTTCACATGGTTTCTAATCAGCCCGGTGTTAATTCTCAAATAGTTGGAATATTTACGCAAAATGAGAACACTAAAACTGTAATACGTCATGGTTTTGTGGAATGCTTGGAAACCGATTTCATACAAAGACAAACAAAAATTGATAATATCGATGACAAGGTATCCACCGATGGCGTGGAATCGCCAAAAATACATTTACAAATTAAAGAGGCTATAATAATGCTAATTCAGGATTGTCTATGTCAACCGACGCCGAATCTTGGCCAATTTCTTTTGGGCTTTGACCACTTAAGAGATGTACAATTGTGTAACAAAAATAGACTTGGTTTATTGGATATGGGAAACAATTGCACCAAATCACTAGTTTTTCTCCTAGAAAAACATTTACAGGTACGTAACTTCACTGGTTCTGGGGAAGTCGAGTTCAATGTACATACATACATCGAGGGACAAGATTATACATACATACATATAACCTACAATTTCATGTTTTTGGAAAACTGATGTGGATATTAAATTGCTTGCGACGATGTTTATTTCATTATTAAAAACCGGGGATTCCGTTATCAAATACATAGCATAGAGAGGCAATTTTAGAAAAGCTATTTTTTTGTTAGTCTTATTGTCCCGTTTTTTGTTCAATTTAGAAGTTTATGTTAGTCTAAAATGTTGTGTAAAGAGTAAGTGGTGCTCATGCGCCGTTCCCGCGCAACGCGGGTGGGAAGTTTGGGGTGAACGATAGAGACTACTACATTCCGCAACTTCCGACATAATTAAGATATTTTGAAGCGCAAAGGTGAATCTGAAAGGTATTTTCCTATGGATTTATGAAAACGAATTAATAAATCATTTTTTCTTTTCAATAAAAAATTAAAAGTAACGTATTTATTTGATTTGAACTGGGATATTGTTCTGGCTCAAGAGCATTTTGCATCTATAATCTATAATGTAAATTTATTTACAAATGGCATGGTGACATTTATTACTTGGCTGCAGACTACCACGATCATGATTTCGACCATGTCAAAAGTCTTTTCAAGTGGCTTCGCAGCGACTTTTCAACATCAAACCCGGCCTCTATAAGGAAATGATTCTCACAACTCACTTGCCGAATTTGCGTTTAAAATATCGCAGAGGAATATATACACAGAATGAAATTCTAAGTGCAGCCGTTTGGTTGGTACTATTTTTATCCCTTTAAGTCCATTTTACCCCTTAAAGGTACGAATTTGGAAAAAAATCTTTTATAGTATGTATCTACTCAATTTCGCGAATCTAGCTGTTTTCGTTAGATACCATTTTTTATCCCTTTTTGATCTATTTCACCACCTACAAATAAGAATCACTTTATGGTGAACGCTTATGCCATCAGAGGAATGCAAATTCCAAATATCGGGTTATTGGAGATATTTTTATTCCTTGTGAGGAAAAAATGTTTCCCTGTGGACCGATTTTGCCCAATTTCAATCCCAACCGACCTACAACCCATTGGACATATGTTAAATTTGGACGTCCTAGCTCATTTCATTTAGATGCTAGAGTGCTTTCAACAGACGGACATGGCTATATATACTTTATAGAATCCCAGGTCGATATTTCAAGGTGTTACAAACGAAATGATAAACTTAGTATAGCCCCATCCTGGAGATGGTGGATATAATAATCTACAATAATTAAGCAGAAAAGTGAACTAAGCAGGATAAACTTTAAGGAATGACTACTGTCGGTGGAAAGTTATCTTATCTTCTTATCTTCCTTCTTGGTTCAGTGAAAAAACTTTACTCAAAATAAATGTGTTTTAATTTCACATCTCCATGATTTCAAATGAAGTCGCAGTGGGTGGTATTCATTTCGATGTAAATTCTTCTAA
Source organism: Polietes domitor (assembly GCA_947397865.1). NCBI lineage: Eukaryota > Metazoa > Arthropoda > Insecta > Diptera > Muscidae > Polietes > Polietes domitor. Next base: position 152,355,727 of record OX377620.1, on the reverse strand, counting down.
ATATTTCTGCAAATTTTCACATTTCCGAGTCTAGTGTGTGAGTGAACCTTCAGCTTCGGTTAAATATAAATAAATTTGAAGAATCTTCCTCTTACATTTGTCATTTCGACCCTTCTCCTTCCACAGTTTTGTTATTACTAGTTAATCAGGTTCAATATCGTTTTAGTTTTGTTTTCTTCGACAGAAAACAAAGTTTTTTATGTGAAATTTGTTTGGTTCGCTTGCTAACAGGGTAAATGATCGTTTCATGGGTCGCTCCATTTATCAACGCCCTATCAACGACTACACTGTGCATTATCAGTACATTATATGAGCCTCACATTCTCTACTGAATGAGAACTGCATTGAACTTTCATATACACCCGAAAATCACAGACAGTAGTCAGCGAAAACAAACAAATTAAATTAGATATTCCTTATTAAAACGATTATGTCAAAATATTACTACATTGCGCGTTTTAAGAAGGGTCCATTATGTTTGTGCTGTTTAAAATTGCACCTTTTCAAGATTATAATGAGAACATACAAATTTATATTGAAAAACCTAAATTTATATTTGGAACATATAAGTTCATAATGGTTAATGTAAATTTATAATAGGAAGATGTTAATTAAAAATGAGAATTGTAAATTTATATTGAGAACTATTAATTCATAAGAGGAACACATCAATTCATAATTAGAGAAATACAAGTTCGAAATCAAAAAAATCCAAGTTCATGATGAGAAAATAAATTTTCATTTTCAGAAACAGAAACAGAACATTGATAATTTTTTTATTTCATTTCTCTGTTCGCACAATGCCGGACAACAAACGGTTGGTACACGAGCTTCATGAAATATTTTTCTTTCGATCATTACAAGAGCTAGAGATAATATCCATTCTACCACACAATACCCATTGAAGATCGTACATAAATTTGATTACAAATTTTACTGTTTCTCATGAAGTTATATTTTCTCATTATGAATATATTTTTTCTGAATATGAATTTATATTTTCTCATTATATTATTCTATTTCTATAATTATTATATTTTAATATAATTATTATATTTATTAATATAATTATATATTTCTCATGAATTTACAGTGCTGAGTATGAATTAACATGTTCCTATTATAAATTTATATGTTCTTACTATGAATTTGCATTTCTCATTGAACTTGAACATGAAGAGGTGTAGTTATTTTTTGATACAAAGATAGCCACAACATATATTCCAGCACCGAATTCCACAGATATTAAGTACGAACAAAAAACAATAATGAAACTATAAAAATAGGTTTCAATATTCTTAGCATTTTTCCGACAAGTGAAATAACAAGGTGTGTGTAGATTTTGACTCTTGTTACTTGTATGTAAGTATGCAACCAATATGTCATCGTTTATAAAGCCATATTATCCCCCTTCAGTCATCACAATTATGATAGCAATGTTTTGTAGCTATATACATATATAGCATATTTGAAGCAACCTTCTTATTAAATAATTTTAACCGACAAATTTGTTAATCTACAAAAAAAAACATTACTATCGTAATTACTGGTTCAACAATTGTAATAATCGCTTTTTTTTTAATAGATGAAAAGGAGCTCATATTGTCTCCATGTTGATGTGGAAAGTATTGTGGAGCGTTCGTTTTGTCTGCTATTTTCTTTATGTGAAAATCCCAGAACATCTGATCAAATGTTGCGTTATTTACGCACCAGAAATGATTTTCTTTGCCGCTATTTAAGTGAACTTCCAGTATTTGTTATGGAAAATTCTCATATCATAAATCAGATTAGCTATCTGCTAAAGAGCATTGCAATTGAGCTAAAGTTAACAGCATCCAACTGCCAGTTGAGCAGATTTCAACATATATCTGATTTCTTTTTGGGTATGTCATCAAAAAGTAACCAGGATACTACTTCAATGGAACTCAATCATTTCTATGCCAACAATTTAAATACAATTATTGATACAAATACGAATACATCATCAGTTACAAGAAACAATCTATTATGCGAGCTTATTAATGCAATAGATTTAGAAGTTGATCATATATCCGTGCCGTCGTGGAATTTTTTTGACAACTCTCTGATTGATCAAATATTCAAGGAATGTGAGTATAAAACTAATGAAGGCCATAAGTTAATTGACCTACGAAAAATCCATACAACGTTACACGGCGAGCTAAAAATTGTTCAAAGTACAATTGCTAGTGGGCAACGAAGGCTTGTGTTACAAGAAATAGAATCAGTAATGTTATATGCCCTTAAAATGAATGAGCAGCGCTGTAAACGATTTGCTATTGTGAAGTTTGTAGAGGCCTGGAGTCAGGTAAGTTTAAAAGCGACCGGATTATCAAAAAATACCAAAATACTAAAGCTCACCTCGAGAATTAATTTTTTTAATATTTCCGGTCTTGCGTGGTCGGTCCAAAATCTTTTTTTATCGTTTGTTGCTCGATCCCCACAATGCATATCTGTGTAGGTTCCGACGAGTACTACATTTGCCTCATTGATGTCAATGTACAATATAAAATGAAGGTTTCACACACTGCAGTTCCAGCTCCTAAAATTAAAATTATTTAACAAAAAAGTTGTGTATGATTATATTTATTAATTATTGCTGTAAATACATTGTATTTAAAGCAATAATAAAAACATTGTTCCATGTTGTTGCATATTCATATTAATTTATACTGTGGCCTGTAAAGTAAAAAATTGTGAAAAGCTCCTTTAGAAAAACCAGGTAATTTTCTATCATATAGATACCGAAATATTTTTTTGGTATATGTTTGCTGATATGATTGTGACAGAATAATTTCAGAAACCCAGGTAACAAAAGTTGAAATAAATGCAATCAACCGCGAATTTTTGACTTTTTCAACAATTGTAGCTTTTTCATTACATTGGTTCTTAAAACACATACAAAAAATCAGCCGGATCCGTTGGATAGATCGCATAATATATCTCCTTCGAAAATTAAAATTTTAAAAATATGCAATTTGTATTTTTGTTTACCGTGGTCAACCGAAATACCCACATGCACGAATTTCAACCCTAGTAATTTGTTTGTATAAGTTGGCGTGTAATTTTGCTTTTTAAATGTGAAGAGCTTTATTTACATCTTTGGTGTCATCTTTTTCACAAAGTCTTTTAATCCTTAAAACATTTAAGAAGAAAAAAACATTTTTAAAGGGTCAAATTGACCCATAAAGAGAGGAGCTAAAGGGTTAAGATCTTCCACAACAAATATCCTCACAACATAGTTCTGACAATAAGAATTCTCTCAGACATTAACTTCCAACATTTTTTCACTTAGTATAACGCTACCTTTGATCAAAAAATTAAAACTTCGACCGATTGTAAAAAGAAACTCAGACCAGTATTCTACAAAAATGATCAATATGACTATGAATATATGCAAAGAGAGCTGTATATTCATGATTTAAATGTTGGTTCCATTTTGAATGTCGCTTGGAGCATCTAATATTCCATTTTGGCATGTCAATTTGAAAAATAAGAATTGTCATATATACGAAATTACGTTGCATTTTTATAAATGAGTTGTGATACTTACATTGCACTATGGTCTCAAATCCATATTTTTTGGCAGAAATCCAAAAAATTTTAATTGGAAATTGTTAAATGTGTATATATTTTCTTAATGGCAACACTCCAAGCTATCAAGAAAAGGTATTGGAGAAAACTAGGTGGCAACACCGCAAGCCTGAGAAGCATTTAAAGTTTGCCGTTGAAACAAGTGGGATTAATACGGGTCTAAAGCAGTTATACAGGAAACTTTTAATTAAGGCGTAAAAAGAAAATAATGAAGTGACTATATTATTGAAATTCAAAGCCGGCGTAAGTAGATTAAAAATTATATTTAACATGTTGTCATTACTGTAGTCTTGTCAGTTTTCTTAAGTGTTGTAATTTTGTGACTCGTAGTGAACATAACCTATAAATGTCGTGGACCAAAAGTTATATGTAGGACTCAACTTGACTCAAAGTGTAAATGTGAAAGTGTTCGTCTGAGTGTGTAGTTTATGGTGGAAATAATATCTCGTCAGCATTTTTCGGCAAACACATACAATTGCCACTTTATTTTAGCACAGTTTTCGATTAGCCATAGTACACATATTTGATCATATCTTTGAATCAGATTTGCGTATGAGACCCATCAAAATCTCATTTTAAAGGTATTATTATTCATAAATGACCTTCCAGAGTCTACTATTAACTCTAAACTTCTAATGTATGCAGATAATGTAAAAATATTTTTTTCTCATGATTGGCTAGAAAATTTTCTCATCCATTGCAGACTGACTTGGATAGTTTTGAACGCTGGTGTGACATAAATTGCATGGAACTCAATCAAAGGAAATGCAAACATATGCGTTGAGTCAGTTCAGAAACAATTTTTGATTTTTGCATTAAGACACTTACATTGGAATAGTGATTTTGTTCTTCCCCTTTATACTAGTAGATTGAAGTTGATCGACTTGCCATCCTTAAAAAAGCAGACGTGTTATGTTAAACACCGTGATGGTTTATAAGGTTATAAATGGTGATTTCTCTTCTGACTATATTATTTCTAGGATTAAGTTTAACGTACCATTTATACCTTCTAGATACTATCAATTCATCCATATTGACTTTCAGCGTATGAATTATGCTTCGGCAGAGCCCATTCGTAGGATGTGTATTGATTTCAATTCATTGTGTCACATCATAGATTTCGGATTAGGAATCGATATAATAAAGTCGAGGATTTTCTCCTGTTTGGATGTTTAGTTTGTTGTGACATGTTTACTTTAATATATTTAGTAACTAACTTTAAGAATAACTTTTATTTGCATGTGATACTAATATTTTGTTTAATATTTTTGTTATGCCGGCTGTTTATATTTGATCTGTAGCCGGTGTCCACCCTCTACTGCTTAGCCGCCATGGTTCGGACTATGGTGTGTACGCTGTCCCTACGTTATGGGGACGTGGCCCTCTCGGTCGGAAGGGGCGGGTGTGTATTGAGTTTATGTGGGAGGTGATAGTGGGCGTGGTCCGATCGGTCCATTTTTTTTTTATTTTTAAGTATGTCATGACTAGCAAATGTGCAAAGTTACAAGATTGTAGCTTTATTTTTCGACTTTATGCCATAAAAAATGAATTTGGGACCAGTTTGCATTGTATCGGCAAGTCCGACAGCGCCGACATCACCAGGACAGTTCGACAACACTCAGGTAATTCAGAAAAGAATTAGACACTATCTAGCCAGCTTGAAGACTCATGGCACAACAAAATCAGCCCTCTACTCCATAAGGCAGAATGCAGAAGCTCTTCTGGTGTTGTCTGGTCTTCTTTTTATAAAAAATCAGGTGGAACATAAGTCATGACATTTGCCGTGTGAGCGCTAGTATACGAGAAACTCTGTTTGACGGCTGCTCTCGAAACCATGACAGTCTTGACAATTATATCCACAAGCTCAGCAAAAATACGCGGCATCCAGTTGAAGCTTTGGTGCCGTCAGTATTTTAGGGAAGATACTCTCGACTTTGAGCACAACAAAGATGACTTGACGACATTTAAACTAACATAACAGAATCAATGGATCTGAATTTTCGATTTAGGCAAGGAAACAAAGCACCCGGGAAACGTGGAGCGATGGACAACAACATGAGTTGGTTCTTGAACATTTTTGCTTTTGTGATGACAATTAAACTCAATGGATCATAAAGACGAGTAATCGATGACAGGACTGAACGTTTAACAACCATGTTTTGGTTACCTTTGTTCCGTCACGAAAATTGCTCGCACTGCTCAGAAAGTATGCCATTTAAAACCCCTGGATCGACACCAAACAACCCATCGTCAAACGATGATAGTCCATACCCTGAGATTTAGCGACGATATTAACGGATTTATCAATCACCAAACTACCGTTACCGATATCAGAAATTGTTGCAAGGGACCAAAAGTAAACGTCAAACTTATTTTTGACTAAAATAAGGGAAGTGTCGAGTAAAAGACTTACACCTAATGATTTTGAAATTTCGAACGTATGATACGAGAACAGATTGTGACATGGTTGGATCCATGAGATCTACTGTAGACGATGAATATTGATCTGACGATACATGCTCGATGTGCAGCGTGATATCTCCAAGAACACAGTTTCAGCATGTGATTCATTCGATAGCGATTCAGACACAACATTAGCCTTTTTGCTTTAAAGGGTAGAGGGAGAAATTCGCAAAAAGGAGCAATTGGTAATAAATTGAGTTTTTGAGTCGCAAAATATACACAAATTGGATAATGTTGCTGATGAAACATGAATGTTACGACTGCGTGCTCTAACCTTTTTTAGCCTTCTGATTTGTTACCACTGAATTTTCCAAATTCTCTAGTACGCGGCACCTCCGTTCTAAAAACGACACAGGTTCATTTGAGACGTGGTATCCATTTTTGTTGCCGCCAAATAATCTAAAAGGCTATCAGCAATCCCACCATACCATCGTCTCCATAACACGTAAATGTGAATTACTATCATGGATAATAATTGGTCCAATCTTTATATATAATTGGTCCAATCTTTAAATTTCGGAAAGTGTCGTTTTACCCGAATATGACGTGTCTCTTAAAGGAACACCATCGACAGAAAATTGGCGCAATGTTGATGTGCGCGAATGAGAATCGAACTTGCGATTAATGTTTATTTGATGTTTCAGCTTAGACAGCACAACGAAACTTAAACGCCCATTTCCTTCATCTCGCTAGTTTGATTCTCCTCCAAAATCGACTGCGCCTTTCGAAAGAGGAATTTATTTGCTCTACGTAGTCTATCCAAACGGATAGCTCCGCTACATCGTACTCGTTAAGCTGATTTGTTATCAGATACTTCTGCATACCCTCCAACTCCTTCACCATGGCTGCGACTCTCGTTTTGCACGGCTACACCGTTGTTAGAATCTTCGATTGGCATTTTTCCTGTTACTGGTATTTCTTAATTTTCGAAAAATGTTAATAATATCGGAATATTGTTGATAATATCCGAATTAATATTAGTAAACAATACCTGCAATATAGTTATTTTGCAGGCAATTGGATTGGATTCCGATTTGACTTCTTTATTTAAATGCTAGTATACAACTGATAAATTCAAATTCAATTTTACATAAAGTTTGGCAAATGTTGGTTATCAAACGCAAATCGGTAAAAATATATGTACGTAATACATACATATCTACACACATAGTTCCTTCTTATTTGTTATTTATTATGCAATTTATTATAATTAAAATTACAATATATCTTAAGCACTAGCAACTTAGGATATCGGCTTATATTTTATATATAAGGAATATAATTAATTTAAGATGTTTCTAGGTTATCGTATTCTGATTAAATTTTATTATGCAATTGAAGGTGTTGTAGAAATGCATATGTTTTATTTATATAATTCTCCAATGGCAATTTCAGCAGATCTGTAAGGCTGATTGAATTGCATGTTCTTAGACGCACATTTTGGAGATGTTGACATCCTGTTAATAGGTCCGAAAATGTTAATGTTATTAAGTATTGGTGTGTAAGCCTTGTATGAGTGAAGCGCAGTCTTGTAAAACATTTGTTTTTCTGGGTATTTGTTGTAGTCGGGAGGTGAATTGCTGATTTATCAGGGTTAATTGTTTGGTAATAATGATTGTAGCTCATCCCATTGCGGTTGATTGAGATACTTATGTTAGAAATTGCACATCTTGAGATAAAATGTTTTGTTGGAGGTATATGAAGGTATATTGGCAATCTATGGGTAGCCTAAGCTGCCATATCCGCAGCTTCATTCTCCTTAATACCAATGTGACTTGGTATCCATAATAATTTTATTTTATTTCTCAGCTGAACCAACAGTTGTTGAATTGAGATGATTATTTCATTTTTATTACGTGGGTTTAGGACAGCATCAAATACTGAGCGACTATCAATGCAGATTACGTGTTTGTTTGTAGTAGATTTACATTTTTTGAGTGCTTCGAAGACAGCTATGGCCTCTGCCCCAAATATGTTTGCATTTTGCGGTAGAACTCTTATAATTTCTGTTGACCCATTTTCATTGGTTACTGCAAATCCAACCGACTGCAAGATTTGTTATAAAATACTTTGTGCATTAAACGTGATTTCAGCTTGTTGGCGTGGATACGAAGTGGATCAAATCCTCTTTCAGAATGTACATTTTTATAGGTGTTATTCTGAATGCTCTTAGACCAGCTCTAATAGCGTCGTTTCTACGGGTTTAAGAACTGAATTTGTAGCTTTGCTGTATATTACCAAGCCGTAGTCAGCATTTCCAAGGATGGTGGATTTTCCTAATCTAAGCAGACTATTGGTATGCATACGGCTCTTTGATTGGACAAATTTTTTTGAGATAATTACAATGATTATTAAAGCTGTATTTACAATCAAGATTTAAACCTAAAATTTTACAGTTATCCACATTCTAATTTAACATTATTGAATATTAAGTCTATACAACTCCAGTTATGTTTTCTACAAATATGCAGATGGTTCGTTTTTTCAAATGAAATGCCTGCATCTGAGGTTTTAGACCACTTGTCAATAGCAAATAGAGACTGTGAGAGAGAAGTTTTCTTTGAAAAGTTTCGTCAGCGTAAATACCGTGGTCAACATATTTATTACTGCTTATGATTCGACTTAGGTCGTCAAAAGTAATAATAAACAGCGTTACCGTTAATGGTGACACTTGTGGTATTCCCTTATGCAATGAAACTGTATTGTTTATCCAACCAGTAAATTTTCTGTTTAACAGAAAAGATTTAATTAGTTTAAACATTTTTGGGCCGATGGACCCATTCGCAATTTTTTAAGTACAATACGCACGCCAATTTTTTCAAACGCTTTTATAAAGTCCATGGGCAAAATTGATGTGTGTCTTTTGGTGGAACGATAAAGTAAGGCATCAGCTGTACTTAAATTTGATTGAAATCCTATTTGATTATGCGACAAAAGTTTATGTTTCTATACAAACCACATAATACGTCTAGAGATCATTTTTTCAAGAAGTTTAGTTATGCAGGGAAGTAGAGATATAGGGCGGTAAGAGTCAATATTGTCAATCGGCTTATTAATTTTGTAAATGGAGACTACTTGTGGAATTACTCCAATCTCGAATATCCGGTTAAATAGGTTCAAAATACAGAGTTTTAAGATATGTAAATTCTCGGGTGCTCAATTTCCCTGGATTTACCCGAACACTTACTTAGGTTCAAATTTTCAGTAAATTCATTGAATGATTTCATTTCAGCTAATCGCAATAATTGTTTGTTGTGTTGAATTATTTTTCTCTGAAAAACAGGCCAATTAGCATGCTAAAACAATATTGGGGTTGATTTTATCACTACACGCACAGTTTAATCAGAATGTAAAGGAGAAATAAAAAAAAACGTTTTTTGCTGCTAGTGAAGTTGCAGTACACTTTGTGTTTAAATTCTGCGATTTTCACGATGCGCTAAAACAACACAAGGGAAAAAAGTTAACTATACACGGCGAGTGCTAGTCGAAGACTATTATTTGTTATTGTATTCACAAAATGTAAGAAAAGAAAACGATGAAGAAAGAAAGAGTAAGGGCGAAACTAAATTGTATCCTTGCTTTGTTTCTGCACAGCAAAGTAAAATTAAAAATAAGGTAAATACATATATATAGAGAGAATGAGGACGAATCAAAAACTATGTTCTCCGCTCTGCTCTCTGGTCGTAAAGAATATATGTGTGTACATATGTACGTAAATTTAAAATGACAGTTAATAAGAATTAAGAAGAAATACGAAGGACATATATTCATTAAACAAAAAACATGTATTTATTATAAACCTTTGATGAATAGTTGCGGCTGCAACTCGCAAAAATATTAACTGCGTAGGTTGAAAGTAAAATTAAACATTGACATACTGTGTTTTCTAATCATCAGGTTCGGTGTTCCATCTATTTGTCCTAGATCTGGCTTCACAATGCCCTGTGATTACTCCTATGAGAAGACGTATTCATTGCACGTGTAACGTTAGTAATGTTCTAGTTTTTCCTCCGTCTAGCTTTGGCCAAAGTGCCCTTGATATCCTACAGTCATATCTTATATACAATGTCCGATTTATCAAGCTCCATTGAGCAATATACCGTGCACAATACGGTCTCACGACTTTCAACTTGACAGTTTTAGAACTAATTACTTTAAGAGCTGCCTGACTATCGACGAAAATCGTAATCGGCGCTCCATGGTCTATCTCCAATTCAAAGATCCTCCGGTAAAGGTATCCTTAATCAAGGATGACTATACGCGGCATCACTGTAATATCCATTTCCGTGTGAAGAATACTAAAGCATTTTTTAACGAATGATTTTAAAAATGTGGTGGAATGCTTTCCCTTTCCCAGATATATATTTTTTCGTTTTTTAAATTTTTTCAACGACTGCTACTAAACCACTGGTTCAACTTGTAACATTTGTAGCCCTCATAATTACCTTAAATATGAGGTATTAGTCGCCGATACTTCAAAAATACCTTTGACGATAATATTATTGAAGTATAAGTCGATCGAACCGAACAATACCTTAAGGTAATTACGAGGGCTACAAATGTTGCAAATATATCTTTCACATAGAAACAGTGGTGTAGAAGAGATCATTGAAGAAAATCGAAAAAAAAATCGTTTTTCTTTTGACGATTTATCGAGCTAAACTAAATTTTATCACAAAAATAAAATTATATCGGAGAATGGCAAAGCATTACACCAATTTTTTTAACTACACGATTTTGAGAAACAAAAATTGTCTAAAATCAACACACCCTACTGTATAAGTATTACTACATCAACTGGACACGCAACTATTTTCCTAATCTTCTCATGGTTTACTTGAGAGCCTTTACTTGCTTCGGATTTCACATTGTTAAACGTTCTTAGGAGGGAATTCGTGTCGCACGGTTTTAGTATAACAGCTTATGTGCAGTTTTACACCAAATTTATCCATTGAAAGTCCAAAATTTCAGTATTTTTTTCTAAAAATTAGCTTTGTATAAGACTAGATTTTTTTATTTATATTTCAGTTTTTCTTCACATTTAACCTACTGAGGACCAACAGTATAACAACAATTTGGTTATGAAGTTCTAAAATTTGTAATTGGCGTTCAATACCTCTCCAACGAGCCTACACAAACACAAATCGTAACTAGAAATAAATAAGTTAATGCAGATTTTATAAAAAAATGTATCGAAACAAGTTTATAATATGGTTTGATAAGGTTCAGTTCAGATTTTACTTACTATCGGTTTTTCTCGATACCATTCTTGGAGCGAATTCTTTTCAAGAAAACCCTCATTTATAGAGGTTATTTTGAACGCGTCCAGATCACGAACGGACAATGATAATTGCGAAATATTTTGGGAGAACACATAAAAGAAACCAACATTTCATTCTCCAACGAGCCCACACAAACACAAATCGTAACTAGAAATATGAAAGTTATTGTATATTTTATAAAAAAATGTATCGAAACAAGTTTATAATATGATTTGATAAGGTTCAGTTCAGATTTTAATTACTAGCGGTTTTTTTTCTCAATAATATATATAAGTGCAACACAACTTGATCTAGCATTTGTTAATGATCCTCATGACTTTGAGATCAGTAGGATTCTTCCCATATCTCTCCCAGAGGACAATTATCATCCTACCTTAGGTTTATCGATGTTGTACTCCAATGAATCTCATACTTCTATCTCTCATGATGATCTCACCGTTTTCTGTTACAGAAGGACAAATTTTATACTGCTTAACTCCCTTCTCCGAGAAGTTGATGCGAATTTTATCTGTAGTAGTAGACACTATACGGATATTGGCGATGTTGTGGATAAATTTTATCGAATTCTTAGGGACTTCCTGTCACAATCTGTACCGAAAGATCGAGTTGGTCAATCTTCTCGAGAATTGTCTAGAATGAAGAATTCGAAAAGTAGGCTATTTAAGAAGTTTAAGAAATCTGGATTGAATTCCGATTATGTGAGATACTCTATTGCTAGGTCGAGATATAACGTCGAATCTCAAAGATGTTATAGACTATACTTGGATACGATGAATAATAATTTTCGAAATAACCCTAAAGCTTTTTACGATTTTGTTATTTTGAAACGTAAATCCAACGTAAACGTAATCTAACCAACTAGGATTAGAATGGATGGCTTAGAATATTGTGAGGACCAGGCTATTGCTGATTGCTTTGCGAATTTCTTTGCGACCACATATTCTAATATATCTTATCGATCCAACAACACTTATCCCTATGATATTCCTGCTTTGAATCAATTAGAAATACCATTTATTGACTTGCCCTTGGTCTTATTAAGTTTGAATGATCTAGAATCAACAAATAGTGTTGGCTCCGATGGGGTGCCAAGTATAATTTTAAAATTCGGTGCTAGTGGTTTGGCTATTCCTCTGAGGTTATTATTTAATACTTCGTTGAGATTTGGATATTTCCCTTCGGCTTGGAGGCAGTCGTTCATTGATACCCTCCATAAATCTGACAGTTTAATTGACGTGTAGAGGGAAAGCTAAATTAAGTGCTACCCTAAGCTTTTTGAGAAACTAGTAACTAAAGTAGTATCAGACAGCGTTTCTTCTATTTGGAGTCCCAGCCAACATTGTTTTCGTTAGGGCTTATCGACCACGACGAATTTGAATCAGTTTACCTCTCACGTTATTGATGAGTTTGTTCTGGGTATAAGCTTTTGTTATATAAATTAGATAGAAATGTATATCTTCTTATCTGAATAATAGTTCGCAGATTGTCAAATTCGGAAATTCTTGTTCTAGGTCAATTCTGGTTTCATCGGGAGTTCCCCAAGGTAGTCATCTTGGGCCTATACTATTTTTATTATATATAAATGATCTCCTGGGGTCTGTAAACTCTTTGATGTATGCGGATGATGTGAAAACATGTTTTTCTTATAAACGGCCAGAATATTCTCATTATTTGCAGAACGACTTGAATAATTTTGGATATTGGTGTGACATTAATTGCATGGAACTTAATCTACGGAAATGCAAGCATATGCGTTTCCTTAGATCGAATCCGAAATTTGTCAGACATTATCTTATTGGGACTGAGTTAGGACAGTTGGTTCTTTTGTAGATCTTAGTATTCTGATGGATTCGAAACTTGTTTTCAACAATCATATTATAGCCATGGTTAACAAAGCGTATGGTTTCTTGGCTTCATTAAACGTTGGGCTAAAGAATTCTCTGATCCCTATGTGACGAAACAGTTATTTACTTCGCTCGTTAGGCCTATTTTGGAATATGGTTCTGTAGTATGGGTCCCTCAGTATGGCATTTATATTGACAGAATTGAGTCAGTTCAGAAACAATTTTTATTGGAAAAGTGATTTTCTTCTTCCCCCTATACTAGTAGATTGAAGTTAATTTACTTGCCCTCCTTAAAGAGTAGACGCGTTATGCTGAACACCATCATGGTATTTAAGGTTATGAATGGTGATGTCTCATCTGAATATTTTTTTATTTATTTATTATGAATTACAATACAAAGTATATTTATATTCTAATTTTGGGTTCAGGGATTGAGCCGGGGTGACTGAGACCATTGTAGCTAGTTATTGCAGCGATAGACCAGAACCTCCGGTGGGAATCGAACCCACAACCCCCACGCTGATAGCCGCGTACGCTACCAACTCGACTACCGGGGCCCTCAAGACTGAATATTTTATTTCTAGGATTAAGTTTAACGTGCCATTTAGAATAGATACTATCAGTTTCTTCATATTGATTTTCAGCCTACGAATTATGCTTCTGCACAGCCCATTCGTAGAATGTGTATTGATTTTAATTCATTGTACCACATCATAGATTTCGGTGTTGGAATCGATACAATAAAGCCAACGTTATTGTTATTAAATGTAAGGTATAGCTTCCATGTCAAATTTTAGAATTAACCTTTATTGTAGTTTGTAAGGTAATATTGTTTTTGTTAGATTTTGGCCGGCTGAAGATATTTAATCTGTAGTCGGTATTCCACCCTCTACTGCTTGTCCGCCACAGTTCGGACTATGGTGTGTACGTTGTCCCTACGTTAACACTCATAAGTCATTTTTTGAGAGGCGGCATGATTGTTATCCCGGTCCAGCGCGGACCGGCTTCCCATTGGAGGTGCTTGAGCTTTGGATTTTCTCGTGGTGGTATGGGGTATGTGCGCTTGTTACCCTATCAGCCACAACTACCGAGAGCAAATTGTTGCTGCTGTCGCGCGAGGTATAAATATATATATGGGAAATGCCTCCGAAACCAGATTTGCATATGGTAAAACTTTAAATTCAACATCTGAAACAGAATTAACAATAATACATTATATTTTTCTCATATAGTTCATCCATAAATATTGGTAACAACGGAATAAATTATGTCACTATAGATGGCAAAAAAACAAAATTTTGACCAATAATATAATAGAATAATAAGTTTTTCAATATACTAATGTCAAACGTGGAAACTGATTTCTATTTGAATCGAATAACAGAAGATTGAGCTGTAACGAATTTAATTTTCAAGCTGTTTTTGAGAATGGAGTCCAAAATGTAATGGCTATTAAATCAAATTCTATCGGCTACGATATTAATCCCAAATTCGTTAAAAGGATTATATCAACTATAATAAAGCACTTACACATCAATACCGTTCTCACTTTAAGTTTTATTCCCAACGGCATGGAAATTTGCTAAAATAATACCAATTCCTGAAAGTAACAATGAATTTAGACCCATTGCAATACTTCCCTTTCAATCCAAGGTATTGGAAAAACTGATCCATAAGCAAATTCATAAACAATTCATAATCACTGAACCAACACTCAGGGGATGTTCCCTATAAATGCAGTGCATTGCGTTGGCGGAGGGATGATCAGGTATTGGAAGGAGGAAAGAGGGAGTAGTGTCTGTTGACATTTGTTTTGAAACTGAATGTCGTAATTGGAGGGAAAGGTATTTGCCGAAAGTCGATTTCACATACAGATAGTACGGGCGAATAACGAAATTATTCTGTAATGTGTAGTGCGGCCGGTTGTACAATCGATAACGAATGGGTGAGCGTTCCTGGAGAGTCGTTTATCTCTACCGAAATATTTCTTACATCCTTTTAAAAAGCCTAAACATTTGAATGCTTCTTTCGACACATCAAATACATGTTTTTCCAACTAACATCACGTTGTATTTTCATGTCAAGAACATCGAGAGCATCTGATTGCTCAATATCTACACCGTCCAGTAAAATCGACGACACCGTTGGATCAGTGAATCGCTTGTGAGACAACAAGGTGCACAGGGTCTTACTTGTATTAAAATCCACTTTATTCACTCGATCCCATTCAGAAACGGCCAGCAAATCCTGGCTAATTGACTCATCCATCAATCGCCTTTTGTCCTCAATTTCTTGACGACTTGGTCTATGATCGAATGAGTATGAATGACAGAGGTTGCTGTCATCCGCGAATGAGTAGATTGGATTCTAAGTCCGACCCAAGAGGTCGTCGATGAAAATAAGAAAAAGGGAGGAAAGGACAGAGCCATGTGGTACACCTGCGTTTTACCTATGCTCGTCGGATGAGAACCCATCTACAACAACGCGTATAGTGCGATCTCTGAGGAAGCTCGATATAAATCGAGAGATGTCACTACCAACACCAAAAGTGATAAACTTTGATATGAGAGTCATTGGATTCTAAATACTTCACCTCACCTAAATACTAGCCTCACCTTTTTTAGGGATGGGCTGGATGTTCGCAATCTTCCAACGCGCTGGGAAATCCCCTGCACGGGGCAATATTTTCAATCATTTCAGCCGCAGCATCTATATCGCCATTTAGAAAACAAAGTTTCCAATTCAAATGCTGGAAAAAGTTGTTGAGCTCGGCCCAACGTGCCTTTTCGTATATATATATTGTCCGCTTTGGAACTGGGGTCGAAGCGACACGAAGAGCGGAATACGAAAAGGATGCTGAAACAATGCAGTGATCCGAATTACCAAGAGGTGCTAGAACGTTCATACTTTTCAGGGTGTTTTATTAAGAAAAGATCAAGAATTTTTGAGTGTTGCCCTTGAACACACGGAATGTGAGTCGGTTCATTCACTAGTTGCGTCAAATCATTATGCGTGGCAAAAAGCTCGGCGTATTGACCCTCTGGTGTTGAGTGTCTCGAATGGGCAAGCCACGAGGAATTATGGACATTGAAATCGGCAGCAACCACAATTTCACTTTCAGGGCCTCTAAAATTTTTGTAATTGAATCGGAAAGGGTGTCATTTAGGGATACATCCTTTTCCGCGTTTGGACTTCTATAAACAAATCCGAAATGTAGTACGTGCGTTCCAATCTTGAATTTAATCCAAAGGGAGTTAAATTCTGGATTTTCTGAGCTTAAGTTATGCTGGCTCTGAATCACTATATCGTCACGTACGTATACCACAAGGCCTCTGTGGGGTATAAAAAGAGGTAGGGTGTGATACCCAGGAACGTGAAAATCTTGTGGATCAGAATCCTCACACACCTGAGTCTCACAAAGAGAAAAACATCAGGCCTATGAAAATGTACATGAGCGTACAGGGCAAAAAAAAAAAAACACAGAAAAAAAACAAAGTCAAAATATGTACCTACAATTTTCAAACCTCCCCCTTACCGTTGCTGTACTCACCCAATGCTAGGCATTGGGTTATGCCTTAGGCATTGGGCGAACAACGACAAGAAGAGAAGAGTGACAATTTTTGTTTGTGGTACACCACATACTCGAATGATTGACCAAGCCAATTAGAGATGTCAACATATTCTTAGGAGATTCCCGAATAGAATTTGTATGCAAAATCATTTGGTCAGATCACATTAATGTAAACTGCGGCAGAAAGTATGCCATGACTTGCTCAGTCATTCTCACGAATTAGGATAAGAATGATTTTAGCTAAAACTTGCATCATACCCACTTTGGTTTATGGATGCGAAGTATTTGCATGTTGCAACTCAAAGTATAACAAAAAAGTTGATACCACTTTTAATGACATAGAGTATCTGCTTATTCGAACCAAATTTTCAAAATGGCATTCGACAAATACGTAACTTGCAAAATACTTACTTCAATGTACTTCACACATGAGCCAATGTATTTTTATGAAGATTAACATTTTCTAGACCTAACCGAGGTAACAAATCATCAAACTGCTGAGAGATAATTTTTATACGAACTATTCGTATATGGAATCTTATGCCTTAAATGCATAAGGTTTAATTCCTTAAATTATTAGATTTACTCTATTATTATGATTTGGAGGTTTACTTTCAATTATTTCTTCTCTTTAAACCAATTTGCAACTTTTTGCACTGTTTCTTTACTCTTTTTTTATAATTAATAATAATAATAGTTTCGGAGTAAGATTTAACCATATCGTGACAATTTATTATTATGTTTCAATGAAATTATGACCCATCAAATTGTTGCCACTTTGTCGCACGGTGTTATATGTATTTTTTTAATTTTTTATGTATAGAAATTACAGTAAGTAAAATTTTAAAAATTATATTTTACATCAACGATATCTGTGTGTCGAATACTATTCGATACCTACACAGAGATGACCAATCGAGCTAACAAACAAAACATTACGATAAAAATTAACAAAAATCCAATTGCCTCGAGGTGAGGTTTAATTTACATTTGTTTTCTTATATAATCTAATGAATATTTTTTTATATTATTTACCCAATAGGTTTCCGAAATACTATTTAGTTGTGTCCCCAACTCATGTTTGGCTACGGCAAAAAAGCAGGAGCTTATTATAGAAATATTGCAAAAGATTCTTTTGAAAATCAGTCCTAACCAAACCATATTGGAGATATCCGCTATCATATCTGAGACAATTTTGATACTCCTCGTTAACTTACGTAACTGTTTTTCAAATACCTTGGAGTTAGGTAAGTGCATATGTCTTCATTCTTCAATTAATTATATCTTCTATATATATAACTAGCAAGTACCACTACTTCAATTTCCATGGGGAACAATCCCTTTACCCTTAAATATTGTTCATTATTTTTGATTCGATTTGACATTTGAATCGCAGTGCAATCAACTAGCACGAGATGGTGATGAGTTCGAGCCAGGTTTATGGAGGAAACAATAAATTATTTTCTGCAAGATGAAGAAAAATACTCACAAGTAATAAATAACAATGTTAGCGGAATAACCGAAACACTAGCGCAGAATTTAACTGCAGATCAATGGCCCTCAAATATTAAGTGTGAACACACGTTGAGGATAATTTAATTGATATTCAGGTATACGATCAATAAAACAATGTCACTGTTTACTCCTGAATGAATTGCAGTACAGAGCAGAATTGAAGTGTGCAGTTTTCATGCAATAATTCGATTTGTCTGCTAAATCAAGTGTTATTAGGGTTTTTGGGCATAGTAAAGTCAAATGAACTCCGATTGTTATAAAATTTAGCATGAGGATAAAGGAAATTTCAGAAGAAAATGAGTAAATTGCATTTTGGATCTAAAAATCTAACTTTTTGCACTAAATGCATCTATCTTCCAAGGGGGCAATTTCGGGCGGGCAAAAGTTACCCTTTCCAAATATGTATATATTTCGTTAAAGGCTTTTGAAGGAAAAAAGTTGTGTTGGTCCAAAGTCAGACATTTGTTCAATATATTTATTTTAAACTACAAACTATATTTGCCACAAACATAATTTTGACGTCATAATAAAAAAATCGAGTGTGAGAAACACTTCGCTATAGTCAAAGAAATTACGTTTTTTTAAATTTTCAAAATCTGAAAAAAGTAAAAACAAAAAAATTGGACCGATTTCTAAAATATATCCGATTACCCGATTTTTAATGTTAATATCTCAAAATAACCCTTGGGTCATTGTCTAAGGTTTTTTACAGAACTAAAAATGTCTACTAGAAAAGTTATTGAATTTTGGCCGATGGATTTTAATTCTGAACCACTGTGCGCTGCCGTTTTGAAACACACTATATACTTTCAATATATACCGGGTCAACGGGTTTTTCATCATCATTCATTTTTTTTAAATCGCGGTTTTGGAAACCCGGGTTTTTAATGTCGGTCTCAACCGGTTTTTCATAGTGCAAAAAGTCTCCTTTTCGGTGCTAATTTATTTTTAATATGGCAGTTTTTATATTATCGCAGGATTCATATAACTTTTTTATCAGGTACCGCAAACACTATGAGACTAAAATGGCAAAGTTCGTAAGATTTCACATGCATTTCTTATGGGCAGAAGAAAAATCGACTCCGTTGATCCGCAGATCGACCAGCCATAGAAGAATATATGCGATTATTTTTTACCCAAGGACGAAATATTTTGCAGATCATCATTAAATCCTCATTTCTGGGGATAACCGCAGCATTTTTTTCGCGATCCAACTTATACGTATATTATACTCGTCCCTGTAGGTAATATGGGGTTGATGAACTTTGCGAATATAAGAGGAAGGTGGAAGGTCCTTATATTTCAAGGAGTCAAAAATACGCATAATCCTTGATTTTCATGTCAAACTTATAATTTATTTTTTTTATTTTTATACATTTTAGCTTAATTACACTGTCCAACAAATTAAGACTTTTTGAATGGAACAGAATAGCGACCCCATAATTCTGAAAGGGTATGTTGAGTAGATCATTTTTGTAGAACAAACTTATGGTCCAGCACGTCTGAGTTTTTTTTACAGTGGGTCAAAGTTTTCATTTTTTGGTCGAAGGGAGCATTATACTATATGAAAAAAAATGCTGTAAGTTAATGTCTGAGAGAATTCTTATGGTCAGAGTTGTATTGTGGAATTGTATGAGGATTATTTTTGTGGAAGATCTTAACCCTCTAACTGGTCTCTTTATGGGTCAAATTGGCCCTTTTTTCGAGAAAATCAAAAAATATCCTTTAAAAAAGGACATTTAAGGATTAAAATATTCTACGAAAATGTTTGCCGGAAAATTTCAGTGGGGGTCACCAAAGACACCATTGTTGTAAATAAAGCTCTTTACGATTAATCGGCAAAATTACACGACAACTTCTATAAAAAAATATAATTTTGTTTTAATAGTGGTTTATTATAGTATGTACATATTTATTTTTTTGCTTCAAATTTTCGAGTAAAAGGGAATTGGGAAATAGCAGTAGTATGACAATGGATTAAAGATTAAACTTAATATGCTTTCCTGTATTTAGCTTGACGTGAATGTTCTGATGGGTCAAGGTTTCTGTACAAGCCCCATACGTATTCAGCAAGCATTACACTTTGGGATTTCCCTTTGAATCTTTATTCCAATATCTTTATATCCTGATGAAACCTTTCACCATGTTCATCTGAAAATGCTCCAAGGTTTTCTTTAAAAAAATTGAGTGCAGAAAATGCAGCTTTAGTGACATCTTAACGCTAATATTGTTAAAACCGATTAGCATGATTTCAATATTTTCTGCATAGTTTTGTGCTTTTGAGTTTCCAAGGAATTCTGATATAACCAGCTGCATAAAGTCAAATGCTGTCTTTTGCATATCCGACAGATGACCATAAAATTCTTCATCTTGTAATAATTTTCTTATATCGGGTCCAACGAGCATTCCTAGAAAAGGTAATTTACATTAAATGAAATAAATTATTTCTTAAAACCGTATTTTACCTTCTTTTAATTTTGCTGCAGATTATCTGGGGAAAATTATTTAAATGCGTTTGAAAGCATTTCCTTGTGTATTTAAGCTTTTAATAAAATAAAAAAACGCCCAACTTAATATGCAGCGGTGGAAGTATGACCTTATCTTTTGGGACAAGGGATTCATGGATTACATTTAAGTCACCAATAATATTTTCTTTACGTTCTTCGAAATATTTAATATGATAATGGCTGCACGTGAATAACATTTACAAAGAAAGCACACATATTTTATGTATCCTGTTTGCATTCTAGTCAATATTGCAATCATTTTGAAGTCTGCGCATACTTCCCATTTATATTTATAGTATTCAATTTTATTTAAGAGATTTGAAATATTTGCGTATGTTTCCCCCTTTTTTGTGGAATACGCAACCGGTATTGATGGATGCTGAAACTGCTTTTAAGCTGTGTTTTGAACTATCTATAAATAGTCGCCAAGCGGAAGAGTCCAGTGGAAGCTTTAGATATTTTAGAACCTCTTCAATACTGCAACAGTATACAAGTTCTTCTGATTTTTTAAAATAACATTCCAGATCGGCGTGTCTTTTTCTTGGAAATGTAACTTTTACATCGGCTTTTATCAAATTCCTGTTTTTCAATCTGGAACATAATATTTCAGCTTTCTCTTTTGTTAGTCCTAAATCTCTAACAAGATCTTCAAAATAAGCTTGGTCTAGGCAAGTAACTTATATCTGATATGTTTTTAACCGCCGCTGTTATTTCTGTATTGGCGTATGTCATATTGGCCGAAAATGTATGTGTAGGCGGTTGAGGCACCGGAACACCTTCACAGCGCACTTCTGGTAAAATGACATTATTCGTTGCTTCGTATGTCATTATCGCGTAGTGCCTTTGGCTTCTACCAAATTTGTAATTTACGCAGAAATAGCATGTATCTGATTTGTGATCTTCAGGGAACTCAGTGTTCGGCCCGGCCGAACTTGATGCCGTTTTTAACTGTTTTGTATATGTTGGCGTGTAATTTTGCCAATTAATCGTAAAGAGCTTTATTTACAACAATGGTGTCTTTGGTGACCCCCACTGAAATTTTCCGGTAAACATTTTCGTAGAATGTCCTTTTTTAAAGGATATTTTTTGATTTTCTCGAAAAAAGGGTCAAATTGACCCATAAAGAGACCAGTTAGAGGGTTAAGATCTTCCACAAAAATAATCCTCATGCAATTCCACAATACAACTCTGACCATAAGAATTCTCTCAGACATTAACTTATTCAGTTTTTTCATATAGTATAATGCTCCCTTCGACCAAAAAATGAAAACTTTGACCCACTGTAAAAAAAACTCAGACGTGCTGGACCATAAGTTTGTTCTACAAAAATGATCTACTCAACATACCCTTTCAGAATTATAGGGTCGCTATTCTGTTCCAAAAATGCTGTTGGACAGTGTTATTGGTCCAGAAATTATAGTTGTTTTTCAAAATGCTTTCCCATTTCAGCAAGATATAATTTGTAGTTTTTACGGTGTTAACACCTGTTCCAAACTGAAATTTTGAGATTAATAGATACAGTACAAAAAATAATGATGGATGATTTTTTGGCAATGGAACAAAATGATCTAATTCCGACCCTAACCAGTTTTCCTAATCAAGATATGCGGCATATAAAGGGTGGCTAAATTGTAAGGGCCGATGTTGTATGTGAACCACACCTAAACTTCAAGTTTTTCCTGCATTTCATTTGACATTTCTCAATTTGAGACTAACTCAATTTGAACCATGGAAAGAAAAGTTATTCAGGCTTATTATGAAAATGGGCGGTCAAATCAAAATGCACTTCGTGATTTTTTCGGTCAATTTAATCACACATTTTCACCTCAGTGGATTCGTCAATAAGCAGAATTGCCGCATTTGGGCGAATGATAATCCAAGAGTAATTGTCGAAAAACCAATGCACCCACAAAGAGTGACTGTTTGGTGCGGTTTATGGGCTGGCGGCATCATCGGCCCGTATTTTTTCCAAAATGAGGCCGGTCAGGGGGTGACTGGGGTGGTCTAATACCCCAGAACTTTTTCAGAACCCACTCATTTATTTTCATTTTATTTCGTTTAAAATCAGAAATTTTCTATTCACAATAAAAATCATATATACATTTATTTCTAAAACAAAGTGCTTCAATGCACGTATAATTTCTAATTTTTCTATTATTTAAACAAGCATTCCCTGCGCCGACAGTATACACTGCATTTATATGTGCACATAAGTTATATCGGGCTATACGCCTTACTTTCTACTTTGATTTGTCATAGTGTCCGATTTTTTGTTAACTTATTTTGCGTTAAACTATACTATATAATTTTCAGATTTGTGCAGCGCACAGTGGTTCAGAATCAAAATCCATCGGCCAAAAATCAATAACTTTTGTTCTAGTAGACATTTTTCAGTTCTGTAGAAAAAAACAAAATTAGACAAGGAGGATTATTTTGAGATATTAAGATTAAAAATCGGGCAAAGGGATATATTTCAGAAATCGGTCCAAAATTTATTACTTTTCGTATTTTTCGATTTTATTTGTTTGTTTTTATGTTTTTTAATATATTTTTACGTATTTGTTCATAATGCGAAAAAAATTAATTTTGTTTTTGTATTACAGATTTTGAAAACTGAAAAAACGTAATTTCTTTTTTGACTTCGTCGAACTGTTTCTATCACATTTTAAAAGATTTTCCACTCGAAATTGTGGTTTATTAGCTTTATTATGACGCCAAAACAATGTTTGTGCCAGAGCTGTTAAGTAATGATTAGTAATCGTAATCATTAGTAATTAGATTACTTTTTTTTAAAGTAGAAGTAATGATTACAATACGATTACATTCAGTTTTATACGATTAGTAATTGATTACGATTACAAGTAATCAAAAAATAATCAGGATTACTTGCGATTACTGAAAAATAATCAAAAATAATCAAAAGTAATCAAAAATGAGTTCGACTACTTTAAAAGATTACTTTTGATTACTTTTGACTATTTTAGATTACTTTTGATTACTTTTGATTTTCTGTGATTACTTTTGATTTTTTGTGATTACTTTTGATTATTTTTGATTATTTTTAAAGGAATCTTGTTCATTACATTTATTGAAAAAAAAACTATACAAAGTTAAGTTAGGGTGAATCCGCTAAATAATTGAAAATCTGATCTAAGCAAACTATTACTTAAGATGTATGGCAGTATGGCAGCTCGCGAAATCGTATGTCAGTTTTGATTTTTTTCTCTTCTCGTTCTTTTGCCAGCTAAAACCGAAAGGTAATGGAAGTACAAATTCCAATTCAATGTAAATAAAATTAAAAAAATTAAATTATAGGTGAAAATGTCTCAAAATATTTTCGAAAGCGATTTTTTTTTATTATTATTTTTAGATTTCAGATAACATAACTTCTGCTAGGTGTGTTGCATGTCATCGGAGATAAGAGGAAGTGGTGAAGTGACGTCCAATTTTATTAAACATTTGCGAGTCAAGCATAATGAAATTTTTAAAAATACAAACGTTATAAGGCAGGTTGTCCTGAAGGCTGTAAAGCGCAACCCGTTTTTGATGGTAAACTGATACACGCAATTATTGACTCCTCATTGCCCCTTTCCATTCTGGAAAAGAAATCCTTCAGAGAGCTTTTTGAAAATACAGGTGTGAAGGTGTTGAGCAGACAAACAGCAGCTAAAAAATTGGAGGCGAAATATACCATCATGGTGCAAAATATAAAAGAAAAAATTATTTCTTGCAAATATTTTTGCACCACAGCAGATATTTGGTCTGGAAACCACAGAAGTTTCCTTGGATATACGTGTCATTGGCTTACGGACAATTTGGAACGCAAATCGGCAACTTAACTTTGTATAGTTTTTTTTTCAATAAATGTAATGTACAAGTTTCCTTTAAAAATAATCAAAAGTAATCACAAAAAATCAAAAGTAATCTAAAATAGTCAAAAGTAATCAAAAGTAATCTTTTAAAGTAGTCGAACTCATTTTTGATTACTTTTGATTATTTTTCAGTAATCGCAAGTAATCCTGATTATTTTTTGATTATTTGTAATCGTAATCAATTAGTAATCAGAAATTGTTGAATAGTGGATTATATAATCATTACGATTCTTTTTAAAAAGTAATGTAATTGATTACTAATCGTAATCGAAATTTAACAGCTCTGGTTTGTGCCGAATATAGTTTGGTTGTAATGAATAATGTAAAAATGTCCTTTTTGAGCAAATGTCTGGCTTTGGACCAACACAACTTTTTTCCTTCAAAAGCCTTTAATGAAATATATACACATTTGGAAATGTTGAACGGTTCACCGTTTTTGTCATTTTAGTCATTTTCGTCTATCAACTTCTGAGAAGTAGGTACGAAGATAAAATGATAAGTAAATTTCCTTTATCCTCATGCTAAATTTTATAACAATCATTTCATTTGACTGAAATATGACTAAAAACCCAAAATAATACCTGATTAGCAGATAAATCGAATTACTGCATGAAAACTGCACACATGACTCTTTTTTTGACTTCATCGAACTGTTTCTCACATATTTTTTGCACTTATTCCATGCTTTATATAAGGTTACTTTCTATATATGTTTGTGTGCCACAAAATTTGAAATCAATTTTTGAAAGCTTTTTTCTCAACCAATTTTGCTCAAATTTTGCACACTTAATCATTTTCGATGACAATACAAGGAAATGAAAAAATTTGACCAATTGGACAAAGGGGCGTGGCACCTCCCATACAAAGTTAAAACCTATTATTGAATATTGTCAGTTCTATGACACCTAGAGTGCTGAAATTTTGTGTAAGTGCATCTAGCATCAATGTGCATAGTTGTGCCAAAAATGGGCGGTATTGGAAAAGTGGGCGTGGCACCTCCCATACGAAGTTAAAACCTATTATTGAATATTGTCAGTTCTATGAAACCTAGAGTGCTGAAATTTTGTGTAAGTGCATCTAGCATCAATGTGCATAGTTGTGCCAAAAATGGGCGGTATTGGAAAAGTGGGCGTGGAACCTCCCATACGAATTTAAAACCTATTATTGAATATTGTCAGTTCTATGACACCTAGAGTGCTGAAATTTTGTGTAAGTGCATCTAGCATCAATTCGCATAGTTGTGCCAAAAATGGGCGGTATTGGAAAAGTGGGCGTGGCATCTCCCATACGAAGTTAAAACCTATTATTGAATATTGTCAGTTCTATGACACCTCGAGTGCTGAAATTTTGTGTAAGTGCATCTAGCATCAATTCGCATAGTTGTGCCAAAAAGGGGCGGTATTGGAAAAGTGGGCGTGGCACCTCCCATACGAAGTTAAAACCTATTATTGAATATTGTCAGTTCTATGACACCTAGAGTGCTGAAATTTTGTGTAAGTGCATCTAGCATCAATTCGCATAGTTGTGGCAGAAATGGGCGGTATTGGAAAAGTGGGCGTGGCACCTCCCATACGAAGTTAAAACCTATTATTGAATATAGTCAGTTCTATGACACCTAGAGTGCTGTAATTTTGTGTAAGTGCATCTAGCATCAATGTGCATAGTTGTGCCAAAAATGGGCGGTATTGGAAAAGTGGGCGAGGCACCTCCCATACGAAGTTAAAACCTATTATTGAATATTGTCAGTTCTATGACACCTAGAGCGCTGAAATTTTGTGTAAGTGCATCTACCATCAATGTGCGTAGTTCTGCCAAAAATGGGCGGTATTGGAATAGTGGGCGTACCACCTCCCATACGAAGTTAAAACATATTATCGAATAGTGTCAGTTCTATGACACGTATAGTGCTCAAATTTTGTGTAAGTGCATCTAGCATCAATGTGCGTAGTTGCGCCTAAAATGGGCGGTAATGCAAAAGTGGGCGTGGTACCTCCCATACAAACCACAAATTAAAAATCTATTATTTCTGCTCCTGATAACGCAGTAATTTTTCCTTCTACAAAAGATAACTAAAAAAGAATTTCTAGGCCCAATAGAATTCTGCTTGAATAAAGCATGGATTTGAAAAAAAAAATTTTTTTGATTTATTTTTTTATTAGAAAGCTATTATGACGTCAAAACTATGTTTGTGCTAAATATAGTTTGTTTGTAATAAGTATTTTTAAAAATATCCTTTTTGAACAAATGTCTGACTTTGAACCAACACAACTTTTTTCTTCCAAAAGCCTTTAACGAAATATATATATATATATATATATATATATATATATATATATATATATATATATATATATATATATATATATATATAATTCTGAGCGATGGATTTTGATTCTGAACCACTGTGCGGCGGTACTCATGTCGATTTAGAATATGAAATGAGGAGGATCATACATATATTATTTTCTTTGTGGAAATTGTTTGCGTGATTTACATGAATCACGTGATTCACGCGTGAACGTGTGTAATTCAATATTATTCCTTCGTGGGCGTGCGTGATCCTGAGCCTCTAATATCGCTCACGCTCCCATATCTAGTTGATACCCTCCTTAGTCCCGATTCCCGTAAACTAATTGCCGCCGATTCGAGACATTGAAATCCACACGAATCGTAATGCGGTGAATAATACGAAAGCGTGGGCTCATCTGGACGACATTGTGAGGGAATTTTTCAACAAACGGGCTTTATTTCTCACAAATTGAGAAATGACACCTTTCCGAGACTCAGACAACTGCAGTTGGAAAGCATACTCGCGCTATAGAAGGACACAAGCACCAAGGATGCCCCTGGTGGAGTAAAATGTATGACTCAGAACCTTCAACCCATAAGGCGAAAAAGGCGAAAACTGTCTCAGAGTCGCCCCCAGACGGGTTAAATGTAAGACCGACCACCATTAATTTTCCATCTACGATCTATTTTAGATTAGAATTTCGGTATTCTTGATCATTTTCTTCGGTCAAAACCCAAATAGCGATTAACAAAATTTAAACTCAAGGCGTCGAGCTCGATTAAAACTAATATTATTGTGAAATTAATTAGTGCATTATCTATATAATAAAAATGAAATGATGTTCGTTGATAATCGCATCACTTGAGAACGGCTGAACAGATTTGGTTGATCTTTGTTACAAACTGTTCGTGGTAGTCCGAACTGGGTTTTAAGATGAAAACACTTTTGGGTAGTTGACCGCAAAATAGGAATATTTTTAAAAAACTGAATGTGCCTTTTTCTATAGAATTTTTGAATGAACTCAAGGCTATAAGTCTCAATTCAAGTAATGGGTATGCGAAATATTTTTATGTTCTGTTCGTTGATTTTGCGAACGTTTTATGAAAACGAGAATTCAGATAATTATAGAGAAAAGTCAAAAAATTCGGACAAAATTAAAAAAAACGTTATATTTTATGCACCTTTGTCAGAACTGACGATAGGAACGAAATATTTTGTTGATTCATTTTTATTTGGAACCATAATTTGGTTCCATAATTCCATGCAATTAATATTAGCCCAACTTGGAATGACCACACGGCACATTATCCGATGCACTAAGCATTTAATCAAGAGTTGGAATGCAATGCAAAACAATGTGAATACGATGCATTACGAGAATAAGATGCTCATAGAACACGTGGCTTATGAACGATTGAACTATAGTGATTTACTTCTTGGGCGCTCTCGGTGAAACCGGAAAATTCTTTTTGATAGTACCAATTTTGGCCAAAGCGATGAGGAATTTCAGCTGCGTTCTTTAAAGACTGCCGAAATGCACTCAGGTAGCGACGAATAGGAAATTAAAGAAAATCATTCGTGCTATGTTTCAAAGATCTGAGGTGACCAACGTTTTGATCAGTCCTGAGGAGTGGCGCACTCTTGGTTCAATGATTCTATTGGAAAGTGATTTTACATTTACATTACGGGTGATTCCACGGCAATATCCAGTTGACAAACAGAATCATGTGTCGTGGAACAGCCAATCTGCAGTATTTTCAAAACAATTGCTGGACATTTGCATTAGAAAAATTCTGTAGATATTGCGAATGTTGATATTTAGATTTTTCAGTTCGTGTTCCCATACGTTGCTCCAAGTGTGTGTCGTTAAGCGAACATGCTACATTGGCTGCGAAAGACATTGAAGAGAAAAATCGCAGAAAATTGTCTCAGAATCTTCAGTTAATACTAGATTATTTTTTGCAATTGAAGAAACACTTCTTAAAGGAAAGGACGAATATGAAGACATTTTGAGAGAAAGCTCCGCTGTTAAATTAACGTTTGACACTCATGAAAGTTGGAATTGTTATCCTCTGGACGATCACGTTGGAACCATAAGACAATTTTGTGGTGTAGATTTTGGTTACGATTCTCTTGCAGAATTTAATTTTACCGCCTTCATCTGAAATTGCACTAAGTTGTTAAAAAAGCAATCAAATAGCCGCTGAATACGCATATTAAAGAACTTCTAACGTACAAACTGCCGGTGATCGGAATGAATATACGATGTCTCACATAAAGTCTTTTGAGTAATTAGGCAGACAATTTTTATGCAAAAGAGAGGATTATTATAATTGAATAACGACTACACAAATGATTCTCATGATTTCAATATTAAAAAATCGATATAACCAATATTATGTTTACATATGTTGCATAGATTAAAAATGCAAAGATAAAAAATATAAATTGCATAAAAATCTGCTGTCTATTAATTATTTTTTGCTGATTTTTACCAAACACTACCAGCGATTCCACGGCCTACTCCACCCAATAAACTAAATTAATGCTCGAATACGTCCTTTTTGTGGAAAACATCACGACTTTTAAATTAAGTAACAAGTTGAGTTGCAGAACGACGAATCTGCACACTTATATTCAAAACACTTGCTTGAAAGTGACAATTTCAAAATCCCCTTTGAAATAACGACCGTCTGCACTATTTCTAGCCTGCAAACGTTAATCGATACAATAATCACGGAGAACAAAATGTTTCTCATTCCAGGTTTGCTTAAACATTTGAAATAGCTTTTCAAAAATTCACTCGACGATCACAAACAAACTAATTGAAATATGGACAGGGAATTTTTTGTCGGGTCAGCTAGTTTAAAATAAAAATGAGTTTAAAATCTGCCGCCGTTGTCAGCAGATCTTGTGCTGACGTTTTTTAATCGGACAACTATGTTCGAATATAATAGGAACGAAATTACCGTCTAGAAAAGAAGAGTTCAAGATGTTTTCTTATGGCACTGCAAAGCGTAAAATAGGCGTTGACGAAAGAACATACTTGGTTAGTCATGATTTTTTGGCGTCATACGTTTATTCCAACGAAACACAGAGAGAGGCGATATTATCCAATTTCAAGGTGCGGTAATATTGCTTGAGTAACTGCTGGAACAAGATATCTTTCTATATACAGTGAAATTCCCCTAACTCGAAGTCCCCTAACTCGAATTTTTCCCTAACTCGAACTGTTATGTACGAATCTTGGATTCTCAATAGCTTTTTCTTATGTGTTTTTCTCCGTATGTCGAATTTCCCCTAACTCGAACTTTTCTGTAAGTCGAATTAAAAACTGATACAATTTGTGACACTTACTATTTGAGTTTATTCCCGTAACTCGAATTTTTCGTTTTGCTAATTTTAATATTGTTTTCTCGTTAACACTTCTTTGCGAAGCCTTTAATTCAGTGATGGGCACCGCTCTCTTTTCCTATGCACAGTGCATAGGAATGAAAATGCTGCTTCTGTCACGGAGAGACACATGTACACATCGTGTGGCTTCGTTCGCTGCGTAGTTTTTGTGTACACTCAAATCAACATGTTTTATGTTCATTTAATTGCTTGTTATACTTTTGAAACATGGAATATTTTTCGGGCGTAAGCCGCGTTTTGTTCTCTGCTGCTTAAAATATGATAGTATGCGTGTGCCCATCACTGCTTTAATTTCTCAACCGTAGGTGGCGACAATATGACGGCTAAAAATTGAGAATTACAGTTACAAAATTGATATGCGAGTTTTTAGAGCTGTGAATTTTAGTGAATCGGTAGCGCTTCAGTCGACAACATGAGTAAGAGAGTTTTAAAATGTTTGTCAATTGCAGAAAAACTGTAAAATGTAAATACATATAAAAAATGTTTAATTTCCATAACTCGAATTTTCCCTAACTCGAAGTGTTTTGTCGTGCCCTAGGCGATTCGAGTTAGGGGAATTTCACTGTATATATATATATCGTTCTATCTGCCATGCATCATATTTATGAACTGCAATTTAAAGAATTCGAGTTCGAAACCAAATTCGACAAAACGTCTGGGCTACGAGTGTCAATGTTTGCCCGTTTCAAAGAGCAATGAGAAATATTAAAGACAAACCATACAATCCTGGCATAGAAGATCAAGTTGAAATCAAGTCGTTTTGTTTGGCTCAATTGAACGAACCCAGAGATGACTGCAAGGAGTTCATTGAAATCGTTTTATTCTTCATTGGTGAAAATATTCCCAATCATCGTTTGAGCCAACCAGAACCAATCAGTGAAAGGCATTTACTGTCCAACAATTTTTGTTCCGAAAATTTCTCGGTTTGAAAAAAAATGGATGGACCAAGCCATGTGCATCGTATCACTTCATGTGAAAGCTTGGTTTAGCACCACCAGAGCAACCGAAGCTCCAAAAATTGATCTGAGTTTTTGAAGGCGATTGCTGGTTATGTCTCTATTGATAAGAATGTGCCGCAACGATTGGTAAAGAAATTCTGTGGACATCTCTGGTATCTGAGTGGTGAACATGTGGCACTTTCATTATTTGATTCGAATATTCCCTGTGAAATCAAGCGGAAAATAGCGAATGCAATTCGTGTATTTGAAGAAGGTAAAGAGGAGTGAGAGGAAGACGATAAGATGGACGAATCGTTCGACCATGACAGCGAGACTGAAGGTGACGTGGATGATAACGGAAGACGAACTTGTAGGTGGGAGGAATTTTTATAAAATAAAAGTTCTTGTACATGTTGTGGACATGTTCGGGGAAAATTTATGGGAATCGGTGTCACATTTAACTAGAGTAATCAAACCAGAAACCGAAAACCGGCCCAACCGGTGTTTTTAACTGAGACCGAAAGTCGGGTTTTTTAAAATCAAAGTTTTAGGAAAACCGGGTGAATCGGGTTTTTAAGTCGGTCTCGATTTTTCCATTATTGAAAATATTCCTGGTTTTTGTGTGACTTAATAATTCTTCACTTCACGAAACGCTTTTGATTAGGTGTCACTTTCCAAAAAAACTTACTCCAGTGTCTAAACGAAGTTAACAACCAACTCGGTTTTAGAGTGCTAAATTTATTTCGGTTGTATGAAATCGAAATGCCTTATGTAAGTTACGATAATAAAAATTAGAAATCCTTTTTAAAAAGGTTTCGGTGTTGTCTTCCGACAACGCGTCTTTTCTTTATTGAATCAAAAACACACACACAGACACACTTTAATTTTAGAATAAACTAATCTAAATGCATTCGTTGACGGCAGAGCGTCAACGGCCAGCGGACTGAGTTGGCACTTTCCTGTGGGAATAAACGTTGCGCGTGTTGACATCCGATACCACGTAAACAGATTGGAATGCCTGGGAAAAGATGGGTTGTCATCCGACACTGCACAAACAAGGTGGAATGCTGAAACAGCGTGTGCAGAAACCGTGGCTCAAGTCCGAATGTTTTCATCATTTACTCCTCCGCCTTTAAATTTCATACGTCCTCGTATGAACTAAAAGAATGGAATGTTATGAAGGCTTTTTTATATGTGGTTCCTAGAAACTTCAGGGTGATCGTCGAGGGGGCAATCAATTTCCACAGCTTCTGTTGTTATTTCTGTTACTTCATTTTCCTTGGTATTTTTCCGGAAGCTTTTAATTGCAAATACCATGACTGTAAAATAATTGTAACGATGATCACAAGATTGCATGAATAGCTCAACATGCTGTGCGCCTTGAGGGTCTCGATTTCTTTGTAATTATTCATATTTTTGGACTTCACCATTTCAAGGGAAAGCGTTTCCTCTTCGATCTCAGTTCCAGTCGGCTGCACTAGAGCTGGCAGTGGTTTATACCCTGATATTTGTTTTGTTACATAATATTTCTCCCCGATTTGAATTGTCGTATTGAAATGGTGGATGACAAAAGTTCCGTTGAGTGGTATGGATGTGTTGTCTGCTTTAATTTCTCCTGAGAACTGGCTTAGGAACAGGATACCGCTGTCTATTTCTTCTACTGTGGGCACATGGTCGTTATTCGTCGTGGGGCATGATGATGTTCTGCTGGCCAGGAGTCGCGGAATGCATTGAGAGTCTGAAATTTCTATTGTATCTTCAGTTTTACAAATAGTTAATCTATTGTGGGTCTGACATTCTTTTTCCAGCCCGAATATTTTACTGTTACAATTTAGGATGTTCTTAAAATCTATTTTGTTAATAAGGTTCTTAATTTTTACAGGTTTTAGTAGAATTTTTTTACAGTATTCCGATCCAGTTGTCGGAATACTCAAAATATAAATCAAATTATTTCCATCTGTGGCAATTTTTACTTTCGAGAAGTTTAGCAATTCGTCTAAACTAGAGAAAGGAATGCCGTCATTATCAAAAACCTCTCTCATAGTTTCTAATTCAATATTAGAGAACATTTACTTTCGCCCAATGAATGGCAAATTCAACATTTGAAATTTCTTCTCTAACAATATCCAATTTATATTTAATTCTAGTATTTTTTCTTTAACCAAGTTCTTGTCGGTCTTTACAAACTCCACAATACTATTATTGACACTTGTAAGATTGTTTAACTTTTCATTTGAGAGCTGATTGATTATTATTTGGTTGTTATTATTCTCTAAAATGTGTTCCATTTTTCCGAAATTATCTCGAAGTCATGATGGTCTGGTGTTCCAGCCAACCATTTCCATGCACTTCCGAGAAAATCCAAGGATCGTTTATTTCTCAAATTTGGCTTTAATTTGGAGATAAGGGATTTTATTTGTGATATTGTATGGTTTAGGTAAGGAAATAAGGGATGGTTGTTGTCCACATTTAGAGAGAGTGTGCGGATCTTCGCTGGTCCTATGTCGATTGCAACCAACTTGGCATTGGAGTAATCCAATATCTGCATCTCACTCACGCAGGCCCCTAAGGTTACAAGACTCCTGGAAATTTGTAAAAACATAATTAGTTCCTTATATGTTTCTTATGGACCACCCTTCCACTCTCTGTCAAAATTGTAGAATTCCTGTTCTCTTTAACTATTTCTTCCTTGAATCTTTTAGTTCCAAGTCGTTTATTGATCCTAACGAAAACCAACTGTCCTGGAATATACTGCCTAGGTTCCCTCTTTCCACGGTTATGGGCCCTCAGATCTTTTCCCTGTTTCATTCTAATTTTCTCGATATTGGTCTCCCTAGTCCTCTCATAGCTCCCTGGAGAGAAGTCTACCGTCCTTCCAAAGAATATATCGACCGGTTTGCGTCCAATGGTTGAATGTACTGAATGGTTGTATTCATTCACTGCCCTGTCTAAAAGTTCCTCAAAGTTCCTACATGTTTCTTCCCCTTTTAAGCACCTAAGAATTTCCGACAGCGTCGAGTGAAATCTTTCCACTTGTCCATTTGCCTCGCTACGGTATGGTGGTGTTGTGAAGACCTCGATGTTAAGCTCATCCTTCATCATGAACAGGATTGAGGCAGAGTTAAGTGATTTTTCGTTGTCCATTATAACGGTTTTTGGCACTCCGTAAAAAAATATTAGGTCCCACAGTGGTCTGCGAATATCCTCGACAGACTTTCCAGTCAGGATTCTGACTTGAGCATATTTAGAAAATTTGTCTAAAGATGTCAACACCAACTTCTTGTCCGTAGAAAACAAGTCTATATAAATGATTTGGCCAGGATAATTAGGAATTGGTGTTTCATTTAGTCTAGGTTCGTTCGGGTGTCATATTTGCTTTTTTTGCAAATCGAACATAATTTAACAATTCTTTTGATTTTAGCTAGCATACTCGGAAAATAATATTTGTCCAGAATCTGTATCTTATTTTCCGTGGCATTCCTGTGTGCGCGTTGGTGAGTGTCAATAATTAAATTTTCTTGATTGGTTTCCGAGACAATATCCCTCACGAATTTCTGAGTGAAACGTGCCTTATAATTTCTAAAGTGGTCGGGATAGATTTCTTGTATCTTCCCCATTACGGGTTCACGGGTTTTTATACAATTAATTACGGAATGATTCAAGTATCTTTTCAGGATGGATATCAATTTTTCGGAGTCATATTCTTTTTCAGCCACTGTATGTCGATGGTACCCAGGAAAAATTATCTGAAACTGATACGAAGGAGTATCATCTATGTTCAGGAAAATCTGGTTCTTAAAAACATTTATCGGAATCTCGACACTGGGAATAAGATGATCGGCTGAGCTTTCATTACTATGAACAGTCCCCGTTAAAGAATTCACGTTTGTGACAGGAGGTCTAGAAAGAGCATCCGCCACTATGTTAGTCCTTCCCGGTTTGTATCTCATTTCGTAATTGTATTCCTCGAGTATCGCTATCCACCTCTTCATCTTGGTGTTGTTGTTCTTGTTACTAAGCCATAAGTTAAGGGCTGGTGGTCTGTATAAATCACTACTTTTCCTGTTCCATATAAGTAATTTCTAAGATTATACAGAGCCCAAACGATGGCCAGCATCTCACGTTCGTTGGTGGCATAATTCTCCTCTTCCTTTGACAGAGTTCTTGAAATAAAAGCTATGGGTCGATCATCCTGACTAAGAACCGCTCCTTTGGCAACATTGGAGGCATCGGTGGTTAAATGAAATTCCTTAACGAATTTTGGGTAGGCAAGAATAACTTCGCTAGAGACGAGCATTTTTCAACAATTCTATTGCCCTTTCTTGATCCTTGTGCAGCTATATTTTAATTTTACTCGATTTATTTCTTGGTATAATTCCGTTGGGTCCCCTTAGCATGTGGGTCAGAGGTTTTGCCATATCGGCAAATCCCTTTATAAATCGTCTGTAATAATTAAATAC
This sequence comes from Polietes domitor, assembly GCA_947397865.1. Lineage (NCBI taxonomy): Eukaryota > Metazoa > Arthropoda > Insecta > Diptera > Muscidae > Polietes > Polietes domitor. Next base: position 152,319,959 of record OX377620.1, on the reverse strand, counting down.
GCCAAGCTGAGATCGCAGCTCCTTCAAATTAGTTGGAAGCGGGAATTCAACTATAGCTTCCACTTTTTTTGGGTTGGTTCTGAGACCCTTATCCGAAATTACAAAACCAAGGAACTCTACCTCTTTTTTCAAGAACTCACATTTATCGAGCTGCACTTTCATATTTGCTGCGTTTAATGTCTTAAAAATATCATCCAGGTGCCTGAAATGTGATTCATCATCTTTACTGAATATAATTATATCGTCTAAGTAGACGTAGCAGGTTTTTCCAATGAAATCTCGAAGAATGTCATCGAGTGTCCGTTGGAATATGGAAGGGGCGTTCTTTAACCCGAAAGGGAGTCTCGTGAACTCGTATTTGCCGTTGTTCACTGAGAACGCAGTTTTCTCGATGTCCTGTTCTCTGAGCGGAATTTGGTGGAAGCCGCTTTTCACGGTGAAATATTCATTACCACCAAGATGTGCCAGAACCTCTGTTATTTCGGGAATGGGATATCTATCCGCAATGGTGATTGTGTTAAGTTTGGGAATTTCTTGGGAACGACCCATAAGGGTGAGTTGTATGGCGAACGGGATGGTCTTATAATACCATACTTCAAAAGTTTTCCTATTTCTTCGTCCACAACACCCTTGAGTGCCATTGGGTATGGATAGTTCCAGGTGTAGGTAGGAGTATCGGTAGTCGTTCGGATTTCGCCCATTACCCTCGTTGTATAAGTCAGTCTCTCGTCCGGATCCGCGAATAGTGTCTTATTTCCATTCACCATATCAACCAAGGTTGATGCTTGTCGTTCTGTGAGATGACCCATCCGGATTTCTATATTATTGACATTCTGAGACCGATATTGGTGTATCGGTATCTGTTGGCCTCCTTTTATTGTAAAGTGATTATCTGAAGTGTAAATTATGGCCGAATGTTCCTTTAAACTATCATTCCCTAAAATCCCATCAAATGTCCTCAGTCCTGGTAGAAGATAAAATTTTATAGGCTTATCTCTGCAGCCGAAAACATCTAAATAATAAGGTATGGTGTGTGACCTGTACATTTCCCGAAATGGATTTGGCGAAGAAAATATCTTGGTTCTGTATGGGATTTTCGACTAAATTTGGTTTTATATAATTTTTATTACTCCCTGTATCTAACAAAATTTTTGGAATTTTCCCGTTCCCCGCTGTGAAATTAAACGAGGAACTATTTAACCAAAAAAATAAGATCCGCATTCAGATCCTCCTGAGAATATTCCCCCAACAGGGTGTCGTTGTTAATCTCTCCCGGATCCAGTTCCTCTGAATATTCCTTCACTCCTTCTTCGGTAATGGCGTTGGCATATTTACCTATATCGTCGCTTCCTCCGACTGCTCCTTCATATTGCCCAGAGTCCACATAATCTTGCTCCGGCCAATTTTGATCATACACCGGGGTGTCCGTAGTATTCAAATGGAAATTGCGTTGGATTTTATTGGTTGGACCTTGGAACGATCCCGCCGGCCTCTTAAAAGTCGGATTGATTGGAGGCCTGTTCATATAATTAGCCTGTCTCGACTGAAGCGATCGATCAATATCCATCGGTTCCTGTCTCGGATGAGTTGGTCTATTAAAGTTTTGGTATCCGTAATGATTCGGATTAACATGTGGCTGTTGCTGGAAACCCTGATAGTATGTCGGTTTCGGAATTTGCCGTGGGGGCAAAGGCGGCCTCATTGGGCCTCCGATATGGGCCAATTCTGGATAAAAATTCGCCCTCACACTTGTCGAGGGGCCAGGCATGCCATAGGGCTTGGTATTGTCCGACCCTTGTATCCGTACTTGCGCATGACCCATACGATAACTCATGTTATCCAGCTTCAAACAAATGTGCAATGCTTGAGGGAGGGAAGACGGTTCCTTAACACTCAATAGTCTAGGTAGGTCCCCCCCTTAGTCCCCTAATGAATGTGTCCAAAGCCTTGTCCCGATATGCGTTAGTCATAGCGGTAAGGCTTTTATCGTCCAATTCCAGGCAAGCCACCTTGTCCAAAATTAATGATAGATGCTGATAGACAGCCTGGTAGTATTCTGTTATAGTCCTATGCCCCTGGGTCATCACCGACATTTGGTACTCGAGGGGCCGATGTCCCTTTTATCAGAATAATGCATCATAAGGCATTTCCTGATTTTCGGCCAACTCAAAGGAGTCCTGTAAGAGTCTAATGCCGTATCGGCCTCCCCCACAATCTTGGTCCTTATTGTATGCAGAATGGCATAGTATCTACTCGTCCCTTTTATTCCGTCAAAAAGTTCCAGGACTCTTTCTACAGATTTCCTCCAAGACCCAAATTCCCCCGGTCTTCCCGAAAAATCCCTTAGGGATTTGACAACGTCAGGAATTTTATCCAGTTCGTCAATCTTCACTGTTCCTATAGGCTGGTCTCCGCCCTCATCTAATGGCTCCTGTTTAAAATACCCATAGACAATCTGCCTAATCTCCTCCCTTTGCGCCATAGTAAACCTACTAAGGCCCCCCTTAGTACCCGGCAATGGGGCCGATGTCAGGTTCAGTGTGGCGCTAAGTCTGTCCGTGTTCTCGTCTACAGAATTTGGCATTTTTAAGGGATTTTCTTTTATTTTTTCAAGAAAAATGGATTTATTTAATTTTATCTCTCCGGAAAAACAGTCTTTCATATGTTACTCACCAGAACAGGATAAGCTTCATATTTCCTCTCGTATTTCAATATAAAAAAAATTATTTGATTAACTTTTAATAATTTCTACAATTTTCAATATTTTGCTTTTGTTTTTCTTATTTTCCACAATAATTCTTCTTAATTTTATAATTCTTATTCATCCATTAATTTTTCAATATTTTTATATTGTTTTTCTTATTTTCCACAATAATTCTTTTTTAATTTTCTTTATGATTTTTTTAATTCTACACAAATTTTGATTTTCTTATTTTCCACAATAATATTTCTTAATTTTTAGAATTCTTATTCATCTATTAATTTTTCAGTATTTTTGTTTTTTTTTTATGTTATTTCTGATTTTTATTTCACTTATTCACTAAACTTATTCAACATCGCGGCAGCTGATTCTTCTCGGAGAACCTCCCGTTTGCTGTTTGCTACTTAGGCGCGTCGTTTCCGCGATCTATAAATTGTTTTTGGATTGCTGACGTTTTAAGTCAGTCTTACTCTCCTTTGGTCACTTTGGGCTGCTGACGTTTTAAGTCAGTCTTACGATCCTTTGTTCACTTGATTGCTGACGTTTTAAGTCAGTCTTTTGTTCACTTCGCTTTTGTTTTTTTTTTCTTTTACGACGTGGACCCGTGTCCTGTTATTAAAAGGACATGCGAAGGGGTACCTGCTCGGGCGCCAGTTACGATAATAAAAATTAGAAATCCTTTTTAAAAAGGTTTCGGTGTTGTCTTCCGACAACACGTCTTTTCTTTATTGAATCAAAAATCAGACACACTTTAATTTTAGAATAAACTAATCTAAATGCATTCGTTGACGGCAGAGCGTCAACGGGCAGCGGACTGAGTTGGCACTTTCCTGTGGGAATAAACGTTGCGCGTGTTGACATCCGAAACCACGTAAACAGATTGGAATGCCTGGGAAAAGGTGGGTTGTCATCCGACACTGCACAAAAAAGGTGGAATGCTGAAACAGCGTGTGCAGAAACCGTGGCTCAAGTCCGAATGTTTTCATCATTAACTTGTATAAACATTGATGGCGTTGACCGATGTCCGCCCTATTCGTTAAACTTACAGACGCCTTCGTGAGTTTTATGACACACTGCCGTAGAGCGAGCAATCGGCGAAAGAATAACGAATATGATGGTCTCGTGCTTTTAATTCCTGCACCAACTGGATGTTATATGGGTGTAGGCCAATATCTTTGCGCAAAATTTTCCATGTACTGGACTGGATTACATGTGCCATAAAAAGCACGAAGGCGTGTATAAATTTCGCGAATTGATGACTGATTTCTCAAAGTTTATTCATTAGTTTATTTTCATCTTCTACAAATCAAATATTTTTATAAAGTTGAGTTGTACTGTATAGTTTCAACAAAATCGGAAATGGACTTAAAAAATGTGTTCGGTTTGACATGGAGTGATCGATATACAGACGTCACAGTGTGCAAGAACATTGACATTTTTACGGGTCTAACTTTAAAAAATAGTTCGAAATCAAAATCGATATTGTGTGAAATTAAATTGAAACAATATTTTTCTTTATTTATTATGAATTAAATACAAAGTAAATTCATATTCTAATTTTAAGTGCAGGGATTGAGCCGAGTGACTATGACCATTGAAGCTAGTTAATGCAGCGACAGACCAGAGCTTCTGGTGGGAATCGAACCCGGACTGTGCATGAAAGGAAATACGTATGAGCGTAAGTATTTACGTGTGTATATACGTATGAGCGTATGTATGTTATGTTGCTAGGGAAACAAACAAAAAACAACTTGTTTGTTCTTGTTGTAGAAACGAATAACTAAACGCACTGCACTTTTTCTTTATTTAATTTATATTATGTTCTTGCACACACACAATAATTAAAAAACCCAACCTTTTTTGTGGGGATATAATTAAGGGATGAAACAAACACTTTATATACGGGGATCCAAAAACAACAAATTTATAAGAATTTGCAAATAAACGTTAGGATAAATTATTTTATTTTGATGAGAGATCGGCTTCGGAATACGGCCCGATGAGGACCATTTTATTATTTTACGGGGCGTAAATAAAATAGTTTGCCTAAATTGTGAAAATAAAAACAACAAATTCGGGTTCGGGTTTTATTCGTATTATATATTTTTCGTTTTGACAGTTTATCATTACAATATTCTTTTCGCATTCTTCGCTAACTATAGGAAGTTGTGTTACAAGCACAATTCTCATTTAAATCTATACTTAAATTAGACCCAGCGTAAGCACATGTTGCTGTAGATGGATTATCTTCCGACGATCATAGGTTGACTGCATGAATACCACAGGGCTCTGCTTTCCAAGTCGCTGACTGTGTACGTTGACTTACGTTATTTGACAGGATATTAGGTATATTGTATCTTCCAGTGCGTGTTGTCGTTGAGTTATGTTATTTGGTATTTTGTAACTTCCAGCGCGGCGTTTTTATTTATCACCTACGATTTTTGTGAGTTGAATGAAAAATACAGTGAAATCGCGGTAACGTGAACTAATAAAAACCGGAGTTGTTTACTTTATCGAATTTTTTCACATTTTCAAAAGCAGACATTTATAGTATCATTCTATGTTGTCTATACATATATATAGACAACATAGAATGATACTATAAATGTCTGCTTTTGAAAATTAGTTAGCTCTTTTCTGCTGAGCCATTTTTGATAATTCACGCTATATGTATTGAGAATTCGATAAAAAACACAAAAATAAAATTACAAGATAAAATAAAAAGGGAAGAAATGTGTTAATTATTTAGAGAGCAAAACAATGTGGGATGATTCATATCACCAAAAATACAATTTAACATAAGAAACGTGAAAAGAGCTTGGATTTCAGACAATAACTGGAAACTAATCCAGGAACGAAATATATTAAAGATATTGGAAATCTTACCAACAGATGTATGAACTGACTGCTATAGCGTTTACAAATCAGTACGCACCGACAAAAAAAGTACAGTCGAACCCGGATAAGTGCGAGCTCAAGGGAGAGGCTGTTTATTCCCACTTATAGAGGTTCCAACTAGAGATGTGCGCGTGAGTGATTATTGGCTCACGTTCACGCACGCTCACGAAGGACAAAAATTGAATCACGCACGTTCACGCACGAAGATTTTTTCATTACTCACTTTCACGCACGCTCACGTGAGTAAAATAAATTTTGCTGACGATCACGCGTGATTCACGTAAATCACGCAAACAATTTCCACAAAGATATACATTTCAAACCGAAATGAGCAACGCCCCGCAAATCCAAAAAATATTTAATTTAATTATTTAAAACACTCTGCGTTTGCGATGTTTGATTTAAATTCACATTTTAAAATAGTATACAATATTACAGTGTGGAATACCGTATAGTTTAACGCAAAATAAGTTAGAAATCGGACACTGACATAAAATCCAAGTAAAAAACACAACATATACCCCGATACCAGTTGTGTGTTTTTTTAATTGAATTAACACTAAGGATATAAAGTAAGTGCTTAGTGTTGGTACAGGGAATGCTTATTTAAATAATAGAAAAAATAGATAGACTCTGAAGAACTCTGTTTTAGAAATAAATATGTCTATGACTTGTATTTTGAATGAAAAATTTCACATTTTTAAACGAAATTAAATGAAAATAAAAGAATTAATAAATATGTGCGACAATTCACGTGAGTGGCGCCCATCTCTAGTTCCAACTAACCCAGTTTCCCATTAATCGGTCATTTGTCTGTTGTCCCACATAAAGAGGTAAATTTAGCGACGTTTTGAAAGATGATTAAAATGTAGCAATCTGTAAAGCAATCCCTTCGTTTCCTAATAGGACACATTACAAATCAAAAGGGAAATCACAATTAGGGATACTACCGGTCAGACAACTACAAATGTAGATGGTCAAACACGGTCTCGTGTTAAGGAGGAAAATCCGGTCGCATGGTGTTATCTGTTCGCCACCATGTACGCCATGTTCACATCCATTAGCCTGATGTTTCTGCTCTTTGTGAGACTCAAGTGTGTGAGGATTCTGATCCACAGAATTTTCACGCCCTGGCACTTTTTGTTCCCCACAGAGGTCTTGTAGTCTACGTACGAAACGACATACACTTGCAACACTTGAGCTCACAAATTCCAGAATCTAACTCCCTTTGGGTTAAATTCAGGATTGGAACGCACGTACTGCACTTCGGATTTGCGTATAGAAGTCGAATCGCAGAAAGGGAGGCATCCCTAAATGGCTTCGACGCCATTTCCGATTCAATAACTAAAATTTTAGAGGGTCGGTGAAATTGTGGTTGCTGGCGATTTCAATGTCCATTCAAGTCACTCAACTCCGGAGGACCAATACGCCGAGCTTTTTGCCGCGCATAATGATTTCACCTAAGGGCAACACCTAAATACTCTTGATCTTTTCCTAACTTCACATCGTGAAAAGTATGCAATTAATGTTCTAGCACCTCTTGGTAATTCGGATCATTGTATTGTTTCATCATCCTTTTCGTATTCCGCTCTTCGTGTCGCTTCGTTCCCCAGCCGTAAAGCGGTCAATTTATATCTACGGCACGTTGGGCCGAGCTCATCAATTTTTTCCAGCATTTTTGAATTAATAAATGTTTGATTGATGCAAGATTGAATATATTGAAAAAGGAAGCGTTCAGGAAATGACGTTTGAATAAAAATGCCACTACACAAGCAGACAAGAACCATGTGCCAGTACTTAGACGTGATCAACGTCTTCGTGCCAAAGTTCATTCGTCTCCCAGGGTAAGTACGAGCTTTTGGTCATTTGTAAGATAACTAAAGGATAACTCATCATCTATCCCAACTCTTGTTAAAGATGATCAAATATTCACTAAACCGGTTGCCAAAGTTAGACTATTTGCTGAAATGGTTGCAAGGAATTCATCCTTGTGGGAAAGCAATCAGCTACTCCCCGTGATCTAAAATGTATCTAGTTCCATGCCTCAGATACTTTTTCGAACACGTTGAGTTAAAATGGTTTTCGCAAATCTTCGACGTAAATAAATCTCTGGTCCCGGATGGCATTTCAGCACTTGCCCTATGTAAGTGCTCTTCGACGCTTCCCCGTCCACTTCACAACCTTGTATACCGTGTAAGGGTTTTCCCAGCGATTTGGAAGATTACGAACATCCGGGCCAACCCTAAAAAAGGTGAGGCTAATAAGGCTGCGAACTACCGTCCGATTGTGATTTGCTCTGTGCTCTCGAAGGTTATGGAGAGTATGGTTAACCACCATCTTGTGAGGAATTTAGAAACCAATGGCTTACTTAATGATCGACAGTATTCCGTAGGAATCGATGTACGTGGGAACAGATGACGCTGCTATCTGCAATATTAGAATCGATCCACCCACAAGTTTAATGAGAGTAATTCCATGGGCTTCGTGGGTGTTATCACAGAGTCCATAAAAGCACCATCTTATGGATCTGCACCCTCCGCCCTGACAGGTAAAGAAAAACCTCCAGTATCTAAGAGATAGATCCATAGGAACGAGAGAACCTCTAGATCAGCGTGTATATGAGACGATATTCATCGTGACTCAAAGCAGCAGTTCAATTGATCATGAACGATTTGCGTCGGACTTTTTTGATACAACTTTTAAAATATGAGGAATATTTTAGTTTGTTTTACAATTTCTGACTTTTCATTATCAAATCAAATACTTATGTATTTGATAGGCCAACTATACAGCACCAGTGTGACCACCTCATGTCTCATGTGGACCACCTACATGAGGAGGCGAATATCATATCCGTGCGACGCACAATGGGGCTTTGTGACTTTTTTCGTTGCAAAAATCATAACTTCCGACCTAGAGAAGATATTTACAATTTTAATTAATTTGTTGCGAAGAAGATATTATAAATTTTAAAATGAGACTTCGATCGTTATGGGTTTCCTTTCTTTTGAAAAAAAAAAACATATTTTTAGTTACTTTACATTTATTTTTTGTAACCAAACTAATCATTTTTAATCTAACATAATATATATTCATATATTTAGCAAGTTTCGTTTTAACTGTCAACTAGTGTGGTGCATTAAAACTGAGTGTCGGACAAACATCATTATACTTACGAAAACGGGCTGTTACTCAAAATTTGAAAACAAACGAAAGAAAAGGAAACATTACAAAAACAATGATTTAAGTGCAACTGATAGTGGTGGTGAGGGCGATGTAGATTGGCAGACTGTTACATCTCACAAACGTAACAGATCGCCGTCAATCTCCTGCGAACAAACAAACAAACAAAAGCGCAAAACAAAATAATAAAACAATAATGCGGAGCCATACGAAAGAACATTTAGAGTTGTCAAAAAAATTTGCTCTATACAACACTAACTGAAGAAATCACAGAAGCAATTGAACAAGATGGACATGCTGTTAGAAATATCCTCAAAAGTTCCTTTAAACCTTTTCTTTATTGATCTGGAACCAGCACAAAACAAAGAGTATATAGCATTACAACGCTTAATAGAGCTATTGTTTAAATCGAGCCTCCGCATGAAGTTAAAGAACTGGTGCAATGTTATCGATGCCAACAATTTGGACATACCAAATCATATTGTATGAAGCCGTAAAAAAATAGAAATAGTCCTACTCAATGTTCAAATTTTGATGAAAATCACCCGGCCAATTATCGCGGATGTAGTGTTTATTAAAAAAATTAAAAAATTAAACAACAAAAGAGTATGCAATCAACATTAATAGCAATCTGTAGATTTGTTCAATAACTTATGCTTCAAATTTTATATTCGGTGGCGATTTTAATAACAAGCATCCTTGGTGGGGTTCGCGAACAAGAAACCCAAAATGGAAGGATCTTTACAAATGAGAAATTTGTCTGTGCTTTCAACAGGAAAACCAACATACTGGCCTATAGATCCGAGGAAAATTCTTGACCTTGTAGATTTTGTCATATACCGTGGTATTGCCAGGCATCATCTAGACATATATGAATGTTATGACTTGAGTTCGGACCATTCTCCTTACCAAAAAAACTGATGTGGATTCCTATGCTTACTGGATTGATAAAACTATTAACATTAACATACCTTTTAGAACTGGCGCTGATATTGATGTCGGGGTCGAGTTTTTAACTAAATTAATTCACGAAGCTACACACCATACAACAAAGGCATTTCAACGTGGTACCATGATAAAATTACACTACTCAACAAAATGAAAAAAATTTCATGTACTCCGGATGCGATAATTTTTTCTGTGTAGATAACCTTGACATGAGCTCGAAAAACGCAATAAAATTTTTTTTTTCGTTTGGTTTTTTTTTTATTTTTTTTTTTTAAATTTTAAAAATTTTTTTTTGGTTAATTTGTTTCGTCCGGCAATTTAAAAAAATTTAAAATTACAATTCCCTTAATCTGTTCATATATTGTTTTCCTATACAAGCAACAGTTTCCAAGTTAAAAATGAATATATAAAGGAAAAAACTTATTTTTTGCCTAAAGATTTAATTTTTTTTTTTTTAAATCCATAAAAAATCCAAAATGAAAAAAAATGTCAAATCTTATTACTTTTACGTAAAGTCACATAACCTATGAGCAAAATGAGACAAAGATCATGAAAATCGATGCACGCGTTTCGCTTTTATTCGCAATTGAGTAAAGGTATGAATTTCAAAAATTTGCTCGACATATGCACAACTTTGTCTATGGTAAGGTTTTTTCTTTTTTATTACAAAAAAAAATTAAAATTTGTTGGGTGACAAAAATATATGACTTTAAATTAAAAAACAATTCGATATATGTACAAGAAATTATCCTAAGGATATCAACATTAATTAATTATAAAAAAGTTTAAAAAAAAATATCTAAACACAAAAATAAAAACCTTCAAATTAAAAATAATTATGTGCTTTTGTCTTTCTTTTATATTGTTGTGGGTCTGTTTCTCTTATCAGGAACCAGATATAGTCCCCCATCATAGCTTCGTTCCAAAATCCTTGGTATCGGTGCTCAATTTCTTTCATTTGCTGATGAAAACGCTCACCATGCTCGTCACTCACATCGCCCAGGTTGTCCGGAAAGAAGTCCAAGTGCGAGTGTAGAAAATGTATCTTAAGCGACATATTTGCTCTAATTTTTTTATAATTTTGGAGTAGTTGTTCGACGATCTCTCTGTAATTTGAGCTTTTGTTGTTTCCAAGAAATCCGGAAACAATTTGCCGAAATGAGTTCCAAGCTGCAGCTTCATTTGTTGATAAAATGTGCTCAAACTGTTGGTCTTGCAACAACTTTTTAATTTGCGGACCGTCGAAAACGCCTTCCTTAATCTTTGCCGATGAAAGGTGAGGAAAATGGTTTTTAAATAGGCGAACGCTTCGCCATCTTTGTTGATAGCTTTCACGAAGTTTTTTATGAGTCCGAGCTTTATGTGAAGAGGTGGGAGAAAAACATTTTCCTTTTTTATGAGTGGTGTATATTTCACGTTGTCGCTGCCGGGGATGAAGTTAACTCTTTCTGTCCAACTCCTCCTGGTGTAATGATGTTGACGATCTCGGCTGTCCCAAAGGCAGAGAAAACAACAGTACTTTGTGAATCCATCTTGTAATCCACAAAGGATACCGATAACCTTAAGGTCGGCACAAACTTTCCAATCGTGCCTCTCATAGTTAAGGCACTTTAGTAGATTGTCCATGACTTCGTATGTTTCCTTGGTGTCAACGGCATGAGCAATTGGAATCGAAGGTTTCTCGTTGCCGTTGTGCAGTAAAATTGATTTAAGGCTCTGCTTGTTGCTGTCGATGAAAAGACGCCACTCTCCTGGATCGTAAGAGTACCCGAGTTCACCAAATAATCCGGGAATGTCCTTACAAAAACAGATGTTGTCTTTTTTTGTGTAGTACCTTGCGTATGGTTCATGACGCTTCCTGTAGATTGTTGTCACCACACCAGGAGCCAAGAAACCGAACTGTTGCATGCGCGATGCATGCAACTCTGCATCTTCCTTGGAGAGTTTCAATTCTCTAACCCAATCGTTCAGTTCTGCTTGAGAACATAAGCGTTGACCTCCATGCAATGTATATGTTGACTCGCATTCTGATGTGGTTTCTACTGTCTCCGGATCTGATGTTGGATGTATCGCCTCATTATTAGATGCCCATCTTGAAACGGACGGTTGCGGGTCCACTGGTTCTTCGCAAAATGGCACTGGAAAATTCACTGTTGAAACAGCAGCGTAAGTCCATCGTATATTTTTTCCCACGCCTGTTTTTTTGCTAAGACAGAAGTAGCAATCTGTTACATGGCAAAGCGGAGCTCTCCAAAGCATTGGCATGATGATTCTCGGCTGTCGTCTGAAAGAATTTCAATAATAAGTTATATATGTTCTTGAATTTCGTAATCTACACTTACCTTGAGTCAGCTAGGTGAAAAATTTAGGTGAAAAACAACGCACATGTAACAAAAATTACTTGGATTGGTATTGCATTCAAATCCTCGCGAACGTTTGCTCATTTTAACTATCGCGTTCGTCGACACTTGTTGAATGAGTAAAATCGATCAATGAAGACCTATTTATACTGTGATGAAAGTGGACAATGGATTCAATCAAATGAAGCTAAAGTCTCGGCTTTTTCTAAACATTTAGAAAAAGTGTTCCAACCATACAACTTTAATCAGGGATCCACAAATAAAAAACATATTATTGAATTTGTGAATTCTCCGTGTCAGATGGATCTCATAATGAAATATATGAAACCAAAAGAGATATGTGAAGAAATACGCCATTTTAACCCAAACAAATCACCAGGCTACGACCAAATAAATACCTACATGTTGAAGAATATTCCGAAAAATCCTATCCTATTTTTAACAATTTTAAGGATAGGCCGTTGTCGCTCGCAATGGAAATGGTCATTATGATAACTACGCCTAACAAATCAGACTGACATTTCTTCTTATCGTCCGATTAGTTTTTTGCCTTTTATTGAGGAATACAATATAATTCCTGACCACCAGTTTGGCTTTCGGAATAAACTAGGTACCCCCGAACAGTGTCATCGCATTGTTGAGAAAGAAAGTTTGGAGATCAACATCGAGTATGGTATCCTGGATTATTATTCAAATTAAAAAGTTTTCTGCCTACACCTTTTTATCTCCTCTTACGATCTTATATATCTGATCGCATTTTATACGTGAAACACAACTATGTTTATTCTGACATACTACCCATACTAGCTGGAGTTCCACAATGCAGCGTGCTTCGCCCTATTTTGTTTACCATATTTATTCAGATATGCCGACAACAAATAATGTTTTAGTAGCCACATACATATACCACAGACGACACAGCTATTGCATTATCAATAAATTGCAAGAATGGCTAATAAAGTGGAAAATTAAAGTTAACAGTAGTAAATCAAACCATATCACGTTTACCAACAATAAAGGCAATTTTTCGGCAGTAGCTATCAACGGTGAAGTAATTCCCCATGTAGAGAGTGTCAACTATCTTGGAATGCATATGGACCGCAGTCTAAATTGGAAGTCGCACATTAAAACAAAAAGAAAAAATTAGACGCTAAATTCAAAAAGTTATACTGGTTGTTTATATCAAAATCCCAATTGAGTGTGGAAAATAAACTCATAATATACAATTAATTATTAAAACCTATTTAGAATACATCTTCGGCGAACGACAAGCGTATCCAACGTAAAAATCGTTCAAAGATTTCAGTCAAAAACTCTTCGCCAAATATTGAATTAGCCTTGGTATATGCCCAGCAAAGAACTTGGAGTAGTTCAGAATGAATGACATTATCATTGCTCCTAAATCAAGCATCCAAGTATATAAGCATAGTTTCTCAAATGCAGTATCTTGCACTGTTTACGTGGGAGATAATAGATTTTTGAGTGTGATCGTGACCGTGATGATAGTCGGACGCATTGCGAACATCAGTGTAAATTATCAGCGTGATTCGAAACCTGTGGATATGCTGTGCTACTCTATTGAAATTTGTTCTAAAACTCTTTTGACTTATTATCATTGTGTAAAAGAACAAATCATTTACAGGAGATTTTATAAATCTTGTTTCAATGAGTGAGCCTTGTGCTCTAAACTCAACTAAAAAAATGAATCAGAACTTCATACACATAATAACAAAGAAAACGAAAGAAAAAGCAACAACATGAATACCCAGTCCACGTCTAAAGTGCAGAAAAGCAATTACTACGCACTTCTCGACATAGAGAATGATTCAATGCGACAAAGCATTACTGAAACAATTTGAGAGACATGTGGAGCTATGCAAAACTCAAAACACTAATTTAGCAACAGTGTCTATTCAAAACAAATACTAATAACAGCAACAAAGACAACACAACTGTAAATTCAAAAAACACAGTGGTTAATGTGCAACCAACAAAAAAACAAAAAAAAATACCACCAATAAATATAGTTGATATTGAAACTAAACAATTAATAGAATTTATTAAAAATGGATTAAAAATAAAGGAATTCCAAATAAAAAATCTTTATTTATGAACTCATTTGATGACTTTGTTAGAGTTAAAGCCTACTTAAAAAAGGCTAAAGCCAAATTTTTTACATTTACTCCTAAAGGCATAAAAACCAAACCAAAAATGGTCTAAATGCAGATACGAATACAGGCCTTATTCTTGATGAATTGCGTAAATATCAAGATTCGGACTTGCAATTTCTAAAAATAAGTCCATTTTCAACAAAATTATCAATACAAAATTTATATTCATTACCAATATTTCTTGTACAAATAAGTTCTGATAGTAACATTAACAAATTAAAACAAATAAAAGCTCTATTACATTTACGTATTAGTTGGGATCAACTCAAGCGACCTGAAATAACCCAATGTAGGAATTATCAAGGTTTTTTTCATAGAGTAGCAAACTGTTATATGCCATCTAAATGTGTTAAATGCAATGCTAAACATGAAAGAGGAAAGTGCCCCGTATCAACAATTCCAGCTGATGAAAAAGAAAAACTATATTGCGTATTATGTAAAAAATATGGTTATGCAGCGTCTTACAAAGGATGTGAAATTTATAAGGAGCTACAACAAAAACTTAGATCAAAGAGACAAACAATTTTAGAAAATAGAATAAATAGAAATAATGCTAATGTTAACCCTACTAGTAGCTTTGCAAATATTGTAAGAGGAACATATACATCACAAGAAGAAACAAATTGTGTAAACACTGAATTACCTAACTCATTCATGCATGAACTTAAAAACATGATGATTAATTTAACAAATCAAGTAGTAAAACTACAAAAACAATTACATTTACAGACATCTCGTATAGATACAATTTTTTCCATGATAGGCGTGTAAATGACGCCACTGAACCAAGACAATACTTTTGCCAAAAATCTGAAAGTCTATCAGATAAATGTTAATTCCTTAATACGAATATCTAGAAGATACGATTTGCAAGTTTTTCTTGATACAAATAACCCTGACCTTGTTCTCCTTAATGAGATAAAATTGAACCACAGACATAATGTCGTTTTTAATAATTACAAAATAGTAAGAAAAGATCGAACCGGTGCAACGAGAGGCGGAGGGACCGCAGTATTAATTAAAAACAATATTAAATATAGTGTTTACAGTAACAACAGTCTAAATTCTCTAGTACATCTTGAGACATGCATTATTAAGATACCCATATCTGCGAATAATTGTTTGTACACCGTCAAAAACTAAATCCGCGAAAAGAGCAAGAAAGGTTCTTTCAATTAAAGAAAAAATGGAGCTGATTAATGAATACTCAAAACGTAAAGTATCTTTTAAAATGTTGTCTGAAAAATACGGAGTTGGCATTCAAACTGTATCCGATTTAATAAAAAACAAAGATCGGATTTTAAAATTTTACTCCGATACTGATTCAATGCTTGGCCTTAAACACAGATATACACTAAAAACATCCGAAAATCCAAAAGTTGATTTCGCAACATATGAATGGTTTCGGCAAGAAAGATTTAAGGGAACTCCAATTTCAGGTAAGTTAACTGAAATTGAGATATTGTATGAAATTAAACTGAAATTTGCTTCTGAACTTCAGGCGAAATGATTGTCGAAAAGGCAAAAATGTTCCATTTGAAGTTTAACATGAATTCAGAGTGCACTTATTCATTTGGTTGGTTGGATAAATTCAAAAAACATCATGGAATCCGTCGACTGAAATCTACGGGAGAAAAGGAGTGTGCTGATTATGAGTCTGCTACGATGTTTGTGGACGACTTGGATGAAATCATTAAAAACGAACAGGTTACAACTGAACAGATCCACAATGCAGACGAAACCAGTCTATTTTGGAGGTGTTTGCCTCAGAGTTCTTTGGCTAGTGGTAATGAATATTCTATTGAAGGGTACAAGGAATCCAAGGAGAGAATCACAGTGCTAGTTTGTTCAAATGCTGCAGGAACTCACAAGTGTAAATTGATAGGAAAAGTGCCCATCCAAGAGCTTTAAAAAACGTTGAACACCTTCCTGTGATTTATAAATCTAATAAGAAAGCTTGGGTAACACAACAGCTATTTCTGGAGCGGTTCAATCAAAATTTTGTACCAGAAGCAAAGGAACATCAACGGCGCATCGGTCTCAAAAATAACTGTAAAATACTTTTACTATTAGACAACTTTTCAGCACACCGAGATGTAAATGCTTTGATATCTGAAAACGTTACAGTAAAATATCTCCCACCAAATTGCACGTCCTTGATTCAGCCTATGGATCAAGGAGTAATTCGGAGCTTCTAATGTCACTACCGTAAACTGATCGTTCAAAAACTTGTTGGTGCTAATGACAGACGTGAGTTCGTTAAATCTTTGAATATTAAGACAGCTTTGTGGGCAGCCGTAGCTTCGTGGGACTCTGTAACTCCACAAGTTTTAAAAAGAGTTTGGAATAACTTACTATCTCATAATGAAGATGCTCCAAATAGCCTTGTTGAGATACAAACAGATATAACCATACCGTCTGGATGTACGATTGATGCTGTCGAAAAGTGGATGGTGTGCGACTCTGATGTCGCTCCCTTTGCTATTATATCTGAAGACGAAATCGTAGACATGGTTACCCAAAGCCAAGACGAATGCGGACGAAACGCCTACATTGGCTCAGGCAATAGAGGCTAGTAGTATTTTGTTAGGTTTTTTAGAAAACTTTAATTGTCCAAGTATTTCAGAACCAGATAAAATGCAAATATATCGCATACAAACTCATTTGTTGGAAGAACAATCAAAAGCTAAAAGCATAAGACAGACTTCCATAAACGATTTTTTTAAATAAATGTATGCATTCCTAGAGATATGATAAGTTATTTATAGACGCAGATTTACATGTGTTTGTCAAAAATAAATAAAAATAATAAAATTTATACATGTAAAATTTTACCTCTTTTAACCGTGATTTTCGGTTATCCGTGATTAGCCCGGTCCCGAGCATCACGGTTAATCGAAGTTCAACTGTATAAACAATTATTATTTTTTGGCGGGAGATCTCAATTCCAAACACCAAGACTGGGGTAATGCGGACAATAATACAAAAGGCAATAGCCTAAGTCAATGAAATAGAGTTCAGATGCAAATTATATGCATCTACAGTTCTATCTTATCCTCGAGCCGGTTCATACCTTGACGTATGTATTTCAGACAGTAGACTTGATATAATTAAAGAAAATAATACACTAAACTGTCTTAAAACATTGGACTATGACATCGATCACAATGTGTTAGAAATAATTACTGAAATAGTTGGTGATAGACATGTTTTTAATTTTTTTAACGAAGAATCGCTTTTTTAAACTAAATTATAAAAAAGCGAATTGGAAAAAATGTAAACAGAGTATCTTACAAAAAATGAACACGGAAATCGAAATACCAAACAATCGAAACCTAACCAATTCGGAAATTGACTACAATCTAAACAGATTACAATGTCTAATTACGGAAACCATTGATACTACAGTACCAAAGTATAAAAATAAAGATATTTTTGCAAAATTTTCTAGTGGTATTATTAGGAAGCTCCATGTAGAAAAGAGCAAAATAATCACAATGATCAAAAGGCACAATAGACTTGAGGTTATACTATCTGATCGTACAATTAAATTCGTAAAAGCTAAACTTAAACTTATTAAAAAAACTTTTAAATGAGAACTTTGCATTATTAATAAATAGTCATATTCAGAATGAACTACGACAAATAGATTAAAAAAACTTTTAAATGAGAACTTTGCATTATTAATAAATAGTCATATTCAGAATGAACTACGACAAATAGATCACAGGGATCCAATTAATATGTTCAAGGAAATAAAGAATAAATTTAAAAAGTTTAAACCACTGAATTTAAAAAAAATTGTTATCCCAGAAAGCTCAGAACACATTTTAAGAAAGGCTAGAATCGATCCACAGCTTCTTGAAAAAGACAACTCTCACAATTATGTGATAAGAAACCAAGATGAAATGCTAGATGCAATAGGTGCTTATATTGAGTCACTTCATTCTTATATAGATACTGATAGTGACAATAGTATACATAGAGTTGTAAATGATTCTTTCAATAGATTTTTGCAAACAAAAACGAGAGAGAAATCATAATAAAATAACAAATTTCATCGACCAAAAGAGAGCTGATAGCCTCAGTGAAGA
This sequence comes from Polietes domitor, assembly GCA_947397865.1. Classification (NCBI taxonomy): domain Eukaryota; kingdom Metazoa; phylum Arthropoda; class Insecta; order Diptera; family Muscidae; genus Polietes; species Polietes domitor. Next base: position 152,301,604 of record OX377620.1, on the reverse strand, counting down.
CGAGGCGGGAAATTTTTTCATTACAAATGCTAGACTAAATTATATATTTTCCAATCTAAGGAGCAAGTTGTCATCTGGTATTGATTGCATACCTAATATTATTTTAAAGAAAATACCTTCGTCCTTAATAAATGAGTACTGCGTTTTGTTTAACAACGTGCTAAATAATTCATACTTTCCTGAAATGTGGAAAATGGCCAAAATAGTCTTTCTGCCCAAAAAAAGATAAAGACCCAAGTAATCCCAGAAATATTAGACCCATAAGTCTACTGCCAAATATAGGCAAAGTATTTGAAATCTGCATTAACAATAATATCAATAATTTTATTTTGAACAACAATATTGTGAATGAGAAACAATTCGGTTTCAAATATAAACAGTTCAAGTGCTTACTTGGAACATTAACTGGAATTGGAACAAAGGTCTATGTACCGGTACATGTCTCATTGATATGGAAAGGGCTTTTGATGGCGTATGGATTCCAGGCTTAATAGTTAAACTCATAAGATATCGTTTTCCCATAAACATTGTTATTTTAATCTACAATATGATAAGCGATAGAAAATTTATGACATCTCACCAAGGTGAAATAAGTAGAAATGTTTATAATATTGAAAATGGTCTGCAACAAGGAACTGTGAACTCATCCACCCTATTTAACATATTCCTATTGGACTTAATTAATAAAATTGATATATATATATATCATGCTGATAAAACTATCTCACAAATTATCAATAAACTTCAAGAATCTTACAACATCGTTGATTGGAACCTAAAGATAAATACGGAAAAATGCGATACTATTCTATTCCGCCCACCAGTACATAAGTGCAATTACAATATTAAATAAACTGGAAATCCTTTGGCATAAAATCTAATGTAAACAACGAAATAATTGCATATAAAAGCATAGTAAAATATTTAGGCATATACTTGGATAAATTTGTATACTTTAATGATCATATTAAAGAAATATTGACTAAAGCAAGGAAAGCCTTCTTTATGTATAGACACTTATTTCATTCGAGATATTTACACCCACGTCTTAAAATAATAATGTATCAAATGCTTATTCGCCCAGTCATAACATATGGTTGTCCTATATGGTTCAATTTCATGGAAAAAATACGAACATTTGAAAGAAAATGTTTAAGAGCATGCACCTGACTCTACAGATCACCTCAAAGCGAATATATAAAATATATTTCTAATAAAAAGTTGTATTGCACAGCAAATGTTATGAGAATTGACAATTTTATTTTATTAATTCAATAAGAAACCACATTTTACGGTGTACATCAAATACCGAGAATAATTTAATAATGGCACCATATTATACAAATGATGAATATTTAGAAACTACAATTCAAAAAGGATTTGTTCCCCCAGAAGCTTTTATATTCATAGATAAGAAGAAATATATTCAAAACCAAAATGGAGTCCCTGTAAAATATCACATATATAGAAGGGCAAATATTAAGACGATGCAATGTACTACATACACCGATACCGAAATGAGATTCAATACAAGTATATCAACTAAAGATATCGCACTTGACAAAGTTTTGGCGGTTATCATAAAATATTGTTTCTTCAACACATATGTATTTTTTCCTTTTACACGTAGACGTTAGTTTTTTATTTATATCCATATAAAATAAATAAAAATGTATTTTTTTAATTTTTCCATTACACTATACACTTATATACATAATTATCGTTTTCAAAACAAAATATAATTTACCGATTTGTATAAATACAATTTAATTATATTATACGTGAGTGCCCAACTATGGGACAGTGTATATTAAAATTGCATATATTGTTTCTATTGTTTATTATAGTTATATAATTAATTAAGTTTTTCATTCATATCTTCATTATAGAAAACGTAGTATAATAAAATATCAAAAAAAAAAATAATTCTGTTGCATTGTATGTTAAATGATTACTTGTGGTTTGTGTAATCTATTTTAATATTGGCCTTATGGGTAGGATAGAAATATTTATTTTTCTTCGTAGATGAAAAAGAAACGACTGTTATAAATTTTGAACATTTTTAGAAGTTTTAAAATTTTAACATTGTTATTTTTCTATTTTTTCTCACTGAGAAAAATATAATATAAATAATAATATACTGAAAAGTATTTCAAATTGGAGAAGGCAAATAAAATCTGACGCAGATCAGAATGTTCCAGAAAGACTTCTTTCAAATAAAATACAACATGTGTTCAAAAACCTATATACAGTCAGCAAAAAAGTTGTACACTTATCGAAATCAAATAAATTTAAATATAATATGAAAAGTATGAAGTTAAATATATATTTATTATACATTAAATTAAAGCTTTAGATCCATATTACAACGTAAAATAACATTATTGTCATATTAAATATATTTAAGGAAAGCATAACATAAACAAAAAAGTCTAACTCACTAATCAAAAAAACTTGTACACTAAGAAAACTTAAATGTTATCCAAATAAACATAAAATGCGTTTTTAGTATTTTGTATGTTGGAATTTGACATTTCCTAAAGCTTGGAGCCTATTTGGCATCGAATGGACCAGATTTTTGGTCACTTCTACGAGTATTGAATTCCAAATTTCCATAAGAGCGTTTTTTTGTTAGAAATATGGTAGTCTTTTAATTTTGTTTTCGTAAACGCCCATAGATGATCAATTGGATTCAAGTCCGGACTCTGGGGGAGGGTGAGGCAATACTTTTTTAGTATTACATAATAGCCTTTCTTTAACAATATGCCCCGAGTACTTAGGATCGTTGTCTTGGACAAACACAAATCCATCCTCCAGACCTTTTTTGTGCAGATTGCACCAAATTATTTTTCAGAATATTCAAATAATCAGTTTTATTCATGTTTCCTGCCACAAATACAAGGTTTCCAACGCCATTTGCACTCCAGACCATCATATTGCCACCTCCGTGTTTAACAGTATGTGTAACGTTACGCGGATTTAAAGCTTCTCCTATGTTTCAGCCATTAGACGTAAATAATTTAAATTTTGACTCATCGGTAAACATAACTGTGTCCCAGAACGAATAGTCCTTCTCTATAAACTGATTAGCATAGTCCAGTCCAAATTGCTTGAAGAAAAGATGGAAAATCTACCAAGTAAAGTGGATATTGACGAGATAAAAACTGGTATAGATTTAAATAACGCTGAAATCGCAGAACTTCGCGAGGAGAACCATAAACTAAAAGAGGAGATTGCAATTTTGAAGAACTTGCAACTAGCTGATAAAAGGACTATACATTAGAACACCAAGTTACGAATACAAAGCTGAATGAATTGGTCTGCGAAAAGGATAGTGCTGAAGGTATTCTGAAAGATATTTACGACGATGACTTGAAAACTACGACCTTCAATAATATTTTCGCAGAAATAAAATCAAAAAACTAGATATCTCGCCAGCTTCCACAAATAGTTTTTCTTATATAGATGAAGATGCAAAACAAAAAAGTTTAATTAGAATATTATCATACAATATAAATGGGTTTGAAAATAAATATTTATACCCCCTTTCTTCACGAATCTTACGTCATTTGAAACACATCTTACTGAGGAAAACTTAAAAGGGCTGATAAATATTTTCCTGGATATGAGTTTTGTTGGATATTTGCAAGAAAAGTTTGTCGTTTTGGAAGAGCAATATGTGGTATTATGCTGGCAATTAAAAAGGCTATGGTAATAAGTGGCATGAAATGTATCAAATTATCTCTTGGGCATTTTACATTGACATTAACACCTTTCTATATTATAAGAACAAGCTGGGAAAGCGATTTTCAAGCATTAAAGACACGTATGGAAGAGTGTGATGTTGTAAATCCAATATTTATAGGAGATGTCAATGCGAGAATTAGGGAATTGCAACAAGCCATAACAATCCATAACCAACATAATTATCCAGCGGGCAAAGAAATGAGGAATTCGAAGTATAAAGAAATTAACCTAAACGGTCAGACTGTTGGAGACGAGAAAGGAATCTTTACTTTCATCAACACTGTAGGGGAGTCCGTTATCGACTTATGTGCAGTCCACCAAAGTGCATTAAAAGGCGTTGGTCAGATCACTGCCTATCATACTGGAATATAGAATGGAAAGTTCAGAAAATAATTCCACCAAACTTGAACTTTTATCAAAGATAACCTGGATACCGAAAACAAAGTTACCTACTAAAGAATTTTTAATGAAAAACTCCTCAGGCTAAAATAACAAGATAATGCCAAAAGTATCAAACACCAAAAAATAAATGGTTTACTATCGTATGTCTAGGAAGAAGACCTTTGAATGGCTAAATAAATACAGAAAAACGCAAGATCCACATCATAAAGAAGCTTATCTGAGAACTAAAATCAGATACACTCAAATACTAACAATGGTGAAGACTGATGGAAGCTGGTGAAAGAATTTAACAATGAAGAGTTTAGATTTGGTTATTCAATATCATCGACAATGTTTCGAGACCACTTCGTATGCCTAATCAACCCAATGCAATCTTCATTAGATTTCCACTATGCTCCCGCTCTGTTTCATAATGAAATTTAAATAGAGATATCACAATAGAGGACATAAAAACATGTTGCGAAAGGTTAAACTCAACTAGGCCCCAGGGGAGGACATAATTCCATACGAATTTTACATTAATGCGACGGATGAGTTTCTTCACAAATTTTTTTAGAAAGAGCTGCATCGATGAATCTCTTACAAAGTCAATAATCTATCCTATACATAAAAAAGGAAATATAAATGATGCAAATAACTATCGAGCGATATCATTTCTGAACACTGCAGCGAAAATCCTAATGGGAATACTTAATGATAGACTCAATACATGACAGACAACATTTATAGTCTGGCCACAATTGTGAGTATTAAACTGGAAGAAAAGTATACACATTTCTTCCAGAAAGGCTCTCATATGTAAAGTATATTAAATGAGCGTATCCTTCAAATTTACAAAAATGATTGAGAGTATCTACGAAAGGTTGCCTGTTATTACCGCTTATCGCGGTTGCCTTTTCGCGCTTTATGTGAACGATTTGCATGATTTCTTGGAAGGCGGTTTGGAGATAAATGGGAACTTTATGCTGACGACATAGTTATCATGGAGTTTTGGAGTTTTGTTTACCCCAAGGTTGAGTTTCAAAAAACATGTCCAGGGCAGAACCTGGAAAAATTTCCTTAAAAAAGAAGATATATCCCTGAGATAAAAATGAATCCCCTTCCTCGCTGTATGCAGATCAATACAAGGCTATGTAGCACAATATGGAGGTATGACTACTTTGAGGAGGTAGACAAGCTACAAATGTTCTTTTGGAAAGACATTTTGAGGTTACCAGATAATACACCGAGCTACGCAATTGATATAGATGGTCATATATACGCCCTACAACTACATTTACAGTACATAACAAAAACACTTTTTAAATACAACAGGGAAAGATTAACGCATTTCTGCTCGAATATCCTTCTATTGAAAGGTATTTTCTGGGTGAAGACAGTCAATGAATTATTATCCAAACATGGAATTCGACAGCTTTAAGTCTTAAAGATAAGATAAATATCTGGACTATACAAGGGGAACTAACTACATGAATCAATCTTATAGTCAAGCCGAAATAACATGGATACTGAAAGAAGGAGTGATATTATATATTTGAATGGTAATCGCTACGGAAATGACCTATGTACACTACTAAATTTACGGGAAATCGAAAATCTTCAACATTTTCCAAGCCCTATCATGAAAACGATTAGAAGAGGAATATTTGGATCTGACGTTTTATCATACAATGATATAATCCGAATATTAGATGGACGATGGAACACCGATTGGAGAAACCTTATCGAATATCTCAAATCTGCATGCTACTACCGGAAGATGATAATAAATGAATTTGAATAATAATATTTATTATGAAAGTTGTTATAAAATTCTTTGAATACTTTATATAGAGCCGGCTTACGACATATTTGTCACAGCCGTATAATCTTATACTTATCTTATATATAGATTTACCCATCCTATATAATACTAATATAAATTTTGTTTGAATAAATATTACTACTACTACTACTACTACTACTACTATTAAATTCGCCTTGGTATGTGAGAAATGATATAATTCACAATGATCTGAATGTGCCAAATGTACTAGACGAAATTGAACGTTTCTCCGAAAAATACTTTTTATACGATTTAGTAAGTGAAAACGCCAAAGATTTGTTGGTTGTTGTTTCCTGGAGAAATTGGTAGGTGTCAAGCTGTGAGTCAGAAAATATTTCCAGGGACGTGGGAATATTTTCTCACAAAAATTGTTCGCCGAAATAAAAAGAGAGAAAAGTAAAACACCAAAAAGTAGATTTTTGAATTGAAAGTTTTCTTTCTTTATTGGAATTCGAACAATTTTTAGCAATAATCTTACCAAGATAAACAGAGTGAGTTGAGTTTCGCATAACAAGTGAAGTTTTATTTTACAATGTTGTAGGAAGAATGTGAAAGGAGAGAGTACATAGGACGGATTGTTGCCATACTTAGAACTAGAGAATAACGAACACAATCAAAACTATTAGTACTTGAGCATGTGTTGAGCTACACAGTCAAACAGTGACGAAGTTTCGGCGGGAGAATATTAGGGTGGCCTGCGGTTATGGACCACGAATATTTGGCATTAGCATTACCGCCCGCCTTGCAGTGCATCCGTAATGAAAGTTGCTACAGCGTCTCGTCGGAAATACTTGAATGCTCCTGCCGTACAAAGAAATCTGTATTACATGGTATGTTACAAATTAGGAAGCAATATGAATACAAAAAAAGTATATGAATGAATAATAGGAATTAAGAAAGGATTGAATGAAAGAATGAATGAAATTAATTAATAACTTAAAGTAAATAAGTTCATGAAGATCCAAAGGTATAGTTCAAAAACCCCAACGGATGTCCGAATAGAACTTCGCCATGGAATTCATGTGGTGGAGTATGAAAACGAACTTCGGAACGAATTGAATGTAGCTGAAAAGGAAAGTTTGTGTTTTGTTTGTGGAATGAGAGTGCGATAGTGCATTTCGTAGCAATTCAATTTATTAATTCATTAATGTTATTAAAAAACAAGTGAAAACGGTGTTAAGTTCGGCAGGACCGAACTTTATTTTTTCGTAGAAGTGCAGTAATATTACAGGAAAATATAATTTTTTAATATAGCTAAACCAAAACAAATATTAAAAAAAATAATTTTATAAATAAATGTAACATTTTTATTATTTCAAACCACGCTTATAGGGCAAGACTACCAATACGTTTACAAATCGAAATAATACTTCAAGTCAATACAAAAAATAAATAATCTTATACTTATATTATCAAAAAGCTTAAATACCATAAATATTGTTATATAGTGGGTCCTACAGTTGGTTGTATTTCCATTCTATTTTAATTCCAAAAGTACAAATTTTGAAAATACATTATCTAACGTACGTAGTGCAAAATAACCAATTTGCCGTAAAAATATAGAGTACGACTTTGGAAAAATCTTTTTATTTTGCGTGTCTACGCAGACTGAGGAATGTATACACCGAATTCCATGATTCTATCTGCGGCCATTTCGTTGGTACCATTTTATATCCTTTTTCCCATTTTACCCCCTTAAGAGTACGACTTTCTAAAATCTCTTTATTTTACGTGTCTACGCAATTAGAGGGATGTACACTAGAGCGTACCAGGTTACAAGTAAAAAAAAAAAAGTTCGCCGTACACCTTCGAATATGAAGTATTATTGAAAGGTAGTTTCAAAAAATTTTTTTTTATTTTTTTATGCCGAACGTAGGGGTCGCGCTTTTACATTTTTCTATATAACTTCTGCATTTATAAACGGATTTTAAAGTGTGATACATCGATGTTTTTGTCCGATTTTTTTGTCTTTGAAGTCATTGAGCTCAAACATGATTCATGATTTTATGCGAGCTTTAATTTTCGATTATTAGAGTGGTACATTAGGGTAGTAGCAACTGAGAAATGATGGGTAAGTACCAGAAGGGGGTGCTTGAGCTCAATGACTTCAAAGACAAAAAAATCGGCCTCGTCGAGACAAAAACATCGATGTATCACACTTTAAAATCCGTTTATAAATACAAGTTATATAGAAAAATGTAAAAGCGCGACCCCTACGTTCGGCATAAAAAAATAAAAATTTTTTTTTTGAAACTACCTTTCAATAATACTTCATATTCGAAGGTGTACGGCGAACTTTTTTTTTGAGGTACGCCCTAATGTACACACCGAATTTCATCATTCCAGCTGTAGTCGTTTAGTTGGTACTATTTGTATCCCTCTGAACCCATTATATCCCTTGAAAGTACAAATTTGGAAAAACCTTTTATTTTTCATGTCAGTTGAATGTATACTCCGAATTTCATGACTATCTGCGGTCATTTGGTTGGTACAATTTTTATCCCATTTTTCCATTTTAACCCCGAAAGTTACGAATTTCGAAAAATCTGTTTATTTTACGTGTATGTATGTAATGATGTTTATTAAAATGTTTAGTTCAAATAGTTTATTAGAAGAACAGAAATTATCAATTCATTATGGAAATAAAAGTAGATATATAATATTGTATTTAAATATGAAGAAACACGAATGCGTACTGAATAGCGTTGACAACCTTTGTGTGCGACCGACAACTTGAGACTGCTGTGCACAACTCTCCGTAACAACTTCGAACAGCGACCGGCTGTTGATGCAAAAACGACTGACTCGGCACGGGATAAACTTCTAATGACAACTGAAACAACTGATTGTAGCAACTTCTTGTGACGACTGAAACAACTTTGACTGCAGCTGAAGAAACAGAATAACGGAACAAGGCAACATCTTAACAACAGTAGCGGCGCTGACAATAGGGGCAAGCAATAAACAATCACCCCTTAGTACTCCTTACATTCGGCCATCCTACTCCTCATCAGTCTCTGATGATAAAGCATCAACGTTCCCATCAACATATCGCCAGAGTTTCATATTATCGTTGGACGTTGACGTGTCGTTTGGTCCTTCAAAGTCCGCAGCCTTGTGAACATCAAAACGCCCATTACCCTTGACCTTTGTTACTTGATACGGACCAAAATATTCACTTGCTAGTTTTTTTTCCCGCTACAAACTGTGTTCTTTTTATAGCGACAAGATCTCCCAACACATAAGTTTGATCCTCTTTCCGTTTCTTGTCGTAATTTAATTTGTACGCCATTTGAGCTTTAATAATTTGCGATTTAACATCGTCTCGAAGAATTTGTCTTTCTTTGTCGAAATTTGTTATGAGTTCCTCCTGTAGTATCGTTAAGATATCGTTGCTTATATCAGAGTTCATCTTAATGCCAAACATAACTTCAAATGGCGTATACTTCGTCGAACTGTGTTGGTGCGAGTTTATAGCCTTTTGAACCTGACTGACGTACTTGTACCACTTTGACGTATCCTCGGCAGAGAGTTTGCATATCACAGATAGAATAGTCCTATTTACGCGCTCGATTTGACCATTAACTCGCGCGACACCCGTCGTAATTTTGACATGTTCGATATTGTTCTTATCGCAATATTCGGCGAAAGCGTTTGATGTAAAAGCGGCACCTTTATCGGTAATAAGTCGCTTAGGATTACCAAAAACATCCGACCATTCTCCCATTCTGCGAATAACTTCATCTGATCCCGTAGATTTCGTCGGAAATAGCCATACAAATTTTGAAAAACCATCGACCATTGCGAAAATATATTTGTATAGCTTCGCTGTAGAGTCCATCGGCCCCAAATGGTCAATGTGAATTGTTTCAAGCGGATCGTCGCCTTTTGGAATACACTGTAAATAACCTTCTTTCTTACCAAGCTTCTTATTGTTGACAATACATCTTATGCAGTTATTCACGAATTGATTAACTTTGACTTCTAGGTGAGGTATGAAATACGTCTGTTGAATAACATGCATTGTCTTCTGAGCTGCAAAATGTCCAACGTCGTGAGCATTACGAATTATTTCCAACTCCATTCGTCGTGGGACCACAAGCAAATCATTTCCATTTAGAGTTTTGAACAATAGACCACCTTTTACTTTAAAATCTTCGTACTGACGTTCTTTAAGTACCTCCATGATTGCACGAATATGGTCATCCTGTTGCTTATTACTCTTTAGTCTAGTAGTTAATTCAGACGATATTACGAAGATCTCATACACTGGATAGTGGCTAAGAGAATCCACATGCTTTAACCTATTGCCAGCTCGATGTTCAATTATGTAGTTAAAGTCTTGGAAAAACAATATCCAGTTGTTTGTTTAAAGGCCGCACAGTCTGTCACCAACTTGAATTCTGTTCCCAACAAATAGTGACGGAACTTCTCCATTGCCAAAAAAGCAGCTTTAACTTCTAGAACGTAGCTATGCTGTCTTGATTCTTGCGGTGATGTTTTTTTACTCCAGAAGAAAATAGGATGAAGCTTTCCCTCAAATAATTGCAGCAGTGTTGCTCCAAAACCTTCTTGTGGTGCATCGGTATGCAATTCTGTCGTAGCATCTCTGTTGTATATTTTCAAGACTGGTTCAGCAATAAGTGCATCCTTCATCTTTTGGATAGCATCGATCTCCTCCGCTTTCATTCTAAATGGCACATCTTTCCTCAACAAATTTGTAAGAGGTCGAGCAATTATTGCGTAATTTGCTATAAACTTTCGAAAGTAGCCCGTTAAGCCTAAAAATGCTTGCACACCTCGAACATTGGTTGGAATTGGGAATTTGCGAACTGCTTTCGTCTTTTCATTTCCGGGCCAGATATTACCATCCTCAACTGTATGACCCAAAAAGCTTATTCTTGTTTGAAGAAAACTACATTTTGACCACTTAATTTTGAGACCATATTCTGACGACAATTTAAAAACTTTTTCCAGCTTTTCTAAACATTCTTGCGGTGTTGACCCATACACAATTATATCGTCCATATAAAGCTCCATTATATTCGCATTCATCAACGGTTGAAATATATGGTTAACATACCTTATGAACACAGCTGGTGAATTACAGAACCCAAAAGGTGCACGGTTAAACTCGAAAATTCCTTCTTTAGTAACAAATGCTGTGTATTTTCTACTCTCATCTTCGATTGGTACGTGAAAAAACCCGTTCTCCAGATCCATTATTGAAAAATATTTAGCATTCTGTAGTTTTTCGAGTACATCTTCAACGATTGGCACCAGAAAAGCATCTTTCAAAACCATTGAATTCAGTTGCCTAAAATCTACACACATTCTGTGCGATCCATCTTTCATTTTAACTAGGACAACTCTGCTGGCGTAACACGATGTTGATTTCCTTACGATTCCCTGCTTCAACCAATCTTCGACTTGCTCCCTGACAATGTTTTGTTGCGTTTGTGGTAGACGGCTCGGTGACTGGCGAAATGGAATGATGTTGTCTGGAGTAATTTTAAGAGTTATTGGACAATCGAAATTTTTCTCCGACGGCTGGTACTATGCTATCATTCTTTCAACCGGTTCACGAAATTGCTGTGGCACATCGATCTGCGTCGATATGTCTATGATGTTGTAGACATTAAGCTGTTCTGATATTCTGTCCGTAGAATTTGGGCCAAATTTGTAGCCTTCCGCATTACATACCACCGAAAATTTCTGTATGAAGTCATACCCTAACAAAGCCGAATATCTTATCTTCCCATCAGGTAACACCAAGAAATCATGCTCCTCTTCTAAACCGTCGACTTGCACCAATGCTGAAAATCGTCCCTCCACATTGACAGGAGTATTCCCCAAGCCGAATAATATTTTATTCGTTTGTTGTAGATTAACATCCGTAAAATGCTTTTTAAATACGGTTTTTTGAATAATAGACACATCTGCGCCCGTGTCCACCAAACATTCAATCTCTATATTATTCAATAAAACTGTCTTTAATCGTTTCTTATCTGCAATAATATTAACATTTTCACTCTAGATGGACAGTCTTTCGACACATGACCACTTTTGTTACAACTAAAACATTTTGTATCCACAGTACATTGAGCTCTTTTGTGATCGACAGATCCACAATTATAACAATGTTCCTTTGAAGTGTGTCGTTCACTTTTGAAATTATTATTCCCGAAGGCTGTATTCGATTTTCGTTGATCTTCACTTTTATTTAATCGTTCGTAAATTTCATATTGTTCTCTTAATTCTTTGTAATTTCTCGCGGAATATAGTCCGTATTTTAATTCACTTTTCATTCTTAACCCGTTCACAATGTATTGAATCACCGAACTGTCCTCAATATTTCCAAGCGCAGCTATTTTTTCATTTGCAATACGTACTCATGAAAATTTTCAGAATCCAATTTATTTCTTTCACGCAATTGTTTATGAAGCTCTGCACTGTTATATTCCCTATGGAACTCACATATTAAATTCTCCCGCAGTGTCTCGTAATCGCTCACCGTCACCGATTCTAAAAACAATTGCGCCGTATTTGTCATTTTGCCTCGCGCCTGTACATATTTTTGTTTTTCATTTAATTCGTAAGCCTCGGCATTTTTCTCAAAATTCATTAACCACTTTTTAATTGACACTGAATATCCATCAAAATCGGGTATTATTCTGGCAAAATTTTCCACTGAAATTTTTACTCTATCCTCCTTTTCGTCCTCCTTCTGTAATTTCAGTACCATTAGTTTTACTAACTCGTTTATATTCACTTCATCTGTCATTTTGATCCGATTTACATTGACTCTGTTTGCAACACTTTGTTCACTGTTTTTCCTTTCCGAATTCAATTCAATAACTTCCAAAGCTACACTCTTTCTCATACGTTCCTCTTCTCTATTATCAATCTCTGACACTCTTAGATCACTGGTATTAACGTTACTCTCTGCGCAAAACCATTCGTCTTCAACCTTTTGTCTCTCCTCGTCTGTATTTCTTTCAATACCAGACAAATGTTCCTGTTCCATGCGTTTCGCTATTGACCGAGTAAAATACTCTCCCCCTCTACTGCACTCACTACCGTGCGCTTTTCCATTCATTTATCTCACTTCACAGTTTCTCTCTTCCCTACTATTTGCGTTTTCTATATTTGTTTCCTTGTAGTCACTGAACACAAACTATGTATTTTCCATGCAAACACTTTTCGAAATCATTATTGCTGTTTTTGTTCTTGTCTCCGAATTGTGGTACTCCGGCGGTTGAGCCCCCAAATGTAATGATGTTTATTAAAATGTTTAGTTCAAATAGTTTATTAGAAGAACAGAAATTATCAATTCATTATGGAAATAAAAGTAGATATATAATATTGTATTTAAATATGAAGAAACACGAATGCGTACTGAATAGCGTTGACAACCTTTGTGTGCGACCGACAACTTGAGACTGCTGTGCACAACTCTCCGTAACAACTTCGAACAGCGACCGGCTGTTGATGCAAAAACGACTGACTCGGTACGGGATAAACTTCTAATGACAACTGAAACAACTGATTGTAGCAACTTCTTATGACGACTGAAACAACTTTGACTGCAGCTGAAGAAACAGAATAACGGAACAAGGCAACATCTTAACAACAGTAGCGGCGCTGACAATAGGGGCAAGCAATAAACAATCACCCCTTAGTACTCCTTACATGTATACACCGAATTTCATTATTCTAGTTGCAGCCGTTTGGTTGGTACCAGAGCGTGCTTTCAACAAGAAATTTAAGTGATGCAGGAGCCGTAAATAGCCCATCCTAATATGGTGCTCTTAGTGTAGTTCGGTTATGACACGTGGATACAGATCGACTCCGACTATGATGTCCACCTGTGAAGACGCGTAGAATTTCGGATCGGCGTAAAACAAATGTGGAAAATTCTTTTTAAACTTTTCCGGCAAGGACTCTGTAGGGGTCTTCAGGGCGATGCGGTTGTCCACACGAAAGATGCCTTCGATTTTGATATTGGCGTCGAACCTGAAACAAAGAGTCAGTGGGCATAATGTCTCGTCCTTCAGGGTCAGCGGAATCTAATTTCTCGACCATTTTCTTGGAGATACGGCTAACGGGCTTAACCAAGGCTGTGTGTTCTGTCTTAGTAGGGTGGACAGCGTTGTTGCCTTCGACGTTGATGGTGCTGTAGCCAAGGGGCTTTTGGGACTTTAGGTACTGAACCCCTTGATGTTGAAGGCATAGGGGATAGGGACCGAGAATGTGAACGGAAACGAGGCCTAGAATGCCGTGGCAGAATCTGGTCGCGTAGCTTTGGGTCAACATGGAGAAGTGTGTGATGGAACTTGTGGCAGTGGTGATATCCATCATCTGTAAAGCAAGTTCCATGTGAATGCTCATGTGCAAAGCAATTTACACAATATTTGTGTCGGCGAACTGCTTCCATTCGGTCGGACATGTTCATATCGATGCATTTTTTGGTGGATTGTCGTCTTTCATACATTCTTTTTCCTATATTCTTTTCGGATGTTTGCCACTTGACACGCTTTTGTAGCTCACACAGATACTCGTTTTTCCATCGGGTACAAAAACTCTGATGAATCACCTTAAGTCTCTGTCGTCTTTTAAGAATGGAGACAGGACTTTACTCCACACGAGGATCTACAGGCGTAAGTATTGGAAACCCAATTAAGAAATGCCCGAAAAGTATGTCGGCTCCTGAGGTATGGGTGAATTAAGGCAAGCTTCAATTCGTGTTAAGAGCTTGGAAAATTCCTCGAATGTAAATTTAAAGGAACCAAAGTCCAATCCAGTACGAGTGAATGGACGTGAGAACTCTGTCCTCTCTAGAGGAAGAGCAGCCATGAGCTGCTTCTGACAACGCTTCTTGCATAGAATACAAGTATTACATTTGTTGATGGTCGTCTTTACTGAGTTCTTGGCTTTCGGAATCGAGTACTGAGATCGTACCATACCAATAACAAGTTGGTTGCCACCGTGAATTGTGAGTTGGTGAATGAACTGAATCAAGAGTCTGGAGTACTGATAATTATATCTCACTGTACGAGAGGCCTGGAGATGATTCGAGACGACCACACGAGCGAATCAGCCCATCCGAGTCCAGGAATGGATTTAAGTTGAAGAGGTCGGACTTTTGGATGACAATGCGTTGTACTCGTTATGATAATAGGTCTTTTGACTCATCGTGATCAAAGTGGATTCTTTGGAGAAGTTGGAACGGTTTCTAGGATGCGTACAACACAAAAATCGATACACATAAGCGTCTGTCTGTCTTCGTATGCAAAATGTCGTTAAGACTTAACCCATTGGAGAACGCAGAAGAAGACCACTCGAACTTTAGTGGTCGTACTCTCCACTTTTATAACTGCATGGTGCGGCAAGTAATAATGAAGAGGATTTTTGCTAAAACTCGGAATCAGGACTGAGGACATATGCTTCATCTCAGCGTAATCTTGAACAACGTGATCATACTCTCTCTTGAAAACACGATTTCGCAGAAGGCGAACTTCATTTCGAAGGAATTGCGCCATTGCACTTATCCTGGGTTGACTGGGATGAACAATGTATTTTCCATCTTCGTTCCTCGTAGTCGCAACGAACAATTCCTCACAGAATTTATCCGAAACCGACGTTAAAGTTCTTCCTTGGAAGATTCTCCAACTCCCAAAATCGAGAAATATCTTTATCCAAAGAGATTTCGCAGAAATTCGAAACAACTGGACCGTGGAGAAGAGGATCGAAGTGAAATCGGACCCGTCAGAATCCATCCGAAAATGGTTTCTTGGGCCATCAATGAACCGCAAACCTCGCGTCTCACACCAGATAGCATTATCGAGGGTAGAAAGTTCCCGCCGATAAGAATAAATATCTTCGAACTAGTGTAGAATTGCGGGTCTGTCAATTGTACCAAATGAGGTACTACAAGCGCATCGACTGAATAGGAAATATTCGGATCAAATCGTGAGCCAAGTGCGAAAGTGCATTCTTTCTGAATTACTGCGGACACGGAATTGTTCAGACCGGAAATTCGAGCACTCGTGCGATTAAAAGGCAGCTTCAAAACATTGAAGAATCTCTCCGAAATAAAAGTTCCTTCTGAACCTGAGTCAAGAAGCGCACGGGCCTGATAAGTTACCCCTAGGTGCAACACATTCACCAGTGCAGTTCCTAGTAGAACACCCGAGAATTGGTTGAAAAACACGTCTGAATAACTCCAGCTTCTGAACTAGTGGGCTGTATTGGATTGGAAGAGAAAGGAGCGGAGTTAGGATTTTGAGAGGAGTTAGTATTTGTGCCAGGTGATCGCACCGACAAGTTATTGCGACGGGAATCGTCAGAACCTCTATGTTGTTGTTGTTTCGGCTTGTTGCAATCGAAACAACGATGGCTGGGACACTCCTTGACGCCATGAGTCTTCGAGAAACAATTCAAACAAAGTTCTAGCTGCTTAATTTCTGGATACCGTCCGTTTATATCCATATCTAAAAACTTGGGACACGTTCGGATGATGTGAGCCTCATTAGGACATAACGGACATTTCGGTTCTGAGACTTTGTTCCGAAATGAAATAATCTTCTTGAAATTTTTGGAATTCTGACTAGATGAAGCCTTGCTCCCACAAAGTCAAAGTTGAATCTGGAAGTCGATTCGAACAAAGGAAAACAAATAGGGGATCCCAACATTTGACATCAATAGCTTGTCCGGATTCGGATGAAATGGAGCTAAGACTAAAGAAAACCTGTAGCTCACCATAAAGATTCTCCTATTTTCAAAACGATCGCAAAGGTTTTTCCACTTAACTGAAAACTTTGATTTGTCAAAGGACTCATCTTGACTATGTCACGTGCTTCACCCTGGGACTTCTGGGCTAAATGGTTCAACGTTCAACTGGTCTGAGGCGAGAATTGTTTATGTAAACCGCAGTAAACATATCCCTGAATGTGGGCCACGACATGTAATACCCTTTGAAGATCTCGGTGTCACACGGTGGAAGATTGAAAGAATAGCTGGAATGACTATCAGGCTGAGAAGCAGAAGCAGGCGTGTCTTTCTGTACCACTTTATTTGTAAAGTCTTCCGAAAGCTGAGGCAACTTGGCCAGACAATTGCAGTACGTAACATACGTACTCTTGTACTTGGCACGAAGTGTCAAAAAATACTTGTATATTAAAAATCTACCACAAATATCAGAAAAATGGTTGTAAAAGATAGCACGTAGGGTGCGAATGGTCAGTAGGGTACAAAAAAAATGTAGAAAGCGTTCCAACAGATCAATAAGTACTCATGAAAGGACAATTTGCGCGAAAAAAATGTTTTTTACAATTGTTCTACTAAGGCGACTAAATCGGACTGTAGGATGCAAATCCAATTTTGTCGCTAAATTAAAATATCCGTGTTCTTGCTCTTTGTGAGTCTCAGGTGTGTGAGGATTCTGATCCACAGGATTTTCACGTACCTTGGTTTCACACCCTGTTGCTTTTCGTTCCCCACAGAGGTCTTGCGGTCTACGTACGAATCGACATAGTGTTCCAAGGCCAGTAACACCTGAGCTCACAAAATCCAGAATTTAACTCCCTTTGGCTTAAATTCAAGATTGGAACACACGGATTTGGGTATAGAAGTCCAAACACGGAAAGGGAGGTATCCTTAAATGGCTTCGACGCCCTTTCCGACTCAATCACTAAAATTTTAGAGGATTGCCTGACAGTGAAATCGTGGTCTATAATGCCTCTTGTCTTGCCCGTTCGAGTCACATAACACCGGAGGGCCAATACGCCGAGCTTTTTGCCGCGCAAAATAATTTGACGCAACTAGTGAAAGAACCGACTCACATTCCGTGTGTCCAAGGGGCAAAACCTAAATATTCTTAATCTTTTTCTATCTTCACACCCTGAAAAGTATGAAGTTGATGTTTTAGCACCTCTTGGTAACTCGGATCATTGTATTGCTTCAGTAGTCTTTTCGTATTCCGCAATTCGTGTCGCTTCGCCCCCAGCCCCAAAGCGGACAAATTATATATACGAAAAGACACGTTGGGCCGAGCTCAACAACTTTTTCCAGCATTTCAATTGGAAGCTTTGCTTTCTAAACGGCGATGTAGATGCTGCGGCTGAAATGATCGTAAATATTATCTTGATTGGAATGAAGTGATTTATTCCAACTAAAGTTATTTTGGATAAACCATCCAATAAAAGTTGGTTTAACCAGACATGCAAGACTACTGCCAGATCCAAAGAGGAAGGAAGTGTCTTTACGAACAACGTCTTCGTGCCAAAGTTCTTTCTTCTCCCAGGGGAAGTAAGAGCTTTTGGTTATTTGTAAGAAGAGTAAAGGATAAATCCTCATCTATCCCAACTCTTGTTAAAGATGACCAGATATTCACTAACCCGGTTGCCAAAGCTAACCAATTGGCTGAAATGTTTGCAAGGAATTCATCCTTGCCGGAGAGAAATCAGCCACTCCCGTGATCGAAAATGTATATAGTTCCAGATATTTTTTCGAACACGTTGATTTAAAAGTGTTCTCGCAAATCTCGACGTAAATAAATTTCCTGGCCCTGATGGCATTTCAACACTTGTCCTATGTAAGTGCTCTTCGACGCTTACCCGTCCACTAAATCACCATCTTGTGAGGTATTTATAAATCAATGACTTACTTAATGATCGACAGTATGGCTTCCGCAGGAATCGATCTACGGGAGACCTGTTGACACAGCTATCCAAAAAATTGACTTCGAATCCAGTTGCGATTTTCGTTTGACAAAACATGTATTTGATATGTCAAAAGAAGCATTGACGTGTTTAGGCTTCTTAAACCGGTGTAAGAAATACTTCACAACCCCTGATCTTCTCAATATCTACACTATCTGCATCAGACTAAAGATGGATGGGTGATGGTGTTGATAGGTGACGGTAGGATATCCAATTCTATTGTTTCCCTTGAATATCGTCGTAATGTGGGTTGTGTGTCCTTGTTCTATCGTTACTTTCATGGTGATTGTTCTTCGGATATTCATGATCTTATACTGGCCGTGAGAACGTTCGGTGGAGATACGCGACTTTCAAGGAATTCTCACCCATTTGTCATCGATTGGACAATCGACCGCACACATTACAGAATGAATTCGTTCTTCGCCCGCACTATCCGTATGTGGAATCGACTTCCGGCAAATATCTTCCCAGCTAATTATGATATTCAAAGTTTCGGCGGGAGAACATTAGGGTGGCCTGCGGTTATGGATCTCGAATATTTTGCATTAACAGTAACCATTCTAATCTATTGGCGATATGTCTTCTAGACGACAGTACTGAAACAAGACGTTTAAAGAGTCTACGTGTATTAGACATTCCCTTCAGATCATACGAATCTGAAAGACTATAATTTTAATAATTATTTATATTAGTGATTTTACTTACTGAAGTAAAATACTACCTGTCATTGAATAATGTAGCTGAATTTTGTATTATTATTGATTATCATCTTGCGATAGATTGCAAATAAATAAAGAAACTAAAAAAATATTTAGCAATATAATTATATTTATCTAGATGAACGCCGCACGCTTCTCCAGACAAAAAACTCAAAATTCGATTTTATATTATTTTTTTCGTGATTAGTAATATATACTAATTTTTATAAAGTTTCAAACGCACAATGTAAGTTTTTTATAATATAAAGCATATAGGTCCTCACTCCTATCTATGTGAAATTCCAAAAAAAAAGAGACAAAAGTTTTTATAATATGGATATATTATTGGAAAATAGTGCGCATTTTTTGTACAAATTCCCACATAAAACTCAAAGAATTCACAGATAATTTCAAGTTTCTTATTGCCATGCAACGTATTGTTTTTTGATTTGTATCTTCAATACGTATACGTAATTTCAAAACCCAAATCTGTAAAACCAGTAAAAAAATGTTCGCATAATTTTTCAAGGGTAATTATGACCCAGAAAATTCAAAAAAATCATCCAGAATCCATTATCTCTTCGTGCGGACGTGTTTAGTGTAAAGTCATTTCAAAATACAGTCTTCGTACTAAATACAATGTATTCCAACAAAAGATGTTGGTGGGTGGTTTACTTGTTTTAGTAAAATATATGTATTTTTCTCTTTTCAGAATATGATCGAAGTGACCAAGCCAGTTCGGAAATTGACAACTATCAGCCGTCAAAATCAAATACATTGAACATAAAATTCATTTTGAAATATTTATTGGAATGGATAATCGTAAGTGGCGTAGTTTCCCAAAAGCTAAGAATAAATTTATATGCGTCTCTATTAAATTGCCTCAGCATTGTAAAGGACCAAAGTTCGAAGAAGGCAGTTCCACTTTCTAATGAAAAGTAAGTATATTTATTGATTTATTTATTCATCTTTTCCACGAATTTCCCTTAATTAATACTACTACGCAAAACATTTTAGTTGGCTGTCGACGTTATGGACACTTTTAAATAAATTGTGTAAACACTGAATTTCTAACTTGCTTTGTATTGTATTGCTCGAATTTTATACCATTTTGACCCTAAAGGTACGAATATTAAGTTATTATAGATGTGTCAAGTGTTCTTACATATTGCTAAAATTCTCTGTTCTGTTTCGATCGTTACTTGAAAGTAGGCTATTCGCTGAAAGAAGTGAATGATCATTCAACAAGTCAATATACACAGATCGATTCAAAGTTCCTTAATTGATGCAAGTTTTCCAAATGCATAGAATGACATGCGTCCTCAAAATTAAATGTCATTCTGCAGATAATGTAAATCGAATTGTATAAAATGTATAGAAAATAAACAACATAATTGCAAAAAACCGGTTGTGGAGCAACTAATACTGTCATAGACCAGATCTTTAATACAAAACTAGAACAGATATTTGTTCTTTCGAACCAATTATGGAATTGCTACATAGGTGATTTTTAAACGGGATTTTTTTAATAAAACAGATTGTAGAACTGCTATATAGAACACATACCTGTTCCATGTAACCTGATATAGAACATATTGAACAGCACATGAATGTTCAGTTCCTGGTAATGCATTATTCAATTGGTTCTAAAATCCTAATAAATCCTATTCCTCCAAATAGAAATACAATACGCGAATTACTATTATTCGCGAATTAATTGAAAATATCTACATATAAATACATTAGGCTGGGTTGCGGTCCATGCAAATGGAAAAGCAATTTCCAGTCACCCCACGAAAAAAAGTTTGGATTGTTTAATGATGAGCCTGAGTCTGTGAGTTAAACGCACCTAAAAACCATAATTCCACAAACTTGTTGGTTCAGCGGAAAAATTTTCGGTCTGTTGAAGTACAAGTATATCAATACATCATACGTTTATTTGTAGTGAAAAACTTACCGAATGTGAAAATTCGCCCATTTCAATCCGGATGAAAATATTCGGTGTGGCCTGAAGAGAACTTTTTATTGACTTTACATATGTTTCGAAAATTTGTTCTTCAGAAAAAATGAAGATTAAACCGGACTCTCTTCATTAGATTAGGTTGGATGTGTTGCCCGCCGGTAATATATGCAACATCATGTGGCGTGTCCACTCGGGGACTATTCATCCATTGTGATATCCCTGAAAGACATTTATGGGTGGCGAGTGATAGTCCGGAGGGTTATTTATAGTGTAAGTCGTTATTAGATTACCTCATGGTTCTATTAGAGAACCAATCGGCCTTATCTATGAATTGATATACGGTTTTAAAGGAATGCTTGCTACTTCTGTCAGACTACTAAAGAATCTGCTCCCAAGGTAATGTAGCCTGTGTTCCTGCAGTCTGTGGCATGAGCATAGCAGATGTTCCACCGACTCCTCTTCTTATTCGTCGAGGCATCTTCTGCAGTAGTCCACATGAGGTGTGTCATACGGCCTATTGCACAGTGCCCTGTAAGGATGCTTGTGTTTCTTTTGCAGAGTGTCATTTTCGGCCATAAGTTGCGTGTTATTCTGCAATAATGCACGGAACGTCCGTCGCCTCGGAGCCATTCCGCGCACATTCGTCTTAAGGCTTTAAGGTCTGTCATATGTCCACATATATTCTGAATTTTGATGGATCGATGCCCCTTTCTAGTATATCTTAAATAATCTTAATGGCATAGACTTATGCCTGAAAGACTGTACCAGTAATTGACACAGTCTTTAAGGTTTAATGATTCCGAGAAGACTCCCGATCCCGTACCTGTGTCCACTTTGGAGCCATCAGTGAGAATAGAGATTTCCTCATCGGCCATGACCATGACTGGTGGGGATTTCTAATTCTAATATCTAAGTTCATAAGTAGGTGCATACTGGGTGCTAGAAAATTTGAATCGGTATCTAACCGCATGTTTCGCTGGCTCCAAGACTGGAGCTGTGTCCAAGCGTGCCGTTTTTCATATCACATATATTAAGTATAGTTTCTAGTCCGGCTTGAGGTGCTGGTCTCGTTGCCCCAGCAATGCCCACGCATGTCATTCTTTTTTACCGCGCTCCACCAGACAGACCAGTGCCCAGTATTGGTCTAACTATCTCCGTGTACACCCAGTGTACCATTTTTGGTTGTAGTCCCCACCTTTTCCCGAACATATATGTATAAAAGGCGCAATTTCCTTTCTTTCCTCTCTCCTCCGTATTCCTTTTCCAGGAAAGTTTCGAGTCCAGGATTTTCCAAGGTATTTTGCTTCTCTTGATAGATAAAGCATTTCCCCGTCTAATTTTAGGAAATCGAAGTCCGGAATTTTGTATTTTCCCGTAAACAGAACATACTCTATTTTCCTTGGGTTAGTTCCAAACCCATTTCTTGTCGCCCATCGTGAGAGATTCCTTAGTGATCTTTCCATGACCTCACTAATCGTCGCACTGTGGGGCCTCTGCCAGGAATCAGTGGCAAAAGTCGAAAATTTTATAAAAGCTTTTGCTAAAACTGATAACACCACTTGATAGAGAACTTATTACCGATCAAAAATCCGAAAACCGATTCAAAATCGGACAAAAATTTTGGTTTATATAGCCGCTCAAAGTTGATTCATTTCTTCAGAACTCAAGAAAAAAAAAAGTGAAAAAATTGTAAGATTCACAATTGAGTTACAGACAAACTGTCTACCAAATTTTTACGTTTTTGGTCTCTTTTGAAAGGTATGTTAAATGAAATGGAATAAAACCAAAATTGGTGGTTTCTGAGGCTTAGTTACCCAAAAATCGCGGTAGTAAAAAAACACTATATTTTTGTCGTTTTTCAACTTTGGTGGAATAGAACTAAAAAAGTTTTGATAAGTTTTGGAAGACATTACTTTTAGGTGATTTAGTACACATTACTCTGTCGTATTCAATTAAGGTTGGCTGCCGATACTTGCCTATTCATTTTCGCATCAGTCTTTAAATTTTGTGAGAGTTCATTGGGTATTAATTTGAACAGTTATGCAAAAAATTTGCGAAATTGGGATAGGGGGTGTGGTACCTCCCATACGAAATTAAAATCAATTATCAAATATATTTTCTATGAGACTGAGAGTTTTGAAATTGTATGTGAATCCAACCATTATTAATCTGGGAAGTTGGGAGAAAATGGGCGGTATTGTTGAAGGGGGCGTGGCACATAACATAAGAAATTAAAACCAGTTATAGAGCATTTTTTCTTACATGATACAAAGTTTCCTGAAAATATGTGTGAGTTCATAACGTTTTCGCTTACGTAGGCAAATGGGCGGGATTTAAAAGATGGGCGTGCCACCTTCTCTATAAATTTGTTGGGTTCAAATATATTCCGTTATATGGCAACAAGAATCTTGACATTTTGTGTGAGTTCATTGAGTATTAATGTGCAAATTTGTGGAAAAAGTGGGCGGTACCAGAAAAGTGGGTGTGGCACCTCCCACATAAAGTAAATATATATCCCTATTAATATTATAAAACCTTTTTTATTTATAAACCTTTTTTTGGAACTTGACACAGATAGTATCTATAGGCTATATATTAAAAAACTAGCACTGGGCGCGGGAGGGGCGTGGCAAAACTGTTTTTGAGAATAATTTTATAAAAATATTACTGAGCACGAAAAAACAATATAAACCCGAATTTTGATTTTTCGGCACGTGTTTTTTGTCTGGAGAAGCGGGCGGGGTTCAGTTAGTTAACTATAACTATATTACTAAATATGTGAATATATGTCATGTTAGATCAAAAAATAAATGAAAAATGAGTAGTTTGGTAACAAAAAAGTAAATGTAAAATAACACGAAATATAATGTTTTAGAAAAGAAAGAAAATCCGTATTCATCGTATGATTTTGAAGCTCCCATTTTAAAGCCTATGATGTCTTCTTTACAACAAAATTTTACTTTTGTAATTATGTTCCCTATTTCAGAATTTACCTCGGCTCAGCAATACTGAGTCGTCGGCATATGCCGTCGCTTTAATTTCGTCTCTGTTGAGGTCGAGTCGGATTTCATTTATCACAAGGTTCCAAAGCATAGGCGAGATCACACCTCCTTGCGGTGTGCCTCTTGCAACACGTTTCCTCACAACTTTCTCTTCCAATTGCGAGTTAATAATCCTGCTTTCCAGCATGCCCGTCCATTGGGTTATGCCTTTGTCCATTTCTAGGCGTCTCAGAACCGTTGTGATTAGAGTGATAAAAAACCCGGTTTTTTATGATGTCGGGGTTTCGGGTTTTTCGAAAGCCGTGATTTAAAAAAAAACCCGTTGTCCGCTTTTCTTTTTTCGGGTTTTCCGGTTTAAGACCAAAGTGAGACCTTTATTGTTGCAGCTAAAAGTTGACTGCGCAGTTTCGGTGGGCGCTACCCCATCTCGTCAGAACTTTCGCAAAAACATTTTTTATTACAATTTTTTTCACAATTTATCCTATTATTTCACTCTTATTTTAGCCTGAAAACGTGGGAAGCAAAATGTTATAAACGGCGATATGATAACATTTCAAAACACGATATACTCTAAATCTAGAAAACTTTTTAAACACGGCTAAAATAAGAGCAAATACTGGATGTGAAGTTAAAAAAATTTAAAGTGCCTTTAGGAAAACCCGCGTAATTTCTCTCATATAGAGATTAACAAAATATTTTCGACTTTTTCAGAAGTTGTTTAAAAGAGCTCCGTGTAAGGCGGGAATATGCACATTTGGATTTTGCGATGCGATTAAAATGTGCTTCTTATGGAAGTACTTCCAATTTTTTGCTAGGTAGTAGAAAACTGTCCGGAATTCCGTGCTCTCTATTTGTAGTAAAATTCCAGACTACCAACAGAATTTGCGTCCGTGTACACTTCGTGTTCCTTGCCGGTATCAAATAGTGTGAGAACCGGATGATGTAATTGAGCAAACGATTATTATTCTTGTTCTTGCCATGGCTTGGCTATCTGACCGTAGTTCTGTACAAATTTACGGAAGAATTTGGTAACAGCAAGAATCTTACGTACGTCAGGATGAGGAAATTCTTTAATACATCGTGTTTTCTCCTCACCAGGACTTATACCATCAGGTATAACCTTATGGCCCAAGACATTAACATGATTCTGCATAAAGGATCATTATATGGCCTTAGCGTTAGTCCTTCATCTCTAATAGCAATTAAAAATAAAAACTGTCTAATTTGCGTGATAGTTTCCTGGAAAATCATACGTAACTATATAACATCACATTTCATTCTTAGAGCCCTCTGGAGTTATAAAGGTGAACCAAATGATATACGTCTGAAAATATATGTGAACTGGACTTAATTAGAGTTTTTCAATTCCTCATCCTGTTGTCCCTTAAAAGGACTACAAAGTATAAAATTTTTCTAAAATTATTAGTTTGGCATTAATAACAATTTCAAGTTTCTCTCTTAAAAAGTAAAATATGGATAAACTAAACTAGAAATGGTTTTTAATGCTCAACTAATACAGATAGAAGTATTATATTTTTAATAGATTTTCTCATCTTTAATTTGACACTATTACCGTTATCATAGGTTGCGAATAAGAATTTAAAATAATTGTTTGCGTAGCAAGGATGAAAATAAATAAAAATACGAAAATTTAATATTTTCAAATAAAACTCAATTCAATTTATTGTCGTAAACAATATTACCTTTTGTACAAAAGTTTGTGATGGTGTTGTTTGGACGAAATCCAATGAACCAGAGATTTACAATAACGAGTAAAAACTAGAGCAAAGCTTAGATGGAGAAAGGCGGCTCTCAGTGCATTCGCTACTCGTTAGAAGGTGTTACTACTCTTTTTGTGCGTAATATCACAAAGTCGTATGAAGAAAGTAGTAGACAAAATCTAACGTAGGGGAATAAATAAAGGAATGCCATTTGACCGTAGGCCGCACACCAAGAAAAGGTGGAAGTTGAGAATGACAACATTTGTAATTAAACAATAATTGTTGAAAGATTAGTATCCTTTGGAATTTTTAAGTCCTGTGATGGGGAAACAGGATGAGGAAATGAAAAACTAAAAACGTCAATTAACTCTAATTTGCCTAAAGTTTCATACGTATATCGTCCAGTTCAAGTGCAACGACTTTTTAAAAAAAGTGTCGTACGGTGTAATATATCATACACAGTTTTCGTTCACAGCTTGAGGGCAATTTTTGTTTTTTAAATCTAAAAATGAATATCATTATATTAAAACGGCAAGCATGATTCTTTCGGTAAGTTTTTCGTTTTATACTCAATTTAGAAAGTAATATGTCAGTGGAAAGTCCTTGCCTCATTGATGTGCAGAATCACATTTTTGAAATAAAAAGAGCTTGCATGACTTTTTTTATTTTTTTTTTTGCATTGTGTTTACGAGAGGTATTGACTGTAGCTTTTGTTATAAAATAAAATCTCCAAGTACGGTAAAGTTTTAAGTTGTTAATAAGAAGAAACACCAAAAATAAACTTCCAATAAGTTACTGTAAGACAAGAATAAAAGTTTATATTTAAAGTGCTTTCAAAGGTCTATCATTTTAGAAAAAAATGTCAAAATTAAAGACAATAAAATTGTACTTGAGAAACATTATTTTTAGGGGTGTTTTCTGGAGCGTTTAGCTCTCGGGCGGCTTGATCTAGGAACGAAATATTTTGCAAACCATCGTTAAAAAATGGAAACTTTATTTTCGTGGGGTGACTGGAAATTGTTTTTCCATTTGCATGGACCGCGACCCAGCCTAATATATATACTTATCTTCATATCGTTATAGGTCCTTTTTCATCTTCTATATTGATCCAAAATATGTATTCACTAAAGCAGATTTCTAGATTTAGATTGAGAAAAAATGCACTCGAATGTCGAGTGCTGGGCTCTGCTAGTACTTTTTAAATTAATAAATGAATTAAAGACCTGTCTAGAATTGGAACTTATTTCCTAAATGTATATCATACTTTGCAAATTGTTGCCCCTTACAAAAGTGTAGTGCGTGTAAACACTACAACTATTTGGATGGTATCATTTGTATTCCTTTCCCCATTTCCCCTAAAGGTGCAAAGTACTAAAAGTACGATTTTGTTGATATTTTGAATATACTAGCTACAGCAGTTTATGGAAGTTGGAAAATCCTCTTTATTATACTCGTCAACACATTCCGAATTTCATTAATAAAGATGAAACAGTATCTTTTTTACTCATTCTTATCGAAGTCTACTGAAGTGGAGTAATGCACATGTCGAACATCATGTTTTGTTCAGGCAGGTGGTACCATTTTTTTTTCCTAATTTTCCTCCATTCCCTTCTTATCACACATCTACGGTGTAAGAGGAATTTACACCACTATTGCAAGGTTCAAGCTCCAGCCAATCACGCAACAGCAAAAGTTTACATATTGCAGAAATTAAAACTCCCGCTGTTGCAGTGTTCTCAGGTTTTTCTCTTCTCTTTTTCAAATTCTCAAAAATCCACTTATTACAAATAGTAATCCCCTAAAATTAAAATTCTCAACAAAAAATGTTAATACTGTACATTCTGATATGAACAAAAATCCACTATTTCGGGAAATCTACCAGATTTCCCCGTACAAATTGACAGTTGCAAAATCCACCGATTCTTTCGGATTCTGTAAAAATCCGGTCAGTCATATCGGATATGTCTCCGTGCAACTCTGGACGTGGCGCTTCCAATCAATCAATTTGCACATACTGACTACCGGTGCATTTTTATAAACAAAAAATGGAAGTAAATTAAGTATTATGTAATTTTCCCATTTATTCACTTTTGAATATTTTAGGTAACAATAAAAAAATGATATGACCAAACGTGCAAACTGTGTCTTCAGTTCTTCTGTTCTTTAAGCCTTTAAAATACCTTTAAAATAACTTATTTTGTGAAGTGTAGTTATTATTTTATGATAAATTTTGTTTACCGATAAAATTTACTATGAAGTTGTATTTTCTACCAGGAATATCATGTTTTGTGCAGATCATCTTAAACTGATATCTAATTTAATGAAAAACGATATCAGAACACCAAAGATTTGTTGCAAAATCCGTTCAAATTTAAGATATCAGATCACGCTATTAACAAATTCTATGCACTAAACCATAAAAATCATTTAAATGTTATGAGAAATCCCCTAACTCTTTATTTTATCTGATTGATTCACATACGAAATAGTTGCAGCACATAAACGCAATGCAAAACAAAACGAAGCAAAACACACAAATGATTGATTCTTTGCGAGATAAAGGAAATCAAACCCAAAAATATAAACATAAACACACAAACAAATGGTCTTCGTTAAGTGAGCTCTCTTCAAAATAATCGAATACAACAATAAAACGCACACAAAATAAAAACATTATTTATTATTAAACTAAAGAAGATTTTTATACAAAATGCACTTCTTTGTAGTAAGAGCTTTGCAATGATATATAATTTGTATATATTGAGCCAATAAAACGCCGCACAGTGGTTCTGAATCAAAATCCATCGGCGAAAATTCAATAACTTTTGTTCTAGTAGACATTGTTGAGTTCTGTAAAAAACCAAAATTAACATTAAAAATCGATAAATCAGACACCAGAGTTGCATATCTATCTTCCAAGGGTGCAATTTCGTGCAGGCAAAAGTTACCCTACAATAACGGCTATTTAAAGACAAGAAAAAAGGAAAAAGTTGTGTTGGTCCAAAGTCAGACATTTGTTCATTTATTTTGGTTTAAGACCAAATGTTGTGCTGAAGTCTTCAGCAGAACCCAAAATTATAATAAAGGTCTCACTTTGCCTTTTTGGGTTCTGCTGAAGACTTCAGCACAACCTTTGGTCTTAAACCAAAATAAATGACAACACATACAACATAACAGACCAACTATACATACAGACAACAACAATACACACGAGGTACAGTGAAGACGGGCCATACCGTACAACAACAACCTTTGCATTGTTGCGAGCACATGCATAACATTGAATTGACAAAGTGAGACTTTTAGTGTGTCGACTTAGTTCGGTGGAATATTTTGTTCATCAGCGCTTCTCATTTGTCATATGTGAGTGCTGGTAATAATAAGATCCCTGTTTTAAGTCAAAGACATACATTCGATGCGAAAGTTCTGACGAGATGTTGTAGCGCCCATCGAAACTGCGCAGTCAACTTTTAGCTGCAACAATAAAGGTCTCACTTTGCCTTTTTGCTAATTTTGGGTTCTGCTGAAGACTTCAGCACAACCTTTGGTCTTAAACCAAAATAAATGGCAACACAATTTTAATTTTCTTTAAAATGGAAAATACGAAAAGTAGTCAACTTTGGCCGATTTCTGAAATATATCCGATTGGCCGATTTTTAATGTTAATATAAAAATAATCCTTGGGTCCTTGTCTAAATTGTTTTTTTTTCACAGAACACAAAAATGTCTACTAGAACAAAAGTTATTGTAATTTGTAATTTTAAATTTATTGAGGCTTTTTTTAAAACCATGTATGTTATATAAAGAGTGATTTTTTTGAGGTTAGGATTTTCATGCATTAGTATTTGACAGATCACGTGGGATTTCAGACATGGTGTCAAAGAGAAAGATGCTCAGTATGCTTTGACATTTCATCATGAATCGTCTTACAAACGAACAACGCTTGCAAATTATTGAATTTTATTATCAAAATGCGTGCTCTGTTAAGAAAGTTCATTGCGCGCTTCCATTTTATGGTCAGTTTAATCGACCCACTGAAGCGGCTATTCGGGCTATTGTGACTAAATTTCGCACCAAATTTACATTGTTGGACATTAAACCACCAACACGCTTACGTAGAGTGCGAACTGAAGAAAATATCGCAGCTGTATCGGCCAGTGTTAATGATGACCACCAATTTTCGATTCGTCGCCGTTCGCACCAATTGGGTCTCTGTTACTCAAAAACGTGGAAATGCCAAAATTGGACTAAGCGGATGGACCACCTAAGACGCAGCCGCGGTCAACATTTAAATGAAATTATCTTCAAAAAGTAAATGTCATGGACCAATCTAACGTTTCAAATAAAGAACCGATGAGATTTTGCAAATTTTATGCGTTTTTTTTAAAAAAAAAGTTATCAAGCTCTTAAAAAATCACCCTTTATAACAATATATAATGGATTTTCTTAAAACTATAATGTATTCATTTAATTGCAGTTAATAAATTTCAGCATCTTTCTTTATCTTATATGTTATAACATATACAAATATTTCCGTGTTTGCTCCTGACTCTAACGTTGTCGTTTCAATATAATGATTTAGGAAGGTCTTAACTCGTGGTACTCAATAAACAGAGTGTGTGAACACACTGATGTATGTATGTGAGACTTAGTACGTACATATGTACATGTAATTACATGGATGTTAATAAAAAATAAGTGTACGCATTTCGTACTTGCATGACAAATGTTATTTGTCTTAAACTGTAATGTGCACATTCTACACCTTCTTAATATAAAATGACTTGGTCGAGTAGTTGTAATTCGAATATTCAAAACACATAGAAAATCAGCCAAATCAATTACAAATAAAAACTAAGAAGAAAACAAGTAAAAAGTATAAGATATATATTTCTTCAAGAAATTGAGGATAAAAGGCGATTGATGAATGTGACACTTGGTCAAGATATATTGGCCATTTCTGATCGGGGTCGAGTAAATAGAGTAGATTTTAACTCTCTAACTGGCAATTTTTTTATAATTAAAGTATATATTGAAATGTTTTTGTGTGGATAATTGTGCTCAAATAAACTCAGAAAAAGTCATTTGCTAATTTAGTTCGAGAGCCAGATGATAAAGGGTGAGGGATGTCTTGCGTCCTCTACACACAAATCTATTTTTTTTCACATTCACAAGTACATATGTTGAAACTAGATAGTCGCACCTCAAAAATATAACACAATTAGATCCGGGCCCAGAAATTGGTATTATTTAGTTTGGAATAAGAAGAATTCACACACAAAATTTCACTTGCTTTTCTTGCGAAGAGTGCCCTGAGACACTCTTGCGGGTTATAGGGTTAATGTGCGGAAGACCCAGTGCTCCTTGTTGTCTAACAGTCCATTCTCTGATCCAATGCTGTCGTTGATTTCACTTTTGTGGATATTAAGCAATCAGACACTCTGGATGTTCTGGGCATGAAAATGCAATGTGACAAAACATGTATTTAACATGTGGAAAGAAACATTCGTGATTTCATACAGCAGAGATACGCGACTTTCCAGGAATTCCCAAACATTTGTTGTCGATTGGACAGCCGGCCAAACAACACATTACAGAACGAAATCGTTCTTCGCTCGTGCTATCCTACTATGCGGAATATACTTCCGGCAGATATCTTTCCCGCTAATTATAATATTCAGAAATTCAATACAGAAGTCAACAAGCACTTCTCCCTCTTTCATCCTATTCTTCCTTCCACCAACGCAATACGCTGCATATATCCCCTGAGTGTTGGTTCAGAGAAATAAATAGCGCTTGTTAAATTTGTCGCATTACCTTATATTACACCTAGGAACATCTACAGTGAAAATGGTCAATGGCATCCACATAAGTGGCTTCAGGAATTGATATCTTTCTCTCAGAAGCCACCGATTTAAAATTGTTTTGACCAAATTCTCCACAATGCGTTGGATTTTGTCAGTGTTCGACATAAAGTAAACTAGAACCAGCCCGATTTGAGCATTCATAATTCCATGTAGCCTGTCTGAAAACGATGTTGTTTACTTTTGCATATTCTGCAAACTGAAATCGTAATTTTTTTCTGGAACATATAATCCCCATATACATTTTTCGTGGGGCATATAATCCCAACATGCATTTTACGTGTGACATATGATTCTAATAAGTGTTCTTGGTTTAGAATATCGTCCGTTTCTGAGGAAGATTCGATGTCTAAGGAACTCTTTGACAAATATTCAGTTCCAGAATACTCAAAATAGACTCATCCATTTTCTTCGCCTAAAATACGCCCAAAATTCTAAATGGCTATCTTCTATTTTTGGCAATTAAAACATATATTGGGACACATAATCCCCCGGTAAAAATTTATTGGATCTCATTGATTAAATCCGAATTCGTAGCTTCTCTCTCATTATTTTGCCCAAACTTAAAAATACATAAATACATACAAATAAAATATGCATGAATTTATAAAACTTTGCAGGCACAATTTATTGTCATATGAATATGTGTCCAGGTGCAACGTTCCATAGACATCCATATTTGAGATTTCAAAGATTTTAAAAGGTAGTATGAGTATATGAAATATCTTGAAAGGAGGTGTAGGTTTCGTATCGACAGAGGGGTTAGCTTGGTCAGATACTGCTGTGTGTTGTCTATTCTAATAAAATTAAATGTTATTCCCCCGCCAGTTGAAGTTTATTTTATTATTATTATATTATATATTAGGATTATATATATTAGGGAATATTTTTTTCACAAAATTATGATCATTTTAAAATTAATAAATCTTTTGAAGCGAGAATTTGTATCCATTTCGTTATTTTCAGTTTTAAAATTTAGTGATATTATTACTAGCGATTACTTGATAATTACTACATAAGCAGTCACTCCCTAAATTAAAAAGCTAGCGACAGCGGTGGTATGTAAATTTGATGATTGCAAGTGATATTGGTTCTTTTTCTGATAAAAGTTTTATATACATAATTTATTAAGATATATTTTTTGTTAACAATTTAAAAATGTCACTAATATTTTATATTCTTAAAATGTTCTCAATTTATAACAATCGTTCTTCCTTCATCTACCATACATTGCCCCTGTTTCGCCGAGTGCGTAGTTTTATGTTATATTTTACTTATAATATTTTAAAGCAATATTACCGTGTAAAAAGACAAGAAGGAGAAGATAACAATGATCAAATGTGGAGAAGGAAAGGTGGTGAGCGCGAGTACTCCGAAAATACCGAATGACTTACTCGTTGTAATCTTGGCAAATACTCATGCAAAGTAGCATTTAAAGAAGTAGGCAGATTAAAAAGAGAAATCGGACAATTTATACACTGTCAAGCATTGAGGCGACATATATTATTTAAATTGAGATTAGACTTAAACATTGCCGGCCACATTGCAACATCAAGGGTTGTTGTAAATAAATTATCTTAAACTAATGAATTGGTTGTATTTTCAGTATGTGAGCTTTACATTTTTCGAGTTTAAACTTAATAAGTAGCCTGAATAGACCGGTGGTGTCAGTAGGGACACCTGAGAACCATTAGGGATTGCAGAGAACGGGCTAATGACCCTTGGAGACCGATGCCAGAAGGAAACACGTGGGGGTCAGTAGGGGCTCTAACAAATGGGCCAAGGACCCTTGTGACAAAACAAATCTAACTATGGGTCAGTAATGACCCCTATAACTCAATTGGACCAATAGAGTCCCTTGAAGTTACCCTTTATCACGAACAACAGCGTGCGAGACAGTATACAACCGGATAAACATTTAGGACGCAACTTAACTTTCGATAGGGAGCAATTGTTCGTAATTAGTAACTACAAGAATGGTTATGGCGATTCGGAAATTGGCGTCTGCTTATTTTCGCGTTGTTCTATAACAGAGAGACAGAATATTACGGCCAGTACTGTTCTTAGGATACCCGAATCTTGGAATATTTCGTCTAATATGATCCTTCTGTGAGGTACCGATAGTCGTCGCGAAATCGTTAACCTGGAGAGGAGAAATAGGATCCGTGATAACCCAACCGAAAATAATTTTCTGACCTAGTAAAGAGCCTAACAAACCTCGGTGAGTTCCCTCCAAAAGAATACGAGGGAATAAGACTACACCAAGCAGAAGGTCAAACAAAAAAGAATCTTCTAAATGGAGATTTGGAAGTCGTGATGCGAAATCTGAAGGGACTGTAAATGACGGACGGTTGACAGAAATAGAATGTATCGGGAGATTTAAACGTTTTTGCAATCGTTCCGAAATGAACGATGTTTCGGAAGCAGGATCTATCAGCACTCGAGCAGGGTACGTTATACCGTTGTGATAGATATCCACCATAGCAGTTCCTAACAAAACTGCGAAAGACTGCCGAGTCATAGGAACCGAATTCGTGTAGGTCGATGTAGAAGGTCGTGGAGCATGGTCGACGTAGGATGTCAGGCGAGAAGAATCGGAATGTGTGGGCGATCTAGCAGTAGAACCGTTTCTCGAAGATTCACTAGCCGCTAATTTGTGATGGAGAATAGTGTGATATAGTTTATCGCAAAGTAAGCAAGTGTTCGAACTTTTGCAGTCTTTAAGCACATGACGTGAGAGACAATTCACACAACAATGTTCAGACGACTTTCTGTTAGAATGTTTCCATTTTGACAGAGCGGATTTATTCTTCACACTCTGTTCCCATAATGTCGTTGTAAGACTCGGCAACTGTTGAAGACAGGAATCGTAAATGGACATAGCTAACAGTGAATAAGTTTGAGGGTTTGGGGAGTTGAAGATGACGCTGCTGAATTGAATTGATTGAAGAGTGTAATTTTAACTTTCTGAGTTTAAGAACGGCAGATAACAATGCTTTACAATGACGATTTATTAGACCGTTGACTGTACGTACAGAAACTATTCGAACTTTGTTATCACAGGCGGGATTCGTATTTTCAACTCTCCCCATGCGCCATTTACTGCTTGCCAATTTTTATGTCGGGAGTGGGTCGCTTTCATTTGTAGCGTTTATGAAGATCCTTAAGATAATCTGTTTTCCATCTCAAGGCGAACAGGTGGTGTAGAGCTTTCAATATTGTCCATCTATTAATACGCGAAAGGTTTGGCGAAATTCGATTAGGTAGAGCCATAATTGGTGCGTTTTAAGGAAAAGTGAACTTATGAGCTAAAGCCAATTTTTTGAAATGAATCTTGGAACTTTTGACTGCGGCTTCCCAAACCTAATAAGAAAAATAAATAAAGTGCAATTATAAGAATGAGAGTTAGTACAACAATGCAATGTTAAAAAGTTAGTTTCTGTAAAACAACAATGTATTGGCGTAACAAAACGTTTATATGTTTTTCCTTTGTGTAATTTATAGGAATCCTGAAGATGTCTTTCGACGAAAGACAACGTATTGTTTAATAAAATTTTAAAATACAAAAACAAAGACTCGTCGAGCTCGTTTTAAATTTAATAAAAATTATAATAGTTTAAATAAAGGTCGAATAAATAAACAAAAATCTTCTAATACAAAACTTTTAAAGCTCTTGGAAAAGATGAAAATCTCACCAATATATCGGTCTCGTCGGTGGACACTGCCAATGTCTGAACTGGATTTTGCCTTACTATAATTTCCTCTGAGGAGATTAAATGATTTTTGGGCCAATTGGATGCAGGCGTGGTTAGCCATGACGGACCATTCCACCATAGTGTATTACACTTGAGATCTTTCGAATGTCCGCTCGGTTGTCGTGGGTAGGCACATGCCTTCATTGTGCATTCTGAGTCAGTTCGTGAATTTGAGATTAGGGTTTGCATTTTCCCGTCCTTTTTATTTCCCGGGGAACGGGAATTAATTTTTTAATTTCCCGGGATCCCGGGACAGCACGGGAAATCGTCAGCATATCGTTTACCTTGAGTTAAGCTTATTTTTTCCACATTTTATAGTGGTGGCATGTGTGCTTTATTACTCGGCAAATAAGTTGCTTTTCTCATTCATTTGTGAAAATCATTTACTTAAAAAGGTCGGGTACTTTGTTGAAAAGTCGCTGCGAAGCTACCGGACGAAAACAAAATAGTCTTGACGAGATGCAAAATAGTCTTGAGTCAGTTCAGTAAAATAAATATTTATTTCACAACGAACTGGTTACAGAAATCAATTCAAACATGTTTTCAAGTTTCAAAATTAATTAAACGTATGCAATCAAAATATGCAAGTGTATATTTGAATTAAGAGCAGACAATGTATTTATGGTCTCATCGCATATTTCTTATTTTATTGGAAAATGTGGACGCTTAATAGTCATTAGTGCATTAAATAAAATGTTCTTGCCTGTTCTTTATCCTGTCGCTACGAAAAAAATATTTATCCTGTCGCTTCGAAAACAATATTTGCAATACAATATTGTTACTTGCGTTTTCTATAGCATTGTTTAAAATATCTCGGGTCTTCGGATACAAAATTTACTTTTTCCGAATTTTATTTTTTTTTTCATATGGAGTTTGACAGGCAAACACTTAAAATACTTTGTCATCCAACTGCTATATGACATACCTAATTAAAATCGATATTAGCTAAATTACAACATTTTTATTGTGAAAATGATGGAAAATATATGCGAAGAAATATGTAAAAGTTTCTATTAAATTCCCGCGGGATTCCCGTACGAATTTTCCGGGATACGGGAAATGAAAAATATTTTCCCGCGGGAAATCCCGGGATGGAACCCTATTTGAGATGTGCGATTTGCCACATAGGTTTCCCAAGACCATGGCGGTTTGGAAATCCATCCGAGCACTATGAAAGCGTCCGTCCATAAAACGATCTCTTTTATATTGAAATCAAATTTATTCATCACATAATTGACCAATTTTGCAAGCAAAAGCGCACCTGTAAGTTCCAGCCGGTGTAAACATACTGACTGAAGTGGCGCTACCTTACTTTTTGCTACCAATAAATTTAAAATACAGTTGATGTAGAATTTTGACACCGAATGTAAATACATGCGCAGTACGCGTCCTTCGAAGCCTCAGAAAATGAATATGATCTTCTGGTAAGCACTGAAACCATCGAGGAACGCGAATGGTTTCTAAGTGAGACAACTCGGTTAGAAGAATATTCCAGACATGGAGCGAGTTTAAAAAAGTGTGCACTTAACAAAACACTGCAACAGTAAAGCAATCGTCAAAAGAGCATACATCGTCACAAAGAAAGAACAATAAGAATAACGAAAGAACCAGTAAGAAACACACAACGGATTCCTCAACAAAGAGAGATAGAGAAATGCCACAACTCTATATATTAGGAAATGACGCGAAGACACCGCGAGTAGCCATCTGTGAATCTCCTCTGCGTCTTGTGCAAATTATTGACAAGCGATTTGAGAAAACAAACGGAGATATTAAAAACAATGATAAAATTGAGCGAAGAGAAAATACTCTCTGAGTATAATGTGAAACATTATGAAATGGAAATGAAACTCTTAAATATTCTTAATGAGCGTATACGTATGAGAATAACTGACATTCCTTACTCCGGTTCGGAAAAATTAAATGAGACCTTTACTAATTTGTGTCATGCATTGAACATAAATACGCCAGCTTTCAAAAATGTTTATCGCGTAAAAATAGTAAAAAACACGAACAATAATAATAATATTAATGATGATATCATCATAGTAAAACTTCTTGCACCATATGATAAAAACTTTATTCTAAAATCGGTTGTTTTGTTCAGGAAAAACTATAATAGTCAACTCAGTCTACTACATCTTGGTTCAAATCAACCCATATACATTAATGAAAATTTAACGTCAACAAATTTGAAAATACTTCAAGAAGTTATAAAACTAAAAAAAAACAAAAGTTAATTTGGAATGCTTTTTCGTTACGATGCCTTATTTTGAATTTAATTGAAATCTACCGAATTGAGGACATTTTTTTTCTTCCTACTCCTAATAATAATGTTGCTGAAACTGATTAATTTCCTTTATTCAATAATTTATAGTAAATTTCACAAGCATATCTAATATCTTTCACATGGTAACAATGTAATTTTATTTTGTAAATATATTTTTATTTTGTATATTTCGTTGCCTTTTTATTTTGTACTATCTATGCTATTTTATAACAATCTTGTACTGACTTCCAACGAAAGTATAAGAAACATGATTCGAATTATAGTCAAACAACGTGAAGGTATCAATATTTGTCACTTAAATGCACAGAGCTTAACCAACAAGATTGATGAATTTCGGTATTTGTTTGAGGATTCTGGAGTTGATATTATCTGCGTACCTGAGACATGCTTTAATACCTCTATTAATGACAGCATAATTAGTGCCGCTGGGTATAACATTGTTCGAAACGACCGATTTTCACATGGTGGTGGAGTTGCAATTTTCATAAAGAATAACTTTAATTACATGACAAGGCATCAGCAAGTCCAACAAGGATGAGAAAATTGAACACATTTTCCTAGAAGTATTTTTCAGTATGCGAAAAATTCTCATTTGATGTGTAATCCCAGTAAACGAGTTTTTTTTTTTTTTGCAAAAATGCCTTCCACAAATGAAAGTCATTCCTTAAATCTTATACTATTTTAACATACCTCTCCAAAGTCTTGGAGAAAATAATGCATTTCCAGATAAGCATATACCTGAATGAACATGGTTTATTATGTAGTAATCAACCAGGCTTTCGACCGAAGCATGGTTGTATAACAGCTCTTGTCCATGTTGCAGATTGTATTCGCTCTAATTTAGATAACAACGAAATAACATTTCTCAATCTTCTGGATCACTTGAAGGCTTTTGATTGTGTAGATGATGACATTTTGCGCCTAAAACTACACGAAGAATTTAATTTTACAAGTTCCGCTGTCATATGTTGTTGTAAATAAAGCTGTTTCAAGACCGCTGCGGCTGAAAAGAGGAGTACTCATGGCTCGGTGTTGGGACCTCTTATTTTTTCGTTATACATCAATGATCTTCCATCGCAACTCCAGCATTGCAAAATTCAAGATACATATTTCAAAATACATATTTATACTTTCTCCAATAGAGAATTGTCGAAATCAAGTCAGTTTGAAGTGTGGGCGCTTGTAACGGACGTCGTTCAGAGCACAGCCTGAATTGGATTTCCGCGAAGCATTGAATAGAATCCTAACTTTGGTAGATTTATGATCAAGGCGCAGGAAGTGGGAGATAAAAGGAGTTGAACTTTCCATCAGAAATCAATTCATGGGAAGATGTTTCTTCCATAAGATTCAACGTCAAATATTCGTTAAGGATTGTATTCGTTCTGGAGATATTGATCTTTTGATAATGTCTCCTCCATTCGGGAGTATTGTCCTAGAGCTATAAATCGAGATGATCCAAGGAATACAGTATGGAGAAATTCTTTTTTAAAAGGTGTTCAACTTGTCGACGTGTAGTCTTTTTTCTGTAGAACTCTTCACAGAATTTGCCTGCTTCAGAGATGGGCGAAGTAGATGGAATCTCCTCAAGTTCCCAAACTTTCTCAGAATGTAATTTAGGGATTCATTCTCGGAGGGTACTACATTCGTAGTGGATGAATGAACTGATTCGGATTTCATGGGTCCACTGAGGACCCATCTGAATATGGTATTGTAAGCCGAAGTTCACCACAAATATTTTTTCTTATCCCTCTATATTAAAAAACCGCTCCGAGGGATTACCCAGAATGAGATCAATATTTGAAGATTTATTAAAGTTGGGTCTACCAACTCCAGCTCCTGGAGCTAATTTGCGTTTGGAATTGCAAACAAAGTAGAGGGTAATATTTTCGTTAATTTGGGTAGCGCAATCGCGTTGATACCAAATTCCCAATATATTCCTAATCTCTCGGACAGAAAAGTTCTTTGTGAACCGGGATCAATGAGTGCCCTGATTGTGAAACGATCCCCATTGTGCTATTTGAACGAAAACAGTACGAAGTAATATTGTCTCATTGTTACATGAGAAGTTTGCTTGGATCTGTGGGAATTGGGCTTGAGCTTGAGATGAAGTGAAGGGTACTGTCATTTCAGCCTTAGGATTCGCATAGTTCCTTGAGTAACTGTGATTGACATTGGGTTCTCGACTTTCGGAATTATGTATCGAAGTCTTTGGCTTCAAATTCAATAGTGTGTGATGTGTTTTCCCGCATGACTTACAAGTAATCTTGCATTTGGGTTTCACGTGTTGATCCGAAAGGCAATTATTGCAAATCTTGTTTTTGAATACAAAATCTATTGGGGCATATTTGAATGCTGTGATCGGATTAGCAGAATGCACAAGATTTATTAAGTTTATCCTGTGAAACATATGTCTGTATCTTGGTTTGCGTTTGATGCAATTTCACCGAAGGCATACTATGTCGATCTTTCGCACTCTTTATGCTTGATATTCTTTCTACAACCTCATATCGGTTGGTTAAGAATTCATCCATTTGAGACCAGCTTGGTAAATCTTTATGGGATTTGAGGGGTATTGAGATAGAGTCTCACCAGGTAGTTTAGTAGAGATTATGTAGATCAGAATGAATCCCAGCTATCAACTTTAACTTTAAGAGATTTTAGGATACACAGGCAATCATTTACAGCTGTGTGAATAGTCTGAATAGTCTCACAGAATATTGAATAGACTTCTCAGCACTCATCGCAGAGCGGATATCTATTTACGATTGCACCAGCACTGTCCCGTGTCTTGTTCCTTAAATGGTACAACTTTTGAGCCTGCGAAAGCTTAGGATCTTTAACGTAGACGGCTGTGAACATGTTTCGAAACGATGGCCATTCTTTGCAACCTCCTGTGAAAACCTCTGTATCGCATGGTGGGACCTTAATACAAATATTGGACTTCGTAGGATGTTTGTACTTGATCAAACCGAGGGCGGCTTTTCAATTATCCTTCGTATTTTCCTTGAAATCCTTGTGTTCTCGTAGGCATCTCCTACTTTCTGCCATCTCAAGTATCGAGTCAGTCTGATCTGATCACATTTCTCTAAATTCGGTAAGTGATCGCAGTCAAAGCGAAACCTTTCCTGAACGAATAAATGTTTAGTTCCAGTGCTGCATGGTGCAGTCGGAGGATTGGAAGGTGGATCCACAATCATTTCTCCGATCTATCTTTGGATGTAGATGAGAATTTTAGGAAACCTATTTGTGCTTACAAATATAAGTACTAGTCTAGTCACAAACAATTAGCGGTTATATAGAAGTGGGCACTTTTCGTAAAAGGAAAGCGGAAAAGTTAATAGTAAAATCATAGATGCGAGAGATACTGTTGGGATGTAAAAAAAGTTTCACGGATAATTGTAAAACTTCGAAAGCGAGAATTATTGTTGGTCTGATAACAGAATAACTATTTTGAATAAACAAGATCAAGAAATTTTAAATTTGTACGATTGTATAAATCAGGGTTTCTTCTGGGAAGGAAAACGTTAATTTATCCAACTTTCAAAAGCGATTGGATTTTTTATGATGTATGAGATTGATTAATAAAATATTTGGCAGTCCTCAAAAGAAGTCACAATTCTAGCCTGGAGAAAGTAACATTCCCTAGCTGTTGAAGTAAAGAATACATTTTACGTGTGCAAGCAGTTTGTGTTGCTTGGATTGTTGAGATGATCTACTGTTTCTCGATATGATCTCACGAAATGCCCAACAACTATAATTAGAGAATAAAGAGCTGAAAATGCCCCAATTATTCTTTCCTTTGAAATTTATTTCTTTTATACCAGTAGTTGATTTGTCAAAAATATAATCTTCGTGCGTTTAATTCAATTAAACTCAAGACTGTTTTCTATTATAATTGTTTTCACTTCCAGTTTTGATCAATAATCTGTATTTACTCGATTCACACATGTACTTCCATAACTCATAAATATGTAAATACCTTTTTTATTATTATTATTATTAAGTCTATAGATACAAATATCCTTACAGACTAAAAACATATACATATATACACTTAGATACTACAAATTAAGTATTTAAATACAAGATAATTTTTCTTTTAATAGAGTTTTTGTTTTCTGATAATTCAATAATGTGATAGAATTTATTAAATTGAGCAAACAGGCGGCGCAAAGGATCATTATCGGCATAGTTTGAACGGAAATAATTATAGTGGATCAACTGAAAATATCTAGTTGGTCTTGTCGGAATATTTATCATCATTCTACTCAGAATAAGCTCGGAATGGATGTTGCCCTGGATAACATTCATAAGAAAAGTAATGTTCAACATAGTACGTCGACTCTTCAAAGATGGCAACTTGATAAGGCCAAGCCTAAATTCATATGAAGGCAGTGTACGGAAGTTCCATCCTCTCCCACGCAAACAAAATAAAAGGAATTGTTTCTGGACAGATTCCAAAAGATTACTATGAATAGTATAGGATGGGTCCCATATTACTGAACCATATTCAAGAATGCACCTAACCAAAGAGGTATATAAGTGTTTAGTGACAGAAGGATCGGAAAACTCCTTACTCCAACGTTTCATAAAGCCAAGAGCACCATAAGCTTTGTTTACCACCATAGAAATGTGAGACCTGAAGTTCAAACGTTGATCCAAAAAAAAATAATTAGTTTCTAAATTTCTAGCTCTAGAAAATGACATATGTTTGCATTTCAACATATTTAGTTCCATTAAATTAATTTTACACCACTCATGAAAACTATTAATATTGTTCAGTGGGATCTTTAAAGGATCGAAATATTTTTACATCATCAGCATACAATAGAATATTAGAATGACGAACTACAGAGGGAAGATCATTAATAAATATTATAAATAGAATCGGACCAAGATGACTTCCTTGAGGTACACCGGAAGATACAACTATATTTCGGGAGAGAGCTTTTCCAAATTTTACTCTTTGAATTCGACCATCTAAATAACATTTTAACAACGATAATAATGTTTTACTAAAGCCCATCATATCTATTTTCATTAGCAGAAGGTTGTGATTTACTTTATCAAAAGTCTGTATAAATGGAATCAGTATGCATTCGGTTTCTAAAACCATCATTTATAACTGTAGTGAGTTCCAAAACATTCGTTATAGTTGATCGATATTTACGGAATCCATGTTGGCAGGGCGACAACAATGAGGAAACTTGGTGCGATAACATATCAGTCATAATTTTTTCTAATAGCTTCGGTATGGCACTTAATTTTGCAATGCCTCTGTAATTTGATACTTCAATTTTGCTACCAGATTTAAAAAGGGGAATTATATATGATTCCTTCCATAAAGGTGGTAAATATCCAAAACTTATTGATTTATTAAAGATTATTGAAAGAGGGTATGATAAAGTATCAGCACAGTATTTAAGTATGTTATTAGGGATCCCGTCTGGACCAGGATTAAATGTGATATTTAATGCCTTCAAATTTTCCAAAACCGTATATCTGCTTATAATTGAAACATTTATAGGTGAAGCTTCAACAATATTATAAGGATAAGGAATAGAACGATCACATTTTTTATTTGAGTAGGTCAATGAGAAAAAGTCTGCAAATAAGTTGCTAATTGATAAATCATCATCTGCTAAAATAGAACCAAATTTTAAAGAGTTAGGGAAACTACGTGATCGGCGTTTGGAATTTACAAACTTATAGAAAGATTTAGGGTTTTTTCTCAATTGATTTTTCATGGTGATTATGTAATTCTTGTATGCACTTCTGTTCGCAATGTTGTATTCAGATCTTGCAATCGAATATTTAGAAAAATCAGCAGAGGAACCATTTTGTATTTTTTAAATAATTTATTTTTCTTATTCTTCGAT
The DNA here is from genome assembly GCA_947397865.1 of Polietes domitor. Classification (NCBI taxonomy): domain Eukaryota; kingdom Metazoa; phylum Arthropoda; class Insecta; order Diptera; family Muscidae; genus Polietes; species Polietes domitor. Next base: position 152,257,736 of record OX377620.1, on the reverse strand, counting down.
TTAGCTAAATGAAAATTGTTCCAAGGTGGGCCAATAGTATCATGTTTAAAAATTTTAGGAACTGATTTTGAGATGCAATCATGTAACACACTGTAGAAATTATTTATCACATCTAAAACTTTGGACGACAAAATATCATTCCAATTAATAGATGATAAAAGTAAGTTAAGTTTTGAATAATCTGTTCTAGAATAGCAGTAAACTTTTTCATATCTAACATTTTGTGAAGTTTGAGAAGATGAAATAGAAGGAAGCAAGATTTTTAAATCTATGGTAGGATGAAAGCGGTCAACGGGATATGTAACCGGAATAGAAGAGTTCAGCGAAACCTCCAACGGCTGATTAACAAAAATCAAATCCAAAAGCCTGCCATATACATTATTCACCTGAAAGAGACCATAACTTAACAAAGATCCAACGCAATCGTTAACGCAATTATTTGCAAGAACTGGAACAAGAATATTTGAATCAAAGGATTGATTCCACGTGATTGAAGGTAGATTAAAATCTCCAAGAACAACAAGTATATCACACTATTTAGAAGTTTGAAAAGCAGACTGTATTGCGGAAACATGTTTAGAGTAAAGTGCAACATCAGAGCCGGGAGGAATGTAGGAACATGAAATGAATAAATTTATATTCTTAAACCTTACTTTAATTGCAACAAATTCAATATCAACGACGGAAGGCAGTATAATTTGTTCAGAAGGAAACCCGATAGAGACTGCAATTAAAACCCCACCGCCTGTTTTTTTAATTTTATCAGAACGATCACATCTGAATATCTGATATTTTTCACATAAGATTTCTGAATTATAAATTTTATCCTGAAGCCAGGTTTCAGTGAAGACAATTAAGTGGTAATTGAAATTATAACTATCAGTATAAAGTTTAGAATTTAATCCTCTAACATTTTGATAAACTACATGAATATGATTATCAGAAAGTAAAGAAATTAGTTTTTTGACACAACGTTTGATTGCAACGGTAAGTGAACAATATCTGATCGAATGTTATCTCTATAAACATATTCATGAATAATAGCTTTCGGCGGCCAAAAATCAGGATTAACAACAGAGTCAAATACGTCTTCAGGAACAATGATTTTAAACGAAGCTTTTCTTCGTTTCTCGGTATATTTAAATTTAAAAACGATAATTTCAACATCGGCATCCAACTTAGATTTAACGTATGATGATACATCTTCTTTTGAAGTGTCAGCAGCAAAAATAGTTTTTTTTTATGGTACCACTTTTAGTTGTTTAGGAGGGATAGATGTGTTAGGAGTATTTGTTGGAGAATAGAACTTACTGGAACCAGAAGGAGTAATGTCCAAAGAAGGATTATTTAATGGCATGGTTTTATTAGTTTGGAACGGACTAATGACATCATCACTTTGAACTCCACTTACAGTAATATCTGGAGCAGTATGTTGAACAGGAGTAATGCTTTGAACATCGTTGATAGTAATTGATGATGCAGGTAATGTGTTCGAATGCAGAACATTAATTGCAGACGGTTTGTTTTTAAATGTGACGTCAGAAGTTTTCTTTCTTTTGGGAAGAGAATCAGGCGGAGATTGAAGAAACTGTTCAACGCAAGTGGCATTTTCAAAGACCTCCCTATATTTGCAAAATTTTTCCGTGAGGGATATAAGGTCATTGTTGATCTGGTCAAATTCCTTACGGGTATTTTTAAAGAAGGAATAAAATTCAACATCGAAGATTTTACATTTTTTGCAACACCAGCGAAGTCCTTTATCTTCAAGTAAATTATCAGCAGTTCGCGCGGCTAATTCGACACACTTAGCATGGTACGTTGTGAATTGGTTCGTCAACTTTATTAATTTTGCAATTTACTTTCGAGCAATTCATTGTTGTTAGTTAGAATTAAAAAAAATATTAAGACAAAAGTTCCAATTGGGGTGGTAAAAGTGTGGTGAAAAGCTAGCAGTGGTGAAATATCCAATTCAGGTTGTCCAATAATACAACTATGTTAGCTTAACGACGCTCTTTAAAACCGGCTTAACGAAAACAGCTGATAATCGCGTATTTTATATGTACTTTTGTTTGCCTTTTTTTGTCCACTTCAGAATTTGCACACAACAACAATGTCTATAGATTTTGTAAAAATATAGATTTTCAAATTATAGCCAAGCGCGGGCACAGCACAAATGAACTAAAGCACTGATCGAAAGCCGAACACTTGTCAAATAATTTTATGTAGGATAAAGGCAAAAACCAGCGGCAGTTTAGATTGTATGACTGTTATAACAAGAGCGATCAAAAAACACGTCTGCACAGTAGGAGATAGGTTTTAATTAATAAATAAAATAAAATTGAATATGAAGATTATGGTTTTATATGCCTTAAATATAAGCAGGTCGTAAGCATACGCTTTTCTGATTAGTAATTCTGTAGTAGCGTGTGTAGGTGTGCGTTTCCAATAATGTAGTCTGTGATTTCCGGTAAACTACCTATGGTGCAGTATAGTTATGGGCATTGTTGGTATTTGTTATGCATATAAGAATATTCGTATAGCGATGCAATTGAATAAAGATATGTGGTTATGCCATGTATTTTTCCCAGATTACGAGGTTAGTAATAAATGAAAACAAATAAATCGTAATTACCTCGAAATTTGTAGATCTGACGAAAATTGTTGTTTATTTAGACGGACTGAACTTTTTAAATTACCCACGAGATGATATTTATCAGTTTTTATTAAAATCACCGTGTTTCATTTCGAATAATTATTTTTTCTTAATTCTTTCTTTTTTCATTTAATTTGATTCGTATTTACTTTATTTTAAAGACTGTATTCTCAAATTGCTCTGACACTATTGGTTCTTCTTCTTCCTCCTCCTTTGTTTCAGAGATTGAGAGAGAATGAGCTTTGAGTGATTTCTGCTCCACTGCTTTATGCACCTTCTTTAATTATTTGTTTCAAAGCAAATGCAATAAAGTAGCATGATTTATTATGGCGATTAGAGAACAGAACTTTAGTTTGCGGCGAATAAGGGAAAATGTCAAAAAACAATTTGTATGTCTGACTTCTTGTTTCACCGGGGGAATATTTGTAAATTTGAAGAAAAGTGTGTAGTTTTCAGTGAAAGCGTGTAATCTTACAAATTCCTTTTCCAAATTTCCTCTTGTATGGCGAACCAAACTGCTGTTATTTAGTTAGAATTCACTTTCATTCCTCAAAGAGCAAAATGGAAGACAATTAAAAATTTTATAAAATTTCAATTTTCAGCAATGAGAGAAATGTTCGTTTATTTCGGTGATATGTTTTGTATTTGCCTTTTGCTATTGAATTTGCATTGAATCAATAAAGGGAAAATCCGTTTTCAAATCTTCCCAAATGTATTTTTTTACTGAAATTGATTGTTCTTTAACCAATTTGGAGAGATGGTGGAATGGTTTGAAATTGGAGCATCGGTTCTGAAGGAGATCCAAAGAACACTTTTATTTTTCACTACCCGTCTGTTCGAATGATTTGTGCGGATATTAGATTATAACTTACGTTTACCGTGACGACGTGGGACGATCTTGTTTTTTGATTTCCTTTTTCGTATGGACCATGAATAATTTTGAGGGTTTGGGAAGTAGAAGATGACGCTGCTGACTTGATGGGTGTTTTTAGAGTAGGTCACCAAAGTTATTGCGTCATCAGTTAGAGTTTCTTGCGGTTTCTGTGAGCTGTATGTTGCGTTTGTCACAGATCAAGTGTAACTATTTGAGCGAACGTCAGTGCTGAGCTAAAGAAAAGTAGAGAGCTTATTTGATAAGTGGACATAAATTCTCAGACTATGTTAATTTATCTACGAATAAGCGATTGCAATTGCCATGGTATACTAAAGGTCTAAAAATCTAAAAAAAACCAGTGAAATAAGTATCACAGGCTTTACAGAAGTACTTTACGGTTGGAATTTAAGGCAATGTTTGATAGATTCTTAAGAGAGTTTATTTTTTTAAATAAGTTTCTGTGCCGCCAGTACATATTACATTGGAGACTAGTATTAAAAGGAATCCTAAATCATTTTAGCTATATATAGATTCAAAATGAAGTAAATCTGAATATCCCATGAAAATATTCTTAAACGATAACGTGTCCAATTGCACTGCTGACACTGTTTGTTAACTTGTTTGCTAATTTCTTCAGTAGTAATTATGTGGCAAATGATACTCGTATCATTTTTAACCACAATCCAAATTAGTTTCTTGACTTTGGTTTTATTCAGCTAACTAAAGATGATGTTCTTTTTGGTATTTCAAAGTTAAAACCTTCTTATAAATTAGATCTTGGTGAGTTTTGTGGTTTCTTCTTAAAAAGTTGTAATTCTTCGTTATTTGAAGGTATTTTTATAGATAAGTGGAAAGTTGCTTATGTAACTCCAATTTATAAATCTTGAGGTAAGGATAATGTAGCTAATTATAGACCCATATCCAAAATAATTAATATACCGAAGGTGTTTGAGCATATCGTTTTTGAAAACTTGTATTTTGCTGTCAAGTCTGTAATTTCGCCCTATCAGCATGGTTTTATTCGTGGTAGATCCACAGTTACTAATTTAGCAGTCTTTTCTCAATATTGTATTTCTAACTTTGAAAATGGATGTCAAATTGATACAATGATCTCTCCAAGGTTTTTGATAAAGAGTCTCATCCAGTTCTTAGTTGAGTTCTAGCTTTTTTCAATTGGAATTCATTTAAAAATTTAAAATTTTATTATTTCATATTTGTCAAATAGATGTCATTCATTTTGTATCAATTGATTCCGTTAAACCGCATGTTTATGTTGCTACTTCAAGGGTCCCCCAGGACCCTTGGACCATTGTTTTTGTGTTATTTATAAATGATATTTGTTAGTGTGTTGTCAAAGTTTTACCGTATGCTGATGATCTAAAGATATTTCTGAGAATAAATTCAATAATAGATGCACTTCGTCTGCAGCGTGATTTAGAGAGCATTGAACGATGGTGCTCTGAACATTTTTTGGAAATAAATATCTCAAAATGCTTTAAAGTGTCGTTTTATACATGTAGAAACACTGTTTTTTACGACTATTTCCTTAAATGTGATAGATGATAGATTTAGATTTAATATACTTTTAATATTTAAGCTTAGTCTGTAAGGAAAATGTTATTTTCATAGACTTGAATTTAATAAATAAATAACTGACGCTGTACCTGTAGGGTATAAGAATGTAAACAAACGAAAGCACAAAAGAAAATAATAATATGTATGTCTCCCGTATGCATATTACTACAAGAATATGTAAGTATCTCTATGGGAGTTTGTACGTGTGTATATTTATTTGTGCAGTCAGCGCAAAGACGCATGAACTTGAATATTCGTTTGACTGGTGGTGGATGATGTCGTATAGTTTGGGATATGTATGTATGTAGGTATGTAATTGAATGCAGTCGGTACTTATTTTGAAGATTTGTTAGAAAAAGTTTCGCGGACAATAGAACAAACACCACCAACAGAGGCACGAATGTTTCACTGACACTGCACTATTTAGAATATTAACATATTTTAGTTTCGTTTATTTTCGTTATTCTTCTTCGTTTGTACGTACCTCAAAAACAAGAAGGAGAAGTTAAAAGTGATCAAAGGTGGAGATCGTTAGAGCGAGATAGTTAATTGTAAACAAACAAGATGAAGAAAGGTGTTGGGCGCGAGTACTCCGAAAATACCGAAAAACTTACTCGTTGTAATCTAGACAACTACTCATGCGAAGATTATAAAGAGTTGTAGGACGATTTACACACTGTCAAGTATCAGTGATTTAACGCGGCATTTTTATTCAAATTGAGTTTAGACTTAAACATTATCCAATAAAGAAAATATTTGACATCGAAATTGAACAAATAAATAATTCTATCCTCGCCATAAGACAGATTACACAAACCGTAATAAGTCATTTAACATACATCACAACAGAATCACAATTTATTTAATAATTGTTTACTTTATATTTTCTACAATGAAGATTTTTAAATGACAAATATATTTGCATCTAAAAAACTGGTTAGAATGAATTAGCTTGGAATAATGATTTAGAAGTAATGATAATGTCATTCATTTTGAACTATTTCCAAGTTTTTTTTTTTTTGGTGAGTAGGTTTGTATTAAGGCCCATTCAGACAGACTCGAACGGGCCTTAGAACGTACAATACACTATTGTCACAGCGACTTGGTACTAAAGCGGACTTTAGATTATGTGATTGTGTCAAACGATTTTTGGTGAGCGAAACCTCTCAATTCTCTCCTACTTGCAAATAATCGCATTCAAAATCCTTTCCCGCGTTTACACTTATCACACTGTAGAAATACAAAATAATAAAAATAGCAGACGGTTTTAATTTTTACAATATCTTTACGTGCTTTCCTTTTTTGTTTCCTTTCTTTCACATTTTCTTAGCTTTTTGACAGATCGCGACTCGATCGCATAACCCAAATGTTGCTTAATAAAGAGAGTGCTACATACTCATCTTTATTACGAGTATCAGTATCGTTTTTCGAAAGCTGTCGTCGTCGTTTTTCGGTATCATGTAAAATTTTCGACATTGTCATTTAACAAGTAATATTGTGAATTTTTGTGAAATTTAAAATCAAAAAAGAATTTAAATAAAACAATCTACGATTTTGTGAAAACGATGCCACGAGTCTTGTTATTAAACGTCGTGAAGTTTTTTGACGACAAGTTAAATAATCAATGAAATAAATGAATTTAAACACCACAATTTAATTTAATTATTGTAGTGCGTGTTTGTGTAGCAAGAATAAAAATAAATAAAAATACGAAAATTTTATATTTTCAAATAAAACTCAATTCAATTTATTGTCGTAAACAATATTACCTTTTGTAAAAAAGTTTGTGAGGGTGTTTTATGGACGAAATGCAATGAACGAGAGAGATTTACAATATAACGAGTAAAACTAAAGCAAAGCTTAGATGGAGAAAGGCGGTTCTCAGTGCATTCGCTACTCGATAGAAGGTGTTACTACTATTTTTGTGCGTAATATCACAAAGTCGTATGAAGAAAGTAGTAGACAAAATCTAACGTAAGGGGAATAAATAAAGGAATGTCATTTGACCGTAGGCCGCACACCAAGGAAAGGTGGAAGTTGAGAATGACAACATTTGTAATTAAACATTGCCGCCCGCCTTGTAACATCCTGCTATGTTGTAAAGTTAAACAATTTCAATCAAAAATGCATGTAATATAAACATGTATATACATTTATTGCTATGGGAAATAAAAGGGGTATTTGTCACTTTTTATGAGCATTTATTTTCGATTTCATTTTTCTTACATACTAATTAACAAAACCCCTATATAGCTCGTAGAGCCCAGATTCGCAGTACCACAGCTCGTAGAGACCATAAGTACTGCTGACCACACCATAGACGTCGACGACCCGTAAGGGCAGTCTTGATGTGGTCCTACTCCTACCCTAACTATGCTGGACATGGACTTGATAGGACCCAGCCAAACATGGTGAGTTGCGCCCACGGAAAACCGGGACTCGAATATATTTGTGTGCGCATAACTCTAGGGTACACATCGGGACCAAGTACTAGGCCGATATGTCCCGCTCGAAAGAACTGGGGATCGGCTAATTGGAGCCCCATGAAGTATTCCCAAACATTATCCGTTGCAGACTCCGACGGAGTCACCACACGCGTCAAATTGGTCACCCTTGCCGAAAAAACCAGCTGCTGTGCTGCGTCATACGACGAAACGGCCGTCATCCGACTGAAAGTGTCCTTGTTCACCGCGGCAGAGCTTAGGTGAAGTTTTTGGACCAAAGTTCTACACACCAGACTATGCCCCGCGCAGGGATCCAGGACAGCCCTGACCGGAATCAACCGATTCGGCAACCTCAACTGAATGACCATCGTGGGCCCTAGCGCAACTATGGGCTGAATGGTCATTATTGGTACTGACAATATACGCGGAGCATCCGACGCACAGTGGCGCCATTTGAGTTTTTTCGTTGCAAAAATCATATCTTTTGAACCGAATAAGATAATATGAAATGAGCGTTTGGAAATGGGTTATAAAAGTTAAAATTAGTAGAAAAATCAATTTTATGGTAACTAAAAAAAATTATTTTTACATTTTTAGATTGTTTTATTTTTTTCTTTAGGGTTTTATGTTTTAAATTATTACCCAACAAATTAAAAAATATATATATTTTTTTTTTAATTTTCTGTAAAATATTCATCACAGTTCGTAAGAGAAGGTATATCTAAAAGACTAACCATTTCTAAACTATAATTATTTTCTAACTCTATTCTTGACTTCACATGCCGCAGGGAAGGCTTGCGTAATATGCTTGTATCTGGGTAAAACGCCAGCGCCGTGTCGCGTTAAAGATGTCCGTAGTTTCTCATATTTCTCTTTGGAAAGTTCTAAATCCATAAACAAGGCCAAGGCTTCTTCGGATCCATACTTTTTAATGTGTGCGTTTGTGGGCGTGGGAATGCTTTCCTTAATCCTTTTTAGTCGCAGTGGGCTTGCATCAGCAACAGATTTGGTTATCTGCGACCTGACTCTTTCACTACCCTTTGTAAATTTAATAGACAGCGCGTCCGATAATTGCTTCGTGGTCAAGTCATTGGTGGCATCGGCAAGTTTCCTCTTCCTTGTGAAAATTGAACACTCCTCAATACTTTTTTTTGGCCTTCCTTTTGCTCCTCTGGTTGATGTGGTGGGTTTATCTACTGCCAATATATCCAGGATGGTGTCTTCATTAAGCCAGTCCTCGTATTTGGAGTTGAAGTTCTGAATGGTTCGATTAGATTTCACCCATTTTGCCTTAATATTTGCATATATCAGATAAAATTTATTTTTTATAATTTCGCTTCTCTCAATATTTCCGTATAAGCTATCAAGTTATTCTAAAGCAGCTTCCGTGAATAAATTTGGTGTGGTTGACTTTCTAAACAGTTCAAATAATTTAAAATTGTTCAACGCCATGTTTTCAGTACTTAAATTGTTTAATGGTTTCAGTAATTGTTGCGCCAACTTTCAGTCGTAGAGTAATCCAGGCATTATCCTTATTTTGCAATATAGGCTTATGCTACCATGCCTAAAAATAAAAAATAAAAATAGGGACCATAAGTCAATATTGTTCTTGACCATTTGCAATATATAGGCTTATGCTACCATGCCGAAAAATTTACCTGTTCCCTGCATACATATGGATTTAGGCTGAATAATGCAATTTTGATATTATGCACGTGTCCAAATAAGATTTGTGCCTACCTGTAGGGACCATAAGTCAATATTGTTCTTGACCATTTGTACGCCAAAGTATTGTTTAAGTGAGGTACGTACCTGCTAATTTCAATGAGTAGTTTTTTTTCAAACTATTAGATCAAACTACTGTCAGTCAAAACATATAAGGGATGGACGCCATACAATTTCTGCAACCATGACTTTCTAACCTTTTTACCTCTAGAAGCCAAACGGGCACGTACGGGCAGCTAAATTTTGAATTATGTAAAGAAATAATCAATGAACACGTTTTGCAAATATGGCAAATATAGAAAAATATAGATTTTTTTATTTTCCGTCAAAGATGAAAAATAGTGAAAAAACGGATAGTTTTTAAATAGTGATTTACCAGGAGAAACACAAAGCAAACAGTTAATTTTTTTTATCATTATACATTTAATAAATACATCAATCAATACAAACAAAAAATAAGGCGATTCGTTACCTATTTTTCGTGATATTACACATGAAATCGCAACAAATTCACTAAAAATTGTGTGTTTTTTGGAAAACCGAAAGTCGGTCAATTTTGAACGGCTATATCTTCTAAACTAAAAATGTGATATTATTAAGAGTGGCAGATTTGAAATCGTTGAAAAGTTTCCTATAACATGGGTTTATTCAAAACTTCGTCGGCGCTCATGAAAATTTTGATTTTGCAACCTCGTTTGCTCTACGGGCGCTACTGTGCGACGGCCGTAAGCCGTTTTTCCGAGAGGCGGCAATGGGTGGACACGATGCGACGGACGGACGAGAAGAACCAGGTTTAGGTTTAGGGGCGCTCGATTTTGGCTTATTTGGACGTAGTCCGTTTGAGCTATTAGTGGCTGTAGAGGAGTGCAATAGGGTATGATGGTCCCTACCTCATTTCTTACACCTACCGATGGCTCTGCAACCTCCACGCTCATGGGAAGCGCCAAGACAATTGGAGCAAACCCGATGCAGAACCACCATGCGCAGCATCCTCTCCAGCTTCATTCCCCTAAACTGCTCGCAATCACGCAAATGCTGATTCCTCTGGCAAGCCACACACGACGGTTTAGGACGACGACTATTCGAGCCCGGAACGTTAGACGCCGTGACATCAGCAGGAGCTGAATCAACCACCGGCGGCAGGACAGCTGAGAGCGCCGGTACGACACCCTGAAATGGTTATCCCGACGTCAGGGGCCTGCTCGACAGCTGGAACCGGCTCATTCGGAGCCGTTACCACGTCTAACTGAACTTCGGCGGAGCCTTTTTCCTCGTCAGACATGGGGACGTCATCCTCGTAGTCAGGGAGGGACACAAAAAGCGATCTGATGTTTTCCATTGTTCTACGAAAATAGAAATGGCGCTTTAGTATTACACAAAAAAACTTTAAATTACTGGGTCAAAGTGACCAGCTTTACGATAGGTCGTCTTACAACACGGTTTCCCGTTCGAATATCCGCGATTCTAACGCGACCGTCGATACCCTAGTGGAAGGCAGTTGTTCGTCTCGAATAACAACTAAATCGCCTATTTGAACATCGCGCTGCGAAAATTTCCATTTATATCTTTTATGCAAACTTTTCAGATACTCATCTTTCCACCGTAGGCAGAATTGTTGAGTTAAAGCCTTAATTTTCCTAAATCTATTCACGATGTGCAATGGTGCTTCTTCTATGACCGGCTCCGGTGGAGCCAGAATCGGCGACCCTATCAGAAAGTGACCCGGCCTAAGCGCCACCGGATCATGTGGATTGTCAGACATAGGACACAGAGGACGGGAATTCAAACAAGCTTCGATTCTGGAAAGAACCGTTGAAAATTCTTCAAACGTATATTTGAAGTTTTGTGCTTGCTTGCGGAAATGCAGCTTAAAGCTTTTCACAGCAGCTTCCCAAAGCCCACCCATATGAGGGGCTCCGGCAGGAATGAACTGGATACTCATTCATGGATACTGGAATGCGGAACAAACCTGATCTCGACTCTCACGAAGCACACATTGAAATCCCGTTCCAATTCCCTAGAAGCACCAACGAAATTAGTGCCGTTGTCCGAAAATATCGATTTTGGACAACCACGACGAGAAATAAATCTATGAAATGCGGCTAAAAAGGTTGTCGTTGACAAATCTGAAGTAGTCTCGAGGTGTATTGCTTTCGTAGAAAAACAAACGAAGACGCAAACGTAACCTTTTGTTATTCTACATGCCCTACCAGTAAAAGATTTAACTTCGAAAGGACCCGCAAAATCTACGCCAGTAGTGACAAAGGGCATTGTGACGTGCATTTCCTCAATTCGAATTTCGCACAAGACAAAGCTGAAATTAATTGATCACGAGAGGTCAATGCAGTCTCCAGATCATGGCACCCCGTTAAAACGTCGTCAACGTACATGCACTTTCGTAGAATGTGTGCAGCATGGGGAAATTCGTCTTCAGAGTCATCGGCCAGTTGTAATAACGTCCGTATGGCTAGATATGGAGCACAGTTAACTCCAAAGGTCACCGTCTGCAGCTCATAATCTTGAACAATCATTTGATGAGAATCCCTAAAGAGTATTCTCTGCAGAGGAGTATGGGCCGAATCGACTCTAATCTAGCGGTACATCTAAGTAATATCGCAGTTGAGAACGAATCTAAATAGTCGCCACCTCAGAATGAGGAGATCTAGATCTAATTGCAAGGTCGGACCTATATGAAGAATATCGTTAAGACTCTTCCCATTTGATGTTTGGTAGTCTTTTTATCCAGGTTAATTACCGGATGATGAGGCAAGTAACATACTGTGGGGGTTGCCGAAGAAGGGGCTGAAACTGGCCTCATATGGTTCAAGTCCAAATATTCCCTTACCACCCCGTCATAAACTGTCTTGATATGTGGTTTTCTCAGGAGAGAGGCCTCTTTGCGCAAAAATTGTCGTAAACAATTTGCCCTTGATTGTCCTAAGTCCAGTTGTCCGCAGAATTCAGATTTAATGGGAAGTGTAACAATATATATCTTCCCTCCGAATCTCTAAGGGTCGTCAGTTTATAATTGTCTTCACAAAATTTGTCCGAAGGAGAAAGCATAGACCTTCTCGGGGTCTCCTCAAGTTCCCAAAATCGAAGAAGATTCTTGTTAAGATTATCTTCTTCGACGAACTCAATGGAGGTAGAAAAAACTCGAATGTAAGAAGAGGAAACGGGACTAGTAATAATCCAGCCAAAGACCGTGTTTTGCCCGATCAATGAGCCTAATACGTTTTGAAGAGTTCCTTCCAAGAGAATTCTCGGATAAAGATCTGCTCCCAGTAAAAGGTCCAGAGGTCGACAATCAAAAAGATGCGTATCGGCCAATCGAATATTTGGCAAACGAGAAGTCACATCTGATTTCGTTGAAAAAGATGCCCGAAGTATACAGAAGAACTACACACAAAGAACATATTTTGCGAGAAGTAGCCGAGAATGACTGATTTACACCCGATATTCTATCTTGAGTGGAACTGGCCGGAATGTTGTGATGTGATGACGTTTGACGGTGTCAAACCGGTTGGAGACCGAAAGGCCCACAAATCGTGGACAATCACGATGTTGATGAAATTGTCAGTTTGTTCTGCTGAGAACGAGAAGATCCAGATGAGCCTGCATTTGTAAAATGCGCACCCACCTTCCTACCGTCGGATTTTTTCCTGGAATTTATACCCTTTATGTCACGAAGACATGTCAGAGCTTGTAAGAAAGAGATCCAAATCTTTCTACGAAAACAAAGCCGACTTATTCTTCACACTCTGTTTCCATAACGTTACACTACTTTTGGACAATCGCTGAATACACAAAAAAACTAATATAGGATCCCAACTATCCGTGGCTACGCCATAAATGGAGATTGCAGAAAGACATCCATTTATTCCGCGTTGCAAATTTTTCAAACCTAAGCTACTTTCGCTATCAAGGATCGGAAGATCAAAAAGCATCTTGAGCTGGTTGTTCACCAAGATGCGAGTGTTATCATACACATCTTTCAAGGCTTTCCAGGCTAGAATAAAACTGCGATGGGTGAGTGGAAATTTGGATACAATTTCGCGAGCCTCACCGCGAGCACTTTATTTATCTGTTTCAATAATTATTAACAGCACACTTTTCTCTTATTTCACTCACTGATAAATATTTTGAATATGCGTCGGCAATATTTTAATATTTATCTTTATTTTCGCGTAACGAAAATATGTTCTAATGTACGGATGTATGTCCGTCCGTCTTGATGTATGAGAATCACACAAAGACACAAACCGACGCGGTACCGATGTTGTAAAACTACCGTTTTATTATTATTTTTTCGGAAATATATTTCTTTATAAATAAACAAAACGCGATATGCGTTTTGAAACTGGCAATAGGCACCTTTTGTGAATAATATATATTATGAAGATGGGTGAAAGAAGATGGCTGATTTATGTGGATGTTGTTGTTGCTGACGGAGTCAGGTTTGCATTTTGAAGAAAAAATAGAAACCAATTAATTGCTGGAAGCAAGTATCCGGCTCGTGTGGACCAATGTTTGCGTAGCAAGAATGAAAATAAATAAAAATACGAAAATTTAATATTTTCAAATAAAACTCAATTCAATTTATTGTCGTAAACAATATTACCTTTTGTACAAAAGTTTGTGAGGGTGTTGTATGGACGAAATCCAATGAACGAGGGATATTTACAATATAACGAGTAAAACTAAAGCAAAGCTTAGATGGAGATAGGCGGCTCTCAGTGCATTCGCTACTCGTTAGAAGGTGTTACTACTATTTTTGTGCGTAATATCACAAAGTCTTATGAAGAAAATAGTAGACAAAATCTAACGTAGGGGAATAAATAAAGGAATAAAGGAATTTGACCTAGGCCGCACACCAAGAAAAGGTGGAAGTTGAGAATGACAACATTTGTAATTAAACAGTGCGTATTAAATTTTTAATGCATTTCCAATTCATTTCTGAGCTAATATCATTAACGAGAAGCAATTTGATAAAATGATAGATTTACATTACAACATTTTATTTTTCATTTTTGTTTCACAATAAAATTATTATTTATCGTAATATCAAGAACCAGGTGTTTGTTAACAGTTTATATAACAATTTATTATAATTGTTGCTTATAATACATTGTCGAAAATTGTACATACTATAAAAATATAACGAGAACAACAACGACTCGAAATACGACAACGACAACCGTAAAATGGACAAATATTTCGTGAAAAGAAAACAATTTTTGTAACAAAATGTTATTAAAAACATTAAAATTGAATGTGTTTAGCGTTTGCACTAATTTAAAGTGTAATTGCGATAAATTTGTATATTTATCATACATAGTTTTCGAAATAATTGCGGCTTTGATATTTTTAGTTAATTTTGTATATTTACAAAAACAAATTACATTACTTTTGAAATTCAGCACAATGAAAAAATACAATGCTGAAATCATATTGTATTTTACGTTGTATATCACGATTTGGTGTAAAAAATTTATCAAGATTATCACAAATGCATCATATCGTGAAATGGTGCTTACGCTTCTCATTTTTTTGGCGGTGGGAAGAGTTCTTTCCCTTGGATGGTTATAAAGGGTGTTTTTTATTGGGGTATAGAACTTTAAGTTGGCATCACTTTTTTAACTGGCGGCCATTTTGTCAACTGTCAAGTGATTAATATTTAGTTTGGTTTGCCATTTCATCATGAACAGGTTGACAAAAGAACAACGCTTGCAAATCGTGCAAATTTATTTCGAAAGTAATGGTTCAGTTCGCGAAGTTCACCGCAAGCTCCGTCCATATGGTCGACATAATCGTCCATCAGAGCAATTAATTCGGTTAACCATGGATCGTTTTCGCACTACGTTTACTCTATGTGATAATACGCATCCGCAGAGACGTCGAACAGTGCGCACCGAAGAAACAATTGCCGCTGTAGAGCAAAGTATTGAAGAGGACCCGAATGAATCGATTCGCCACCGTGCACAGCAATTGGAGTGGTTGAAAATTGGACTTGTAGAATTGGCTATATTCGAGCCAGCCGCGGCGGCCACATGCCCGAAATCATATTTAAACATTAATGGCATAAAATTATCCTTCCAATAAAGCCAAATTGATGGACATTAAAACGATTTTCTTGTGTTTTATTTCAATTCGAAGTTTTATACCTCAATAAAAAACACCCTGTATTTAGGGTTAAATACTATTAAACAAAAACTATTTTGTGTTCCACAAGCAAAATGTAATCGATATGAAATTCCTAAGAACAATTCCTATAATAAGTTCCACTTCATCGGTTCTTTACAGAGATATTTTTTGAAAAGACTAAACTATATACTGCTGCTGGAAACAGAGATTGAGGACATCTGTTCACTCTGGAGCTTCACCTAAAATATGTATGTAAACCCTTATTTCAATACCACAATATCACTACGAAGTAATATATTTTGGGCGAAAGAGGTTTAAACTCTAACCCAAAACATGAACAAGCAGTGGCCAGAAACAATAACAACTCGTGCGCATTGGAATACCTTCAGTAAGGAATTGCTCAACAGTTTGAAAACGAACATAATCCAAAGGCGACTACAGAGCAAAAATGAAAGTACATTGCGAATTTATAAACATCTGGACCCAAATAGAGCGAGATATTATCTGAAGGAAAAATATAAGGTAGAGGAAATTACTTTGATATTTAAGGCTCGAAGTGGTATGATTCCTTTGGTGTAAAACCAATTACAACATTTTCTTGGAAAATGTCCAGTACTGTATGAGTTTAGGATACCGAATTTTCGAAAACCAATATTGAATGAGGAAGAATTAATACAAATATTAGATGGTCAAGCGGAGGATGATTGACATAATTTAGTTAGATATATAAAATTTGCATTTAAGCTTTTAATAACTGAATACAGTTAAATAAATCAAGATCAGGCGACAGACGTTTCTTAACAGTGTCGCACAATAATATTGTATATAAGATATATATATAAGTTTAGGATACCGAATTTTCGAAAACCAATATTGAATGAGGAAGAATTAATACAAATATTAGATGGTCAAGCGGAGGATGATTGACATAATTTAGTTAGATATATAAAATTTGCATTTAAGCTTTTAATAACTGAATACAGTTAAATAAATCAAGATCAGGCGACAGACGTTTCTTAACAGTGTCGCACAATATATATATATATATATATATATATATATATATATATATATTGTTTTTTTATATTGTTATAGTAAAATTAAGCATAGTCTTGAGATCACCTGTTATTTTCTGAGGCGCCCAGCTCTGTTCTAATACAGTTGCATCTATATATTATAGAATGCATATTTATTTACAAATGGCATTTATTACTTGGCTGTACACTAACACTATCATGATTTCCGGCTTGTAAAAACCTTAGTCAGGTGGCCAAAATTCAGGAGGACAGCTATAGATGTTCTGTAATACAATTAGAGTCAAATTCAACACGCTTTTGACCACGGAGTTGTTCTTGAATGCAATTCGTCACAAAATTTGTCTAAAAACTTTCGCTTTCAAATGTCTAGACTAACCTACTGAAATTCTACTTTTTTCTATGAAATAATTTCATTAATTTCACAATTATTTGCATTCAAATAATTAATTTAATTCTTATGTATTATAGTAATAGGAACGTATTTTATATAGTTACCCAGCAAAAAAACTTGGAAGTAGTTCAAAATGAATGACATCATCATTGCTCCTAAATCATGCATCCAACCAAATTCATTCTAAATAGTTTCTCAAATGCAAATATATTTGCATTTTATTGAAGTCTTTCAAAAGCACTTTCAAAAAAATATTTTAACACTTATTCCCAGCAATAAAATGGAAGTATTTCCAAATGAATGACGCTTTACATCCAAGAGAATTTAATAACTTCTCAAATTCTAAATAGCTTCTCAAATACGACTAAATAAATTATAAATTAGAATTTTCTCTTTCAATAAAATTAAGTTACGTTTTTCATTCATATCCTCATTATAGAAAATGTAAAAAAATCAAATATAAAAAAACTACTGTTGAGTTGTATGTGGATCTCAAATATTTTTTGTAGTGGATACTTTGGAGCATCATAAAAATTCTGTACTAATGAGGCGAAGAAGAAACGATTGTTACAAATTGAGAACATTTTCAGAATATAAAATGTTGATGACATTTTTAACAAAAAGTTTTAAAATTTTAATATTGTTTACTTCAGAAAAATATACTGAAAAGTATTTTAAATTGGGGAGAGAACTTAAGAATTGCGAAGAATTCGACAAGAGAAACAAAAACTGCCGCAGATCAGAAATCAAATAAATTTAAACACAATATGAGAAGTATGATAGGAAATATATATTTGTTATACATCAAATTAAAGCTTGAGATCCATATAAAACGTAAAAAATATTAAAATAACAAAACCAAAAAATAAATTCACTAAGCAAAAAAACTTGTACACTAAGAAAACTTAAATGTTATACAAATAAACATAAAAGTGTTATGAGTGAGTATTTTGTATATTGTTTTTGGCATTAAATGGACCAGATTTTTTATTTTGATTCCAAATTTTCCAAAGTTTTAATATTAGCTTTAGACAGAAGTGGGAATTTTCTAGGTGCTTACGCATAGTGTTCTTTCGAGTGCAAGAAATTTATGGTTTGTGGAGTGACATGAACAATATTAGCTGTTTTAAGCTCTTTAGAGATCTGAACTGCGGAAACTTTTGAATCTTTTTTAACAAATTTTACTTTTCAGCGTTCTATTTGGGGCGTGTTTATCTTCTTTTACCGGCCACTTCCACTAGGTCTTTCAAAAGACTTATTTTTGATGTATGTTTTTATTACGCATTTAACAGCAGTGTGGGGTTTTTTACTATTTTCCCAATACTGATTTTTTTCATTCCATAGTTTGAAATCCTTTGAAATTTTTTTTTGCCATTTTTTGATTGAAAAACAAAACTCATTTAAATTATATGCCAAATTTTCAATAATCCCGTTTAAAATTTTGTAACGGGACTCTGTGCAAAGAAAGAGACAAGTTTTTTTTGGGTAGTGAAATTGGCGTATTTTTATTTTTGATATTTTTTCCCACCAAACATAATTAATAAGAAGAAAATGTTTATCCTAAAATATAATATGGTACTTAATCTTTAATTTAATGTATAATAAATATACAAGTACAAGTGGAGTTTTATTAGAATTAAACCGAAGTAATGAAAAATCTGTTTTAAGAAAGATTCAGATTTGGTTCACTGCTTTTCATTAATTCAGAGAAATGATTCATAAGAACTTTCACAATGTATCCAAAAGTGAATAACTTTCACCTATGAAAAAATGTCATGTAAGCATCGAACATGCAGTGCTACTAAGCACTTATTCGAACGAAGTGACTGGTATCTGTAAATGAACCCATTCCTCCCAATGACAACCCTATGTTAAAATCATGTATGATTCGCCCAAAAAAATCACTTCCTTATCATATTTTCATCAGATGAACTCATGTTTAACCATTTCTCCGTCATGATATTTTTTGCTGGGTAGAATTGACAAAGTGTACGAAATGTAGTTCAAAAGTAATTTCTGGATTGGGATATAAGTGTTTATCAGATGTATAGACATATATATACTGACTTGAGTGCCCCGGTAGTCGAGCTGGTAGTGTGCTCGGCTATCAGCGTGGGGGTTGTGGGTTCGATTCCCACCAGAGGCTCTGGTCTGTCGCTGCAATAACTAGCTACAATGGTCTTAGTCACCCCGGCTCAATCCCTGGACCCAAAATTAGAATATAAATTTACTTTGTATTGTAATTCATAATAAATAAATAAAAAAAAATAAAAAAAATATACTGACAATGGTAACTCTGGAGAAAAAATAAACATTAAAATCTTTCTGGTCAGCCCAAAAACTACAAATGAACTTTTGAAATTACATCTTTATGCATGAGGTCATAATATATTGTCCGGGAGCTTTATCTTTCCTTATTATTAATTTTAATTTTTTTATTAATATTTGTTTGTGAATTTTACATGAAATCTCAAACCAGAAAACTTTAAACATATGTTTTGTTTATTTGACGTTTAGCTCAATCAATATGTGTATGAAAACAAATTTTGAAAAAATTATTATATGATCCAGTGTAAGTCAAATTAATGGTTATCGATGCTAAGTCCAAAAAAGGGGGGGGGGCAAAAGCCACCTCCGTAGTCCTGTCAGACAAGCATATTTTTATACCCTCCACCTAAGGATGCGGGTATATTCACTTTGTCATTCCGTTTGTAAAACCTTCAAATATGTATCGGAGACTCCATAAAGCATATTCATAAGTAGCTATGAACAAAAACACAACTTTTCACGATAGTGAAAAATCTGATTTACTCCTTAATTTTAAGAGTAATTATGAATCATTCTTCTACAGATTAATCTAAAGAGGATTACTAATTGCACCGATTAAAAAGTTTTCGAAAATTCCTATTATTCGCGGTTTTATGTTTCATAGCCACTTTTGCACGTTTAAAGTTGAGCACTATGAATTTTGAAATAAGCACATAGCCATTAATGCTGGCAATGTTGTGTATACATAGCGAATTTAAAGATTCCAGCCAGATTGGTACAATTTTTATCCCTTTTTCCTAATTTTTTACAAAAAGTGGATATTGCGGTAGGGAACGGAAAAAAATATAAATTGGATATTTTTGGAAAATTTTCATTTCGCGGCAAATATGGCTAAAATGATTTTCACACATTAAATTTTTGTTTTATAATTTTATCTCGATCTAGCCAACGGATCCGACTGAATTTTTGTTTGTGTATTAAGAACCAATGTAGCTTGTAACATATATGTAGCCAGTCGCGAAAATTGCTGCAATTGTTGAAAAATCAAAAATTCGCGGTTGCAATTGCTTATATTTTAACTTTCTTTATCCAGATTTCTGGCACAAATATTTCCCATGAAGCCAAAGAAATATTTTGGTTTTCTCAATATAATAAAAAGTTACGCGGGTATATCTAAATATACATTTTACAATTTTAGACTTTACAGCCACTATTTATCCTATGTTAGCCTAATAATTTGGGAAGCAAAATGCTATTAACCACGAAATGATGGAATTTAATAGTACGTATACCCTAAATCTATAAAAATGTTGTAAACAAAATCGTTATAGCGAATTACATCCTTTTTAACCCATTTTTTAACTATTTTATTTCTATTATTTGTATGTTCATAGCCACTTATGCAGTCACAAAATAACGTGTGAGTTGATAGCCAAATCAGAAAAATTTGAAAAAAATGGCTTTAGAAAAAAATTCTTTCCCAAATTTATATGACAGATGATCTCCAAATCTGAGAATAGTTTGGCATCAAAAACTCTTTTTCGGGAAAATGAATATAAGCCCTCGATATATATTCTGGTCGTGGTAAAATTATAAGACGATCTAACTATATCCGTCTGTCTGTTGAAAACACGCTAGCTTCTGAACGTAAAGAGTTAGGAGGTTCAAATTTTCCCTAAATGTATCCTATGATTGCAGATCGGTTGGGATTGAAAGTGACACCCTAATATTTGTACTAAGCTATTTTTTATTTTTTTATTTTTAATTTCTTCCTTATATGCACTGCCTTTGTTGCGTACATTCCTCTTGAAGCGTAAATGCACCAAAAAGAACATGCACGTTTTAGCGGGTGAAATGGGACAAAAAGGGATCAAAATAGTCCCACTGATACGAGAAAAGCTGGAAACATGAAATTTGGAATGTACATCCCTCTAATTGCGTAGATATGTAAAATAGAAGGATTTTCGTACTTTTAAGGGATACAATTGGAAAAGAGGAATAAAAATGGTACCAACCAAACCACTGAAGTTGAAGTCATGAAATTCGGTTTACATTCATCTGACTGTGAAGATACGAAATAAAATAGATTTTTTCATCGATATTCGTAGCTTCAAGATCTAAGTGGGATTAAAATTGGCACCAATCAAGCGGATAACGGTAGAATCATGATATTCAGTATTTTCACTCGTCTACGTAGACGCGGAAAAAAGGTACAGTAATTCATAATTTTAAGGTCAAAATAGAAAAAGGAGTGAAACTGGTTCCAATCAAAATCATGAACTTATGTATATTCCATTCTGTAACATATTGGATCTTCCAATATTAGAACTTTAGAAAATGGTACAGACATTTAGGCTGTAGCCGGAATCAAGGAATCGCAAGTGGGGAAAATCGGGCTTAATTTTAGAAGATTGTTGCCTAATGTTCTCTTTTTGATTCCACTTGAAGTTTTACATTTATATGTAGTAGAGGACTATTTATAGTATAATAATGAAGCATCACAATTTTCTTAATATGGTAGTGCACTTCTATATAAAGTTGACAGCCTCAAATCTGCCGGTAATACTGTGAACTGCAATTGACTCAAACATTGAATATCACAGAACGAATATATAAACCCCCTATTTTAAAAGCTATATATGGAATTTGGCATATAGTCTACTTGCCAATGGCTAAATAATTGTCTTTGGATAATTGATTGTTGTATTATAGTTGATTCACGTATTATAGTTTTCGAGATATCGGCTCTTCAATGTCACATCAATAATTGAGCTAATATAGCATATTTATATAGTTATTGGACTTTTGACTGATTCGATTCATTCAAATTATGGGAGCGGAAAATATTCGGCCGAATTACGGTTGTCGCTTCGATAGTCGATGTCGACGCTGTGTGCTTGTCGCCGTCGCCTCGCTTCTAAAATGGTATTACGGTGAGGTATAGGAGCGACATCGACAGTTTCAAAAATAAGTTGGCAACACTGAACAACGAACGTGTTTTTTAAAAAACATACAAATTTTGTTAAATTTACGATGAACAACACGATAAGTGCACTATTACTACTTAGCTCAAGCGAGGATGAAGAGGACAAGATATTGGTGGTGCAGCGACGAGTGTTTAGGCAGCAAACAAACATATTTGCATTGCCTCACTCCAAGTAAGTATGATTTTTCGGCTCTCTTCGTTGTGTTCATGTTGAAGCTTATATTGTTCCTTCAACAATTCAACAGTTGCGTCTTTTCTGGAGGGCTTTTTACCAGCGATTATCCTAGATGGTCGAGGAGCTTCTACGGTGCTTTGTATATGCTCGTACTTGTCGTCAGCTGGTTCTACCTGCTCGATTCCATATACAAATTCAACTGTGTCAATGTCAATGTTCTCCATTTCTTCGATTCCAAGTGTATGACCCGGTAGGTTAAGCAACTTTTGGAACTGCACCAAATTTGCAACGGACTCTTCCAACGGCGACAAAGTCATTTGTTTAAAAATTCCTCCCCCAGTGCTATTGGCTTCGCACTTATAGTGCACGAGTTTCTTTTTTATTTTGACTTTTAAATCCTTCCAAACCTATGAGGATTTTATAAAATATTATAAAAAAAGATTATAAAAACATATAAAACAAACTTGTGTCTCTTACCGGAGGCTCGCTTGCATTTAATTTTGTTGCAATGGCCTCCCAATCCGATTTGAAATTAGTCGGAACGTGGCTTTTGGAAAACCCTTTTGCCAAACTTGGATTTTTTCCAGTTCGGCAACTAAAATTTCGAATTGTTTCGTGCTCGTTATTTTCATTTTATACATCTTCTAAGTACACAAGGGGGAAGTACAAAAATACAAATTTGTGTAAAACATCAACGTCGCCTCAAAAATACACGGCGACAGATATTCTCAAACATCGACTCGACTTCGACTGTTGTATCGACAACGATAATCGCAATCTTTCGTCGCTATCGACAAAAAGCGACAACCATAATACAAATGTTGTCGCCTCGCTTCAATATTGCGACGACGGCGACAACCGTAATTGGGCCGATTGCTAAAAAATTATTGCACGATTCCTTTTACTTTATTGTGTTTTTATAAAAAAATGTTTTTTAATACGTTCCACAAGGTAAATTGGGGCCAAGGCTCCCTCACAATAACAATTTTGGCCGTTTTACTTAAATCAAACACACTGCCCTCTAGTGTGAGATTGCACAGAAATCGACGGAATTGTTTTATTTGTTTGTGTAATATACATAATTATAATTGAATATTTCTCCTTTTATTGAAACATATGTATTTTGAATAGACAATTTCGTCGATTTCTGTGCAATCTCACACTAGAGAACAGTTTTTTTATTTAGCAGGTTTTTCCATCGAAATTTGTATCAGGTCCTGTGGACCAAAGCCACCCCGAAGGTTTGCCAGACTTGTTTTTTTTTCCTTCTACAATGTAAGGGAATGACCATAAAAGATTTGGTCATTTTACTTTTAGGAAAGTGGTGGAAATAACACTACCTTTTTCAACCATAAAAATTGCAAGGGGCCACCCCCGAAGTTTTGCCAGGCATGTTTTTTTTTCTTCTCATGATAGGGAAGTGGTGGAAACTGAACTATTATATATATATATATCGTCATAAAATTCTAAGACAATCTAGCCATGTCCGCCCGTCTTAGGAGCTAGGACGTCCAAATTTTTCATAAATGCGTCTTATAGTCGTAGATCGGTTAGGATTGAAACTGGGCGAAATCGGCCCCAAGTGAAAAAATTTTCTTCACAAGGACTAAAAATACCCATAATATTCCCTAATGTTTTAGAGTATTTAGCACATTTTTTCAATATATCTGATTGTAGTTACTTGATATTGGGTATGCGCATTCCCCCTATAACAATAATGTGCACCATAATGTGATTTTTATTCGTAAGGATGAAATGGGACAAAAGAGGGATAAATATGGTACGTATCAAACGACAACAGCTAGAATGATGAAATTCGGTGTATACATCCCTCTAGTTGCATAGACACGTAAAATAAAGAGATTTTAGAAAGTCGTACTTTTAAAGGGGTAAAATAAGAAAAAGGGGATAAAAATGGTACCAACCCGTTGTGTACATTCCTCTGACTGTATAGACACGCAAAATAAAAAGATTTATTCCAAATTCGTACTTTTTACATGTACAGCAAATTGGTTAAATCATGAAGTTAGGTAATTTTGCACTATGTACGTGAGATAGAGGATTTTCAAAATTTGTACTTTTGGAATTAAAATAGAATGGAAATACAATAATATATATATATATATATATATATATATATATATATATATATATCATTTCACTCTAGATATATCTAGTATACTAGATATTTTAACAGATTTTCTTCAAAATTTCAAAACATCTTACATTTCAACTAGAAACACCTGTGGTGAAAATGTGTTAGATCGGTTCATATTTATACAAATTTCGATCCCGGCTTTACTTATTCCGCTCCAGAAACCACGTATTTTCGCCGAATTTCTTCAAATATACTTGAACTGGAAGAATCAATAATCTCAGATTCACGAATAGTGTTGGCCCCGATAGGGTGCCAAGTATAATTTTGAAATTCTGTGCTAGTGGTCTGGCTTTTCCGCTAGCATTATTATTTAATATGCATTGAGATTTGGATATTTCCCTTTGGCTTGGAGAAGTTCATTCATTGATCCCCTCCATAAGTTTGGCAGTCTTATTGACGTGTCAAACTATAAGTTGAGTGATATTTCGAAGCTATTTGAGAAATTGGTTACTGAGGGTATCTCATAGGGTTTCTTTTATATTGAGTCCATACCAACTTGGATTTCTCACGTTATTGATGGATTTGTAATTGGTAATCATACTGATGTCATCTATACAGATATTAGTAAGGCATAGATCGTATAGGGTTTAACTCTAACTTCTTGAAGTGGAAATCTTCGTATTTTTCGAATCGCTCTCAGATTGTCAAATTAGATAGTTCTTACTCTAAACCATTTCTGAAGCCATCAGGGGTAGCCCAAGGTAGTCATCTAGGGCATCTATTCTTACTATTTATAAATGACCTACCAGGGTCTATCATTGACTTTAGACTTCTTATGTATGTAATGAATTGACAATTTTTATACTCTCCAACTTTTTTTTTTTTTTTTTTTTTTTTTTTTATTATTATTAGTCTATAGATACAAATATCCTTACAGACTAAAAGACTAATATACATATATACACTTATGAATTACTTAATTTTTAGGTATTTAAATACAAAATAATTTTTCTTTTAATAGAGTTTTTATTTTCCGATAATTCAATGATGTGGTAGTATTTATTAAATTGAACACATAAGCGGCGGAACGGATCATTATTAGCGTAATTTGTGCGGAAGTAATCAATGTGAATCAACTGAAAATTTCTAGTAGGTCTATGAGGTATATTTATAAACATTCTGTTCATGATAAAATTTGAATCAATGTTGCCCTGTAAAACATTCATCAGGAAAGTAATGTTCAGCATAGTACGACGACTTCTCAAAGATGGTAATTTAATAAGATTAAGTCTATACTCATATGACGGCAGTGTACGGGGGTTCCACACACGTCCACGTAGACAAAATAAGAGGAATTGTTTTTGCACAGATTCAATAATGTTACTATGAATAGTGTAAGATGGATCCCATATAACAGAACCATACTCAAGTATACAGCGAACCAAAGAGGTATATAATTGCTTAGTGACTGAAAGATCAGAAAACTCCTTACTCCAACGCTTCATAAAACCAAGAGCACTATAAGCTTTGTTTACTATCATTGAAATGTGAAGTCGAAAGTTCAGACGTTGATCTAATAAGATTCCGAGGTCCAGAAAAGTATCTACAGTATCAAGTTCTTGATCACCAAGGAAATAATTGGTTCTAGGATGTTTAACTCTAGAAAATGCTATATGTTTACATTTCAAAATATTTAGTTCCATTAAATTTACTTTACACCATTCATAAAAGCAATCAAGATCAGATTGTAGGTAATATTGCTCCAACGGGTCTTTAAACGACCGAAATATTTTCACATCATCAGCATACATTAGAATATTGGAATGTCGAATTACAGATGGAAGGTCATTAATAAATAGTGTAAATAAGACAGGGCCAAGATGACTTCCTTGTGGTACACCGGAAGACACCAAAATTTCCTTGGAAATAGCATTTCCGAATTTTACCCTTTGGATTCGACCACATAAATAGCATTTTAACCAAGATAATAATAAGTTACTAAAGCCCATATAATCTAATTTTTTCAAGAGAAGGTTATGATTAACTTTATCAAAAGCCTTACTAAAATCAGTGTAAATCGTATCCGTTTGCATTCGGCTTTTAAATCCATCATTCACAACTGTAGTAAGTTCCAATATATTCGTTATGGTTGATCGGGATCTACGAAATCCGTGTTGACAACAGGACAACAATGACGAAACTTGATGAGATAACATGTCAGTTACAATTTTCTCCAAAAGCTTTGGAATAGCGCTAAGTTTTGCAATGCCTCTATAATTCGATACGTCCATCTTGCTACCAGATTTAAACATTGGGATTATATATGATTCTTTCCAAAGAGGTGGTAAATAACCATAACATAATGATCTATTAAATATTAAGCAGAGAGGATACGAAAGAACATCAGCACAATATTTTAGTATGTTAGTGGGAATTCCATCAGGACCAGGATTAAATGTACTCTTTAATGACTTCAAATTTTCCAAGACCGTACACCTACTTATATAAGAAACATTTACTGGTGAATATTCAACGATGTTATAAGGATAAGAACTTGACTGATCAAATGTTTTATTAGAGTAAGTCGTTGAAAAAAAGTTAGCAAATATGTTACTAATTGATATATCATCATCAGCAACAATGGGGCCAAATTTCAAAGAGTTTGGAAAAGTACGTAATCGGCGTTTGGAATTTACAAATTTATAAAAAGATTTAGGATTACTTTTCAGTTGGTTTTTCATAGATATCACGTAATTATTGTATGCTCTTCTGTTCTCAGTATTGTAATTAGATCTTGCGATGGAATATTTAGAAAAGTCAGTAGAAGAACCAGTTTTTTTGTATCTTTTAAATAATTTGTTTTTCTTATTCTTGAATCTTGCCAGTTGATTAGTGTTCCAAGGTGGGCCAATATTGTCACGTTTTAATATTTTAGGAACTGATTTAGAAATACAATTATGCAATGCACTGTAGAAATTTTCTATCACAACGTCTAAAACCTTGGACGAGAGAATATCATTCCAATTAATAGTGGATAAAAGTGTGTTGAGTTTAGAGTAATCTGTTTTAGAAAAACAGTATTCTTTTTTACTTTTAATACATTTTGAAGTGTTTGTAAAAGAGTTTGAAGGAATCATTATTTTTAAATCAATTGTAGGATGATAGCGATCTTCAGGGTGTGTCACCGGATTAGACGAGTTCAGCAAAACTTCCGACGGTTGGTTGACAAAAATTAGATCTAAAAGTTTACCAAATGAATTATAAACGTTATTAACTTGAGATAGTCCATAATCTAACAATGATTCAATGTATTCATTAACACAGGTGTTTACAATAACAGGCAATAGAACATTCGAGTCAAATAACTGATTCCAAGTGATAACAGGTAAGTTGAAATCACCAAGAACAATTAGGATGTCACGTGAAGTCGAAGATTTGAAAGCCAATTTAATTGCGGAAACATGTTTGGTGTAAAATGAAACATCAGAACCGGGAGGAATGTAAGAACATGAAACGAATAAAGAAAAAGTTCTAAATCGAACTTTTACTGCTACAAATTCAATACCAACAACGGAAGATAGTATAATTTGTTCGGCAGAAAAGTCGATGGAGACTGTAATTAGAACCCCACCACCTGTTTTTTTACTTTTATCCACACGATCACATCTGAATATCTGATACTTTCCACATAGAATTTCGGAATTTAAAATTTTTTCTGTAAGCCAAGTTTCAGTAAAGGTAATAATATGATAATTCATATTGAAACTATCAATATATAAATTAGTTAATTTAGAATTTAAGCCTCTAACATTTTGATAAACTAAATGAGCATAATTATCGGAAGGTAGATGTATTAGTTTTTTGATACTTCACTTGAGCGCAACGGTAAATATGCTATATCGGTTCGACCATTATCTCTATACACATATTCGTGAATTATAGCTTTTGGCGGCCAGAAATCAGGATTAACAACAGCATCGAATACGTCTTCTGGAACGATGATTTTAAAAGAGGCCTTGCTACGTTTCTCCGTATATTTAAATTTAAAGACATTAATTTCAATATTTTCATCCAACTTTGATTTAACATATGAAGCAACATCTTCTACTGTAGTATCAGCAGCAAAACGGGCAGCAAATATAGTTTTTTTTGATGACACCACTACTAATTGTTTAGGAGGGTTGGATTTATTGGGTGTGTGTGTAGGCGAGTAGAATTTTGTAGATCCAGACGGGGTTACGTCCAATGCAGCAACTACAGTATTTTGCGGAATGGTTTTTTCAATTTGTAAAGGAGTAGCGGCATTTCCGTGAACTTCACTTATATTAATGGATGGAGCCGTACGTTGATCTTGTTCAATAACTTGGTTATCCAAAATTGGGATTGATGAGACAGTATCAGATGTTTTCTTTCGTTTGCGTAGGGAATCAGATGGTGATTGTAGAAATTGTTCAACGCAAGAGGCACTCTCAAAGACTTCCTTATATTTAGAAAACTTTTCGGTAAGGGATATAAGATCATTATTAATTTGATCAAATACCTTACGAGTATTTTTGAAGAACAAATAGAACTCCACATCAAACACTTTGCATTTTTTGCAACACCAACGCAGACCTTTATCCTCAATTAAGTTATCAGCAGTACGAGCAGCCAATTCAACACATTTAGCATGGTATGATGTATTGCATAGCCAACAAGATACCATGGGTTCATCTAATTTGTTGATTTTACAATTTAATTTAGAGCAAGGCATTGTTATATATTTGCAACTTGCAATCAATTTCCAACAGGGGTTGTTAAAAGTGTGGTGAGTAGTACAGTGGTGAAAAAAATTTGTTTATCCGAGACAACACCCAGGCAGCTTAGGGATGATATTCGATATTCGATATTCACAGTGTAACAGGTAACCAATAAGCAAAACAGCTGATGACGATGTATGTTTATTTATGTGTATGTGTCCTATTTCATCCACTTACAACAACACAGCGAATTATTGTTCTCTTAGCACACCAAAATGATATTTTTATTTTGCAAAATTCGGGAATACACCACTACAACACAAATCAGCATAAACACAGATCGATGCCGACACACTTGTAAATTAGCTGTAAACAGTTTCTAGGCAAATCGAGGCAGTAAAACAAAGTATGTGGTTGTTATAATACGAGCGATTATGAAGCACGTCCGCACAGTAGGGAATTGTAAACTCTCATTGTTGTTTGTAACACCTTGAAATATCCACCTGAAATCGTCATAAAATGTTAAGATGATCTAGCCATGTCCGACCGTCCGTCTGTTAAAAGTACTCTAGCATCTAAACGAAAGGAGCTAGGACGTCCAAATTTTCCATAAATGCGTCTTATAGTCGTAGTATTTTTTCCAAATTCGTACTTTTAAGGGGAATAGAGGTGTAAAAATGGTACCAACCAAACGGCTGCAACTAGAATAATAAAATTCGGTGTATACATTCCTCTGATTGTATAGACACGCAAAATAAAAAGATTTTTCCAAACTCATACTTTTTATTTTTAACAACAAAAATTGGTTAAATCAGGAAGCTAGGTTATCTTGCACTGTGTACGTGAGAGATAATGGATTTCCAAAATTTTTACTTTTGGAATTAAAATAGAATGGAAATACAACCAACTGTAACACCCACTATCTACCAATATTTATGATATTTAAGATTTTTGAAAATATAAATATAATAATATTTATTTTTTGAATTGACTTGAAGTAATCTTTCGATATATAAACGTATTGGTTATATTAAAACAATTTATATTTTCCTGTAATATTACTGCAGTTCTACGAAAATCGCAGACTCTGTGGAATGAAATCCATGGTGGAGGTGGTGGTATATAAAATTCGGCCCGGCCGAACTTAACACCATTTTTACTTGTTTTTCTTATAATTGGCCAGATTTTTCTCATTGTTGGATGACTTGGATAATTTTGGATGCCGGTGCGATATAAATTGCATGGTACTATATGTATATTAGTGTGGCTTCAAAATAAAAGTAGTGGATGTTCCCGACTAAAATGAAAGATTATTTTGTTTTATGTGTTCTCCCAAAATATTTCGCTTTTATCACTGTCCGTTCGTGAGATGGACGCGTTCAAAATAACCTCTATAAATCAGGTTTTTCTTGAATAAAATTCACAGTGAGAATGGTATTTAGAAAAAAACTGCTAGAAATTAAAATCAGGCCCGAGACTTACCAAACCATATTAAAAACTTGCATAAAACAAACCAATCTTTCATTTTAGTCGGGAACATCAACAACATTTTTTCCTTCCCAACAAAAGAAGCCACTCTAATGTATATGTGTTTCGAATATATCGAATCCAATGTTTGTCAGGTATAATATTAGAGGGGCTAAGTTAGAGTACTTGATTCTTTTGTAGACCTTGGTATTCGAATGCAACAATCATAATTGAATTTCAAAAATCATATTATTACTATGGTTAACAAGGCATATGATGTTCATAGCTTCTTTAGGTGATGGGCTAATGAGTTCTCGTATCCTTACGTGACGAAGCAGCTATTTACATCGCTTGTCCACTTCTTCATATTGATTTGCATGTTTAGTTTGCCAGGTACTAACTTTATGAATATAAAGTTATATATATAAAAGTCAAAAAATGAGCGACATTTGTATGGGGGCTATATCTAAATCTGAACCGATCTGGCCCATTTTCTAGAGCGGAAAAAGACAAATCTGGAGTGACATTTGTATGGGAGGTATATAGAACTCTGAACCGATGTGACCCACTTTCATAGCATATGCTTCTTTTTGAAGAAAAAGTGAAATCGGGAACGAAATTTGTATGGGGGTATATATAAATCTTAACCGATTTCTTTCAAATTAAATAGCATTCGCCCTTTTCCCGAAAACTTCGTTATGCAAAGTTTCATTTGGTTCTAGACATGTACTCTGATTACAAGAATAGATGGACAGACAGACGGACATTGCTAAATCGACTCAAAAAGCTGATTCTAAGTCGATCGATTTAATTAAGGGTCTATCTCCTTTTTGAGTGTTACAAAGAAATGTACATAGACATAATATCCTAGTATAATAGTATAATAATAATAATTTATTTTTTAATATGATAGCATAGGATGATATTACCATCTTTATAAAAAATTGAAACGTGTTTTTTTTTTCAGTTCGATTACTCGACTTGATAAGTCGAAAGGGGATGACGTAATATATTTGGATACAACTCACATACGAATGTCTATTGAAGTTTTGTTATCATTCGGTGAAAAGTTAATGGAAACAATATGCCATGATTGCATTGCTGGTCATGATATATGCAAAATGTCTGCTCTTGCGTGTATCGATGTTTTGTTAGACATCGACTCTATGGCACATTTAATGAACTTTATAGCACACCATGGATATCTGTCTCACCTTATAGAAAGTATATCCAAAAGTGACAATCAACTTTGTACTACGCTGTCAAATGTTCCTGAAAATATGAAGTATCTTTATGTTTATGAATCGAAGATGTCAATGTTGCTGCGATTTGCTAACACGCATGTTGGAGCAGAACTTTTACTCTCAAATAAAGTTTTGGACGTTTTGTCGAGCATGAAGGTATTCGACATGCATCCCGATTTAAAAAGAAAGGAAGTATGGCAACGAAATGAATTGAGAGATTTTGTACCTGGTTTCGATTACCGCTTTAGACAAATCCTGTTCCCAGCGTTAAATTTATGTGATTGTCTGGTGTCAACCCTTGGCACTGAAAATTACTCTGTTATATCGCAAGTAATGCACTTTTTGTTTTCTCACTGGGATATGATCGAAATAATTCTTAGATCTGGTTCTCCATTTTCGGATCTTGGATTATTAGAAGAATTGTCTTTAATTACGGGAGTAATTGCTCGCACATTTAATCAGGTATATTAAAATTTGAGTAACATCTGGTGGTTTACAAATTTATAATCTATCTATTTTAAGGAAACTCTATCACTTGTTAGTATGGATACAACTGGTGACATTGGCGTGAATCTATATAGAATTCAAAAATTAATGCTTTCAATATATTTGCGTTTCATCGTTAGCGACGCAAATTTTAAAGAAATGTTGAAACCGGATAATGCATTATACGAGCAAACTGACCAGAACATATTACTCCATATAAAACATTTTTTGGAAATTGCTGCTAATCTAACTTTGTTTTGCCGAAACATAGTGACAAATAATTCAGCCGATCATAGAACTAATGGTCTTTTATTTTCTCCGCATATAAATGAGCCAGTACACAGGTAAGTGTATATTAAATTCTATGCACAAAAAGTACATCACCTTATGACAAGATTTTGTGGCTTTGCTAAAATATCCAATGATTGGAAGAAGATTTTTCATTGGTAAAAATGCACCTCGTTCGCAGCATTTGCTTTCCAGACATGAACAACTCTTTCGAGTCCTTTGATATTGCACTTCTTTACCTTTTTCGATTACAAAGAACCGGTTGGGGAATAAATTAGGTTCTTTAGGTTCTAGCGTCGATTATTTTTGCTCGAGTTTTTTGCAACCAACAATAAACATCAAAAATGTATCCATAAATATAAAATTTATACAAAAATGTGCAATAGTTTTCAAAATAAAGTCAAAAATAAATGTGAAATGGGCAACACAACGAAAGAAAAGAAAATAACCCAACAGTCAAATATTACTAACAACAACACAAAACTAAAAGAATCCGCGCCGCCATTATCAACACATCAGCAAAAACAGA
This sequence comes from Polietes domitor, assembly GCA_947397865.1. Classification (NCBI taxonomy): domain Eukaryota; kingdom Metazoa; phylum Arthropoda; class Insecta; order Diptera; family Muscidae; genus Polietes; species Polietes domitor. Next base: position 152,224,613 of record OX377620.1, on the reverse strand, counting down.
GCACCAACAACAACAATAAAAAAACCTTGCCGCCTTCGTAGTGCATTCGTTGCCCATTCATTTCCTTTCCATTTCATGTGATTCGTGTTGTTGTTCGCTCAATGCTTAAGGCATAACACTAGGCATTGGGCGAACAGCAGGGAGAGAGTTTTGTCAACAGCATTTACACTTTGATTCTGCTTTGTTTCTTGTTTGTTTGTCAGGATGGTTGGCAAATTTCGATTACAATTTGCCAACATACGAGGATTGAGGGCATGGCTCGACGCTTTTACCGATTCAATCACAAAAATGTTAGAGAATTGTCCTGACAGTGAAATTGCAGTTGCTGGTGATTTCAATGTCCATAATTCCTCTTGGCTTGCCCATTCGAGTCACTCAACTCCGGAGGGCCAATACGCTGAGCTTTTTGCGGCGCATAATGATTTGACGCAACTAGTGAATGAAGCAACAAGGGTAACACCTAAATATTCTTGATCTTTTCTTAACTTGACATCCTGAAAAGTATGAAGTTGGTGTTCTTGCACCTCTTGGTAATTCGGATCACTGTATTGTTTCAGCATCCTTTTCGTATTCCGCTCTAGAGATACAAGCCGCCGCCGTATGTTTTTGCACGAGACGCGCCGCCGCCGATTTCATCGACTTCAACCACGCCGCTGATTTCATCGGCTCATATCGACTTCAACCACGCTGCCGGGTTAGAACTCCGTCCAATCTTACTACCAAAATAGACAACCCACTTTAAATTACAAAAGAAAATATAACTGTCGACTTAGACAACTCTATTGTTGTGAAATATATGGATCATTCTTTGAATTTGATATCCCACTATATGATGACGTCTATAGAAAGTTCATATAAGTCAATTCCAGTATGCGTGGCCATGTGTTCCTATAAATAACAATAAACAACAGTTCCTCTATTGTGCTTCTTTAGTGTGTCAAAGTAGGTAGAGTATTATCATTCTTTGGAAGGATTATGATATTCGATGTCTGGTCAAATATGCCTTAAATGAAAAGCTGCTAATTGCTAATAATTTTGGGAATGAATTTCCTCCCACACAAAAAATAATAATATTAAATTGTTGGAACATTGGCTAATATTAAACTAAATGCCAAAAAATAATAGAAAAGGTGTTAAAAACCAATACAAAGTGATCCTTCCATTTTCCCAAAATTGTCAAATAAATAGGGGTGATCGAATGATAGAACGATCCGGCAAATCAGCCGAAAGCCGCCGCTTGTAACTCTGTTCCGCTCTTCGTGTCGCTTCGACCCCAGCCCAAAGCGGACAATTTAAGTTTAGGAGAAGGCACGTTGGGCCGAGCTCAACAACTTTTTCCAGCCAATTCCAACCAAAGTTATTTCGGATAAACCATTGAATAATAGTTAGTTTAACCAGACATGCTGTCAGATCGAAAGAGGAAAAATGACGTTTTAATAAAACTGCCAGCACTGATCTGCTACGCAAGCAGACAAGAACCTTGTGTGCCAGGGTGCTTAGACGTAAAAGTTTCTGCACAAACAACGTCTTCGTGCTAAAGTTCTTACTTCTCCCAGGGGAAGTAAGAGCTATTGGTCATTTGTAAGAAGAGTAAAGGATAACTCCTCATCTATCCCAACTCTTGTTAAAGATGACCAGATATTCACTTACACGGTTGCCAAAGCTAACATATTGGCTGAAATGTTTGCATGGAATTCATCCTTGCCTGATAGCAATCAACGACTCCCCGTGATCGAAAATATATCTAGTTCCATGCCTCAGATATTTTTTCGAACACGTGGAGTTAAAAGGGTTCTCGCAAATCTCGACACAAATAAATCTGCGGAAACGGATGGCATTTCAGCACTGGTCCTATGTAAGTGCTCTTCGACGCTATCCGTCCACTTCACAACCTATCATGCCGAGCAGAGGTCTTCCCAGCACGTTGGAAGATTGTGAACATACAGTCCATTCCTAAAAAATGTGAGGAAAAAAACGCTGCTAACTACCGCTCGATTGCGATTTGCTGAGAGCTCTCAAAGGTTATGGAGAGTATGGTTAACCACCATCTTGTGAGTTATTAAAGAAAAAATTAATTACTTAATGATTGACAGTATGGCTTCCGCTGTCCGAAAAGTAGAATCGATCAATCCACCAGTTTGGTGAGAGTAAAGTTCTTGCTCAAGATATCTCCAATGCGATTGATGGATGAGACAACCCATGTATGTGATGTGTCGAAAGAAGCATTCAAATGTCCTGGCTTTTTAAAGCGGAGTAAGCAATTCTTCACTCTCTCCGATCTTCTCAACATCTACATTACGTACATCAGACCTAAGATGGAATACTACTCCCATATATGGTCAGGTGATCCAAGGTCTATTTGTCCGTGTTCAGAGGAGGGTGATGGTGTTGATAGCTGACAGTAGGATATCCTAGGCTACTGTCTCCCTTGATCATCGTCGTATTGTTGAATGTGTGTCGCTGTTTTATCGATACTTTTATGGTGTTTGTTCCTCTTATATTCGGTAGAGATACGCGACTTACAAGGAACTCTCCCATTTGTTGGCGATTGAACAGCTGGCCAATACACATTACAGAATGAATTCGTTCTTTGTTTGCGCAACTCGTATGTGGAATCGACTTCCGGCAAATATCTTTTCCACCAATTATGACATCCTGAGATTCAAAGCAGATATCAATAAATACTCCTCCATCCAACCCCTTATCTTCCTTTAGCCAACGCAATGCACTGTATTTATAGGGGACATCCCCTGAGTGTTGTTCAGGGAAAAAAGTACGTGGTAGTTACAAACTATAGATTTTCTTAAATTAGTTTTTTTGGCGATTTTTTTAAATTAATTTTTCATGTTGTCAAATTTGATCAATTTTTATCGCGGGTAAATATTGACCAATTTTAAATTTGTTCACTTCGTTCCAATGATAATATAACGTAAAATTCAAATCAAAAACGTTGTAACTATTTGGTTTTTCTAGAATGAAAATTGTATTTAAGTACGATTTTCTAGTTATAAAAATAGAATTTTTAGTTGCTTAAATATAGGACTTTTGGTTAAAAAACCAGTGCTATAAACGGTCAAATTTGTTTCGAATAAAATTTTGTATTTGTTGTTTTTAATTTGTTTGACAGGAATATGTAATTTCTTATTTGTATTATTTTTGACATACTATCAAAACAAAGAAGTATGAATGTTGAAGAGGAAGGGATTATTCAGTTATATTAATTTCAAGTGCCAATATTTGCCGAACTTTAAATGCTTTTCGAAACACCAAAATTAAGTACTGGTAAACACGTTTAACAGTTGATGTGATTGAACACTTTTTTGTTGTTGTCTAGTGCGATTGTCCGTTTATTTATTTTAATTTTGTTGGTATAGGTATAACTTAAAAAATTTTACGCTTATATATTTTCCAAGTCAGATGTTGCCAAAAGGGTGAAGAAGTGCTGAAAATTCAGGCGGAGCGAAGAAGTTTTGGTGCATTCATTACTCAGGATGATACCAGTTTTTCTCCGTGGAATTAAATTAAATTCGTGTAAATACATCTAATTGCTTTTTTGTTCTACGAAAAAAACATGTAATTAATATGGAAGAAGAAAATGTTCTATAACATCCCAGTCAGAAATTACGGACGGTACCAAAAAAAAAAAAAAGAGCGTTCTCAAAGCGCAAATTTGAAACGCTTTGGGAACGCTTATAAAAAATGCTTAAAAGCGTTTGTCAAATCACTTGCGATTTGCTAATCGCCACAAATAGTTTACCCTGTTCTACTGTTCACGGGTTTTTTTATTTTAAGTGTTTTTTCTTTAAAAAGGCTTCAATTAAAAACAGAACGTATTAAAAACGATACCTTAGGGATACATTTTTAATGAAAATTGTTAAACAAATTAAAAATTTAAATAAAACATACTAAATTTTATATATAACGGGTGTTTTTTATTGAGGTATAGAATTTCGAATTGAAATAAAACACAAGAAAATCGTTTTAATGTCTATCAATTTGGCTTTATTGGAAGGATAATTTTATGCCATTAATGTGATTTCAGGCATGTGGCCGCCGCGGCTGGCTCGAATATAGCCAATTCTACAGGTCCAATTTTCAACCTCTCCAATTGCTGTGCACGGTGGCGAATCGATTCATTCGGGTCCTCTTCAACACTTTGCTCTACAGCGGCAATTGTTTCTTCGGTGCGCACTGTTCGACGTCTCTGCGGATGCGTATTATCACATAGAGTAAACGTAGTGCGAAAACGATCCATGGTTAACCGAATTAATTGCTCTGATGGACGATTATGTCGACCATATGGACGGAGCTTGCGGTGAACTTCGCGAACTGAACCAGTACTTTCGAAATAAATTTGCACGATTTGCAAGCGTTGTTCTTTTGTCAACCTGTTCATGATGAAATGGCAAACCAAACTAAATATTAATCACTTGACAGCTGACAAAATGGCCGCCAGTTAAAAAAGTGATGCCAACTTAAAGTTCTATACCCCAATAAAAAACACCCTATACATCGTTTTTTAAGCATTTAACATTTATTTTAAACAAAATAATCGAGTTCACTTTTGGTTCACCATGGTTTGTGCATGTGAACGACAATCGCCAAATTTGCTAGTCTTTGTGAACAATAGAACACCGAATTTGCGATTTAAAATCACTTCGCAAATTTTATGACAAAAGTGATTGTCAGAACATGCACGCATGCAGGTATTCCATTCTCGAATTTCCACAGCACGAACCCGAGAATCGTTTCCTGCAAAAACTTTTATGACCCGCCCAGACGCCATTTAGTTGGCAAATTATCTTCCTTAACAATTGCGAAATTTTCTGTTTTAAGGTTTTGTTGAGCGGATTTCCATTTTTATCTTCTCGGGAGCCCAGATATGTATTAATTTTTCCAGCGTTTGGCAAAATGAACTTGAATGGCTTTCAGTCTCTGCCATCGATTCAGTGACCTGGAAATAAGGGGATTAATTCAGAAGCATCTTCGCTAATAGGAGAAATCGGTCTGGAGTTCAAAATGCTTTCGATTCTAACCAGGAGCGTAGAAAACTTTTCGAAGGTGAATTTGAAATTGCCAGCGATCATTTTTAGATGGTTTTATGCTCTTAACAGCCGCCTCCCATATGCCGCCCATGTGTGGAGGAATATAGTGCCATGAGAACCCGTGTATTTTATATTTTTCAACTGGTGACTATTCTGCAGATTTTATAAAAAATTTATATTCATTTGCTAAGGATCGGTTAGCTCCTACGAAATAAGTTCCATTATAAGAGAAGACCTTGTTGGGAAAACATCTACGCCCTACGAATCTATCAAAGGTCGCAAGAAATGTTCAGTTGATAATTCGGAACAAGTTTCTAAGTGAATTTCCCTAGTAGATAAGCACACAAAAACTGCTGCATATCCTTTCTGGATTTTCGCGTTTCGTTTCGAAGCCGAGATGTTTCGAATACAGTGACGGACAGTATTTTTCAAACGAATCACGTAAAATTGTTGGCGAATTGCACGTAGCATGCTCTGGTGTTCAGTGTGTAAGAGCATTCTGTGCGTGAATTCGACCAAATCGGGATTTTTCTGGTAGTACTAATGGGTGTCGTTCATTATAGCCGACATATGAATTAGCTAAGCGGCCGTTTAATCGCAGTAATTTCTGATCATCTAAAAAGGGATTTAGAGTTAGGAGCCTACTTTTTGTACTGCATAATGTGTCATCTGACCTATCTGCAATAATCGATATATCACAAATAAGATTTCCTGAGCAGTTATGAAATCTTTTTACTGTTCTGGACTAGGCCTTTTTGACTTTTCCCAAATGAAGTGGTACATGTAACAAATAACGTTTAGGGCGCGATTGTAGGATGAAAATCGGTCCGAAACATCTTCTAACTCGGATTGGATTTGAAGATTGTTGACTTTTTCTCGAGAGTATGTTCTCTGAATATTGACTGATTCGGCCAACGCGTAGATTCCTCAATTAACCACTTAGGTCCATGCCACCAGAGAACATTTGACTGTAACTCTGAGGCTGTGCAGTCTCGAGTGCCTATATCCGCAGGATTCTCAGATGTTGGGACAATATTTCAGAGATTTTAATCGCCACAAAAGTTTTCTAGTGGAATGGGTAGCTTGCTTAACCATGATAATGTAATAGTTGAATCGGACCAGAGGTAGATCTCTTTAACCGAAAATTTCAGATGCTGGCATACTGATTTTAAGAGTCTTGTCTTTCTCAATATCTGGAAAATTCGAAATAAAAATTTCCCATCTCTCCAGGGAGTGGGGATTGACTTATTCATTCCAGTTAGTACCGTCAATCCACAGCTGTTGCATCAAAACTTTAGCTAGGACTATAATTGGGGACTACAATGGAACAGATTGAATAGAAATATAAATTCACTTTATAGCAGAAAGTGTTAGTCATGGCATTCCAGCGAATTCTTGGTTTCTAGCATCTTCAAGTTTAAGAAAGTCCTCGTACAGAAGATTTTCCGGTGCTAAATTACTAAGCAATTGAGGAAGATTTGCAGTCAGTTTTTTAGGGGAAATCCCTCAGAGTTCAGTAAATCAATCAGTTCCAGCAAATAAGATTATGCTTCAATCAGAGAGTGTCCATTATACAGCACGTCGTCGACATATATTTGGTTTTTCAGAATAGATGCAGCAGTCGGATGAGTGGTTTTCCCGTCTTCACTCAGTGGCAATAAGGATCTTATTGCCAGATAAGGAGCATAGTTTACGCCAAATGTTTTCAAGAAGAATTCTTTGAAATTGCCTGTCTACTTCATGCCTATACATTTTTTGTATATCCCCATTCAAAACGTATTTGAAGAAACGCCACCGAAGGATGACATTCATCAAATCATTTTGCAGTGTTGGGCACGTATGTAGAATCCACTAGTCGTTTTTTTGGACGCGTTGAAAACTATACGGACTTTGGAGGACGTGCTTTCTGGTTCTATTACAGCATGATGTGGCAAATAGAAGGAGAAATACCGAGAATTATCGCAAATTTCAGTTTGTGTAGTCGTTTCATAGGGTTCAACTCCAAATATTCGCGAGCTAGATCCGGTACTTTTCTAATGTTTTCTCCATTCTCACAAAGCAGCGCGTCTTGATGATCCCAAATATGTTTCCGGTGCCAAATTTGTCCTGAAGGGCAGTCTGACGACATATTTGCCATCAGTCCGACGGCTAGTCGTACTCTTAAAAAAAATCTTCACACCAGTTGTCGTTGTCCGACAGTGTCTTTACGACTAGCGCTTCCTCTAATTCCCAAAATGTCCTTATCTCTTCGTTTAGAGTTTCGGAAGCAGCTACCCAGGAAGCGAAAGTGGTCACAGAACGTGTGACGGGCGGGCCACTTATGAGCCATCCAAATTCAGTTTCTTGAGCAAGAAGATTACCCGAAAGATTCTTTTTTACTCCCGACTTCAAAAAGAATGGAAGATTATCGCTGCCTATTAACATGTCTATTTGAGCAGGTTTGAAAAATTCTGGATCAGCCAGACCGAGGTACTTGAAATTGGACCAGTCAGAAATAGTGGTGGGAGTTTCAGGCATCAGATGATTTAAACTTGTGACAACTATAGCCGTTGAGTTTAATTTAAATTCAGGTCTTCTGGATTTCAGAGTGAGATTACACATTTTTGAAGAGTTAAATGAAGATATAAATGACTCCTGAGAACCTGGATCCACGAAAACTCTAATAGTGAAGCGGATTCCTTGGTGTTCTATATCAACTAGAGCTGTGGGCAGGACCGTCCCTTCTCCCGAGAAAAATGGGATTGGACGTTAGCTCTTACAGCTGCACCAGCTGACGTAGTCGGCTGTATGTCATATTGAGTATCAGTATGATAAGACGCTATAACAACAGTTCTCACAAACGTTATTGCTGGCTATGAACTTCTTCTTCTCGGTAAGTGACCATCACTTGAATTTTGGACAGTTTCTAAGTACATAACTTTGCCGGCATATTTTGTATGGCCGATACGTAGTGTGAAAATTCTGAGATTTTTGAGAAACAGGGGAAGGGTTAGGAGGCTTCCTCATATTTGAAATGGACTCCAACATATCCAGTCTTTTCGATATGAAATCGTCCAACTGGTCCCACGAAGGCATTTGTTTCTGGTCCACAACTGAATTTTTCCACACCGTCAAAGTTTCCTCAGGTAACTTTGAAGAAACCCAATATACCAAAATGTGATCCCATTCAATAACAGAAACAGAACAGAACATGAAATAACAGAAAACATACAGTTTTAAAACCGACAAGCAGTTATTAATGGTATACTGCAAATATCTTAAGGATTTTCCCTTTCCGAACATGTTCAACTTCAAAAATCTTCCTCAACTGATGGTTGATGAGAATGCGATTGTTCTCATAACTCTGACGCAATGCATCCCAGGCGAGCTTAAAATTGTCATCAGTAAGTGCAAATCTTTTCACTATCTGATTTGCCTCCCCTCGGGTCTTTGCTCTCAAGTGGAAAGTTTTTGGGCAGATGATAATTTTGGATGGTTACCATAAATAGCATTCGGAATTTTCATTTCAGTTTTTTTCCGGCGACTGAGAATTTGCAAGTTTTTCCTTCTCAATTTGGACAAGGTCCAGAATTGTAGCTTTACAATTCCTGTACGTTTCGCAAGACGCCGTACCGACTCTTTGTTGATCACCAAAAACTTATATATAGCTCTATTTTGTATTCATACTGGAAGTTTATAGTGCTGAAAATTCAAATTTAAAACAAAAAATCCTTGTTAGAACCTGCAGCAAGAAAATCTCAATAGCATTCCTTGTATTGCCAAAAAATATATACGCTTAAGTTTTCCAACTTTCTAGTAAAATCTTCATAGAGTACAATATTTTCCCATTTTAGAACAGAAAACTTCTGTGCAATTGGAATCTTATTTTTCCAAAAATATTCCTTGTAGCACCGCAACTCTTCGTAGTACATGTAATTTCGTAATGCAAAAAAATTCTCATGCAACTCTAACTCGATACTAAAAAATTTTCAAGAACAAACGAAATCTGTAGAGATTTTCTACTCAATCGCACATTCTTTCCTCTTGATTATTTAGTTTTTCCGTATTTTACGTAGTGAATGCACTACTTCACGAAACGTATTTTTTTCTTTCCTTTGAGTGATGAAATTTCTCTTCTATTCGGATATTGTTAACTATTTCAGAAAAGCTTTCCTTCAATGGTAATAGATAGAAAAATTGCTTGATAACAGTTCCTCTTCTTTTTTGTATGCAGAAAATTCCCCCAAAATTCAGTACTTTTTTCAACCAACTTCTGTTGTTTTTAATTATACTTAATTTTTCGTTGTTAAAATAAAGAATAATACCGTGTTTTGGAAAAATGTTTTAGTAGATTTAATTAAATATATGCAATTTGATGATACCATACGTAATAGTTTGAATTCAAATGTTCAGGTCTTTAGTTCTGGTTTGCTGGCAATATACAAAAAGCTTTCTTCCAACTGCAACGATAAAATGAACAACTTCCCTTAAATACATGCTTCTCAGTTTAATATATTTCTTTCCTTGAATTCACTCTTATTTCTTAAAAAAACAGAGCATCTTTATTAAAAATAAACCATTTTTCGCAATAAGTTATATTCTCCAGAATATCTAAAACTTTTCTTTTCAACCTTGCCTTGTTTTCCCAGCGCGTTGGAAGATTGCAAACATCCAACCCATCCCTAAAAAAGGTGAGGCTAATAACGCTGCTAACTATCGACCTATTGCGATTTGCTCAGCGCTCTGTAACGTGGTTTTCTCGTTGGCTGAGGTAAGCTCAATCGCATCCAGGTTCGTCATAAGGACCCACAAAACCTTACGAAATAATAACACAAGTAGTTATCCCTTCCACGGGCAATAATACAATTCGGCTCTTTATTGATGTAAAACTATGTTATAATCTACTTGTGAAAATGCTAATATTAATAAATATATTTCATTGAAAGTGATTCGTATTGGATATTGGCTCGCCTCTACGGGCTGAGTGGATAGTCGATTTAAGTTGATCGGGAACTCTCTCTTTAGCAGTCACAGCGGCAAAATATCGGAAACGAGGGATTTGTAGTAGTAGATTCTGATTCGGTAGTAGTGCAGGCTAATGTAGATTCGGCGTTTGATGAAGATAGAATCGGGTTTCGGTAGTAAACGTGGCTAGTTCGGCCGTAGACTCGGTTTCTCAGGTTCGGTAGTGAAGTCGGCTGGTTCAGGTTCGGTAATAATCGGCTTCTTCAGGTTCGGGTTGACTCGTTCTTCATTACAAACTAACTATCTTTACATTCTACTAATCTAACTACTGGTTGAACAGTGAACCGAAGTTCCTGTGTTTGAACAGTGAACCGAAGTTCCTGTGTTTGAACAGTGGACCGAAGTCCCTGTGTTTGAACACTGGACCGAAGTCCCTGTGTTTGAACAGTGGACCGAAGTCCCTGTGTTTGAACAGTGGACCGAAGTCCCTGTGTTTGAACAGTGAACCGAAGTTCCTGTGTTTGAACAGTGGACCGAAGTCCCTGTGTTTGAACAGTGAACCGAAGTTCCTGTGTTTGAACAGTGGACCGAAGTCCCTGTGTTTGAACAATGGACCGAAGTCCCTGTGTTTGAACAGTGAACCGAAGTTCCTGTGTTTGAACAGTGGACCGAAGTCCCTGTGTTTGAACAGTGAACCGAAGTTCCTGTGTTTGAACAGTGGACCGAAGTCCCTGTGTTTGAACAGTGGACCGAAGTCCCTGTGGTACAATTTATGTTCGGTAATAAACGACTACTTTAAGTTCGGTAATAATCGGCTACTTCAGGTTCGGTAATAACCGACTACTTTATGTTCGGTAATGATCGGCTACTTCAGGTTCGGTAATAACCGACTACTTAGAGTTCGTTAATAATCGGCTACTTCAGGTTCGGTAATAACCGACTACTTCATGCTCGGGTTGACTCGAACTAGTTTTCTGAACTACTAATCTAACTACTGGTTGAACAGTGAACCGAAGTTCCTATGTTTGAACAGTGGACCGAAGTCCCTGTAGTACAATTTATTTGCCCGAAGGCGGTAAAAAAGTGAGCAAGACAGCAAGACTTATAAAAAGTCAAGCAGACCGTTGTGACACGCTGTTTCAAACAAAACGTTGAATTGGATCACTGTGGTGCTAGCTGCCTGTGGTGTCCCAAGGCTAAACATTTATACGGTTTGACACTTAAATCTAATGAGAATTGCCTGACCTTCACTGGTGGTTTTCCCTAATGAGAATTGCTTTGCTGTTGTGTGTTTTCCGTACACACTGAGTGCTTGTGCGGGCGATCACTCTTATTTGTAGGCAGTTGTGTCTGTGTGTGGTGTGGCCGGCTGTTCGTGGTATGTCTGTGTGTAATTCCTCTTTGTCTGTCGTGGGTGATGTTAGTGGCGTGATTATGATGTTTGTTTGTATGGTTGTATGTATGGCTTGGCTTGTTTGTGACATCACAGGCACAGCCACACTATGTACGGAGATTTTCTCAGGAGAAATTCGTCACGTTACAGCTCTCGAAGGCTATGGAGAGTATGGTTAACCACCACCACTTAATGATCGACAGTATGGCTTCCGTAGGAATCGATCTACCGGAGACCTGATGACACTGCTATTCGATAAGTGGAATCGATCCATCCACCAGTTTGGTGAGAGTAAGGTTGTTTCTCTAGATGTCTCCAACGCCTTTGATAGAGTCTGACACGTGGCCAGAATTCCATCAAATGTCCTTAGTTCTGGCAAAAAGTAACATTTTATAGGTTGGGGAGAAAATATTTAACAGTGTGTGGTGTGTAATATGTACATCACCAGATATTGTTTTTGCAGAAAAGAGATCGTGATTTCGTAAAGGAAACTAAATTAAAATGTTTTAATATAATTTTGTTGCTACCTGTAACCAAAGGAAATTTTAGAATTTTCCCGTCCTTCGCCCTAACTTTAAAATATTTAACCAACAAATTAAGATCTTTAAGATCATCAACCGAATATTCCTCCGTTTGCTCATTTCTCGCAATAAATGTTGATCTACAATTTCGTGAACTTCTTAATTCCCCACCATCTCCTCATATCCTTCAACTTCGCAGTTACCTCCTACAGCTCCTTCAAGGTGGTCAGAATCATTGACATACTGAAAAGGACATTCCTGCCGGGCACCATCCGAAGTTTTCAGGTGAAAATTTCGTTGGCCTTATTGGTTGGTCCTTGGAAGGACCCCGTTTCTGGTCTTTTCTGCATGGGGTTAATTTGTGGCCTATTCATATAATTGGCCTGACGTGTTTGAATAAAACTTCCATGGGTTCGGGTCTTTGGTATACTTGTGGATTAATGTTGTGATCCCCATAATAGTTTGGCAACTCTGCTCTGTTACAACGTGTGAAAGTTTTGTGCTCCGTTCTAATTTGAATAAATTTTTTTTATATAGCTATTTTAGTGCATCAAATTCATTACTAATACACAGATAAGTATTTTTGTGATTTAGTTTTACTTGTGATATTGTATTTGTGTGTTTATTTTTTGATAAAAATCGTGTCTTTGGCTAAGAAATATTTCTTGACCAAACAACAACAATTGTTTTGTGATTTCTTTGCACTTTTTTGTTATTGCTTATAACGTTATTCTTGTTGTGCGTTCTGTCCATTTCGTTTATTTATTTTTCTGACTGAACAGTGTTGCCATCTATCGTTTTTTAAATTTATTATAGTGATTTTTTTACGCGATTTTACTTTTTTATTTTAACACAGCAAAGGGTGGTATTGTAGAAAGTCATGTCGTGCTCGTATGATAATAAATAAATAATAAATAAATTGTTTCGGACAGTGAGCGTTCCATTGAATGCTGGTTGTGTACCAGTCAATGGCATGCTAAATGTGCCGGTGTAGGTGCAAGGGTCGTGAACGCATTGTACGGGAAGAACAATGGTTTACGTTGGTGTTGCACCAAGTGTAGAAAAATTGGTGTCGATTTTTACAACTTTTTCAGGACTTCTATGTCCGAGGTTGCTGAAATGGGAAAGGACCTCTGGGCGATTTATTCAAGATTTAGCAAGTGTGCATCCAATCTGGATAAATACCAACAATTGGATGAGTTTGCTAAGTCTCCGGTAGTTTCAGGCCAGAAACGTAAGAGAACGGCGAGGACGGTGTCTGCTAAGCCCTCGTCTATGAAATCTGGTACACTTAACACCATTGGATCGGATGGTGTTGTTTCGGAAGCCTCGGCTGTTCCTGAGGCTACGGCTACTGTAGTCGGCGGGTCAGTCACTGTGGACGGTGATACCCCGACTTTTGCTTCGGTTGCTGGGCCGGTGCCTGATGTGGCTGATCAGCCGCGGCAAAATCAGACGCCAGTTGTAGCGGGTCCTTCTCTGGCCCCTGTGAATGCGACTGGTCGGCCGAACCCAGTTACTGTTGCCGGAGATGTCCGTCCACATCGTTCTGGAGGAACGGTGGATTACCCATGGCTCCGGAAATGAAAATGGTGGCGGTGTTCTTATCGCTGTTGCTAATGAGTTCTCATCCGAACGCTTTATTCTACAAGGGCTTGATGACATTGAATTTATTGCAGTCCTTATTAATATGGGACGTAGTAAGTTGTTTGTCACATGCTCTTATATTCCTCCATCGTCCGAGTTGTGTGTATATGAGAGGCACTTGACTGCGATTGGTATGGTTGCTTCGAAAGCAGGTGATTTGGGCCATGTTATGATTTTGGGAGCTTTCAATTTACCCACAATATATTGGCTTACCTTGCCTGATGCGGATGGTTTAACTCGACGACTTGACGTCAACTTTTAATTCGGTTGATTGGTCTTCGCATACAGTTAGGCTCTTTACTGATTTAAATTTGTTTCAGATCAATTATGTGGGAAATGTATATGCTAGGCAACATGACCTAGTATTTGCCATTTCTTCGAAATCTGTAGATTTCCTCCCATATCTATCCCGGAGGACGACTATCATCCTACCTTGAGTATATCAATGTTGTATTCTAGTGATTCTTATCCCTCTGCTTCACAAGATAATCGTACCATTTATTGTTTCAAGAGAACCAACTTTGTTATGCTAAATTCTCTTATCCAGGATGTTGATTGGAATTCTGTCTGTAGCTGTTGTCACTATACTGATCTTGACATTGTTGTATATAGATTTTATCAAATTTTAAATGACTTCATGTCAAGATCAGTACCGAAAATTCGTGTTGGGACTCTAGAAGGCTACCTTGGTTCTCACGTGAGTTGTCTAGTTTGAAGAATTCGAGATGTAGACTCTTTAAAAAATTTAAGAGGACTGGTTTAAATTCTGACTATATCAAATACTCCGTTGCTAGGTCGAGATATAGCATTGAGTCTCAGAGAATTTATAGGATCTACTTGGAGAAACTAAAGAATGATTTTAGGAAGAACTCCAGATCTTTTTATGACTTCGTGAATCTTAAGCGTAGATCCGCATCTAAGCCAACTAGGATTAGAATGGATGGTTTAGAATTTTGTGAATATCAGGCGATTGCTGATTGTTTTGCGACGACTTATTCTGAACGATCTTATCGATCGAATGACACTTATCCTTTTAATGTCTCTGCATTGAGTCAACTGGAAATCCCTGTATTTGATTTACCCTTGGTTTTGTCCAATTTGAATAATCTGAAATCCACGAATAGTGTTGGCCCAGATGGGGTGCCAAGTATAATTTTGAAATTCTGGCAGTCTAATTGACGTGTCAAACTATAGAGGGATAGCTAAGTTGAGTGCCATTCCGAAGCTATTTGAGAAATTGGTTACTGAGGTGGGTTCTTCTTCATAGGGTTTATTCTATATTGAGTCCATACCAACATGGATATCGTAAGGGCTTTTCTACTGTTACAAATTTAATTCAGTTTACTTCTCACGTTATTGATGAATTTGTTCAGGGTAATCAGACTGATGTCATCTATACGGATTTTAGTAAAGCATTTGATAAAGTGAACCATGAACTTTTGGTATATAAATTAGATCGCATTGGTTTTAGCTCTGACTTCTTGAAGTGGATATCTTCGTATCTTTCGAATCGCTCACAGATTGTTAAATTTCAAAATTCTTATTCTAAACGAATTCTGATTCCATCGGGAGTCCCTCAGGGTAGTCATCTAGGGCCTGTTTTATTCTTATTATTCATAAATGACCTCCAGAGTCTATTATTAACTCTAAACTTCTAATGTATGCAGATGATGTAAACATATTTTTTTCTTATAATTGGCCAGAATTTTCTCATCCATTGCTGACTGACTTGGATAGTTTTGGACGCTGGTGTGACATAAATTACATGGAACTCAATCAAGGAAATGCAAACATATGCGCTTCTTTAGATCGAACCCGAGATTTGTCAGGTATAATATTGGAGGAGCTGAGTTAGAGGTAGTTGATTCTTTCGTAGACCTTGGTATTCTAATGGATTCCAAACTGAATTTCAACAATCATATTATTACTATGGTTAACAAAGCATATGGTGTTCTTGGTTTCATTAAGCGATGGGCTAAGGAGTTCTCTGATCCTTGCGTGACGAAGCAACTATTTACATCGCTTGTCAGGCCTATTCTGGAATATGGTTCCGTAGTGTGGGATCCTCAGTATGGAATCTATATTGATAGAATTGAGTCAGTTCAGAAACAATTTTTGATTTTTTCATTAAGACACTTACATTGGAATAGTGATTTTGTTCTTCCCCCTTATACTAGTAGATTGAAGTTGATCGACTTGCCATCCTTAAAAAGCAGACGTGTTATGTTAAACACCGTGATGAGGTTATAAATGGTGATTTCTCCTCCGATTATATTATTTCTAGGATTAAGTTTAACGTGCCATTTATACCTTCTAGACACTATCAATTCCTTCATCTTGATTTTCAGCGTACGAATTATGCTTCCGCTGAGCCCATTCGTAGAATGTGTATTGATTTCAATTCATTGTGTCACATCATAGATTTCGGATTAGGAATCGATATAATAAAGTCCAGGATTTTCTCCTGCTTGGGTGTTTAGTTTGTTATGATATGTTTACTTTAATATTTTTAGTTACTAACTTTAAGAATAACCATTATTTGTATGTGATACTAATATTTTGTTTAATAATATTTTTGTTATGCCGGCTGTTGATATTTGATCTGTAGCCGGTGTCCACCCTCTACTGCTTAGCCGCCATGGTTCGGACTATGGTGTGTACGCTGTCCCTACGTTATGGGGACGTGGCCCTCTCGGTCGGAAGGGGCGGGTGTGAGAGGCGTTGGGACCGTTCGATTAAATATGGGCGACTCACAGATCGGTGTTGGAAATTTTGATCGTACGTTGGTTTAGGAAAATGGCGAGGTGGTCTTTACACGGCAGCAAGTTCCGAGTAAAAGTTAGTTCTCAACCCTTTTGACGGATTAGGAGAATGGTGCATGCGATAGGTCATACTATCTAATTTTAAACATATATGTAATGCCTGGAGTAGAGATGTTGGTTCCTTAACGGTCAGTAATTTGGGCAGATCTGCCTTCAGGCCCCTAACAAAGGTGTCAAGTGCTATGTCCCTATATGTATTTGTCTCGTTATTTAATTTAAGTCAGACCACCTTGTCCAGTATTAATGACAGGTGTTGATATATGGCCTGATAGAATTCAGTTATAGTCCTGTTTCCATGGCACATCATTGTCATCTGATACTGTATCTCTTTTGTCCGTATAATGCATAATGAGGCATTTCCTAATTTTCATCTAAAATCTAATCTAAGAATCTGAAGCGGACACCGCTCCATCTTATGGTATGCAAAACTGCATAGTAGCGACTTGTGTCCTTCATACCTTCAAAAGTTGCAAAACTCTCCACAGGTTTCCTCCATGAACCAAATTCGCTGTTTCCCCTGAAAATTCCTCAAAAAATTCCTCAGGGATTTTATTGTCATTAATATTAATCTATTCTTATTGTCATAATCGTATTCTGACGGAAAACCCCAGTAACTATTGCTCTTATTTCGTCCCTTTACGCTGAAGTAAATTTAATTTGCTTGTTATGTCCCCTATTTTGTCCGGCATTTTAGAATTTGGGAAATTGATAGGGTTTTATATTTTTATTTACTCTCAACACAAAAAATCTTCTTAATATATTACTCATCAAAAATATGTCGGCAAGTTCCTTGTAATTTTAAATTTCATTAAAAAAAATCAAATATGATTTTTATAGCTTGATTCCTTTTCTAGAATTGTTTTCCTTTATTCAATAAAAAATGCAATAACTACTATTTTTCTTAATTAATATTGATTGTTAATTTTTATTGATTATTTTTTTTTTAATTTTTACAAATAATTTTTAAATCAAATCTTTGTAATCATTATTTTTTATTTCGTATAATTCAAATGATCATTTGCAATTTATGTTTCTTCTTTTCCTTATTTATTAATTATTGGGTATACATTTGTATAACCTTTTCTTATTATTATTAAATCCAATTCTAATACCGCCAATTTTTTCATAAGCGCACAAATACCCAATAAACTCTCACAAAATGTCAGGATCCTGACACTCAAGTACTCGAATTATATACAGTATTTATCGCTTATATGCATATCTGTTATAAGCATTTCCCGCTTATATGCATCCAAACTTGTGCAATTTCACTTTGCCATTTAAAATATACGGTCATTTTTTTCTTATAAGCATTAGTTCATATGCATTTCTCGCTTTTATGCATCAGGAATTTGGAGAATTTAAAGCAATCCCATGAAAAGAAAAATATGCAGCTCCAATTTCTTTGATTATTTTTCCATTTCTAATGGTATCTCTTAATTTTTTAACAATTAGGATATACATAGTTTAAAATAAACTATGTATATCCTAAAAACCAAATTAATTAATGGTGATCACTTATTTTCAAATATATTTATTTTAAACGTATATATTCTTATGAATTTCCTTCAATAAAATCGAATATAGACAAATGTTTGAAACAAAATATAGTAACATAAAGGGTGGTTAAATTGTAAGGGCCGATGTTGAATGTGAACCACACCTAAACGTCAAGTTTTTTTCTGCATTTCATTTGACATTTATCATTTTCACACTAACTCAATTTTAACCATGGAAAGATACACAATTGAGCAACGAGTTTAAGTTATTCAGGCTTATTATGAAAATGGGCGTTCAAATCAAAATGCATATCGTGCACTTCTTGATTTTTTCGGTCAATTTAATCACACATTTGCGCCTCAGTGGATTCGTCAATAAGCAGAATTGCCGCATTTGGGCGAATGATAATGCTAAAGTGAGTCAAAACCGATGCACCCACAAAGAGTGACTGTTTGGTGCGGTTTATGGGCGGGCGGCTTCATCGGGCCGTATTTTTTCCAAAATGAGGCCGGTCAGGCAGTTACTGTGAATGGTCTTCGCTATCGTGAAATGATAACGAACATTTTATGGCCCGAATTGGAAGATATGGATGTGGACGATATTTGGTTTCAACAGGACGATGCCTTGCCACACAGCTAACGAAACAATGGCTATCTCACGTGGTGGCGATGTCAATTGTCCGTCAAGATCATGTGATTTGACACCGTTGGACTTCTTTCTTTGGTGTTATTTGAAAGAAACGGTGTACATTGATAAACCAGCAACAATTCAAGAGCGAAATAACACATCGCAATAGTAAAACGTATAGGATTTAGGGCTGAAGTTTTTGAAATACTGCCAATTAACATTAACCAATATAAAGTTTGTAATCTTTCAACATAACTTATTCAAAACGTTTGGAAAGACGGAAAATAAAAAAACTTCCTTATGAATCATATTTTAGTCGGATCCCAATATTTCAATGTGCATTTATCCCGCGTTTGAACAACTTCCAACAATGATAATAATATCCCGTAATATTTTACAAATAGCACTTTCACATTTTTCGTATAAGAGTCACAGATTTTCGATTTGTACAGAGAAGGTGAAGGTCTCGGGTTAGAGTCGTGGTTCTGGAAAATGATTTTATTACTTTTTAACTTCCCAGCAAAATTTTCAATTGCAAAAAAACCGGTTGATGAACAACTTGTACTGTCACAGAACTTGTTCTAGTTCTAGCATTGATTACTTATGTTCGAGAAATCTGCTGTATGTGGAATCTGCTGTTTCATGGGTGAATTTTATATGGAATTTTTTAAAACTATATATGTAACTATATTTTAAACTATAGTTGATTCAGATTGGATTCGACTGATATGAAAAATACGTGTACAGTCGATATTATTATAATACGTTACCTGAAACTAGAGTTTGGGTTCCAGTCAATTGCTGGCACGGAGAATGCCAGTCTTACGATATAAGGAGTGAGAAGAAACGGTTAACGTGGAAATACCCCTTTTTTGCAAAGGGTAATACCCCTTTTTGCAAAGGGTTTTCTGCTAGTGACGAAAACATGATTTTTAGAAGTTATGTAAAATCGATTTCGCTACGCGAAGGTAAGAGTTACAGCCGAAATATTTTGTGGGTAGTTATAAAACAATCCAAGCTTTCATTTTAGGTGCAGATATATGAGATATTTGAGGAATATTGTGGTTTTCTTTAGATGAATTAAAAAGGTCAAATGGATACATATCGATTTTTCCCGAAAATTTTGCTATGTTTCTGTATATACACATTTAATGATATGTTTGTATTCCACGGAATCAATATGTACACAGTAAGGTATTCTGTAGAACAAGTTCTATAACTGGTTTCACTTTATCGGTCCTTTGGAACCATTAGTAGAATGAGTAGTTGTTACCATGGAACCTGATCTAGAACACATAATGTTTGGAACAGGTTCCAAAATATTTTCCTTGGTTTAGCTTTTTTAACTTAATAAAAATATCTTCTTCTCGTACAATTTTTTTTGTATTTTATGATTCGTTAAAGTTAATAATTTACAGTGTTTCTGGAATTAGCGCTGGATAGGCCATGCATTTGGATTAATCACAAACTTAACATGAATTATTGCAATATATACAGTAGTTCTACTTATAATTCGTAACTCGGTCCCTTGAACAAAATTGCGTTAGTTCGTAAAAATAACATACATTTTGTATGTGTTTTGAATGTAATTGATTCGAATTCCAGCTATTCGATCAAGTAATTTCTTCTTACGAAGGAAGTTATTGTTTTGGTAAAGGAAATAAGCTGAGAACCACACTCAACCATACATCATTTACTATTTCATTGTCCTGTGTAGAACAAATCATCAGTGATCCTTCTGTGTGGAGTGCCTTAACAATTTATGATAATTAACATATCGAGCCATTACCGCCAAAATAATGTATCCCACAATATAATCGATTTTTGTTTTTTTTATCGAAATCGATATTTCAACATCATTTGCATGATGTGTCAAAATTTCATTTTTTGTTTATAATGTTTACATTATAAATTTTAAAACAATAGCTTTATTCAAACTGATTTTATTTAAAAAAAAACCTTCCCCAGTAAAATTTCGAGTTTGTGGGATACATTTTTTCGGCGGTTATGGCTCGATATGCGTATTATATATATACACCCGAAAACCCTACCACAAAGCGTTTTTAAAGAGCGTTGTGTTCTACCTGAAACCTTTCTCATTGCCATTTGCTATAGGCTGTTGCGTTTTCAATACGATGCAGCTTTTCCCCATGAACTTATTAGACAACCACCCACAACAACAAAGAGTGGTGAAAATTCTTTTGGTGATGAATTTGTTTCTTGAACTTGTTGCATCTCTTTTCATCATGTTATGATCACGCTGAGGTGCGGAGTACAGATCGTCCGCCCAACGAACGTGCAACCCAGGTTCGGGCCAAGACACCATGTGTCGAAAAAGATGCATTTTTTTAACTTTAGGCGGCCTCGATGTCCGATCGCGGTCCCCTCGATAATTCGTGTTTTTTGCCATAACCTCTTATAAATCGGAACTCATCTTTGATAATCTCTTATTATTCGCATAAAGCATAAATTGTTTTGAAAAATACATAATCATAATGGACAGCTACTCGTTAACTTTTTTCGATGGATTTTTTGTTTTTCGTTACCAGTTTGTTTGAGAGAAAGCTAAACAATTTGAAATCGCTGTATTAGTATGTATTATGCCTGTCAATACTTTCAGGACCTTATGCCAGGCCTTCACATGACGAGAATTGGAGAAGGTTGTCGAAGACTATCCCAAGTATCATAGGATTATTATGATTTAGGTTGTTATATTTGAATTAATTTATTACAGGCAGTTGTTCTTATGCTATGCGCTTCCCTGAAGACACGTTTGTGATTGGATACCTGAAAATCGCTCCCTAGTACTCTCTATTAGTAGCGGATTTGTCTGGTTTTAGAATGGGAACTAAGCGTGTGGCTTACCAGGTACTTGTTTACATCAGAACGCTGTACGCTATTGAAGGCGATAGTTAGTTAGTAATTGATTGAGTATTAGTCAACATATCCTAACCATTAGGTGCTCTCCGACTAGGGCGTCAATTTCAGCACTCAACTGCTCAATTCTTTCGTCAGCAAGGTTGTTGGCACGTTATTGGTCGCCCTGCTGTGGCAATCGAGAAGCCCTAGATGGAAAACTGGAATAAAGCGCCTTACCGTCTTGAGAACTATTTTTCGGAATACCTTCTCACCCTTCTGGCTGATGTGGGTAGTGGCAAGTGACATAGGGACTCTTCGATGAAGTTCCTGAAGCCATGCCGTACTAGTCGTTGGCTTTATTAGGGCTGTTTTTCTTTAAGCCGGGATAACAAGCTGTGATAACAAAAACGTTAATAAAAATTTAATTTTTTATTATAAATAAAATATATTTTTCACATTGTCGCCAATTACAATATAAATATTTGTATCAAAACAAATTTTCAAACAAATCATTTTGTTGGCTTTTTTGGACTCGATAACCATAAATTTGACTTACACAAAAAAATTGTTTTCACACACATGATATTGCTGTTGGCGACAATTTTAAAAAATAGTTTTTTTAGTGAAATTTCAACATTTTATGTAGATTTTTGTTATCACAGCTTAGTTAACCAGTCTTAAAGACAGCCATATTATCTCATTCGCGTGGATCGTTCGAAAGTACTAAATATAGTGACGAGCATTGAAGTCTCTAAGTTACAGTAGGGCGATAACTAGCACCAATGCTGTTTACGGGCGGTATATATATAAACTTCGTAAACATATATCTGACATCTCGCTGGATTATAAAAGGATGTTAAAATTCGAGAGGGAACTGTTACTAGTAAGCTTTGTTTCCTGCAGCACAGGTACGAGTAATTAAATTAAGCTATTACAATTAAATTACATGACCTGAAATGAGGCGTCTCGAGTTTTGAAATTCAAAATATCAAATGGGGTCTTTGAATTACAAATGACGATTTTGAATTTCAATTGACATTTTTTGAATTTCAAATTAGTATTGTATTATTTCAAATGAAATTTGTAGAATTTCAAATGGAATTTTTGAATTTCAATTAATATTTTTTAAATTTCAAGTGACGTCTTTTGAATTGCAATTGAAAATGGTGTAGTAGGAGTACTACACTAGTCATGATGATAGTCGTCGTACTGGCGGATTTGCAGGACGAAATGGACTACTAATTTGGATGCTAGTAGAAGTACTATTGGTCATTGTTGCAACAACCATGAAACCGATCCTGTGGAAACGCAAGTCGGTGCATCTCCTAATGTGGCACCAGTTTTTGCAGCCATTACACTGAACGGATGTTTGAATTTCTTTATCAAACCATTTGTAAAAATATTTCATTTGAATTAGGGGACTTTTAAATTGAATTTAATTTTTGTTGTGTAACAATATTTATCTGATATTATAATCAAAAATCCCTTTAGGATTTGAATTGTTCCAAGGTCCTCTGCGCAGTATATTGCTGATATATAGTTCACACTTGACTCTTTTTTGTATATTAGCCAGTTGGTCCTACAATTTACAAAACTTTGGTACTTTCAATAATTAAGAAGTGGCCTGACGAGTCGGGACATGTTTCAGCGGATAATTTGTTTTAATTCTTCTAAATATAAAAGGAACGATGGCAAGCCTCATGGTGTGGTGAATGTGGTATCTACTATAGTTTGGTATGTGAAAGTTTTATCTGTTTGTGATATGTGTTTCGGATAAAATGTTATATCTATGTTCTCAGATTTGAGATAATTTGAATTTCTTTAAAGCCTTTCGTCGGAAAATCGTAACATTATCGAAACTATAAAATTTAAAAAAATGGTTTATGTTTTGGGGGTGCATTACAAACAAAGGAGTTGGAGATTTGGTTTTAATAGAGAATACCATGGCTGCGCAAGAATATTTAAGTATTTTGGACGACCGGTAAATAATGCAAATAAATTTAGGTTACTTCAGAGAAAATGTAAAAAGCATCAAAAAAATCGATCTATTCTGAAAGAGTGGCATCAAACAAGGCAAAACTTATTTGTTTGACGACTGCAATCCGGTATAAACGTCAGTGATGGACATACAAAATAAAAAATTATTCGTAAATTGAACTTTCTTACCCTATAATTTTGAAGTATATTTAGTTTTCGCTTTGCATTACTTTGTTTTGTTGCAATTTTTTGCGTTTATTGATGTTTAATAGTACATATAATTAAAGTAAGATGAATAATTAAAGTAATCTGCAAAAAATAAACATGAAGCCTTTTTTCAGCTTCGATAATAGCTGAACTTACAAAAAATTCTTGGCCAAAACACTTTCTAGACACATATACAGTAATAAATTTCCTCACAACAAGCCTGTTAAAAATTATAGCGGATGTCTCATGACCAATAAGGCAATATGGAAAGATTACTTTCAGAGAACTCTAAATATTGTTAGAAATCAGGAAAATTTCAAATCCATAGAAGACTAGAACTTAACAGTAGTATCAGCATCGATATACCAACTATATTAGAAATACAAGATGCTATAAAAACTATATATATACCTGCAGAATGTTTTAAAACAAACTCTGAATCTGCAGCTATATCAATGAAGAAGCGCCAAAAGGAAGGAGTAAATAATTATTAAAGGAGATACGTGATGCTGTATAAATTGGTTGGTATAACACCAACCTTTACCAAAATATTCAAATCCTGTTAAAATGAATAACTGCACCTTATAACAAACCATAAAAGGTACAGTGGCAGGCTTTACTCCCATTAAAATCTATATTGATCAAATAACCGCCTTAAGGATCTTAATTTAAGGATTAATAGTCTGCTTAACTCAACTCAAGGCTTTTGACGCAATATACAGATGCTTTGTTTGGAGAAATCTTGCAGTCAGAGGTATTCCCATGAAAATAATTAATAATAGTTGTGTTCTACGACCCCTATATACGCTTAGTCATATAAACCAAAGCATATATGCGGTTAAACAACCTTTTATCCACAGAAAGTAAAACGTGGATAAATGAGTTGCCTATTTCACAAAACTTCATATGGATAACAATTATGAGTTGGCCACATTTCTATCCATTTGTAAAATAAATGTAAAAAGAAAATTGTACGTGTATATATAGTAGCAGATATATTCTAAATTATTCCAAAAGCATAATTGGTGTGTATATTTATGTAGTAATTAAAAAAAATTAAACATATACACATGATACATTCTTCTTCCTCAGAAAATCTGATGATAACGAAAAAAATAAAATATTAAAAAAAGCTATTTGAATTTGTTGTTGCTCTGCTCTGTATTGGAACTACAAACGGAATGATAAATAAACATAACTCCTTCAATTACTCTAACAATTTAGTATTATATGAAAGTGTTGCCAAACAGATTTTGCAAAGCGCCGATGCGTTCTTTTCGTACCGTATACACGTCACCTGTATACGATACGAAAAGCCAATATCAAAGGTTTTTACGAAGAGGCATCCTGTAGAATGGTATACGAAGGCACTCTGAGTGAGCCTTTCGGAACGAAAAAACTATTTGGGGTCTGTATCTAAATCTGAACCGACTTCAAATTAAGTTAAATACGAAACGAAAAACTTCGATGTGCAAAATATCATTTGATTCTGGCTACAATTGCGACCTGTACTTTGATTACAAGAATAGATGGACAGACAGACAGACGGTCATTGCAAAATCGACTCAAAAAGTGATTCTAAGTCGTTCGGTATCTCGCTTCCTTTTGGGTGTTACAAACAAATGCACAAAGACATAATACCCTAGTGGAGGGTATAAAAACAGGACACAATGTTATGTTGGAACCTGTTCTAGAACACATAATGTTTGGAACAGGTTCCATTGGTACCATAAACGTACGAATTTCGAAAAATCCCTCTATTTTACGTTTCTACGTAATTATAGGTATGTTCACAAAGATTTTCATTTTTCTAGCTGTTGTCGTATCATTGGTACCATTTTTATCCTTTTTGTCCCATTTCACCCGCTAAATCTTTTTTGTACTTTTTGGAATTTTGTCGCTACAAGATGAATGTATGCAACAATTTTCAAGTGCATATAAAGCAGAAATTTTCAAAAATAATCTTAAATAATCAAAATATTTCAAGTGCATATAAAGCAGAAATTTTCAAAAATAATCTTAAATAATCCAAATATTTGGGGTATTTTCAGTCCTTGTTAGCGAAAATGTTTTCTCTCTGGGCCGATTTCGCCCACTTTCAATCCCAACCGATCTGCAACCATAAATTTCGTTCGGCAGCTAGCGTGTTTTCAGCAGACAGACGGACGTGGCTAGATCGTCTTAGAATTTTACCACGACCCAGTACTTTATGGAGTCTCCAATGAATTTTTCAAGGTGTTACAAACGGAATGACAAAGTGAATATACCGCCACTCCTAGAAATAAAAATTAAACCCCTATGATCGCTGTGAAAACGAAAACAAGAATAAAAAATATAACATCTGGAATGGCGCCCTGGTATCAGTTTGCCTCTGGTGATATTGTGAAACGTCCTGCACGATATAAATTTACGCCCAACGATCTTAGCACTACCAAAAACTAAAATCGTTCTTTATTTATTTCAGTGGAGAAAATCACATCAACAACATATACAACAATTATAATCTTGGCATTATAATAAATCAGCTCAAAGGTTCAGTAGAATATTACCATTCTCAAAAGGCAGTATATGAAGGAATGTTGCGTCAGCGATCAATTCTGGACAATTTAAGTTTCGATTCAACAGGTATGTACAATTTAAGGTTTTTTCAATGAGTGTTATAATTTTCTATAAAAAGTATGTATTAAATATTTAATAATTGACTAATAGTCCGAGGGTCGAAAAAGTGGTACTTTTTACACTATTTTATCAAAGATGATATTTTGATGATTGAAAGGTCTAACCGCTACTGTTCAACAAATAATAATAATCAGTCAAAATTGACTGAGTTTTTTTTTTTACCAACAATTGGTACGGTCACTTTGTGAACTTGAATTGCAGGACAGATGGAAGTTGAACTATTTTAAATCAAAAATAAAATGTCTACAAAATTAACATACTCAAAAAACACATCTGTAATCTTATACTTAACACAAACTTTACACAAACGTTTTGCCGAACTATATTGTAGAATGTAGTCGAATCAATAAACGATGGTTGAACTAGTTTTGTATTGGTTTCTGAAGTACTAGATTCCACTTCCCTTACAAGTTATTGTAAACTGGGGTTAGGTAATAATTGGCACAAATTAATGCAACCTGTGTTCAGGATTTTTTTGTCGTTCGCTTTACACAATTAAATCAGTGCGCAAGTCTGATTAATCTGATTTATTAAGATAACATCTTAAATTTTTTATGTCCACCGACTTTACTTCACCACCACCGACTATCACTGGTAATTATTTTAATAACCACACTTCACATTTATCAACTGAAGAGCGAATATGATATGTATTGCTTTGCAATCGGGAACCAAAAGAATATGTGAATGTTGATTCTGTGATAATGAAGTCATTATCAGGCCATAAGTATCCAAATTATTTTTTCACCACAATGCCTTCACATCTTTCTCTTCGCAACATACATGCATTCAGCAATAGGTGCAAGACAAAACAACAACAACGACATTGTAAGGCATTGAGAATAAAGAAAGAAACAAAGCTAGGTTTAGACAGAATACCTTTTCTGTTCTATAAATATAGGATTTTCTAATAAGGACTTGACAACTTTTTTAAATTAATATCGGAGAACGTACGCAGGTCCATCAGCTTCCATTCTTGAGTCTGCTTGATATTGTATGGGTGTAAACCAAGATCCTTACGCAGAATTCGCAATAAAGTAGTTTTGGCGATGCCCAGTTCTTGAGGACGCCGCGGAATCGACTGATTTGGATCGTTTGCTACGGACGCCTGAACGACAGCGATATTTTCGTCACTTCGACCACCCCGTTGTAGACTCAAATTTTTGCACTAAACTTGTTATTGCTTGTCTACTAGGGCGAGAATAATGACCGAAAATTGGAGTTAACGCTCTTAAAGTTGAGTTTACTGAAAAAATGAAAGTAACAGTTAGACGATCAGTGAAATAGTGCGTTCACAAATTAAATTCAAAGTTGTCATGTACCTATTGCAAAACCCTATAGAACAATGTATACAGTGGCGCACGTAATCGATGTAGCATTACAAAAGCTTGGTAGTTTAATTAAATATTACCTCAGTAGTTCGTTACTTTGTTTATATAGTGAAATTCTTATTATTGAACAAAGAATATATACAACTCTTAGTTTTATTATAAAAAATAAAATAAGATGAAGTTTGAAAAAAATGTTTTGCCCTGAGCAGGAATCGATCATATGACCTTAGCAGTTTCTCTACATGTTGGCTTGTGCGGCTACATTGACGATACATACGTGATGGTAAAAATCGTCTACCACACTACGAGTTAGCCATCAAATCAAAGGTGAAATGAAAAAAACAATGTTTGGCAAACCATCGGGGTTGACAATTTTAAGGTCGAATAAAAGTAAAATGGCCAAAACTTTTATGGCCGCTTCTTTACATTATAGAAAGAAAAAATGCATGCATGGAAAAATTTCGGGGGTGGCTTTGCCCCCTGCAATTTTTAATGTCGAAAAAGGTAGTGTCATTTAAACTTATTTGTCATGGCATGCATTTTGATATATGAAAGGATGTTCTGTATATAAACAGCTGCAACAAAACAAATTTAAAAAGTAAAGAAAATTAGACAACTTCACAAAATTCTACCGTTAAAACCACAGTCCATCAAGACGTCGCACAAACAAGTCAATCATACTTATATGCAGAAGCCGCTTCAAACCATCCAACATCAACTTGAAATATCCTCAACTCTGTCCCTTGTTCAAATGATATCGCTGAACTGACTATGATGGCTAGCTTAATGAAACAAATGGGTACTTTATTAAACTTACTCACAAGCTTAATTGCAAACGTCTCAAAATGAACATTTACTAGAGCTCAAATCCTTTCTTACCTTAAACGATATTGGTGATGCACTAATATCTCAAACGCACTACACAAATAAAAGTTTCGCTAAAATTGATGGATTTGACATACACACAACAAATCACCCAGCTGGCACCGCAAAAGGAGGAACGACAATCATAATCAGAAAGGATATAGAACATTGCGTTTTAAATAGCTACTGTGAAAAATATCTACAGTCGACAGTAATCCAAATTTAGGACAGACATGGTGGAATTAATGTTGCTTCCGTTTATTGTCCACCTTCGTGTCCAATAACTGAAGATAACTACAACCAGTTTTTTAGAAGTCTTGGTAACAAATTCATATCTGCTGGTGACTTTAATGTCAATCACCTACAATGGGGTTCAAGATTGAGCACAGCAAGAGGAAGAGAACTATTCAAATCAATAAATTCAGAACATTTCGACTAGGGAACCAACGTACTGGCCAACAGATTTAACGCAGACTCCTGATTTGATCGACTTCTGCATAGTTAAAAATTTAAACAAAAATGTTTAAGCATATCTTCGTGCCTAGAGCTATCTTCTGACCACCCTCCTATCCTACTAATGATGCAAGCTTCTATAACAGAAAATGAACAACGATGAAACAACAATAGCAACATTTGCTGATGATACAGTCATATTATCACCCAATAAAAGTGCTTCGCTAGCGTCTGAAAACCTACAAAATCGCCTAAATAGAATCTATCATTGGTTAGAAACAAGGCGTATGAAAGCCAACGCAAGTAAATCCGCCCACGTTACCTATACTTTAAGAAGAGGAGACTGTCCAAATGATTTCCTAGGAATAAATGTAATACCAAAATCAGACACAGCCAACTACCTTGGCATCCATATTGGAAAAAACACATATTTACCAAACGAAAGCAGTTGGGACTTAAAGTAACCTCACTAAACTGGCTAATGGGAAAGAATTCAAAACTGTCAATAGATAACAAATAATTAATATTTATATGTCTATTATCAGACCAATATGGGCATCGGCGCGGCAATATGGGGCTCGGCGTCAAAAACAAACACTAATATATTGAGCAATCCCACGGCAGCCGGTTCTACGTACCGGATTGACCCGAAGCAGTACATCTTCGGCCAAGGGCTGCCACCTCAGTACTACGTGTTTTATGTTCGTCCATTTTTTCGTCCTGGGAGAGGCACATCCCGGAGTGTCTGCTCCGTATTCTTCTGGTCCGTGCCGGGACCGAACAAAATCCCGGACCATGGTTCTGTTCTGTCTGTCGGAACCGCATTCATCACCGCTCAACATCAGTAAGGTGTAACCGATGTATGGAGTGGGTACATCTCAGGGGTTGTTCCGGACTTAACACCATCAGGGAGTATAGCGAAACGGACTACGTTGCAGCATGCTGTGCCTCCGTATCCCGCAGTGCGTCACAGGAGTCGCTGTCGTCATTGTCGTCGTCGACGTCTTCATCGGCATCGGTTTATGGGACGCCACCGCAATCTCCCCCTCAGCAATATCAACAAGCACAGCATCTAACACCACATATTGCTGTACCAACCCCTGAGAATGTATCCTTTTTGCAATTTAATTGCAATGGCCTCCGTGGTAAGATCTTTGAAATTGTAGACTTTATGAATCGGAAGAAGATCAAGGTCGCTGCGATCCAGGAGACAAAGCTGAGCGACACATGCAGCTTGCACAGTTGTCAAGGATACAATGTGCTACGTAAGGATCGCACCAGAAGTGGAGGTGGGGGTCTTGCTTTCCTAATGCACCATTCTGTGCAATACAGACCTATCTCGCCTGAGCTTGACTCTAGAGACCCATACATGGAATGTATGGGGGTAGCAGTCAAGTCTGGGACTGCCGAGATAGAGCTGTATAACGTATATATACCGCCGATTGCTAGCTGTGCGCCGCGTTATTTGCCGGACATTAGTACTCTACTACAAGGCAATAACCGCGTGGTCGTAGGAGACTTCAATGCCCACCACGAACTATGGCATTCTCTCCTACCTAATGACCAGCGGGGCATAGCTTTGGCTGAGCAAATAGATGGCTCTACGTTCTGCACAGTGAATGAGGACGCCCCCACACGGATTATGGGTGACTGCAGCAGCTCGCCAGACATCACTATAGTGTCGCCTGGTCTGATAAATGACGTTACCTGGCAGCCCGTCATATCACTGGGTTCAGACCACCTCCCCATAATCATCTCCATTGACAGACCACCCGACTTCATAACATCTGAACGCCGTACTTTCCTTAACCAGAGGAAAGCGGACTGGAACGGGTTCAGAGAATTTACCAACCGCAGCTTCAGTGAGCTACCCATTTCCTCAGATATTCGGGTAGCTGAGAAAACATTCCGAGGCATCATCAACGCAGCAGCCGCTCGCTTTATTCCTGCTGGTCGAATACCCGAAATACGACCAAATTTCCCAGCAGAGGCAGCGGGACTCGCAGACGAGCGTGATGTTATTCGTCGATCTAATCCTGGCGATCCTAGAATCAGGGAATTGAATCTAGAGATTGGTAGGAGGGTCAACGAATATAAACGGAATAAATGGCTGGAACACTTGAAGCAATGCAACTTAAGTTCCGGAATCAGTAAATTGTGGGCAACGGTTAAGTCACTCTCGAACCCCGGCAAGAGAGATGACCGGACGGCAATCACATTTGGTGCTACCACTGTGACAGACCCGAAGAGGTGCGCGTGTTATTTTAACCGGCAATTTATAGAGCACCCCGAGAGTGATAAGGCGAAAAGGAGTATCATGCGTCGTATTCACGATCTCCGAGCCGAGGAGGAACCACCACAATTTACAGTTGGCGAAGTTGCAGATGTCATCCGTAGCGCAAAGGCATCAAAAGCGCTAGGCCCCGACGGAATTTCCATGTTGATGCTGAAGCAATTGGACATACCGGGAGTAGAGTTCCTGACGAAAGTCCTCAACTTGTCCCTGACCACTCTAGTAGTACCCGAAGTCTGGAAAATGGGCAGAGTGGTCCCGCTACTGAAACCAGGCAAGGACTCGAGCAAGGGAGAATCGTACAGGCCGATTTCCCTTCTCTCGCCAGTAGCGAAGACACTTGAGGCTTTACTCCTCCCGAGCCTGATTGGACATTTTCCAATTGCTGATCATCAGCACGGATTCCGTAAGCAGCATAGTACGACTACTGCTTTGCACGCCATCACCACACACATAAGCCGCGGCCTTAACCAGAACAAGCCCGGTGATAGGACAGTCCTCGTGGCGCTTGACTTATCGAAGGCTTTCGATACAGTCAGTCACGCAGCGTTATTTGAGGACATCGCCAACACGTCCCTCCCGAATAGTTTGAAACGTTGGATCGCGAATTACATGTGTGGGCGCCAGTCGTATGTTGAATTCCGGAATAAGAAGTCCAAACCCCGTAGAGTGAAACAGGGAGTTCCCCAAGGAGGGGTGATATCTCCGGCACTGTTCAACCTCTACCTTTCCGGAATTCCAGCACCACCTGACGGCGTTGAAATCGTATCTTACGCTGATGATTGTACGATTCTGGCGTCGGGCCCCTCAATCGATGACATATGCGGAAGGTTAAATGTCTACCTCGCTGATCTTGCCAATTTTTTCACTGCGAGGAAGCTGAAAATTTCCGCCACCAAATCAACGGCCACACTCTTCACTGCATGGACAGCGCAGGTGAAGGAGCAATTGAACGTGATAGTCGATGACACCATAATTCCGACCACCAATTACCCCAAAGTTCTTGGTGTCACGTTCGATAGCCTCTTCAGATCTAGCGCGCATGCCACAGCTATCTGCAACAAGATGAGAAGTAGGAACAAGGTCCTCAAGTTGCTCGCCGGCAGCACTTGGGGAGCTGACAAAGAAACCTTGTTGACCTCTTATAAAGCGATAGGCCGGTCAGTGGCCAACTATGCAGCACCAGTGTGGTCACCGAATGTGAGCGAGTCGCAGTGGAAAAATCTACAGACCTGCCAAAACGCCGCCCTGCGAACTGCAACAGGGTGCCTCCTCATGTCTCATGTGGACCACCTACATGAGGAGGCGAAGATCATACCCGTGCGACGACACAATTTCCTGTTGTCGAAGCAGTATCTGCTTGGATGTTACCGCCGTAGCCACCCCAATCACCACCTCGTGGACAGGCTACCTCCCCCAGGCAGATAAGGAAGGATCTTCATGATCTAGAGCGCGAGGTCCAACGTTATAAAAGGGAACCTCTAGATCAAAGTGCATACCAGGCAGGTCTTAATGGCATTCACTCTGATGCAGTCGTCGAAGCCGTTAACAATTACAGAGTGAATGTCGTGCTAGGAGAGCATCCCCCATCAGTGGCTTCGGAAGAAATGGATCTGCCACGACAGACAAGAGTGGTTTTGGCACAATTGAGATCAGGCTGGTGTAGCAGGCTCAATTCGTATTGGGCGCGAATTGACGCAAATACGTCGAATTCCTGTCCCGCATGCAGCCAGGGACCACACGACACCCTACACCTGTTCAACTGCCCGGCCAAACCCACTCAACTCGTTCCCAGGTCTCTTTGGACTCATCCAGTCGAAGTAGCCACCTTCCTTGGCCTGGAAACCAACACAACAGAACACACAACACAGGACGAATCAAACAACACCTAAATGGACAACATATTCGCCAGTGCTGCTAC
This sequence comes from Polietes domitor, assembly GCA_947397865.1. Lineage (NCBI taxonomy): Eukaryota > Metazoa > Arthropoda > Insecta > Diptera > Muscidae > Polietes > Polietes domitor. The sequence continues at coordinate 152,191,530 of OX377620.1, read as the reverse complement.
AACAACAACAACTAATATATTGAGAGATTCCAGTCGAAAGTGCTACAAACAATAACTGGTACTCCATACTATGTCACAAACGACATTATACAACAAGACCTCATTTATTTTTTACAAAACACAAACTGTTAACTAGATCAAAAGTAATTTAATTTTGCGTCGGGTGCCTATTCCGGCAACTATAGGCCGATTCGATTGGGCTAACTTTGTTTTGAATTTAATCGCTTAACAAGAAATTAGCTCGCTTCTCTTTTAGTAAGAGCAATATGCAATAACCTACGAAAGTTTTTACGCTCTGTGATTTATATGTTATTTATTTATTTTGAATGAAATGTAATAGTAATCTGAACACCATTACTTTTGCAATTAGCGAATTTTTATTACTAACAGTAACACTTTTTTCTGTATGCGCTGTCTATTCATATGTATGTTTGTCTATTTTGAGTTTCTTTTTCTTTCTTACTTCGATTAGTTCGTTCGATCACAACGCTAATAAGTCAAACCTATTCCCGGAATATATTCATATTACAATCTTGGCCTATAGGGCCACGAAATTATATCGGATTTTAATTTACCTTAGCTCGTCTTACCGGACGCGGGGTCATTAACGCCACTGGCTTCATTATTTAATACAACTGACTGGGCCGCAAGTATAGTAAGGACCTATTCGGAAACGCAACGCTGCAGTGCGTATGATGTGCAACTGTTATTTGCTGACACAGCTGATGCCGATCAACTGATGTTGATGCTTGTTTGTTGCGTATTATTTTGATTGTGTTTACGAACGCGAAAACAATACAAAATTTAAAATGTCATAATCAATGAAACTTGTGAGTTGGATAGTCCAAACCTAATATTTGTATACTTTAAATGTCATTTAAAGTAAAAATCTTAATTATTACATTATATGTGTATGACAAAAAACGGATACAAAAAAAAACCGAAACCCAGAAGCAAATTCGTATGCAAGCAATATGTTCTAATTCACCCCTATCGCGAATGAAATTTCCCTGGAAGTGATTTTTGGTATTTTTTGTCAAGTTTTTCAGATTTCTTACTTCGATTTAATCACCTTGTTTCTATTCCAAAGCAAATACGTGAATATTACAGATTTATATTCATATTACCGACTTACGTCCTTTGGGGAATAGAAAATTCCACGTGAATAAATTCCCCTTTTGTTCACGGTAGGGGTGATTATTAGTTTGGAATGATTGGCATCAACCTCGACCCTAAAAAATTAAAAATAGTAAAATTATTTCAAATAAAAACATAAATAACCTCCATCACCCATTTTTAATGAGTGTTATCGTGCTGCTGGATTTTTAAAATTTGGGTTCCGGGTTTCGGTTTTTAAAATTTGAAAAAAAAACCGGTCAAACCGATTTTTTATATATAAGCTAAAATGTAACATTTTATATTGTTATACTTTTTTGAGATTATTGAACACAAAAACATCAAACCATAAGAATTTAAATACTATTTACTTATTTTCTAATTTCATTTTCATATTTTAAATTAAAACTAGGAGAACCTAGCACTTCGTGTGAATTTAAATCTAGAAAATAATATATTTTTAAATTAATAAATTAATTAAAGTCCTGTCTGGAATTGTCTTCAACAATAGAACATATTTTCCTAGATGAAAGGATGTGAATAATAAAATTTAAATTTCCATGTTCACTTTTGAGAAAAAGGGGACAATGGGCAGATTAATTATGAAATTTCCCAATGTAATGTACATGTCGAACATCATGTTTTGTTCAGGCGGGTGGTATCATTTTTTCCTCATTTTCATCCATTCCCTTCTTATCACACATTTACACTGTAAGAGGAATTTACACCACAATTGCAAGGTTCAAGCTCCAGCCAATCGCGCAACACCAAAAATTTTTATTGTAGCGAGTACTTGCAAACTGTAGTGTACTCCGATTCTTTAATAGCAAATGTGTTTACATTTGGGCATTGGCGTCGTGTGTGTCCACATTACTGTGGAGTCTTGTTACACTCTCCAATGCCCAGATTGTGATTGTGTTTATGTTGGGCATAAGTGCCCTTTGTTCTAAAATGATTCTTTGTGGTACACTGCTGACCCAGCACAAATGCTCGCTCGCTTCACCATAGAATCTTTAAGTTAGATATTAAGAAATCAGTCTTAAGTGAGTCTTGAATAAACGAGCAACGCTCAAAGAAACCAAATTACACTCGTTTCCTTTATAATATAATAAATATATTATATGGCGATCCTGCCAGGAGCAAAAAAAAAATATATATATATAATAACTCGACTCGGTGGTGATTCTAAATAAATTAGTTTAAACTTCCTTCAAAGTGAACATAAAATATTAACATGGGAGGAACATCTTCAAAGGTTTCGGATTCCCCCGCAAACATAATTAATGAAGTTGAAGTTGACAAAGACCCTAAGCAAAACTCGAAAATAGAGCTGATGTTATTAGTAATAACAGTTATAGCTGTCATTGGGGCAATTTTAAAAATTTTTAAACTTTATATCAAAAATATAAAGCGTAAATATCAAGCTCGTGCCGTCAATATACGTGAAATTTAAAAAGCCAAACTAATAATAAAATCTATAATAAACTTTTAAACAGTTAATTACACGAAAGCGTTACGCTCAATGAAAAAATTTATTAAACATTTAAAAAGGATCGTTAAATAAAAACTTAAATAAAACCATGATTAAAAAGAACAACTTTAATGCTCGGAAGATGGTGACGAGGCTTAGTCACAACGAGCTACTCACAAGGAACAACTCAACTCATAAGGAACAACGTCGCAGCTACAAAATGATCAACAGCGGAATGTAGATAAGTACAGATTAAAGTAAATGTAAAGTAAAAATGTTCATTACAAATAATAATAATAATTGATAAGATATATACGATTTTAAATGTTCTGAATTTATTTATATTAGATAACTGTATTGTTTTATATATAATAAATTCTATAATATATTAGGTATATGTATTTAGAATATTGTATACATATATACTGTTTATATGGGGGTGTCTGATAGATGGATCGTCTGTGGACGGATATTCATCGGAAATTAGAATCACATAAATTAGAATTTCTCAGATCTTATAAATGTCTTAATAAGAATGTGGAAATCAGGCGTGAAACCATAGACAAACATAAAAGCATTCTATTGGAACATTTTGAGGCGATTAGATGTATACTAAATGCCTATTTTGATAGACTAACACCGGACCATAAATGTACAGCTCAGTCAATTTTTTGGGATTGTAGAGACAAATTGTTGAAAATTATTGCCAAGTGGCACATTAACATAAAGATACCGCGGTCAGTAGACTGTTTAGAAAAAGTTGAAGAAATCGATAATAATAGTTCTGAAGAAGAGGAGGACAATATTTGCATTCGTTCAAAAGTGACAGACAAAATGCCTCAAACGAACATTGAATTTTTGAATACAGCCTCGAAGCTGAATCCAGACTTTGATGGTAAGAGTGAAAATCTTCAAAGTTTCCTTGATGCACTAAACTTGGTGAGCACATTTAAGGACACTCATGAAGGCCCAGCAGTAGAGTTGGTTAAGACCAAGTTGAAGGGAACAGCAAGGAATATTATATCGGACGAAACGACTCTTTCAGAAATAGTTGTTAAATTAAAGGCAAGTATAAAAGGAGAATCTGTAGATGTTGTAACTGCAAAAATAATGAATGTGAAGCAAGGCAACAAAACAGCTAATATATTTGTTAAGGAAATTGAGGACTTAGCGAAATCCCTGGAAAATGCCTATATTTCGGATGGGCTTCCATCCACATTCGCATCGAAATATGCTACTCAAGCAGCAGTTCGTGCAATTATCAAAAACGCATCAAATGAGAAGGTTAAGCTAATTATAGAGGCAGGTCAGTTTAATACTATGAACGATTTGGTGGCAAAATTCGTAAATAGTTGTACAGAAGCCAATGGACATCAAAATGTGATGTATTTTAAATCACGGGGACAAAATCGTGGACGTGGCCGCGGATATGGAAGAGGACGTGGGAATTATAATTATTCCCAGAATAATGAAAACCGTGACGGTTATAATGAACGCGGCGATCGTGGTCGTGGCGGATACCGTGGACGCGGAAATAATAGAGTACGTATGGTGAAGGAGACTCACCAGGAAAACGAGGACGAGCCTCTAACCTCGAACGTCTAATCAACAATAATTTCATTTACAACTTAAATCTAAATTTCTATAGTTACCTACCAATAAGAACTTCTTTAAATGATTACAGGACTACATTTTTAATTGATACAGGAGCAGATATTTCTATAATTAAGCAAGGAAAAATTGTTAACGGACATATAAATTCAGAACGGGCAACTAACCTTAATGGTATAGGACAAGGCATAATAACTACAATTGGTAATATCGAAGCCGATTTAAAGATTGAAAATATCTTAATAGGTCATGAATTTCAAGTAGTTCTCGACGACTTCCCAATACAGTGTGATGGAATAATTGGCATAGATTTCATTCGAAAATACAATTGTCTCCTTGACTACCAAGAGGATCAAGATTATCTAATATTAAGGCCTTACGATTTTCATGAAAATATTGCAATTCCTCTAAGGAATTCGCCACAGAAAAATGTTATGTGTCTACCCGCAAGATCGGAGGTCATTAGACCAATGATTATTCGAAGCGCCGAAAAGTACCTTTTGATTCCGAATCAACAATTAAAAAATGGTATTTTTGTTGCTAATACTATTGTATGTACGTGTAGACCCTATGTCCGCATAATAAATACCACGGAAGAAGACGTTATAATTCGAAATGATTCAGTGCAAATTGAGAGTTTGAATAACTACGAAATTGTTGAACAAGACAAGACATGTATGAACAATAGAGAAAAACTGGGAAAACTTAGGAAAAATTTTCCACATTTCATTAAGGACAAATTGGAAAGTTTATGTTCTGAATTTGTAGATATTTTTGCTCTTGAAAAGGATAAAATTACAACGAATAACTTTTATAAACAGACATTAAGAATAAAGGATGATCAACCAGTTTATATAAAAAATTATAGAATCCCACACAGTCACAAAATTGAGATAAATAAACAGATAGACAAACTGATTGCAGATGACATTGTTGAACTTTCTGCATCAGAATACAATAGCGCAGTTCTGTTAGTGCCAAAAAAAGCATTACCAGGAACTACAGAAAAAAGATGGAGATTAGTTGTGGATTATAGGGGGATTAATAAGAAATTAGTTGCTGACAAATTTCCACTTCCCCGAATAGATGATATATTAGACCAATTAGGTAGGGCAAAATATTTCTCTTGTTTAGATCTTATGTCAGGATTTCACCAAATTGAACTGGAAGAGGAATCGAGGGACATAACGTCTTTCTCGAGCGACAAAGGTTCATTTCGATTTAAAAGATTGCCATATGGCATAAAGATAGCACCAAACTCATTTCAAAGAATGATGTCATTAGCTTTTTCTGGTTTAACGCCTGCTCAGGCATTCCTTTACATGGATGACTTAGTAGTCATAGGCTGTTCAGAGAATCATATGCTCCAAAATTTACGGGATGTGTTTACACTATGTAGGAAACATAATCTCAAACTACATCCAGATAAATGTTCCTTCTTTAGTCACGAAGTTACATTTTTAGGTCACAAATGCACTGACAAGGGCATTTTACCGGATGACAGTAAATATTCTATAATAGAGAATTATCCAACTCCAAAGAACGGAGACGAAGCGAAACGCTTCGTTGCATTTTGCAACTATTATAGAAGATTTATCCCAAATTTTGCTGAATCAGCCCGGCATATAACACGTTTAAGTAGGAAAAATGTGGCTTTTGAATGGAATGATGAATGTGACAGATCTTTCAAATACCTGAAAAAGCAATTGCTCAGCCCAAGGATTTTGCAGTATCCAGATTTTGATAGAGAATTTTGCATAACGACAGACGCAAGTAAATTTACTTGTGGAGCAGTTTTGAGTCAGGAATATGAAAACATTCAATTGCCCGTGGCCTATGCTTCAAGATCGTTTACCAAAGGAGAAAGTAATAAATCGACAATAGAACAAGAACTTGCTGCCATTCATTGGGCAATAAATTATTTCCGGCCCTACATATACGGGAAAAAATTTTTGGTAAGAAGTGACCACAGACCTCTTACGTACTTGTTTTCCATGAAGAATCCATCATCAAAATTGACAAGAATGAGATTAGACTTAGAAGAATATGATTTTACCGTCGAGTACATTAGAGGCTCGGAGAATTACGCCGCAGATGCACTATCACGAATAGAATTTGAAGATATCAAAAGAATATCTTCTGAAAGAATTTTAAATGTTAGAACCAGACAGCAAACGAGGAAGGATCTTCAGGTTACCGTGCCGAAAATAACTGAAGAAAAATTAATTAATAATCCCAAGGTGTATGAAGCAATTAGTTGTTCGGAATGCAAGAAATATGCGAAAATATCTTCAGAAAATAATACATTAAAGATAAGATTAGGAAGAAAAGTAATAGGTACCATAAATAAGAAGAACCTTACTATCAATGAGAAAATTGAATTAGATCAATTATTGTCAGAGCTTGAAAAATAGCTGATAGACAAGGCATAAAATCATATCAATTGTCACTTAGTGATACAATTTTTGAAAATGTAATGATAAATGAATTTAAAAATAAAGGAAATGCGTTCTTGAAGAAAACTAAAATTGCTTTAACACCAAGAATAACTTTCGTAAATGATGAATTACAGAAAAGACAAATATTGCGAAAATACCACGATGACCCTATTAGCGGCGGCCATTCAGGGATAACAAGACTAATAAACAAGATTAGGAAATACTTTTACTGGAAGAACATGACTAGGGACGTTAGGAGATATGTCAAATCATGTGACCAATGTAAAAGGAATAAGACATTGACCAATACTAAAGAGGAAATGATATTGACACCAACTCCCGCCAAAGCATTCGATATAGTTCTAGTGGATACTATAGGTCCACTACCAAAATCGAATAATGGCAACGAGTATGCAGTCACTATTATATGTGATCTAACCAAATATTTGGTAGCGATACCAATACCAAATAAAAGTGCAAAGGTTGTAGCCAAGGCTATAATGGAAAACTTTGTACTCACATTCGGTCCAATGAATAGAATCCTTACAGATATGGGAACCGAATATGTTAACCAAGTGTTAAAAGAGTTGTGCGAGCTTCTAGACATAGAAAAATTAACGTCAACGGCATATCACCACGAAAGACTTGGTACTGTAGAACGATCACACAGAACCCTTAACGAATACCTTAGGTCGTATGTGTCGGACGATAAGTCTGATTGGGACACGTGGTTGAAGTTCTTTTTGTACTGTTATAATACAACTCCATCAACGATTCATGGATATTGTCCATTTGAGCTTGTATTTGGGAAAATTCCCCGTAATATGGAATTTTTGAGTACACATAATACGGATCCTTTATACAATGCTGAGGCATATGGTAAGGAAGTTAAGTTTAGACTTCAGGAAGCACAAAAGAGGACAGGACGCTTTCTGGAAAACTCTAAACTTAAGCAGAAACACAATTATGACAAACAGATAAGTAGTGTTCACCTAAAAGTAGGTGATTTAGTTTTATTAAAAAAAAGAAATAGGACATAAGCTAGACTCTAAGTATGTGGGCCCGCATCGTATTATAGCACTAGACGATAAGAATAATTGTAAAATAAGTAATAATAAGGATGAAACTTTATTAGTCCACAGAAATAGGTTAAAGTTGTATTCTACTTAATCATAAGCATATACCTATTGTGTACTAATATTAAAAGTTAAGATTCTATTTTTTGGAAAATTTCTTAGAATAATCATTAATATACAATGATTATTCTTTTTCTGCGAAAGGCAGATAGTACGTAAGAAATACACTATTATTTTAATAATTTAAAGATTTAATTGAGTAGATATTAAGTAATGTTTAAACGAATGGTCTTATGTGGAAGTTACACTAAACCCACATAAGATCATTCTTTTTGAAAAGGGAGGTGTAGCGAGTACTTGCATACTGTAGTGTACTCCGATTCTTTAATAGCAAATGTGTTTACATTTGGGCATTGGCGTCGTGTGTGTCCACATTACTGTGGAGTCTTGTTACACTCTCCAATGCCCAGATTGTGATTGTGTTTATGTTGGGCATAAGTGCCCTTTGTTCTAAAATGATTCTTTGTGGTACACTGCTGACCCAGCACAAATGCTCGCTCGCTTCACCATAGAATCTTTAAGTTAGATATTAAGAAATCAGTCTTAAGTGAGTCTTGAATAAACGAGCAACGCTCAAAGAAACCAAATTACATTCGTTTCCTTTATAATATAATAAATATATTATAATATATTGCTAAAATTAAAACAGCCGCCGGTGCAGTGTTCTCAGGTTTTTCTCTTCTCTTTCTCTAAATTCTCAAAAAATCCATTTATTACAAATATAAATCCCCCAAATTTAAATTCTGCACAAAAATAAAATTTTAATAATGTGCATTCTGATATGAGCAAACATCCATATTTTCGGTATTGTGTACAAAATCCACCAGATTTCCCATACAAATTGACAGTTGCAAAATCCACAGATTCTTTCGGATACTTTAAATCCGGTCCGACATATTATATATATCTCTGGGACGTGGCGCTCCCAATTAGAATAATACTGATGTAAAGCATCCTTGAATCGGAACACCAAAGATTACCCATCGGATTTTGTTGCAAAACCATAAAAAGTCATCTAAATCTAGGGAGAAATCACTCTCTCGAAAAAACACCACAATATAATTATCAAACCACCTTGGGTATACCCATGTTGAACTCTGGCGAATCTCCTACTTCGCATGATAATCGCACGGTGTTTTAAGAACGAACTTAGAATTGCTTATTGCACTTCTCCTGGATGTTGACTGGAATTCAGTCTGTCATTATACAGATCTTGATAGATTTTGTTAATAGATTTTATGGAATTCTTAATTAGGGTTGTAAGGAAAGTTCGCATATTCGCTTCATTTTGAACATTCGCAAAAATGGAATATCAATATCTCATTTGCATTCGAAGAAAATATTTTATTTATTCTTTATATTAATTTTCTAATATTTTTATGTATGGCTTTGAATAAAATTCTTTGCCAGTTATTAAAAAGGTCATAACTGGTGACGACTTTTTCCTGTTCTCAAAATTGAAGAGACCCATGAAAGAACGGCGTTTTGTGACGACTGAGGACATAACAACCGAATCGAGTACAAACAAAACACATCTAACAAACAAACTCAACTAAGAACATATGTTTGAGAAAGTGTGCCAACATAAAAACGCTAATCGAATGCACGTAGCCCGAGAAATTTCAAAATTCAACTTATCTTGAACAGATATCTTATAATAGTATTAATCTTTAATTAGATTAAACTTATTAAATTAAAAATTAGTGAAAAGTTAAAAAAATTATGTATAAATATTAATATGAGATGCAAAGGGGATAAGGTGATTGAATTAAAAACAGTAATGCATATAGCAATTTGAACAATGAATCAGAAGATACATTTCAAGTTAAAAATCTTTAAAATGAAAATAAAAACTAAACAAGTAAGGAAAGGCTAAAGTCGGGCGGGGCCGATTCTATGATACACTCCACTTTCTATCCGAATACAATTCAATTCGGTGAAGGTTTTTTGTATCCTGTAAATGTATGTGTTTGATAAAAAATGTAAAATCGGAAAGGACATTTGTATGAGGATATATTGAAACCTGGAACGAAATAGGTAAAATATAAAATGTATAGTTTGGCCAAAATCGGTTAAACTTTTGGGACCAACATTTGCATATTTAAATCTGAACCGATCTTACCCACTTTCACCATAGTTTTGTTTAGTTAGATTATAAGATATTGTGCCAAATTTAAAGAAAATCGAGCACAATATGTGGCTTTTAAAGCGGCAAAATTCAAATCGGGAGCGACATTTGTATGGGGACTATATCTAAATCTGAACCGATCTTACCCAATTTCTGCATAGGTGTTTCTAGTTAGATTATAAGATGTTGTGCCAAATTTAAAGAAAACCGAGTACAATATGTGGCATTTAAAGCGGAAAATGTCAAATCGGGAGCGACATTAAATAGGGGAGCTCTATCTAAATCTGAACCGATCTTACCCAATTTAAGCATAGGTGTTTCTAGTAAGATTATAAGTTGTTTTGCCAAATTTAAAGAAAATCGAGTACAATATGTGTCATTTAAAGCGGAAAATGTCACATCGGGGGCGACATTTGTTTGGGGGCTATATCTAAATCTGAACTGATCTTACCCAATTTCTGCATAGGTGTTTCTAGTTGGATTATAAGATACTGTGCTTAATTTAAAGAAAATCGGGTACAATATGTAGTTTCTAGAGCGGAAAATGTCAAATCGGGAGCGACATTTGTATGGGGGCTATATCTAAATCTGAACCGATTTGACCTATTTTCACCATAGATGTTTCTAGTTGAAATATAAGATGTTTTGCCAATTTTAAAGAAAATCTGTTGTAATATGTGGTATCTAGAGTGAAAAGAGTCAAATCGGGAGTGAAATTCGTATGGGGGCTATATCTAAATCTGAACCGATTTTCTTCAAATTAAATAGCGTTCGTCCTTATCCCGAAAAACTTCGTTGTGCAAAGTTTCGTGTGGTTCTGGCTACAATTGCGACCTGTATCGTGATTACAAGAATAGATGGACGGACAGACGGACATTGCTAAATCGACTCAGAAAGTGATTCTAAGTCGATCGGTATAATTAACAATGGGTCTATCTCGTTTCCTTTTGGGTGTTACAAACAAATGCACAAAGACATAATACTCTCGTGGAGTGTATAAAAATGAAACATAAAGTAAAAGAAATTTAATACTAATTCATGCGAAGTTTATTTTTAAATTGGACATCATTCTGGAAATTTTTCAGATAGTGAATTCCAAAGACGCATTGAATAAAAGAATAATTGCCTATCCGTTACCAAGTATTGACAATATGCAGCGAGAGTGTGTTAACCTTGCCCCATGGTTGTCACACTCTCACTCTCCGGCAGGGTTTCCGTCTAAACATAATTGTGTAACGGTTTTACTGGATGTTACGGAGGATATACGCAGAGACTTTGACAAGAGAAATGTTAATATCCTCGTACTCCTCGACCACTCAAAAGCATTTGATACGGTAAATCATTACATTTTATGCATAAGGTTGCAGTACTTATTCAACTTTTCAAGTACAGCAATAAAACTTATCAATACTTCACAAACCATAACAAAATGTTGTTTAGCTCGAGGGTTACACTAAAAAATCTAAGGATGAAATCGATTCTTTATTCCGTCGTCGCATGAAATGAAATGTAGTTAGTGTGAACACTTCTCACTGATTCTGTTCTCCATTGGAACTTCTAAAGCGTTTATCAGATCTGAGAGTACCTCGCGGAGCGATGATAGTTTCATAACCACCTCATAGTATCTACCTACTTCTTTCTGATATCCGTCCTTGGCGAAAAATCGCGGATAAGCACTTAATTTTACAATTGGAGAATACCACTGTTTTGCCACACAGGTGGCAGAGAATCGGTTAGCATATCAAGACTTTGTTAATCCTGTAATGCTTAGAAAACATGCGAAACATTTGAGAGAAATTTTTAATAACACTATTGTTGGGGTTATTCTATATATTCCTTATGTGGAATCCGCGTGAGCCAAAGTAAAGTAAAACCACGTTGTTTAAATCAAAAGTTTATTACATAAGTATATGACTATAGCTAAATGTGGTGTTAATTCTAAAAAGGTAGAAACGGGAATAATCAAAAACGTATTGAAATTTAAATGTTGCAATTTGACAATGTTTTAGTACATTTGAGTTGTAGAGTTGTATTTTAATATCAACAATCGCCCTCTCAAATCAAATGCACAAAAATATACAAAAACAAAATTAGATGTGAACTTTTAATAGACTACAACCATGCAAGTGTTTTTTCTTAGGTAAAGATTTCGTTAAAATATCTGCCGCATTCTCCTCGGAGGTTACATATATGACATCGATATCCTTCTCTTCATACTTGTCGCGTATGTAGTGGTAACGTATATCAATATGTTTACTCTTCTTCTGTACGGTCGGGTTTCTAACCATAAATTGTGCTCCTTGATTGTCACATAAAATTGGAGTCGGATGAACAACATAGTCTTCAAAACCCATTTCTTTCAGAATACAACGATGAAACACTACATCTTTCGTACCTTGGCATAAAGCTATGTATTCTGCTTCCATTGTACTCAATGCCACCACAGGTTGTTTGCGCGATTCCCAGGCAATGGGACCGCCCGCTAGAAACATAACATGTCCAGAATACGATTTGCGATCATTTGAGTCACAGCCCCAGTCTGCGTCTGTAAAGCACTCAAAATTTTTAAATTTAGTTGAAAAAATAATTTTACCCTCTGGACAGTTCTTAAGATATCTTAAAACATGTTTTGCTGCCTGCAGATGTTCTTTATGTGGGTGTGAATTGTATTGCGATAACTTTGCCACAACATGAATTAAGTCTGGTCTCGTGATAACGGCCAAATACATCGAAGCGCCTATCAAACTCTGATAAGTCTTGGTATCCAAATCTTCACAATGTTTCTCACACTTCGACAAAACAGCACCACTAGGCCACGGTGTAACTGCTGGTTTACATTGCTTCATACCCCACCGTTCTAAAATTTCATGGGCATACTTATTTTGATGAATTGTGATGTCACCTGTTAGTCCACTACGTTCTATTTTCATACCCAAATAGAATGACACGGGACCACGATCAACAGCTTCGACGTATTTGTTGAGATACTTGACGACGTTTTTTATTTCCAGCTCACTTGAAGATGCCAGTAGTATATCGTCGACATATAGCGCTATGAAACTTACACAGCCATTCTTCCTGAGAACATATACACATGTATCAGATTTACACCTCAGAAATCCCATTTGTACTAAAATGTCGTTTATACGTTTGTTCCATTCACGCCCAGCTTGTTTTAAACCATACAAAGCCTTGTTTAATTTACAAACGGTATTCGGGCTCTTTTTCTCCTCAAACATCGGCGGTTGACTCATATGCACCTCGTCCTCTATGGTACCATTCAGATAAGCCGCTACAATATCTATGTGGTTTACGAACAAGTTATGTTTGGCTGCTAATGCTAATAACAATCGTATAATCGACGTTTTGTTTTTGTGAGCAACCATGATCTACCAAACGTGCCTTATATTTTTCGATTGAACCATCAGGTCTGCGTTTTACTGCAAAAACCCACTTGCATCCTATTACATTTTTATTAGCAGGTCTATCTACCAACTGCCAGGTTTCGTTCTTTAATAAGTTATTATATTCTATGTCCATTGCCTCTTTCCACATTTCAGAATTTTCAGAGTTCAATGCCTCAGCAACCGTATTCGGATTTTCTATAATAGAATTTAACATTTCTACACCATTTTCCGTACAATACACTTTTCGTGGTCTGCCTACTAAACCGTTTCTTATAATTTTAGGTCTTCCGCGTTTTCTTTTATTGTCTACTATTATAGTATCTTCTCTCTCGGTTTCGATATCTGTAGATGGCGGGTCAACTTCTCCCTCTAGACTTTCATCTGTCTCATCCAAATTTTCTGGATTTTCATTACATGTCATCATCAGATCCTCGTCGATATCGTTATCGCCATTAGACACAGGTTGGGGCCTCAAAATGTCGGTACAAAATGAACTTGTTTCTCCATTTTCTACATCAATTATTTTTTCAAATGATTCTTCAAAAAATGTTACATCTCGTCCAGTCACAATCTGGCGGGTGTTTTGATTGTATAATCGGTAGCCTTTGGTATGACTTTGGTATCCAACAAACTTTAATTTCGTACCTTTAGGTAAAAACTTCCCACCTTTGGGTTTAGGGCCTTTATTAAGAACAACGGCATCACAGCCGAAAATCTTCAAATAATGTACAGATGGTTTACGTCCAAACCATTTTTCGAAGGGAGTGACGTTGTCAAGAATCTTAGTAGGAGCTCTGTTTCTCAAAAATGTCGCTGTGTTTATGGCTTCGCCCCATAAACTTTGTGGTAAACCAGAATATTCAAGCAAACACCTAGCCATTTCACAAAGAGTCCTATTTGCCCTCTCAGATACTCCGTTTTGCTGTGGCGAATAGCTGACAGTGGTCTGATGTACAATGACTTTCGTAGAAAAATGTTCTTTAAATTTTGAATTAACAAATTCCGTTCCATTATCGCTCCTAACAATTTTTATTTGGCAATTTTTTTTCGCAGCAAAATTGCAGAATGCTTCAAATGCATCTGATTTCTTTTTAAGAAAATATGTGGAAATATAGCGATATAATCATCAATAAATGTGATGAAATACAACGATCCTCCTAATGAGGTAGTGCCCATTGGTCCGCATAAATCTGTATGCACCAATTCTTAAATATCACGCGTTTGTACACTAGAATAAGTTCTATATGGAGTAGCTGATATTTTGCATACTGCACACGTCTCGCAATCAATACTTTTGATCATTTTCAAAGGTAAACCTTTAACCATATTTCTTGTTGATAATTTATTTAAATCATTCATATTTATATGGCCAAATCGTTGGTGCCATTTACGCGTATCAATTTCATTACTAGCCGAGTTTACGCTTTCAAAAATTTTGACTACTTCCAAATTTGCAATAAACATATCACCACTTAGATCCGCTGTTAAGATATTTTCGGTTTCTTTGCTTCTTATTCTTGCCTGACTATTTTCGAATAATACTGAGTGACCAGCCTTTATAACTTTCGTGATAGATATAAAATTTGAGTGCAATTGTGGTACATACCATACATCGTGTAATGTGAGAGTCGACATGTTAGTCTTCAGCTTAATATCACCAATACCTTCAGCGTAAATTATCTCACCAAAAGCCAATACAATACTCTGCCTTGTTTCTCTCAGCGTTCCGAAATAGTCTTTCACTCTGCACATATGTGACGTTGCGCCGCTGTCAAGTATCCCCGACTCTCTTAAATTGATATCACCTTCAAATAAAGAACAAGCATAATCACTGTCTCTTTTATCATTAACTCTGCATTGAGAGCGTATGTGGCCTCTTTTACCACAGCGAAAACATTTAATGTTGTTGTTGATGAATACTTTACCACTCTCGTTGCCTTTCACCTCATTACAATGATTACACTACTCAACAAAATGAAAAAAATTTCATGTACTCCGGATGCGATAATTTTTTCTGTGTAGATAACCTTGACATGAGCTCGAAAAACGCAATAAAAATTTTTTTTTCGTTTGGTTTTTTTTTATTTTGTTTTTTTTTTTTAAATTTTAAAATTTTTTTTTGTTAATTTGTTTCGTCCGGCATAACTCGGGAACCACTAGCCCGATTTAATTGAATTAAATTAAAAAAAAAAATTAAAAATTAAAATTACAATTCCCTTAATCTGTTCATATATTGTTTTCCTATACAAGCAACAGTTTCCAAGTTAAAAATGAATATATAAAGGAAAAAACTTATTTTTTGCCTAAAGATTTAAATTTTTTTTTTTAAAAATCCATAAAAAATCCAAAATGAAAAAAAATGTCAAATCTTATTACTTTTACGTAAAGTCACATAACCTATGAGCAAAATGAGACAAAGATCATGAAAATCGATGCACGCGTTTCGCTTTTATTCGCAATTGAGTAAAGGTATGAATTTCAAAAAGGTTTTTTTAAGGTTTTTTCTTTTTTTTTGATTCTCAGAATTAACAAAACGGAATAAACAAAGGGTTATTTAATTTTTATGATTGTGTAAGCAAAGTAATAAACGCTAATAAATGTGCGTGAACAATTAAAAGGAAAAAGGAAAGGGGACTTTTTTAATTATTTGGGTTTTCCGTTGGCTACCTGTATTATTTTTTTACAGAAATGCAACCCACATTTAAGGGTGGTCATTATTCGGAAAATTTAAGACTCACACATGGTGAAACAGGTATGTAGCCACCGTAAAAAATATACACCCATTTATAAGTACCTGTCAGTAAAATACTAAACAATACACAGTATAAATAGGTCTTCATTGATCGATTTTACTCATTCAACAAGTGTCGACGAACGCGATAGTTAAAATGAGCAAACGTTCGCGAGGATTTGAATGCAATACCAATCCAAGTAATTTTTGTTACATGTGCGCCATGCTCGTCACTCACATCGCCCAGGTTGTCCGGAAAGAAGTCCAAGTGCGAGTGTAGAAAATGTATCTTAAGCGACATATTTGCTCTAATTTTTTTATAATTTTGGAGTAGTTGTTCGACGATCTCTCTGTAATTTGAGCTTTTGTTGTTTCCAAGAAATCCGGAAACAATTTGCCGAAATGAGTTCCAAGCTGCAGCTTCATTTGGTGATAAAATGTGCTCAAACTGTTGGTCTTGCAACAACTTTTTAATTTGCGGACCGTCGAAAACGCCTTCCTTAATCTTTGCCGATAAAAGGTGAGGAAAAATGGTTTTTAAACAGGCGAACGCTTCGCCATCTTTGTTGATAGCTTTCACGAAGTTTTTTATGAGTCCGAGCTTTATGTGAAGAGGTGGGAGAAAAACATTTTCCTTTTTTATGAGTGGTGTATATTTCACGTTGTCGCTGCCGGGGATGAAGTTAACTCTTTCTGTCCAACTCCTCCTGGTGTAATGATGTTGACGATCGCGGCTGTCCCAAAGGCAGAGAAAACAACAGTACTTTGTGAATCCACCTTGTAATCCACAAAGGATACCGATAACCTTAAGGTCGGCACAAACTTTCCAATCGTGCCTCTCATAGTTAAGGCACTTTAGTAGATTGTCCATGACTTCGTATGTTTCCTTGGTGTCAACGGCATGAGCAATTGGAATCGAAGGTTTCTCGTTGCCGTTGTGCAGTAAAATTGCTTTAAGGCTCTGCTTGTTGCTGTCGATGAAAAGACGCCACTCTCCTGGATCGTAAGAGTACCCGAGTTCACCAAATAATCCGGGAATGTCCTTACAAAAACAGATGTTGTCTTTTTTTGTGTAGTACCTTGCGTATGGTTCATGACGCTTCCTGTAGATTGTTGTCACCACACCAGGAGCCAAGAAACCGAACTGTTGCATGCGCGATGCATGCAACTCTGCATCTTCCTTGGAGAGTTTCAATTCTCTAACCCAATCGTTCAGTTCTGCTTGGGAACATAAGCGTTGACCTCCATGCAATGTATATGTTGACTCGCATTCTGATGTGGTTTCTACTGTCTCCGGATCTGATGTTGGATGTATCGCCTCATTATTAGATGCCCATCTTGAAACGGACGGTTGCGGGTCCACTGGTTCTTCGGAAAATGGCACTGGAAAATTCACTGTTGAAACAGCAGCGTAAGTCCATCGTATATTTTTTCCCACGCCTGTTTTTTTTGCTAAGACAGAAGTAGCAATCTGTTACATGGCAAAGCGGAGCTCTCCAAAGCATTGGCATGATGATTCTCGGCTGTCGTCTGAAAGAATTTCAATAATAAGTTATATATGTTCTTGAATTTCGTAATCTACACTTACCTTGAGTCAGCTAGCTGTACGTAGCACCTTGGACATAGAGCACTTGGTGTCCACCGCTCATCTATGTTTGAGACCTTTAAATTGAAGCTCTCTTCAAATGAATCTCTCAATTTAGGTGAAAA
Source organism: Polietes domitor (assembly GCA_947397865.1). NCBI lineage: Eukaryota > Metazoa > Arthropoda > Insecta > Diptera > Muscidae > Polietes > Polietes domitor. Next base: position 152,173,782 of record OX377620.1, on the reverse strand, counting down.
ACAACGCTTGTTTTTTTTTCAGAAACGTATTCTCCGCACATGTAACAAAAATTACTTGGATTGGTATTGCATTCAAATCCTCGCGAACGTTTGCTCATTTTAACTATCGCGTTCGTCGACACTTGTTGAATGAGTTAAATCGATCAATGAAGACCTATTTATACTGTGTATTGTTTAGTATTTTACTGACAGGTACTTATAAATGGGTGTATATTTTTTTACGGTGGCTACATACCTGTTTCACCATGTGTGAGTCTTAAATTTTCCGAATAATGACCACCCTTAAATGTGGGTTGCATTTCTGTAAAAAAATCATACAGGTAGCCAACGGAAAACCCAAATAATTAAAAAAGTCCCCTTTCCTTTTAATTGTTCACGCACATTTATTAGCGTTTATTACTTTGCTTACGCAATCATAAAAATTAAATAACCCTTTGTTTATTCCGTTTTGTTAATTCTGAGAATCAAAAAAAAGAAAAAACCTTACCATAGACAAAGTTGTGCATATGTCGAGCAAATTTTTGAAATTCATACCTTTACTCAATTGCGAATAAAAGCGAAACGCGTGCATCGATTTTCATGATCTTTGTCTCATTTTGCTCATAGGTTATGTGACTTTACGTAAAAGTAATAAGATTTGACATTTTTTTTCATTTTGGATTTTTTATGGATTTTTAAAAAAAAATTTTTAAATCTAGGCAAAAAATAAGTTTTTTCCTTTATATATTCATTTTTAACTTGGAAACTGTTGCTTGTATAGGAAAACAATATATGAACAGATTAAGGGAATTGTAATTTTAAATTTTTTAAAATTTAATTCAATTAAATCGGGCTAGTGGTTCCCGAGTTATGCCGGACGAAACAAATTAACCAAAAAAAATTTTAAAATTTAAAAAAAAAATAAAAAAAAACCAAACGAAAAAAAAATTTGTTATTGCGTTTTTCGAGCTCATGTCAAGGTTATCTACACAGAAAAAATTATCGCATCCCGAGTACATTTTGACTGTTGACTAGTGTTATTTTTTCGTGGTTTGTTTCTGTCATAGCTATTGTATGTTTTCTTGTTCGTTTTATGGTCATTCCTTGAATTCGCCGCAAATATAGTCTCTCCACCATATGCATTACCTTTATCTCCTTGTCGCATTTCTTCTTCCAGAATTTTTGAAATTAAACTTTCATATGTTGGCAAGTTATCTCTACATTCGATTGCAACTACAAAACTCTCCATCTCATCTGGTAGACAACACAATAACAAAACACTTAGTAGATCTTTATTTAGACATATTCCAATTTCCTTCAGCTCATCAACGGTAGAACAGAAGTCATTTATTTGTACAGCAAACTTCTCGTTGCTCTTAAATTTGAAACGCACCAGTTTTTTAAACAACTCTACTTTTCTGGATGCTGTATCTGCCTTGTAAATGGAGCTTAATGCATTCCATGCACCCTTTGCTGAAAGACAATTTTTTATATGGATCAGCTCACCAGGCTTAACACTCAATGTAATTGTAGCAAGAGCCTTCCTGTCATTGCTTAACCAAACTGCCTTTTCTGCTTCACTTTCTGGACATTTATCTACAATAGTGTTCCAAAGATCCAGTGTTATTAGCAAGCTCTTAATTTGGATGCACCACGTGCCGTAGTTATCGCCGCTCAACTTTTCTATGCTTGCAACTGAACTAGCCATTTTCTTTTTGTTTTTTTAGCCACGGACAAAACAATACAAAACCGAAGTAATTCCGATTAAATTTAAACTCGAATTAATGACAACTTGTACTTTGGTACTCTGGGCCCATAACCTTTGTTGGGGTTATTCTATATATTCCTTATGTGGAATCCGCGTGAGCCAAAGTAAAGTAAAACCACGTTGTTTAAATCAAAAGTTTATTACATAAGTAAATGACTATAGCTAAATGTGGTGTTAATTCTAAAAAGGTAGAAAAGGGAATAATCAAAAACGCATTGAAATCTAAGTTTTGCAATTTGACAATTACATTAGAATGTTTTAGTACATTTGAGTTGTAGAGTTGTATTTCAATATCAACAACTATGAAACAAAATGGAACTTTTTCGAAAATAACAAGGTTCTGACAACGGATTCTGTTGGAGGGGGTAAAGAAGAATATATCGGCGTTTTGAAAGTTTACGTATGTGGGTCGTTTTAGAAGGGGTGAATATTCCTTCTCAACTTTGCACATTCTTATGATGAATCGGCATAGGAAATCTTTTGGCTTCTACTTTACTGTTCCAAAATCTGATCTGAAAATTCAATATTCAACGGTTCTACTTGAACCTATTTTTTTTTAATTCCTCAGTTTTTATGTAAAAGATAATATCGACTGCTTCTTAAAATTGTTTGACGTAGAATATTTTTCAATTCACACAACCCCACTAAAATTCAGTTTTATGGGACAGTTTAGCGTCAATTCGTGCAAAATTATCCTAAAATTATTTTTCAGTTTTAACTTATTTCTGGTATATAAGTTGAGTTTTGGTGTATTCGGAGACTCATAGTAGAATTTTTTCATTTTAAATGTTAATGTACGAAATCCCCAAAAACACAAAGAAAAACCTAAGAAATTGTTCAAGGGAATAACATATATATCGGGATTCTCAGAAAGATTCAAAAACTCAGACTTATACGATAAAGAAATATATGAATTAGCTCAAAAATCTTACAACAAGGTCCAAAATATATTTAGTAGAACAAAATCAAAAATAAAAAAGTAGACAAAGTGGACGTAGTATATAAAATTAAGTGTAATGGTGACAAGTACATCTTATGCAATAAAGTATATGTTGGCACTACTAAGACAAAATTAAAAACTAGACTTCTCATAAATCTGACCTAAAAGCACTTGACAAACAACTAGAGCAAAAAACGGCATTTGCAGCTCACTGTGTACAAAGTGGTCACACACCCAACTTTGACGACGTAGATATAGATATATACTTTAGAAATGCTCTACATTACGGACGTTTCAACTGAAAAGAGATTAAATTACAAGACAGATATAGACAAATGCGCACACATATACAGAAATATCATACACAAGAATCCCTGCAGGAAATGGCGCAAACGTCATAGCAAGTCTTAAGGAGACAAGGACTGACCCGCTTCAATCTCTTTGCATTAACATGCGTCAGTGACTTCGCTGGTCCTTATTGGCCAACAAAATCTATAGTAAATATCAAAAATAAATCTAAATGTCTGCAGTTCATAAAAATGGTATGTATACGTATTCAGAGATATATTCACACTAACTTTCCGATAATATTTAAACTCCATGTACAAATTAAAAAAAAAATAGTTTAATTTATAGACACAAATTTTTTTACAAAAAATCATATAAATCATAGAAAATTATTTGCACGTTTCTTTCTTAAGCTGTGATAATTATACCCTCACTACAGAGTAGGAGCGTATATATCATTTGGGATAGAAAAATTGTAACGCATTGAAGGAGAGATTTAAAACCAGAGACTTGGGACAGTCTCTTTCACGTCCGTTTGACTCGCTGGTGTACACGATAACTCTGGAAGGGACTTCAAGAATTTATTCAAACTCTGTACATTGTATTATTTTCCCAGAAATAGTTTAAATTCGGAGATGGGGCAATTGATATACACCTTATGGTATCCCCACACGTATAGTCCATATTCCAAAACAAACGACCCGTACATACGTAAAATTAAACCTAATATAACTTCTATACTTTCCACACAAAATGACAAGCTTTGATCAAAATAAAACTGATATAACTTCCAAACGTATGGTCGAAATTAGTTACAGTTCGAGATTTATAAATGTTTTTATAATCACTTTAAACCTAGAATATATGTATGCGTCCTTTGCAGTCCCTATCCAAGATAAAATTAAAACCATTACATATAACTGCTATACCGGTGCGTGACTTGAAATCTGAACTTATAAATAGAACAAACATTTTTATATATTTTTAGTTTTTCCGGGGATAGTGACTATAATGTTCACACATAACATACAAATTTCGAAAAATTAATTTATGTACTCGGAGTACACGCCGAATTTCTAATAGCCTTTTCATATTATATATATATATATATATATATAATGGTACGAATTTCGAAAAATCCATTAATTTTGTGTTTCTATGCATGTACAAACCCAATTTCACACCTAAAAGTTTAAATTTAGCAAAAATATTTTCTTGGTTGTATTCGCGTTCCAAATTTCAATGGTACAATTTTTAATCCATTTAATTCCTTAGAAGTACAAAAGATCTCCGATTGTTATAAAATTTAGCATGAGGATAAAGGAAATATGCTCATTTTTCTATATACGTACCTCCTTTTTAGAGGATAATGAGAAGAATAATTGCGTTTTGAAACTAAAAATCTGACATTTTCCACTATATGTCTGCTAAATCAGGTATAATTTTGTTTTTTTGTGCATATTTCCGGCAAATGAACTCAGATTATTATAAAATTTAGCATGTGGATATCGAAAATGACTAAATTGCGTTTTGGAACCAACTTTTTGCACTATATGTATCCTATCTTCCAAGGGTTCAATTTCGTGCAGGCAAAAATTACCCTACAAAAACCTTCAACCTTTCTAATATGTATACATATCGTTAAAGCCTTCTGAAGGAAAAAATTTGTGTTGATCCAAAGTAACACATTTGTTCAAAAATGATATTTTATTCATTACAATCAAACTATATTTGACACAAACATATTTTTTGCGTCATAATAAAGCTAAGAAACCACAATTTCTAATAAAAAATATCTGAGTGCAAAATCGCTTGAAATGTGTGAGAAACAGTTCGACAAAGTCAAAAAAGAAATTACGTCTTCTCAAATTTCAAAATCTGAAAAACGTGAAAATATGTAATACAAAAAATTAAATTTTTTTCTTCGTATTATGAACAAATACTAAAAAATATGTTACAAAACATAAAAACAAAATAATACAAATTTTAATTTTCTTTAAAATCGAAAAATGCGAAAAGTAGTCAACTTTGGACCGATTTCTGAAATATATCCGATTTGCCGATGTTAATATCTCAAAATAACCCTTGGATCTTAAATTAGACAATTTCGTTTTTTTACAGAACTCAAAAATGTCTACTAGAACAAAAGTTTTTGAATTTTGGACGATGGATTTTGATTCTGAACCACTGTGCGGTGTACAATTTGTATCCCATTTAATCCCTTAAAAGTACAAATGTTGAAAAGTTTCTTCTTATAAGTGATCTGCGCTGTAAAACGAACATACACGTCGAATTTCATTATTGTAGCGTCATCCGTGTTATGGGTACCTTTTTTATCCCCTTTTCCCTTTAAAAGTACAAATTTCGAAAAATTCCTTCATTTTACAATTGTAAGCATTTTGAGGGATGTTCATAATTTCAGCTCCATCAAATTTACTGGTACTATTTTTATCCCTTTTTACCCGATTTCAGCACCAAAAATTACGAATTTTGAACAAATATTTTCTTGGAAGCTATGAGAGGAATTTGCTTACCAAATGTCCAGATTCTATGCCTAACCGTTTTTTTTATTTTGATAGAAGTACGAATTACGAAAAAATCCCTTCATATCTGATCTCTACGCTGTAAGAGTAATGTACACACCAAATTTGATAGTTCTAGCTTCAGCCGTATTGTTGATACCATTTTTGTCCCTTTTTGCCCCATTTAACCCACCAAAAGTTCGAATTTTGCAAATGCCACTTTTTGGGATGTCTTCATGCAGTAAGAGGTATGTCCATACCATACCAATTTTAAGATTCTAGCCCCAGCCGTTTTGTCATTGGCGTGGTACCATTTTTACCCCATTTTACCCGTCACCGTCTTATCACGCCTCTACACTGTAAGAGAAATGTACACACCAAATTTTATGATTCTAGCTCTAAATAATATCTTCTTCTATATAATAAAAATGAAATGATGTTCGTTGATAATCGCATCACTTGAGAACGGCTGAACAGATTTGGCTGATCTTTGTTGCAAACCGGTCGTGGTAGTCCGAACTGGGCTTTAAGATGAAAAAACTTTTGGGTAGTTGACCGCAAAATATGAATATTTTTAAAAAAACTGAATGTGCCTTCTTCTATAGATTTTTTTCAAGCAATGGATATGCGAAATACTTTTTTGTTATGTACGTTATGATTCTGCGAACGTTTTATGAACACGAGAATTCAGATAATTAGAAAGAAAAGTCAAAAAAATCGGACAAAATTTAAAAATATAACTATTTTATGCACCTTTGTCAGAACTGACGAACGAACGACATATTTTGTTGATTCATTTTTATTTGGTTCATAATTCCAGTTCGTAATTAGTCATCTAATAAACAGGGGAATCCACTTACAGGTATTTCGATGAATAGGAAATTAAAGAAAATCCTTCGTGCTATGTTTCAAAGATCTGAGGTGACCAACGTTTTGATCAGTCCTGAGGAGTGGCGCACTGTTGGTTCAATGATTCTATTGGAAGGTGATTTTACATTTACATTACGGGTGATTCCACGGCAATATCCAGTTGACAAGCAGAATCATGTGTCGTGGAACAGCCAATCTGGAGTATTTTCAAAACAATTGCTGGACATTTGCACTAGAAAAATTTTGTAGATATTGCGAATGTTGATATTTAGATTTTTCAGTTCGTGTTCCCGTACGTTGCTCCAAGTCGTTGAGCGAACATGCTACATTGGCTGCGAAAAACATTGAATTGTAGGATTCAGTTTCTAAAGAAAATTATGTTGAAAATTGCAGACTATCGACTCAGAATCTTCAGTTAATACTAGATTATTATTTGCAATTGAAGAAACACTTCTTAAAGGAAAGCACAAAGATGAAGACATTTCGAGAAAACGCTCCGCTGTTAAATTAACGTTTGACACCCATGAAAGTTTTGAACGATGGAATTGTTATCCTCTGGACGATCACGTTGGAACCATAAGACAATTTTATGGTGTAGATTTTGGTTACGATTCTCTCACAGAATTTAATTTTACCGCCTTCATATGAAATGGAACTAAGTTGTTAAAAAAGCAATCAAATTGCCGCTGAATACGCACATTAAGGAACTTCTAACGTACAAACTGACGAAGAACTGTGCCGGTGATCGGAATGAATATACGATGTTTCACATAAAGTCTTTTGAGTAATTAGGTATGCAATTTTTATGCAAAAGAGAGGATGATTATAATTGAATAACGACTACACAAATGATTCTCATCTCAATATTAAAAAATCGATATAACCAATATTATGTTTACATATGTTGAATAGATTAAAAATGCAAAGATAAAAAATATAACTTGCATAAAAATCTGCTGTCTATTAATTATTTTTTGCTGATTTTTACCAAACACTAACAGTGATTCCACGGCCTACTCCTCCCAATAAACTAAATTAATGCTCGAATACGTCCTTTTTGTGAACATCATGACATTTAATCTGCACAATTATATTCAAAACACTTGAAAGTGACAATGGCAAAATTCCCTTTGAAATATCGACCGTCTGCACGATTTCTAGCCAGCAAACGTTAATCGATACAATAATCACGGAGAACAAAATGTTTCTCATTCCAAGTTGTTTGAATTGACGCATTTTCGTATAACCTAAGGCGAATTCCCTGCCAATGCATATGTACTAATTACATCATCAGTGATACAAGGACAATTGGCACTAAAAAACTGCAGGGACAGTTCTTGACAAAAACTTGTGAAAGTGTTTTTTAAATGTAATTATATTAATTGTTTAACATTTGTTTGTATATTGATTGTAATTCTTATGTATATTTGTTTAGCGTGACGCCCCTGAAGATGGTCGATGAAGTCGTTCGAAATATCGGCAACAAATTTGAAAAATAAAATAATAAACAGGCAAGATCTTGTTTTCATTTTGCGACCTTAAGCCGGAAAATAATACAGAACGGCAAATATTTTAGTAGAACTCTTTGACCCGTTAAACGGCTGTTTACCCTTTTGCAAAAAAGGGGCCAAAAAGATACCTATATTGAATAGTGTTAAAATGTACCACGCAAAAGTTCCTCGTAGAGTTTTAAGTAATATTGCTGAGCACATTCAATACTTTAAATGCAAGGGTCACATGGTTTCCTAAGACGTTTAATCATAAGAATGTACAAAGGGGGGAAAAATAACCCTCTCTAAACTGACCAATGATACACGTATATTCTTTTTCTACCCCTTCTATCAGAATCCGTTTTTAGAACCTTACACAAAATGCACAGTGTAATAATAATTCTAATATTTGAAGAATCCGCCTATATACTTCAAGTAGGCAAATCTGTTTGATATGTAAAATATCAAATATAACCATAAGGACTGTCGTATATTTATAAATTCATCTAAGAAAAGTTTAAAACTGTACTTCTTTATTACGATAACTCCAAGATTCCTATTCCAGTTGCGACATGACATGAATCTACATGAAGAAAACTTATGATTCGATGCGGTAAAAGAAGGTGAAGAGCACAAATAGTGAGCCTGTTGTGACTTAAAAGTTGTTGCATTTCTCACCTGTATGCAAGCTGGATACGTTATATATAATAGTTGCGACTTAAATATATATATATATTGACACATAATTTAAGTCACGTCCACGAAAGCCTGCTGAAACTCTCTACTTATTATAACTATACACACATTAAGCTTGCAGGCAAACAAAATTAAGGTGTCGCACTCTTATACAGTAAGAACAATTTACATGATCATTTGTAGAAGGGTAGCGCTTGTATGGAGTTTGGCCTTAATTGCATTCCTTACAGATAGTCAGCAAGATAACATCGATAAGCAAGCGGGTGAATAATATTGTGTTAATTGTGGCTCTATGCCTAATGCCGTGGTGATATTTATGTAATTAGTATATTAAAACGGTTCGCCTTCCAGACAAGGAAGATTAAAATAATTTTGTGAACGCAGCAGAAACAGCAACTATAATTCCAGTACGGGAAGAAATACGTTTCATAGCAAATATAAAGTGTTGTTTTTTATTTGATAGCACTTCAGCGAATTGAAGCAAATATCACGCGAAGCTACGAGTGTTAGTGTTCCTAATTGAGTACTTATATGATCTACTTCCTCGATGAACGTTAGGGTGTCCCACGTTTTATATATTAATTTTTTAATATTAAAAAATACAATTCAAAACTAACATATTAAAATTCTTTCGGAATTTTAAAATCGTATTACACGAACAAAAATTTTAAAGTTAAAATTTTTAAATTTTTCTAAAACTAAAGTACACTGATAAAATTACTGCTAAAATATTAGGAAAATTTAAAAGATACAATTAAAACCTAACAGATTAAGAGGTAAATTCTTATTAAATTCTTTCGCAATTTTAAAATTTTGTTACATAAATCAAAATTTTAAAATTTTTTTACAACTAAACTACACTGATAAAAATGACTGCTAAAATATTAGGAAGATTTAAAAGTACAATAAAACATTATTATATTCTTTCGGAATTTTAAAATCGTATTACACAAACAAAAATGTTAAAGCTAAAATTTTAAATCTTTTCTACACTGCTAAAATTACTGCTAAAATATTAGGAAAATTAAAAAAAGTACAATTAAAACCTAACAGATTACAATTCTTTCACAATTTTAATATTTTATTACATAAACAAAAATTTTAAAGCTAAAATTTTACTGCAGCAAAACTACGGAAACAATTTACTGCTAGAATATCGCGGATCTTAGAGTTCCCTTTTTGGTTTCCTTTTTACTGCACAGCAGCAAAGTTAAAGCTAAAATAACAAAATTCGCTGGTATACCTGCACCATTAACAACTAACAGATGAAACATAAACAAAGTTGAATTTTAAACAATTTGAAAGATTAAAAAAACTCCTGGTCTATTGGAAGATTTGATTCCACAACGGAAACATTAAAAAAATCAGGAATATTATTGGGTTTATTTTTTTTAAATACTAGCTGACCCGACAAAAATTTTCCTCACCATATTTCAATTAGTTTGTTTGTGATCGTCGTGTGAATTTTTGAAAAGCTATTTCAAATGTTTAAGCAAACCTGGAATGAGAAACATTTGGTTTTCCGTGATTATTGTATCGATTAACGTAAATCGTGTAAATCGAAAATCACCTTCCAAGAGAATCATTGAACCAACAGTGCGCCACTCCTTAGGACTGATCAAAACGTTGGTCACCTCAGATCTTTGAAACACAGCACGAAGGATTTTCTTTACTTTCCTATTCATCGCAACCTGAGTGCATTTCGGCAGTCTTCAAAGAACGCAGCTGAAATTCTTCATTAAGCAAGCATCGCTTTAATTTTGCGAGCGAATTTTGGCCAAAATTGGGACTATCAAAAAGAATTTTCCGGTTTCACCGAGAGCGCCCAAGAAGAAAATCACAATAGTTCAATCGTTCATAAGCCACGTGTTCTGTGATCATCTTATTCTCGCAATGCATCGTATTCACATTGTTTTGCATTGCATTCCAACTATTGATTAAATGTTTAGTGCATCGGATAATGTGCCGTGTGGTCATTCCAAGTTGGGCTATTATTAATTGCATGTCTTCATTCAATGCCTCATTGTGAATTTTTAGAAAATTCTTTGAATTTGATTCACGTATCTGTGAAAATACATGAAATATGAGTAACTGGATTTCCCTGTTTATTAGATGACTGATTACGAACTGAAATTATGAACCAAATAAAAATGAATCAACAAAATATGTCGTTCCTATCGTCAGTTCTGACAAAGGTGCATAAAATATAACGATTTTTTGAATTTTGTCCGATTTTTTGACTTTTCTTTATAATTATCTGAATTCTCGTGTTCATAAAACGTTCGCAGAATCATAACGAACATAACATAAAAGTATTTCGCATATCCATTGCTTGAATTCAGACTTATAGCCTTGAGTTCATTCAAAAATTCTATAGAAAAAGGCACATTCAGTTTTTTAAAAATATTCCTATTTTGCGGTCAACTACCCAAATGTTTTTTCATCTTAAACCCCAGTTCGGACTACCACGAACAGTTTGTAACAAAAATCAGCCAAATCTGTTCAGCCGTTCTCAAGTGACGCGATTACTAACGAACATCATTTCATTTTTATTATATAGATTAAACTCGGTTTAAGATAATACACAGTGAGAGAGTTTAATAGTACGGAAATTAAAGCAAATTTGTTATAACTTTCTAAACTGATTAAAATTTTACACTAGGAAAACAATCGATCTAAAATTTTAAAATTATTCTAAATTAATTGGAAATTTTGCGTTTGTGGAAATTTATAAAAAAGGAAAATATTTCTACTCGAAAAGAAATCAAACCAAAATTATAAAAAAATCCTAACTGAAAAAAATTTTATAGAAATTTTATGAAATCAATTCAAAACAGTAATATTATTCTAAACTAACATAAAGTTTTACACCCGGGCAATTGGTTATCAAGATTGATAGAATTTTCTACACTTGCGAAAATAGCACATCTGAATTACTTCAACTTTTTCCGAATTGACAGAATTTTTTTACACTCCTAAAGTAAAAGACATTTTAAATTCGAATAAGAATTATTGCATTTTTGATAGTAATTTTGTATTTTTCTAAGCTGATTGAATTTTTGCACTCGAAGAAAAATTATTAAATTTTTTTAAAGTTTTAGTTTTTTCGTTTGTATTTTTTTTTGGTCTGTAATCAATATTTGATTTGAACTGGGATATTGTCCTGGCTCAAGACCATTTTGCATCTATATTTAATAGAATGCAAATTTATTTACAAATGGCATGGTGACATTTATTACTTGGCTGCAGACTACCACGATCATGATTTCGACCATGTCAAAAGTCTTTTCAAGTGGCTTCGCAGCGACTTTTCAACATCAAACCCGGCCTCTATAAGGAGATAATTCACACAAACGAACGAGAATCACAACTCACTTGCCGAATTTGCGTTTAAAAAATCGCACCAAGTAATAAAGTACACATGCCATCTTACAAGCATCTCATTGAGTTGCATATGTAAGTATGTGTATATGCAGGTATAGTTACCCAGCAATACTTCTGCCGTGCCAACGCTCATTTGTTTTAGTTTTTTTCGTTTGTGTTTTGTTTTTTTTTAAAGTGATAAAAGATTTCACGCTCGAAATCAAATCCAAAATATAAAATTGTTTCCCAAACTAATCAAAAATTACAAAAAAAGGAAAGAAACTATTGAAACGTTTCTTGACTCATAGACAATTTTACACTCAGAGAAAATAATCTACAATATTTCAAACTTTCTACTATAGTAGAATGTTATTACTCCAACACTCATTTTGGAAAATTTAAATTGGAATTGTATTCCACAATGTGCTAGGAAATTGCCACAATTGGAAATTATTTAATAGATAATGTACAATTTTGAATAGTAAGATGTTCTTGATTATTAGAAAATTCTTGCAATAAAACGGCGGTTTCCTATCGAATAGAGTGAGTAGAAGTACTACACTGTGGGATCTATAGATAATATCAACAATACACGAAAAGCGATATTACATATATATAAAAAGGAAGTTCGTTGAAAACTGACCAATTAGCATTGGTGTGACGAACTTGGATTTTTTTACAACCAAATTGCTTCAAATTCTTCCTGAATCGACATACGGACCATTGTTTCAACGGAAGCCTCAGTTCACTCTAAGATTTTTTTAGTTTTTTTTGGTTTCGCAATATAAGTCCGATATTATCAATATACAAATCTTGGAAGCGAAAATAGCAGGAAGTTGGGAAATTCGGAGTTCGGCATTCATATACACTATAGTTTTAATATCTGACTAATTCTGATTGTTTTCATATCGCCATCCGGGTATTTAAAAAAATGAGTTCTCAAAAGTTCATTTTGTTCTCGGAACAAGTGATCACCTTTTGTGCTAGATTCTCGGATATTCCTATCCAGGATAACACAATTTCCGGCCTTGAGGTTGAACTGGACGATTTAGAGCGTAGACAGCTGGTCCAGATTTACGAGAATGAAATGACTTCTGACGACACGGCCTATACGAAAGAAGTGCGAGAGTCTACACACTCGAAACTCAGTACGTCAAGCAAGACGTAAAAGGAATGCAAAGCATCGCAAGGAGATTCCATCCTGGGATCAACTAAATGATTCATTACCTATAGACTTGATCTTCAGAGTCAATTTCGGATATCCACAAGGCCCCTGTCAATCATTCTTCCACTTCAAACCAGTCATCCACTTCACAAAATTCTCAGAGCTATCACGTTAAGTCTGATACTACGTATCGACCGAGTAGAATTTGCAACCAAAACCATACCCTACGGCTATGTTCGAATTTCCAGTCCATGTCACCACAAGAAAAGAAAACGTTCGTCAAAGAACACAAAGTTTGTGAGAATTGTTTGTTGAATGGGCATATTGCAAAACTGGCAAACGATGCCAAAAATGCGACCAATCACATCATCACTGAGACTGGTTTTGCCAATTCTACGAATCGGCGAGACGAGCCTGGTTACGCCAGCGCTAATAATCGTCGAGACGCAAGATAATGAACAACCAACGATCTCAAATACGCCATATCAATCCACGGGAGACAACACTTTAGTAAATCTGGAACATCTGGGGATTTGTTTCAGACTGTTAGCACCTTCACAGCATGGGCTACAACTCCATCTGCTTCTTTAAACGACGAGGTAAAAGAATTCAGGGATATCGAAGAAATGCCTGAGGGGACAACAATGTCGAAGGCAGATCTTCAATGTGAACAAATTTACAATGAAACCACTATTCGTCGAGATGACGGAAGATACGTTGTACGGCTTCCATTTAAGGAAATTTTTCCGCAGGATATTTTCCTAGGTTCATCTAGACGTGTGGCTTTGGGACAATTTTTTCGAATGGAGAAATCCCTGAAAAATTCTCCCAATTTGTGTGCCGAATATTCGAAAGTTATCGGTGCATACTTCACTCTGGATCATATGGAACCCACATCGTCCTCTGAAGTATCTGATCATGCAGTTGTAAAACCAGAAAGTACGTCGACAAAGGTACGGGTAGTTTTTAACGCATCTAAGAAAAGTATGAGCGTATTCTCATTGAACGATGTGTTATATACTGGTCAAACGCCCCAAAATTATTTAATGAACGTCATTCTTCGATGGCGGCTTTTCAAATATGTTTTTAACGGAGACATTCAAAAAAGTATCGACAAATTCTTGTCGACGAGCGTGATCATCAGTACCAGAGAATTTTATTTAGGGATTCTTTGACTAACGCTGTCCAAGATTTTGCATTGAAAACGGTAACCTTTGGAGTTAACTGTGCTCCATACCTCGCGATCCGTACGTTATTGCGACTTAGTGACGATGGCAAACAAAGTCATCCAACTGCATCGTCAATACTGCGCCAACAATTCTATGTTGATGAAATCCTGTCAGGCGGGCATACTGCAAAAGAGGCCAAAGACAACCTCACTGAACTCATAGATCTGTTGAGATCGGCGGGACTTCCGCTAAAGAAAATAAACGCAAATCACCCGTTCGTTCTCCAAGAATTGTCGAAGATTTCTTAAAAATCGAAGATGCAAGTAAAACAAAGACACTCGACATTCGGTGGAACGCCATGTCTGACACATTTTTTACAATATTTACAACATCAAAATTCCTTCGGAATCTATAACGAAAAGATCGATCTTATCTATAGTCGCGAAATTATTCGAAGAGACGTCGTGTCATTTACTAGTTTCAAAAAGCATGGTAGCTCCCTTGATGACAATAAGTTTGCCAAGACTGGAACTGTGTGGAGCAGTCTTATTAGATCGACTTAATTCGGTATGCAAATTTAAATTTCGATGTCCGTGAAATATTCCTATGGTCTGATTCCATGATCGCATGGCCGTATCAGTGGAAAATTTACATGGCAAATCGCATATCAAGAATACTCAATCATATTGCAAATGGTTCGTCGGAAGAAGAGCAAAAATGTTCTCTGATAATGGCACAAACTTCGTTGGTGCCAGTAGGTCATTCGCGGGTGAATACAACTCTTTCTACAATCCGTCGAAAAGGTACTAGTTGACAAGTACAGCATACATGGTTTCTCATGGCATTTCATTCCCCCAACGCACCACATATGGGTGGTTTATGGGAAGCGGCTGTGAAAAGCATGAAATCGCATCTGAGAAAGGTAGCTCGTAACCTCAAATTTACGTTTGAGGAATTCTCGCGGTCTAAATTCTAGACCTATTTCCGTTATAAGCGAAAACCCTGATGAACTAGTTCCATTGACTCCCGGCCACTTATTAAAAGGTTCTCCGCTCCATACCCGAAGAATATTCGGACAAATTTACGTTTGAGGAATTCTCGCGGTCTAAATTCTAGACCTATTTCCGTTATAAGCGAAAACCCTGATGAACTAGTTCCATTGACTCCCGGCCACTTATTAAAAGGTTCTCCGCTCCATACCCGAAGAATATTCGGACAATCTTTTCCTAATTAATCGTTGGCAAAGGCTAGAGGTTTTACAAGTCCATTTTGCTAAACGATGGAAAACCGAGCACATCTCTGAACTGCAAAAGAGATACAAGTGGAAGACTGCTCAACAAAATCTTAATGAAAACGATTACGTTATTATAAAAGACGACAACTTACCGCCAACCTATTGGCGGTTAGGTCGTGTAGTAAAGGATTTTAAGGGTACCGATTCTAGAGTACGAGTTGCAGAAATTCGCACTAAAAATGGGTTAGTGATTCGCCCCTTAGTTAAGTTGTGTATTCTACCTAATCCATGGGACAATTCAACCATTGATAAACCGTTCTCTTGCATGATCAAATCGACACAAATGTCGAGTATGCCAAGGCAGACATCATTTAAGGCTATGCGGAGTGTTCGACCAAATGTCCGTGCCGGAACGTCGAGTTATCGTTAGACAAAGGGGATACTGTTTTAATTGTCTCTGTTTGGCACACACACGCGAGTGGTGTCGTTCAAGGAACACATGTGACATATGTAACAGCAAGCACCATACGAAGCTACACATAGACGGACGCAACAATCACAACGTTGTCCGTGGTCATTCTGGAGATAGGCCCCTAGCAGTGAACATTCAACACCAAACGATCGTCGTTCACCAGCACGCAACTCGAAACCTACTCATCATCAAAATAAACGACGAATCCAGCAACGCCTGATCGCCGCAGTCGACCGCATCAGTTCAGCGAATCGTCAGCGACCTACTCTACCGCAAAAAACAGGCTTGGTCTTCAAGGGCACATATTTCCGTACGCCCTAAAAAGCACATATTTCTTCCCACCGCCTTAGCTCGAGTTCTTGCGGCTGGTGGTACAGATAATACACGACTGATGCTGAACTCATGAACAGCACAAACAATAATTTTAAAATCTTTGGTTGATCGTATGCAGCTGAGAACCACAAAAAAGGAAGCAAAGGAAGAATTATGTTCAGTCAACCTACAGTCTTATCATGACGTTGCAACCAAGATTCACGGAATGGCGAGACAACAGCTAAACACTCCGTTACCCGAAAAGGCTGTAGAGAGTGAATTTAAAGAGATCTACAACCATATACCTGCCCTCGCTGATCCGAACTTTTACAACCCATCTAGCGCCGAAATACTCCTAGCCAACGATCAGATGTCTAAAGTATTACGTGCAGGCTTAATTCAAACGTCCTCCAACATGCCCATCGCACAGAGCATCATTTTTGGATGGACTATATCTGGAACATGCCAATTTTAAGTTGCAGAACTGCAAGAGATGGCGGCATGTTGAACTACGTTCAACAATAACGAACACTTACGAGTTCGTTTAGTTATAAGTTCATGAATTTTACTTTCACTTTGTTTTAAATATTTCTTAGTAAAGGGTAATGGGGTATAGAACTTTAAGTTGGTATCACTTTTTTAACTGGCGGCCATTTTGTCAGCTGTCAAGTGATTAATATTTAGTTTGGTTTGCCATTTCATCATGAACAGGTTGACAAAAGAACAACGCTTGCAAATCGTGCAAATTTATTTCGAAAGTAATGGTTCAGTTCGCGAAGTTCACCGTAAGCTCCGTCCATTTTATGGTCGACATAATCGTCCATCAGAGCAATTAATTCGGTTAACCATGGATCGTGTGATTTGACACCATTGGATTATTTTCTTTGGGGATATGTGAAGTCGCTCGTCTACGCCAACAAACCAGAAACGTTAGGGGACTTGGAAGCCAACATTCGTGGCGTTATTGCCAACATACGGCCCCATATGCTCGAAAAAGTGGTTGAAAATTGGACCTGTAGAATTGGCTATATTCGAGCCAGCCGCGGCGGCCACATGCCCGAAATCATATTTAAACATTAATGGCATAAAATTATCCTTCCAATAAAGCCAAATTGATGGAAATTAAAACGATTTTCTTGTGTTTTATTTCAATTCGAAGTTCTATACCTCAATAAAAAACACCCAATACTTAAAATCAATGAATTTACCTACGAATTATAAGTATTATTTACCCTGAAATAATTGTTTCCCACTTACGATTGTAGCAAACTTCATGACAACCCTACGTCTAATTGAACTCTAAAACAGCTTTTACTCAATTGGACGAAGGTTTTCCATGAAGTTTCCAATTGAATTGAATTCTAATTTTGAGCTCAATTTTCTTTGATCTGCAACAAGTTGTTCACTTGGATTTTCACGACTGCAGTGGTAAGAAGCAAAACGGCCACAATAAATCTGAATTGAAACTGACATATTCTTTTCTGTTTTCTTTTATTTAATTTGGTTTTACAAACTGATATTACAATCTTGTGAGACCAAATCAATAAACACAATCCAATTGCAGAAGACCTCACAGGATTGTACAACTAGTGTTTGCATTTTCCCGTACTTTTTATTTCCCGGGAAACGGGAATTATTTTTTCAATTTCCCGGGACAGCACGGGAAATCGTTTACCATGAGTTAAGCTTATTTTTTCCAATGAAACATTTAAAATAAATATATATTTCACAACGAACCTGTTACAGTATTCATATAATAAAACGCTATGTGAGAAATTATTAAAGTTCAGATATTTCTTATTTCATTGGAAAATGTGGACTCGACGGAGAACGATCGTTCACATTAATAGTGAGTAGAGCAATGAAATATTTGTTCTTTTTCCTGTCGCTTCGAAAACTTTAAATTGTTTATTTTTGGCGTTCGGATACACTTCCAAAATCTATTTTTCCCGGATTTTAATTTTTTGCATATGGAAAATCCAGGAAAAATCCGAAAAAGTGGATTTTGAACGCAGCTTAAAAATATTTTGCCATCCAACTGCAATATTTGACATACCTGACTAAAAGCTATATCTAAATTTGTATACAACATTTTCAATTTTATTGTAGAAATGATGGAAAAAATATGCAAAGAAATATGTAAAATTTTCTACTGAATTCCCGCGGGATTCCCGTACGAATTTCCCGGGATACGGGAAATGACAAATGTGAGAATTCCCGGGATGTAAACCCTTCATTTCAAAATTTCAATTTTCGAATATCTTTCAGATAGTAACAACTTAATTTTATTTTTAAACTTTTTTTTTTTTTGTGGAAACTACATTATTATATATTGTGTTGCCTTTTTATTTTGTACTATCTATGAAACTTTATGACAATCCTGTACCGAGTTCCAACGAAAGTATAAGAAACATGAACGTGAAGGTATCAACATGTGTCACTTAAATGCACAGAGCTTAACCAACAAGATTGATTAATTTCGGTATTTTCTTGAAGATTGTGGAGTTGATATTATCTGCGTATCTGAGACATGGTTTAACACCTCTATTAGTGACAGCATAATTACTGTCGCTGAGTATAACATTGTTCGAAACGACCGATTTTCACATAATGGTGGAGTTGCAATTTTCATAAAGAATAACTATAATTACATGACAAGGCATCAGCAAGTCCAACAAGGATGAGAAAATTGAACACATTTTCCTAGAAGTATTTTTCAATATGCGAAAAATTCTCATTGGTTGTGCTTATAGACTACACCGTCGTATACCATATGATCTGTTTATACAATTTGTCTAAATTATTGCTGTAGAGTATGACGATGTGATTATTAGTGGTAATTTTAATTCAAATGATTTGAAAGAATTGCATCTTCTGGAGGCGTTTAACTCAGTTGGTTTACATAACGTTAATTCGACAATTCCTACACATTTCTCTTCATCAACCGACACATTATTGGATCTTTTCGTGGTCGCGCGACAAGTTTAAATTACAACTTTTCGATCAATTGTGGGCTCCATCAATACGTGTAGCAAAATTGATACTAAGAAAATAGGATCAGATCAGCGATTACTTCAAAAAAAGTAGAGCATAATAAAGGAATTTGGTATAGGCAAAAAAATATAATGTAATCCCAGTTGGTACAAATCCTAATGATATAAAGGAGTTTTTTGCAAAAATGTCTTTCAAAAATGAGAGTAAAATTACACCTTCTACTACCTTCTACCTTGCCTATTCGAGTTAATTCGCAAAATCATGGAAATTTCGAGTTTCGCGGCGTCAATTCATCTGAAGTACTAAAAAATCATGTGCAATCCAATGCTGTGGGATTCGATTCTATACACCCCAAATTTCTTAAAATTCCTTCACCGTATCTGTTTAATTACATTAAAAAGATCTTTAATACAATATTAACTACGAATTAATTTCCATGTGGAAACACGCTTAGATCGTACCAATACCCAAATCGAAATCTTGGAATGATTACAGACCCATTGCAATTTAACCATACCTCTCCAATGTCTTGGAGAAAATAATGCATTTATATACCTGAATGAAGATAGTTTATTATGTAGTAATCAATCAAGCTTTCGACCGAAGCATGGTTGGATAACAGCTCTTGTCCATGTTGCAGATTGTATTCGCTCTAATTTAGATAACAACGAAATAACATTTATCATTCTTCTGGATCACTCGAAGGCTTTTGATTGTGTAGATCATGACATTTTATGCCTAGCTGCACGAGAAATTCAATTTTACAAGTTCCGCAGTAACATTGCTGTCAACACATCTCCGCCAACGCTCTCAATCTATTGTTGTAAATAAAGCTGTTTCAAGAACGCTGCAGCTGGAAAGATGAGTCCCTCAAGGCTCGGTGTTATGACTTCTTATTTTTTCGTTATACATAAATGATCTTCTATCGCAACTCCAGCATTGCAAAATTCACATGTGTACTGATGATGTTCAAGTCTATCTAAGTTGTTCAAGAATGTCACAATTAGACTGTGTTTCGAAAATTAACAGCGACCTTGACAGAGTTTATAATTGGGCTTTAGATAATAATCTTCGTTTAAATCCAACCAAATCAAAATGCATTAGCATAGCGAGGAAACCTCAAAGTGTCTCCATCAACTACCCCATACGCCTAATTGCAACACATACGCCTAATTGCAAAAACATATTTGATGCCATCACTTTTGTATGGTTGCGAATTATTTACCAGCTGCAACGCTAAAAGTATGAGACTTACAGTAGCACACAATGCGATTCTGAGATATGTGTTTGGAGTCAAGCGATATCGGAGCTGCTCACACCTTTCGAAATGTCTGTATGGATTAGAACTTCCTGACTTGTTAAAAATTAAAAACTTTAATTTTCCTCCGGGCATACGAAGGAACCCGGATATCTTTTTGACAAACTACGTTTTGGTAGATCCAATAGAGGAATATTACTAATACCAATTAGACATTCGTATCTATTATCTGAACGCCACTTTATTATAAATGCTATTCGTCTCTGGAACTCGCTTCTCATTTGTATTCATTATTATAGGCAGCGCAATTTCTTTTAAACGTGCATTATTTATAAATTCTTGTTCTCACACACTATGTGATAATTTTATAAATATATAGTTTTTTACTCTAGTTTTTACTTTTTTTTGCATATATATATATTTAATTTTATGTTCTATGTTCAAACTCTGCTGTAATGAGTCAATGAAATTCACATACTCTAAATATAAGATCTTAGCATCTTGTTGTATATGATAGGAAATAAATAAATAAGATGCAAATAAAACATCAAACGTCTAATGTATACCGTCTAACATGTATCGTCTATCATGTACCTTCTAACATGTATTGTCTAACAACCAACGTTTAACATCGATCTTACAACATCTAACAATCTATAAATACGTCTATAAATAACTACCATACGCTACATATGCAGATTGTATATCTGCCTGGATTTGGTTATCCTCACAAGCGTTGTTGTTTTTCTGCAAGATGTACGTCTAGATCTGCGTTCTTGTTGTCACTATGGAGAGTTTCGTCAGTCCACTCTCTCTGTTGTCACATACAACATATCTTACAACATCTAACAATCTATAAATAACTACCATACACTACATATGCAGATTGTATATCTTCTTGGATTTGGCTATTCTCACAAGCGTTGTTGTTTTTCTGCAAGATGTACGTCTAGTTCTGCGTTCTTGTTGTCACTATGGAGAGTTTCGGCCGTCCACTCTCTCTGTTGTTACCATCTAACACCACAGCGCTGATTTTGCAAACGATATTGTTCTTTTTTCTATTCTTACACTTCACAGCAAAACGCAATTTACATTCTGTCTCTCTTTTTCTCTGACGATCGGCTCTCGATGTTATTTCCTTTAAAATTCTATTCTTTTCCTTTTAAAAAATCAATTTGCTATTTCACTGCGCGTCGCTCTTCCAACCACAAAAATTGTTCTTTATTTCTTCTTCTCAATTTGCGTTCTGTTCGCTGCCTAGGGCTTTTGAATTTTAAAATTATTTCTTGCAAATCCCAGACGAGTCCACAAGTTGTAGGGATGGGTTTTGCCTTTCAGGAAATAAAACACTTGTCATATCGATTTAAACGTATATTATAATAATTAATTATAAAGCACAAAGAATGCATGTTTAAAGTATAACAAAGAATTATGAAAGTAAGCACATCGAATTAAGTTCCTCAAAGAATGTCTGAACTCGTCTAGCTCTCTAAGGCAAGTAACTCCTTGTCATTCTGTCTGTTGTATCTTTGTTCGTGGATCGCAACACCTGTATATATCAAACACAATGTTCCCAACTAAAATGAAAGATTTTGGGAGAACACATAAAACAAACCAATCTTTTCCGAAATTATCTTCAATCTTCTCCAAAAAAATTGTTTGGAATCGACAAAAAAAGTTGTGTAAAAAAAGTGGCCCAATATTTTTGTCAGACTTAGTGCTTGCAGTTCTACATAGATTAATGTAAAGATATAAAAGTTATTACCATTTTTATCGCCAAACTAATTTTCGCATTTTGTTGTATACGCCACCTTTTGGGAAATATTTATTTCTTTATTGAAATAAATCGGTTCAGATTTGCATACAGCTCCCGTATATATGTTACTTTACATTTGTATTTTTGGAAGAAACATTGTTTGGTTTGGTGTAACAATTTACTCAGGGTCGAGATCATTTGTATTTGTTTCCTTAGACAGACAGCAAAGTATGTTTTTAAAAAAGTATGTGACATTTGTTTGCTTTGATTGCAAACTCAATGAGAACTGCATTGAACTTTGTTTTCTGTCTAAGAAAATAAATAATTACATCAAAACTATGAAAAGAAAAGATCGAATAAAAAACAAAACAGATGATAATTTTTTTATACGGTTCAACACAAGAAAAAAGAACCCACTTTAAAAAAATGATACTACGCATTCAAATAAGTTCTGGGTAAACGATACATTTTTACTTCTGCCTTTCAGGTAATGTTTTAGAATGGAACTTAGGGGCTTGTGTTATACTCACTCAATTTAATATTTAATGGGAACTTAACTTCATACTAGGTTTCTTGGAGAAATGTTTTTAGATTTTTCCGTACATTACGTTTGTGGCTGACGCTTTGTGAGAAAAAAATCGACCCACCCTAATATATAACGATTCTACAACATATTGAATTTCATAACTGCTTATTTATCCGTACGTAAAATAAAGCACAACGTTTTTTACATATATATGGGAAAATCTACAAAATAGTCCGATTTCAATTTTGAAAAATTAAAAATTTCAAATTAGAGGCACACGTTTTATTTTAGCGTCAACTTGTTAAAAATACATTAAATATAAATAATGTGCTCGCGTGCATCATTTTTTTTTCAAGTGCTGATCGGATTGTCCCTTTTGGTTCTATTGCAAGTTAAGCTTGAAAACCCTATGAAAATTAACAAAATTTAACCTAAAATGGCTCTCGGTACCAAAATAATAATTCGATCTATTTAGCACTTACACACATTATTAGTAGTACTCATATTTACCGATCACACACGGTTGCCACTAGTTATTTTTCAAACTGCGGATGTGCTCTTCAAAAAATATGAAATTTCATGATCTGCACGCATCGACCGGATGATGTTTGTACTGTCATAATTTCTTTGTTGCTGAAGGCACACTAAATTGTTTGGTCGCCTTTTGTTAGTATCTTTGTCGTTTATAATCCAATATTAAAAAATTTGCAATTACGTTCACGCTGAAAGCGCAAAAAAGAAAATTGTATTAATTTTCGTTTTATGCAAAAACAGAGTGACAGATTTTGAAGAGCTACCATTTATTCCTCAGTGATGGCACATGCTTTTTTCAACATATGGAAGATTTTGCAACATCATTACTATCATCCACAAAAAGAATAGAATGATTTTCTTTTATGCTGAAAAAGTTATAGCCAAAAGAGTTGAACAACTTTCGAAAGTTACAAGCAAAATTAGGGTAAATTAGGATAGACCTTAGCTCAGTAGACTACATTAACAGCATAATTTTAAAACTTTAGGATGTTGGCGAGGTTAAACTCGTCGTTTTGAAAATTATGACACTTTCAGAAATATTATATATTGCTCTTAAAGTGGTTAGAAGCCTGAGTGACATGGAATCGTACTATACCGTGGATTTGCCCATATATAACTGTATATATTATGGAAATTTGTATTTAACTAATATTATGTTTTTGATTTGTTATTTTTAGCGCGAGACAAGTATGCCGAGATTAATAAACAGCTAATCGAAAAGAAAAATGTGTTGTATAAGTGTGTCTTCATTGCGGAACAGTGTTTATACCTCCTATGGAGCCATCTTGATTATTACATGAGATATTCTTCAGCAACCAAGCCGGAAATAAATCATTACGATGATCCTATGCACAATAATGGTAAGTTATTCTGAGAGTATTATTATCAATCTATTGTAATTATATTGGTTTGTGAGAACTAAAATAGGGAAAAGAAGTGAACCCTAGGATGGTAAAATGTATGAGCATTATTCTTGTATCCTCAATATATCTCTAGAACAAACTTACCCTCCATCTTGAACCGTTCAATGGGTCCCCATACAAAAAATGAAATTACACGAATATTTACAAAAATAGAGAACCCTGAAATTATATAAATTATATATATATTATATATATATAATATATATAATATATATATATATTATAAATCATTACGATGATCCTATGCACAATAATGGTAAGTTATTCTGAGAGTATTATTATCAATCTATTGTAATTATATTGGTTTGTGAGAACGAAAATAGGGAAAAGAAGTGAACCCTAGGATGGTAAAATGTATGAGCATTATTCTTGTATCCTCAATATTTCTCTAGAACAAACTTACCCTCCATCTTGAACCGTTCAATGGGTCCCCATACAAAAAATGAAATTACACGAATATTTACAAAAATAGAGAACCCTGAAATTATATAAATTAGAAGCGCTATGTTTGTGAGTCGTAGATCCAAAATCCCAGGTCATAGCACCGGCGATTTTCGATATCTTTTTCGTTCGATACCTACTTGAGGCCCTATGCTCCTTATCTGAGCGAAGGGAATATATTCCTGGGATCAAAAACAATTACATTGACAACACAGACATAATTGAATACTGGCCAGCAGTAAAAATACTTCAGCAATGCGGCTAGAGATCATCTGGGGTATTGAGAAAACTCTAGGAAACAATGGATCACTGATAGCACATGGGATCTCATATCCAGAAGGAAAAAAGCCAAACGCTTTCTCAATACCGTCAAGACCCGCAGTGACTAAACAGGACAACGAACTTTTTTCAGTGCCCTGAACAGGGAAGTTAGAAAAAGCGCACCTCAAGATAAGCGAAAGTGGATCAATAATCTAACAAAGGACGCCGAAACTGCAGGTGTCACTAATAGCGAGGGACTTATACAAAATTACAAAAAAAAAGTCAAACAAAAAAGATGTCGATGGAGAACTGATCACCTCAAAGAATGAGCAAATGAATTTATGGGTCAAACACTACTCGTCGATGTTAGTCAACGTAAATGGAACCAGTGACAATCTCTGTGCATGTCACAACCACATCACCCGAGATGATATACTTACCGGTTGCCCTGATATAAAGAAAATAAGTGAGTCCAGACAAACTACCTCATGAGCTATTTACGGTATCCCCAATAACTAGCGCCAAAGTCATATGAATACGCGAATATTGGACAACCGCCTCAATATGCGATGAGGTGATCTAATTATAAACATACCGAAAAAGGTCACATCTCACAATGCAAAAACCTGCGCGGTATCACCCTAATTAACACCGTAAATAAGGATATCTGCAAATAATAAACAAAAAGCTATCAACAGCATTCAATCCAGTTCTACACAACGAACAAAAAGAAGATCGTGTATAGATCTTATAAACAGCCTCCAGATAATTCTTGACCAGTCAGTAGAATGGAGATCACCCACATTCTTTGTCTTTATAGATTTTTAGAAGGCTTTTTGCACACTGTCACACTCAGGTATTTGGCAAACTCTTAAGTGTAAGGGATCGTCCAAAGAAATTATAGACGTCATAAAAACCCTCAATAACGCAAGCTGTCAAATCTCCCAGCATCATTATGAAAGTACAAACTTTAGAAGTAAAAATGAATATAATAATTCTTTAGAAGACACAGAGATGGAAATTAAATCTACAATGACAGGATATAAAGCTAAACAAAAATGCTATCTGATATATTATCATCCAGTTCAAGTGAAGAAGTCAAGGACGCTTTTAAGGATGTGTTGAATATAAATCACAAGCAATGGATGCCGATATTCTCCCTGATGTATTGAAAATAAATCAACAAGAAATGGATGCCGATATTTTCCCTGAAGCATCGCCGATCGCTGATACCAACATCTTCTTTAATTCTATTGTGAAGAGGGAGCTATTGCGCTCATGTTGGAATTGGACCTCAGTCGAAAAAGTGTGAAACTAAGGAAGACACTGTGTGATAAACCGAATACTATCAGCATACAAAGCTCTTGCGGAAAATAAAGAAAATATAATACAATCGCCGAATGAAATAAGCAAAGAAGGGACATCTGTTCAATTGTCACAGTTACTTGAAAATACGTCATCAAGGCTTCTTGTAACATTTTCAAAGAATGTAATTATGGAAATCAACAAATCTGTTAATATGCAAATGGGGACGCGATGGATCACATCAATGCAAAGTACAGTCGAGTACAAAAGTGTTTTATGGCTTCACTGGTTCCATTACGGCTTAGACATGACCACATGATCCTCGACTTCTAACTAGACACACGCAACTTGGTCTTAACTATTAAATACTAATATAAACTTCTAGCTTCAACTTACAATGATTGATGGAAAAGTAAACAATGCTATTACGAATGCGGACTCTGCCTAGAAATGTCCACCGTGCGGAATCAGAAAAATCAGAATTCTCCCAAAATCCATTTGATGTAACTACTAATACTACTATTATAGAGTGAAATGAGAGCAAAGAAGAATACGAATTGAATTTAAAGAAGCGACTGATCGTAACATTGATAAATCGTTAGTAGTATATCATAAAAATCACTGGAGTCGGCGAAGGGTTCTTCGAAGATGTCACGTAATTGTATCAGCTATAAACAGTAAGCATCACATGTCACACAGAACGCTTTTTATTAGGGGGCACTAATTAACTAAAACAACTTCGCACACAGCAAAACTCAGAGTCTAAAATGGCGCTCATTCCTAGCTTTCTCAAACATTTCTTATGGGTATATAAGAATATATATATATGTGAGCGAACGCAATCAGATTACTTGTTGACTCGGACATGTGAGCGAACGCAATCAGATTACTTGTTGACTCGGACACCAAGTTTAGCAACATTAATTTTTATGGGTTTCAAAACAGTTGTACATATCTGTCGTATGTACTACAGTCGAACGTGGATGACTTATCCAAAGTTCTCTTTGACTTTTCCTTTTTGCAATTCTTGAAGAACTCATCGCTTATATTAAATATTTGAAACTTTCGTTTCGACACACTTATTTTACGAGAGAATATTTTATTTAACGAGAGGAAGAAAAAAGAGAGAGAAAAACGACCACAATGATAAAGAAATATTTCTCCTAGTATGAAATCCCACTATCAGAGGTAAATCCATTGAAAGATCGCACTTATGGAGGTAAACTCCTAAAAATTCAATCCCAAAGGGGAATTTGCACATATATTCTACTAATATTCCTTAAAAAATCACCAAAAAAATTTTGGTCATGGACCAATTGCAAGATTTTTATGCGCTAAATCTAATTATGATATCAGAGCAAGTAGTGTATGCACCTTATTCATCAATATCGAAGAAGATTAAACAAAATCCATATTCGGTTAAATTTTTTTGGAAATGCCAAATGGAAAAAACCAAATCAAGTGTAAGGCGGCAATAACACGATAAAAATGAGAATGTGCAGTGCAAATGAAACAAAGGGCAACATTAACATGGTAAATGATAATGGAAGAACGAAAAATGGCAACGTAATCGTATGTATGCAAACAGCAACAGAAAATAACTACAATAACAACATTGGTATAAAAAATATTGTATAAACTAAAAGCGAAACGAAGAGGTCGAAATTAAAATCAATATAATTAGTTAAGATATGGTGACATTACATTTACAGAAATTATGTAAATAAACTTACAATACAATTGGATTTTCAAATTACATTTGATATATTAAGCTTTATCATAGTTTTGAACAAAAAACAGTAATAACGACACTACTTATAGTTTAATATCACAGTAATGTTAAGATATTACAACCCTATAACTTGCACTTATGTTGTCTTCGTCTTCTTTGACATTCATTTGTTGTCAATTTTGTTCTGTATCCATAGGCTTTCCAAAGTTTCTCTGTCTGATATTTTTACATTATCGAGATCTGCTGTGTTTCATTGATTATTTATTCGTTGTTTTATTTTTATTTGGGTTTCTTTTATTAGCTGTCGTATGAGTGGAGGAAGGAGTTACTTGTTAATATTTTTATAATTTCCTTGTTTTTTTTTTTCATGGAATAGTTCGTCACTGATTGATAATATCCTATGAATGAGACTTTTTGCTGTGTTGATTATTTCAGATTTGGGCTGTGTGGCGTTGTAGTTGATTATTCAATTTAATTGAATTTTTTTTCGTGATGTAACTTTGAGTCGAGGAATGCTACTTTGTCTTTTTCTATTTCAATAGTGAACTGTATTTTCGAATGGTATTCGTTAAATGCATTTAGTATATCATATTTGTCGTCCCTCTTGATTATAGATAAAATATCATCTACTTATTTTTGTGTCGTCAAGTACTATGTCAGCAATCGTGGATGAAAGTGGATTACTCATGGACATACCGGGCATAGATATGATGAAATATTTCATTGTTGTGCATAAAGTAGTTATTCTCCATTAAACAGAAATTGAAGTTTGGGGATCTTTGTATATTTGGTGATTGCTTCCCATTATTTCATGATGATCTGTATAGCAGTGAAAACTGGAATATTAGTGAAAATTGCAATACAATATTTTATCATCTTCTAATTTAACATTTTCCAAATTACGCTTCAGATTGGTTGCAATTTTTTTATTTTGTTTTTTTTCAGAAGCTAAATGTTCCAAAATAATTCCTATGTATTTTGGCGTGTTGAAATATCTATTGTCTGAATATTATGGTTTGACTTCTCCAGAAATATCCCAATTTAAAAACATTGGCTCCGTTTTTGCCCTAAAGGCCAAAACACAATCAAAGTACGCTTATCGAGCATGTATGCATTATACGTATTTTTGCTGTTTGCAAGACACATAGAATCTATGCATGTAAGCATGAAAACATATGTTCTAATTTTTCTTCTTCTGAGCTTATTGTTTGAATGTAAACAATAACAAATGTGCGACATAATTAAAATGGAAATAAATGAAATAGCTTCGGTTGTCGTGCTTATTACAATTATGTACAAGATTTTCAAAAAATTTGGGGCGGCGTAGAAATGTTGATGGGCTTTTAGCGTTAAGCTTTGAACATTTACACAACAATGACCACGAACAATTTCATAAAATGGTAAGGACGGCACCAACTAAAGGATGATTTTTTAAAAGCTATAGGAAAGTTAAAAAAAAACACATAAAATTCAGAAAAATGCATGAAATCTTTATTTGAATCGATAGTACGGCCCATATAATTTAATGTTTGAAAATTATTATTATGTTGACCTTGACTGCGCCTCAAATGGTCCATCCGCTTAGTCCAATTTTGGCATTTCCACTTTTTTGAGTAATAGAGGCCAATTGCTGCGAACGGCGACGAAATGATAATTGATGGCCATCATTAACACTGGCCGATACAGCTGCGATATTTTCTTCAGTTCGCACTCTACGTAAGCGTGTTGGTGGTTTAATGTCCAACAATGAAAATTTGGTGCGAAATTTAGTCACAATAGCCCGAATAGCCGCTTCAGTGGGTCGATTAAACTGACCATAAAATGGAAGCGCGCGATGAACTTTCTTAACAGAGCACGCATTTTGATAATAAAATTCAATAATTTGCAAGCGTTGTTCGTTTGTAAGACGATTCATGGTTAAATTATAGACCAAACTGAATATGTTTGACAGTGAAATAAAACACGAACACGCACGGTCAGCTGTTTAAACCAGTGTTGCCAAAAAGATAATAGCTAAAAAATGAACCTTTATTTTCCATTATGGAGGAAGACTTGACAAAGCGCAGCAAACGGCAGCCAAAATCAGCTAAATGTCGGCTGTTTTTGACTCTAGTGTAAGTAAATTGAAAAATATTGTCTAAATTGAAAAGATTTATAAAGTCCTTTTTATACAGCTATTTTGCACATATCTTTCTCTTACATTTAAAATGGGTGCATCAACAGTGCGAAAAATAATACAAGAGACATGTGAAGTAATTTGGGCTAACCTCTTTCCAAGCTACCTCGCAATTCCAACCCGGCACGAATGGCATAAAATAGCAAATGATTTCGAAATGTTGGCGCCATCGCCCGCAGAATCCATAGTTAAAGCGACAGTAACACTTCATAACTTCTTAAAAAATAATGATGAAAAATATTGTCCTCTCGAATTTACAGACAGTGATAATGGAGAAATTACTGTTGAAGGACTTTGGAGGAAAGAGGTTGGTTCATTGCCAAAAGAGAAACGAAGTCACACAAACAATGCCACAAAATTAGCCTTTTGTGGGATTAGCTAAAAGATTATATTTTAACAAAATAAGTTTTTTGAAGTTTTGTTCCGAATACTTTTGGAGTTATTTTATTTGAAAAAGTTGGATTCCATAAGACGACTCCACCTGGAGCCATGTCGTAACCTTAATTTCCGAAAAATAAATATAATACATTTTTGGTAGTTATACAAAAATCGTTTTATTAATTACTTATTACATATGCACCAAGGCACATATTAAAAAAATATCACAATTCATTTGTATTTTAGGTTTCAGTCCAACTTAAAGTTTAACGTTTTAAGAAGATAAATACAAGACACAATTTGATGGAATAAATGAAATATGAATATTAAATCTCATGTTAAAAGTAATTAGTGTTGTTTACTCATACGCAGCAGCATGATGAACGAGAACAAACAAATGTCCGGACTGCAAACTGTTGCAAGAAGTGTCACTACGCCTATTCTCTATATTATTTCTCTATTTAAACACATTACACACGGTTTTGGAGCTACATAGTCTTTCATAAAAGACATGGCAGACGTAAATTTCCATTGTGTAGTTTCCTCCGGCGCCACGCTTCCAGATGACATTCTTGAATTTTCTCTGACAAAATGATTCCGCAACATCTTCCATAGACTCTGCCATTTATCAACTTCACATTTTACAAATATATTTACGAAAATATATAACAAAAAAGTTAATCATTTACCGAGATATAAAGTGAGCATTTATTTTTCGTCCGAATGTACTTACCAGGCAAATCCACAGCTCTGGATATTGCTTTCCAGGCTGCCGCTTTAATAAATTTATTTCTAAATGATTTGCGCGATTTATTATATATATTGATATTTTTGCACCTCATTTATTAAAACATTTTCCTTTTTATTTTCTTTTTCGACTAAACCGGTCAGATTTTTTCTAACTAACCGCGCAAACAAAACTCAAAAAAACATATGTTTTTACGCTTTTGCTTCACGAAGCACACAAAAAAAGTTAAAAGTTCAGCAACTTTTTGTACGCTTTTGGGATGCACGCTTTTATTGTACGCTTCTTCATATGTTTACATACATTTAAAAACTGCTTAAAAATATACGTATATTTTTCTCATTGTGTTTTGGCCTTAAGAGCTATACTCATTAGTATAGTGAAAGAGAAAGCTGAGTTGTGGCTGTATTCGAGGTACAGAAGAAACTAGCATTGAAAAGAAAATTTGAAGATAGTAAGTTTTGTGGACTACTACAATGAAAAAATCGTGATGCCCAACAACTTGAAATTGGATGTAACTGAACTGATCGACTTGTTCTCGATGGAATCGCGGAGAAGAATCTAAGCATTCAGGAACAGCTCCAATGCTATACCATCAAAATGAAGCGTGTTAAGCTTTCTCAAACATTCAGCTAAAAAACGTATAATGCAGTTAAAGCAGATATGGAATAGTGAATGTTAATCAAGGGCTAGAATCGATTCTCGATTTCCCGATAAACTATTGCTCAATCCGATTTTAGAATCGGTTTAACCATAGTCCATATATTTCTGCGAAACGGATCAAAAATTAAAAATGTTCTCTCGGTTTTTTTTCACAATTTATGTTAGTACGAAATATTTTGATAATCGAAGATAAGTTTGAAAGGTATTTTCCTGTGAGAATTAATTTAATTCA
Source organism: Polietes domitor (assembly GCA_947397865.1). Lineage (NCBI taxonomy): Eukaryota > Metazoa > Arthropoda > Insecta > Diptera > Muscidae > Polietes > Polietes domitor. Next base: position 152,141,590 of record OX377620.1, on the reverse strand, counting down.
ATAAAATATTTTTTCTAGATAACAAAAAAAATTACAAAAGTAATATATTTGCTTTTTTTATGACATAAATGTCCCCTTCGATTTTATTTTTTCTCTAAAAGCTGCCCAATGTTTTTACTATGAAAACTTTTATTGTTAAAAACTAAAAAAATGATTTCAAATCACAAAAAATATATTTTTAAAAATTTGTTAAATGGCTTCAGCTTTCATTATTTTTCAAGCACCAAGGAATTGGACCAAGTTTCTAAATTTCTAAGAAGAAACTTACCAACGACTATTTAAAAAAGACGAAATTTTAATGATTGGTGGATTATATAAGTACGATTTTGTCGGACAAATGTATCAAAAATTTACTCAAAGGTTTTGATATTACAATAGGGCTGTTTCTCTTTAAGTCGGGATAACAAGCTGCGAAAATAAAAACGTTAATAAAAATTTAATTTAACATTTTTGTTATCACAGCTTAGTTATCCAGTCTTAAAGAAAAACAGCCATAATATAAATGATTTCCAAACGTTCGAAAAATATAGACATTGATAAAAAATCGACTAAAATAATTCACCAAATTTTCAGTATATGTTGGCATATCTTTACAATATTTTGTGGACTTTTCCAAATGCTTGAAATGTGTGGAGGTGCTTCCACAAAAAATAAGTGTTTTGTACATATTGAGCTCCTATCTTATGTGTCATTTTCAATCTTTTTGTAAGATTACATTGATTCATTTTCTTTTGTTTTTTTTTAACTATAGAATTGACATCTAAAATTGTCTCATCCTTTAAATTTCACAAATTGTTACTACCAATAGTACATACAAACTTAGAGCATTTTTATTAAATATTGAGTCCGAAATATCAATAATCAATTCCAGTAAAGTTGAACGCTTGTAATCGATTCCAAAAAAATCGGTTTTGAACCCCTAAAATCGATTTTCAATTAGAGTCGGAATCGATTTACCAGTTACTAATGTCGAAAAGAAATAAAGGTGCTTCAATTATAATTGCATTGGATATTTTGCGGTGAAATGTAGAGAGCCAAAAAAAGAGATTGGGGCATGCTATGTTGCGGAAGTAAAAATCTATTAATTCGTGGGACTACATTCGACGAGGACGATGAACACGAATTATTATTTAAGGGATAAATTTTAAATGTATTTTTATATACTCCAAACGTATCATATATCAATTAATTTCTTTAGTATATACTGTAATTTCAGTGTTATCTAAGTAGTCACATGATCCCCGCCTCATCGAGGAATGTATTTAGCGGCAAGAGCGAACTCCACAATACTTTCTAACCAGTGTTGCCAAATGGAAATGTATGTCGCAACATGTAAAGTTCTATCCAAATACAATCTATCAAGGATATTCTCATAGTGCTCTTTCAAACTTGAATTAGTTCCCTTCAACCCTTAGTGATATTCTAGAGAATTCTCGAAATAATTACAAGCTTATTTAAAGAATTCTGTAGAATATCACTATGGGCCAGAAATAGTGGGATTGGTGCGAATCCAGCCAAAACTGAGTTATTTCTCTTTACGAAGAAGAACAACGCTCAGACAATTTTTGGATATTGCGAATCATTTGGCCATCATACTTGATAGAAAACTCTACTTCAATGAAAATATAACGGAGCGGAGAAAGCTACGATCGCCCTATATAACTGCAGAATAGCTATCTGAGCCTGTGCTCTCCCCGCAAAGCGTTTACTGGATATAAATTGGGGTGGAAGAAGTGTCACTTGGATCCGCTAAAAAGGGTGCAAAGAATGGGATGCCTTAATACAAGCGTAGCAATTACGACAGCTGCTACGAATGCATTACAGGTTCTGCTTCATGTTTTTAGGTCCCAGTATTACAGCTTCTGCTTCATGTTTTTAGGTCCCAGTAAGACATCGTGATGCAGTACGGTTCGTAGTTTACAAAAAGTTTCAGATAATTTATTTCGCGTGAGCGTATTTCAGCAACGTGAACTAGAGTGCAACAGTACAACATGAAATGAGTGTATTTTTACAGTTTGTTCGCCTCCTCTTCGTAGACGAGAAGCCCGTAGCACCGTATCGCCATACATGGAAGTTTAATAGTATCCTTTATATTACGAATGAGTTAGTAGAGTAGTTCATGAGAGTATAAATCCAATAATAAATTCTTTTCATCTTCGTATTTTCGCGGTTTTCGTGGAATAGAGTGGAAACACTAGCATTCAATTCTTTTTCTCTCGGATTTTCAAAGGAGTGTCTGCTTCTGTGTTCACCCAACCACGTGAAGTATAATATGAAATTAATGTATTCTTAGTTTAATCTTTGTTAGTTTGTTATCCACCTCTTTATAGGCGAGAAGCCCGTGTATAATTCAGGACGTTCTTTGTTTTTGTTCAGCTATAGGTCATACAATTAAAAGACTAAAGTTTTTCTTTTAATTTGTTGTTTTTATTCCATTCCAATATTTCGACCAACGTCGTTGGTACATTACATTACGCATTACAAACAAAATAGACTATAGAATTGACATATTTATATATAACAAAAATAATTACATTAATGGAAAAAACACAAAAACCTCTGTTCACAATACAAGCTTTGTTACCTTCATTTCTCGCCAGTAATCATACTTAATGTCTTTGAATGAACCCTTTGGATTTTTCGATATTGCTCGAGCATGCATTGCCCCATAATTGAGCGCCGTAGTGCCAGTCAATAAAATTGTCGGATTTTTAGGTTAATTTGAGTTATTTTGGCTTCAATATGCCTTCGCCAAGTTAACCCGCGGTCCAGGTGGTACCCAGATATGTAACATAGTCAGATTGTGGAAGAGAAATATTGTTTAGTTTTACCGTTGGACATGTATTAAAATTTAAAGTAAATGTTACCTGTTTATACATTGTCTCGTTAACTTTTATCCTCCAGATGGACAACCATGACTCCGTTTTAGGTGACCATGTAGAGTAACTGATGCCGATATATGGTTTTTGTGTCTACTCATTATGGCTGTGTCATTGACGAGAGTTGACATGAGGATACTTGAAGATATAGGTATATCTGGAGTGTATAAAAGGTAGAGGATAGGGCTACCTTGTGGAACCCCTGCCATTATTTCCACACTTGACTCTAAAGCTACGGTGTTTCAAGTATGAGTTAAGGAGACTGTGAGTGTTGGCGGTTAGATATTTTTGAATTTTGTAGTTTTGGCCTTCGTGCCAAACTTTGTCACTTTTGTGCAGTATTCCTCGACGTTGCCTAGACTTTTGTAGTGTATTGCGAATAAGGAAAATTGTCTCTACTGGCATACTTGCATTACGAAGTGATTTCCATAGTGAAAAATTCGTTGATTTTGTTGGAGTGAGGCCTTCGATATAAGTAGTTTACCGGCGTCTATTCTCTTTTCTAAGAGCCGCTTGAAATTTGTTATTTGCTTCAGTAAGTCTAATTCTTGCGATCGGGGATCGTGTAACTTGTCATTCACGACGACGCCTGGCCATTTACCGTGGGGCATTCTTGTGTAGCATGTATGGCTGCTTGATTTAAGATGGAATTAATCTTATTTGGTGGTTTGTACAATAAAAACTATAATTTGGTATATGAAAGTTGTATCTGTTTTTGAGATGTGTTTATATCTATATTCTTAGAATAAAGAAAGTTTGCAATTTCCTGTCTATGTTGATTTACACCGTTCGCGTCCCAACTGAATATGTTAAGCGAGGAACTCATTTCTTACTAAGAATAGCTTCAATGATTTTAGTTACGCATGAATTCTTGTATCATTGACTGCATAGTAGACAAAAACATGTTCAGACTTTGGGTAAGTTGTTGGATCATAGACTCCAAAACACCAATTGGACGGACGGGGACATTTTGTGTGGTCGCTTTTAGGACCTTTGAGTAGGGGTTTTCTCCACAGTGATGTGCAGTAACAGGCACGTGCGTTATCTGTATTTCAGGAGTTGCCTCGTTTTGGTTCCTTACAGTCTGTAAACGAACATTAAATTTTCTTCTAAGTGTATTGTTACCGCCACAGATACTGCATTTATTTTGCGCTTGGTTTTGGGCAGTACATTTTCAGACTGGTATAGGTCACCACAAACAACACATACAGTGGGTAGTGTGCAGTAGGCCTTGACAGTTTTGACATTGTACGGGACCGTTTCGCTTGTGCGACTCTTTACAAATACGCGTCTGTGATCAAAAGATTTTCTTTGTATATAGAATGTTTTTTTTTCAAATTTCGGGCACCTGGTTCAAATTGATATTGACCAGGGATTTTACCTTATAACCTTCCAAGGCACATTTTATATCGTAGGGGTGTACATTTTGTTCAAACCCATTGCTGATAACTTGATGTATTTTTTATCATTTTATTTCTGTTGCCCTTGTTAGGACTAGATTTACGCTAAAAAGATATAGTAGACATGCATGCGACAGCTAGAGCAGCAATAATACTTAACTGCCCTTCCCTTTGGACCAATAAGGATATTGGTCATATGTGAATTTCTCGTCAGTGGCCATCGTTGTCACATAGGGTAAACCATGTGTATACTATAGTTCTTGTCAAACACCGACATCCCAGCTAGAGATGACTGGGTGGGTGGAATTTCTGGAAGAAATCGCTATCTCAAGGCTTACACAGACTGCTCCAAGCTTGATGGTAGGATGGGGACGGGCTACACTGCAGTGTATTCCAAGCAGAAGTTATGTCTATTAAAGAAGTGACGGAGTGGTTGCGTCACAATGTTGTGACCAACACTGGTTCAACATCTACTCGAATAGTCAGGCTGCCATCAGCTCCTTGGACAAGACTGCCGCCCATATCTTCAGGAGGTGGGCATGTAGTTCGACATTCACCTTATTTGGTTGCCAGGGCAGAGCTACCTTCTTTCGCTTGGAAGATCTCAACTGCCTACGTTTATTCACTATTTACGGGACACTGCGTAATAGGTACACATTCCATCAAAACGAACCACCACATTTCTTATACTATTTATAAGATATTTTAATTGCTGTACGCAGACTTTTTCTTGCCTTATTTTTATGTAATGAGACCAATTCTTGATAAATTTTGAATAAAAAATCCGAATATAACTTCCCTAGTATCATTTTTATTGTAAGCCTATAAAGTTGAAATGTTACAAAAAAATATTAGTGTACGTAGACTTTTTCTAGTGACTGTATACATTACAAATTTATTTAAAAACAAGTTAAACAAATTAAACGAATTTAACGACAATTACAAATAGTTAATGCCATAGGAAACAGTTGTAATTTATATCAAAAGGTAGGTTACATCAGTACTATGTATAAGTGTAATGGGTGGTAAATACAATCTAGTCATCTGGTCTTTAATTGATGTTAAAGTGAAAAGTTTAAGATAAAGATTTTTTATAAGTCACTTTTGCTAGTATTTGGGAAAATGATTCAAAAGTATAGAATGAGACCTTTCAATAGAATAAAATCGTAAAAATACGATGCCGATTTTAAAAGTTACTTGACTTTTAATAACCTTCCCAAATAAAAGACTGAGTGAAAATTAAATGAAAATATTACATAGGAGTATAATAACACTGTAGAACACAATAAATTAACAAGGTTCTGGCAAAGTATTCTGATAGAAGGAGTAAAAAAAAATTTTAGGTGTATGGCATTTTGAAAATTTACGCAAGGTTGTCATTTTAGAGGTGGGTCAATATTTTCCCCTTTTGCACATTCTTATGACGAATCAGCATAGGAAACCTTGCTAAGGTGTTAAGTATAGGATAGAGGATAAGTATGTTCTAGAGAAATATTGGGAATAAAGAAATAATGGGGTTGTTCATACCTTTTTCCACTCTATGGGTGAACCCTGAGTAGTTACGAGTGTTTTTCTTCCCATTTTGCCGAATCTCACAAACTTCAACAAGCTTGCGGCACGGAAATCGAGTTTTTAGTTTTTGCCTCACATCACACAAAAGTAACCTACGATTTTGAAAACCCTAAAATAAAAAATAATTTCCAACTTAATGTCTATATTCTAAAAATGCCTTTAGAATAGTCTTTTACGTGAACATATTTTTATCCAAAAAAAACAGGGTATCTGGATAATTATCTTTCCTAGAACTAGCATAGGTTCTAACCAAACTACAGGATCGCAGTAGTGTACATCGCGTTTTGTGTAGTTAGATTTTTGATCGAGAGGAGTCATACTGAAATAGAAAAAATCCAACTACGCATTCCAACGAATTATTAAAGATTTAGAACAACTAGCTTTAATCGAATAGTCGATGCTCCGAATGAAAACATTGTTAAATAGTACAATTATTTAAAAGTTGAAATTAACTGATAACAGTCCCCTGGTCAAAACGTAGTCAAGGTACATGCAACGTTCGGAGAACTTTTTTTCACTGAACTCAGGGGAAGTCCCCTATAAATGCAGCGCATTTCATTTGCGGAAGGAAGTTACGGTATTGGAAGGAGGAAAGAGGGAGTAGTGTTTGTTGACTCTTGTTTTAAACTTCTGAATATCATAATTAGGTAGGAAGATATCTGCCGGAAGTCGATTCCACATACAGATAGTGCGGACAAGGAACGAATTCATGCTGTAATATGTGGTGCGGTCGGAAAGTCACATATCTCTACCGAACGTTCTCACGAGCGGTATAATGTCACGAATATCCGAAGAACAAAGACCATGAAAGTATCTATAAAACAAGGACACACAACCCACATTACGGCGATGTGCAAGGGAGACAATAGAATTGTCTATCAACACCATCGCCCTCGTCTGGAGACGGTCAAGTAGCTCCAGTGAAAAACCTGGAGCATCCGACCATATATGGGAGATATATTTCATGCCTAGAACATCAAGAGTATCTGATTGCTCAATATTCACACCGTTCATTGAAATCAACGACACCGTTGGATCAGTGAATCGCTTGTTTGATAACAATGAGAACCGGGTCTTACGTGCATTAAAATCTTCTCTATTCACTCGACCCCATTCGGAAATGGCTAGCAAATCCTGGCTGACTCCTCCATCAATCACATTTTGTCCTCAATTTCTTGACGACTTGGTCTATGATTGAATGAGTATGCATGACAGAGGTTGCTATCATCCGCGAATGAATATATTGGATTCGAAGTTCGATCCAAGAGGTCGTCGATGAAAATAAGAAAAGGGAGGGAAAGGACAGAGTCCTGTGGTACTCCTGCGGTTAACCCGCTCGTCGGCTGAGAAGCCATCTACAACAATATTTATTGTGCGATCTCTGAGGAAGCTCTATATAAAACAAGAGAAGTCACTAACAACACCAAAAGCGATAAGCTTCGATATAAGCGCGTCGTACCAGACTCTATCACAGGCCTTGTAGATATCTAGAGCAACGACCTTAGTCTCACCAAACTGGTGGATGCATCGATTCCACTTTTCGAATAGCAGTGTCATCAGGTCTCCTGTAGATCAATTTCTTCGGATCATTAAGAAAGTCATTGGTTTTTAAATATGGTGGTTTACCATACTCATACATACATACAATATGGTGGTTTACCATACTCTCCTTCGAGACCTAACCTTCGAGAGCGTAGAGCAAATCGCAATCGGGCGGTAGTTAGCAGGGCTATTAGCCTCACTTTTTTAGATGGGATGGACTGGATGATCACAATCTTCCAACGCGCTGGGAAGACCTCTGCATGGTATGCAAGGTTGAAAAGATTGCGAAGTGGACGGGCAAGCGTCGAAGAACACTTACATAGGAGAAGTGCTGAAATGCCACCGGGCCCGAAGATTTATTTACGTCGAGATTTGCGAGAACCCTCATAACTCCACGTGTTCGAAAAAATATCTGAATGAAACTTGATACATTTTCGATCACGGGGAGTGGTTGATTGCTTTCCGGCAAGGATGATTTCTTTGCAAACATTTCAGCCAATAGGTTAGCTTGGGCAACGGGGTTAGTGAATATCTGGTCATCTTTAACAAGAGTTGGGATAGAGGAGGAGTTATCCCTTACTCTTTTTCCAATGACCAAAAGCTCTTACTTCCCCTGGGAGATGAAAGTACTTTGACACGAAGACGTTGTTCGTACAGAAACTTTTCACGTCTAAGTACCCTGGCACACATGGTTGTTGTCTGCTTGCGTAGCAGATCAGTGGTGGCATTTTTAATCAAACGCCATTTCTTGAGTGCTTCCTCTTTGGTTCTGACAGCAGTCTTGCATGTCTGGTTAAACCAACTTTTATTGGATGGTTTATCCGAAATTACTTTAGTTGGAATAAGTGACTTCATTCCAATCAAGATAAATATCGCCGTTTATCAAAAGATATCGCCGTTTAGAAAGCAAAGCTTCCAATTGAAATGCTGGAAAAATTTGTTGAGCTCGGCCCAACGTGCCTTTTCGTATATATAAATTGTCCGCTCTGGGGCTGGGGTTGAAGCGGCACGAAGTGTGGAATACGAAAAGGCTGCTGAAACAATACAATGATCCGAATTACAAAGAGGTCCTGAAACATCAACTTCATACTTTTCAGGGTGTGCAATTAGAAAAAGATCAATAATATTTAGGTTTTGCCCTTGGACACACGGAATGTGAGTCGGTTCTTTCACTAGTTGCGTCAAATAATTATGCGCGCAAAAAGCTCAGCGTATTGGCCCTCCGGTGTTATGTGACTCGAATGGGCAAGCCAAGAGGAATTATGGACATTGAAATCGCCAGCAACCACGATTTCACTGTCAGGACAATCCTCTAAAATTTTAGTGATTGAGTCGGAAAGGGCTATCTAAGCCATTTAGGGATGCCTCCCTTTCCGTGTTTGAACTTCTCCGAAATATTGTAGGTGTGCTCCAATCTTGAATTTAACCCAAAGGGAGTTAAATTCTGGATTTGGTGAGCTCAGGTGTTGCTGGCTCTGGAACACTACGTAGACCACAAGACCTCTGTGGGGAACGAAAAGTGACAGGAGTGATCAGAATCCTCACACACATGAGTCTCACAAAGAGCAAGAACATCAGGCCGATGGAAATGTACGACAAAAAAATCGTTATAAGCCCTCGTATGTTGGTAAATAGTAAAATAAAAAACACTGAGTCATAATATGTAACGACAATTGTCGGACCTCCCTTCTTACCGTTGCTGTACTCGCCCAATGCCTAGTGTTATGCCTAAGGCATTGGGCGAACAACGACAAGAAGAGAACGACAATTGAATTACACGAATGGGAAATGGGGTCGGAGTGAGAGGGGTCCAACGGACACACAATGAAGGAGACATAGAAACCCTTCGTTTGGTCTGTGAAGCGCGACTGCTGTTGTTGTTGATGTTGTTTTTGCCGATGCTGTAGATGTGTTTGTTGTTGTTTCGGATGGTTAGAAACTGTTGTTTATTTCACTAACGTGTCAAATAGTTGACAAAGCGCTGATAATGTTCGGTCGGAGACATTGGACAAGCACGAAGTTGATGAGCTTGTTTGGGACAGAGAATATAAAATTTGCTCTGATGAGCACGAGGAGATACAGATGGTCCAGCATTCGTAAAATGCTCCCCTACATTATTGCCGTCGGACTTGTTCGTTGAATCGATATCGTATCCTTTCCGTAAAAAAGAATTCCAATTTTTTCACGAAGCTTATTATCAGTAGCACATATCGGTAAGGCAAGACTATGAAGACTGTATTTTTATTGATATCAAATTGAGTCTACGGCTCTCAAAGGCGTTCAACCGATGAGAATCCAAATGATCTACTAAACTTGTTGCTGTCGAACTACGGGGCGGAGTCGGAAGGGATGGCTTCAGGGTAGATCTGCTAATAGACGCTAGGACATCTACGAACGCTCTATTCATCATATACGTCACATTTGTTGCCAGCATCGATGTCAGTTTGGAGATGTCTAACACACTTAACGAACCTGTCCTTAACGTTACATATGTCTCCGTTACAGAGGCCTCCATCCCGTAAAGTATTGAAGTTCGCAACGATTTCTACCGAAGCATCAGTTGCTCTGATCGAGTTGAGTAAGGTCAAATTGAATTAAATAGAGTAACGGGGTAAGCTCATCATGAGCATTATCGTTACTAACTTTATTTATTTATCGTCTGCCCTGCTAGCAACCGAATCAAATAAATGTCACACACGTCTTTTAAAACACTTTGTTTTCTGCCTAAGAAAACAAAAGCAAATGATCTCGAACTGTGAGACTATTATTATATTTTATAAAATATATATTTCGTGGTTGTGGAATAACAACCGCCCAGGTTTCCATTTACTCATAAATTTTTGTTCGAGGTCCATCCGTCAGTATGGTATTCTGTACTTACTACAAGTGGTGTAGCTCCTGTACCTATTACGGAAAAACTAACAAAAGAGTGATTCCCAGTCATCTAAAAAGGGTAAGGGTCCCGAAACGGCAGGACTAAGATCTTTTAGCAGGGTTGCCAGCCTGATAATGGCCTAAGGATAAGTGGTGGTGATTAGGGATGTCAAAACCGAAACTGAAACCGGTGTTAACTCCGACTCCGTCCACCGGTTTTTTTTAAATTGGTATTTTCTGATTTGAACTGAAATATTGTCCTGGCTCAAGACCATTTTCCATCTATATTTAATAGAATGCAAATTTATTTACAAATGGCATGGTGACATTTATTACTTGGCTGCAGACTACCACGATCATGATTTCGACCATGTCAAAAGTCTTTTCAAGTGGCTTCGCAGCGACTTTTCAATATCAAACCCGGCCTCTATAAGGAAATGATTCTCACAAACGAACGGGAAGCACAACTCAACCCGAATTTGCGTTTAAAAAATCGCACCAAGTAATAAATCTCACATGCCACCCTACAACACAGCAAAATTTTCGCTTTTGGTCAAATTAATACCAATTGATAGAGAACTTATCATTGATCAAAAATCGGGAAAACGTTTCAAAATCGGACAAAAATTATGGTAAACCTGTAAGAGTATTTCGATTACTTGACACCGAGTATCCTGAATTTTAACTTACGTAGGTAAGATACAAATTGGCGAGATTTTAAAGATGTGTGTGGCACATCCCCTAAAAATCAGAATCCAATATATCTTCCGTTACATAACATAAGAATCTTGAAATTAACTGTGAGTTCATTGAGTTTTAATGTGCAAATTAGTATTAAAAATTTTTATAAATATTTATATTATAAAAATTTGTTTTTGGAATTTCACACAGATAGAGGAAGGAGGGTCTATACACATGAGCGTGGCAAAACTGTTTTCGAATGATAACTTTATGAAAATTAAAATATATATATATAGACTCTTGATCAGGAAAAAATTGTATAAAACCTGACTTTGATTTTTCGGCTTATTTGTTTTTTTTTTTTGGACTGGATAATGAAAATATTGTTAGATCAAAAATAAATTAAAAATGATAAGTTTGGTTATAAAAAGTAAATGTAAAGCAACTAAAAAATATAATGTTTTTCGAAAGAAGTCTAGGAAGAAGGTTTTAAAGTTCCCAGTAAGTCTACGATCGAATGCCTAGTTGTGAGATTAGAAGAGAATTACTTTCGCAATGAAAAAAGTGAAAATGCCCCACTGTGCATCGTGTGTTTCGTGAGTACACAGGATGATTCCTATGAGAGGTGTAAAAGCCCGTGGTAACACAATGTACCTCTTCTGGTCTAAGTGAGTCAGATGGTTACTTTCAGAATAAAATTTGATGAATATGCATTATGATTCTCCTACATGTGTCACGATGAGTCCAAATACCAATTTTTGATGTAACTTATTTTCAAAAAGTAATAATGATAGTGTTGTTAAAATTGCCAAAAAATTAAAAATCTAACCAGGTGGCGACCAAGATATTAATCATGTCGATTATGCACGCCGACGGATTTGCTGCGGATCGGATTGACTCGATCCGCACTCGACTCACTTTGTGAGGAAAATTGTATTATGTAATCCGTCGGATGACTGCATTACCAACATAAAGTCGATATTACATTACAGCTGTCAAATTGACATTTATAAGCAAATGACAAACAAAAGTAACCAATAAAGTGCGCTGACATATTCTTAGATTTGAAATTAAATAAAATAATTGAAATTCTAACATTTTATAATGTATTCATCAATTGTTTTTTTTTTATAAATTTGGAAGAAAAAAGTGGCAATACAAAAAAAAACAAATCATTTAACATTTACATTTAATTTTTTCTCATCTTACCTCTTAGCTTCCATTAGAAATTAAAACAAATAAAAAAACAACCAAAAAGTACTTTATCCGCATCAAATCAGCGATGATTTTCTGTCGGATATTTTTGTATGTGAAGTGAGTCGCATGAGGAATACATAATACGAATTTTTCCTCAACGGCATTACCAAAATACTCAACTGCGGAAAAAATCCGATCCGCAGTCATCCGTCGGCGTGCATAATCGACATGAATGTTACTACTTTATCTTTTGTTTTATTTTTGACATTTGAGCCTAAAGTAATAAGTGTTGTAAATAGCAAAATAATACTTTATGTGTTTTCTACTTGTTACAAACATTTATGTTTGGATCGTATAAGTATTTGTTTATTTTCATAGTTTGTAAAATATATCAAACCGTTTTGTTCATTCCAATAAAACTCTCATTCCGTTAACACTGAATAGTTGTGTGTGTATTTTTGTTCCCCGGATTAAGTGCCCAGCCCACTACCACTACGCATATTAGAAAAACGGTGAAAGAAGCAGTGTGCAATTATGAGTTACACAAACGTGAAAATTGAACCTCTTGGAAAGGAGAATTTCGATACGTGGAAAATCCAAGTGGAGGCATTGTTGATAAAGAATAATGCGTGGAAGTACGTGAGTGGAAGTTTTCCGAAGCCGAGTGGATCTGCAGATAAGATAGCTGAATGGGAATCCGAAGACAGGCCAAATCGGATTTGATTTTGTCGATTGCCCCGGCGGAGTTGAAGCAGATTAAAAACTGTATGCGATAAATTACATAGTATTATGCGATGTATGCGATAAATTACATAGTATTTATCAGTCCAAGGGCCCTGCTCGTAAAGCAATGCTGCTAAAATCTCTTATTTTATTGAGAATCAAGAATGGAGAGGACGTAAGAGACCATATAAGGAAATATTTCGACATTGTGGACAAAATAAATGAAATGGAGCTTGAAATAATCGACGATGTAATCACAATCCTGTTATTGTATAGCATTCCGGATGAATATGAATCTTTCAGAATTGCCATAGAGACGCAAGAAAAGCTGCCAGATCCCGAAACATTGAAGGTAAAATTGTTGGAAGAATATGAGGCCAGAAAAAGGGATGAAAATGACGAACCGACGGATGCAATGTTTGCGAAGAAGACTAATTTCAAGAGGAACGAAAAGCAGAAACCTAAGGTGAGAAATTTAAGTTTTCGTGTTACTCGTGCGGAAAAGTTGGGCATATGGCAAGAGACTGCCAGATGAAGAACAGCAACAGGAACGCTAACGGCCAAGGTAAGAAACAAGAATCGTCAAGAAATTCTGAAATTGCTATGCAAGTTATTGCCGAACGTGAACGATGGTGCTTGATTCGGGTGCATCCTCTCATATGTGCTCAGATAAGGAAAAATGTTGCAGCATTCAACCACCAAGTTCGAATATTCTGCATTTGGCAGACAACTGATCAACAAAGATCGGCGGTAATGGTATTGCAAGACTTAATACTAAAGATGTACGGCAAGATTGGAAAGTACCCTGTATGTTCCCGATTTGAGGTCGAATTTGTTATATGTAGCGAAATTGACAGACCGAGGATTTGAAGTGAAATTTTCCAAAGAAAAAGCTGTTGTAGTCGATCCGAAAACGTATCAAGAATTAATGCTGGCCAAAGGGAGTAAGGATTTATACTACGTTGAAGAAGCCGCCAAAGAAAATTGTAAAACTGCGGAGTGGACTTGTCTGCAGGAATGGCATGAGCGTTTTGGTCACCTTAATGAAAACGATTTGAAAGACATCATTCGAAGAAAGAAGGTAACTGGTGTAAAATTTAACACTAACATAAAATTACAGATGTACGAGACATGCGTTAAGGGGAAGCAAGTACAAAGACCATTCCACAGATCAAATTCAAAATGGACAGAACTGCTCGAATTAGTACACTCCGACGTAGCGGTCCGATGAGGGTTAATTCACTAGGCGGAAGCAAATGTTTTCTGATGTTTATTGATGATAATTCAAAATGGTGCGAAGTTTATTTCTTAAAGAAGAAAAGTGAGGTTTCACAAAAGTTTAAGGAATACCAAAATATGGTTGAAAAGCAGACTGGTCGAAAAATCAGAGCCATTCGATCAGATAACGGCACAGAATATACCAACAACGAATTCAAAAATTACTTGAAGAAAGAAGGTATCAAGCAAGAATTCACTGTTGAATATACACCAGAGCAGAATGGCGTCGCGGAAAGGAAGAATCGGACATTAGTTGAGATGGCGCGGTGCATGATGATTCAATCTGGTGTAGCTCCAAGTTTCTGGGCGGAAGCTATTCTAACAGCCAACCACATTCGAAATAGGTGCCCATCACGAAGTTTAAATGGCGAAATCCATTTCTAGATATGGACAAATCGAAGGCCTGTGGTGAGTTATTTTCAAAAATTTGGTACAACAGAATATATGCTATAGAAGTCGAAGCGTCATGGTAAATTTGAATCGAAGAAGTGTACTTTTGTTGGTTATTCCATTAAGTCGAAGTCCTACAGATTATGGGATCCATCTGCAAAGAAAATTGTATGTTCACGAGATGTAAGATTTACAAATTTGTATCAACAAGAAAAAGACTATACTGATTTCATTGACGATGAGCTACCGCAAGACACAGAAGCTGTTTTGCAGGTGAAAGTAAAACTGAAACGAAGAACGAAGTACAGGTGGAAGAATCTGAAGAAGTTGAATCAGAAGATGTTGAAGAAAGTCGTATTGAAATTGAAGAAGCCATATCCGAAGATAGCGATGAAAGTTGTGATGGCAACGAAGAATTTCATACACCATTAACTACGAAACGAGGGCCAGGACGACGAAGGAAGTTAATGACGGGAAAAAAGGGAAGACCGAGAAAGCTTTTTAACACAATTAGTGTGGAAGGAACTAACCATCGAAAGCAGGAAGTGAATGTTGCAAGTTCAATTGACCAAAATGATCCAATGACTACTGAAGATGCAATAAAAAGTACAGAAGCAGAGGAATGGAAAAAGGCCATGAAATCCGAATTTGACGCACTTCGGAAGAATAATACGTGGGTAGTGGTTGATCGCCCGAAAGGACAGAAACTAGTGGATTCGAAGTGGTTATTGCGAAAGAAATACAAGTCTGATGGAAACGTTGATCGCTATAAAGCTAGACTTGTCGCAAAAGATTTCACACATATACCAGATGTGGATTTTAATGAATCATCCGCTCCCGTTGCTAGAATTGGACCAATTCGATTGGTAATGGCTATAGCTGCACAGCTGAAACTAGACGTTTATCAACTCGATTTTGTGACGGCGTATCTAAATGGAGAAATCGAAGAAACAATTTGTATGAATATACCAGATGGACTATCCCACATTCTTGACGAAAATGAAATGCGTGAGTATAAAGGTCTGCTTACTGCAAAAAGCGTTGGATTGAAGCAGTCAGGCAGACAGTGGTATAAGAAGTTTGACGAAAAGCTACAGGAATTGCACCTTAAACCCCTGGATTCTGATCCTTGTACATATTTACTAAAAGAAGGAGAAGATATCACGCTGGTGGCGATTTATGTCGATGATTTAGTAGTTGCAGCAAACAATGAGAGTAAGTGGTTTCAATTAAAGTCGGAGCTAGCAGAAGCTTTTGAAATGAAAGACTTGGGAAGGCTAAATTTTTGTATGGGTATAGAATTCAAGCAGAATCCTTATACGAAGGAAATATCTATGTCGCAAAAGAAGTACGTTCAGACTGTTTTAAACAGATTCAATATGATGGACTGTGAATCAGTAAGTACCCCTTTGAACATTAGCCTAAAATTATAAAATGCAATGTGTCCAGTAACCGAAGAAGAAAAGGCAGAAGTACAAAATTTACCATACCAGAACCTTGTTGGATCATTAATGTATCTCGCAACATCTACAAGGCCCGATATTGCTCATGCTGTTAGTGTATTCAGCCAATATAACACGAATTATGGTAAACAACATTGGATAGCTGGGAAACGGGTATTACGTTATTTGAAAGGCGCCGAAGATTATGGCTTACATTTTAAGAAGACTTCCGATCCCCTTATCGGGTAAGCCGATACAGATTGGGGATCAAGTATTGACGACCGAAGATCGTATACGGGCTATGCATTCAAATTAGCGGAAGTTGGGACTCCCGTAAGCAAATAACTGTCGCAATGTCAAGCACTGAAGCAGAGTATATGGCACTCTCCGACTCTACCAAAGAAGTGATATATCTGCGAAGAATTTGAATTGAATTTAAGGGTCAGCAGGATACCATAACTATTTATAACGACAATCAAAGTGCGGGCTTATTAAGTAAGAATCCAGTTTTCCACAACAGAACGAAGCATATGGACATCCGACATCACCTCGTGAGACAGAATGTCATGGAAAATGTTATAAACGTTGAATATATCCAAACTACTGAGATGTTTTGACGAAGACTTTGTCAAGCCCAAATCACAACAAGTGTATTGGGAAATTAGGATTAGTTATTATTAATACAGTTGAGCACGATTATCCGTGATTCAATCAACTGAGAACATCAATTATCCGGGATCGATAACGAAAGAAAAATATTTTTATGTCAATTGATTAACCGTGATTACCTCAGTTATCCGGGAACAAAGGGAACAGAACAAGATAAAATTCAAATCTACCGTGTCCAAGAGAAGCTTTTGGCAGAAAATATTCAGGTTAAGAAGAAAAAACAAACCACATTAAATGATTTTTTAAGTAATTACGTAAGTAATAATTAAAAATGTATAAGTATTATATCTTGTAAGTGTGCATATTGAATAAATAAAGCAAACATTTATGTAAAAACGAGTAAACAATTTTACCTCAATTAATTGGTAAAATCGATTATACGGAACGCTTCCGGTCCCGACCATCCCGGATAATCGATGCTCAACTGTAATTAAATACGTAAATAATACTTTATGTGTTTTCTACTTGTTACAAATATTTATGTTTGGATCGTATAAGCATTTGTCTATTTTCATAGCTTTAAAATATTTCAAATCGTTTTGTTCATTCCAATAAAACTTTCATTTGTTCCCCGGTAAACCTCAATTTATCACAATAAGGAGAGCACATCTGTTGTAAAAAAACTAATACAGGCTTTTTTAATTAATTTGAATAATATTTCCTATCAAAAATCTTAAAACGTGTTGTTTTTGAGCAAACCTACAAGTTTGTTCGACAACTTTGGTAAGAACTATAAGTATATGCACGAAATTTAAAAGTCTAACTGTACCTCAAAAAACATATTACCATCCAATTGTAAGTGGCCGTGGCAGTGGTTGATTAAATTTTAAAGATTTTGCAAGACAACTTTGGAAAGCACCATAAATACATGTACGAAAATTTAAAGGTCTACCAGTTTCCTTAGGCGTGAATGGGAAAATTATTATACGTAAAATTTCTCTATCAGTCACCCAACAAAAGTAAGCTGTAGGTATAATATATAAACAATAAGGCTGTTTTTGTAAGACTGGATAACTAAGCTGTGATAACAAAAAATATAAATTGTCCTCAACTACATTATAATGTGTGTGAAAACAAATTTTGAAAAATAATATTGTGAACTTAGCCTGGGTAATTATTATCCATTGTAAAAAAATAATGTTAGATTTAAGGCCAAGTCCAAAAAAGTCAACACGAAACAAAATTGTTTTTATTGAGTAATAAACATTTTTGTTATCGCAGCTAGTTGCCGGCTAAAAATAGAAATAAAGAAGAAATTATTGATTATATTGTTCTTGCTGTTTTAAGTAATATTGCGAACACATCCTATACTTTAAATGCAAGGATCACAAGTTTTCCTATGCCGATGCAATATCGGTTAATTTTAACGTGCAATAACAGTTAATATTAACCCGCCTCTAATTGACCTCCATACAAAAACTTTAAAAACGCCGATACACGTATATTAATTTTTATCACCTCTATCGGAACCTTGTTATTCCGCAAATAACACAAGAAAATGTCATGTTCTACACTTGATTAAAACCGGGATATGTAAATTATTAAATGCCCAAAAATACAGGTACTAGACGGGTGCAAAGACATATATTCATCGTTATATCAATGAAAACATTTTGCATGTAATTAATTTATAACACGCTGCTCAAAGATTTTCTCTTGTTGTGCTATATTGATTAGGGTGTTGCACTTTGAGCGTACGAAGTATGGAGGATTTTGCATCGCCCCTTTCCGTACCTCTCAAATCACACTAACTTGGATAACATAAAACTGATATAAATTCCATACTGATCTTGGAAATAAGTTGCGATTTAATATTTGCAATATATTATAATCAATTTAAACCTAAATATTTATGCTTTCGACACGCCCTACTAGTGCCACCTACTCTATTGACACTGTATTGTAGTGCTGTGATGGGAGCAACAGGATGAGGATATGAAAATGCCTATAGTTTCAGACGTATATCATCCGGTTCAAGTATATTATGGACTGTCGGACGGTGTTATCAGACAAATCTACATTTTGCTTTTCCTTTGGAAATTCTTATAGACGTTTTTTGAACCAGATGTTAAAAGTTTATCCCCTGCTGGATCATCTACAAAATTTATTAGATTTCGCTGTCTTGTTTATCTTTTTTTTTTTTTGAAATTGTCTAAGATCACTTATTCATGTCTCAAAAGAATATTTGTACCAAATGTAATCAATTTTCCAAAGATGTTTGGTTTGTTTGTGTTTTCCCCCAATCATGTGTAGTAATCAACTCTGATGGACGGAGGATAAGAAACGCATGGATGTTTGTTTCGTCATCTGAATTCCAAAGGGTGAAACATCATTTTTCATAATTTTAAAGGATGAAGAAGAAACTAAATAATACGAAAACCATTGTGGATACAATAGCGATTATTCAGGACACTTTCGAAACAAATTACATAATAAAGTATGCCGGGTTCGATCATTGTACCTAAAAAAAATTACTACACAGTAACAAATAGTTATGTTTAGCAAACAAAATTTGTATACATTATTGGTAATAGAAGGCTTTTGTTATGTTCCGTCCTTTTGCATTTCAGGAGACGGTTTATACTGAATGCAATAATCGCCCTAAAACAACAAAATGTTACCATACTTATAAAAAGAGCTGAACGTGTAATGAAACGGAATTTCTCGCTACCCTATAAGAAATGTTTAGTGAAAACCGAAACGGAATTTCACTATCAAAAATGTTCCCTATGCATATCCACAGTTATTGCACTATAAAGACAGTTCAACAGAATTGATGGTGTCAAAAGGATATACTGTTCTAGAACTATGCAGTTCTAGTTGAAGTTCCTTATTGCACGCCAGTGACCCGATCTATTTATATGCAAGAGCGTCGGCTTCAATTGAGATTTCTTTTCAAATGTTGTTAGGGGCGGCCACGGTTGTTTGTACGTTTGTTCCCAACCGGCAGTGAATGCGTGTTATCGTTGTTGTGGGTGGTCGCTGTTTGTTTGTACGTTTGTTAATATCCTCCCTATTGAGAATCGGTAATCTTTCAACAGCGTGTTTACTTATTAATGATAAGCCGTACACACTTGCGTCTATTTTAATGCGGATTTGATTTTATGCAGGTTCTAAAATCGACTTTTTTCTATTTTGCTACAAATATTTATTATGTCAAACCTATTCCTGACTTTCAGTTTTTTAGTGTGAAAGTCGCAAAATTAGTAGGTCATTTTTACAAGACTCATGTGTTTTTGATCATTGTTTAAATTGGGATACGATTATATTGAATGATTAAACGTATAATCGTTTTGCTTTGATTTGAAAATAGCATTATGTATTGAAATAAATAAAATAGATCAAATTCTAGTTCGTTAATTATTTATTTTATGCGGGTTTTGAAGATGTTGTAACGCATCGCAGTGTATTCGTTACGCGGATTACTTTTATGTGGTTTTTTCGAGGTACCCATATACCATAAAAAAGACCAAGTGTATTTGTAATATATAAAGGGTGATTTTTTAAGAGCTTGATAACTTTTTTTTTAAAAAAAACGCATAAAATTTGCAAAATCTCATCGGTTCTTTATTTGAAACGTTAGATTGGTCCATGACATTTACTTTTTGAAGATAATTTCATTTAAATGTTGACCGCGGCTGCGTCTTAGGTGGTCCATCCGCTTAGTCCAATTTTGGCATTTCCACGTTTTTGAGTAACAGAGACCCAATTGGTGCGAACGGCGACGAATCGAAAATTGGTGGTCATCATTAACACTGGCCGATACAGCTGCGATATTTTCTTCAGTTCGCACTCTACGTAAGCGTGTTGGTGGTTTAATGTCCAACAATGTAAATTTGGTGCGAAATTTAGTCACAATAGCCCGAATAGCCGCTTCAGTGGGTCGATTAAATTGACCATAAAATGGAAGCGCGCAATGAACTTTCTTAACAGAGCACGCATTTTGATAATAAAATTCAATAATTTGCAAGCGTTGTTCGTTTGTAAGACGATTCATGATGAAATGTCAAAGCATACTGAGCATCTTTCTCTTTGACACCATGTCTGAAATCCCACGTGATCTGTCAAATACTAATGCATGAAAATCCTAACCTCAAAAAAATCACTCTTTATGTATGGCCGAATTAAGAACTAATTCGCAACGTTGCAGTGTTTGTAAAAAATCTTTTACCTTCGCGTAATCATATTTTTCTTAAAAATGGCGGATGTGTATCCACTTTTGGCCAAATAATTGTTATGTCAATTCAATATGGGTGATTCCGCATCCAACGGTCAAATCAATATATATCAATATAGCTGCAAAATTATTAGCGATTTTAATGGTCATTTTGAAGAAATTTTCATAAAATATATATGGAATTCCTCATTATACCCTCCACCATGAGATGGTGGTATAGTAAGTTTGTCATTTCGTTTGTAACACCTAAAGCATATATACATTATTGATCGTGAGATAGTGGATTTTCAAAATTTGTACTTTTGGAATTAAAATAAAATGGAAATACAACCAACTGTATGTAAATCCATGGTGGAGGGTATATTAAGGCCGGTCGAACTTAACCCCTTTTTTACTTGTTTTTTATTATACTTATCTTGTCCATATTGATATTTTACACAATTTATATTTCTATACATTTCTTTACTTAATTTTTATTTTTATTTTTAGAATTGGGCAATGAATATCATTGTAGCAGCGATGAATTGGATAAATTAAAGAAAAAACTGGTTTTAGTTTTTAACGAAACATTTTCGAAGCAATTGTGCACAACATTGGATATAACCGGAGGCAATGAGACTGCGTTTAATACAGCGCTTCTGCGCAGAATAAAATCCCTAATACAATATTTTCCAATGAAATGAAAACATAAATATGTAATAATAAATAAGAAACTATAAGCATGTTGTTTTATTTGCTGGTGAAGTAAACTACATACATATAAACGGGATCTATAAATTCTACTTAGGAAAAATGGTTCTAAACAAACCCAATTGATAATTTATAAATTAAGGATACCCCATATAAATGTATAATAAGGATTTGGAAGGATTAAAGAGAGAATATTGTTTATTGCCATCTGAATGTCATAATTGGCCAGAAGGATATCTGCCGGAAGTCCATTCCACGATTTCGAAAGTACATTCTCTGCCGAACGTCCATATGTAAGTTATCTCTAAGGATGATCTTGGATTACCTGACCAAATATGTTAGTTATTCTTCCATCTTTGTATATATTGATAAGATCAGAAGGAGTAAAGTATTTGTTGTTCCGCTCACATGCTTAGAGCAGAGGTGTTTTCCATTAGTTTAAGAGATATTTTTCGATGTTGATTTCGTATTTTTTGTTCATATTGCTTATAAAATTCTCAATAAACTAGTGGAAAGATTGGTGCAGATGTGTTACTTTAATCAGAAGATATACACTTCAAAACATCAAATTTCCCTTTTAATTGTTTTGTTTCTTTCTGCATGTGCAAACTTCTTTTATTTTTCGCAAAGACATAATATATATTGTACATTTTTAATATAAAAAATATTTGCATATGTTTAGTATATTTTTAATGTCATAGTTCTTAGAAAGTATTACCACAACTCAGAGGTAAATAAAGAAATGGGCCATTTTATGACATTTCAATTGTTGTAGAGTTTACGCAGTGTTGATATGAATTAGTTTTTCTAAAAAAATACTTTTAATGTAATTTTTAGTAGTACGATTATTTATTTTATTTTTTTCTAGTGCTATACTAGTCTCCGTTCGGTAGGTCGCTAGGACAATACAGAAATCAATCTCTAATTCAGTGTGACATACTTCTGTCGACGTTAGCAATTAAATCTCTTTTTTCCCTCTCGCGTGAAGACACACATTCGATGAAAAAAATAATAAGTAAAGATGACCCGCGGGTCCAGATCGTTGGGTCGTTCGAAAGGCAACACCCCATTTACGAAACAATTAAAAACTCAGCAAGACTTCGCTCAACGCCGAATGTCTTGGTGCTACATTAATCAGGCGGTTAGGCCACATAAGCCACCACTAATTGTCTCACACATGGGATACATTCATGTGTGTGACAATGTAAGAGAAATTTAACATATTCTCGGAAACGATTGTGTTTATAAACGTACTTCCATCGGAACAAAGATATTCCCACAAACACAGGAGAAATATGCGTTTTGTATAGAGGTATTGAAAGAAAATAAAATCGAATTTCATTCTTTCAACTGAAAAGAAAATCGGTTGTATAGCACGTTACTTTACGGACTCCCGATATAGGATCCGAAAGACATATGTACGTGCAGAACTAACTCGCCCCGACATATATCTTGGAAATGAATACTAGATATAGTTCGGTAAATGATGATACAAGTTACAATTCGTCCGTAAAACACCCAATCCAATTTCTTTGCATAATGTAAAAACCATTAGTAATGTTATCATTACATGGAAGAAACATTAGCAAACGCGGAATGACAAACCAACGCAGTGTTGGATGTACGGACACGGTGGAGAACACTGCAACCACTAACCGGCTTGTATGACTTGTGCAAAACCACAATACCAACGACTGTCCTTTTACAGAAGACAACAAAAAACCTGCAGTATTCTCTTGCTTTAATTGCTAGAAACACAACAAAGAAAGTGGCAATGCCATTTATTAACCTAAGAGAGTAAATAGAGTTCTAATGTCTCTTCTAAAACATGCCCATGACATCAACTAATTTATTTACATTCAACAGTTTGAAAACCTATTCACAAATGATGGAGGAAAAACATAAACCCTATTTCCATAACTAACACTTATTCGCAACGACAGAAGCAGACGAGGTGGCGGGGGAGTAGATATCTTGATTGACAAGTCAATCCAATCACCAACACATACAATCGAAAATCTCTCCGTGGAAATAACCATTAATCAAAGAAGATTTGTTGTAACTACAGCATATTCTCCCAAATATACCTCAAGCTTTTCTAGAGATATTAAGGAACTAACACATCCAACAAAGATGGATGGTGATTTAAACGCTAATATCCGGCGTGGAACTTTCCTACAGACAATGAATCTGGCTAGATAAACATATGTTTTTCCCCACCGTAGAAGCGTAATACTTCGCTTCCGATGAGATTAAAAACACTTGAATCCACTACTACTATACTTACAAAAATATAAACTGGAGAATTTTGTGAGATATAATAGGACAAAACATAGCAACTTCTGTAGAAAGATACAGTTCTCGTAGATCCATTGATCAAGAAATTAAAAATTTTACAAATCTCATACTGCATGCCAAAAATATTTCCACACCCACAACAAATTTCACTTGTGTAAGTACTTTACCTAATGAAGTATTAAATTATATTCGTCAAATAAGGTGATTAAAAAGAAAAGAGCAACGTACCACCAATCACCATTATTTTTTACGGGTAATCAATCCAGCTTTTAAGCAAATTTATTGACAAAAATCCACGCTATCATAAATCTGAAATGACCACATGAAGCCTGGAGAAAAACGTTGTTGGAGAATAAGTCGTTCTTTAAGAGGTAAAGGCAAGAACTGAATTTCGCACCTTTTACAAGGCAACAGTAAGTTATTTACCGACGAAGAAAAAAAAATAAAATTCTTGCAAGAACATCATGAATTTTTGTAAAGCTATAACATCCAGTTGACTCCTCTGTGAAAATCCAACAAGCGAAAATGCTGTTTTTATCACAACAAACGAAATGTCTATTGTATTGTGCAGACATAAATCATCAAAATCTCCAGGTTTGTACAACCTTCCAAACATCCTTTTAAAAAATCTGCCAGAAAAAGCAGTAAAGCTTATGACTTGGCGGTTCAACAGCTGTTTGCATTTAAATTGTTTTCCCATATGCGAAATTTCATGAATATCTGCAGGGATTTTTCCCTAGCGGATGGAAGTGTCCTCGAGAAAAAAATCATACAAATCTAATCTCACGGAGAATAAGTAAATAAATAAGAGGAAAATCACCTGTTTTTCTTAAGATATTAAATTTTGTACGATTGCGGGATCTCTATATTTAAACAATTTTGTGTTTCCTTAAGATATAATAAAAAGTGAAAAATAAAATCTACAATCTGGCCTTTTGTATTTATATATACAATTTGTTAAAACATAAAATTGATATATACCTCACATGAAATATGTGAAATGAAACAGAACGTTGTAATTTGACACAAAAATTGTTTCTCGCATGCAACTGTGTCTGTAACTTTGATTTGAGAGAAATTTCCGTCACCATATGTTTATTTCTCACATTACTGGAAAAATGTGAGATAAACTGTTTCTGTAAAATATTCAATCGAAAAGTTTCAACTTCGAACTGTCAAATATACTCACAATTAAAAACATTGCAAGAAAGAGTATTTCACACATTTGTAAAACAACAATACAGACAAACCCAGCACAGAAAATCTATAAACGTTGTTATTTATTTATTATTATTTTGTAAAAAGAATTTTGATTTGATACTCCGGAACAATAAGCGCACTTCCAAATTTCTTCTTCCCACACACACTCTGTATCAGCAATTATTGACATTTTTAATAGATTTAATATTATGTATATTGTGTATTTCTCATTTTTTGATTGTTTACTTGAAATTTCTTCTTTTCTTTGTTTTTTTTTTTGACATGTGACTGGAAACACACATTGTCGTTTTTCGCATTGATTTACAGATACAGTTTTTACTCACATATCGATAAACAGTTGATTTTTTGTTTCACACTTTCTCGATGCGAGAAGTTCTCACAACAAATGTATGATCAGCAATATTTATGGTATAAATAAAGTACAATCAATTTCAGACAGTAAAACCCGGTTTTATCATTCTGTTCAACTTTCAAGTTACAAGTGCTTGAAGGTAATCCAAAATAAACAAAAAATAGTACAGCCCAAATTAATGTGTTTGGGTTGAATCATACTATTCACATTTATCATAAACATTTGGTGACTCTTGAAAATGCCTTTGAAGTTCCCCCCTCCGGTGCGCTATGTGACAAATGACCCATTTCACTGGCCAAAAGTCTTAAACCGAACGCTATTCTTGTATTAAAAACTCAAAATTAACCCATTTGGGACCGATATATTATTTTGGTCCCTAAACCTTTATTTACAAAATTCTGTACATTTAATAGTTTAATTTTATACAACTTTCTATTTGTTACTTAAAATTATTTTAGTAATACTTTAAAACATAATTCAATTTGATTTTCCAAATATATTTTGTCAAGACTATTGGTTGCTGATCACTTAAGTGTCCGCTTCATTATCGTTCTCGTAGGTCCTATAATCTTCATCAGCGCTTCAATTAAAATTTGATTTATGTTGTGGACTATCTTTGCCATGTTCGCAAACTAATTTTTAAAATTAGTTTACTTCCTGACAAATTAGAAAGCGCTTTCTTTGCCGTATTAGCGTATATAAGCATATCGAAGAAATCAGTGGATCATGGCTCTATTAAATCTATCTGGATAAGCACTTTATGTACTGTGACGTCATAGGTAATCAAAGGTATTCTATGTAAAAAAAGAGATTCATCAAATAATAACTTTGACTTTGTTTTCGACTCACGATTTTATATTTCCATTCTGGTTGGTCGTAATCTCGTGTTTTTTGACGTGTGTATTTCATGTGGTCTTGATTTATTCATTTTATTATTGGCATATGTATGTTACTGCAAGTGAACATTCACTGCACGTGAACATTTTCTACATGTTAACATACCCCTTTATATGTTCTGTAACATATCTTACAGCTTATGTTATTTTCGGCGTATGTATGTTATCAACAGTGATACCCAACAGCTCGTGCAAATTTCCCTTATAGGTTCATTTTGTTTTCTTACAGGCTATGTTATGATCGACCTATGTATGTTAGCAGCAGCGTTCCATTATCTTACAGCTCATATTATTATGCTAAAACATAATTTCGATTTTTACATCATTCTATTAATCTTTCAATTCATCCACACACGCACTTTTACATCCATCCACACTATCACAACACACTCTCCAAACATAATCACACATTAAGACTCTCACTCTCTTTCGCGCTCTTGCATCAGTTCTCACTCAACTCGTTCATATTTTTATACATCACTCACATTCTTGCTTTTGTTTTGAAACTATTGAAGTTTCCAAATATTCTAATGATCTCTTAGGAACATATTTCTTCCAATTGAATGAAAGTAGGTCAATGGACGGGATCAGCTGATATCCACATATGATAGCTTTTTTTCACCACACTATTCAGATATTTTGTTCGCATATCCCAGCATACGTTTTTATTAAATAGCATACTACTGTGCAGGAAATGGTAAAATAAAATTCTGGCAATGGTGAAAATGTAAACGTAATTTAGAGGTCTTGGTTGTTGTAGTTATAATTGTGGTAATTTTTCAATAAAAACATTGGAACGATTTTTAAATTTTAGATTTTAAGATTGCAATTCGTCAGTTTTCCTATAAATGAAATTTATTTTATTGTTCGAATAGTTTTTCTAGTTTTGATTGTTTTTTCGATCCTTTGGTTTGCTGGACTCACTGCAGCCAATTCAATTCTTGAATATTTTTTAATTCTCCTTGGATTTTTTGGCTCAGTTTATGCATTTGTCCAAATATTCTTCGGAATATTTTCGTTTGAGCTTCATACATATATATTTCTTGGTTTTTACTCGTTTATGTCTACATTTCTCATCATGTCTCTTGGCGCTTTCATTATGATGGCTGACAGCTTGGAAGAATTTTAGGCTTGTCTAAGTGATAAGCAATTACCATTAGGTTCAGTTCATTCAGTCAATATCCATAAGGATGAATTAAAGCCCACTTGGGAGAAATTTAAATCTGCATATGAGAAATGTCTTGCAGACATTCGGGAGGAAGCTTATGACTAGAGTCAAGATAAGGATGGGGACAAGGGAGATTCTTCAGAACTTGAGACTGTCAAGGAGAAGTTTTAGAACGCTTACTTGACGAATTGACGGTATCTCACACGATTAAGCGAAGTTTTTGACGAACTTATTGTCTCCCACGACGATCCAAAACCCAATCCACACTTTGCGAAATCCCTATATTTAATGGTGACTACACTTCCTGGCCCACCTTTAGGGACATGTTCAAAGCAGTCTGCATAAGAAATTCCAGACTAAGTTCGGTTGAGAAATTGTTCCACCTAAACCATAGCACCAAAGGTGAACCGAACGATATAGTAAAAAACGAAAATTTCAAACTAGCATTGTTCTCGATATGAGAACAAAAGAGTCCTCGTCAATATCCAACTGAAATCTCTCTTCAACCTTTCCGTTTTCACGCATGGATCTGGAGAATCTCTTAACCCTAGAAAGTCATCCTTATTTTTTGTACACTAACGTTTGTACACTGCGCGTCGTCATTTTGACGAAGGATGACGGTGCAGGGTTAAGAACATTTAGAGGCACATTAATGCATGTATTTCGCTCTTGCAGCTATATGCAGTTAAATATTAGGACCCGATTTTCGTTTTTATCTGTTTCTACCGGTTTCCAGATTCCACACTCACTTTATGGGAACAGCCGATAAGGATGTAGTTCCTAAGTGGCCAGAGTTGGAATTATTCTTAACAAACCGTAATCGAACACTTGAATCGGTTCCTGAAATGAGGAAATCTTCTGATCCTCATTCATCAAATCCCAGGTCCAAACAGCTTGGACACAGCAAGCAGAATAATACCTCAAATTCGAAAAATATAAAGACTTTTCAGGCAACGGTAGCACAACCTAAGTGTAGCTTATGTCTTCAGGAAAGTCACGTTATTCAGGTGTGTCCTCGTTTCCTTTAGATGGGCCATAGCGAAAGATTAACAGAAATTCGAAGAAAGCATTTTGTCTAAATTGTTTTTTCTGAATGGTTAAGAAATGCAAAAATATCCATAGGTGTAAAAAATGTGGCGAAAAACATCACACCCTACGCCATAGGGGCTCAGATATTTCCCAAGCAGCCAAACCTAATATAACACCAATTTTTGGGTGATTCTTGCGGCGTCTCCGGAACATCCTACTTCCTCTTCGTTACAGTCCACTATTTCGCTTGGTAATGGTGTTGTTCAAAGATGTCTTGATTCCAATAATAGAGGTGGTTTAACATACATATATCGAGCAATTTATCTCTGATAAATTATTCAATACGCTGAAACTTCCATTCAAGCGGACTAGTGTCAAGATATCTGCTTTAAATAATACCATATTTGCAGCTGCCCAAAAGGAATGTTTTATCACTTTAGGTTCGAACACCGATACTAGTACTGAAGTTTCAACTTCGGCTCTGGTGGTCCCACATTTATCTGGAAGTCTTCCATCTCGAATCGTCGATCCTGAATCGCTCTCAGATATACCATATATTCCACTAGCTGATCCTAAAATTTTCGAGAGCTCTAAAATCGATTATGCTAGCCGGTATCAAAAGAAATGTTTGTATCGACGATTGTTTCGTATTTCTGTGTAATTTCGTTAGACGTAGAGATTTCACGTTTTTGGGAGGTGGAGGAAGAAATTTATGTGTTCATCCGACCAATTTTGTGAAGATTTGTATATCCGTACAAAGAAAAGTACTCAGGATGGAAGATATGTAGTTTCGCTTCCGCTTACAGAGGGATATCCAGAAAAATTAAATATCGGCTAGTCCAGAAATATATCTTTAGCCCAGTTTTTTAGAAATGAAGCTCGACTTTCTGGGACTCCAAAGTTCAAAAAAGAATACAACAAAGTACTTGAGGAATATATATTTCTCTTGATCATATGTCAAAAGTTCATATTCCGATTCCTTTAGAATCTCCGTTACACTATTACTTACCGCATCATGCTGTGATTTAAATCGATAGCACGACTACCAAACTCCATGTAGTCTTCAATGTATTCGCTGCTACATCCAATGGATTAAGTCTGAATGACATTTTGCACATCGGTCCGGTCTTGCAAAATCTAACAGTTCTCGTCCAAAAATGGAGATTTTTCCGATATGTATTCAACGGTGACTCCGTTCAACAACAAAGATGTATCGTTAGATTATGGCTGATACAAAAGATACTCCTTTTCAACGTATTTTATTCCGTCGAAGTCCTCACGATCCCATTGAAGATTTTGAACTTAAGACTGTGACTTTTGATGTTAATTGCGCGTGTATGGATTGAGTGCACTCAAGGGGATGAAGTTATTGCATTGCATTCCAGGAAACAGATTGCCTCCTCTAGTTCACTTTTGAGTTTAATCCTTTCTTGATTCACAAAGTGTTCTGCGTATAAACTGAAGACTTGTGTCTTCTCCTGCACTATCTTACAGTGAGAGACATCCTATAATACTTCCATACACTACAAGAAAAACGTACGTAACCGGAACGATATTGTACGTTGCTGCAAGAATTTGGTCACTGAAAGTCAACCAACGTCGGCGTTCGTTGCTGCGACGAACAAAGTTTCGCTGATTTAATAGAAATTATAGTTCCGCAATGAATATGTTCGGTGCTGCAACAATGCTGTTTCATTGCTGCAACAATGATATTTCGTTGCTGCACCAACTCTAATTCATTGGTCCAACAACTGTTTCCTTGCTGAAATGAATGTGGTTTCGAAAATATTCGTGCCATTAAATTACAGCAGCTGAACTACTTAAGGCAGAACTTCAACAGCGTGAATGAGAATTACTATCAAATACATCCCAAAAAGACACACACTAGAAAAACAAATAACTTGTGTTTTTCCGATTGTTGCACCAATGAATAAATTGTTGCTGCAACGATATCAGTTTCGTTTCTGCAACGAATGAATTGTTGAGGCAAAGTGTTCCATACCAAACTCCATTATTTTTAAAAAATTTTGACAAAATAATATAGATTTGTATAAAACCAATGATTATAATCACAAAATTATAATTTTTTTGTATTAATAAAAGTTTTCCCATGTAAAAAATGAAAGGAGTATTTTCATTGCATCAACGAATATTGAATTGTTGCAGGACCGAAACTACGAAAAGTACGAAAAATCGGTTTCATACCATAAACATTCACATCGTTGCAGCAACGTGTCGGGTTGTTGTGGGAACGTAGTATTTCGTTGCTGCAACGAACGATTTTTCTTTCAGTGTATAATTGTCAACTTTCCCAGTGTATGTTAGATTTATCCACTAAATAACTCTCCATGGTGGTAACCAACTAGTTATTAGGTTAATTCGTACCAAGTTCTGGATTCCTGAAGTAAAGAACTTAGTTAAAACCACGATGAACAATTGAAATCCTTGTATTTTATACAAGCGAATATGTCAAACACAAATAATGTCAGCTCTACCTCCAGAGAGATCGGAAATTGCTCGTCCCTTTGCTCACACAGGTTTAGATTTTTTTAGATCTTTCAACATCAACAATTATGCCGGTAGGTTTTGTCACATAACGAAAGGTTATGTATGCGTCTTCATCTGCTTCTCCACAAAAGCAATCTTCTTGAGGCAACCTCTGACCTTTCCACTTCCCTTTTTCCGTTTTCCTTGCAGCTTTTAGTAGATTTGTCCCTCGTCGTGAGTGTCCCTTGCATCTCCATTCTGATAACGGCACGACATTCGTTGGTGCATCTACGGAATTTATCCAAACTTCACACCAAACTATTACCTCCGCTTACCTAACATGGCACTTTATACCCCCGGCGCACCACATATGGGTGGACTCTGGGAAGCGGGAGTTAAAAGTTTTAAGTCACATTTCAAGAAGGTCGCTGGCAACTTAAAACACTCATTCGAAGAGTTCTAAACGTTGCTGTATAAAATAGAAACCTGTCTCAACACTCGGCCACTATCCCCTATGTCACAAGAATCATCCGACCTTTCTGCATTGACTCCAGGTCACTTTCTGATTGGGTCTCCAATTGTACCTATTGATCCACAAATCCACGATTCTCCCATATTTATTTCTAATCAATGGCCTCTGCCATTGAAAGTAGTCCATCAACATATGTGCAAGCGGTGGAAGGAGGAATACCTTAAAGAACCCGATAAAAGTGGCAGAAACCATTTTTCTTCTCTGATAAATGATTCAATTCAATCCTAAACCAAATATAATGTTTATAGCTAAATATGTGAAATAATACCAGCTTAGAAAACAGAGACCAGTATATTTGACGACTTAGCAGACATCCTCACGCAATATGGAAATGCAAGAAATGTTTGGCAATGAACACCATTAAACGTCAACAGATAGTAAAAACATACGGGTACTGATTGGCACGCGAACATTTACAGGGGTCGTGTTTTACAAAGACCGGCTGTAGATACTGCCGTAAACCCCACCATTCTTTACTACACGAGCATCGCAGATTATTGCAGAGTAGACAAAAATTGTCAAGCTTCAAAACCAAAATCCACAACGTCGAATGTGAAATCTACTAAATTCGACTCGTCGACCATGAAATCAGCTTCAATTTTAAAACAAAATGCTACACTACTACCTACAGTGCTAGGAAAAATTGAAATCTTATACGAGAAGGAATTTTTAGCAGAGCAGGACTTCCAACTACACAGAATACCATATTTGCCTGGATGCATAATGTGATCTGTTCTATCTGAACATTTCTTTAAAAGTTTTGCATCCAACTTTGAAATATCTCACTGAATTGCACTATAATATGAATAATTAAGCAGAAGGTGGATAAACCTTTTTTATAACACATTAAATACTAGATAATATAAATATTGCATTATTATTGTTTTTTAATTATGATAACATGTTGTTGTTGCTATGCAAATTTTATACTTTTCGGACATGCTTTTAGCAGCAAGCCTTGGTATTAAAAAATATTTTTTTTTTATACTTTATTTGTTTGATATTGAATCTGCTCCTTAGGAGCCTAACAATATGTATACGAATCTTATAAAATAATATAATAATAAATCCCCTTTAGGATTTGGAATTTTCTACGGTCCTCTGCACAGTAACGACAGGGTGGATATTATTTTGTTCTGTTGGATTTAAGAAGAGTGGTCACGCGATTGAGAGATCCATTACGACATCGCGATGTAGATTGGTCTACATATTTAACGGTTCGTAGTTTACCAAGGGTTTCAGATAATTTATGTAGCGAGGGCGTTTTTCAGCCTCGTGAACTAGAGTGTAACTCCAATAATCAAGTCGTTTCCTCTCGTATTTTCGCGGATTTCGAAGATTTCAAGATGATTATTTCTCGCGAGGGCGTATTTCAGCCTCGTAAAATGGAGTGTCTACTCTAGTTTTCCCCTCTCGGATTTTATAGTGTCTGCTTCTGTGTTCTCCCAATCCTGTGAAGTGCAATATGAAATGAATGTATTTTTAGTTTTAGTGAGTTTGTTGTCCACCCCTTCGTAAGCGAGAAGCCCGTAAAGCTTCTCTTGATGACTCAGTTTGATGTTTTGAATTTCGTTTTTGACGAGAGATATTTTCAGGTCTCTGTGAATATTTTCGTTTCTCATATACCAATGTGCGCCAGTAATCATCCTTAAAGTCTTTGACTGAACCCTTTGGATTTGTTCGATATTGCTCGAGCATGTATTTTTTTCCACTGAACCAACACTCAGGGGATGTCCCCTATAAATGCAGTACATTGCGTTGGTAGAAGGAAGATAAGGTATTGGAAGGAGGAAAGAGGGAGTAGTGTCTGTTGACATCTGTTTTGAATCTCTGAATGTCGTAATTGGAGGGAATGATATTTGCCGGAAGTCGATTCCACATACGGATAGTACGGGCGAAGAACGAATTTATTCTGTAATGTGTAGTGCGGCCGGTTGTCCAATCGACAACAAATGGGTGAGCGTTCCTGGAGAGTCGCGTATCTCTACCAAACGTTCTCACGGGCGGTATAAGATCACGAATTTCCGAAGAACAAACACCATGAAAATATCGATAGAACAATGACACACAGCCAACATTACGACGATGTTCAAGGGAGACAATACAATTGGATATCCTACCGTCACCTATCAACACCATCGCCCTCCTCTGGACACGGTCAAGTAGCTCCACTGATGAAGCTGGAGCACCCGACCATATATGGGAGTTGTATTCCATCTTTGGTCTGATGTAGGTAGTGTAGATATTGAGAAGATCAGAGGGTGTGAAATATATTTTACATCTTTTTAAAATGCCTAAACATTTGAAGGCATCTTTCGACACATCAAATACATGTTTTGTCCAACGAACATCATATTGTATTTTTATGCCAAGAACAACGAGAGCATCTGATCATTAACATCGACGACACCGTTTGATCAGTGAATCGCTTGTGAGACAACAAGGAGCACTGGGTCTTACGTGCATTAAAATCTACTCTATTCTCTCGACCCCATTCAGAAATGGCCATCAAATCCTGGCTAAGTGACTCATCCATCAATCGCCTTTTATCCTCAATTTCTTGACGACTTGGTCTATGATCGAATGAGTAAGAATGACAGAGGTTGCTGTCATCCGCGAATGAGTATATTGGATTCACAGTCGTCGATGAAAATAAGAAAAAGGGAGGGGGAAAGGACAGAGCCCTGTGGTACTCCTGCGGTTAACCTATGCTCGTCGGATGAGAACCCATCTACAACAACACGTATAGTGCGATCTCTGAGAAAGCTCGATATAAATCGAGAGAAGTCACTACCAACACCAAAAGCGATAAGCTTTGATATGAGTGCGCCGTGCCAAACTCTATCAAAGGCCTTGGAGATATCTAGAGCAACGACCTTACTCTCACCAAGCTTGTGAATAGATCGATTCCACTTTTCGGATAGCAGTGTCATCAGGTCTCCCGTAGATCGATTCCTACGGAAGTCATACTGTCGATCATTGAGTAAGTCATTAGTTTCTAAATCCCTCACAAGATGGTGGTTAACCATACTCTCCATAACCTTCGAAAGCGCTGAGCAAATCGCGATCGGTCGATAGTTAGCAGGATTATTAGCCTCACCTTTTTTAGGGATGGGCTGGATGTTCGCAATCTTCCAACGCGATGGGAAAACCCCGGCACGGTTGAAAAGATTACGAAGGGAACGGGCAAGCGTCGAAGAGCACTTACATAGGACAAGTGCTGAAATGCCATCCGGGCCTGGAGATTTATTTACGTCGAGGTTTGCGAGAACCCTTTTAACTCCACGTGTTCGAAAAAATATCTGAGGCGTGGAACTAGATACATTTTCGATCACGGGGAGTGGTTGATTGTTTTCCGGCAAGGATGAATTCCTTGCAAACATTTCAGCCAATAGGTTAGCTTTGTCAACCGGGTTAGTGAATATCTGGTCATCTTTAACAAGAGTTGGGATAGATGAGGAGTTATCCTTTACTCTTCTCACAAATGACCAAAAGCTCTTTGAAACTCCTACACACCAAACAGCATCAAAAGAGATAGTCTTGTCCAAGTTCTTCGCACACACACATAAATGCACACCATAGCAAGAATACTCTTTGTCAACGCAAAGAGTGGTTGTCCCTCATTAGTGACGAATACTGAAGGCTTTCCCACACTGGCACAAAATTTAAATCGCGTCCACGAAAGCCTGCTGAAACTCTCTACTTATTATAACTATACACACATTAAGCTCGCAGGCAAACGAAATTCAGGAGTCGCACTCTTATACAGTAAGAGCAATTTACATTATCATCAGAGCATTCGTGGACGTGACTTAAATTATGTATATATATATATATATATATATATATATATATATATATATATATATATATATATATATATATATATTTAAGTCGCAACTATTATATATAACGTATCCAGCTTGCATACGGGTGAGAAATGCAACAACTTTTAAGTCACAACAGACTCACCATTTGTGCTCTGCACCTTCTTTTACCGCATCGAATCATAAGTTTTCTTCATGTAGATTCATGTCATGTCGCAACTGGAATAGGAATCTTGGAGTTGTCGTAATAAAGAAGTACAGATTTAAACTTTTCTTAGATGAATCTATAAATATACGACAGTCCTCATGGTTATATTTGATATTTTACAAATCAAACAGATTTGCGTACTTGAACTATATAGGTGGATTCTTCAAATATTAGAATTATTATTACACTGTGCATTTTGTGTAAGGTTCTAACAACGGATTCTGATAGAAGGGGTAGAAAAAGAATATACGTGTATCATTGGTCAGTTTAGAGAGGGTTATATTTCCCCCCCTTTGTACATTCTTATGATTAATCGTCTTAGGAAACCATGTGACCCTTGCATTTAAAGTATTGAATGTGCTCAGCAATATTACTTAAAACTCTACGAGGAACTTTTGCGTGGTACATTTTAACACTATTCAATATAGGTATCTTTTTGGCCCCTTTTTTGCAAAAGGGTAAACAGCCGTTTAACGGGTCAAAGAGTTCTACTAAAATATTTGCCGTCGCAAAATGAAAACAAGATCTTGCCTGTTTATTATTTTATTTTTCAAATTTGTTGCCGATATTTCGAACGACTTCATCGACCATCCTCAGGGGCGTCACGCTAAACAAATATACATAAGAATTACAATCAATATACAAACAAATGTTAAACAATTAATATAATTACATTTAAAAAACACTTTCACAAGTTTTTGTCAAGAACTGTCCCTGCAGTTTTTTAGTGCCAATTGTCCTTGTATCACTGATGATGTAATTAGTACATATGCATTGGCAGGGAATTCGCCTTAGGTTATACGAAAATGCGTCAATTCAAACAACTTGGAATGAGAAACATTTTGTTCTCCGTGATTATTGTATCGATTAACGTTTGCTGGCTAGAAATCGTGCAGACGGTCGATATTTCAAAGGGAATTTTGCCATTGTCACTTTCAAGTGTTTTGAATATAATTGTGCAGATTAAATGTCATGATGTTCACAAAAAGGACGTATTCCAGCATTAATTTAGTTTATTGGGAGGAGTAGGCCGTGGAATCACTGTTAGTGTTTGGTAAAAATCAGCAAAAAATAATTAATAGACAGCAGATTTTTATGCAAGTTATATTTTTTATCTTTGCATTTTTAATCTATTCAACATATGTAAACATAATATTGGTTATATCGATTTTTTAATATTGAGATGAGAATCATTTGTGTAGTCGTTATTCAATTATAATCATCCTCTCTTTTGCATAAAAATTGCATGCCTAATTACTCAAAAGACTTTATGTGAAACATCGTATATTCATTCCGATCACCGGCACAGTTCTTCGTCAGTTTGTACGTTAGAAGTTCCTTAATGTGCGTATTCAGCGGCAATTTGATTGCTTTTTTAACAACTTAGTTCAATTTCATATGAAGGCGGTAAAATTAAATTCTGTGAGAGAATCGTAACCAAAATCTACACCATAAAATTGTCTTATGGTTCCAACGTGATCGTCCAGAGGATAACAATTCCATCGTTCAAAACTTTCATGGGTGTCAAACGTTAATTTAACAGCGGAGCGTTCTCTCGAAATGTCTTCATCTTTGTGCTTTCCTTTAAGAAGTGTTTCTTCAATTGCAAATAATAATCTAGTATTAACTGAAGATTCTGAGGCGATAGTCTGCGATTTTCAACATAATTTTCTTTAGAAACTGAATCCTACAATTCAATGTTTTTCGCAGCCAATGTAGCATGTTCGCTCAACGACTTGGAGCAACGTACGGGAACACGAACTGAAAAATCTAAATATCAACATTCGCAATATCTACAAAATTTTTCTAGTGCAAATGTCCAACAATTGTTTTGAAAATACTCCAGATTGGCTGTTCCACGACACATGATTCTGCTTGTCAACTGGATATTGCCGTGGAATCACCCGTAATGTAAATGTAAAATCACCTTCCAATAGAATCATTGAACCAACAGTGCGCCACTCCTCAGGACTGATCAAAACGTTGGTCACCTCAGATCTTTGAAACATAGCACGAAGGATTTTCTTTAATTTCCTATTCATCGAAATACCTGTAAGTGGATTTCCCTGTTTATTAGATGACTAATTACGAACTGGAATTATGAACCAAATAAAAATGAATCAACAAAATATGTCGTTCGTTCGTCAGTTCTGACAAAGGTGCATAAAATAGTTATATTTTTAAATTTTGTCCGATTTTTTTGACTTTTCTTTCTAATTATCTGAATTCTCGTGTTCATAAAACGTTCGCAGAATCATAACGTACATAACAAAAAAGTATTTCGCATATCCATTGCTTGAAAAAATTCTATAGAAGAAGGCACATTCAGTTTTTTAAAAATATTCATATTTTGCGGTCAACTACCCAAAAGTTTTTTCATCTTAAAGCCCAGTTCGGACTACCACGACCGGTTTGCAACAAAGATCAGCCAAATCTGTTCAGCCGTTCTCAAGTGATGCGATTATCAACGAACATCATTTCATTTTTATTATATAGAAGAAGATATTATTTAGAGCTAGAATCATAAAATTTGGTGTGTACATTTCTCTTACAGTGTAGAGGCGTGATAAGACGGTGATTTTTGAAATTCGTACTTTTAAGGGGTAAAATGGGGTAAAAATGGTACCACGCCAATGACAAAACGGCTGGGGCTAGAATCTTAAAATTTGGTATGGACATACATCTTACTGCATGAAGACATCCCAAAAAGTGGCATTTGCAAAATTCGTACTTTTGGTGGGTTAAATGGGGCAAAAATGGTACCAACAATACGGCTGAAGCTAGAACTATCAAATTTGGTGTGTACATTTCTCTTACAGCGTAGAGATCAGATATGAAGGGATTTTTTCGTAATTCGTACTTCTAAGGGGTAAAATGGGGTTGAAAGAGATCAAAATAAAAAAACGGTTAGGCATAGAATCTGGACATTTGGTAAGCAAATTCCTCTCATAGCTTCAACGCGTCCAAGAAAATATTTGTTCAAAATTCGTACTTTTTGGTGCTGAAATCGGGTAAAAAGGGATAAAAATAGTACCAGTAAAATGGATGGAGCTGAAATTATAAACATCCCTCAAAATGCTTAGAATCGTAAAATGAAGGAATTTTTCGAAATTTGTACTTTTAAAGGGAAAAGGGGATAAAAAATGGTACCCATAACAC
The DNA here is from genome assembly GCA_947397865.1 of Polietes domitor. Lineage (NCBI taxonomy): Eukaryota > Metazoa > Arthropoda > Insecta > Diptera > Muscidae > Polietes > Polietes domitor. Next base: position 152,102,899 of record OX377620.1, on the reverse strand, counting down.
GGATGACGGTACAATAATGAAATTCGTTGTGTATGTTCGTTTTACATCGCAGATCACTTATAAGAAGGAACTTTTCAACATTTGTACTTTTAAGGGATTAAATGGGATACAAATTGTACACCGCACAGTGGTTCAGAATCAAAATCCATCGTCCAAAAATCAAATCAGATTTTGAAAATTGAGAACACGTAATTTCTTTTTTGACTTTGTCGAACTGTTTCTCACACATTTCAAGCGATTTTGCACTCAGATATTTTTTATTAGAAATTGTGGTTTCTTAGCTTTAATTTGACGAATATGTTTGTGTCAAATATAGTTTGGTTGTAATGAATATTGTAAAAATATCCTTTTTGAACAAATGTGTTACTTTGGATCAACGCAACTTTTTTCCTTCAAAAGCCGTTAACGAAATGTATACATATTAGAAAGGTTGAAGGTTTTTGTAGGGTAACTTTTGCCTGCACGAAATTGAACCCTTGGATAGGATACATATAAGCAGATAAGCAGATTTTTTTGGTTCCAAAACGCAATTTAGTCATTTTCGATATCCCCATGCTAAATTTTATAACAATCTGAGTTCATTTGCCGGAAATATGCACAAAAAGCCAAAATAATACCTGATTTAGCAGACATATAGTGGAAAATGTCAGATTTTTAGTTTCAAAACGCAATTTACTCATTTTCTTCTCATTATCCTCTAAAAAGTAGGTACGTATATAGAAAAATGAGCATATTTCCTTTATCCTCATGCTAAATTTTATAACAATCGGAGATCTTTTGTACTTCTAAGGAATTAAATGGATTAAAAATTGTACCATTGAAATTTGGAACGCATATTACTCTTATAACGCGAATACAACCAAGAAAATATTTTTGCTAAATTTAAACTTTTAGGTGTGAAATTGGGTTTGTACATGCATAGAAACATAAAATTAATGGATTTTTCGAAATTCGTACCATTTTAAATATATATATATATTGAATTTCGGTACATATATTCCTCTGATAGTGTAGACACGGAACATTAACTGATTTTAATATTTATACTTGGAACAAAAAGCGATTAAAATGGTACCCTCGGTGGGTATCGAGTTAGTTATATTCATAATTATTGCAATACAATTGGATTGTGTCAAATGTGTAATTTAAAGGGGGGAAGCGGGTCAAAAGTGGTACAAACCAAATTGGGGGAATTGGGATAAAGATGGTACCAACCAAAGTTTTCAGCTAGAATATGAAAAGGCTATTAGAAATTCGGCGTGTACATAAACTCCGAGTACATAAATTAATTTTTCGTAATTTGTATGTTATGTGTGAACATTATAGTCATTATCCCCGGAAAAATTAAAAATATATAAAAATGTTTTTTCTATTTATAAGTTCAGATTTCAAGTCACGCACCGGTATAGCAGTTATATGTAATGGTTTTAATTTTATCTTGGATAGGGACTGCAAAGGACGCATACATATATTCTAGGTTTAAAGTGATTATAAAAACATTTATAAATCTCGAATTGTAACTAATTTCGACCATACGTTTGGAAGTTACATCAGTTTTATTTTGATCAAAGCTTGTCATTTTGTGTGGAAAGTATAGAAGTTATATTAGGTTTAAACGTATGTACGGGTCGTTTGTTTTGGAATATGGACTATACGTGTGGGGATACCATAAGGTGTATATCAATTTCCCCATCTCCGAATTTAAAGTAAATCTGGGAAAATAATACAATGTGCAGAGTTTGAATAAATTCTTTATACCAGCGAGTCAAACGGACGTGAAAGAGACTTGGGACATACTTATGGTTTTAAATCTCTCCTTCAATGCGTTACAATTTTTCTATTCCAAATGATATACGCTCCTACTCTGTAGTGAGGGTATAATTATCACAGCTTAAGAAAGAAACGTGCAAATAATTTTCTACTTTATATGATTTTTTGTAAAAAAAATTTGTGTTTATAAATTAAACTATTTTTTTTTATTTGTACATGGTGTTTAAATCTTGTCGAAAAGTTAGTGTGAATATATCTCTGAATACGTATACATACCGTTTTTATGAACTGCAGACATTTAGATTTATTTTTTATTTTTGATATTTACTATAGATTTTGTTGGTCAATAAGGACCAGCGAAGTCACTGACGCTGTTAATGCAAAGAGATTGAAGTGGGTCAGTCCTTGTCTCCTTAAGACTTGCTATGTCGTTTGCACGTTTTCCTGCAGGGATTCTTGTGTATGATATTTCTGTATATGTGTGCGCATTTGTCTATATCTGTCTTGTAATTTAATCTCTTTTCAGTTGAAACGTCCGTAATGTAGAGCATTTCTAAAGTATATATCTATATCTACGTCGTCAAAGTTGGGTGTGTGACCACTTTGCACACAGTGAGCTGCAAATGCCGTTTTTTGCTCTAGTTGTTTGTCAAGTGCTTTTAGGTCAGATTTATGAGAAGTCTAGTTTATATTTTTGTCTTAGTAGTGCCAACATATACTTTATTGCATAAGATGTACTTGTCACCATTACACTTAATTTTATATACTACGTCCGCTTTGTCTTCTTTTTTATTTTTGATTTTGTTCTACTAAATAAATTTTGGACCTTGTTGTAAGATTTTTGAGCTAATTCATATATTTATTTATCGTATAAGTCTGAGTTTTTGAATTTTTCTGAGAATCCCGATATATACGTTATTCCCTTGTACAATTTCTCAGGTTTTTCTTTGTGTTTTTGGGGATTTCGTACATTAACATTTAAAATGAAAAAATTCTACTATTATTATCGATATTATCTTTTACATAAAAACTGAGGAATTAAAAAAATAGGTTCAAGTAGAACCGTTGAATATTGAATTTTCAGATCAGCATCTGCAAGCATTTTATTTTGGAACAGTAAAGTAGAAGCCAAAAGGTTTCCTATGCCGATTCATCATAAGAATGTGCAAAGTTGAGAAGGAATATTCACCCCTTCTAAAACGACCCACATACGTAAACTTTCAAAACGCCGATATATTCTTATTTACCCCCTCCATCAGAATCCGTTGTCAGAACCTTGTTATTTTCGAAAAAGTTCCATTTTGTTTCATAGTGTTATTAAAAATTTCTCTCAAAGGTTTTCGCATGTTTTCTAAGCATTACAGGATTAACAAAGCCTTGATATGCTAACCGATTCTCTGCCACCTGTGTGGCAAAACAGTGGTATTCTCCAATTGTAAAATTAAGTGCTTATCCGCGATTTTTCGCCAGGGACGGATATCAGAAAGAAGTAGGTAGATACTATGAGGTGGTTATGACACTATCATCGCTCCGCGAGGTACTCTCAGATCTGATAAACTCTTTAGAAGTTCCAATGGAGAACAGAATCAGTGAGAAGTGTTCACACTAACTACATTTCATTTCATGCGACGACGAAATAAGGAATCGATTTCATCCTTAGATTTTTTAGTGTAACCCTCGAGCTAAACAACATTTTGTTATGGTTTGTGAAGTATTGATAAGTTTTATTGCTGTACTTGAAAAGTTGAATAAGTACTGCAACATTATGGATAAAATGTAATGATTTACCGTATCAAATGCTTTTGAGTGGTCGAGGAGTACGAGGATATTAACATTTCTCTTGTCAAAGTCTCTGCGTATATCCTCCGTAACATCCAGTAAAGCCGTTACACAATTATGTTTAGACGGAAACCCTGCCGGAGAGTGAGAGTGTGACAACCATGGGGCAAGGTTAACACACTCTCGCTGCATATTATCAATACTTGGTAACGGATAGGCAATTATTCTTTTATTCAATGCGTCTTTGGAATTCACTATCTGAAAAATTTCCAGAATGATGTCCAATTTAAAAATAAACTTCGCGTTTTTATGTTGGCACACTTTCTCAAACATATGTTCTTAGTTGAGTTGGACCTTAATTAAATTTGTATTAGTTTATATACCGTCGTTATTAGAATATTTTATAAGAATGATAATTTTCATAATTTTATAATAGAAAATATATCAGATCAAGGTGTAGCTTATATTTAAGTAAAAATGGGTTACAATAAATTTATTTCTATGAATATAAAATTGAAATTTTTATTGAAGGTGGATTTGAAAGTAAAATTATAAAGATAAATAATTTGATTTTAGCTCTAAAATATGTACACATCGCCCGTCACTCTTATTATTAAGGTAAGATAAGTCGTAACATAGTAGATGTACTGGAAAGTGTATCTAGAATGCAATTTAAAGCTTATTAAGTAAAGCATTTCATTTACATTGAAAAGATTTTTGTGCAAATCAATATAAATTGATTTATATTTTATTTATTAATTTTTTTTGTTAAAAATATTTTATTAAAAATAATTGTATATTGTATATTTTTAGTATTTTTAAAGAAAAAATAAATATAATTATAGTTTAATAGTATTGTTAAAGAATATTGAAATATATTGAAAAATTATTATTTTAAAAGAAAATTTAATTTATTGTACCTTGTGTATCAGGGTTTATTAAATAAAAATTAAATTGTTAATTTTCTCGATTTTAAAGTTAATGTTATAAAATTATTTTTAATAATATATTAGAAATAAAATGTTATTCATTTTTAAAGGTATCTAGTTCTTTAAGAAATAAATTTAATTTAGAAATTTTATATTATTAATTTAGTTGTTAAATTTAATAATTATTTAATTTTAATATTTTATGGGATAAGCTATAAAATAAATTATTAAAAATGTTTAAATATATTAATAAATATAAATTTAGAAATAGTTATTATTAATAAAAGTGTTATAATTTATTTTATAATTATATTATTTATTTAATTTTAATTTTTTATTAAAGTATTTATTTAAATTTTAAAAATGAAAAAATAATGATAAAATTAGTATATAATATTGTAAAAATAAATATATATGGAAAGTTTTTTTAAAGAACTCGGCAAATTTATATTCGCCTGTTTAACAAAAACATGTCTTTTTGAATTAATTTAAAAGTCTAACCTGCCCACTGATTTTTTAAATGGCCGCAGTATATTAACTGCGCAAAGGTAGCATAATCATTAGTCTTTTAATTGAAGACTGGTATGAATGGTTGGACGAAATATTAACTGTTTCATATAAATTTATATTAGAATTTTATTTTTTAGTCAAAAAACTTAAATAAATTTAAAAGACGAGAAGACCCTATAAATCTTTATATTTAAATTATTATAATTTTTATAGATTATTTTTATTATAATAATTAGTAATATTTTATTGGGGTGATGTTAAAATTTAATAAACTTTTAATAATTTTTATCATTAATTTATGTTTAATTGATCCGTTATTAACGATTAAAAATTTAAGTTACTTTAGGGATAACAGCGTAATTTTTTTGGAGAGTTCATATCAATAAAAAAGATTGCGACCTCGATGTTGGATTAAGAGATATATTTTGGTGTAGCTGCTAAAATGTTAAGTCTGTTCGACTTTTAAATTCTTACATGATCTGAGTTCAAACCGGTGTAAGCCAGGTTGATTTCTATCTTTAAACTTTTAAAATATTATAGTACGAAAGGACCTAATATTTAATAAATAATTATTTTAAAATTGAATATAATTAATATGCTATTTTGGCAGATTAGTGCAATAAAATTAGAATTTATTTATGTAATTTATATTACAAATAGTACTTGTTTTATATAGAAAATTTATTATTTATTATTATTAATTATTTTTGTTTTGGTAAGTGTAGCTTTTTTAACTCTTTTAGAGCGAAAAGTATTAGGATATATTCAAATTCGTAAGGGTCCTAATAAAGTAGGTATTATAGGAATTCCTCAACCTTTTTGTGATGCAATTAAATTATTTACTAAAGAACAAACTTATCCTTTATTATCAAATTATATTTCTTATTATTTTTCTCCTATTTTTTCTTTATTTTTATCCTTATTAGTTTGAATGTGTATACCTATATTCATTAAATTATTTTCTTTTAATTTGGGTTTATTGTTTTTTTTATGTTGTACCAGTTCAGGTGTTTATACAGTAATAATTGCTGGTTGATCTTCTAATTCTAATTATGCTTTATTAGGGGGATTACGTGCAGTAGCTCAAACTATTTCTTATGAAGTAAGTTTAGCTTTAATTTTATTAAGATTTATTTTTTTAATTGGAAGTTATAATATATTAATATTTTATAAGTTTCAAATTTTTATATGATTTTTATTTATTTATTATATTTCCTGTTTCTTTAGTATGATTTAGAATTTCTTTAGCTGAAACTAATCGAACTCCTTTTGATTTTGCTGAAGGGGAATCTGAATTGGTTTCGGGGTTTAATGTAGAATATAGAAGTGGTGGATTTGCTTTAATTTTTCCCATGCTTTATATAAGGTTACTTTCTATATATGTTTGTGTGCCACAAAATTTGAAATCAATTTTTGAAAGCTTTTTTCTCAACCAATTTTGCTCAAATTTTGCACACTTAATCATTTTCGATGACAATACAAGGAAATGGAAAAATTTGACCAATTGGACAAAGGGGCGTGGTACCTCCCATACAAACCACAAATTAAAAATCTATTATTTCTGCTCCTGATAATGGTATTTAAACAAAATTTGGTACGTCGGTTTGGTGTGCATGTTGTAAGTGCTGCTGCAAATATGGGCGGGATTGTACAAAGGGGCGTGGTACCTCCCATACAAACCACAAATTAAAAATCTATTATTTCTGCTCCTGATAACGGTATTTGAACAAAATTTGGTACGTCGGTTTGGTGTGGATTTTTTAAGTGCTGCTGCAAATATGGGCGGGATTGTACAAAGGGGCGTGGTACCTCCCATACAAACCACAAATTAAAAATCTATTATTTCTGCTCCTGATAACGGTATTTGAACAAAATTTGGTACGTCGGTTTGGTGTGGATTTTTTAAGTGCTGCTGCAAATATGGGCGGGATTGTACAAAGGGGCGTGGTACCTCCCATACAAACCACAAATTAAAAATCTATTATTTCTGCTCCTGATAACGGTATTTGAACAAAATTTGGTACGTCGGTTTGGTGTGCATTTTTTAAGTGCTGCTGCAAATATGAGCGGGAATGGACAAAGGGGCGTGGTACCTCCTATACAAACCACAAAATAAAAATCTATTATTTCTGCTCCTGATAACGCAGTAATTTTTCCTTCTACAAAAGATAACTAAAAAAGAGTTTCTAGGCCAATAGAATTCTGCTTGCACAAATTAAAAATCTATTATTTCTGCTCCTGATAACGCAGTAATTTTTCCTTCTACAAAAGATAACTAAAAAAGAATTTCTAGGCCCAATAGAATTCTGCTTGCATAAAGCATGGATTTGAAAAATTTTTTTTTTTGATTTACTAGTTTAGCTGAGTATGCTAGAATTTTATTTATAAGAATATTTTTTTGTGTTTTATTTTTAGGTAGTGATTTATTTTCAATCATTTTTTATATTAAATTAACTTTTGTGTCTTTTATATTTATTTGAGTTCGAGGAACATTGCCTCGATTTCGATATGATAAGTTAATATATATAGCTTGAAAAAGATTTTTACCATTTTCATTAAATTTTATATTATTTTTAGTTGGAGTTAAATTTTTTTTAATTTATTTATTATAGATAATTTTATTTAGTAAATAAGTTAATAGAAAATAAAATTTCTATCTTATGTTTTCAAAACATATGCTTATATCAAGCCCATTAACTAATTTAATAATTTATCTCATCATTTAGTAATTAATGGATTAATTATAAAATAAGAAAAGTAAATTACAGTTAGAATTTGTCCAACTAATACATATGGGGTTTCTACAGGTCGAGCTCCAATTCAAGTTAATAAAATTACTGTAGTTAATATAAATCAGAATAAGATTTGATTAATAGGATAGAATTGAATTCCTTGAAATTTACTTAAATGATAAAATGGTAAAATTGCAATTGATAAAACTAAAGCAATTACTCCTCCTAGTTTGTTTGGAATTGAACGAAGAATAGCATAAGCAAATAAAAAGTATCATTCAGGTTGAATATGAATTGGGGTAACTAATGGATTAGTTGGAATGAAATTATCTGGATCTCCTAATAAATAAGGATTAATTAATACTAATAAAACTAAAATTATTAATATAATAATAAATCCTACAATATCTTTAAAAGTAAAATAAGGATGAAAAGGAATTTTATCAATATTAGAATTTAATCCTATTGGATTATTAGATCCTGTTTGATGTAAAAATAATAAATGAATTATTGTTAATGCTAATACAATAAATGGTAAAATAAAATGAAATGTAAAAAATCGTGTAAGTGTAGCATTATCAACAGCAAATCCTCCTCATACTCATTGTACTAAATCAATTCCTAAATAAGGGTTTGCAGATAATAAATTTGTAATTACGGTAGCTCCTCAAAATGATATTTGACCTCATGGTAGTACATATCCTATAAAAGCTGTTCCTATTATTGTAAATAAGATAATTACTCCTATTAGTCATGTTGGGGTATATAAATATGAATTATAATATATTCCTCGACCAATATGTAAGTAAATACAAATAAAAAAGAATGATGCACCATTGGCATGTATAGTTCGTAATAATCATCCATAATTAACATCTCGACAAATATGATTTACACTATTAAAAGCTAAATTAATATCTGCTGTGTAATGTATAGCTAAAAATAAGCCTGTTAAAATTTGAATAATTAAGCATAAACCTAATAAAGATCCAAAATTTCATCATGATGAAATATTTCTTGGCGCAGGAAGATCTACTAGTGCATTATTTGCAATATTTAAAATTGGGTGTTTAATTCGTAAAGGTTTATTCATTAGTTATATATAGGTCGTAAGGGACCCTTAGATAAATTTGAAATTATTACTACTGCAATTAAAGTAATTAATAAATAATTTATTAATAAAATTGTTAGTAAATTTATTGGATAATTATATAATTTATTTAAAGATAAAGAGTTTTCTATAATATATGATTTTATATTGAAATTGATTTTATTTCTGAGTTTATATATTGTAATAAAATATTTTAATCAATAAAAAATAGTGTAATTATTATTAATATAAAAATTGTAATGGAAATTAATGTCAATTTGATTGAAAACGAAAATATTTCATTTGAAGCTAAAGAAGTAACATAAATGAATAATACTAATATTCCTCCCAAGAAAACTAAAAATAAAATGTATGAAAATCAAAATCTTTTAGTTATTAAACCTGATATTAAGCAAATTAATGTTGTTTGAATTAATAAACTTAATCCTATAGCTAATGGATGTTTTATATTTATAAAAATAAAATTAAAAATAAATAAAAAAGATATTAAAATTCATTGTATAATATCAAGAAGTAGTTTAATTAAAATATTAATTTTGGAGATTAATGATAATCAATTTCTTTTTTCTTGAAGTTTTAAAAGAATTTATCTTATTTTTGATTTACAAGACCAAACTGCTAGCTTTTCACCACACTTTTACCACCCCAATTGGAACTTTTGTCGTAATATTTTTTTTTAACTAACTAACAACAATGAATTGCTCGAAAGTAAATTGCAAAATTAATAAAGTTGACGAACCAATGGTCTCCTGCTGGCTTTGCTTCACAACGTACCATGCTAAGTGTGTCGAATTAGCCGCGCGAACTGCTGATAATTTACTTGAAGATAAAGGACTTCGCTGGTGTTGCAAAAAATGTAAAATCTTCGATGTTGAATTTTATTCCTTCTTTAAAAATACCCGTAAGGAATTTGACCAGATCAACAATGACCTTATATCCCTCACGGAAAAATTTGGCAAATATAGGGAGGTCTTTGAAAATGCCACTTGCGTTGAACAGTTTCTTCAATCCCCGCCTGATTCTCTTCCAAAAAGAAAGAAAACTTCTGACGTCACATTTAAAAACAAACCGTCTGCAATTAATGTTCTGCACTCAAACACATTACCTGCATCATCAATTACTATCAACGATGTTCAAAGCAATAATCCTGTTCAACATACTGCTCCAGATATTACTGTAAGTGGAGTTCAAAGTGATGATGTCATTAGTCCGTTCCAAACTAATAAAACCATGCCATTAAATAATCCTTCTTTGGACATTACTCCTTCTGGTTCCAGTAAGTTCTATTCTCCAACAAATACTCCTAACACATCTATCCCTCCTAAACAACTAAAAGTGGTACCATAAAAAAAAACTATTTTTGCTGCTCGATTTGCTGCTGACACTTCAAAAGAAGATGTAGCATCATACGTTAAATCTAAGTTGGATGCCGATGTTGAAATTATCGTTTTTAAATTTAAATATACCGAGAAACGAAGTAAAGCTTCGTTTAAAATCATTGTTCCTGAAGACGTATTTGACTCTGTTGTTAATCCAGATTTTTGGCCGCCGAAAGCTATTATTCATGAATATGTTTATAGAGATAACATTCGATCAGATATTGTTCACTTACCGTTGCAATCAAACGTTGTGTCAAAAAACTAATTTCTTTACTTTCTGATAATCATATTCATGTAGTTTATCAAAATGTTAGAGGATTAAATTCTAAATTATCTAAACTTTATACTGATAGTTATAATTTCAATTACCACTTAATTGTCTTTACTGAAACCTGGCTTCAGGATAAAATTTATAATTCAGAAATTTTATGTGAAAAATATCAGATATTCAGGTGTGATCGTTCTGATAAGATTAAAAAAACAGGCGGTGGGGTTTTAATTGCAGTCTCCATCGGGTTTCCTTCTGAACAAATTATACTGCCTTCCGTCGTTGATATTGAATTTGTTGCAATTAAAGTAAGGTTTAAGAATATAAATTTATTCATTTCATGTTCCTACATTCCTCCCGGCTCTGATGTTGCAATTTACTCTAAACATGTTTCCGCAATACAGTCCGCTTTTCAAACTTCTAAATCGTGTGATATACTTGTTGTTCTTGGAGATTTTAATCTACCTTCAATCACGTGGAATCAATCCTTTGATTCAAATATTCTTGTTCCAGTTCTTGCAAATAATTGCGTTAACGATTGCGTTGGATCTTTGTTAAGTTATGGTCTCTTTCAGGTGAATAATGTATATAATGTATATGGCAGGCTTTTGGATTTGATTTTTGTTAATCAGCCGTTGGAGGTTTCGCTGAACTCTTCTATTCCGGTTACATATCCCGTTGACCGCTTTCATCCTACCATAGATTTAAAAATATTGCTTCCTTCTATTTCATCTTCTCAAACTTCACAAAATGTTAGATATGAAAAAGTTTACTGCTATTCTAGAACAGATTATTCAAAACTTAATTTACTTTTATCATCTATTAATTGGAATGATATTTTGTCGTCCAAAGTTTTAGATGATGTGATAAATAATTTCTACAGTGTGTTACATGATTGCATCTCAAAATCAGTTCCTAAAATTTTTAAACATGATACTATTGGCCCACCTTGGAACAATTTTCATTTAGCTAAATCGAAGAATAAGAAAAATAAATTATTTAAAAAATACAAAATGGTTCCTCTGCTGATTTTTCTAAATATTCGATTGCAAGATCTGAATACAACATTGCGAACAGAAGTGCTTACAAGAATTACATAATCACCATGAAAAATCAATTGAGAAATAACCCTAAATCTTTCTATAAGTTTGTAAATTCCAAACGCCGATCACGTAGTTTCCCTAACTCTTTAAAATTTGGTTCCATTTTAGCAGATGATGATTTATCAATTAGCAACTTATTTGCAGACTTTTTTTCATCGACCTACTCAAATAAAAAATTTGATCGTTCTATTCCTTATCCTTATAATATTGTTGAAGCTTCACCTATAAATGTTTCAATTATAAGCAGATATACGGTTTTGGAAAATTTGAAGGCATTAAATATCACATTTAATCCTGGTCCAGACGGGATCCCTAATAACATACTTAAATACTGTGCTGATACTTTATCATACCCTCTTTCAATAATCTTTAATAAATCAATAAGTTTTGGATATTTACCACCTTTATGGAAGGAATCATATATAATCCCCCTTTTTAAATCTGGTAGCAAAATTGAAGTATCAAATTACAGAGGCATTGCAAAATTAAGTGCCATTCCGAAGCTATTAGAAAAAATTATGACTGATATGTTATCGCACCAAGTTTCCTCATTGTTGTCGCCCTGCCAACATGGATTCCGTAAATGTCGATCAACTATAACGAATGTTTTGGAACTCACTACAGTTATAAATGATGGTTTTAGAAACCGAATGCATACTGATTCCATTTATACAGACTTTTGCAAGGCTTTTGATAAAGTAAATCACAACCTTCTGCTAATGAAAATAGATATGATGGGCTTTAGTAAAACATTATTATCGTGGTTAAAATGTTATTTAGATGGTCGAATTCAAAGAGTAAAATTTTGGAAAAGCTCTCTCCCGAAATATAGTTGTATCTTCCGGTGTACCTCAAGGAAGTCATCTTGGTCCGATTCTATTTATAATATTTATTAATGATCTTCCCTCTGTTGTTCGTCATTCTAATATTCTATTGTATGCTGATGATGTAAAAATATTTCGATCCTTTAAAGATCCCACTGAACAATGTTTTCTACAGTCTGATCTTAATAGTTTTCATGAGTGGTGTAAAATTAATTTAATGGAACTAAATATGTTGAAATGCAAACATATGTCATTTTCTAGAGCTAGAAATTTAGAAACTAATTATTTTTTTGGTGATCATAAACTCGAGTCTGTAGTTTCCTTTTTGGATCTTGGAATTCTACTGGATCAACGTTTGAACTTCAGGTCTCACATTTCTATGGTAGTAAACAAAGCTTATGGTGCTCTTGGCTTTATGAAACGTTGGAGTAAGGAGTTTTCCGATCCTTCTGTCACTAAACACTTATATACCTCTTTGGTTAGGTGCATTCTTGAATATGGTTCAGTAATATGGGACCCATCCTATACTATTCATAGTAATCTTTTGGAATCTGTCCAGAAACAATTCCTTTTATTTTGTCTGCGTGGGAGAGGATGGAACTTCCGTACACTGCCTTCATATGAACTTAGGCTTGGCCTTATAAAGTTGCCTTCTTTGAAGAGTCGACGTACTATGTTGAACATTACTTTTCTTATGAATGTTATCCAGGGCAACATCCATTCCGAGCTTATTCTGAGTAGAATGATGATAAATATTCCGACAAGACCAACTAGATATTTTCAGTTGATCCACTATAATTATTTCCGTTCAAACTATGCCGATAATGATCCTTTGCGCCGCCTGTTTGTTCAATTTAATAAATTCTATCACATTATTGAATTATCAGAAAACAAAAACTCTATTAAAAGAAAAATTATCTTGTATTTAAATACTTAATTTGTAGTATCTAAGTGTATATATGTATATGTTTTTAGTCTGTAAGGATATTTGTATCTATAGACTTAATAATAATAAAAAAAAAAAAAAAAAAAAAAAAAAAAGACCAATGTTTTTATTAAACTATTAAAACTAATGTTAATAATTTTAAATTTAAGTTTGTCTAGAATTTTATTTATTACACTACTCAACAAAATGAAAAAAATTTCATGTACTCCGGATGCGATAATTTTTTCTGTGTAGATAACCTTGACATGAGCTCGAAAAACGCAATAACAAATTTTTTTTCGTTTGGTTTTTTTTATTTTTTTTTTTTAAATTTTAAAAATTTTTTTTGGTTAATTTGTTTCGTCCGGCATAACTCGGGAACCACTAGCCCGATTTAATTGAATTAAATTTTAAAAAATTTAAAATTACAATTCCCTTAATCTGTTCATATATTGTTTTCCTATACAAGCAACAGTTTCCAAGTTAAAAATGAATATATAAAGGAAAAAACTTATTTTTTGCCTAAAGATTTAAATTTTTTTTTTAAAAAATCCATAAAAAATCCAAAATGAAAAAAAATGTCAAATCTTATTACTTTTACGTAAAGTCACATAACCTATGAGCAAAATGAGACAAAGATCATGAAAATCGATGCACGCGTTTCGCTTTTATTCGCAATTGAGTAAAGGTATGAATTTCAAAAATTTGCTCGACATATGGACAACTTTGTCTATGGTAAGGTTTTTTCTTTTTTTTTTTGATTCTCAGAATTAACAAAACGGAATAAACAAAGGGTTATTTAATTTTTATGATTGCGTAAGCAAAGTAATAAACGCTAATAAATGTGCGTGAACAATTAAAAGGAAAAAGGAAAGGGGACTTTTTTAATTATTTGGGTTTTCCGTTGGCTACCTGTATTATTTTTTTACAGAAATGCAACCCACATTTAAGGGTGGTCATTATTCGGAAAATTTAAGACTCACACATGGTGAAACAGGTATGTAGCCACCGTAAAAAAATATACACCCATTTATAAGTACCTGTCAGTAAAATACTAAACAATACACAGTATAAATAGGTCTTCATTGATCGATTTTACTCATTCAACAAGTGTCGACGAACGCGATAGTTAAAATGAGCAAACGTTCACGAGGATTTGAATGCAATACCAATCCAAGTAATTTTTGTTACATGTGCGCCATTCTCGTCACTCACATCGCCCAGGTTGTCCGGAAAGAAGTCCAAGTGCGAGTGTAGAAAATGTATCTTAAGCGACATATTTGCTCTAATTTTTTTATAATTTTGGAGTAGTTGTTCGACGATCTCTCTGTAATTTGAGCTTTTGTTGTTTCCAAGAAATCCGGAAACAATTTGCCGAAATGAGTTCCAAGCTGCAGCTTCATTTGGTGATAAAATGTGCTCAAACTGTTGGTCTTGCAACAACTTTTTAATTTGCGGACCGTCGAAAACGCCTTCCTTAATCTTTGCCGATGAAAGGTGAGGAAAAATGGTTTTTAAACAGGCGAACGCTTCGCCATCTTTGTTGATAGCTTTCACGAAGTTTTTTATGAGTCCGAGCTTTATGTGAAGAGGTGGGAGAAAAACATTTTCCTTTTTTATGAGTGGTGTATATTTCACGTTGTCGCTGCCGGGGATGAAGTTAACTCTTTCTGTCCAACTCCTCCTGGTGTAATGATGTTGACGATCGCGGCTGTCCCAAAGGCAGAGAAAACAACAGTACTTTGTGAATCCACCTTGTAATCCACAAAGGATACCGATAACCTTAAGGTCGGCACAAACTTTCCAATCGTGCCTCTCATAGTTAAGGCACTTTAGTAGATTGTCCATGACTTCGTATGTTTCCTTGGTGTCAACGGCATGAGCAATTGGAATCGAAGGTTTCTCGTTGCCGTTGTGCAGTAAAATTGCTTTAAGGCTCTGCTTGTTGCTGTCGATGAAAAGACGCCACTCTCCTGGATCGTAAGAGTACCCGAGTTCACCAAATAATCCGGGAATGTCCTTACAAAAACAGATGTTGTCTTTTTTTGTGTAGTACCTTGCGTATGGTTCATGACGCTTCCTGTAGATTGTTGTCACCACACCAGGAGCCAAGAAACCGAACTGTTGCATGCGCGATGCATGCAACTCTGCATCTTCCTTGGAGAGTTTCAATTCTCTAACCCAATCGTTCAGTTCTGCTTGGGAACATAAGCGTTGACCTCCATGCAATGTATATGTTGACTCGCATTCTGATGTGGTTTCTACTGTCTCCGGATCTGATGTTGGATGTATCGCCTCATTATTAGATGCCCATCTTGAAACGGACGGTTGCGGGTCCACTGGTTCTTCGGAAAATGGCACTGGAAAATTCACTGTTGAAACAGCAGCGTAAGTCCATCGTATATTTTTTCCCACGCCTGTTTTTTTTGCTAAGACAGAAGTAGCAATCTGTTACATGGCAAAGCGGAGCTCTCCAAAGCATTGGCATGATGATTCTCGGCTGTCGTCTGAAAGAATTTCAATAATAAGTTATATATGTTCTTGAATTTCGTAATCTACACTTACCTTGAGTCAGCTAGCTGTACGTAGCACCTTGGACATAGAGCACTTGGTGTCCACCGCTCATCTATGTTTGAGACCTTTAAATTGAAGCTCTCTTCAAATGAATCTCTCAATTTAGGTGAAAAACAACGCTTGTTTTTTTCAGAAACGTATTCTCCGCACATGTAACAAAAATTACTTGGATTGGTATTGCATTCAAATCCTCGCGAACGTTTGCTCATTTTAACTATCGCGTTCGTCGACACTTGTTGAATGAGTAAAATCGATCAATGAAGACCTATTTATACTGTGTATTGTTTAGTATTTTACTGACAGGTACTTATAAATGGGTGTATATTTTTTTACGGTGGCTACATACCTGTTTCACCATGTGTGAGTCTTAAATTTTCCGAATAATGACCACCCTTAAATGTGGGTTGCATTTCTGTAAAAAATCATACAGGTAGCCAACGGAAAACCCAAATAATTAAAAAAGTCCCCTTTCACGCACATTTATTAGCGTTTATTACTTTGCTTACGCAATCATAAAAATTAAATAACCCTTTGTTTATTCCGTTTTGTTAATTCTGAGAATAAAAAAAAAAGAAAAAACCTTACCATAGACAAAGTTGTGCATATGTCGAGCAAATTTTTGAAATTCATACCTTTACTCAATTGCGAATAAAAGCGAAACGCGTGCATCGATTTTCATGATCTTTGTCTCATTTTGCTCATAGGTTATGTGACTTTACGTAGGTTAGGTTAGGTTGAGAGGGTTGCCCGCTGGTAGTGTATACAACATCATGTGTATACGCAACCAAGCGAGTTCACTCGGAGACTATTTGTCCATTGTGTTACCCTTGATAGATGATTAAAGGAGAGATGTATTAGTGAATAGAGGAGGAGGATTAAAGTGAGGGAAGAGAAGTTGATAGTATGGAAAGTCCGACGGGTTCGTCTTGTCAGTCGTTATTAGATTGCCTGTTGATTCTGCTGGAGAACCAGCTGGCCTTGTCTATGAATTTATATAGGTGGTTCAGAGGAACATTTGCTATTTCTGCCAGATTGTTAAAGAGCCTGCTTCCAAGATAATGTAGCCTGAGCTCCTGCAGTCCGTGGCATGAGCATAGCATATGCTCCACCGACTCCTCTTCTTCTTCGTCGAGGCAGCTTCTGCAGTAGTCCATATGAGGGATTCCCATGCGTTCTGCCATGCGGCCTATTGCGCAGTGCCCTGTAAGGACTCCCATGAGGATGCTTGTGTTTCTTTTGCTGAGTGTCAGTAGTTCCTTTGTTCTGCTAGGGTTGATTGTCGGCCATAAGTTACGTGTTATTCTGCAGTTATGACCAGAGTCCCATCGCAACTTTGTTTCTCGGTCCGCTATTTCGTCTATTTGGTTGAGTAATTCGATGAAAGGCGTGCGTATGTTCGTATTGCATGGAACATCAGTCTCTTTGGAGCCTTTCCGTGCACATTCGTCCGCCATTTCGTTTCCAGGTATATCTGTATGACCCGGTACCCATACAAGTGTGACGTCATGCATTTGGAGTCGGTCCAGAGATTCTAAGCAGTCATGTACGCATCTTGATTTTACAGTCTTGGAGTTTAAGGCTTTAAGGGCTGCCATACTGTCCACGTAAATTCTGAATTTTGACGGATCGAAGTCCCGTTCCAGAATATTTTTCGCGGCTATATTGATGGCATATACTTCTGCCTGAAAGACTGTGCAAGTAGTTGGTAGTCGGACGGATATTTTAAGGTTTAAAGGTTCAGAAAAGACTCCCGATCCCGTACCTGTCTCCATTTTCGATCCATCAGTGAAGATTGAGTTTTCCTCGTCGGTCATGACCGTGTTGGATGCCCATTCTTCTCTGGTGGGTATTTCCAGCTTGAAGTTCTTATGTAGGTGCATACTGGGCTTGAGAAAATCTGAATTTTTGTCTAGCCTCCAGTATGATTCCGTAGCTCCTAATATAGAGCTGTGCCCAAGCGTATCGTTTTTCAGCATGCCGAGTTCTCTGATACGCAATGCTACCCTTGCTGCGCATCTCCTTACGAAAATGTCCATGGGTTGTAAATTGAGTATAGTTTCTAGTCCGGCTTGAGGAGCTGATCTCATTGTCCCAGCAGTGCCCAAGCATGCCAGCCTCTGTACTTTGTTGAGATTTGCTAGGAGCGATTTTCTTTTTACGGCGCTCACCAGACCAGTGCCCCGTATGTGAGTATTGGCCTTACTATTGCCGTGTACAGCCAGTGTATCATCTTTGGTTGCAGTCCCCATCTTTTTCCGAACATCTTTTTGCAGGTATAAAAGGCGCAGAGTGCTTTCCTTCCTCTCTCTTCTGTGTTTCCTTTCCAAGAAAGTTTCGAGTCCAGGATTATGCCAAGGTATTTTGCTGCCTTTGATAGATGCAGTGTCTCCCCATCTAATTTGGGGAGTTCGAAGTCCGGAATTTTATATTTCCTTGTGAACAGAACTAACTCTGTTTTCCTTGGGTTAACACCTAACCCATTTCTTGTCGCCCATCCTAAGAGCTTCCTTAGTGATCTTTCCATGACCTCACTAATCGTTGGTAAGAATTTGCCTCGGACCAGCAGTACTAAGTCGTCGGCGTATGCCGTCACCTTAATTCCGTCTCTGTTGAGGTCAAGTAGGATTTCATTTATCACCAGGTTCCAGAGCATCGGCGAGATCACACCTCCTTGCGGCGTGCCTCTTGTAACACGTTTCCTCACAACTTCCTCGCCCAATTTCGAGTTAATAATCCTGCTTTCCAGCATGCTGCCCGTCCATTGGGTTATGCCTTGGTTCATTTCCAGGCGTCCGAGAGCGGATGTGATCGATGTTATTTTGACGTTGTTGAAGGCGCCTTCTACGTCTAGAAAAGCTGCCATCGTGTAGTCTTTATACAGCAAGGAGCTCTCAATATAGCCTACCACTTCATGTAATGCTGTTTCCACTGACCTTCCTTTAAGGTATGCGTGCTGTGCCTTGCTGAAGTTGTCTGGATTTAGTTTCTCCCTGACATGTAAGTCCATCAGTCTTTCCATGGTTTTTAGTAAAAACGATGATAGACTGATGGGTCTATAGTCTTTTGTCGTGTTGTGGTTTATTTTTCCCGCCTTGGGGATAAAGACCACCCTGACTTCTCTCCATGCCCTTGGTATGTATGACCATCTTAGGCTTGCGGAGAAAATTAATCGTAGCCATGGCAATATCCGGTCCAGGGAGACCTGCAGTTGTGCTGGTATAATTTCATCTGGTCCTGCTGACTTGTATGGCCTGAAGGATTGTATAGCCCACATTATTTTTTCGTCATCAACTATTGTGTTAATGAACTCGTCCGTACAAACGGAGGGAGGGGCTTCTGCTTCGTCAATGCTGTCGTCATCGTCTTGGCATCCTGGGAAGTGTGTTTCCATAAGGAGTTCTACCGTTTCTGCACTGCTTTCTGTGAACAGTCCATCCGGTTTCATCAGGAATCCTGGAGTGCTGGGCTCTTTGGAGAGCGCTTTGCGAAATCTGGCGACCTCACTAGTGCTTTCCAGTTCCTCGCAGAAATTTGTCCAGGATTTCCATTTTGCTTTTTTAATCTGTTTTTTGAAGTCATTGAAGACCTCTTTGTAGTCGTTCCAGCCTTCTGGAGTTTTCTCCCTTTTTGCTCTGTTAAAGAGCCTCCTACTTTCCTTCCTGAGTGCCCTGATCTCTGATGTCCACCAGGTTTGGTTGATTTTCCGAGGGGGGCGTCGTTCCTGGCAGGATTTTTTGAAGGATTCTGAAATGGAAGATGTCAGCTGATTAACTGCACACTCCAGTTCATGCACGTCACTGATCTCTCTGTCCGGGGGAGGCAGTGACTGCATAAGATTACTGAAGAGGTTCCAGTTGGTCTTTTTGGGATTTCTGTAGGGTTTTCCCCTAGTTATATCATGCTCAATATTGAAAAGTATTCTAAAATGGTCGGAGAAGGAACATTCTGTAGATACCATCCAATTTGAGACTCTAATCGTTTCACTATTTGATACTAAAGTTATATCTATAACCTGTTCCCTAGTTCTATTATAGAACGTCGGCCTGTTGCCCTTGTTACATATAATTAGATCAGTGGAAATAATATAATCAAAAAGTGACTCACCTCTTTTGTTGATGTCAGTGCTACCCCAAAGGGTGTGGTGCGCGTTCGCATCGCCACCGAGTACCAGATCGTGCCCCTTTCTTCTGCACCAATCTACCAGGGCCTGGACCTTGTTTGACGGGGGGTTGTCCACCTCATAGGGTAGGTACATGGAACCTATTACCAGGGTTGGTTTGTTATGGCGTTCCATGGCCACCACTGTTAAGTCGCCATCGCTGTAGTGAGATAAGAAGGTTAGATTCAAGTCTTTCTTGGCTACAATACAGCTACGGATTTTACCTTCGTTATGTGGGGATATGAGCTTAAGGTTTCTTGACCGCAGTCCACGTACTCTGTTCCCTGTAATCCAGGGTTCTTGTACCAGAGCTACGTCCGTGCCCTCCTTCCCCATGTGTCGCAGCAGTTCGTCCGATGCTGCTTCGGAGTGGTGCAGATTAATTTGCACCAGCTTCATGCCTCTCCTGACGTCGGGCATTGGTTTCGTCTTCGGGGATAGAGATCTTCAGTCGGTTGAGACCGTACCTGATGACCCCATCCGAGAGACGAAGAAGACGGAGAGATTCCGATCCTATCCGGATCCATAAATCTTTTCCGTCTCCTTTGTCCCTCGCGCGTCCCCTGATGATCTTCCAGTCATCAGTGCCTAGCGGCTTGTTCTGCCTTTTTACCAGTGTAAGTATGGCTTCGTCCTCCAGGATTGGAGGAGGAACCCATACCTTCACTGTCGTCCAACAGGGGATCTGGTCAATAGGTACGATCTCTAACCGCATATCAGGCCATAGGGTATCAAGATCGCCAACTGCAGCAGTAAGGAAGTCTAAAGCTTTCTTATTCCCACAGCAGACGATCTTCACACCCTTCTGCCACCCGGCTCTATCGAATTCGGTGAAGGAGTCATCTTCGCTGGTTTTGAGGGCTTCAAGCAGAGCTCGGAGAATCTGCTCCTCAACCAGTAGCCATCTACTTGTCGTCATTCTACCTTCTGGGTTACTGCGGTCAAGAATGGCGACTTGCAAATCGGGTGCTGTCGTTAGACTGGGTACGGTTTTCGGTCGCTTGCCATGGGGGGCCTGAGCTTCTTTTGACCTCTGCCTTTTTATCCCAGTTTGGGTGCTGTGCGCCGGGAGGTTGACCCTGTTGGGAAGTTCCGCTACCGGTCGCTTGTGTCTGTTGCAGATTGCGGGGCCTACACAAGGCTTGGTATCGGCTTTAACGGCCTTGGACGGGTATGGTGCCGATCTGCGCATCTCTCTGCTGGATGAAGGACCAGCTTTAATCGGGGCTGGCTTACTTTGTGTACCAGAGTGGCCCCGAGGTCCAGTATTACCCGAGTTCATCGGATTGGCCTTGCTCTGGTTTGTGGTCGTAGTCGTAATAGTTTTTGTACCGTTTGTTTTGGTTGTGTCCTTTGT
Organism: Polietes domitor; assembly: GCA_947397865.1. Lineage (NCBI taxonomy): Eukaryota > Metazoa > Arthropoda > Insecta > Diptera > Muscidae > Polietes > Polietes domitor. Next base: position 152,081,479 of record OX377620.1, on the reverse strand, counting down.
GTCCTTTGAGGTGGAGGGTTTGACCTCCACGACGGTCGTGTTCATCATTGACTCATACTTCCGTACGTGGTAGGTATGCTTACGGTATAAACGCTTGTCACGACCCGAAAAAGAAGAAGGGTCTTTCGTATCCATCTTCTTAAGGAATCGTAACGAGCGCTTATACCCCGCCTCCCTCCTTTCCTCGTCCGTTTTGGTCCTATTGTCACCTGGTGCCGATCCTGAGGCATTAATGCCACTTATAGGCACTTCCTCCACTACCGAGTCAGAAGCAACCATACGATTGTCTTCTTCATCAGTCTCGTAGAGGAAGAGCTTGCCTATACCTGACAGACCGTCATTTGTGTCGTCACCTAGGGACACGTCTGAGTCAATGTTTTGTTGTCGTTTGAGTATTGCCGTTTTCGTTTGCGTAGTTGTTTCGTGTTGTATATGGTTTAAGTGTGATTGTTGTTGTGGTGATGATGAGGTTGGTGCCTGCAAATATTTTGCACCTGCCAAAGAGCCATCCTCGGATGACTGTTTGGGTGGATTTCCAGGTCCAGCCTGGTGACCACTTGCAGAGTTTATAATTTTTGTTGTACTCATCATAGGGTTTGTCGGTGGGTAACTTTTAGTTCGGGATGTTCCGGGACAGTCTCTGCTCTCTCCATAGGAAGGACTCAGGTTCCTTCCTAGGTGATAACAGCTACCCATCGGAACAGCCCTTAAGCCCCCGCATCGCGTCAAGATTGTTACCCGCGGCGGGGGTGACTTTACGTAAAAGTAATAAGATTTGAAATTTTTTTTCATTTTGGATTTTTTATGGATTTAAAAAAAAAAATTTAAATCTTTAGGCAAAAAATAAGTTTTTTCCTTTATATATTCATTTTTAACTTGGAAACTGTTGCTTGTATAGGAAAACAATATATGAACAGATTAAGGGAATTGTAATTTTAAATTTTTTAAAATTTAATTCAATTAAATCGGGCTAGTGGTTCCCGAGTTATGCCGGACGAAACAAATTAACCAAAAAAAAATTTTTTAAATTTAAAAAAAAAAAAAATAAAAAAAAACCAAACGAAAAAAATTTTTTATTGCGTTTTTCGAGCTCATGTCAAGGTTATCTACACAGAAAAAATTATCGCATCCCGAGTACATTTTGACTGTTGACTAGTGTTATTTGTCCATGTAATAAAAATCGATTTACATAATTATTAAAAAATAAAGCTAATATTAAGTATCTTACTAAAATAGTAATTATAATTAAAATTAAAAGCGTATGATCATGAAAAAAAATTAATTGTTCTATTAAAGGAGAAGAACTATCTTGTAAACCTAAATTTGCTCATGTTGCCATTAGTTTCTAATAAAAGTAAAATACTTTATATATAGAGCTTAAATCTATTGCACTAATCTGCCATATTAGAAATTAGTTAATAAAGGCAATTCATTATAACTATGTTCTGCAGGAGGAGTATTTTGTAATCATTCAATAGAAGAATTTAGTTGAATAGGAAAAATTACTTGTCGTTGAGATACTAAACTTTCTCAAATAATATAAAAAAAATATAAAATTCCTAAAAAAGAAATTCTAGATCCAATAGTAGAAATTACATTACGTCGTGGTATTCCAGCTAGACCTAAAAAATGTTGAGGAAAAAATGTTAAATTTACTCCAATAAATATAATAAGGAATTGATTTTTTAATATTTTATTGTTTATGGTTAGTCCTGTAAATAATGGATATCAATGTACTAATCCAGCTATAATAGCAAATACTGCTCCTATAGATAATACATAATGAAAATGAGCTAGTACATAATAAGTATCATGTAAAATAATGTCAACAGAAGAATTAGCTAGGACTACTCCAGTTAATCCTCCTACTGTAAATAAAAATACAAATCCTAAAGTTCATAAAATAGCTGGTGAATATGTTAATTGAGCTGCATAAAGAGTTGCTAATCAACTAAAAATTTTAATTCCTGTAGGTACAGCAATAATTATAGTTGCTGAAGTAAAATAAGCTCGAGTATCTACATCTATTCCAACTGTGAATATATGATGTGCTCATACAATAAATCCTAATAAACCAATTGCTAATATTGCATAAATTCCTAAGGATCCAAAGGTTTCTTTTTCCCTGATTCTTGACTAATAATGTGAGAAATTATTCCAAATCCTGGTAAAATTAAAATATAAACTTCTGGGTGTCCAAAAAATCAAAATAAATGTTGGTATAAAATTGGATCTCCTCCTCCAGCAGGGTCAAAAAAAAGAAGTATTTATATTTCGATCTGTTAATAATATAGTAATAGCTCCAGCTAAAACTGGGAGAGATAATAATAATAATAAAGCTGTAATTACTACAGATCAAACAAATAAAGGTATTCAATCAAATGTAATTCCTGTAGATCGTATATTAATTACAGTTGTGATAAAATTAACAGCTCCAAGAATTGAAGAAATTCCTGCTAAATGAAGTGAGAAAATAGCTAAATCAACAGAAGCTCCACCATGAGCAATATTAGAAGATAGCGGTGGATAAACTGTTCATCCTGTTCCAGCTCCCTTTTCTACTATACTTCTTACTAAAAGTAATGTTAAAGCAGGAGGTAATAATCAAAAACTTATATTATTTATTCGAGGGAATGCTATATCAGGAGCTCCTAATATTAAAGGAACTAATCAATTACCAAATCCTCCAATTATAATAGGTATAACTATAAAAAAAATCATAATAAAAGCATGAGCAGTAACAATTACATTATAAATTTGATCATCACCAATTAGTGCACCAGGATGTCCTAATTCTGCTCGAATTAAAATACTTAAGGAAGTACCAATTATTCCAGATCATGCTCCAAAAATGAAATATAAAGTTCCAATATCTTTATGATTAGTAGAAAATAGCCATTGTTGCGATTAAATGGCTGAATTTTAGGCAATAGATTGTAAATTTATTTATGAGAATTATTCTCTTTAATCAAACTTTATAGTCAATGATGACATTAGACTGCAATTCTAAAGGAGTAATAATTTTACTAACGTTTAAAAGATTTCTTATATTTATAGCTTTGAAGGCTATTAGTTTATTTAACTTAAAACCTTAAAATAAAAAATATAAGGAAAAAGTTATGAATAAACCAAATGAAGAAATAAAAGAATAAATAAGTATAGTTTTCATAGTAGATAATTTATAAATAGAAGATATTAATCAATTATTATCAAAATAATTTAATATAAAATCTCTATAGCATAATCGTAAATAAAAATATAATGTAATCAAAGTTATCATTAATATAAATGTTATTAAAAATAATTGATTATTTATAGTTAATGATTGAATTACTATTATTTTTGGTATAAATCCCAAAAATGGAGGTAAACCACCTAAAGATAATAAATTAAAAAAGAAAAAAATGTAATTGATTTTTCTTTAAAAAATAATGTAAATAGTTGATTAATATAAGAAATTTTAAATATATTAAATATAAAAACTATAGAAAAAGTTAAAAAAGTATAAAATAAAAAATATATTAATCATAAATTTCTATTATATATTGCAGCTATTAATTTACGTAAAAAAAGTTTGATTTAAACCTCCTAAGGCTCCAATTAAACTAGATAACATAATTCTTATTAAAATTAATGGTTTTATAATAATATAAGAAATTAATATTAAAGGAGCAATTTTTTGTCAGGTTATTATAATTAAAGCGTTAGTTCAGGATAATCCTTGTATTACATTTGGAAATCAAAAATGAAATGGAGCTGACCCTCTTTTTAAAAGAAGAGAAGAAAAAATGATTTCTGTAAAATAATTAGTTTCTTTTCTAAAATTTATTATTAATATAATCACTGCAAATAAAAATATAGATGAAGCTAATGCTTGACTTAAAAAATATTTTAATGAGGCTTCTGTTGATATTAATTTATTATCTCTTATTAGGGGGATAAAAGCTAATAAATTAATTTCTAATCCTATTCATGCACCTAATCAAGAATTAGCTGAAGTAGAGATTAAAGTTCCTATTATTAAAATATTTAAAAATATAATTTTTGCTGAATTATTAATAATTAAAAAGAAAAGGATTTGACCTTTATAAATGGGGTATGAGCCCAGTAGCTTATTTAGCTTATCTTTTTAATTATATATAATATATTTTGGTGTATGATGCACAAAAGTTTTTGATACTTTTAGAAATAGCTTAATTCTAATAAATATAATGAATGTAATATTATTACATAATTTACCCTATCAAGGTAATCCCTTTTCAGGCAATTCATTATATAAATAAATTTCCATGGGCATTTTTACAAGTAAATATATTTAACAATTTTTTTATTTTATACTTATATTTTATTTTATTAAAATTTGTTTATCTATAAATATTATTTAAATAGGTAATTTTATTTAGTTTAAATATTATAAATAAATAAATTTACATGTTATTTTTACAAGTAAATATATTTATATTTAAATAATTATTTTATGCATATATATATATATATATATATATATATATATATATAAATAATTTATTAATTATTCAATATTTATTTATATAATATTATATAAATAATTTATATATATATATATATTAATTATTTAAATAATATATTAATTAATAAATTTATATTTGATTATGTAATGTCCTAACGTTTAAATATATATATACTATTAAATTATTTATATATATATAGATATCCCCGTAGATAATAGATATATAAATTATTTATATATTAATAGGTGCCTATCTAAATATTAAGTAAACTCAAAACATTATATAAAACTTAATCAAATAAAATTTATTGTTGGGCATACTTCACTGGATCCCAAAAATTTGTTTGCTAGATTAATAGATACCCATTGATTAATTAAACATTTATATATATATTGATCTATTGGACTTAGTATACCAATCAAGTTCGTAAAATGGAACCCTCTAATATAAAATTTAACTGATAAAAAATTTTTTTTTTTTCGAAAAAAAAAAATGCAAATTCTAAATAGAATTATTTAGATTAATTTTTTATAGAAAAAAAAATTTTTTTTGTTATAGGTTTTATATAAGATAATAGATTTATGCTATTTATATATATATAAATGAAAAAGAAATTCATATGAATTTTTATTTTTTTTATTACTAAAAATAATTTCTATAATTATGTATTTATAAAATATTATTTATATTTAAATAATTATTTTATGCATATATATATATATATATATAAATAATTTATTAATTATTCAATATTTATTTATATAATATTATATAAATAATTTATATATATATATATATATATATATTAATTATTTAAATAATATATTAATTAATAAATTTATATTTGATTATGTAATGTCCTAACGTTTAAATATATATATACTATTAAATTATTTATATATTAATAGGTGCCTATCTAAATATTAAGTAAACTCAAAACATTATATAAAACTTAATCAAATAAAATTTATTGTTGGGCATACTTCACTGGATCCCAAATTTTTTTTTGCTAGATTAATAGATACCCATTGATTAATAAAATATTTATATATATATATATTAGACCGGTCCTTATTTATATGGACAAATTTATTTTCTCGAATATATGTTACGGCAAGCGTTAAAAATATTCGTTTTAGTCCCAAAAAGCATAAAAAAATTTGACAACGATTGGATAATTTTTAGCCGTGCCACAAGCACCTTTTTGTTTTTATTATGAGAAATAAGGCAAAAATATATATATATTTTTTATTTTATTTACATTTATTTGAAAATTAAGAATAAACTTAAATATTTTTATTAATTACATACTCATAGTAATATTAATATTATTTTAATTTAATAGTGAAGTCTTTTTAAAAGTGGGATAATTCATGTTATATTCTTTAACCACCTGAAAAAGGAATTGTTTCTCCTCTTCGTTGTGGGTTAATTTATTATTATAATCTGTAATGAATTTGGCACCTCTTTCAGCTGCATCATTCACTACAGATAGGTTTTTACAAATTTGTGATCCGTGAGCGTAGTCAAATCTTTCATTCCAATCCGATGGATCGACTTGCAAAAATTCTTTTGAAATTTCTAAACGATCAAAGAATGCGTGTGTATTGGAATTTACAAAATCGCTTAAATCTTTTTGCGCAAATGTGCCGATATTTGTTGGATTAGTTATTATTCGCTTGCATTTTTCTGTATTTGCTTCAACATTAATTGCCTGAACCATTTTTTTTTAATTGCAACACTTACATTAGGATCGAAGAATGAAAGACCGACTGCTTCTTCCGACAAATACCACAAATGATTGCTGATTTTTTGTAGCAAAGCAAGAGCTATATCCCTTTCAGGATAAGCCATAATATTTTTAATTAAAATTATGTCTTGATTTGGTGCTTCAATTGCTTTAGTGCATCCAAACCAGGCTTTTACATAAATACGAACTACGAACAGACAGACACTACGTATACCGTTTAACTCTTGGTTGGTCATATTGAATTCATTACGAAACGAATACATTTTAAGTGCATAAATACATTTTGACATCCATCGAGCATGAGAAGTTGCACCAGGTATACGAAAGGTGTTAAAATACGGCACCGTACCACCAAGAAAAATGACAACTAATTGCAATAATTCTTTGTAGTCGCGTCTGCTATGAGCTTGTTTTAAGTTATCTAGACAGTAATTTAAAATTGTTCCTCGTTCTTCAGCAGTCAATACTGTAATAATGTGTTCATCTTCTAAACAACTCTTGTAATTTAATTTGTCAATATTAATCCAGTATTTGCTAAAGCGATTAAAAATTAGCACTTCTGGACCGGCTGTAGTAGCCACTCTAATTTCAAACACTTTACGGATCAACAACTCGTAAATATGGTGTCTGCAGGGAAAATATAATAAATCGCGACCTAGTTTTCCTTCAAGCAGAGCAGCAGCACCGCTTTGAACTCCTGTATTATGAGCAGTTGTGTCGAAGCAGATTATTTGAACTAGATCAAGCATTTCATATTCATTTATTGAATTAAACACGGCATCTGATATTTCTTTTCCACTCGAAGATTTTAACTTTGGAATGCCAAGTAGTTTATCGATACCTTGAGATGAGACTATGATTGGCAAGCGGTCAACTTTTTCCCTGCCACTAATTTCTGGTAACATTGTACCATCCCAGTGCAAAACAAAACTACGTGGAATCTGGAAATAAAAACTCAAGTTTCTTAATTTATACTCAAAACATAAAAAAAGAAGCATAGGGAAACCCCACATTACAGTACTTACATCAAAGTTTGCTGCAATGTTTTGTGCTGTTGTTGCACGATGCTTCTGACGCATTCGACGAATTGATGATCTATTTAGTATAAGATCTTCGATATCATAGCCCAACGCGTCAGCAGTTGCGCTTAGGATATGAACTGCAGCACCATCAGTGATTTTCCACTTATCCAAAGTTGAAAGCAGTCTTGGTGTAAAAAAAATTGTTTTACCTCTGGAGATACCTGGATTTGGATTTGATACAGATGTTGATGCTACAACTTCAATATCGTTTTCGTCGTCAATGTCAATCATACCTGTTTTACAACAATAATTCTGATTTGCTTAAAAGATAGAATATTTAATTGTATACCTCTTTGAATCTGTTGTTCATATAACTCTTTTCGTTCATCTTCTTTTATTCGACGCTGGTTTTCTTGTTCTTTCTGGACTGCCTTTCGCTTTGCTTTCTGCATTACAATTTTATCCGTTCCTAGCATACAACCTGGTCTTCCTTTTTCTCGTTGCTTTTTTAAGAACTCTTTGTCTTCTTGTATTTTAATTAATTCAAACGCGTTTGCATGTGCGATATCGAATAAATCATCTAATTTATCTTGAAATTCAGTTTCTTTCCTGTTTTGACATTCTGTTTTTCGACCATGATGCTTTGTAATATCTCTCCACTTGTTGTATAATTTTTCCAGCTTCTCAATGCAGTGTTTTTCATGGTGTGTTGGAATTCGTGCTTTTTGCCAAATCGTGCTGACCTCAGCAACAACTAATCTAGAACTTTCTCTTAAACTATTCTTAAATTATAAAATAAAACTTGTAGCACTTGTTTTCTTCCTGGTAATTTAGCTCCAGTAATTTGGTGGTCCATTACGCCAATTAACATAATGTCATCATCCTATCGAAGTCTTTTGGTTGTCATCGCTTTAGATTTTTAATTTTAAAATGTATTTGTTCGTTTTGGATTTTCTATGAATTTAAAAAATGAAAAATATTAATATTTTAGGCAAAAAATATTTATTTTCTTCATACATTTATTTTTACCGGCTAAACTGTTGATTATATAGAAAAACGCTATATATACACATTTTAAAGGAATTCTAATTCTTAATTATTTTTCAATTTATTTAAACAAAATCGGACTAATGGTTCTCGAGTTATGTCAAAAAAAGAGCACCAAAGGTGATAATTTCCCCTATATGATAGTAACTAACTTTAATGACAAACAATTGTTGGCGGGGGCACGCCTAAAAATTGTCCAATCAAGCTCAAATTTTGTGTATTTTTAGGTTCAAATAGAGTAGTTTTAGCGCTTGCCGTCATACGAATTCAAAAAAAAGAAATAAGGACCGGTCTAATATATATATATATATTTATGTTTATTTTTACAAGTAAATATATTTAACATTTTTATTAATAATTAATCAATAATTTATTAATTAATATTTATTTTATTATAAAATAATATACATATATACTATATTATTTTATTTATATATTATATTTTTATTGGTGATTATTATTTATATTTTTTTTTAGTTTTTGTATAAAGTTTTATTTTAGCTTAATTAATTTGTTATTAATTTAATTTATATGTAAAATTTTATATGAATTTTTATCTATTTTAATAGTAAATATATATATATAAATATATATAATTTATATTCGCAGTAATTAATATTATTAATTAAAGAAATTTAGAAATAGTAATATTAAATAGTATTGGCTAAATTTGTGCCAGCAGCCGCGGTTATACGAATAATACAAATAAATGTTTGTTAGATAAAGTTACATTGTTTATATTAATTAAAAAAATTTTTTATTAAGTGAAATTTTAAAAAATTTTTATATTTATATTTATTAATTGAAGCTTAAAAATTTTGTAATACTAATTCTTAGGTAGTAATAGTTATGTTCTTGAAACTTTAAAAATTTGGCGGTATTTTAGTCTATTCAGAGGAACCTGTTTTATAATCGATAATCCACGATGGACCTTACTTAAATTTGTATTAGTTTATATACCGTCGTTATTAGAATATTTTATAAGAATGATAATTTTCATAATTTTTTAATAGAAAATATATCAGATCAAGGTGTAGCTTATATTTAAGTAAAAATGGGTTACAATAAATTTATTTATATGAATATAAAATTGAAATTTTTATTGAAGGTGGATTTGAAAGTAAAATTATAAAGATAAATAATTTGATTTTAGCTCTAAAATATGTACACATCGCCCGTCACTCTTATTATTAAGGTAAGATAAGTCGTAACATAGTAGATGTACTGGAAAGTGTATCTAGAATGCAATTTAAAGCTTATTAAGTAAAGCATTTCATTTACATTGAAAAGATTTTTGTGCAAATCAATATAAATTGATTTATATTTTATTTATTAATTTTTTTTTGTTAAAAATATTTTATTAAAAATAATTGTAAATTGTATATTTTTAGTATTTTTTAAAGAAAAAATAAATATAATTATAGTTTAATAGTATTGTTAAAGAATATTGAAATATATTGAAAAATTATTATTTTAAAAGAAAATTTAATTTATTGTACCTTGTGTATCAGGGTTTATTAAATAAAAATTAAATTGTTAATTTTCTCGATTTTAAAAGAGTTAATATATTATAAAAGTTAATGTTATAAAATTATTTTTAATAATATATTAGAAATAAAATGTTATTCATTTTTAAAGGTATCTAGTTCTTTAAGAAATAAATTTAATTTAGAAATTTTATATTATTAATTTAGTTGTTAAATTTAATAATTATTAAATTTTAATATTTTATGGGATAAGCTATAAAATAAATTATTAAAAATGTTTAAATATATTAATAAATATAAATTTAGAAATAGTTATTACTAATAAAAGTGTTATAATTTATTTTATAATTATATTATTTATTTAATTTTAATTTTTTATTAAAGTATTTATTTAAATTTTAAAAATGAAAAAATAATGATAAAATTAGTATATAATATTGTAAAAATAAATATATATGGAAAGTTTTTTTTAAGAACTCGGCAAATTTATATTCGCCTGTTTAACAAAAACATGTCTTTTTGAATTAATTTAAAAGTCTAACCTGCCCACTGATTTTTTTAAATGGCCGCAGTATATTAACTGTGCAAAGGTAGCATAATCATTAGTCTTTTAATTGAAGGCTGGTATGAATGGTTGGACGAAATATTAACTGTTTCATATAAATTTATATTAGAATTTTATTTTTTAGTCAAAAAGCTTAAATAAATTTAAAAGACGAGAAGACCCTATAAATCTTTATAATAATTTATATAATTTTATAGATTATTTTTATTATAATAATTAGTAATATTTTATTGGGGTGATGTTAAAATTTAATAAACTTTTAATAATTTTTATTATTAATTTATGTTTAATTGATCCGTTATTAACGATTAAAAATTTAAGTTACTTTAGGGATAACAGCGTAATTTTTTTGGAGATATATTTTGGTGTAGCTGCTAAAAATATTAAGTCTATTCGACTTTTAAATTCTTACATGATCTGAGTTCAAACCGGTGTAAGCCAGGTTGGTTTCTATCTTTAAACTTTTAAAATATTATAGTACGAAAGGACCTAATATTTAATAAATAATTATTTTAAAATTGAATATAATTAATATACTATTTTGGCAGATTAGTGCAATAAAATTAGAATTTATTTATGTAATTTATATTACAAATAGTACTTGTTTTATATAGAAAATTTATTATTTATTATTATTAATTATTTTTGTTTTGGTAAGTGTAGCTTTTTTAACTCTTTTAGAGCGAAAAGTATTAGGATATATTCAAATTCGTAAGGGTCCTAATAAAGTAGGTATTATAGGAATTCCTCAACCTTTTTGTGATGCAATTAAATTATTTACTAAAGAACAAACTTATCCTTTATTATCAAATTATATTTCTTATTATTTTTCTCCTATTTTTTCTTTATTTTTATCCTTATTAGTTTGAATGTGTATACCTATATTCATTAAATTATTTTCTTTTAATTTGGGTTTATTGTTTTTTTATGTTGTACCAGTTCAGGTGTTTATACAGTAATAATTGCTGGTTGATCTTCTAATTCTAATTATGCTTTATTAGGGGGATTACGTGCAGTAGCTCAAACTATTTCTTATGAAGTAAGTTTAGCTTCAATTTTATTAAGATTTATTTTTTTAATTGGAAGTTATAATATATTAATATTTTATAAGTTTCAAATTTTTATATGATTTTTATTTATTATATTTCCTGTTTCTTTAGTATGATTTAGAATTTCTTTAGCTGAAACTAATCGAACTCCTTTTGATTTTGCTGAAGGGGAATCTGAATTGGTTTCGGGGTTTAATGTAGAATAAAGAAGTGGTGGATTTGCTTTAATTTTTTTAGCTGAGTATGCTAGAATTTTATTTATAAGAATATTTTTTTGTGTTTTATTTTTAGATAGTGATTTATTTTCAATCATTTTTTATATTAAATTAACTTTTGTGTCTTTTATATTTATTTGAGTTCGAGGAACATTGCCTCGATTTCGATATGATAAGTTAATATATTTAGCTTGAAAAAGATTTTTACCATTTTCATTAAATTTTATATTATTTTTAGTTGGAGTTAAAATTTTTTAAATTTATTTATTATAGATAATTTTATTTAGTAAATAAGTTAATAGAAAATAAAATTTCTATCTTATGTTTTCAAAACATATGCTTATATCAAGCTCATTAACTAATTTAATAATTTATCTCATCATTTAGTAATTAATGGATTAATTATAAAATAAGAAAAGTAAATTACAGTTAGAATTTGTCCAACTAATACATATGGGGTTTCTACAGGTCGAGCTCCAATTCAAGTTAATAAAATTACTGTAGTTACTATAAATCAGAATAAGATTTGATTAATAGGATAGAATTGAATTCCTTCAAATTTACTTAAATGATAAAATGGTAAAATTGCTAAAATTGCAATTGATAAAACTAAAGCAATTACTCCTACTAGTTTGTTTGGAATTGAACGAAGAATAGCATAAGCAAATAAAAAGTATCATTCAGGTTGAATATGAATTGGGGTAACTAATGGATTAGCTGGAATGAAATTATCTGGATCTCCTAATAAATAAGGATTAATTAATACTAATAAAATTAAAATTATTAATATAATAATAAATCCTACAATATCTTTAAAAGTAAAATAAGGATGAAAAGGAATTTTATCAATATCAGAATTTAATCCTATTGGATTATTAGATCCAGTTTGATGTAAAAATAATAAATGAATTATTGTTAATGCTAATACAATAAATCGTAAAATAAAATGAAATGTAAAAAATCGTGTAAGTGTAGCATTATCAACAGCAAATCCTCCTCATACTCATTGTACTAAATCAATTCCTAAATAAGGGATTGCAGATAATAAATTTGTAATTACGGTAGCTCCTCAAGATGATATTTGACCTCATGGTAGTACATATCCTATAAAAGCTGTTCCTATTATTGTAAATAAGATAATTACTCCTATTAGTCATGTTGGGGTATATAAATATGAATTATAATATATTCCTCGACCAATATGTAAGTAAATACAAATAAAAAAGAATGATGCACCATTGGCATAGTTCGTAATAATCATCCATAATTAATCATGTATTTTTGGTACCATTTTGCGGCGTTTTATTGGCTTAATATAAACAAATTATATATCATTGGAAAGCTCTTGCTCCAAATAAGTGCAAAATTATATTTTTGTATAAGCAGTTTCTTTAGATTAATAATAATTAATGTTTTTTTATTTCGTGTGCATTTTATGGTTGTATTCGATTATTTTTAAGAGAGCTCACACCTCACCTTGTAGTTTTGCAAGGTTATTACTCCATTTCTCTTCGTATGTGAATTAATTAGATAAAATAAAGAGTTAAATCAGAGGATTTCTCCCATGGCGCAATAACAGAGGTAGTGTCGCTAGAACAGCTGATTACATTTTTTTTTAATTTTTGTATTCTGTCAGCATTTTGATTGTCAAACTGTTTGTTTATATAATAAATGTTTATTTACATTCATTAAAAAACAGTTTGAAATAAATAAATAATAATTGTCGAAAAATATTTTTGTGTTTTTTCTATAAAAGTGAGAGTGATTTCTCGCTAGATTTAGATGACTTTTTATGCTTTAGTGTATAGAATTTGTTAATAGCGTCTTCTGATGTGTTAAATTTGAATGGATTTTGCAACAAAATTCGATGGGTAATCTTTGGTGTTCCGATTCAAGGATGCTTTACATCAGCCACATTTGTGTGGAGGCTATATCTAAATCTGAACCGATCTTATCCACTTTCACCATAGGTGTTTCTAGATCGATTATTAAATGTTCTGCCAATTTTAAAGAAAATCGGGTACAATATGTGGTTTCTAGAGCGGAAAAAGTCAAATCGGGAGCGACATTTGTATGGGGGCTATATCTAAATCTGAACCCATCTTACCCACTTTCAGCATATGTGTTTCTAGTTCGATTATAAAATGCTGTGCCAATTTTAAAGATAATCGGGTACACTATGTGGTTTCTAGATCAGAAAAAGTCAAATCGGGAGCGACATTTGTATGGGGACTATATCTAAATCTGAACCGATCTAACCCGCTTTCATCACAGGTATTTCTAGTTAGATTATAAGGTGTTATGCAAAATTTTAAGAAAATCGGGTTCTATATGTGCTTTATAGGGCGGAAAAAGTCAAATCGTAGAGACATCTGAAATATGTGGGGGCCGGATAGGGCACGCCCAGGGCTATCTGTGCTATACATTTTATTCACCAAACATTTTCCGTTTGGTTTCAGTGGGCTCATTTTTTTGAGCTTGATGGGCCCAAAAATATGCATCCAAAAAATTCAAGATTGTATGAATTTTAGAGACATCTGGAATATGTGGGGGCCAAATTCGGATAGGGCACGCCCAGGGCTATCTGTGCTATAAATTTTATTCACCCAATATTTTCCGTTTGGATATGTGGCGGCTCATTATAGTATTTTATAAGATAATTGCAGTATTCGTTAAATTTATATTTTTATATACATTTTGTTACATCCATGTAACTCTTTCGATGCAACAGTGTAACTTGTTTATAAATCGAATTATGTATTAGTGCTATAATACACTTACAAATGTAGTAATGAAAACTTTCCAGATTTTTAAGAACCGTTTTATATTGAAGTGAATAAAATGGAGATTCGGTAGTTCATAGTCTATAGAAGAAGTACGTCTTTCATTTCAAGATATGACAAACCATGTAAATCGAGCATAACCTCACATTGATTTCTTATTAATCGACTTCTACAATTGGTGACCCCGACGCTTCAGACGCCTCACAACTATGAACAACGAAAAGCAAAATGTTAATTTACCTATGGACGAAGCTTCAATTTCGACGGCATCTGCAACACCGAATGAAACAAACGTCAGATCCGAAAACAACACGGTCGTTAGCAGAGTCTCCGTCAAGGTACCACCTTTTTGGCCGGAGCAACCTGAAATATGGTGTAAACTTGGCCAAACGGAGCTGGAATTTTTAGGACACACCATAACAAGCGAAGGCCTCTAGCCACCCGAGGCAAAAGTCGAAGCCGTACGCAATTTTCCACAGCCTACCACAGCGAAAGACCTAAAACGTTTTTTGGGCATGATACATTTTTACCGGCCATTTCTTCCACATGCCACCAAACATAAAAGCGTTCTTCAAAAACTTATAGACGGCAACAAAAAGAATGATAGAACAGCAGTTGTGTGGTCTGCAGAATCATTAGGTGCATTCGAAGCATGTAAAAACGAACTAGTTAACGCAACTTTGTTAGGCTATACGTCACCTAATGGAAAACTCACGTTAACTGTGGATGCATCGGATTTGGCCGTTGGAGCCGTTCTTCATCAAATTAGCGACGACACAATTCAGCCACTCGGCTTTTATTCCAAGCAACTCACCGATGCGCAACGAAAGTATAATGCCTACGATCGCGAGTTGACAGCAGTATACCAAGGTGTGGAGCACTTCAAATATGCTTTGGAAGGGCGAGAGTTTACGATTTACACAGATCACAAGCCATTAGTTTTTGTTTTTCAGCAAAAATGCGAAAAGGCCCCGCCGAGACGAGTACGACAATTAGACTTCATAAGCCAATATTCCTGCGATATCCAGCATATTAAAGGCAGCGAAAATAATATTGCTGATTGGCTATCTCGTATCAACAGTATAACAACGGAGGTTGTCGATTTTGATGCGTTGGCAACAGAACAGAATGACGACAGCGAGCTGAAAACTTTATTGGATGCAGGTAAGGATTCAGCACTTAAACTAACAATATTGCCCATTCCAGACCCTACAAAGTTTTTGTACTGCAATATCAATGGTAAACATATCAGACCATATGTACCAGTCAGTCAGCGAGAGATGGTGATGAGGAAGCTACACAACTATATACGTGATGCAACGATATGTGTGGCCTATATGGCTAGAGATATTGCGACCTTCGTTCGAGCTTGTGTTCAGTGTCAGAAAGTAAAGACCGGCAGACACACTTCATCCCCTCTAAGCAATTATAACATTGCCGATCAACGTTTCCAACACGTGAATATAGACCTCATTGGGCCACTACCGACGTCAGGTGGCAACCGCTACTGCTTAACGTGCATAGACCGTTTTTCAAGATGACCAACCGCGATTCCCATTCCAGATATTACAGCACAGACAGTTGCGTCAGCATTTGTGAGTGGGTGGATATCCACTTATGGGGTACCTGAGAGGATCACAACCGATTTAGGACGACAATTCGAATCAACACTCTTCCAAGAGCTTACGACTTGGTATACGACATCTTCGAACCACATCATACCACCCGCAGGCGAATGGTATGATTGAGAGATGGCACCGCACTCTCAAAAATGCCATTAAATGTTACGCTACGAAGGATTGGTGTTTCGTTTTGCCACTCGTGCTTTTAGGACTTCGAACTACAGTGAAGCTAGACATCGGAGCGAGCCTAGCCGAATTGCTTTATGGTACACAGCTGCGACTGCCAGGTGAATTTTGGGTACAGAGTAAGTTGAAAGATAGCCAAACAGAATTCGTACAACAATTGCGACACGCCATGAGCGATATTCGAACCCGTAAACCGTCATGGCATTCTAACGTAAAACACTACCTATATCCTGAATTACAAAAGGGCAATTTCATTTTTGTGAGAGTAGATAGAGTTAGAAAGCCCCTGGAACCAGTATATGAAGGCCCATACGAAGTCGAACGACGATACCAAAAATATTTTGTGATAAAAAAGGGACAACGCAAAGAAAATATTTCAATAGACCGAATTAAACCAGCAAAAGTATATTCGAGTGGTTCCTATGAAACATATAAAAACCATCAAACCGGACAGTCTGTCAACGAGACGCAACGCTGTGAAAATGAGGAGCCTAAACCACAAGTCACTCGTTATGGAAGACGAGTCAAGTTTCCCTGTTTTTATGGACAATCAAAAACTAGCCGGGGGGTATTGTGGCGGCTCATTATAGTATTTTATAAGATAATATATTTAAATTGCAGTATTCGTTAAATTTATATTTTTATATACATTTTGTTACATCCATGTAACTCTTTCGATGCAACAGTGTAACTTGTTTATAAATCGAATTATGTATTAGTGCTATAATACACTTACAAATGTAGTAATGAAAACTTTCCAGATTTTTAAGAACCGTTTTATATTGAAGTGAATAAAATGGAGATTCGGTAGTTCATAGTCTATAGAAGAAGTACGTCTTTCATTTCAAGATATGACAAACCATATACTGATTGATTTCTTATTAATCGACTTCTACAGATATAACAGCGCTGCTCTGTTAACAGCTCTTCGAATTTATTTTCACATACATTATCCCCTCGGACGTTAGTTTGTGACTGCATAAGTGACAATGAACATAGAAATAAAATAGTTCAACAATGGAGCAGCATAAAACCGAAGGTTATAATTCGCTACAACGATTAGGGCATATCGTACTATCAAATTCCATAATTTCGCGTTAATAGCATTTTGATTCCCCAGTTATCAGGCTAAAATAGGAAAAATGGTGGCTGTAAAGTAAAAAATTGTGAAAAGTATATTTAGAAAAAACGGCGTAACTTTTTATTATATTGAGAATACTAAAATATTTCTTTGTCATGTGATTGTTGACTTCATTGGGAATATTTGTGTATGAAGTTTCAGAATTATGAATGAAGAAAGTTAAAATATAAGGAATTGCAACGGCGAATTTTGGATTTTTCATCAATTGCAGCGATTTTCGCGACTGGCTACATATATGTTACAGGTGACCAATCTGACGGATGAAGCTGGAATCTTCAAATTCGCTGTGTACATCACAGAAAATGCGTTTTCTATACAACATTGCAAAGATTTCATGAACAAAGTTATGGAGTTTACAATAAATCTTATTCTTATTTCAACATTCATAGTACTCAATTTTAAACATACAAAAGTGGCTATGAACCATGAAACCGCGAATAATAGGAAATTTCGAAAACTTTCTAATCGTAGCAATTAGTAATCCTTTTTAGATTTAACTGTAGAATAACGATTAATAATTTCTCTTCAAATTAAGGAGAAAATCAGTTTTTTTCGCTCTCCAGTCTGCAGCTCGCAGTCTGCTAAAATTGGCTGTTAATTAAAATATAAAAATAGATAAGCATTCATAAGCGAGTTTAGCTCGAATTTTCTTTTATATTAGCTTGGGACAATATGCGTATAATACATATAGCTAAAGACAGCAAACAGCTGTTTACTATCTCAGCAGATACAAATCTACTGTCTCTTTTTTAACAGCAGAAAATCAGCTCTTTCAGTAGACTTTCTGCTTTCTTTTACTGACATATTCCTTTGAGTGTACTGATAGATGGATTACTGAAATGCAATTTTGCCGACAATGTCTGTCGGACGAATGTACCAAAATATTTCTCGAAGATCCCGGCAATAAAATATGAGTGGTTTCCAAACGCTCCAGTGAAAATTTCCTAAAAAGTTGGAAAATTATCTAAGTATGAGTAAAGTTTCCTTCTTTCAAATCCATAATTATAATTATAATCCATAAAGTAAATAATTCATTTATGCCGAGTTCTTCATACATTTAAGTATTAATGAACTTATAAAAAAACATTTGAAATTGTTAAAAAAATTATTGAATATTAATCTAAGAAGCAATTCTCGTTCGTTTGCAGATATTTATTTCTTGAATACTTTATGAAAGTTTTGAGAAATATTTCATGTTGTCATTTTTTGTATCAGTGTATAGATTAACTTTTTTATGAGTGTCGATGAAAACCCCCCAGGGGAAAATCCTGCGCACGGGCCTGTTTCTCAAGCCAACAGTCCGGACAGCACACATGGGAAATTTTGCAAGTTACAAGACAAGACAGCCATGTCCTTCGTTACTGTCCATCGTTTTCGGACTTGCCTGTTAACGATAGAAGTAAATACGTAACGAATAATGGTTGTTGTTACAATTGCTTAACAATATCCCATACGGCTAACAACTGTAGGAGTACATTTACTTGTCGAGGGTGTGGTGGTCCACACCACACATTGTTGCACATACCTAATACACACATTCCAAGTCCCGAACAGCCTTCTTCATTCAGACCAAACACCGCTCAGACTTATTCGACTCATACTCAAATACAATCTCTATTAGACGATAAAGACTACTGCCCACAGCCGTTTTAAAAGTAGACGTACATGGTTCGTTATTTCCAGCTAGAGCACTTGTAGAACCTGCCTCTGATTTTTCATTTATTGCTGACAACTTAGTACAGAAGTTACGGCTACCCACTACCCCTATCTCAGCTGAGGTATCAGGTTTGAATGGAGTTGTTTTTGTCCGGCCGAATAGGCTTTGTGAAGTTATTCTAAAATCAAATACTCGCCGAGAGTTCAGTATCAAGATCCGTGCAATAGATGTCGAAACTCTTACCCAATTTGCCTACACGAAAAATGTATCAATCACTGGTACATGACATAAAGGATATCGAATTGGCTGATCCTTCATTTAATGAGAGCAGGTCTATTGATTTCATCATTGGAAGTTATTTGTACCCAATAATATTACGCACTGGTGTTAAGAGGAATATTGCGACTAGTTTGATAGCCCAGGACACAGAATTTGGATGGAATCTGACTGGACCTGTAGAGAAAAAAGCAACCCACATGAAATTTACACAGCATGAATCATTTGGCACACCACTACCAAAAACTTGGCTTCTTACTCTACACCATAAAAATTCTATCCATACACACAAAAAAACAAATAACTCTGAGAAGTAGTCAAAAAGCGCCATCCCTGCAAACATTTTCGCGATTTTGTGGCGAAAACCTCTTTGGCGATGATTACGCGAGCCTTGCTAGCAAATAAAAATCGCTAACCATCGCCTAGGCTTTATAACTAAGCGATGAATTCGCGAGCGTACACAAGTAAGTCGAAAATTTTTCTGAAAATACTTAGTTCTGACAACAGTTTTGATGACGTTTACGAGGTGAATCGCGTACCATCGACTAAGCCTTACACCTAAGCGATGAATACGCGAGCGCACACAAGTAACGGGAAATATTCCTCACAACAGTCAAAATAGTTTGCATTCTTTATCGTTTTCTTCGATTACTTTCGATGCGCTTCGATATTATTAAAACCAATGATACAGAACTCAACGGCGATTCGCGGGCGATTTGCCAAAATGGTCGCCTGTGTGCCAGTCACGATTCGCGAATGCTAATTCGCCGGCGAATCGCCATTTGTAATTCGCTGGCGAAACGCCAAAACGATCGCCTGTGTGCCTGTCGCGATTCGCGAATGCTAATTCGCCATTTGTAAATCGCTTGACCATAGTTTAATGATCGCACGCGATGGTTCGCCGCGATTGTACACAACTCAATGGCGATTCGCGGGCGATCATTAGGCGATTGAAAATGTTTGCAGGGATACATGTCAGAGAGAGAATTCTGTTACTCCTACCCACACATATACAGATAACGTTGCACTACCCGATAAGATCGTTTAGCATATGTATTTCAATATACAATCAAATTTTGAGTACAATGTGAGTGAAGCTGATTCCAGATTATATTCATTATCACTTTAGTCTGAAATGTCATCAGAACATTACATAGTCGGATGCATCTTTACGCGACACTACTCGATAGGTATCACCTATTACCTGAAATTACCCACAACTTCTAGTTACAACTATAAGACACTCCTCATTTTTTTTCTTTATTTTTATGTATCTACTCTAGATCCACCAAGGCGGGCAGAATGTTTACGCCATAAACAGATTACTGACATACCCCTGCATGGCCCTCAATTTCGTCATTGGGTTGCACGACCATGATGAACGTGCAATACATGTATGATGGTAACCTTGCTCTCCTTCGTCTCTCTGCAGTATGCAAGAACGAAGTTAGTTGTCAACCCTAAACTAAAAGAGCAAGAGAGTAATGCGATCTGCATCCCCATCACGGCAACAACAAAAACATCAACACAAATCAACAACAACCATACAATACGAACAATCCAACATACAAGTGAAGACAAATGTAAACAAGTTATACCCAAATTACACAGTCATCGAATACAGATTATACTATAAAAACGTTACTTATTGTGAACCTACAAATGAAAAATTAAATTACAATAAGTTCAATACATATTAAACAAACCTAACATTTACATTGTAACCCATGCATACACACGTGCAAATAAAATATATTACATGGAGTAATAATTATAACGTTTACAAAAAATACACAGTGTTATTATTCTAAGAGGGAAAGGTATTTGAGATAAATCAATCGACCCTCTCTAACCCGTCTAAGCATTTATTCTAGGCAGATAATGTGGAAATGAAGGAAAACAAACAAAGTACACAAATCGTTTAGTTATATAAATAATAAGGTAAGTGTGTTTTTGTGGCCTTTTTGGAAGTTTTGTCAAGAAGCATACTAAAGACGAAAGAAAATACTAAACAAAACTTTTAAAAGGTTCCATTTTATCGTATTTTTACGATAAACATTTATTCTAGGCATATAATGTGGAAATGAAGGAAAACAAACAAAGTACACAAATCGTTTAGTTAAATAAATAATAAGGTAAGTGTATTTTTGTGGCCTTTTTGGAAGTTTTGTCAAGAAGCATACTAAAGACGAAAGAAAATACTAAACAAAACTTTCAAAAGGTTCCATTTTTTCGTATTTTTTATTTCAAAAAGGCGACAACATTATATTGCTTGTAAATTTTCTTCGCTTGCCTTTATTCTAAAGAAGCCATAATTTAGATGTGTTTAATGTGGATATTTAATAATTTTGGTCGCAGGACCTCACCGATATGTCCTCTCCAAAATTAACACTTTTCTATAAAAATATTTTTTTTTACAAAATTCTCCCATGGATGAAGATGATGTATCAATTAATTTGGATAATAATAATAGTGATGGCACAAAACAGTGATACTCAGGTAGACCAGGAGAGCTCGAAAAGCAGGGAGAAAAATAAATTATATGACCCGAATAATAATTCAGTGGGAGGGTCATTAAACAATAATACCATCTTAAGGTAGAAAGTATTAAATATAGAAGATTTTATGATTACAGTTTTGAAAATAAGTACAAAAGAGTGAATCGGTGCAATAGGTTGTCAACCAAATGTTTTCTCTTGCAATATTGTTTTTGTTTTGTTTGTAGATAATAACTTTTGCTTTTGATCTTATGCCCTTAAATTAATGAATCATACATTTGAAATTTCCTCTGCTCAGATTTCCTTTTATTTCAATATTCAAGCGAAATCGATAATTCTCGAATGCTCCATCAAGTTCAGCAGCTGCATCCAACAACTACGACTATGGCATGTTCCGTTATTTCTCCTAAAATTTCATTCAAACTGGAAAATGTGTTGAATATGTCTTGCATATATTACCTTTAGTGTCCTACGAAGAGTTTCTTAGTGATGCCAAGCAAATGGATAAAGATTATATGTAATAAGAATTTATCGCTAGATTCGACGAGAGAAGGTAAATCTATCATGTTGTACTTTTATTTTAACACATGTCACGAAAGTTATTGCACTCTATTCGTATACGAATGTACAAAATCAATATATGCAGTCGATACTTTTCAAATGGCGTCTAAATTATGAACATCGGGAGGAAATTTACACCACAGCGCTAATTTTTGTAAAATGAGTTTGAAAGTGTTGGTTCTGAAAAAAAACATCTTTTGTATGCAACTATTTTCGCCAAAATGTAGTCAGCGGCGCCATTCATAATTTAGGCATCAATTCAAATGATTTCTTCTATTTTTTCATAAACCCTTTAACAAAATATGGCCAAGAAATATGAGTGTTTTTTAGTTGTCACTGAAAACCCACAAAAATAACTAAACGTCCAATAATTCGACCAATAAGTTACACTAAATTTATATATAGAAATTACAAGGGAAACATGATTTTTGGAGGTGTTTTCAAGAGCGTTTAGCTCACGGAAGGCTGAATATTTCGCAAATCATGATTAAACAATCCAATCTTAATTTTTGGGTGGTGACCTCAACAATTTATTTTCGCGACCCATCCTAAAATACATGTTGTGTTATGAATGTGTTGACTACCGAAACACGGCAATTTATTAAGACTAACTACATACATACATTCACATATCTTAATTAATTTAATAGTACATTTTTGCAATATTTTCTTCATTTATTTTTAGGTTGGTATATATAGACAATAGAATCTCTTTGAAGCAAAATACTTTTAAACCCGCTGTGGTACCATCATTCTTTGAACTGCATGCAGAGGTGCAAAGGGTGGTAGCCGAAACAGACCAGGCATAGGTTGTGGTTTGACCGATTCATTTTACTATATAAAAAAAGAAAACGGCGAAAAGGAATAAATTAGTACTCTATTGATATCGGGACGAATACACACATAATGGACGGACGAGTTAACAAGCTACGACTTATCACTGATTGGTAGTGCACATGGTTTAACTATAGGTCTTGTTACGACGCCTGATTGCGTTCGGATGTCTGCTACTCGTACGTGAGCATCACGTCCTCGATGTACCGCTTCGTTGCGACCCATTCTCCTTTCATTTGGTGGCATCAATTCGTCCTTTATGATAACAAATTCGCCAATTTGTAAGTCCTGCATCGGACCTTGCCATTTGCGTCTTTTATGCAACTCTTGTAAGTATTCCGATTTCCACTTTTTTCTGAAGTTGTGGTGTAACAATTTAAGCTTTTTCTAACGATTGATAGATAGTGATAGATTATCCGCAGGTATATCAGGGGCGAGTACTAACGGACCTCTTCGAAGGAAATGACCGGGAAATGCCTGCAGATCGTGTGGATCTTCCGATCGTGGAGATATTCGAAGTTCAATTTTTGATTTCCGGCAACCTTCCCAAAATGTTTCTAAAAACTTTTTGCACCCGTCACCCATAGGCCGCCCTTGAATTGTATTCCGTTCTGTCACTTCTTTCACAGAAAGTTTCATAAAGTCCGCATATTCTTTTAAAAAAGACTTACTGGCACCGACGAAATTGGTACCATTATCTGACATTAGATACTTCGGCCAGCCCCTTCTTCCTATAAATATGGTGAAAGCAGCTAGGAAGGCGTCAGACGATAAGCTTGTGCAATTTCTAGATGTACTGCATTTGTCGCGAAGCGTACAAATATGCATGCACATGATTTTTGGTACGGGGAGTTTCCCAACATACCATAATCTGAAATGGTCCAGCAAAGTCGACACCAAAATATGTGAATGGTAATGACAACGATGACCATTTCAATGGTAAAGCAGACATAATCTGGGTCCGTATCCTTTGCTTATACCGGACACATATTAAACATCCGTGGACACATTTCTTAATTAACCGCCTCAGACCGCTCGTAAGGGACACATCTGCATGGACGAGTACTTTATGGACGAATCCGAGAAATATTTGACAAAGTTGTGATGAATTCGAAATTATTATCGGAAATATCTCATTGTATGTCATTGATACATTGGCGAGTCGCACATTAACTCGAATCTCATTTTGACCATATAGGTTGGGATTCAGGGGACGCAGAGTTCTCTGTCTCGACAAAGGCTTAGAGGTACTCAGTTCATCATATTCTTGGGTAAAATGGGAGCAAGACCACGTTTTGTGCCCGCACTTTCTGGTCGAAAACCCGCATGATGTGGCAAATAATATGAGAAAAACTTTCCCTTCCTACAAACTTCTACAGAACTGGTGCTTGTCATATGGCCTAAATTCGAGTATTTATCCTTGTCCTTGTCTCTCTGCAACTTTACATCCATACATTAGTATTGTCTCTTTGCTACGAACCTGGATGAGTCCAAGAATGCGGTATCTGGAAATTTCTTTTTAAAGGGTAATCTCACAACATTTCGGCCGTCCGATCGTCGGTACGTCGTCTTCTTATAAAGGGTGATTTTTTAAAAGCTATAGGAAAGTTTAAAAAAAAACACATAAAATTCAGAAAAATGCATGAAATTTTTATTTGAATCGATAGTACAGTCCATATAATTTAATGTTTGAAGATTATTTCATGCAAAAGTTGACCATGACTGCGCCTCAAATGGTCCATCCGCTTAGTCCAATTTGTCATTTCCACGTTTTTGAGTAACAGAGGCCCAATTGCTGCGAACGGCGACGAATCGATAATTGATAGTCATCATTAACACTGGCCGATACAGCTGCGATATTTTCTTCAGTTCGCACTTTATGTAAGCGTGTTGGTGGTTTAATGTCCAACAATGTAAATTTGTTGTGAAATGTAGTCACAATAGCCCGAATAGCCGCTTCAGTGGGTCGATTAAACTGACCATAAAATGGAAGCGCGCGATGAACTATCTTAACAGAGCACGCATTTTGATAATAAAATTCAATAATTTAATAGTTAAATTAAAAAATAGTTAAATTATAGACCAAACTGAAGATGTTTGACAGTGAAACAAAACACGAAACGTGCGTCAGCTGTTTAAACCAAAAAGATAATAGCTAAAAAATCACCCTTTACATGTCCTCACAGTATAAATTAAACTCGGACGAAATTTGAGTACGTGAGACGTCCTCCTGTTCCCAAAATTCTCTTATGAATGATCCTATATCTTCATCACTTCTTGAAACAACGTCTACTGTGGTAAGTGGCACTTCCTGTTACTGGGATCATATATATACCATCCATAAATAGAATTTTGCGCTACCATATTTCCCAGCACATGCTTCCTGGTTCCTTCCAAAACGATATATGGAATCACATCACTGCCCAAGATCATATCAACTTGTGCTGAAAGAACTGTGGACAATTCCTCAATAAATGCATCTTATCGCATGTGAGACAAAACATTATATCTATTTATCAATAATTCCTCCATCTGCGACCATATGGGAAATCAGAATGGGATTCCAGGGTCTGTTCCCATAATGCAAATATGTCAACGGGTAATTTATTGATATGCGCCGGCCGGGGATCGAACCTGACAACTGCAGCTTACAAGACGCACTCACTTGCACTAGACTACGAAGGCTTCTTTACTTAGCGTTTAGTACGTATATATGAGCTTATATTTGTTGTATCCCACTACAAAAATTACGTATGTGTATATACGTATGTATATTCTTGTATCCCACTACAAAATTGTTTGATGAGGCAATTAGGAATGAAATTAAAACTGTATATAATTAAATTGTGTGGAAAAAAATTATTTGATATTTTCGCGCCAGTCGTGAATCGAACCAACGACCTTCACATAACAAATCCCACAAACTTGCACTACACCACGAAGGCTTATTTTTGTATGTGGTCAGTATGCTTGTATGGAGTTTGTATTTGCCGTATTCCACTACAAAATTGTTCTCGTTATCTGTTTACACAAATAATAGAAGAAACTATTAAGAAAATGTAAAGACAAAAAACTTCTTTATTTTCAAACTTCGCAGCAGCTGGGATTCGAACCAAGACACCTTCTGGTTACAAGCTATACACGCTTGCACTAGACTACGCAGGCTTATTTGCAAAGTGAGCTTTATGTGTATATGAGTATGTTCACCACCAAATTGTATTGAGTGAACAGAAAAAGGTATTTGTTAGCTGCGCACAAAAGGAGTAAACAAAAACAGTATTGATTTTTTTTGTATTGCTTGGTACAAAAGTGTGACCGAAGTACCCAAACTATCAACAATGCGTGTAAAAAACAAAGCAATTGCGAAAACTAATTGACTTTGTCTAAATACCACAATGTAAATAAATTAAATAATAATTATTTGAATGTACAATGGTTTCTTTTAGTGGTTTTAGTGGACCATGAACGAGATCCTGCTAGGATGGTGGACTCGTTAGGTTCTCAAAGACGGAGTCTTGTGAGAAGCCTGTGTAGTGTGGTTGTTGTTGCACGAAAATGCAAGCAACGAAAACACAAAATAACGTAAGTAAATGTCGTTTACTTAATGATTAAAACACTGACGGTTTCGATATGTGGGAATTATTATTTATTGTTTGTTGATACGGTGGTCTTAATAAACGCTTTCACTTTTTGACACTTTCACTGGATGACACTTAGTCGTTGAGATCGATCAAGTCGATGTCATCATCGACATGACCTGGTCGATCGTCAACACCATTCTTTTAAACATTTTGGAAACAACAATCATTAAATCACGTTACGTTAAACACGAAGAAGAATTACAAAAACTAAACATGATGAAATTTCATTTATTCATATAAAGAGTGATTTTTTTGAGGTTAGGATTTTCATGCATTAGTATTTGACAGATCACGTGGGATTTCAGACATGGTGTCAAAGAGAAAGATGCTCAGTATGCTTTGACATTTCATCATGAATAGACTCACTAACGAGCAACGCTTGCAAATCATTGAATTTTATTATCAAAATGCGTGCTCTGTTAAGAAAGTTTATCGCACGCTTCCATTTTATGGTCAGTTTAATCGACCCACTGAAGCGGCTATTCGGGCTATTGTGACTAAATTTCGCACCAAATTTACATTGTTGGACATTAAACCACCAAGACGCTTACGTAGAGTACGAACTGAAGAAAATATCGCAGCTGTATCGGCCAATGTTAATGATGACCATCAATTATCGATTCGTCGCCGTTCGCAGCAATTGGGCCTCTGTTACTCAAAAACGTGGAAATGCCAAAATTGGACTAAGCGGATGGACCACTTGAGGCGCAGCCGCGGTCAACATTTAAATGAAATTATCTTCAAAAAGTAAATGTCATGGACCAAGCTAACGTTTCAAATAAAGAACCGATGAGATTTTGCAAATTTTATGCGTTTTTTTTAAAAAAAAAGTTATCAAGCTCTTAAAAAATCACCCTTTATTTGCTTTATAGCCTTGTCACACTGCATGTGAAATCTAGATGAAATAACGTAAGGTCGATTTACAAATGTCACATGCTAACATGAAACAAACTTTGAAACTTGCCACCATGGTTTGAAAAAACGTGGTCCCAAATTTTTATATTTTGCCATTTTAAAGTGTTGGTAACAACCTGCCATTATTACTTTCTGACTCGCAAATTGGTGGTTCTTTGACTCGCAAATTGGTGTCTGGCCCCTGTGTAGTCCATTGGGACTAAACAGAAAAAAATAACTAGTTCGTGGCGAGGATGTGTATTTTGGTGTAATGCACTATTGCCAATCAAAAAGTCAAAGTTGCGTTTTTATGTTGGTTTTGTGTATTGTCACTACGATATTTTTAATGGAAGTAAGTAACTCTTCCTTTTTATACCCTCCACTAGGGTATTACGCCTTTCTGCATTTGTTTGTAATAAAAGGAAGCGAGATAGACCCATTGTTAATTGTACCAATCGACATAGAATCACTAGAATCAGAATCATTTGAGTCGATTTAGCAATGCCCGCCCGTTTATTTGTCTGTCCATCTATTTTTGTAATCAAAGTACAAATAGCAATTGTAGTCAGAATCAAATGATACTTTTCACAACGAAGTCTTTCGGGATAAGGACGAACGCTATTTAATTTAGATTAGCCTCCATACGAATGTCACTCCCGATTTGACTCTTTTCACTCTAGATACCACGTATTTTAACAGATTTTCTTCAAACTTAGCAAAACATATTATATTTAAACTAGGAATACCTATGGTAAAAATGGGCCAGATCGGTTCAAATTTATATATAGCTCCCATACAATTTTCACTCCCGAGTTATATATATATAGTTATACAAACTTCGCTCCCGGCTTGACTACCAAGTATTTTCACCGATTTTCATAAAATTTTGAACAACGCATTATATATCAAATAGAAATATCTGGTGAGAAATTGATCAGATCAGTTAGATTTATATATAGCTCACATACAACTTTCGCTCCCGATTACACTTCTTCCGCTCAAGAAACCACCTTTTTAACAGATCTTCTTCACCAACAGAAGCTCCCCAGTACCTCGCTACGACTCAAGTGAATTTCACCCGGGCTACTGGATAATCGATTGTATGGACCAGATCTCAAGGACTTCCTCGACATTTGCTTTACCAAAATTGGTGAAGCATGGAATGGATTATGCCTTGCGCTAATTTCTAGTAGGGATATTCCATTGAGACCTCGGGCAAGTATCTGGTTACAGAACAGAACGAGTTACCAACATGCTTGGTTGGTAACTCGTAAGGGTAAGAGGTATCATATTATAAATCAATTTTCTCCGACATTAAAAATTGAGCCACCCCGACATGCATTTTTTCTATAATGAAATATAGAAACAATAAATATGTATATAAAATGCATGGTATATGTGATTGAAGCTACACCAGACTTCCTGTAAGAAAATATCTATTTAAATTTAATAACCTGTAAATTTTATATGTTAATATTTTCAGTGTTGGAGTGGTGTGTGCGCCAAGAATATGACCACAATCTTATTAATCTTATGGGCAGCATGACACAACTGTTACAAATAGACCTGTTTAAGATAGTGCTAATAATTTGACCCACGCTGTAATGCTATTTATTTCAGCAGGAATGATGATTTTGGAAATATATGCAACCATTTAAATTTTCTCCCTTAAAAAATAAAACATGAATAATCTGCATAAACTTTATAAAGGAAAAAAATTGAAATGGTTGTTAATGCTAAATTAACATAGATAGACGCATGAAATTAAAAGTGTATTTAGCAGATTTTCTTCTCTTTCATTTGATACCCATATCGCCATTGTATGACACGCAAAAGTACGAAACTAAATTAATGAAACATTTTTTTTTTTTTTTTTTTTTTTCACTGAACCAACACTCAGGGGATGTCCCCTATAAATGCAGTGCATTGCGTTGGTGGAAGGAAGATCAGGTATGGGAAGGAGGAAAGAGGGAGTAGTGTCTGTTGACATCTGTTTTGAATCTCTGAATGTCGTAATTGGAGGGAAAGATATTTGCCGGAAGTCGATTCCACATACGGATAGTACGGGCGAAGAACGAATTTATTCTGTAATGTGTAGTGCGGCCGGTTGTCCAATCGACAACAAATGGGTGAGCGTTCCTGGAGAGTCGCGTATCTCTACCGAACGTTCTCACGGGCGGTATGAGATCACGAATTTCCGAAGAACAAACACCATGAAAGTATCGATAGAACAATGACACACAACCAACATTACGACGGTGTTCAAGGGAGACAATAGAATTGGATATCCTACCATCACCTATCAACACCATCGCCCTCCTCTGGACACGGTCAAGTAGCTCCAGTGATGAAGCTGGAGCACCCGACCATATATGGGAGTTGTATTCCATCTTTGGTCTGATGTAGGTAGGGAAATCATGTCGCACGGTTTTATTGTAACATCTTATGTGAAGTTTTCCTCCCAATTTATGCATTGAAAGACCAAAATTTCACATGTTAATTTTCAAAAATTAGCTTCTTGTAAGAATAGAATGTGTTTACGATCCAAATAACCCCATATTTCAGTTTTTACATCACATTTAACCCACTGAGAACCAACAGTAAGAAAAAAATTGTCGGCCATTAATGGGTTAGGAAGTTCTAAAAACTGGAATTGGTTATCAATACCTCTTCAACGATCCAACAAAAACAGAAATCGAATTAAAAATATGAAAGTTATTGCTGTTTTTATAAAAAATGCAACAAAAATTGCACAAAAATGATAAAATTCTACCCTCTATTCCTGATTAAAATGCAAGTTTTTGATATGGTTTGATAAGGCTCCGGCCAGATTTTAATTTCTAGCAGGTTTTTCTAAATACAATTCTCACCATGAATTTTATTCAAGAAAAACCTGATTTATAGATGTTATTTTGAACGCGTCCAGCTCACGAACGGACAATGATAAAAGCGAAATATTTTGGGAGAACACATAAAACAAACTAATCTTTCATTTTAGTCGGGAACATCCACTACTTTTATTTTGAAGACACTCTAATGTACACATACACCTGCATACAAGGTTGTCAGATTATTTTGTACCTCTATCGCCAAATCAATTGTCATTTTATTTTTAGTTCTTGTAAAAATGTATGGAATTCAGATGTCATGATAAGAAATTAAAACATATTTTATTGGTATTTATTATTTCTAAAAACCGTTCAAACTATTTCTTATACCTTATTTCTTAGTTTAGGCATAATTCACAATGCGGAATACACATTCAACGCAGGGATTAATGGTTGAAAAACAAAACAATTAACATTAAAAATATTTGTTCTCCTTTATGATGCAGTTCTAATATTGGGTTCATCTCTGTCTCCCATTTTCATGGACCCTAAATATTATTTCAGGTATTTTAAATGGAACGAAAAAGAAACAAATCTCAATAAAAGCATATAGATGCATTTTGAAAAATCTCTTTTAGTAGAAAGTTCACATTAATGCATACATTCGTTCACTATAAATCAAATATTTTTCACATTGCTTTTATCATACTAAGTTGCAAAGAAATCGGAAATGGTAATTTAAAAAGTAATTTTAAAAGGTAATTTAAAAAGTGTTAGGTTTGACCATATCTATGACGCTTTGATGACATATCGCAGAAACTCATTCGCCTATCAGTTAATGCCAATAAAGTTGGCCTCAAAATTAATGCGAAAAAAAACAAACTGATGCGGATTGTTACTAGCAATACGACACCCCTAACACTCCAATGACAATTGATCGAGGACGTAGATTCCTTCTCATATCTCGGCAGCACAATTTGAAAAGACGGAGGCTCCAGCGCCGATAACACCGATAGAATCAACAAAGCTCGGACCGCATTTCACTCCTTGCACATAATATGGAGAGCTAACAACATAACCACATCAAATCTGTACTGCTATATGGTTGGAGCACATGGAGTACAACGCAATATTCACACAGGAAATTGTAGTCCTTCTACAATAAGTGACTGAAACAAATTCTGCGAATTTACTGGCCAAATTGGGTAACCAACAAACAACTTCTCTCGATGGCCAACTGGAAAACAATTGAATCCAATTGAAATTGGATTGGCCATATCCTGAAAAGACCACACGACGAAATCGCAAGACATGCACTCGACTGTAACCCGCAGGGTCATAGAAATCGTGGAAGACCTCGTAACACATCTATACGCATGATGCGAAGTGAATGCAAATCTCGTAATATGACTTGGAACTAAGTAAAGATCCTAGCTAATGATCGAACAAAGTGGAGATAATTTGTTGACGCCCTCTGTTCTTCGTGAACTTTTATTTAATTTGCAATCTCTACTTTGGATTTTATAAATAAAGGAAATATATATATATATCTATGACTTGCATACAAATTGTAATATATTTCTCTACAAAGTAACGCCAATGTAATAAAATCGGAGGACAGATTTTTTTTAAATTAGCCAAGAAAATCGCCAACTATTTTATAAATCACCAAAAAATCGCCATGTCGCCAAATCGAAAATAATCAAATCAAATAATAATCAAACATATCTAAAATTCGCCACGTTTGGCGAGAAATCGCCATATCTGACAACCCTGCCTGCATATGTTATTGTATTCCCTTTTTATAACCTCCACCTCCAGGATGGAGGTATACTATTTGTCATTCCGTTTGTAACACCTTGAAATATCGACCTGAGACCCTATAAAGTATATATATTCTTGATCGTCATAAAGTTCTAAGACGATCTAGAAATGTCCGTCCGTCTGTTGAAAACACGCTAGCATCTAAACGAAAGGGGTAGGAAGTCCAAATTTTGCACAAAAACGTCTTATAGTCGTAGATCGGTTGGGATTGAAACTGGGCGAAATTGGACCAAAAGGAAAAATTGTTTCCTCACAAGCATTAAAAAAAACATAATAACCCCTAATATTTTAGAGTATTTAAGCATATTTTAATATGTCTGCTGGTACTTACATGATATTGGGTATGAACGTTCGTAGGGGGTGAATTCGGACAAAAAGGGATAAAAATGGTACATATCAAACGACAGCAGCTAGAAACACGAAATTCGCAGCGTAGATAAATAATATGAAATTATTTTTTCCAAATTCGTTCTTTTAAGGGATAAAATGGGAATAGAGAGATAAAAATGGTACCAACCAAACGGCTGCACTTAGAGTAATAAAATTCGGTGTAAAGTTTCAAGAAAGCGTTTTCTTTATTGCTATCAACAGCAAACAGCTGTTTGCTATTTCAGCAGATACACATTGGCCATTTCTAGATCGTCTTAGAGTTTTATGACGATCAAGAGATAGCAGCAAATCTGCTATCTCCTTTTCAGCACAAAATCTGCTATTACAGCAGGCTTTTTACTTTCTTTTACTGACAAATTCCTTTCAGTGTAAGAATATTTATTTTTTGAATTGAATTTTTCAATTGAAGTATTATTTCGATATATATATATATAAAAGTAAGTATATATATATATATATATATATATATATAAGTACATGTTGACATCCGCAGCCATCTGTTCCCTATAGAAAGTGTCAAAAATAAGTACATATCTATACAGTATTAAAAAACCCAAAAATAATGTAAATAAATATAACAATTGTACTATTTATCCTAATCTACATTAAATTAAAAAATAAATTGTTACAAAAAGATAATTGTGCTAACTAGAATTGGTTATCTAATTAATTATTTAAAGTATAAAAATACAATTTTGCTACCTAGTATTAAACCAATAACCTACCGGTTGTAATATCACTGCAAAAACCTAGAATAAAAAGAATTCGAACAGAAACTAATGAAAATTGAAAACAACAACAATCTCTAATTTAATATTGAAAGGCATCCGCTAGACAAGCTAGTAAATAAACATTTAGCCCTTCGAACCGGATAGTGAATTAAAAGAAAAGACCCTGACACATAAAAAAGCTACATTTGAAAAAATCAGTGAAACAACATAAACTTTGTGAGTGCAAACATGATAAAAGACATTTTGGTAATAATATATATATATATATATATAAAGGGTCCGCAAAATAACTTTTTTTTTTTGAAAATGCTATAAAAAAAACTACTGAATATTTTCTCAAATTTCTTTTTTTATTTGAAAGTACAATCCTTCCGGTTAATATAAAAATGGCTGCCTCGGGCACCCCACAAATAATAGTCCAACGGTTGAATAGTTGAAAAGAAAACGTTAGATGGCGGACCCTTATATAGCTCCCATACCAATGTCTCCTATGATTTACTTTTTCCGCTCTAGAAACCACATATTTCAACAAATAACATTTTTTTGAAAATGCTGTAAAAAAACTACTGAATATTTTCTCAAATTTCTTTTTTTATTTGAAAGTACAATCCTTCCAATTAATAATGGAAAATAATTTCATTCAAATGGCTGCTGAGGGAACCATACAAATAATAGTCCAACGGTTAAATAGTTGAAAAAAAACGTTAGATGGCGGACCCAAACGATAATATTAAAATCTGCTTTCATATTAATTTTTGTCCTGATCGGTAATATATGTACCAATTATAATCAAGGTTCTTCCCGGAGATACTAAAGAAATTGATATGTTCCATGCAGAACGTTAGTTTACGGCGAATAATGAGAAAATGTCAAAATCAAATTATTTTTTTGTTATTCTCATCCTTTCCATTACCTAAACAAAAAACTTTATTCGTAAGAAGAAATCACATTACATTACATTCAAAACACATAGAAAATCAATCAAATTGTTCTCTAATCAAACAACACAATAACTAAAAAATTAATATAATTTCCGTTTTCTTGCCTTAAGTCGGCTGTTGACGAATGAATATTTCTCTTTTTATAACCTTTTTACTATTGTCCTAAGAAAATCCACAGAAAACGTGTAATTTTACAAAATTCAAATCAAAAATGCCTCATCTTTCAAATCCCGCCCATTTCTATATTATCTAAGCAGGTTACAACTAAATTAACTCACACAACAGGAATCTCGGTGTAGAATATACTCAAAAACAGGTTTTAATTTCGTATGGGAAGGGTCGCGGCCACTATCCGCCCATCTCGGTGTCGAAATACTCTAAAACCGGTTTTAATTACATATGGGAAGGGTCACGCCCACTTTCCGCCCATCTTTGCACAACTATTTACACTGGATCAACTCACACAAAATTTCAGCACTCTAGGTCTATGACACCAACTGACCATATTCGATAATAGGTTTTAACTTCGTATGGGAGGTGCCACGCCCACTTTTCCATTACCGCCCATTTTTGGCACAACTACGCACATTGATGCTAAATGCACTTACACAAAATTTGAGCACTCTACGTGTCATAGAACTGATAATATTTGATAATAGGTTTTAACTTCGTATGGGAGGTGCCACACCCACTATTCCAATACCGCCCATTTTTAGCACAACTACGCATGTTAATGCTAGATTCACTTACACTAAATTACAGCACTCTAGGTGTCATAAAACTGACAATATTCAATAATAGGTTTTAACTTCGTATGGGAGGCGCCACGCCCACTTTTCCATTACCGCCCATTCTTAGCACAACTACGCATGTTAATGCTAGATTCACTTACACTAAATTACAGAACTCTAGGTGTCATAGAACTGACAATATTCAATAATAGGTTTTAACTTCGTATGGGAGGCGCCACGCCCACTTTTCCATTACCGCCCATTTTTGCCGCAACTGTGCAGACTAACAATTAGTGAACTTTCACAAAAATTCAAGACTCTAGCTGAAACAGTATTCCGAATATGCTAATTTATATAAAACGAATAAATCCCCAATTTGTGTGGGAGGTGCTACGCTCACTGAAAATATCAAAAATTGATATAGCCTATTTTCACCACCGGTTCAGCATGAACATACTGTGAAAATTTCAAGAAGATCGGTTCAGTAGTTTAGGCTGCTATAAAGAACAAACAAACAAACATACAAACTTACAAACAAACACAGATTCTTTTATTTATTTATTATGAATTACAATACAAAGTAAATTTATATTCTAATTTTGGGTCCAGGGATTGAGTCGGGGTGATTGAGACCATTGTAGCTAGTTATTGCAGCGACAGACCAGAGTCTCTGGTGGGAATCGAACCCACAACCCCCACGCTGCACTTACACTAAATTACAGCACTCTAGGTGTCATAAAACTGGCAATATTCAATAATAGGTTTTAACTTCGTATGGGAGGCGCCACGCCCACTTTTCCATTACCGCCCATTCTTAGCACAACTACGCATGTTAATGCTAGATTCACTTACACTAAATTACAGAACTCTAGGTGTCATAGAACTGACAATATTCAATAATAGGTTTTAACTTCGTATGGGAGGCGCCACGCCCACTTTTCCATTACCGCCCATTTTTGCCACAACTGCGCAGACTAACAATTAGTGAACTTTCACAAAAATTCAAGACTCTAGCTGAAACAGTATTCCGAATATGCTAATTTATATAAAACGAATAAATCCCCAATTTGTGTGGTAGGTGCCACGCTCACTGCAAATATCAAAAATTGATACACATACTGTGAAAATTTCAAGAAGATCGGTTCAGTAGTTTAGGCTGCTATAAAGAACAAACAAACAAACATACAAACTTACAAACAAACACAGATTCTTTTATTTATTTATTATGAATTACAATACAAAGTAAATTTATATTCTAATTTTGGGTCCAGGGATTGAGCCGGGGTGATTGAGACCATTGTAGCTAGTTATTGCAGCGACAGACCAGAGTCTCTGGTGGGAATCGAACCCACAACCCCCACGCTGATAGCCGAGCACGCTACCAACTCGACTACCGGGGCGCTCGAACACAGATTCATTTTTATATAAATATATAGATAATGTTGCAAAAGGTGCAAACAAAGGCATTGTGAGTTTTGGAACAAAACAAGAACAATTACTAAAATAACTAACAAAAAGTTGATTGTACGTTGCATGACGACAAGTCACTAAACATTATTTCGATTGCAACACCTTCCCTGAATAAACATTAACTAAACAAATTCAATTTAAAAGTTATATAAAAATAATACATAAAGTCATATTAAAAAATAAATTAATTAAAATGTATTGCTAAATAAGGCCAAACTGTTCAGTAAAAGCTCTGTATTTATCAGCTGTTACGGCTTTGGTAAATAAATCTGCAAGCATTCTATTTGTTTCCAATTAGTTTAGTTGCACCTCGCCACT
This sequence comes from Polietes domitor, assembly GCA_947397865.1. Lineage (NCBI taxonomy): Eukaryota > Metazoa > Arthropoda > Insecta > Diptera > Muscidae > Polietes > Polietes domitor. The sequence goes on along the minus strand of OX377620.1, from coordinate 152,044,528 downwards.
CTCCAGTTTTTTACGTAAAAATTGTATCCTAATGTCGACGTGTTTTGTCCTGGACGAATACGAGCTATTTTGAGAAATTTGGATGACACTTTTGTTGTCACAGTGTAGCACCATTGAATCGTTTGTAGTTTCCATTAACTCACGTTCCAGTCGACGAAGCCATGTCGATTCTTGTATCGCTGAAACTATAAACATGAATTCCGCTTCCGTGGACGAGAAGGCAACTGTTCCCTGTCTTCTGGTGCCCCAGGAAATTGCTGCAGCTTGCATTGTAAATATGTAGCCATTTGTCGATCGCCTATCATCAGTATTTCCTGCCCAGTCAAGTTGACCTGTTTGCTTGTGTATACGATACATTTATCAATGGCGCCCTTAAGGTATCGCATGACACGCTTAACTGCTGTCCAATGCGCCTTACCTGGATTATTATTAAAACGGCTCAACATATTAACGATATATGAAATTTCGGGTCGAGTGTTCTGAGCTGTGTATAATAAACAGCCAACTGCTTCCATGTAAGGCACCTTTCTCATTTCTTCCTTTTCTGTTTCAGAAGACGGGCTCATTTCAATGGATAGCTTTTGATTGACATCAACTGGTCAACGGACGGGATTGCATATCATCCATAGAAAAAAGTTGCAGTACATCCCTAATTTACTTTGATTGGTCTAATTTTATCGCATCGCTAGTACGTTGAATTCTCATGACCAAGACTGAATAAGCCTCTCCCAAGTCCTTCATTAAGAATCGTTTCGACAGTGCACATTTCAGCTTATTTATGGCAGTGATGTCATTTGAAAAAATCAGCGTACCATCAACGTAAATAGCCACATAAGTAATTTGACCATTGCCAACGCTATAATACACACATTCATCCAAGTACTCTAAGAAGAAGTTAGAAGTACTTTATTCAAAGTCGTATTCCAAACACGGCTCGACTGTTTCAGTCCATAAAGGGGCTTCATCAAGATGCATATACGATTACTTCCATCATTGTAGCCATCAGGTTGCTTCTACGATCTCCATTGAGAAAGACAGTAACAGCATCAAGTTGATAAATATTCAAATTAAACCTTACGGACAACTCAAGCAAAAATCTTATCGAGGTGTATCGAACCAAATATCTCCCTGTAGTCAACACCCTTCCTTTGACTACAACCCTTGACAACTAATCTGGCCTTGTGTCCAGTTTTATTGACATCCGCATCGTATTTGGACATAAATACCAATTTGCACTTTATTGGCCGTTTGTCAGGAGGTATATCCGGTAAAGTCCAAGTATAATTCAGGGCCAATGATTCCATCTCCTCATCCATTCCTTAGCTTCATGGGTCTTCAATGCCTATTCTAAAGTTACTTGCTGTGCAGAAATTGTATTCAACGTTAGTTTTTTCCGCTAATCGATTAGACCGCCGAACTTCAAGTTACCCCTCTTTCGTGCTATGTTCAGCAAGGTCTTCATCAATTGCGTCCTCAAAATGTATGTTGTCCTCCGAGTTGTCATCGTATTCTACATTGAGACTATCCGAAGACATATTCATATCATAATCTCCAAAGTGCCACTTTCCGGGTCGCAATTCGGCACTTCATCAGTGGACAATTTAATAGGCTCATACTCCTCTGAATTGACAACGTGATCTTCGATTCCAACTACAATATTTTGAAGACCATTAGTAAGATGAGAATTTTCGCTACATACATTGTGTTCCACGAAAACAACATCACGGCTAATGACAATTTTCTTCGCAGCGGTATCATATAACCGATATGCCTTGCTCTTATTGCTATATCCAACGAATACATAACCTACGGGCTTGGCTTCCAACTTGATCGTTTCACCTTAGGGATGTGTACAAATGCCTTGCACCCGAAAACTCTAAGATATATAAGGCTGGGCCTACTACCCGATCACAATTTCTCCGGACTAATTGTATTGTTTCTACATGGGGTTCTGTTCATCAAATATGCCGCTGTGACAGCTGTTTCCGCCCATTATTTCTCACCCAAGCCAGAATCTATCAACAAATATCTCAAACGGTCTATAACTGTACGGTTTAGTCACTCTGAGACGCCATTTTTTCCAGTGTGTACGGCGCGGTCTTCTGACGGAGTATTCCATATTCATCCAAGTATTTTTGAAATGGTTCATTTATATACTCAGTGCCATTGTCGGATCTGAAAATTTTTATTTTCTTTGAAGACTGATTCTCTTTTGTCTTAAATCTCTTAAATTCCCCTAAAAATCTGACTTGTTTTTTATAAGCGACAAAAACACTGCGAGAAAAATCGTCTACAAATATCAATATGTAACGAGCTCCATCAACAACAACATCAGAGTGAACGATCTCAAAAATTTCCTATGCACGATGTCCAGTTTCCTAGAACGTGTTGGTTGTTTTCATCTACACTCATAAAATAGTGAACCCTATAATGAGTTAAAATGAACTAAAATTTAGGAAAACAGAACTTCGTACAGCGTTAAAGCAAAATTTCCTCAAATCAAGTTCAAACTTTTCCTTGAAATTAGTACATGATTCTAGTTCAATTTTCCTCAAACCAAGTAAATATTTACTCAAACTGAGGAAAATTCCAGTAAGTTTTTCCTCAAACCAAGTACATTTGTACTAAATCTAAGTAAAATGTTACTGAAATTTTCCTAAATCTAAGTAAATTTTTCCTAAAAGCAAATAATTTTTTTCTAAATTTAAGTAAAATTTTCCTAAAACTAAGTAAATTTTTACTCGAATCAAGTAAATATTTACTCAAACAGGACAAATTTGCAGATTTTTTCCTTATAACAAGAAATTGTTTACTTAAACAGAGGAACATATTATTTGATACAAGGAAAAAAGTGAAATTAAAATAAGTTAAATTTAACTAAAAAATCAAACAAATAGTTTTGCTTCAGAGTATACTGATACAAAAAATGACAACATGAAATGTTTCATGATACCTCTGCCATAAAGAGTTGAGCTAGTACTTCATGATTGTTGCGAAGGCAAGATAGGCGCCTTCGCAGTGGTTGTTTAAAATAATTCTTAAAGTATTTAAGAAATAAGTATCTGCATCTTAGATTAATATTGAAGAATTTTTAATCAATTTCAAATGTTTTTTATAAGGTCATTAATACTTAAATGTACGAAGAACTCGGCATAAATTTCAGTAAACATTTCAACTTCATTTTAGAAAAAACACATTTTAAAGTTAAAATTTCCTAAATGGAATTTTTCCATACAAAAAATTTCAGATTTTTTTTCGAACTTAAAATCTTGGAAATGAATTTAATCAATTGTAAATTTTTTTTAGATCCAAAGAAATGTTTTTAATAAATTTGCTACCCTATTTATAGTAAATAAACTATTTACAATGGCTTTGAAAGAAGGAAACTTTACTCATACTTAGTTAATTTTCTCACTTTTTAGGAAATCTTTACTGAACTGGAGTAAAATTGTTGAACTAAATTGTAGTATGAATTTTACTCAGTTTTGGGAATGTTGTTTGTCTGAGTGTAGTTTTACAAAAAAATAAAGCAGGTGAAAATTCTGTTAATTATTTTACTCAATTTTCAATCAATGTTAAATTTTTCTCGTGAAGTCTAGTCAGTCTATGGCGCAATGATAAATGACGTTAATTTGATTATGTGTGATTACGTGAGCGTTTGGAAACCATTCATATTTTATTGTCAGCATCTTCGAGAAATATTATGACACATTCGTCCGACAAACATCGTCGGCAAAATTGCATTTCAGTAATCTATCTATCAGTTCACTCAAAGGAATTTGTCAGTAAAAGAAAGCAGAAAGTAGAAACAGATTTTCTACTGAAGATTTGCTGATCTGCTTAGATGGTAATCAGCTGTTTGCTGTTCAGCAATATAGATAAAACTTAAAGCACATGTTAACAACACTTTTGAATAGAAGTTTATAATAAAGCAATTTATTACCACGGAAAGATATTGCGATTGTCTTTTTAATGATACGCATATTGTCCCAAGCTAATATAAAAGGAAATTCAAGTTAAACTTGCTTATGAACGCATATTTATTTTTATTAACAGCAGCCAACGTTAGCAGACTGCAAACTCATTAGCAGTGTGATTGGTGATGTAAGATTGCAGAAAACTGCTTTTAATAGCAGAAAAGTGTCTGCTGATAGGCAGACAATCGCTGCTTTTATTAACAGACTTGTTCTCAAAGTGTAGAACTTCTTTTTTTAATAGTTGCTTGAAATTACATACATACATGATTTTCTCCTTAATTTGAAGAGAAATTATTAACCATTCTTCTACAGTTTAATCTAAAAAGGATTACTAATTGCTACGATTAAAAAGTTCTCGAAATTTCCTATTATTTTTGTTGTGTAGAAAACGCATTTTATGTGATGTACACAGCGAATTTAAAGATTTCAGCTTCATCCGTCAGGTTGGTACCATTTCTATCTCTTTTTCCAAATTGTATACAAAACGTGTATATTGCGGTAGGGCACGGTACACAAAAAATACAAATTGGATATTTTTTGGAAAGTTTTAATTTTCGCGGGAAATATGTGGAATCAAAATGCAATTAACGCGAAATGATGGAATTTATTGTACGATATGCCTTAAATCTAGAAAAATGTTTTAAACAATATCGTTGTATCGAATTATAACCTTCGGTTTTATGCTGATCCATTGTTGAACTATTTTATTTCTATTACTTTTATGTTTATAGCCACTTATGCAGTCACAAACTAACGTGTGAGTGGATAGTCAAATCAGAAAATTTAAAAAATGGCTTTAGAATTTTTTTCCAAATTTATACTACAGATGACATCCAAATCTGAGGATAGTTTGGCATCAAAAACTAATTTTCGAGAAAATGGTTCATATCCACTTTTGAATATAAGCCCTCGATATATATTTTGAAGAAATATTACACAAAAAACGATCAAATTCCTTGGCGCTTAACCCTTCAGGCGCGCATATTTTCTATGATAAATGCAGAAAATTGGATATGATTTTTGACAAAGTATGGGTCTAAATAGTATGTCTCATGAGTTTTGGGATTTTTAATTTATATAGGAGATGAGTAACAGGATGTTTACTCAAAATCTTTATACGCATATTACGACAAAAAATGGAAATGTTTCTTCATTTTTATAACAGTTTTTTGTACTCGATAAAATGCAAGAAGGAACACCTAGAAATTGTAATTCCAAAAATACAAAACAAATAATTGGAATTTTAGAGTTTTGTCTTCCTACGTAGATCCAAGTTACTGAACTTGTTGTTTCTCTTTTGAATAAAACATGTTACATATGTACAAAAGAATACTAACTCTTAAAAAATATTTGACACACGTGAGAAATATAACAAAAATTTGAGTAAGTTAAAACTCATTTCTTATTGTTTCGCAACATTAAACAAGATTTTAAAATAGAGACCTATATATATAAAAATGCATTGAGTAGAAACGAAATTTTAGACACGTGAACATCGGTTTTGAGTTTCTTTTGTTGGAAAAATTAGTTTGTTTGCGGTAAACATGACATCAGTTGTTGTAAATGAACAAAGATAAATATGTTTACATATATCAAACAGTTTTCTTCGATTGTCGAAATGGATTTGTATTATCATTGCAAACTCCCAAAACATTTAGAAGTAACAGAAACCGTTGTTGTTGCATTTATGATGAAAATATGTCGGTTCAGATTTAGATACAGCTCCATAACAAAGTCGCATCGCAAAATTTACATCTTAGCGCTCTACAAGCATCAACAAATTATTAGCTTTTATTAAGAATGATTTTTAGATTTCATTATGATATCATAGTGATATTTATCTACACTTTTTTTAAAATTACTAAAATATTTTTTATTAAATTTTTATTGCAGTACACAATTAAAAGTTCATAAGATATTGCTCTAGTCGAATGACAAGAAGTGGTACCGGTTAATTAAAATGAAACTTTTCCGAACAATTTGGTGTCCATTTGCGAAATTAGCATATCTCAATCTCTTGGCACAATTCGTTTAGTTTGTTTTGTATTTTTCATAACCTTTGTCCGAAATTCAAGAAAGTGTCCACGATTTTGTATGTAATTTTCGTGTTTTCACAATTTTACTGCAAAAATATCATTTCAGACGAGATATTTTAAAAAGACATTAAAAATTATATATTTTATTGCTTCAGAAAGTTTAGAAGGTTTTAAAAAGTATATGTTCGAAACCAAGCGCACGGCCCTGGCCATAACTAAGCATTATTATTAACAATGAGCACTTTCTGTGTATTAGTGTTCGAGACACAATTCAGCTTGTACAAATTGTTACTATGATTTGCTGTTGCCATGAGCTCTTTATCGCAGCCCAAAATTCTAAATCCATTCTGCTCAAAAATTACTGATTTTGTTGTTTGACACAACAACTTCTTTGCCTCGCGAAGTCTTTGTGTTGTGCAAAATTGTTTTAGTGTTCGACATATGCGTCGTTGTGCCTGAATCTGCATACCAATCATTTGCATCAACTTCGCCAGAAGTAATTAGTAACGCCAGCAGAATTCTGTCTTGTAACGCTTTCGTTTGTTGCTTTCCGCAATTTTCACGAGAATTCTTCTTCGTCTTGTTGGTACAATTCTTAACAAAATGTCCCTTCCTTTCCGCAACCAAGACACTTTATATATTTTTCCTTTTTGAAATATTCCACTCAAAACAAATGCATTTTCGCCTTTGTTGGTTGCATTATAAAATTTAGCGTCTTTGCAAAAGAAGGTTCTTTACTATGTCGACAGTCAACTTGGACTTGGAATTCTCCACGGCCAACACCAGAGACCGAAATTCCTCAGGCAATTCAGCCAACATTAGAGATGCTACCAGTTCGTCATTTATACTTAATCCAGTTTGCTTTACCTTTATGGACGTCATTACCATTTTATAAACATATTCGTCCATTGAGTCAAAATCAGACAGCTTAAATTGAACCAACTGTTTCAACAGTTCAACTTTTCTGGTTAGACCGCTGTCCTCATATGCACCCAACAATGCCTTCCAAGCGTATTTTGCTGTCGTTGCCGTCGCTATATGCGCAAAATTACTTGGCTTTATCATTAGGGTTATTTCAGCCAAAGCACGTTCGTTGGAATCCTTATCAGCATCTTTAGATTCTGCATTCAAACCAACTTCAATGACCTTCCAACAATTTTTTAGCACCAAGTACGATTTGGCACTGCGTTTCCAGTTATCAAAATTCTCACGTCCACGCAATTTCTCAAATGGAAATGAGAAAACAGTTGCCATTTTCACAATCGTTATGTTTGTCCAAATTCAAAATAATTGTAATATTTCACTTATTCAGCTTGAACCAAAGGCCACATCACAATAGATATGGTAATACTAATATGGTTATTCGATTACAACAGGCACGGACCTCAATGACCAGGGATAGTTGACCAATATATGAAATTCAAGAGGACACCAATTTAGAGGCAGAAACTGTAAAAGTATTTGCAACAACGACCTTTGAAGACCCATTACTTCGGTTATCTTGTCTGTCTAGGGTGTATAGGGTTTTAGCCTATGCTATGCGGTTTTAGCGAAATACAGGTTCAAATAGAATTCAAAGTCGAATATCATTATTGGAAAATACGGTGGATGAAATACATGATATAACGGATCGATTAATAAGATCAACTCCAACAATATTTTGCCCCTGAATATAGCGCTTTAGCCAAAAAGATTCGAATCTCGCCAAGTAGTAGTCTTTTGACTCTAAATCCTTTTCTAGATGCAAAAGGGATAATTAGGGCAAATGGTCGTTTAGTTCAGCGTTAACATACCACGAGCGGCATCCAATACTTTTACCGTATGACTCATTTATTAGTGGAATTTGTACACAAGATTACAATTCATGGGGGCAATCAGCTCATGACTCGAGTACTTCGCTCCAAATTTTAGATATTCAGGTTGAAACCCCTAGTTAAGAAGGTCAATTATAATTGTCGAACTTGTTTGCTGTACAAGCAACGAGTACAAAATCAAATTATGTCCTCGCTTCCCCCTGAACGTACTATGATTACAAGACCTTTTTGCAATAGTGGAGTTGACTTCGCTGGACCATTTAGCATCAAGAACTTTACTGGTCAGGCCTGATTGATTACTAAGGGATATGTTTGCATATTTCTATGCTTTTCTAATAAGGCCATCCACCTAGAGGCTACCAGCGAATTGTCAACTCATTTCTGGCAGCTTTCTCTCGTTTCATAGGCAGGCGGGGTTGCCCAGCCCGAAAAGATAGGATAGATATGAAAAGTCTCCAAAATGCCACATTTGCCAATCCGTGGAAACGATTGAAGATAATTTCACAATTCGGACATTTGGCGCCGGACTGTCAAAGCCTGACTGGCTGCAGAGGAGGTGATGGACGGCAGCACACTATGCTTCATGGGGAACCACAGCTGGAAATTTCTTTCTGCGACCGACCATTCCAAACGAGCCGACGTACAAAAGGTCAACAGTTTTTATCCCAACGGCTATGTCGCGCGTTGCGGATTTTGACTGTGAGAGCTCTGTTTTGCCAGTCAGCGGTGCTTACAAAAATTGCTTCCTCAACATTCAATCGACTTAGGCTGGCTTCGTTATGGACAAAAATCGTTGATTTACCACCTCCAAGCTCATGTCATGGCACGACACAAGCTCGCTGTTGTTGCAGGTGGATGCGCTGTTTACGGATGAGCTCCCTCGAAGACCCTATTCGGAGGCGAAAATTGATGATCCAAGCTCGGATTTCGAAAAACATACCGTCGCCGATGTGAACTCCTGCTGCAACACACCAATAGATTTGGAGCTTGGTGGCGATGTCTTTTCCTGTTTACGATAGAAGGAATAATAGCTACAGGACTGGGTTCGGTCGATGCCTACCAGTCTCGATTAGGCTATGTGTTCGCCGGCCCAATCACATTGAGGCGAAACCAGTCTTAGATTTAAGTAAATGTATATGGGTTAAAATTCGTAAAGAGTGTCCATGTTTTTTGGAAGGTCGAGCTTTTTCGACATTATATTTCGGTAGAGCACGGTAAATAAAAAATGCAAATTGGATATTTTTGCAAAGTTTTAATTTTCGCGGGAGATATGGCCAAAATGATTTTGAGGTTTGGCAAAAAATTACAAAATGTACACATGTTGCGATGAATATGGAAATTAACGAAACTCCGTCGTGCAACCTTTCAAAGAACTGAGATGGCCAAGGTTTGGTCGGTCTGAGGAGTGTACTATGGCGCACTATTGGTTCAATGGAAGGTGATTTTCGATTTACATTACGGGCGATTCCACGGCAATCTACAGCTGACGAACTGCTGCTGGAGTATTTTCAAAATAATTGCAATCGCATTAGAAAAATTCTGTTGATATTTAGATTTTTCAGTTTGTGTTCTCATATGTTGCTCCAAATCGTGTGTCGCTGAGCGAATACGCTATTATGGCTGCGAAAAACATTGAATTGTATTATTCTGTTTCTAGAGAAAATTATGTTGACAACCTCAGAATCTTCAGTTAATACCGGATTATTTTTTGCAATGACACTGGGAAGGGGAGAAATTAATGAATATCATATTGAAGAAACGCTTCTTAAATGAAAGCACGAAGATGAAGACATTTTGAGAGCACGCTCCGTTGTTAAATCGGCAATTAATGTACGATACTTATGAAAGTTTTGAACGATGGAATTGGAGTGATTATCCTCTGGACGATCTCTTTGGAGCCATAAGACTATTTTGATCGTGTAGATTTTGGCTACGATTCTCTCGCAGAATTTAATTTTACCGGTTTCATCTGAAATTGCAGCTAAGTTGTTGAAGAAGGTCGAACTGCTCATTCAGCAATCAAATTGCCGTTGAATACGCATATTAAAGAAATTCCAACGTGCAAACTATCGAAGAACTGTGCCGGTGAACTTTGGAGAAATTAGACCGAATAATGACTAGACATGCGATTTTTATGCAAAAGTTGTTGAAATTTGTTGTTCAAATCCACTAAAGCGAACTTATTCATTGTAAAATTTCTGATTTCACCTGTACCAACAATCTAATACCGAAGGAGCAATTTGGTTTCAGAAAAGAATACAGCACTATTCATCAAATAAGCTACCTCAAGAACAAAATTGTTTCCCACAAGCGAAACAAAAAATCCACAGGTATCGTCTTGTTAGATATTGAAAAGGCTTTCGATACCGTATGACATAACGGCTTAGTTTATAAATTAAATACAGTAAATATTCCCAAATATCTCTGTAAAATTGTTGCAGATTTGATTAAAAACAGAACATGTATAGTTTCCGTAAATAATAATTATTCGTCTCCAAAATCTATACCAACCGGTTTACCCCAAGGCTCCGTACTTTCACCATTGCTGTATTCCATATACATATCAGATTTCACGCCACATAAATTGTCTGATATTGCATATTATACAGATGATACAGCTCCGATATCATCCACCAAGCTAACTACAGCAGTTCTTAAAAAGATGGAGAAAAGTTTAATAGCGTATAACAAATACTTCAAGAAATGGAAAATTAAAATCAACCATAAAACACAGGCTATAATTTTCCCTTTCAACAAGTCACACAAAAGACTACCGAGACGAACCCTCAGATTTGATGGCAACTCTATACAGATACATAATAGTGTCAAATATCTAGGAATTTTATTGGACAAAAAACTCACCTTCCGCGAACACATTGAGAATTCTTGCGGAAAAGTCATTCAGAGCTCTGTGGCCATTGTTAAATCGACGTACGATGCTCAATCTTATAAATAAAAATTTAATTTTCAAAAGTGTTATAAGACAATAATATCTTATGGTTCCAAGGTACAAAGCTGCAAAATATCATTTAAAGCGAATGCAAGTCATGCAAAACAAGTGCTTTAAAATGATTCACAACAAACATTGCTCCACCAGAAGCCTCAGAACTGAAATCTTCATTAAATATTCAATATGCATATCAGTATCGAATCGTTGGTGAGCTGGATAAAATCATAACACTAACATGAAAGAAGTATTGGGTAAAGCTAAATTAAATAAAGCTCCCGGGGAAGATCGTGTGCCATACGAGTTTTTAAAAAATGCGCCAGGTGAATTGTTGTACGAGCTGGTAAAAGCAACTAACGTACTTTATGATAGCGGCAATACGGACGAATCTTTCGTAAAAAGCGTACCCATTAACTACCGTGGGATATCCTTCATGAACTGCATAGCTAAAATAATGATGGGTATACTAACAGAACGAATCTCCAATTGACCTGAGCGGCATAACATCTCGAATGAGTTCCATACCAGTTTCCGGAAAAACTATTCAACGGCAGATAATATTTACAACCTGTCATCAAGAGTACCTTTGCATTTTCAAAAACAGAAAAAACGTTTGCTTTTTTGTAGACTTCAAAGCCGCTTTTGATAAGATATCGCGCAAAGCTAAGATCTACAAATTACACACCATTGGAATGTCGTCAAAAACTGTGTTGTTTATCGAAAGTGTCTACAAAAATCAACGGTATCAGGAGTGAAACACGGTTGCCTGCTATCTCCATTGCTATTCTCTCTGTACCTGAATGATCTGAGCGAATGCCTCCCCCATGGTTATAGGGAATTTAAACATGAGTGTGCTAATGTACGCTGTATCTGATAGTGTCTATGCACTCCAACGGAAGATTGTTAACCTGGAAGAATATTGCAAGCGATGGAATATGGAGGTCAACTTAAGCAAATCTGATATTATGATTTTCAAAAAAGGTGGTGGTAGCAGCGGTCGAAAAGTGGACTTTCAATGGCGAAACAATAAATATAACATCACAACTGTTATCTAGGGGTTACAATGACCCCAAGAGTAGTGTTCAGCAAACATGTAGAGAAGAGAAACCAGGCAGAAAAGAACATTGAAATCCAAATGGAAGTTGCTCTTAGCTGTGTGCAGGTCAGTACAGGCGTATAGAGCACATGTGTTATGTTTTACTCAGTTCTATGAGTCTAACTTTACTTTGTGAAAAAGATTTTAAAACTACCCAACTTTACACCAACCTATATCCTAATGTTGGAAACGGCGATTGAAAAAGGACCCCTTTTCATGTAAAATCATCATATGCGATACACAATGCGAACAATATATGAGTACCAAGAAAATCGACTACCTCATCAGCTGACCAAGATGTTGCTTCAGGAACGCCTATTATGGGTCAAAGGGCTGAATTCTCTCGGATTATGGGATTGCGTGGACAGAAAATATTCCTAGTAAAATGGTGTGGAATGAACGTCGTAAAAATCTACTCCAAACTTTGAAAGCTAAATATTTGTATGACTACATATTTAAGCAATCAATATGTAGTCATAAAATGACGACATGGCCTTGCAGTCCATTGGTACATGATTAATTGCAATAGCCAAAAAGAAATAATGTGGGTTTTTAAACTGAGAAGTGGCTTAGTAAAATTGAATGGAACCAGAATGGGAGAGAGTATGTCTAACTTATGTTCACTATGTAATATGAATGAAAATGAAGATATAGAGCATTTTCTAGGCCGTTGTATAGTGTTTAATTCATGGAGGAAAATGTATTTCAACAAGGTTTTGCTCGCTAGATCAGAAATTGTAAATATACTTAATGGAACAGTAATAGATTGGAAACAGCTAGTAAAATATGTAAAATCTTGCATAGAATATAGAAAACTATTAATATTCGAGTTTAATTACTGAAACTACTTGAATACATATTTCACAAATGAATTGAAATTATTTATTTTGTTAATCCTTTTAATTATATTTTTATAACTATGTATATATACTACTTACTTACTACGAGTTAATAATAATTACTTTTCTTATATCGAATATTCTAATTACACCATGTAAAGAGAATGTAGAGATTTACCATAATTACTATGCATACCGAAATTTAACAAATTGAAAATGTATACATTATGGCCGAATTTTTTCACTAATATTCGCATTTATATTTTCAACTTATATTTGACTAAAATATTTAATTCATATATAAAGGTTTTTACCATTTTTTCTTTTACAAGATTAACATCAAAACATGTAAATAAATTTATTTTCGTAGAGCATTAATTGTAATCTTATATAAAGGTGTTTACCATTTTTTCTTTTACAAGATTAACATCAAAACATGTAAATAAATCTATTTTCGTAGAGCATTCATTGTTATTCCTATTGATAAGAACTCAATAATAATGAATTCAAAATTGTAATAAGTATAAGGCATTATTTGGATGATCCGAGTCGAGGAGGCACCACCACAATTTACCACAGGCGAAGTTGCACAGATCATCCGTACCGGAAAGTCATCCAAAGTGCATGTCCCAGACGGATTTTCTATGATGATGTTGAAGCAATTGGATAACCGGGAGTCGATTACCTGACGAAGGTCCTTGTATATGACATCTCTTATTGTTTCCTAAGGCTGAAAAAAGGGCAGAGTGAAATGGAAATGCGTTCGGAAGCTGATCTTGCGCTTGTTTGTGTTGAAGCAATGTTACAAGGCAAATAAAGTGTCGAATTGTAAGAGGGATTGCATTCATGTTTGGTATAGTCGATATGGTAACAGAAATCTATAATCTATTAACGGTTAAGACGGTGCTAATTGCTGGCGTCAACATTAAGAAATATTCTTGTACGTTTTATTGTGAAGTGTGTTGGAGGGCCAAGCTTACACGACAACCATTTCCAAAGGGAATCCAGCTCTAGTGCAATTTTAGATTTGGTGCATTGCGATTTATGGTGACCTATGCAAAATACAACCCTAGTGGTAATCGTTAATATATATATATATATATATGTGTGAGCACCCATTGGAGGAATATGCAGACCGGCAAAAATACCACCATGAAATCTGAATTAAACTGTCTTCCAGTGTCTGTTTGTCCGTCGTCCGATTCGCATGTGTTTTATTTGTCGCCTGTGTTGTGTTTCATCTGTTCTGTGTTAAAACAAAAACAAAGGAAACATATCCACATAATTACAAAATACAGGGTGTCACAAGACATCAAAATTGCAACTAAATATAACAAAAAGAAGCGAGAAACCAATAACAACTTCAAAAAAAATCAAACTAACGAAACCCGCGCCGTGTACTCAACTACGAACTAACCAACAATAGTAAAAACAATCACATTGACGGGAGCAACAACAGTCACAGCATTCACTGACTACGCATAAATCATTTTATGTCTGCTTCGCAATGTGATATCTCCAAGGCTTTTAATAGAGTTTGGCACGGCGCACTCATATCAAAACTCATTGATTTTGTAGTTGGTAGAGACTTCTCTCTATTTATATCGAGCTTCCTCAGAGATCGCACTATACGAGTTGTTGTAGATGGGTTGTCATCCGACGAACATAGGTTAATCGCAGAAGTACCACAGGGCTCTGTCCTTTTCCCTCACTTTTTCTTATTTTCATCGACGACCTCTTGGATCGGATTATGAATTCCATCTACTCATTTTCGGATGATCATAGACCAAGTCGTCAAGAAATTGAGAACAGATTGATGGATGAGTCACTCAGCCAAGATTTACCGGCCATTTCCGAATGGGGTCGAGAAAATAGAGTAGATTTTAATGCGATGTTCGTTGGACAAAACATGTATTTGAAGTGTCGAAAGAAGCATTCAAGTGTCTAGGCCTCTTACACCGGTGTAATAAATACTTCACTCCCTCTGACCTTCCGAATATCTACACTACCTACATCTTATACCACCCGTGAGAACGTTCAGTAGAGATACGCGACTTTCCATATGTTGTCGATTGGACAACCGACCGCACCACACATTAAAGAATGAATTCGTTCTTCACCCGGGTTTTTTGTATAGTTCCCGCAAATGAACTCCGATTGGCATAAAATTTAGCTTGAGAACAAAAGAAATCATCTTTTAGCTGCGTACTTACTTTTCAAAAGCTAATGAGAAAAAATACTAATTTGCGTTTTGGAACAAAAAGATCTGAGTTTTTGCACTAAATGCAGACAAAAGTTAACATGCAAAGACGGAGATCCCTTCAATCTTTCTAAATAAGTATTTTATTTTATTTATAAGTTCAAAGCTAAGAAACCACAATTTCTAATAAAGCAAAATCGAGTATCTTAAAATGAGAGAGAATTTTCAAAATCTGAAGAAAGTGAAAATCTGTAAAACAAAAAAATCTTTTCTGTTCATTATGAACAAATAGGTAAAATAATGTTAAAAACACATAAAAACAAAAATTTTACTTTTCTTTGAAATCGATTTCTTTGAAATCATTATAAAATGACCAAAATAATCCTTGGGTCTCGTCTAATTTTACAGAACTCAAAAATGTTTACTAGAACAAAAGTTATTGATTTTTGGCCGATGGATTTTGATTCTGAACCACTGTGCGTCGGTATGACCCAGATTTAGCACTCGTTTGGTTTTTGATACCGATTGTTTGTTTAATGGAGCTTTGTTCATCTTACATTGGACGCATATATCGCAACCTTTTCGAATACTAAAATCGTGAATCTTCAGATTACTTACCAATTGCCTATTTTCCAACTTCTTGATGTCGACTACATCATATGTCAAATACCATGTGCCAGTAGTGTTGACAATTTGATTATTTTCATTCAAAAGTCATTGCATTTTGAGTTTGGCGCATTTGAAACGTGATAATTCAGCGATTCATATTTCCTTTCCTTTGAATACTTGCGTTCTTGAATACAACTTTAAAATTATTTGTTGACAGATAACAAATACCCGTAAAACGTTGGTCTGTACTTCGAATTTCTCATTCTTGAAATTCAATATTTCGATTTTACACCATGCCATTTTTGTCACCAAAATTAATGACTTCCACCTATGAAAATATTTCATGTAAACATCAAACATGCAGTGCTTCTAAGCACTCATTAGAATGAAGTGACGGGGATCTGTAAATGAACCCATTTCTCTCAATGAGAACCCTATATAAAAATCATGCATGAATCGTCCGAAAAAGAAGTACTTCTATATGATCCTTTCATCAGTTGAATAACTATTTAACCATTTCTCCGTCATGTCTTTTTCGTTGGTTATGTGATCTGTTATGCTTGCATCCATAGAGTACTTCATGCCACAAATTTGTCTCAATATTGTTGCGAGTGTATTTTTAATATTAGAACTCGCCAAGCGCTAACAATCTTTATTTTGTTTAAATTAGTGTTAATTTAATTCAGTTTGTGATAGTTACATTTGGATGTAAACCAGAAAACTAACTAAAAAGGAATCTAAACAAAGTAGAGATTGATAATTAATGAATACGAAATACTTAGAGATGTTGAAGTATAACTCGTAGTTATTCGGTTTCAGATATAACATTTGTCTCCTCCTTCAGGAAGCCCTACGGTGAGAAGATAATTCTTCGTCTTGGAATTCTTAATCACCGTCGAAGGCTTTGAGGTGTTGTTCCTGTTTCGGTACCTGGCTGACTCATGCTCTCGTCTACCGTTTGTGTTGGTGTTTCAAACTCATCATCTGTCTCGAATCCTCGAAAAGTGTCCACACTATGCAATTCTGTAGAGTCTTTTTTATCACTCCAGGTTTGAGTGACCTCCCCTGACTATTATTCGAATCACTGTGCATTCGCGGCTGATTTGCCACTTTTCGGTGTTTTTCGTGCTGATCCACGTTCGAATTTCTAGTCAATTTACCACTCGCTCGTCGAATTTGTCGTCAGTTCGCCGATAGTCTGAAGTTAGCCTCTGGGGACTTGTATCCATTTTTGGTAAGACACTGACCTTTCTGGAGAATCTGAATTATCTTACCCAGTTCCGGACCCTTCCTTCACTCTTGGGCTATCTTCAGTTCTGTTCCTTTAACTGCTTCACTGTTATAATTCTGAATAAATAGTCAGCATTGGGGTTGTTTGTGATGTTTTGCATACATTTTGAACATTGAAGCTGTTCTTGAAGTCTGCACAATTTGCCATCCTCGATATGCAAAGGATCGGTAGCGATTTATCCGGATGTAATATATGGGTTAACGGCTTGTGATCAGTTATCAATGCCCAACGCCATGCACACAAGTACTTGACAAATGTACGGCCCAAACAGTGGCCAACGCCTCCTAATCTATCTGAGTGTAACGCTGCTCTGTTGCGTTCATTGTGCGACTTGCGTACGCTATCGGCCGTTCAGACCATTCACTAAACTGTGATACAAGACAGCACCGAATCCTGTCTTACTGGGATCCGTCGCCAATATTAATGTTATGTTTGGATTGTATGGCATCAATACCTGTGGTGAAACTAAAATTTGCTTAATATTTAATTAATATCGTTATTATGTATTTGTAGATGTAATAATGATATTCTTTATTTCATAATCAAGATTTGTACAACGTGTTAGTATATATCAGTACTAATAATAATAATATAGGGTGTTTTTTATTGAGGTATAGAACTTCGAATTGAAATAAAACACAAGAAAATCGTTTTAATGTCCATCAATTTGGCTTTATTGGAAGGATAATTTTATGCCATTAATGTTTAAATATGATTTCGGGCATGTGGCCGCCGCGGCTGGCTCGAATATAGCCAATTCTACAGGTCCAATTTTCAACCACTTTCTCCAATTGCTGTGCAGATCCAATTGCTGTGCACGGTGGCGAATCGATTCATTCGGGTCCTCTTCAACACTTTGCTCTACAGCGGCAATTGTTTCTTCGGTGCGCACTGTTCGACGTCTCTGCGGATGCGTATTATCACATAGAGTAAACGTAGTGTGAAAACGATCCATGGTTAACCGAATTAATTGCTCTGATGGACGATTATGTCGACCATAAAATGGAGAACTTCGCGAACTGAACCATTACTTTCGAAATAAATTTGCACGATTTGCAAGCGTTGTTCTTTTGTCAACCTGTTCATGATGAAATGGCAAACCAAACTAAATATTAATCACTTGACAGCTGACAAAATGGCCGCCAGTTAAAAAAGTGATGCCAACTTAAAGTTCTATACCCCAATAAAAAACGCCCTTTATAAGGATTAACAGATGATAAAAGGTTACCATATCAAAGTAATATGACCTTTTTATACATAACATTCTTCCTCCGCTTGATTATGGAGAGTATACCAAGGGAGTTTTATTAGATCATCGAGGTACCCGTGGAATGGACCGTGTTGCTCTATATATAAATCGATCTCCTCTGTGATCCACTTCTCGAAATGGAGACTAGTAGATTTGAAGTACACAGATTCTCCCGGTACACATACATACACGGAACGATTAATCAAACTTGGCTTGTTGTTGTTGCATTACTTTAGTGTCAATGTCATCAGGCCTTACCAGATCGAGGCCAGTACGAAACGAACGATTCAAAAGCAGTTGTGATGGCGATTGACCTGTGCTTGAGTGAGACGCTTTCCAGTAATGACGCAAAAACGCATTTATGTTACGATGTAGTGATTTTTTATGTTTCCATAGCTCTCAACGCGTTCTTCACCTTTTTGCACATATCGTTCTGCCTGGCCATTAGTTGCAGGATGATAAGGGGCAGTTCTTTTGTGAAACCTCACTCCAGCACCTTTTAGGAATTCACTAAACTCTAATGACACAAAATTTGACCCATTATCCATAATCACCGTTATAGGTGTACGGTACAGTGGTTCAGAATCAAAATCCATCGGCCAAAATTCAATAACTTTTGTTCTAGCAGACATTTTGAGTTCTGTAAAAATCCAAAATTAGACAAGCACCCAAGGATTTTCAGATATTAACATTAAAAATCGGGAAATCGGATATATTTTAAAAATCGGTCCAATCGGTCGGTTTCGGTTTTTTTCGATTTTAAAGGAAATTAAATTTTTTATTTTGTTTTGTTTTTTAATATATTTTTATTTGTTCATAATGCGAAGAAAAAAGTTTAATTTTTTTATAGTACAGATTTTCACGTAATTTCTTTTTTGACTTTGTCGAACACATTTTAAGAGATTTTGCACTCAATTTTTTTAATTGGAAATTTTGGTTTGAACCAAAACAACTTTTTTCCTTCATAATCCTTTAACGAAATATATACATATTCACCCCTATTATAAAATTGTTGGGAATTCCCATTCACAAATGAAATGTGAATTCCCACTCCCAAAAAAGAATTGTATGGGAATTCCCAATAAGAATAATTTGCTATTATGAAATTTTGGGAACATTCGAAAACAGCTGACATTTTCGAACATTGTCAAAATCAAAACAAAAGAAATTAAATTTTATTGAAAATGTTTGGAATAAGTGGTTCTTTGCTTTTACTGCTCCAAAATGATGAATCAAAGAAAGAAGGATATGAAAAACTTCACCGCAAAATGTTGCGCGATGCCTCCAATCCGTTGGAACTCCCAGATTGCCAGTAAGTAAAACATGTTTTTTTGTTAATTGTATTTTAATACCTTTGTTTGTCTATGCATTTTGTTATTTAGATTTAAAATGCATTTTCGTATTAATAAGGATGCTTTTAAATATCTCCTTGGGGAAATGAACCTTTTCATGCCAGAAAAACGGTCCAAAGCAAGCATTCCCCTTATCATAAAACTGAGTGCATGCTTGCGTTTTTTTGCTGAGGGCAGCTACCAGAAGGGTGTGGCAAGAGACTACCATGTGGCAATGGCCCAGCCCACATTTTGCGTGATACTAAAGGACTTCCTCCACATTATGGAAGTTCCAATTTGTAATAAGTGGATTACATTTCCCACCAACAACGAAAAAAGAAATGCTGCGGAGGAGTTTTTTAAGAAATTTAAGATTCCAAGGGTGTTTGGATGTATAGATGGCACCCACGTCATAATTCACTCTCCCAAAGAAGCAAAACATCTATATTACAATAGAAAGGGTCGTTTCAGTCTTAATGTTACCCTGGTAATTAAGCATTATTAAGTTTTTGTAGATTTTCAATACGCAACTAATTCCAGATATGTGATCACAATATGAGGATTCGGTATGTAGACGCAACTCACCCTGGGTCATGCCACGACTCCTTTGTATGGAACATGAGCAGTTTCCGCAAAGAATTGGAAAGACAGTACTTAGAACAAGGTAGTTCTATGTGGTTGCTTGGTATGAAAATGCTAAACTTTAATTATAAATTTTGTTACAAATACAAACTATTATTACAGGAGATGGCGGCTACCCGTTGGAGCCATGGTTGATGACCCCATACCGGAATCCCAGTGCTGGATCTACTGAAGAGAATTTTAATAAAGCACACACGAAGTGCAGAAACATTATCGAGAGAACAAACGGAGTTTTAAAAAATAGGTGGCGATGCCTACTTGGAGCACGAGAGATGCACTATTCTCCTAAAAAGGCTATACAAATAATAAATTTCTGCACAGCATTGCACAACATCTGTATCGCCTACAAATGCGACCCGGTAGAATATACAATTTGCGATGAAGAAAGGGATGAGGAACTTATTTTAATGGAAGCAACTACTTACCAAAATGCTGCTCAAGAAATCAGAAACAGTATTGCAAATTTAATTTAATAAAATTCAGTTTAATTCATTTAATTCAAATTTAATTTAGAAACAAAAAATAAAGAGGAACTTAAAAAAACAACAAATGCATTAACTTCCACTATTCCACTATTTTTTCCAAGGACCGGCTTATTCTCTTTCCATAATCTTTTGTGACAGTCTTGTCGTCTTTTAAAATGTCAACCAGTTCGCTCATCTTATCCACCATTTGTTCCTGAGCTTTAATCTCGGTCTCAATGAGGTCCACAGCTGACTTTTCTTTAGCCTTTGATGAGAACAGCTTTCGTGATGAAGTCGCTTGTGGAGGGGTTTTGCTGGACAATGGGGAGGGTGTTAGAATCTCTACATCTAAATAAATTGTATTTTCCTCAGCAACTTGTACATCAGCATTTTCCTTGTCGACTTCTACAGCAGTAGTTTCCTTGCCTCCAAAAACTAAAGAGTCCTTGACCCCTTCAACCGCGTCTTTCATATTGACCAACTCATATATTCGCTCCTCGGTCGAGGAAAGCCGAAGCTTTTTTGGTGGACCTCCTCCAGTACCTCCGCGATAGCGATGAATTTCTGCAGCCTTCTTCCGCGTGTACCTTCGCTGATCTATCCAAACCTTTTAAAAATTTATGAAATTAATATTTTTCAATAAAATTTGTAAAACAAAACTTGAGCACCTTTTTCCATTCTGCCACAGTCTTCTTCGGAGGTCCCGCACTGTTTAAAGAAGTTGCTGCATTTTCCCAAAATAATGAGGTTTCTTCCTTTGTTATTTTGGTATAACCAGCAGCAATACTGGAACAGTTTTCCATTTTGTTGATTAGTATTTCTAATTGCATTTTATTTACCGACCTAGAAATGCACAAATTTCTATTAAAATTACTAATTTTCATATATTTAAACAAATACTTACATTTTGCTCACATAAAAATTTAATGGGAACGAATTCTTTAGAAATGTCAAACAAATTCCCCTGATTTTTTTTTCATAATTAGGGGGATTCACATTCGAACATGCCAGATTGGGAAAAATTGTTTTGTAATAACAACAAAGGGAATTGGGAACAAAATTGTGGGGAATTTAATTTCATAATAGGGGTGATTGGGGAAGGGTTCTCCGTTTTAGGGTAACAATAACATTATTAACAATAATAATCGGCATTAATATTTTCCTGTGAACATTTAAGTATAACGTCAAAATCGTCAAGAAATCTGCATAATTTCACATCCGCCTTATGTACAGTGTGGGCAGAGATTTTTGTGGGTGCAATATTTGGGCTAATGGCTTGTTATCGGTGACTAAAATCCACCGACGGGCATACAAACACTTATTTTTTTTTTTCAATTTCAAATTTTATTCATCCAGATATCACATACATATAATACTTAATACATAAATACAATTTTTGAGATTTTATCTGTAGGATATTGCAACAAATGAGATCATTATTTTATATGTTTTTACATCGTTTTTATGTTATTTTTTAAAGAAAAGGGGGACAAAAACCTTTATTTGAATTCAAAAGATGGGATGTCGAATAGGTGGAAAATATATATGCTTATAGTGCGAGTATTTAGGAATAATCGGCTATACGGCATATATTTTCCTTCGGTGATTTGCATAACACATTTAAGATGGTTCTCTACATTCTCTTACAGTGACATAATTAGAATATTCTATCTTAGTAAAATAATTATTTTTGGTTCTTGTGATGAAATCAGAAAACCACTCGTAGCCGGTTTCATCATGTAATAAAGTTGTTGAGTATCTCCAAGGTTTATTTTGAATCATTTTAAGGCATTTGTTTTGGATGACTTGCAGCTTTTTTATGTGGCACTTGGCCGCTTTGTACCATACTGGACACGCGTAAGACATAATGGGTCTAATAACACTTTTGAATATTAAGTTTTTATTTTTTAGGCTTAGTGACGATCTTCGATTTAACAAAGGCCACAGGGCCCTAAAGGCTAGTGCCCTAATAGCTTTTGTGCATGTTGATTCAATATGTTTTTGAAAAAGCAGTTTTTTATCAAGTAGAACACCGAGGTATCTAACTTGGTTTTGAATGCATATGGAGTTGTTTTCGAATTTCAGCATTCTTGTCGGTAGCCTCTTAGGTGATTTGTTGAACGGGAAGATTATAGCCTGAGTTTTATCGTTGTTGATTTTAATCTTCCATTTTCTGAAAAAATTGTTGCATTCTATGAGGCTTTTCTCCATTTTCTTGATAAGTGCACTTGTCAGTTTACTAGAGGTTATCAATGCAGTATCGTCAGCGTAATATGCAATATTAGTTTCTCTATTTGGCTTGAAATCTGAGGTAAATATAGAGTATAACAGAGGGGATAATGCTGAACCTTGGGGTAGACCTGCTGGTATAGTTTTCGGAGTGGAAGACGTAGAATTTACATAAACTGTAAATGTTCTGTTCTCAAGAAAATCACCAATTATCTTGCAGAGATATTTCGGAAAATTTGTCTTTATAAGTTTATACAATAGACCATTGTGCCATATAGTATCAAAGGCTTTTCGATATCCAATAGTAGGATTGGCCTTCATTTTGTGTTTGATTCGAGTTATTTGGAGTACAGTACTGTGCACTTTTCTAAACCCAAATTGTTCTCTTGGAATTATGTTGTGGTCGTCAGTGAATTCGTTTATCCTGGAGTGAATGAGCTTTTCGTATAATTTACCAAGATTACTTAGAAGACTTATGGGCCTGTAGCTGCTTGGGTTATTTGGTTTAATGACAGCAACAATTTTGGCATTTGGGAAACAATTGAGAGAGAGGCAGTTGTTAAATATCCTTGCCAGTAGATTAATAGCTTTGTCTGGGAGCTTTTTGAGTAAAATATTTGAGACATTGTCGAGTCCAGGTGATTTTGATGTTTTTAGAGTAGATAAAAGAGTTCTTATTTCGGAGGGAGTAATTAGTCTTATTCCGGTTGTTGATGGGGGTTCCGTCTTAAGTCTTGTAACTGCACTGTTAACTCGGTTGTCAAAGGAATGCGTATAGTTCATAGTAAGCGTATGGGACTTTGCAAATGTGTAGGCCAATATCTCAGCTTTGTGAGAATCATCTACAACTTTATTGTTGTAGACAGCTTACCTTCCAGAAGCGTTTATCTCCTGGTTTCAAACTGGTTAAAAGATTGGTCCATTTTTTGTTTCTTTCAGTGGATATTCTTTTATTGATTAATTTGCTGAGGAATTTAGAATTTTCTTCGTAAAAATTTATTAAATGAGGATCCGTTGCCCTTTGAGATTTTCTTTTGAATTTTCTTCTTTGAGCAATGTATCTTAGGACGTCTTCAGGTAAAATATTATTTCTCATGTGGGTAAACTTTGGAATTGAATCCCTAGCATGGAGTATGAGCTGAACAAATTCAGTTATTTTTGGTCAATTGCAGTTGTTGTGCCATATGATCTATCCGGTGTTGAAACAGAATTATCAATAATATTCCGAAAATCTCGCCAACTTGCATGTTTATAGGAGTATTTGCTAGTGTCGACTTGCTCAAATGTGGAACATTCAATAGAGCACAGTATAGATCGATGAAGGGATTTCGTAGTCCAAATTTTTCAATCTCAAGTTAAGGGATGTGTTACTTAAAGCAATATCAACCGTAGACTCGCTACGATTTCGCTGATGAGGAAACAAAGTGCTGTTGTTCGGGCTATATACAAAGAAATTTCGGTATTGCTGCAGATTATTTAACGCAATTCCAGACTGGTTATTTCTTCGGCAATTCCATGATGTGACATGAGACAATAAATTCATTGTTGATAGGAGTTAGACGGGGAGTAAGCAGTGGAAATTATAATATTTCTCTGATTTAAGACTATTTGTATTGACAAATTTTCAGTCGTAGAAGTCTTAGTGAGTGGAAGCAGTTTGTGCCTAAGGGATCTACGAACTAAAAGGGCCACCCCTCCCCCTCTAGCGGAAGTTCTGTCATTGCGGTAGAGGCTGAAGCTGTTGAAAAATGGTTTATGATTTTCTTTAAAAAATGTTTCATTTATTAAAGCAATTTGGATATTCTCCTTTTCAAGAAGATATTCAAGTTGCCTGAGTGAGGAGAAATTACTTAATCCATTTGCATTCCAGTGTAGAATTTTGAATTGCCTAATAGTGAGATTATTTAAATTCATAAGTATATTTAACCATCGACATTACAACTTGTATTTGTTGTACTTTTGATGTACACTTGCTTAGCTCATCGAGAGCCAAAGTAAAAATGTTGAAGAGCTCGTCAATATTGAAGAGATCGCTTGAATTACTCTTTAGCCGTTCGGAGTAAGAGTTTTGATTTCCGAATTGGTGTCTAGCTGGAGGAGTGTTTATGTTGTTTATCGTTGGATATTGAGATGCCTTGTTGACATAAGAGTTCTGACGTCTGGGTGCGTTTCTCTTAGTTTGGTTGTGTGTTGATGCACGTGCTCTGGCTTCCAGGTATTTCCTCGCCAAGGGCAGCTGACGTCGTTCGCAGAGTGATCGGTTCTTTCTTCTCCATTCTTCTTACAGTTGAAGCAAGAGAATGCTGCTGGTTTTTTGTTATTCATGTCGATTATGCACGCCGACGGATTTGCTGCGGATCGGATTTACTCGATCCGCACTCGACTCACTTTGTGAGGAAAATTGTATTATGTAATCCGTCGGATGACTGCATTACCAACATAAAGTCGATATTACATTACAGCTGTCAAATTGACATTTATAAGCAAATGACAAACAAAAGTAACCAATAAAGTGCGCTGACATATTCTTAGATTTGAAATTAAATAAAATAATTGAAATTAAATAAGCAAATGACAAACAAAAGTAACCAATAAAGTGCGCTGACATATTCTTAGATTTGAAATTAAATAAAATAATTGAAATTCTAACATTTTATAATGTATTCATCAATTGGTTTTTTTTATAAATTTGGAAGAAAAAAGTGGCAATACAAAAAAAAACAAATCATTTAACATTTACATTTAATTTTTTCTCATCTTACCTCTTAGCTTCCATTAGAAATTAAAACAAATAAAAAAACAACCAAAAAGTACTTTATCCGCATCAAATCAGCGATGATTTTCTGTCGGATATTTTTGTATGTGAAGTGAGTCGCATGAGGAATACATAATACGAATTTTTCCGCAACGGCATTACCATCGGCTTATATAATACCAAAATACTCAACTGCGAAAAAAATCCGATCCGCAGCCATCCGTCGGCGTGCATAATCGACATGATTTTTACTGAACGGGCATTCATTTGTGTTGTGTTGATTAGCACAAATCAGGCATGCCGGTTTACGGTTACAGTGTTCACCACCGTGGCCGTACATCAAACACCAACATTGAGTTGGTTGTTCATTCTTCTTTGGTTTATGCTTCTTCCATGTGACAATTACACTGCAAATTGATTTAATGTTGGGTTGTGAGTTTGGATTAAATGAATTCCTGGTAAATTGGATTTTGTACACGGCATCATCAACCGAACTGAATCTGGTCCTTACTTCTGTCACCGATACTGGAGAAAGGTTGTAACCATTTAAATCGGGTTTGATGTCATCACAACTTATTTGTGGGAGGCCATACTGGAATATGGTGTACATACGTTTATCTTTCGAGTTGTAAGAGTGAAAGTCAATTTGGTTATCTTTCAGTGCCTTTACGCAAAAATCGTACTTTTCAGTATTTGCTGGGAATACCTTTGTGTCAATAGATGTGCGTTTATAAACACAATCTTTGCCCAATAGGTGTTGAATTTCTTTAAGGGAAATATAACTGTCGGCTACGATGGGTGGTGGTCTATGTTGCCTTACCTCTGTTTCTTCATTGGATTCATAATGGGTATCCATATCATCTTGGTTGGCCAATAGTCCAAATCTATTGGTAGACGTTGAAATTGACATTTATAAGCAAATGACAAACAAAAGTAACCAATAAAGTGCGCTGACATATTCTTAGATTTGAAATTAAATAAAATAATTGAAATTCTAACATTTTATAATGTATTCATCAATTGGTTTTTTTTATAAATTTGGAAGAAAAAAGTGGCAATACAAAAAAAAACAAATCATTTAACATTTACATTTAATTTTTTCTCATCTTACCTCTTAGCTTCCATTAGAAATTAAAACAAATAAAAAAACAACCAAAAAGTACTTTATCCGCATCAAATCAGCGATGATTTTCTGTCGGATATTTTTGTATGTGAAGTGAGTCGCATGAGGAATACATAATACGAATTTTTCCGCAACGGCATTACCATCGGCTTATATAATACCAAAATACTCAACTGCGAAAAAAATCCGATCCGCAGCCATCCGTCGGCGTGCATAATCGACATGATTTTTACTGAACGGGCATTCATTTGTGTTGTGTTGATTAGCACAAATCAGGCATGCCGGTTTACGGTTACAGTGTTCACCACCGTGGCCGTACATCAAACACCAACATTGAGTTGGTTGTTCATTCTTCTTTGGTTTATGCTTCTTCCATGTGACAATTACACTGCAAATTGATTTAATGTTGGGTTGTGAGTTTGGATTAAATGAATTCCTGGTAAATTGGATTTTGTACACGGCATCATCAACCGAACTGAATCTGGTCCTTACTTCTGTCACCGATACTGGAGAAAGGTTGTAACCATTTAAATCGGGTTTGATGTCATCACAACTTATTTGTGGGAGGCCATACTGGAATATGGTGTACATACGTTTATCTTTCGAGTTGTAAGAGTGAAAGTCAATTTGGTTATCTTTCAGTGCCTTTACGCAAAAATCGTACTTTTCAGTATTTGCTGGGAATACCTTTGTGTCAATAGATGTGCGTTTATAAACACAATCTTTGCCCAATAGGTGTTGAATTTCTTTAAGGGAAATATAACTGTCGGCTACGATGGGTGGTGGTCTATGTTGCCTTACCTCTGTTTCTTCATTGGATTCATAATGGGTATCCATATCATCTTGGTTGGCCAATAGTCCAAATCTATTGGTAGACGTTGAACTTGGGTGGATGTTATAAGGCAAAGAGAATGGTGCCCTTATTTTTTTGATTGCTCCCATCTTTATGTTGAGACGTACTGGATTTTTGGCCCCAGGGGCCATATTCGATTTGTGTTTTTAAATTGCCGTTTGTCTTGTATTTACAAGGGTGTCACAAAGACAAGAACAAACGTTGATTTTATATTTGAGAAAAGTGAGAAACTGATTTGTTAATTTAGTTCAGAGAGACAAAAACCGTCCGTTTGCTACAATAGCTGACACAGAACTGATACAAATACTTAAAAAAATCTGTACTACCCATACAATAGCCAATACCTCCTTGTCGATTTGAGGATAACGAATTTTCGCCGGACTCTTTGAACGGCTTGCAAAAGCAATAGGCACGGTACGCAGACTCGCCTTCGGCAGTCCATTGGAAAATCACAGTTTTTAATATTTGACGAAGCGGTCGATCAATCCTCGGCAAATTGGGTATAAAAGAGCTGTAGTACGTCTCCTTACCGAGGAAAAGTTGCAGCTCCTCTCTTGTACTTGGTTTCGGAGCATTGCGTACAGTTTGGACGTGTTTGTCTGATTTTAATACTCCTTAGCTATTAATTTG
The DNA here is from genome assembly GCA_947397865.1 of Polietes domitor. NCBI lineage: Eukaryota > Metazoa > Arthropoda > Insecta > Diptera > Muscidae > Polietes > Polietes domitor. The sequence goes on along the minus strand of OX377620.1, from coordinate 152,016,443 downwards.
ATGCCCTACAAACTCTACCTCCGATGCTCCAAAAACACGCTTAGTCCGATTTAATTTAAGGCCACGTTCCAAAACTGTTTCCAATACCAATATCAAAGTCCGCGAATACCAAAATATCATCGAACGTTTTCCACTCCTAGAAGTACCGCTTCCATAAGCCTCTGTCACACTGCCGGGATATTTGCTGCACCATAAAGAGTTCTAGTAGGTCGAACAAGCCCGTTGGAGTGTTTAAATTGTTCGTCATTCACAAGATGACTGTACGCATCGGTAATGTCGAGATGACAAAAAGACTTCGAGCCTCTCATTTTATTAAATATGTAATCTGCTCTTGGTATTGTGTGCTCATCTACTACCATACATTTATTAACGGTGGGTTTGTAGTTGACCGTGATTCTTATTTTGTCATTCTTCTTCGCCACAATGTGTGTTGTAGAGGCCCCTCCGAATAATCAACTTGCTTGTACAGTCCCGATTCGATGTCCCTTTTTATGGCATGTGTGGCAGATTACATCACGAAACTATCAATCAATCAAACTATCAATCATCAATTACTACGAGGGTGAGCACACAGCTATTACATTTGTGAAACTCCTTCCTCCGTGTTTGCAGTAATTGGCTTTTTGTTCTAATATATCCAAACAGCTTGAACAGATTTTGAAATATTTACAAGGCTGTAAAAGTATATTTCTGGGCTTCACCGTGCAAATAACGCATTTCAAAGCTTCCGTCAAATGAGTATAGTAAACGTCATTTTCCTGAACATCCTCTGTTTCCGACACATGTTCATAACCTCATAATCTTCAAGAATACTGTTTTCCTTATTTATAATATGATTTAAAAAATGGAGATTCGGCCAGTGTTCAGTTGTTGCGCCAATTGAGTAAACCGCAGAGTAAAACCTTACGAAATAAAAGGAGAGGAGTCGTGATAAATATAAGAAAGTAAAGGTAATAAGAAATCGACGGCCGATTTCTTATTACGCAAAACCCAATAGATGTTCGTACTACAGTCCCTATCGAAAGGAGAGGAGGCGTGGGAAATATAAAACAAGTAAAGGTAATAAAAAATCGGCGCCGATTCAGGACGTTCGGAATATGCTGAAGAGCCGATTATATCTTCAACTTAGCATTACTAAGACCAAATCTCAATTTGCACGTTTTCTCAAGCACACACCTCCTGTGCTTCTACGATATTTACCTCAGTTGCTGCATTAAGGTTCAATCCCAATGCCAATTCGTAGGCCACTGCAAAGGTTTCCGGCTTCTTCGCAATTAACTCATCATATATCCCATTTGATTCCAATCCCATAAGCAATTGCTCTATAAGCATTCTATCAAGGAACGTGTCATATTCACAGACTGTCGCACCTTATTTCAATCGCAGGCTGAAGTTTGAAATCGATTCCTCCTGTTCCTGCTTGAGTTGTCTAAATTTCACACTTTCAGCGTATTTATTAATCTGGCCATCAAAATTCCTGGACAGTATGTCCTTTTAGGGCTTACCAATATCTTCAGCGCTGTGTGAGCCCAATTGAATCCTGCGAAATAATCCGCAACAGTTCCGCCGTCCTCTTGTTTGAATTCACTCATTGAAAATGCTGGAGCTCATGAAGTCACCTCAGAAGAGCACCTGCCTACGGCGCTCGCACAGTGTCGACCACTGCTGACTTTGTCGCTCCTGCCAGCACTTCTATCATTGACTACATCTGCTCCGGTGTAAGACTCATCGTATACTACTACTTATGTTAGTTTGTTATAGTTACATTTGAATATAAAACAAAATATTAACTAATAACAAATGTAAACAAAGTAGTGATTGATAATTAATGAATACTAAATACTTAGAAATTGATGCTACATAACTTCGTAATAAAATTCAAACAACGTATATGAAATCTATTATATCGTATATTTATTTATGATATTTAATTTATTTAAAACGACGAAACATTCTATAAAAAGTAAAACTACTATGTTTTCTTGTTCATTCTGCTGGAATTCATTTCTTTTAAACCAATTTAATATATATATAAACAAACATTAGCGATAGGGCCAACTCAATTTTACCGCAAGCGAAGCACTTTGAGTTTTAATATATAATATAAATTTTCATGCAATTTGTAAGTTTGTTTTAGAGAAATATTGGGGATACAAAAATAATGGGGGTTGTTCATACATTTTACCACCTAGAGATGACCCCTGAGTAGTTTCCTTCAATTTTGCTCCACTTTCGATCCCACGAACTTCAACATGGTTGCGGCACGGCAATATTCAACCGATAGAGCTCATATGTTGTTCAATTATTTTTTCCCAAACGTCACCTACGATTTTGAAAAATCTAAAATAAAGAAATAGCTGCACCTTAACATACATATATTAATATATTTTAATATATGTATGTATATATGTAACGAAAGTGTAAGTAAACTATATCCAGATTGAACAATGCACTAGGCCTGTACGATTGGGCTTACTAGTTTGCAATTAAGAGACTTTACTGATTAGAGCACAGCGTAATTATATATATGTCGCGCTCAAAAACAATAGTAGTGATACTATTTAAAAAGTTTTCCTCTTCTAATTCTTTTATAAAATATTAAAAAAAATTACATAAAACAAGTTTACAAAAAGGTGTTTATTTTTTGTTTATATTATTGAAAATAGTTTTTGATTAAATTCAATTTAGATTTTTTCGTAGAATAGGAAGAGACAAGCATTGCAGTCCCGAGCAGCGGAAGACCACGTGTTATGTCAGAAAAATTAGTTAATAAAATAAGAGATGAATTAGGTATGAATGCAAGTGTGCAAGCAATAAGAAGACGCTAATTGGAAAATAATTTGGCAGCTCGTAGTCCAAGAAAAGTACCGCTTCTAACAAAAAAAACATGTTCTTCATCTTTATGATGGAAATGGATCCCGACAATATGTCAGTCGAGCACCTAACGTCGAATACAATCCAAGATTCAAGTCCAAAACTATTAAACACGGAGGAGTTCGTATTATGATTTGGGTTTTGTATTACGGTGTAGGGCCTATATATTGGATCAAGGACGTCATGGGTAGACATCTATACTACCATATGCCAGCGAAGAAATGTCACTGATTTGGATATTTCAACGATCCCCTAGTAAACCCTAGTAAAGTTGCCAAGCAGTGGTTTCAGGTCAATAATATAAATGTTCTTGAATGGCCAGCGCAGTCTCAAGACCTCAACCCAATTGAGAATTTGTGATGCGATGTGAAGAAAGCAGTTGCCCAGTCTCAACCAAAAAGTATATCTTAACTTTGGGAAGTCGTCCAGCGAGCATGGAGCTCCATACTTGTTCAAAGATGCCAAAAGCTTGTGGACTCGATGCCGAAGCGCTGATCTGCCGTAAATGCTTACAGAGGCCTTGCCACTAAGTATTAATACAATCTATTTTAAAAAATCGAAATATCAAAGTTTTTATTCGTTTTCTTCCAAATGTGATGAGCACTACTATTATTTAGAGCGGACTTTTCAAGAATGCATCTTAAATAGCTTTAAATCATTGATATTGTCTTTCATATATATCCTTCTCAATAAATTTGTTTAAAAGTAATAAATTTTTTTCAGCGTATATATATATATATATATATATATATATATATATATATATATATATATATATTTTAACTGTGTCAGAAGTAATGGAATTTAGAATATATATATATATATATATATATATATATATTGATCACGCACACTCTGCCCACGTTGCGCGGAAACGACCCAATAGAACAACTCCCCTATATATATATATGTTTACTTTAATTTTATTGTTGTGCGGGCTAATTTGTTCATATTTTTATTGAAATTAAACTAATTAATTTCACTTATTTACCCAAAGTTTCTCTGGCTATTTTCTAGATTCTTCAGGGGTCTGTTTATTTAAAAACCCTACCAATTGTACAAAAGTTGGATAGGTTAAGAGAAAGGCAGAAGAGAGAGTGGAGCATCACATCTAAAGAGCAGTGGTTTGTAAACAAAACTGACAAACACATGCAATCAAACGTTCAGTGGTTACTCCCTCTAGGTCCAAAACACTCATTGCCTAACACAACCACAACATTTCTACTGTTTAAATGTATTGCCGAAGGAGGGGAATGTACACAGACGATTGCAAGATCTAAAGATCAAAGCTAGTCTCACTAATCGACGACCACTTATGCAAATGCAAACTAAGCCAAAGAGATAAAGTATTCTAGGCACAGTGGGAGAATTATAATATTAAGTGCGGAAGGTGGAAAAACTGTAGCTATGGAGAAAGAAGATTACAAACAGAAAATGGGCATAATTCTACGGGACATGAATACTTATAAACGAATAAAAAGAGACCCAACGTCAAGCCTACAAATTAAAAACAACCGCTTAGTTAGCAAATTATTTAACAAAAATTTCATTGACTTAATGGAAAAGAATAAATTTACAAATAAAATCGCCACAGCCCCTAGAATCTACGGATTGTCCAAAATCCACAAGGAGGGAACGCCATTACGGCCCATCTGCTCATCATTAAATGCACCTGCGTATGGACTCTGCAAATATCTACTTGATATTTTGAAAAACTTGACGACCAGATCACAGCACAATGTCAAAGACGCGAGAGACTTCAAAGCCAGCATAAGCAACATGACGATAAACAATGACGAAATATTGATCTCATTTGACGTGGTCTCTTTGTTCCCAAGTATTCCCATAAATTTAGTCATAATGACAATAGAAAAGAAATGGAATAAAATTTAACAACATAAAAGAATACCTCGGGATATCTTCATAGAATTATTGACCTTCTGCATTAAAGGGACACGCTATTTCAAGTACCAAGATAAGGTATATGAACAGAAAAAGGGGATGCCAATGGGGTCACTATCCTCACCGGTAATTGCTGACATCATTATGGAAGAACTGCTGGACGCCACGATGGACAAGATAAAAGAAAAACCAAGAGTACTGACAAAATATGTAGACGACTTATTCGCAATTGTAAAGCGTAGTGAAGTAGAAGCCACACTTAACGCACTAAACTCTTTCAACCGACAAATACAATTTATGATGGAAAAAAATGAACAATGAACTACCATATTTTGATTCGGTGATAATTAGACAAGGGAATCTGCTGAAAGTTGACTGGTACCAAAAGCAAACGGCTTTTTGTTCTAAGAACCCAAGACGAACAATCATAAATAGCGCGACGAATTTTATTAACAGGGTCCTACAAACCAGCGATAAGGATTTTCACGAAACAAACAAGTCCAAAATTAGAAATATACTGCGCATGAACGACTTTCCCGAAAAATAATAAATGATCTAATCAAGCGAACGACGGAAGAAAAACTTAACAAAAATGACGAAAGATCAAGAAAGAAAATTTATAAATCTACAACGTACATTCCAGGACTATCCGAAAGGTTAAAACATTCTAACATTTACGTCAAGGAAAAATCACCGTCAACCAACTATTTAGTAGGACGAAATCGAAGATCAAGAAAGAGGAGAAACCAAACGACGTGTACAAGAAAAAATACAATGGAGACAAGTCCGACATATGCCAAAAGGTATATGTCGGCACTACGGAAAATATCTTGAAAACCAGACTTTCATAAAAAAAACCGAGCACAAATCACTTGACAAACACATTGAGCAAAAAACTGCCCTTGACGGGACACAAACCAAACTTTAATGACGTCGAAATATTAGCGGAAGAGAGTAATTATATTTATATATTATCTCTTTTATTTATTTTATTATATATATATTATCTCTTGGTAAAGAGAATACACATTGGAAATTATAAATATAATTGACGTCTCCCCAGGGAATAGGCTTGATTATAAGAGAGACACAGACGGTTGTGCTCAAATATATAAGAACACGGTGGAAAAACATAGACGACAAATTAGACAGTAGTTGACAAAAGCTTGCAGAGAGTAGCAGGAAATTTTCTATTGTGAAAAACTTTTAAAAACGTAAATATAAATATTGTGATATTTTCTGATTGTTAATGCTTGTAAATTGTATTTGAATAATTTGTGTTTTTTGTACTAGACCCCTGAAGATGACCAACGGAGTTGGTCGAAATATTGGGAAATAAAAACCAAGAAAATAATAAAATAGTAATTTTTGTTTTATTATTTGAAAAAAACGGACCTCAAGCCGAACAAAAGACAAAACGCAACCCTACCAAATTTTTCAATTACATATACATATGTTGTTGTTCCAACACAGTATTCATTCCACTTACAATTAGTTTTCATTACAGCTGTCATTATTTCTTATTATTATAAAAAAATGGACATCACAAACAATTAAGTATAATTAAAATAAATAATAATAACTAAATGTAAAAATCACAATAGAGCGTAATACTAATATCATAGAACTTGACGTTTTAAATTATTGTAACGGAATACTGTATCCATTGCCTTTGACTTATTTGGTGTTGATTGAATTGTTCAGTCTCTCTTGTAGGCGTAGGCACTCTAATGTGTATCTCTTATATTCTTTCTTTCTTTGTTGCAGTATTTTTATTTATTGTGGTTGTTTTGAATTGTAGTTAATAATACGTCAGGGAACTGTTGTTTTAGTATACCAATTTGTTAATTATTTATCATCTTTTCTTATTATTTTTATATCCAAGTATGGATTTTTTAATAATGTTTATACCCTCCAACTCCAGGATGGGGGTATACTAACTTTGTCATTCCGTTTGTAACACCTTGAAATATCGAACTGAGACCCTATAAAGTAGTATATTGATCGTCATAAAATTCTAAGACGATCTAGCCATGTCCGTCCGTCCGTCTGTTGAAAGCACGCTAGCATCTAAACGAAAGGAGCTAGAACGTTCAAATTTTCCATAAATGCGTCTTATAGTCGTAGATCGGTTGGGAATGGGGCGAAATCGGCCCAAAGGGAAAATTTTTTCCCCCACAAGGACTAAAAATACCCATAATAATCCCTAATATTTTAGCGTATTTAAGCATGTTTTTTGAATATGTCTGTTTATATTTGCTTGATATTTGGTATGCGCATTCCCCCTACAGCAAAAACGTGCACCATAAAGTGATTCTTATTTGTAGGGGGTGAAATGGGGCAAAGGGATAAAATGGTACATATTAAACGACAACAGCTAAATAGAAACACGAAATTCGGTGTGTACATTCCTCTAATTGAGTAGATACATAATATAAAAGAATTTTTTCCAAATTCGTACTTTTAAGGGATAAAATGGGAATAGAGGGATACAAAAGGTACCAACCAAACGGCTGTACCTAGAATAATGAAATTCGGTGTATACATTCCTCTGATTGCATAGACAAGTAAAATACACGTTTTTTTAAATTCGTACTTTTTGGAGTTAAACTGAAAAAAGGGAATAAAAATAGTACCAATCAAATGACCGTAGCTAGAGTCATGAAATTCGGAGTATACATTCCTTTGACTACGTAGACATGAAAAATAAAAGTTTTTTTCAAAATTCGTACTTTCAAGGGATACAATGGGTACGGAGGGATACAAATGGTACCAAGCAAACGGCTACACCTGGAATAATGAAATTCGGTGTATACATTCCTCTGATTGCGTAGACACGTAAAATAAACAGATTTTTCGAAATTCGTACTTTTTGGGGTTAAAAAGAAAAAAGGGGATACAAATAGTACCAATCAAATGACCGCAGCTAGAGTCAGGAAATTCGGAGTATACATTCCTCTGACTGCGTAGACACGGAAAAAAACGAATTTTTCGAAATTCGTATTTTCAAGGGATACAATTGTACAGAGGGATAAAAAAGTACCAACTAAACGACTACAGCTAGAATGATGAAATTCTAATTGCGTAGAAATGTCAAGGGGGTAGAAATGGTACCAACCAAATGGGCACAGCTGGAATCATGGAATTCGTACTTTTTCTTTTACGGCAAAAATTGGTTGAATCATGAAGATAGGTTATTTTGCACATGTACGTCTGATAATGGATTTTAAAAATTTGTACTTTTGGAATTAAAATCGAATGGAAGTACAACAAAGTGCAGCACCCACTATCTTCCAATAATTATGGTATTTAAGCTTTTTGAAAATATAAATATAAGAATATTTATTTTTTGATTTGAAATAGATACTGGTTTGATGTAATTAAAATATTATATTTATTTATATAATTATTTTTTCAATATTTGTATTTGTTTTGGTTTGGCTGTATTACAATATTTATATTTTCCTGTAATATTACTGTACTTCTACGAAAACCGACAACCTCTGTGGAATGCAATCCATGGTGGAGGGTATATAAAGTTCGGCCCGGCCGAACTTAACGCCGTTTTTACTTGTTTATAATAATAAGTAATAATAACAGCTGTATTGTAAAATAATTGTAAGTAGAATTATTACTTTGTTAGATAAACAATAATAATTAAAAAATGACAGTACTTTCAAATAAACAGAGAGAGAGACAATGCAAATCTACAGTATTGCGTCGCAATAATTCGAAACGTTAAGTTCTGTGATATTAGTATTAAGCTCTACTCTGACTACAGCGTGGAATAATGGGTATTATATATTAGTTTAACGCCAAATGAAGTACAGATAGCAATTGTTGTGCGATCATCATGAAATTTGACAGGAAATTTTTTCTGTCAAATTTCAGATCATATTTTTTCTTTTGATTTACTCTATGACTGACCCAGAATCTACACTTAAATTGGATTTTGATCAATTTTCCATGTTACATTTCAGCAAAGTAAAGTAAAAGTGGTAGAGACGGGTATGTACCCCTATATATTTTGGGTCCAAGTTTTGATATGGGATATGAGATAAAATCGTTCCAACGTACAATGGTTCCAAATCGTTTTTTTTTTTTGGAGTTAATTCTGTAACATTTAAACGGAATGTATTTTCCAGATGATTTGTAAAATAAAATAACTTTTTCTACATACGTTTTTGTATAAAACTCTAAACTAATGGCCCATGGTGTGTCGAAAAACACTATTAAATTATTTAAAATTGTCCTTTGGTTTCATTCCAAATTTCAGGTAGTTAATAAAAATTTTTATTTTTTAATTCGAAATTTTTTCGAAAGAGCTATGTGCTTGAGAACACATAGCTATTTTTGATAAGAGTTTTTATACCTAAAAAAGATAGCTGCTTTTGCTATAATCTAAACCAATAAAGGTGTCGTTGCTTTGGTGGATGAAAGTAGATTTCAAATGCAACAATAAACTAAATTTCGAAAAATTACACATAGCTACTTTTGCCACGACGGCGACGTTATGTATAATTGAAAAACATTTTTGGTAGGATTTTCAAATAAACGGACCCCTGAAGAAGCTGGAAACGAGCCAGAGAAACGTTGGGCAAATAAATGAAATAAATTAGTTTCATTTCAATAAAAAGTTGTGCAAAAAAGTAGCGAGAATTTTTATTTTTGATCCGTTTTGTATTATCTTATTATGGCTTATAAAATAACTATATCGTATTTAGATTTAGTATGTTTATTCGATTTTTTATAGTTGATGACAAAATAATAAACTATTGAAAAAAGTAATGTAGTGTAAGCATATATTTCAATATACCAATTAAACAAAGATATGTATGTACGATGATATACATGAATGCAAATATCATAATCACAGATTGGAAAATTATATATGTATCGATTTTAAAATTGCTTAATCCGTTTCACATTAAACCCTTCTTGGTTTCCTAACTTGCATATAATTCAGTACGTTACTTCTCTGATGGTTCGAATTACTTTCATCCGCCTTGTAAACTGATTCATTTTTTGGACTACGAAAATTGGTAGATATATGCTGTGGTGGAGATGAAATTTCACATTGTTTTGACTTACGGAGTACTCCGTAACCCAAGTGACTATCGTCAGCTTTGCGATATGAATCTGTATCTGGAACATTTATCAGTTCGTATTCATTTTGTAAGGGTTTAACAGTAAATGCTTGATTCGTTAAAGATGTGACAGATACTATTGTTTTATAACCACTAGAAGCCCGGTTGTTGGCTGATAAAAACTCAAGCCGATCATATGTAAAGTCTGTAGAAATTATATTTGAACCACTTTGATTACCCTCTCCTATATCAATATCAATAATTGTTGAAGTTGTTCCAGGATGTAGAGAATCTTTTAATTTGTCTCTCGAAATGGAACTTTTATCTCGACACCATGGAATATCATGAAAATCATTATTATCGGGAGCTCGTACATTTTCACTATGTTTCACATCATTTATGCCTAAAGTTTTCCATGCTTCTGTAATATTTTCTATGCATTCATAGTCTCGTTCAGCTATCGAATTATTCGATAAAAGTACATCAGGCGTAGAACCTTTAAATGCATTGGTCACACGTTGCGTATTCGGAGACGGAGGTTTCAGAATAACAGTAGATCCCACTGCTTTGTTGGGATCTACGGTTGTTGTAATTGTTACAGGTTCAAAAATTGTATATTGTTTACTGCTTTCGCTGATGTACTGCTCGATGTTCGACGGCATGCACTGCGAATCAACTGATGTCAACTTATCTGCATTAAGTATAATTTTACGAGGTGGTTTGTTGGGTACAATTTTTGGCGATTGTGTCGAGATTTGAGAGCAGTTTGAGTCATTGGATGTAAATCCTTTAACGGCATGATTAGAATTGATTTCGACTTCGGACGAGTGTTGTGTCGAGAAGGAAGGAGGAAGTGGACTTCGGGAACCTGGTTCCATGCATGCGGCAGCGTTGAGTTGTTTTTCGCAACTATTTATATTAACTGATATTAGTTTTTTCATGCATTTCATTTTTGAGGACATGCATCGAAAAACCTCTTGAGGATTTGTGTGATCCAAAATAAAAACTCCCTCGCCAGTGGAACATTTCCTCCCAGCTTCAAATGTAAATTTACCATCGCGGTAACCGTATTTTCGAATGAAACGGTATGGCCAATTAGAAATAATATTTTTTAAACCACTTGTAGTTTTCAATTGTAACTCTGTAGCAGTAAGATGTAGCATATAACATTTAGGGTCGATGTTGCAACGTATTGATGCCTCCGATGGTACAAGAGAAACAATGAACAGACCGTCACCATAAGCACTGCAATATAAGTCATTGTCTTCTTCAATTGCTGATAGACTTTGAGTATTCTCATTTTTATTACGAAATGCAACCGTTTGAAGCGCATTCACCCATTCCTTCAAACTATCTTCGTTAATAGCATTGAGTGTGAGTGTTGCCGTCTTCTTAACTATACAGATAATATTAGCTGGTGATGGCTCTTGCGTAATTTTTACGCAGTTTTCAAGTGTAATGATTTTTGGATTCTTATCTTCCTTCGATTCACAAATTTCCAAGCGTTCAATGCCATATCTACTTGACTTAAACAACAGGCAATATTTCTGGCATGACTTCTGAAATAAAATAAAAATATTTTAACAATATTGCAAAAAAGCTGAAACTTTTTCAATTAAAATGTAACTTCTATATGAATAAGTAAGGTATATTCCGTATTATGCGAAAATTTTTCCACATATTGAGACATTACAAATAGCGAACTTTTCCCTTATTATAGTTGGCAAGTATGTTTGATATGTTTTAGTTTTATGACCGTTTTTGGGTTTTTTATTGTTAAGAAAATATACTTTTTGTGTTACAATCAGTTAGAATCTATCAACAAACTTTTTGGAACCAATCCGGTGACATTTTTGCTAATACATTTAGAAGAGCAACAAAATAGAAATAGGGGTACCACAATATCAGAAGTTAGGTTAGGCAAACATTTTTTCATAGAATATCCTACTTAGACTTGCCAGCTTTTGAACTTTCCAAAACGGGACAGCACTAAAAATCATAAAATAAATTTAACAAATTCGCTTACAATTATTATCCTATTTTATTTATTAAAACCCATTACACATTAATTCAAATTGTGTAAAGTCCAGACACAAAATTTTTTTTTTTAATTTGTATTAAATTTCTATTTTTGCCGAAGGTAATAATGGTACTCTCATTTTGGAAATTTTAGTCCGATAATACCCACATATATATTCAATAAAAGGTACAGATATTACGAATACATTCACTTTCACACCGAAACCGTGAAACGGACCTATATTTCCAAAATGAGAGTACAAATATTGAAGGTACCTTTGACTAAAATTTTAGTAAACATTAAAAAAATCTATGTAAAACATTTTTGGTGCAGATTCATAATCATTTTTAGGTCTCAGACACAACATTTCTATTTTTTGTTGTAGTTTAACTGTATATGTTTTTTTGGAATTTGCTTGCTTCATAAACATAGCAACTCTTTCAAATGTTACCTACAACTTTCCTAGCAAATATCATTAATCTGATTGAAATTTGCAATTTCTTTTCCTGTCTTGCTGCCGATTCTTTTGCAAATGCTGGTACTTTTCTGTTCATTTTCTTATGCAAAGTTTAATACTTTTAATATCTCTGCAAACTTAATAGAAACAATATTTACTAAGATAATATAAAAATTACCTCTAATTTAAGAAATAACAAAACATCAAGATACACCTCCACTTTGACAAATAACAAAACTTCATGATAATGCGCTGACTTAGACATCTTGCATTCAACTCAAAATTAAAAAACAAACAAAAGTATTTTAATATTTCTTTACTAAAAATAATGAAATATTTTATTTCAAGAAAAATTAAAAATAATTTCATTTTATATGTTCTTCAAATTATCTGAATCATTTAACCCTAGGATTCGCTTCATAGGAATATCATCGTAAATTTATTTTATTTAGTTGTTTTCAATCATAGTTGTTTTCAATCATTTTGAAATACTGGTCAAAACAAGTAAGCACGTTATATACTAAATATCCTTGTGGTATGGCTGGAGCACATTACAAACTTTGTGGTACAAAAGTTATTAAGAATCCTAGGGTTAAGGTTGTCATTATAAATAAAAAATGTCAGTGGATAGTGTGACTTTGACCACTTGCAAACTAACACTAAACACAATTTTGGTGTGTATAAATGAGAAATGTCATTGTAACGGTAAATATCTAAAGGAAACGTCTTTAAATTAGAGATATTATGAAAGTAAAGAGAGAAATCATATCTATTTTTTTTTTTGATTTTGACTTAGACCACTATCATACTAACTGCTTACGTTGTTCCTTATCAATTCCGTGGCCTTGCAAGAATTTCACGCTGAAATACACCCATAATATATATTTGAACATATAATACTTTTTAATGTTCGCGTTCTCTTTGTAGAAACCTGCTCCGGTACCCACATCCATCTTAGATCCGTTTATGATGTCTGTGTACACGTCATATAGTCTGTCGGATTCTAGCTAGACATCACTTTCTGGGAAAGATAGTTTTCTTGTCCATATAGTTCGTGACACCCAAGGGGTCATGAAGTAGTCTTCTTGTTTTCCAATAAAATCATGCAATGAACAGTCTGCATTGACCAGGCTCATATAGTCCTCTATGGGAGGAGATGCAGAACTAAATTCAGTATAGCCCGTGGCGTGCTACGTATGGCCCCACGCTCACTTTTGGGCTTTGCCGAGAGTCTTACGACGACTCTCTCTACCCATTGCCCCCACCCGGCAGTTCAGCGATTAGTTAGAATGAGTCTTTCCTATCGAATTACTGAAGGTGTTGTTGACGTTAAGATGCCTCTGGAGCATTTCCTCTGTGTTACTCTTCCAAAGCAATATGCTATCTAGAAACACTCCTAGATATTTCGCCTGCCTAGCATGTGTTAACTCTACTACATCTAGCGTCGACAGCTGAAAGTCCTCAATATTCTTCCTATTGGTGTTCAGTACCAATTCCATTTTGTTCGGGTTAACTCTGAGCCCTTTGCTCCTGGCCCATGACGATAGGTGATATTACTCCTCCTTGTGGCGTACTCCTGGTCACCATTATTATCAAATCTGCCTCAAAATTATTTGTCACTTTCAGTGGAAATACAATACAAAAAGAAAAACAAACAGTGCACACGTATGTGTGAGAATAACTCCGCTAGAACTGAATCTGTGCTCTTGGACTCTCCCCGCAATGCTTACTTTTCAATAAACATATGCAATGCTAGTTTTCCAAAGCCTACTTTCGGCAACAGCAAAAACATTTAGAAGTGTTGCCGGCCTTCGGCCGGGATTAAAGACTTTCTCCTATGGGGTATGTCCACAGACGGCTACGTACATACGTATTGTAGAGTTCGTGCGTAGGCGGTTTTGGACATACCTCATAGGAGAAAATCCCAGCTGAAGGCTACTTGGATATCATTAGGGTTTTGGGTAATATGTCGCAAATTTGGGTTTTTTGACGGTCCGTGGATTGGGCGTTATAGTTTTGGGCGTTATTGGCAACCGTGCTCTGTTACAACGTGTGAAAGTTTTGTGCTCCGTTTTAATTTGAATACATATTTTTTATATTGCATCCATAGCTATTTTAGTGCATCAAATTCATTACTAATACACAGATAAGTATTTTTGTGATTTAGTTTAACTTGTGATATTGTATTTGTGTGTTTATTTTTGATAAAAAATCGTGTCTTTGGCTAAGAAATATTTCTTGACCAAACAACAACAATTGTTTTGTGATTTCTGTGCACTTTTTTGTTATTGCTTATAACGTTATTCTTGTTGTGCGTTCTGTCCATTTCGTTTATTTTTTCCAAAGATAATGGAAATATATAGATTAAACAAAACTCTCAGAGAAATGCGTAGTACGAAGACAATTATTTAGATGGTACTGAATGTCATTTTGGAGAGAAAATTTCCCTTTTTTCTAAAAACTGCAATAAATAGAAAATAAAAGCAAATTAAATAAACTGAAGTGTGGTATTTGACGTAAAACCACAAAAGTCATTGGAAGTAACTTTTATTTCATTCGTTTTCTTTCAATTTTCAGTATTATAAGCGAAAGAGAGAACACAATTGAGTGAATTAGAATGTACTTTGAGTGAAATAGAATGTACTTTTCACACATTCGCCACCTAATGGCCATGGCTGCAACTACAGCTATTTTATCTATGTATTTCCATTATCTTTGGCTTTTCTGACTGATCATTTTAACACAGTAAAGGGTGGTATTTTAGAAAGTCATGTCGTATGAAAGTCTTGTATGATAGTTGTAAAATTGTTTCGCACAATGAGCGTTCCATTGAATGCTGCCTGTGTACCAGCCAATGGCATGCTAAATGTGCCGGTGTATGTGCAAGGGTCGTGGACGATTTGTACAGGGAGAACAATGGTTTATGTTGGTGTTGCACCAAATGTAGAAAAATTAGTGTAGATTTTTATAACTTTTTCAAGACTTCTATATCCGAGGTTGCTAAAATGGGAAAGGACATCTGGGGGATTTATTCGAGATTTAACAAGTGTGCATCCAATCTGAATAAATACCCAGAATTGGATGAGTTTACTAAGTCTCCGTTAGTTTCAGGCCAGAAACGTAAGAGAACGGAGAACGAATGTAAACACTAAGCCCTCGGCTGTGAAATCTGGGACACCTAGCACCATTAGATCGGATGGTTTTATTTCGGTGGCCCCGGCCGTTCCTGGGGCTACGGCTACTGTAGTCGGCGGGTCAGTCACTGTGGACGGTGATATCCCGACTTATGCTTCAGTTGCTGGGCCGGTGCCTGATGTGGCCGATCAGCCGCGGCGTAATCATGCGCCAGTTGTAGCGGGTCTTTCTCTGGCCCGTGTGAATGCGACTGGTCTGTCGAACTCAGTTACTGTTGCCGGTGGTGTCCGTCCACATCGTTCTGGAGGAAATTCCGGTGGATTGTCCATGGCTCCGGAAATGAAGATGGTTTTCGTTTCCCGTTTCGCTCCGGATACGACCGTGGAAGATTTGAATTGTTTTATTAAGTCGAAAATTGAGGATGACTTCCACATGAAAACGTTTAAACTGAAGTCATCTTTTGCCCAAAGTCAGGAATCGTTTAAAATTGTTGTACCGAGGGAAATTTTCGACAAGCTAATTGTCCCCTCATTCTGGCCATCTAGGGCTTTTGTCAAAGAGTTTGTGGACAGGGTTGACAATCTGGCGCGTCTGCCAGCAATGTCAGCTACTATTCCAAAAAACTAAGCAGTTATTTTTGTGTTGGGTATCAGAATGTTAGAGGTTTGAATACGAAGTTAAATCGTCTGTTTGTTGATAGCTTTGACTTTGTATTCTAGGCTCTCGCCTTTACTGAGACATGGCTGAAATTTTCAATTTTGGACTCTGAGATTTTATGTGGAAGATATGTTGTATTTAGGAACGGTTGCGTAGGGAAAATTGGTGGCGGTGTTCTTATCGCTGTTGCTAATGAGTTCTTATCCGAACGCTTTATTCTACAAGGGTTTGATGACATTGAATTTATTGCAGTCCTTATTAATGTGGGACGTCGTAAGTTGTTTGTCACATGTTCTTATATTCCTCCATCGTCCGAGTTATGTGTATATGAGAGGCACTTGACTGCGATTATACCAATCGTTGCTTCGAAAGTAGGTGATTTGGATCATATTATGATTTTAGGAGATTTTAATTTACCCACAGTATCTTGGCTTACCTTGCCAAATGCGGAGGCTTTAACACCCTTGACGTCGACTTTTAATTCGGATGATTGGCCTTCGCATATAGTTAGACTCTTTACTGATTTAAATTTGTTTCAGATCAATTATGTGGGAAATGTAAATGCTAGGCAACTTGACCTAGTATTTGTCAATAATCTCCATTTCTTCGAGATCAGTAGGTTTCCTCCCATATCTATCCTGGAGGACGACTATCATCCTACCTTGAGAATATCAATGTTGTATTCTAGTGATTCTTCACAAGATAATCGTACCATTTATTATTTCAAGAGAACCAACTTTGTAATGCTAAATTCTCTTATCCAGGATGTTAATTGGAATTCTGTCTGTAGCTGTTGTCACTATGATCTTGACATTGTTGTGATAGATTTTATCAAATTTTAAATGACTTCATATCAAATTTTAAATGAATCATATTATTACTATGGTTAACAGAGCATATGGTGTTCTTGGTTTCATTAAGCGATGTAGCCCAGGAGTTCTCTGATCCTTACGTGACAAAGCAGCTATTTACATCGCTTGTCAGGCCTATTCTGGAATATGGTTCCGTAGTGTGGGATCCTCAGGTGTCTATATTGATAGAATTGAGTCAGTTCAGAAACAATTTTTGATTTTTTCATTAAGACACTAACATTGGAATAGTGATTTTGTTCTTCCCCCTGATACTAGTAGATTGAAGTTGATCGACTTGACATACTTAAAAGCAGATGTTATGTTAAACACCGTGATGGTTTATAAGGTTATAAATGGTGATTTCTCTTCCGACTATATTATTACTAGGATTAAGTTTAACGTGTCATTTATACCTTCTAGACACTATCAATTCCTTCATCTTGATTTTCAGCGTACGAATTATGCTTCCGCAGAGCCCATTCGTAGAATATGTATTGATTTCAATTCATTGTGTCACATCATAGATTTCGGATTAGGAATCGATATAATAAAGTCCAGGATTTTCTCCTGCTTGGGTGTTTAGTTTGTTATGATATGTTTACTCTAATATTTTTAGTTACTAACTTTAAGAATAACCATTATTTGTATGTGATACTAATATTTTGTTTAATAATATTTTTGTAATACCGGCTGTTGATATTTGATCTGTAGCTGGTGTCCACCTTCTACTGCTTAGCAGCCATGGTTCGGACTGTGGTGTGTACGTTGTCCCTACGTTATGGGGACGTGGCCCTCTCGGTCGGAAGGGGCGAGAGTGAGAGGCGTTGGGACCGTTCGATAAAAAATAATGTCACAATGCCCAAACGCAACGATACATTGCCAAAAAATCGATAAATTTTACAACAACACAACGAATCGTTTTTCGGCTTTATGACATTTTCAATTTGGGCGTTATGACCATACGCCAAACTGACGGAAAGTGCGCGCAAAGAGAAAAAATAAAAACGTGAACGACAGCACAAAAAATGATAATAAGGCAGTGAAAACTGTCATGGACCGCTACTTTTAGCGTAAATCTAGTCCTAACAAGGGCAACGTAAATAAAACGAAAGTGAATCCAATGACAAACAATCGTTTTGCTTTAATTGGCGAAGAGGAACAGGCTCAAACCTCTAGTTCACACGTCACTACAAACACAAAACCACCACCAATAAATTTACGCGAGCGTTAATCTAGCTTACTTGTTGGTAAATTAAATACATCATACATATTATACATATACATCAACGGCCCCGTACAGTGACAAAACTAACATAAATTCGGGCATACCAAGGCCTACTGCACACTACCCACGTTATGTATTGTTTGTGGTGCCCTACACCAGTCTGTCAAATGTAATGTCCAAAACCAAGCGCAAAAGAAATTCAGTAACCAGACTGCAAATTATAAAGATAGTGAGGTCTACAAGGCACTTAAAATAAAATTTAATGTCCCCTTATTAACTGTAAGGAACCAAAACGAGACAACTCCTGAAATACAGATATCGCAAGTGCTCCACAACACAATGGAGAAAACTCGTATTCAAAGGTTCGTCCAATGGGTGGGTTCTACGATCCAATAACTTACCCAAAGTCTAAACATGTTTATATCTAGCCAATACAATGAAACGAGTTCCCCCCTTATAATATGCAGCTGGAATGCGAACGGTTTAAATCAACACAGACATGAAATTTCAAACATTCTCAATTCAGATAAGCATTTTCTACGTATTTCCCAATATTGACCAATTACAAAGTGAAAACAAATTAAAGACATTTTAAGGAAACACATCTAAGGACACAGTTCGTAAAGAAAAAGTAAGATTTAATTATTAAAATTATGAAAATAACGCTAAATTGATGGACTGTCCCAAAAAAAGACCCAAAAAAAAGAATATATTTCCTTAAATAATAAGTTTTACTATTATTTTCCCTTAAACAATAACTTTTACTGCGAAAATATATACACTAATATATGGTAAGCACTGTTGTAGCATCAATATCCGCGATTAATTGGGGTTTCTTGGAAAAACTGACAAACAATCGTTTTGCTTTAATTGGCGAAGAGGAACAGGCTCAAACCTCTAGTTCACACGTCACTACAAACACAAAACCACCACCAATAAATTTACGCGAGCGTTAATCTAGCTTACTTGTTGGTAAATTAAATACATCATACATATTATACATATACATCAACGGCCCCGTACAGTGACAAAACTAACATAAATTCGGGCATACCAAGGCCTACTGCACACTACCCACGTTATGTATTGTTTGTGGTGCCCTACACCAGTCTGTCAAATGTAATGTCCAAAACCAAGCGCAAAAGAAATTCAGTAACCAGACTGCAAATTATAAAGATAGTGAGGTCTACAAGGCACTTAAAATAAAATTTAATGTCCCCTTATTAACTGTAAGGAACCAAAACGAGACAACTCCTGAAATACAGATATCGCAAGTGCTCCACAACACAATGGAGAAAACTCGTATTCAAAGGTTCGTCCAATGGGTGGGTTCTACGATCCAATAACTTACCCAAAGTCTAAACATGTTTATATCTAGCCAATACAATGAAACGAGTTCCCCCCTTATAATATGCAGCTGGAATGCGAACGGTTTAAATCAACACAGACATGAAATTTCAAACATTCTCAATT
Organism: Polietes domitor; assembly: GCA_947397865.1. NCBI lineage: Eukaryota > Metazoa > Arthropoda > Insecta > Diptera > Muscidae > Polietes > Polietes domitor. Next base: position 151,996,762 of record OX377620.1, on the reverse strand, counting down.
CAGATAAGCATTTTCTACGTATTTCCCAATATTGACCAATTACAAAGTGAAAACAAATTAAAGACATTTTAAGGAAACACATCTAAGGACACAGTTCGTAAAGAAAAAGTAAGATTTAATTATTAAAATTATGAAAATAACGCTAAATTGATGGACTGTCCCAAAAAAAGACCAAAAAAAAAAGAATATATTTCCTTAAATAATAAGTTTTACTATTATTTTCCCTTAAACAATAACTTTTACTGCGAAAATATATACACTAATATATGGTAAGCACTGTTGTAGCATCAATATCCGCGATTAATTGGGGTTTCTTGGAAAAACTGGCCAATTTTCCATTTCAGGTCCGATATCTGTCCTCACACGCAGAATGTCCGTTTTAGAAGATTTTTGGAGGGTATATAGAAGTTGGAGTTATGTCACAATTGTGATACAAATCGTTTCGTTTTAAATCGATACGTTTTTACACTTTAAAACGTGGATATATTTTGATATGATAAGTATTACACGACTTTTTATACATCATCATCTAATTGTATGGCGGGGATAATATAATGAATCAATTTATTTATTTGCGAAATCGTATCGATTTAAAACAGAACGATTTTCATCACATACCTGTATAATTTCTTTTCTGACCAACGGAAGATGTTCGTCACCTAACAAAATCATGAAAAAGGTGCATGTGTAGACATTTGAACATAAATTTACATTGCCAGTTAAAATCAAATACTAAATACTTTTCAAAGTACTTCAAATATCCCCACAAAATATTTTATGAAATTTCCACAAAAAATCCCATTCCCATTTCATATTTTGGTCTTTTTGACCATCATAAAATCCCCACAGTGTTGATGTTGAGCAATCGGATACTCTTGATTCTAGGCATGAAAATGCAATGCGATGTTCGTTGGAAAAACATGTATTTAATGTGTCGAAAGAAGCTTCTTAAGCCGCTGTAAGAAATACTTCATACGACATTCAGAGACAAACAGATGTCAACAGACACTACCCCCTCACAACATATAATAATCTTGAACTCTTTAAAATCCGGGATAACTCGGGCGGAAAAGAATTGATTATTGGGGTTACACCCTAACACACGAGGCTGAAATACGCCCACGCGACTTAAATTGCCAGAAATACAAACCGTTAAATATGGAGACCATTCTAAATCGCGATGTCGTAATGGAACCTCTCAATAGCCTGACCACTTGTCTTCTTAAACCCAACAGAACAAAATAATATCCACCCCGACGTAATTGCACAGAGGACCGTATAACATTTCAAATCCTAAACGGGAGTTATGATTATAAAGGGTGATTTTTTAAGAGCTTGATAACTTTTTTTAAAAAAAAAACGCATAAAATTTGCAAAATCTCATCGGTTCTTTATTTGAAACGTTAGATTGGTCCATGACATTTACTTTTTGAAGATAATTTCATTTAAATGTTGACCGCGGCTGCGTCTTAGGTGGTCCATCCGCTTAGTCCAATTTTGGCATTTCCACGTTTTTGAGTAACAGAGACCCAATTGGTGCGAACGGCGACGAATCGAAAATTGGTGGTCATCATTAACACTGGCCGATACAGCTGCGATATTTTCTTCAGTTCGCACTCTACGTAAGCGTGTTGGTGGTTTAATGTCCAACAATGTAAATTTGGTGCGAAATTTAGTCACAATAGCCCGAATAGCCGCTTCAGTGGGTCGATTAAACTGACCATAAAATGGAAGCGCGCAATGAACTTTCTTAACAGAGCACGCATTTTGATAATAAAATTCAATAATTTGCAAGCGTTGTTCGTTTGTAAGACGATTCATGATGAAATGTCAAAGCATACTGAGCATCTTTCTCTTTGACACCATGTCTGAAATCCCACGTGATCTGTCAAATACTAATGCATGAAAATCCTAACCTCAAAAAATCACTCTTTATTATTTTATAAGATTCGTATACAAATTGTTAGGCTTCTTAGCAGCAGATTCTGTATTCTGCAGATCAATCAACCGTTCAACAGAAAAGACGATAGACAGGTCGGCCTGTAATCCTTTAGAGCGTATATTGGTATATACCCTATTAGTAGACACCCACCCAACAAAAACTCCTGGTTTGTTTCATCGCTCGCTTACTAACCTGCACATTAAGCGCTGATATTTGGAATGAAATAATGGTTTAAAAATGAAATGCCGCGGCCGGAATTTGAACATGGTACTCTCTTCATGATAGTCGCGAGCTCTAGCCAATGCACCACAGCATGTAATGCGATATGTTCGTCATTTGCCTATTAAAATCACGATGAGGGTGTATGTGCGAGTTCTTTATTGCAACCGAAGCATCCATATATTCCGCTCTATCTGAATTTTTCGGTCCTGACCGGACGGTATTTTGGTACGGACAAAACGTACCAATCGCCCTTGCTACTTTATCAAATCGTTTGTTCATTGCACAGTGGTAGGAGAATAGTTCCAAGCGTTTCTGCTTCTTATATGTCAATACAACCGGTCAGTTCAGTTCTTTGAAAAAAGCCCGTCGTCCGTTAAAGTAATGTTGGTGTCTTACCTATATTACATTCCATTACGTTCCGTATACCTGATGCTGAGGAAAAAAAAACCGCAAAGAAAGCTGATTAGTGTGGTGCAGATTAATCTGCATCACTGCCAAGCCGGAGCTGCCGACCTTCTACTTAATCTTGCCGAAAATAACATAGACGTAGCCCTAGTCCAAGAGCCGTGGATCGTCCACAACAAAGTGAGGGGACTAGCGGCAAACAACAACTACACGGTAATATCACCAAGCACGGATGAAAAGGTAAGTCTTGGTCTAATCTTATCTACGAGCTTTAGTTCTGGTGACACAACAGTGGCGTGTTTGGAGACAACCATAGGGGAAACCTTGGCCTTTGCCTCCTCAAATGGAAGCTATTCCTGGGTTGCGATGCCAATGCTCACCAAACACAATGGGGCAACAATGATATAAACGACAGAGGTGAGTGAGTTTCGAATTTATTACATTATCCTCCCCCAACCTTCAAAACTAAGGCCAAGGCGCAAGTTTTAGATTTAACTCTGACCAACATGGATAGTACCTTCATTACAAATTGGCGAGTATCTTGTAACCACTCTTTTCTGATCACAAAAGAATACTCTTCACAGTTAATGTAGAGCAAAGTAATACCAAACCATATAGAAACCCAAAGAGAAACTGGCCAGCCTTCCACCATCACGTGGAAACAGATCTTACTGATCTACAAACTAGCAGCGTTCACAGGCAAAGATATTGGCAAGTATGTCGACAACCTAACATCAGCACGGTCAAACAGTTTCACTAGGTCTTGTCCAAAAATCTTCCCAGAAAAAAGGACACAATCGTCCTGGTGGACTACTGAGCTGAGGGAGATAAGAAAGGTCACCAGGAAACTGTATAATAGGCACATGTACAATACAGCAATGATGATTGGGAAAACTGCAAAGTTAGTTTTAACAAATACAAGGTAGAACTCAAAAAGGCAAAGACGCCCTCATGTGTTGCCTATTGCGAGACAATAGATAACGTGAATGATTGCGCGAGATTTAGAAGAATCTTGTCGAAGGATCCGAAACCTCTACGACACATCCAGAAACCGGATGGCACCTGGACGGCATCGGGCCAAGAGAAACTTAGCCTCTTATCAGAGACTCACTTCCCAAATTGTGAGGATATTGAAGGCGTCACTATGGCCACAGCATTTAATTCGCCCCTTTTGATGAAGCTATCATATATAACATAGCCAATGAAAATAGAGTCAAATGGGCAATTGATACCTTCCAACCCTATAAATCCCCGGGAATGGATGGTGTCTTCCCAGCCATGCTACAGCATACTACAGATGTAATTGTTTCTCATCTAGTTTGTGTGTTCAAAGCATGTCTACGCCTAAGATTTATACCAACGAGCTGGAGGGAGGTATGGGTAGTCTTCATACCCAAAGCAGGCAAACCAAGTCACTCAACATAGAAGCCAATACAAGCAGCAATTCATCTACATGTTCCGAACTTAATGATTGATTGGATTGATGCGATGCTATGACATGGAGTTATAAATTCAACCTTGGGAGTTGGAACTATTTATAAGGAAACTGGTGACCAGGGGAACACCCCAGGGGGGAGTCTTATCCCTCTTCTTCCCTTTCTGATGATGGTAACAAAGTAGTTGCATATGCAGATGACGTTGTAATAATGGTAGGAGTGAAATTTCTACCAACGATCAGCGAGCTGTTGCAAGGAGCACTGAGGAAATTATCTGATTGGGCTAGAGATAGTGGCTTGGTCATTAATCCTAGGAAAACTGAGCTAGTTCTATTCACAAGGAGATATAACATAGAACCATTCAGAAAGCAAATTCTTGATGGAACGGAGCTCAACCTCTCTCTTGAGGCCAAATACCTTGGCGTCATCCTAGATCGGAAGTTGAATTGGAATAGGAACATTGAGGAAAAGAACATACAGATACGCGCGTCCCTCCGACTCGACGACAACTGTAGTGTTTTTCAGGCAGAATTACTAGTAATTGAGAGGACAGCAAGATTTCTATCGAGTGAGAACATTACGGAGAATACGGATATAAACTACTACATAGATAGTCAGGCAGCAATGAAATCAATCATGTCACACACTGTCAAATCCAGGCTTGTGCTGAGTTGTAAACGCTCGCTAGATGCTCAACGCTCAACAACCATGTCGTCCGTCTCTGCTGGGTTCCGGGACATAGCAATGTCATAGGAAACGAAATAGCAGATGAATTGGCTAGACGTGGCTCGTCCTTGGAAATCGATCGAGCTGACAACTTAGCAAACCCACCGATTGGCACGTTCTATAGACTGCTTGAATTAAGACGAATGAAGCATGGAATAGTTTAACAACCTGCAGGATCGCCAAGGCCACATGGCCAAAGATCGATGGGAGCAAAACCAGAACCCTATTGGAGCTAGACAAGGCGGAAATTCGAACCCTGATGGTGTTGTCGATTGTGCGAAGAAGAGGTAAAGTCAATCGAGCACATAATCTGCAGGTGTCCTGTGCTGAAATAAATACCTAGGAAGCTATTTTATTAGTAACATAGAAAATATTGCAACCCGCACCATTTATGACATTTTGATATTCTCAAGGTCATTTATGACCTTTTGATATTCTCAAAAGGTCTCTATTGGATTAGGGGTGGCTTTTATGAACAAGGATGTAACCACACAGACCGATGACGGCTAATGAAGAAAGAGAGTCATAAAGGCATACCGGATGGCTCTCGACTTAATTTTTACCTAGTCATCAACTATTATCACAAGGTTTGCTCGGCTTCTACTCCATCATTAAATTAATCTGCTATACCCTCACATTCCATCTTTCCTCCCCGTACTTCCTTCACTCCTCATCTCTCCCTATCCATCTCCAACCACCACTTACTCCCTCCCCATTTCACCACTCCAGATCCCTCACCCTTAACCTTATTACTTCCAGGAAAAAAGGATATGCACAATGGATCCAACTGGGTCTCCGGGTGTTCAGAATACAGGAGCATTCTGGTCAATAACCTACCTATATTACATATTGTAATATTACTTGTTGCTATAAAATCATAAACTACATTGGTATGTTTATTTTGCAACTTTCCTATTGTCTAAATCCTATTATCTCGTAAGCTATCGCATCGTGTCAAGATCGTTACCCTGAAAAGGGAAAATGTTCTCCATTTACCCGAAGTTTACAACAAACTCTCGTTGTCTTTAAAATTCTATCGTCATCTCTCTAATATATCTTTGAAGTAACTAGCTTTCATTTTCTTGTAGGAGATCTTTATTTTGATCGTTAACTGTGGCCCTTAAGAATCCCAGGGAATTATTGTTGAAGGGAGTCATTGATCTTGACTCCCTTCAACCAGTCTGCGCCGTTGAAGGATATGTCCACCCGTTTATCTTTGAAGACTCCGATTCTGTCCAACCACCTTCCTTCAACCAGCTTTCATCGATTTAGGCTCGGAGGATCAGGAGGATCTGAAACAGCCAAGACTCGGATTTCTTAGCATTCTTCGCTGTTGAGGTCGAATCTTCTCCATACCTAGCTCTCCTATTTATTCCCAGGAGAGAAATAGTACAGCTTCTTGAGATACCTCCATATCTATCCGACCATGCGGGATGTTGAAGGCGCATCGGTGGCATTAACTGCGCCCTCACTCGGAAAGGGGCTTACCATAGAGCCGTAGGTTTTTTCGAATCTAGCGACGCTCTGTCGGTGCTGAGCTGCCTTTCCTTTGTTGTGAGGACATAGCAGGATTACTTTGGGACATCCATATTATATATAAGTTAACGATGGTAAATAAACCCATCGCCACATATTGTCTTCATTAAGCGTGACCCGCCTGACTGCACGATATTTGCAAGGATTGTAAATTCGTTCATACGGCTGAGAACGTACTAAAGACGTCCGTTGAGTTATCATATTCTCGCTATGGAAACATAGCGAGTATTCATGATTGTTCAACGTTTGAGGGTGATGGTTTTGTGTCAACAGCTTTAGTCTAGTTGGGTTTAAGTTTGATAAGTATTTGAAAAATACATTTTGGTCAGTTCTAATTAACTCATCAGCAACGTACAACGTCTTTTTATTAATTTATACAAGAGACTTGCTTGTGTCATTTCTGGTGTTCTTCTTTTACTCGGCCTGCCTCATTTTCCGTATGTGGAATGGCCTAGGGCAACTCTTCCACTGCGTTTTGCCGAATTACTTTGGCATATGTGACAGATGGAGAACCCACACGTGCTGTCTTATCGATGTGAGCTGATATCACTGTGATATCAAACTCATCATCGGACAGCAGTGTTATCTCTTCCAGGAGTTGCAAGGCATTGGTTTCCCCAATGAGTTCCTCAAGTCTTTGAAGCTCCTTCATCTCTTCAATCTGGTCAGTAGCACCTTTTCTTGCCTGTTGATGTTGTTCGTAATCTCCGATCCAGATCAGTGATGATTTAAAATAGAACGACTGTAAACATAGTAAACACGTAAGCTATAGCGTCAAGATCGTTACCCTAACAAGGGGCCGGCTCGTTCTGTCATTCGAATACCCCTATTTGGAAGGAACAATTTTCTTTTATTTTTTTGGCAAGTAGTTCAATATTCGTTAATATTAGCCAATGTTCCAATAATTTAATATTGTTATTAGGGTATCCAATTATTCTGACTTTTATGTTATTCGATTTTTCGTTTATTTGAAAAGAAAAAATTTCCAATTAATCGAATAATGAAGTCGAGAGTTATTCTATTAACCGATTAATCGAACAAATGTCCACTTAAAAAAAATATAATTAATTAGAGTTATATATACAAGACACGGCAGTTTACGGGTAGTTCAATTATATATTGAACGTTTATTATGTATCTGATTTTATTTAAAAATTGTAACATCAAATTCGAAATTCATTAGAAGTTGACAAAAATCTTAATATCTTATCAAAATAAAGAACCTTCCCTTAAATGAGCATAATATCAGAAGTTATCCATTGACTTTTCGAATATGGATCATATGATTTATAACAGAACTGACTTTATTATCACGGTGTTAACCTCAATTTTTCTATGAATTTACTATTCTATGAAATTACTATTCTTCTTACTATAAATGAAGTCGGATAAATCGTTATTTTAATATCTGTGGAGCATACAAATCAAAAATCGAAAAAAATTGTGGTTTTATATTTGGTGTACCCAAATAGAGCAAACTGGCTATTCAAAATCAATTTATCATACAAAGCATACGACGATTTCATTAGTTTTTTAAGGCAAAACTTATAATATCGATTAATCGATTATTTGGGACAATTTATTCGAATTATTCGTTATTCGAAAATCATGATTTTTTATTATTCGAACAAATATTTGACAAAAATTATTCGATTATTCCCAAAATGTATAATATGGATAAATATATAAATATTTTTGCAATTACAGCTTTTCATGTGAGGCATATTTGTCCAGACGTTCTTGAATATCATAATCCTTCCAAAGAATGATATTACTCTACCTACTTTAACACACTAAAGAAGCACTATAGATATTGTTATTTATAGGAACACATGGCCGCACGTACTGGAATTGACTTTTATAAATGAAAGATAGATCAATATATTTCACAGCAGTAGGTTGTCTAAGTTGACATTTATATTTTCTGTTGTAATATTAAGTGGGTTGTCTATTTTGGTAGTAAGATTTGACTGAGTTAAAACTCCGTCAAATCACGGCGGCGTGGTTGAAGTCGATATGAGTCGTTGAAATCGGCGGCGTGGTTGAGTCGATATGAGTCGTTGAAATCGGCGGCGTGGTTGAGTCGATTTGAGCCGATGAAATCGGCGGCGGCGCGGTTCGTGCAGAAACATGCGGCGGCGGCGGCTTGTCGGCTTAAAATCGGTCGGCTTGTATCTCTGCACTAATTCGTTATTGAATAAGTTTAGATACGAGTTATAAATGAGTTAAACATAGCCAATGTGTATTATTTTTCAAGAGAAGTTTCTATTAAGATATAATTTTTTCCATATCTGAAAACATAATTTTTAAGAAATATTTTTCCCCAACGAGTAGTAAGTGACCATATTCGAAACTTCAGCACTGTATTACGTATATGCAAGAATTTATTTCTTCCTCGTCTTCTACGTCATCACACAAATAGTATAACAACCATCACCGCACCGATTGGTGAGTAAACAACTATTCTAATATAATAAATAATACATTGACAATACGATTTTTGCATATAACCATGTGGAGCAAAGGGGGACATTCGGGGAGTAACAATTAATAGGAAGAAGAAGAGATTATACGCGCTCATTTGGCGTATGTTTTAGTATGTAGGATCTCTTTCATTCCTTGTGTGATTTTTGCTCCCTTGCTCTGTCTATATTTACTTGTGTTAAGTCAAATAAAAAAATACTTATCTGACGTCTTGCAAGAATGACATCTTCCTCACGAAGAAACTACTACGCCCTTATGCACGCAGATCCTTCTTCTACAAATCCAAACAATGGATATGACTTCCCCAGCATCAATATGTATAAAAGCAGTAACATCAACACCAACAAAAATACGTATAGCCGTATTCACAAAAGATCCTAACACGCAAGAGTGTATGAGGGCACTTTTCGCAAATCTCGAATTTACTCAATAATTGCTTATTCTTAAAAAAAAACTTATAATGATATTTCGAACAACAGATATGGTAAAAAGTATGTGTTTATGATTTAAAATTGAGTATATCTCCTACTGTGCAGACGTGTTTTTGATCGCTCTTGTTATATCAGTCATACAATCTACTCCACCGCTGGTTTTTATCTTTTTCCTGTATCAACTTATTTTACAAGTGTTCCGCTTTTGATCTGTACTGTGCCGGCGTTTCGCTATAATTTGAAAACCCATATTTTCACAAAATCTATAGACATTGTTGTTTTGATGAACCAATGGTCTCCTGCTGGCTTCTGCTTTACAACGTACAATGGAAAGTGTGTCGAATTAGCCGCGCGAACTGCTGATAATTTACTTGAAGATATAGGACTTCGCTGGTGTTGCAAAAAATGTAAAATCTTCGACGTAGATTTTTATTTATTCTTTAAAAATACCCGCAAGGAATTTGATCAGATTAATAATGATCTCATATCCCTCATAAAGAAAACGTCTGATCTTGCTTCATCAATCCACATTTTGGATAATCAAATTATTGAACCCGGAAATGTTGCAACTCATCTACAAATTGAAAAAAAAAAATATTCCCCAAAATACTGCAATTGCTTCGTTGGACGTAACACCTTCTGGATCTACCAAATACTACTCGCCCACAAACACACCTAATAAATCCAACCCTCCTAAACAACTAGTGGTGGTGCCATCGAAAGAAACTATATTCGCTGCTCGATTTGCTGTTGATACTTCAATGGAAGATATTGCTTCTTATGTTAAATCAAAGTTGGATGAAGATATTGATATAAACGTTTTTAAATTTAAGTATACGGAAAAACTTAGCAAAGCCTCTTTTAAAATCATCGTTCCAGAAGACGTATTAGATGCTGTTGTTAACCCTGATTTCTGTCCGCCAAAAGCCATAATTCACGAATATACAGTACAGAGATAATGGTCGATCTGATATAGCATATTTACCGTTGCGGTCAAGTTAGGTATCAAAAAACTAATATATCTACCTTCCGATAATTATGTACATTTAGTTTATCAAAACGTTAGAGGCTTAAATTCTAAATTGGCTAATTTATACATTGATAGTTCCAATTTTAATTATCATATTGACACCTGGCTTACAGACAAAATTTTAAATTCCGAAATTCTATGTGGAAAATATAAGATATGATCGTGTGGATAAAAGAAAAAAAGGCGGTGGGGTTCTAATTGCAGTCTCCATGTACTTTCCTGACGAACAAATTATACTTTCCGTTGTTGGTATTGAATTTGTAGCAGTAAAAGTTCGATTTAGAAGTTTGCCTTTATTCGTTTCATGTTCTTACATTCCTCCCTGTTTTGATGTTTCATTTTACACCAATCATGTTTCCGCAATTAAATTGGCTTTCCAAAATTCTACTTCACGTGATATTCTAATTGTTCTTGGTGATTTTAACCTGCCTGTAATAACATGTAATCAGTTATTCGATTCTGTTGTTGCAAACAACTGTGTTAAGCTAGCCATAGACGAACGATTTATTGGTGTGATTTGCAAATTTATTGCTGCAATTTATTGCATATCGTTTCTCCACACACGCTCGAACAAATCATAATTCGGCCGACGTTGATGAGTAAACATATGCTACGAAGCGGATGACGCGCTCGCATGTTCATTTTGTGTTTGAACTTCGGTTTGTGCTTCTGTCAGAATTTTGTGGTAGAAAATTTTTTATTTAACAATTGGTTTTTTCTGTTGACTGGAAACTTAAAAACAACATGTGCGACGAAGCAGCGGCTGATGCAGCTGCGCTTTTAATTATATATACATGTTTCGACATGGAAAATAAAAAACTAGAAAAGAAAAAAATCGAAAAAAAAAAGAAAAAGATAATGGAGTGAAGTGTGGCTGCTCGAAAGAAATAAGCATTCTATCATAAAGTCTTTGCTTGCCATTTTTTGTGTGCACTACACGACCTTTCGTTACAATGGTTGAAGAGCAACTGAAATGGCGAAATGGCTTAAAAGTTGCGCAGTAGCCCACACACGTATGATTTGTTCACGAACTACCCCACAGACGTAAAAAAGCGACCACAAACCCAACAAATTGCTCGAATTTATCGTTCGTCTATGGCTAGCTTTAACGAATACATTGAATCATTGTTAGATTATGTACTGTCTCAAGTCAATAATGTTTATAACTTATTTGGTAAACTTTTAGATCTAATTTTTGTTAGCCAGCCGTCGGAAATTTCACTGAACTCGTCTAATCCGGTAACACACCCTGAAGATCGCTATCATTATTATGATTCCTTCCAAACAACTGTGTTAAGGAATGCATTGAATCATTGTTAGATTATGTACTATCTCAAGTCAATAATGTTTATAACTTATTTGGTAAACTTTTAGATCTAAGGTTTGTTAGCCAGCCGTCGGAAATTTCGCTGAACTCGTCTAATCCGGTAACACACCCTGAAGATCGCTATCATTATTATGATTCCTTCCAAACAACTGTGTTAAGGAATGCATTGAATCATTGTTAGATTATGTACTGTCTCAAGTCAATAATGTTTATAACTTATTTGGTAAACTTTTAGATCTAATTTTTGTCAACCAACCGTCGGAAGTTTTGCTGAACTCGTCTAATCCGGTGACACACTCTGAAGATCGCTATCATCCTACAATTGATTTAAAAATAATGATTCCTTCAAACTCTTTTACAAACACTTCAAAATGTATTAGAAGTAAAAAAGAATACTGTTTTTCTAAAACAGATTACTCTAAATTCAACTCACTTTTATCTACTATTAATTGGAATGATATTCTCTCGTCTAAGGTTTTAGACGTTGTGATATATAATTTTACAGTGCGTTACATCAATGTATTTCTAAATCAGTTTCTAAAATATTAAAACGTGATCATATTGGCCCACCTTGGAACACTGCTCAATTGGCAAGATCGAAGAGTAAGAAAGACAAATCATTTAAAAGATACAAACAACTGGTTCTTCTACTGACTTTTCTAAATATTCCATCGCAAAATCTAACTACAATACTGAGAACAGAAGAGCATACAATAATTACATAATATGAAAAACCAACTGAAAAGTAATCCTAAATCTTTCTATAAATTTGTAAATTCCAAACGTCGATTACGTACTTTTCCAAAATCTTTGTAATTTGGCTCAATTGTTGCTGATGATGATATATCAATTAGTAACATATTTGCTAACTTTTTTCAACGACTTATTCTAATAAAATATTTAATCAGTCAAGTTCTTATACAACATTGTTGAATCTTCACCAGTAGATGTTTCAAATATAAGTAGGTCTTGGAAAATTTGAAGTCATTAAAGAGCACATTTAATTCTGGTCCTGATGGAATCCCCACTAACATACTAAAATATTGTGCTGATGTTCTTTCGTATCCTCTCTGCTTAATATTTAATAGATCATTATGTTATGGTTATTTATCACCTCTTTGGAAAGAATCATATATAATCCCAATGTTTAAATCTGACAGCAAGATGGGCGTATAGAATTATAGAGGCATTGCAAAACTTAGCGCTATTCCAAAGCTTTTGGAGAAAATTATAACTGACATGCTATCTCATCAAGATTCGTCATTGTTGTCCTGTTGTCAACAAGGATTTCGTAGATCCCGAACAACCATAACGAATATATTGGAACTTACTACAGTTGTAAATGATGGATTTAGAAACCGAATGCAAACGGATACCATTTACACAGATTTTAGTAAGGCCTTTGAATGGTGTAAAGTAAATTTAATGGAACTAAATATTTTGAAATGTCTAGAACCAATTATATTCTTTGGTCATCACGAACTCGAGACTGTAGATACCTTTCTGGACCTCGGAATCTATTAGATCAACGTCTGAACTTTCGACGTCACATTTCAATGATAGTAAACAAAGTGCTCTTGGTTTTATGAAGTGCTGGAGTAAGGAGTTTTCTAATCCTTCAGTCACCAAACAATTATATACCTCTTTGGTTCGCTGTATACTTGAGTATGGTTCTATTATGTGGGACCCATCGTATTCTATACATAGCAACGTTTTGAATCTGTGCAAAAACAATTCCATTTATTTTGTCTACGTGGTCGTGCCAGACTACCAGACCTACTAGAAATTTTCATTTGATTCACGTTGATTACTTCCGCACAAATTATGCTAATAATGATCCTTTCCGCCGCTTGTGTGTTCAATTTAATAAATACTACCACATCATTGAATTATCGGAACATAAAAACTCTATTAAAAGAAAGATAATATTGTATTTAAATACCTAATTATTAAGTAGATGCTAAGTGTGTATATGTACATTACTTTTTGGTCTGTAAGGATATTTGTATCTATAAACTTAATAAAAAAAAACACCGATAAATATTCGTAATGTTTATACTTCTCATAATACATATATTTGATTATATTTTAAAAATAATAACAATAGTAACAAACTGATCATTTTCTTTTCCAGATATAGCTTTGGTGTCGTAACTGGATTTCCGTCAAGAGATATATTCATAAAGAGATGACGCTAACGTATACTTTAGAAGAAAGTGTATAAACTACTCTGATTATCAAAAATGAATAAAGGTGTGTAATGGGAAAACATTACCGAATTTAAGAAAATGAGTAAAACCTCAAGATTATCTTCAAAGCTAAGGTCACAATATTTACAACGCTAAGACATATTTATATTTGCAATAATATTCCGATTAACCTGCCGTTTTAATTGGCAGTATAGTAAAAATCTCTGTCAATGAATATGGGAGATATTTAAGCGTTCCAATGGAATCATCCATATGCAAACGAAAAATCAATATCTTTGCAAGTTTATATAGTTATGTTTAAAAGGAGAAGAAACAAATTAAATAAATTTACTCACTAGACGACATCCCCTGAAGAAGTTGACAACTACCGACGAAATGCTAGCAACAAATGTTGTCTAACGTTGTGTCTATATAACGGCATGTAAAGAGCACGTATTTAAAATATTTGCCTTTTATAGAATTCGTTTCCAGCATTTCCAGGTGGTAAATACTGTAGCCGCGAGAGTTCATGTGAAGAACGCAGTAAGATCTGTAGGTAGGTATTTATTTTGTAGCAGAGGGATAGGGCTATATCAAACCTCTTTTTAAAAATTAATCAACAAATAAATTATTTAATGGATTTAGAGATGCTGTCAAATCCATACCTGAGAAAAGTACTGCAGATGTATAATGGTTTTTGCAGCAGTTCATAACTGATATAATAAATTATTTTTGTAGTTCCACTATTCATGTTGATGTGTGCGATAAAAGCGTTTGCAAATGTACTTTTGTTACTTTTTCGGTAATACGTATATCAATGGGCATGTAATTGTTCCTTATTTCATTAAGACTCATATATGACAGAAAGGTATCAGCATTTCTTTGTTTAATTTACTTTCGAAAAATGCAGTATTGTTTATGGAAAATTTAGTGTCTTCTCCCCCGAGAGTGCAGTAGGTGCTATTCTCTCCTGAAAATACAAGTTCCGTATTTTTTATAACCTTGTTGGGCTTTCCATTGATTTATTAAGAACCACTGCCAAACTAACAGCGTGAACGTTTTGTTGTCTTTGCAGGTAGATTGATTTAAATCACACTATGCACTATTACAGTACCACAAAGAAATGATTTTTGGCCAAGAAAAGTGGGATTAGTGTAGATCATATACATCCTGTAGATTCAGATCCCTGATTCTAGGATCCCAAAATTTGGACGTATTTCAAGTATTTGACCAGCAGTTGGTCTGAAACCAATAAAATAAAGGGGTGCCAGGTCATTTATCAGACCAGGCGACACGATGGTTAGCTGCTGCAATCACCCATAAGTCGTCCTCATTCACTGTGCAGAACGTAGGTAAGTGAGTAGGTAGGAGATAATGTCATTGTTTGTGGACTCCTACGACCAAGCGTTTTTCTTTGAATAAAGCTAGTATTACCACACAAATAATTTGTGATTGGTTCTTGATGCTTGATGAAGCATCCCACTGCACAACTGCAATACAACTTGAGAACAATATTATAAAAATAGCGAATTCACAACGAGTTTTTAACAATGCTTGTGGAATTCTTATAATACACAACAGTTTCTCAAGTTCGCACACGAACTTTCTTCCTTTCTTATATTTGGTGAAAAGTGTCAACAAGGCACGTGTTCGATTTCAAAGTGAGTGTACGTGTAATTGTGTTAAAAAATTGGTAATATTTTAATAAAATAATTAATAATGCACAATAAATATAAAAAAGTGTTCGAAGAGAAACAAAAGAAATAATTAAACTTCTTTTTAATAAAAACCAAAAAACGAATGTATTGGATGAAGATTTAATAGCAGCCCAGCTGAAAATAATACCATTGAGTGTTGCTATAAGAAGTAAGTTCAATTAAAAATATTAAATGAAAATATTAAACAAGAAATATCTATATGTCATAGATACAGCTTTATCAGTAGGCAACACGGAGGACAAGTTTATAAAAGACGCTAAAAATCGTATTAAGCTGCGGAACAATTACCCAAAATGTGAATATGAACATTAAAATTATTGATTTGAACTGGGATATTGTCCTGGCTTATTTTTTTACAACTAATTTTTAATTACAACTGAAATGTACAAAAAATGGACTGAATTAATAAAATTAATTAATATTAACGAAAATTACCAAAAACAAAATTTTAATGTAAGGTTATTCTACAATTACAAGGATAAGCTTATAGTAAGCGTACACATTTAATATTATCAAGAGGGTTCCGTTTCGATTTTCCTACAATTGTTATACAAGCATTTTCAAATGGATTCTCAACTCTTTTTCAAGCTTGAGGCTTGAAGCTTATTATAATATTATTCAAAAACCAAAAATCTAAATTCATAAATAAAAGTTATACACAATTTCAATTTCAATTTGTGTAAGTGCAGTGAACAGCTCTCACAAAACAACAATTACATTTTCTCACTGCGCTCATCTTGCAAACGAACAATTACAAATGAAACACTTGAAATAATAAACAAATAATACCCACTTCACTGTGTACTAATTCCACCAGAGAGTGTTCCATTTCATTTCGTTTCAACAACAAAGAAAAACGAAAATAACAAAGACAAAAAAAAATAAAGAAAAATAATACTTAATAACAACAATGACATGTCAAGTTCGTCTTGCATTCGGATGATAATGCAAGACGAAATAGTATCTCTCTCCAACGTTCTCTCTTTAAAAATCGAATTGAATAAGAAACTAACAACTGATACACTGAAAAGTACATTTAACAACGAAATAAAGGAATGCGAACAGAGAATCATAGAAGAAGTAAACCAAAATTTTGTCGGTAATGGAATATAAGCTATTAAGAGAGATCAGTTCCATCAGTGCTCGCGTTGCTTTTGTTGAATCACTGTGTTCTGAAATCAATATTTTGAAGACTGAAATAATCCGGTCATTCATATCAGTAATATCTCCGTGCAACTCTGGACGTGGGGCTTCCAATTAGAATAATACTGATCCTTGAAGAATAAATTTGCACATAATGAGACTCAAAACTGTCCACTGGTGTGATGTGCACGCATTTTTATAAACAAAAATGGAAGTAAAATAAGTATTATGTAATTTTACCATTTATTCACTTAAGAATATTTTAGGTTACAATAAAAAACAAGTAAGGAAAGGCTAAAGTCGGTCGGGGCCGACTATATGATACCCCACACTTTCTACTCCACTACAATTCAATTCGGAAAAATCGTGAACGCCATTTGTAACGCAATATATAAATCTGAACCGATCTCATCCTCTTTTACCATAGATGTTTCTAGTGTAAATATAAAATTGAAGAAAATCTGTTAAAATTTACAGTTTCTAGTCCAGAAAATGTCAAATAGGGAGCGAAATTTGTATGGTGGCTATATCTAAATCTGAACCGATTTGACCCATTTTCACCACTGATGATTCTAACTTAGATATGAGGTGTTGTGCAAAATTTGATCAAAATAGCTTAAATTATGTGGCTTCTAGAGCAGAATTAGTGAAATCGGGAGCAACAATTGTATGGGGGCTATATCTAAATCTGAACCGATTTACTCCAAATTAAATAGCGTCCGTCCTTGACGTGCAAACATCAAGTTTCGTTAGAATCGGACAATAATTGCGACCTGTATCGTGATTACAAGAATAGATGGACGGACGGACAGACGGACATGGCTAAATAGATTCAAAAACAGATCCTATGTCGATGGGTATAATAAACGATGGGTCTATCCCGCTTCCTTTTGGGTTTTACAAACAAATGCACAAAGACATTATACCCTGTGTTGAAGGGTATAACAAAATGATATGGCCAAACGCGCAAACTGTGTCTTCAAACAAATGTGTTCTGTTCTTTAATCAATACCTTTAAAATAACTTATTTTGTGAAGTGTGTTCATGCGAACACAAAATGTTTGCTGGGTGACATCCTTCATCTACTTGTTTTTCCCTCTTAATATGCGATGCGAGTGCAAGATCGACTTGGTTCTCCCATTCTCTCTATGCGTGCTTGGAGTCAGTCGTCAACCCAACGCGAAGAACAGAAGTAGCGCCGCGACACTATTACTTCACCCACATCCAGCATACACAACATACATACAACCATACATACATATTCAAGAATACATCCCAACAACAAATGTGCATTACCCTAATTGTTTTATCATACAAAAATAATTGAACTACACATTACGCAAACACAACAACAAAACACATAAATAAATCCTAATTTATTATAACGTTAAAAAGAACAATAAGTGTTTTTATTCCAAGAAGGAATTTGGTCGCGAGAATTGGATCCCTTTAACCCGTCAAAACAAAGTGTAATTATTATTTTTTAATAAATTTTGTTTACCGATAAACTTTACAGATCCTCTTAAACTGATATCTAATTTAATGAAACGCCAAAGAATTCCTTTCGGATTTCAGAACACTCTATTAACAAATTCACTATACCATAAAAAACCATCTAAATCTAAGGAGAAATCCCCCGACTTAACTCTTTATTTTATCTGATTGATTCACATACGTAGAAAAATGGAGAAATAACAAAACCAAAAATATAAACATAAACACTAAAACAAATGGTCTTCGTTAAGTGAGCTCTCTTAAAAATAATCGAATACAACAATAAAACGCACGCAAAATGAAAAACATTAATTATTATTGAACTAAACAAGATTTTTATACAAAAAATTAATTCTGCACTTTGATATGATGATTTTATGAGTATCCCAATGATAACTGCCAATCACGAGTACTATGACGGGATAATTGGTGATAATCAGGGACAATGTTCTTTTGAATTCAATTCTATTAATGTAAATGATGTGCTCGAAAGTATCGCAGGTGTAAAATCAAATCCTGTTGGCCCAGATGGTTTTGATCCCAGATTTTAAAATTGTATTGTTCCCTTTATATCAACGCACATTACACATATTTTTAACTCAATCATTTTAAGGTTTTATTATCCTAGGACTTGGGAACATTCGAAAATTATTACACTACCAAAGGGGCGAACGATTACCGCCCAATAGCAACAACAGCAATTTTTATAAATAAAAAATATATTCATTTTTTGATTTCAGAGCGTGATATTGGACATCGAATATAATGTTCCCCGTCAGCAGTCACGTCCATGGAGTTTTTGGTTCGATGTTTCTACAAACATTATCGATCCGAAAGAACCTTCGAGATGAATCCAAGAGACGAAATAGCATCTCAATTAAAGTCATTGAAAATAAATTACCCTGAATCTGCAACTTTAAAACAACTGAAAGTGTTGTTCCAGGAAATAGTTGGAGGTGGTGCAGCACAAATTGGTGTAAATGATCAACCTCAGAATGATGCAATGCTCAACGAGGATACTAACGACAGTCGCCATGAAGATACACAGCGCGCTGCGAGCATTAATATTCAAGAAGTGGCTGATGTGCAAAATGACGGAAATATTGAAGATGACGGAATTAGAATTGACCACGATCTGGAAGATGATACAGAACGAGAATTGTGTCGACGATTTCGTATTCTAAAGCTAAAGCTAGGAAATTCGCGATTTGCAAATCGCTAGAAGCAATACTTCTAGAAGAGTAGTCATACATTTTTCGAATCTTGAAAACTCTATTTCCAAGTTCAGTGGTGATGATGATTATGGCATATAGAAATGGGTCACCGACTTTGACGAAATCACAAATATTCACGGATGCACTGCAAATCGCTAGAAGCAATACTTCTAGAAGAGTAGTCATACATTTTTCGAATCTTGAAAACTCTATTTCCAAGTTCAGTGGTGATGATGATTATGGCATATAGAAATGGGTCACCGACTTTGACGAAATCACAAATATTCACGGATGCACTGCAGAGAAAAAATTTATGTTTGCTAGGCAAATGATGACTGGTAATGCTAGCTTGTATCTAAGAATGATTTCGTCGAACTCATGGATTGATTTTAAATCTAAATTATGTGCCAAACTCAACAAAACACTCACTGCAAGAGACAAAATTGAAAATGCAAGAAAAATAGCGACAGGCGCAGATGTTACAGAGGCAGAACTTTTCAAGTTCATTGTCGAAGGCATACGAGATAAGACGCCAGTAGTTTCAATTTTTTACAACACAACAGTGTCGGACTTCAAAAAATTTATACCACGTTACGAAAAAATAATTGCCGATTCAAAGGCAAAGTGGGAATGAAGCGGCAAGAGGATCCTGCTTCACATGCGGAAAGTTGGGCCATTCACGTGGAAATTTGCAACTTAGAGCTATTTCAGCTATTGACGACTTAAATTTAAATTACAATGTTAGGTAAGAAAAGCCTTTTGTTGCCGTGTTAGTGGAGCGAAGTTTGATATTGTCCTTTCCCTTTTGGATACCGGTAGCCCCAATAGTTTTTTAAGACGGTCCGTGGTTCTATCGGCAGTACCCTGCGCGCAATTAGGTAGAGAGAAGTTATCGAAATTCAAAGGAGTTGGATGTGGAAATTTGAAGACTTGCCTCTACATTGTGTCGGATGATTGTGTTCCATACGATCTCATTTTGGGCAGGGATATTATGGAACTATTTTGTATTTTTTATATATGATGAAACCGATTCTAGTTTTAAGTTTATTTCTGATGTGGCGGCTTGTGGCAATATCAAACTTTGGGGATTGGGACTTCCTCATGGCTATACAAAGGGCGACTCAGCCTAGGGAATTTTGGAAAGGAAACATATGTGTAACTTTAAGTGATCGGGTCGATCACCTAGTCAGATTGTTCGAGCTGTAGTAGAATTGAGGACACAGAGGTTGACGACACTTGTTGTATGCGATTTGTTCAACTCTGTTGTCGATTCTAATGCAGTTCTGCCTTGTGCTCTTCATGGAAGTTTTATTAGGTATTTAAGAATGCAACTTTATGTATGTAGTATAACTATGTGACGCCAACTTTAAATAGAAAACAATGTTTAATTTTACACATCTGATGTTAAAATTTAGACATAAAAGTTTTTTTTACTTTTAATTTTTTTGTTTTATGGTAGCAAATTACATTTTCAATCTGAATTTAGACAGCAACATAGCTGCATTGCAGCTCTGCAATAACATGATCTCAATCTTAATACTGTCAGATCACTCGAAGGTCTTTGACTCAATCTTGTCTTGAAACTCAATAAGTTTTTCAACTTTTCTCTTCGTTAAGGACTCAATCTGTCGTGGTTGGAGCTCTATGGTCTAGGCCTTTAGATGTCTCAAGAGTTGTGCCACAGGGCTCTATATAGGGTTCCATTTTATACACCATGTATAGCAATGATCTCCCTCGATGTATGTTAACATCAATATAATTTGCTGGGTTAATGAATCAATCACAAACCAAATTAATTATTGCTCACGCTATTACGCGTGTATTATTTTCGACCAAAATAAATATTTTGCTGACGTGCGGCAGCAACTAGTGAGAATGTTTTGTTACACGTCATCCTCAGTTTTTTTTTAAGTTTCGTTAACACAAATTTCAAAATCAAAAAAAGGCCTGATCCTCCTCTCGCCAGTTCGTTCTCCTACCAGGTGCGTCCCCAGGTGGCAGATAGGGTACAGGAAGGGGGTGGCGTCAGTGCACGCAACGTGTAAGGGGACACCCCGTGGACGAAAACTGGATAGGGAATGAACCCGACTAAATAAAAATATGAAAAGTAAGGAAAAAGAAGGAAAAGTTGCGGTGTAGGGAGTAATAAACCCAGTGCCGGCGGTGGATCACGAGCCGTTGATATCAAGCTACTGCAAGAGTTCTACGGAGGCGGGTGCCTTGACCTCCGTAGTCCTAGATGCGACAAGTGCACACCTGAAGCGGACGCAACCTTTCGATACAGGGGGTGACCAAGAGGACAAGGCGGAAAGGGCTACCGTCCTACACGAAGATAGCCAGAAAAAAACAGGCGGCTACGCAGTCATCGACACCAATTGCCATACCGGAAGAATACAGAAAGACCAAAAATCTATGGTGACTACCATAAATAGTCTACTGAGGATTCTAACTGAAGAAGGATTCAAATTCAGCAGTATCGATTGATTGGATACTGCTGAGGAGAAATAATCCTAACTACTTATGAAGCACTTAGCATATCCTATAACTGGGCACGACCAAGGGGTCTCAACGTCAACCCGGAAAAACTGAAATCTGTTTATTTACTAGGAAGAAAAAGATAAGTCCCGACAACGATCCTACGTTTCTGGGGAAAACGATTAAAATTACAGGGAAAGTTAAATATCTGGGAGTGATCCTGGATCGAAAACTAAATTGCAACAATCAACAGCAGGGCAGAGAAGGCCCATAGATGTTAGGCCTTATGCAGAAGGACCAAAGGCTCAAAATGGGGACTTAGCCCCGAAATAACACACTGGCTCTACACAAGCATAATCAGACCTATCATGACTTATGCCTCTGTAGTCTGGTGGACATCGATGGAAACTAAGTGCAACATAAAAATACTTCAGAAAGTTCAACGAATGTGCTGCCTCGGTATTAACAGAGCCATTAGAACAACATCCACGAGGACAATGAAGACTATATTGTCACTGCGCCCAATAGAGATACAGGTTAAGTATGAGACGGCTATCTCGACCAAACCCTTGCAGACAGTAGGTGAATGGATCCAATCGGATTTCATTTCTAACCATCAAAATATACTGGGGGACTATTAGGTTTCTCAGAATCAGAGTACATAACCGACAGAATCCCAGAGGGAACAGTCTTCACGAACTGTAACACAAGAATTTCGTCTGCTTATTATGGGGTTAAATACTTATCCTTCGAAAATCATACCGCTTCCCAGACCATAACACGGTATTTCACGCAGAAGTTAAGTCGATAACGGAGTGTGTAAAATTGTTAATTGAACAGGGCAGAGGCGGGAATGTAAGAATCTGCACGGATAGCCAAGCTGCGATCACAAAACGCATTGTGAAATCGCGAACAATATTAGAATGTAAGGAAGAGATAGAAAAATTATCCACCAAAGGGCAACTAGAAATCATATGGGTGCCAGGACACTATATGATCGAAGGTAATGAAAGGGCAGACGAACTGGCGAGAGGAGGATCAGGCCTCGAATCCGTCAATATGATAAACGCCAGGACGGGAAAACAGGATTAGGGATCTACATTGAATACCTATCCATCGAAAAATCATACCGCCTCACAGACCATAACACTGTCTTCCAAACAGAGGTTAGGGCGATAACGGAGTGTGTAAAAAGGCTAAATGAACAAAGCAGAGGCAGGAACATAAGAATCTGCAAGGATAGCCAAGCAGCGATTAATAAACCAACGGTGAAATCGCGTACTATTTTAGAATGTAAGGATGAGATAAACCAATTCTCCACCAAAGGGCTACTAGAAATCATATTGGTGCCAGAACACTGTATGATCGAAGGTAATGAAAGGGCAGACGAACTGGCGAGAGGAGGATCAGGCCTCGAATCCGTCAATATGATAAACGCCAAGCCTTTCCAGGCAGCAAAAACTGTGCTAGGGAAATGGGCAACTACAGCCCATAGATTAACCTGGGAGTCGTCCACAGTAGACGGTACGACCAAAGTCTTATGGGGTGGCCCCAACGAGAGCGAAACCAGAAGTCTGATGAGGCTGAGCAAAGTCGAACTCGCACCTACGCCGCATTGGGCGGTCAGACTCGGATGAATGCCGGGCATGTGGGGAGGACACCGAAACGATGGAACACTTTCTTTGTCACTGTCCTGCTTTCTCGAGAGCCCATCACCTCAGGGTCGATATTACCTAACCTGGAGCGCCTCAGGGGCACAGGATGGTTGAAACTAAGGAATTTCATGATCGTCACGGAATTCCTGAAATAGGGAAAATGATTGACCTTTCTCCAAACTCTCCCCTTTCGGTTTCTTTTTGAGAGCGTACAACATGCCGACTTTCTGGCCTAGGTGTATAGTATACACTGTATACCTCTGGGTATGAGTCACCCTCAACCATTATGGTTTAGAGTGACTTCTCTTTTTCAACCTAACATTGGCGAAGAAAAATTCTTAACCAAAAATTACTCTTTTAAACATTAAAAATGTAACAAAAATAGTACCACAATAAGTACACCAATAGAACAATCACTTATCTTCAAATTAGTCCACCAGCTGTGAAAATATCCACTTGGAACACAAATCAATAATCAATCACAAAAATCAATAAATTATTTAGAAAAAGCACGGAACACAAAAACTTTACTGCTTATTTAGACAGAGTTGTTGGATGGTGTTATCACATCGCTTTTTGCAGCAGCTCTCCATCGTGTCTTATAAATGACGTTACCTGTCAGCCCGTCATTTTATTGGGTTCAGACCAGCTGCTGGTCGAATACTCGAAATACGTTCCAACACAGGCATCGGGACTCGCAGACGAGCATGATATTATTCGTTGTTCTACTTCTGGGGATCCTATAATCAGGGAACTAAGTCTATAGATTGGTAGGACTGCTCGGCAGTCTTTGGCTGTTCTTGAATTCAGGGATACCAAGTCTAATGATCTAATAACTATCCGAGTAGATGTTGACGACATGTTAGTCACAACATTGCTACACAATCACTCCACCACTCTAATAACTTCAGGTTAACTTCAATTTCCTTGCAGTTTACCTCATAAATAGGGATTGGGGTTTCATGGAATGAAAAGTTTCAGTCTCGTGAAAAAAATAATTTAATTTATTTAAATTAATTAAATAAAATCATAAAAATAATAAAAATATTGACAAAGTAGTCATTAGTTCATACAATGCGTATTCATACAAGCGTCATCGGTTATATTTCTATATCTTTTCCTATTTAATTTCTTTTGAAAGTTTACAGGAAAACAATATTAATGTTATCTCTATTTTTTGACCATTTCTTACTGGTTTCATATGCAGGGCCATGTGATGGGAAGGGGTTTTGGGGGTTCACGCCCCCAGAGAGGTTTCGAATATAAATTTTTTAAATCCTTCTGGACTTTATGAAGCCATAGAATTTAGAATTTGCAAACATTTTTTTAAATAATTTATCTGAAATGCAAATATTCTTGTAGTAAAACCACAAAAAACACGAAATTTTCATTAAAAATCATTAATGCAAATTTGTTAGTATACGAAAAAGAAAAGAAATAAATCAATTACCAGATTGTTTTATGCTATTTTCGTCTTTAGGCACCAGAAAATTACTTCTGCCTAGTGTAATCTTTAGTCAGACTCTTGTGCTGAAATGTTTTAACATCAATAAACCGAAATCCCTTAATTTTTCACAATTCGGCTAGAGCAAAATCAGAGATAGGAATGCACAATCAAAAATTAAGAAACTTAACAAAAAAACATTTACTGTTTGGAAGAAAGTTCCAACATTGACACCCAAACTGCGTTGTCTAGTTTACAATTACGTGTGTTATCAAATTCTCAAAGTTCTTTTAATTCTTACTACAATGATCAATCCCCTATTTAACTGCAAATAAAAATTCTACTCAACCTTGTTCAACCTTTATTGTACATTTATAACTTCAACAATATTAAATTTATTTAAAAAGAAACGCCCATCTGAGTCAAAATATTTATTCAATATGCATTATTTAACAAAATCCTCAAATATCCAATATGTTGATTCCAACACAGCCATTCCTTAACCACTTTAAACTCTTGAAGTGTGTTTAAGATGCCAAGAATATGCTTGAAGTTATAGTAAAAAGTATGATGTGAGACCAACAAGGATTAGCATTCCGATACCGGTATTTTTGCTTCGATAGAATCCGACTATAACAATGGAAAATTTTGAGGGACGATATATTATTTATTTATTTTATATTGATTCAATTGTTATAGGTTATTTTACTTTTTGTAATATTTATGAAAATCTCTCCCAAAAGAAAATCATGCGCACGGTCCTGTTCACCATTTATTTCGATGATACTTCCGTAGAAATAAAAACATTTAACGATAAACCATGTATTACGAGGGCAAGTATTGACACTGTCAGCTATAGTATTGTCAGTATGATATTTTTGTTACACAATAAATATCCTGCAAATATTCTCACAAAAAATTTGTAGTTTACAACATTATTAATCATAAATCTCTATTTTATAAATGTGACTATTATGACTTACGCAACATAGTTAATAGAGATGGAAAGAAAAAATATTTGACTATGACAGATTGAAATTACTTTCATGATATAGTGAACCCTAGCTGGGTTACGCAAAACTGACAACTTAGGGAATTTAAACTAGATTTGGTTGTAATAAGATAATATAAATAAATGCTCATTTTTTTTGTCAGAAATGTAAATATATGATTTTAAAATTGATCTACAATTTATTTTATAAATTAAAATTAATTAAATCAAATTCTAGGGAAAAGCGGCTCGGGAATTCCGGACCCAAACCCCTACCTACCCTTGAGATAACGACGTCTACCAGGAATTGCATCCACCCATTCATCTCTGGTGGAAAAATTATTTGTTTACAAAATAATAATTTCAAAATAGTTTGAGTAAATAACCTTTGTTCCAGTTGTCCATTTCCAACGTTATACTAATGGCAGGGTAAAGGATAATGTTGTTTAAGTGTATATGTGAGGAATTTTTTTGTATGTGTAAGTCAACGTTTTATTTTCATTATTTCCTTCGGAATAAACGTACAAACGACTGTTAACTGATTATTTTAAAAAGAAAATAAATTTTTCATTTAAAAAAATATGCATTTCTACCATTCTAATCATTTCTGAGAGTACATGGAAGGGTTAATCGTCCAGATTTGACATTTGTAACGATTGGTTACGTGTTCTGGAAACCCAAAATACAGAAAAGCAAACGAAGCTATAGTGTTTTACTCAAAAATTGGCATTCGTTATACAGAAACGCAAATCAATTTTCGTTCGTCGTTTTGACGAATACAATAAGCGACTTGTCAACCGGAAACCCCCAGTAAGACTCCGTACAGCAGAATCGGACGAACCACCGCTGTGTAGATCCAGTGAACGATTTTTGGCGAGAGTCCCAGCGGTATATAAGGCGATGGTAGTTTTCTTCATTCGATCCAAATATTTCAAAAAACAGCTCTGAGCCGTTTATTGTGGGAGGGTTTATGTGAGGTATATTGTATTTCTGTACATTATTACAAAAGCAAAACATAGCATACAAATATTCTACTTAATATCGCAATTGAAATAAATAATTGTTACTATAATATAATTTTAATACAACTTTTTGCCAATATTTCGTTTCGACTTTGTCGATCATCTTCAGTGGTGTTACAATTTCAATAAAACAAACAACAAACTTTGTTCCTTCAAGAGTTGGTGGTAACTGAAATATAATATAGAAAATAATATAAAATTTTTACATGTGTACAGAAAAAGTAAAAATTTAAAATTTAAATTTTAAACGTACTTTCAATACCTGCAAAATAAGATCTTGATGGGTTTCGTAAACAAAACTGATTCATCGATATGATCGAATATGTGTACTATGGCTAATCGAAAATTGTGCTAAAATAAAATTACAATTGTATGAGTTTGCCGAAAAATGTTGACGCGATATTAATTCCACCATAACACACTTTCACATTTACACTTTGGGTCAAGTTGATCCTACATATAGCTAGCTGCCTCGGAAAAATTCCCCACCGCAGAAATATCGGCTCAAGCTCCTCTGAGCCTTCCGGAGTTCTTTCTTGTAGTGTGAGTACTACGCAGAGTACTCGTCATGGCCTTGTAGGCGTCCTAGTCACATGAAGATCTGGTTGCCTTAACCTTATTGAACAGATTTCTACACACCTTTCTCAGCGCGGGTTTTGTTTAGATCAAGCCATCTGTGAGCTAAACACCCCCAAAAAATATGTTTTTCACGTGTAATTTTTTTACGTTACATTTTTGCCCAATTTATTTTCTGAATTAATAGACCTTTGGAAGCACTTTAAATATAAATTTTTATTCTTGTCTTAGAGTAACTTTTTGGTCGAATTATTATATTGACAACTGAAAAATTGTTGGTGGTAGTATTTTATGAAAAATAAATAGCTGTAGCAAATACCTTTCGAATGATGTATAAATTA
Source organism: Polietes domitor (assembly GCA_947397865.1). Lineage (NCBI taxonomy): Eukaryota > Metazoa > Arthropoda > Insecta > Diptera > Muscidae > Polietes > Polietes domitor. The sequence goes on along the minus strand of OX377620.1, from coordinate 151,968,961 downwards.
TTAAAATCGGAAGGAAATTGACGTCGCAGCGCTCATTTTTGTGAAAAGAGTTTGACATAGAGTCAGTGACGTCATTTTTCGTCCAATATTCATCACTTAGGCATCATTCGAAAGGTATTGATTCCATATATTTATTTATAACACTTTTTATAAAATGTTCCCAAGAAATATGAGTTTTTAGCTGTCATTTTAAAAAACCGAAAAAAACAAACAAACTAAACGTCTAAGAATACGACCAATGAGTTATTATAGGATAAGAAAAAAATATATATATTTAAAGTGCTTCTATGTGTCTACAAATTCAGAAACAAATTTTGCACAAAAATGCAACACAAAAAAATTACAAGGTAAAAACATTTTTAGAGGTGTTTTCAGGAGCGTTTAGCTCACAGACAGCTTGATCTAGGAACGAAATATTTTGCAAATCATCATAAAACAATACAATCATAATTTTTGGAGGGGTGGCCGTTCGTGACCCATCATACAATCCAGTAGGTCCTCCCACCAACCCACTATAGGTCAAATGACCTATTTCACTGGCCAAAAGTCATAAAACTTAAAGTCTGATATTATGTTAACAAAAATGTATAGAAATAGCTGGGGATATGTAAATTGTGAAGAATTAGGAAATAATTAAATCTTTCTGAAATTGACGGCCCTTAACCTTCTTGCGACCAAAAAGAGTTAACTTAGTTTTTTAACATAACATAATTAAAAATAACCAAAAAGGCTGAATTGAAACGTAGATCACTATATTATACCCTACACAACATTCTAAGCCCCTGCAATATTGAAATCCGCGAATTTATGGACCATATTAATATAAAGACATCATCCTATTCATTTTTCCAATAGTGAAATTTAATGTATCTATTATGAAATTTTTACAAATTTTTTTCTATATTTTTCTTGTGTTATAAAGAAGTCAAATGGGAAGGGATATTTGTATGTTAATAATATCAGGAAATTTACCACAGTATTCCACTATTGCAATAATTTCTCCTTGTTGAATTGTTATATGAAAATATTACGAATATAGATTGTGATATATGGCTCTTGTGCGGTATACGATCAGGATGGGAGTTTTTAGTTTATTATATAATCGGTTCTACCATACTTTAGCCTTATTTAGTTGCTTTGCTTACATACAATGTATTTAACATAAGTCTAAATCGTTTTCTAAGTGCAAGTCTTTTAGAATATTGGCATAGTATAGACTGAGAAGTCCCAATTAAATTCCATCGCTAACCAAAAGTGCAAATCCACATGTGGTTAAATACATTCATAACCAATCGACATTTTTTTCCGTCTTACATTTTTGTCCGAACGTTGCCAACTTTTTAAAAGCTTACATAATTACTACATACAATCACTCTAAGGCTGCACTGAACTTCTTTAATTTTTATATTTCAAATGTTTTTTATTGCAAATATTGAATATATACTTATAATTGCATTTTCTATACTTATACTTCATATTATTAATTGGCAAATTATAACAACGCACATTCCAAAATTGATAACCAAAAATGCCGCGTAAACTGTGTTATACTGACGCTTTAATATTGCCAACTTTGACATCATGTAACACAACGGGAATATTTTTTTTTTGAAAACCCAAATTCATTTTTATATACATTGATGTGTTTTTTTATTAAATTATATCAGCATAAAAGCGATTGTACTATGTTAGAATTTTGACTTTTGGCCACTGAAATGGGTCATTTGACCTATAGTGCAATCTCTAGACTGGTGTCTGTTTGGTCATTATTACTAAAACTTGGTAAAAAATATGCTTAAATCCTTTCTTGCCATGATGCAAGTTCTAGGTTTATCGTGTAGGTGTGGCCGCTACAACACCTTACACTTGTCCTTAGGGATGCTACAATTCACATCATCCCTGTCAATGACGGCCATACCAGGTAGCTCTTGACAACCCCGCTAAAAGGTCTTAGCACAGCCATACCGAGACTCTTAGCCTATTTAGTTGGCTAAGGATAACTATGTAAACTTCCTCTCTTGTTAGATTATCCCGTTACAGATTAGATTAGATTATCCCGGTACAGGGACTGGCAAATGCTTCATAAGAACACTGTTTAGCATTGCGCTAAACTTATTGCGAGCACTGTTGCTCAAGTTTACATGAAAGCGCAGTAGCCAAAAGGGCATGTGTGTAATCATATGTACATGCATGTACATACATAGTTGTCTGCTCTGCTTGCTGAATATCGTTTGGCTGCCGCGATGGGGAAGCCTAAGCGATATTCAAGCAGGACAAAGCAGATTTATTCTCGTTTGGACTTTCAACCCGTGCGCCCTGTGACTTAGTGAAAAAAGTTAAAATCACAAAGTGTTTAATTACACAGTGGAACATTTTTGGGGTTATTGTCTGGGGGGTGAGAAATTCCAAGTCAGGGTGATGGTACTAGGTCAGTATATTAAAACCCTCAAAGGGGTTTGCGTTCGTATGTGCCAGTTTTTTTATGACCTTTTACATTTTTTCCTTATCTTGATGTTTTTTCGCTTAGTTGTAAAATGTTTGCAAAAACGTAGTTTGACATAACTCGAGAACGACTAGTTCGATTTTGCTGAAATAAATTGAGAAAAATTAATAATTACATTTTCTTTAATCCATTAATATACTGTTTCTCTACCAAATCAACATTTTTGCAATTAGAAATAAATTTATGAAGAAAATTTTGCCAAAATTTTTTTTTAAACATATAAATCCCAAACGGAAAAACGTGTCGAGTCTTATAACTTTCACGTAAAGTCACATAACCTATAAACAAAATGCGACATAGATCATAGAAATCGATTAACGCGTTCTGCTTTTATTTACATTAAGTGAAGGTATCCCATTTTGACAAGAATATTGATATATGTTTTTATTCAAAAAAGTGTCATTTATCGCCTTTTTTATAAATTTTCCCCAATAACTCCAGACTTCTGGCCAGAAATTACTAAAAAAATAAAGTAAAAATTTTTATAATTTTTTATTTTTATTTTATTTATTTATTTTAATAAATATTGCCTAGACTTTTTCGATGGTGGTTGTTCGGGACTAGTGGCATCGCATTCATCGCTGTCATCAGTTTCTGAACCACACATAATGTCAATGTGTGACTCCACTGCTTTCCCTTCTGCACCTCCTGAAAATTCTTTATCATCAGGATCATCCTTGTCTTGGCACACAAGCTTACTCCACCAGCAAATTTCCGCAAGTATTGCACTCGGCATAGCAACTTGATGATAGCGTTCGCCTTGTTCATCAGATTCGGTAGCCAATTGTTTGCTGAAGTAGTCCAGATGATGATGTAAATAATGGATTTTCAAGGACATGTGGACACCAATTTCCGAGAACGATCTTAACATCCTTGCGACAGAAACATCGTAGTTGGTAGAACGATGCTTTCCCAACAATCCTTCTATTACTTCTTTGATTGCCTGTCATGCGTCCAATTCAGCGTCAATCAAAATATTGTTGAATGCGCCACTTTTAATCAGCTTTCGTATATCTGGACCATTTAGTACGCCTGATTGGAAAAAATGAAGTTGTTAAGATGGAAAATCATGGGAAATAAATGTGATATTATAATTTACCTTCTTTAATTTTACTTTCGCTGAGTCTCGGGTAAATTAGTTTCAAACACAAGAAAACTTCATCTCTTTTGGCGACAGTTTTGATGAAATTCTTAACATTTCCAAGTTTAATATGCAGTGGATGCAGCAATATCTTCTCCTTCGGCACTAGAGGCTCACGACTAATATTGGCCGTTTGTAACCTGCTGTGCTCTCTGAGTTTCCATCCGTGGCATGCATATTGGTCACCGGAAAATCGTGTGTCCCAATCGCACAAAAAGCACATAAATTTTATATATCGCTTTGAAGGCCGCAAAGCATTGCTACAACTTTTAAATCGCAGCATATGCGCCACATATGCTTGGCGTAGTTAACCATTTTTAAAATATTTTCCAGTGCATCATATGTTTCTTTCGTTTCTGTACTATAGGCGATTGGAACTGAAGGTTTTTTATTGGTCTTATGCAGTAAAACCGCCTTCAAGCTGAGTTTTGAACTGTCAATAAATAGCCTCCAGTCATCTGCTTCATATTTTATTTCCATTGCGTCCATCAATTTTCCAACATCCGGGCAATATGCAGAAGTTTTTTCATCATTCACAAGGAATAAAGTTTGGAGTGTTGCCTGACGACTTCGATAAGCTGTGACTTTCACACCGGGTGCCAAAAGATTGTTTGATTTCATAAAAGAAGCCAGTTCTTCTGATTTATGCTGTGTTAGTTCCAATTTGGCAACAATTGAATCAAGACTATTTTGATTTACTAAAATAGGCTCATTGGACACATATGGTTCGGGATTATATGAGGTATCATCACTTAAACCGTATGCTGCTGCAAAACTCGGAGCGGTCATAGAAGATACAATATCTGGCCTAGAAGCTTTTGGCACAGGAATGTGGTCCGAATGAGGCAATGGTGTTGCGGCACTTGCAACACCAACGTAATTATACGATTTTCTTATCCTTTTTGCGGCTCCCTTATTCGAACATGCATAGCAATTCAATTGAATGTGACCTTCGCCAGGATTAGTCCAAGTCATTGGGATACCGAATGGCATAGTTTCACGACTTCTATTTTTCCAATCCATTAGACGGTTGTAGCAGCTTTTACACACCACATTTGGTACCCAATTTTTGTTCAGTATAACATTTTGGTTGAAGTACATCTCGTATATTTGAAGAAAAGCAGTACTGAAATTTCTCCTTTTTTATATGTTGAGACATATTGACCACAGCAGTAGCAGAAGCTATTTATATCTGGCTTGCACAGTTCCATATTCTATTCACTTTTAAAAAAACTGGAGGGAAAATACTTGTTCTCTTCGCGTTCGTCGGCACTTGTTTAATGAAAAAAAAAGCGAACAATGAACACCTATTTATACTATTTCAATATTTTACCGACAGGTACTTATGAATTGGCGCATCTTGCAACGTTCTAAAACATGACCACTCATGAATGTGGGTGGAATTGGTGTAAAAAAATCATGCAGGTAGCCAACAGAAAAAACCCAAATAATTACAAAAGTGCCCTTGCTTTTTTCCTTTTAATTGTTCACGCACATTTATGGCCGTTTTTAGTTTGTTACAGCAACCATAAAAATGTAATAACCTTTTGTTTATTACTCTTTTTTAATTCTGAGAATCATAAAAAAGTCATCAACCTTTTTTCCAAGGAATTTTGAGAATATCTCGAGCAAACATTTGAAATTCATACCTTTACTTAATTTTGAATAAAAGCAGAACGCGTTAATTGATTTCTATGATCTATGTCGCATTTTGTTTATAGGTTATGTGACTTTACGTGAAAGTTATAAGACTCGACACGTTTTTCCGTTTGGGATTTATATGTTTAAAAATATTTTTTTTTGGCAAATTTTTCTTCATAAATTTATTTCTAATTGCAAAAATGTTGATTTGGTAGAGAAACAGTATATTAATGGATTAAAGAAAATGTAATTATTAATTTTTCTCAATTTATTTCAGCAAAATCGAACTAGTCGTTCTTGAGTTATGTCAAACTACGTTTTTGCCAACATTTTACAACTAAGCGAAAAAACATCAAGATAAGGAAAAAATGTAAAAGGTCATAAAAAAACTGGCACATACGAACGCAAAACCCTTTGAGGGTTTTAATATACTGACCTAGTACCATCACCCTGACTTGGAATTTCTCACCCCCCAAATTGGCTGTTGTACTGTGTTATAATAGAAAAATAAACTTCTAAAATACTGAGAGAAACATTATAAAACATCAAAACAATTGCATGTACAAATCTCTTACATTTTAAAATATGTCAATCACGAAACAAACAATTGTACATACATATAAACATTAGTGTGGCCCCAAAAATAATGTGAATTATTGATTAGTTTAGAGTTAATAATTAAGATTAAAAATTGTTACTAAGCTACAAAATTGAATTCAAACTAAAATTACGATTAAATTACAATTTGCTTATTACCCTAAAAGTTTCATACTTAACTAAGTGAATTAAATTGGCTATTTGAGAATTATCTATTACTACACTAAGTTAAAATTTGTAACAATACCACAAGAAAATAAAACCACACGAAATACTTATTCAAACATCTAAAACTAAAAAATACAAACTACTTAATTTGAAAAGGCACAAAAACAAAAAAGGGTTTCTATACGAAACATTATGGTCCTAGTCGAACCGGATGTTTTTTAAATAACTAAAAACGGACAAAGTTTAAAAAGTGTTTGTGACAAAAAGTGACATTGTGAGTTTTAGTGAACAAATACAAAACAAAATCAACTAACACAAAAAATCTCATCCCCGGTTAAAACATTGAAAATAAAAGTAACGGTACGGTACGGTAACTACAACAACAAAAAATTTACAAAAACAAAAATTTTTCAAAATTTGCAAAACAAGGTACCGTAATAACGGTCCCCATCAACAGCAGCGACAGCGTCATCAGCAGCAGCGATCAGGAAAACACCGCCTAGCAACAAGACGAAAAGAAGGAAGAGGACGCAGGTACTCAACACACCCATACACAGCAAGTAGTAAGTCCCGTTTTATATTATTTTACATCACGCAACAACCAGAGAAGAATAGAGGATGACTGCGCCTCATACTATCGTATTGAAGGAATGTCTTGTTGTTTAACAAAGCGATATGACCATGTATGCTCTTGGCTAGTTGGTACGTGCGTTTCTTCTTGGTAGATTTGGAACAAACTTATTATATTTGGAATATTATTTGACACTTATTTGCCGGGGGGGGGACCTCTTGAGTCTAAATTTGTCGGATTTATTAAATATTACTACATTGTGGCTGACCCCATAGCTACTCCTTGACATTGACGAGATCTTGCGCGGAAAATTCTTCGCGACAGAGTGGCGGAGGCAGGAGAGAAACCAATTGACAAAACGAAACTTAGGAACCACTATAAGGAATCACTAACCAGCTACACCAGAGTTTTAAGCGCATTAAATGATGAGATTCAGACGATTAAGGATCGGCTAGGTTACCACCCTGTGACACGGACACTTTCCGTGGAGGATACACCGCCTGGCCGACATTTGGAGACCTTTTTTTCTGCCATCTACATAAAAAACTCCAAATTGAGCAAAGTCGAGAAATTACTCCACCTGACCCAAAAAACTGCGGGGGAAGCGAGGGAAATCATCAGCCACGTACCCCTAACCAATGATGGATTCGACATTGCCTGGAAAAACTTAGTGGCCAGATATGAAAATAAGCGGATGCAGGTTAAATACAGGTTGAATACATTAAGTATTGACACCGGGGATGGGACCCAATTTTAGTGTTCCTTAGCTCAATAAAGCTACCTAGAAATTTCCTAGAAGAATTTGAAAATTCTCTAAAAGAGTACGACACTTCCTACTTGGGCAGAATTTGATATGTTCTTGACACACAAGTTCAAGACCCTAGAGTCAGTCGGAAATATAAAACCGAGCGCATCAAAAAATAGTCAGCCTGGATCTGACCATAATAAAAAAAAACAGGCGTTTTAATACGTTTCAAACAATTATTTCACAAAACCCAACAAGCACGGGAACAAAGCAAAAACTTAGCAATAATTCAACTAATTCGTTTAACAGGAATGATCAGAGTTGTCAACTCTGCAAGGAAAATCATTTTATCCGAGATTGTCCAACATTCCTTGGAAAGAGTATAAATGACAGAATTCACATTGTAAAGGCTTCATATTTATGCTACAACTGTCTCTCCTCAAAGCATGGCATCAAGGATTGTAGGAGCCCCTATAAATGTCGAGAGTGTCAACTAAAGCATCACATCGTGTTGCATAAGACAAATGGGAACCAATCTTCGATGGACAGTCAAACTTTAGAAAGAGATAATGCACGACCTAGTACTAGTGCTGCAGCTCTTACAATGTTTATACAGTCCACACCCCTAATTTTCGCAATTGGCGTTCCTATGCAGTCCATCGGGTCACTATTAGCTCAAAAAACCGTATTTGGATGGATTATCGGTGGACCCATTACTCAGGAGACTCAAGTCGAAAACCGCATTTCACTTTATAACACCGTCTCGATTGAAAAAATCCTCACACGTTTTTGGGAGGTGGAGGAGACCCCAAAAAAGATTTTGCGGTCAGAAGAGGATACATTTTGTGAACAAAATTTTAAATCTACAACTCGTCGACACAAATCTGGAAGGTACATTGTGACTCTCCCGTTCAAAACTTGCGAAGAATTGGGAGCTTCCAGGAGCATTGCTATGGCGCAGTTTCATCATTGGGTCATATGAGGAGGATCACAGCGCAGGAGGTTGATAATACACCACACTATTACCTGCCACATCATGCCGTCATTCAGCCCCTCGTCTAACAAAAGCCTTAACGATAATTTGTTCCCGGGACCCATTCTTCAACAAGATCTTGTTTTACAAATACTAAAATGGAGATTTTATAGGTACGTTTTTAACGCCGACGTCACGAAAATATACAGGCAGATTCTTTTAGACCCTAGGCAGACCAAATACCAAAGAATTCTGTTTAGGAAATCTCCAAATGATCCTATAGAGGACTTTGAACTCCTAACTGTAACTTTTGGAGTTAATTGCGCACCATTCCTTGCCATTCGGACGCTTCTTCAACTTGCCGCAGACGTGAAAGACACACACCCCCTAGCCGCAGATATAATTCAACAGAATTTGTATGTGGACGACGTCCTAGCGGGAGGTCACACAATAAAAGAGGCCATCACATCAAGAAAAGAATTGGTATCGGCCTTGGATTCAGCCGGTTTCGAGTTACGGAAGTGGACATCAAATGACCCACTTGTAATTCAAGATTTACCTCCAGACTCACTTCTTCCTGTCAATTGGTTAGACTTATCTGAGGGAACATCAACGAAAACCCTAGGTATCAGGTGGAACAAATCAAGTGACTCCTTTACATTCACTTCACCACCGATTGAGGAAAATATAGCGCACACGAATAGATCAGTCCTTTCCACGATTGCCAAGTTTTTCGACCCTTGCGGATGGTTGGCACCAATAATTGTGATAGCTAAACTAATAATGCAACAAGTCTGGCTGGATCAAATTGAGTGGGACGACATTTTGAAACCCATAACTAACATAAACTGGCAGAATTTCATTAAAACTTGTCCATCAATTGATACTGTCGCGATTCGTAGGTGGGTTCAGTTCAGACCCTCTAATTCCATCGAAATCGACGGATTTTGCGACGCATCGGAAAGTGCATACGCTGCCACATTGTATATACGAGTCCAACATTCCGATAATAGCACAGACACTTTTCTACTGACAGCCAAGACACGTGTGGCCCCCATTAAGAAAATTTCGCTACCTCGTTTAGAGTTATGTGGAGCACTTTTGTCGGAAATCGAGTATCTGAAATTCTGGAAGGTGTTGGAAATGAGCGGTGGCGACATGTCGACTCTGAAAGCAATCCCGCAGACATTGCCAGTCGAGGCTGCTCACCAAATGATCTAAAGTCGCATGATTTATGGTGGCATGGACCCTAGAGCGTACCAGGTTACAAGTAAAAAAAAAGTTCGCCGTACACCTTCGAATATGAAGTATTATTGAAAGGTAGTTTCAAAAAAATTTTTTTTATTTTTTTATGCCGAACGTAGGGGTCGCGCTTTTACATTTTTCTATATAACTTCTGCATTTATAAACGGATTTTAAAGTGTGATACATCGATGTTTTTGTCCGATTTTTTTGTCTTTGAAGTCATTGAGCTCAAACATGATTCATGATTTTATGCGAGCTTTAATTTTCGATTATTAGAGTGGTACATTAGGGTAGTAGCAACTGAGAATTGATGGGTAAGTACCAGAAGGGGGTGCTTGAGCTCAATGACTTCAAAGACAAAAAAATCGGCCTCGTCGAGACAAAAACATCGATGTATCACACTTTAAAATCCGTTTATAAATACAAGTTATATAGAAAAATGTAAAAGCGCGACCCCTACGTTCGGCATAAAAAAATAAAAATTTTTTTTTTGAAACTACCTTTCAATAATACTTCATATTCGAAGGTGTACGGCGAACTTTTTTTTTGAGGTACGCCCTAATGGACCCCCATGGCTCAAATTTCCGCAAGACCGATAGCCAAAGTACGAAGTTCAAAAAGACACCAATTTGGAAGCCAAATCTGTCAAAGTATTTGCAACCTCAACCTTTTACAACCCACTTTTGAGATTTTCTTCCCTTTCACATGCATATAAGGTTTTAGCATACGCACTTCGTTTTTGGAGAAACACCGGCATAAATAGGACACTACTTAGAATTTCATCCGTAGAAATTACCGCTGAAGAGATTCGGGACATTAAAGTCCGTCCTTGAACATCAGGCTCTAGCACAAAAAACTCGTATTTCACCTAGCAGTAGTGTCTTATCTCTTAATCCGTTTCTGGATTCCAAGGGGGTCATGAGAGCGAACGGTCGACTTGTTCAATCGCCTGCCTTAACGTATAATGAACGTCATCCAATACTCTTACCATATGAGGCAAGATTAACTGAACATTTGGTAGAATTCACGCACAAGGTCACAATTCATGGAGGAAACCAACTTATGACACGAGTATTGAAAACTGAATTTTGGATATTCAGACTGAAACCCTTAGTAAAAAAGGTTATACACAACTGCAAGACGTGTATACTGTATAAACGACACACTCAAACTCAGATTATGTCATCTGTTCCTCCAGAACGTACCATGACATCTCGACCCTTCAACAATACAGGAGTCGATTTTGCTGGGCCCTTTAGCATCAAAAATTTCACTGGTCGAGCTTGCCTTATTACAAAAGGATATGTATGCATATTTGTCTGTTTTGCCACAAAAGCCATTCACCTGGAAGCCACAAGCGACTTGTCGATACAATCTTTCCTCGCCGCGCTTGCACGGTTTATCGGCCGACGAGGTTGTCCTGCCAGGATTTATTCTGATAATGGCACAAATTTCGTGGGGGCAGCTGAAATGATGCGAAAAGACAGACTCGAGTTCCTCAAGACTCTTCAAAGTAACGCCATCCAACAGAATGCACATCACGAACTTGACTGGAAATTCATACCTCCTGGCGCACCTCATATGGGTGGTCTTTGGGAGGCGGGCGTAAAGTCATTCAAAACACATTTGAGAAAATTAATACCAAAAATGAATTTCACCTTTGAAGAGCTCTCAACAATCTTAGTCCGTATCGAGGCTTGTCTGAACTCGAGACCCTTGAGCGCTGCTAGCTATGACCCTGATGATTTGTCCCCTTTAACTCCAGGACACTTTCTTGTTGGGACGTCCATGATGGCACCTGCCGAATCGGACATATCTGATGACGATTTAACTTACGCCAATAGATGGAAACGTCTAAAAATAATTTCCCAATATTTTTGCCAGCGTTGGAAGTCCGAATATTTGAATGAACTCCACCGTAAAACACCAAAGGGAAAATGTCAAAGACAATGATCTCGTCATTATCAAGGACGAAAAGTTGCCCCCGACCGAATGGCGAATGGGGCGAATCGTAAAAACGTATCCTGGACTCGACCAGAATACCCGGGTTGTAGATATAAAAACATCCCACGGCATAATTAGTCGACCCATTACCAAAGTTGTCAAAATATTTTCCGATTGACTAGATCATAGTCTAATTTTCAAAAAAAACACACATTAAAATTTTTTGTTTTCTATCTACACCGACAAGACTGGCAAAACGAGAGGCGGGCTCAGTCAACTGAGAGACCGGCCCAAACAAACGAACGGCGTAGTCGGTCCGGTGGGCGGCCCCATCAGCAGCGTGACCGACGGCCCAGCGACTGGCAATACTCCTGCGGTCTGTGCCAGGAAGACCACGCTCTCAGCTCCTGTCGCCGTTTCCGCGAACTCACTCCGTACCAGCGGTACGAGGCAGTTGAGCGCAGGGGTTACTGCCGGAATTGCCTGGCCAGGAGTCACTTAGCACCAGATTGTACGTGTCTGGTTGGTTGCCGTCGGTGCACAGAGCGACATCACACACAGCTGCATGAGGCCCCGCAGTCACAGAACTCTCTACAAAGGACAGTCGTTCCGGCACCGGTATTTAGATGGGCACTTGTATTTGTGCCTACTGCCATGGTCAGGGTTGCTGCTGAGACGGGTGAGACGTGGTCGACCATGAGGGCCCTCGTTAGCCAGTCTTCGACGATGTGGAGGATCGCTTCGTCAACTTTACGGCGGCTGGGTCTGCGTTCATATTTGCACGAAGGCCAACGGTTCACGACCTTTAAGGTGAGGCCTCGAAATGAACGAAGTGTTTGGGCACTGAAGGTTCATGCTCATATCACGGACGAACTGCCAAGACGACCCTACTCTGACCCCATCCTAGAAGACCCGACCCGCGAGTTTGCCGCTGCCACTATGGCCGATGTAGACCCTCGAGGAAACACCCCCATAGATATTGAGCTGGGTGCCGATGTATACTCCGCAATAAGGCGCGAGGGTGCCCTCTTTGCCGGAATTGGAGATGTACACGCTTACCAAACAGCACTGGGTTATGTATTCTCGGGGCCCACCCGAAATTTAGCTAGACCATAAGAATTTTTTGTAATATCACAGAGTCACGGGGAGGCGGAATGTTTAGCATAGCGCTAAACTTATTGCGAGCACTGTTGCTCAAGTTTACATGACAGCGCAGTAGCCAAAAGGGCATATGTGTAATCATATGTACATGCATGTACATACATACACACATGCCCTGGAAGCTACCTGCTAGTTGTCTGTTCTGCTTTGTGCTTGCTGAATATCGTTTGGCTGCCGCGATGGGAAGCCTAAGCGATATTCAAGCAGCACAAAGCAGATTTATTCTCGTTTGGTCTTTCAACCCGTGCGCCCTGTGACTTAGTGAAAAAAATTAAAATCACAAAGTGTTTAATTGTAATAGAAAAATAAACTTCTAAAATACTGAGTGAAACATTATAAAACATCAAAACAATTGCATGTACAAATCTCATACATTTTAAAATATGTCAATCACGAAACAAACAATTGTACATACATATAAACATTAGTGTGGCCCCAAAAATAATGTGAATTATTGATTAGTTTAGAGTTAATAATTAAGATTAAAAATTGTTACTAAGCTACAAAATTGAATTCAAACTAAAATTACGATTAAATTACAATTTGCTTATTACCCTAAAAGTTTCATACTTAACTAAGTGAATTAAATTGGCTATTTGAGAATTATCTATTACTACACTAAGTTAAAATTTGTAACCAAATACCACAATAAAATAAAACCACACGAAATACTTATTCAAAAATCTAAAACTAAAAAATACAAAATACTTAATTTGAAAAGGCACAAAAACAAAAAAAGGGTTTCTATACGAAACAAACACCATTGTCCCATTTTAAAGAGTCCTTCTGTGTTTGCCTCAGTGGTCCATACTAACTAGGGTTTGCATTTTCCCGTATTTTTTATTTTTTTCAAAAACCACAGAGCTTTCTCCCAAAGCGGATACTCCGATTTTTTAAGTTTTCAAGTTTATTGATAATATATTCTCGCATGAAATTTCATAGCTCTGAAACCATTAGTTATTTCCTTTCATTAAAAGTGATTTCGAATTTCAGCTATTCGATGATGTAATTTCTTCCTACGAGTGAAGTGTTCTGCTTGAAACTTTTCACATTACCATTTTGCTACAGGCTAATGGATTTTCAACACGATACAGATTTTCCCCCATGAACTTATTAAATTACTTGATCGAATAGCTGAAATTCGAATGTATTAAATAAAGAAAAATAATTTTGGTGGAGAATGTATCTCTACAGCTGATTTTTGCCTTCTTTCTCTTCTTCACTTTTATCTGCTTCCAGCATAATTTGAGCCATACGTGCCTTAATCACTTTTGGAACATTTTCATCAAAGGCCAGAACCACAGTTTCTGGAACTAAAAACCAGAGAGGTTTCTGATGATAAAAACCAGGCTCTAACGTACACTCGAGCAAGAGAAAACTGAAATTGATCTTGAAACAGATTATCTTAAATGCATAAATTGCCGTTGCCATCCAAGATGTTCCATAAATTGAAGAATGGTAAAGCGTACATCATCAGACACTTAATTGCAATCAGTTATGTAAAAATTCTTCTCGATTTTTGCCCATGTTTCTCTAAATCTTTAAAAAAAAAAGCCATGTCTGAGCCAGAAGTTACATCTACCAGCGAGTCGAAGCAGCTTCTCAAAACTAAAATGTAAAAATGGGATGATGACAGGGGACGTACATGTCACGATTAAACAAATTTTCTAGATTTGTACAGGCACCATTTAGTCGACCTGTGTTTCTTGCTCTCGTATCACAGCAAAGTGCCTGAATTTTGTCAGTAATACCCTACTTCTCCAATGCTTGGTAAACAGCCATCGCTTGGTCTTCACCTGAAGATGTTAGGATTTCAGGGACTCCCAATAATTGCTATTTACCTTGAAAAGTTACTATTATTGTCAGTCTATCGACATTTTGCGCTGAATATTTGTGTATCGGGTTTCCCTAAATTGTTTTCCAAGTTTTCAGTATCATGTCCGTGTATCATGTCATGTACCTCGACTACCGTTTTCATCGTTACTACTTTGACTGTTTATGTTATATCAACAAAATTTGGTACAGCTGCCTAATCGCAAGTCGCAAAATGTTGTTGCATTTCCTCATAAGTACTTTTGCAGTTGCCATTGCAGTGCGTTTCATTGCTCTTTCTACCTTGTGTTTTAGTTTTTGATCTACACCAACCATCGAGCCCGATTCTTTTTGGCTCTGAACCATTAAGAATTTCGTATCGTCATTTCCACGAAAAGATATCTCCTTTTTCCTTGCCTGCAGCTCTCAGTCACCATTTTCTGAAAACTTATCCATTGATCATAGTGTGAGTAACTATCAATGCAGTGGTCATTTCGTTTAGTAGGAATTCGAGCTTTTGCCAAAAAATTTAAACTTCTTGAATTACTAATCAGCACTTCTCTTCGTTGTAAGTTTTACAACTCTTATATTGTAGGAAAAACGCTTAAAACGTTGGTTCGAAGATTTTTTGGCTTCGACGATTTGATTAGAAATGTAGCCAATAAGAGATACATCAAAATCTTTTCTTAACTTGTATGACGAACTACCTGAAGAAGTTGACACCATTTTAATAATATATAACGAACATGTCACAAATATCGCTTTAATTAAAAAATTGTAAAATCAATCGTCAACACAACATAATATTTGGTTAGAAATTAATAATACATCACTAAATATATAGCGTCAGAATTATATGCTATTCTATGTTATAGATTATATATATGCCTGTGACGACGACCTAAGTCGAAATTGAAGAAATATGTACAAAGAAGAAGTGCTGTTGATGCTAGGAGAATCCTCAACGCTGAGTGAATGGTGTTTGAAATTCTGTTCGTGACAATTGTTTTCTCGCTGAGTGTTCCCAGTTGCATTTATGGCGGTGTATCGTTGTCGAAACATTGGTATATGGGACGTCACTGCAATCTCACACTCAGTAATATCAACAAGCAGAGCATCTAACACCACATATTGCTGCACCAACCCCTGTGCATGTATCCTTTTTGTATTTTAAATCCAGGAGACAAAGCTGAGCGGCACATGCAGCTTGCACAGTTGTCAAGGATATAATGTGCTATGTAAGGATTGTACCAGAAGTGGGATCTATGTAATACAGATCTATCTCACATGCGCTTGACTCTAGATTGAATGTATCGAGGTAGCAGTCAAGTCTGGGACTGCCGAGATAAAGCTGTGCGCCGCGTTATTTTTCGGACATTAGTCCACTACTGCAAGGCAATAACCGCGTGGTCGTAGAAGACTTTAATGCCCACCACGAACTATGGCATTCTCTATTACCTAATGACGAGCGGAGTATAGCTTTGGCTGAGTAAATATATGGCTCTACGTTCTGTACAGTGAATTAATTATAGCGTAAAAACATGAAAAAGTCGGAAAAAAATAACAAAAATTGATTCGGATGCGCTTATCGCCCAAGCTATGAGCATAATCTACACATGTTGCATGTTTTTTGTACAATCAGTGTACAAATACAATTTTGGCAACACATCGACATCAACCACGCCGCCGAGATTTGACGGAGTTCTAACTCCTACCACAAAGTTTGCTCGGCTTCTACTCCATCATAATATATCCTCAATCATAAGCTCCTCCTCACTCCTCATCTCTCCCTTACCCATCTCCAACCACCTCTTACTCCCTCCCCATTTCACCACTCCCTATCCCTCTAACCTTATACTTACACAAACAAAGGATACGTACAATGGATCCAACTGGGTCTCCGGGTGTTCAGAATGCAGGAACATTCTGGTCCTTATAATCTACCCTAACCTAACTCCTACCACTAAACTAATCTTTCTTCCAAAATAGAAAACCCACTTAAAATATCAAAAGAATATATAACTGTCGACTTATACAACCTACTACTGTGAAATATATGGGTCTTTCTTTGAATTTGGTATCCCACTATAGGATGAAGTCTATAGAAAGTTGATTGATGATTGCATTTTGATTTGAAAGTCTCATTTATATAAGTCAATTCCAGTATGCGAGACCATGTGCTCCTATAAAAATCAATAAACAACAGCTACTCTATTGTGTTTCTTTAGTGTGTCAATGTAGTTAGAGCTGGTCAAATATGCCACACATGAAAAGCTGTAATTGCAAAAATATTTTAATTCATCCATATTATAAATTTTGGGAATGGATTCCAAAATAATAATGATATGAAATTATAGGAATATTGGCTTATATTAATGAATATTGAATTACTTGCCAAAAAATAAAAGAAAAGGTATTAAAAACCAATACAAATTGTTCTTTCTCTTTTCCCAAAATTGTCAAATAAAACGAGCCGACAAATCAGCCGAAAGCCGCCACCGCCGACCCATTTTGGGTAGCGCCTCCGATAGTTCTGGGTCGGCTTGTAACTCTGATGTGAGCGAGAAGCTGTGCTTTCTACAGACCTGCCGAAACGCCGCCTTGCGTACTGACGTCTGACTTCACAATTTCTTGTTGTCGAAGCAGTGTCTGTTATCGCCGTAGCCACCCAAATCACCGCTTCGTGGACAGGCAGTAGGGAAGGATTTTCATGATCTAGAGCGCGAGGTTCAACATAGGCAAGTCTTAATGACATTCACTCTGATGCAGTCGTTGAAGCCATTAATAACTACAGAGTGAATGTCGTGGCTTCGGAAGAAATTGATTTGCCACAACAGACAAGAGTGGTTTTGACACAGGCTGGTGTAGCCGGCTCGATTCTTATTGGGCGCGCAAATACGCCGAACACCTGTCCCGCATATATCCAGGTACCACACGACACTCTACACTTGTTCAACTGCCCTTCCAAACCCACTCAACTCGTTCCCAGGACCTATCCAGTGAAGTAGCCACCTTCCTTGGCCTGGAAACCAACGCAACAGAAGACGAATCAAACAACACATAATTGACAAAATTAGAGCCAAGGGGGGAATCAGGGAAGATGAATTTGGTATTCAGACGAGCAGCATCAAGTGGTTTGAAAATTAAGTGGCAGAAGTGTTAATATTAAAGAAGAGGGTGCAATTTCTCGGACACGTAATTGAGGATGTTTAAATTAGGTCAGATGAAGCCAAAACGAGTTCCTTTAGGATCGAAAGACTTTGGACCGATTTATTGGTCTGACAACGTATTTTCGAAGATTCATTAATGGCTATGCTGTTATAGCAAAAACATTGACCGACATTTTACGGAAGAATGTACAAAGAAAAATAAGTTACTAATGATATGGTCGCGACGTTCACGCACGCTCACGTGAGTGAAATAAATTTTGTTCATGATCAAGCGTGATTCACACGTGAATCACGTGATTCACGTAAATCACGCAAACAATTTCCACATAGAAAATAATATATCCTTTATCCGCCTTATTTTCTATTCTAAATCGAAGTGAGTAACGAATCGCAAATCTGAAAATTATATTATTTAAATCAGTAAGGCGTGTCTTAAATTCATATTTTTAAAGTAGTATTAAATCTTGCAGAGTTAAAAAATAGGACACTGACATAAAATCCAAGTATAAAACAAAGCATATACCCCGACATCACTTATGTGAGTTTTTATGTGAATTAACACTAAGGGGGTCTCCCATATAAATGCAGTGCATAGTGTTGGCACAAGCAATACTTGCTTAAATAATAGAAAAATTAGAAATTATTCGTGCATTGAAGCACTTTGTTTAGAAATAAATATATGTATATATATGAATGTTATATTGAATGGAAAATTTCGGATTTTTAAACGAAATAGAATGAAAAAAATGTGTCACTCACGGAAAACTCACGCAAAAATTTGACTCACGCACGCACATTTTATCGTTGCTCACGTTCACGTACGCTCACGTAAGTAAAATAAATTTTGCTCACGATCACGCGTGAATCACGTGATTCACGCAATTCACGTGAGCCGCGCCCATCTCTAGTTTGAACACCAGAAAGAGGCACTTGTG
Source organism: Polietes domitor (assembly GCA_947397865.1). Classification (NCBI taxonomy): domain Eukaryota; kingdom Metazoa; phylum Arthropoda; class Insecta; order Diptera; family Muscidae; genus Polietes; species Polietes domitor. The sequence continues at coordinate 151,950,355 of OX377620.1, read as the reverse complement.
TGTGCACTAGTGTTGAAATTATATAGTCCTAATGCTATCACAGAACTACACGCGGAAGCTAGCAAATATGGTTACGGTGCTGCGCCTTTGCAGACAGACCAACAGATGAATCCCATTCAACACATGAGTCGGAGGACGTAGCCTTGGAAAGATTCCATTTGTTAGAGGTACAATGGATCCAATAGGGTCTCCGAGTGCACGGATTGCGTAAGCTTTCTGGTCCTTTAAACCTAGAGGTACTGGCGATTGTTGACGCTCTTAAGTAGTGTCGAGTTTATCTAATCGGCATATCTTTTAAAATAGTAACTAACTGTAGCGGATGTTCCATCAAGAATATTACAATAGGCTATGTTTTTAAAGAACTTCACGTATGAATTCGAACATAGGCTTAGTACGAAACACGTAGATACCTTGTGTTTAGCATTGCGCTAAACTTATTGCGAGCACTGTTACTCAAGTTTACATGACAGCGCAGTAGCCAAAAGGGCATGTGTGTAATCATATGTACATGCATGTACATACATACACACACGTACACACATGCCCTGGAAGCTACCTGCTAGTTGTCTGTTCTGCTTTGTGCTTGCTGAATATCGTTTGGCTGCCGCGATGGGGAAGCCTAAACGATATTCAAGCAGGACAAAGCAGATTATTATCGTGCTAACTTCCAAACCGTCGACCCGCTGCGCCCCCTTGACCAAGTGAAACGTGCCAAAGTTAAAAATTGAAAAAGTAACAAATTGAAATGTGAAATATTAATAGCTACAAATTACAAGTGAAATACATAATTATAAGCACATAGCGAAACAAAACCTTTTGAAAACAAACAAACACTCATCGCATTGTGTTAATTAATCATAAATCTATTAATTACGCTAAAACTTTAAATATTATTAAAAAAAGAAATTGAATTACAACTAGATACTTGCTCCTTACAACTACATATTTAAATTAAATTTTACTATCTAAAACTATATCGGCTAACTACCGAATAATTGAATATAAAACAAAAAACCCTGTACAAAACTTAAGCTAAACTAATCTAATTACAATAAAACCAAAGTGAAATACTTACTTAAAATCTAAAACCAAAACCTTAAACTAACTTTTTTCAAAAGGCCGAAAACCAAAAAAGGTTCGATACAAAACACCTTGAGTAGAGTGTCTTGTTTGCTTGTTGAAAGCAGTTTAAAACAGCCTCAGAGAAGTTCAGATGTCCGACGAAAGGACTAGTACACTTAGGGCTGCATTGGACAAAGGTCACTATGACGATTATTACTTGTTAAATAATACAGATGCTAAACTGATAGTAGTGCCTTCCCAAATGGATGAGGAAATAATCTCGATGACACATAGACAGGACCACTTCAGAATTGCGAAAACTCAAGATTTAGAGCAGAAACAGTTTTACTATCACAACAACTTCACAACGTCGCTTCAAAGAAGATTGTTAGAGATTCCGTTTAGTGCATCATAACTGGTGTAAAGTGTGACAGGAAAGAGGGTTATTTGAGCCCCTTTAATAAGGAAGTCATGTGATGACAACATACCACATCGACCACTGCTTATCCGCCATAGTTCTGACTGTGGTGAGTACGTTGTCCCTACGTTATGGGAACAAAGCCCAATGCAAGTGCTCAGGTCTCACCTCACATCGCGACTGGTCACAGAACTTCATAGCGAGCTGATGTAGCTCTCAAGATCAAGTCTCAGCACACTGCACATAGAATTCAATGGAAATGTTCAGTTTTCCAAGCAGTAATCAGAGGGAATATAACATCCGTGAGGTTCAATGGCTACAAAAACTAGTGCCACATGAGGAGATGCACTAACCTGCGTTCCCATAGGGACTGGATACTTCAGGGCTGCGTGTTGCAACAACTGTTACACCTACTAATAGTCTTTTGAACACCACGACTAGCTCACTGACTAGTTCTCCATCCAGTGGTGCTCCTTTTAGTGCGCAAACTTGTAACTGGAACCCCACCAACAATTCCAAACAGCGTACAAGAGGGGAAAGCTGGCTCTTTGCATGTTAACTGCAGAAAGGCGAGCTATTCAACCGAACAGGAATAACATTAGCTTGTCGCCATTTTACTGTTTTTATAAGGATTTGGTAATAAATTCAAATATATTACAAACATTTAGCAATCAACCACATATATACATTTCGTTTTCATGTGTATTTGTTTGTATATCCATTGTTTTTCTTATTCTATTTTTTTTTATTTCCATTTTTTGAGGTTTTGAACTTTTCGGTTAATTTCGGAGATACTGAAATTGAGATCGTAAATGTTTACATCCCACCCGTTAACAGCATTGGGTACAGTTATATTCCCAGCATCATTCACCCTCAACGCTCATCATGAGATTTGGTTCTCCCAACTACCGAACGACTCACGCAGTACTCTTTTCGTGAACGTCAGATGAGTCCGACTTCGCTTCCATCAATGAGAAATTCTCTACCAGAGTCACAGCCAGATGTTCAGCCAGTGAAAGCTAGGAATAAGGTTCTAAATGCTTTGGCAGGCACCTCCTGGGGTAAATATAAGGAGACCATTGTACCGACGTACAAATCCATCGGTCGCTCCATCCATAATTAGGCCGCCCATGGACCTCATTCCTAAGTGACACGCAATGGAGAAACCTGCAAACTATTCGGAACAACGCGTTCCGTATTGCTACAGGGTGTGTCTAGATGACGAACGTGGACTCATCTGTATGAGGAGACCAGGCTGCTGTCAGTCAGGAAACGTAATGTGTTTATGACCAGACAGTTCCTGCTGGCATGTCACCTGCAAAGTCATCATAACCATCAAATCTTTATTGCAGATCCACTTCCTCATCACATCCGTAAGGACTTCAGGTGCTATTGTGAGGACATCCAAGACGTCTTTCCATTGGAGACCGATCGTCAATATCGAACGCCTTGAAATCTATGCATCAATTGGCGGTCACCGAAGCCATAAGTGGCTATAGATGCAACAGGGTCATTAATAAACATCATACAGCAATTTCGGACGCATTATAAGGGGGAACAATGGTCTACGTTGGTGTTGCACCAAATGTAGAAAAAATAGCATTGACTTTTACAATTTTTTTAAAACATCTATGTCCGAGGTAACTGAGGATCTTTGGGCAATCTATGCCCGTTTCAACAATTGCGCATCCAATCTGGATAAATACCCAGCATTGGATGAATTTTTTAAATCGCCGGTAGTTTCAGGCCAGAAACGTAAAAGAACGGCGAAAATGACGTCTCGTCATCGGCTATGACAACCGGGATATCAAGCACCATTTGTATCAAGGAAAATTGTTGTTTCAAAGGAAATTTTCGAGTAGTTAATTGTCCCTTCGTTCTGGCCATCTAGAGCTTTTGAGTTAACAATGAGAGTTAACAATCTGGCTACCAGTCTATCAGTAAAGTCAGAAACTTTACCAAGATTTGGATATTTCCCTTTGACTTGGAGGAGTTCATTCATTGATCCCCTCCATAAGTCTGGCAGTCTAATTGACGTGTCAAACTATACAGATAGCGCTATTCCGAAGCTATTTGCGAAATAGAGGTGGTATCTCATAGGATTTCTTCTATATTGAGTCCATACTAATGTGGATTTCATAAGAGCTTTTCTACTGTGACAAATTTGATTCAGTTTACTTCTCACGTTATTTTGTTCAGGATAATTAGACTAATGTTATCTAAACAGATCTTAGTTAGGCATTTGATAAAGTGAACCACGAACTTTTATTATATGAATTAGATTGCATTGGTTTTAGCTCTAACTTCTTGAAGTGAATATCTTCGTATCTTTCGAATCGCCCTCAGATTGTCAAATTCAGGTTCCTCAGGGGTTCCTCAAGTTTGTCATCTAGGGCCGGTTCTTTTCTTATTATTCATATATTACCTTACATGCAGATGAGGTGTTTTTTTTTCTTATAATTGACCAGAATTTTCTCATCCATTGCAGGATAACTGATTTGGATAGTTTTGGATGCTGCTGCGACATAAATTGCATGGAATTAAACCTAAGGAAATACATGCACATGCGTTTGTTTAGATCGAATCCAAGATTTGTCGGATATAATATTAGAGGGGCTGAGTTAGAGTTAGTTGATTCTTTTGTAAACCTTGGTATTCTAATATATTCCAAACAATCATATTATTACTATGGTTAACAAGGCATATGGTGTTCTTGGCTTCATTAAGCGATGGGATAAGGAGTTCTCGAATCCTGACGAAGCAGCTATTAACATCGCTTATTCTGGAATACGGTTCCGTAGTGCGGAATGCTCGGTATGGTACCTATATTGACAGGATTAAGTCAGTTCAGAAACAATTTTTAATATTTTCATTAAGACATTTACCTTGAAATAGTGATTTTGTGATCCTCCTTATACTAATAGATGAGTTTATCGACTTCCCTTCCTTAAAAAGCAGACGTGTCACGTTGAACACCGTGATTGTTTATAATGTTATAAATGGTGATTTCTACGTACCATTTGGACCATCTAGATACTATCAATTTCTTCATATTGATTTTTAGAACAGCTCTATTATATTAATTTACTTTTTTGTTACCACTAACCTTTTTTATCTATTATAGCATATATTCAACAATATAATTATTTTTGCCTTTAATTTCTCAAGGAAGAAAAATTAAAATTAGGTTGCGTATTATTTTTTTCGTGATCAGTAATATGTACTTATTGTCATAAAGTTATCTTTCACGTTGTTTTAAATTCAAAAAAAGACAAACGATTTTATAGTAATAACACTGCCCGACAATACATATTACACTTGAGTTAATTGGCGTTTTGGTTTTTCATTTCCTCATCCTGTTGCTCCCTAAAAGTACTACAAAGTTTCAAAGGACACGATTTTTAAAAAAAAAATTTTGATACTCATTCACACCCTACGCTACTGGTATAAATACCACACTAAAGAAGAGAATATACTTCAAATTTCAAGCTTCTATCTGCATTAGTTTAGCATTAATAACTATTTCAGTTTTCCCTCTTAAAAAGTAAAATATGAGTAAACTAAGGTGTAAACTTGAAGTGATTGTTAATGCTGAACTAATACAGATAGAAGCATGATATTTGAAGTATTTTTAACAGATATTCTCCTCTTTAATTTGACACTAACACCCTTATCATAGGATGCGAAAAAGTATTTAATATATTTTTTGAAAAAATTGTATCCTTTGGAAATTTGAAGTCCAGTGGATGAGGAAATGAAAAAGTAAAAACATCAATTAACTCCATTCTGCATATAGTTTCATACGTATATCATCCGGTTCAAGTGTAGCGACTTTTTAAAAATTGTCGTACGGTGTAATAAAGTTTGGCTTATGCCCCGTCGAGGTATTATGGGCTGCCAGTTCTGTCTTTTGTTCCGGAGGCAGGTGATTTGAGCCATATTATTATTTTAGGGGATTTTAATTTACACTTAGTATCTTGACCGACCTTGTCAGGAGCGTAGGCTTTAACGCCGCTTACGTCATCTTTTGATACGGGTTATCGGCCCTCACATATATTTAGACTTTTTACAGATCTTGTTTCAGGTTAATTATGTAGGTCGAGATATAGCATTGAGTCTCAGAGACTTTATAGAATCTACTTGGAGAAACTAAAGAATGATTTTGGAAGAACCCCAGATCTTTTTATGACTTTGTGAATCTTAAGCGTAGATCCGCATCTAAGCCAACTAGGATTAGAATGGATGGTTTACAATTTTGTGAAGATCAGGCGATTGCTGATTGTTTTGCGAAGTTTTTAGCGACGACTTATTCTGAACGATCTTTTCGATCGAATGACACTTATCCTTTCAAAGTCTCTGCATTGAGTCAACTGGAAACCCCTGTATTTGATTTACCCTTGGTTTTGTCCAATTTGAATAATCTCAGATCCACGAATAGTGTTGGCCCAGATGGGGTGCCAAGTATAATTTTGAAATTCTGTGCTAGTGGTTTGGCTATTCCGCTAACATTGTTATTTAATACTTCATTGAGATTTGGATATTTCCCTTTGGCTTGGAGGAGTTCATTCATTGACCCCCTCCATAAGTCTGGCAGTTGACGTGTCGAGCTATAGAGGGATAGCTAACTTGAGTGTCATTCCGAAGCTATTTGAGAAATTGGTTACTGAGGTGGTATCTCATAGGGTTTCATCTATATTGAGTCCATACCAACATAGATTATGTAAGGGCTTTTCTACTGTTACAAATTTAATTCAGTTTACGTCTCACGTTATTGATGAATTTGTTCAGGGTAATCAGACTGATGTCATCTATACGGATTTTAGTATAGCATTTGATAAAGTCAACCATGAACTTTTGGTATATAAATTAGGTCGCATTGGTTTTAGTGAACTTCTTGAAGTGGATATCTTCGTATCTTACGAATCGCTCACAGATTGTTAAATTTGGAAATTCTTATTCTAAACGAATTCTGATTCCATCGGGAGTCCCTCAGGGTAGTCATCTAGGGCCTGTTTTATTTTTATTATTCATAAATGACCTTCCAGAGTCTATTATTAACTCTAAACTTCTAATGTATGCAGATGATGTAAAAATATTTTTTTCTTATGATTGGCCAGAATTTTCACATCCATTACAGACTGACTTGGATAGTTTTGGACGCTGCTGTGACATAAATTGCATGGAACTCAATCTAAGGAAATGCAAACATATGCGTTTCTTTAGATCGAACCCGAGATTTGTCAGGTATAATATTGGAGGAGCTGAGTTGATTTTTTCGTAGACCTTGGTATTCTAATGGATTCCAAACTGAATTTCAACAATCATATTATTACTACGGTTAACAAAGCATATGGTGTTCTTGATTTCATTAAGCGATGGGCTAAGGAGTTGTCTGATCCTTACGTGACGAAGCAACTATTTACATCGCTTGTCAGGCCTATTCTGGAATATGGTTCCGTAGTGTGGAATCCTCAGTATGGTATCTATATTGATAGAATTGAGTCACAGTTCAGAAACAATTTTTGATTTTTTCATTAAGACACTTACATTGGAATAGTGATTTTGTTGTTACCCCTTATAAAGAGTGATTTTTTTGAGGTTAGGATTTTCATGCATTAGTATTTGACAGATCACGAGGGATTTCAGACATGGTGTCAAAGAGAAAGATGCTCAGTATGCTTTGACATTTCATCATGAATCGTCTTACAAACGAACAACGCTTGCAAATTATTGAATTTTATTATCAAAATGCGTGCTCTGTTAAGAAAGTTCATTGCGCGCTTCCATTTTATGGTCAGTTTAATCGACCCACTGAAGCGGCTATTCGGGCTATTGTGACTAAATTTCGCACCAAATTTACATTGTTGGACATTAAACCACCAACACGCTTACGTAGAGTGCGAACTGAAGAAAATATCGCAGCTGTATCGGCCAGTGTTAATGATGACCACCAATTTTCGATTCGTCGCCGTTCGCACCAATTGGGTCTCTGTTACTCAAAAACGTGGAAATGCCAAAATTGGACTAAGCGGATGGACCACCTAAGACGCAGCCGCGGTCAACATTTAAATGAAATTATCTTCAAAAAGTAAATGTCATGGACCAATCTAACGTTTCAAATAAAGAACCGATGAGATTTTGCAAATTTTATGCGTTTTTTTTTAAAAAAAAGTTATCAAGGTCTTAAAAAATCACCCTTTACTAGTAGATTGAAGTTGATCGACTTGCCATCCTTAAAAAACAGACGTGTTATGTTAAACACCGTGATGGTTTATAACGTTATAAATGGTGATTTCTATTCTGACTATATTATTTCTAGGATTAAGTTTAACGTGCCATTTAGACCTTCTAGATACTATCAGTTCCTTCATATTGATTTTCAGCATACGAATTATGCTTCCACAGAGCCCATTCGTAGAATGTGTATTGAATTCATTATGTCACATCATATATTTCAGATTAGGAATTTCTCCTGCTTGGACGTTTAATTTTGTTATGATATGTTTACTTTAATATTTTTAGTTACTAACTTTAAGAATAACTATTATTTGCATGTGATACTAATATTTTGTTTAATAATATATTTGTTATACCGGCTGTTGATATTTGATCCGTAGCCGGTGTCCACCTTCTACTGCTTGGCCGCATTGGTTCGGACTGTGGTGTGTACGTTGTCCCTACGTTATGGGGACGTGGCCCTCTCAGTCGGAAGGGGCGGGAGTGAGAGGCGTTGGGACCGTTCGTTAAAAAAAATGTAAACTTGACTTAGTATTTCGAGATCAGTAAGGTTCCTCTCATATCTCTCCCGGACGACGATTATCATCCTACCTTGACTATATCGATGTTATACTCTAGTGAATCTTCTCCCTCTATTTTGCAAGATAATCGCAACGTTTTTGTTTCAAAAGATTCAATCAATCAATGCTTAATTCACTTATGCAGAATGTTGATTGGAATTCTGTCCATAGCTTGATAGATCTTGACATTGTTGCAGATAGATCTTATTGAATTCTAAAGGACTTCTTGTCACGATCAGTACCGAAAATTGGTGTTGGGCACTGTAGAAGACTGACTACCTTGGTCTGAAGTGTTGTCCCGATGGGGTGCCAAGTATAATTTTAATAAATTGTGTGTTGTGGTTTGGCTATTCCGCTAACATTATTATTTAGTACTTCATTGAGATTTGGATATTTCCCTTTGCCTTGGATGAATTTATTCATTGATCCCCGCCATAAGTCTGGCAGTCTTATTGACGTGTCAAACTACAGGTGTATAGCTAAGTTGAGTGCTATTCCGAAGCCATTTGAGAAATTTGTTACTGAGGTGGTATCTCATAGGGTTTCTTCTATATTGAGTCCATACCAACATAGATTTCGAAAGGGCTTTTCTACTATCACAGATTTTATTCAGTCTACTTCTCACGTTATTGATGACTTTGTTCGGGGTAATCAGACTGATGTCATCTATACACATCGATCGTATAGGTTTTAGCTCTAACTTCTTGAAGTGGATATCTTCGTATCTTTAAAATCGCTCTCAGATTGTCAAATTTGGTAATTCTTATTCTAGACCAATTCTGATTCCATCAGATGTTCCTCAAGGTAGTCATCACGGTTATTTTCTTATTATTCATAAATTACCTTCCGGGGTCTATCATTATATCTATATCGACTTCTAATATATGCAGATGATGTAAAATTATTTTGTTCTTATAATTTGCTAGAATTTGTCCAGGATGACTTGAATAGTTTTGGATGCTGGTGCAACATAAACCTAAGGAAATGCAAACATATGCGTTTCTTTAGATCGAATCCAACGTGATTAGAGTGACTGAGTTAGATTTAGTTTGATTTTAGTAAGATTTTAAAGAAGTGCAGCGGATGCTAAAACTGGGTGCAAAACCAGCCTTGCTCAGGTCCAGAGTTACAAGCCGACCCATAATTATCGGCGGCGGCGGCGATACCCAAAATGGATCGGCGGCTTTCGGCTGATTTACGGGCTCGTTCTGTCAATCGATCAGAAAGAAATTTCTTTTTTTATACATTTGAAATTTGTTGTTGTAGCTTGAAAGCACCAAAAAGTAAATAAAAATTTTTGGCGGGCGAAATGGGACAAAAAGGAATAAAAATAGTACTAATTATACTACAACAGCTAGAATCATAAAAATTTTAATTGCGTAGACACGTAATATAGAGGGATTTTTCGAAATTCGTACTTTTGGACAAAAAAGGGATAAAAATGGCACCAATGATACGACAATAGCTAGAATCATGAAATTCGGTGTGTACATCTCTCTAATTGCGTAGACACGTAAACATTTTTCAAAATTCGTACTTTTGGGAATAAATGGTACAAATGATACGACAACAGCTAGAATCATGAAATAAGGTGTAGAGGGATGTAATTGCGTAGACACATAAAATAGAAGTATTTTTCGAAATTCCTACTTATAAGGGATATAACTGAAAAAAAGGATAAAAATGGTACCAATCAAACCGCTGAAGTTGAAAGTATGAAATTCGGTGTATACTTTATCTGAATGTATAGACGCGAAACATAAAGGCATTTTTCGAAATTTTTACTTTTAGGCGGAAATTGTGAATAAAAGTGGTACCAGCCAAACGGCAACAGCTCAAATAGTGAAATTCGCTCTGACTGCGTAGACGCGAAAAATAAAGATATTTCGATATTCGTACCTTTAGGATCTAAATGATATTACATTTGGCACCAATCATGCGGCTGTATATAGAATCAAGAAATTCGCGTGACTGCGAAGACGTGCAAAATAAGAGGATTTTTACAAATTCGTACTTTTAGGGTCAAAATGAAAAAAGGAAAAAATTGGTATCAAGCAAACGGCTGTACATAGAATTATGAAATTAGATGTGTGCGTTCCAATATGGACGCGAAAGATAATGGATGGAAATTAGTATTTTTCTTATTAAAATGGCACATACACTTGGTCTGTAGCTGGAATCAAGAAATTACAAATAGCGAAACCGGCCCTGAGGGAAATTGTTTGTACCAAATAACGCCTGACAATACACCCGATATTTAGGACATATTTTTGACGATTGCTGCCTAATGTTCAACTTTTGATTACTGTTGAAGTTATAGAAATAGTAAACAAGTATTGTGATGTACATAAAAATATCACAATTTTCCTAATTCGTCTCCGCACTTCTAAAGGGTGATTTTTTAGCTATTATCTTTTTGCCAACACTGGTTTAAACAGCTGACGCACGTTTCGTGTTTTGTTTCACTGTCAAACATCTTCAGTTTGCAAATTATTGAATTTTATTATCAAAATGCGTGCTCTGTTAAGAAAGTTCATCGCGCGCTTCCATTTTATGGTCAGTTTAATCGACCCACTGAAGCGGCTATTCGGGCTATTGTGACTAAATTTCGCACCAAATTTACATTGTTGGACATTAAACCAGCAACACGCATACGTAGAGTGCGAACTGAAGAAAATATCGCAGCTGTATCGGCCAGTGTTAAGGATTACCATCAATTATCGATTCGTCGCCGTTCGCAGCAATTGTTACTCAAAAACGTGGAAAATCCAAAAAAATGCGCAGTCAAGGTCAACATTTGCATGAAATAATCTTCAAACATTAAATTATATTATGTATGCATTTTTCTGAATTTATGTGTTTTTTTTTGAAAAACTTTCCTATCGCTTTTAAAAAATCACCCTTTGTGTAAAGTCGACAGCCACTAATCTGCCGGTAATATAGTGGAATGCACTCCGTGGTGAAGGGTATATAGGATTCGGCCTGGCCGAACTTTTTACTTGTTATTTTTGAGAGTGGAATCCATCCTTAAAATTTTTATAATATGGATGAAATTGATAACATTTTTACAATTTTCATGTGAGGCTTTTTTGACCAGACATCTTGAATATCATAATCCATAACCCCTCCAAAGAATGGTAAAGGTCTACCTACTTTGACACGCTAAAGAAGCACAATAATAAGGTTAATGCTCTAAAAGTCTCCGAACAGCACAATGGTATTATAGTCGGAGGACAGTGCAACTTCATGTCCTGAATATAAATATACACAAGAGCCAAAATGAAACATCTTCAGTTTAAACACAACCATGAAAAGAAGCATAAGTGCACCAAGACGATAAAGCCTTCCGAAATAACGACTTTGCTTGCCAGTATGCGTGGCCAGCGTGTGGTGAAGGGCCACATGACACACTGCATATATTCAACTGTCCGGCGAAGCCCACGTCTGTCACGCCCAGGTCATTATGGACGCACCCAGTGGAGGTGGCCAGATTCCTGCACCTGGACCTTGATGAAACGCAAGAAACATACACGACCACCGATGAAGAATGATGAACCAGAAATATAAATATGCTGATACAACAACTGTTTCGTCACATAGAGATCAGAAAATTCTTTAGCCAAACGTTAAATAACGTAAAGAATTAATGTCACACCAATATCCAAAATTATCCATGCAAACAATGAGAATATTCTCATATTTATAAGAAAATATACTTTCACAGCACTTTCACAAAATATACTTTCATCAAAATCCTAGAGTTAATAATAGCCGGGGTCTAGGTCGTAAAAAATCGTACAGGCCCAAGATACATTGAGGACTCCCGATGAAACCAGAATTTGTCTACAATGAGAATTTCCGAATTCGAATTCTGCGAACGATTATTCAGATATCCCTTTCGAAAAATTACAGCTAAAACCAATTCTATCTAATTTATATAACAAAAGCTCGTGATTGACTTTATCAAACGCCTTGCTAAAATCAGTGTAAATGACGCAAGTCTGATTACCCAGAACAAACTCATCAATAACGTATGAGGTAAACTGAGTCAAATTCGTCGTGGTCGATGAGCCCTTACGAAACCTGGGACTCAAAATAGAAGAAACACTGTGAGATACAACCTTAGTCACTAATTTCTCAAAAAGCTTAGGGAGAGCACTTATTTAGCTATCCCTCTATAATTCGAAACGTCTATAAGACTGCCAGATTTCTGTAGGGGATCAATGAACGACTGCCTCCAAGCGGAAGGAAATATCTAAATCTCGACGAACTATTAAATAATAACGTCAGAGAAATAGCCTAGCACTGAATTTTTACATCGGGGCCAACACCAAGCAGGAATATCATAAAAATAAGAGTCGGTGGATCGATAAGATCTGTCAGAATATGTGGTCGCAAAGAAATTCGCAAAACAATCAGCGATCACCTCATCATCACAATATTCTAAGCCATCCATTCTAATCCTAGTCACATTTTCGTTTCAAATTCACAAAATTGTGGGTTATTTCGAAAATTATTCTTCACCTTTTCCAAGTAGAGTATATAACATCTCTGAGACTCGACCTAGCAATAGAGTATCTCACATAATCGGAATTCAATTCAGATTTCATAAACTTCTTAAAAAGCCTACTTCTTATTCTGGACAATTAACGAGAAGAAGCCCAAGGTAGTCTTTAAGATTGCCAAACACGAACTTTCGGTATAGATTTTGACGGGAAGTCCCCAAGAATTCGATAACATTTATCTACGAAAACGTCAAAATCTGTATAGTTGCTACAACTACAGACAGAATTCCAATCAACTTATCGAAGAAGGGAGTTAAGTAACAGAAAACGGTGAAATTATCATGTGAAGTAGAAGAATGAGATTCGTCGGAGTACAACATCGATAAAGGTAGGATGATAATTGTCCTCTGGGAGAGATATGGGGGGAACCCTACTAATCTCAAATGAGGATCATTAATAAATACTAGGTCAAGTTTTCTTGCACTTATATTCTCCACGCAATTAATCTGAAATAAGTAAAGGTCAGCAAAAAGCCTGACTATGTTTGAGTCATCCGGCACTGGTGTTAAAGCGTCCATAATGTACGGTCCAAGTTACCTGACATTGAAACAAACATACTAATCGCGGCCAAGTGACTTTCATAGAATTTCATAATTCGGATGGTGGAGTAAAATAAAATCAATTAATAAATAATATACTGCGCAAAAATTAATAAGAACTGCAATAAATTCGATGTCATCAAACCCATGGAGGACAATACGTTTTGAAACGAAGGAATTAGTAGCAGCAATAAGTACACTGCCGCCAATCCTTCCTAAACGATATTTCTTGAAGATAATAAATACGACTTCTATTTGAATGATTTAAGTTAAAAATCATCTTCAATCTTGGATCTTATGAAACTGTTCAACTCATCAGCGAACTGTAAAAAATCTAACGGGCGATTGACATTACCTTCAAAACAATGTATAGTACATTAATATGGGTAAAGTATTTCGGAGTTACATGCGATCACACCTTTTATGCACTCCACATAATAATAGTATTATGTGTGCACTTGTTTGTAACATCCAAAAGGAAACGAGTTAGACCCATTGTTTATTATACAGATCGGCTTAGTATCACTTTCTGAGTCGATTTAGCAATGTCCATCTATTGTTGTAATCAAATTACAGGTCGCAATTATAGTCCGATCTTAACAAAAATTGACAAAGTAAGTTTTGTGCATCAAAGACGAATGCTATTTAATTTGAGGCAAATCTGTTCAGATTTAGATATAGCCCCATACAAATGTCGCTCCCGGTTTGACATTTTTCGCTTTAGAAACCACATACCCGATTTTCTTTAAATTTGGCACAACATCTAATCCAACTAAAAACACCTATGCTGAAAGTGGGTAAGATCGGTTCAGATTTAGATATAGCCCCCATACAAATGTCGCTCCCGATTTGACATTTTCCGCTCTAGAAACCACATATTGTACCCGATTTTCTTTAAAATTGCACAATATCTTATAATCCAACTAAAAACATCTGTGGTGAAAGTGGGTAAGATCGGGTAGATTTAGATATAACCCCCATACAAATGTCGCTCCCAGTTTGAATATTTTCCGCTCTAGAAACCACATATTGTACCCGATTTACTTTAAATTTGGCACAACATCTTATAATCCAACTAGAAACACCTATGCTGAAAGTGGGTAAGATCGGTTCAGATTTAGATATAGCCCCAATACAAATGTTGCTCCCAAATATTTAACCGATTTTGTCAAACACATACATTTACAGGATACAAAAATCGTTCTCGTTTCACTTTTTTCCGAATTGAATTGTATGCGAATAGAAAGTGGAATGTATCATATAGTGGGCCCCGCCCGACTTTAGCCTTTCCTTACTTGTTTGAATTTATCACTCTACTCTACTGTAAAAAGATAATAATAATAGAAAACGCGTAAAAAAGCACTAAAAAATTAGAAAATACGAATCAGTGGAAACATTGTCAGAATAGACAAACAAACAAAATCGAATATAATGACAAAGCTCAGACAATACCTGTCAGTATAGACAAACAAACAAAATCGAATATAATTACAAAGCACAGACAGTGTTAATCGCAGTGTTAATCACAAGTGATTACACACACTCTCTCTCGTTTTCCTAATCAAATGACATAGCCGTTCAATGTCACTTAAGCGGGAGTTGTTAATGTACACCGCTGAAAAAAGATCCCTAAATGTTGGCCATAAGAAAATGTCAGTATCGCATGGCGGCAATGCACGGCCTTGAACCCTACTGTTGCTGCCCTCACATTGCTCCTGCTGCTCCCTAATGGACTATGATCGATCGGAAGAAGGATCCAAGGGAACAAATGCACTTTACCCACACTCGTCCAATTTTTTAATATTTTTTTGTAGTCGTAGGGTTTCCGAAGCATATTATAAAGAACGCAAAAAAATGTCGGACGCCCATAGCTCCCGAGATATAGGTCTTCCAATTCCAAAATTTCCAAAATTTTTCTACGTAACCGGCCTTCGGCTGTGATTAAAGATTTTCTCCTCTGGTGTATGTCCAAAACTGACTACGCAGACTAAAGTTTTACGGCGTAGCCGGCCTTCGGCTGGGGTTAAAGATTTTCTCCTCTGGGGTATGTCCAAAACCGGCTACGCAGACTAAAGTTTTTCTGCGTACAAAGGTAAAATTATGAGTTAATAAACAAAATGAAAGCCCTATATCTCGGAACTATGGGCCGCCTACAATTTTTATATATATTTGGAACTAAAATGAAAAGTTCTATTAAGGGTGAAAATTTGGAGAAGATCGGAGTTGTGTGAGTAAACTGCATTTAAGTCGCGGAATCTATGTCTTCCTTCTTCGCATCCTGAGCAGTTTGGAGATGACTAAGACACTTATCGAACCTGTCCTTAACATTACTCCATAATTGTCTCGCTTTTGAACCCTGTATTTCAAGGGAATATATGTCGAGGTCTTCTTCCCATAGGGTACTGAAGTTCGCATCAAATGTTACCAAAGCATCAGTTGCTCTGATAAAGAAGTCGAGTGGAGTGAGAGGCATATTTAATTAAAAAATACCAAGAAAAAACACGAAAGTGCTAAAAGAATGAAAACTATACACATCTATCCAAAAATATTTCAGGAAGAAATAAAAAAAAAAAAAAACAACAATATACCGAAAAATAAACTGATTATTTAGAAAAAGCTCGTAAATGCAAAATGAATAAAATATGTCTAGCAATAAGGCAGAACGAAATCCAAAAAATAGTTCAATGTATCGAAAATTCACGGAATTATCAAAACAGAGCTCGAAATCTTCCCAAACATTCACCAAAATCAGTTAAAAATACTATAAAATTAAGTAATTTGAACACGCCCAACCAAATTTCCGCAAAATGTATCGAAAAATACACGAACATCAGTTCAAAATCACGGTTTGTTGGATCGTTGAAGAGGTGTTGATCACCAATTCCAATTTTTAGAACTTCCTAACCCATTAAGGACCGACAATTTTTTCTTGCTGTTGGTTCTCAGTGGGTTAAATGTGATGTAAAAACTGAAATATGGGGTTATTTGCATCGTAAACACATTCTAGTCTTACAAAAAGCTAGATGAAAAAAACATCTGAAATTTTGGTCTTTCAATGGATAAATTGGGAGGAAAACTTCACATAAGCTTTACAATAAAACCGTGCGAAATGATTTCCCTTCCAATAATTAGATTATATAGAAGTGAATCTATAGGTCACTGTTTAATTACAAATGTTCCCCTTCTCAGTTTCCACCTTTTCTTGGTGTGCGGCCTACGGTCAAATGGTATTCCTTTATTTATTCCCCTACTTTAGATTTTGTCTACTACTTTCTTCATACGACTTTGTGATATTACGCACAAAAAGAGTAGTAACACCTTCTAACGAGTAGCGAATGCACTGAGAGCCGCCTTTCTCCATCTATGCTATGCTTTAGTTTTACTCGTTATATTGTAAATCTCTGGTTCATTGGATTTCGTCCATACAACACCCTCACAAACTTTTGTACAAAAGGTAATATTGTTTACGACAATAAATTGACTTGAGTTTTATTTGAAAATATTAAATTTTCGTATTTTTATTTATTTTCATCCTTGCTACGCAAACATTGGTCCACACGAGCCGGATACTGCTTGCTTCCAGCAATTAATTGGTTTTTAGTTTTCTCAAAAGGCAAACCTGACTCCGTCAGCAACAACAACACCCACATAAATCAGCCATCTTCTTTCACCCATCTTCATCATATATATTATTAACAAAAGGTGCGTATTGTCAGTTTTATTTAAAAGTGAGCATATCGCGTTTTGTTTGTTTATAAAGAAATATATTTCCGTACAAATAATAATAAAACGGTCGTTTTACAACATCGGTACCGCGTCGGTTTGTGTCTTTGTGTGATTCTCATACATCCAGACGGACGGACATACATCCGTACATTAGAACATATTTTCGTTACGCGAAAATAAAGATAAATATTAAAATATTGCCGTCGCATATTCAAAATATTTATCAGTGAGTGAAATAAGAGAAAAGTGTGCTGTTAATAATTATTGAAACAGATAAATAAAGTGCTGTGTTTTCAACGTTGATCGGTGGTGGTTTTTTGCAACAACAAAGCATTTGTATTCAAACGAGTAATTACATTACTCTCGGTTAAAAGAAGAATAAACAAAATAACAACATACATTTGCTTACCATACGGTTCGAAGTTGCAAAACAACATCATCATACCCAACGGCCAGCGTATGAAAGAGTACATACGTACGTCAATACACACACAGCCATACATATATTTTCTCTTATTTATTAGCGTGGGTCGTTCTTGGTGACATTTGAAATTTTTTATCGATTTTTTTCCGTTTCGTATCTCGGGTAGTATTATTGTTGGACTATCCGGATATAGTAAAAATTTTGGTTTCGCGACACCGTGTACCCTACAGTCGGTCTTCTACACTGTCAGAAAAATATTTTAAAAAATTTTCGGTTTATTTTTGATTTTTCGTTTTTGCTTGATACGAGCGTACATTTATTGCGTGCATCATACAGTCCGTGCACCCTACTCTCGGTCAAGTGAACATTGACTTTCTTTTACAGTGAAATATTTTGGGACATTTTCGTGCTTCTAAATAAAATTTCGTGTATTTTTCGATACACTGGGAAAAAAATCTGTGAGGTTTAATAATTTTTAATTAAAATTTTGGTTAAATTTAATAGCAATTTGGCCAAAGTTCGTGACTGACCTAATTTTCGTGTATTTTTCGATACATTTTGCGGAAATTTGGTTGGGCGTGTTCGAATTCACTCATTTTTTAGTATTTTTAACTGATTTGGGAAGATTTCGAGCTCAGCTTTGAAAATTCAGTGTATTTTTCGATACATTGGACTATTTTTGGGGTTTCGTTCTACCTTATTGCTAGACATTTTTCATTCATTTAGCATTTTCGTGCTTTTTCAAAATAATCTGGGTATTTTTCGGTACACTGTGAATGTTTTTGGTTTTTTTCTGAAATATTTTTTGGATAACTTTGAATAGTTTTCATTCATTTAGCACTTACGTGTATTTTCCTGGTATTTTTTAATACATTTAGCAAAGTTTTTACTTTTTTTGGGTTTTACTCAATTCTCGCTTGGTTCAATATGCCTCTCACTCCACTTGACTTCTTTATCAGAGCAACTGATGCTTTGGTAAAATTTGATGCGAACTTCAGTACCCTACGGGATGAAGACCTCGACATATATTCCCTTGAAATACAGGGTTCAGAAGCGAGAACATTATGGAGTAATGTTAAGGACAGGTACGATAAGTGTCTCAGTCATCTCCAAACTGCTCAGGATGCGGAGAAGGAGGACATAGATTCTGCTGACAGCAAATATGATGTAGCGTATAGGGCATTTCTACGTGTCCTCGCTGCTATTAATAGGAAATTGGATGAACTTCGAGCTCCGCTGAAGTCATCCCCTCCGCCCCGTACTTCTATGGATACATATTCGATAGATCATTTGGATTCTCCTTCTGATCGATCAGAATCTATAAGGGAGCAGCAGGAACAATGTGGGGGCAGCAACAGTATGGCTCACGGCCTTTCGTTGCCGCCATGCGATACTGACGTTTTCCATGGCCAACATTTAGGGATCTTTTTTCAGCGGTATACATTAATAACTCCCGCTTAAGTGACATTGAACGGCTATGTCATTTGATTAGGAAAACGAGCGGTGAGGCTCGCGAAATTGTATTCAAATTTCCACTCACCCATCGCAGTTTTATTCTAGCCTGGAATGCCTTGAAAGATGTGTATGATAACACTCGCATCTTGGTGAACAACCAGCTCAAGATGCTTTTTGATCTTCTGATCCTTGATAGCGAAAGTAGCTTAGGTTTGAAAAATTTGCAACGCGGAATAAATGGATGTCTTTGTGCAATGTCCATTTATGACGTAGCTACGGATAGTTGGGATCCTATATTAGTTTTTTTGTGTATTCAGCGATTGCCCAAAAGTAGTGTAACGTTATGGGAACAGAGTGTGAAGAATATGTCGGCTTTGTCTTCGTGGACAGATTTGGATCTCTTTCTTACGGAAAGAATACAAACTCTGACATGCATTCGTGACATAAAGGGTATCGATTCCACGAAAAAGTCCGACGGTAGGAAGGTGGGTGCGCATTTTACGAATGCAGGCTCATCTGGATCTTCTAGTTCTCATCAGAACAAATTGTGTATTCTCTGTCCCAGACAATTTCATCAACTTCGTGATTGTCCACGATTTGGGGGCCTTTCGGTCTCCGACCGGTTTGACACCGTCAAACGTCATCACTGCTGTGTAAATTGCTTGATGCGTGGACACGAAGCTAGGAAGTGTGGAAGTATCCACAAATGTGGAAAATGCGAGAAGAGACATCATACTCTTTTGCATCGTGATACATCGAATTCTGAGGGTTCGGCTGTTATAGCGAATCCTGCGGGGAGTTTGGTTCCGATCACACAGCATACTAATCCTCCATTTGTGAATCCTTCGCTGCCGTCAACTTCTTCTGTAGGTTCATATGGTGCTATAAATAGACAGGTATATCATGCTTCGCAGGATAGAACTGTGTTATTAGGGACAGCGATGGTAAATATCGTACACCAAGGTACTTCGTACCCAGCTCGGGCTCTTATCGACCCGGCGTCAGAGGCTTCGTTCATTACGGAACGATAGGGTCTATTTTGGATACGGCGCTGTTGATGGAAACTAATGCCTTAGTTCTTCCGCATATTTCGGGAAACTTGCCATCTTTTTCAACGAAATCAGATGTGACTTCTCGTTTGCCAAATATTCGTTTGGCCGATACGCATATTTTTGATTGTCGACCTGTGGACCTTTTACTGGGAGCAGATCTTTATCCGAGAATTCTCTTGGAAGGAACTCTGATACTCACTTTTTTATTTCGTGGTTGTTTGTATTTTTTACAGGACTTTTAATTTCCAAAGGATGTAAATGTTTCAATAATTTAGTTTCGTACTTTTGCGTGTCATACAATGGCGACATGGATATCAAATGCAAGAGAAGAACATCTGATAAATATACTTTTAATTTCATGCGTCTATCCATGTTAATTTATCATGAACAATCATTTCAATTTTTCCCCTTTAAAAAGATTATGTAGATTATTCATGTTTTCATTTTTAAGAGGGAAATGGTTGAATTTATTTCCAAAAATTAGCTTTATATAAGACTAGAATGTGTTTACCATGCAAATAACCCCATATTTCAGTTTTTACTTCAAATTTAACCCACTGAGTATTAACAGTTAGAAAAAAAATTGCGGTCCTTTATGGGTTATAAAATTCTAAAAATTGCAATTGGTTATCAATACCTCTCCAACGAGCCCATAAAAACATAAATCGAACTAAAAATGTGGAAGTTAATGTGGTTTTTATAAAAAATGCATCAAAAAGTGCACTAAAATAGTATAAATCTGCCCTTTACTCTGGCTCATATTGCAAGTTTTTAATATGGTTTGATAAGGCTCGGGTCGGATTTTAATTTCTAGCGGTTGTTATCTCAATACCATTATCATCGTGAATTTTATTCAAGAAAAACCTTATTTATAGAGGTTATTTTGAACGCGTCCAGCTCATGAACGGACAATGATAAATGCGAAATATTTTGGGAGAATACATAAAACAAACCAATCTTTCACTTTAGTCGGGAACATCAACAACATTTTTTCCTTCCTCACAAAAGAAGCCACTCTAATTATATACGCTCGACTTCAACTCAGAGGGCAGAGTTGGTTTTTAGAAGGTAAGAACAAAGAACATGTTACAACATAAAACACCAAAACATTAGAAGGCAATCAGAGACTTGAAATAGCGGAAATTTATAGCGCGCATTAAAGTTCCCTTTTTGATTTTGATTAATTACAAATGTTGTCATTCTCAGGTTCCACCATTACGTGTGCGGCATTCCTTTTTTTATTCCCCTACGATAGATTTTGTCTACTACTTTCTCCATACGACTTTGTGTTATTACGCACAAAAATAGTAGTAACACCTTCTAACGAGTAGCGATTGCACTGAGAACTGCCTTCCTTCATCTAAGCTTTGCTTTAGTTTACTCGTTATATTGTAAATTACTCGTTAATTGGATTTCGTCCATACAACATCGCCACAAACTTTTGTACAAAAGGTAATATTGTTCACGACAATAAATTGATTATTTGGAAATATTAAATTTTCATATTTTTATTTATTCTTTATTCTTGCTCCGCAAACATCGGTTCACACGAGCAGGGTTCTTGCTTCTAGCAAATTATTGATTCTCTTTATTTTTCTTCAAAAGGCAAACCAGCCTCCGTCAGCAACAACAAAACCAACATAAATCAGCCATATCCCTTCACACATCTTTATCACATATATAATTAACAAAAGGTGAGTATTGTCAGTTTTATTTATAAAAAAATATATTTCCGAAAAATAATAATAAAACGATCGTTTTACGTGTGATTCTCATACATCCAGACCGACGGACATACATCCGTACATTAGAACATATTTTCGTTACGCGAAAATGAAAATAAATATTAAAATATTGCCGGTACATATTCAAAATATTTATCAGTGAGCGAAACAAGAGAAAAGTGTGTTGTTAATAATCATTAAAACAGATAAATAAAGTGCTGTGTTTTCAACGTTGATCGGTGGTGGTTTTTTGCAACAACAAAACATATGTATTCAAACGAGTAATTGCATTACTCTCGGTTAAAAGAAGAATAAACCACAACAACATACATTTGCATACCATACGGTTCGAAGTTGCAAAACAACATCAATACGCAGACATAGGAGTCTACATTTATAGTGCAATATATAGCAATAAACATAATTATCGGCAATTGCCTATTTTCCGCGTCACCTTCCATAAGGATGATCCTATTCAAAGAATCTTTAAAATAACATATATCCTCAACTTGGTTATTAAAGTAGAAGAAACGAAACCACAAACAAAACTAATTCCTCAATGCAAACGTTGTCAAGGCTTTGATCACCACCAAAACAAGCCAGATATAGAGGTTGTGAAGTAGCTAAGGAGTTACAGAAAATAAGAAACAAGAGCCGTTCAACAAAAGAGTCATCAGTTTTCCAAAGAAAAGAAGCTAATAAACATCAGCTTGTCTTGCAACAACAACTGCAAAGTACAGCAGACAACAGGCAGTCTAAAACCTACTCTGAGATTATAAATCTTGACACTCGCAAAACATCAACCCCAGACAATACTGTCATTCTTACTCAAATACTAAAAAATATGGAAGCAATCAATCGGCGGCTGGATTCTCAAGCTGAACTAAATCTAAAGTTGATCGAATCTATCAACACAATTATGCTAAACCTAAAAAATTAATAAAAGAATGATCACCCTACGTATTGCAATTTGGAATTGTAACGGTTTGATAAGCCGTATTAACGAAATATAATATTTTCTACACTAACAGAAAATTGATATACTCCTGATATCTGAAAGCCATTTAACCAAAAATGCATATGTCCGTATAAAAGGTTACAATATCTACAACTCACTTCATCCCTCCACAAAGCCTGGTGCTTCAATTATAATAAAGGATAACATAAAACACCATGAAGAGGATAACATCGAAAACGAATGTTTCATGTAGCTAGTGTTTCTGTAAGTCTGAAAGTGAATAATTTCTTTAGAATTGCTGCCGCCAAGGCATGCAATTAAATGTGATCAATACACAAACTTACTAAAAATGTTTGGCAACCACTTCATTATAGGAGGTGACTTCAATGCCAAAAACAATTTATGGTTAAGACTCACGACTCTTAAACGGATTAATTGATTTTTTATCTTAAGAAATATTCCAAAAAATACATCCTGGTAGAAAATTCTACCTTATTGTCTTTCCAATAAAATAATGAATTGGCATCTCTTCAAATACCTCTTAAATGAGAAAATAAATTTACACACTCAACTAACAACAACATCTGATCGAAGATGAATTAGAAGAATTGAATAGAGCTATTCAAACGTCTGCATGGAAAAGCACCCCAGGTACATCCACAACAAACCCCGTCTCAACTTATACCAAAGAGATTAGACATTTTTTAGCAAAGAAGCGTAAGGCTACAAAAAAGTGGCAACGGGTAAGAACACCTGAAAATAAAACTATTTTAAATAGTCTAATAACAGAGCTCAAAAAGTTAACAAATGTCTAAAATATGTTCCACTACAGTGGAAAGTCGCAGAAATTATAGTAATACATGCCCTGGAAAACTTGAAAGTCAATTAAAATCATACAGGCCTATATCACTTCTCACTATACTCTCAAAGATATTTGAAAACATTTTGCATAAGAGACTTCAGCCAATAATAGAAAGAAGGCAACTGATTCCTAGTCACAAATTTGGATTCAGAAGTCAACATTCCACAATTCAACAAGTTCACAGGATCGTCGATGTCGCCGGAAAAGCATTTGAAAACAAAGAAGTATGTTCAGATGTCTTTCTTGATATTGGTCAGGCGTTTGACAAAGTTTGGCACCAAGGCTTGCTATACAAGCTATATAACGACCTCCCTAAACAATTCTATGAAATTCCATATTCATACCGCAATTTTCGTGCAAAGCTTGATCATGGCTATTCTAGCCTAAAACAGATAAACGCAGGTGTTCTGCAAGGCAGTGTTCTTGGCCCTATATTATATCTGCTATATACGAGAGATATTCCGATTTCAACCAATGCAACAATTGCCACCTTTGCAGATGACATTGCAGAAGCAGAAGCTACTAGCCATCTTCAACAAACATTAAACGCAATAATTAACTGGATCAAAAAATGGAGAATGCAAATAAATGAAAACAAGTCCATCTACATTACATTTACACATCACATTCACCACTGCTGATAAATGAAACACAAATACCATATTCTAACAATGCGAAATACTTGGGAATAAACCTTGATACTAAACTCAAAAGGAAAGAACACGTCAAGAAAAATAAAGAAATTAAGCTAAAATTCAGTCAGATTTACTGGTTACTAGTGGACAGTAGGTTATCTATTAAAAACAAATTGCTTCTTCTTCGCTTATAACCAATCTATAAAGCCAATATGGACTTATGGCATCCAGCTCTGGGGCTGTGCAGCTAATAAAGAAATGAAAAAAAAATACAAAAGACGCAAAATATGATTTTACGCACCATTGTGAATGCTCCGTGGTACATTAGAAATAGTGATTTACTATAATAGTGAACACAATCGTGGTCGAAATATCAATCAACGCTAGGAAACAAGCCAATAAATTATAGGAGCATGTAAATCAAGATTTGAGAGATATCGTTCGCAATTATGATGCAACAAGAAGACTGCTGAGAACTATTCCGATCGACTTAGCAAACTAATTAGATACAAATATTTTATATAAGAGTGTAAATAATGTATTATATCTCAACAAATTTGCTTGCTAATGTTAAAATATTAGCTTTAAGCTTAAACTTATTACTAATGTAAAACTACTAAATGAGTCTAACTCAGTTGTAATATAAATAAATTAAAAAAATACAAACTGACAAACGGAGGGGAAATATATACTTACACTTCTCATTAAATCTGATTTCTGCGGGCAACTGGACTTTGGACAATCAAGGGGAAATGTTTACGAAAATTTCTGCGTAACGAGGCTTCGCTCCTGATAAAACCACATATCAAGACTGTCTATGACGGGGTGGTAAGGTAATATTTGGACTTGATCCATATAAGGCCAGTTTCAGCCCCTTCTTCGGCAACCCCCACAGTATGTTACTTGCCTCATCATCCGGTAATTTTACAAACGGTCCCAACGCCTCTCACACCCGCCCCTTCCGACCGAGAGGGCCACGTCCCCATAACGTAGGGACAGCGTACACACCATAGTCCGAACCATGGCGGCTAAGCAGTAGAGGGTGGACACCGGCTACAGATCAAATATCAACAGGCGGCATAACAAAAATATTAAACTTTTTTTTAGATCTTTCGTTTGTATTTTTTGGTCTGTAATCAATATTTGATTTGAACTGGGATATTGTCCTGGCTCAAGACCATTTTGCATCTATATTTAATAGAATGCAAATTTATTTACAAATGGCATGGTGACATTTATTACTTGGCTGCAGACTACCACGATCATGATTTCGACCATGTCAAAAGTCTTTTCAAGTGGCTTCGCAGCGACTTTTCAACATCAAACCCGGCCTCTATAAGGAGATAATTCACACAAACGAACGAGAATCACAACTCACTTGCCGAATTTGCGTTTAAAAAATCGCACCAAGTAATAAAGTACACATGCCATCTTACAAGCATCTCATTGAGTTGCATATGTAAGTATGTGTATATGCAGGTATAGTTACCCAGCAATACTTCTGCCGTGCCAACGCTCATTTGTTTTAGTTCTTTCGTTTGTATTTTTTGGTCTGTAATCAATATTTGATTTGAACTGGGATATTGTCCTGGCTCAATACCATTTTGCATCTATATTTAATACATGTGCAACTCAATGAGATGCTTGTAAGATGGCATGTGTACTTTATTACTTGGTGCGATTTTTTAAACGCAAATTCGGCAAGTGAGTTGTGATTCTCAATGAGATGCTTGTAAGATGGCATGTGTACTTTATTACTTGGTGCGATTTTTTAAACGCAAATTCGGCAAGTGAGTTGTGATTCTCGTTCGTTTGTGTGAATTATATCCTCATAGAGGCCGGGTTTGATGTTGAAAAGTCGCTGCGAAGCCACTTGAAAAGACTTTTGACATGGTCGAAATCATGATCGTGGTAGTCTGCAGCCAAGTAATAAATGTCACCATGCCATTTGTAAATAAATTTGCATTCTATTAAATATAGATGCAAAATGGTCTTGAGCCAGGACAATATCCCAGTTCAAATCAAATAAAAATATTAAACAAAATATTAGTATCACATGCAAATAAAAGTTATTCTTAAAGTTAGTAACTAAATATATTAAAGTAAAGTAAACATGTCACAACAAACTAAACATCCAAGCAGGAGAAAATCCTCGACTTTATTATATCGACTCCTAATCGGAAATCTATGATGTGACACAATGAATTGAAATCAATACACATTCTGCGAATGGGCTCTGCGGAAGCGTAATTCGTACGCTGAAAGTCAATATGGATGAATTGATAGTATCTAGAAGGTCTAAATGGCACGTTAAACTTAATCCTAGAAATAATATAGTCAGAAGAGAAATCACCATTTATAACCTTATAAACCATCACGGTGTTCAACATAACACGTCTGCTTTTCAAGGAAGGCAAGTCGATCAGCTTCAATCTACTAGTATAAGGGGGAAGAATAAAATCACTATTCCAATGCAAGTGTCTTAATGAAAATATTAAAAATTGTTTCTGAACTGACTCAATTCTGTCAATATAGATACCATACTGAGGATCCCACACTACGGAACCATATTCCAGAATAGGTCTGACAAGTGATGTAAATATCTGCTTCGTTACGTAAGGATCGGAGAACTCCTTAGCCCATCGCTTAATGAAGCCAAGAACACCATATGCTTTGTTAACCATAGTAATAATATGATTGTTGAAATTCAGTTTGGAATCCATTAGAATACCAAGGTCTACAAAAGAATTAACTAACTCTAGCTCAGTTCCTCTAATATTATATCTGACAAATCTTGGATTCGATCTAAAGAAACACATGTGTCAGCATTTCCTTAGGTTGAGTTCCATACAATTCATGTCACACCAGCGTCCAAAACTATCTAAGTCATCCTGCAATGGATTCGAAAATTCTGGCCAATTATAAGAAAAAACATTTTTACATCATCTGCATACATTAGAAGTCGAGAATTAATGATAGACCCCGGAAGGTCATTTATGAATAATAAGAAAAGAACCGGCCCTAGATGACTACCCTAAGGAACACCTGATGGAATCAGAATTGATCTAGAATAAGAATTACCAAATTTTACAATCTGAGAGCGATAGATAGATAATCTGATAGAGCTAAAACCTATACGATCTAATTTATATAGCAAAAGTTCGTGGTTCACTTTATCAAATGCCTTACTAAAATCTGTATAGATGACATCAGTCTGATTACCCTGAACAAATTCATCAATAACGTGAGAAGTAAACTGAATCAAATTTATCACAGTAGAAAAGCCCTTACGAAATCCATGTTGATATGGACTCAATATAGAAGAAACTCTATGAGATACAACCACAGTAACCAATTTCTCAAATAGCTTCGGAATAGCACTCAACTTAGCGATCCCTCTATAGTTTGAAACATCAATTAGACTGCCAGACTTATGGAGGGGATCAATGAATGAACTCCTCCAAGCCAAAGGGAAATATCCAAAACTCAATGAAGTATTAAATAATAATGTTAGCGGAATAGCCAAACCACTAGCACAGAATTTCAAAATTATACTTTTGATCCCATCAGGGCCAACATTATTTGTGGATTTGAAACTATGGGTAAATCAATAACAGGAATTTCTAATTGACTCAATGCAGAAATATTATAAGGGTAGGTGTCACTCGACCCATAAGATCGCTCTGAGTATGTCGTCGCAAAAAAATTTGCAAAACAATCAGCAATCGCCTGATCATCACCAAACTCTAAGCCATCCATTCTAATCCTTGTCGGCTTAGTTGAGGATCTACGTTCCAAATTCAAAAAGATTTAGGGTTCTTCCTAAAATCATTCTTTAGTTTTTCCAAGTAGATCCTATAACATCTCTGAGACTCAATGCTATATTTCGACCTAGCAACGGAATATTTGACATAGTCTGAATTCAAACCGGTCTTCTTAAATTTCTTAAAAAGTCTACTTCTCGAATTCTTCATGCTAGACAACTCACGTGAAAGCCAAGGTAGTCTTCTAGAGTGCCCAACACGAGTTTTCGGTACTGATTGTGAAAAATAGTCATTCAAAATGTGATAAAATCTATCTACGACAATGTCAAGATCAGTATAGTGACGACAGCTACAAACAGAATTCCAGTCAACATCCTGAATAAGTGAATTAAGCTTTTCGAAATTGGTTCTCTTGAAACAGAAAGAGGTTCGATTATCTTGCGAACTAGAGGGAGAAGATTAACCAGAGTACAACATCGATATATTCAAGGTAGGATGATAGTTGTCCTCCGGGAGTGATATGGGAGGAACTCTACTGATTTCGAAGTAATGGGGATCATCGACAAATACTAAGTCTAGTTGCCTAGCATTTACATTTCCCACATAATTTATCTGCGACAAGTTAAGATCAGTAAAAAGTCTAACTATTTGCGAGGGCCAATCATCCCTATCAAAAGTTGACGTAAAAGGTGTTAAAGCCTCAGCATCTGGCAAGGTAAGCCAAGATACAAAGGGTAAATTAAAATCTCCTAAAATCATAGTATGGTCTAAATCACTCGCCCTGGAGACAACCATACCAATTGGAGTCAGATGACTCTCGTAAACACAAAACTCGGATGATGGAGGAATGTAAGAGCATGTAACAAACAACTTACTACGTCCCATGTTAATAAGGACTGCAATAAATTCAATGTCATCAAACCCTTGCAGAATAAAGCGTTCAGATGAGAAAGCATTAGCAACCGTGATAAGAACACCGCCACCTATTCTCCCTACTCGATCCTTCCTGAAGACAACATATTTCCCACATAAAACCTCGGAGTCCAAAATTGAATCTTTCAACCAGGTCTCAGAAAAAGCTAGAGCCGAGAAGTCAAAATCGAAACTATCAACAAATAGACGATTTAACTTTGTATTTATGCCTCTAACATTCTGATACCCAACACTAAAAGAGCTGCTTAGTTTTTTGCAATAGTGGCTGACATTGATGGGAGACGCGCCAGATTGTCAACCCTATCCACAAACTCTTTGACAAAAGCCCTAGATGGCCAGAATGATGGGACAATTAGCTTGTCGAAAATTTCCCTCGACACAACAATTTTAAACGATGCCCGACTTTGGGCAAAGGATGACTTCAGTTTAAACGTCTTTATACGGAAGTCACCCTCAATTTTTGACTTAATGAAACAATTTAAATCTTCCACGGTCGTATCCGGAGCGAAACGGGAAACGAAAACCATTTTCATTTCCGGAGCCATGGACAATCCACCGGAATTTCCTCCAGAACGATGTGGACGGACACCACCGGCAACAGCAACTGGGTCCGACCGACCAGTCGCATTCACACGGGCCAGAGAAGGGCCCGCTACAACTGGCGTCTGATTTTGCGGTTGATCAGCCACATCACGCACCGACCCAACAACCGAAGCATAAGTCGGGGTATCACCGTCCACAGTGATTGACCCGCCGACTACAGTAGCCTCTGGAACAGCCGAGGCCACCGAAACAACACCATCCGATCCAATGGTGTTATGTGTACCAGATTTCACAGAAGAGGGCTTAGCAGACGCCGTCCTCGCCGTTCTCTTACGTTTCTGGCCTGAAACTTCCGGAGACTTAGCAAGCTCATCCAATTGTGGGTATTTATCCAGATTGGACGCATACTTGCTAAATCGCCCAGAGGTCCTTTCTAGGGTTTGCATTTTCCCGTACTTTTTATTTCCCGGGAAACGGGAATTATTTTTTCGATTTCCCGGGATCCCGGGACAGCACGGGAAATCGTCAACAAATTGTTAACCATGATTAAAGTATTTTTTGCAAATAAAACATTCACGTTTAATAAAGTAAAAGTAAAGTATTTTATTTCACAACAAACCTTTTACGGAATTCACATAAACAAACTAAAATATGAGATCAATTCAAACATCTTATCAAAGTTTCAAAAGAAAATAAATATATGTACATATTTAAGTTTATATATTAATTAAGACTTGAAAGGTAAAAACTTTTTAGAACAGACAATGCATTTATGGCCTCATCGGATAGTCTATTTCTTATTTTATTAGTGAAAGTGGATGCGACGGAGAACGATCGTTCACATTCGACCGATGTAGGCTTAATAGTCAACAGAGCATCAAATAAAATGTTTAAATTATCTGTTCTTTATCCTGTCGATTCGAAAACTTTAAATTCTTTTTTTAGACAGCGATCTTGACCTTTTTTTAATACAACATTATTACATGCATTTTCTATAGCATTGTTTAAAATATTTTCAAATGACTGATTATCATTACAGTCAATATCACCAAAGCTATTATCATTACTGTTGTTTTCATTAAAATTACATTCGAAAATCCTGTTAAACAATTCTTGAGCAAGACAAATGACATTACCTTTGGTTGCGTTTTGAAAAAAATTTGATGTGCTTCGGTTTGAAAATATACCAGGATTTCTTAGGTACTTAATCAATGTATACAACCGTTTATCTCTACGTTCGTCTATCCTCTCTTCAAGAGTTTTACAAATTTCTCGCCCTAGCAATGTATCAATGGAGGAAACTTTTTGACATAACGTATTTAGAACAGCATCCACCGTTAGTAAATTGATGTCTCGGCGACATAATGCTTCGACAGCAAGTTTGATGGGTTTAAGGACATCCAACATATTATTTAATACATCTAAATTATTTTCACACCATAAATTAATCATTTTTAAATCTATTAAGGTTTTTTTATACAATTTTGTAAAAGAATAGACTTTTCAATCATTGGTACAATGGAGTTCCACCGCGTTTTAACGTCAAGCTCTAGCATTATTTCCTTGTTGAATTCACCTACTACATATTTTTGTAAAATACCATTTTTTGTAGGGCTCTTTCTAAACAATTTAATTATATGCCGCGTTTCTTTAAGTATTATGTTGTACGACACGTTCATCTCCAAATTTTCACTTTCGCCGTCAAAGCAGCTCTCATCAAAATTATCATCATCTTCGCTCCCACAATATTCCTCCACTGCAGCTTCAGGATCAACTTTTTTATAGAAAACATCAACGACGGTCAAATGAATTGCATGACTAAGACAAAATAAATTTTCTGTTGGCATTTCTTTGGCAAACTTTTTCATCACACTAGGTCCATCTGTTATGACTGCAACAACACCATTACTTAAACCGATACCGTATTCAGATAATATTTTATTTAGAGCATCTTTTATCTCAACTGCTCCACATTTTCCTGTCATGTATACAAGACCCAAATTGTAAAATGTATTGCTGCTTCCAAAAAGGCATACGTTTAAATAACGCCGGTTCCTGATGCTGCTCCACTCATCAAGAGCCAATGAGAATCGCAAATTGTCTTTTAAATGACATTTTATGTCTTCTTTGTATTTCATTTTCACAGCATCAAATTTTTTGAGAATTAGGTTTAGAATAGCATGTTCACTTTTTGGCAGCGCCATTCCCCTTATTAAAAACGATTCTCGTATGAATTGGCTTCTGGTGATTGCTCTTATTGAAAACCCATCCCTTGCCGCCAGCTTCGCTACTTCGTCATCAGCTTGCTTCCGCTTAACAAACCCATCCAAAGTTAATGTTTTTTTGTCGGCAGTTTCGAAGCGGTCTGTTTGGTCTCAATACATAGCTTATGGATACGTTGTAAATGCCGAATCAATCCGCTTGTACTATTTCCTTTACATGAAATTGTTTTAGCACACCGAGAGCAAATTGCACTATCTTTGTCATTTTTGTTTCTGGAAAAATGATTCCAAGCTTCGGAATTTTCCATATTCTCCTTCACTACTGAATTTCTAAGAAAATGTTTGTTTGACTGTTAGCTGCCTTTTTAAAAATAATGACAAAAAGCACAAGCAAAAGGCAAATAGTTTTGACAGTTTGATTAGGAAAGAGAGAGAGAAATAACTGAACTATGAGAATGTATATACATATTGCAGAATATGTGTCAAATACAAGTTTTACTACACCGCATATAGATGGCTCGTTTCTCCAAAACTGTTGAAGCACTGTTTACACTTTAAGATTTATTGTACAACTTGAAACTAGATTATGACGAAAACTTAACAATTATAGCATTTTTCGATGGCAAATAAGTTTTCTCTATAACTTGACGTTTATATCTACTAAATTATATAATATTTTTTATCTGAAAAGCCGCCATATAACTAGAATCGGATTGAAAGTTGTACAATCTTTATGTGTGAACTGCGCTTGATGATGACAAATATGTCATACAAAAACAAAGTACAGGTTCCCTCTACTTAATTACATCTAAACAAATCATAAAGCATAGTGTATACAAATATTAAATGTGTATTCAGCTTCCTATCAATTACGTATGCATATGGTAATGCTGCGTTCGGACATACACACAAAATCCACTTTTCCCTGATTTTATTTTTTTCATATGGAAATTGCGGAAAAGATATGTGAAGAAAAGTGTAAATGTTTATACTGAATTCCCTCGGGATTCCCGTGAGAATTTCCCGGGATACGGGAAATGAAAAATAGGCGAATTCCCGGGAAATTTCCCGCGGGAAATCCCGGGATGCAAACCCTAGTCCTTTCCCATTTCAGCAACCTTGGACATAGAAGTCCTGAAAAAATTGTAAAAATCTACACCAATTTTTCTACACTTGGTGCAACACCAACGTAGATCATTGTTCTCCCCGTGCAATGCGTCCACGACCCTTGCACTTACACATTTAGCATGCCATTGACTGGTACACAACCAGCATTCAATGGAACGCCCACTGTCCGAAACAATTTTACAATTATCATACGAGCACGACATGATTTTCTAAAATACCACCCTTTACTGTGTTAAAATAAAAAAGTAAAATCGCGTAAAAAAATCACTATAATAAGTTTAAAAAACGATAGATGGCAACACTGTTCAGTCAGTAAAACAAAATAAACGAAATGGAAGAACGCACAACAAGAATAACGTTACAAGAAATAACAAAAAAAGTGCACAGAAATCACAAAACAATTGTTGTTGTTTGGTTAAGAAATATTTCTTAGCCAAAGACACGATTTTTTATCAAAAAATAAACACACAAATACAATATCACAAGTAAAACTAAATCACAAAAATAATTATATGTGTATTAGTAATGAATTTGATGCACTAAAATAGCTATGGATGCAATATAACAAATATTTATTCAAATTAGAACGGAGCACAAAACTTTCACACGTTGTAACAGATCAGAGTTGCCGTCTACCAATTAACCAGACTACCAAACTTCGAGTGGTTTTCAACGCTTCAAATAAGACATCAAATGGGAAGAGTCTTAACGATATTCTTCATATAGGTCCGACCTTGCAATTAGATTTAGTTCTCCTCATTCTGAGGTTCAATTATGAGGTGATTGTTCATATTGTTCAAGATTATGAGCTGCAGACGGTGACCTTTGGAGTTAACTATGCTCCATATCAAGTCATACGGACGTTATTACTACTGGCCGATGACTCTGAAGACGAATTCCCCCATGCTGCACACATTCTACGAAAGTGAATGTACGTTGACGACGTTTTAATGGGGTACCTTGATCTGGAGAATGGATTGACCTCTCGTGATCAATTAATTTCAGCTTTGTCTTCTGCAAAATTCGAATTGAGGAAATGGACGTCAAATGTCCGGACTATTTTAGAATGTTTTCCTATGGAATATTTAGTCGAACTTTCGTGGAAGCTAGTAGTTCTAAGTCATTGGGTAGTATTCGTTGGAATGCTCAGTTAGATTTATTATATTTCAATATGACTTCTATCGAGCAAAAATCAAACTATACAAAACGGGAAGTATTGTCCACTATTGCGAAATTGTTCGATCTTGTAGATTGGTTAGGTCCGGTGATAGTACTGGCAAAGATAATTATGCAGCGAATTTGGCTAGATAATATTGGGTGGGATGATTCCGCCTACGACGGAACTAGAATGGAAGGAATTTGTGGATACATACCAGGATGTGAATACCATTCAGATTCCTCGGTGTTTCACTTCACTTCATGTTTTTTCTGATGCATCAGAAAAGGCTTACGCAGAGGTGGTCTACATTTGAATTGTAGCACCAAATATGGACATTACTACTCATTTACTTTCGGGTAAAACAAAAGTTGTTCCTCTTAAATCGATTTCTTTGCCACGGTTAGGACTTTGTGGCTCTATGTTGGTGTCCGATTCTACGATCGCCCTTTCTTGGCTTAGGAAAACTCCATGCACTTGGACTACATTTGTTGCCAATCGTATATGCAGGATACAGGAGAATGACCACAACTGGTATCACGTTCGGTCTGAAGATAACACTGCTGCGGGCTTTCGTCTGCACAGTTAGCCACGTCTCAGATTTGGTGGCACGGTCCACAATGGCTCCGCTTAGATAGGCTCAATGCGATATTAGGGATCTAGCTCCTCTCGACACCGATATAGAATTACGTGCTGTCAAGAGTTATGCATCGTTCTTTACGAACTATGAGGATATCCTTGAAAGATTTTCGTCTTTGGACGTTTGTGGCATATATGTTTCGACATTTTTATACACTCATCCTTCACAAAGGTGTCAGACGAATATGACGGTTTGCTGCACAAGAGACCATTAGATCGTAAGAGTTCGCTCTTACCGCTAAATCCATTCCTGGATGAAGCAGGGTCATGCGGCTTCACGGGAGGATGGTTAGATCACCCTGTCTATCATATTCCGAGCAGCAGCCAATTATTTTGCCTTATGCAAGTACATTTACTATGCTCTTGGTACAGTTTGTTCATGTGATAACTATTCATGGTGGAAATCAGTTAATGCTGCGTATTCTGCTCATTGAATATTGGATTCCCCGTCTGACTTCTTTAGTCAGAACGACCATCTATCGTTGCAAACGCAGATGGTTAGACAGAAGACGATCGTGCACTCAGATTATGGCCGCCATTCCTCCGGAGAGAACTGTTATTACAAGGCCCTTTGTCACTACTGGCAGATCCTTTCGAAGCTTAATCTTTTACTGGTAGGGCATGTAGAATAACAAAAGGTTACGTTTGCGTCTTCGTTTGCTTTTCTACGAAAACAATACACTTCGAGGATACTTCAGATTTGTCAACGATATCCTTTTTAGTCGCATTTCATAGGTTTATTTCTCGTCGTGGTTGTCCAAAATCGACATTTTCAGACAACAGCACTAATTTCGTTGGTGCTTCTAGGGAACTGGAACGGGATTTCAAGTGCGTGCTTCTTAAAAGTCGAGATCAGGGTTGTTCCGCATTCCAGTATCAAGAACATTCATGGCAGTTCATTCCTGCCGGAGCCCCTCATATGGGTGGGCTTTGGGAAGCTCAAAACTTCAAATATACGTTTGAAGAATTTTCAACGGTTCTTTCCAGAATCGAAGCTTGTTTGAATTTCCGTCCACTGTGTCCTATGTCCGACAATCCACATGATCCGGTGGCGTTTACTCCAGGTCACTTTTTGATAAAGTCGCCAATTCTGGTACCACCGGAGCCTGTCATAGAAGAACCGCCATTACACATCGTGAATCGATTTAGAAAAATTAAGGCTTTTACTTAGCAATTTTGTCTACGGTGGAAAGACGAGTATCTGAAGAGCTTACATAAAAGATATAAATGGAAATTTCCGCAGCGCGATATTCAAATGGGCGATTTAGTTGTTATTCGAGACGAACAACAAAAAACAAAAGTAAAATTCCTACTGTGCGGACGTGCTTCATAATCGCTCGTATTATAACAATCATATACTCTGTTTTATTGCCTGGAAACTGTATACAGCTAATTTACAAGTGTGTCGGCATCGATCTGTGTTTATGCCGATTTGTGTTGTAGCGGTGTATTCCCGAATTTTGCAAAATAAAAATATCATTTTGGTGTGCTAAGAGCTCAATAATTTGCTGTGTTGTTGTAAGTGGATGAAATAGGACACATACACATAAATAAACATACATCGTCATCAGCTGTTTTGTTTATCGGTTATCTGTTACCCTGTGAATATCATCCCTAAGCTGCCTGGTTGTTGTCTCGGATCAAAAAAAAAAAAAAAAATCACCTATGTACTACTCATCACACTTTTAGCAACCCCTGTTGGAAATTGATTGCAAGTTGCAAATTTATAACAATGCCTTGCTCTAAATTAAATTGTAAAATCAACAAATTAGATGAACCCATGATATCTTGTTGGCTATGCAATACATCATACCATGCTATATGTGTTGAATTGGCTGCTCGAACTGCTGATAACTTAATTGAGGATAAAGGTTTGCGTTGGTGTTGCAAAAATGCAAAGTGTTTGATGTGGAGTTCTATTTGTTCTTCAAAAATACTCGTAAGGTATTTGATCAAATTAATAATGATCTTATATCCCTTACTGAAAAGTTTTCTAAATATAAGGAAGTCTTTGAGAGTACCTCTTGCGTTGAACAATTTCTACAATCGCCATCTGATTCCCTACGCAAACGAAAAAAACATCTGATCCTGTCTCATCAATCCAAATCTTGGATAACCAAGTTATTGAACCAGATCAACGTACGGCTCCATCCATTAATATAAGTGATGTTTACGGAAATGTCGCTACTCCTTTACAAATTGAAAAAACCATTCCACAAAATACTGTAGTTGCTGACGTAATACCTTCTGGATCTACAAAATTCTACTCGCCCACACACACCTAATAAATCCAACCAAAGTTGGATGAAGATATTGAAATTAACGTTTTTACATTTAAATATACGAAGAAACGTAGCAAGGCCTCTTTTAAAATCATCGTTCCAGAAGACGTATTCGATGCTGTTGTTAATCCTGATTTCTGGCCGCCAAAAGCCACAATTCACGAATATGTGTACAGAGATAATGGTCGATCTGATATAGCATATTTACCGTTGCGGTCAAGTGAAGTATCAAAAAACTAATAGATCTACCTTCCGATAATTATGTACATTTAGTATATCAAAACGTTAGAGGCTTAAATTCTAAATTGGCTAATTTATACATTGATAGTTTCAATATAAATTATCATATTATTACCTTTACTGAAACTTGGCTTACAGACTAAATTTTAAATTCCGAAATTCTATGTGGAAAATATCAGATATTCAGATGTGATCGTGTGGATAAAAGTAAAAAAACAGTCGGTGGGGTTCTAATTGCAGTCTCCATCGACTTTCCTGCCGAACAAATTATACTATCTTCTTATAACTTATTTGGTAAACTTTTAGATCTAATGTTTGTTAACCAGCCATCGGAAGTTTCGCTGAACTCGTCTAATCCGGTGACACACACCCTGAAGATCGCTATCATCCTACAATTGATTTAACAATTATGATTCCTTCAAACTCTTTTACAAACACTTCAAAATGTATTAGAAGTAAAAAAGAATACTGTTTTTCTAAAACAGATTACTCTAAACTCAACACACTTTTATCGACTATTAATTGGAATGATATTCTCTCGTCCAAGGTTTTAGACGTTGTGATAGAAAATTTCTACAGTTCATTGCATAATTGTATTTCTAAATCAGTTCCTAAAATATTAAAACGTGATAATATTGGTCCACCTTGGAACACTAATCAATTGGCAAGATTCAAGAATAAGAAAAACAATTACAATACTGAGAACAGAAGAGCATACAATAATTACGTAATATCTATGAAAAACCATCTGAAAAGTAATCCTAAATCTTTTTATAAATTTGTAAATTCCAAATGCCGATTACGTACTTTTCCAAACTCTTTGAAATTTGGCTCCATTGTTGCTGATGATGATATATCAATTAGTAACATATTTGCTAACTTTTTTTCAACGACTTACTCTAATAAAACATTTGATCAGTCAAGTTCTTATCCTTATAACATTGTTGAATATTCACCAGTAAATGTTTCATATATAAATAGGTGTACGGTCTTGGAAAATTTGAAGTCATTAAAGAGCACATTTAATCCTGGTCTGATGGAATCCCCACTAACATACTAAAATATTGTGCTGATGTTCTTTCGTATCCTCTCTGCTTAATATTTAATAGATCATTATGTTATGGTTATTTATCACCTCTTTGGAAGGAATCACATATAAAACCCCTTGTTTAAATCTGACAGCAAGATGGGCGTATCGAATTATAGAGGCATTGCAAAACTTAGCGCTATTCCAAAGCTTTTGGAGAAAATTATAACTGGCATGCTATCTCATCAAGTTTCGTCATTGTTGTCCTGTTGTCAACTCGGATTTCGTAGATCCCGATCAACCATAACGAATATATTGGAACTTACTACAGTTGTAAATGATGGATTTAAAAACCGAATGCAAACGGATACGATTTACACAGATTTTAGTAAGGCTTTTGATAAAGTTAATCATAACCTTCTCTTGAGAAAATTAGATTCTATGGGCTTTAGTAACTCATTATTACCTTGGTTAAAATGCTATTTATGTGGTCGAATCCAAAGGGTAAAATTCGGAAACGCTATTTTAAAGGACCTTGTGGTGTCTTCCGGTGTACCACAAGGAAGCCATCTTGGCCCTGTCTTATTTACACTATTTATTAATGACCTTCCATCTGTAATTCGACATAATATTCTAATGTATGCTGATGATGTAAAAATATTTCGGTCGTTTAAAGACCCGTTGGAGCAATATTATCTACAATCTGATCTTGATTGATTTCATGAATGGTGTAAAGTAAATTTAATGGAACTAAATATTTTGAAATGTAAACATATAGCATTTTCTAGAGTTAAACATCCTAGAACCAATTATTTCTTTGGTGATCACGAACTCGATACTGTAGATACTTTTCTGGACCGTATTAGACCAACGTCTGAACTTTCGACTTCACATTTCAATGATAGTAAACAAAGCTTATAGTGATCTTGGTTTTATGAAGCGTTGGAGTAAGGAGTTTTCTGATCTTTCAGTCACTAAACAATTATATACCTCTTTGGTTCGCTGCATACTTGAGTATGGTTCTGTTATATGGGACCCATCTTATACTATTCATAGTAACATTATTGAATCTGTGCAAAAACAATTCCTCTTATTTTGTCTACGTGGACGTGGGTGGAGCCCCCGTCATATGAATTTAGACTTGATCTTATTAAGTTACCATCTTTGAGAAGTCGTCGTACTATGCTGAACATTACTTTCCTGATGAATGTTTTACAGGGCAACATTGATTCAAATTTTATCATGAATAGAATGTTTATAAATATACCTCAAAGACCTACTAGAAATTTTCAGGTGATTCACATTGATTACTTCCGCACAAATTACGCTAATAATGATCCTTTCCTTTCATTGAATTATCGGAAAATAAAAACTCTATTGAAAGAAAAATTATATTGTATTTAAATACCTAATAATTAAGTAGTTCATAAGTGTATATATACATTAGTTTTTAGTCTGTAAGGATATTTGTATCTATAGACTTATAATAATAATAATAAAAAACAACTGCCTCCCACTTAGTGAAAATTAGGTCGTGTAAATAACGTCCATCCGGGTATCGCCGGCCGCGTTAGAGTCTCAGATATTCGAACGGGAACGGTGTTGTAAGATAGTAAGATAGTAGTAACACCTTCTAACGAGTAGCGATTGCACTGAGAACCGCCTTTCTCCATATAAGCTTTGCTTTAGTTTACTCGTTATATTGTAAATTAGTCGTTAATTGGAGTTTGTCCTCACAACATCACAATAAACTATATAATGGATTTTCTTAAAACTATAATGTGTTGATTTAATTACAGTTAACAAATTTCAGCATATTGCTTTATCTTAAATCGTTGGGTTCTGCTGAAGACTTCGGCACAACCTATGGTCTTGAACCAAAATAAATGACAAGACATACAACATAACAGACCAACTATACATACAAACAACAACAATACACACGAGGTACAGTGAAGACGGGACATACCGTACAACAACAACCTTTGCATTGTTGCGAGCGATGCGAGCACATGCACAAACAACATTGAATTGGCAAAGTGAGATTTTTAGTGTGTCGACTTAGTTCGGTGGAATATTTTGTTTATCAGCGTTTCTCATTAGAAATATGTGACCGCTGGTACTAATATGAACCCTGATTTAAGTCAAAGACATACATTCGTTGCGAAAGTTCTGATGAGATGGTGTAGCGCCCATCGAAACTGCGCAGTCAACTTTCAGCTGCAACAATAAAGGTCTCACTTTGCCTTCTTTGCTAATTTTGGGTTCTGCTGAAGACTTCGGCACAACCTATGGTCTTGAACCAAAATAAATGACAAGACATACAACATAACAGACCAACTATACATACAAACAACAACAATACACACGAGGTACAGTGAAGACGGGACATACCGTACAACAACAACCTTTGCATTGTTGCGAGCGATGCGAGCACATGCACAAACAACATTGAATTGGCAAAGTGAGATTTTTAGTGTGTCGACTTAGTTCGGTGGAATATTTTGTTTATCAGCGTTTCTCATTAGAAATATGTGACCGCTGGTACTAATATGAACCCTGATTTAAGTCAAAGACATACATTCGTTGCGAAAGTTCTGATGAGATGGTGTAGCGCCCATCGAAACTGCGCAGTCAACTTTCAGCTGCAACAATAAAGGTCTCACTTTGCCTTCTTTGCTAATTTTGGGTTCTGCTGAAGACTTCGGCACAACCTATGGTCTTGAACCAAAATAAATGACAAGACATATACAAATATTTCAAGAGGTTTAGTATCCGTGTTTGCTCCCGACACTAACATAACATAACTTTTGTACAAAGGGTAATATTGCTTATCTGATCAATAAATTGATCAGAGTTTTATTTGAAAATATTAAATTTTCGTATTTTTATTTATTTTTTATTCTTGCTCCGCAAACAGATTTTCTATTCCACATAATACAGGTTAATCACAATAGGTTCAACTGGCAAAAAGATACCACCAAAAAAAATAACATGACGGATGAAGACATGGGTTCAACTGGTGAAAAGATGATATGGATGTAATTCTTTTTTGGACGAATCAAACATGATATTAACATAGGGTTGTCATTGAGAAGAATGGGTTAATTTTCAGTGCTTAGAAGCTCTGAATATTCGATGGTTATATGAAATTTTTTCATAGTTGAAAGTTATTCATTTTTGAATACATCGTGGGAGTTCTTATGAATCACTTCTCTGAATTAATGAAAATGGAGTGAAAATTCCTTTAGGAATTCTTATCAAAACAGATTTTGCATTAATTCGGTTTAATTTTACGTTTAATAAAACTCTAGATGGACATGCGTATTTGGTTATATTTACTGTCATATTCAAAAAAATTATAGAAGGTATAAAGTATGATTTTGCTATGAAAATTCGTATATAAACCTGTAATAAAAGATTATGAATATGTCCGTTAAATTTTTATCACATTTCAAAAACAACACAAATATTTTTAAATTGATAGCGTTTTAATTTATGTACGATATGTTTTTGAACACATGTTGTATTTTCTTTGGAAGAAGTGCGCTCTGGAACAAACTGATCTGCGGTAGTTTTTGTTTCTCTTGTCGACTTCTTCTCTCTCCGATTTAAAATACTTTCCAGTATATCCTTCTCTGTGTTTGCTCAAACTTTAATGAACACGATATAAAATTAAATATATGATAATTTATAAAATACAAAACAAATAAAATATTCATGAATTTAGAATAATTTTCAGGCGCAATTTATGTTTGTGAATATGCCAACAGGTGCAACGGTCATTGTTAGTCTGTGGCTTGTAGCCGCCAACATTCGATTGGACATCCATATTTCAGATTTCAAAGATGCTGGGCTGCAGTCCACAAACCACTTTCGTATTTTCTGTGCTTCATGGCCTTCATTCAATTCGTCCAAATCTATGGTGTCTTTTGGAAATGAGAAGTAGGTTGAGTATATCAAATATCTTGAAAAGGAAGTGTATGTTACGTATATGAGTACCGTCAGTAGAGGAAGTAGCTTGGCCAGATGCTGCTGTTTGTTTTAACATTCTAGTCTTCCTTTCTTTTCTAACATTTTTAAATGTTCTTTGGCAACTAATTTTCTCTGCTAGTTGAAGTTTATTTCATTATTATTAATTTATTACACTAGTCAACAGTCAAAATGTACTCGGGATGCGATAATTTTTTCTGTGTAGATAACCTTGACATGAGCTCGAAAAACGCAATAAAAATTTTTTTTTTCGTTTGGTTTTTTTTTTATTATTTTTTTTTTAAATTTTAAAAATTTTTTTTTGGTTAATTTGTTTCGTCCGGCATAACTCGGGAACCACTAGCCCGATTTAATTGAATTAAATTTTAAAAAATTTAAAATTACAATTCCCTTAATCTGTTCATATATTGTTTTCCTATACAAGCAACAGTTTCCAAGTTAAAAATGAATATATAAAGGAAAAAACTTATTTTTTGCCTAAAAATTTAAAATTTTTTTTTTTTAAAAATCCATAAAAAATCCAAAATGAAAAAAAATGTCAAATCTTATTACTTTTACGTAAAGTCACATAACCTATGAGCAAAATGAGACAAAGATCATGAAAATCGATGCAAGCGTTTCGCTTTTATTCGCAATTGAGTAAAAGTATGAATTTCAAAAATTTAAACATTTTTTTTTTGGTTAATTTGTTTCGTCCGGCATAACTCGGGAACCACTAGCCCGATTTAATTGAATTAAATTTTAAAAAATTTAAAATTACAATTCCCTTAATCTGTTCATATATTGTTTTCCTATACAAACAACAGTTTCCAAGTTAAAAATGAATATATAAAGGAAAAAACTTATTTTTTGCCTAAAAATTTAAAATTTTTTTTTTTAAACATCCATAAAAAATCCAAAATGAAAAAAAATGTCAAATCTTATTACTTTTACGTAAAGTCACATAACCTATGAGCAAAATGAGACAAAGATCATGAAAATCGATGCACGCGTTTCGCTTTTATTCGCAATTGAGTAAAGGTATGAATTTCAAAAATTTGCTCGACATATGCACAACTTTGTCTATGGTAAGGTTTTTTCTTTTTTTTGATTCTCAGAATTAACAAAACGGAATAAACAAAGGGTTATTTAATTTTTATGATTGCGTAAGCAAAGTAATAAACGCTAATAAATGTGCGTGAACAATTAAAAGGAAAAAAGGAAAGGGGACTTTTTTAATTATTTGGGTTTTCCGTTGGCTACCTGTATGATTTTTTTACAGAAATGCAACCCACATTTAAGGGTGGTCATTATTCGGAAAATTTAAGACTCACACATGGTGAAACAGGTATGTAGCCACCGTAAAAAAATATACACCCATTTATAAGTACCTGTCAGTAAAATACTAAACAATACACAGTATAAATAGGTCTTCATTGATCGATTTTACTCATTCAACAAGTGTCGACGAACGCGATAGTTAAAATGAGCAAACGTTCGCGAGGATTTGAATGCAATACCAATCCAAGTAATTTTTGTTACATGTGCGGAGAATACGTTTCTGAAAAAAACAAGCGTTGTTTTTCACCTAAATTGAGAGATTCATTTGAAGAGAGCTTCAATTTAAAG
Source organism: Polietes domitor (assembly GCA_947397865.1). NCBI lineage: Eukaryota > Metazoa > Arthropoda > Insecta > Diptera > Muscidae > Polietes > Polietes domitor. The sequence continues at coordinate 151,906,603 of OX377620.1, read as the reverse complement.
GTCTCAAACATAGATGAGCGGTGGACACCAAGTGCTCTATGTCCAAGGTGCTACGTACAGCTAGCTGACTCAAGGTAAGTGTAGATTATGAAATTCAAGAACATATATAACTTATTATTGAAATTCTTTCAGACGACAGCCGAGAATCATCATGCCAATGCTTTGGAGAGCTCCGCTTTGCCATGTAACAGATTGCTACTTCTGTCTTAGCAAAAAAACAGGCGTGGGAAAAAATATACGATGGACTTACGCTGCTGTTTCAACAGTGAATTTTCCAGTGCCATTTTGCGAAGAACCAGTGGACCCGCAACCGTCCGTTTCAAGATGGGCATCTAATAATGAGGCGATACATCCAACATCAGATCCGGAGACAGTAGAAACCACATCAGAATGCGAGTCAACATATACATTGCATGGAGGTCAACGCTTATGTTCCCAAGCAGAACTGAACGATTGGGTTAGAGAATTGAAACTCTCCAAGGAAGATGCAGAGTTGCATGCATCGCGCATGCAACAGTTCGGTTTCTTGGCTCCTGGTGTGGTGACAACAATCTACAGGAAGCGTCATGAACCATACGCAAGGTACTACACAAAAAAAGACAACATCTGTTTTTGTAAGGACATTCCCGGATTATTTGGTGAACTCGGGTACTCTTAAAAAACTTCGTGAAAGCTATCAAAAAAGATGGCGAAGCGTTCGCCTATTTAAAAACCATTTTTCCTCACCTTTCATCGGCAAAGATTAAGGAAGGCGTTTTCGACGGTCCGCAAATTAAAAAGTTGTTGCAAGATCAACAGTTTGAGCACATTTTATCACCAAATGAAGCTGCAGCTTGGAACTCATTTCGGCATATTGTTTCCGGATTTCTTGGAAACAACAAAAGCTCAAATTACAGAGAGATCGTCGAACAACTACTCCAAAATTATAAAAAAATTAGAGCAAATATGTCGCTTAAGATACATTTTCTACACTCGCACTTGGACTTCTTTCCGGACAACCTGGGCGTTGTGAGTGACGAGCATGGTGAGCGTTTTCATCAGCAAATGAAAGAAATTGAGCACCGATACCAAGGATTTTGGAACGAAGCTATGATGGGGGTCTATATCTGGTTCCTGATAAGAGAAACAGACCCACAACAATATAAAAGAAAGACAAAAGCACATAATTATTTTTAATTTGAAGGTTTTTATTTTTGTGTTTAGATATTTTTTTTTTAAACTTTTTTATAATTAATTAATGTTGATATCCTTAGGATAATTTCTTGTACATATATCGAATTGTTTTTTAATTTAAAGTCATATATTTTTGTCACCCAAAAATTTTAATTTTTTTTGTAATAAAAAAGAAAAAACCTTACCATAGACAAAGTTGTGCATATGTCGAGCAAATTTTTGAAATTCATACCTTTACTCAATTGCGAATAAAAGCGAAACGCGTGCATCGATTTTCATGATCTTTGTCTCATTTTGCTCACAGGTTATGTGACTTTACGTAAAAGTAATAAGATTTGACATTTTTTTTCATTTTGGATTTTTTATGGATTTTTTAAAAAAAAAAAATTTAAATTTTTAGGCAAAAAATAAGTTTTTTCCTTTATATATTCATTTTTAACTTGGAAACTGTTGCTTGTATAGGAAAACAATATATGAACAGATTAAGGGAATTGTAATTTTAAATTTTTTAAAATTTAATTCAATTAAATCGGGCTAGTGGTTCCCGAGTTATGCCGGACGAAACAAATTAACCAAAAAAAAATTTTTAAAATTTAAAAAAAAAATAATAAAAAAAAAACCAAACGAAAAAAAAATTTTTTATTGCGTTTTTCGAGCTCATGTCAAGGTTATCTACACAGAAAAAATTATCACATCCCGAGTACATGAAATTTTTTTCAATTTGTTGACTAGTGTTATTATTATATTATGTATGTACATAACAACGTTAGGGAATTTCGCGTCAGACTATTTTCACAAAATTATGATTATTTTAAAATTAATAAATATTTTGAAGTGCGAATTTGTATCATTTTTTGTTATTTTCACATTTAACATTTAGTTATGTTATTCCTAGCGATTACTCGATAATAACTACGCTGTCACTCCCAAAATTAAAAACGCTACCGAATCGGTGGTATATAAATTCGATGATTGCAAGTGAGATTGGTTAGTGGGACATAATTTATTAAGATATGATTTTTGTTAAAAATGTCACCAACATTTTATATTCTGAAAATATTTTTATGACGGAACGAAATTGCACAATTAAATAAAAATTGTACAATTAATTAAAATTTTATTGTTGGGAATGAGTGTGAAACTATATTTTTGGAAGTGCTTTTGAAAGACTTTATTAGATGACAAGAACTTGGAAGTAGTTCAAAATGAATAACATTATCATTACTCCTAATCATGCATCCCAACAAATTCATTCTAAATAGTTTCTCAAATACAAATATATTTGTTACTTAATAAAGTCATTCAAAAGTACTTCCAAAAAATAGTTTAAAGGACATTTCAATAATATAAAATGTTGGTGACATTTTTACATTTTTAACATATATATATCTTAATAAATTATGTATTTACCCAATCTCACTTGCAGTCTTCGAATTTACATACAACCACTGTCGCTAGCGTTTTTAATTTAAGGAGTCACTGCTTATGTAGCGATTATCGAGTAATTGCTAGTAATAACATCTCTAAATTTTAAAACAACCAAAAAGTATACAAATTCGCGCTTCAAAAGTTTTATTAATTTATAATGATCATAATTTTGGTATTGACATAGATAATATAATAATAATAATAAATTAATAGTAATGAATAACCTTCAACTAACAGGAAAAATGAGTTGCAAAAACCATTAAAATGTATATAATGTTACAACAAGCAGCAGTATCTGACCAAGCTACTTGCTCTATCGACGATACTTCATATACGCAAACTACATCTCCTTTTCAAGACATTTAATATACTCTACCTTAAATTTAGATGAATTGAATGAAGATCATATACTTAAAACGTGTTCATTTTTAAATCGGAGAGAGAAGTTAAGAATTGCGAAGAATTCGACAAGAGAAACAAAAACTACCGTAGATCACAATGTTCCAGACAGCACTTCTTTCAAAGAAAATACAACATGTGTTCAAAAACTAGTATATAAGTACATAACTTAAAACAAAATATATTTTTAAAAATATCAGCGTGGGGGTTGTGGGTTCGATTCCCACCAGAGGCTCTGGTCTGTCGCTGCAATAACTAGCTACAATGGTCTTAGTCACCCCGGCTCAATCCCTGGACCCAACATTTGTATTGTAATTCACAATAAATAAATAAAATATTCATTTTTGGATACATTGTGAGTGTTCTTATGAATCATATCTCTGAATTAATGAATCTTTCTTAAAATAGATTTTGCATTACTTTGGTTCAATTTTAATAAAACTCCACTTGTACTGACGTGTTTGGCAATATTTCATTTTTTATCACATTTTAAACAACAGAAATATTTTTAAAAATGTATTTAGTTTTAAGTTGTTTTTTGTTGGAGATTTTATTTATATTGTTCGTTAGCTACTTTGTATATATACACGTTTACGTTGTATGATTGTAATCAATAATGCTTTGATTTTGACATAACTTGTTTTTAGAAAATCAATAAAATTTTCTTCAGTCGTCAAGAAAATTTTCAATTAAAAGCACAAGCTTTTCAATTACTTAACAGGTTATGGGCCCAGATACCCATAATTAAAGGATACATAGAAACACATACGGATTCGAAATATTGCCTAGAAGCGACAAGGATTCAATATCATCTTGTAATTATAATGGAGGATATTAAAATTTCCAAATTGGAGGGAATGGAAGTTTGGACTCTGTGGAAGTTCCAAATGAAAGTAATTTTACGTGCCTACGATTTATGGTGTTTCAAGTGCGGTGAATGAACTACGATTGTGGAAATCTCGTGATGCTAAGGCTCAGAAGATAATAGTTCTGTCTATGGGAGAAGAACCATTGATGCACATAATTAATTGTGAATCATCGGCTGATCGGCTGCTGGAAAGTATTTATGAACAGAAGTCCGCAACATCAATTCACCTTTTGCAACAACAATTTTTCCAACACACAATATCAAAATTGCAGAAAATTGCAAAGCAATTTGGGAGAGAAAATTACAGATAGCATGCTTATTACCAAAATATTGATGACTCTTCCGGATGAATATCGACATTTTTTCTCTTCATGGGAAGCAACAGAAAGGAGCGAACGAACACTGAAAAATTTGTCGTCTCGTCTGTGAATAGAAGAATGTCGACTGACTGGGCATCCTACCGGTAAAATCTGAGGCGTTTGTAGCAAAACAAGGAAAGAAAAATTATACTGGAAGGAAGTATAACGAACCGAAAGCTCTGAAAAAAGGTAATTGCTATAATTGTGGCAAGTCTGGTCACTGGAAACGCGATTGTCCTGATAAGAAGCACAGCAAGTCAGACGGAGGAGGTACAGCTTTTATAAGCTAAGTAATGTTTATGACGTCGGACGAAACTGACAGCTGGTATGTTGACTCCGGTGCAAGTGATCACATGTGCAAGAATTTGGTTTGGTTTACAAATTATGTTAAATTCCAAACACCAAAGAGCATACGTATTAGGAATGGTTCAATGATTCCAGCTTACGGCAAAGGCGACATTCTTGCTGAGGCGTATGATGGCAAGGTTTGGAATGCTAAAAGTATGATGAACGTCCTTCATGTCCCAGAAATCAAGTTGAACTTATTATCGTCTAATACATGTTTGGACAAAGGCTACTCTATGCGAGCAGAAGGAAGCGAATGTATTTTTACTTACAACGACGATGTTGTCCTAAAAGGAATTCGAAGGAAGTCCAAGCTGTTTGAATTGATGATAAAGGTGAAGATGCCGGTTACTGGTGAAGCGAATGTTGCTGAGAAATGTAATACATTGCGTGTTTGGCATGAAAGAATGTGTCATCAGGGGAAGGAACATGGGAAGGGTGTTCTGAGGGCTGCAGTCCACAAACCACTTTCGTATTTTCTGTGCTTCATGGCTTTCATTCAATTCGTCCAAATCTATGGTGTCTTTTGGAAATGAGAAGTAGATTGAGTATATCAAATATCTTGAAAAGGAAGTGTATGTTACGTATATGGAGTACCGTCAGTAGAGGAAGTAGCTTGGCCAGATGCTGCTGTTTGTTTTAACATTCTAGTCTTCCTTTCTTTTCTAACATTTTTAAATGTTCTTTGGCAACTAATTTTCTCTGCTAGTTGAAGTTTATTTCATTATTATTAATTTATTATTATTATATTATGTATGTACATAACAACGTTAGGGAATTTCGCGTCAGACTATTTTCACAAAATTATGATTATTTTAAAATTAATAAATATTTTGAAGTGCGAATTTGTATCATTTTTTGTTATTTTCACATTTAACATTTAGTTATGTTATTCCTAGCGATTACTCGATAATAACTACGCTGTCACTCCCAAAATTAAAAACGCTACCGAATCGGTGGTATATAAATTCGATGATTGCAAGTGAGATTGGTTAGTGGGACATTATTTATTAAGATATGATTTTTGTTAAAAATGTCACCAACATTTTATATTCTGAAAATATTTTTATGACGGAACGAAATTGCACAATTAAATAAAAATTGTACAATTAATTAAAATTTTATTGTTGGGAATGAGTGTGAAACTATATTTTTGGAAGTGCTTTTGAAAGACTTTATTAGATGACAAGAACTTGGAAGTAGTTCAAAATGAATAACATTATCATTACTCCTAATCATGCATCCCAACAAATTCATTCTAAATAGTTTCTCAAATACAAATATATTTGTTACTTAATAAAGTCATTCAAAAGTACTTCCAAAAAATAGTTTAAAGGACATTTCAATAATATAAAATTTTGGTGACATTTTTACATTTTTAACATATATATATCTTAATAAATTATGTATTTACCCAATCTCACTTGCAGTCTTCGAATTTACATACAACCACTGTCGCTAGCGTTTTTAATTTAAGGAGTCACTGCTTATGTAGCGATTATCGAGTAATTGCTAGTAATAACATCTCTAAATTTTAAAACAACCAAAAAGTATACAAATTCGCGCTTCAAAAGTTTTAATAATTTATAATGATCATAATTTTGGTATTGACATAGATAATATAATAATAATAATAAATTAATAGTAATGAATAACCTTCAACTAACAGGAAAAATGAGTTGCAAAAACCATTAAAATGTATATAATGTTACAACAAGCAGCAGTATCTGACCAAGCTACTTGCTCTATCGACGATACTTCATATACGCAAACTACATCTCCTTTTCAAGACATTTAATATACTCTACCTTAAATTTAGATGAATTGAATGAAGATCATATACTTAAAACGTGTTCATTTTTAAATCGGAGAGAGAAGTTAAGAATTGCGAAGAATTCGACAAGAGAAACAAAAACTACCGTAGATCACAATGTTCCAGACAGCACTTCTTTCAAAGAAAATACAACATGTGTTCAAAAACTAGTATATAAGTACATAACTTAAAACAAAATATATTTTTAAAAATATCAGCGTGGGGGTTGTGGGTTCGATTCCCACCAGAGGCTCTGGTCTGTCGCTGCAATAACTAGCTACAATGGTCTTAGTCACCCCGGCTCAATCCCTGGACCCAACATTTGTATTGTAATTCACAATAAATAAATAAAATATTCATTTTTGGATACATTGTGAGTGTTCTTATGAATCATATCTCTGAATTAATGAATCTTTCTTAAAATAGATTTTGCATTACTTTGGTTCAATTTTAATAAAACTCCACTTGTACTGACGTGTTTGGCAATATTTCATTTTTTATCACAACACGAGTTTTCGGTACTGATTGTGAAAAATAGTCATTCAAAATGTGATAAAATCTATCTACGACAATGTCAAGATCAGTATAGTGACGACAGCTACAAACAGAATTCCAGTCAACATCCTGAATAAGTGAATTAAGCTTTTCGAAATTGGTTCTCTTGAAACAGAAAGAGGTTCGATTATCTTGCGAACTAGAGGGAGAAGATTAACCAGAGTACAACATCGATATATTCAAGGTAGGATGATAGGAGTGATATGGGAGGAACTCTACTGATTTCGAAGTAATGGGGATCATCGACAAATACTAAGTCTAGTTGCCTAGCATTTACATTTCCCACATAATTTATCTGCGACAAGTTAAGATCAGTAAAAAGTCTAACTATTTGCGAGGGCCAATCATCCCTATCAAAAGTTGACGTAAAAGGTGTTAAAGCCTCAGCATCTGGCAAGGTAAGCCAAGATACAGAGGGTAAATTAAAATCTCCTAAAATCATAGTATGGTCTAAATCACTCGCCCTGGAGACAACCATACCAATTGCAGTCAGATGACTCTCGTAAACACAAAACTCGGATGATGGAGGAATGTAAGAGCATGTAACAAACAACTTACTACGTCCCATGTTAATAAGGACTGCAATAAATTCAATGTCATCAAACCCTTGCAGAATAAAGCGTTCAGATGAGAAAGCATTAGCAACCGTGATAAGAACACCGCCACCTATTCTCCCTACTCGATCCTTCCTGAAGACAACATATTTCCCACATAAAACCTCGGAGTCCAAAATTGAATCTTTCAACCAGGTCTCAGAAAAAGCTAGAGCCGAGAAGTCAAAATCGAAACTATCAACAAATAGACGATTTAACTTTGTATTTATGCCTCTAACATTCTGATACCCAACACTAAAAGAGCTGCTTAGTTTTTTGCAATAGTGGCTGACATTGATGGGAGACGCGCCAGATTGTCAACCCTATCCACAAACTCTTTGACAAAAGCCCTAGATGGCCAGAATGATGGGACAATTAGCTTGTCGAAAATTTCCCTCGACACAACAATTTTAAACGATGCCCGACTTTGGGCAAAGGATGACTTCAGTTTAAACGTCTTTATACGGAAGTCACCCTCAATTTTTGACTTAATGAAACAATTTAAATCTTCCACGGTCGTATCCGGAGCGAAACGGGAAACGAAAACCATTTTCATTTCCGGAGCCATGGACAATCCACCGGAATTTCCTCCAGAACGATGTGGACGGACACCACCGGCAACAGCAACTGGGTCCGACCGACCAGTCGCATTCACACGGGCCAGAGAAGGGCCCGCTACAACTGGCGTCTGATTTTGCGGTTGATCAGCCACATCACGCACCGACCCAACAACCGAAGCATAAGTCGGGGTATCACCGTCCACAGTGATTGACCCGCCGACTACAGTAGCCTCAGGAACAGCCGAGGCCACCGAAACAACACCATCCGATCCAATGGTGTTATGTGTACCAGATTTCACAGAAGAGGGCTTAGCAGACGCCGTCCTCGCCGTTCTCTTACGTTTCTGGCCTGAAACTTCCGGAGACTTAGCAAGCTCATCCAATTGTGGGTATTTATCCAGATTGGACGCATACTTGCTAAATCTTGAATAAATCGCCCAGAGGTCCTTTCTAGGGTTTGCATTTTCCCGTACTTTTTATTTCCCGGGAAACGGGAATTATTTTTTCGATTTCCCGGGATCCCGGGACAGCACGGGAAATCGTCAACAAATTGTTAACCATGATTAAAGTATTTTTTGCAAATAAAACATTCACGTTTAATAAAGTAAAAGTAAAGTATTTTATTTCACAACAAACCTTTTACGGAATTCACATAAACAAACTAAAATATGAGATCAATTCAAACATCTTATCAAAGTTTCAAAAGAAAATAAATATATGTACATATTTAAGTTTATATATTAATTAAGACTTGAAAGGTAAAAACTTTTTAGAACAGACAATGCATTTATGGCCTCATCGGATAGTCTATTTCTTATTTTATTAGTGAAAGTGGATGCGACGGAGAACGATCGTTCACATTCAACCGATGTAGGCTTAATAGTCAACAGAGCATCAAATAAAATGTTTAAATTATCTGTTCTTTATCCTGTCGATTCGAAAACTTTAAATTCTTTTTTTAGACAGCGATCTTGACCTTTTTTTAATACAACATTATTACTTGCATTTTCTATAGCATTGTTTAAAATATTTTCAAATGACTGATTATCATTACAGTCAATATCACCAAAGCTATTATCATTACTGTTGTTTTCATTAAAATTACATTCGAAAATCCTGTTAAACAATTCTTGAGCAAGACAAATGACATTACCTTTGGTTGCGTTTTGAAAAAAATTTGATGTGCTTCGGTTTGAAAATATACCAGGATTTCTTAGGTACTTAATCAATGTATACAACCGTTTATCTCTACGTTCGTCTATCCTCTCTTCAAGAGTTTTACAAATTTCTCGCCCTAGCAATGTATCAATGGAGGAAACTTTTTGACATAACGTATTTAGAACAGCATCCACCGTTAGTAAATTGATGTCTCGGCGACATAATGCTTCGACAGCAAGTTTGATGGGTTTAAGGACATCCAACATATTATTTAATACATCTAAATTATTTTCACACCATAAATTAATCATTTTTAAATCTATTAAGGTGTTTTTATACAATTTTGTAAAAGAATAGACTTTTCAATCATTGGTACAATGGAGTTCCACCGCGTTTTAACGTCAAGCTCTAGCATTATTTCCTTGTTGAATTCACCTACTACATATTTTTGTAAAATACCATTTTTTGTAGGGCTCTTTCTAAACAATTTAATTATATGCCGCGTTTCTTTAAGTATTATGTTGTACGACACGTTCATCTCCAAATTTTCACTTTCGCCGTCAAAGCAGCTCTCATCAAAATTATCATCATCTTCGCTCCCACAATATTCCTCCACTGCAGCTTCAGGATCAACTTTTTTATAGAAAACATCAACGACGGTCAAATGAATTGCATGACTAAGACAAAATAAATTTTCTGTTGGCATTTCTTTGGCAAACTTTTTCATCACACTAGGTCCATCTGTTATGACTGCAACAACACCATTACTTAAACCGATACCGTATTCAGATATTTTATTTAGAGCATCTTTTATCTCAACTGCTCCACATTTTCCTGTCATGTATACAAGACCCAAATTGTAAAATGTATTGCTGCTTCCAAAAAGGCATACGTTTAAATAACGCCGGTTCCTGATGCTGCTCCACTCATCAAGAGCCAATGAGAATCGCAAATTGTCTTTTAAATGACATTTTATGTCTTCTTTGTATTTCATTTTCACAGCATCAAATTTTTTGAGAATTAGGTTTAGAATAGCATGTTCACTTTTTGGCAGCGCCATTCCCCTTATTAAAAACGATTCTCGTATGAATTGGCTTCTGGTGATTGCTCTTATTGAAAACCCATCCCTTGCCGCCAGCTTCGCTACTTCGTCATCAGCTTGCTTCCGCTTAACAAACCCATCCAAAGTTAATGTTTTTTTGTCGGCAGTTTCGAAGCGGTCTGTTTGGTCTCAATACATAGCTTATGGATACGTTGTAAATGCCGAATCAATCCGCTTGTACTATTTCCTTTACATGAAATTGTTTTAGCACACCGAGAGCAAATTGCACTATCTTTGTCATTTTTGTTTCTGGAAAAATGATTCCAAGCTTCGGAATTTTCCATATTCTCCTTCACTACTGAATTTCTAAGAAAATGTTTGTTTGACTGTTAGCTGCCTTTTTAAAAATAATGACAAAAAGCACAAGCAAAAGGCAAATAGTTTTGACAGTTTGATTAGGAAAGAGAGAGAGAAATAACTGAACTATGAGAATGTATATACATATTGCAGAATATGTATCAAATACAAGTTTTACTACACCGCATATAGATGGCTCGTTTCTCCAAAACTGTTGAAGCACTGTTTACACTTTAAGATTTATTGTACAACTTGAAACTAGATTATGACGAAAACTTAACAATTATAGCATTTTTCGATGGCAAATAAGTTTTCTCTATAACTTGACGTTTATATCTACTAAATTATATAATATTTTTTATCTGAAAAGCCGCCATATATCTAGAATCGGATTGAAAGTTGTACAATCTTTATGTGTGAACTGCGCTTGATGATGACAAATATGTCATACAAAAACAAAGTACAGGTTCCCTCTACTTAATTACATCTAAACAAATCATAAAGCATAGTGTATACAAATATTAAATGTGTATTCAGCTTCCTATCAATTACGTATGCATATGGTAATGCTGCGTTCGGACATACACACAAAATCCACTTTTCCCTGATTTTATTTTTTTCATATGGAAATTGCGGAAAAGATATGTGAAGAAAAGTGTAAATGTTTATACTGAATTCCCTCGGGATTCCCGTGAGAATTTCCCGGGATACGGGAAATGAAAAATAGGCGAATTCCCGGGAAATTTCCCGCGGGAAATCCCGGGATGCAAACCCTAGTCCTTTCCCATTTCAGCAACCTCGGACATAGAAGTCCTGAAAAAATTGTAAAAATCTACACCAATTTTTCTACACTTGGTGCAACACCAACGTAGATCATTGTTCTCCCCGTACAATGCGTCCACGACCCTTGCACTTACACATTTAGCATGCCATTGACTGGTACACAACCAGCATTCAATGGAACGCCCACTGTCCGAAACAATTTTACAATTAAAATAAAAAAGTAAAATCGCGTAAAAAAATCACTATAATAAGTTTAAAAAACGATAGATGGCAACACTGTTCAGTCAGTAAAACAAAATAAACGAAATGGAAGAACGCACAACAAGAATAACGTTACAAGAAATAACAAAAAAAGTGCACAGAAATCACAAAACAATTGTTGTTGTTTGGTCAAGAAATATTTCTTAGCCAAAGACACGATTTTTTATCAAAAAAATAAACACACAAATACAATATCACAAGTAAAACTAAATCACAAAAATAATTATATGTGTATTAGTAATGAATTTGATGCACTAAAATAGCTATGGATGCAATATAACAAATATTTATTCAAATTAGAACGGAGCACAAAACTTTCACACGTTGTAACAGATCAGAGTTGCCGTCTACCAATTAACCAGACTACCAAACTTCGAGTGGTTTTCAACGCTTCAAATAAGACATCAAATGGGAAGAGTCTTAACGATATTCTTCATATAGGTCCGACCTTGCAATTAGATTTAGTTCTCCTCATTCTGAGGTTCAATTATGAGGTGATTGTTCATATTGTTCAAGATTATGAGCTGCAGACGGTGACCTTTGGAGTTAACTATGCTCCATATCAAGTCATACGGACGTTATTACTACTGGCCGATGACTCTGAAGACGAATTCCCCCATGCTGCACACATTCTACGAAAGTGAATGTACGTTGACGACGTTTTAATGGGGTACCTTGATCTGGAGAATGGATTGACCTCTCGTGATCAATTAATTTCAGCTTTGTCTTCTGCAAAATTCGAATTGAGGAAATGGACGTCAAATGTCCGGACTATTTTAGAATGTTTTCCTATGGAATATTTAGTCGAACTTTCGTGGAAGCTAGTAGTTCTAAGTCATTGGGTAGTATTCGTTGGAATGCTCAGTTAGATTTATTATATTTCAATATGACTTCTATCGAGCAAAAATCAAACTATACAAAACGGGAAGTATTGTCCACTATTGCGAAATTGTTCGATCTTGTAGATTGGTTAGGTCCGGTGATAGTACTGGCAAAGATAATTATGCAGCGAATTTGGCTAGATAATATTGGGTGGGATGATTCCGCCTACGACGGAACTAGAATGGAAGGAATTTGTGGATACATACCAGGATGTGAATACCATTCAGATTCCTCGGTGTTTCACTTCACTTCATGTTTTTTCTGATGCATCAGAAAAGGCTTACGCAGAGGTGGTCTATATTTGAATTGTAGCACCAAATATGGACATTACTACTCATTTACTTTCGGGTAAAACAAAAGTTGTTCCTCTTAAATCGATTTCTTTGCCACGGTTAGGACTTTGTGGCTCTATGTTGGTGTCCGATTCTACGATCGCCCTTTCTTGGCTTAGGAAAACTCCATGCACTTGGACTACATTTGTTGCCAATCGTATATGCAGGATACAGGAGAATGACCACAACTGGTATCACGTTCGGTCTGAAGATAACACTGCTGCGGGCTTTCGTCTGCACAGTTAGCCACGTCTCAGATTTGGTGGCACGGTCCACAATGGCTCCGCTTAGATAGGCTCAATGCGATATTAGGGATCTAGCTCCTCTCGACACCGATATTGAATTACGTGCTGTCAAGAGTTATGCATCGTTCTTTACGAACTATGAGGATATCCTTGAAAGATTTTCGTCTTTGGACGTTTGTGGCATATATGTTTCGACATTTTTATACACTCATCCTTCACAAAGGTGTCAGACGAATATGACGGTTTGCTGCACAAGAGACCATTAGATCGTAAGAGTTCGCTCTTACCGCTAAATCCATTCCTGGATGAAGCAGGGTCATGCGGCTTCACGGGAGGATGGTTAGATCACCCTGTCTATCATATTCCGAGCAGCAGCCAATTATTTTGCCTTATGCAAGTACATTTACTATGCTCTTGGTACAGTTTGTTCATGTGATAACTATTCATGGTGGAAATCAGTTAATGCTGCGTATTCTGCTCATTGAATATTGGATTCCCCGTCTGACTTCTTTAGTCAGAACGACCATCTATCGTTGCAAACGCAGATGGTTAGACAGAAGACGATCTTGCACTCAGATTATGGCCGCCATTCCTCCGGAGAGAACTGTTATTACAAGGCCCTTTGTCACTACTGGCAGATCCTTTCGAAGCTTAATCTTTTACTGGTAGGGCATGTAGAATAACAAAAGGTTACGTTTGCGTCTTCGTTTGCTTTTCTACGAAAACAATACACTTCGAGGATACTTCAGATTTGTCAACGATATCCTTTTTAGTCGCATTTCATAGGTTTATTTCTCGTCGTGGTTGTCCAAAATCGACATTTTCAGACAACAGCACTAATTTCGTTGGTGCTTCTAGGGAACAGGAACGGGATTTCAAGTGCGTGCTTCTTAAAAGTCGAGATCAGGGTTGTTCCGCATTCCAGTATCAAGAACATTCATGGCAGTTCATTCCTGCCGGAGCCCCTCATATGGGTGGGCTTTGGGAAGCTCAAAACTTCAAATATACGTTTGAAGAATTTTCAACGGTTCTTTCCAGAATCGAAGCTTGTTTGAATTTCCGTCCACTGTGTCCTATGTCCGACAATCCACATGATCCGGTGGCGTTTACTCCAGGTCACTTTTTGATAAAGTCGCCAATTCTGGTACCACCGGAGCCTGTCATAGAAGAACCGCCATTACACATCGTGAATCGATTTAGAAAAATTAAGGCTTTTACTTAGCAATTTTGTCTACGGTGGAAAGACGAGTATCTGAAGAGCTTACATAAAAGATATAAATGGAAATTTCCGCAGCGCGATATTCAAATGGGCGATTTAGTTGTTATTCGAGACGAACAACAAAAAACAAAAGTAAAATTCCTACTGTGCGGACGTGCTTCATAATCGCTCGTATTATAACAATCATATACTCTGTTTTATTGCCTGGAAACTGTATACAGCTAATTTACAAGTGTGTCGGCATCGATCTGTGTTTATGCCGATTTGTGTTGTAGCGGTGTATTCCCGAATTTTGCAAAATAAAAATATCATTTTGGTGTGCTAAGAGCTCAATAATTTGCTGTGTTGTTGTAAGTGGATGAAATAGGACACATACACATAAATAAACATACATCGTCATCAGCTGTTTTGTTTATCGGTTATCTGTTACCCTGTGAATATCATCCCTAAGCTGCCTGGTTGTTGTCTCGGATCAAAAAAAAAAAAAAAAATCACCTCTGTACTACTCATCACACTTTTAGCAACCCCTGTTGGAAATTGATTGCAAGTTGCAAATTTATAACAATGCCTTGCTCTAAATTAAATTGTAAAATCAACAAATTAGATGAACCCATGATATCTTGTTGGCTATGCAATACATCATACCATGCTATATGTGTTGAATTGGCTGCTCGAACTGCTGATAACTTAATTGAGGATAAAGGTTTGCGTTGGTGTTGCAAAAATGCAAAGTGTTTGATGTGGAGTTCTATTTGTTCTTCAAAAATACTCGTAAGGTATTTGATCAAATTAATAATGATCTTATATCCCTTACTGAAAAGTTTTCTAAATATAAGGAAGTCTTTGAGAGTACCTCTTGCGTTGAACAATTTCTACAATCGCCATCTGATTCCCTACGCAAACGAAAAAAACATCTGATCCTGTCTCATCAATCCAAATCTTGGATAACCAAGTTATTGAACCAGATCAACGTACGGCTCCATCCATTAATATAAGTGATGTTTACGGAAATGTCGCTACTCCTTTACAAATTGAAAAAACCATTCCACAAAATACTGTAGTTGCTGACGTAATACCTTCTGGATCTACAAAATTCTACTCGCCCACACACACCTAATAAATCCAACCAAAGTTGGATGAAGATATTGAAATTAACGTTTTTACATTTAAATATACGAAGAAACGTAGCAAGGCCTCTTTTAAAATCATCGTTCCAGAAGACGTATTCGATGCTGTTGTTAATCCTGATTTCTGGCCGCCAAAAGCCACAATTCACGAATATGTGTACAGAGATAATGGTCGATCTGATATAGCATATTTACCGTTGCGGTCAAGTGAAGTATCAAAAAACTAATAGATCTACCTTCCGATAATTATGTACATTTAGTATATCAAAACGTTAGAGGCTTAAATTCTAAATTGGCTAATTTATACATTGATAGTTTCAATATAAATTATCATATTATTACCTTTACTGAAACTTGGCTTACAGACTAAATTTTAAATTCCGAAATTCTATGTGGAAAATATCAGATATTCAGATGTGATCGTGTGGATAAAAGTAAAAAAACAGTCGGTGGGGTTCTAATTGCAGTCTCCATCGACTTTCCTGCCGAACAAATTATACTATCTTCTTATAACTTATCTTATAACTTATTTGGTAAACTTTTAGATCTAATGTTTGTTAACCAGCCATCGGAAGTTTCGCTGAACTCGTCTAATCCGGTGACACACACCCTGAAGATCGCTATCATCCTACAATTGATTTAACAATTATGATTCCTTCAAACTCTTTTACAAACACTTCAAAATGTATTAGAAGTAAAAAAGAATACTGTTTTTCTAAAACAGATTACTCTAAACTCAACACACTTTTATCGACTATTAATTGGAATGATATTCTCTCGTCCAAGGTTTTAGACGTTGTGATAGAAAATTTCTACAGTTCATTGCATAATTGTATTTCTAAATCAGTTCCTAAAATATTAAAACGTGATAATATTGGTCCACCTTGGAACACTAATCAATTGGCAAGATTCAAGAATAAGAAAAACAATTACAATACTGAGAACAGAAGAGCATACAATAATTACGTAATATCTATGAAAAACCATCTGAAAAGTAATCCTAAATCTTTTTATAAATTTGTAAATTCCAAATGCCGATTACGTACTTTTCCAAACTCTTTGAAATTTGGCCCCATTGTTGCTGATGATGATATATCAATTAGTAACATATTTGCTAACTTTTTTTCAACGACTTACTCTAATAAAACATTTGATCAGTCAAGTTCTTATCCTTATAACATTGTTGAATATTCACCAGTAAATGTTTCATATATAAATAGGTGTACGGTCTTGGAAAATTTGAAGTCATTAAAGAGCACATTTAATCCTGGTCTGATGGAATCCCCACTAACATACTAAAATATTGTGCTGATGTTCTTTCGTATCCTCTCTGCTTAATATTTAATAGATCATTATGTTATGGTTATTTATCACCTCTTTGGAAGGAATCACATATAAAACCCCTTGTTTATCAAAACGTTAGAGGCTTAAATTCTAAATTGGCTAATTTATACATTGATAGTTTCAATATAAATTACACAGTGCAACACGAAAAAAAATAACCATATACGGACACCGCTACATGATAAAAGACCAAAAAAAAAAAGACCCGTGTTTTTTTGTTTCCCCCAAAGTCATGCACTTTTTTTTTTATGGGCCCCCAGAGATTTGAGGCCTCGGTGTAATTTTTGGAAAAAAGTGATCATATTCTCAGGCTCATATCTTGCAAACCGTTCGGAATTTTGATTTACTCTCTGAGGCAAAGTTCTAGCTCTTGTCATAAAGAACAAAAATTGTGAACATATAAAATCAAAAAAACTTCATCTTCAAGGTCAAAATCGCAAAAAACTTAAAAAAATTCGATTTTTTTTACCTTTTTTCCCCTGTTCAGGTCCATAGGTAGCAAACCGCTGAAAATTCAGGGAAACAATCAACTACAAAAATGTACCAAAGATCTCAATAAACAACTTTCTAGAACATATGAACTTCCTAGGAATTATTCTTAACACCGTTTAGGTAGCGCTTAGGTAGCCGCAAAATTGAAAAATTTCCCAAAAATTTCACTGTGCAACATTTTTGAAGTCATTTCAAAATAACCATATACGGACACCGCTACATGATAAAAGACCAAAAAAAAAAAAGACCCGTGTTTTTTTTTTCCCCCAAAGTCATGCACTTTTTTTTATGGGCCCCCAGAGATTTGAGGCCTCGGTGTAATTTTTGGAAAAAAGTGATCATATTCTCAGGCTCATATCTTGCAAACCGTTCGGAATTTTGATTTACTCTCTGAGGCAAAGTTCTAGCTCTTGTCATAAAGAACAAAAATTGTGAACATATAAAATCAAAAAAACTTCACCTTCAAGGTCAAAATCGCAAAAAACTTAAAAAAATTCGATTTTTTTTAACCTTTTTTCCCCTGTTCAGGTCCATAGGTAGCAAACCGTTGAAAATTCAGGGAAACAATCAACTACAATTTTTGTTCTTTGTGACAAGAGCTAGAACTTTGCCTCAGAGAGTAAATCAAAATTCCGAACGGTTTGCAAGATATGAGCCTGAGAATATGATCACTTTTTTCCAAAAATTACACCGAGGCCTCAAATCTCTGGGGGCCCATAAAAAAAAAGTGCATGACTTTGGGGGAAACAAAAAAACACGGGTCTTTTTTTTTTTGGTCTTTTATCATGTAGCGGTGTCCGTATATGGTTATTTTGAAATGACTTCAAAAATGTTGCACAGTGTTATCATATTATTACCTTTACTGAAACTTGGCTTACAGACTAAATTTTAAATTCCGAAATTCTATGTGGAAAATATCAGATATTCAGATGTGATCGTGTGGATAAAAGTAAAAAAACAGTCGGTGGGGTTCTAATTGCAGTCTCCATCGACTTTCCTGCCGAACAAATTATACTATCTTCTTATAACTTATCTTATAACTTATTTGGTAAACTTTTAGATCTAATGTTTGTTAACCAGCCATCGGAAGTTTCGCTGAACTCGTCTAATCCGGTGACACACACCCTGAAGATCGCTATCATCCTACAATTGATTTAACAATTATGATTCCTTCAAACTCTTTTACAAACACTTCAAAATGTATTAGAAGTAAAAAAGAATACTGTTTTTCTAAAACAGATTACTCTAAACTCAACACACTTTTATCGACTATTAATTGGAATGATATTCTCTCGTCCAAGGTTTTAGACGTTGTGATAGAAAATTTCTACAGTTCATTGCATAATTGTATTTCTAAATCAGTTCCTAAAATATTAAAACGTGATAATATTGGTCCACCTTGGAACACTAATCAATTGGCAAGATTCAAGAATAAGAAAAACAATTACAATACTGAGAACAGAAGAGCATACAATAATTACGTAATATCTATGAAAAACCATCTGAAAAGTAATCCTAAATCTTTTTATAAATTTGTAAATTCCAAATGCCGATTACGTACTTTTCCAAACTCTTTGAAATTTGGCCCCATTGTTGCTGATGATGATATATCAATTAGTAACATATTTGCTAACTTTTTTTCAACGACTTACTCTAATAAAACATTTGATCAGTCAAGTTCTTATCCTTATAACATTGTTGAATATTCACCAGTAAATGTTTCATATATAAATAGGTGTACGGTCTTGGAAAATTTGAAGTCATTAAAGAGCACATTTAATCCTGGTCTGATGGAATCCCCACTAACATACTAAAATATTGTGCTGATGTTCTTTCGTATCCTCTCTGCTTAATATTTAATAGATCATTATGTTATGGTTATTTATCACCTCTTTGGAAGGAATCACATATAAAACCCCTTGTTTAAATCTGACAGCAAGATGGGCGTATCGAATTATAGAGGCATTGCAAAACTTAGCGCTATTCCAAAGCTTTTGGAGAAAATTATAACTGGCATGCTATCTCATCAAGTTTCGTCATTGTTGTCCTGTTGTCAACTCGGATTTCGTAGATCCCGATCAACCATAACGAATATATTGGAACTTACTACAGTTGTAAATGATGGATTTAAAAACCGAATGCAAACGGATACGATTTACACAGATTTTAGTAAGGCTTTTGATAAAGTTAATCATAACCTTCTCTTGAGAAAATTAGATTCTATGGGCTTTAGTAACTCATTATTACCTTGGTTAAAATGCTATTTATGTGGTCGAATCCAAAGGGTAAAATTCGGAAACGCTATTTTAAAGGACCTTGTGGTGTCTTCCGGTGTACCACAAGGAAGCCATCTTGGCCCTGTCTTATTTACACTATTTATTAATGACCTTCCATCTGTAATTCGACATAATATTCTAATGTATGCTGATGATGTAAAAATATTTCGGTCGTTTAAAGACCCGTTGGAGCAATATTATCTACAATCTGATCTTGATTGATTTCATGAATGGTGTAAAGTAAATTTAATGGAACTAAATATTTTGAAATGTAAACATATAGCATTTTCTAGAGTTAAACATCCTAGAACCAATTATTTCTTTGGTGATCACGAACTCGATACTGTAGATACTTTTCTGGACCGTATTAGACCAACGTCTGAACTTTCGACTTCACATTTCAATGATAGTAAACAAAGCTTATAGTGATCTTGGTTTTATGAAGCGTTGGAGTAAGGAGTTTTCTGATCTTTCAGTCACTAAACAATTATATACCTCTTTGGTTCGCTGCATACTTGAGTATGGTTCTGTTATATGGGACCCATCTTATACTATTCATAGTAACATTATTGAATCTGTGCAAAAACAATTCCTCTTATTTTGTCTACGTGGACGTGGGTGGAGCCCCCGTCATATGAATTTAGACTTGATCTTATTAAGTTACCATCTTTGAGAAGTCGTCGTACTATGCTGAACATTACTTTCCTGATGAATGTTTTACAGGGCAACATTGATTCAAATTTTATCATGAATAGAATGTTTATAAATATACCTCAAAGACCTACTAGAAATTTTCAGGTGATTCACATTGATTACTTCCGCACAAATTACGCTAATAATGATCCTTTCCTTTCATTGAATTATCGGAAAATAAAAACTCTATTGAAAGAAAAATTATATTGTATTTAAATACCTAATAATTAAGTAGTTCATAAGTGTATATATACATTAGTTTTTAGTCTGTAAGGATATTTGTATCTATAGACTTATAATAATAATAATAAAAAACAACTGCCTCCCACTTAGTGAAAATTAGGTCGTGTAAATAACGTCCATCCGGGTATCGCCGGCCGCGTTAGAGTCTCAGATATTCGAACGGGAACGGTGTTGTAAGATAGTAAGATAGTAGTAACACCTTCTAACGAGTAGCGATTGCACTGAGAACCGCCTTTCTCCATATAAGCTTTGCTTTAGTTTACTCGTTATATTGTAAATTAGTCGTTAATTGGAGTTTGTCCTCACAACATCACAATAAACTATATAATGGATTTTCTTAAAACTATAATGTGTTGATTTAATTACAGTTAACAAATTTCAGCATATTGCTTTATCTTAAATCGTTAAAACATATACAAATATTTCAAGAGGTTTAGTATCCGTGTTTGCTCCCGACACTAACATAACATAACTTTTGTACAAAGGGTAATATTGCTTATCTGATCAATAAATTGATCAGAGTTTTATTTGAAAATATTAAATTTTCGTATTTTTATTTATTTTTTATTCTTGCTCCGCAAACAGATTTTCTATTCCACATAATACAGGTTAATCACAATAGGTTCAACTGGCAAAAAGATACCACCAAAAAAAATAACATGACGGATGAAGACATGGGTTCAACTGGTGAAAAGATGATATGGATGTAATTCTTTTTTGGACGAATCAAACATGATATTAACATAGGGTTGTCATTGAGAAGAATGGGTTAATTTTCAGTGCTTAGAAGCTCTGAATATTCGATGGTTATATGAAATTTTTTCATAGTTGAAAGTTATTCATTTTTGAATACATCGTGGGAGTTCTTATGAATCACTTCTCTGAATTAATGAAAATGGAGTGAAAATTCCTTTAGGAATTCTTATCAAAACAGATTTTGCATTAATTCGGTTTAATTTTACGTTTAATAAAACTCTAGATGGACATGCGTATTTGGTTATATTTACTGTCATATTCAAAAAAATTATAGAAGGTATAAAGTATGATTTTGCTATGAAAATTCGTATATAAACCTGTAATAAAAGATTATGAATATGTCCGTTAAATTTTTATCACATTTCAAAAACAACACAAATATTTTTAAATTGATAGCGTTTTAATTTATGTACGATATGTTTTTGAACACATGTTGTATTTTCTTTGGAAGAAGTGCGCTCTGGAACAAACTGATCTGCGGTAGTTTTTGTTTCTCTTGTCGACTTCTTCTCTCTCCGATTTAAAATACTTTCCAGTATATCCTTCTCTGTGTTTGCTCAAACTTTAATGAACACGATATAAAATTAAATATATGATAATTTATAAAATACAAAACAAATAAAATATTCATGAATTTAGAATAATTTTCAGGCGCAATTTATGTTTGTGAATATGCCAACAGGTGCAACGGTCATTGTTAGTCTGTGGCTTGTAGCCGCCAACATTCGATTGGACATCCATATTTCAGATTTCAAAGATGCTGGGCTGCAGTCCACAAACCACTTTCGTATTTTCTGTGCTTCATGGCCTTCATTCAATTCGTCCAAATCTATGGTGTCTTTTGGAAATGAGAAGTAGGTTGAGTATATCAAATATCTTGAAAAGGAAGTGTATGTTACGTATATGGAGTACCGTCAGTAGAGGAAGTAGCTTGGCCAGATGCTGCTGTTTGTTTTAACATTCTAGTCTTCCTTTCTTTTCTAACATTTTTAAATGTTCTTTGGCAACTAATTTTCTCTGCTAGTTGAAGTTTATTTCATTATTATTAATTTATTATTATTATATTATGTATGTACATAACAACGTTAGGGAATTTCGCGTCAGACTAT
This sequence comes from Polietes domitor, assembly GCA_947397865.1. Lineage (NCBI taxonomy): Eukaryota > Metazoa > Arthropoda > Insecta > Diptera > Muscidae > Polietes > Polietes domitor. Next base: position 151,884,191 of record OX377620.1, on the reverse strand, counting down.
TTTCACAAAATTATGATTATTTTAAAATTAATAAATATTTTGAAGTGCGAATTTGTATCATTTTTTGTTATTTTCACATTTAACATTTAGTTATGTTATTCCTAGCGATTACTCGATAATAACTACGCTGTCACTCCCAAAATTAAAAACGCTACCGAATCGGTGGTATATAAATTCGATGATTGCAAGTGAGATTGGTTAGTGGGACATAATTTATTAAGATATGATTTTTGTTAAAAATGTCACCAACATTTTATATTCTGAAAATATTTTTATGACGGAACGAAATTGCACAATTAAATAAAAATTGTACAATTAATTAAAATTTTATTGTTGGGAATGAGTGTGAAACTATATTTTTGGAAGTGCTTTTGAAAGACTTTATTAGATGACAAGAACTTGGAAGTAGTTCAAAATGAATAACATTATCATTACTCCTAATCATGCATCCCAACAAATTCATTCTAAATAGTTTCTCAAATACAAATATATTTGTTACTTAATAAAGTCATTCAAAAGTACTTCCAAAAAATAGTTTAAAGGACATTTCAATAATATAAAATGTTGGTGACATTTTTACATTTTTAACATATATATATCTTAATAAATTATGTATTTACCCAATCTCACTTGCAGTCTTCGAATTTACATACAACCACTGTCGCTAGCGTTTTTAATTTAAGGAGTCACTGCTTATGTAGCGATTATCGAGTAATTGCTAGTAATAACATCTCTAAATTTTAAAACAACCAAAAAGTATACAAATTCGCGCTTCAAAAGTTTTATTAATTTATAATGATCATAATTTTGGTATTGACATAGATAATATAATAATAATAATAAATTAATAGTAATGAATAACCTTCAACTAACAGGAAAAATGAGTTGCAAAAACCATTAAAATGTATATAATGTTACAACAAGCAGCAGTATCTGACCAAGCTACTTGCTCTATCGACGATACTTCATATACGCAAACTACATCTCCTTTTCAAGACATTTAATATACTCTACCTTAAATTTAGATGAATTGAATGAAGATCATATACTTAAAACGTGTTCATTTTTAAATCGGAGAGAGAAGTTAAGAATTGCGAAGAATTCGACAAGAGAAACAAAAACTACCGTAGATCACAATGTTCCAGACAGCACTTCTTTCAAAGAAAATACAACATGTGTTCAAAAACTAGTATATAAGTACATAACTTAAAACAAAATATATTTTTAAAAATATCAGCGTGGGGGTTGTGGGTTCGATTCCCACCAGAGGCTCTGGTCTGTCGCTGCAATAACTAGCTACAATGGTCTTAGTCACCCCGGCTCAATCCCTGGACCCAACATTTGTATTGTAATTCACAATAAATAAATAAAATATTCATTTTTGGATACATTGTGAGTGTTCTTATGAATCATATCTCTGAATTAATGAATCTTTCTTAAAATAGATTTTGCATTACTTTGGTTCAATTTTAATAAAACTCCACTTGTACTGACGTGTTTGGCAATATTTAATTTTTTATCACATTTTAAACAACAGAAATATTTTTAAAAATGTATTTAGTTTTAAGTTGTTTTTTGTTGGAGATTTTATTTATATTGTTCGTTAGCTACTTTGTATATATACACGTTTACGTTGTATGATTGTAATCAATAATGCTTTGATTTTGACATAACTTGTTTTTAGAAAATCAATAAAATTTTCTTCAGTCGTCAAGAAAATTTTCAATTAAAAGCACAAGCTTTTCAATTACTTAACAGGTTATGGGCCCAGATACCCATAATTAAAGGATACATAGAAACACATACGGATTCGAAATATTGCCTAGAAGCGACAAGGATTCAATATCATCTTGTAATTATAATGGAGGATATTAAAATTTCCAAATTGGAGGGAATGGAAGTTTGGACTCTGTGGAAGTTCCAAATGAAAGTAATTTTACGTGCCTACGATTTATGGTGTTTCGTGGATGGAACTACAGTGCAACCTGATCCTAATTCAAGTGCGGTGAATGAACTACGATTGTGGAAATCTCGTGATGCTAAGGCTCAGAAGATAATAGTTCTGTCTATGGGAGAAGAACCATTGATGCACATAATTAATTGTGAATCATCGGCTGATCGGCTGCTGGAAAGTATTTATGAACAGAAGTCCGCAACATCAATTCACCTTTTGCAACAACAATTTTTCCAACACACAATATCAAAATTGCAGAAAATTGCAAAGCAATTTGGGAGAGAAAATTACAGATAGCATGCTTATTACCAAAATATTGATGACTCTTCCGGATGAATATCGACATTTTTTCTCTTCATGGGAAGCAACAGAAAGGAGCGAACGAACACTGAAAAATTTGTCGTCTCGTCTGTGAATAGAAGAATGTCGACTGACTGGGCATCCTACCGGTAAAATCTGAGGCGTTTGTAGCAAAACAAGGAAAGAAACATTATACTGGAAGGAAGTATAACGAACCGAAAGCTCTGAAAAAAGGTAATTGCTATAATTGTGGCAAGTCTGGTCACTGGAAACGCGATTGTCCTGATAAGAAGCACAGCAAGTCAGACGGAGGAGGTACAGCTTTTATAAGCTAAGTAATGTTTATGACGTCGGACGAAACTGACAGCTGGTATGTTGACTCCGGTGCAAGTGATCACATGTGCAAGAATTTGATTTGGTTTACAAATTATGTTAAATTCCAAACACCAAAGAGCATACGTATTAGGAATGGTTCAATGATTCCAGCTTACGGCAAAGGCGACATTCTTGCTGAGGCGTATGATGGCAAGGTTTGGAATGCTAAAAGTATGATGAACGTCCTTCATGTCCCAGAAATCAAGTTGAACTTATTATCGTCTAATACATGTTTGGACAAAGGCTACTCTATGCGAGCAGAAGGAAGCGAATGTATTTTTACTTACAACGACGATGTTGTCCTAAAAGGAATTCGAAGGAAGTCCAAGCTGTTTGAATTGATGATAAAGGTGAAGATGCCGGTTACTGGTGAAGCGAATGTTGCTGAGAAATGTAATACATTGCGTGTTTGGCATGAAAGAATGTGTCATCAGGGGAAGGAACATGGGAAGGGTGTTCTGAGGGCTGCAGTCCACAAACCACTTTCGTATTTTCTGTGCTTCATGGCCTTCATTCAATTCGTCCAAATCTATGGTGTCTTTTGGAAATGAGAAGTAGGTTGAGTATATCAAATATCTTGAAAAGGAAGTGTATGTTACGTATATGGAGTACCGTCAGTAGAGGAAGTAGCTTGGCCAGATGCTGCTGTTTGTTTTAACATTCTAGTCTTCCTTTCTTTTCTAACATTTTTAAATGTTCTTTGGCAACTAATTTTCTCTGCTAGTTGAAGTTTATTTCATTATTATTAATTTATTATTGTTATATTATGTATGTACATAACAACGTTAGGGAATTTCGCGTCAGACTATTTTCACAAAATTATGATTATTTTAAAATTAATAAATATTTTGAAGTGCGAATTTGTATCATTTTTTGTTATTTTCACATTTAACATTTAGTTATGTTATTCCTAGCGATTACTCGATAATAACTACGCTGTCACTCCCAAAATTAAAAACGCTACCGAATCGGTGGTATATAAATTCGATGATTGCAAGTGAGATTGGTTAGTGGGACATTATTTATTAAGATATGATTTTTGTTAAAAATGTCACCAACATTTTATATTCTGAAAATATTTTTATGACGGAACGAAATTGCACAATTAAATAAAAATTGTACAATTAATTAAAATTTTATTGTTGGGAATGAGTGTGAAACTATATTTTTGGAAGTGCTTTTGAAAGACTTTATTAGATGACAAGAACTTGGAAGTAGTTCAAAATGAATAACATTATCATTACTCCTAATCATGCATCCCAACAAATTCATTCTAAATAGTTTCTCAAATACAAATATATTTGTTACTTAATAAAGTCATTCAAAAGTACTTCCAAAAAATAGTTTAAAGGACATTTCAATAATATAAAATTTTGGTGACATTTTTACATTTTTAACATATATATATCTTAATAAATTATGTATTTACCCAATCTCACTTGCAGTCTTCGAATTTACATACAACCACTGTCGCTAGCGTTTTTAATTTAAGGAGTCACTGCTTATGTAGCGATTATCGAGTAATTGCTAGTAATAACATCTCTAAATTTTAAAACAACCAAAAAGTATACAAATTCGCGCTTCAAAAGTTTTAATAATTTATAATGATCATAATTTTGGTATTGACATAGATAATATAATAATAATAATAAATTAATAGTAATGAATAACCTTCAACTAACAGGAAAAATGAGTTGCAAAAACCATTAAAATGTTAGAAAATAAAGGTATATAATGTTACAACAAGCAGCAGTATCTGACCAAGCTACTTGCTCTATCGACGATACTTCATATACGCAAACTACATCTCCTTTTCAAGACATTTAATATACTCTACCTTAAATTTAGATGAATTGAATGAAGATCATATACTTAAAACGTGTTCATTTTTAAATCGGAGAGAGAAGTTAAGAATTGCGAAGAATTCGACAAGAGAAACAAAAACTACCGTAGATCACAATGTTCCAGACAGCACTTCTTTCAAAGAAAATACAACATGTGTTCAAAAACTAGTATATAAGTACATAACTTAAAACAAAATATATTTTTAAAAATATCAGCGTGGGGGTTGTGGGTTCGATTCCCACCAGAGGCTCTGGTCTGTCGCTGCAATAACTAGCTACAATGGTCTTAGTCACCCCGGCTCAATCCCTGGACCCAACATTTGTATTGTAATTCACAATAAATAAATAAAATATTCATTTTTGGATACATTGTGAGTGTTCTTATGAATCATATCTCTGAATTAATGAATCTTTCTTAAAATAGATTTTGCATTACTTTGGTTCAATTTTAATAAAACTCCACTTGTACTGACGTGTTTGGCAATATTTCATTTTTTATCACATTTTAAACAACAGAAATATTTTTAAAAATGTATTTAGTTTTAAGTTGTTTTTTGTTGGAGATTTTATTTATATTGTTCGTTAGCTACTTTGTATATATACACGTTTACGTTGTATGATTGTAATCAATAATGCTTTGATTTTGACATAACTTGTTTTTAGAAAATCAATAAAATTTTCTTCAGTCGTCAAGAAAATTTTCAATTAAAAGCACAAGCTTTTCAATTACTTAACAGGTTATGGGCCCAGATACCCATAATTAAAGGATACATAGAAACACATACGGATTCGAAATATTGCCTAGAAGCGACAAGGATTCAATATCATCTTGTAATTATAATGGAGGATATTAAAATTTCCAAATTGGAGGGAATGGAAGTTTGGACTCTGTGGAAGTTCCAAATGAAAGTAATTTTACGTGCCTACGATTTATGGTGTTTCGTGGATGGAACTACAGTGCAACCTGATCCTAATTCAAGTGCGGTGAATGAACTACGATTGTGGAAATCTCGTGATGCTAAGGCTCAGAAGATAATAGTTCTGTCTATGGGAGAAGAACCATTGATGCACATAATTAATTGTGAATCAACGGCTGATCGGCTGCTGGAAAGTATTTATGAACAGAAGTCCGCAACATCAATTCACCTTTTGCAACAACAATTTTTCCAACACACAATATCAAAATTGCAGAAAATTGCAAAGCAATTTGGGAGAGAAAATTACAGATAGCATGCTTATTACCAAAATATTGACGACTCTTCCGGATGAATATCGACATTTTTTCTCTTCATGGGAAGCAACAGAAAGGAGCGAACGAACACTGAAAAATTTGTCGTCTCGTCTGTGAATAGAAGAATGTCGACTGACTGGGCATCCTACCGGTAAAATCTGAGGCGTTTGTAGCAAAACAAGGAAAGAAAAATTATACTGGAAGGAAGTATAACGAACCGAAAGCTCTGAAAAAAGGTAATTGCTATAATTGTGGCAAGTCTGGTCACTGGAAACGCGATTGTCCTGATAAGAAGCACAGCAAGTCAGACGGAGGAGGTACAGCTTTTATAAGCTAAGTAATGTTTATGACGTCGGACGAAACTGACAGCTGGTATGTTGACTCCGGTGCAAGTGATCACATGTGCAAGAATTTGGTTTGGTTTACAAATTATGTTAAATTCCAAACACCAAAGAGCATACGTATTAGGAATGGTTCAATGATTCCAGCTTACGGCAAAGGCGACATTCTTGCTGAGGCGTATGATGGCAAGGTTTGGAATGCTAAAAGTATGATGAACGTCCTTCATGTCCCAGAAATCAAGTTGAACTTATTATCGTCTAATACATGTTTGGACAAAGGCTACTCTATGCGAGCAGAAGGAAGCGAATGTATTTTTACTTACAACGATGATGTTGTCCTAAAAGGAATTCGAAGGAAGTCCAAGCTGTTTGAATTGATGATAAAGGTGAAGATGCCGGTTACTGGTGAAGCGAATGTTGCTGAGAAATGTAATACATTGCGTGTTTGGCACGAAAGAATGTGTCATCAGGGGAAGGAACATGGGAAGGGTGTTCTGAATAAGCAAAATATAAAGTATTCTGGAAACGATTTCTTTTGTGAAGGATGTGTAATGGGAAAACAGCACCGAGAACCATTTCAGGAAAGTCCTAACAGAGCTGATAACCCTGGTGAATTAGTTCACACCGATATATGCGAACCAATGCAAGAAATGTCCTTAGGAGGATCTCGATTTATGCTACTATTCAGAGATGATTATTCGAATTATCGACACGTTTATTGCGCAAATTCGATGTAGCAGGTATACTAAAAAGGTATTTGGATCAAGTAGAAGCAGAAAATGGAACAAAGGTTAAAACAATTCGTTCTGACAATGGTTCGGAATTTGTCAACAAAGAAGTAAGAGAAACACTGAACTCATACAAAATAGTGCATCAGAGAACGACACCATATACACCGGAACAAAACGGAAGAGCTCAGAGGGACACGAGGACTATTATCGAAGCTGCCAGATCTATGATCCACGGAAATTTGGGCTAGATTACGAGGAGACTTTTAGTCCGGTTGCAAAATTTACATCGATTCGGATGATTTTCGCTTTGTCGACTCAATTTAATTACCATCAATTCGATATCAAGACTGCATTTTTGTATGGCAATCTTGAGGAGGAGTTATATATGCATCAATCAATTGGTTACGATGACTGATCCGAACGAGTATGCAGGTTACAAAAAGTTTTGTATGGACTCAAACAGGCCTCAAGATGCTGGAATAAGCGTTTTTCGGAAATTTTAACGAAATTCAAATTCAATGCAAGTACTGCTGATAGTTGTGTTTTCGTTGGAGAAATAAACAAGAAACGAATAATTTTGGCTATTTATATTGACGATGGTATAATAGCGGCTGAGTCTGCAGAAGTTTCTGAAATTTTCATCAATCATCTTCGTGGTGAGTTTGAAGTAAATAAAATTGACTCCTTATATTATTTGGGAGTAGAAATTATTCAACAAAAAGACAGGATCCATATTTGCCAGTCAACATATACCAATAAATTATTGCGGAAATTTAATATGGAAAGTGCAAAACCAGTGAGCACACCAATTGATGAAATCATTTGCTGTTTAATTTTTAAGTCGTTTCTTGGATTTATTTGGAGATGAACATGTTGTAGCAGTTAAACGTATATTCTAATACTTGTGCGGAACGTTGACTAATGGCATAACTTTTGAGAAGACAGATACTGTTTTAAAATGTTTTACAGACTCCAGTGGTTATGTTGTAATGTTATCAGGAGGAGCAATTTCATGGTTTTCTCGAAAGCAACAGACGGTGGCTTTGTCAACAACGGAAGCTGAATATGTGGCTGCTTGTGAAGGCGTGAAAGAGCTGAAGTGGTTGCAAAGGCTTTTAGAAGAACTTATGACAAATGCAAGTATTTCTATCCCAAAAATGTACTTGGACAATCAAAGTGCCATTAAACTGGTAAAGAATCCGCAGTTTCACAAACGAACTAAACATATCGAGGTTAAATATAATTTTATTCGCGAGGTATACGAGAGCAAGTTCTTTGAATTGATGTATGTTTCAACCACCAAACAACTGGCAGATATTTTGATTTTGACATAGCTTGTTTTTAGAAAATCAATAAAATTTTCTTCAGTCGTCGAGAATATTTTCAATTAAAAGCACAATCTTTTCAATTACTTGACAGTTTTCAGTTTTTTTTAATGCTTGCTGTATTTTCTTTGAAAGAAATCTCTCTGGAACATTCTGATCTGCGGCAGTTTTTGCTTCTCTTGCCGAATTCTTCGCAATTCTTAAGTTCTCTCTCCGATTTAAAATATTTTCCAGTATATCATTATCAGTGTTTTGCTCAAACTTCAAAAATTAACAATATTTAAAATATCACCAAAATTTTATATTCTTAAAATGTTCTCAATTTATAACAATCGTTCCTTCTACATCTACGAAAAATGGTACCATTAGTACAGTATTTTTATGACGCTCCAACATTATCCAATAAAAAATATTTGAGATCGATATTGAACAAATAAATATTTCTATCCTACCTAAGATCCATATTAAAATCGATTACACAAACTACAATTAGTCATTTAACCATTAAATGCATAGAGTACCTTATATGGTACATATCTTTAATCATGTGCTATTCTAGTAGGTCAAACCGAAATGAAATGCCGAATACGTTAAATTGAAGAAGGCAATATTTCCTTACATTCAAATATTGTTTGCAACGTGTTTTAGCTCATTATAAGCCTTCGAAGCGGCCGCTTGCAATTTTTGCACGAATTTTCAAAAGTGGCGTTTTATATTGAAATCAAAATTGATAATACTAATTATTCGTGCGGAAATAAGTTCTTTTGAGTACCCAGAGCTTTGTTTTATCCAATTATAATGAATCTTGAGCTAGCAGTTCATTCCAAATATGTATAGAAAGCTTAGTTTTCCACATGTGCTAAACAGCACAAATCGACCATTTTAAGCCTTTCCCAGAAAATTATGAATTTCCCAAGAAAATTAATGCTGAATTCGTGTTTAGAGAGCAAATTTACATTAGGGTAGCTTAGTCTACATATTGGCAGCTGACCTCATGAATTTAAGGGTTAACATACAACACAACAGAACAAACTACACCATTTTACGCCTTTCCCAGAAAATTATGATTTTCCCAAGAAAATGAATGCTGAATTCGTGCTTAGAGAGCAAATTTACATTAGGGTAGCTTAGTCTACATACTGGCAGCTGACCTCATGCATTTAAGGGTTGACATACAACACAACTGAACTAATTTTTTAATTATTTGATTTGTTTACATTTTTTATAATGAAGATATGAAATGAAAAACTAAACTTAATTCTATTGAAAGAAAATTCTAATTTATAATTTATTTATTCGCTTTTGAGAAGCTATTTAGAATGAATTATCTTGGATATATGATTCAGAAGTAATGAAAGTACCAATCATTTGGAAATACTTCAATTTTATTGCTGGGAATAAGTGTTAAACTATATTTTTGGATGTGATTTTGAAGGACTTCATTTGATGACAAATATATTTGCATTTGAAACTATTTAGAATGAATTTGCTTTATTTAGGAGTAATTATGTCATTCACTTTGAAATACTTCCAAGTTGGTTGCTTGGTTATTATTGAATACTTTACTTATTATTGAATACTTTTCCGAAATGCTTTGCTGTGATAAACTCTTTTTATAGTCATTAATAATTTGTTGTTTTATCCCAGTGAATTACATTAATATCTTTAAAAATATATGAAAATCGAGTATTGCCATTTTGGTAGAAAAGTTGCTTTAGATTTGACCATAAAGTGCATACAAATTTATATATGGGCATTACTCCAGAAAGTTTCACCATGCTCAAAAAATGAAAAGTTGAAAAAATATTGTTTCTGACTTGTATATCTAAACAAAAAAATATATATAAATTAAAGAGTCCAAATTGTAGCTTAGTTACAATGATGATCATACGGACTGCAAAATTGCATTCTTGTTTTATTCACTTTTTTATTTTTGAGGTAATTTCTTTGCTTTCATTGACCGTTCTAGTGTTTCATGCCCTGTAACATATAGAAATTTATGTCACAGCACGTAACGTTACGTTCCACATTATAGGTTTTACAAAAAAAGTTTAATTAACTCGCCAAATCGTAAAACAAACCAGTCCGACGCAATTCGCACTGCTGCGTATTTTTGTAAAGAATGAAAAAAGCTGACTTTTTGTCACGTCACAGAGTGAAATATTTTCATACAACTTGCGGCAAAAATTGGAAGGAGTAGGGCTAGGTCATTGAAATTTTGCAACAAGTTTTTGTTTACATCAGCCCAGAACCACGCCTACCTCCCATGTAACATAAAATGAAAAACGTCATAAATTTATTATTTTAATATATATGTTAATACAAATCATTACCAGTGATTTCATTTGCTTCTCCAATTAAATGAAAATTGCCTGTGCCACGGCCAACGCTCACATAAAAATTTTTGTTTTTTACGATTTTCGAAATTAAGATTAATATATCAGTTTGCTCGCATGCCATAAAACCTTACATCCCTAAGGTATGCTTTAAATAAATTTTCCAAAATACATTAACAGAGAACAACGAAGAAATTATTGCTTAATTTTTTACTTAGAAGGTTTTACCATTACAGTAAATAAATCGATGTTTGCAGCCATAAGCAGAAAATTATTTTTAAAATTAATATGCTATGCACTTATATTTTTTCAGAATCAATTCCAATTAATTATGATTCAGGGTCGGCGGATGTACAATTCAGAAAGGCCCTGATGCTGCAGAAAAATCCCATTTTAAAAAGTTTCGGTTGACAAGAAAACTGACAGCAAAATATAAATTATTTATTTTTAATAATTATTATTTTTCCTTTGTAAATCAATGAATTTCCTAAACCATATTTTTCTTTTTATCTGTGTGTTTATAATAGATTTTTGATTTAAAATAAAAAATATCTTTTTTAATATTTGTGTAATAAATGTAATCAAAAATGGACGGGGTAGTTAGATCATGATATCATTGTCATATTTTTCGTAAAAATTACACCTGTCAAGGAAGTATGATCCAGGTAGGTAACTGGGGTACGGAAGATAGCATGTTAGTTAGTAATTTAATGCCACCTACGTAATTATTATCTCAATGCTATTTACGTAGTTGTATTCATAGGACTCACTACGTAGCTGTAGAGTAGTGATGCTGGAAGGGGTCAGTTTACCTCTCGTAGGACAACACCATGTTAAATTCCCAAGCTAAAAGCATTGCGAGTGTATTTAGTGTTGGTATTGTAGCTAGCATAACAACAGGTTTTGAACCAGTTACATTCCCTGGCGGGCTTAGCTAACGGGAGTACACTAGATACAAAAATAGTGTTTGGTGTTGGTAAAACTGCGAAAATTAATAGTTTTATTGATGTCTTGAAGAAATAAAAACACTGGTGTGAACAAAAATTATGTGATAAATTTATTCAGGTAGATACAATTATTTCTTTGTGGGTAGAACTAAAAAAAATAATAAGTATTTCAATATGCATAAGCATACACAAACTACGTGTGTGTGTATGTTATTTTATGGACAATCGTTCAGAAAATACTTTTTTCGGGCGACAACATTAGGTAAATGTTTTTTTAATATACAACCCGTTATTTCTCCAAGCTGAAATTTCTGAATTTTGGGTTGGTGTTTTCATAGTGAAAAATACAAAAGAAGAAAAATCAGAAATACACAAAATTGTTGTCAGTAGCAGTCAATAGCCAAGAACGCCGGCGAAAAGTACTTGTAATTACCTTTAAAATAAGCCATCATTCGTTTTCTTACTACACCATTTTCAATGTTCATACCTCGACACGTATTTCTTAATTTTCGCAATTTTCAATTGGTCATATAAGTTAACACATTGCCCAACTCGTTGGCCTGATCATTCCTATCACCCATACCCATATCAACTCAGTTTATCTGTGACACTGAAGAAACATAAAGTAGGCTGGGGATAGGAAAAATTTGAGTTATTTTGGAATAAAAATAAAATACTTTGGAATTAACAACCGAATAGAACGGTATTGAAGTCTTGCGTTTTAATTGGAGACAACCAAGCTGAAAGGAAGTAATAACCTCGTCCGCAAATTAAACCTTTGCGTCCATACAAAGGAGCCAGGCGTAACCAAGCTGAAAGGAAGTAATAAACTCGTCCGCAAATTAAACCTTTGCGTTCGATACAAAGGAGCCAGGCGACTCCCAACCTTAATTTTTTCGCCCTCCCCTCAGGAGCGCGTTAATTGGCGCCCGAGCAGGGACATCCTGAAAAAATGGAGGTCCTTGAAAAAAATACTCTCTAGGATGTAATATCCTTGGAGACCAAGTGCGACGGGGCCATCGGTGAAAGTGAAACGGATAAACAGTGTTGTGCTTGTAGGAGAACGTTTGCAGAGTTAATAAAAAATGAATAGATGAAAGCTTAATTGGTAATTGGAATTAAAGTGAAAAAACCTTGACAGTGAATCCTTCCAAGTGGCTTTGTGTGGTGTCGAAAATTGGCAGGAGATGAAAAAAGAGTTTAGATGAGAATAAGTTGCACAGCGATTCACCACCTTCGGGGGGACCCTCCTGGCAATAATTCTTTTATCTTAATATAGTCATTATCCTGCTAATCAAAGTGTTAATCAAAGAAGCTAGTTGGAGGACACCAAAATCAAGGAGTTTTTTCCAAACTAAAACCAAAACAAAAAAGCTTGCGAAATCACTTCTTACTGTAAATTAAACTAAACGAAATTTGGAAGACAAGTGCAAAACAATCCTCCGTAAGCATCACCAGTGGCCGTCGTCACACTTGAACTGGTTGGAGTAACTTGTGTACCTAAGACACTTGGGTCAACCACTCTCGCTGGTTACTGGTTGGAGCAAGTTGTGTACCTAAATACTTAGGTCAACTACTCCCGCCGGGACTCTAATGGTTAACGATTTTGTGATCCTGCAATAGCTGCCATATATGGTTCAAGGTACCCCCTAAAGGGTGCACGTTGTCGTTCACATGGGAACACGGCAACTATTCCTTGGTCGCGGCAGCAACATTCCAACGTTCACATGGGAACACGCTGGAGATTGCAATAGGTCCAAAATACCGTTGTGAAGCAAGCCCTGCCCTAGTAGGATGCCTTCAATCTGATTGTTGGCAAACAAACGGGATAGCACGGCCCTTCCTAAACCAAATGCGTTATTCATCCTTAGATGCACTGCACATAGAAATGCACGTGATTCATCCTTAGATGCACTGCACATAGAAATGCACGTGATTCATCCTTAGATGCACGTTGCAAAATATTAGGACGATAAAATCTAAACATAACCCCTTTTTCATCATCAAAGCACTGATACGTTTTTTTTACACGTTGCAGGAGATTTCAACAATAAAGAATCAATTACATAAGCAATCGAGTCAACCCTGCAGCCAAATCACGGGAAAAAACGTTTTTTTTAAACAGGAATACTAAAATTTGTGTTTAATGGAAGCATTAACCCAGTCGGTGATCGAATTGAATGGTTCAATTGCTGCCCTTATAGGAGAACTTAGGGGAGCAGAGGCAGGGATTCGTCAGCTTGAAGAGCTAAACCAATCGGGCGAAGCGTCGGCGGTAGTCACGCCTTTAAGGGGACCCGCAACGGAAGAAGAATTAAAAGAAGTCAGTAGACTTCCAGACTCGGTTAAGGACCTTGAGATATTCGAGGGTGATCCGGTGCAATATGTTTATTGGGTGCACTCGGTAGAAGGAATTTTAGAAGATTATAAAATCGTGCGTTCTAGGCCTATCTATATGGCAATTCTTAAAACAATTCGAGGAAAGATTAGAGGTAAGGCTAACGCGGCTTTAATTTCGCACAACATTTTCGACGGTGATTGGCCCGCAATGAAAACTTGCCTTTCGTTGCATTATGCTGACAAGAGGGATATACGAACCCTTGAGCATCAGCTGGGACAACTGTCACAAGGAAGTTCAAGCCTCGACGAATTCTACGCAAGGGTGAACCACCAAATATCTCTAATCATCAACAAGCTCAAATCAGGGGATCAGTCTGCCGAGGTTGTAGACGCGTTAATCGAGACATACAGGAACAGAGCCTTGGATGTTTTTGTCAGAGGACTAAAAGGGGATTTGTCTAGAATGATTATAGTGCAAAGGCCAAGGACCTTACCAGAAGCTTACACTGCGTGCCTCGACATACAAACTTAAATTTCAGAGAATACCCTATACATGGTCCTAACACACGTAACGTGGTGACGGTACCCATGAATGAGATGACTAACAGATTTCCAAGCCAGGGTGTTTTCAGAGGTCAGGGAACAAATCAAAAAGAATAAAGAAAACAAAAAGAAAACACAACAAATCAAAAAGGAACCTACGAGTAAATAGAAAAATGAAAAAGGGTAGAAACTATGAGCCAGGAGACGTCTTGTACGTTAAGAATAAGCAAACCAAAGGAAAGGAGAAACCGCTTTACGCCAAAGAGATAGTAGGAAAGAATAATAGGGTAACAATTGAAACCAACAAGGGTAAAAGAGTCCATAAAACACAGGTGGAAAATTCGTAAAAAATACATGAGATTAGTAACCACTAAAGTAAAATGGACTCCCGGTAGAAGGATTGAACTAATTTGCTGAAGTAAGTCCTGAAAAGTCTAGGACTCAAAAACTCTAGAAACCAATGAAAAAATAAAAGAATTTTAGAATAAAAATTAAATTAGTACAATTTTTTACACACTACTAACTACTTACTTCTTGCTAACTCGCTGATAACTTGTGCACATAAACCTAGTAAATAATGCTTAGAGCACAGGCGAGCAATCTAAAGTCTTAAGAACACACTTACACATTAACTTATAAATTACTATTATCATTAGGAACATTGCTGACGATATCAACCAACGCACTGGACGTCTTTAAGTACGATGCACCAATCGTAACCATTCAACAAGGCAGCGGTTGAATTATCGATGGCCACTTCAGCAAAAGCTGAAACTTAAGGACTAATAGGCAATTGTAACTCTATCAATAATGCAACAATTTGTGAGATGTCCTCTATTTAAATATTCCTGGGGTATGGTTGCATGGCCCGCCTGCTCAAGGGCGGAAAATAAGCGCAGATATCCAGCTACCGAAGATCCATACAATAGCAGACCAAGGCCAAGTCAAAGTAACCTTAAAAAGTCTCCCAACAACTTATGTTGATCTACGGGACGCAGATATTTAGAGGGGGGGCAGTTAACACATTGCCCAACTCGTTGGCCTGATCATTCCTATCACCCATACCCATATCAACTCAGTTTATCTGTGACACTGAAGAAACATAAAGTAGGCTGGGGATAGGAAAAATTTGAGTTATTTTGGAATAAAAATAAAATACTTTGGAATTAACAACCGAATAGAACGGTATTGAAGTCTTGCGTTTTAATTGGAAACAACCAAGCTGAAAGGAAGTAATAACCTCGTCCGCAAATTAAACCTTTGCGTCCATACAAAGGAGCCAGGCGTAACCAAGCTGAAAGGAAGTAATAAACTCGTCCGCAAATTAAACCTTTGCGTTCGATACAAAGGAGCCAGGCGACTCCCAACCTTAATTTTTTCGCCCTCCCCTCAGGAGCGCGTTAATTTATATTTTGAAAAAAAAAATCGTTTTTTTTCGTCTTCTACGAATCAAATATTTTATAAAGCTTAGTTATCATACAAAGTTTCAACGAAATCGGAAATGGTGATGTAAAAAAGGTGTTTGGTTTGACATGGAATGATCGATATATGAATTTCTATGACGCCGAGAAGTCTGAAATTGTATGTGAATCCATACACTATTAATCTGGGTAGATGGGAGAAAATTGGCACTACTGTTGAAGGGAGCGTGGCAAATCCCGTAAAAAATTAAAACCAGTATTTTCTCTTATATGACAGTTTCCTGAAATTAAGTGTGAGTTTATTAAGTTTTCACTTACGTAGGCAAGATGCAAATGGGCGTGGCATGTCACCTTCTCAAAAATTAGAACCCAATATATATTCCATTATATGGCAACAAGAGTCTTAAAATTTTGTGTGAGTTCATTGAGTATTAATGTGCAAATTTGTGTAAAAAGTGGGCGGTAGGAGAAAAGTCGGCGTGGTACCTCCCACATAAAGTAAATATATATCCCTATTAATATTATAAAAACATTTGTCTCTTTTTGGAACTTCACACAGATAGGAACTATAGCCTATATATTTATCAAAAAACTATGGAGGAGCTTGGCAAAACTGTTTTTGAGAATAACTTTATAAAAATTAGTACATATATATTACTGAGCACAAAAAATATAAAACGGAATTTTCATTTTTCGGTATGTGTTTTTTGTCTGGAGACGCGGGCGGGGTTCAGTTAGTTAACTATAATTATATTACTAAATATACCCAGCAAAAAATTAGGAAGTACTTCAAAATGAATGGCTTTATCATTACACCTAAATCGTGCATCCAAGCTAATTAATTCTAAACATTTTCTCAAATCAGTTGTGCTTTGACTGCGTTCGGTGAAAGACGTGCAGTGTGTTAAACAACATTTCTTTTCGTTCGACAACAAAACAAAACAAAATTTTCAAAAACAAATTACCTTACAAACAAACGCAGCGGTCATAAACAGATTAGTGTTTCGGTCAAACAACAACAAATTCATTGTGCGTACGTACACGCGTGTACGCACATTCTGTTCACAACAACAACATCAACGTTGACTGGTGACGATGATTGTTGACAACCCCAAACTCAGTGACTCCAGCAATTCTGAAGATAATAATGAAGATGATGATGACGATAAAGACATGAACTGGCAGCAGGTACCAGTGAAGAGAAAGAGTACAGGGTCACCAACAATTTTTCAACAAAAACGACCTCACCATGAAGAAGTCCCTTCAACCAGTAACCGATTTGGCACTCTAATGAATGATGAAAATGAAGACAACAATGAAGGCACCAAGGCCGCCACCCATATTCATTCCGGATGTTGCAAGTATTGGAAAAATGGTGACTAGTTTAAGTAACGTAATTAAAAATACTGAATTTAATTATAAATCATTACGAGATGGACAGGTTCGACTGACATTCAAAACCGTAGATTCTTACCGGAAATTGATAAAACATTTAGACGAGAGCCAAATTAAATATCATACATTTCAATTAAAAACTGAAAGGGCATTTAGGGCAGTGATTAAGGGTCTTCATCATTCCACTAAAGTATCTGATATCAAAGCTATGCTTCTGAGCCTAGGGCATCAAGTTAGAAGTGTCAGAAATATTGTCAGCCGTGTTACAAAGGAACCACTACCTATGTTTTATATTGATCTAGATCCCAGTGCTAACAATAAGGAAATCTTCAACATTCGTTCATTTGATAATGCCATTATCCAAGTAGAAGCTTCAAAAAAGTTTGATGACATTGTTCAATGTTTCAGATGCCAAAATTTTGGACATACTAAATCATATTGTAAAAGAGAATTTAGATGCGTTAAATGTGGTTTAAATCATCCTACCAGGGATTGTCAGAAAACTCAAGACGTTCCTCTTAAATGTGTCCACTGCCAAAGCAATCATACTGCCAACTACAGAGGTTGTACAATTTATAAAAATCTTCTTAGTAAGAGATATAGTAGAAATAACACGAACAACAATCAATCTGTATTTCAAACAAATCAACCATCAACCCAACATAATGGCTCTGTTCCTGTTCAAAATGATTGGACATTTTCTCAAGCTCTGAGAGGAGATCAACGAGGGGATAATAATCTCTTGGAAAAAATTGAAGCGATGCTTACAAAGCAGATCGAGCTAACAAATACCTTAATAAATATGATGTCAATGCTTATGAATAAACTATGCAAGTAAATCTTGTGATAGCTGAATGGAACGCTAAGGCATTCTAAATCATTTAAATGAATTAGAGATTTTCCTAAGGGAAAATTTCATTGACATAATCTTAATATCAGAATCACATCTAACAAGTAAATCTTTCTACAGAATGAAAGGTTATGATATAATCACAACTAATCATCCTAATGATAAAGCTCGTGGTGGTGCTGCTATCATGGTTAAATCTAACATAAAATATGAAATTGCTGACCCGTAGCGGAGCTCTACCATCAAGCAGCAGGAATCAAAATTATATGTGATAATAACACTATATCTATTTATTCCGTATACTTTCCTCCGAGATATGTATAATGTTAAGTGCGATAAATTCGAAACCTTCTTCAAAAGTCATGGTAACAAATTTATTGTAGGTGGCGATTTTAACGCCAAACATCCTTGGTGGGGTTCTCGTCGTCCTAACCCAAAAGGAACTGAGCTTCTTCAAACGTATTGGCCAACTAATCCATCCACACTACCTGACTTACTGGATTTTTTGTATATGGAGGTGTATCTCAGTCCTATTTAGATATCGTGGCGAGTGATGATCTTAGTTCTGACCACAGCCCTATAATACTAAATTTTAGAACTGTCCACTGCAAGAAATTTCCGCATTCTAAACTTCTTACTGATAAAACTGATGCTGATCTGTTTCGAAATCATATTGAAGAAAATTTGGACTTAAATATAAGAATTAATAATGCAAATGACTTAGATCATGCTGTAGAAATATTCACAAAAGTAATTCACGAAGTATGCTTTCGGTCAACTCCACAAGAGGAATACAGAAATTATTCTAGTTTTCAAACATCTGTTGAAATAAGACAACTTATTAGAATAAAAAGACGTCTGCGTAAAATTTGGCATAGGACAAGGCGACCAACTGATAAAACTAATTTCAACAGAGCTGCAAATCAGCTGAAAAATATGATAAAAGAGTTCAAGAATAAATGCATTGGCAATTTCTTAAGTAAATTACGTCCAACCAACAACAATGAACATAATCTTTATAAAGCAACGAAATATCTTAAGCGACCTCAAAGAAGGAATGTAACTATCAGGGATTCCAACGGAGTATGGTGCAGGTCTGATAAAAGTAAATCCGCAGCATTCAAAACTCATCTGGAGAATACATTTACCCCATTTTCCTTCTGCTCTACGGAAGAAGCAAAAGAAATAATAGACTTTTTGGACGTGCCATGTCAGATGTGCTTGCCAATAAAACCTTTCAGAGTTAAAGAAGTGGAAAACGAAGTCAAAAAACTAAATTCCAAAAAATCGCCTGGGTTTGACCACATTGATGCAAAGGTTATTAAATGTCTGCCTAAAAAAGGGTTTATCTTTCTAACAATATTATATAATTCAGCTATACGGATATCCCATTTCCCTACCCTATGGAAATGTGCAAAAATCACAATGATTTAAAACCAAGTAAACCTGAGAACAGCATATCCTCATATAGGCCTATAAGTTTGTTACCAGTGTTCTCTAAGCTGCTTGAGAAACTTGTACAGAAAAGACAGAAAAGACCTATATTGGACAATTTAAATATAATACCTGACCATCAATTCGGATTTCGAAACAGCCATGGAACGCCAGAACAATGCCACAGAGTGGTAAATGTGATAAGGGATTGCTTAGAAAAGAAACAGTACTGCTCATCGGTCTTTCTTGACGTCAAACAGGCCTTCGACAAAGTGTGGCATGATGGTCTACTCTTTAAATTGAAACACATGTTACCTACACCATTCTATCTTTTGTTGAAATCATATTTGTCTGAAAGAACTTTTTATGAAAATATCAACGACGAGGACTCAGATATTGGCGATATAAAATCAGGGGTACCACAAGGTAGCGTTCTGGGACCTACTTTATATACGTTATTCACATCCGACATGCCCACGATCCAAAACGTTACTATAGCGACTTATGCGGATGATACAGCGATATTAGCAACAGATACATATCCTGCAGTTCAAAGACAACTTGATCTTACTGATGCATGGTTTAAGAAATGGAACATCAAAGTTAACGCTGACAAATCAGTGCATGTTACATATACGTTTAGGAAAGAAGACTGCCCTCCAGTATTTTTAAATGGAGTTCCAATACCATCGTCTAACTGCGTAAAATATCTAGGACTACATATCGATAGACATCTAAATTGGAGAAAACACATAGATCATAAAAGAGAACAACTGAATATAAAAACAATAAAAATGTATTGGCTTCTTGGTCCAAAATCCCAACTAAGTTTGGAGAATAAAGTTCTGATTTATAAAACTATACTGAAACCTGTATAGACATATGGAATTCAGCTGTGGGGAACCGCTAGTACTTCCAATATTGAGATTCTTCAGAGATATCAGTCAAAAACTCTCAGATTAATTAGCAATGCTCCTTGGTTTGTCAATAACAATAACATACACAACGATCTTGGTGTCCCAAAAGTAAGAAGCGAAATTTGTAGATTCAGTACTAACTACCTAAATAGACTAAGTGTCCATCCAAATATATTGGCGATAAATTTACTTGATGACAGCAATGAACTTAGAAGACTAAAAAGACGCCACGTTCTTGACCTTCCCTTTGTATTATAGTTATTAATGTAAATACTGTATTATAAATGTAATATATTTAATAACTGTTAAGTTTAATGGGGCTTAACAGCACTGTCATTTGTTTAAGAAGATATAAAATTTGCTTAATGTTTATATGTAAATAGATTGCAAATAAAGATAAATATATAAAAAAAATTTCTCAAATGCAAATATATTTGTCATCTGAGGAGGTCTTTCAAAAGCACTTCCAAAAATGTAGTTTAATACTTATTCCCAGCAATAAAATTGAAGTATTTCCAAATGTATGAAAATTTCATTGCTCCTGAATCATACATCCTTGATAATTGACTCTGAATAGCTTCTCAAAAGCTAACAATTAAATTATATAGTAGAATTTTCTCTTTCAATAGAATTAAGCTTATATATTTATTTTTTTATTTTGTAATCGATTTTAATAATCTGTCTTATGGGCAGCTTAGAATTATTTATTTGTGCAATTTCGATCTCAAATATTTTCTTTATTACATAATGTTGGTGCGTCATAAAAATACTGTACTAATGGGATCATTTTCGTAAAAGTTTTAGAATTTTAAATCTTGTTCATTTTTAAAGTTTAGGCAAAACACTGATAAGGACATACTGAAAAATATTTTAAATCAGAGAGAGAACTTAAGAATTGCGAAGAATTCGACAAGAGAAGTAAAAACTGGCGCAGATAAGAATGTTCCAGAGAGACTTCTTTCAAAGAAAAACAGCATGTATTCAAAAAAGTATATAACTTAAAACTAAATATATTTTTAAAAATATTTGTGTTGATATAAAATGTGATAAAAAATTAAATATTGCCTAAAAGCTTGTACAAGTGGAGTTTTATTAAAATTAAACCGAAGAAATGTAAAATCTGTTTTAAGAAAGATTTAGATTTCTTTTAATGCATTTTCATTAATTCAGAGATATGATTCATAAGAACAATAACAATGTATCCAAAAGTGAATAACTTTCACCTATGGAAAAAGTCAACCCAAATATTTTTATTTATTTATTTATTATGAATTACTATACAAATGTTGGGTCCACGGATTGAGTCGGAGTGACTAAGACCTTTGTAGCTAGTTATTGCAGCGACAGACCGGAGCCTCTGGTGGGAATCAAACCCACAACCCCCACGCTGATGTTTTTAAAAATATAGTTTGTTTTAAGTTATGTACTTATATACTAGTTTTTGAACACATGTTGTATTTTCTTTGAAAGAAGTGCTGTCTGGAACATTGTGATCTACGGTAGTTTTTGTTTCTCTTGTCGAATTCTTCGCAATTCTTAACTTCTCTCTCCGATTTAAAAATGAACACGTTTTAAGTATATGATCTTCATTCAATTCATTTAAATTTAAGGTAGAGTATATGAAATGTCTTGAAAAGGAGATGTAGTTTGCGTATATGAAGTATCGTCGATAGAGCAAGTAGCTTGGTCAGATACTGCTGCTTGTTGTAACATTATATACCTTTATTTTCTAACATTTTAATGGTTTTTGCAACTCATTTTTCCTGTTAGCTGAAGGTTATTCATTACTATTAATTTATTATTATTATTATATTATCTATGTCAATACCAAAATTATGATCATTATAAATTAATAAAACTTTTGAAGCGCGAATTTTATACTTTTTGAATTTATACTTTTTGGTTGTTTTAAAATTTAGAGATGTTATTACTAGCAATTACTCGATAATCGCTACATAAGCAGTGACTCCTTAAATTAAAAACGCTAGCGACAGTGGTTGTATGTAAATTCGATGACTGCAAGTGAGATTGGGTAAATACATAATTTATTAAGATATATATTTGTTAAAAATGTCACCAACATTTTATATTATTAAAATGTCCTCATCTTAAAAAAAATCATTCCTTCTTCATATACAGTAGTACAGTATCTTTATGACGCACCAATATTATCCAATAAAGAAAATATTTGAGATCGAAATTGATGATTGATAAATATTTC
This sequence comes from Polietes domitor, assembly GCA_947397865.1. Classification (NCBI taxonomy): domain Eukaryota; kingdom Metazoa; phylum Arthropoda; class Insecta; order Diptera; family Muscidae; genus Polietes; species Polietes domitor. Next base: position 151,861,686 of record OX377620.1, on the reverse strand, counting down.
TATCCTACCCATAAGATAGATTATTAAAATCGATCACACAAACCCCAATGAGTCATTAAACATACAATGCAACAGAATTAGTTTTTGTGATATTTGATTGATTGATTATTTTCTATAATGAAGATATGAAATGAAAAACTTAAGTTAATTATATTGAAAGAGATAATACTAATTTATTAATTCGCATTTGAGAAGGTATTTAGAATGAATAATCTTGGATGTATGATTCAAGAGCAATGAAAGTGTCATTCATTTTGAAATAATTCCATTTTATTGCTGGGAATAAGTTTTAAACTATTTTTTGGAAGTACTTTTGAATGACTTTATTAAGTAACAAATATATTGGCATTTGAGAAACTATTTAGAATGAATTTGTTGGGATGCATGATTAGGAGTAATGATAATGTCATTCATTTTAAACTACTTTCAAGTTCTTGTCATCTAATAAAGTCTTTCAAAAGTATTGTATATAGTTTCACACTCATTCCCAACAATAAAATTTTAATTAATTCTGCAATTTTTATTTAATTGTGCAATTTCGTTGCGTCATAAAAATATTTTCAGAATATAAAATGTTGGTGACATTTTTAACAAAAATCATATCTTAATAAATTATGTCCCACTAAGCAATCTCACTTGCAATCATCGAATTTATATACCACCGATTCGCTAGCGTTTTTAATTTTGGGAGTGACAGTGTAGTTATTATCGAGTAATCGCTAGGAATAACATAACTAAATTTTAATGTGAAAATAACCAAAAATGATACAAATTCGCACTTCAAAATATTTATTAATTTTAAAATAATCACAATTTTGTGAAAATTGTCTGACGCGTAATTCCCTAACGTTGTTATGTACATAAATAATATAATAATAATAAATTAATAATAATGAAATAAACTTCAACTAGCAGAGAAAATTAGTTGCCAAAGAACATTTAAAAATGTTAGAAAAGAAAGGAAGACTAGAATATTAAAACAAACAGCAGCATCTGACCAAGCTACTTCCTCTACTGACGGTACTCCATATACGTAACATACACCTCCTTTTCAAGATATTTGATATACTCAACCTACTTCTCATTTCCAAAAGATACCATAGATTTGGACGAATTGAATGAAGGCCATACTTTAACCCAAGCACAGAAAATACGAAAGTGGTTTGTGGACTGCAGCCCAGCATCTTTGAAATCTGAAATATGGATGTCCAATTGAAAGTTGGCGGCCACAAGCCACAGAATGACTGTTGATTCAAGTTTTTATTAGACTGAATTCAAATTACAAAGAAAATATTTGACAAAGGAAAATATAATGCAAAGCCTACTACTACTTACATTCTACAATATTAATACGGTTGGATTGGCTAAAGTATAAAATTCAAATATTCTAACAATCTCCGCCTCAATCCAATTGCATTATGTGACAAAATTAACATTTAATAGATTACAGCAATTCTTATGTCTATCCTTATGTCTATATTTATCCCCGTTATGATGAAAATTGATGTCGATGTTGTTACTTCTCTTGTGTACAGTCTTAGCTTCTTGGTCATCGCATTTCAAAGTTGATGCTTCGGACACGCATTCACCGAAACCCATTTCTTGAAGAAAACTTTTTTGGAATACCATTTCCTTAGCACCTTCCACTGAACTGAGAGAAACTAAATGCTGTTTCTTGGACATCCAGTTTTCATTCCTATTTAATGATTCATACTGCATAACCTGCTTCCACTGATCCGCATTATGGGATATTAATGCATCAGCAATTGTTGAAGGATTTTCAATTACCGCGCTTATCACTTCCACACGAGGTTCTGTAGCGTATACTTTTCTCGGTCTACCGACTTCACCAGTCCTACAAATTCTTGGCCTACAATTCTTGTCGAGGCAACGTTTACCAGCTACATTAGGAACATCGTTTACACTTTCCTCATTGTCATTACCCGCTTCAACAATTTCTGGAACACGTTCTGACACTTGCTCTGCTTGAAGATCAGGTTCATTGCCAGCCAAAGTAGACGAATCTTCCGCTGAAGAATTATCGATGTTGACGTAATAAAAATCGTTTTCCACACCTTCCTCTTTTTAGCATCAAACAGTCTGTATCCCTTAGAATATTTTTCGTAGCCGATAAAAATCATTTTACCACCCTTCGGTTCGAACTTGCCTCCATTTTGATTACGTTGCATAACGACAGCCTCACACCCAAAAACTTTAAAGTGAGTTACGGATGGTTTTCTTCCACCCATACTTCATATGGCGTCTTACCATCTAAAACCTTTGTCGGGGAACGATTACGGATATAGGACGCCGTATTGACCGCCTCAGCCCACAAAAACTGATGTGAATTCGACTTCTCAAGCATACACCGAGCCATTTCAACGAGAGTTCGATTTGCTCGTTCCGCCACCCCATTTTGCTGCGGCGAGTGTGGACAAGATTTTTGATGGATAATACCATTTTCAGCCACGAACCTTGAAAACGCAGAATTAACATATTCCGTTCCGTTATCACTGCGAATACATTTCAATTTCCGACCTGTCTGTTTCTCCGCTAGTGTCTTGAATTCTTTAAAAATTTCCAGTGCTTCCGACTTTTGCTTCAAGAAATATACGTTCATGAATCTTGAATAGTCATCTATAACAGTCATCACATATCTGGAACCACCCTGCGACGTAACACGCATTGGACCACACAGATCCGTATGCACTAACTGCAATACATCTGTTGTGTTAATCTTCGAATATTTTGGAAATGGTTGTCTGTGTATTTTACAAACAGCACACGTAGAACATTCAAATTTTTCCGGCAGTTTCACATCTAGACCACGCACCATATTTTTCTGCGACAGTTTATACAAGTCATGAACATTTAAATGTCCAAAACGAGCATGCCATTTTTTCAAATTTTCTGCGGACTCCACTGAAATTTTATTCAAATTTTCCTGTTGTGCATTTCTTTTCAAATTGACTTAAAAAATATCATTCTCCAAATCCGACGTAAACAAAACCTGATTGTATTTTGCTTTGACAACGGCCTTCTTCGATTTAAATTCAACAATGTGATCAGCATTCAACATCTTACTTATTGACAAAAAAATTGAATGTATTTCCGGTACATACCACACGTTCTTCAATGAAATATTGCAGAGATTTGATTTTACCTGAACGGTACCAATGCCTTCTGCTACAATTCTTTCTCCGGATGCCAATAATACATCTTGTTTTTTTGTTCCATGTTAGAAAAACTGTCCAAATCCCTACACATGTATGAACTTGCACCACTATCCAAGATCCAATTATCAGAACTCGACGAATTTCCACTACCCACTGCACTCATAGCATATTCATCTGATGAAGCATTACATGTGGACTTACATTGCGCACGAACGTGACCTCTTTTACCGCACTTGTAGCACTTAACGTTATTACCGTGGAAACCGATGTCATTTCTATGATGTCCCTTGGAACCATCTCTTTCATTCTTCTTCTGTGGGCGAGATTTAGCGGCAAACACATTTTCAGGAACAGTATTCTTTTTTGTCTTGACGTTGCTCCTCTTCAAGAATTTTGGATTTCAGACATTCAATTTTCGGCAATTCATCTCTGCTTTCTATAGCTACCACGAAATTCTCCATTTCCTCCGGCAAACTACACAACAGCAATATGCTCAGAAAATCCTCCGGCATTAACCACACCAATAACTTTCAGATCGTCAACCATCGTATAGAATTCATTCAGTTGGGATGCATACTTCTCTAAATTGTTGAATTTGAATCTCACCAGCCTTTTGAACAGATTCACCTTCCTCGCAGGAGCATCTCTTTGATATAATCGGTTTAATGTATCCCAAGCACTCTTTGCGGTCGCACAATTCTTGATGTGTATGAGTTCCGTTGGTTTAACGCTCAGAGTTATATTCGCCAACGCCTTTTGACCAATTGTCGTATTTACTGGATTCTCTCCTTTCACTGCTTCCCAAAGATCAAGCGTAACCAGGAGGCTTCTCATCTGCACACACCAGATTGCATAATTTTCTCCATTTAGCTTTTCAATTTGTGCCATATGTCCAGACATTTTCACAATTTTTTGTTTATTTATCCACAACACAAATTTTCCTTTGCTTTTATTTCCTTGCGCACAATTTTTCCTTCTTTTTATTGTTCCACAAACGAATCTAATAACCAATTTCAGACCAACTGAAATATTCACCAGCGTGTGACTGGGCCCATAACCAATGTTGATTCAAGTTTTTATTAGACTGAATTCAAATTACAAAGAAAATATTTGACAAAGGAAAACATAATGCAAAGCCTACTACTACTTACATTCTACAATATTAACACAGTTGGATTGGCTAAAGTATAAAATTCAAATATTCTAACAATGACAATGACCGTTGCACCTGTTGGCATATTCATAAACATAAATTGCGCCTGAAAATTATTCTAAATTCATGAATATTTTATTTGTTTTGTATTTCATAAATTATCATATATTTAATTTTATATCGTGTTCATTAAAGTTTGGGCAAACACAGGGAAGGATATAATGGAAAGTATTTTAAATCGGAGAGAGAAGAAGTCGACAAGAGAAACAAAAACTACCGCAGATCAGGTTGTTCCAGAGGGCACTTCTTCCAAAGAAAATAAAACATGTGTTCAAAAACTACGATATAAGTACATAAATTAAAACGCAATATCAATTTAAAAATATTTGTGTTGTTTTTGAAATGTGATAAAAATGTAACGGTCATATTCATAATCTTTTATTAAAGGTTTATATACGAATTTTCATAGGAAAATCATACTTTATAACTTCTATAAATTTTTTGAATATGGTAGTAAATATAACCAAATACGCATGTCCATCTAGAGTTTTATTAAACGTAATATTAAACCGAATTAATGCAAAATCGGTTTTGATAAGAATTTTTGCTGGGTATGAATATAAGTTGTGTTAGAACAAAAATAAATGAACAATGATTAGTTTGGTAAGAAACAAGTAGATGTAAACTAACTAGAAATATAATGTTTTTGAAAAGAGAAAAAGTCTAGGATTGAATACCTCATTTTAAAGCTTAAGAGGTCTTCTTTGCAACAAAATTTTATTTCTGTAAATGTGTTCACTAGTTTAAAAGATATAATTTTTGAAACGAAAAAAGTCAAAAAGCCCCACAGGCAACGTAAACCAAATTCAAAACGAACTTTCATATTCAATATTCGTTCAAGAAGTAGTGCCAGATACTACCTCAAGACCATCCCACTTCACAAGGAAATACAGCATAGAACCGTTCAGCAAACCAATTCTGGATGGAACTGTACTCACCCTTTCTCAGGAGGCCAAATACCTTACGGTGATCCTAGATCAAAAACTGAACTGGAATAGGAACATTGAGAAAAGTATAAAAAGGGACTAAATGTACTCTACATGTGTAGGAACTCCATAGGAAAGAACTGGGGTCTGAAACCGAAAATTGTAGACTGGATCTACCGGTCGGTAGTCAGACCCATTACTACATATGGCTGCTTGGTCTGGTGGGATGAAGACACAAATTTTGACACGGGAGCACTTAAAAGCACTCCACAGGACCACTTCACAGAGATGGCAGCTGCCAAAACTGCTATAATACAAACATTGTGCAGATTAACACAGTAAGCTTTCATGAACCGGAACTTGGTGGAGCTACGGACTATATGGTACCGGTTCTGGACTTCTCACCACCACCACAGATGATAATACCAAAGAGAGCAGATTGGGACAATGGCGAGCCCTTCACAGGCTTGTCGGTCTACACTGACGGCTCAAAAATGGAAAAAGACACAGGTCGGGATTTTACATTGAATCATTGCAGATACGCAGGTCATTCAGACTCGACGACAACTGTAGTTATTTTCAGGTAGAAATTCTGGCAATTGAAAAAGCAGCAAAAATTCTATCGAGTATGAACATCCCGGAAAATACAGATATTAATTTCTACATAGATAGTCAGGCAGCAATAAAATCAATCATGTCACACACTGTCAAATCCAAGCTAGTGCTGAGCTGTAAACGCTGGGTTCCTGGACATAGCAATATTACAGGAAACGAGATAACAGATGAACTGGCCAGACAACCAACAGGCTGTCAACCAAGCTGACAGCTCAGTAAAGCCACCGATTGACATGTTTTTAGACTGATTGAATTGGGTAAATGGTCACAGATGAATGAAACATGGAGTAGGTTATCAACCTGTAGGATCGCTAGGGCCACATGGCCGAAGATCGACAAAAGTAAAACAAAAACTTTATTGGAGCTAGGCAAGGCAGAAGTTCGCACGTTGATAGGAATTTACACAGGGCACTGCAACATCAGAGGCGAAGATTATTGTCGATTGTGTGAGTATGAAGACGAGGTAGAATCGATCGAACACTTAATATGCAGATGCCCCTCGCTCAGTGTACGCAGAAACAAATACCTAGGAGACTATTTCACAAAGTCAGCTTGATATTATACTCGACTTCTATTTTTAACAATACTGGCTACACACACACAATAAACATGACACAACTACACCTTATCTCAATCCTCCCAAAAAAGCTAACATCTATATCTAACTCTCCTCTATAAATCTTCCTTCCCCTTCCACCTCCCTATCCCCATCCTTATCTATTTTCAGGAAAAAAGGATATGGACAATGGATCCAAAAGGATTTCCGGGTGTTCAGAGTGCAGGAGCATTCTGATCCTTATAACCTAACGACGACATTAATAATGATAAAGCCAATCTTTTCGTAATGAGACATATTAACAGAATATTAACTACGAAATGTAAATAAAATCATTGAAAATAAGGTATTAACGTGAGTATCAAAATAAAACTGAACTTCTACAAACTGAACTCTAAAGCCATTAGTATAAATTTCAACATCATGAATAGTATTATGTGGTGGACTAAAAAACATAGCTTTAGTTTTAGCACCATTAATGGAGAGATCATTATCATACACCCAGTGACAAACATCCGGAGGAATTACTACTAAAACAGCGGACAACAGAAAAACAATCTATAATATCACTCATATATATAATAAATAACCACGGGCCTAAACCGATCTCTGAGGGACACTACTACAAACAGGTCGCATTCTTGATGAAACACAATTCAAACAAACAAATTGAGATCGACCAGAAAAATATGAAGACAGTTTACATGCCATACTGGAAAATAAAAATGGTGCCCTTAGTTTTTCAACTAATTTATAACGATTGACTCTATCAAATGCCTTTGGTAAATCCAGTTCCAATAATACACCTAATATACTACTCTCAATAGTTTCCCTAATATAGTATGAGTGTAGATAAATTCGGAATTTAAGTAGCAGAGACACAAACCACTGTCAAAACTGTGAGTTGTTAATGGTTTAACAGAGCTATGTTAAGGCGTTAACAGAGATATGAGTGAAGATAAATTCGGAATTTAAGTTGCAAAAACACAAACCGTGTAAATTCTGAAATAATTTGCATAATACAAATTTATGGAGAAGGGAATGAAAGCTAGTAACGTCTAGTTTCACTGTGTAAAGGCCAAAATTCTGAAAAATTTTTGAAAATATCAATTTTTAGCTAAAAACCTCCAAAATTTCTGGAGAGGATGATTAGTGCGACCACTGTGGCCAAATAGAAATACTTTAGACGATGGGACTACTGTCAAATGGAAGCTAGTAACGACTAGTTTCACCTTCTAAAGCCAATAAATATAAATAATCTTCAAAATGTCAATTTTTAGTCAAAAGCAGAAAAATTCCTGTAGAAGATGATTTGTGCGTCTACGGTGGCCAAATGGAAATACTTCTAAGTGAAATCTGGTAGAGTCTAATTTCAATATTCAACATTCTGAAAAAATCATCAGAATATACATTTTTAACCAAAAAAATAGCATGTGTTCCAACAGCACAGTTAATGTGTTTACATAGCTATGTTGTGAGTTAACTGGTACCTATTTTGGTCTTTATTTTGAAATATGACTCGTGGGCATACAGTCTTATGCATCTTTTGACGTTATTGAATTGGGTGCTGTAAAAACTTTGGCATACACGTTTGTGTTGTGGAAATACATTTTAAAACTCTTTCTTTATGAATATTTATATAGATTTATTATCTCTCATTCGCAAGTGTTTTGGAATTTCCATCGTTTTCTTATGGTAATGAGTCCAATTCAATAGTAAAGGGAAATTAATATGTGTATATGATTTCGCAGAATATTCGATGTTTCGTGAAGGAGTGAGTGTGGTTTTCATCCTTTGTTCGACATTTGACTCATAGATTGATCGAGTCAATCGAGTTTATTTGAATTTTTAAAAAAATATTTCAGTGCTTTTGTGAAACTGTATTATAATACCGTGTATACAGATTTGTTTTTGAAAATGAATGAAATTAATGAAATATTTCGTATTACCATTGTTGACAATTTATATTTTGAAGATTTTTTCAGAATTTTGGCCTTTACACAGTGAAACTAGACGCCATTAGATTTCGCTTGGTAGTAATCCCATCGACTAAAGTATTTCCATTTGGCCAAAATGGACGCACTAATCATCCTCTCCAGAAATTTTGGAGGTTTTTGGCTAAAAATTGATATATTGAAGGTTTTTTCAGTATTTTGGCCTTTACTCAGTGAAACTAGAATCAATTAGCTTTCACTTGGTATTAGTCCCATTCTGTCAATATACAGCTGCGGTCAAAAAAATAGCAGCAACGAGATAAACAAATATCGACAAAGAAAAATATCAGTTTTACTTCGAAATCCTAAAAGTTTTTACGGTGATAGAAAGGTGGTATTGTGCCATTCTTAATATGGCTTCAAATAAAAAATTAAGTTTTAGTAATTTTGAGATTAAGCCTTTAGAACCATTTATGTCAAAAATGAGACCAGTCAAAAAAATAGCAGCGCTAATAAAAACTAAAAATATTTTGTTTCAATTCACTTTAATTGAAAACTTTTTAGAATAATTACTTAAATAACGACATTTTCTTGAATTTAACACTTAGTTGTACTGACTTTATTGCTTAATATTGCTACATAACGTCGTTTCTTGGAGTCAACTAGTATTTTGAACTTTTCATGCGGTATTTTTGACCATGCCTCTATAATTTCGTGTCAAATATCGTTATTGTTTTTCAGTATTGCTAGTGAGGCCTCATATTAGTAATCACACTTCAAATTTTTGTTTATATTGAGATGTGGTGTCTGCCCGAACCATGCCATAACATCGATATTATTGACTTCAAACCACCTTTTTGCAAGTCGGCTGGCATTTTCGGGATAATTGACCTGCTAGAAGACTCATTTAAGTGGCATTCCATATTCTGCATTATGCTTACGTTAATCTTAGGCAGTATTTTGATGTACTGGACAGAGTCCATAGTAGTTCTTGGCCAATGTATGGACCTAACTCCATAATATGAAAAACACGCCCAAGCCATTACGCTTGATCCTCCCTATTTGACAGTTTTGGTACTATACCTGGATATGTATTACGTGTTCTGTGGACGTCTTACAAACTGTCGAGGGACTGTCCCACCATATAAAACAATTTTTGATTCAATTGACCATAAAATCTGCACCCACTTTTTGGTTGGCTACTGCAGGTGTGTTTTTGCGAATTGCATTTTTTTCCTTTTTTAAATTTGACTTTTTTCGGACTTCTGGCTTACAGATTATGTTTTCTTAGTATTCTACGAACATTTTAAACTCCCAAAGATGGACAGACATTGTTTTTTATTTCGGTGGCGGTCGTAAGTGGGTTTTTTGTACTACACATTACTATTCGGCGAATGGTTGCAGGTGATATAAACTGATTTTTTTGACGAGTTTTTGTTTTTTCTTCTTATAATATCGAATTTCTGATCATTTTAATGGAACACTGGAAAAAATCGAACTTCACTATATGATTTTCCCTCCGATTTCAACCTTTTCATATGAACTCGATTTTATTCTCCACAATGCTCTCCTCGCCCTACTTACGAAGAAAAATAAAACAATAACATTTCAGAAATAGTGTACATTTCATAATATCTTATTTATAACATCAAATCGAATAGAAAAAATTAGATAAAATTCCTTTTTCTTGATATTTTTGAATGCTGCTATTATTTTGACCGGTCCAAAATGTCGAATAATCCAAAAAATTTGAAAATTTTTAAACAATTAAAATCATATCACCAAATAAACAATTATTTTGTTTTTGTAACCTCATAACACAGCATTTAATGCAGTAGTAGCAATAAAAAAATTATCACAAAAATAAATATATGAAAATGTATGCTACGCTGTGGTGCGCTGCTATTATTTTGACCGCAACTGTAGATGACACTGGAATATGGTTCTGTAGTATGGGACCTACAGAACCATATTCCAAAATAGGCCTAATGAGCGAAGTAAATAACTGTTTCGTCATATAATGTTAAATGTTAAATGTTAGCTGGGACTCAAAATAGAAGAAACGCTGTGTAAAACCTTAGTTACTAATTTCTCAAAATGCTTAGGGATAGCACTTAATTTAGATATTCCACTATAAATCGAGACTGCCAAATTTGTGGAGGGGATCAATGAACGACCGCCTCCAAGCCGAAGGGAAATATCAAAATCTCAAAGAACTATAAAATAACAACGTCAGAGGAGAAGCACAGAATTTTAAAATTATACTTGGCACCCCATCGGGGCCAACACTATTTGTTGATTTTAGATCATTCAAACTTGACGAGACTAATGTAAAGTCAATAACTGGAATTTCTAATTGATTTAAAGCAGGAACATCATAAGGATAAGAGTCGTTGGATCGATAAGATCTATCAAAATATGTGGTCGCAAAGAAATTTGCAAAATAATCAGCCATCATCCTAGACGGATTAGATGTTGATTTTCGCATCAAATTCACAAAATCGTAAAAAGGCCCTAGAGTTATTTCGAAAATCATTCTTTACCTTTTTCAAGTAGAGTCTATAACATCTCTGAGACTCGACGAAAAAGCCTACTTCTCGAATTCTTCATTCTGGACAATTCACGAGAAGACCAAGGTAGTCTTTGCCCAACTCGAACTTTCAGTACAGATTGTGACAGGAAGTCCATGTGACCTTCATAGCTCAGTGGAAGTGTGCGCGTCTTGCAATCTGAAGGTCCACGTCCCCATAACGTAGGGACAGCGTACACACCATAGTCCGAACCATGGCGGCTAAGCAGTAGAGGGTGGACACTAGCTACAGATCAAATATCAACAGCCGGCATAACAAAAATATTAAACAAAATATTAGTATCATAAAAGTTATTCTTAAAGTTAGTAACTAAATATATTAAAGTAAAGAAAACATGTCACAACAAACTAAACATCCAAGCAGGAGAAAATCCTCGACTTTTTTATATCGACTCCTAATCCGAAATCTATGATGTGACACAATGAATTGAAATCAATGCACATTCTGCGAATGGGTTCTGCGAAAGCGTAATTCGTACGCTGAAAGTCAATATGGATGAATTGATAGTATCTAGAAAGTCTAAATGGCACGTTAAACTTAATCCTAGAAATAATATAGTCAGAAGAGAAATCACCTTATAAATCATCACGGTATTCAACATAACACGTCTGCTTTTCAAGGAAGGCAAGTCGATCAGCTTCAATCTACTAGTATAAGGGGAAAGAATAAAATCACTATTCCAATGCAAGTGTCTTAATGAAAATATTAAAAATTGTTTCTGAACTGACCCAATTCTGTCAATATAGATACCATACTGAGGATCCCACACTACGGAACCATATTCCAGAATAGGTCTGACAAGTGATGTAAATAGCTGCTTCGTTACGTAAGGATCGGAGAACTCCTTAGCCCATCGCTTAATGAAGCCAAGAACACCATATGCTTTGTTAACCATAGTAATAATATGATTGTTGAAATTCAGTTTGGAATCCATTAGAATACCAAGGTCTACAAAAGAATCAACTAACTCTAACTCAGTTCCTCTAATATTATATCTGACAAATCTTGGATTCGATCTAAAGAAACACATGTGTCTGCATTTCCTCAGGTTGAATTCCATACAATTCATGTCACACCAGCGTCCAAAACTATCCAAAACTATCTAATGGATTGGAAAATTCTGGCCAATTATAAGAAAAAAATATTTTTACATCATCTGCATACATTAGAAGTCGAGAATTAATGATAGATCCCGGAAGGTCATTTATGAATAATAAGAAAAGAACCGGCCCTAGATGACTACCCTGAGGAACACCTGATGGAATCAGAATTGGTCTAGAATAAGAATTACCAAATTTTACAATCTGAGAGCGATTTGAAAGATACTTCAAGAAGTTAGAACCAAAACCTATACGATCTAATTTATATAACAAAAGTTCGTGGTTCACTTTATCAAATGCCTTACTAAAATCTGTATAGATGACATCAGTCTGATTACCCTGAACAAATTCATCAATAACGTGAGAAGTAAACTGAATCAAATTTGTCACAGTAGAAAAGCCCTTACGAAATACATGTTGATATGGATTCAATATAGAAGAAACTCTATGAGATACAACCTCAGTAACCAATTTCTCAAATAGCTTCGGAATAGCACTCAACTTACCGATCCCTCTATAGTTTGAAACATCAATTAGACTGCCAGACTTATGGAGGGGATCAATGAATGAACTCCTCCAAGCCAAAGGGAAATATCCAAAACTCAATGAAGTATTAAATAATAATGTTAGCGGAATAGCCAAACCACTAGCACAGAATTTCAAAATTATACTTGGCACCCCATCAGGGCCAACACTATTTGTGTATTTGAGATTATTCAAACTCGACAAAACTAAGGGTAAATCAATAACAGGAATTTCTAATTGACTCAATGCAGAAATATTATAAGGGTAGGCGTCACTCGACCCATAAGATCGCTCTGAGTATGTCGTCGCAAAAAATTTTGCAAAACAATTAGCAATCGCCTGATCATCACCAAACTCTAAGCCATCCATTCTAATCCTTGTCGGCTTAGTTGAGGATCTACGTTTCAAATTCACAAAGTCATAAAAAGATCTACGGTTCTTCCTAAAATCATTCTTTAGTTTTTCCAAGTAGATCCTATAACATCTCTGAGACTCAATGCTATATTTCGACCTAGCAACGGAATATTTGACATAATCTGAATTCAAACCGGTCCTTTTAAATTTCTTAAAAAGTCTACTTCTCGAATTCTTCATGGTAGACAACTCACGTGAAAGCCAAGGTAGTCTTCTAGAGTGACCAACACGAGTTTTCGGTACTGATTGTGACAAAAAGTCATTCAAAATGTGATAAAATCTATCTACGACAATGTCAAGATCAGTATAGTGACGACAGCTACAAACAGAATTACAGTCAACATCCTGAATAAGTGAATTAAGCTTTTCGAAATTGGTTCTCTTGATACAGAAAGTGGTTCGATTATCTTGCGAACTAGAGGGAGAAGATTGACCAGAGTACGACATCGATATGTTCAAGGTAGGATGATAGTTGTCCTCCGGGAGTGATATGGGAGGAACTCTACTGATTTCGAAGTAATGGGGATCATCGACAAATACTAAGTCTAGTTGCCTAGCATTTACATTTCCCACATAATTTATCTGCGACAGGTTAAGATCAGTAAAAAGTCTAACTATTTGCGAGGGCCAATCATCCCTATCAAAAGTTGACGTCAACAGTGTTAAAGCCTCAGCATCTGGCAAGGTAAGCCAAGATACAGAGGGTAAATTAAAATCTCCTAAAATCATAGTATGGTCTAAATCACTCGCCCTGGAGACAACCATACCAATTGCAGTCAAATGACTCTCGTAAACACATAACTCGGATGATGGAGGAATGTAAGAGCATGTAACAAACAACTTACTACGTCCCATGTTAATAAGGACTGCAATAAATTCAGTGTCATCAAACCCTTGCAGAATAAAGCGTTCAGATGAGAATGCATTAGCAACCGCGATAAGAACACCGCCACCTTTTCTCCCTACTCGATCCTTCCTGAATACAACATATTTCCCACATAAAACCTCGGAGTCAAAAATTGAATCTTTCAACCAGGTCTCAGAAAAAGCTAGAGCCGAGAAGTAAAAATCGAAACTATCAACAAATAGACGATTTAACTTTGTATCTGATGCCCAACACTAAAAGAGCTGCTTAGTTTTTTGGAGTAGTGGCTGACATTGATGGGAGACGCGCCAGATTGTCAACCCTATCCACAAACTCTTTAACAAAAGCCCTAGATGGCCAGAATGAGGGGACAATTAGCTTGTCGAAAATTTCCCTCGACACATCAATTTTAAACGATGCCCGACTTTGGGCAAAGGATGACTTCAGTTTAAACGTCTTTATACGGAAGTCACCCTCAATTTTTGACTTAATGAAACAATTTAAATCTTCCACGGTCGTATCCGGAGCGAAACGGGAAACGAAAACCATTTTCATTTCCGCAGCCATGGACAATCCACCGGAATTTCCTCGAGAACGATGTGGACGGACACCACCGGCAACAGCAACTGGGTTCGGCCGACCAGTCGCATTCACACGGGCCAGAGAAATACCCGTTACAACTGGCGTCTGATTTTGCGGTTGATCAGCCACATCAGGCACCGGCCCAGCAACCGAAGCATAAGTCGGGGTATCACCGTCCACAGTGATTGACCCGCCGACTACAGTAGCCTTAGCCGCAGGAACACCCGAGGCCACCGAAACAACACCATCCGATCCATTGGTGTTAAGTGTACCAGATTCCACAGACGAGGGCTTAGCAGACGCCGTCCTCGCCGTTCTCTTACGTTTCTGGCCTGAAACTTTAGCAAGCTCATCCAATTGTGGGTATTTATCCAGATTCATCATATATGCAGCAATTTTCTCATCCGAACACACTTTTACTTAAAAATTTGTCATTTCGATTGCCCCAAGCTCCAGGGAAGAAACAAATAGCCATTAGCGATACATAACATGGCTGCTAAAATAAACTGCAGCGCCTCTAGTAGAGGTTAGTGGTGTAACTCGATTAAAATCCCATTCCCTTAACGTTAACATCAACCTTGAAGAAGATGCAAATAACAGCCGGAAAACATGAGAACGATGATGAACAAAGGTTCCCGCGATAGTCGAATACATGCCGGAACGAAGACTAGTACAATTCAGACTTAAGGATTATCACCTCAGCTCCTCTAAAGCTGATACAACAACAGGAAGTCCCTAAGAATTCGATAAAATTTATCAATATCCGTATAGTGGCTACAACTACAGACAGAATTCCAATCAACTTCTTGGAGAAGGGAGATAAGAAATATAAAATGTATCTTTTTGTAACAGAAAATGGTGAGATCATAATGTGAGGTAAAAGAAGGAGATTTATCAGAGTACAATATCGATAAACTTAAGGTAGGATGATAATTATCTTCTAGGAGAGATATGGGAGGAACCCTACTGATCTCAAGCAATGAGGACTATTAACAGATGCTAGGTCTAGTTGTCTTGCACTCCACGTAATTAAATTAAAAGGTCAGCAAACAGCCTGACTATAATCGAGGCAGAATCATACGTATCAAAAGATGAAGGCAGTCCATTAAAACCTGCATGCCTGGCAGGGCAAGCCAAGATACGGAAGGTAAATTAAAATCCCTTAAGATTAATGTACGGTCCTGACATTGAAACAAACATACTAATCACGAACAAGTGACTTTCATAGATACATAATTCGGACGATGGAGGAATATAAAGCAATTCTGTCTGAATAAACTGTACAGTTTTTGTGCTCAGTGTTTTTTCTAAATAATTATTGTTTAATTTGTGTTTCAAGTGGATATTTTCACAGCAAATATACTAATTTGAAGATAAGTGATTGTCAATGTCACCATACCATTTGTAAATAAATTTGCATTCTATTAAATATAGATGCAAAATGGTCTTGAGCCAGGACAATATCCCAGTTCAAATCAAACATTGTAATTTGGCACAAAAAATTGTTTCTCGCATGCAACTTTGTCTGTAATTTTGATTTGTGAGAAATTTCGGTCAGCATATGTTTTTTCTCACTTTACTGGAAAAATGTGAGAAAAACTGTTTCTGTAAAATATTCAGTCGATAACAAGGCGTATTTATAAAGGTGATAGCAGCAGAGCAAAAACAAATTCGGCGACAACAAAATACAAGTAATTTTTTGAATAGTGAGCCGTACTGTCAAAGCAAAATATATGGGATTTGACAGTTTCGGTTACTATTGAATGAAAAAATGTCAGTCAGCTGGGCTCCTGCTTTCACCTGATGTAAATAAACCTTGGTTGAGAAGTTTCAACTCCGAACTGTCAAATATACTCACAATTAAAATCATTGCGAGAATGAGCATTTCACACATTTGTAAGCCAAAAATAAACAAAATCAACACAGAAAATCTATAAACGTTATTATTTATTTATTATTGGTTTGATATTCCGAAACAATAAGCGCACTACCAAATTTCTTCTTTCTTTCAGCTAAATTCTATCGCACATTTCTAGCAATACGGCATACTTTTAATAAATATATGAATGCATGTATATTTCTATTTCTTATTTTTGATTGTTTATTTGAAGTTTTTTTCTTTGTCGTCGTCGCATTGATTTACAGATACAGTTTTTACTCAGATATCGAGAAACAGTTGCATTTTTTGTTTCACACTTTCTCGATGCGAGAAGTTCTCACAAAAGTTACAGAACAGGGGTACTGATATAAAAAGAATCAATCAGTTTTTATTGGGACAGCAGCTAACCTTAAAGGTAGACGAGCCAAATTGTCCCCCTATTCACAAATTCCATAACAAATGCCCTAAGTGGCCAGAAGTCAGGGACCATTAACCTGTCAAATATTTCGCTCGACATAATTATCATGTTTCAGAAATCTATTTTTTACTAAGTAGAAAAGGATTTATTATCTAAACTCTTTACTGTATGAATTCAAATGTAATACCCAAAATGATATAAGAAATAAAGTAATTAAATTAAATTTTGCTTTTTTATTATATAGAAGCTAGAAAATTTCATTCTGTTTGGTACATAAAAAGCCGGCAACACAAAATATAGGAATTCCTTTATGCTAATGCTAGTTGTGTTGGTTAATTTGACGCAATCTTAAATGGAAGGGTTTTTAGTAAAATAAGGTTTAATTGCAAAAACTCATACAAAATGGATTTTTGAAATTTAGCTAGCGCCGCGCTAAGTATATACGATCATAAGCAAAGGTCTTGGAAATACCTTTCGAATGAAATACATCCTCAATATAGGTCCAGTACTTTTCGGGATATAGAGTGAAACATTCTCAGCCTAAAAGTCCCGCACACTAAAAATGGGGCGTGACCGACTGACAATGTTCGGCGATTTGTATCAATAGTCACGACGCCTTAAGCGCCGTGTGTTTTTTGTTGCCAACATATATCTATCGTGCAGTCATTTTCTGATAGATTCAACTAATCGAATTCTGAAGCCCACTAAACTAAAGGGTGTTTTTTATTGAGGTATATAACTTCGAATTGAAATAAAACACAAGAAAATCGTTTTAATGTCCATCAATTTGGCTTTATTGGAAGGATAATTTTATGCCATTAATGTTTAAATATGATTTCGGGCATGTGGCCGCCGCGGCTGGCTCTAATATAGCCAATTCTACAGGTCCAATTTTCAACCACTTTTTCGAGCATATGGGGCCGTATGTTGGCAATAACGCCACGAATGTTGGCTTCCAAGTCCCCTAACGTTTCTGGTTTGTTGGCGTAGACGAGCGACTTCACATATCCCCAAAGAAAATAATCCAATGGTGTCAAATCATGGATCCATGGATAACCGAATTAATTGCTCTGATGGACGATTATGTCGACCATAAAATGGACGGAGCTTGCGGTGAACTTCGCGAACTGAACCATTACTTTCGAAATAAATTTGCACGATTTGCAAGCGTTGTTCTTTTGTCAACCTGTTCATGATGAAATGGCAAACCAAACTAAATATTAATCACTTGACAGCTGACAAAATGGCCCCCAGTTAAAAAAGTTATGCCAACTTTAAGTTCTATACCCCAATAAAAAACACCCTTTATACTCCAGCTGAAAACTTGCACCAAATGGTTATTATTGTAAACCAGTGGTGTCCACACATTATTATCACATATTGCGCTTGGGTGTGATGCAGAATAAAACATTGCTCAACTCATCTGTTCAAATAATTGCACAGCGAAACCTTGCTATGGTGCTTTTCATCGAAAAAAAGTAAACAAAGCAAGAGCCGAATGACCACAAAAAAACAACACAAAGAAGCTTACATTTGGCACCACCGACTGAGTTCTTAAAATTAAATCACTGGTGGAACTATTTACGTAAAGTTCAGGAGATTTTTTTTTGCAATTCATTAGCTCTCGAAAAATAGGATATCGAACCTGATACACGAAGAAAAATGTTCAGAAAATAACTCGATCTATGGCTAGCGTTTAAGAAAATAGGGGGTGGGTAAATTTATTGGTTTTGTTATATGAACAGTGTGGTGTGGAAAGATTGAACAATAAATTAATGTTTAGCAGCTTCATTTAAAATATGTATGTAGTGCTCAAAATATTCACATATAACAGCTCAACAAATTATTCAGCAGAACAAAGATGAATAATTACAAATTAGTAAATAGAAATCTTACTTTTTTAGAAATTCGATGTAGAGGAAATCCAGATTGTGTTGGCACATTTAAAAATCCGGATAATATAGGTATTTCAACATCCATTATTTGTAATTATTATATTAATTATTCTTGAGTAATTCTTATTTTCTCATAACTCGAAGATTCTACATCTTCAAAACAAACAAAAAATAAAAAATAATGTAAGCACAATAAATAATACAATCGATAAATATCGATCATCGAAAACATTCATCAGGAATTGATAACACATTGGTGTAATCAGGTGTATTTAGACTATCCTATCGGGCTTGCGATTTATCAAAAATGGAATAAATAATATATTTTACATTTAAATATTTTTTGTACAATTGTGATTACGTATGAAGATTCAATGCACAACATCTGATACTTCTTCTGTGAAGACTTTTACATTCTCAGGACAAAATAAAATTGAAAGTAGTTCAAAATGAATGACATTATCACTACTCCTAAATCATGCATCCAAGATAATTCATTCTAAACAGTTTCTCAAATGGGAGAGCGCGCGATCTTTGCGAACGACAGAAGTGATTTTTTGCGAATAAATAATTTCTGATATAATTTTCGAATTATCTACTACGTTTCAATTCCGGCGGAGAAAGATGTGACAGAGAAGTACATTTATGAAAATATCATAATTAAACATCGTGCCGAATATGGCCCCTCCAAAGGGACATCAAGGTAGCAGAGGTAAAACGTATGACTAAACCTGATCCTGAACAAAAGGATCTGCGTGTGGATATCGACATGATTGTAATACCGTTCTACGGAAATATGCTTCCCTCCCAGGTATCTCTAATATCAATCAATATCTATAATCATGTCGATTATGCACGCCGACGGATGGCTGCGGATCGGATTTTTTCCGCAGTTGAGTATTTTGGTATTATATAAGCCGATGGTAATGCCGTTGCAGAAAAATTCGTATTATGTATTCCTCATGCGACTCACTTCACATACAAAAATATCCGACAGAAAATCATCGCTGATTTGATGCGGATAAAGTACTTTTTGGTTGTTTTTTTATTTGTTTTAACCGAAATTGCTTCACAAACCTGTGGCAATATATAAAATTTATTCACTTTTCACTTAAGGAATTTTTCTACTTACATTACATCGGTTAACTTGAAAACACTTACGGCCCTGTTCCGTACCTGTCTTCTATTGCCACTTTTTTCTTCCAAATTTATAAAAAAACAATTGATGAATACATTATAAAATGTTAGAATTTTAATTATTTTATTTAATTTCAAATCTAAGAATATGTCAGCGCACTTTATTGGTTACTTTTGTTTGTTATTTGCTTATAAATGTCAATTTGACAGCTGTAATGTAATATCGACTTTATGTTGGTAATGCAGTCATCCGACGGATTACATAATACAATTTTCCTCACAAAGTGAGTCGAGTGCGGATCGAGTCAATCCGATCCGCAGCAAATCCGTCGGCGTGCATAATCGACATGAATATCTCAAGATAATATTTCCTATCAAGGCATTCATCGAATCCGTCTTGCAATGTAGAAAATGCTGGAGATATGGACATACCACGAAGGTATGAAATTTGTTCACGATGTGGTATCTCACACGACGGCGGATGTGACGGAGTCATTAAGTGCGTTAATTGTGGTGGACCACATGACTCTAAGTCTTACAACTGTGAAATACGGATTCATCTGCGAAGAAAAGCTAAAGAGAAAGCTGAGGAATTATCCCAAGGAAAAATACATCAACAACTAATTATTTTCTTCGAAAATCCACAATCGACCAATAACTCATTTATTTACAGGGAAACTGATTTTCCTGCGGTCGGAACTAGCGATGGGCGCAACTCACGTGAATTGCGTGAATCATGCGTGATCGTGAACAAAATTTATTTTACTCACGTGAGCGTGCGTGAACGTGAGGAGCGAAAAAATGTTCGTGCGTGAGTCAAATTTCTGCGTGAGTCATGTGATTTTTGCGTGAGTTCATATATTTTTTTCGTTTTTACCACCATATATTTTCATTCAGTTGTTGGATATTTTCTATTAGGTTGTTTTCACGTAATAGATGAGAATTCTCACATTTTTACTAAGCAGAATATGCCTGCATAAATACATAAAATAACAAGCCAATAACCATATAACAGTGGCCAATGGTCATCTGTTAATTTGATCGCTGGGTATATCATGCATTTTACAGTCGCAGGCAATAGTATGGTAACAATAAATATATCCCCCACGTTGACTGAAGGTCAACAACGTGTAAATGTAGTGTTAAACTGCTGATCGTCCTCTGACGTTGTCCTTGATTTTCTGGGCCTTGGTTTGCAAATCGTTGCGATTTTAAACACTTGAGGGTTACGTGAATAATTAATAGGACTGCTATCAACACCAGTGCTACATAAGCAATGATCAAACTGTGATGATGCTGATTTGTTTGTGGTGATTGCGGCAGATTATTGATGTCTATTGAATTTAGCTGCTTTTGAATTGCTGATAGTTCCTCTACGTAGTTGCTATTTGTTTTTGAAAGATATGGTGGATCTGAGGCGGTGTTGCTCCCTTGGTCAAGTGTTTCGGACAATGATATGCCACTGAAACCGGTATATGAGTTGCCAGTAGTTGATGACCAGACGTTGTTGCTGATGATTGTCAGTACTCATGTTTTATCACACATTCTGGTTGCAAATACAGAAATCCAGAGCCTGTCAATGTGATTTCCGACACTTCTTCCCTACAGACTGCAGTAACTTGTATTTTTCTCAGTGGCCTGGACCCAAGTTTGCCCTTGGACCTTGATGTATTGAAAGATAGGCCGTGATTCTTTGTTAAATATACTTATTTCGAATGCATTTATTGATGATCCTCTGCTATAAATTGTTTGTGTATTGGTACATATATATGTTTTGTCCTCTCATAATGCAGTGTTGAAGAATTTCGGTGCTGGTTCCCAAGTATCGATCTCGGTGAATTGTAACCGCTAGAAGTTGTGTGGACAATTTGATGGACATCATTGTTTGGTTCACCATTGTTGGTATTGGAATCAACCGATAAACATTGAAATCGTCGGGAGTATTTAAGGGAATTGTTATTTTAAAAATGGCATGCCTTGATGTGATTCCACTTTTTACTGTCATCAGTTTGTAGACTGACAAGAGGTCTCCATGATAACCAGGATTTCTCATAGTTGGGGGTAATTGTGCCAGCGTTTTGGTGATTTCATTGCTGAGCTGCTTTGGCAAGAGTAAGAGTGGACTGATTTGACCATGGAGAATGCTCGTGATCACGTTGATGAGTGATGATTGAATTCGTTGTATGTAAAGTGTTATTAATGTTAATTGAAAGGATAAAAGTACAATTGTGATAGTTTCTCATCTAATATGATATTCTATGAACTGCCCTGCGTGAAGGCGGTTCATGATTTCTGTAAGTTGATAATAATTGATAATCTTTTCATTGTTATAATCTGACTACTTTTAACGATGTTGATAGTGGAGTCAATTATGGACGTTTGGTTCTCCATAAACGTAGTCATATCGTCCCTTAACCGCAAAAAAGACTTATGAGCCAAAAAGAAAATTGTTCAGGAGAAGGTTTTTTTTAATATCTCCGTATTGAGGCATGCTGTTGACATGAAATTTAGTATGCAACCGTTATTTAGACCGAAATACATAATATGTTAAAAAAACTGACAAATCTATAGAATAACGGGAATTTGTGTCGCATACGTCTTTTTCGCCGTCATGCTGGTAAGGTACTAGAATAATAATATGGCTCTTAAGCCCAAAACTTAAAAATAAAAAAAGTCTGTTTGCCGTTTCAAAAATCAATTTATTTATGTTTTTGTAAGTTTTGCGAACGATTAACAAAGTTAAGGTGCCAAATACAGGTTTTGATAAAATTCATGAAAAAAATAAGCACGAAATGTTATACAATATTTTAATTTAAGTTGTAGAACAAGTAAAAAATCTTCAAATATTATCTTCTTGGTCTGTTTCAGGTAAAGAGTCTTTAATATTAATATCGGTGTTTAAACCTAAATATTCATTGTGAAATTTTTGAGGTATAGTGTTTCTCTCACAAAGTGTTTTTAAATACTTATATTTTTGAGATGATATCTGTAGTTTTTTTCGTATAAAGGAAGGGGTCCTTTTGATAATATTGTAGAATTGCGTCTAGAGCGTGTGATTGAGTTTAAGTTAAGATTTTTAAATTCAGAGTTGTCACAATATCCATATTTAAGACAAATAATAGGATTGTTTTTTTCAAAAAATAATGATCGTAAGTTAGGAAAATTTATTTTAACGGAGTTTGGAAACATTGCTTGAGAAAACGTTTTCCAATCTTTGAAATCTGAATGGTTTACTATTATACATTTATAGTCTACTACATACGACAAATGGAAGGATCAATAATATTGTTATTAATGTAGCTGATGTCGAAAGACGTCGTCGTGTTGGCTTCGCTAGAGGTTTGGTATCGGTGGGAATGACTTCGACGTTTGAAATAAGTACAGATCTGCCTGGCAAACATTGTCTTTTTCCTTCCGGTTCATTTGAATTTTGATCAGAGTTTGTGACTGATTGAAGTTCGTCTGGACCAAGTTGTTGGCCATTTTCAATAAGAAGTAAGGCAATGCGATGAATTGCGCGTTTGTAACTTCCTGTTGCAGTTTGTACATCGGCCACCGTGTAGATCCAACATTTCCTGGATAAACTTGAGTTATTCGTTATTCATGACGGGCGTGTTGTCTTCTTTAATGATGATGTTGTCTTCTTTGATGTTAGGAGATGGCTTTCTCCATTTCTGCCGCTGTTGCAGCTCGTGCAGATATTCACTGGACCATCGTTTCCAGAACTCATGTTTTAATTGTGTTACGAGTTCCCATCGGGACAGAAGTGAAATATTTTTTTTTCGCTATCCACCGGTGCTGTGGGAGCCTCACCGATCAGTAGATGTCCTGGTGTCAATGCTGATAGGTCGGAAGGATCATTAGACATCGGTGTAAATGGTCGTGAATTCAATATTCTATTTCAACAACTACTGTCTCATGAACTCATACGTCATTGAACTCGTGGCTACACTCCGGATTAAAAGGTGCTTTGCAGATTTACAGCTGCTACCCACAGCCCGCCGAAATGAGGAGCTCTGGGTGGAATAAAATTAAATGTTATTCCTTTTGAGCTGCATGATGAAACTATTGATTCCTGTCCATCTTTTGAGTAAATTGACTCAGTAAGTTCCGGAAGTTGAGTTCTAGCACCAACGAAATTTGTTGCATTGTCGCTGTATATATTCTGACAACGTCCTCTTCGACTGATAAAACGTTAGTTTATAATTCACTTACAAGCTCGAGGTGAACTGCCTTGATGGCAAAACAACAAAATACAGCGATGTATGCTTTTGTTGGTCGCTTTCCTCTGACTTTGTAGTGAATCCATAGCGGGCCGCAGTAATCGACTCCCGCATTGATAAATGGTCTTGATGGAGTCACTCTTGCTTGTGGAAGGTTGTCCATAATCTGTTGGCACAATTGAGGACGATCCTTGTTACATCGTATGCATTTTTGTACAATGGTCCTTGCCGTTATTTTTCCTTTTAATGGCCAGAATCTCTGCCTTATGATTCCTAATAAGGCCTGTGGAGTACAATGCTTGTTTTCTTCGTGCATCATCTTGAATATTAGTTTGACCAATATGTCGTTGTGTGGCTCTAACCTTGGCAATGTTTGTTTTTTGAGGGGCTCTACTCGAGATTTTGCGCATAATAGACGCGTCATCACTCTATTATCATTAAATGTTGCTCGCAAATATGCTGCAGCCCCAAATGCCTTCTCGGATGCATCCGCAAAAATGTGTAACTGTGTGGTCAGTGGGATGCCACCATTGAATATGTGACGAGACATTTGAAGATTATTCAAAATTACTAAATTTTCGCGGAAATTTGTCCATGTTGAGTTTAGATCTGATGGGAGGCATTCGTCCCACGAATGCACTTACGACAATTATAAATGATTTGCACTCCACTTACGACAATTAAATCCATGTTTTTTCAAAATGTGGATTAGCTTTCGTTGAGATTCAATAGCTGTAGCTAAACTGTTCGATCCTCCAAGCCCATCATCTACGTAAAATCAGTCATTGAGTACCTGGGCACTAGAGTTTCTCTTTTCCCGGACTATTTCATTTCCCGGGAAACCGGGAAAATTTTTAGCATTTCCCGGGATTCCCGGGAATTTCCACACAACAGAAAAATAAAGCAAATCATGTTAATTTTGCAGTATTTATATATTTATTTTTTTTTGTTCATGAGATCAACTATAATTCAAGCTGCTGTTAAAACAAAAACATAACAAACAAAAGCATAAGTAAATAATAAAAACTTAAGTTATATCTAAAAAGTTAATTAAATTCATTTTGAAAATATGTTTTTAGAACTGAAAGAGCATTAATGGAATCATCAGACAGTCTGTTTCTAATTTTATTTACAAATTGTCCAATTGTAGAAAATATTCTTTCGCTTTCCACAGATGTTGGTCTTATTGTCAGAAGAGCATTAAATAAATTGCTGACGTTTTCCGTTGGTTTTCCACTTGCTTCATAAAACTTTAAATCCTTTTTTATTGAGTAATTTGGTCGATTTTTATTCGATGAAACATTTTCATTTGCGTTAGCATTATGCGTTATGCGCATATTGCATATTGCGTTATGGCATCACTTAAAATATCCTCAAATGATCTCTCGTAGGAAGGTCACTAATAGAAATATCATCCAATTCTGCAACTTCATCGATGCCGTTGTCATCTTTAAAAATCCGAGTGTAAATGTTTTCAGTGTACGCCACCACATTATGTTTTGAAGCGTTTTGAAATAAATTATTGACATTCTTGTTAAATGTTGTTGGATCTTTAAGGTACTTTAGTAAAGTATAAAGACGCTTATCTCTTCTTTCTTCGATTCGATTCTTTAAAGCTTCTAACATTTTTTCATCCAAAGGTGTATGAATAGGAGAAATTTGTTGGCATAAAGTTGTTAATATTGCATCCGCTGCTAATAAATTCATATTTCGCCGGCTAACATTGGCACCATATCAAATTCGAGAGATATTTCTTTATTGTGTTCTGCTACAACATATTTTTGAAGAATGCAATTTTTCGTTGGACTTTTTTTGAACATTTTTATTATTTGTCGGGTGTTTGCCAATACTACTTTATAATTGTCTTGGATCTATAAGTTTTCAATATTATCAGTATCGACTACAGTCACATCTTCGTAGTCTTCTCCATCTGAGAGTTCTATTTTTTCATCAACTGGTACTTTTGCTTTTTTATAGAAAATTTCGACAACTGCCAAATGGATGCCATGACTGAGACAAAATATACCTTCAACTGGGGTTTCTCGGACAATTGTTTTCATTACGTTCGGCCCGTCTGTAATGGTGCTTACGATGTGTTTTTCAAAACTAATATTAAAATCAGTTAAACGTGACTCCAACAATGCTCTAATTTCTATAGCACCGCATTTACCAGGTATATAAACCATACCCAGATTATGAAAAACCTTTTCATCTCCGTGCAAACATATATTTAGGTATCTCCTATTTCTTATACTTGTCCATTCGTCAATCACAAGGGAAGGGAATTTATTACACTGATCATTTCTAATTTTACCCTTTTGAATTGCTCAATTATAATGTCTTTAACGTGCGATTCATTTTTCGGCAAATTGTAGCCTCGAAGTTTCATGGATTCTTGTATGAACGATTGTGGTCAGCTTTGAAACCAAAGTTCCCAAATTTGTGACGAAGCACCTGATGGGTTCTGACGAAAGGAATAAGCTGAGAAATAGCTGCGATACAAATTTATTTCACTAAACCTGATGACATAAATATGGAAAGAAAAAATAAAGAATTTCCCGGGAATCCCGGATGATTTTCCCGGGATACCGGGAGTGGAAAATAACCGGGATTCCCGGGAAATCCCGGGCGGGAATTCCCGGGAGAGAAACTCTACTGGGCACCTAACTGATAACTGAATCTCAGCTCGCATGTCGACATTGAAAAGATTATTGGAAACACTTTCGTCAATCAATGCACATGAAAACAACAGTTTTATTAAATTCAAGTTGACACCATTAATAGGCTATGGAGTCAGTTAGAGGAGTTATATGACCAATCATGGTTCCTGCTACAAAATCCCATGGCGAATGGTTTAGATCAAGAAGGCTTCTACATCCTAAATGGCATGGTTCTTAAGACGTTAACAAAGCTCCACGTACTGTCCGATTAACAGAAAAATCCAGACACATGCAACTCATCAACACATGTTGCATCTATGTCACTACCACTCCCCAAAATTACGATTCCAAAATTTGATGGGGACTATGGAAAATTGAGTCAGTTTTGTGATCTTTTTACACAAGTAATAGATCAACAACAAATATCGTCAGTGC
This sequence comes from Polietes domitor, assembly GCA_947397865.1. Classification (NCBI taxonomy): domain Eukaryota; kingdom Metazoa; phylum Arthropoda; class Insecta; order Diptera; family Muscidae; genus Polietes; species Polietes domitor. Next base: position 151,834,542 of record OX377620.1, on the reverse strand, counting down.
AGAAGATGTGGTACCTGAAGGTAAATTTATCAGGAGAAGCTGAAAAACTAATCAGCCACTTATCTACGACGGAAAGTAATTACAGCACATCCTGGAAAATGCTGCAGGATCGCTATAACAACAAGCGCATTTTAATAGCTACATTAGTAGAAAAGTTACTAAATCAACCTATAGGATCATGAATGTTTATTGTCGTTAGACAATATTGGAGTAGAGCCGAAGTCTTGGAGCCCTTTTCTTCTGCAAATATTGATAAAGAAATTAGATCGCAACATGCACTTTAGATTCGAGCAATCTTTTGAAAATCCGAGGGAATATCCATGCATCAAAAATCTACTATCATTCCTCGAGCTTCAATTTCAAACAATGGATGCCATCGGTCATAAGGAGAAATCATCACCACGCAAAACGGTATCTTCAGTAATTACTTCTAAAAGGAAAGGATATAACTGCAAGATATGTCACAGTGGGAGTCATTAATTGTACCATTACAGTAAGTTTCTGGAGTTATCAGAGGCAGACAGACACTAATATGTTAAATCACAAAAACTATGCTTTAATTGTTTTAAAAGCGATCATTCTTCCACAGGATGCAAATCAGGTTCCTGTAAAAAATGTAACTTGAAACACAACACATTACTGCATTTGGGGTCGAGTCCTAAGCCGTCAATCAAAACTAACAATCCACAACATGTTTCTAATATGCCTCCAGCAAACACAAAAGAAGTAATACCCAACACTACAAACGCAATCGTTTCATCAGCATCAGCAGAAAAACTGGTGCCGCTCAAGAGTTATGTCTTACTTGCAACAGCAAGAGTAAGAATAACAGTGGAAATTCAAGTGAATTTCGGGCAATTTTAGACTCAGGTTCTCAAGTCAACCTTGTATCGGAGCGTGTCGTCAAAAGACTAGGAATGTCTACCACTGAGGCATCACTATGTATTGACGGCATTGGGAACGGGCAAAAGAGAGCCGCAAGACGCATAAATGTGAAACTGGAATCCAGAAATAACAAATATGCAACATATTTAGAAGCATTTGTTCTTCCAACTATCACACCCGTACAACCAAGCCAACATTTTGACGTTTCAACATGGGGAATTCCTAACGTAGAACTGGCTGATCCACATTTTTACCAACCAGGAAAAGTAGACATTTTGCTGGGTGCTGAATCTTATGAAAAATGGGAAAATAGAACTTTCTCATGAACTTCCAATACTTGTGAACACAGCTCTTGGCTAGATTATAAGTGGCAGAATGTCGTTTAATTATGGTTCAGCAGAAACAGCGACATGCGCAGTATCTGCCACTGATTCTGGATCGTTCGAGAATGAAATGTTGAGCGATGTAATTGAGCGATTATGGATAATGGAGGACGATGTTCCTCCTGCGACGAAAAGGGATCATCGCAGGAGGAACAACAATGTGAAGCCCATTTCGTACAAAACGTCCAAACAAACAGTGAAGGACGGTTTATTGTGCGATTACCATTTCGCGAGAGTACAACTGCGTTAGGAAAATCAAAAGAAATGGCCTACAACAGGTTCCTCAGCCTTGAACGTCGCCTACTGAAAGATCCGTCCATAAGAACACAATATATCAATTTCATGGAAGAATATAAAAAATTAGGGCACATGACAGAAGTAGACACTAATTCTTTGTTGGCTCCTAACTATTTCATCCCTCATCATTGTGTGCCTAATTAAACCGGATAGCACAACAACCAAACTTCGTGCAGATTTCGACGCTTCAGCTAAAACTTCATCAAATTATTCACTTAATGATTTAATGTATACTGGTCCAATAGTTCAGAGTGAGCTATTTTCAATACTCGTTCCTTTTCGATTACCACGATTTGTTTTCACAACAGATATCGAAAAGATGTATCGTCAAATTTTGATACATCCAGATGATCGGAGATACCAGATAATTTTATGGAGAACGGATCCCTCATCTCCCATTAAATATTACCAACTCAACACAGTCACATACGGAACGCGAGCAGCTCCATATCTGGCCACTAAATGCAAAAATTGCAAATGAATTCAGTTATCAGTTAGGTGCCCAGGTACTCAATGATTGTTTTTACGTAGATGATGGGCTCGGAGTATCGTACAGTTTAGCTACAGCTATTGAATCTCAACGACAGCTAATCCACATTTTGAAAAAACATGGATATAATTGTCGTAAGTGGAGTGCAAATCATCCTCAACTTCTTCAAAACTTTCCGCAAGATGACCGTGAAGTGAATCTCGACTTCAACAGCAGCGATAGAGACTCTATCAAAACTCTTGGTCTGATTTGGTTACCAAAGACTGACCAGCTTTGCGTTAAGGTAAAGGTGGAACCAGTAAAGGTCACTTCAAAAAGGACTGTATGTTCCGATTTGGCAAAACTGTAGTTATGGCGAAAATTTTCATTCAACATTTGTGGCAGCTTATATTAACGTGGGACGAATGCCTCCCATCAGATCTAAACTCAACATGGACAATTTTCCGCGAAAATTTAGTAATTTTGAATAATATTCTTCCTTTTATTCAAAGGTGGCATCCCACTGACCACACAGTAACACATTTTTGCGGATGCATCCGAAAAGGCATTTGGGGCTGCAGCATATTTACGAGCAACATTTAAGGATAATAGAGTGATGACGCGTTTAATATGCGCAAAATCTCGAGCTGTGCGCAGCATTGTTAGCAGCAGAATTGTCGCATAGGCTACAAAAAGATATGAAGACAAATAATCTACCAATTTTCTTATGGACTGATTCTGAGATTGTACTAGCTTGGATAAACTCCCAATCATCATCATTCCAAACATTTGTTGGAAATAAGATCTCACAAATTCAGATACTGACGTTACCAGAACAATGGAGACACGTCAGTTCTAAGGACAATCCAGCAGACGTTCTATCGAGAGGTTTATGTGCAAGGGCTCTTGCAGAGTGTCACCTATGGTTTCAAGGACCTCTTTTTCTACATGGAAGACAAGAATTCTGGCCAACAAAATTATTGTCTCAACTGCAAATTTCCACTGACCTTGAAAGGAAAAAGAATACACCGATGGTATTAGCAGCAACCAGAAACTTTGAGTTTATATACAAAATTCAACACAGAGGCTCGGTCCTGAGACTACAGAGAATATTATCTTATGTTCTTCGTTTCATTCGAAATTCCACTCTACAAAAACAACTAAGACCAGACATAAGGGCACTGAACCAGAGGACGGACCATCCAAGGCATTGATTTTGAAGCCGAATTAAAAAAATTGGAACAACGTCAAGACATTGGCAAACAAAGTGTCATCACCAGTTTGTCCTCCTTTATTGACAACAAAGGAATCATTCGTGTTGGAGGACGATTAGAAGAATCAACTCTACCCTATGATGCCAAGCATCCAATATTGTTGCCATACAACGACATATTGGTCAAACTAATATTCAAGATGATGCACGAAGAAAACAAGCATTGTAGTCCACAGGCCTTATTAGGAATCATAAGGCAGCGATTCTGGCCAATAAAAGGAAAAATAACGGCAAGGGCCATTGTACAAAAATGCATACGATGTAACAAGGCTCGACCTCAATTATGCCAACAGATTATGGGCAACCTTCCACAAGCAAGACCATTTATCAATGCGGGAGTCGATTACTGCGGCCCGCTAAGGATTCACAAAAAAGTCACAGGAAAGCGACCAACAAAAGCATACATGCTGTAATTTGTTGTTTTGCCACCAAGACAGTTCACCTCGAGCTTGTAAGTGAATTATAAACTAACGCATTTATAGGAGCATTAAAACGTTTTATCAGTCGAAGAGGACGTTGTCAGAATATATACAGCGACAATGCAACAAATTTCGTTGGTGCTAGTAATCAACTTCCGGAACTTTACTCAAATGATGGACAGGAATCAATAGTTTCAACATGCAGCTCAAAAGGAATAACATTTCATTTTATTCCACCCAGAGCTCCTCATTTCGGTGGGCTGTGGGAAGCAGCTGTGAAATCTGCAAAGAACCTTTTAATTCGGAGTGTAGCCACAAGTTCATTGACGTATGAAGAACTGGAGGCAGTAGTCGTTGAAATAGAAGCAATATTGAATTCACGACCTTTAACACCGTTGTCTAATGATCCTTCCGACTTATCAGCATTGACACCAGGACATCTACTGATCGGTGAGGCTCCCACAGCACCGGTGGATAGCGAAGCCAGTTAAAAAAATATTTCACTTCTGTCCCGATGGGAACTCGTAACACAATTAAAACACGAGTTCTGGAAACGACGGTCCAGTGAATATCTTCACGAGCTGCAACAGCGGCAGAAATGGAGAAAGCCATCTCCTAACATCAAACCAGGAGAGTGAGTGCGAAGATCTTGTTAGACACTTCCAACACATTAACACGGAAGTATCAATGGATAACACTTTACTCGTTCCATATCGACAGAAAAGAGGGGCTCTTAATATAATTGGAAATGTTGCTAACACATTGTTCGGAGTCTTGGACTCGGACTACGCCGAAATGATGTCGGATACGATTACAGTATTTCAGGAAAATGAAGATGACTACGTTTATGAAGAACCAAACGTCCATAATTGACTCCACTATCAACATCGTTAAAAGTAGTCAGATTATCACAATGAAAAGATTATCAATTATTATCAACTTACAGAAATCATGAACCGCCTTCACGCAACAGAGAATATCATATTAGATGAGAAAATATCACAATTGTACCTCTCTTTATCCGTGCAATTAACATTAATGACACTTAACATACAACAAATTCAATCATCACTCATCAACGTGATGACGAACATTCACCATGGTCAAATCAGTCCACTCTTACTCTCGCCAAAGCAGCTCAGCAATGAAATCACCAAAACGCTGGCACAATTACCCCCAACTATGAGAATTCCTGGTTATCATGGAGACCTCTTGTCAGTCTATAAACTGATGACAGTAAAAAGTAGAATCACATCAAGACATGCCATTTTTAAAATAACAATTCCCTTAAGTACTCCCGACGATTTCAATGTTTATCGGTTGATTCCAATACCAACAATGGTGAACCAAACAATGATGTCAATCAAATTGTCCACACAACTTCTAGCGGTTACAATTCACCGAGATCGATACTTGGGAACCAGCACCGAAATTCTTCAACACTGCATTATGTTAGAGGACAAAACATATATATGTACCAATACACAATATTTAACTTGGGTCCAGGCCACTGAGAAAAATCAATGGATGTTCGCACTACCAAAACCAATACAAGTTACTGCAGTCTGTGGGGAAGAAGTGTCGGAAATCACATTGACCGGCTCTGGATTTCTGTATTTGCAACCAGAATGTGTGATAAAACATGAACTACTGACAATCATGAGCAACAACGTCTGGTCATCAACTAAAGGCAACTCATATACCGGTTTCAGTGGCATATCATTGTCAGAAACACTTGGCCAAGGGAGCAACACCGTCTCAGATCCACCATATCTTCCAATAAGAAATAGCAACTACATAGAGGAACTATCAGCAATTCAAAGGCAGCTAAATTCAATAGACATCAAGAATCTGCCGCAATCATCAAATCAGCATCATCACAGCTTGATCATATGCTGGTGTTGATAGCAGTCCTATTAATTATTCACGTAACCCTCAAGTGTTTGACGGTCATTGGCCACTGTTATACGATATCTTCTTATTTTATGTATTAACTGTTGTTGTTGCGAACAAAGGTAAATGCAACTTGCATATTTTCCATGCAGGCATATTCTGCTTAGTTAGCATTTTTGTTTATTTGCAAAATATTGCTATGGAAAATATTCAAGTTCATGGTCAACGGTACCATGCAGACCAGAATTGCTGATCTGCATGGAAACGGCAATACAAATTACCAATTAAGTTTAAAGTAATTGTAATAAAAATATTCACTGCTCGCCAGTCAGTCAGTGAAAGGAAAGCAAACACTTTCTATTTCTTCTTTCTCAAAATTATTTAGAACCTTTCAGTTACAAGTGCATATATAATACTTTTTTAACATGGCGTCAATGCATAATGATGCCTCAGTGGTAGACATTCCTAGTCTTTTGACGACACGCTTCTATACAAGGTTGACTTGAGAACCTGAGTCTAAAATTGCCCGAAATTCACTTGAATTTCCATTGGCTGCTGTTATTCTTACTCTTGCTGTTGCAAGTAAGACATAACTCTTGCGCGGCGGCAATTTTTCTGCTGATGATTGCGTTTGTAGTGTTGGGTATTACTTCTTTTGTGTTTGCTGGAGGCATATTAGAAACATATTGTGTGTTAGTTTTGATTGACGGCTTAGGACTCGATCCCAAATACAGTAATGTGTTGTGTTTCAAGTTAAATTTTTTACAAGAACCTGATTTGCAGCCTGTGGAAGAATGATCGCTTTTAAAACAATTAAAGCATAGTTTTTGTGATTTAACATATTTGTGTCTGTCTGTCTCTGATAATTCGAGAAACTTACTGCAATGGTACAGCGAATGACTTCCACTGTGACATATCTTCCAGTTATCTCTTTTCCTTTTAGAAGTAATTACTGAAGTTACCGTTTTGCTTGGTGATGATTTCTCTTTATGACCATCATGATGGCATCCATTGTTTGAAATTGAATCTCGAGGAATGATAGTAGATTTTTGATGCTTGGGTATTCCCTCGGATTTTCTAAAGATTGCTCGAATCTTAAGTGCATTTTGCTATCTAATTTCTTTATCAATATTTGCAGAAGTAAAGGGCTCCAAGACGTCGTCTCTACTCCAATATTGTCTAACGCCAATAAACATTCACGAGTGGTATCGTGTAGCGATTTGATGGAGGATACGGTTGACGATGCTATAGGTTGATTTAGTAACTTTTCTACTAATGTAGCTATTAAAATTAACTTGTTGTCATAACGGTCCTGCAGCATTTTCCAGGCTGTGCTGTAATTACTTTCCGTCGTAGATAAGTGGCTGATTAGTTTTTCAGCTTCTTCTGATAAATTTGCCTTCAGGTACCACATCTTCTGCACTGACGATATTTGTTGTTGATCTATTACTTGTGTAAAAAGATCAAAAAACTGACTCCATTTTCCATAGTCCCCATCAAATTTTGGAATCGTAATTTTGGGGAGTGGTAGTGACATAGATGCAACATGTGCTGATGAGTTGCATGTGTCTGGATTTTTCTGTTGATCGGACAGTACGTGGAGCTTTGTTAACGTCTTAAGAACCATGTCATTTAGGATGTAGTAGCCTTCTTGATCTAAACCATTCGCAATGGGATTTTGTAGCAGAACCCATGATTGGTCATATAACTCCTCTAACTGTCTCCATAGCCTATTAATGGTGTCAACTTGAATTTAATAAAACTGTTGTTTTTCATGTGCATTGATTGACGAAAGTGTTGCCAATAATCTTTTCAATGCCGACATGCGAGCAGAGATTTTTCTAATCAGTCCATGGGGTGACTTTTGGACTGAAAGGGATATGGCTGTTTCCTTTGGCTCTTCCGCAGTGGTTGTCTTGGCAGATATTGATGATGACATAGGTAGGACTAGATCTTCCCCAGCCGTTGCCTTCAGTGACTTGATAGCCAGCTCAATGTTGCAGCCCTAAACTTCGCCCCAACTGTTCCGTATAAGTCTTTTGTGAGATACGGATGGTCGTCCTTGATAGAAGGATGTCTTCCAATCCCATTGTCTTGACTATCGAAGACCTTACAAAGAACATTCAATTCGTCTGACTTCTTTTGGTAGAAGTCTAATGAGCGTCGATCCAAGGAGGCATTCTTTATGTTGACAATAGCCTTATGTAGTTCTATTGCGTTACCATCTTGTATGACCAGCAATTCGTCCATCGAAGCCATTGTGCCTTATTGATGCAAAAGGTTCTGCCTGTAGATCGTGCAAAGCAAATTTTCTGCAGGATGTTGTAGACTGGTATCGGCTTTTTGAGCTACCAACTGTTTGTTCCAGTCTTTAAGGATGCGTGTTCAACTTGTAGGGGGTCACCAAAATGTTTGTTCCCCGTCCAGTATTTAAAGGTTGCGTGTTAAAATTGTAGGGGTCACCAAAATGTTTGTTCCCCGTCCAGTATTTAAAGGATGCGCGTTCAAATTGTAGGGGTCACCAAAATGTTTGTTCCCCGTCCAGTATTTAAAGGATGTGCGTTCAAAATTGTAGGGGTCATCAAAATGTTTGTTCCCCGTCCAGAATTTAAAGGATGCGCGTTCAAAATTGTAGGGGTATTTAAAGGAGCGCATCCTTTAAATATTGGACGGGGAACAAACATTTTGGTGTGTGGTAACAATAAATATATCTAATAACTAAACAACATAACTATTACTCTTAATAAAAATACGAGATTTACCAGTTTATTGAATTTGCACTATTTATTGCATACGTCAGGCGGTACTTATTCCTTTCGCTAAGCAACACAACTCAACACTTGTAGTGTCTGTATTCAAGGCAAATTAAAAAAAAATATATCGCTCATTTATCGAAACTAGAGTACAACCTGTATACATTTCTAAACATTTTTAAAAAACTTGCATATTAAAATCTGTATTCTCACACTATACAAACAAGAACCTATAAGTTTCATAAGATTTTTTTCTGAATTCTTTCTAAACCAATACATGGATTTATATTATCAACCACATAGTTCATTGTAGTATATCTTTATATTGAACCTACTTTTTAGTACTAACATCTGTCGATACATTCTTATAGATAATCATCAAATATATCTTAATTAATAAAAGCGCAAATCGAAAATCATGATCGTATGAATGTTTCTTATACTCACAGCTAATCAATGGAACATTTGAACAATTAAAAATGTATAACATTACTTACACGCATTAATATATCATACATTATACAGCAAAATACAATAGCTGGGAATTATCGATATATAACCAGACCATATTATAGACATTTATAGTTATCTCACAAAGACAGTGTTCTTCTTTGTTCCGAGAGACATTTATCGAAACTTAGAAGCCAATCAACATACAGTCCACTTTCTTAAACTAGAAGGCATAACTCGTCCCTCGTAGGAAATCGATAGGACACTTCCATAGAGAAACCCCACCCATAATCAAATATTTTGTTAATAAGTTTTAAACCACAACAAAAGTACTTTTTTAAGATATAAATAATTAGAAATAGAAAAAACAATATGAACGATTTCAAAGATCCTACCGATCTTTTTGCATGAAAAAACTTGCAAGCACAAACCAGGACGAACAGGATTCCGCCCGGATAAGTAATTCCACAAAACATTTTCACAAGTGTAAGTCTAAGATATAAGACATTCAAAAGACATTTATAAAACTTATAGATCCAAATTTTACACATAACGGCTCAGAATATCAAATGTCAGATAAAGCATTATCTTGTATTAAAGTCCCACCGTGTGATACGAAAATCTTTGCTGCCGCTATTGTAAAGAAATATACGCAATGTGATGGGAATTTCCCATTGGCTTGGGAAGCTCTTCGATCGTGATATGAGAACAGACGAATCCTGGTAGACAATCAGTTGAAAGTTCTCTTAAATCTCAAGCCAATCCCCACAGAGAGTAGCGAAGCTCTCCAGGAAATTCAGAGTACTATAAATGATTGTGTGGCGTCCCTTAAATCTCAAAACATCTCCACCGGAGACTGGGATCCGATATTAATATATCTCTGCTCAACAAAACTTCCACACGAGACTTTGTCATTGTGGGAACAGTCTCTGAAATCACATAGAGAACTCCCGAAATGGGAATCAATGAATGACTTTCTCTCAAATCAATATGAGGTTGTGGAACGTTTAAATAGTATTCAGGGAGCAAAGACACCCTCAAAAAAGAAAATTGACCCAGAAGTTGCCAGATATGCCAATCCGATCACGTCCTACAAAACTGCCCAGAAAGAAAGGAACACTGTTGTTTCGGTAAATAACATGTGCCTCAATTGTCTCTCGCCTGCACATTTAAGAAAGGAATGCAAAATTAAGGGTCGTTGTAGGTCCTGCGACAAGAACCATCACACTCTTTTACATTTTGGCAGAATTCAACCAGCTAGAATTAACTCAATGCCTATTACATCAGATAACGACAGGAATGTGAGCGAAAATTCAGATTCATATTCTTCAAATGCGCAGTCCGGAACATCAGCATCAACGGCATCTCTACAAGTCGCAAGCACTGCTGCGCATTTTTCTTTTGGTAAAAACGTCGCTTCTTATGAAAATACACAAATATGCGTAAATTCTGGGAGCAAGAAGAAGTCCCATTTCCGAAGACGACGAGTATTGTGAATCGCTATTCCAAAAACGACAGTTCGCAATCCCGATGGTCGTTATATGGTCAAACTCCCTTTCAAGTCTGGTTATCCACAACTTTTACCTCTAGGCGCGTCTCGTACGCCTGCTCTAATTCAATATATAAAAATGGAGCGATCTCACAAAAAAAAAACCTGAACTCAGTGACACATATCACAAGAAATTTTATCAGCGGTTTTCAAGATTTTTGTCCTTGCAGGGTGGATTTCTCCCATCATCATACAGGCTAAAATCTTATTACAGCAACTCTGGCTTGAAGGCACCAAGTGGGATGAACACGTCAAGCCCAACCCTTTGCTCAAATGGAATAAGTTTTTAGAAAGTCTTCCCTTCATCTCATCATTTAAAATTGTGATGCCTCAGAAAAGGCATACTGCGCTACCGTTTATCTCAGAATACAAGAAAGAAATTCAGCAATCTCTAATCTACTCGTTTCAAAGACAAAGGTTGCACCCAGGTTGCTCCCTCGTTTAGAACTCTGTGGCGCGGTACTACTTTCAAAATTAGTTAAGCAGATTGTCTCCAGTTTACCTATCAACAACTACGATCTTTATCTTTGGTGTGATTCAACTATTGTTTTAGTGTGGTTGGAAAAGCCACCGTGTTCATGGAAGAAATACGTTGCAAATAGGTCAGATTCGATCATTCGAAATGTAGGAAACATTGCATGGCGTCATGTTCGATCAATAGATAATCCGGCGGATCTCGGTTCACGCGGCTGTAGCACCCAGGAGCTCTCGGGTAACTCCATATGGTGGCACTGGCTTCAAAGCTCCCCTGAAGAATGGCCAAAGTCCATCTCAATTCAGGACAATCTACCTGAAATGAAAAAAGTTGACGGTTTCCATACGTTGACTGAAACAGAGGATATATTAGATCGATTTCCATTGCAGTAATTGCCTACGTATTTCGTTTTTATTTCAAGATTTCAAAAAAGCCAGACTTTCAAATCCCAACCGATTGTCGTCATATTACTCACTCAGAATTTACAAAAACTAAAAATCGATTGATTCTTCTCACTCAAAAAAAATATTATTATAGGGAATTTACTTCTCTGTTGGCAAAGAAAAAAGTCAGTAAGAAAAGTTCTATCTACCCTCTCAACCCATTTTTTGGACAATCACGCCATTCTCAGAGCTAATGGAAGAATCTCAAATTCAGAACTTTCTTATCGCGAACGACATCCCATAATTATACCAGTTACTTCAAAATATTGCAGAATTTTCATTTCTTACACACGCAATCTCTTAATGCACGCGGAACACACTCTAATTGTACGGGTTATTTGGGAAGAATATTACGCTTCAAGGATAAAATCTGCTATTAAGAAATGTATTCGAGGTTGTAAAACGTGTGTGTTTTATAATCAGAAAGATCAATCTCAATTGATGGCAACACTCCCGTTAGAAAGATCCCCATTTTCTCTACCATTCTCTGTAACTGGCGTGGATTTTGCTGGTCCTTTCCCAATTAAAGCATCACTTCTTCGACAAGCGATATTCCACAAAGGTTATGTGAGCGTGTTTGTGTGCTTTAGCACAAAAGCTATACACTTGGAGCTCTGCTCCGACTTATCTACGGCTTCATTTCAAGCTGCTTTCGCAAGATTCGTTAGACGTCGCGGTCTACCCCAAAAGATCATGTCCGACAATGCACTATAGGTCAAATGACCCATTTCAGTGGCCAAAAGTCAAAATTATAACATAGTACAATCGCTTTTATGCTGATATAATTTAATAAAAAACACATCAAAGTAGATACAAATGAATTTGGTTTTTCCAAAACAAATATTCCCGTTGTGTTACATGATGTCAAAGTTAGCAATATTAAAGTGTCAGTAGAAAACTGTTTACGCATCATTTTTGTTTATCAATTTTGGAATGTGCGTTGTTATATTTTGCCAAAAAAAAATAATATGAAGTATAAATATAGAAAATTCAATTCTAAGTATATATTCAATATTTTCAATAGAAAACATTTAAAATTTGTCTTGGCGTGTAAAAAAATTAAAGAAGTTCAGTGCAGCCTTAGAGTGATTATAGTAAATCGCAAATATAGTAATTATGTAAGCTTTTAAAATGTTGGCAAGGTTCGGCACGAAAATGTAAAACGGAAAATAAAATGTCGATTTGTTATGAATGTATTTAACCACATGTGGATTTGCACTTTTGTGCTCTTTTGGTTAGCGATGAAATTGAAGTGGGACTTCTCAGAATATACTATGTCAATATCATAAAAGACTTGCCTTAGAAAACGATTTAGACTTAAGTTAAATACATTATATGTAAGCAAAGCAACTAAATAAGGCTAAAGTAGGGTAGAACCGATTATATGATACACCATACCACCCACACATGGACCTATATCTAGATTAATAGTAGGTCATCTTGATGAAAATAAGAGTAATGTGTCAAATTTGACCAGAATGGGGGCAAATTATATGGGGGCTATATCTAACTATGAACCGATTTTTTTCATTAACAGTTCAATAATATTACAAACACTTGACATGAAACTATAAACTCCCAACCTGATCTTATACCGCACAAGAGCCATTTATCAAATCTATATTCGTAATTTATTTCATATCACAATTCAACAAGGAGAAATTATGGCAATAGTGGAATACTGTGGTAAGTTTCCTGATATTATCAATATAGAAATATCTCTTCCGATTTGACTTCTTTATAACACAAGAAAAATATAGAGAAATATATAATATATAAAAATTCCATAATAGATACATTAAATTTCACTATTGCAAAAATGAATAGGATCATGTCTTTATATTTATATGGTCCATAAATTCGCGGATTTCAATCGTATCGGGGCTTGGAATGTTTTGTAGGGTATAATATAGTGATCTACGTTCCAATTCAGCCTTTTTGGTTATTTTTAATTATGTGATGCTAAAAAACTAAATTAACTCATTTTGGTCCCAAGAAGATTAAGGGCCGTGAATTTCATAGGCGCTCCGAAAGATTTAATTTTTTTCTTAATTCTTCACAATTTATATTTTCCAAGCTATCTCTATACATTTTTGGTAACGTAATATCAGACTTTAAGTTTTATGACTTTTGGCCAGTGAAATGGGTCATTTGACCTATAGTGCAATGGAACAAATTTTGTTGGGGCTAGTCGCGTTTTAAGAGATGAATAAAACCAATTTATGAAAATCGTTTCACGCGATATCGAACACATTTTTTACGTGGTGCTCCCCTAGTCACTAGTCCTGAAATCTCGCAAGATTCAATAAAATTGGTAGACCGCTGAGAAAAGTTGATTTGCTCGCCGATGGAAAGATGAATAGCTGAAAGAGATGCAGAGAGATATAAGTGGCAACGTCCTCATTCTGATGTGCAACAAAGATAATGGAAATACATAGATAAAATAGTTGTAGTTGCAGCCATGGCCATTAGATGGCGAATGTGTAAAAAGTACATTCTATTTCACTCAAAGTACATTCTAATTCACTCAATTGTGTTCTCTCTTTCGCTTATAATACTGAAAATTGAAAGAAAACGAATGAAGTAAAAGTCACCTCCTATGACTTTTGTGGCTTTACGTCAAATACCACAGTTCAGTTTATTTCATTTGCTTTTATTTTCTATTTATTGCAGTTTTTAGAAAAAAGGGAAATTTTCTCTCCAAAATGCCGTTCAGAGCCATCTAAATAATTTCCCTCCTACTACGCATTTCTCTGAGAGTTTTGTTTAATCTATATATTTCCATTATCTTTGATGTGCAAGTTGGACAACTCGTAGTAATCAAAGAGGATCTCATTCCTCCCTGTGAATGGAGACTTGGACGAATTATTAAGGTGCATCCGGGGCCGGTTGGTCTCGTGCGAGTAGCAGAGATTAGAACACAAAACGGTGTCATGACAAGAGCAATCCCTCGGAATCTTCGCAATAACTTATACAATATTTTTACAATGATGAATGTCTTCCCGCATTCACTAAAAGGGTACAATTCCACATAAATTAGCCCTTTACTCAGACAAACTTGTTTTTCTCATAACTACTTATTTCCTTATTATTACATTTTATTTCACAGGGCACCCAGAAATCCTAGAATTCACCAGTGTTTAATTTGTGAACGCTTTCACTCACTGCGTTTTTGTAAAAAGTTTTTAGACCTGAGCATAGAAAGCAGACGACGGGAAGAGCTATTGTGCGAATTGCTTAACTCGGTCGCATAACATAGCGCAGTGCTCATCCTTACCAGTATGTCAAAGATGTGGAAAAGATCATCACACACTCCTAAACCTTCCAGAGAAGGTTTTTTAGATAAACATTGGCATTTCAGGCCAAGGTGGCCAGTATGTAAAAGACAGTTTAGCCTTTTTCATTTTTACTTGTAAAATAATTGAATTTATGGATTTTATGAGTTTAAATTAATCTGTACATTTTATTTAATTCACATTTGTAGTTATAAGACTTTAATATATTTATAGTAATTATCTGTAAGTTATATTGTAATACAACTTTGTATATTGTACTAAATTTAACCACTATTTTAGTGAATTAATCATGCAATTGCCAATCCTTTATGTTATTGTACGATCATATTGTACTAAAACTCGAGCCTTCGCCGATGATAAGGCACTGCAATCGATCTCTTTCATCATCCGAACTCTAACAAGGAAGAAGCCCTTTACTCTAAATTTCATAACACCAATAAATAATGTAAGTGATTGAAAACGAAGATCTCTACTCGACTTTTATTCCCAATAATTAGTGCCAGATTTTCCCCGATGAATTACTCTATAATTCATCGCTGAAAATATTTTAGTAATTCCTAAAATCCTCATGGAACATATGGGATCAAAGGTATAAACTAGAATATCTCCATAATCCCCACAAATTTGAATATTCGATATTCATAACATTTTTAACAAAACCCCACACAGGTTAGTTAGAACCATCAGCGGAGTTATAAATTTCATATTATTATTGTCCACATTCAAATCGATGTACCTTAATCATTTGATTTTGTAATGATTTAAAAAGTTGAACATCCCCATAACTTTGAACATTCCGATCTACCTAATAAGGCTGATGGCGTTGCCGAAGCTGAATCTGAATCACCTGACAAAACTAAACTTATGTCCGTATATATTTCAACCGCTATATCCGATATATCTATCAACATCTATCAAGATCCTTTCCAAAAATTCCAACAATCTGTTCCTGTAAAATTCCTGATGACGATCAGGGCTCACGTTTTGATTATTATAAAAATAAACAATAAATATGAAAATAATTCAGATTAATTTAACTAGCGTAAGGAACAAGAAACCACAACTGACGGAATTTTTGAAGGATGCTGGCATTGATGTTGCATGCTTACCTGAGACTTTCCTAAGTTCCAATGAGAACTTTGAAATACCTGGATATAACTCTATTCGATGGGATAGACCTACTCATGGAGGTGGTGTCGCAATCCTAATACGAAAACACATAACTTACAAGCCCTTTAATATAGCATCATCCAATACCAGGATTGAGATTTCTGCATGTACTTTGGACACATGTTCGGGTATCCATATATGTTCATGACATCCATATACATTCCTCGTCTTTCACCAAAAATGATTTAAATAATATATTTTTTCAAATACCTAATAACACCCAATATCTCATGAAATTTCAATTGCCATCATTGGGCATGGGTAACAACACTTCCGATGAAAAAGGATAGACTATGATTGATTTTATTGAGGATAACAACATCATCTTATTGAATGACGGATCAAAAACCTTTTTTGGTTGTGCAAACCCCACGGCTATAGATCTTACTATGTGTAGCCCTTCATTGGCTCTTGCTTCGTCTTGATGGCATTGAATGAGACCATTGTACATTACGTACCACACTTCAATTGAGACCCACTTTACACCGGAAAATTTCTTATGGGGGCCCTAGAATCATTTCTAAGAACGGGAGATGAAAGATTCACAATCTGTCCCGACGATGAGAAATTCGATGTCTTTTCTAACCTTTTTTACGAAAAATTTAAGACGAAGACTGCCGCGAAGTCTCTCCCTGACAATCACTGGTGGAATATTAGATGCAAAGAAGTTAAAACCAAACAAATCAGAGCGCTAGCAGTCTTCAGAAGGAATCCTTCAGGTTAAATCCGAAAAAATGTATGGAAAGTAAACGGAAATATTTCTATACTTTACGATACGAAAGGAGGCTTGGGTGGAAGTTGACATGTTTGGACATAGACCCTGATCTGATATCCGCAGACCTTTGGAAAATTATAAAGAAATTTAGGGGCATGAACATACCAAAATCGCCGACAATTCCAGATGCATGTATTGACCAATTTTGCGACACTTTGTACGGCCCATGTGGTCCGGTCAATAAATGCTATTATACTCAGAACTACCCCTCTGAAGATTAATTTTCGATTACAGAGTTGGAAATGGCTATTTCTTTCTCAAAGGATACATCACCTGGGATAGATGGCATCCGCCATGACCAAGGAAATACTTCTGGGCCTCTTCAACTCAGTTTGGAAAAGTAGGCGAATTCCGAATTCATGGATGAAATACAAGGTAACCCCAATACACAAAAAAGGAAAACCTGCTGACAACCCCGACTCATTCAGATCGATTGATGTTTTATCTTGTCTAAGAAAATTATTTGAGAAAATGCTTTGCCATAGGATTGAACACCAGTTGGAATCAAACAACAAAATTAATAACTCTCAATTTGGATTCCGTCGCGGTCGATCCACCCATGATAATATCATAACACTTTGGTCAGCTGCTCACAAAGAGAGAACGGAAGTATACTGTCTGCATATTCCTCGACATCAAGAGTGCATTCGAGAATGTCAACATTACCATGCTTATCTCCAAATATAGAGATCTTGGAGGGAGTGAGCACACATGCAACATTATACATAACCTTTTTAGATTCAAGGACTTGATAATCAACAGGGAGGACAAATCCAATTACAGAATATCGTTTACGGGGACCCCACAAGGTTCTGTACTTAGCCCTTTGAGCTTTAATGTCTACATCAATGAGCTATTTGGGCATTTGGATGTGGTGATTCTGGGATATGCTGACGATTTAGCCATCTTTTGTTCTGATGAGTTGCTAGAAAGAGCGATTAGCATGATTCAAAGCGCAGTGACTACTTTGAGCCGACGATTGAATAATATTGAACTCTCGATCTCGCCTAATAAATCTAAGGCCAATGTCATACTACCAGGGAGGAGAAGGAACGATCCTTCATGTCCGAGAAAAATAATAGAAGGTGTTGTTGTGGAATACGTTAACACGTTAAATTTTCTTGGATTCATATTCGAATCTCGTCTGAAGCTGGACGACCATATTAAAAATTTAAAGAAAAACTGTTTCGCATTTATGAACATCATCAGGGCTCTATCCTCAGAATACATGGCGCCACTCTTGCTGGACTGCTCAGCTGCTGAATCTTTAATAATACAACGAATACAATTTAGAGCAATTAGTATAGCCCTTGGTGCTTTGATATCCACTCACACAGGGCCGTGCGCAGGGGGGGTTTTGGGGGTTCAAACCCCCCAGAGAGGTTTCGAACATATACTTTTTAAAACCTTCTAGACTTTCTGAAGCAATAAAATATAGATTTTTTAAAGTCTTTTTAAAATAACTCGTCTGAAATGGTAATTTTGCAGTAAAATCATGACAACACGAAAATTACATAAAAATTCTTGAATTTCGGACAAAGGTTATGAAAAATGCAAACAAACTAAACGAATTGTGCTAATTTCAAGATCGTGTAGTGTTAATTTCGCTAATGGACACCAAATTGTTCGGAAAATTTTCATTTTTATTAACCGATACCACTTCTTGACATTCGGCTAGAGCAATATCTTATGAACTTTTAATTGTGTACTGCAATAAAAGTTTAGAAATTTAATAACAAAATCGTTTAGTAATTTTAAAAAAGTGTAGATAAGAATCACTATGATATCATAATGAAATCTATAATATTCTCAAAAAAAGCAAATAATTTGCTTGCAGAGCGCTAAGATGTAACATTTGCGATTGGACATTTTTATGGAGCTGTATCTAAATCTGAACCGATGTGTCCTATTTTCATCACAG
This sequence comes from Polietes domitor, assembly GCA_947397865.1. Classification (NCBI taxonomy): domain Eukaryota; kingdom Metazoa; phylum Arthropoda; class Insecta; order Diptera; family Muscidae; genus Polietes; species Polietes domitor. The sequence continues at coordinate 151,816,091 of OX377620.1, read as the reverse complement.
ATGCAACAACAACGGTTTCTGTTACTTCCAATGTTTTGGGAGTGTGCAATTATAATCCAAATCCATTTCGACAAACGAAGAAAACTGTTTGATATACATAAACTTATTTCTCTTTGTTCATTTACAACAACTGATGACATGTTTACCGCAAACAAACTATTTTTTCCCACAAAAGAAACTCAAAAACGATGTTCATGTGTCTAAAAATTCGTTTCTACGAAATGCATGCATCTCTGCGTGTAGGTCTCTATTTTAAAATCTGATTTAAAGTTGCGAAACAATAAGAAATGAGTTTTAACTTACTAAAATGTTTATTATATTTATCACTTATGTCAAATATTTTTCAGAGTTAGTATTTTTTTGTATATATGTAACAGGTATTATTTAAAAGAGAAACAACAAATTCAGCAACTTGGATCTACGTAGGAAAACGAAACTCTAAAATACCAATAATTTGGTTTTTGGAAATAAAATTTATAGCTGTTTCTTCTTGCATTTCATCGAATACCAAAAAACTGTATTTGTCATTTGAATTTATACATATTTAAGATTATAAAAATGAAGAAACATTTCCAATTTTTTTATTTAATCGGAATATGCGTATAAAGATTTTGAGTAAACATCCTGTTACTCATGTTCATAGTTCAACAATGGATCAGCATAAACACGAAGGGTATAATTCGCTACAACGATTTTGTTTAAAACATTTTTCTAGATTTGGGGCATATCGTACTATCAAATTCCATCATTTCGCGTTAATAGTATTTTGATTCCCCAGTTATCAGGCTAAAATAGGAAAAGTGGTGGCTGTAAAGTCAAAAATTGTGAAAATTATATTTAGAAAAACCGGCGTAACTTTTTATTATATTGAGAATATCAAAATATTTCTTTGGCATGTGATTGCTGACTTCATGGGGAATATTTGTGTATGAAAAGTTTCAGAATTATGAATGAAAAAGGTTAAAATATAAGGAATTGCAACGGCGAATTTTGGATTTTTCATATATATGTATATATGTTACAAGCGACCAATCTGACCAATCTGAAGCTGGAATCTTTAAATTCGCTATATACATCACAGAAAATGCGTTTTCTATACAACATTGTCAAGATTTCATGAAGAAAGTTATGGCGTTTACAATAAATCTTCATAGTGCTCAATTTTAAACATACAAAAGTGTCTATGAACCATGAAACCGCGAATAATAGGAAATTTCGAAAACTTTTTAATCGTAGCAATTAGTAATCCATTTTAGATTAAACTGTAGAAGAACGATTAATAATTTCTCTTCAAATTAAGGAGAAAATAAGTTTTTCGCTCTCCTGAAAAGTTATGTTTTTGTTCACACCCACTTATGAATATAAGCCCTCGATATGTATGTATGTAATTTCAAGCAACTATTTAAAAAAAGTTCTACACTTAGAGAACAAGTCGGTTAATAAAAACAGCGATAGTCTGTTGCCTATCAACAGAGACTTTTCTGCTATTACAGCTGTTTTTTGGCATAACATCAGTTTTCTGCAATCTTACATCACCATTCACATTGTTAAAGAGTTTGAAGTCTGCTAAAATTGGCTGTTGTTAATTAAAATATAAAAATAGATAAGCGTTTATAAGCGAGTTTAGCTCGAATTTTCTTTTATATTAGCTTGGGACAACATATATATTGCTAAAAACAGCAAACAGCTGTTTACCATCTCAGCAGATACAAATCTGCTATGTCTTTTTTAACAGCAGAAAATCTGCTCTTTCAATAGACTTTCTGCTTTCTTTTACGGACATATTCCTTTGAATGTACAGATAGATGGATTACTGAAATGCAATTTTGCCGACAATGTCTGTCGGACGAATGTATCAAAATATTTCTCGAAGATCCTGGCAATAACATATGAGTGGTTTCCAAACGCTACAGTAAAATTTTTTTTCCTAAAAAGTTGGAAAATTAATGAAAATTAAAGTATGAGTAAAGTTTCTTTCAAAGCCATAGTAAATAGTTTATTTACTAGTAAAAGGGTAGTAGATTTACTTAAAAACATTTCTTTGGATCTAATAAAAAATTCTTACAATTGAGTAATATCATACTTATGTGGAAGAATATTTCCAAGGTTTTAAGTGAGAAAAAAATCTGAAATTTTTTGTATGGAAAAAATTCCATTTAGGAAATTTTAACTTAAAAATGTGTTTACTGAAATAAAAAACATTTGAAATTGTTAAAAATATTCTTGAATATTAAATTAATAATTCTCGTTCGTTTGCAGAGACTTATTTCTTAAATTCTTTATGAATTATTCTAAACAACCACTGCGAAGGCGTCTATCTTGTTCCTTTTCCTCTTTTCCTCAGTTTAAGTAAAAATGTACTCGTTTTGAGGAAAAAATCAGCAAAATTGTCCTCAGTTTCAGTAAATATTTACTTGATTTGAGTAAAAATTTACTAAGTTTTACGAAAATTTCAGCAAAATTTTACTAAGATTTAGTAAAAATTTACTTAGTTTTAGGAAAATTTTGCTAAAAAATTAAGTAAAAAAATACTTGGTTTTAGGAAAAATTTACTTTGATTTAGGAAAATGTCAGCAAAATTCTACTTATATTTAGTAAAAATGTACTTGGTTTCCTAAATTTTAGTTAATTTTAACTCATTATAGGGTTAACTTTTTTATGAGTGTAGATGAAAACCACCCCCCCCCCCAGGGGAAAATCCTGCGCTCAGAGACTCTTACTTTTAGCAAACAACCTAGTGAATAAGATTATTTCGAATCAAAACAATCCCGCTTCCCCGTATATTTTGCGATATATTAATAATTTTCAGGTGGTACCTACGTTCGTACCGGGACAAAATCCACAAATTTGAGACGATGAAATACGATAAATTAACAAGATACCAATATCCGTTTGGGGCTATTGCTTTTAAACCCGTGGAGAAGTTCCTTGGGGTTAAAAAGAATAGTTCACAGGCAGATGACATCTGTAAACAATACGATGAACAAATTACACTGTTCACGCGTATCTTCACTGATGGACCAAAAAACATGGAGAAAACCAGCTGCGAATTCTGGATACCAAACATGGACATCGAGGCATCATTCTCACTCAACCCAACAAGTTCAATATACTCGGCTGAGGCCCATGTCATAATTGAATCTCTACTTTTTATAAAGGTTAATATAAAAAGCAGAGACTCAATTATTATTGTCTCGGACAGCAAATCTGTGCTAATGGCAATGGATACATTTTGGACAAATGGGATTCATCCATACATCCTGATAATAAAGAATCTATTATATGAACTGGAGACAACTGGATATACCATACAACTTCTTTAGATACCCAGTCATTCGGGTATTCTAGGCAACGATTTCTGTTAACCATATTGATAACATGGATTACCCTGCGGTTCCTTCTGATGATATCAGATCCTTTGACAGAAGTAATGCGATATCATCATGGCAGCGGAAATGGGACGACTTTATTCATTATCTCGGACTGTAAACATCATACTCTGGTTCAAGGATCGAAAACTTCCCAGAAATGTAATAACACTGATATGTCGATTAAGATTCGGACATGTACTGACCAGGGAGCATCTGACTAAGATCAGGATGGTCGATACTGATCTGTGCGACTGTGGCCCAGTGCAAACGATTGACGATATAACATTCGCATGCCAAAATACTGATACCACCGCTAGAAATACACTGATCAATAAACTTCTTAAAGCAGACATTCTCCAACCTAACGTTGAGAGGATCCTGCGGAGCAATGAAAACACGCTCTATATGGCACTACAGAAATTCTACAAACACTCTAACATCATTCTATAATTACAACAATCAAAAAACACCCAATGAAATGAATCCCGAAATAATTTTTCATAATCCCATTAATAACCAATCCCACGAAAGGTGGCACCATAGCTAGACACTAGCTCTGTCACCTTTTTCAACGACACAATGTGTCAAAGAAGAAGTTTCTCAAATGCAAATATATTTGTCATCTAAAAAAGTCTTTCAATAGCACTTCCAAAAATGTAGTTTAACAATTATTCCCAGCAATAAAACGGAAGTACCCAGCAAAAAAAGACATGGAGGAGAAGTAGTTAAATAGTTGTTCAACTAAAGAAAAGATGATATGGAAGTACTTCTTTTTCAGACGAATGATTTTTACATAGGGTTGTCATTGGGAGGAATGTGTTAATTTACAGATACCAGTCACTTCGTTTGAATGAGAACTTAGAAGTATTGCATGTTCGATGCTTACATGACATATTCTCATAGGTGAAGGTCATTCATTTTAGGATACGTTTAAGGGTGAACATTGGAAACTTTATCATTACTCCTAAATCATGCATCCAAACAAATTCATTCTAAATAGTTTCTCAAATGCAAATATATTTGTCATCTAATAAAGTCATTCAAAGGCAATTCCAAAAAAATATTTTAACACTTATTCCAACACTTAAAGAAAAAAATATGTTATTAGCAGTAGCGATTGTCTGTTGTCTATCAGCAGGCATTTTTCTGCTATTACAGCAGTTTATCTGCCATAACAGCAGCAGTTTATCTACCATAACCGCAGCAATCTTGTATCAGCATCCACACTGCTAAAGTGTTTGCAGTCTGTTAAAAATAGCTGCTGTTAATTAAAATATAAAAATAGATAATAGATAATAAGCATTCAAAATTTAAATGATTTTCAGATTGAAGGCGAAAACGAGTTTAGCTCGAACGAGTTTAGCTTGGGGCAATATGCATATTTTTAAAAATACAACCACAATATCTTCCAGTAGTACTAAATTGTCTTATAATAACCTTTATTCCAAAAAGTCTTGCTCAAATGGGATTCATCCATACATCCTGATAATAAAGAATCTATTATATGAACTGGAGACAACTGGATATACCATACAACTTCTTTAGATACCCAGTCATTCGGGTATTCTAGGCAACGATTTCTGTTAACCATATTGATAACATGGATTACCCTGCGGTTCCTTCTGATGATATCAGATCCTTTGACAGAAGTAATGCGATATCATCATGGCAGCGGAAATGGGACGACTTTATTCATTATCTCGGACTGTAAACATCATACTCTGGTTCAAGGATCGAAAACTTCCCAGAAATGTAATAACACTGATATGTCGATTAAGATTCGGACATGTACTGACCAGGGAGCATCTGACTAAGATCAGGATGGTCGATACTGATCTGTGCGACTGTGGCCCAGTGCAAACGATTGACGATATAACATTCGCATGCCAAAATACTGATACCACCGCTAGAAATACACTGATCAATAAACTTCTTAAAGCAGACATTCTCCAACCTAACGTTGAGAGGATCCTGCGGAGCAATGAAAACACGCTCTATATGGCACTACAGAAATTCTACAAACACTCTAACATCATTCTATAATTACAACAATCAAAAAACACCCAATGAAATGAATCCCGAAATAATTTTTCATAATCCCATTAATAACCAATCCCACGAAAGGTGGCACCATAGCTAGACACTAGCTCTGTCACCTTTTTCAACGACACAATGTGTCAAAGAAGAAGTTTCTCAAATGCAAATATATTTGTCATCTAAAAAAGTCTTTCAATAGCACTTCCAAAAATGTAGTTTAACAATTATTCCCAGCAATAAAACGGAAGTACCCAGCAAAAAAAGACATGGAGGAGAAGTAGTTAAATAGTTGTTCAACTAAAGAAAAGATGATATGGAAGTACTTCTTTTTCAGACGAATGATTTTTACATAGGGTTGTCATTGGGAGGAATGTGTTAATTTACAGATACCAGTCACTTCGTTTGAATGAGAACTTAGAAGTATTGCATGTTCGATGCTTACATGACATATTCTCATAGGTGAAGGTCATTCATTTTAGGATACGTTTAAGGGTGAACATTGGAAACTTTATCATTACTCCTAAATCATGCATCCAAACAAATTCATTCTAAATAGTTTCTCAAATGCAAATATATTTGTCATCTAATAAAGTCATTCAAAGGCAATTCCAAAAAAATATTTTAACACTTATTCCAACACTTAAAGAAAAAAATATGTTATTAGCAGTAGCGATTGTCTGTTGTCTATCAGCAGGCATTTTTCTGCTATTACAGCAGTTTATCTGCCATAACAGCAGCAGTTTATCTACCATAACCGCAGCAATCTTGTATCAGCATCCACACTGCTAAAGTGTTTGCAGTCTGTTAAAAATAGCTGCTGTTAATTAAAATATAAAAATAGATAATAGATAATAAGCATTCAAAATTTAAATGATTTTCAGATTGAAGGCGAAAACGAGTTTAGCTCGAACGAGTTTAGCTTGGGGCAATATGCATATTTTTAAAAATACAACCACAATATCTTCCAGTAGTACTAAATTGTCTTATAATAACCTTTATTCCAAAAAGTCTTGCTAATATGTGTATTCAATTGTCCATACTGTTCTGTACATTTGTTTAATATTTCAAGAGAGCCTTTTTCCATTATTGATAAAAACAGCAAACAGCTGTTTGCTATTCCAGCAGATACAAATCCGTTATCTCTTTTTCAGCACAAAATCTGCTCTTACAACAGACTTTCTGCTTTCTTTTACTGACAAATTACTTTGAGTGGAAGTATTTCCAAATGAATGGTACTTTCATTGCTCCTGAATCATACATCCAAGATAATTCATTCTAAATAGCTTCTAAAATGCAAAACAATAAATTAGTACTATCTCTTTCAATAGAATAAAGTTAAATTTTTCATTTCATATATTCATTATGTAAAATAATCAAATATCGAAAAAAAATAATTCTGTTGCGTTGTATGTTAAAATTCCCGTAATAATTTCTTGGATATCCATTTTAACGTGTTATTCTTCCAATATATGTTTTGATTTGTTAATAGATCATTTTTAACCGTGATTGAAAAAGTGGTTCAATGAGATTGCTTATGATAGGTAGAAGACTTATAGGTCTGTATGAATATACGAGTTCTTGTTGATTTCCATTGTTTTGGGCTACTTTGAGTTGAGAAGGGAAGTATCATAAACTGAATATTGCATTTAGCGCTTGTTTCAGATAACGTATACCTTTGACATATACTCTTTTACTATTGTCATAATAATCAGATCGTAGACAGGATACTTTATTTTGCTGGTAAATCCATTTGTACTGCAGACTCTAGGAACTCATTTATATCTACATCTTCGGTATTTGAGGTATGCATTTTAAATACCTCTGACAAGTGGTTTGTAAATAAATATGCCTTTTCCTTATCTGTTTGCCCACTCTCCGTTTGGCTTGCGTACGGGCGGTATTCTTGTAGAAGTCCTTCCAAAGAGATGGGGAGATGCAATCTATGTAATTTTCAAATTCAAGATTGTTTTGCTGATTTAGGTCGTTTTTTAGTTCCTTTGTGGCAACGTTGAGTTTTTGGATATCTTTCTCAGTTGAGTTGAATCCCAAGCTGCCCTTTGTATCTGTGTAGTAAAATGGCTGTGGCACGCTGCCTTCTCCACTCTGGAGGAATTGGATTTACTTGTGAGACCTTATGTCCGACGCCAATACAAAAATCGAAGGCATCTTCCGTGTGGACGACTACATCGCCCCGAAGACCCCTGCGGAGTCCTTGTCTGAAACGTCCGAATGTAACTTTCCACACTTGTTTTATGCCGATCGGAAGTTGTAACGAAAACGCCGTCCAGAAAACATTGCCTCGCTCAGGGGAAAAGGGGAGTGATTGTGGACCGCCGATTACATAATTTATTTAATAGTAGATAGATAGAAGAAATTTGTTTCGTCATTAATTTAATGAGTCTCTCATATTAAAAAGTGTATTAACATTTATTTAATACTGAGAGATTAGGCTTTATAAAAACAAAGTAAAATTATAGTTGTTAACAGATTGGGATTGGTGAAATTAGTATATACATAAATGAAGGTTAAATTGTAGTGTTGGGATAACAAATAGATATAAGAAAACTTACTCCAAAACCTTGATCAAACGAAGCAATTGCTTGATTTTTTATATAGTTTGTCAAATGCAAATATATTTGACTTTTGACTTCTTTCAAAAGCACTTCCAAAAATGTAGCTTAATACTTATTCCTAGCAATAAAATGGAATTATTTCCATTTGAATGCAACTTTCATTGCTCCTGAATCATACATCCATAATAATTCATTCTAAATTGCTTCTCAAGTGGGAACGAATCTATATATATATAAAAGAAAGTGTCCGAAGCGATGTAATCCCATAACTCGAGATTGGCCAAACCGATTTTGATGATTTGTACTTTGTTGGAAAGGTATTTTCTCAGCACGGGTTTAAAAAAAAATAAAAAAAGAACTTCAAAATATCAAAATTTGAAAATGTCTGATTTTTACCACCCAGCGTGTTTCGACAGGTTTATTTTCGATTTTTTTCAATTTTCTTTTTTCATTTACTCGAGATTGACCAAACCGATTTTGATGATTTATACTTTGTTAGAAAGGTAATTTCTCAGTACGGTTTTTTTTTAAGTCAAAAAAGTCAAAAAAATCAAAATTTCAAAATGTCTTATTTTTACCACACAGCGTGTTACGACAGGTTTTTTTCCGATGTTGTTGAAATTTTCAGTGCAGATAGATGTAGGTCTGGAAGGAACTATAGGCTATAGAAGTTTTAAAAATTTGCTCTGTGGGCGGAGGGGGCGTGGCAATGGTGTTTTTGAGAGCTAGAAGGCTGAAAATTGGAACGTATATATTACTGACCACGAGAATGATAAATATGATGCCGAAATTTGGATTTTCATTTTGTGGGCGGAGTGGGCGTGGCAAAAGTGTTTTTGAGAGCTAGAAGGCTGAAAATTGGTAGATATATATTACTGACCACAATAATGATAAATATGATGCAGAAATTTGGATTTTCATTTTGTGGGCGGAGTGGGCGTGGCAAGTGTTTTTGAGAGCTAGATGGCTGAAAATTGGTACATATATATTACTGATCACGAGAATGATAAATATGATACCAAAATTTGGATTTTCGTTTTGTGGGCGGAGTGGGCGTGGCAATAGTGTTATTTGAGCTAGAAGGCTGAAAAATTGAATGTATATTTTACTGACCAGGAGAAAGATCAAGTTGATGCCGAAATTTGGATTTTCGTTTTGTGGGCGGAGTGGGCGTGGCAAAAGTGTTTTTGAGAGGTAGTAGGCTGAAAATTGGTACATATATATTACTGACCACGAGAAAGATCAATTTGATGCTGAAATTTGGATTTTCGTTTTGTGGGCGGATTGGGCGTGGTAATAGTGTTCTTTGAGCTAGAAGGCTGAAAATTGGAATGTATATATTACTGGCCACGAGAAAGATCAACTTGATGCCGAAATTTGGATTTACGTTTCGTGGACTTTGGGGCGTGGCAAAAGTGTTTTGGAGAGCTAGAAGGCTGAAAATTGGTACATATATATTACTGACCACGAGAATGATAAATATGATGCCGAAATTTGGATTTTCGCTTTGTGGGCGGAGTGGGCGACAAAAGTGTTTTTGAGAGGTAGTAGGCTGAAAATTGGTACATATATATTATTGACCACGAGAAAGATAAATATGATGCCGAAATTTGGATTTTCGTTTCGTGGGCGTGGCAAAAGTGTTTTGGAGAGTTAGAAGGCTGAAAATTGGTACATATATATTACTGACCACGAGAATGATAAATATGATGCGAAATTTGGATTTTCGCTTTGTGGGCGGAGTGGGCGTGGCAAAAGTGTTTTTGAGAGGTAGTAGGCTGAAAATTGGAATTGGCTAGAAGTATTTTTAAGCTAGAAGGCTGAAAATTGGAACGTATATATTACTGACCACGGGAAAAAAGTGTTTTTTAGTTAGGCTGAAAATTAGAACGTATATATTACAAACCACGATAATATCAATATGATAAGATCAATATATATTACTGACCACGGGAAAAATGTGGAAAAAGTGTTTTTTAACTAGAAGGCTGAAAATTGGAACCTATATATTACAAACCACGATAATATCAATATGATAAGATCAATATGAAACCTGATTTTAATTTTACCATTTGTATTTTGCCTGGCGAAGCGGGCGGGGTTCAGCTAGTAAATTATATATTAGAAATTTCTCTTTCAATAAAATTAAGTTTAAATATTTATTTTTTCATTTCATATCTTTTCACCAGTTGAATCTACTTTTAACCACTTATTTTTTGTTGGGTAATATCGATTACATACAAATAAGACACAACATACAACAATGACTGCAACTTGGGCTCTTGATTTGTTGACTCTGGTCGGCGGATGATATTAACCAGCAAAAAATAATATGACGGAGAAGTGGTTAAAAGTGGTTTTTTGTTTGTTTGTTTTTTGAGGAAATCACGTATGATTTCCAGATCTCCGGAGTATGAAAACGAACTGGATGTAGCTGAAAAAGAAAGTTTGTGTTTTGTTTGTGGAATGAGAATACGATAGTGCATTTTGTAGTAATTCATTACTCTTATTAAAAGAAACAAGAAAAAATTTTGAAGAGATTTATGTGGTGCAGGAGCCGTAAATAGCCCACCCGAAGATGGTGCTCTGTGCCGTCGGTAACCCAGTCTTCGTGTACACCCCTTCGGTTATGACGCGTGGATACAGATCGACGCCGACTATAATGTCCTCCTGTGAAGACGCGTAGAAATTCGGGTCGGCGTAAAATAAATGCGGAAAATTGCCTTTAAAAGTTTCCGACAAGGACTCCGTAGGGGTCTTCAGGGCAATGCGGTTGTCCACACGGAAGATGCCTTCGATTTTGGTATTGGCGTCGAACCTGGAACAAAGGGTCAGTGGGCATAAAGACTCGTCCTTCAGGGTCAGCGTTAGTAACTCCAACTTTTCGACCATTTTCTTGGAGATACGGCTAAAGGGCGACCCAGAGTCGAGAAGGCAACGTGCCTTATCCTTCTTTCCCTCAATCTTAACCAAGGCTGTGGGGAGCAGTATGACACTGTTCTGTCTTATTAGGGCGGACAGCGTTGTTGCCTTCGACGTTGATGGTGCCGTAGCCAAGGGCCTTTGGACTCTAGGTGCTAAGCCCTTTGACGTTGAAGGCTTAGGGGAGAGGGACCGAGACTGTGAACAGAAACGCGCCCTAGAATGCCGTGGCAGAATCTGGTCGCGTAGCTTCGGGTCAACATGAAGCAGTGTGTGATGGAACTTGTGGCAGTGGTGACATCCATCATCGCTGAAGCAGGTTCCATGTGAATGGTCATGGGCCAAGCAATTTACACAATATTTGTATCGGCGGACTGCTTCCATTCGGTCGGACATGTTCATATCGATGAACTTTTTGCAGTCTTTCAGTGCGTGCCTTCCTTTGCAGACCCGGCACTGGAACGAGCTTGGCCCATAAGGACGCGACCGGAATCCGATTTGGCGATTACGGTTGTTACGGCGCTTTGCTGAAGATTTGGGCATGGTGTTCTATAATAGGATGAGGAAATAGGAAATATAGTTGGAACGTTGGAAAGAAATTAGTGTTCGGACGAAATAACAACGAATTTAGTGATGGGCCGCGTGATGGCACCCTTCTGAGTTATCACATCAGCAACCCGAACACGGTGATCGGTACCGAAATACGTCTTGGAAATTCTGCCAAGACGCCAAGAATTTGGTGGAATATTGTCGTCCTTCACAACTACCAGTGTGTTTTTTTCTATATTCTTTTCGGCAGTTTGCCACTTGACAAGCTTTTAAAGTCACGCAGATACTCGTATTTCCATCGTGTACAAAAACTATGATGAATCACCTTAAGTCTCTGCCATCTGTTAAGAATGGAGGCAGGACTTTCCTCCACACGAGGATCTACTGGCGTAAGCATTGGAGACCCAATTAAGAAATGTCCCGGAGTCAGGGCCGAAAAGTCAGTCGGCTCCTGAGAAATAGGTGATAAAGGACGTGAATTAATAAGGCCAGCTTCAATTCGTGTCAAGAGCGTGGAAAATTCCTCGAATGTAAATTTAAAGGAACTAGCGAATTTACGGAAATGGGTTTTGAAGCTTTTTACTCCAGCTTCCCATAGACCACCCATATGGGGTGCTCCTGGCGGAATGAAATGCCAGCTTACGTTGGAATGTGAATAATTGGCAGATACAGCAGCGTGCGAGGTTTGAAGGAACTCTCTCGCTAGAATTTTCGATGCCCCGACGAAAGTTGTACCATTATCGGAATATAAATGTAATGGGCATCCTCGTCGAGAGACGAACCGATTGAAAGCTGCCATGAATGTGGATGTGGATAAGTCGGAAGTAGCTTCTAGGTGTATCGCTTTTGTTGAAAAGCATACGAAAACGCAGACGTAACCTTTCGTTATACGACAGGCTCGTCCGCTATAGCTTTTGATGTCAAAAGGTCCCGCAAAGTCCAATCCAGTACGAGTGAACCATGAGCTGCTTCTGACAACTCTTCTTGTATAGAATACAAGTCTTACATTTATTGATTGTCGTCTTTACTAGGTTCTTGACTTTCAGAATCCAGTACTGAGGTACTGAAGAACAAGTTGGTTTCCACCGTGAATTGTGATTTGGTGAATGAAATGAATCAAGAGTCTGGAGTACTGATAATTATACGGCAGTATTATCGGGCGCCTCTCACTGTACGAGGGGCCTGGAGATGATTCGAGACGACCACACGAGCGAAGTTGGAGATGGGACTGGATGGAGGGATCGGACTTTTGGATGACAATACGTTGTACTCGTTAGGAAAATAGGCCTTTTGACTCATCGAAATTAATCCATCTCTGACCATAGTAAGTTCAGCACTCGCGATCAAAGTGGATTCTTTAGAGAAGTTGGAACGGTATCTAGGATGTGTACGATAGAAAAATCGATACACATAAGCGACCATCCGAAGCGCGATACTAGACACTCTGTTGGCTACGAAAGTCATCCAACAGCAAGGAGGTTTAGATAGCCAGGAAAGGACAATGGTGGAATCAGTCCAGCAGAAAATAGAATATTTCGGAATATCCAACAAGGAAGCAAGGTATCTATCATCTCTGCAAAAAGAAGCGGCCCACATAATTCCAACCTCGGAATGGATAGTGTCTTTATAGGTGCAACCCTTGTTTTGGAATATACCAGATGAGTGGAAACGGAACTACCGATAGCTATTCGTACATATGAAGCAGCTGCGTATGCTTTCTCTGAAGCATCGCAGAAACCATGGAATTGAATATCGGAACTTGGAACATAGTTGATCCACCTGGGAATCTGAACGTTGTCAAGAGTGGAATAATCGGATTGGAACGTCTTCCATTGTGAAAGATTGTCAGGACTTAAGACTTCATCGCAACCCGAGCCTTCAGACCATATCTTCTGCATGAGAACTTTGGCCACGACGATACATGGCGACAGCCAACCTGCAGGATCAAAAAGTTTTGAAATTTGGGAGAGAACTTCCCTTTTTGTATTTTTGCAGAAGTCTGGGATGGGCTTTGCACTGAAATAAAATGAATCAGAACGAGCATTCCAACGAATTCCTAGCGTTTTTGCTGTGCTACTGTCATCGAAATTCAGGAAATCTTCACACAGCAAATGATCGGATGGAAGATCCGCTAGGATATCCTTTGAATTTGCTGTCCATTTTCTCAATGAAAAACCAGCTGATTCAAGAGCGGATTTTAGCTCATTTTTTGCGTGAATTGCCATAGGAATTGAATGTGCACCACCAATTGCATCGTCCACATACATGGAGTTGCGCAGGATTTTACTGGCAATTGGATGGCTGGACTGAACATCATCAGCTAGTTGGAGCAAAGTACGAATAGCTAGGTATGGAGCACAATTGACTCCAAAGGTCACTGTCTTCAACTCGAAATCTTGAACATACTCATCTGGGCGGTTGCGGAATAGAATTCTTTGAAAGGGAGTATGATCGGAAAGAACCAGTATTTGCCGATACATCTTCTGGATGTCGGCGTTAAGCACGAATCGAAAGAACCTCCATTTCAGAATCAGAACCGTTAAGTCATTTTGTAGAACAGGGCCAATATGCAAAATGTCGTTAAGACTTAACCCGTTGGAGGTCGCTAAAGAAGTATTGAAGACCACTCGAACTTTAGTGGTCGTACTCTCCGGTTTTATAACTGCATGGTGCGGCAAGTAATAATGAAGAGGATTTTTGCTAAAACTCGGAGGCTGGTCTGAGGACATATGCTTCAACTGAACGTACTCTTGAACAGCTTGATCATACTCTCTCTTGAAATAAGGATTTCGCAAAAGGCGAACTTCATTTCGAAGGAATTGCGCCATTGCACTTATCCTGGATTGACCTATTTGAATATCGTTAGGATATCATTCTTTGAATGGTAGATGAACAATGTATTTTCCATCTTCGTTCCTCCTCGTAGTCGCAACGAACAACTCCTCACAGAATTTATCCGAAGCCGACGTAAAGTTCTTCCTTGGAAGATTCTCCACCTCCCAAAAACGAGAAATCTCTTTATCCAAAGAGATTTCGCAGAAATTCGAAACAACTGTGGACCGTGGAGAAGAGGAACGAAGTGAAATCGGACCCGTCAGAATCCATCCGAAAATTGTTTCTTGGGCCATCAATGAACCGCAAACCTCGCGTCTTACACCAGATAGCATTATCGATGGTAGAAAGTCCCCGCCGATAAGAATATCTATCTTCGAACTAGTGTAGAATTGCGGGTCTACCAATTGAATTTGCGGAAGGTTAGAAAAGGAATCAGCAGACACGGTGTGCGATGGAAGATTGCCAGACAAATGAGTTACCACAAGCGCATCGACTGAATAGGAAATATTCGGATCAAATCGTGAGCCAAGTGCGAAAGTGCACTCTTTCTGAACTACTGCGGACACGGAATTGTTCAGGCCGGAAATTCGAGCACTCGTGCGATTAGAAGGAAGCTTCAAAACATTGAACAATCTCTCCGAAGCGGGGCGATGGCAGGAGACTCTTTCTGTACCACTCTATTTGTGGATGGAATTTAACTGGTCCTGATGAACATGTATAAAAGAGAGGAAGATAGCGGAACTTTGTTATCGCTGATGTCTGCATTAAATTCAACGAGACGATCAGCTAGACGAATGAAGGAATCCGAAGACATTTTGTGCGAAAGAATGTGAAAAATTTGACGGAAATTGAAGATAATAAGAAAAAAACCTAATAATGAGACGAAAAATCTGACCACGTGTGAGCTGGAAAACGATGTATTAATATTTAATACAAGCAGAACAACTGGAATCTGAACTAGATTTTAATAGAAAAGATTTTATCTATCAGACAAAATACTTGTATATTAAAAAATCAACCCTAAATATCAGAAAAAAGTTCAAATATCAGAAAAATAGTTCTAAAAGATAGCACGTAGGGTGCGAATAGCCAGTAGGGTGAAAAAAATGCAGAAAATGTTCCCCAAGATCAAGAAATACTCACGAAAGGACAATTTGCGCGAAAAAAGAAAATAACAAAAAATTGTTTTTTTTTTTTACAATTGTTCTAATATGGCGACTAAAACGGACTGTAGGGTGCAAATCCAATTTTGTCGCTAAATGAAAATAAAAAATATCCGTGAAACGAAAAACCAGTTTTTCCCCAAAAATCGGAAGAAAAATTAGAAAAACAGTTTAAAATGTCTGAATATCGACTTGTACCGAGTGTAGGGTACACTACAGGTCGATCTGGAGTACTACCGAGATAACCCCGAATATATTTCCACTATCTGAACCAATAGCGTAAATATGTTACCAACCACTTGAGTCGCGACTCGACCGAACTGTACCCATTTTAAGAGAATTAAAGAGCGTCCTGCTTTACTCTTAATAAGCCACACTCTTATAGCGACGTCACGAGTGGAGCGGAATGATGTGGAGCAATGTAGGTAGGCACTGAATGTTTGTCTGTATGTTAGTACTCATGCAAATATATGTTAATACGTACATATGTGGATGGCTGCGAATACTTGGTGGATAATAATAATGTATGTCGTGTGCGTGCGATTGTATGAAAAAAGGGAATAGAGCAATCTTTTTACGATGCACCACCAACGCGACAGCAAGAAGAAGAATAAATAAAAGAAAAACACACTGTTTCGCGACCGAACAAGAATATGAAAACGATATAATTTGGTTAAAAAATTCTAAAATTACCGAGAATTAATGAGAATATTAATCTCAACTCAAGTCTCCACCAATTTCACACCGATCACCATATAAAAATACCCGAATAACTTTCTAGAACACTGTGCAGGTATTTTTGAATTTGGAAAAATTTCAATTTGCCGTTGGCAAAACACACATGAAATATTTGAAGGCTACAGAAGGTAGCTCGTATAAATGCACTATCGTTTCACTTTTTAGAATTAAACAAAACACAAACTGACTTTGTATTTCCGTGGATGATTTAGATGAAGGATGAAATGGAATTGATGAATTGGAGCTTTGAAGAATCCTCACAGCTGTAGCACAAATCCGGTTCCAAATGAAAACGCCAAAGATTTGTTGGTTGTTGTTTCCTGGAGAAATTGGTAGGTGTTAAGCTGTGAGTCAGAAAACATTACCAGGGACGTGGGAATATTTTCTCACAAAAATTGTTCACCGAAAATAGGAAATAAAACAAAAACACCAAGGAATTAGAATTTTGAATTGAAAGTTTTCTTCCTTTATTGAAATTCGAACCATTTTTGAGCAGGAGTCTTACCAAGATAAACAGATTGTGTTGAGCTTCGGATAACAAGTGAAGTTTTATTTTACAATGAATATTTGGCATTAACAGAAGTAATGCATGTTCGATGCTTACACGACATTTTTTCATAGGTGAAATTTATTAATTTTTGGATACATTGCGGGAGTTCTGTGAATGCAGTGAGACAAACTTCATTAGAAATCCTTCATAAAAAAGATTTTGCATTACTTCGGTTTAATATTATTTTTAATAAAACTCTAGTTGGACAGGCGTATTTGGTAATTTTTATCACATTTCAAAAACAACACAAATATTTTTAAAAATATATTTTGTTTTACGACATGTAAGTTATATAGTAGTTTTTGAACACATGTTGTATTTTTTTGAAAGAAGCGCTGTCTGGTCGTTTTTTAGTTCCTTTGTGGCAACGTTGAGTTTTTGGATGTCTTTCTCAGTTGAGTTGAATCCCAAGCTGCCCTTTTTATCTGTGTAGTAAAATGGCTGTGGCACGCTGCCTTCTCCACTCTGGAGAAATTGGATTTACTTGTGAGACCTTATGTCCGACGCCAATACAAAAATCGAAGGCATCTTCCGTGTGGACGACTACATCGCCCCGAAGACCCCTGCGGAGTCCTTGTCTGAAACGTCCGAATGTAACTTTCCACACTTGTTTTATGCCGATCGGAAGTTGTAACGAAAACGCCGTCCAGAAAACATTGCCTCGCTCAGGGAAAAGGGGAGTGATTGTGGACCGCCGATTACATAATTATAGATAGAAGAAATTTGTTTCGTCATTAATTTAATGAGTCTCTCATATTAAAAAGTGTATTAACATTTATTTAATACTGAGAGATTAGGCTTTATAAAAACAAAGTAAAATTATAGTTGTTAACAGATTGGGATTGGTGAAATTAGTATATACATAAATGAAGGTTAAATTGTAGTGTTGGGATAACAAATAGATATAAGAAAACTTACTCCAAAACCTTGATCAAACGAAGCAATTGCTTGATTTTTTTAAATAGTTTGTCAAATGCAAATATATTTGACTTTTGACTTCTTTCAAAAGCACTTCCAAAAATGTAGCTTAATACTTATTCCTAGCAATAAAATGGAATTATTTCCATTTGAATGCAACTTTCATTGCTCCTGAATCATACATCCATAATAATTCATTCTAAATTGCTTCTCAAGTGGGAACAAATCTATATATATAAAAGAAAGTGTCCGAAGCGATGTAATCCCATAACTCGAGATTGGCCAAACCGATTTTGATGATTTGTACTTTGTTGGAAAGGTATTTTCTCAGCACGGGTTTAAAAAAATAAAATAAAAAAAGAACTTCAAAATATCAAAATTTGAAAATGTCTGATTTTTACCACCCAGCGTGTTTCGACAGGTTTATTTTCGATTTTTTTCAATTTTCTTTTTTCATTTACTCGAGATTGGCCAAACCGATTTTGATGATTTATACTTTGTTAGAAAGGTAATTTCTCAGTACGGGTTTTTTTTAAGTCAAAAAAGTCAAAAAAATCAAAATTTCAAAATGTCTTATTTTTACCACACAGCGGTTTTTTTCCGATGTTGTTGAAATTTTCAGTGCAGATAGGAAGGAACTATAGGCTATAGAAGTTTTAAAAATTTGCTCTGTGGGCGGAGGGGGCGTGGCAATGGTGTTTTTGAGAGCTAGAAGGCTGAAAATTGGAACGTATATATTACTGACCACGAGAATGATAAATATGATGCCGAAATTTGGATTTTCATTTTGTGGGCGGAGTGGGCGTGGCAAAAGTGTTTTTGAGAGCTAGAAGGCTGAAAATTGGTAGATATATTTTACTGACCACGATAATGATAAATATGATGCAGAAATTTGGATTTTCATTTTGTGGGCGGAGTGGGCGTGGCAAGTGTTTTTGAGAGCTAGATGGCTGAAAATTGGTACATATTTATTACTGATCACGAGAATGATAAATATGATACCAAAATTTGGATTTTCGTTTTGTGGGCGGAGTGGGCGTGGCAATAGTGTTATTTGAGCTAGAAGGCTGAAAAATTGAATGTATATTTTACTGACCAGGAGAAAGATCAAGTTGATGCCGAAATTTGGATTTTCGTTTTGTGGGCGGAGTGGGCGTGGCAAAAGTGTTTTTGAGAGGTAGTAGGCTGAAAATTGGTACATATATATTACTGACCACGAGAAAGATCAATTTGATGCTGAAATTTGGATTTTCGTTTTGTGGGCGGATTGGGCGTGGTAATAGTGTTCTTTGAGCTAGAAGGCTGAAAATTGGAATGTATATATTACTGGCCACGAGAAAGATCAACTTGATGCCGAAATTTGGATTTACGTTTCGTGGACTTTGGGGCGTGGCAAAAGTGTTTTGGAGAGCTAGAAGGCTGAAAATTGGTACATATATATTACTGACCACGAGAATGATAAATATGATGCCGAAATTTGGATTTTCGCTTTGTGGGCGGAGTGGGCGACAAAAGTGTTTTTGAGAGGTAGTAGGCTGAAAATTGGTACATATATATTATTGACCACGAGAAAGATAAATATGATGCCGAAATTTGGATTTTCGTTTCGTGGGCGTGGCAAAAGTGTTTTGGAGAGTTAGAAGGCTGAAAATTGGTACATATATATTACTGACCACGAGAATGATAAATATGATGCGAAATTTGGATTTTCGCTTTGTGGGCGGAAATTCGGGTCGGCGTAAAATAAATGCGGAAAATTGCCTTTAAAAGTTTCCGGCAAGGACTCCGTAGGGGTCTTCAGGGCAATGCGGTTGTCCACACGGAAGATGCCTTCGATTTTGGTATTGGCGTCGAACCTGGAACAAAGGGTCAGTGGGCATAAAGACTCGTCCTTCAGGGTCAGCGTTAGTAACTCCAACTTTTCGACCATTTTCTTGGAGATACGGCTAAAGGGCGACCCAGAGTCGAGAAGGCAACGTGCCTTATCCTTCTTTCCCTCAATCTTAACCAAGGCTGTGGGGAGCAGTATGACACTGTACTGTCTTATTAGGGCGGACAGCGTTGTTGCCTTCGACGTTGATGGTGCCGTAGCCAAGGGCCTTTGGACTCTAGGTGCTAAGCCCTTTGACGTTGAAGGCTTAGGGGAGAGGGACCGAGACTGTGAACAGAAACGCGCCCTAGAATGCCGTGGCAGAATCTGGTCGCGTAGCTTCGGGTCAACATGAAGCAGTGTGTGATGGAACTTGTGGCAGTGGTGACATCCATCATCGCTGAAGCAGGTTCCATGTGAATGGTCATGGGCCAAGCAATTTACACAATATTTGTATCGGCGGACTGCTTCCATTCGGTCGGACATGTTCATATCGATGAACTTTTTGCAGTCTTTCAGTGCGTGCCTTCCTTTGCAGACCCGGCACTGGAACGAGCTTGGCCCATAAGGACGCGACCGGAATCCGATTTGGCGATTACGGTTGTTACGGCGCTTTGCTGAAGATTTGGGCATGGTGTTCTATAATAGGATGAGGAAATAGGAAATATAGTTGGAACGTTGGAAAGAAATTAGTGTTCGGACGAAATAACAGCGAATTTAGTGATGGGCCGCGTGATGGCACCCTTCTGAGTTATCACATCAGCAACCCGAACACGGTGATCGGTACCGAAATACGTCTTGGAAATTCTGCCAAGACGCCAAGAATTTGGTGGAATATTGTCGTCCTTCACAACTACCAGTGTGTTTTTTTTTTTCTATATTCTTTTCGGCAGTTTGCCACTTGACAAGCTTTTAAAGTCACGCAGATACTCGTATTTCCATCGTGTACAAAAACTATGATGAATCACCTTAAGTCTCTGCCATCTGTTAAGAATGGAGGCAGGACTTTCCTCCACACGAGGATCTACTGGCGTAAGCATTGGAGACCCAATTAAGAAATGTCCCGGAGTCAGGGCCGAAAAGTCAGTCGGCTCCTGAGAAATAGGTGATAAAGGACGTGAATTAATAAGGCCAGCTTCAATTCGTGTCAAGAGCGTGGAAAATTCCTCGAATGTAAATTTAAAGGAACTAGCGAATTTACGGAAATGGGTTTTGAAGCTTTTTACTCCAGCTTCCCATAGACCACCCATATGGGGTGCTCCTGGCGGAATGAAATGCCAGCTTACGTTGGAATGTGAATAATTGGCAGATACAGCAGCGTGCGAGGTTTGAAGGAACTCTCTCGCTAGAATTTTCGATGCCCCGACGAAAGTTGTACCATTATCGGAATATAAATGTAATGGGCATCCTCGTCGAGAGACGAACCGATTGAAAGCTGCCATGAATGTGGATGTGGATAAGTCGGAAGTAGCTTCTAGGTGTATCGCTTTTGTTGAAAAGCATACGAAAACGCAGACGTAACCTTTCGTTATACGACAGGCTCGTCCGCTATAGCTTTTGATGTCAAAAGGTCCCGCAAAGTCCAATCCAGTACGAGTGAACCATGACAACTCTTCTTGTATAGAATACAAGTCTTACATTTATTGATTGTCGTCTTTACTAGGTTCTTGACTTTCAGAATCCAGTACTGAGGTACTGAAGAACAAGTTGGTTTCCACCGTGAATTGTGATTTGGTGAATGAAATGAATCAAGAGTCTGGAGTACTGATAATTATACGGCAGTATTATCGGGCGCCTCTCACTGTACGAGGGGCCTGGAGATGATTCGAGACGACCACACGAGCGAAGTTGGAGATGGGACTGGATGGAGGGATCGGACTTTTGGATGACAATACGTTGTACTCGTTAGGAAAATAGGCCTTTTGACTCATCGAAATTAATCCATCTCTGACCATAGTAAGTTCAGCACTCGCGATCAAAGTGGATTCTTTAGAGAAGTTGGAACGGTATCTAGGATGTGTACGATAGAAAAATCGATACACATAAGCGACCATCCGAAGCGGGATACTAGACACTCTGTTGGCTACGAAAGTCATCCAACAGCAAGGAGGTTTAGACAGCCAGGTATCTATCATCTCTGCAAAAAGAAGCGGCCCACATAATTCCAACCTCGGAATGGATAGTGTCTTTATAGGTGCAACCCTTGTTTTGGAATATACCAGATGAGTCGAAACGGAACTACCGATAGCTATTCGTACATATAAAGCAGCTGCGTATGCTTTCTCTGAAGCATCGCAGAAACCATGGAATTGAATATCGGAACTTGGAACATAGTTGATCCACCTGGGAATCTGAACGTTGTCAAGAGTGGAATAATCGGATTGGAACGTCTTCCATTGTGAAAGATTGTCAGGACTTAAGACTTCATCGCAACCCGAGCCTTCAGACCATATCTTCTGCATGAGAACTTTGGCCACGACGATACATGGCGACAGCCAACCTGCAGGATCAAAAAGTTTTGAAATTTGGGAGAGAACTTCCTTTGTATTTTTGCAGAAGTCTGGGATGGGCTTTGCACTGAAATAAAATGAATCAGAACGAGCATTCCAACGAATTCCTAGCGTTTTTGCTGTGCTACTGTCATCGAAATTCAGGAAATCTTCACACAGCAAATGATCGGATGGAAGATCCGCTAGGATATCCTTTGAATTTGCTGTCCATTTTCTCAATGAAAAACCAGCTGATTCAAGAGCGGATTTTTGCTCATTTTTTGCGTGAATTGCCATAGGAATTGAATGTGCACCACCAATTGCATCGTCCACATACATGGAGTTGCGCAGGATTTTACTGGCAATTGGATGGCTGGACTGAACATCATCAGCTAGTTGGAGCAAAGTACGAATAGCTAGGTATGGAACACAATTGACTCCAAAGGTCACTGTCTTCAACTCGAAATCTTGAACGTACTCATCTGGGCGGTTGCGGAATAGAATTCTTTGAAAGGGAGTATGATCGGAAAGAACCAATATTTGCCGATACATCATCTGGATGTCGGCGTTAAGCACGAATCGAAAGAACCTCCATTTCAGAATCAGAACCGTTAAGTCATTTTGTAGAACAGGGCCAATATGCAAAATGTCGTTAAGACTTAACCCGTTGGAGGTCGCTAAAGAAGTATTGAAGACCACTCGAACTTTAGTGGTCGTACTCTCCGGTTTTATAACTGCATGGTGCGGCAAGTAATAATGAAGAGGATTTTTGCTAAAACTCGGAGGCTGGTCTGAGGACATATGCTTCAACTGAACGTACTCTTGAACAGCTTGATCATACTCTCTCTTGAAATAAGGATTTCGCAAAAGGCGAACTTCATTTCGAAGGAATTGCGCCATTGCACTTATCCTGGATTGACCTATTTGAATATCGTTAGGATATCATTCTTTGAATGGTAGATGAACAATGTATTTTTCATCTTCGTTCCTCCTCGTAGTCGCAACGAACAACTCCTCACAGAATTTATCCGAAGCCGACGTAAAGTTCTTCCTTGGAAGATTCTCCACCTCCCAAAAACGAGAAATCTCTTTATCCAAAGAGATTTCGCAGAAATTCGAAACAACTGTGGACCGTGGAGAAGAGGAACGAAGTGAAATCGGACCCGTCAGAATCCATCCGAAAATTGTTTCTTGGGCCATCAATGAACCGCAAACCTCGCGTCTTACACCAGATAGCATTATCGATGGTAGAAAGTCCCCGCCGATAAGAATATCTATCTTCGAACTAGTGTAGAATTGCGGGTCTACCAATTGAATTTGCGGAAGGTTAGAAAAGGAATCAGCAGACACGGTGTGCGATGGAAGATTGCCAGACAAATGAGTTACCACAAGCGCATCGACTGAATAGGAAATATTCGGATCAAATCGTGAGCCAAGTGCGAAAGTGCACTCTTTCTGAACTACTGCGGACACGGAATTGTTCAGGCCGGAAATTCGAGCACTCGTGCGATTAGAAGGAAGCCTCAAAACATTGAACAATCTCTCCGAAGCGGGGCGATGGCAGGAGACTCTTTCTGTACCACTCTATTTGTGGATGGAATTTAACTGGTCCTGATGAACATGTATAAAATGAGAGGAAGATAGCGGAACTTTGTTATCGCTGATGTCTGCATTAAATTCAACGAGACGATCAGCTAGACGAATGAAGGAATCCGAAGACATTTTGTGCGAAAGAATGTGAAAAATCTGACGGAAATTGAAGATAATAAGAAAAAAACCTAATAATGAGACGAAAAATCTGACCACGTGTGAGCTGGAAAACGATGTATTAATATTTAATACAAGCAGAACAACTGGAATCTGAACTAGATTTTAATAGAAAAGATTTTATCTATCAGACAAAATACTTGTATATTAAAAAATCAACCCTAAATATCAGAAAAAAGTTCAAATATCAGAAAAATAGTTCTAAAAGATAGCACGTAGGGTGCGAATAGCCAGTAGGGTGAAAAAAATGCAGAAAATGTTCCCCAAGATCAAGAAATACTCACGAAAGGACAATTTGCGCGAAAAAAGAAAATAACAAAAAATTGTTTTTTTTTTACAATTGTTCTAATATGGCGACTAAAACGGACTGTAGGGTGCAAATCCAATTTTGTCGCTAAATGAAAATAAAAAATATCCGTGAAACGAAAAACCAGTTTTTCCCCAAAAATCGGAAGAAAAATTAGAAAAACAGTTTAAAATGTCTGAATATCGACTTGTACCGAGTGTAGGGTACACTACAGGTCGATCTGGAGTACTACCGAGATAACCCCGAATATATTTCCACTATCTGAACCAATAGCGTAAATATGTTACCAACCACTTGAGTCGCGACTCGACCGAACTGTACCCATTTTAAGAGAATTAAAGAGCGTCCTGCTTTACTCTTAATAAGCCACACTCTTATAGCGACGTCACGAGTGGAGCGGAATGATGTGGAGCAATGTAGGTAGGCACTGAATGTTTGTCTGTATGTTAGTACTCATGCAAATATATGTTAATACGTATGTGGATGGCTGCGAATACTTGGTGGATAATAATAATGTATGTCGTGTGCGTGCGATTGTATGAAAAAGGGAATAGAGCAATCTTTTTACGATGCACCACCAACGCGACAGCAAGAAGAAGAATAAATAAAAGAAAAACACACTGTTTCGCGACCGAACAAGAATATGAAAACGATATAATTTGGTTAAAAAATTCTAAAATTACCGAGAATTAATGAGAATATTAATCTCAACTCAAGTCTCCACCAATTTCACACCAATCACCATATAAAAATACCCGAATAACTTTCTAGAACACTGTGCAGGTATTTTTGAATTTGGAAAAATTTCAATTTGCCGTTGGCAAAACACACATGAAATATTTGAAGGCTACAGAAGGTAGCTCGTATAAATGCACTATCGTTTCACTTTTTAGAATTAAACAAAACACAAACTGACTTTGTATTTCCGTGGATGATTTAGATGAAGGATGAAATGGAATTGATGAATTGGAGCTTTGAAGAATCCTCACAGCTGTAGCACAAATCCGGTTCCAAATGAAAACGCCAAAGATTTGTTGGTTGTTGTTTCCTGGAGAAATTGGTAGGTGTTAAGCTGTGAGTCAGAAAACATTACCAGGGACGTGGGAATATTTTCTCACAAAAATTGTTCACCGAAAATAGGAAATAAAACAAAAACACCAAGGAATTAGAATTTTGAATTGTAAGTTTTCTTCCTTTATTGAAATTCGAACCATTTTTGAGCAGGAGTCTTACCAAGATAAACAGATTGTGTTGAGCTTCGGATAACAAGTGAAGTTTTATTTTACAATGAATATTTGGCATTAACAGAAGTAATGCATGTTCGATGCTTACATGACATTTTTTCATAGGTGAAATTTATTAATTTTTGGATACATTGCGGGAGTTCTGTGAATGCAGTGAGACAAACTTCATTAGGAATCCTTCATAAAAAAGATTTTGCATTACTTCGGTTTAATATTATTTTTAATAAAACTCTAGTTGGACAGGCGTATTTGGTAATTTTTATCACATTTCAAAAACAACACAAATATTTTTAAAAATATATTTTGTTTTACGACATGTAAGTTATATAGTAGTTTTTGAACACATGTTGTATTTTTTTGAAAGAAGCGCTGTCTGGAACATTCTGATCTGTGGTAGTTTTTGTTTCTCTTGTCAAATTCTTCGCAATTCTTAACTTCTCTCTCCGATTTAAAAATGAACTCGTTTTAAATTCATCCAAATTTTATTTTCAATTTTAAAATTTAGTGATGTTATTACTACCGATTACTCGATAATCACTACGCTAGCGACAGTGGTGGTATGTAAATTCAATGATTGCAAGTTATATTGGGTAAAATAAATACAAAATTTATTAAGATATATATTTTGTTAAAAAAGTAAAAATGTCACCATCATTTCTCGTTTTAAAACAATCATCCCTTCTTTATATATTTTTATGACGCATCAATATTATCCAATAAAGAAAATATTTGAGATCGAAATTGATGGTATGTGTAATTTCTTCGAGGCTAGATTTCTTTATATCCCTCTTCTGCGTTTAATAATTCTTAATCAAAATTCATTACAACAAAATTTTATGATTTTCTTCCCAGTTGCAATTACAGTTCTTCAACTTTTATTTTCTGTTTTTTTTTACAAACTTTTCTCTTCGAAACAATGCAAAACATTTTTTCACTTCTTCTTCCGAAAAAATCCAATTTTCTTTTTTTCCTCGACAAAAAATTTAATGAAGTCAAATTCTACATTTCTATGCTTGAAAAAAAAAAAAAATAAAATAATAACTTCTGTTTCGTAAAGTAAAAAATACAATCCCGTCAAGCGATTGCTTCATTTGATCAAGGTTTTGGAGTAAGTTTTCTTATATCTATTTGTTACCCCAACACTACAATTTAACCTTCATTTATGTATATACTAATCTCACCAATAACTTTCTAAAATGAAAGACTCATTAAATTAATGACGAAACATAAGGAATTTAATGCCACAACAGGTAATATTCTCTTAAATTTCTTCTATCTATCCACTATTAAATAAATTATGTAATCGGCGGTCCATAACCACTCCCATTTTCTCTGAGCGAGGCCGACAATGTTTTCAACTTCAACAACTTACAACTTCGGATCGGCGTAAAACAAATGTGGAAAGTTACATTTTAACGTTTCAGACAAGGACTCCGCAGGTGTCTTCGGGGCGATGTAGTTGCTTACACGGAAGATGTCTTCGATTTTTGTATTGGCGTCGGACATAAGGTCTCACAGTCGGCAGACATAAGGTCTCGCAAGTAAATCCAATTTCTCCAGAGTGGAGAAGGCAGCGTGTCACAGCCATTTTACTACACAGATACAAGCTGGATTCAACTCAACTGAGAAAGACATCCAAAAAGCAATACACCAACAGAGAAATATGGAGCAAAACTCAACGTTGCCACAAAGGAACTATAAAACGACCTAAATCAGCAAAGCAATCTTGAATTTGAAAACTACATAGATTGCATCTCGCCATTCGACCCATCTCTTTGGAAGGACTTCAACAAGAATACCGCCCGTACGCAAGCCAAACGGAGAGTAGGCAAACATATAAGGAAAACCTATTTACAAACCACTTGTCAGATGTATTTAAATTGCATCCCTCAAATTCCGAAGATGTAGATATAAACGAGTTCCTAGAGTCTGCAGTACAAATGGATTTACCAGCAAAATAAAGTATCCTGTCTACGATCTGATTATTATGAAAATAGTAAAAGAGTATATGTCAAAGGTATACGTTATCTGAAACAAGCGCTAAATGCAATATTCAGTTTATGATACTTCCCTTCTCAACTCAAAGTAGCCCAAAACAATGGAAATCAACAAGAACTCGTATATTCATACAGACCTATAAGTCTTCTACCTATCATAAGCAATCTCGTTGAACCACTTTTTCAATCACGGTTAAAAATGATCTATTAACAAATCAAAAGTTCGGATTTAGAGCAGAACATGGTACTATAGAAGAAATACACGGAGTTGTAATAGTCAGCCTTTGAAGATAAACACTATTGCTCAGCAGCATTCCTCGATATTACTCAAGCCTTTGATAAAGTGTGGCACAAAGGTCTTATATAAACATAAATTGTTCCTGCCCTTTCCTTACTTTCTACTACTGAAATCCTACATAGAAGATACATACTTCTTTATAAAATACAATGCGGCAGAAACAAAACCGCCTTAAATAGAATCGTGTGTTTCTCAAGGTAGTGTTTTTGGCCCGGTTCTATATACACTGTTTACAGCATATATACTAACAAGTTAGGACACAACAATAGCAAAAGATAAAAGGCATGCATCGCAGCATCAAAACATATGTTATTAGTAAACAAAAACAAAAGAATTTTTTCCGACGCTCGAAAGAATAACACGTTAAAATGGATATCCAAGAAATTATTTCGGGAATTTTAATTATTATACTGCTCTACGAAATATTTTTTGTTTGGAAAATGTAAATCGGCTTCGCAGATTTTGGGTAAGACCGCTATACCAAAGTAGAGATATAGATGGTCTCTTCGTTGTAAGCTTCGAACACCTCTACAACAATGATCCGGATGAATTTTATACCAATAAATGAATTTTATATTCCTGTTTATTTTGGTAGAAGAAGATTTGACCAAACATAGCAACCGACTGGTTATATCTGCTAAATGTAGATTGTTTTTAACACTAATGTAAGTTCGTATATTTGATGTTATATTTTAACCTTTTATTGTATCCTTCCGTGTGGGTAGACGGTAAACTTTGGTATTTAAAATGGGCTCTTATTTAGTACATCTACACAAATGTATGACTAAAATCCTATGTTAAATTAAAACCCTTTAATTTTTATTTTACAGATATCTATCTCTATCATTCAGAATGGGTTCATCGACAGTGCGTCAAATAAAACCAGCGAAGAGATTTGGGAGAAGCTGTTTCCAAATTACCTTCTAATGCCATTAAAGGTAGGGACTTTTCCCCATTGTGTTGGTGCCATAGATTGCAAACACATTCATATAACTTGTCCATCGAATTCAGGATCAATGAATGTATTTTAACTACAAATATATAGCAACATCTCCATATGAGATTTCTATTACCTGTGGGATATATATTCCTGACACTTTTTTGGAAACAATTCACGAATATGTAATCGTGTTAATTTGATATCTCATATAAAAATCCCAAAAACCCGACACTTAATTGTGTACATAAATTTTAGAAAAAATCATATTGAACATTGCGTAAAATCTTCAAAAATTGGGATTGCATAACGAAATTTAGGAATTATCTCGGAAAATGTATCGTAAAATAATGGCTAATATGTTTTTGCACTTCATTTAACAAAATTTCCAACAGTGGGACGAAATATTTCCAAAATATACTAAACATTTTCTAATATTTACATATAAGAAAATAATTGTTGTTTATTACTGTTGTTGTTAGGAACATTTTCAATTGCTCCAGTATGTGATGCCAACTACGTTTTTACAGCAGTAGATATAGGTGCATATGGATCGCAAAGTGATGGAGGAATTCTTTATCATTCAGAATTCGGAAAACGGCTCTTTTTCGTTGGAGATGCTGCATTCCCACTGAAGGATAATCTTATGAAACCATATGCTGGAAAAATGCTACCGCCAGATCTCCAAGAGTTCAATAAAATGCTCTCTAGAGCCAGAAGGAAGATAGAAAATGCGTTAGGTATTTCAACTTCGCGATGGAGAGTTTTGCTTGGACCACTTAACTTGAGTCCGCAATACGCAGAATCAATTGTGAAAGCAACTGTTGTGCTTCATATTTTTTAAAGAAAATTGAAGGCAAATACTTTCCTCCAGAATTTGCCGATACTTATCAAGGTGAAATTCTAGTAGAAGGAACGTGGAGAAAAGACTTGGACGGAGTCACTCTAATAATGCAAGCAAAAGAGCATTCCAATTAAGAGATCTATTAAAAAAACTATGTCGTAAACAAAGAGAAATCATAAGGAAATATTTTTAATAATTTTTATTAATATACAAAATAATAAAAGACATACTAAATTCAAAACAAAAACAAGTAAGGAAAGGCTAAAGTCGGGCGGGACCGACTATATGATACACTCCACATTCTATCCGAATACAATGCAATTCGGTAAAAAATTGAAAACGGGAAGGATTTTTGCATGCTTCCTAATCATAGGCTAATATGACCTGACCCAATTTGTCAAATCAAGAAGAATATTGGTATCGGGGCTATATCCAAACATGGAATGATGTGACCCACTTACACAATAGGTTCTTCCAATTCAAGTACAACGTGTTATGCTCAATTTAAAGAAATTCTCTGAAAACACGTGGTTTCTGGGGCTGAAAAAGTCAAGCCGACAGCGAAATTTCTATGGGAGCGATATATAAATCTAAACCGATCTGACTCATTTTCACCATGGGTTTTTCTAGTTGAAACATAAGATATTTTGCCAAATTTGAAGAACATCTGTTAAAATATGTGGTTTCTAGAGCAGAAAAAGTCAAATCGGGAGCGAAATTTGAATGGGAGCTATATATAAATCTGAACCGATCTGACCTATTTTCACCACAGGTGTTCATAGTTTAAATATAAGCTGTTTTGCGAAATTTGAAAACAATCTGATAAAATATGTGGTTTCAAGAGCGGAAAAAGTCAAATTGGGATTGAAATTTGTATGGGAGCTATATATAAACCTGAACCGATCAGACTCATTTTCACCATGGGTGTTTCTAGTTGAAACATAAGATATTTTGATAAATTTGGAGAACATCTGTTAAAATATGTGGATTCTAGAGCAGAAAAAGTCAAATCGGGAGCGAAATTTGAACGGGAGCTATATATAAATCTGAACCGAGCTGACCTATTTTCACCACAAGTGTTTCTAGTTTGAATATAAGATGTTTTGCCAATTTTAAAGAAAATCTGTTGTAATATGGCGGTATCTAGAGTGAGAAGAGTCAAATCGGGGGTGAAATTCGTATGGGGGATATATATAAGTCTGATCCGATCTGACCAATTTTCACCATGGGTATTTCTGGTGGAAATATAAGATATTTTGCCAAATTTGAAGAAATTCTGTTAAAATATGTGGGAAATTTGTATGGGAGCTATATCTAAATCTGAACCGTTTTCTTCAAATTAAATAGCGTTCGTCCTTATCCCATAAAACGTTGTGCAAGGTTTCATTTTGTTCTAACAACAATTGCGACCTGGTCTTTGATTACAAGAATAGATGGACAGACGGACGGACGGACATTGCTAAATCGAGTGTTACTTAAAAAGAAAACATTTCCAAATGTAGAAATGGCGCATTTAATTTGTTGCGTCAAATAAACAAGCTAAAATAAGCGAGAGATTTATATTCCGCTTATTAAGCAAGAAAACATTAAAACATTTTCATACAAAATTTTTGAATATTTTGATTGTTTATTAATCGTGCGTAAAATGAAATCCGCAATTGTTATATTAATTTATATAAACAGTAGACAGCTCTTCTGCTCTCTTGGCTACAAGGTTAATAACTTTGAACTTTATTTTATCTTGCGTCGATTCGTTAAGCTTGCATATATTGTTCTTCTATAAAGGTTCATTTCTTGATTCAGGCTTTGACCACTGATGATAACTCCGAGCTTTGGGATGTACTTGGCTCATCTATGATACGTTCCGCGTAGTCATTTCTTTCTTCTTCATTATCAAAAGTGTAGTCAACAATTTCTACAAAATTATTTATAGTCCTAAAAAAGAGAAAATATGAAAAATAAACAAAAATAACAAAATAACAAAATATACAATTTTCAATACCTAAACGGACATATAGACATAGTCTAAAAAGTGAGTTTTGCAGGAGATTATTTGGTATATCTAGATTGTTATATATGTTAGAACATAACTTTTGTAACTTTTTGTGAAACTTTCACCCTACTATAGCATCATTTGAGATGCAAAGACGTCATCATCATAAAAATTCAAGTTGAGTTTTAGATTAATGATACTACATTGCACTAAAATACACTTTCTTACAAAACTTACGCACACATACTTCCTTGGAGCCACATGTTCCTTCATGAACGACATGGCATCGGTGTATTGACATTTCATCAAGTCCTCTGTCGCAGCACTTTCAGATGACAGTTTTGTGGATTCTTTAACGAATCGCTCTTGCAAAGTCTTCCAACGTACTTGGCATTGTTTTACTATCAAAGAAAGTAGGATATTATGTACGCTCAAAAGACAAAAGACAGCAGACGTTTTCTGCTGAAAAAGAGAAAGCAGATTTACTGCTCTAATAGCAGGAGTATGTTTGATATTTTTAGCACACTTTTTTTCCTACTGTTACAGCAGACAATTGTAGCTGTTTCTGCTACGGAATGGAAACATATTATTTGCCCAAAACAGCAAATATATTGTTACAGCAAACATTTTTTAGTGAATTATGCACATTATATCCACATTTTATTTTCGATTAGTTTTTATTATAGTATAAATTATAATTATTTGACATTAATTAAATTGTACATACCTACTTACTCTGCTAAATGCAAAAAATAACGTCAACTTCAGTTTTTTGTTAACGGCACCTTTAACAAAAAAAATGATTGAATAAAAACTGGTTTAGGTGGCTGCTCTCACGGGAACGTCAAGTAGTGTCTTTAGGTACCGTTTTGAATTGAATAAGCACTACTTTAAAACTATTTGTCCAGATTCGTCCACACACCACAATTTTTACTAATTTCTATTATCCGGTGTATGTATTACTTTTTGTATCTACACTAACTTCGTACACCTCTCCGTTAGAAAGTTCATTAACAATGCCTGGTTGTAACGGTGTTTACAGATTGCTTTGAAAAATGTAAATATTTGCTAAAGACGATGTGGCGTTGACCAAATATTCGTATAAACTTATACATTCCGACCCACTAATATTTTTGGTAACTATTTTATTTCCAGCTGTGAAACTGTCTGCAATAAAAATAAACATTTGTAATTGTAATCATGTAATTTGTTCAATGAAATGTACCTTTTGATATATTTCGTATTTTATTCGCAGTCTTTTCATTCACAATAGGCAAAATTGATTGCAGTAGTAAACTAAATATTCCCCCGTCGCGGGTAACAATCTTGACGCGATGCGGGGGCTTAAGGGCTGTTCCGATGGGTAGCTGCTATCACCTAGGAAGGAACCTGAGTCCTTCCTATGGAGAGAGCGGAGACTTTCCCGGAACATCCCGAACTAAAAGTTACCCACCGACAAACCCATGATGAGTACAAATAAAATTATAAACTCTGCAAGTGGTCACCAGGCTGGACCTGGAAATCCACCCAAACAGTCGTCCGAGGATGGCTCTTTGGCAGGTGCAAAATATTTGCAGGCACCAACCTCATCATCACACTTAAATCCCATACAATACGAAACAACTACGCAAACGAAAACGGCAATACTCAAACGACAACAAAACATTGACTCAGACGTGTCCCTAGGTGACGACACAAATGACGGTCTGTCAGGTATAGGCAAGCTCTTCCTCTACGAGACTGATGAAGAAGACAATCGTATGGTTGCTTCTGACTCGGTAGTGGAGGAAGTGCCTATAAGTGGCAAAAATGCCTCAGGATCGGCACCAGGCGACAATAGGACCAAGACGGACGAGGAAAGGAGGGAGGCGGGGTATAAGCGCTCGTTACGATTCCTAAAGAAGATGGATACGAAAGACCCGTCTTCTTTTTCGGGTCGTGATAAGCGATTATACCGAAAGCATACCTACCACGTACGGAAGTATGAGTCAATGATGAACACGACCGTCGTGGAGGTCAAACCCTCCACCTCAAAAGACACAAAGGACACAACCAAAACAAACGGTACAAAAACAATTACGACTACGACTACAAACCAGAGCAAGGCCAATCCGATGAACTCGGGTAATACTGGACCTCGGGGCCACTCTGGTATACAAAGTAAGCCAGCCCCGATTAAAGCTGGACCTTCATCCAGCAGAGAGATGCGCAGACCGGCACCATACCCGTCCAAGGTCGTTAAAGCCGATACCAAGCCTTGTGTAGGCCCCGCAATCTGCAACAGACATAAGAGACCGGTAGCGGAACTTCCCAACAGGGTCAACCTCCCGGCGCACAGCACCCAAACTGGGATAAAAAGGCAGAGGTCAAAAGAAGCACAAGCCCCCCATGGCAAGCGACCGAAAACCGTACCCAGCCTAACGACAGCACCCGAATTGCAAGTCGCCATTCTTGACCGCAGTAACCCAGAAGGTAGAATGACGACAAGCAGATGGCTACTGGTTGAGGAGCAGATACTCCGATCTCTGCTTGAAGCCCTCAAAACCAGCGAAGACGACTCCTTCACCGAATTCGACAGAGCCGGGTGGCAGAAGGGTGTGAAGATCGTCTGCTGTGGAAATAAGAAAGCACTAGACTTCCTTACTGCTGCAGTTGGCGATCTTGATACCCTATGGCCTGATATGCGGTTAGAGATCGTACCTATTGACCAGATCCCCTGTTGGACGACAGTGAAGGTATGGGTTCCTCCTCCAATCCTGGAGGACGAAGCCATACTTACACTGGTAAAAAGGCAGAACAAGCCGCTAGGCACTGATGACTGGAAGATCATCAGGGGACGCGCGAGGGACAAAGGAGACGGAAAAGATCTATGGATCCGGATAGGATCGGAATCTCTCCGTCTTCTTCGTCTCTCGGATGGGGTCATCAGGTACGGTCTCAACCGACTGAAGATCACTATCCCCGAAGACGAAACCAATGCCCGACGTCAGGAGAGGCATGAAGCTGGTGCAAATTAATCTGCACCACTCCGAAGCAGCATCGGACGAACTGCTGCGACACATGGGGAAGGAGGGCACGGACGTAGCTCTGGTGCAAGAACCCTGGATCACAGGGAACAGAGTACGTGGACTGAGGTCACGAAACCTTAAGCTCATATCCCCACATAACGAAGGTAAAATCCGTAGCTGTATTGTAGCCAAGAAAGACTTGAATCTAACCTTCTTATCTCACTACAGCGATGGCGACTTAACAGTGGTGGCCATGGAACGCCATAACAAACCAACCCTGGTAATAGGTTCCATGTACCTACCCTACGAAGTGGACAACCCCCCGTCAAACAAGGTCCAGGCCCTGGTAGATTGGCGCAGAAGAAAGGGGCACGATCTGGTACTCGGTGGCGATGCGAACGCGCACCACACCCTTTGGGGTAGCACAGACATCAACAAAAGAGGTGAGTCACTTTTTGATTACATTATTTCCACTGATCTAATTATATGTAACAAGGGCAACAGGCCGACGTTCTATAATAGAACTAGGGAACAGGTTATAAATATAACTTTAGTATCAAATAGTGAAACGATTAGAGTCTCAAATTGGATGGTATCTACAGAATGTTCCTTCTCCGACCATTTTAGAATACTTTTCAATATAGAGCACGATATAATTAGGGGGAAACCCTACAGAAATCCCAAAAAGACCAACTGGAACCTCTTCAGTAATCTTATGCAGTCACTGCCTCCTCCGGACAGAGAGATTAGTGACGTGCATGAACTGGAGTGTGCAGTTAATCAGCTGACATCTTCCATTTCAGAATCCTTCAAAAAATCCTGCCAGGAACGACGCCCCCCTCGGAAAATCAACCAAACCTGGTGGACACCAGAGATCAGGGCACTCAGGAAGGAAAGTAGGAGGCTCTTTAACAGAGCAAAAAGGGAGAAAACTCCAGAAGGCTGGAACGACTATAAAGAGGTTTTCAATGACTTCAAAAAACAGATCAAAAAAGCAAAATGGAAATCCTGGACAAATTTCTGCGAGGAATTGGAAAGCACTAGTGAGGTCGCCAGATTTCGCAAAGCGCTCTCCAAGGAGCCCAGCACTCCAGGATTCCTGATGAAACCGGATGGACTGTTCACAGAAAGCAGTGCAGAAACGGTAGAACTCCTTATGGAAACACACTTCCCAGGATGCCAAGACGATGACGACAGCATTGACGAAGCAGAAGCCACTCCCTCCGTTTGCACGGACGAGTTCATTAACACAATAGTTGATGACGAAAAAATAATGTGGGCTATACAATCCTTCAGGCCATACAAGTCAGCAGGACCAGATGAAATTATACCAGCACAACTGCAGGTCTCCCTGGACCGGATATTGCCATGGCTACGATTAATTTTCTCCGCAAGCCTAAGATGGTCCTACATACCAAGGGCATGGAGAGAAGTCAGGGTGGTCTTTATCCCCAAGGCGGGAAAAATAAACCACAACACGACAAAAGACTATAGACCCATCAGTCTATCATCGTTTTTACTAAAAACCATGGAAAGACTGATGGACTTACATGTCAGGGAGAAACTAAATCCAGACAACTTCAGCAAGGCACAACACGCATACCTTAAAGGAAGGTCAGTGGAAACGGCATTACATGAAGTGGTAGGCTATATTGAGAGCTCCTTGCTGTACAAAGACTACACGATGGCAGCTTTTCTAGACGTAGAAGGCGCCTTCAATAACGTCAAAATAACATCGATCACATCCGCTCTCGGACGCCTGGAAATGAACCAAGGCATAACCCAATGGACGGGCAGCATGCTGGAAAGCAGGATTATTAACTCGAAATTGGGCGAGGAAGTTGTGAGAAAACGTGTTACAAGAGGCACGCCGCAAGGAGGTGTGATCTCGCCGATGCTCTGGAACCTGGTGATAAATGAAATCCTACTTGACCTCAACAGAGACGGAATTAAGGTGACGGCATACGCCGACGACTTAGTACTGCTGGTCCGAGGCAAATTCTTACCAACGATTAGTGAGGTCATGGAAAGATCACTAAGGAAGCTCTTAAGATGGGCGACAAGAAATGGGTTAGGAGTTAACCCAAGGAAAACAGAGTTAGTTCTGTTCACAAGAAAATATAAAATTCCGGACTTCGACCTCCCCAAATTAGATGGGGAGACACTGCATCTATCAAAGGCAGCAAAATACCTTGGCATAATCCTGGACTCGAAACTTTCTTGGAAAAGAAACACAGAAGAGAGAGGAAGGAAAGCACTCTGCGCCTTTTATACCTGCAAAAAGATGTTCGGAAAAAGATGGGGACTACAACCAAAGATGATACACTGGCTGTACACGGCAATAGTAAGGCCAATACTCACATACGGGGCACTGGTCTGGTGGAGCGCCGTAAAAAGAAAATCACTCCTAGCAAATCTCAACAAAGTACAGAGGTTGGCATGCTTGGGCATTGCTGGGACAATGAGATCAGCTCCTCAAGCCGGACTAGAAACTATACTCAATATACAACCCATGGACATTTTCGTAAGGAGATGCGCAGCAAGGGTAGCATTGCGTATCAGAGAACTCGGTATGCTGAAAAACGATACACCTGGGCACAGCTCTATTTTAGGAGCTACGGAATCATACGGGAGGCTAGATAAAAATTCAGATTTTCTCAAGCCCAGTATGCACCTAAATAAGAACTTCAAACTGGAAATACCCACCAGAGAAGAATGGGCATCCAACACGGTCATGACCGACGAGGAAAACTCAATCTTCACTGATGGCTCAAAAATGGAGACAGGTACGGGATCGGGAGTCTTTTCTGAACCTTTAAACCTTAAAATATCCGTCCGACTACCAACTACTTGCACAGTCTTTCAGGCAGAAGTATATGCCATCAACATAGCCGCGAAAAATATTCTGGAACGGGACTTCGATCCGTCAAAATTCAGAATTTACGTCGACAGTATGGCAGCCCTTAAAGCCTTAAACTCCAAGACTGTAAAATCAAGATGCGTACATGACTGCTTAGAGTCTCTGGACCGACTCCAAATGCATGACGTCACACTTGTATGGGTACCGGGTCATACGGATGTACCTGGAAACGAAATGGCAGACGAATGTGCACGGAAAGGCTCCAAAGAGACTGAAGTTCCATGTAATACGAACATACGCACGCCTTTCATCGAAATACTCAACCAAATAGACGAAATAGCAGACCGAGAAACAAAGTTGCGATGGGACTCCGGTCATAACTGCAGAATAACACGTAACTTATGGCCGATAATCAACCCTAGTAGAACAAAGGAACTACTGACACTCGGCAAAAGAAACACAAGCATCCTCATGGGAGTCCTTACAGGGCACTGCGCAATAGGCCGTATGGCAGAGCGTATGGGAATCCCTCATATGGACTACTGCAGAAGCTGCCTCGACGAAGAAGAAGAGGAGTCGGTGGAGCATCTGCTATGCTCATGCCACGGACTGCAGGAGCTCAGGCCACATTATCTTGGAAGCAGGTTCTTTAACAGTCTGGCAGAAATAGCAAATGTTCCTCTGAACCACCTATATAAATTCATAGACAAGGCCAGCTGGTTCTCCAGTAGAAACAACAGGCAATCTAATAACGACTGACAAAACGAACCCTTCGGACTTTCCATACTATCAACTTCTCTTCTCTCACTATAATCCTCCTCCTCTATACACTAACACATCTCTTCCTTAATCATCTATCAAGGGTAACACAATGGACAAATAGTCTCCGAGTGAACTCGCTTGGTTGCGTATACACATGATGTTGTATACACTA
The DNA here is from genome assembly GCA_947397865.1 of Polietes domitor. NCBI lineage: Eukaryota > Metazoa > Arthropoda > Insecta > Diptera > Muscidae > Polietes > Polietes domitor. Next base: position 151,777,887 of record OX377620.1, on the reverse strand, counting down.
CCAGCGGGCAACCCTCTCAACCTAACCTAACCTAACCTAAACTAAATATTAACAGCAAATTCAATGAACAACATTATCTAATACATACAAACACTTACTGCCTGCCCCAGGATGTCGAAAGAAAATATATGCGAACGAAATCTATGCCAGTCACTCACTTTCGCATCAAAAAGCGACCCACTATCTTCTGACTTTTCGTTCGCATAGCCTTACGTGTTATGAGTGAATAAAAATGTTGCCAGATCAAAAAATTCACAAATAATCGCAAATATGCCTAGAAAAAACGCAAAATGTATAAATTGCACCACATAAAAAGCAAGTAGACGCCACAGAAACCACCAGACAGAAAAAAATTTAAACAAAGAAAAATGTAGGGGTAGCTTTTTATGTTGTACAATAATATAAATTTTACAAAAAAAAAATATAAGATAAAAGACTTCTGTTTTGTGTGTTTTCTTTATTGTTTTTTACTCTCAAAAATATTCTACCATATTATGTGCGTATTTATACACACCACGAGAGTATTATGTCTTTGTGTATTCGTTTGCAACACCCAATAGGAAGGGAGATGGACCCATTTTTAAGTATACCGATCGACTTTGAATCACTTTTTGAATCGTTTAGCAATGCCCGTCTGTCTGTCCATCTATCTTGTAATCAAAGTACAGGTCGCAATTGTAGCCAGAACCAAACGAACTTTTTCGCCATAAGGACGAACGCTATTTAATTTGAAGAAAAACGGTTCAGATTTAGATATTGCCCCCATACGAATTTCACTCCCACTTTGAATTTTTTCGTTCTAGAAACCACATATTTCATCAGATTGTCTTTAAAATTGACAAAACATCTTATATTTCAACTAGAATCACCAATGGTGAAAATGAGTCAGATCGGTTCAGATTTATATATAGCTTCCATACAAATTTCGCTCCCGATTTGACTTTTTCTGCTCTAGAAACCACATATTTATCAGATTGTTTTCAAAATTGGGAAAACATCTTATATTTCAACTAGAATCACCTGTGGTGAAAATGTGTTAGATCGGTTCAGATTTATATATATCTCCCATTCAAATTTCGCTCCAACTTTAATTTTTTTTGTTCTAGAAACCACATTTTTTATCAGATTGTCTTTAAAATTGGCAAAATATACTCTATTTCCACTAGAATCACCCGTGGTGAAAATGAGTCAGATCGGTTCAGATTTATATATAGCTCCCATTCAAATTTCGCTCCCGATTTGAATTTTTCTGCTCCAGAAACCACGTATTTTTACCGAATTTCTTCAAATGGAGCATAAGCATAATACTTGAACTGGAAGAACCTATTGTGTCATTCCATGTTTGGATATAGCCCCGATACAAATATTCTTCTCGATTTGACAAATTGGGTCAGGTCGTATTAGCCTACGAGAATTTTTTTACCGAATTGAATTGTATTCGGATAGAAAGTGGAGTGTATCTTATAGTCGGCCCCGCCCGACTTTTGCCTTTCCTTACTTGTTTTTGGTTATTGTTCTGAGAATTTTGGTTGCTCTGCTGGTGTTGTTGTTGACCGGTGTTTGTCTGCTCTTTGGATGTTGTTGGAGAGACTGTTGGCTATCTTGATGTCTAGTTGGTGTGATTCCTGCTGCCTTTATTCCTCTTGGCGGTGAGTCCATCATAGACTGGATGCAGTCATCTGAAACAAACATATACATTTTTCAATATATTTTGTATTTATTGATGTTTTTCTCTATTTGTTTATTGTATCACAGACAAAACACTAGTGAGTATTTTTGACATTTCCATTCGCTCAGATGATAGAACAAAAAGTTAGTGGGCCCCGATTTTACACTGAAATGCTTACGTTATCGTTCGCATAGATTTTCGTTCGCTTTGTCGTTGTAGTGCCTGTTAGTGGGTCCCAAATCAGCTGTTTGTCGCATGAGAGGCATGCGAACGTTAACGTTCGACATCGTGGGCCAGGCAGTAAATAAAATCGAATACGTCATCTTTGTGGAGAACATCACAACATCTAAATTATGTACTATCAAGCTTTCGAGTTACAGAACGACGAATCTGTATGTATGAAAGTGTCAATGGCCGTTCAATCGCCGTTGAAATGTCGATTTTTTGCATTTGTCATGCGAAAGGTGTTCCTAAACATTGTTCAAAATCCCATTGCCCTTTCCAGCTCATTTACGCCATGTATCTCTCCGTCCGGAGGAGGCAACGATTACTGACAAGGTTCAAGCCAGTCTTCCTGGGATTTCTGTGGGGTTTCCCCTTCTCTAAACTGTTCCCTAATTCTATTATATTATCAAAAGTGATTCTTCTCTGTTGTTGATGTCGGTGCTACCCCAAAGAGCGCGTATTCATCGTCTTCTAGGACCAGGTCAAGTCCATTGTGTTTACACCATTCTACCAGGGCTTGGACGTGGGGTTGTCGAATTCGTACGACAGGTACATTGTGCCTATGACCAGAGTTGGTTTGTTGTAGCGTTCCATTGGCGTGTGCGCGCTACTGGATACTATCGACATCTTATGGTAGCTAGTAAGTCGTTAGTTAGGAAATACATCGCTGTATTCGCCAGGCCTTTTCAAACTGGAAACTGAAAATTTTAATGTCAGCTGTCATGGTGGCAGAGAGAGCCATAATGGCCGGGAAATTCGAGGAAAATGAATTTTTCCGTTTGGAGTTTGTCCACATCAAGAGGTTCCTGAGAAAGAAAATACGAAGAATATCAATTCGAAATTTTATTATTTTTCGCAGTTTTTTATCTTTAACAAAAAATCTTGTGCTTTTCGTTGTATAAAAGTAAATAAAAGCATACACATAGCGATTAACACCGAAGCTGCAAATAGCTAAAAGAAAAAGATGGTGAGAAAAATAAAAAATTTAAATAAACAATATTGGCGCTTTACTGCAAAGGTAAAAAATAATATTAAACTCATAAAAGAAAGAACTAAAATTATTATTAGTGACACATAAAAATACAAATGAACATTTTATTTTAAGATAGGCACAGACTTGAACTTTTACGAACACATTAATTTATAATGTTTAACCGAAGTTAACTTTTGATAGATTGATTGATTTGATTTTCAATGGACTAAGCGAAGTCCAAGGAAGGTGATAGAAGGGTGATAATGGTTTGACGAATTTAAATATGGGGCAACCACCAATATTATAAGAGTTGCCATGGTGCACTTAGAAAAAAGTCTTAGTCCGTGTCGTTTGACGTGGAGGGTCTGACCTCCACGACGCACTATGGTCTCAGTGACCACTTTTCATGGCCAAACTTAAAAAAGTGGAAGAGTATGATGTCGCCATTTCGTGTTCTTGTTTTTGTTTTGAGGTTCTTGAGAAAAAATTAATTTTTCAAATAAAATATTTTTAAAAATTTCGATCTTTTTCAAATTTGGCAAAAGATACAACATGTTATTTAATTTTGAAATAAGGTCGATTTACAAATGTCAGATCCCATACAAATTTGAAAATCGACTTTATGCCATTTCTGCTAGATTTCGCATGCAGTGTGACAAGTCTATAAAATTACCTTTACAAACAGGCTTACCAAATTCCCCACATTTGTCCTACTCTCTTAAGCTGGCCATAGACGAGCGATTTATTGGTGTGATTTGCAAATTTATTGCTGCGATTTATTGCATATCGTTTCTCCACACATGCTCGAACAAATCATAATTCGGCCGACGTTGATGAGTAAACATATGCTACGAAGCGGATGACGCGCTCGCATGTTCATTTTGTATTTGAACTTCGGTTTGTGCTTCTGTCAGAATTTTGTGGTAGAAAATTTTTTATTTAACAATTGGTTTTTTCTGTTGATTGGAAACTTAAAAAAAACATGTGCGACGAAGCAGCGGCTGATGCAGCTGCGCTTCTATCATAAAGTCTTTGCTTGCCATTTTTTGTGTGCACTACACGACCTTTCGTTACAATGGTTGAAGAGCAACTGAAATGGCGAAATGGCTTAAAATTTGCGCAGTAGCCCACACACGTATGATTTGTTCGCAAACTACCCCACAGACGTAAAAAAGCGACCCCAAACCCAACAAATTGCTCGAATTTATCGTTCGTCTATGGCTAGCTTTAGTTGTGTTGCTTGATTTTCCTGTTAATCCATTTCAAAATAACCTATTTGTAGCAACGTTGCCACCTTATCAAGTCTCTTAATTGTAAGCCCAATTGGACAGGCCTTTTATCAAAAAATGTAAATTAAATTAATGACGCTCCAAACTCCTATAAACATTCTCTTTCATCCAACAATATATCATCCGACACATCATGATATACATATTGTTATTTTTACAAGAAATATTTTTTTCTATGTATTCTTCTATTTCCAATGATTCGAAAATATTGTATAATAAAAAAATTACATTATTCATAGCCAAACACACAAACAAAAATTTTTAAGGGAATATTTACTAAAATTAACGTATTTACTCAAATCAAATAATACACTCAGAAAAAAGTCTGCAATTAACAGCGTACATTGTTTGCTATCTATCAGCAGACACTTTTTCAGCTATTACACCAATTTTTCTGTTATAACAGCAGATTATCTGCAGTTTTGCTTCAGCAGCCACATTGCCTTAAAGTTTGCAGGCTGCTGAAAATTGTTGCTGTTATTTAAAAAAGATTAAAATGGCACCGAGTATCATATTTTTTATTAGTCTGAGAAAAATGCTAAAGAAAAACATTAGATTTTTTAACCCGAATGGTACTAGCGTGACCATATGGTCACACACAAAAGGCGTTCACCAAAGCTTCTGGTGTGGACCACTGATAACATGAAAGTTTTATCTCCAAATTAAAAAAAATAATTACAGCACTATTCGGGTTAAAAACATGACTCACCTTAGGTTGATGAATTCGTTTAATATTTATTCTCTAAATTATTTCCGATGATACCCATATTAAGAAAACATGGTAGATAGACTATAGTATGATGACTATATCTTCGAAATTTCTGACAGTCGTCAAAATATTTTACTCAGAGTACGATCGGTTTTAGGTGTCAGTTAGTGTCACTAATTTAGCTATACATATATGTATAGTTAAATTAGTGGCACACACACATTATACAGTCTGAAACTGCAGCACAAATTGTTGATAATTGAAATCAGTGTCATCGATAAGATTGTTTATCGATGATTATCATCACTAATCAGTTGTCTCCCACATTATTCGTTTATTTATTTATATTTGCATATGTATTTATATACTACGCCTTTCTCAGTATGGCCAACTATTGAATTTATTTAATTTGTGGCCATATTTCTTATACCAATGTAACAAGTTGTGATAATCAATATGTTGGCACAAGATTGTTTTGTGTCGTCCTAGAGTGTAGATGTCCAACAAATGTAAGTCTTTTTTATTTCTTCATACAGTTTTTATAACCTTAATTACATTTTTTAAAGAATAAATTTACTCAACATCCAAAGGATTTCAGACGGAGTTTTTTATTTCTTTTCGAGGACGACATCTTTATTCTATTTGAGCGCAATTATTCTTTATTCGTAAATGAATAGTTTATTGTGAAACAATTTAGGACACTGTTTGTGCCGTCTTCACTGTTCGTGACGTCTTTATCGGAGTTTTGTGTGTTTTGGTGTGTCTTGTTGTGTGTCGTTTTATTTGTACAAAACAACTCAACGTTTTAGACAAAATTATGTCGGAGACTCCGAGAACAAGTGAAAGGACAAACAAAGTTGTAGCTCCAAAACGGTACGAAATGGAGCCTGAAGACAGAGTAGAGGCGGTAACCAGTCACCAACCGGCCACAAATAAATCTGTGCCGGCGCCTAGTCAACAACCGGCCACAAATAAATCATTGCCCAGTCAGCTTAGTGGAAAAAAAAAGACAGACACCTCAGGCCGACATTTTGTGCGTTGAAGCTGAAATGCAGAAACAAATGATGCAACAAATTGTAGCTGTTAATAAAAATATGCAGGGTTTGATTGTGGCTCAGAAGGAACAGACTGCAGCCAGCATAGAGTCATTGCGTCAAGAGATTCAATCGGTATCTCAAAGTGTAGCTCTCTGTGGACAAACGGGTAATACAGTCGCCACGGACGTTGTACCATCAGCATCTAATGTGGATCAACCAGCAGTCTCGGAAAACAACGGTGAGTCCTTCCTTCCTTCTTCCCACAGCCAAGGTTCAGCGTCCGTAAAAGCCAAGAAGATATATCCCCTCCCGAAATTCTGCGATTCGCCAGAAGAAGAACACGAACAAACCACAGTTGAGTTTGAATATAGTCCCTTGCTAAACATAATACGTATTCGTGAAGCGTTACATGGTTCGGCAAAAGAAACTGTTGAGTCTTTATTATCAAGCTCAAAAAATTTCGACGTTATTATCGAAATGCTACGTGAAACTTACGGTCGCCCCGAGCAATTAATAAAAAGTTAAATAAACAAAACACTTTACTCTTGTCATAAGCAGGAGTCGCACATTTTTGAAACTCTTGCTTTTTCGATGAGCAACTCACAAAAAAAGTTGTGAGTTCTTCGAAAGAACAATTCAATTCGTTTTTTCATGTATTTACTCCCGTAGAAAATCGAACGACAATGCTCGCAGACTTTGACTTTGCACACAAATTTAGTTTTTTTTACTATTGCTCTGAGCTGTAGCATGAAAATCAAAAACTCCGTTTTGTTTGTTTTGTAGTGAGCTGTTGGAGTAAATGATGTGCGTAACTCATGGTGAGTTGATGATCAACTCACCATGTCAATAGATATTTTCTTTTTTAGATCAAGACAATCGTTTTTGTACAATCAAAACAAAATGACCAAAGTCCACGGACTCATAGAGACCAAAGGGTAACATCTGATTTTCTGCTGAAAGGGTGGTATGTTTGTCATGAGCAATTGATACTACTGTTTATTAAATTCCATAACTTCTGACATAGTAAAGATATTTTTGCGCGCGATGGCATTTCTTACGGATTTACACAAATGAATTTAATTTAAAAAATATTTCTTTTGACAAAAAAATAATATATTTACATTTTTATGATTTTTCCATTTTAATTATTTTTTATTTTTTTAATAGAAGTAAGGTAAGTGTTTAGCATTGCGCTAAACTCGTTGTAACCACTGTATTGTAGCTGAAAGGCCATTTATGTACCCATATGCACATGTATGTACATACATACACACACATGTACATGCATGCCTGGAAGCTACCTGCACTTGTTTTTTGCATATTCTTGCTGAATATCGTTTGTCTGCTGCGATGGGGGACAAACGGTATTCAAGCAAGAATAAATATTTCATTCTATTTTCTTTCTTCAACCCGTCCAACCGCTGTGCTCTTGTGACAAAGTGATCTAAGTAAAAAAGTTTAAAATAAAAAGTGTTAAAATAATAATAAGTTAAAAATACAAGTACAAGCTAATATAACATCACGTTAACATAAAACTTGTGTGAACAATACGAACATATATCAAAACTATTTGAAACAACCAAAAAAACAAACTCTTACATACACGTTTATTAGCGTGGCACGTGAAAAAATCTAAGAATTGATTTTTGTTAATTATTAGTTAAAAAAATTATAAGAAAAAAATATTGAATTACAACTAAAATTTTGCTACCTAAAACTACTAATTTGAAATTAACTATCTACAAATTAAATTGGCTAACTATTCTAAAATAAGTTGTAAAAAATCTTCCTAAACCTAATTACAATAAAACCAAATGAAATACTAAATTTGAATCTAAAAACAAAAACCCAAAGCAATTAATTACAAAAGGCACAAAAACAAAAAAAGTTTCTATACTAAACATTATGGTCCTCGTCGAATCGGATGTTTTTTAAATAATTAAAAACGGACGAAATTAAAAGATGTGCTAAAAATGGTGTAAAAAGTGAATATTTGAACAAAGACAGTGTGAGTAAAAAAAGAAAGAAAAAACAAGATCACTTATAAAAAATCCCAATCCCAAAAAATTGAAACACAAAAAGAACGGTACGGTTATTAAAACAACGACAACAAAATTACAAAATTTGCAAAACAAATTACCGTAATAACGGTTACTCAGCGACAGCGTCATCAGCAGCAGCATTCTCATACCGCCTAGCAACAAGAGGGACGACGAGAAGAAGGGCAGGTACCCAACACACACATACACACCCACCCATACACAAACCTTGAACAACAAGTCCCGTTTTACTTTTTTACATTATTCTACATCACGCAACAACCAGACGAGAATAGAGAGTGCTAGAACTTTTTGACTCCGCAACATACTATCGTATGGAAGGAAGTCTTGTTGTTTAACAATGTAATACGACCCTGTATGCTCTTGCCTAGTTGTTACGTGCATTTCGTGCAGATTTGCCACACACCTATTGTATTTGGAAACTTATTTGCCGCGACCCCCTTGTGATTCTAAAGTTGTCGGATTTATCAATTTTACTACATTGTCAGGATATTGAGGAAACCGCCATCCTTGGTTGACCCCTATCTACTCCTTGATATCGACGAGATCTTGCGCTGACAAGTCCTTTTGGGAAAGTTTTTACGAAAGTTGCCTTGTTTTTTTGGGAATACTGACAAAACCGCCAGCCAAAGACCCTAACCACGAAAAATCTCAATTTGTGTGCAATTATTAAATTCTATGTTTTTGACATTTCGGCAAATGAAGTTAACTACAAAAAATTAAAAATTTTCTAATTTTATTGAAATTTTTTTCGTCGCTGTTGGCAAATAAGCTTAATTACAAAAAATTAAAAATTTCTTAATTTTATTGAAATTTTTTCGTCGCTGTTGGCAAATAAGCCTAACCACAAAAAATTTTAAAATTTCTAAATTTAATTGTAATTTTATCGTTGCTGTTGGCGAACAAGCCTAATTACAAAAAAATTAAAATTACTTAATTTAAATGAAATTTTTTCGTTGCTGTTGGCAAACAAGCCTAACTACAAAAAAACTTAAAATTTCTTATTTCGATTGAAATTTTGTCGTCGTTGCTAGCAAATTAAGATAACTCCAATTCTTAATTTCTTAATCGAAGGTTTTAACAAAATTTGTCTTGCGAGACAATAGACTTTTGCCACTGGAAAAGTTTATCGATAAAATTTTACAAGTTAACATTCTACTTTTTTTAAGAAAAAAAATTAAAAAAAATTGAGTTGCGAGACAATAGACTTTTGCCGCTGGAAAAGTTTATCGGTCAAATTTTATAATACAACATTCTGGGACACTCCTTTTTGGATCAACATAAAAACATTCTTTCAAAATTTGGCTTGCGAGACAATAGACTTTTTATAATAAAACATTCTGAGACACTCCTTTTTCGATCAAAATAGAATTTTTTTAACAAAATTTTGGCTTGCGAGGCAATAGACTTTTGCCGCTGGAAATGTTTGTTGTAAAAATTAATTGGTTCCTGACAATAGACCCCAATTACACTAGTCCCAGTATTTTATTGATATAAAAACTTACGTGGTATCCTGGTAAAAGACCCCAAATCCGAGATTTTTGGTACTAAAAGTACCAAAAATTTGCCATGGATACAATTTTATGTGAAAAGTTTGCTAATTGCGCGAACGATATAGTCGATTTCGAGTGCGTCTTCTCCGTCTCGAAGACCGAGGACAGCGTTCATGGGCTCGAAATTCTGAGGGTTGAACTCAATTCACTATGGGACCAAGTCAAACGGGCGTATTTGGAGTGCCGCGATCGAGTGGCGGAGGAAGAAGAGAAACCAATTGACAAAACGAAACTTAGGAACCACTATAAGGAATCACTAACCAGCTACATCAGAGTTTTAAGCGCACTAAATGATGAGATTCAGACGATTAAGGATCGGTTAGCGGAAGAAAAGCAGGAGCGCGTATCGGCGCAGCAGAAACAAAGACGGAGTCTGAATTTGCACCAATATCGAGGCTACCACCCTGTGACACTGACACTTTCCTTTTCTGCCATCTACATCAAAAACTCCAAATTGAGCAAAGTAGAGAAATTACTCCACCTGACCCAAAAAACTGCGAGGGAAATCATCAGCCACGTACCCCTAACCAATGATGGATTCGACATTGCCTGGAAAAACTTAGTGGCCAGATATGAAAATAAGCGGATGCAGGTGAATGAACAGCTGAAGACTCTATTTAATTTGCCTCATGTTTCCGCAAATTCAGGGTCTTCGATACAAAAAATGCAGCGAACAATTAATAGTTTAATTCAAACTTTGAATACATTAAATATTGACACCGGGGGATGGGACCCAATTTTAGTGTTCCTTACCTCAACAAAGCTACCTTTCCTAGAAGAATTTGAAAATTCTCTAAAAGATTGTACGACACTTCCTACTTGGGCAGAATTTGATATGTTTTTGACACACAAGTTCAAGACCCTAGAGTCAGTCGGAAATATAAAACAGAGCGCATCAATAAAAAAGACACACGTTTTAATACGTTTCAAACAAATATTTCTCAAAACTCAACATGCACGGGAACAAAGCACAAACTTAGCAATAATTCAACTAATTCGTTTATCAAGAATGATCAGTGTTGTCAACTCTGCAAGGAAAATCATTTTATCCGAGATTGTCCAAAATTCCTTCAAAAGAGTATAAATGTCAGAATTCACATTGTAAAGACTTCAAATTTATGCTACAACTGTCTCTCCTCAAAGCATGGCATCAAGGATTGTAGAAGCCCTTATAAATGTCGAGAGTGTCAACTAAAGCATCACACTGTGTTGCATAATGCAAATGGGACCCAATCTTCGATGAACAGTCAAACATTAGAAAGAGATAATGCACGACCTAGTACTAGTGCTGCAGCTCTTACCACGTTAATACAGTCCACATCAAACCTAGAACCTCCTAGCCTCACAACTCTGACTCTTCAAGAGTGCAAACCCCCTTGTCTACTACAAAGTAGATAAACTTTGCTCTTCACTGCCATAGTTCAAGTCGAGTCTCGAGGACAGAAATACGATGTCAGGGCAATAATTGACCCGGGATCTCAATCTACTTTCATTTCGGAAAAACTTTAGAATTTTTTTAGACTTCCTACGAGGCGCAACTTAGTTCATGTGACCGGTATAAATCAGGCCGTGTCAGAAACCTCTACAAAAGCTTGTCTTTTCAACCTTTGCTCACGAACAGACCCTAGATTTAAATTAGAAGTTTGGGCACCGGTCTTGAAGACATTATATTCTAATTTACCACCTCGAACACTGGAAAAAACTCAAATTATTGATGCTTCCAAACTTGAACTTTCAGACCCTCGTTTTTACGCAAGCCGACCTATTGATCTTCTGATTGGAATGGATATCGGACCCCTAATTTTCGCAATTGGCGTTCCTATGCAGTCTATCGGGTCACTATTAGCTCAAAAACCGTATTTGGATGGATTATCGGTGGACCGGTTGGATTATCAGGAGACTCAAGTCGAAAACCGCATTTCACTTTGTAACACCGTCTCTATTGAAAAAATCCTCATACGTTTTTGGGAGGTGGAGGAGATCCCAAAAAAGATTTTGCGGTCAGAAGAGGATACATTTTGTGAACAAAATTTTAAATCTACAACTCGTCGACACAATCTGGAAGGTACATTGTGACTCTCCCGTTCAAAACTTGCGAAGAATTGGGAGCTCCCAGGAACATTGCTATGGCGCAGTTTCATCGAATGGAGAAAAAGTTACTAAAAACGCCGGACATCAATCAGCAGTATGATCAGACCATTTTAGAATACTTGGAATTGGGTCATATGAGGAGGATCACAGCGCAGGAGGTTGATAATACACCACACTATTACCGGCCACATCATGCCGTCATTAAGCCAGATAGGGTAACGACAAAACTGAGACTTGTATTCAACGCATCCAGCCCCTCGTCTAACAAAAAAAGCCTTAACGATAATTTGTTCCCATTCTTCAACAAGATCTTGTTTTACAAATACTATAATGGAGATTTTATAGGTACGTTTTTAACGCCGACGTCAGGCAGATTCCTTTGGACCCTAGGCAGGCCAAATACCAAAGAATTCTGTTAAAGAAATCTCCAAATGATCCTATAGAGGACTTTGAACTCTTGACTGTAACTTTTGGAGTTAATTGCGCATCATTCCTTGCCATTCCACTATAGGTCAATGACCCATTTCACTGGCCAAAAGTCATAAAACTTAAAGTCTGATATTACGTTACCAAAAATGTATAGAGATAGCTTGGAAAATATAAATTGTGAAGAATTAAGAAAAAAATTAAATCTTTCGGAGCGCCTATGAAATTCACGGCCCTTAATCTTCTTGGGACCAAAATGAGTTAATTTAGTTTTTTAGCATCACATAATTAAAAATAACCAAAAAGGCTGAATTGGAACGTAGATCACTATATTATACCCTACAAAACATTCTAAGCCCCGATACGATTGAAATCCGCGAATTTATGGACCATATAAATATAAAGACATGATCCTATTCATTTTTGCAATAGTGAAATTTAATGTATCTATTATGGAATTTTTATATATTATATATTTCTCTATATTTTTCTTGTGTTATAAAGAAGTCAAATCGGAAGAGATATTTCTATATTGATAATATCAGGAAACTTACCACAGTATTCCACTATTGCCATAATTTCTCCTTGTTGAATTGTGATATGAAATAAATTACGAATATAGATTTGATAAATGGCTCTTGTGCGGTATAAGATCAGGTTGGGAGTTTATAGTTTCATGTCAAGTGTTTGTAATATTGGGACGATATTTTGAAACCCATAACTAACATAAACTGGCAGAATTTCATTAAAACTTGTCCATCAATTAATACTGTTGCGATTCCTAGGTGGGTTCAGTTCAGACCCTCTAATTCCATCGAAATCCACGGATTTTGCGACTCATCGGAAAGTGCATACGCTGGGGGTACAACATTCTGTTAATAGCACAGACACTTTTCTAGTGGCAGCCAAGACACGTGTGGCCCCCATTTAGAAAATTTCGCTACCCCGTTTGGAGTTATGTGGAGCTGTCCTTTTGTCAAAATCTAAAGTCGCATCATTTATGGTGGCATGGACCCCCATGGCTCAAATTTCCGCAAGACCGATGGCCAAAGTAGAAGTTCAAGAAGACACCAATTTGGAAGCCAAATCTGTCAAAGTATTTGCAACTTCAACCTTTGTCGACCCACTTTTGAGATTCTCTTCCCTTTCACATGCATATAAGGTTTTAGCATACGCACTTCGTTTTTGGAGAAACACCGGCATAAATAGGACACTAATTAGAATTTCATCCGTAGAAATTACCGCTGAAGAGATTCGGGACATTAAAGTCCGACTTATAATCATCACTCAAAAGCACTACTTTGCCCTTGAACATTGGGCTCTAGCACAAAAAACTCGTATTTCACCTAGCAGTAGTCTCTTAATCCGTTTCTGGATTCCAAGGGAGTCATGAGAGCGAACGGTCGACTTGTTCAATCGCCTGCCTTACCCTCTTACCATACGAAGCAAGTTTAACTCAACTTTTGGTAGAATTCACGCACAAGGTCACAATTCATGGAGGAAACCAACTTATGACACGCGTATTGAGAACTGAATTTTGGATATTCAGACTGAAACCCTTAGTAAAAAAGGTTATACACAACTGCAAGGCGTGTATACTGTATAAACGACACACTCAAACTCAGATTATGTCATCTCTTCCTCTAGAACGTACCATGCCATATCGACCCTTCAACAACACAGGAGTCGATTTTGCTGGGCCTGGCTTGCCTTATTACAAAAGGATACGTATGCATATTTGTCTGTTTTGCCACAAAAGCCATTCACTTGGAAGCCACAAGCGACTTATCGACCCAATCTTTCCTCGCCGCCCTTGCACGGTTAATCGGCCGACGAGGTTGTCCTGCCAGGATTTATTCTGATAATGGCACAAATTTCGTGGGAGCAGCTGAAATGATGCGAAAAGAAAGACTCGAGTTCCTCAAGACTCTTCAAAGTAACGCCATTCAACAGAATGCACATCGAACTTGAATTGAAATTCATACCTCCTGACTTTCTTATTGGGACTTCCATGCTGGCCCCTGCCGAATCGGACATATATGATGACGATTTAACTTATGCTAATAGATGGAAACGTCTAAAAATCATTGCTCAGTATTTCTGCCAGCGCTGGAAGTCCGAATATTTGAATGAACTCCACCGTAGAACAAAATGGAAGTACCAAAGGGAAAATATCAAAGACAATGATCTCGTCATAATCAAGGACGAAAAATTACCACCTAACGAGTGGAGAATGGGGCGTATAGTAAAAACTTATCCTGGACTCGATCAGAATACCCGGTTTGTAGATATAAAAACGTCCCACGGCATAATTAGTCGACTCATTACCAAAGTTGTCAAACTATTTTCCGATTGACTAGACCTAATTGACTAATTCTCAAAAGAACGCACACTAACATCTTTTATTTTCTAGTTATGGCTGCCCGTCTACACCGAGAGGACTGAAAGAACGAACGGCGCTCCCGATCTACTGAGAGACCTGGCCCCAGTCGAGAGCGACGCAATCGATCAGAAGAGAGGCAGAGCCCACAGCCTGAGCGGCGTAGACGTTCCAATGTGCGGCCCCCCCACCAGCAGGAATGGCGTTCTGTGCAATGGCAGTACTCTTGCGGGTTATGCCAGGAGGACCATGCGCTAAATACGTGCCGCCGGTTCCGGGAGATGACGACCTATCAACGGCACGAGACGGTTGAACGACGAGGCTATTGTCGGAACTATCTGGCACGGAGTCATTTAGCGCCAGACTGCCGAAGTCTGATTGGAAGCCGTAGGTGTGACAGTCGCCATCACACGCAGCTGCATGGGGCCCCGCAATTTGACAACTCCTTGCAAGGCGCCGCTGTGGTGGTGCCAGCCATTAGTTGGGCTCTCGTCTTTGTACCCACAGCTATGGTGCGCATTGTGGCAGCGTACTCAGACACCTAGTCGACGGTGAGGGCTCTCCTTTTTCAGTCGTCTATCATGTCCCAGATCGCACGGTAAACCTTCACCTTCACCTTGGGCTTGCGATCCTTTGATTACACTAGTCAACAGTCAAAATGTACTCGGGATGCGATAATTTTTTCTGTGTAGATAACCTTGACATGAGCTCGAAAAACGCAATAAAATTTTTTTTTTCGTTTGGTTTTTTTTTTATTATTTTTTTTTAAATTTTAAAATTTTTTTTTGGTTAATTTGTTTCGTCCGGCATAACTCGGGAACCACTAGCCCGATTTAATTGAATTAAATTTTAAAAAATTTAAAATTACAATTCCCTTAATCTGTTCATATATTGTTTTCCTATACAAGCAACAGTTTCCAAGTTAAAAATGAATATATAAAGGAAAAAACTTATTTTTTGCCTAAAGATTTAATTTTTTTTTTTTAAATCCATAAAAAATCCAAAATGAAAAAAAATGTCAAATCTTATTACTTTTACGTAAAGTCACATAACCTATGAGCAAAATGAGACAAAGATCATGAAAATCGATGCACGCGTTTCGCTTTTATTCGCAATTGAGTAAAGGTATGAATTTCAAAAATTTAAACAATTTTTTTTTGGTTAATTTGTTTCGCCCGGCATAACTCGGGAACCACTAGCCCGATTTAATTGAATTAAATTTTAAAAAATTTAAAATTACAATTCCCTTAATCTGTTCATATATTGTTTTCCTATACAAGCAACAGTTTCCAAGTTAAAAATGAATATATAAAGGAAAAAACTTATTTTTTGCCTAAAGATTTAATTTTTTTTTTTAAATCCATAAAAAATCCAAAATGAAAAAAAATGTCAAATCTTATTACTTTTACGTAAAGTCACATAACCTATGAGCAAAATGAGACAAAGATCATGAAAATCGATGCACGCGTTTCGCTTTTATTCGCAATTGAGTAAAGGTATGAATTTCAAAAATTTGCTCGACATATGCACAACTTTGTCTATGGTAAGGTTTTTTCTTTTTTTTGATTCTCAGAATTAACAAAACGGAATAAACAAAGGGTTATTTAATTTTTATGATTGCGTAAGCAAAGTAATAAACGCTAATAAATGTGCGTGAACAATTAAAAGGAAAAAAGGAAAGGGGACTTTTTTAATTATTTGGGTTTTCCGTTGGCTACCTGTATGATTTTTTTACAGAAATGCAACCCACATTTAAGGGTGGTCATTATTCGGAAAATTTAAGACTCACACATGGTGAAACAGGTATGTAGCCACCGTAAAAAAATATACACCCATTTATAAGTACCTGTCAGTAAAATACTAAACAATACACAGTATAAATAGGTCTTCATTGATCGATTTTACTCATTCAACAAGTGTCGACGAACGCGATAGTTAAAATGAGCAAACGTTCGCGAGGATTTGAATGCAATACCAATCCAAGTAATTTTTGTTACATGTGCGCCATGCTCGTCACTCACATCGCCCAGGTTGTCCGGAAAGAAGTCCAAGTGCGAGTGTAGAAAATGTATCTTAAGCGACATATTTGCTCTAATTTTTTTATAATTTTGGAGTAGTTGTTCGACGATCTTTGTTGTTTCCAAGAAATCCGGAAACAATTTGCCGAAATGAGTTCCAAGCTGCAGCTTCATTTGGTGATAAAATGTGCTCAAACTGTTGGTCTTGCAACAACTTTTTAATTTGCGGACCGTCGAAAACGCCTTCCTTAATCTTTGCCGATGAAAGGTGAGGAAAATGGTTTTTAAATAGGCGAACGCTTCGCCATCTTTGTTGATAGCTTTCACGAAGTTTTTTATGAGTCCGAGCTTTATGTGAAGAGGTGGGAGAAAAACATTTTCCTTTTTTATGAGTGGTGTATATTTCACGTTGTCGCTGCCGGGGATGAAGTTAACTCTTTCTGTCCAACTCCTCCTGGTGTAATGATGTTGACGATCGCGGCTGTCCCAAAGGCAGAGAAAACAACAGTACTTTGTGAATCCACCTTGTAATCCACAAAGGATACCGATAACCTTAAGGTCGGCACAAACTTTCCAATCGTGCCTCTCATAGGTAAGGCACTTTAGTAGATTGTCCATGACTTCGTATGTTTCCTTGGTGTCAACGGCATGAGCAATTGGAATCGAAGGTTTCTCGTTGCCGTTGTGCAGTAAAATTGCTTTAAGGCTCTGCTTGTTGCTGTCGATGAGAAGACGCCACTCTCCTGGATCGTAAGAGTACCTTTTTTTTCCTTTTAATTGTTCACGCACATTTATTAGCGTTTATTACTTTGCTTACGCAATCATAAAAATTAAATAACCCTTTGTTTATTCCGTTTTGTTAATTCTGAGAATCAAAAAAAAAAGAAAAAACCTTACCTTAGACAAAGTTGTGCATATGTCGAGCAAATTTTTGAAATTCATACCTTTACTCAATTGCGAATAAAAGCGAAACGCGTGCATCGATTTTCATGATCTTTGTCTCATTTTGCTCATAGGTTATGTGACTTTACGTAAAAGTAATAAGATTTGACATTTTTTTTCATTTTGGATTTTTTATGGATTTTTAAAAAAAAAAAAATTAAATCTTTAGGCAAAAAATAGGTTTTTTCCTTTATATATTCATTTTTAACTTGGAAACTGTTGCTTGTATAGGAAAACAATATATGAACAGATTAAGGGAATTGTAATTTTAAATTTTTTAAAATTTAATTCAATTAAATCGGGCTAGTGGTTCCCGAGTTATGCCGGACGAAACAAATTAACCAAAAAAAAATTTTTTAAATTTTTGAAATTCATACCTTTACTCAATTGCGAATAAAAGCGAAACGCGTGCATCGATTTTCATGATATTTGTCTCATTTTGCTCATAGGTTATGTGACTTTACGTAAAAGTAATAAGATTTGACATTTTTTTCATTTTGGATTTTTTATGGATTTTAAAAAAAAAAAAAATTAAATCTTTAGGCAAAAAATAAGTTTTTTCCTTTATATATTCATTTTTAACTTGGAAACTGTTGCTTGTATAGGAAAACAATATATGAACAGATTAAGGGAATTGTAATTTTAAATTTTTTAAAATTTAATTCAATTAAATCGGGCTAGTGGTTCCCGAGTTATGCCGGACGAAACAAATTAACCAAAAAAAATTTTTAAAATTTAAAAAAAAAAAATAATAAAAAAAAACCAAACGAAAAAAAAAAAAATTTATTGCGTTTTTCGAGCTCATGTCAAGGTTATCTACACAGAAAAAATTATCGCATCCGGAGTACATGAAATTTTTTTCAATTTGTTGAGTAGTGTTATCAAGGCAGGCGGTTTACTACTTTCACCATGAGGCCAAGACACACCCGAAGCACCTGGGTGCTGAAAGTAAACGCCTTGATCACGGATGATTTACCCAGACGACCCTACTCAGACCCTATCATAGAGGACCCGACCCGCGATTTCGCAGCTGACACCATGGCAGACGTCGACCCGAGAGGAAACACCCCATTGATGTCGAGCTCGGCGCTGATGTCTACTCAGCCATACGCAAGGAGGGCTCTTTGTTTGGCGGTGTCGGTGATGTCCATGCGCACCAAACTGTTCTGGGATTCATATTCTCGGGACAAGTCAGGAATTTATTTACTTAGTAGCACTAATTTGTAAAGACACACATTTGTCACATTGTCACGGGGGGCGGAATGTTTAGCATTGCGCTAAACTCGTTGTAACCACTGTAGTGTAGCTGAAAGGCCATGTATGTACCCATATGTACATGCATGTACATACATACTAGGGTTTGCATTTTCCCGTACTTTTTATTTCCTGGGAAACGGGAATTATTTTTCCAATTTCCCGGGATCCCGGGACATCACGGGAAATCGTCAACATACTGTTTACCATGAGTTAAGCTTATTTTTTCCAATGAAGCATTCACATTTTATTAAACTAAAATAAATATATACTTCACAACGAACCTGTTATAGAATTCATGTAATATTAGATCAATTTAAACATCTTTTCAAGTTTCAAAATTAATAAAAGATCAGATATTTCTTATTTTATTGGAAAATGTGGACGCTACGGAGAACGATCGTTCACATTAATAGTCAGTAGAGATTAAATGAAATGTTTGTTATTTATCCTGTCGCTTCGAAAACTTTAAATTCTTTATTTTTGGCGTTCGGATACACGCCTAAAATCTTCTTTTCCCGGATTATCATTTTTTCATATGGAGCTTGGCAGGAAAAACCCGAAAAAGTGTATTTTGAGTCTATGTCCGAACGCAGCTTACAAATATTTTGTCATCCAACTGCAATTTTTATACAACATTTTTAATTTTATTGTGGAAATGATGGAAAAATGAGCGAAGAAATATGTAAAATTTTCTTCTGAATTCCCACGGGATTCCCGTACGAATTTCCCGGGATACGGGAAATGAAAAATGTGCGAATTCCCGGGATGCAAACCCTAATACATACACACACATATACATACATGCCTGGAAGCTACCTGCACTTGTTCCTTTTTTGCATATTCTTGCTGAATATCGTTTGTCTGCTGCGATGGGGGGACAAGCGGTATTCAAGCAAGAATAAATGTTTCATTCTATTTTCTTTATTCAACCCGTCCAACCGCTGTGCTCTTGTGACAAAGTGATCTAAGTAAAAAGTTTAAAATAAAAAGTGTGAAAATAATAATAAGTTAAAAATACAGGTACAAGCTAATATAACATCACGTTAACATAAAACTTGTGTGAACAATACGAACATATATCAAAACTATTTGAAACAACCAAAAACAAACTCTTACATACACGTTTATTACGTGGCACGTGAACAATTCTAAGAACTAATTTTTGTTAATTATTAGTTAAAAAATTTATAAGTAAAAATATTGAATTACAACTAAAATTTTGCTACCTAAAACTACTAATTTGAAATTAACTATCTACAAACTAAATTGGCTAACTATTCTAAAATAAGTTGTAAAAAATCTTCCTAAATCTAATTACAATAAAACCAAATAAAATACTAAATTTGAATCTAAAAACAAAACCCAAAGCAATTAATTACAAAAGGCACAAAAACAAAAAAGTTTTCTATACTAAACAGTAAGTAAACCTAAATATCATCACTTTGTAGAAATTTAACTTTTCATTCGTGTGAGATCCTATGAATTGGGCTACTTCTAGTAAACAATAATTAAAATCGAATAATTAAATCGAATTTCGTTTTATTTACTCTTTCTCGCCATAACGAAACAATGACTTTATGTCTGTCCATCCGGAACGACTGTAAATTTCATACTATTGATTAAGCGACAGATTAAAAGAAAAGAGATCATGACATAGAAAAACAAAAAAGTATTTGGAAATCTTATGCAAAAGCAAAACACTGTATTTTCTATATGTATGTGCAGTCGCCCATTGGTCTCTGTGAGTCCGTGCATTTCGGTAATATTCTTTTGCTTGTACAAAAACGATTGTCAATAGATCAAGTTGATCTATTGGCATGGTGAGTTAATCATCAACTCACCATGAGCAATAGATCAAGTTGATCTATTGGCATGGTGAGTTAATCATCAACTCACCATGAGTTACGCACATCATTTACTCCAACAACTCACTACAAAACAAACAAACATGCTACAGCTCAGAGCAATAGTAAAGAAAACGAAATTTGTGTGTAAAGTCAAAGTCTGCAAGCATTTTCGTTGTTTTTTCTACGGGAGCAAAGACATGAAAAAACGAATTGAATTGTTGTTTTGAAGAGTCACACAACTTTTGCTTTGAGTTGCTCACCGAAAAAGCAAGAGTTTCAAACAAACAAAAAAATGTTTATTGGTGAGTTGATCTCCATTGAGTTTTGATTGGCTTGCTACTGCTCAGAGCAAGGGCAAATAAAATATTTTTTTTGCTCACATCATTTGAATAACCCCACATTGATTAGTGAATTGATTCGTAAGCTGCCACCTACAAAACAAATGCAATGGGCTGAATGAAAATGCATTTCCATCGACACATTCCCAAATTTGTTGCAATTTTCTCAGTGGCTCGACGGTGTTACAAGAATCGCCAACATGGTTTCTGATTGTTTGTCGTCATCATCAGCATCATCATCTGTAAAAAAGGCAAGTAAACAATATGCATTAACTACAATATTCAATCAGATTATAAAATTTAAAAAAAAAACAACGTTGCGGAATAAATGCCTGTGATAATATCACAACCCACTTTTACATACAACAGATGATCGTCATAATAATAACAGTATTGTCACCGTAGCCCAAAATGAAAATCCCAGAGAAGCAGTGAACCTACATGCAGGTACCCCAAAAAATGAAATATTATTTCAAATAATCCCAGTAAAGTTATATGGCCCCAAACAATATGTATCCATCTACGAATTTATAGACGACGGTGCTGACGCCACCATGCTAGAGTGGGATGTTGGTAAACAAATTGGTTTGGAAGGTAAACGGGAAAATTTTAAATTACAATGGCTAAATGGACACTGTAGTAGCCAACAAACAGAAAAAGTTGATCTGTCAATTAGTGGTTCCCAGGAGGGAAATAAAAATATAATGCTTCTAAAATTTATTTAATCAAAAATTTAGAATTGCCAACGCAGTCATTTCATCTGAGTGGTAAAAGCTATGTCGCGGAATCTTGCTTATTATAATAGAGACAAACCCAAAAATATAATAAGTTAGACTCATGCCTTTGTAACAGTGGCTGTGGAAATTCCTAGATGTCCAGACGAAAATTACCCTATAGCGGTGCGGACAAGACTAGGATGGGTTGTTTGTGGTCCAACTGGTGAGGATAATGAGCACGTCGTCAAGTGTGTTTATGGCAAGGCAGCAAGAAGCGAATATTTGTATAGAGCAAATGATGAAACAATATTTTGAAATTTAGTCGTGTTTGGTGAAGCTTGATGCAAAACCCGCCGTACCTAAAAGTGAAGAGCAGCCAGTGTTTATTCAATCAATTTTTATTTTTTATAAGTGCCGTTAACAACAAACTGAAGTTAGTTCTATTCAACTGTAAGTTTAGTACTAACTTGACGTTACTTTTTGTATTTTGCGGAGGAAGAACATATGTACAATATAATTAACATCAAATAACTATAATTTATACTACAATAAAAACTAATAACAAACATCCACCTGCAATTTCAGCAGCAAGTCTGCTTTCTCTTTTTCAGCAGACAAAAACTGCTGTATAGCGGGTATTAGACGGGCATACATGTATACATGCTATTAGACAGTGTTTTTTGGTATGCCATCACACATGTCTACAGACATGTATGCCCATCTAATACCCGCTTAACAGCAGACTTTTCTGCTGTTTGTACACTCAAATTCTTTTGAGTGTGGAACACAAGTTCGTTTGTTTTTGTCCGTTTCGTTTGATGTGGAGGGTCTGACCTCCACGACGCACTATGGTCTCAGTGACCACTTTTCTTGGCCAAACTTAAAAAAGTGGAAGAGTATGATGTCGCCATTTCGTGTTCTTGTTTTGAGGTTCTTGAGAAAACATTAATTTTTCAAATAAAATATTTTTAAAAATTTCGATCTTTTTCAAATTTGGCTAAAGATACAATATGTTATTTAATTTTGACATAAGGTCGATTTACAAATGTCAGATCCCATACAAATTTGAAAATCGACTTTATGCCATTTCTGCTAGATTTCGCATGCAGTGTGACAAGGCTATAAAATTACCTTTACAAACAGGCTTACCTAATGTGGGAATTTGACCCCAACCATGGGGATTTTATGATGTTCAAAATAACAAAAAATATGAAATGGGGACAGGTGACGACCATCTTCCGCTGGTCAGAAAAAATTATAATTAAGATATGAAAAAGGCAAATGTCATTGACAAAAAGGAGCATTGAAATGAATTTGATATAAAGTATTTAATACTAAGCCTGTTCGATTGGACTCACTAGCTAATTTTTTGTATGGAATTTACTCGCTTAACAAGAAAGTAGCTTACTACTCTCTTAGTTGTGTTGCTTGCAGCGTACATTGTTTGCTATCTATCAGCAGACACTTTTTCAGCTATTACACCAATTTTTCTGCTATAACAGCAGATTATCTGCAGTTTTGCTTCAGCAGCCACATTGCCTTAAAGTTTGCAGGCTGCTGAAAATTGTTGTTGTTAATTAAAAAGATTAAAATGGCACCGAGTATCATATTTTTTATTAGTCTGAGAAAAGTGCTAATGAAAAGCATTAGATTTTTTAACCCGAATGGTACTAGCGTGACCATATGGTCACACACAAAGTCGTTCACCAAAGCTTCTGGTGTGGACCACTGATAACATGAAAGTTTTATCTCGAAATTCGAAAAAAATAATTACAGCACTATTCGGGTTAAAAAACATGTCTCACATTAGGTTGATGAATTCGTTTAATATTTATTCTCTAAATTATTTCCGAGACTATAGTATGATGACTATATCTTCGAAATTTCTGATAGTCGTGTTGCGGGCATTATTGTAACGCGTCACAACTTCTCAAACCTCTGTCACCATAGATGTTTGTTGTTCAATTGTAGGGTACTGTGCAGAATTTGAATAGCGTTCGTCTCTGGCCCACCAAGATTGCTCGTGCCAATTTTGGTTGGGATCGGGCAGTGATTGTGGTAATTTGGTTTCAACAATAGATGGACAGACAGACATTGCTGGGTCGACTCAAATAGTGATTCTGGGCCGATCGGGGTAGTGGACGGAGGGTCTATCCCGTTTCCTTTTGGGTGTTGCGAGCGGCTGCACGGGGACATGATTTCCTAGTGGAGGGTATAAATACGTTAGAGAAATAAAAATTTGGAAAGTACATTTTAATAAGGTCCATGTTGCAAATCGCAGGCGATCCCCGTCACGTGGAGCCTTGTCTTTGGAGGCGCTGCCGACGCCTTTGTTGCTGGCCGGCTGAAACAAATGCATTTGGCCCAGACGTGGCCGCAACTCTCCAAACTTACCATAATTTGTGCTTTTCCTCCAACAAAAAAGGTTTTGTCGTTTTTGCGGGCAATGTGGTGGTTGTTGTATGTGCGAGCGGCGGAAAAAATTAATGAAATCGGTGTCCGATAACACCGACTAGTAGTAGTTTATAGTGAGTAACGATTTGCGTAGCCAACTATATCTAGTCAGGGTTGTATTTTAAGACGTTGAAAATTCATTCATGACAGATGATGAAAGGCGCATCTTTATTTATCCATTTTCTTGCGAATGAAAAAGGAAAGTAAAATAATCCGTGGAAGGCACAGAAAAATGGCTTGTGGAATGCGATTTTTGGTGGTATAAGAGGCAAAGAGGAGGTAGACTGGCTTCATTACGTAGAAAGAAATTCGTTAGTGAAGTTGTGTCGTTTGTTAAGAAAAAGCATCCATCTCATTTGGAATGTTCAAAGATAAATAAAAGGCCTGTGTGTTCGGTTTTATTTTAAAGTAGTGTCAAGTAAGTAATTACATCAAGTAGAAAGAAACGAACGTTATTACATTAACCTGTGAAATTGAATGTAAATTATGTTATGTTTTTTCGTAAACTATACAGCGTCCAATTCCTTGCCTAATGAGAAGACCATCTTAGAGTAAACTGGGTAGACCAGTCAACTCCTGTGAAGCCACCAGGAGATACAAATAAAGGTCAGAGAGGAAGCGTATACCACACCAACAAATAACTAAAATACTTGCCAATATCAGCAATAACCGCACTGAACTCACAGGTAATGGAATTTAAGTCCAGGGGGCATATCTCGTACGCTTCGCCGCCAAAGAACAGCCTGGTTATTTGTGACTGCCATTTCGGGTGGAGGCCACGAAAGACGGTGTAAACAGGGTACTGAATGCGTTGCTTCAGGCCATTGAAACGTTCCGTAAAGATACTCCCTGTGAGGAAAGAAAAGAGAATTGGATGGTATTAGTTTAAATTAGAACTTTTCAACGCGTAGTCTGAGTGCAGTCATACTATACATACCAAAAAGGCTAATATGCAGATAGTTGGAAATTGCACGCCAGAAGTGTAAGGTTGCTTTGTCTTTGACTGCCAAAATCCGGTGGCAGACATTTTGTAAATTGCACAACTGCGGAAAGAAACGGAAAAAGGCTGATTAATAATAAATGCCTAGCTGCAAGAAAAAATATATCATTTAGTTTTAAGTAGTTCATCTATATGCTGTATCTTAAAGTTTTTTTATTTTTTTTCTGTTTAAACACAAATTTTAGTTTTCTTTGTTATAGGATTTCAGAAAGTTCAATTGTTTTCTTTGTATGAGAGAACAAAGTGGTTCTCTGAAAACTTAATCCTTCTAATTGAGCTCTTTTAGGTAGGAACGAGGGTAGTATTTAACAGCGGACTCATAAAGAAGTCAAATAACCGAAGAACTTTTTTAGGTCCTAGGATAGGGTTAGTTTTTTATTTTTGTTTGTAATTAACGATTGTCAGTTAAATTCACGATTCAGATTACGTTTTAGTTTTGGGTAATGTTTTGATATTAGGTTTAGTTTTTTATAATAAATGATGTGAAATAGTTAATTAAGAAAATATGTGCGAATAGTTTTTTAAGGACAGGCTAACCTGATGTGGTAAGTGTCTTGTGTGGGTGTGTGTAAAGGGGCCGTAGGAAAATGCGATGTAGGCGAAGATCTATGGTCATGGTAGGGTGGGCAATGTGGAGGAAAATACATAATTTTCTCCCTCCTTAGTGTGTCATCTTGGTGTAGTTATGCTTTGTGTTTGTTTTTTTTATTTGGTGCGTGTCCTTAGGGCTAAGGTATGGGTTGGGACCTTTAACCCCGAGACCGAAAGCTAGTCGCAAAAACTCCTTAGTGCCTCTGGGACACGTAACAATATGGCGCCCAATCTGAATGAAAAGAGAAATTTGTATGTGTTTTTAATGTGCGAGTTTTGAGTTAATGTATATGTCGAAATCTAAATATACGTTCAATAGACCAATAAATAGTGCAATAGCCCATCGGAGGGTATAGAAGTAGGACAAATCAGATATGAATATCACAGCCAAACCAGACAATGACGCTGATTTGTTGTGTGATGTTTTGTTGGGATTAGTCTTTAGTTCTATAGTTTTCCGTTTTTCATTAGGGGATAAGGTACAATAACAGGACAATTCAATATTAAGAATAAGTCTTTTGTATGAGCCATAACTCTTTGTTCTAGTGTAAGTGTTAGTATCAGTCGATTTTGTTTAGATTTTTTTTTGTGGATTCTGTATGCGGCGAATCTCGAGCGACATCCGCTCATGATAACATTCTGAGGCCTGTAGTGTTGTGAAAGATATCGCTAATACCCCAGTATTTATATTTTGTTAGAGTACGAATTATATTGTACATGGGACTCAGATCCCTTAAATTCCAAAAAAACCTTAGTTTTTGCAGTAGTTCTGACTAATGACACACTTAAAGAGACCTTTTGTTTCAAAAAGGTGCATAACATAAACAATAGAAAAAAAGATACACACACATCTAACCCTTTCAGATGTTAGCCGTTCTTAATGTATGTTTTTTGTAAGAGTTGTAAACCAGTTCAATAGATTTTATAATAAGAATTGTGGTACACTGTCTTGTGTTTGCCAATTTGCATGTCTGGGTGTTCCCAAGGCGTATTTATAAAGGTGATAGCAGGAGCCCAGCTGACTGAAATTTTTTTCATTCAAAAGTAACCGAAACTGTCAAATCCCATATATTTTGCTTTGACAGTATGGCTCACCATTCAAAAAATTTCTTGTATTTTGTTGTTGCCGAATTTGTTGTTGTTCTAGTGCTATCACCTGCATAAATACGCCTTGGGTGTTCCAAAATCAACATAAATATATATATCTCTAAATTTTTATCGTACAAGACCATCAAATTTATGAGAGAAATTAAATTTAGGTTAAGGAAGTTTTCATGAACAGTGAAGATAAGAAGAAAAATAGAAAGAGGATAAGAGGTCCATGATAATATGAAGGTTGAACTAACTATTAGCGATTAATAAATCCATCAGTGAATTGTCTAATGCTGTTAGTTTTAGCTACCAATGCAAGTAACAATGTCAATACAAACTCACCCCTAAATACTGCTACCAACGAAACGCCACCACCAGAATACAATTTTCATCAAAACCCACCTCAGGCACAGGCCAGCTACACGTTCCAACCAGACAGATATATAATTCAAACAGCCCCGAGGTTTAATCAGCCAGCTCCTACGCCAAATTTTCAATTTAGTCCAAGTTCAAGTGCCACCTCCGTCTTACAATTTTCCACCACCAGGCTTAGGAATCACTCCTCCAAATCACCATCATCCAGCCGCAAGTGTTGGACAGGTTCAGCCAGTGCGAGTTTCAAATCTAGTTCAAGGATCTGAAAGAGTAAGGATCGATAAATTTGGGCTCAAATTTTACGGGAACCCTAGAAATCTTAGTGTAGATTAATTTGTGTTTCGTTTAGGACGTCTACAAAGCCAATATGGTATACCAGACTCGGACTTATTGCGAGATTTTTATCTTTTGTTGTCTGGAGCCGCTAAGCACGGTATTGGCTACACATCAAAACCAATCACATCGCACACTGGCCGGCCTTGAAAATCGCTTTGTTGAACCAATACAAAAAACCAGTATCTAATTTCGAGATTATGCATGAGTTAGTAGAGAGGAAAAATTAAATAACGAAAGCATCGAAACTTTCTTTAATAACTTGAATATTTTAAGATCGAAATTGCATAATGAGGTCAATGAAGACGATATGATTAAGTTGCAAAAGAGGAATTTAAGAAAGGATATATTCAGAATTGTGTACCCTATGATAGTATACTCAGTTGAGCAAATGAGAGTAGTATGTTTAGAGGCGGAGAAAAATTTCCCACGAAGGGAAGAAAGGCCTACGGTTCCTCCAGCACCCCGTTTTAATCGTCAGGTGCATGAGGCCGTTGTAGATTTTGATAGCGAGACTGAAGGTGAGCGGCCGGAAGTTATTTCAGCTATCAGATCTTTAATCTGCTGGAATTGTCATGAACCGGGACACGTTTTTATGGAATGTCCGTCCACTCAATGGGCCCGGTTTTGTTACAAATGTGGAAAACCCAACGTAATTACACCTAATTGTCCAATTTGTAAAGCGGGAAACTCCAAGAGGAGCGTGGTTCAGACGGGAGAAACACGCTCTCCAGAAAACCCCGCCAATTAATAAAACAAACCACCAACTTGCAAGAGCAAAAGTTCTCTCAGATACGACACTATGTAACATTACAAGAACGAGAAAATAATTATGAAAACGTTCGCCAACGCATTTTCAATGATAAGTCATATTTAACCCAACCACATTCAGAAACAGACACTAGAACATCTGGGGCAAATCTCGGACTCCCGAAAGCAGTTGTTTCGGCAAGAATAGCCAAAGTAAGAAAGAATAGTGTCTAGAATAAACAATTTAGAAAACTCTTATGCAAGTTACAAATATGTCCATTCGAACAGACCCTCGACATTATGCGGAGGTTATAATTAACGGCAGATCCTACCAAGGTCTGCTCGATTCTACGTATGTGCAGAATTGGATCAAATCATGTATCTAGGAATAGACTTTTGGAAAAGTTTTAACATTGCGCCGGACATTTTTGAAGTTTCAGAGTTAAATGAAGAAGTATTAGCTCAGTTAAAGGAACACGCGGATGGCCATAAATTGAAAATACAGGGATTGGGTTGAACCAAATTGGAGAAACATGCTATTAAATTGATTGGTAACGCCCTCCCTGTGAAGGACAAACATTATACGTTGTCACCAGCCGTTCAAGAGATAGTATACAAGGAGATCGACAACATGCTTGCTCTGAATGTCATAGAGGAAAGCGATAGTCCGTGGAGCAATCGAACGACGATAGTTAGGAAACCAGGGAAAAACAGTTTCTGCCTCGATGCGCGCAAGCTGAATAGCGTTACCATCAAGGATGTTTATCCCTTACAAAACATCGACGGAATCCTGAGCCGCATTGACCAAACGTACTACATCAGCAGTGTAGACCTGAAGTACGCCTTCTGGCAAATAGAGTTGGAGGAGGAGGCTAAGCCCTATACCGCTTTCACCGTCCCTGGGCGACCTCTTTACCAGTTTAGGGTTATGCCATTTGGTCTCTGCAATGCGGCTCAGCGATTATGTAGATTGATGGACAAAGTCATCCCTGGTAGACTGAAATCGAACGTGTTTATTTACTTAGACGACCTACTGATCATAGCAGATGATTTCAACACACATTTGAAGATACTAGAGCAAGTTGCAGAATGTTTGGCCAACGCTAATTTAACCATCAGTTTGAAAAAGTCCATGTTTTGCGATATCTAGGGTTTGTGATAGGAGGGGGAGTGCTCAAAACGGACAAAGAAAAAGTATCGGCAATTCAACGTATACGAATACCATAAACCAAAAGGGAAGTACGCAGTTTTTAGGGACCGCCGGCTGGTATCGGATGTTTATCAAAGACTTCGCTTATATTTCTGCTCCTCTGACCGATACGTTGAAGAAGGAAAAAAGTTTATGATGACTCCTGAGGCCATAGAAGCCTTTAACTTATTAAAACATTCGCTAACGATGGCTCCCGTACTGCGGCACCCGGACTTCTCGAAAACCTTTTTATTCAGTGTGATGCGTCAGAACATGTCCTTTTCCAGAAGAATACGGAAGGAGGAGAAAATCCCATAGCGTTTGATTCGCAGAAACTCAACCAGTGTCAAAGAAACTACTCTGTAACCGAAAAAGAGTGCCTAGCAGCTGTTCTAGCTATAAAACGTTTTCGACCGTACGTGTAAATGATGCGTTTCACGGTAATAACTGACCATGCAAGCTTGAAATGCGGCTAACACGATGGTCACTACAGCTGCAGGTATTTACTTTCACAATCGAGCATCGTAAAGGTTCGGAAAATGTTGTTGCGGATATGCTTTCTAGACTGCCTGAAGATATAAGCGTTGATGAGATAGAAGATGAATCTATTCTTAGTTTTGAAACCACAGCATTCGAAAACGAAGAATATTTAGCTCTTGTAAGAGATATACAAGAAAATCAAGATAGGCTGCCAGACTTGAGAATAGATAATGGAAAAATTTATAAGAAAATGTTGCCAAGTGGTTGTGAGGAAGTAGAGGAATACCCGTGAAAGCTTTGGATTCCAGAGGAGATATCTCACGTTATAATACAGTATGCTCATGATGATCCAGTCACAGCTCATGGAGGAATCTACAAAACTTTAACACGGTTAAGGGAAAAATATTACTGGCCAAAAATGGCAAGTCAAGTCCACCAATATGTGACAAATTGTCAAATTTGCAAGGAAACTAAGCCATCGAATCAGCACACACGACCGACAATAGGAGATGAGGTACAAACCGATAGACCATTCCAGAAGCACTACATTAATTTTCATGGGAAGTATCCGAGGTCAAAGAGTGGGAACTCATATATATTTATCGTTGTAGATCATTTTTCGAAATTTGTATTTCTGAAAGCGATGAAGGAAGCTACAACAAAAAACGTAATGCAATTTTTAGTTCACGAAATCTTTCACAAGTTTGGAGTGCCAGAAATAATTCATAGCGACAATGGTCGACAATTTGTGGCCAAAGACTTTGAGGACATGTGCAAGACGTATGGAATATCCCATTTAAAAACCGCATTCTACTCCCCGCAATCGAACGCGTCAGAACGGGTGAATCAATCTGTTCTAGATGCGATTCGGGCAATGAAATTCGTACCTGGGCAGGAGGTCTACCGTAAAAACCATGTTCTAAGTGATTTCAAAAATAACGTGAATGCGAAATTCTGTAGGAAATATTTAAAGTGTAGAATTTTAAAGCCAATAGGAAATAACCTGTATGAAATAGAAGACCTGACGGGTAGACGTAAAGGGGTTTTCATGCCAAAGATATAAAAGCATAAAAAATGAAGACCCAAAAACATCATCCAGTGCAATTCGAACCGAGTGCAATATAGTATAAGTATACTTGTGGTGCTCGTCCTTACGTGTTAGCTGTGACCCCCCCAATAGTGAAAGTCTTAATTTATTGCATAAACCAATCTATTATACATCGAGATGATCATGAGGCAATCTAGCTATAAGTATGTGGTGACGCTCGGTGAATGTTCCCGATTATGTGGGGATGATAAACCGAGTAAGAGGGACAGAAAGATCAGGCCTACATTTCGTGTATAGGCTTTGCAGATCAAATGGGGAGGTCAAGAGCTGATATATTATGGCCAGTTGCATCTTGCAACCTTGGTTCATCGCGGCCATAAGTGGTGTACCCATGATAGTAGCGTGTCGGAACCATGCCATAGCGTACTAGGGTGCTTTCCTCCACTAGCGCGATGACCCAGTACCGAATCAGTAGTATTCCCTAATAATGTAGGATCTAAGACCAAATCCAAGTACACTAGAACTAGGAACATATTTTGAACATCACCACCAGTTAGAAGAACAATGGAAGAAAAGGGAAGTTTTTGTTGTCTGAAAGTGAATATTTCCAAACGAATTATGACCAGGTGAAAGGAAATATAAAAAAGGTGAGCAGCCAATAGGCATCAATGATAATTTTGGGAACAAAGGACAATGATGCATTTGCATCATTGCCGGAATTTCTATCTCCGCTAGAAAATCTGCTGCTTTTTTGATTGCAAGGATTTCAGCTTGATAAGCGCTACAGTTATCGATGAGTCTGAAAGATTTACGTATCTGTAGAGATTCAATGTAGAAACCCGCACCTGTGCCTATATCCATCTTAGAGCCATCAGTGTAGACAGCCAAGCCTGTGAAGGGCTCGCCATTGTCCCAATCAGCTCTTTTTGGTATAATCATCTGTGGTACTGTTGAGAAGTCCAGAACCGGTACCAAATAGTCGGTACCTTCATTGAAGACTGGTTCTTGCTGTAAGTTCTCCCCATTTCGCATGACCGTATGGTCTACTTTTCCAGTAGCCTGATTCTTTGAGCCTAAAAGCGCTTTTCGCAGCAGCCATCTCTGTGAAATGGTCCAGAGGTAGCTGGTGCAATAATACATCCAATGCTGACTGCGGTGTGCTTCTGAGGGCTCCTGTGATACTCAGACTAGCTAGTCTCTGTGTCTTGGTTAGTTTTGCTAATAGTTTCCCATTTCTCATGGCACTCCACCAGACTAAACAGTCATAGGTAGTAATGGGCCTGACTACCGACGGTAGATCCAATCTACAACTTTCGGTTTCAGACCCCAGCTCTTACCTATGGAGTTCCTGCACATGTAGAGAGCATTTAGGCCTTTTTTATATCTTTCTTCAGTGTTCCTGACCCAGTTTAGCCTGCGATCTAAAATCACCCCAAGATATTTAGCCTCCTGTGAAAGTGGGAGTTCGGTTCCATCCAGTAGTGGTTTCCTGAATGGATCTATGTTGTATTTCCTTGTAAAAAGAACTAGTTCTGTTTTCCTAGGATTGATGCCTAGACCACTACTACTAGCCCATCCTGATAATTTCCTCAGTGCTCCTTGCATTAAGTCGCTGATAGTTGGTAAAAATGTTCCCCCTACCATGTTGACTACGTCATCGGCATATGCAACTACCTTATTGCCTTTATCATCAGAAAGGGATCTGAGGATACTGTTCACAGCGAGGAGCCACATGAGTGGGGATAAGATCCCTCCCTGTGGTGTTCCCCTAGTCACAAGTTTCCTTATCATTCCGATCCCCAGGGTCGAATTGATAATACGATGCCTTAGCATCGAGTCTATCCACTCGACGATGAAGTTCGGAACGTGTAGATCCCTTAGAGCGCTACTGATGGTGTCGGACTCTATGTTATTAAAGGCTCCTTCTATATCCAGAAATGCTGCAATAGTATACTCTTTCAATTCTAGATTTCTTTCTATGTAACTGACAACCTCATGAAGTGCGCTCTCAGTAGATTTGCCTTTAAGATAGACATGCTGAGCGTCACTTATCAGATTGTTATCTATGCTATCTCTTAGATATGCATCTAAGATACGTTCCATTGTCTTAAGGAGGAAGGATGACAGGCTAATTGGTCTGAAGTCCTTAGCGGACGAGTGACTGGGTTTGCCTGCTATGGGTATGAAAACAACCCTTACCTCCATCCAGATCTTTGGTATAAATCTGAGGCGTAGACATGCTTTAAATATATGCACGAGATGTTTTGTAATCACATCCGTCATTTGTTGCAGCATGGCTGGAAAGATACCATCCATACCCGGGGATTTGAAGGGCTGGAAGGTGTCAATTGCCCATTTTATTTTATTTTCATTGACTATGTTATCTATGCTGACTTCATCAAATTGAGAGAGATTATCTATTGTGGCCAAGGTGACCTCACCGACAACCTCTGTACAATTTGGAAAGTGTGTCTCTGCTAAGAGGCCGAGTGTCTCTTGGCCCGATGCGTCCATGTACCATGCAGTTTCTGGATGTGTCCTAGAGGTATCGGGTCCTTCGACAGGACTCTTCTGAATCTAGCTCCCTTGTTAATGTTGTCTATTGTCTCGCAATAGGCAACCCAGGACGCTCTCTTTGCTCTTTTAAGATCTACCTTGTAGATGTTAAAACTAACTTTGTAGTTTTCCCAATCTTCATTGCTACCTGTCCGTTGAGCCCTATTGTACAGCTTCCTGGTGTTCTTTCTTAGCTCAGTGGTCTACCAGTACGGTTGAGTCCTTTTTCCTGGGAATGTTTTAGGACATGACCGAGTGAAACTGTTTGACAGTGCCGACGTTAGGCTGTTGACATACTTGTCAATATCATCTCCCGTGAACGTATCGATCGTGAGATCCATAAGGTCTGATTCCACGTGATGGTGGAATTTTTACCAGATCGTTCTTTTGGGATTCCTATAAGGTTCTATGTTTTTTTGTTCTAGGTTGATCTTGAAGAGTATTCTCTTGTGATCAGAGATGGAGTGATCACTTGATACTCTCCATTCTGTGATAAACGAACTATGCATATTAGTCAAAGTTAAATCTAGTACTTCTTCTCTAACCCTAGTTTTGAAAGTGGGGGTGTTACCTACGTTACAAATTCTTAGGCTAGACAGTGTAATAAATTCAAAAAGTGTCTCACCTCTTTCGTTAATATCTGTGCTACCCCATTGTGTATGGTGAGCATTGGCGTCACAGCCCACAACAAGTTTCCATATTTTGTCGGACGCATATGCTATAAGCTGTTCCGTGTTAGTTCCAGGCGGGCTGGGTTTCTTATATGGCATGTAGATGGAGGCAAATGTCTGGGTTCCCCGATGGTTGCCTCCAAACATGCCACCGTTGTGTCTCCAGCAGAGTTACTAGCCGAACCATAATTATCGGCGGCGGCGGCGCTGTTCAAAATGGGTCGGCGGCTTTCGGCTGATTTGCCGGCTCGTTCTGTAATTCGATTACCCCTTTTTTTAAACAATTTTGGGAAAACGGAAGGAATAATTTTCTTTTATTTTTTGGCAAGTAGTTCAATATTCGTTAATATTAGCCAATGTTCCAATTACTTAATACTGTTATTAGGGTATCCAATTATTCTGACTTTTATGTTATTCGATTTATCGTTTATTTGAAAAAAAAATCCAATTAATCGAATAATGAAGTCGAGAGTTATTCGATTAACCGATTAATCGAACAATTGTCCAATTAAATAAAATATAATTAATAAGAGTTATATAGACAAGACACGCCAGTTTACGGGTAGTTAAACTATATATTGAACGTTTATTACGTATCTGATTTTATTTAAAAATTGTAATATCAAATCGAAATTCATTAGAAGTTGACAAAATTTTTAATATCTTACCAAAATAAAGAACCTTCCCTTAAATGAGCATAATATCAGAAGTTATCCATTGACTTTTTTCGAATATGGATCATATGATTTATAACAGAACTGACTTTATTATCGCGGTGTTAACCTCATTTTTTCTATGAATTTACTATTCTATGAAATTACTATTCTTTAAATTTTAAATAATTCCGAAGCTATTGGCCAGTTTTTGCTATTTTTAAATGAATTGGTTATTCAAAATCAATTTATCATACAAAGCATACGACGATTTCATTATTTTTAAGGCAAAACTTATAATATCGATTAATCGATTATTTGTTCGAATTATTCGTTATTCGAAAATCATGATTTTTTATTATTCAAAAAAATATTTGACAAAAATTATTCGATTAATCGCAGTTGGACACCCTAATTGTTATCCCATACAATAATTTTTTGGGAGTGGGTAGCATTCCCAAAATTTATAATATGGATGAATTTAATAAATATTTTTGCAATTACAGATTTTCATGTGAGGCTTGAATATCATAATCCTTCCAAAGAATAATAATACTCTACCTATTTTGGCACACTAAAGAAGCACAATAGAGGAGCTGTTGTTCATTGTTATTTATAGAAACACATGGTCACACGTACTGGAATTGACTTATATAAATCAATCATTCAATTTTCTATAGCCGTCATCATATAGTGGGATACCAAATTCAAAGAAAGATCAATATATTTCACAGCAGTAGGTTGTCTAAGTCGACATTTATATTTTCTTTTGTAATTTTAAGTGGGTTGTCTATTTTGCTAGTAAGATTTGACTGAGTTAGAACTCCGTCAAATCTCGGCGGCGTGGTTGAAGTCGATATGAGTCGATGAAGTCGGCGGCGTGGTTGAGTCGATTTGAGCCGATGAAATCGGCGGCGGCGCGGCTCGTGCAGAAACATGCGGCGGCGGCGGCTTGTATCTCTGGTCTCCAGAACTGAAACTTGTGGATAAGATTAGACTTAAACACTTCTTGGCTACTATACAGGTTCTTACCTTATCCTCCGTGCTTGGTGTAATAACCGTGTAGTTTTTAGCCGCTAGTCTCTTCACTTTATTGTGAACGATCCACGGCTCCTGGACCAGTGCAACGTCGATTTGCTTATCGGTTAGATACAGGAGAAGGTCGGCAGCGGCGGCTTGGCAGTGATGCAGATTAATCTGCACCACGTTTAAAAACTGTTTACCCGTCATGTTTACCATCGACACCAGGGAGACGAAACCTGATGGTGCCAAGCCCGAAATTGACAATACATTTCCTTTCTCTCAGGTATGCTACCGATTCCTTGTCAACAATCAAACGCAGATCTTTGCCAAAGTCTCTCTTGCTGTTGTGGGCAAAACCTCCCATGATGCAATTTTGAGACCTTTATTTTGTTTCGCTAATAGTCGCAGTATTTTTACCTCTTCCGGGACGGGAGGGGGTAACCAGACTGCAACTATTGTACGGATTGGTAGTGTGGACGTCGGTACCACTTCAAGGGCGGCGTTTGGCCATGGGGTTTTAAGATTGCCGATTGCGGTTTCCAAAAAGATCAATGATCTTTTATTACCACAGTTGACAATCTTGGCACCCTTATTCCATTCTGCTCCCTTGAATGATATGTCGTCGTCACACCACTTATCCGCCAGCATTTCGTCGAGTAGCAATGTCTCCAGTAGCAGCCATCTTTCAGAGTTAATCCTGCCATCTGGATCAGATCTGTCGATGACGGCTACTCTTAGTTCCGATGGAACTTGGGAGTTGCCGACGTGCTTCTGCCTCTTCAACACCTCTACCTGAGGTTCATCGCCCGATCTGGCTCTCTTGAGGGTCTGACCACTAGCAGATGACTTAAAAGCCGCTTGGCTGGAAGGACCCTCGAAAGAGCCACGTGCTTTATTGGTCTCAGTTGGAGGGGAAGAAGAAGCAGGTTTATCCTTGCCGTTTATTTGTTTGTTTTTGTCGTTCCTGTTAGCGTGTTTGTTGGTGTCGTTTTTAGATAAGCGTGTTTTTGTGTGGTCTGCCGGCAATCGAGGGGCCTTGTCCGTCTTGTGCGAAGGAAGACTGCTGATCAGGAGACGATCGACAAACTCATGCGGGTAATTTCTTTCGAACTTAGCCACACTTTGTCGATGTCTTCTGAGCAGTGTTTTTTCCTTGTCGGAGAGCAGAGCGAAGTCGCGTCCCACAAACCTTTTCAGGATACCGCAGGAGCGCCTATAGCCGCTTTTGGCCTTCTGCTCCATAGCTTTGCTCTGCTTTGATGTGCTCCGGGACTCCGAATTAACTGAGGCGTTCTTCGCTTCATCACCTCTAGGCTCTGTCCCTAGTAGAGTCTTAGACTCTTTGGGAGAACCTCCGGTGAATCCACTGAAACTTGATTCAGCCAATTCTTTGTCCACTGCATCCAGACGTAGCAGAGTGGCAGCCATTGTCGTCCGGGGCTGGTCGGTGTGTGCCGACTCATAGATTGGAGACAGAACCAGAGCCGTCAGCGAGTTCTCAGTGATTTCAGCGACCCCAGCAGTAGGCTCCGGCTCCCCATGAATTTCTCTTGGAGATTGAGTCAATGTGACATCAAGCTCGTCAGAGAGAATCCATAGTTGATCAAAGCCCCCTATGGTGTCACTAAGATCACTGAAAGATCCCAGTGAAGACTCCCGTTCTGCCTCCAGTTGGCGCTGGAGTTCAGTCTGCTGCTCCAAAATGGCGCCAGTAATCCGTCCGAGATCTAGAGTCGTCCGTTTGTCCGTTCCCTCACAAGTCGTTTCATGCTATCTGATCTGTTGAGGCCGCTGGCGACACGTAGAGGAGACTGTATGTCTCCACCGTGCCCGCCGGAAGTCGCCGCCTCTGCTCCTTCCGACTTTGATCTTCTTTCATTGTTCATCCCATTTATTTCCCTGTGTATGCTTTTTTGTATGTACTAGACCTATATAAGTGAACCCTAGGTGACTAGGGCTCGATAGGTGCAAGTACGACTAAATTACCCTCAGGTTTGTACGGTCTTCTCCAGAGGATCGAACTGAGTGAAAAGGTTGTTATACCTTCCAGGTCATTGGAACAGTTAGGGATGTAAACTGATCCAATTTGTGTAGGAAGGAGAGAGGTAACCTTTGGTCGTGCAGACGGACAATCGGACTACCACCCCAATTAGTTCGACTGCACTTAAGCCCCTACATCGCGACAAGATTGTTACCTCCGGTAGGAGAATATATATATAAATCGGTAACATATATATCAAAACTTTCGGAAAGACTTGCCAAAGCCAACTTCATAGACAATACCATCTACAGAATAGCACCAAAAACTAGAAACACGCTACAAAAATTTTTTTCGAACATGAAATCACCTATTGATGATATGGACAAACGAAACAACTAACTGCAGCGAAATATATACCGGGGCAACAAAAAATAAACTCAAAACACGATTATTGGGTCCAAAATTGGACATAAAATTAACAGGTCAAAATTCAACATATAAAACAGCCTTGGCAGAACACTGTGCGAAAGAACACCACTATCGCAACTTGGAGAGTGTGAGAGTACTGGAGAGCGGATAATTACAGCAAGAGGCTGCTATTAGAAATGTTGTACATCACTAACACAGCGAATGAACCACAGGAGTGATATTGAACGATGTGCCAACAACTACAGACTACTTATTGGAAGGGCAAACAAAACAAAAGACAATAGGGCTGGTTTTCTTTTAGCTGCGATAGAATTTTGTATGGAGAATTTTAGCCATCGCTGCTAAGTTAATACTTGATAATTATCCAGTGTTAATTTCTCAGCTAAGTCGTGTCAGCGTTACCGGACTTTACTTTGCCCAATCCGAGATATTATGGTGTAGCCAAATTTATTTTTGCTTTCTATTTTAGCTGTTTTTTCTGCCCCCCTGTAACAATTATTGGGGAATAAATATTCTATCATTCCACGTGAATGTTATATAGATAAGAAGATGAAGTAAACATTGAAAATATGAAAAAATAAATTAAATTATATACA
Source organism: Polietes domitor (assembly GCA_947397865.1). Lineage (NCBI taxonomy): Eukaryota > Metazoa > Arthropoda > Insecta > Diptera > Muscidae > Polietes > Polietes domitor. The sequence goes on along the minus strand of OX377620.1, from coordinate 151,739,136 downwards.
ATTGATATTTGTAAATAACTAAAATTTTAATGAAAGGAAGAAGTCTTGTAGAAATGTCTCTGTAGATTCTTCAATTTTGCCGGAAATGTGACACCTGTGGATATAACTTCGCTGCTGTGTATTAATTATGAATATGACAACAACCAGCAATCAACCTAAAACATTTGAAAACATTTATTACGTTAATTTTAGTTAAGAAAGGAAGAAAAGAAGACTCCCATCGAAACAGAAGCGCTATGAAATGACTCCTGTCCGTCAATCGTCCTGACCAGACTCAAATTCTTCACGAGTTTATTACAAACCGTCGAAATGATATCCGCCTAGAAAGCTGAGGGTTAGTTAGAAGTAGAGAAAATGCAGTTTAATTATGTGAATTTGTTCCTTTGCCTCCAAGTGTAATTCACCACACTCACGTTTCCTAATCCCCTTGTGTTTTAAAGCCACCAGTTCACGTATTTAGAGAGGTTCATTTTATTTAGTAACAAAATATTTTCCGGAAACGCATACAATTGCGAAATGCAAACAAAAAAAAACATTTTTGATTATTTCCAAACATTATATTAATTAAATGTGATGGAAATAAATAAGTTATTTTCCAAATGCTATCTTTTGTGTTTGTTTTGATATTTCGGAACAGCTGACTGCAATGCAATGATGCCAAGTTTTACTCTGCTAATACTCGATGAGGGATTTGCGTTTTTCTTTAAGCCTTGATGGCTTACGTATCGCAGCTAAAAGAAAAACACCTAAGAATAAAACTAACGAGTTGAATAGATGTTGTAAAAAAATTTCGATCATACGTATTTTGATGATGTGAAATTATAGTTTGTATGTTTTTGATTGAATTCCTGAAGATGTTTCTCAACGAGGGACGAAATATTGAATAAATAAAACAAATTTCAAAGAAAAAACAACAGACCTTAAGCTTGAATTATTATAAATTTTTCAAATGATACTTATCTAAAGGTCATAACAATTAATACATATAATTTTTTTTTTTATATTTTACCACTCACATTTTTCCATTATTTGTTCAACCAAAAACTCATTTTGGTAAGTGTGATACACCAAAATGTCCGTATTGGTCTCCTCTACAATACTGCAGAAGATATTTATCAGAGCATTCTCCGTTTGATCCTGATACTGTGATTTAGTTACTGTCCTCCAGTGTCCGGACACATTTTTCCATTATATGTTCAACCAACAGTCTATTTTTAGTAGTTGTAATATGTCGAAATAATCGCACTGTTTTCCTCTATAATACCTTATACTTACATTATTCGCAGGACAATTTTATTTGTCCTAGTTTTGGATACAATTCCCGAAATATCTCAATTTATGTCGTCGGTTACTTTTTTTCGTCGGTTGTTGATAAAAATGATACACTTAGTTGTATTTATTGTTGGCCTTTATATTATTTTTATTCTTTGAATTTGTTCGGCTATAGGTCATACGATTAAAAGACTAAAGTTTTTCTTTTAATTTTTGTTTTTATTTTAAAAATCCAATGATGATATTAATAAAAAACGCAAAAACCACTGTTAACGATTTTACCCTTCTCTGTGTCACCCTTTTATTTGTAGAAAAATAGTTATCGAAATGATGTTTTCTTAACTTCACACCATGAAAAGTATGAAGCTAATGTACTAGCACCTCTATCCATCCATTTCGTATGCCGTATCGGAGAGCGGATAATATATATAGAGTGAGCAAAAATGTTTACGTACAAGTAAGAATTTTCTACAAATCACAGAATATTGACCAATTACAAGTCTCAAAGTGAAAAAATGTTATGGTGCTTTAAGAAAACACATCTAAAGATACAGTTCGTCAAGGAAAAAGTAAGATTTAATCATTAAAATAACAGTAAATTGATGGACTGTCCCAAAAAAGCACCAAAGAAGTTTACGTACAGCTGAATATATATCTCTAAATAATAAGTTTTACTATTATTTTCCCTTAAATAGTAAATTTTACTGCTAAAACCCGTATTATGGTTTTCATTTTCCGTTCAAGGTTCGATATCACCCAGTATGACAGTTTTAGCAGACTTTTGGAGGGTATATGTATTCGATAGAAAATTTCGTGAGTTTTTCTTACATGTATTTCGTATGGAAACGAAATTTTCGTTTTCAGTAACTGAAGGTCGATTTACAAATGTCAGATCCCAAACAAATTTGACATTTCTAAATCGACCTTATGTCAAGCTGAAACTTATTGATTTCGCATGCTGTGTGAAAAGGCTATGAGATGTGACAAATAAATAAATCGACCTTATGTCATCGATTTCACTTGTAGTGAGAAATTGCTATAAGTCAGCGGTCGATTGTTTTCGCCGATAATATCGGTATGGAGAAAAAACTATCGATAGTGACGTCAAAATAAAACTACCTACGGCTTTGCTGCTCTAGATCTCGTGAGTAAAGCGGATTTCTTTCGTGAACGAGACCTGCCCATCTCTAGCTTCTAGCCGATGAAAGCGGGAATTTATTTTTTGCAAAATATATTTTTTCGAATTGAAAAGATTTTGACAGATTTGATTTCAAATAGAATAGAATTACCATTAAATTATTTGAGAGACATCATATTGATTTCGATGAAAAATTCACCGTTGAGGCCGATGAATAATATTTCCGTGTGTATAGCGAATGTAACTTCAATCATCTTTGTATAGAAAATTTTCCACAACGTATTTCAAATACAAATAATGATAATAATAATGCTAGCAAATGTGGCCACTAAATGTGCGCACGAGCTTGGCTGCGGCTTTTACCTAGCACTAACGTTCTAATCCACTTGCTAAATTCATATGTATAACAAACTTTGTATTCGGATTACGAAGTACACAAAGATAAACGGCTTAAATCTAGTTTAAGTGCGATTCTCAGAATTGTTTCAAATTTTCACTATAGATAGAACTTTTTGATCTGTACACAACAAAAAAAATTTGTTGGCGCTAAGGTCCACTTTCCGAGATTGGGGCCTTGAAAGTTCGGATATATAATTTGAGCTATAGTCATCATTCCTGATCCGATCGGGTCGATATATATAAATTTAAAATCATTAACCCATCGGGAGCCAGCGTTAAAAAAAGTGAATTTTGAACCAGCTTTTTTGGTAAAATCGACATTATCTGGAAATAAGTCCTACCAAACTTCCGAGTGTTTTTTTAATTTTTACGAAATATAAATTTTGAATATAAATTTTGCTGCGTAGCCGGTTTTGGACTTAACCCCGGCCGAAGGCCGGCTACGCAGGAAAACTTTAGTCTGCGTAGCCGGTTTTGGACATACCCCAGAGGAGAAAATCTTAAACCCCGGTCAAAGGCCGGCTACACAAGGAAACTTTAGTCTGCGTAGCCGGTTTTAGACATACCCCAGAGGAGAAAATCTTTAACTCCGGCCGAAGGCCGGCTACGCAGGAAAACTTTAGTCTGCGTAGCCGGTTTTGGACATACCCCAGAGGAGAAATTCTTTAACCCCGGCCGAAGGCCGGCTATGCAGGTAAACTTTAGTCTGCGTAGCCGGTTTTGGACATACCCCAGAGGAGAAAATCTTAAACCCCGGCCGAAGGCCGGCTACACAAATAAACTTTAGTCTGCGTAGCCGGTTTTGGACATACCCCAGAGGAGAAAATCTTAATCCCCGGCCGAAGGCCGGCTACACAAGAAAACTTTAGTCTGCGTAGCCGGTTTTGGACATACCCCAGAGGAGAAAATCTTTAACCCCGGCCGAAGGCCGGCTTCTCAAAAAACTTCATGTTTCTGTCTGCGTGTTTACATATAAACTACTTTTAGGATGTACAATATATCCTCATGTACACGCCTACAGAAAACAAAATGTTTACAATTATTGCAGACTTTCCCCAAAAACATTATTTTGAAGTTGAATATCTCCGGTTCCAGGTGGGTTACGATTCCGTAACCCACATTGAAAGAAAGCTCAAAGTGTAGGCTATAAACTGATATTAATCATCTCTTACCTCAATATCGATCACATTTCCAGATAATGGAAAAGGAAAACTTTAGTCTGCGTAGCCGGTTTTGGACATACCCCAGAGGAGAAAATCTTAAACCCCGGCCAAAGGCCGGCTACACAAGGAAACTTTAGTCTGCGTAGCCGGTTTTAGACATACCCCAGAGGAGAAAATCTTTAACTCCGGCCGAAGGCCGGCTACGCAGGAAAACTTTAGTCTGCGTAGCCGGTTTTGGACATACCCCAGAGGAGAAATTCTTTAACCCCGGCCGAAGGCCGGCTACGCAGGTAAACTTTAGTCTGCGTAGCCGGTTTTGGACATACCCCAGAGGAGAAAATCTTAAACCCCGGCCGAAGGCCGGCTACACAAATAAACTTTAGTCTGCGTAGCCGGTTTTGGACATACCCCAGAGGAGAAAATCTTAATCCCCGGCCGAAGGCCGGCTACACAAGAAAACTTTAGTCTGCGTAGCCGGTTTTGGACATACCCCAGAGGAGAAAATCTTTAACCCCGGCCGAAGGCCGGCTTCTCAAAAAACTTCATGTTTCTGTCTGCGTGTTTACATATAAACTACTTTTAGGATGTACAATATATCCTCATGTACACGCCTACAGAAAACAAAATGTTTACAATTATTGCAGACTTTCCCCAAAAACATTATTTTGAAGTTGAATATCTCCGGTTCCAGGTGGGTTACGATTCCGTAACCCACATTGAAAGAAAGCTCAAAGTGTAGGCTATAAACTGATATTAATCATCTCTTACCTCAATATCGATCACATTTCCAGATAATGTCGATTTTACCAAAAAAGCGGGTTCAAAATTCACTTTTTTAACGCTGGCTCCCGATGGGTTAATGATTTTGAATTTTGCTCCGCTATCTTATAGTAAATTCAATAAGCTTTCCAACGATATATATATCGACCCGATCGGATCAGGAATGATGACTATAGCTCAAATTATATATCCGAACTTTCAAGGCCCCAATCTCGGAAAGTGGACCTTAGCGCCAAAAATTTTTTTCTTTTTTTTGGTAATTTTTAACGCTCTACAAGGCTGTATTTTTTTTTTTGGACCATCGCCATGAAACTAGATTTGTTCCAGATAAACAAATTGGTGGCGAATCATATACCTTACCTAATGGAAATTACTTTTCCTATGGTATATATTATAATAACGATCGGGTAATGCAATCTGCATATGTATACAGTTTTGGAAATACCTCAGATGATACTTTTAAATATCTGGTTTGGAACATAGTAAAACATTATAACCCGGCGACTATCGAAGAAGCTTTGTTAGTCGATGGTTTGGCTATTCCGCTAATATTATTATTTAATACTTCATTGAGATTTGATATCTTAGTAAGGCATTTGATAAAGCATGTTCTTGAAGTGGATATCTTCGTATCTTTGAGTCAGTTCAGAAACAATTTTTAATATTTTCATTAAGACACTTGCATGGTTTTGTTCTTCCCCCTTATTCTAGTAGATTCGGAGAATGTGTATTGATTTCAATTCATTGTGTCATATCATAGATTTCGGATTAGGAATCGATATAATAAAGTCGATGATTTTCTCTTGCTTGAATGAACTTCTAAGCTGAAACTGTTTCACTTTATATAACGAAAAGTACCGATCTAGACGAGATGTATGTTATTCGGAAGGTAATTCAAAGACTCTAATGGAGTACTTACGAGTGTTCTAAAATACAGTGCACTCACGGAAAAGCGAACACCGCTTATTGTGAACATGATTTATTTTACCTTAACGCTATAGCTTATTTGCTTATATCCATGAAGAATTTAACATTGTATAATGGTAGCCGCAGCGAATAACTTAAGCTAATTGCTGTAAATAAATTTTGAATGGCATTCGATGACCGAAAGAAAAGTGGGATGTGGAAATTAGGTCTGTGTGGTATTATAATAGTCATTTCCAGGGTAGGGTCAGTCCCAGGATATTAGAAGATTTCATTGGTTTTATCCAAACATGGCCAACCAGTAGAGCTAAGAGAGAATTAGAATTTAAACCAGGCAGTTTATCCGTATGACGTGTATCTTCAAGCAATGATGAAATTTTAATGAAAGGAAGAAGTCTTGCAGAAATGTCTCTGTAGATTCTTCAATTTTGCCGGAAATGTGACACCTGTGGATATAACTTCGCTGCTGTGTATTAATTATGAATATGACAACAACCAGCAATCAACCTAAAACATTTATTAATGATGACTTTTACATTAATTTTAGTTAAGCCAGAAAGAAAAGAAGACTCACATCGAAACAGAAGCGCTATGAAATGACTCCTGTCCGCTATGAAATGACTCCTGTTCTTCACGAGTTTATTACAAACCGTCGAAATGATATCCGCCTAGAAAGCTGAGGGTTAGTTAGAAGTAGAGAAAATGCAGTTTAATTATGTGAATTTGTTCCTTTGCCTCCAAGTGAAATTCACCACACTCACGTTTCCTAATCCCCTTGTGTTTTAAAGCCACCAGTTCACGTATTTAGAGAGGTTCATTTTATTTAGTAACAAAATATTTTCCGGAAACGCATACAATTGCGAAATGCAAACAAAAAATTATTTCCAAACATTATATTAATTAAATGTGATGGAAATAAATAAATTATTTTCCAAATGCTATCTTTTGTGTTTGTTTTGATATTTCGGAACAGCTGACTGCAATGCAATGATGCCAAGTTTTACTCTGCTAATACTCGATGAGGGATTTGCGTTTTTCTTTAAGCCTTGATGGCTTACGTATCGCAGCTAAAAGAAAAACACCTAAGAATAAAACTAACGAGTTGAATAGATGTTGTAAAAAAATTTCGATCATACGTATTTTGATGATGTGAAATTATAGTTTGTATGTTTTTCATTGAATTCCTGAAGATGTTTCTCAACGAGGGACGAAATATTGAATAAATAAAACAAATTTCAAAGAAAAAACAACAGACCTTGAGCTTGAATTATTATAAATTTTTCAAATGATACTTATCTAAAGGTCGTATACCCCTAACAATTAATACATATAATTTTTTTTATATTTTACCCCTCACATTTTTCCATTATTTGTTCAACCAAAAACTCATTTTGGTAAGTGTAATACACCAAAATGTCCGTATTGGTCTCCTCTACAATACTGCAGAAGATATTTATCAGAGCATTCTCCGTTTGATCCTGATACTGTGATTTAGTTACTGTCCTCCAGTGTCCGGACACATTTTTCCATTATATGTTCAACCAACAGTCTATTTTTAGTAGTTGTAATATGTCGAAATACGATTTTGTCCTTCTCTGTGTAACCTTTTTATTTGTAGAAAAATAGTTATCGAAATGATGTTTTCTTAACTTCACACCATGAAAAGTATGAAGCTAATGTACTAGCACCTCTATCCATCCATTTCGTATGCCGTATCGGAGAGCGGATAATATATATACAGTGAGCAAAAATGTTTACGTACAAGTAAGAATTTTCTACAAATCACGGAATATTGACCAATTACAAGTCTCAAAGTGAAAAAAATGTTATGGTGCTTTAAGAAAACACATCTAAAGATACAGTTCGTCAAGGAAAAAGTTAGATTTAATCATTAGAATAACAGTAAATTGATGGTCTGTCCCAAAAAAGCACCAAAGAAGTTTACGTACAGCTGAATATATATCTCTAAATAATAAGTTTTACTATTATTTTCCCTTAAATAGTAAATTTTACTGCTAAAACCCGTATTATGGTTTTCATGGAAAAACTAGCCCATTTTCCGTTCAAGGTCCGATATCACCCAGTATGTCAGTTTTAGCAGACTTTTGGAGGGTATATGTATTCGATAGAAAATTTCGTGAGTTTTTCTTAGTCCCCTTTTCCACAGGCAAATTTTTATTTGGCAAATTCTGAGTTTGTAGGCGAGAGGGGTGCGAGGAAGAGAAACAAAACTTTGCCTGTTCAGAATTTGCGGTACACGCAAATTCTGCTTTGCTCTGTTCGTTGAAAACAATTTTGTTGACATTTCCTTTTTAACCTATTCGTTTTACTGACACACAGCCGGCTTTTGTTTACAAACCTGTTGCTTTAATTTGTGCAAGTGAAATTTAATTTTTAATTTTTGCAATTTATATAATAAAATAATAATAAGTGTATAATAATTATGTATACACTTCTTCGAAAAATTCTTTAAAATGTAAACACTTTTGACGTTTCTTTCTTTCTTTTGTATTTTGATTCGCAAATTTGGCAAAGAAAAATTTGCTAGTGGAAAAGCAAGCGAAAATTTCAAAAGAGAAAACAAAAAATTTGCCAAATAACAATTTGCCTGTGGAAAAGGGGACTTACATGTATTTCGTATGGAAACGAAATTTTCGTTTTCAGTAACTGAAGGTCGATTTACAAATGTCAGATCCCAAACAAATTTGACATTTCTAAATCGACCTTATGTCAAGCTGAAACTTATTGATTTCGCATGCTGTGTGAAAAGGCTATGAGATGTGACAAATAAATAAATCGACCTTATGTCATCGATTTCACTTGTAGTGAGAAATTGCTATAAGTCAGCGGTCGATTGTTTTCGCCGATAATATCGGTATGGAGAAAAAACTATCGATAGTGACGTCAAAATAAAACTACCTACGGCTTTGCTGCTCTAGATCTCGTGAGTAAAGCGGATTTCTTTCGTGAACGAGACCTGCCCATCTCTAGCTTCTAGCCGATGAAAGCGGGAATTTATTTTTTGCAAAATATATTTTTTCGAATTGAAAAGATTTTGACAGATTTGATTTCAAATAGAATAGAATTACCATTAAATTATTTGAGAGACATCATATTGATTTCGATGAAAAATTCACCGTTGAGGCCGATGAATAATATTTCCGTGTGTATAGCGAATGTAACTTCAATCATCTTTGTATAGAAAATTTTCCACAACGTATTTCAAATACAAATAATGATAATAATAATGCTAGCAAATGTGGCCACTAAATGTGCGCACGAGCTTGGCTGCGGCTTTTACCTAGCACTAACGTTCTAATCCACTTGCTACATTCATATGTATAACAAACTTTGTATTCGGATTACGAAGTACACAAAGATAAACGGCTTAAATCTAGTTTAAGTGCGATTCTCAGAATTGTTTCAAATTTTCACTATAGATAGAACTTTTTGATCTGTACACAACAAAAAAAATTTTTGGCGCTAAGGTCCACTTTCCGAGATTGGGGCCTTGAAAGTTCGGATATATAATTTGAGCTATAGTCATCATTCCTGATCCGATCGGGTCGATATATATAAATTTAAAAATTTAAAATCATTAACCCATCGGGAGCCAGCGTTAAAAAAAGTGAATTTTGAACTCCATTATTTGTTCAACCAAAAACTCATTTTGGTAAGTGTGATACACCAAAATGTCCGTATTGGTCTCCTCTACAATACTGCAGAAGATATTTATCAGAGCATTCTCCGTTTGATCCTGATACTGTGATTTAGTTACTGTCCTCCAGTGTCCGGACACATTTTTCCATTATATGTTCAACCAACAGTCTATTTTTAGTAGTTGTAATATGTCGAAATACGATTTTGTCCTTCTCTGTGTAACCTTTTTATTTGTAGAAAAATAGTTATCGAAATGATGTTTTCTTAACTTCACACCATGAAAAGTATGAAGCTAATGTACTAGCACCTCTATCCATCCATTTCGTATGCCGTATCGGAGAGCGGATAATATATATACAGTGAGCAAAAATGTTTACGTACAAGTAAGAATTTTCTACAAATCACAGAATATTGACCAATTACAAGTCTCAAAGTGAAAAAAATGTTATGGTGCTTTAAGAAAACACATCTAAAGATACAGTTCGTCAAGGAAAAAGTTAGATTTAATCATTAGAATAACAGTAAATTGATGGTCTGTCCCAAAAAAGCACCAAAGAAGTTTACGTACAGCTGAATATATATCTCTAAATAATAAGTTTTACTATTATTTTCCCTTAAATAGTAAATTTTACTGCTAAAACCCGTATTATGGTTTTCATGGAAAAACTAGCCCATTTTCCGTTCAAGGTCCGATATCACCCAGTATGTCAGTTTTAGCAGACTTTTGGAGGGTATATGTATTCGATAGAAAATTTCGTGAGATTTTCTTAGTCCCCTTTTCCACAGGCAAATTTTATTTGGCAAATTCTGAGTTTGTAGGCGAGAGGGGTGCGAGGAAGAGAAACAAAACTTTGCCTGTTCAGAATTTGCGGTACACGCAAATTCTGCTTTGCTCTGTTCGTTGAAAACAATTTTGTTGACATTTCCTTTTTAACCTATTCGTTTTACTGACACACAGCCGGCTTTTGTTTACAAACCTGTTGCTTTAATTTGTGCAAGTGAAATTTAATTTTTAATTTTTGCAATTTATATAATAAAATAATAATAAGTGTATAATAATTATGTATACACCTTTTCGAAAAATTCTTTAAAATGTAAACACTTTTGACGTTTCTTTCTTTCTTTTGTATTTTGATTCGCAAATTTGGCAAAGAAAAATTTGCTAGTGGAAAAGCAAGCGAAAATTTCAAAAGAGAAAACAAAAAATTTGCCAAATAACAATTTGCCTGTGGAAAAGGGGACTTACATGTATTTCGTATGGAAACGAAATTTTCGTTTTCAGTAACTGAAGGTCGATTTACAAATGTCAGATCCCAAACAAATTTGACATTTCTAAATCGACCTTATGTCAAGCTGAAACTTATTGATTTCGCATGCTGTGTGAAAAGGCTATGAGATGTGACAAATAAATAAATCGACCTTATGTCATCGATTTCACTTGTAGTGAGAAATTGCTATAAGTCAGCGGTCGATTGTTTTCGCCGATAATATCGGTATGGAGAAAAAACTATCGATAGTGACGTCAAAATAAAACTACCTACGGCTTTGCTGCTCTAGATCTCGTGAGTAAAGCGGATTTCTTTCGTGAACGAGACCTGCCCATCTCTAGCTTCTAGCCGATGAAAGCGGGAATTTATTTTTTGCAAAATATATTTTTTCGAATTGAAAAGATTTTGACAGATTTGATTTCAAATAGAATAGAATTACCATTAAATTATTTGAGAGACATCATATTGATTTCGATGAAAAATTCACCGTTGAGGCCGATGAATAATATTTCCGTGTGTATAGCGAATGTAACTTCAATCATCTTTGTATAGAAAATTTTCCACAACGTATTTCAAATACAAATAATGATAATAATAATGCTAGCAAATGTGGCCACTAAATGTGCGCACGAGCTTGGCTGCGGCTTTTACCTAGCACTAACGTTCTAATCCACTTGCTAAATTCATATGTATAACAAACTTTGTATTCGGATTACGAAGTACACAAAGATAAACGGCTTAAATCTAGTTTAAGTGCGATTCTCAGAATTGTTTCAAATTTTCACTATAGATAGAACTTTTTGATCTGTACACAACAAAAAAAATTTGTTGGCGCTAAGGTCCACTTTCCGAGATTGGGGCCTTGAAAGTTCGGATATATAATTTGAGCTATAGTCATCATTCCTGATCCGATCGGGTCGATATATATAAATTTAAAATCATTAACCCATCGGGAGCCAGCGTTAAAAAAAGTGAATTTTGAACCAGCTTTTTTGGTAAAATCGACATTATCTGGAAATAAGTCCTACCAAACTTCCGAGTGTTTTTTTAATTTTTACGAAATATAAATTTTGAATATAAATTTTGCTGCGTAGCCGGTTTTGGACTTAACCCCGGCCGAAGGCCGGCTACGCAGGAAAACTTTAGTCTGCGTAGCCGGTTTTGGACATACCCCAGAGGAGAAAATCTTAAACCCCGGCCAAAGGCCGGCTACACAAGGAAACTTTAGTCTGCGTAGCCGGTTTTAGACATACCCCAGAGGAGAAAATCTTTAACTCCGGCCGAAGGCCGGCTACGCAGGAAAACTTTAGTCTGCGTAGCCGGTTTTGGACATACCCCAGAGGAGAAATTCTTTAACCCCGGCCGAAGGCCGGCTATGCAGGTAAACTTTAGTCTGCGTAGCCGGTTTTGGACATACCCCAGAGGAGAAAATCTTAAACCCCGGCCGAAGGCCGGCTACACAAATAAACTTTAGTCTGCGTAGCCGGTTTTGGACATACCCCAGAGGAGAAAATCTTAATCCCCGGCCGAAGGCCGGCTACACAAGAAAACTTTAGTCTGCGTAGCCGGTTTTGGACATACCCCAGAGGAGAAAATCTTTAACCCCGGCCGAAGGCCGGCTTCTCAAAAAACTTCATGTTTCTGTCTGCGTGTTTACATATAAACTACTTTTAGGATGTACAATATATCCTCATGTACACGCCTACAGAAAACAAAATGTTTACAATTATTGCAGACTTTCCCCAAAAACATTATTTTGAAGTTGAATATCTCCGGTTCCAGGTGGGTTACGATTCCGTAACCCACATTGAAAGAAAGCTCAAAGCGTAGGCTATAAACTGATATTAATCATCTCTTACCTCAATATCGATCACATTTCCAGATAATGGAAAAGGAAAACTTTAGTCTGCGTAGCCGGTTTTGGACATACCCCAGAGGAGAAAATCTTAAACCCCGGCCAAAGGCCGGCTACACAAGGAAACTTTAGTCTGCGTAGCCGGTTTTAGACATACCCCAGAGGAGAAAATCTTTAACTCCGGCCGAAGGCCGGCTACGCAGGAAAACTTTAGTCTGCGTAGCCGGTTTTGGACATACCCCAGAGGAGAAATTCTTTAACCCCGGCCGAAGGCCGGCTACGCAGGTAAACTTTAGTCTGCGTAGCCGGTTTTGGACATACCCCAGAGGAGAAAATCTTAAACCCCGGCCGAAGGCCGGCTACACAAATAAACTTTAGTCTGCGTAGCCGGTTTTGGACATACCCCAGAGGAGAAAATCTTAATCCCCGGCCGAAGGCCGGCTACACAAGAAAACTTTAGTCTGCGTAGCCGGTTTTGGACATACCCCAGAGGAGAAAATCTTTAACCCCGGCCGAAGGCCGGCTTCTCAAAAGACTTCATGTTTCTGTCTGCGTGTTTACATATAAACTACTTTTAGGATGTACAATATATCCTCATGTACACGCCTACAGAAAACAAAATGTTTACAATTATTGCAGACTTTCCCCAAAAACATTATTTTGAAGTTGAATATCTCCGGTTCCAGGTGGGTTACGATTCCGTAACCCACATTGAAAGAAAGCTCAAAGTGTAGGCTATAAACTGATATTAATCATCTCTTACCTCAATATCGATCACATTTCCAGATAATGTCGATTTTACCAAAAAAGCGGGTTCAAAATTCACTTTTTTAACGCTGGCTCCCGATGGGTTAATGATTTTGAATTTTGCTCCGCTATCTTATAGTAAATTCAATAAGCTTTCCAACGATATATATATCGACCCGATCGGATCAGGAATGATGACTATAGCTCAAATTATATATCCGAACTTTCAAGGCCCCAATCTCGGAAAGTGGACCTTAGCGCCAAAAATTTTTTTCTTTTTTTTGGTAATTTTTAACGCTCTACAAGGCTGTATTTTTTTTTTGGACCATCGCCATGAAACTAGATTTGTTCCAGATAAACAAATTGGTGGCGAATCATATACCTTACCTAATGGAAATTACTTTTCCTATGGTATATATTATAATAACGATCGGGTAATGCAATCTGCATATGTATACAGTTTTGGAAATACCTCAGATGATACTTTTAAATATCTGGTTTGGAACATAGTAAAACATTATAACCCGGCGACTATCGAAGAAGCTTTGTTAGTCGATGGTTTGGCTATTCCGCTAATATTATTATTTAATACTTCATTGAGATTTGATATCTTAGTAAGGCATTTGATAAAGCATGTTCTTGAAGTGGATATCTTCGTATCTTTGAGTCAGTTCAGAAACAATTTTTAATATTTTCATTAAGACACTTGCATGGTTTTGTTCTTCCCCCTTATTCTAGTAGATTCGGAGAATGTGTATTGATTTCAATTCATTGTGTCATATCATAGATTTCGGATTAGGAATCGATATAATAAAGTCGATGATTTTCTCTTGCTTGAATGAACTTCTAAGCTGAAACTGTTTCACTTTATATAACGAAAAGTACCGATCTAGACGAGATGTATGTTATTCGGAAGGTAATTCAAAGACTCTAATGGAGTACTTACGAGTGTTCTAAAATACAGTGCACTCACGGAAAAGCGAACACCGCTTATTGTGAACATGATTTATTTTACCTTAACGCTATAGCTTATTTGCTTATATCCATGAAGAATTTAACATTGTATAATGGTAGCCGCAGCGAATAACTTAAGCTAATTGCTGTAAATAAATTTTGAATGGCATTCGATGACCGAAAGAAAAGTGGGATGTGGAAATTAGGTCTGTGTGGTATTATAATAGTCATTTCCAGGGTAGGGTCAGTCCCAGGATATTAGAAGATTTCATTGGTTTTATCCAAACATGGCCAACCAGTAGAGCTAAGAGAGAATTAGAATTTAAACCAGACAGTTTATCCGTATGACGTGTATCTTCAAGCAATGATGAAATTTTAATGAAAGGAAGAAGTCTTGCAGAAATGTCTCTGTAGATTCTTCAATTTTGCCGGAAATGTGACACCTGTGGATATAACTTCGCTGCTGTGTATTAATTATGAATATGACAACAACCAGCAATCAACCTAAAACATTTATTAATGATGACTTTTACATTAATTTTAGTTAAGCCAGAAAGAAAAGAAGACTCACATCGAAACAGAAGCGCTATGAAATGACTCCTGTCCGCTATGAAATGACTCCTGTTCTTCACGAGTTTATTACAAACCGTCGAAATGATATCCGCCTAGAAAGCTGAGGGTTAGTTAGAAGTAGAGAAAATGCAGTTTAATTATGTGAATTTGTTCCTTTGCCTCCAAGTGAAATTCACCACACTCACGTTTCCTAATCCCCTTGTGTTTTAAAGCCACCAGTTCACGTATTTAGAGAGGTTCATTTTATTTAGTAACAAAATATTTTCCGGAAACGCATACAATTGCGAAATGCAAACAAAAAATTATTTCCAAACATTATATTAATTAAATGTGATGGAAATAAATAAATTATTTTCCAAATGCTATCTTTTGTGTTTGTTTTGATATTTCGGAACAGCTGACTGCAATGCAATGATGCCAAGTTTTACTCTGCTAATACTCGATGAGGGATTTGCGTTTTTCTTTAAGCCTTGATGGCTTACGTATCGCAGCTAAAAGAAAAACACCTAAGAATAAAACTAACGAGTTGAATAGATGTTGTAAAAAAATTTCGATCATACGTATTTTGATGATGTGAAATTATAGTTTGTATGTTTTTCATTGAATTCCTGAAGATGTTTCTCAACGAGGGACGAAATATTGAATAAATAAAACAAATTTCAAAGAAAAAACAACAGACCTTAAGCTTGAATTATTATAAATTTTTCAAATGATACTTATCTAAAGGTCGTATACCCCTAACAATTAATACATATAATTTTTTTTATATTTTACCCCTCACATTTTTCCATTATTTGTTCAACCTCACATTTCTCCATTATTTGTTCAACCAAAAACTCATTTTGGTAAGTGTAATACACCAAAATGTCCGTATTGGTCTCCTCTACAATACTGCAGAAGATATTTATCAGAGCATTCTCCGTTTGATCCTGATACTGTGATTTAGTTACTGTCCTCCAGTGTCCGGACACATTTTTCCATTATATGTTCAACCAACAGTCTATTTTTAGTAGTTGTAATATGTCGAAATACGATTTTGTCCTTCTCTGTGTAACCTTTTTATTTGTAGAAAAATAGTTATCGAAATGATGTTTTCTTAACTTCACACCATGAAAAGTATGAAGCTAATGTACTAGCACCTCTATCCATCCATTTCGTATGCCGTATCGGAGAGCGGATAATATATATACAGTGAGCAAAAATGTTTACGTACAAGTAAGAATTTTCTACAAATCACGGAATATTGACCAATTACAAGTCTCAAAGTGAAAAAAATGTTATGGTGCTTTAAGAAAACACATCTAAAGATACAGTTCGTCAAGGAAAAAGTTAGATTTAATCATTAGAATAACAGTAAATTGATGGTCTGTCCCAAAAAAGCACCAAAGAAGTTTACGTACAGCTGAATATATATCTCTAAATAATAAGTTTTACTATTATTTTCCCTTAAATAGTAAATTTTACTGCTAAAACCCGTATTATGGTTTTCATGGAAAAACTAGCCCATTTTCCGTTCAAGGTCCGATATCACCCAGTATGTCAGTTTTAGCAGACTTTTGGAGGGTATATGTATTCGATAGAAAATTTCGTGAGTTTTTCTTAGTCCCCTTTTCCACAGGCAAATTTTTATTTGGCAAATTCTGAGTTTGTAGGCGAGAGGGGTGCGAGGAAGAGAAACAAAACTTTGCCTGTTCAGAATTTGCGGTACACGCAAATTCTGCTTTGCTCTGTTCGTTGAAAACAATTTTGTTGACATTTCCTTTTTAACCTATTCGTTTTACTGACACACAGCCGGCTTTTGTTTACAAACCTGTTGCTTTAATTTGTGCAAGTGAAATTTAATTTTTAATTTTTGCAATTTATATAATAAAATAATAATAAGTGTATAATAATTATGTATACACTTCTTCGAAAAATTCTTTAAAATGTAAACACTTTTGACGTTTCTTTCTTTCTTTTGTATTTTGATTCGCAAATTTGGCAAAGAAAAATTTGCTAGTGGAAAAGCAAGCGAAAATTTCAAAAGAGAAAACAAAAAATTTGCCAAATAACAATTTGCCTGTGGAAAAGGGGACTTACATGTATTTCGTATGGAAACGAAATTTTCGTTTTCAGTAACTGAAGGTCGATTTACAAATGTCAGATCCCAAACAAATTTGACATTTCTAAATCGACCTTATGTCAAGCTGAAACTTATTGATTTCGCATGCTGTGTGAAAAGGCTATGAGATGTGACAAATAAATAAATCGACCTTATGTCATCGATTTCACTTGTAGTGAGAAATTGCTATAAGTCAGCGGTCGATTGTTTTCGCCGATAATATCGGTATGGAGAAAAAACTATCGATAGTGACGTCAAAATAAAACTACCTACGGCTTTGCTGCTCTAGATCTCGTGAGTAAAGCGGATTTCTTTCGTGAACGAGACCTGCCCATCTCTAGCTTCTAGCCGATGAAAGCGGGAATTTATTTTTTGCAAAATATATTTTTTCGAATTGAAAAGATTTTGACAGATTTGATTTCAAATAGAATAGAATTACCATTAAATTATTTGAGAGACATCATATTGATTTCGATGAAAAATTCACCGTTGAGGCCGATGAATAATATTTCCGTGTGTATAGCGAATGTAACT
The DNA here is from genome assembly GCA_947397865.1 of Polietes domitor. Classification (NCBI taxonomy): domain Eukaryota; kingdom Metazoa; phylum Arthropoda; class Insecta; order Diptera; family Muscidae; genus Polietes; species Polietes domitor. The sequence continues at coordinate 151,721,768 of OX377620.1, read as the reverse complement.
TCAATCATCTTTGTATAGAAAATTTTCCACAACGTATTTCAAATACAAATAATGATAATAATAATGCTAGCAAATGTGGCCACTAAATGTGCGCACGAGCTTGGCTGCGGCTTTTACCTAGCACTAACGTTCTAATCCACTTGCTACATTCATATGTATAACAAACTTTGTATTCGGATTACGAAGTACACAAAGATAAACGGCTTAAATCTAGTTTAAGTGCGATTCTCAGAATTGTTTCAAATTTTCACTATAGATAGAACTTTTTGATCTGTACACAACAAAAAAAATTTTTGGCGCTAAGGTCCACTTTCCGAGATTGGGGCCTTGAAAGTTCGGATATATAATTTGAGCTATAGTCATCATTCCTGATCCGATCGGGTCGATATATATAAATTTAAAAATTTAAAATCATTAACCCATCGGGAGCCAGCGTTAAAAAAAGTGAATTTTGAACTCCATTATTTGTTCAACCAAAAACTCATTTTGGTAAGTGTGATACACCAAAATGTCCGTATTGGTCTCCTCTACAATACTGCAGAAGATATTTATCAGAGCATTCTCCGTTTGATCCTGATACTGTGATTTAGTTACTGTCCTCCAGTGTCCGGACACATTTTTCCATTATATGTTCAACCAACAGTCTATTTTTAGTAGTTGTAATATGTCGAAATACGATTTTGTCCTTCTCTGTGTAACCTTTTTATTTGTAGAAAAATAGTTATCGAAATGATGTTTTCTTAACTTCACACCATGAAAAGTATGAAGCTAATGTACTAGCACCTCTATCCATCCATTTCGTATGCCGTATCGGAGAGCGGATAATATATATACAGTGAGCAAAAATGTTTACGTACAAGTAAGAATTTTCTACAAATCACAGAATATTGACCAATTACAAGTCTCAAAGTGAAAAAAATGTTATGGTGCTTTAAGAAAACACATCTAAAGATACAGTTCGTCAAGGAAAAAGTTAGATTTAATCATTAGAATAACAGTAAATTGATGGTCTGTCCCAAAAAAGCACCAAAGAAGTTTACGTACAGCTGAATATATATCTCTAAATAATAAGTTTTACTATTATTTTCCCTTAAATAGTAAATTTTACTGCTAAAACCCGTATTATGGTTTTCATGGAAAAACTAGCCCATTTTCCGTTCAAGGTCCGATATCACCCAGTATGTCAGTTTTAGCAGACTTTTGGAGGGTATATGTATTCGATAGAAAATTTCGTGAGTTTTTCTTAGTCCCCTTTTCCACAGGCAAATTTTTATTTGGCAAATTCTGAGTTTGTAGGCGAGAGGGGTGCGAGGAAGAGAAACAAAACTTTGCCTGTTCAGAATTTGCGGTACACGCAAATTCTGCTTTGCTCTGTTCGTTGAAAACAATTTTGTTGACATTTCCTTTTTAACCTATTCGTTTTACTGACACACAGCCGGCTTTTGTTTACAAACCTGTTGCTTTAATTTGTGCAAGTGAAATTTAATTTTTAATTTTTGCAATTTATATAATAAAATAATAATAAGTGTATAATAATTATGTATACACTTCTTCGAAAAATTCTTTAAAATGTAAACACTTTTGACGTTTCTTTCTTTCTTTTGTATTTTGATTCGCAAATTTGGCAAAGAAAAATTTGCTAGTGGAAAAGCAAGCGAAAATTTCAAAAGAGAAAACAAAAAATTTGCCAAATAACAATTTGCCTGTGGAAAAGGGGACTTACATGTATTTCGTATGGAAACGAAATTTTCGTTTTCAGTAACTGAAGGTCGATTTACAAATGTCAGATCCCAAACAAATTTGACATTTCTAAATCGACCTTATGTCAAGCTGAAACTTATTGATTTCGCATGCTGTGTGAAAAGGCTATGAGATGTGACAAATAAATAAATCGACCTTATGTCATCGATTTCACTTGTAGTGAGAAATTGCTATAAGTCAGCGGTCGATTGTTTTCGCCGATAATATCGGTATGGAGAAAAAACTATCGATAGTGACGTCAAAATAAAACTACCTACGGCTTTGCTGCTCTAGATCTCGTGAGTAAAGCGGATTTCTTTCGTGAACGAGACCTGCCCATCTCTAGCTTCTAGCCGATGAAAGCGGGAATTTATTTTTTGCAAAATATATTTTTTCGAATTGAAAAGATTTTGACAGATTTGATTTCAAATAGAATAGAATTACCATTAAATTATTTGAGAGACATCATATTGATTTCGATGAAAAATTCACCGTTGAGGCCGATGAATAATATTTCCGTGTGTATAGCGAATGTAACTTCAATCATCTTTGTATAGAAAATTTTCCACAACGTATTTCAAATACAAATAATGATAATAATAATGCTAGCAAATGTGGCCACTAAATGTGCGCACGAGCTTGGCTGCGGCTTTTACCTAGCACTAACGTTCTAATCCACTTGCTAAAACTTTGTATTCGGATTACGAAGTACACAAAGATAAACGGCTTAAATCTAGTTTAAGTGCGATTCTCAGAATTGTTTCAAATTTTCACTATAGATAGAACTTTTTGATCTGTACACAACAAAAAAAATTTGTTGGCGCTAAGGTCCACTTTCCGAGATTGGGGCCTTGAAAGTTCGGATATATAATTTGAGCTATAGTCATCATTCCTGATCCGATCGGGTCGATATATATAAATTTAAAATCATTAACCCATCGGGAGCCAGCGTTAAAAAAAGTGAATTTTGAACCAGCTTTTTTGGTAAAATCGACATTATCTGGAAATAAGTCCTACCAAACTTCCGAGTGTTTTTTTAATTTTTACGAAATATAAATTTTGAATATAAATTTTGCTGCGTAGCCGGTTTTGGACTTAACCCCGGCCGAAGGCCGGCTACGCAGGAAAACTTTAGTCTGCGTAGCCGGTTTTGGACATACCCCAGAGGAGAAAATCTTAAACCCCGGCCAAAGGCCGGCTACACAAGGAAACTTTAGTCTGCGTAGCCGGTTTTAGACATACCCCAGAGGAGAAAATCTTTAACTCCGGCCGAAGGCCGGCTACGCAGGAAAACTTTAGTCTGCGTAGCCGGTTTTGGACATACCCCAGAGGAGAAATTCTTTAACCCCGGCCGAAGGCCGGCTATGCAGGTAAACTTTAGTCTGCGTAGCCGGTTTTGGACATACCCCAGAGGAGAAAATCTTAAACCCCGGCCGAAGGCCGGCTACACAAATAAACTTTAGTCTGCGTAGCCGGTTTTGGACATACCCCAGAGGAGAAAATCTTAATCCCCGGCCGAAGGCCGGCTACACAAGAAAACTTTAGTCTGCGTAGCCGGTTTTGGACATACCCCAGAGGAGAAAATCTTTAACCCCGGCCGAAGGCCGGCTTCTCAAAAAACTTCATGTTTCTGTCTGCGTGTTTACATATAAACTACTTTTAGGATGTACAATATATCCTCATGTACACGCCTACAGAAAACAAAATGTTTACAATTATTGCAGACTTTCCCCAAAAACATTATTTTGAAGTTGAATATCTCCGGTTCCAGGTGGGTTACGATTCCGTAACCCACATTGAAAGAAAGCTCAAAGTGTAGGCTATAAACTGATATTAATCATCTCTTACCTCAATATCGATCACATTTCCAGATAATGGAAAAGGAAAACTTTAGTCTGCGTAGCCGGTTTTGGACATACCCCAGAGGAGAAAATCTTAAACCCCGGCCAAAGGCCGGCTACACAAGGAAACTTTAGTCTGCGTAGCCGGTTTTAGACATACCCCAGAGGAGAAAATCTTTAACTCCGGCCGAAGGCCGGCTACGCAGGAAAACTTTAGTCTGCGTAGCCGGTTTTGGACATACCCCAGAGGAGAAATTCTTTAACCCCGGCCGAAGGCCGGCTACGCAGGTAAACTTTAGTCTGCGTAGCCGGTTTTGGACATACCCCAGAGGAGAAAATCTTAAACCCCGGCCGAAGGCCGGCTACACAAATAAACTTTAGTCTGCGTAGCCGGTTTTGGACATACCCCAGAGGAGAAAATCTTAATCCCCGGCCGAAGGCCGGCTACACAAGAAAACTTTAGTCTGCGTAGCCGGTTTTGGACATACCCCAGAGGAGAAAATCTTTAACCCCGGCCGAAGGCCGGCTTCTCAAAAAACTTCATGTTTCTGTCTGCGTGTTTACATATAAACTACTTTTAGGATGTACAATATATCCTCATGTACACGCCTACAGAAAACAAAATGTTTACAATTATTGCAGACTTTCCCCAAAAACATTATTTTGAAGTTGAATATCTCCGGTTCCAGGTGGGTTACGATTCCGTAACCCACATTGAAAGAAAGCTCAAAGTGTAGGCTATAAACTGATATTAATCATCTCTTACCTCAATATCGATCACATTTCCAGATAATGTCGATTTTACCAAAAAAGCGGGTTCAAAATTCACTTTTTTAACGCTGGCTCCCGATGGGTTAATGATTTTGAATTTTGCTCCGCTATCTTATAGTAAATTCAATAAGCTTTCCAACGATATATATATCGACCCGATCGGATCAGGAATGATGACTATAGCTCAAATTATATATCCGAACTTTCAAGGCCCCAATCTCGGAAAGTGGACCTTAGCGCCAAAAATTTTTTTCTTTTTTTGGTAATTTTTAACGCTCTACAAGGCTGTATTTTTTTTTTGGACCATCGCCATGAAACTAGATTTGTTCCAGATAAACAAATTGGTGGCGAATCATATACCTTACCTAATGGAAATTACTTTTCCTATGGTATATATTATAATAACGATCGGGTAATGCAATCTGCATATGTATACAGTTTTGGAAATACCTCAGATGATACTTTTAAATATCTGGTTTGGAACATAGTAAAACATTATAACCCGGCGACTATCGAAGAAGCTTTGTTAGTCGATGGTTTGGCTATTCCGCTAATATTATTATTTAATACTTCATTGAGATTTGATATCTTAGTAAGGCATTTGATAAAGCATGTTCTTGAAGTGGATATCTTCGTATCTTTGAGTCAGTTCAGAAACAATTTTTAATATTTTCATTAAGACACTTGCATGGTTTTGTTCTTCCCCCTTATTCTAGTAGATTCGGAGAATGTGTATTGATTTCAATTCATTGTGTCATATCATAGATTTCGGATTAGGAATCGATATAATAAAGTCGATGATTTTCTCTTGCTTGAATGAACTTCTAAGCTGAAACTGTTTCACTTTATATAACGAAAAGTACCGATCTAGACGAGATGTATGTTATTCGGAAGGTAATTCAAAGACTCTAATGGAGTACTTACGAGTGTTCTAAAATACAGTGCACTCACGGAAAAGCGAACACCGCTTATTGTGAACATGATTTATTTTACCTTAACGCTATAGCTTATTTGCTTATATCCATGAAGAATTTAACATTGTATAATGGTAGCCGCAGCGAATAACTTAAGCTAATTGCTGTAAATAAATTTTGAATGGCATTCGATGACCGAAAGAAAAGTGGGATGTGGAAATTAGGTCTGTGTGGTATTATAATAGTCATTTCCAGGGTAGGGTCAGTCCCAGGATATTAGAAGATTTCATTGGTTTTATCCAAACATGGCCAACCAGTAGAGCTAAGAGAGAATTAGAATTTAAACCAGGCAGTTTATCCGTATGACGTGTATCTTCAAGCAATGATGAAATTTTAATGAAAGGAAGAAGTCTTGCAGAAATGTCTCTGTAGATTCTTCAATTTTGCCGGAAATGTGACACCTGTGGATATAACTTCGCTGCTGTGTATTAATTATGAATATGACAACAACCAGCAATCAACCTAAAACATTTATTAATGATGACTTTTACATTAATTTTAGTTAAGCCAGAAAGAAAAGAAGACTCACATCGAAACAGAAGCGCTATGAAATGACTCCTGTCCGCTATGAAATGACTCCTGTCCGCTATGAAATGACTCCTGTTCTTCACGAGTTTATTACAAACCGTCGAAATGATATCCGCCTAGAAAGCTGAGGGTTAGTTAGAAGTAGAGAAAATGCAGTTTAATTATGTGAATTTGTTCCTTTGCCTCCAAGTGAAATTCACCACACACACGTTTCCTAATCCCCTTGTGTTTTAAAGCCACCAGTTCACGTATTTAGAGAGGTTCATTTTATTTAGTAACAAAATATTTTCCGGAAACGCATACAATTGCGAAATGCAAACAAAAAATTATTTCCAAACATTATATTAATTAAATGTGATGGAAATAAATAAATTATTTTCCAAATGCTATCTTTTGTGTTTGTTTTGATATTTCGGAACAGCTGACTGCAATGCAATGATGCCAAGTTTTACTCTGCTAATACTCGATGAGGGATTTGCGTTTTTCTTTAAGCCTTGATGGCTTACGTATCGCAGCTAAAAGAAAAACACCTAAGAATAAAACTAACGAGTTGAATAGATGTTGTAAAAAAATTTCGATCATACGTATTTTGATGATGTGAAATTATAGTTTGTATGTTTTTCATTGAATTCCTGAAGATGTTTCTCAACGAGGGACGAAATATTGAATAAATAAAACAAATTTCAAAGAAAAAACAACAGACCTTAAGCTTGAATTATTATAAATTTTTCAAATGATACTTATCTAAAGGTCGTATACCCCTAACAATTAATACATATAATTTTTTTTATATTTTACCCCTCACATTTTTCCATTATTTGTTCAACCTCACATTTCTCCATTATTTGTTCAACCAAAAACTCATTTTGGTAAGTGTAATACACCAAAATGTCCGTATTGGTCTCCTCTACAATACTGCAGAAGATATTTATCAGAGCATTCTCCGTTTGATCCTGATACTGTGATTTAGTTACTGTCCTCCAGTGTCCGGACACATTTTTCCATTATATGTTCAACCAACAGTCTATTTTTAGTAGTTGTAATATGTCGAAATACGATTTTGTCCTTCTCTGTGTAACCTTTTTATTTGTAGAAAAATAGTTATCGAAATGATGTTTTCTTAACTTCACACCATGAAAAGTATGAAGCTAATGTACTAGCACCTCTATCCATCCATTTCGTATGCCGTATCGGAGAGCGGATAATATATATACAGTGAGCAAAAATGTTTACGTACAAGTAAGAATTTTCTACAAATCACGGAATATTGACCAATTACAAGTCTCAAAGTGAAAAAAATGTTATGGTGCTTTAAGAAAACACATCTAAAGATACAGTTCGTCAAGGAAAAAGTTAGATTTAATCATTAGAATAACAGTAAATTGATGGTCTGTCCCAAAAAAGCACCAAAGAAGTTTACGTACAGCTGAATATATATCTCTAAATAATAAGTTTTACTATTATTTTCCCTTAAATAGTAAATTTTACTGCTAAAACCCGTATTATGGTTTTCATGGAAAAACTAGCCCATTTTCCGTTCAAGGTCCGATATCACCCAGTATGTCAGTTTTAGCAGACTTTTGGAGGGTATATGTATTCGATAGAAAATTTCGTGAGTTTTTCTTAGTCCCCTTTTCCACAGGCAAATTTTTATTTGGCAAATTCTGAGTTTGTAGGCGAGAGGGGTGCGAGGAAGAGAAACAAAACTTTGCCTGTTCAGAATTTGCGGTACACGCAAATTCTGCTTTGCTCTGTTCGTTGAAAACAATTTTGTTGACATTTCCTTTTTAACCTATTCGTTTTACTGACACACAGCCGGCTTTAATTTGTGCAAGTGAAATTTAATTTTTAATTTTTGCAATTTATATAATAAAATAATAATAAGTGTATAATAATTATGTATACACTTCTTCGAAAAATTCTTTAAAATGTAAACACTTTTGACGTTTCTTTCTTTCTTTTGTATTTTGATTCGCAAATTTGGCAAAGAAAAATTTGCTAGTGGAAAAGCAAGCGAAAATTTCAAAAGAGAAAACAAAAAATTTGCCAAATAACAATTTGCCTGTGGAAAAGGGGACTTACATGTATTTCGTATGGAAACGAAATTTTCGTTTTCAGTAACTGAAGGTCGATTTACAAATGTCAGATCCCAAACAAATTTGACATTTCTAAATCGACCTTATGTCAAGCTGAAACTTATTGATTTCGCATGCTGTGTGAAAAGGCTATGAGATGTGACAAATAAATAAATCGACCTTATGTCATCGATTTCACTTGTAGTGAGAAACTGCTATAAGTCAGCGGTCGATTGTTTTCGCCGATAATATCGGTATGGAGAAAAAACTATCGATAGTGACGTCAAAATAAAACTACCTACGGCTTTGCTGCTCTAGATCTCGTGAGTAAAGCGGATTTCTTTCGTGAACGAGACCTGCCCATCTCTAGCTTCTAGCCGATGAAAGCGGGAATTTATTTTTTGCAAAATATATTTTTTCGAATTGAAAAGATTTTGACAGATTTGATTTCAAATAGAATAGAATTACCATTAAATTATTTGAGAGACATCATATTGATTTCGATGAAAAATTCACCGTTGAGGCCGATGAATAATATTTCCGTGTGTATAGCGAATGTAACTTCAATCATCTTTGTATAGAAAATTTTCCACAACGTATTTCAAATACAAATAATGATAATAATAATGCTAGCAAATGTGGCCACTAAATGTGCGCACGAGCTTGGCTGCGGCTTTTACCTAGCACTAACGTTCTAATCCACTTGCTACATTCATATGTATAACAAACTTTGTATTCGGATTACGAAGTACACAAAGATAAACGGCTTAAATCTAGTTTAAGTGCGATTCTCAGAATTGTTTCAAATTTTCACTATAGATAGAACTTTTTGATCTGTACACAACAAAAAAAATTTTTGGCGCTAAGGTCCACTTTCCGAGATTGGGGCCTTGAAAGTTCGGATATATAATTTGAGCTATAGTCATCATTCCTGATCCGATCGGGTCGATATATATAAATTTAAAATCATTAACCCATCGGGAGCCAGCGTTAAAAAAAGTGAATTTTGAACCCGCTTTTTTGGTAAAATCGACATTATCTGGAAATAAGTCCTACCAAACTTCCGAGTGTTTTTTTAATTTTTACGAAATATAAATTTTGTCTTCGTAGCCGGTTTTGGACATACCCCAGAGGAGAAAATCTTTAACCCCGGCCGAAGGCCGGCTACGCAGGAAAACTTTAGTCTGCGTAGCCGGTTTTGGACATACCCCAGAGGAGAAAATCTTAAACCCCGGCCAAAGGCCGGCTACACAAGGAAACTTTAGTCTGCGTAGCCGGTTTTAGACATACCCCAGAGGAGAAAATCTTTAACTCCGGCCGAAGGCCGGCTACGCAGGAAAACTTTAGTCTGCGTAGCCGGTTTTGGACATACCCCAGAGGAGAAATTCTTTAACCCCGGCCGAAGGCCGGCTACGCAGGTAAACTTTAGTCTGCGTAGCCGGTTTTGGACATACCCCTGAGGAGAAAATCTTAAACCCCGGCCGAAGGCCGGCTACACAAATAAACTTTAGTCTGCGTAGCCGGTTTTGGACATACCCCAGAGGAGAAATTCTTTAACCCCGGCCGAAGGCCGGCTACGCAGGTAAACTTTAGTCTGCGTAGCCGGTTTTGGACATACCCCTGAGGAGAAAATCTTAAACCCCGGCCGAAGGCCGGCTACACAAATAAACTTTAGTCTGCGTAGCCGGTTTTGGACATACCCCAGAGGAGAAAATCTTAATCCCCGGCCGAAGGCCGGCTACACAAGAAAACTTTAGTCTGCGTAGCCGGTTTTGGACATACCCCAGAGGAGAAAATCTTTAACCCCGGCCGAAGGCCGGCTTCTCAAAAAACTTCATGTTTCTGTCATATAAACTACTTTTAGGATGTACAATACATCCTCATGTGTAAACACGCCTACAGAAAACAAAATGTTTACAATTATTGCAGACTTTCCCCAAAAACATTATTTTGAAGTTGAATATCTCCGGTTCCAGGTGGGTTACGATTCCGTAACCCACATTGAAAGAAAGCTCAAAGTGTAGGCTATAAACTGATAATATAAACTGATTAATCATCTCTTACCTCAATATCGATCACATTTCCAGATAATGTCGATTTTACCAAAAAAGCGGGTTCAAAATTCACTTTTTTAACGCTGGCTCCCGATGGGTTAATGATTTTGAATTTTGCTCCGCTATCTTATAGTAAATTCAATAAGCTTTCCAACGATATATATATCGACCCGATCGGATCAGGAATGATGACTATAGCTCAAATTATATATCCGAACTTTCAAGGCCCCAATCTCGGAAAGTGGACCTTAGCGCCAAAAATTTTTTTCTTTTTTTTTTGGTAATTTTTAACGCTCTACAAGGCTGTATTTTTTTTGGACCATCGCCATTAAACTAGATTTGTTCCAGATAAACAAATTGGTGGCGAATCATATACCTTACCTAATGGAAATTACTTTTCCTATGGTATATATTATAATAACGATCGGGTAATGCAATCTGCATATGTATACAGTTTTGGAAATACCTCAGATGATACTTTTAAATATCTGGTTTGGAACATAGTAAAACATTATAACCCGGCGACTATCGAAGAAGCTTTGTTAGTCGATGGTTTGGCTATTCCGCTAATATTATTATTTAATACTTCATTGAGATTTGATATCTTAGTAAGGCATTTGATAAAGCATGTTCTTGAAGTGGATATCTTCGTATCTTTGAGTCAGTTCAGAAACAATTTTTAATATTTTCATTAAGACACTTGCATGGTTTTGTTCTTCCCCCTTATTCTAGTAGATTCGGAGAATGTGTATTGATTTCAATTCATTGTGTCATATCATAGATTTCGGATTAGGAATCGATATAATAAAGTCGATGATTTTCTCTTGCTTGAATGAACTTCTAAGCTGAAACTGTTTCACTTTATATAACGAAAAGTACCGATCTAGACGAGATGTATGTTATTCGGAAGGTAATTCAAAGACTCTAATGGAGTACTTACGAGTGTTCTAAAATACAGTGCACTCACGGAAAAGCGAACACCGCTTATTGTGAACATGATTTATTTTACCTTAACGCTATAGCTTATTTGCTTATATCCATGAAGAATTTAACATTGTATAATGGTAGCCGCAGCGAATAACTTAAGCTAATTGCTGTAAATAAATTTTGAATGGCATTCGATGACCGAAAGAAAAGTGGGATGTGGAAATTAGGTCTGTGTGGTATTATAATAGTCATTTCCAGGGTAGGGTCAGTCCCAGGATATTAGAAGATTTCATTGGTTTTATCCAAACATGGCCAACCAGTAGAGCTAAGAGAGAATTAGAATTTAAACCAGTGCAGTTTATCCGTATGACGTGTATCTTCAAGCAATGATGAAATTTTAATGAAAGGAAGAAGTCTTGCAGAAATGTCTCTGTAGATTCTTCAATTTTGCCGGAAATGTGACACCTGTGGATATAACTTCGCTGCTGTGTATTAATTATGAATATGACAACAACCAGCAATCAACCTAAAACATTTATTAATGATGACTTTTACATTAATTTTAGTTAAGCCAGAAAGAAAAGAAGACTCACATCGAAACAGAAGCGCTATGAAATGACTCCTGTCCGCTATGAAATGACTCCTGTTCTTCACGAGTTTATTACAAACCGTCGAAATGATATCCGCCTAGAAAGCTGAGGGTTAGTTAGAAGTAGAGAAAATGCAGTTTAATTATGTGAATTTGTTCCTTTGCCTCCAAGTGAAATTCACCACACTCACGTTTCCTAATCCCCTTGTGTTTTAAAGCCACCAGTTCACGTATTTAGAGAGGTTCATTTTATTTAGTAACAAAATATTTTCCGGAAACGCATACAATTGCGAAATGCAAACAAAAAATTATTTCCAAACATTATATTAATTAAATGTGATGGAAATAAATAAATTATTTTCCAAATGCTATCTTTTGTGTTTGTTTTGATATTTCGGAACAGCTGACTGCAATGCAATGATGCCAAGTTTTACTCTGCTAATACTTGATGAGGGATTTGCGTTTTTCTTTAAGCCTTGATGGCTTACGTATCGCAGCTAAAAGAAAAACACCTAAGAATAAAACTAACGAGTTGAATAGATGTTGTAAAAAAATTTCGATCATACGTATTTTGATGATGTGAAATTATAGTTTGTATGTTTTTCATTGAATTCCTGAAGATGTTTCTCAACGAGGGACGAAATATTGAATAAATAAAACAAATTTCAAAGAAAAAACAACAGACCTTAAGCTTGAATTATTATAAATTTTTCAAATGATACTTATCTAAAGGTCGTATACCCCTAACAATTAATACATATAATTTTTTTTATATTTTACCCCTCACATTTTTCCATTATTTGTTCAACCTCACATTTCTCCATTATTTGTTCAACCAAAAACTCATTTTGGTAAGTGTGATACACCAAAATGTCCGTATTGGTCTCCTCTACAATACTGCAGAAGATATTTATCAGAGCATTCTCCGTTTGATCCTGATACTGTGATTTAGTTACTGTCCTCCAGTGTCCGGACACATTTTTCCATTATATGTTCAACCAACAGTCTATTTTTAGTAGTTGTAATATGTCGAAATACGATTTTGTCCTTCTCTGTGTAACCTTTTTATTTGTAGAAAAATAGTTATCGAAATGATGTTTTCTTAACTTCACACCATGAAAAGTATGAAGCTAATGTACTAGCACCTCTATCCATCCATTTCGTATGCCGTATCGGAGAGCGGATAATATATATACAGTGAGCAAAAATGTTTACGTACAAGTAAGAATTTTCTACAAATCACGGAATATTGACCAATTACAAGTCTCAAAGTGAAAAAAATGTTATGGTGCTTTAAGAAAACACATCTAAAGATACAGTTCGTCAAGGAAAAAGTTAGATTTAATCATTAAAATAACAGTAAATTGATGGTCTGTCCCAAAAAAGCACCAAAGAAGTTTACGTACAGCTGAATATATATCTCTAAATAATAAGTTTTACTATTATTTTCCCTTAAATAGTAAATTTTACTGCTAAAACCCGTATTATGGTTTTCATGGAAAAACTAGCCCTTTTTCCGTTCAAGGTCCGATATCACCCAGTATGTCAGTTTTAGCAGACTTTTGGAGGGTATATGTATTCGATAGAAAATTTCGTGAGTTTTTCTTAGTCCCCTTTTCCACAGGCAAATTTTTATTTGGCAAATTCTGAGTTTGTAGGCGAGAGGGGTGCGAGGAAGAGAAACAAAACTTTGCCTGTTCAGAATTTGCGGTACACGCAAGTTCTGCTTTGCTCTGTTCGTTGAAAACAATTTTGTTGACATTTCCTTTTTAACCTATTCGTTTTACTGACACACAGCCGGCTTTTGTTTACAAACCTGTTGCTTTAATTTGTGCAAGTGAAATTTAATTTTTAATTTTTGCAATTTATATAATAAAATAATAATAAGTGTATAATAATTATGTATACACTTCTTCGAAAAATTCTTTAAAATGTAAACACTTTTGACGTTTCTTTCCTTCTTTTGTATTTTGATTCGCAAATTTGGCAAAGAAAAATTTGCTAGTGGAAAAGCAAGCGAAAATTTCAAAAGAGAAAACAAAAAATTTGCCAAATAACAATTTGCCTGTGGAAAAGGGGACTTACATGTATTTCGTATGGAAACGAAATTTTCGTTTTCAGTAACTGAAGGTCGATTTACAAATGTCAGATCCCAAACAAATTTGACATTTCTAAATCGACCTTATGTCAAGCTGAAACTTATTGATTTCGCATGCTGTGTGAAAAGGCTATGAGATGTGACAAATAAATAAATCGACATTATGTCATCGATTTCACTTGTAGTGAGAAATTGCTATAAGTCAGCGGTCGATTGTTTTCGCCGATAATATCGGTATGGAGAAAAAACTATCGATAGTGACGTCAAAATAAAACTACCTACGGTTTTGCTGCTCTAGATCTTGTGAGTAAAGCGGATTTCTTTCGTGAACGAGACCTGCCCATCTCTAGCTTCTAGCCGATGAAAGCGGGAATTTATTTGTTGCAAAATATATTTTTTTCGAATTGAAAAGATTTTGACAGATTTTATTTCAAATAGAATAGAATTACCATTAAATTATTTGAGAGACATCATATTGATTTCGATGAAAAATTCACCGTTGAGGCCGATGAATAATATTTCCGTGTGTATAGCGAATGTAACTTCAATCATCTTTGTATAGAAAATTTTCCACAACGTATTTCAAATACAAATAATGATAATAATAATGCTAGCAAATGTGGCCACTAAATGTGCGCACGAGCTTGGCTGCGGCTTTTACCTAGCACTAACGTTCTAATCCACTTGCTACATTCATATGTATAACAAACTTTGTATTCGGATTACGAAGTACACAAAGATAAACGGCTTAAATCTAGTTTAAGTGCGATTCTCAGAATTGTTTCAAATTTTCACTATAGATAGAACTTTTTGATCTGTACACAACAAAAAAAATTTTTGGCGCTAAGGTCCACTTTCCGAGATTGGGGCCTTGAAAGTTCGGATATATAATTTGAGCTATAGTCATCATTCCTGATCCGATCGGGTCGATATATATAAATTTAAAAATTTAAAATCATTAACCCATCGGGAGCCAGCGTTAAAAAAAGTGAATTTTGAACTCCATTATTTGTTCAACCAAAAACTCATTTTGGTAAGTGTGATACACCAAAATGTCCGTATTGGTCTCCTCTACAATACTGCAGAAGATATTTATCAGAGCATTCTCCGTTTGATCCTGATACTGTGATTTAGTTACTGTCCTCCAGTGTCCGGACACATTTTTCCATTATATGTTCAACCAACAGTCTATTTTTAGTAGTTGTAATATGTCGAAATACGATTTTGTCCTTCTCTGTGTAACCTTTTTATTTGTAGAAAAATAGTTATCGAAATGATGTTTTCTTAACTTCACACCATGAAAAGTATGAAGCTAATGTACTAGCACCTCTATCCATCCATTTCGTATGCCGTATCGGAGAGCGGATAATATATATACAGTGAGCAAAAATGTTTACGTACAAGTAAGAATTTTCTACAAATCACAGAATATTGACCAATTACAAGTCTCAAAGTGAAAAAAATGTTATGGTGCTTTAAGAAAACACATCTAAAGATACAGTTCGTCAAGGAAAAAGTTAGATTTAATCATTAGAATAACAGTAAATTGATGGTCTGTCCCAAAAAAGCACCAAAGAAGTTTACGTACAGCTGAATATATATCTCTAAATAATAAGTTTTACTATTATTTTCCCTTAAATAGTAAATTTTACTGCTAAAACCCGTATTATGGTTTTCATGGAAAAACTAGCCCATTTTCCGTTCAAGGTCCGATATCACCCAGTATGTCAGTTTTAGCAGACTTTTGGAGGGTATATGTATTCGATAGAAAATTTCGTGAGTTTTTCTTAGTCCCCTTTTCCACAGGCAAATTTTTATTTGGCAAATTCTGAGTTTGTAGGCGAGAGGGGTGCGAGGAAGAGAAACAAAACTTTGCCTGTTCAGAATTTGCGGTACACGCAAATTCTGCTTTGCTCTGTTCGTTGAAAACAATTTTGTTGACATTTCCTTTTTAACCTATTCGTTTTACTGACACACAGCCGGCTTTAATTTGTGCAAGTGAAATTTAATTTTTAATTTTTGCAATTTATATAATAAAATAATAATAAGTGTATAATAATTATGTATACACTTCTTCGAAAAATTCTTTAAAATGTAAACACTTTTGACGTTTCTTTCTTTCTTTTGTATTTTGATTCGCAAATTTGGCAAAGAAAAATTTGCTAGTGGAAAAGCAAGCGAAAATTTCAAAAGAGAAAACAAAAAATTTGCCAAATAACAATTTGCCTGTGGAAAAGGGGACTTACATGTATTTCGTATGGAAACGAAATTTTCGTTTTCAGTAACTGAAGGTCGATTTACAAATGTCAGATCCCAAACAAATTTGACATTTCTAAATCGACCTTATGTCAAGCTGAAACTTATTGATTTCGCATGCTGTGTGAAAAGGCTATGAGATGTGACAAATAAATAAATCGACCTTATGTCATCGATTTCACTTGTAGTGAGAAATTGCTATAAGTCAGCGGTCGATTGTTTTCGCCGATAATATCGGTATGGAGAAAAAACTATCGATAGTGACGTCAAAATAAAACTACCTACGGCTTTGCTGCTCTAGATCTCGTGAGTAAAGCGGATTTCTTTCGTGAACGAGACCTGCCCATCTCTAGCTTCTAGCCGATGAAAGCGGGAATTTATTTTTTGCAAAATATATTTTTTCGAATTGAAAAGATTTTGACAGATTTGATTTCAAATAGAATAGAATTACCATTAAATTATTTGAGAGACATCATATTGATTTCGATGAAAAATTCACCGTTGAGGCCGATGAATAATATTTCCGTGTGTATAGCGAATGTAACTTCAATCATCTTTGTATAGAAAATTTTCCACAACGTATTTCAAATACAAATAATGATAATAATAATGCTAGCAAATGTGGCCACTAAATGTGCGCACGAGCTTGGCTGCGGCAGGAAAACTTTAGTCTGCGTAGCCGGTTTTGGACATACCCCAGAGGAGAAATTCTTTAACCCCGGCCGAAGGCCGGCTACGCAGGTAAACTTTAGTCTGCGTAGCCGGTTTTGGACATACCCCTGAGGAGAAAATCTTAAACCCCGGCCGAAGGCCGGCTACACAAATAAACTTTAGTCTGCGTAGCCGGTTTTGGACATACCCCAGAGGAGAAAATCTTAATCCCCGGCCGAAGGCCGGCTACACAAGAAAACTTTAGTCTGCGTAGCAGGTTTTGGACATACCCCAGAGGAGAAAATCTTTAACCCCGGCCGAAGGCCGGCTTCTCAAAAAACTTCATGTTTCTGTCATATAAACTACTTTTAGGATGTACAATACATCCTCATGTGTAAACACGCCTACAGAAAACAAAATGTTTACAATTATTGCAGACTTTCCCCAAAAACATTATTTTGAAGTTGAATATCTCCGGTTCCAGGTGGGTTACGATTCCGTAACCCACATTGAAAGAAAGCTCAAAGTGTAGGCTATAAACTGATAATATAAACTGATTAATCATCTCTTACCTCAATATCGATCACATTTCCAGATAATGTCGATTTTACCAAAAAAGCGGGTTCAAAATTCACTTTTTTAACGCTGGCTCCCGATGGGTTAATGATTTTGAATTTTGCTCCGCTATCTTATAGTAAATTCAATAAGCTTTCCAACGATATATATATCGACCCGATCGGATCAGGAATGATGACTATAGCTCAAATTATATATCCGAACTTTCAAGGCCCCAATCTCGGAAAGTGGACCTTAGCGCCAAAAATTTTTTTCTTTTTTTTTTGGTAATTTTTAACGCTCTACAAGGCTGTATTTTTTTTGGACCATCGCCATTAAACTAGATTTGTTCCAGATAAACAAATTGGTGGCGAATCATATACCTTACCTAATGGAAATTACTTTTCCTATGGTATATATTATAATAACGATCCGGTAATGCAATCTGCATATGTATACAGTTTTGGAAATACCTCAGATGATACTTTTAAATATCTGGTTTGGAACATAGTAAAACATTATAACCCGGCGACTATCGAAGAAGCTTTGTTAGTCGATGGTTTGGCTATTCCGCTAATATTATTATTTAATACTTCATTGAGATTTGATATCTTAGTAAGGCATTTGATAAAGCAAGTTCTTGAAGTGGATATCTTCGTATCTTTGAGTCAGTTCAGAAACAATTTTTAATATTTTCATTAAGACACTTGCATGGTTTTGTTCTTCCCCCTTATTCTAGTAGATTCGGAGAATGTGTATTGATTTCAATTCATTGTGTCATATCATAGATTTCGGATTAGGAATCGATATAATAAAGTCGATGATTTTCTCTTGCTTGAATGAACTTCTAAGCTGAAACTGTTTCACTTTATATAACGAAAAGTACCGATCTAGACGAGATGTATGTTATTCGGAAGGTAATTCAAAGACTCTAATGGAGTACTTACGAGTGTTCTAAAATACAGTGCACTCACGGAAAAGCGAACACCGCTTATTGTGAACATGATTTATTTTACCTTAACGCTATAGCTTATTTGCTTATATCCATGAAGAATTTAACATTGTATAATGGTAGCCGCAGCGAATAACTTAAGCTAATTGCTGTAAATAAATTTTGAATGGCATTCGATGACCGAAAGAAAAGTGGGATGTGGAAATTAGGTCTGTGTGGTATTATAATAGTCATTTCCAGGGTAGGGTCAGTCCCAGGATATTAGAAGATTTCATTGGTTTTATCCAAACATGGCCAACCAGTAGAGCTAAGAGAGAATTAGAATTTAAACCAGTGCAGTTTATCCGTATGACGTGTATCTTCAAGCAATGATGAAATTTTAATGAAAGGAAGAAGTCTTGCAGAAATGTCTCTGTAGATTCTTCAATTTTGCCGGAAATGTGACACCTGTGGATATAACTTCGCTGCTGTGTATTAATTATGAATATGACAACAACCAGCAATCAACCTAAAACATTTATTAATGATGACTTTTACATTAATTTTAGTTAAGCCAGAAAGAAAAGAAGACTCACATCGAAACAGAAGCGCTATGAAATGACTCCTGTCCGCTATGAAATGACTCCTGTTCTTCACGAGTTTATTACAAACCGTCGAAATGATATCCGCCTAGAAAGCTGAGGGTTAGTTAGAAGTAGAGAAAATGCAGTTTAATTATGTGAATTTGTTCCTTTGCCTCCAAGTGAAATTCACCACACTCACGTTTCCTAATCCCCTTGTGTTTTAAAGCCACCAGTTCACGTATTTAGAGAGGTTCATTTTATTTAGTAACAAAATATTTTCCGGAAACGCATACAATTGCGAAATGCAAACAAAAAATTATTTCCAAACATTATATTAATTAAATGTGATGGAAATAAATAAATTATTTTCCAAATGCTATCTTTTGTGTTTGTTTTGATATTTCGGAACAGCTGACTGCAATGCAATGATGCCAAGTTTTACTCTGCTAATACTTGATGAGGGATTTGCGTTTTTCTTTAAGCCTTGATGGCTTACGTATCGCAGCTAAAAGAAAAACACCTAAGAATAAAACTAACGAGTTGAATAGATGTTGTAAAAAAATTTCGATCATACGTATTTTGATGATGTGAAATTATAGTTTGTATGTTTTTCATTGAATTCCTGAAGATGTTTCTCAACGAGGGACGAAATATTGAATAAATAAAACAAATTTCAAAGAAAAAACAACAGACCTTAAGCTTGAATTATTATAAATTTTTCAAATGATACTTATCTAAAGGTCGTATACCCCTAACAATTAATACATATAATTTTTTTTATATTTTACCCCTCACATTTTTCCATTATTTGTTCAACCTCACATTTCTCCATTATTTGTTCAACCAAAAACTCATTTTGGTAAGTGTGATACACCAAAATGTCCGTATTGGTCTCCTCTACAATACTGCAGAAGATATTTATCAGAGCATTCTCCGTTTGATCCTGATACTGTGATTTAGTTACTGTCCTCCAGTGTCCGGACACATTTTTCCATTATATGTTCAACCAACAGTCTATTTTTAGTAGTTGTAATATGTCGAAATACGATTTTGTCCTTCTCTGTGTAACCTTTTTATTTGTAGAAAAATAGTTATCGAAATGATGTTTTCTTAACTTCACACCATGAAAAGTATGAAGCTAATGTACTAGCACCTCTATCCATCCATTTCGTATGCCGTATCGGAGAGCGGATAATATATATACAGTGAGCAAAAATGTTTACGTACAAGTAAGAATTTTCTACAAATCACGGAATATTGACCAATTACAAGTCTCAAAGTGAAAAAAATGTTATGGTGCTTTAAGAAAACACATCTAAAGATACAGTTCGTCAAGGAAAAAGTTAGATTTAATCATTAAAATAACAGTAAATTGATGGTCTGTCCCAAAAAAGCACCAAAGAAGTTTACGTACAGCTGAATATATATCTCTAAATAATAAGTTTTACTATTATTTTCCCTTAAATAGTAAATTTTACTGCTAAAACCCGTATTATGGTTTTCATGGAAAAACTAGCCCTTTTTCCGTTCAAGGTCCGATATCACCCAGTATGTCAGTTTTAGCAGACTTTTGGAGGGTATATGTATTCGATAGAAAATTTCGTGAGTTTTTCTTAGTCCCCTTTTCCACAGGCAAATTTTTATTTGGCAAATTCTGAGTTTGTAGGCGAGAGGGGTGCGAGGAAGAGAAACAAAACTTTGCCTGTTCAGAATTTGCGGTACACGCAAGTTCTGCTTTGCTCTGTTCGTTGAAAACAATTTTGTTGACATTTCCTTTTTAACCTATTCGTTTTACTGACACACAGCCGGCTTTTGTTTACAAACCTGTTGCTTTAATTTGTGCAAGTGAAATTTAATTTTTAATTTTTGCAATTTATATAATAAAATAATAATAAGTGTATAATAATTATGTATACACTTCTTCGAAAAATTCTTTAAAATGTAAACACTTTTGACGTTTCTTTCCTTCTTTTGTATTTTGATTCGCAAATTTGGCAAAGAAAAATTTGCTAGTGGAAAAGCAAGCGAAAATTTCAAAAGAGAAAACAAAAAATTTGCCAAATAACAATTTGCCTGTGGAAAAGGGGACTTACATGTATTTCGTATGGAAACGAAATTTTCGTTTTCAGTAACTGAAGGTCGATTTACAAATGTCAGATCCCAAACAAATTTGACATTTCTAAATCGACCTTATGTCAAGCTGAAACTTATTGATTTCGCA
Organism: Polietes domitor; assembly: GCA_947397865.1. NCBI lineage: Eukaryota > Metazoa > Arthropoda > Insecta > Diptera > Muscidae > Polietes > Polietes domitor. The sequence goes on along the minus strand of OX377620.1, from coordinate 151,700,973 downwards.
TGCTGTGTGAAAAGGCTATGAGATGTGACAAATAAATAAATCGACATTATGTCATCGATTTCACTTGTAGTGAGAAATTGCTATAAGTCAGCGGTCGATTGTTTTCGCCGATAATATCGGTATGGAGAAAAAACTATCGATAGTGACGTCAAAATAAAACTACCTACGGTTTTGCTGCTCTAGATCTTGTGAGTAAAGCGGATTTCTTTCGTGAACGAGACCTGCCCATCTCTAGCTTCTAGCCGATGAAAGCGGGAATTTATTTGTTGCAAAATATATTTTTTTCGAATTGAAAAGATTTTGACAGATTTTATTTCAAATAGAATAGAATTACCATTAAATTATTTGAGAGACATCATATTGATTTCGATGAAAAATTCACCGTTGAGGCCGATGAATAATATTTCCGTGTGTATAGCGAATGTAACTTCAATCATCTTTGTATAGAAAATTTTCCACAACGTATTTCAAATACAAATAATGATAATAATAATGCTAGCAAATGTGGCCACTAAATGTGCGCACGAGCTTGGCTGCGGCTTTTACCTAGCACTAACGTTCTAATCCACTTGCTACATTCATATGTATAACAAACTTTGTATTCGGATTACGAAGTACACAAAGATAAACGGCTTAAATCTAGTTTAAGTGCGATTCTCAGAATTGTTTCAAATTTTCACTATAGATAGAACTTTTTGATCTGTACACAACAAAAAAAATTTTTGGCGCTAAGGTCCACTTTCCGAGATTGGGGCCTTGAAAGTTCGGATATATAATTTGAGCTATAGTCATCATTCCTGATCCGATCGGGTCGATATATATAAATTTAAAAATTTAAAATCATTAACCCATCGGGAGCCAGCGTTAAAAAAAGTGAATTTTGAACTCCATTATTTGTTCAACCAAAAACTCATTTTGGTAAGTGTGATACACCAAAATGTCCGTATTGGTCTCCTCTACAATACTGCAGAAGATATTTATCAGAGCATTCTCCGTTTGATCCTGATACTGTGATTTAGTTACTGTCCTCCAGTGTCCGGACACATTTTTCCATTATATGTTCAACCAACAGTCTATTTTTAGTAGTTGTAATATGTCGAAATACGATTTTGTCCTTCTCTGTGTAACCTTTTTATTTGTAGAAAAATAGTTATCGAAATGATGTTTTCTTAACTTCACACCATGAAAAGTATGAAGCTAATGTACTAGCACCTCTATCCATCCATTTCGTATGCCGTATCGGAGAGCGGATAATATATATACAGTGAGCAAAAATGTTTACGTACAAGTAAGAATTTTCTACAAATCACAGAATATTGACCAATTACAAGTCTCAAAGTGAAAAAAATGTTATGGTGCTTTAAGAAAACACATCTAAAGATACAGTTCGTCAAGGAAAAAGTTAGATTTAATCATTAGAATAACAGTAAATTGATGGTCTGTCCCAAAAAAGCACCAAAGAAGTTTACGTACAGCTGAATATATATCTCTAAATAATAAGTTTTACTATTATTTTCCCTTAAATAGTAAATTTTACTGCTAAAACCCGTATTATGGTTTTCATGGAAAAACTAGCCCATTTTCCGTTCAAGGTCCGATATCACCCAGTATGTCAGTTTTAGCAGACTTTTGGAGGGTATATGTATTCGATAGAAAATTTCGTGAGTTTTTCTTAGTCCCCTTTTCCACAGGCAAATTTTTATTTGGCAAATTCTGAGTTTGTAGGCGAGAGGGGTGCGAGGAAGAGAAACAAAACTTTGCCTGTTCAGAATTTGCGGTACACGCAAATTCTGCTTTGCTCTGTTCGTTGAAAACAATTTTGTTGACATTTCCTTTTTAACCTATTCGTTTTACTGACACACAGCCGGCTTTAATTTGTGCAAGTGAAATTTAATTTTTAATTTTTGCAATTTATATAATAAAATAATAATAAGTGTATAATAATTATGTATACACTTCTTCGAAAAATTCTTTAAAATGTAAACACTTTTGACGTTTCTTTCTTTCTTTTGTATTTTGATTCGCAAATTTGGCAAAGAAAAATTTGCTAGTGGAAAAGCAAGCGAAAATTTCAAAAGAGAAAACAAAAAATTTGCCAAATAACAATTTGCCTGTGGAAAAGGGGACTTACATGTATTTCGTATGGAAACGAAATTTTCGTTTTCAGTAACTGAAGGTCGATTTACAAATGTCAGATCCCAAACAAATTTGACATTTCTAAATCGACCTTATGTCAAGCTGAAACTTATTGATTTCGCATGCTGTGTGAAAAGGCTATGAGATGTGACAAATAAATAAATCGACCTTATGTCATCGATTTCACTTGTAGTGAGAAATTGCTATAAGTCAGCGGTCGATTGTTTTCGCCGATAATATCGGTATGGAGAAAAAACTATCGATAGTGACGTCAAAATAAAACTACCTACGGCTTTGCTGCTCTAGATCTCGTGAGTAAAGCGGATTTCTTTCGTGAACGAGACCTGCCCATCTCTAGCTTCTAGCCGATGAAAGCGGGAATTTATTTTTTGCAAAATATATTTTTTCGAATTGAAAAGATTTTGACAGATTTGATTTCAAATAGAATAGAATTACCATTAAATTATTTGAGAGACATCATATTGATTTCGATGAAAAATTCACCGTTGAGGCCGATGAATAATATTTCCGTGTGTATAGCGAATGTAACTTCAATCATCTTTGTATAGAAAATTTTCCACAACGTATTTCAAATACAAATAATGATAATAATAATGCTAGCAAATGTGGCCACTAAATGTGCGCACGAGCTTGGCTGCGGCAGGAAAACTTTAGTCTGCGTAGCCGGTTTTGGACATACCCCAGAGGAGAAATTCTTTAACCCCGGCCGAAGGCCGGCTACGCAGGTAAACTTTAGTCTGCGTAGCCGGTTTTGGACATACCCCTGAGGAGAAAATCTTAAACCCCGGCCGAAGGCCGGCTACACAAATAAACTTTAGTCTGCGTAGCCGGTTTTGGACATACCCCAGAGGAGAAAATCTTAATCCCCGGCCGAAGGCCGGCTACACAAGAAAACTTTAGTCTGCGTAGCAGGTTTTGGACATACCCCAGAGGAGAAAATCTTTAACCCCGGCCGAAGGCCGGCTTCTCAAAAAACTTCATGTTTCTGTCATATAAACTACTTTTAGGATGTACAATACATCCTCATGTGTAAACACGCCTACAGAAAACAAAATGTTTACAATTATTGCAGACTTTCCCCAAAAACATTATTTTGAAGTTGAATATCTCCGGTTCCAGGTGGGTTACGATTCCGTAACCCACATTGAAAGAAAGCTCAAAGTGTAGGCTATAAACTGATAATATATGATTAATCATCTCTTACCTCAATATCGATCACATTTCCAGATAATGTCGATTTTACCAAAAAAGCGGGTTCAAAATTCACTTTTTTAACGCTGGCTCCCGATGGGTTAATGATTTTGAATTTTGCTCCGCTATCTTATAGTAAATTCAATAAGCTTTCCAACGATATATATATCGACCCGATCGGATCAGGAATGATGACTATAGCTCAAATTATATATCCGAACTTTCAAGGCCCCAATCTCGGAAAGTGGACCTTAGCGCCAAAAATTTTTTTCTTTTTTTTTTGGTAATTTTTAACGCTCTACAAGGCTGTATTTTTTTTGGACCATCGCCATTAAACTAGATTTGTTCCAGATAAACAAATTGGTGGCGAATCATATACCTTACCTAATGGAAATTACTTTTCCTATGGTATATATTATAATAACGATCCGGTAATGCAATCTGCATATGTATACAGTTTTGGAAATACCTCAGATGATACTTTTAAATATCTGGTTTGGAACATAGTAAAACATTATAACCCGGCGACTATCGAAGAAGCTTTGTTAGTCGATGGTTTGGCTATTCCGCTAATATTATTATTTAATACTTCATTGAGATTTGATATCTTAGTAAGGCATTTGATAAAGCAAGTTCTTGAAGTGGATATCTTCGTATCTTTGAGTCAGTTCAGAAACAATTTTTAATATTTTCATTAAGACACTTGCATGGTTTTGTTCTTCCCCCTTATTCTAGTAGATTCGGAGAATGTGTATTGATTTCAATTCATTGTGTCATATCATAGATTTCGGATTAGGAATCGATATAATAAAGTCGATGATTTTCTCTTGCTTGAATGAACTTCTAAGCTGAAACTGTTTCACTTTATATAACGAAAAGTACCGATCTAGACGAGATGTATGTTATTCGGAAGGTAATTCAAAGACTCTAATGGAGTACTTACGAGTGTTCTAAAATACAGTGCACTCACGGAAAAGCGAACACCGCTTATTGTGAACATGATTTATTTTACCTTAACGCTATAGCTTATTTGCTTATATCCATGAAGAATTTAACATTGTATAATGGTAGCCGCAGCGAATAACTTAAGCTAATTGCTGTAAATAAATTTTGAATGGCATTCGATGACCGAAAGAAAAGTGGGATGTGGAAATTAGGTCTGTGTGGTATTATAATAGTCATTTCCAGGGTAGGGTCAGTCCCAGGATATTAGAAGATTTCATTGGTTTTATCCAAACATGGCCAACCAGTAGAGCTAAGAGAGAATTAGAATTTAAACCAGTGCAGTTTATCCGTATGACGTGTATCTTCAAGCAATGATGAAATTTTAATGAAAGGAAGAAGTCTTGCAGAAATGTCTCTGTAGATTCTTCAATTTTGCCGGAAATGTGACACCTGTGGATATAACTTCGCTGCTGTGTATTAATTATGAATATGACAACAACCAGCAATCAACCTAAAACATTTATTAATGATGACTTTTACATTAATTTTAGTTAAGCCAGAAAGAAAAGAAGACTCACATCGAAACAGAAGCGCTATGAAATGACTCCTGTCCGCTATGAAATGACTCCTGTTCTTCACGAGTTTATTACAAACCGTCGAAATGATATCCGCCTAGAAAGCTGAGGGTTAGTTAGAAGTAGAGAAAATGCAGTTTAATTATGTGAATTTGTTCCTTTGCCTCCAAGTGAAATTCACCACACTCACGTTTCCTAATCCCCTTGTGTTTTAAAGCCACCAGTTCACGTATTTAGAGAGGTTCATTTTATTTAGTAACAAAATATTTTCCGGAAACGCATACAATTGCGAAATGCAAACAAAAAATTATTTCCAAACATTATATTAATTAAATGTGATGGAAATAAATAAATTATTTTCCAAATGCTATCTTTTGTGTTTGTTTTGATATTTCGGAACAGCTGACTGCAATGCAATGATGCCAAGTTTTACTCTGCTAATACTTGATGAGGGATTTGCGTTTTTCTTTAAGCCTTGATGGCTTACGTATCGCAGCTAAAAGAAAAACACCTAAGAATAAAACTAACGAGTTGAATAGATGTTGTAAAAAAATTTCGATCATACGTATTTTGATGATGTGAAATTATAGTTTGTATGTTTTTCATTGAATTCCTGAAGATGTTTCTCAACGAGGGACGAAATATTGAATAAATAAAACAAATTTCAAAGAAAAAACAACAGACCTTAAGCTTGAATTATTATAAATTTTTCAAATGATACTTATCTAAAGGTCGTATACCCCTAACAATTAATACATATAATTTTTTTTATATTTTACCCCTCACATTTTTCCATTATTTGTTCAACCTCACATTTCTCCATTATTTGTTCAACCAAAAACTCATTTTGGTAAGTGTGATACACCAAAATGTCCGTATTGGTCTCCTCTACAATACTGCAGAAGATATTTATCAGAGCATTCTCCGTTTGATCCTGATACTGTGATTTAGTTACTGTCCTCCAGTGTCCGGACACATTTTTCCATTATATGTTCAACCAACAGTCTATTTTTAGTAGTTGTAATATGTCGAAATACGATTTTGTCCTTCTCTGTGTAACCTTTTTATTTGTAGAAAAATAGTTATCGAAATGATGTTTTCTTAACTTCACACCATGAAAAGTATGAAGCTAATGTACTAGCACCTCTATCCATCCATTTCGTATGCCGTATCGGAGAGCGGATAATATATATACAGTGAGCAAAAATGTTTACGTACAAGTAAGAATTTTCTACAAATCACGGAATATTGACCAATTACAAGTCTCAAAGTGAAAAAAATGTTATGGTGCTTTAAGAAAACACATCTAAAGATACAGTTCGTCAAGGAAAAAGTTAGATTTAATCATTAAAATAACAGTAAATTGATGGTCTGTCCCAAAAAAGCACCAAAGAAGTTTACGTACAGCTGAATATATATCTCTAAATAATAAGTTTTACTATTATTTTCCCTTAAATAGTAAATTTTACTGCTAAAACCCGTATTATGGTTTTCATGGAAAAACTAGCCCTTTTTCCGTTCAAGGTCCGATATCACCCAGTATGTCAGTTTTAGCAGACTTTTGGAGGGTATATGTATTCGATAGAAAATTTCGTGAGTTTTTCTTAGTCCCCTTTTCCACAGGCAAATTTTTATTTGGCAAATTCTGAGTTTGTAGGCGAGAGGGGTGCGAGGAAGAGAAACAAAACTTTGCCTGTTCAGAATTTGCGGTACACGCAAGTTCTGCTTTGCTCTGTTCGTTGAAAACAATTTTGTTGACATTTCCTTTTTAACCTATTCGTTTTACTGACACACAGCCGGCTTTTGTTTACAAACCTGTTGCTTTAATTTGTGCAAGTGAAATTTAATTTTTAATTTTTGCAATTTATATAATAAAATAATAATAAGTGTATAATAATTATGTATACACTTCTTCGAAAAATTCTTTAAAATGTAAACACTTTTGACGTTTCTTTCCTTCTTTTGTATTTTGATTCGCAAATTTGGCAAAGAAAAATTTGCTAGTGGAAAAGCAAGCGAAAATTTCAAAAGAGAAAACAAAAAATTTGCCAAATAACAATTTGCCTGTGGAAAAGGGGACTTACATGTATTTCGTATGGAAACGAAATTTTCGTTTTCAGTAACTGAAGGTCGATTTACAAATGTCAGATCCCAAACAAATTTGACATTTCTAAATCGACCTTATGTCAAGCTGAAACTTATTGATTTCGCATGCTGTGTGAAAAGGCTATGAGATGTGACAAATAAATAAATCGACATTATGTCATCGATTTCACTTGTAGTCTGAAATTGCTATAAGTCAAAGGTCGATTGTTTTCGCCGATAATATCGGTATGGAGAAAAAACTATCGATAGTGACGTCAAAATAAAACTACCTACTGTTTTGCTGCTCTAGATCTTGTGAGTAAAGCGGATTTCTTTCGTGAACGAGACCTGCCCATCTCTAGCTTCTAGCCGATGAAAGCGGGAATTTATTTGTTGCAAAATATATTTTTTTCGAATTGAAAAGATTTTGACAGATTTTATTTCAAATAGAATAGAATTACCATTAAATTATTTGAGAGACATCATATTGATTTCGATGAAAAATTCACCGTTGAGGCCGATGAATAATATTTCCGTGTGTATAGCGAATGTAACTTCAATCATCTTTGTATAGAAAATTTTCCACAACGTATTTCAAATACAAATAATGATAATAATAATGCTAGCAAATGTGGCCACTAAATGTACGCACGAGCTTGGCTGCGGCTTTTACCTAGCACTAACGTTCTAATCCACTTCCTACATTCATATGTATGTATAACTGTGTAAGTATTGGTTTAGTACAAAAATGTTCAAAATGTTTTCCACTGAACAAACTTTGTATTCGGATTACGAAGTACACAAAGATAAACAAATTGGTGGCGAATCATATACCTTATAGGTGTCGTTGCTTATGGAAATTACTTTTCCTATGGTATATATTATAATGACGATCGGGTAATGCAATCTGCATATGTATACAGTTTTGGAAATACCTCAGATGATACTTTTTAATATCTGGTTTTGAACATAGTAAAACATTATAACCCGGCGACTATCGAAGAAGCTTTGTTAGTCGATGGTTTGGCTATTCCGCTAACATTATTATTTAATACTTCATTGAGATTTGGATAGCTATAGAGGGATAGCTATATCAACAAGGATTTCGTGACAAATTTGACTCAGATTACTTCTCACGTTATTGATGAATTTGTTCAGGGTCATCTATACATATCTTAGTAAGGCATTTGATAAAGCAAGTTCTTGAAGTGGATATCTTCGTATCTTTGAGTCAGTTCAGAAACAATTTTTAATATTTTCATTAAGACGCTTGCATGGTTTTGTTCTTCCCCCTTTTACTAGTAGATTCAAAGAATGTGTAATGATTTCAATTCATAGTGTCATATCATAGATTTCGGATTAGGAATCGATATAATAAAGTCGATGATTTTCTCTTTCTTAGATGAACTTTCAAGCTGAAAATGTTTCACTTTATATAACGAAAAGTACCGATCTAGACGAGATGTAGGTTATTCGGAAGGTAATTCAAAGACTAATGGAGTACTTACCTGTGTTCTAAAATACAGTGCACTCACGGAAAAGCGAACACCGCTTATTGTGAACATGATTTATTTTACCTTAACGCTATAGCTTATTTGCTTATATCCATGAAGAATTTAACATTGTATAATGGTAGCCGCAGGGAATAACTTAAGCTAATTGCTGTAAATAAATTTTGAATGGCATTCGATGACCAAAAGAAAAGTGGGATGTGGAAATTAGGTCTGTGATGGTATTATAATAGTCATTTCCAGGGTAGGGTCAGTCCCAGGATATTAGAAGATTTCATTGGTTTTATCCAAACATGGCCAACCAGTAGAGCTAAGAGAGAATTAGAATTTAAACCAGAGCAGTTTATCCGTATGACGTGTATCTTCAAGCAATGATCCGACAAGAAAAGCGTCTAAAACAACCTTTATCACATTTCAAAAACAACAAAAATATTTTTAAAAATATATATATTTTCTCTTTCAATTAAGTTATATATATTTAATTTTTCCATTTCATATCTTCATTATAGAAAATGTAAAGTAATCAAATATTAAAAAACTAGTAAGTTTCAGTCTGTTAAACCAACTTATAAATATCCTCTGTAAGTTTTACTTAGTACTGGATTATATGTGTGGAAGGTACTGGAAGTTTGTGGCAATTGATCAAATATGAAGCCATACTGGATTTCAGGCACCCGTACAGGAGTTATGAAGGATTTAATTTTACCCAGGGTAGAGACAATTGTATGGGAGGTAAGGATAGGAAAGGGCGTGGATAAAGCATACTTATTTCTTAGGTTTAATGCTATTATAAAAACATTTCCAAATATCAAATTGCAACTGATTTTGATATGGAAGTTATATCGGTTTTATTTTAATCAAGACTTATGCCACTTTATTTCGAACTTTCTTACACTTTTATTTTCTAAAAATTTTCGAACTTTTGTATATGCGGATTTCAATTTAAAATATATAAATTTATTTCCATTTCAGTAATTTTATGTGGAACATGAATACTGTTTCGTTTACTATGAACCCTTCACAGGATGAAGTGCTGGAGTTGTGCGCCGATCTCGTACATTACATATCAACACATTTTGAATTTAATCTCGAATGGAAGGACATCGAAATTATTATTAAAGCCACCATATTTATTTATCAAGATATTGGATTGCGTGGAAATAAAAGATTTTCAAATACCGCCACAAAGCATCGATTATATTACATTACAGAATTTAGATTAATACCGACTTTTATGAGAGATGTAGCAACCCTACCATACTCAATTTATAACGCTGTCATTGCTGACAACATTACATTTTTTGTTAATAACTACGAACAATACAAGTTAAATATTAGAAATCTTGCAATCCAAAAGAATCCTTCTGAGAAGAAAAGAAAAAAATTATATTCAATAATTAAACATTTTTTTTTGTTACCCTTTTCAAAAATTGATTTAGCCTTCGAAAGACTAATGATAAATATGGGGTTTGATATTTTAGGTTTTATTTTTTGCGAGACACCATATAGTATATACTATGACAAATGTGTCATTTTAGAAAATATGATATGTAGTTCGATTCGAGATCCAACTAATTTTTGTTTGAATAATTTTATGAACTCAATTTTTAGATTAGTTTCAAATTCCAGGAAAGGACGATATTTCTACAAGCAATGTTTACAAAATAAACTCTTTTGTGAAAGTATGATTATTTTCTTTAATATTTTTTTAAAAGATTTGAAAATGGGAAACAAAAAAGAAGATACTTATTTACTGCAAGATATGTTGTACACTCTCTTCTATACATTGTGTTCCAATTGCTTAGACGATATTGACGGTGTTAATTTAACAAATTGTAGCGACTTAATGGATTATATGAATCTAATATTTTTGTAATTACCTACAGACAATCGTTACAACATTGAATTAAAGAAATAGCATTATCATATATCTTTTGTAATATCTAATATAATTGTCTATAGTTAAAGCTTGTTTTTAATAAAGAATATACTTATCGAATCCAAGGTCTGTCAGTTATAAACTTAATGGGGCTGTGTTAGATTTCGAATCATTCTAGATCTTGGCATTCTAATGGATTCTGACAATCATATTATTAATATTCTGTCTACTAGGTATATGGTGTTTTTTTTTGTCTCCATTAAGCGATGGTCTTAAGAGTTCTCGGATCACTAATTGACAAAGCAGTTATTTACATCGCTTGTACATATGGTGTCTATATTGACAAAATCAAGGCAGTTCAGAAACAATCGTTACAATAATATAAAACAGACCTATCTCATATTTTTTTGCTAATCGGTTCGACTAACCAAATAATTGATTTCTCAAAAATTTTAATTACAATTGTTAATTTTTGAATTTCAAGTGTCGTCTTTTGTATTACAATTGAAAATGGTGTAGTATTAAAAATAGCTCTGTTGGCTCTAAGCCGCCCGGCAGTAGTATATGTATATATGCCCTGATATGATTTAGAGATATTGTTACAGGAATTCCAACCATACATCGAAATTCCATGAGCCAGTGGTTAGGGATTTACAGATATCCACAGATGTGTCAAAATGGGGTCATTTAATCCTGGAACACAGTTTTAGTAAGTTGTTTATTTTGCACAGCTGAGCTATTAAGTATTTGACATGTTCGTCCCATAAAAGTGTTTTCGAGAAAATATGACCGGTTATTCTGATATGAGATTTAATAGAAATAATATCTTGGTTGAAATACAAGTTATTTGTTCCGCACTTGTGCTTGCGACAAATATGAAGAATTTCGATGTTTTCAACCGGAATTACTATGCCATTGTGTTGTGGACAATACTGTACACTGTTTAAATTTTTGATGTTTACTTCAAAATCCTTCTGTATACCCGAGGAGACAGCAAATATGTTATCTGCAAAAATTCCTACGTAGTCAATTCCAGGCAAATGTTCGATGGTTCTCGCTAAAGAATTGGCATAAATGTTGTAGAGTACGATAAATAGGGGAGAACCTTGAGGTATCTAAGGGATATGTTTTGTACAAATATCCATCATTTTTTTCTAAACGAACGCCTCACAACCGCCCCTACCTACCGAGAGGGCCACGTCCCCATAACATAGGGACAGCGTACATACCACAGTCCGAACCATGGCGGCTAAGCAGTAGAGGGTGGATACCGGCTACAGATCAAATATCAACGGCCGGTGTCCACCCTCTAGCCGCCATGGTTCGGACTATGGTGTGTACGCTGTCCCTACGTTATGGGGACGTGGCCCTCTCGGTCGGAAGGGGCGGGTGTGAGAGGCGTTGGGACCGTTCGTAAAAAAAAAAAATAAAAATATTAAACAAAATATTAGTATCACATGCAACTAAATTAAGTTATTCTTAAAATATTAAATATATTAAAGTAAACGTGTCATAACAAACTCAACATCCACGCAGGAGAAAATCCTCGACTTTATTATATCGATTCCTAATCCGAAATCTATGATGTGACACAACCCAGCAAAACATGACGGAGAAGTGGTTAAACATGGGTTCAATTGATGAAAATATGATATGGAAGTAATTCTTTTTCGGGCGATCATACATGATTTCAACATAGGGTTGTTATTGAGAGGAATGGGTTCATTTACAGATCCCAGTCACTTCGTTGGAATGAGTGCTTAGTCGCACTGCATGTTCGATGCTTACATGACATTTTTTCACAGGTGAAAGTTATTTACTACAGTTAATACTGGATACATTGTGAGAGTTCTTATGAATCATTTCTCTGAATTAATGAAAATGCAGTGAAACCAATTTGAATCCTTCTTAAAAAAGATTTTTCATTACTACGGTTTAATTCTAATAAAACTCCACTTGTTTTTTTTTTCATCGAACGGTCCCAACGCCTCTCACTCCTTGGGCCTCGTCCCAATAACGTAGGGACAACATACACATCACAGCACAGTGGTAGCACTTGTATGGAATCAGCGGCCAAAAATACTTCCAGAAGAGATATTAACTTGAAACTTTTGTATTGACTTTATAAAAGTAAGAGAATTATTTTGTGAAAAATGGGCGGGGTTTAGCACCCACACGACCACCTACTACCACCCCTTTTTGAACCCCCACTACCAGCTAAGCAAAAACTAAAAAAAAACTAGTACGCCATTTGTTTTGAAAATGCATTATAAACTATGTATTTAGATTTATTTTCATAAAGAAGGCATTAACAAAGTAATCTAAATTCATTTCGACTATTTTTAAATATAATATAAAATTATGAAATGTTATATGAACAAATATTTAAAAATTAATCCAGGAAATCAAAAACGGATTTTAATAAAATCGACTTGTGCTTGGGTGGCAATTTTCGCTGTCCCGTTATAAAAGGATCCGAACTTAAAAGTAATCGACTAAACAAATCCATATTTGTCGAAATGCGTTATGTTTTACGCGTACGCATTAAACTTTTTTATATCATTGTTCTTGGTTTCAGCAGCTTCCTCAGAGAGCTAATCGATACCAACACATGTTCTATAACGTCAGGAGTGAGAATTAAAATTTTGTGAACTATAGGTGGAAGGTAGTACCATGAATACTTTTTTGTCAGCTCTTTAGCTGTATCCAAAGCATATGATCTAAATTTTCGACATTAATGTTGTACCCTGAAGACAAAGCTTGCAATAGTTATTTCAGCGGACAAGCTTGAGTTTATGAAGAATTCTCCATACTCCCTCCAGATTCCGGTTTGTCGACAATTAATCCCAAAACGTTCCCTGGCATTTTCGCCAGAACTGCAATTTTTTTGCAATTGTAATTTATGCAACTTTCTAATAGAATTGGTTCAACTATGCAGCCTTCATTTTCGATATTATTTACCAGCACATTATAATGTTGTTTCTAGCCTTTTCAGTATTTGTACCGTTGTTTGAGCACCAAATATCAAAAATATACATGCGGGAAATTTCGCATTGATTAGATGTACCTATCACAAATTATAAAAATATAAAAATGTTACATATATAACAACAAAACGTTACATGTATAACAACAACACAGCATCACCAAAAACGTAAACAAAACAAATAACACCACAAATAAATCACAATTACACAGCCGAAATTGAAGAAAAAACAACGAGATCACTTTTGTTTTTGGGAGGTAACAAAAAGACGGGCGCTTGATGGCAGAAAATATTATCAGTTTTGAATTCTCAAAACGTCGATTAATATTAAGAAAAAATCCCATTGGAGTAATCAGGGGGAACTCAACTAAAAGTTTACCTAAAATTTAATTATATGGGCTAACGAACATAGCAATGGTACTGGGAAAACATTAATTTTATAAAAACTACAGAAAAATTTTAGAACATTTAAATTCGTTAAGAATGAACTTAATACCTTCCTTTTCAATATTCATTTTGATTTTTTTCGATTCGCAGTTGATTTACACCGTTTTTATTTTTTTAAGTTTCACTTAATTTTTAGCTGCACACTACGCCATAACCAAATATTTACATGCTCTCTCTTTTGAAGCTATTCTGAAAGAGCACGGTTGAAATGAAACAAAAACAATTATACTTTCGAAAACCTTATTCTCAGTGGTTATAGTATTGCCACATTATGTACCAAATTTTTTAATTCACATTTTTTGGTCCAATGCAGCAACTGTGGCGGACAAGCAGTATAGGGTGGAATACCTACAAATCTAACAAAAACAAACTACACTAAAGGTTAATGCTAAAATTTGACATAGAAGCAATACATTACATTTAATAATACAAAACAGAACACTAAACATTCAAGCACGAGAGAATCCTTGACTTTATTGTATCGATTCCGACACCGAAATCTATGATGTGGTACAATGAATTAAAATAAATACACATTCTACGAATGGGCTGCGCAGAAGCATAATTCGTACGCTGAAAATCCATATGAAGAAACTGATAGTATCTTGTCGGTCTAAATGCCACGTCAAACTTAATCCTAGAAATAAGATATTCAGATGAGACATCACCATTCATAACCTTAAATACCTTCACGGTGTTCAGCATAATTCGTCTACTTTTTAAGGAGGGCAAGTCAATCAACTTCAATCTACTAGTATAGGGGGGAAGAACAAAATCACTATTCCAATGTAAGTGTTTCAATGAAAGCAATAAAAATTGCTTCTAAACTGACACAATTCTGTCAATATAGATGCCATACTGAGGGTCCCATACTACAGAACCATTTTCCAAAATAGGCCTAACGAGCGAAGTAAATAACTGTTTCGTCACATAGGGATCAGAAAATTATTTAGCCCAACGTTTAATAAAGCCAAGAACACCATACGCCTTGTTTACCATGGCTATAATATGATTGTTGAAATCAAGTTTCGAATACCAAGATCTACAAAAGAATCAACTGTCTCAAATAACTCAGCCCCAATAAGATTATGTCTGACAAATTTCGAATTCGATCTAAAGAAATGCATATAATTGCATTTCCGTAAAATAAGTTCCATGCGGTTAATGTCACACCAATATCCAAAGTTATTTAAGTGTCCTGCTAATAATGAGAATATTCTGGCTGTTTATAAGAAAAAAATACATCATACGCATACATCAAAATCCTAGAGTTTATAATAGACCCCGAGAGATCGTTTATGAATAATAAAAATAGTATAGGCCCAAGATGACTACCTTGGGGAGCTCCCCATGAAACCAGAATTGACGATTATTCAGATAAGAAGATATCCATTTCAAAAAATTACAGCTAAAACCAGTTCTATATAATTTATATAACAAAAGCTCGTGATTAACTTTATCAAACGCCTTGCTAAAATCCGTGTAAATGACGTTAGTCTGATTAGCCAGAACAAACTCATCAATAACGTGTGAGGTAAACTGAGTCAAATTCGTCGTGGTCGTTAAGCCCTTACGAAACCCATGGGAAATACGCCAATTTCACTAGGCAAAAAAAACTTGTACACTTGTCTCTTTCTTTGCGCAAGGAGTCCCGTAACAAAATTTTAAACGCGATTATTGAAAATTTGGTATGTATTTTAAATGAGTTTTTTTTTAAGCTGATCATAACTTTCCATTATCGTATTGCATTACCCTCCCCAGAGTCCGGACTTGAATCCAATTGAGATTCTGTGGGCGTTTATGGAAACAAAATTAAAAGACTACCATAAGAACCACTCAAAAAAGCTGTTATGGAAATTCGGAGTTCAATTTTATGTTTATTTGGATAGCATTAAGTTTTCTTAGTGTACACGTTTTTTTGCTTAGTGAACTTTACCTTTTTGTTTTTGCTATGTTTTCCTTAAATATAATTAATACGACATAAATGTTATTTTACGTTGTAATATAATAAATATATATTTCACTTCATACTTTTCATATTTTGTTTAAATTTATTCGGCGTACAACTTTTTTGCTGACTGTGAACACATGCTGTGTTTTCTTTGAAAGAAGCCTCTCGAACATTCTGATCTGCGACAGTTTTTATTTCTCTTGTCGAATTCTTCGCAATTTATAAGTTTCAGTATATTTTTCTCAGTGTTTTGCCCAAACTTAAAAAATTAACAATATTAAAATTTTAAAACTTTTTGCTAAAAATGTAAAAAATATCACCAACATTTTATATTCTAAAGGGTGATTTTTTAAGAGCTTGATAACTTTTCTTAAAAAAAAAACGCATAAAATTTGCAAAATCTCATCGGTTCTTTATTTGAAACGTTAGATTGGTCCATGACATTTACTTTTTGAAGATAATTTCATTTAAATGTTGACCGCGGCTGCGTCTTAGGTGGTCCATCCGCTTAGTCCAATTTTGGCATTTCCACGTTTTTGAGTAACAGAGACCCAATTGGTGCGAACGGCGACGAATCGAAAATTGGTGGTCATCATTAACACTGGCCGATACAGCTGCGATATTTTCTTCAGTTCGCACTCTACGTAAGCGTGTTGGTGGTTTAATGTCCAACAATGTAAATTTGGTGCGAAATTTAGTCACAATAGCCCGAATAGCCGCTTCAGTGGGTCGATTAAACTGACCATAAAATGGAAGCGCGCAATGAACTTTCTTAACAGAGCACGCATTTTGATAATAAAATTCAATAATTTGCAAGCGTTGTTCGTTTGTAAGACGATTCATGATGAAATGTCAAAGCATACTGAGCATCTTTCTCTTTGACACCATGTCTGAAATCCCACGTGATCTGTCAAATACTAATGCATGAAAATCCTAACCTCAAAAAAATCACTCTTTAAAAATGTTTTCAATTGTGTTGTCATTTATTTTGGTTTAATACCAAAGTCTTCAGCAGAACCCAAAATTAGCAAAAAGGGAAAGTGAGAACTTTATTGTTGCAGCTAAAAGTTGACTGCGCAGTTTCGATGGGCGCTACCCCATTTCGTCAGAACTTTCGCAACGAATGTATGTCTTTGACTTAAATCAGGGTTCATATTAGTACCAACGCACAGTGGGGGATTTGAGAAAAAACGGGAAATAACTATGGTACTCCTAAACGGCTTGACCGAATTTCCTGAAATTCCATACAGACATAGTCAAGTCAGCTTAAGTTTTGCGGTAGGGCTCTCTAAGAAAAAAAAATTATTTATCGTGTGTTGCAAAACCCCTTTCCTGTGTTGCATTCCCGGCTAAGGATTCTATGGGCGTGGTTTCTCAACCCGCAACACCTATAAGGGCTCAACAATAAACTATTACAAAAATGGACTACATCACTCGACAACTGACAACACTATACAAGAGACGCCTGGGAGTTCGCTGATGTTCTCCCAATCATTACCCACCCAACCTGGTCATTTACATTTACCATTTCCAATGACCCCAGAAGCAGTAGACACCAACTCACATTTTTTTTTTACCTTACTCACCACACCATCTCAACGACGTATTACTCCTCTCTTCCCTTCAATAAATAAAAATTACCAAAGCATATTCATTTCACTTATTAACTACATAAGACATACATTTATTAAATATTCAAACTTAAAACGATGATGGCTGAACAGAATTATTCCTAAACCAATACTATAACAAAAAATAATAAAACATGTTATCTTCTTTTTCTTTAGGCCAGCAGTTCAATGGAATATTCGATATGCCACACTGGAGATCGATTTACGACCTGGTATTTTAATTTAAAACGCAATAACCTACTCAAATAAAAATTGATTTATAAATAAAAGAAACGGTTAAAATTTTGAATTTAAATAAAATGGTTCTCACTTAAAATCAAAAAAAAAAAACAATCACTACACTAACCTTTACGCCATTTTGGCAACAATAAAAAAAACTAAAATAGGATCTACCCAAAGAAAATGGAGGACAGGGCTTATTTCCCTTAAAAAAAAAAAACTAAATATTCAATTACAATCCCTCAATAGAGCTCTGTGGAGGTATACTTTTGGGTTTAGTTTAAATTTTCCCCTCTCAAGAACAAAAAAACATTTACCATTAATTCCTACCTTGGTTAGATCCCTAACAAACAATAAAATTTAACGCAAATCACACTAAACGAAACCTAACCTACACTAGCATTATAACCTAATACATATAACAAATACAATATTACATAATTATTCTAACTAAATTTGAATTTTGGCCACAATCTTAGTGCTTTGATATATTGAGCTGCTAACGGAGCGTGTTACGACGTTCACTTTTGCGTTTGGGTGTTTTTTTATAGGAGCGCTCAAAAATATGCTTCCTTTTACTCTTCCGAGTGGTATTTGTGGGATATATGTGGAACTGAAACTTTTGGACTTTGTCACGCAGGTTTGTTACCCAGCTATACCAGGGTTCGTTTCCTCACTAACAGTTTCCACTCCCACTATATACCACTAGTCACCACTATGGGTCGCACTCGCTTCCACTAAACGGTCGCGTCGTACGCTGAACTCATAAAAATCAAAAGCGTTACCTTAGGAATCCGGTGGTCGCTCCTGTACCCGATATAAATATATGGATTTTGGCTCCTACACTTCCTCGGCAGAATTTCCGCGACCGCACTAAACAAATACACCAGTATTAACATACTAAACATTATCACACATTTTGGCTGACTTACGGTTTTAGGCACAACTTTTTTATTATAAAAATTTAAGCTTTTCGTCGTCGTCGATATGGATATGACCAGTGCAGGAATCTTCTAGATTTCAAACACATTTAATTTTAATGTTCGTGCACATTTCTTTAAAAAAAACAGTTTACCTTCTCTTATTTAATCGTTAACCTAAAAATTTAGGTTTGGCAAACTTATATCATCACCTCACCGAATCGAAAAATATTTATTTTCACTGCACTGACTCTGTTGACTTCAATATTCAAAATGATGCCTACCTTCTTTACCCATTTTGCGCCAATCCAATCGTTTTTCTACACATACACGTAACTACATTGAAAAATATATCTAACGGACATTACTAGCAACAATTTTTACATTTACATGCGCACATCTCTCAAAATTTCAATGCCCTTGCGCAGCATGGGAAAAGCCTGGAAATTCGTTAAATTGTTGCTGTACGTCCGAGAGAGACTCCACCCCTTTTCTATAATCCATTAAAATACAACTCTACACATAACATACTATCTACATACAACTCTGCTAGCATGACGTTTAATTTACGTTCCACTTCACCACCATCTGATTGTCATACTATCGAGTGGCCCCGGCAGTATGCAAACGGCACCAAATCACGAAAAAAACAAAAACACATATACATAGAATAGCATGTGTCCCATTAAAAACAAAAACCTTATCAAAAACAAAACCACTCGACTCCATACGACGCGCACGCAATAAAATAAAAATATGGTTCCAATTTCGGATGGATAAAATGGAGCCTCTTCCAAATTCAAAAGTGATCAACCACAGCTGACAAAGAGCACCACATATGCCCAACATCACGCACAACTTTAAGGTCCCTGCCTCTTGCTTCCGAACCAAATCCTGTCATCCATATATATACAAATACTTTCAGAACCGTGCCACCACCTCTCCAACACAACAACAAGTGACAATCCAGAAATGAAGAGCAGTCAAACCGCCAGTAGGCCTCGCTTGCAAAACCGAACCGATCGGCTTCGGGCCTGGACACTCCAATCCCGGTGCAACTCACCACCGTCGACCCAAAAATCCATTCCGGATCCCTGCGCACCCCCCTGCATCTCCCCGTGCACTCCCCTGCATGCAACCAAGCACATCGAAGAATCACTCTCCGACCCGCATTCTCAACAAAACTCTGAGGTTTCAAAGCAGGATGTAGAAACATCAGTGTAAATTAATAATTATATCATAAGATCGACAAATTTCGTCTATTATTCAATTAGTCAATTTCCTTTAATCAACCTCTATACGACAGCCTATTCGGCCTATTCAACATACTTTCGCCTAAGCTAACAATGTCACCCATTTGGAAAATTATTTGTTTAACCGCATTTCTACTAGAAATAGAAATCCGTAACCGAATTTTCCAAACAGATTAGGTTCTCATATTAACTATTACGTATTAGTTTTGATCTGAGGCACGTATGACACACATCCGCGCCCAACGTAGGCTACACCTACATTATTCCACCCCCAGGACAAAGAGTTAGCCGGGCAAACAATTCATGACCTTTCGTATCTACGAACAAATTTCGGCTAAACGGGAAGAAACCGCAAACTATTTCCTATCTTATAACTCCTTCCGAATAAATAACATATAAAAAAATAAATTGAATATAAAAAAATAAATAAAATATATCACAGATTTAACAAGCAACATTGAACAGGGACGAGAGGATGTATAATTAAAAAATAATAATTTTGAGGACAGAGACAAAGTTACACTAATATTGCACATAAAATAACCATCTACGTCACTATGTGAAGCAAATTGAAATTATATTGCACTGGCATGTTCTCGTCTCTTAACCTAAAATTATTGCACTTACCCTATCACCGTCCTATTGCTTGATATCCTTCGCATGATACACACCTAGTGATTCTCCGGATAGTGATTCTAATCTATACATGTTGTTTCCCAAGACCTCCGCTATTCTACATTTCGTAAACTTTCTGCAAAATTTGGCATTACGATTGTCCTGGAAACTACTCAACACAAAATTTCGTTTGAAAACTTCTTGACCAGGTATAAAACGGGTTACTCTAGCCTTTCGATTATACCTAATCGCACTTTTCTCGTAGATCTGGGGTAGATTTTGCCTTATTTTCTCTCTTATTATTGAAATGCGGTCTTTTCTGTCTAACATATATAGTTCACCATCACTCAAGGCCTTTAACTTCCTAGCTAATTTATAGTCCCTACCACAAGTAAACAAGTTGTGTCCAAATAAAGCGAAAAAAGGTGACACCCCTGTCGCAGCATGAACAGACGAGCGCAAAGCTAGTTCAATGTTAGCTAAATTCATGTCCCAATTTGTGTGATCATTATCCAAATAAGATCTGATTGCATTTAAAACGCTCTGATTAACTCTTTCCGCGGCATTGGACTGTGGCGAGTAAAACGCAGTCTTCATATGGTTAATACCATACGCCTCTATCATTTTCTTAAATTCTTTGGACACAAATTGTTTCCCATTATCCGAATGGATGGTTTCCGGTACTCCAAACTGCTGGTAGACTTGTTCAACTAAGAATTTTACTACATTCAGGCACGTTGCCTCCTTCATCGCCTTGAGGAAAACAAACTTAGTTAAGTGGTCCACCACAACAAATACATAACAATTTCCCTTCTTCGATATTTTCCAATAAAATCGATATATATTTTCTGGAACGGTCGGTCAGTCAACACTTCGTTCCCTATTTCTGGCATCAAGTGCTCATTCGTACCCTTACACTCCTTACAAATCCTACAATTTCTAATAAAATTTTGCACATGTACTATCATATTGGGCCAATAAAATTTCTGACGCAAGTGAGTTAGTGTCTTTCTTATTCCTCCGTGAGCTTTCTGTTCTGGTTCATGAGCAGCTTGAATGACAGTTGACGTTAAGTTTTCCGGCACCCACAATTTCCACTCGAATTCTTCCAATTCTTGATCCATGGTGCAATTGTTCCTTTTGAATATCATTCCATTTTCTATTTTTATATCTGGGAATCTGTCTTTGTTGCTCGAAATGGAATTGATTAAATCTAAATAGTCCTCTGACTCAAATTCTACTGTGGTGAACCCTAAAACATCTTCCGGGCATATGATTTCCTCTAATGATCGTGATAACGTATCCGCGACAATGTTTTCGGAACCCTTTTTATGTTCTATTTGAAGTCATATGTTTGTAGCTGCAGCGCCCATCGCGCTAATCTTCCATTTAAGTCGCGGAGAGACATTAACCACTTTAAACTTGCGTGGTCAGTTATTATAGTGAATGGCATAAGCTCTACATATGATCTAAATCTTTTCACCGATAGAACCGCCGCCAAACACTCCTCACACTCACACTGTAGTTAATTTGAGCACTGTTGAGTTTCTGGGAAAAAACGATATTGGTCTCTCATTTCCGTCATTGTCCTTTTGAAAAAGTACGGCTCCGACTCCCGTATTGGATGCATCACATTGGATGAAAAAGCGTTTCTTGAAGTCGGGATGTACTAATAATGGGGCATGAGTTAGCGCATATTTCACATCATTCATGCTAGAGATCGCTTCTTCTGTGATTCCAAACTTTTTCCCTTTCTTGATTAAATTCGTTAATGGGGTAGTGATGGACGAAAAATTGCGAATAAATCGCCGATACCAACCGGCAACGCCGAGAAAGCTCCTTACCTCTCTTACACTTTTCGGTATTGGAATTTTACGAATGTCCTCAACTTTCTGTGGATCTGGCTTCATTACACCTCCCCCAACAATAAATCCTAAATAGTGTAGTTCTTTAAAACAGAATTTTGATTTCTTTAGCCCTATCGTTAGATTTGCCCTCCTTAAGCATTCGGCCACTTTCCCTAACAAATTTATATGGCTCTCGAAGTCTGCAGATATTACAAGCAGGTCGTCCAAGTAAACGAACACGTTTGACTTCAACTCCTCTGGAACGACCTTGTCCATGAGCCTACACAGCCTTTGCGCTGCATTGCAAAGCCCGAATGGCATCACGACATATTGGTAAAGGGGGCGACCAGGAACGGTAAAAGCTGTGTAGGCTCGAGAACTCTCTTCTAGTTCAATCTTCCAGAAAGCGAATTTTAAATCTACGCTGCTTATATAATAGGTATCCTCCAACCGGCTTAAAATTCCCTCAATGTTCTGGATGGGGTAAGCGTCCTTTATAGTCCTCTCGTTAAGCTTCCTCGCATCCAGACATAGCCTATTCTTACCCGGCTTCCTAACTAGGGTTGATCTATTGCTCCAGGGACTTTGGCACTCTTCTATCACCCCTAATCGCAGCATCTCATCCACCTCTGCGTATATAAGTTCCTGGACTGCCGGTGATACTGGATAGTATCTCTCTTTGGCCGGTTGGGTTCCTTCCACTAGCTCTATCGTGTGTCGTTCCAGATTCGTTTTGCCCAAACCATGCTCTTCATAAGACCTGAAGGATTCCTTAACTTTACTTAACCTATTTTGCATCTCCTCGGTCAGCTCATGTACGTTGTTATCGTCTATCTTCATTGGAAAATCTGACAAAATCTCTGTGTCCAATTCCTCTATATGAAATATTTCCGGAGCCAATTAAAATGTCCTAAAGAAATCGACTCCTAAATAGGCTGTCTGTACTAAATCGGGACATAAATAGAAGGTAACCTCCTGTTCCTTATCATTGAATGTCACTGGGACCACTATCTTGCCAATTACTGAAAAATTGTTACCTCCTGCTGTCTTTATCCCACTGAAAAATTTGCTAATCGGAACGTCCAATTCTTCTAAAATCCTGTGACAATCCTTCCCTAGAATACTGACTGATGCTCCAGAATCCAACAGTGCTTTAATCTGTACTCCTTTAATATCTATCAGTGCATAAGCCCTAGGATCTTTAGATTTCAAATTCTCTAACGCTGAGCAATGTATTGTTGCCCGATTCACTAAATTCCTTATTTGTTTTTTTCTTTAAATTTCTCCCTAGTTTTCCAAATTTTATTTAATTTTATATCTACTTCCTCATTACCAAAAATTCTATTTCTAACCTTCCTATAATTTTCTAACCTTTGCTCTATTGGTATAATTTTCATTCTCCTATGATCTGTGCTAATTTTGCTTTCTAAACTTCTGTTTCTTTTCAGAATTTGACACGGATTCGAATATTCCTTATAAACGGGCATATCCGTTTCCGTTTGGGTGGCATTGGTTTGCGCGCATTTCACGGGTCGGTCGTTTGCGTAGAGCGTGTTTCCCCCGACTTGGACACGCCCCTGTAAGAGTTTCCCAAACAATTCGAGCATCTGGGAGAAATAACACCAGCTCTTCCACACCGGTAGCAGAATAGATGGTGGATGGACAGTCCTTAAACGTGTGCCCCAAAGTTTGGCAGTTCCAACAGGTAAGTGTGTTTTTCTTTCCACTTGGCCTGACTTGACCAGATATTTCCTCCACTAGGTCTTCCGATTCGGCCGTATTATGTGTGAAACCTTCCTCTTCTGCCTCCAATTCCTCTAGTGGATAATGACGGCGATTTGTTGGAACCCTGTTTGGCGACCTCCTTACACTCATTCCGCAATTCGTTAATAGTATTGACTTTGACCGCATACAATATATGTGACAGATTAGATCGCAAGTTCCTCTTGATTATTTTTATAATTTCCCTCTCTGGCAGAGGGTTTCTTATTCTGGCACTTAACTTTCTCATTGTGTGAAAATATTCATCAATGGATTCCCCTGGTCTTTGTTTCCTTTCCTCTAAATCACGTATAAATTCATAATCACATCGATTAGATCGATATTGCTGTCTGAGAGCACTTTTAAGATCCTGCCAATCATAAATTTGTTGGGTTTCAATTAGGAGCCAGTACCATTCCTCGGCTTCCCCTTTTAGAAGACTCGGAAAGACCCTCAAAACTTCCGACCAAGGACATCCATATTGACCTTGGAAATGTTCTATGCGAAAAATAAAGTCTTCTACATATAATGTGTTGGACTTTCCATCGAAAGTGAGACCCCATTTATCTATCACCATTGGTCTTCTTAATGGTGTTGGATTGTTTCGTTGATTTCGATTTGATTCTCTTCGCTGTGTTTCATTTCCCAAAATACTCTCATCATAATTGTTTCCATTAACCTGCTCGTATTCCAATCTCCTTTGCGCCAGATTCTGAGTCACATTCCTCTGTTTTTCCGGCGCTCTGGTCAATTCAGGTTGCCCTCCTACTGCACCTTCTAAACCTAAAGACTCGGTACTATTACTAGCCAAGTCTGACCCATTTCGGTTGCTTCCTAAATTTCACTTTCTAAGCTCCTGCATAATTCCCTCAAATCCCGATTTTATGCTGTTTTCAATCCTTCTATCAATATTTTCTTCTAATCTTGACCTGTATACATTGTTTGCCTCGGTAATCAGTGTCCTGATCATGGAAACTTGTTCGTCCTGAGATATTTCAGGTCTGGCAGTTAATCGAGGTGGGGGGACTGAAAAGTTCATCACCAGACTTTCTTGTTCCCTATTCAAAACATTTGGTGGATTTTGCAAACCAGGGACATTATTAAGCTCATTCGCCATTCCCGACATGCCATGTACGTCCTGATCTTGGCCTATCGTGCCATCCTGCTTCTTTTTAAATCCTTTTTTATTCGAATGTTGGGTGCTAGTCATGTTTGGACAATTTTATACACAACCCACAAAAAAATATAACTAATATTCTACTAAACTTTGCTGAAATTCAGAATTTATAATATGTGCGAGAAAAAATAGATATATATACTAACAACTACAACTAACTATTTACTACAAATAAACACAAAATAAAATGTCGACAAAACTTTTCTACATTTGAAGGGTTCGAGAAGTAATCGTTTTTTACGTTGAATCCCTCGATTGGTGTGTTATGCTGGTGTCTGACTGCTTCATCAATCTTCGATTGCATAGTGAAACAATTCTACACTATATTATATTCTTTTTACGAACGAACATTCAGATTTTCTAATGTGATTGTTACTGCTATTCTGGAAGGTGAATAATAGCAATTAACCAAAAACAATTATTAAGCCTATTTTCCCTTCTGTTAAACAAAATCATTTAAATTGTTGGACTCTCTGCGCAATCGGTCTTCCTTTCATGACTAAGTCGCGAGACGATCCTAACAAAACATGTTATCCATAACACAGTAGGTTAGACATTTACAATACCATTCAAACAATTGAAATAAAAACAAAACAAGCTTCCAATAATATTGCCTCCCACCATTTTATGGTGAGGCTATCGTCACTCCACAGTTTCACGGACAACCTTATACAAAAAAATAATTCTACAAATATCTATTATAAGTCTGGTTTTAAATTGGGCGCCATACTGTTGCAAAACCCCTTTCCTGTGTTGCATTCCCGGCTAAGGATTCTATGGGCGTGGTTTCTCAACCCGCAACACCTATAAGGGCTCAACAATAAACTATTACAAAAATGGACATCACTCGACAACTGACAACACTATACAAAAGACGCCTGGGAGTTCGCTGATGTTCTCCCAATCATTACCCACCCAACCTGGTCATTTACATTTACCATTTCCAATGACCCCAGAAGCAGTAGACACCAACTCACATTTTTTTTTTACCTTACTCACCACACCATCTCAACGACGTATTACTCCTCTCTTCCCTTCAATAAATAAAAATTACCAAAGCATATTCATTTCACTTATTAACTACATAAGACATACATTTATTAAATATTCAAACTTAAAACGATGATGGCAGAACAGAATTATTCCTAAACCAATACTGTAACAAAAAATAATAAAACATGTTATCTTCTTTTTCTTTAGGCCAGCAGTTCAATGGAATATTCGATATGCCACACTGGAGATCGATTTACGACCTGGTATTTTAATTTAAAACGCAATAACCTACTTAAATAAAAATTGATTTATAAATAAAAGAAACGGTTAAAATTTTGAATTTAAATAAAATGGTTCTCACTTAAAATAAAAAAACAATCACTACACTAACCTTTACGCCATTTTGGCAACAATAAAAAAAAACTAAAATAGGATCTACCCAAAGAAAATGGAGGACAGGGCTTATTTCCCTTCAAAAAAAACTAAATATTCAATTACAATCCCTCAATAGAGCTCTGTGGAGGTATACTTTTGGGTTTAGTTTAAATTTTCCCCTCTAAAGAACAAAAAAACATTTACCATTAATTCCTACCTTGGTTAGATCCCTAATAAACAATAAAATTTAACGCAAATCACACTAAACGAAACCTTACCTACACTAGCATTATAACCTAATACATATAACAAATACAATATTACATAATTATTCTAACTAAATTTGAATTTTCGAACGGTCCCAACGCCTCTCACACCCGCCCCTTCCGACCGAGAGGGCCACGTCCCCATAACGTAGGGACAGCGTACACACCATAGTCCGAACCATGGCGGCTAAGCAGTAGAGGGTGGACACCGGCTACAGATCAAATATCAACAGCCGGCAAAACAAAAATATTAAACAAAATATTAGTATCACATGCAAATAAAAGTTATTCTTAAAGTTAGTAACTAAATATATTAAAGTAAAGTAAACATGTCACAACAAACTAAACATCCAAGCAGGAGAAAATCCTCGACTTTATTATATCGACTCCTAATCCGAAATCTATGATGTGACACAATGAATTGAAATCAATACACATTCTGCGAATGGGCTCTGCGGAAGCGTAATTCGTACGCTGAAAGTCAATATGGATGAATTGATAGTATCTAGAAGGTCTAAATGGCACGTTAAACTTAATCCTAGAAATAATATAGTCAGAAGAGAAATCACCATTTATAACCTTATAAACCATCACGGTGTTCAACATAACACGTCTGCTTTTCAAGGAAGGCAAGTCGATCAGCTTCAATCTACTAGTATAAGGGGGAAGAATAAAATCACTATTCCAATGCAAATGTCTTAATGAAAATATTAAAAATTGTTTCTGAACTGATTCAATTCTGTCAATATAGATACCATACTGAGGATCCCACACTACGGAACCATATTCCAGAATAGGTCTGACAAGTGATGTAAATAGCTGCTTCGTTACGTAAGGATCGGAGAACTCCTTTAGCCCATCGCTTAATGAAGCCAAGAACACCATATGCTTTGTTAACCATAGTAATAATATGATTGTTGAAATTCAGTTTGGAATCCATTAGAATACCAAGGTCTACAAAAGAATCAACTAACTCTAGCTCAGTTCCTCTAATATTATATCTGACAAATCTTGGATTCGATCTAAAGAAACGCATGTGTCTGCATTTCCTTAGGTTGAGTTCCATACAATTCATGTCACACCAGCGTCCAAAACTATCTAAGTCATCCTGCAATGGATTCGAAAATTCTGGCCAATTATAAGAAAAAAATATTTTTACATCATCTGCATACATTAGAAGTCGAGAATTAATTATAGACCCCGGAAGGTCATTTATGAATAATAAGAAAAGAATCGGCCCTAGATGACTACCCTGAGGAACACCTGATGGAATCAGAATAGGTCTAGAATAAGAATTACCAAATTTTACAATCTGAGAACGATTTGAAAGATACGAAGATATCCACTTCAAGAAGTTAGAGCTAAAACCTATACGATCTAATTTATATAACAATAGTTCGTGGTTCACTTTATCAAATGCTTTACTAAAATCTGTATAGATGACATCAGTCTGATTACCTTGAACAAATTCATCAATAACGTGAGAAGTAAACTGAATCAAGTTTGTCACAGTAGAAAAGCCCTTACGAAATCCATGTTGATATGGACTCAATATAGAAGAAACTCTATGAGATACAACCTCAGTAACCAATTTCTCAAATAGCTTCGGAATAGAACTCAACTTAGCGATCCCTCTATAGTTTGAAACATCAATTAGACTGCCAGACTTATGGAGGGGATCAATGAATGAACTCCTCCAAGCCAAAGGGAAATATCCAAAACTCAATGAAGTATTAAATAATAATGTTAGCGGAATAGCCAAACCACTAGCACAGAATTTCAAAATTATACTTGGCACCCCATCTGGACCAACACTATTTGTGGATTTGAGATTATTCAAACTCGACAAAACTAAGGGTAAATCAATAACAGGAATTTCTAATTGACTCAATGCAGAAATATTATAAGGGTAGGCGTCACTCGACCCAAAAGATCGCTCTGAGTATGTCGTTGCAAAAAATTTTGCAAAACAATCAGCAATCGCCTGATCATCACCAAACTCTAAGCCATCCATTCTAATCCTTGTCGGCTTAGTTGAGGATCTACGTTTCAAATTCACAAAGTCATAAAAAGATCTAGGGTTCTTCCTAAAATCATTCTTTAGTTTTTCCAAGTAGATCCTATAACATCTCTGAGACTCAATGCTATATTTCGACCTAGCAACGGAATATTTGACATAATCTGAATTCAAACCGGTCCTCTTAAATTTCTTAAAAAGTCTATTTCTCGAATTCTTCATGCCAGACAACTCACGTGAAAGCCAAGGCAGTCTTCTAGAGTGCCCAACACGAGTTTTCGGTACTGATTGTGACAAAAAGTCATTCAAAATGTGATAAAATCTATCTACGACAATGTCAATATCAGTATAGTGACGACAGCTACAAACAGAATTCCAGTCAACATCCTGAATAAGTGAATTAAGCTTTTCGAAATTAGTTCTCTTGAAACAGAAAGAGGTTCGATTATCTTGCGAACTAGAGGGAGAAGATTCACCAGAGTACAACATCGATATATTCAATGTAGGATGATAGTTGTCCTCCGGGAGTGATATGGGAGGAACTCTACTGATTTCGAAGTAATGGGGATCATCGACAAATACTAAGTCTAGTTGCCTAGCATTTGCATTTCCCACATAATTTATCTGCGACAAGTTAAGATCAGTAAAAAGTCTAACTATTTGCGAGGGCCAATCATCCCTATCAAAAGTTGACGTCAACGGAGTTAACGCCTCAGCATCTGGCAAGGTAAGCCAAGATACAGAGGGTAAATTAAAATCTCCTAAAATCATAACATGGTCCAAATCACCTGCTTTCGAAGCAACCATACCAATCGCAGTCAAGTGCCTCTCATATACACACAACTCAGACGATGGAGGAATATAAGAGCATGTGACAAACAACTTATTACGTCCCATATTAATAAGGACTGCAATAAATTCAATGTCATCAAGCCCTTGTAGAATAAAGCGTTCGGATGAGAACTCATTAGCAACAGCGATAAGAACACCGCCACCAATTTTCCCTACGCGATCCTTCCTAAATACAACATATCTCCCACATAAAATCTCAGAGTCCAAAATCGAAACTTTCAGCCATGTCTCAGTAAAGGCGAGAGCCGAGAAGACAAAGTCAAAACTATCAACAAACAGACGACTCAACTTCGTATTCAAACCTCTAACGTTCTGATACCCAACACTAAAAGAGCTGCTTAGTTTTTTGGAATAGTGGCTGACATTGATGGGAGACGCGCCAGATTGTCAACCCTATCCACGAACTCTTTGACAAAAGCCCTAGATGGCCAGAATGAGGGGACAATTAGCTTGTCGAAAATTTCCCTCGAGACAACAATTTTAAACGATGCCCGACTTTGGGCAAAGGATGACTTCAATTTAAACGTCTTCATACGGAAGTCACCCTCAATTTTTGATTTGACGAAACAATTTAAATCTTCCACGGTCGTATCCGGAGCGAAACGGGAAACGAAAACCATTTTCATTTCCGGAGCCCTGGACAATCCACCGGAATTTCCTCCAGAACGATGCGGACGGACACCACCGGCAACAGCAACTGGGTCCGGCCGACCAGTCGCATTCACACGGGCCAGAGAAGGACCCGCTACAACTGGCGTCTGATTTTGCGATTGTTCAGCCACATCAGACACCGGCCCAGCAACCGAAGCATAAGTCGGGGTATCACCGTCCACAGTGATTGACCCGCCGACTACAGTAGC
Source organism: Polietes domitor (assembly GCA_947397865.1). Lineage (NCBI taxonomy): Eukaryota > Metazoa > Arthropoda > Insecta > Diptera > Muscidae > Polietes > Polietes domitor. Next base: position 151,670,460 of record OX377620.1, on the reverse strand, counting down.
CTTAGCCTCAGGAACAACCGAGGCCACCGAAACAACACCATCCGATCCAATGGTGTTAAGTGAACCAGACTTCACAGACGAGGGCTTAGCAGACCCCGTCCTCGCCGTTCTCTTACGTTTCTGGCCTGAAACTTCCGGAGACCTAGCAAGCTCATCCAATTGTGGGTATTTATCCAGATTGGACGCACACTTGCCAAATCTTGTATAAATCGCCCAGAGGTCTTTTCCCATTTCAGCAACCTCGGACATAGAAGTCCTGAAAAAATTGTAAAAATCTACACCAATTTTTCTACATTTGGTGCAACACCAACGTAGACCATTGTTCTCCCCGTACAATGCGTCCACGACCCTTGCACTTACACCGGCACATTTAGCATGCCATTGACTGGTACACAACCAGCATTCAATGGAACGCTCACTGTCCGAAACAATTTTCGTACGAGCACGACATTTTTCTAAAATACCACCCTTTACTGTGTTAAAATAAAAAGTAAAATCGCGTAAAAAAATCACTATAATAAGTTTAAAAAAAAAAACGATAGATGGCAACACTGTTCAGTCAGAAAAAACAAAATAAACGAAAATGGACAGAACGCACAACAAGAATAACGTTACAAGCAATAACAAAAAAGTGCACAGAAATCACAAAACAATTGTTGTTGTTTGGTCAAGAAATATTTCTTAGCCAAAGACACGATTTTTATCAAAAAATAAACACACAAATACAATATCACAAGTAAAACTAAATCACAAAAATACTTATCTGTGTATTAGTAATGAATTTGATGCACTATAATAGCTATGGATGCAATATAACAAATATTTATTCAAATTAGAACGGAGCTTTGTTATATTGAGCTGCTAACGGAGCGTGTTACGACGTTCACTTTTGCGTTTGGGTGTTTTTTTATAGGAGCGCTCAAAAATATGCTTCCTTTTACTCTTCCGAGTGGTATTTGTGGGATATATGTGGAACTGAAACTTTTGGACTTTGTCACGCAGGTTTGTTACCCAGCTATACCAGGGTTCGTTTCCTCACTAACAGTTTCCACTCCCACTATATACCACTAGTCACCACTATGGGTCGCACTCGCTTCCACTAAACGGTCGCGTCGTACGCTGAACTCATAAAAATCAAAAGCGTTACCTTAGGAATCCGGTGGTCGCTCCTGTACCCGATATAAATATATGGATTTTGGCTCCTACACTTCCTCGGCAGAATTTCCGCGACCGCACTAAACAAATACACCAGTATTAACATACTAAACATTATCACACATTTTGGCTGACTTACGGTTTTAGGCACAACTTTTTTATTATAAAAATTTAAGCTTTTCGTCGTCGTCGATATGGATATGACCAGTGCAGGAATCTTCTAGATTTCAAACACATTAATTTTATTGTTCGTGCACATTTCTTTAAAAAAAACAGTTTACCTTCTCTTATTTAATCGTTAACCTAAAAATTTAGGTTTGGCAAACTTATATCATCACCTCACCGAATCGAAAAATATTTATTTTCACTGCACTGACTCTGTTGACTTCAATATTCAAAATGATGCCTACCTTCTTTACCCATTTTGCGCCAATCCAATCGTTTTTCTACACATACACGTAACTACATTGAAAAATATATCTAACGGACATTACTAGCAACAATTTTTACCAATTTTACATTTACATGCGCACATCTCTCAAAATTTCAATGCCCTTGCGCAGCATGGGAAAAGCCTGGAAATTCGTTAAATTGTTGCTGTACGTCCGAGAGAGACTCCACCCCTTTTCTATAATCCATTAAAATATCTACTATCTACATACAACTCTGCTAGCATGACGTTTAATTTACGTTCCACTTCACCACCATCTGATTGTCATACTATCGAGTGGCCCCGGCAGTATGCAAACGGCACCAAATCACGAAAAAAAAACAAAAACACATATACATAGAAACAAAAACCTTATCAAAAACAAAACCACTCGACTCCATACGACGCGCACGCAATAAAATAAAAATATGGTTCCAATTTCGGATGGATAAAATGGAGCCTCTTCCAAATCCAAAAGTGATCAACCACAGCTGACAAGCACCACATATGCCCAACATCACGCACAACTTTAAGGTCCCTGCCCCTTGCTTCCGAACCAAATCCTGTCATCCATATATATACAAATACTTTCAGAACCGTGCCACCACCTCTCCAACACAACAACAAGTGACAATCCAGAAATGAAGAGCAGTCAAACCGCCAGTAGGCCTCGCTTGCAAAACCGAACCGATCGGCTTCGGGCCTGGACACTCCAATCCCGGTGCAACTCACCACCGTCGACCCAAAAATCCATTCCGGATCCCTGCGCACCCCCCTGCATCTCCCCGTGCACTCCCCTGCATGCAACCAAGCACATCGAAGAATCACTCTCCGACCCGCATTCTCAACAAAACTCTGAGGTTTCAAAGCAGGATGTAGAAACATCAGTGTGACGGATGCCTATGTCCAGTACGTACCCTTTTGCGATCAAAAGTAATGAAAACCTAGAAAGTGAAAATACTATGTTTTCCTTTTCTTACTTAAATCTATTTCTCCGATAGCCCGTGAAGGCAAACGCAATATGCGTAAACATTTAATCATTGATCATCAGAACATTATGTCCCTTTTCAAAATAAACAATTCGTAAATTAATAATTATATCATAAGATCGACAAAATAGGTAATCATTCCTACAATTCGGATCAATTTCGTCTATTAATTCAATTAGTCAATTTCCTTTAATCAACTCTCTATACGACAGCCTATTCGGCCTATTCAACATACTTTCGCCTAAGCTAACAATGTCACCCATTTGGAAAATTATTTGTTTAACCGCATTTCTACTAGAAATAGAAATCCGTAACCCAATTTTCCAAACAGATTAGGTTCTCATATTAACTATTACGTATTAGTTTTGATCTGAGGCACGTATGACACACATCCGCGCCCAACGTAGGCTACACCCACATTATTCCACCCCCAGGACAAAGAGTTAGCCGGGCAAACAATTCATGACCTTTCGTATCTACGATCAAATATCGGCTAAACGGGAAGAAACCGCAAACTATTTCCTATCTTATAACTCCTTCCGAATAAATAAAATATAAAAAAATAAATCGAATATAAAAAAATAAATAAAATATATCACAGATTTAACAAGCAACATTGAACAGGGACGAGAGGATGTATAATTAAAAAATAATAATTTTGAGGACAGAGACAAAGTTACACTAATAGTAAGTAAGTAAGTTTTATTGAGTCTTCTTCTTTTCCGATAACATTTTGATGTACTTAACGAATGGATAACAAAAGTATACTTAGAACTATATTCGTTTTGTTCTAATGCACAGTATTATGTGATAAGCTACTTGCTAAAATGAGATAGTGAATGTATGGTAATACGTGAGTGTTAAAATAAACAAGGCTTGCTCATGGCCTTAGTGACAGTAGCGGACAGTGCGAGAATCTGTCAAAATATCAAAATAAATAGTACTTAAAACAAAATAACAATAAAAATAAAAAACAGAACTGTTACGTCAATTACTAACAGCGAGCTTACAAATTATGTGTGTATGTGTATAAGGAAAACATGTTTAAATATCACAGTAAGTTGGTATAAAAATACAAAAACGAGAGTTCAGGTACTTTGCTTTTAGAACTTGGAATTAAAATTAACTTTAGATATTGCTTTTCTTTCATTATAAACATTCGTCACAGCACCCATATATATGTATATGGGAACTGTAAGAGTGTAGTAATAATATAATAATAATAATTACATAAATAATTGTATATAATACATTTTTTTCCTAATATATTTTTCTTAGCCTCTGCGGCAACCTGGGACGGTCTTGATGTAAAAGTCTGGCACGCTGTAAGGGTCCGGGTCGTCGTCGAGTGTCTCGTTTAAAATTCCAACGGGAGACAGGTAATCCAAACCGGACCAGGACAAATTCTTTTCCGCTTCATAAATGTCATTCATGAGGCTGTTATCATGTGACACAAGTTTTTCCACGAATTTCAGCTGTAGGTTCAAGGCATATTTACAGAAGGGCTGTACATTCGATGTTTCATAAATGTAAGTATTTGAAAATCGTTTTGTAGGGTTTTCATAATTTTTGTTTATACACTTTCGCAGCACCTTCCGCTCAAGTATTGCCAACTCATTGGCTACTGTGGGGCTAATGGTGACCCAGATTGGGAATCCGTATACCAATACGGATCTAATGGCAACTTTGTACAGCAGGAGTTTGGTGTGTGTAGGCAGGTACTTATTGCTCAATATGTATGAAAACATCCCCAGTAAACGTTTTCCCTTTTGAATCAGCGATCTCACATGTTTATTAAATTTAAATAGCTTGTTGAAGTTGACCCCAAGGTATTTTATTTCGGATGTGAATGGAATATCCACGCCGTCAAGTGAGAGTTTCAACGTTTTGCTCTCAGGAACCACAGATCTGGCACATTTTCCAGAGGCGTTTCGGATGCAGATGGCTTGCGATTTAGCTGCGTTGATTTTTATGCCCCACGTTTTATAATATACACTAATTTGGCCAAGATGAAATGCAGCATGTTCTAATGCCTGCACTGGTGAGATATTATGAGTGTATATCATGCAATCATCCGCATACAGTATGGCTTTTGAGTTTCCAGATAGATGTGGAAAATCATTAAGAAACAGGTTGAAAAGGAGAGGGGCCAACACACTTCCCTGTGGAACACCGCAGTTAACAGACCCGGAGGTTGATGTGAAGTCGCTTATTTGTACGCTGAATTTTCGGTCAGAGAAGAAGCTCTGAAGAATTTTCACAAGGTAGGGATCCACCCCGAGATCTATCAGCTTGTACAAGATTCCTTTGTGGCACGCGGAATCGAAGGCTTTCTCAATGTCCAGGGAAATAGCCACAGTGCAGATTCCATTTCTTAAATTTTCAGTGAGATCAGAATGAAATTTCAAAAGTGCATGTTGAGTTGAGTGACCTTTTTTGAATCCAAATTGGAATTCTGGTATTGGGTCTATAATAAAATCATTCTCAATTTTTTCTTTCAGGATATGCTCAAATAATTTGCCTAAGTTCGAAAGAAGGGAAATTGGACGGAACTCTTCAACTGTCATGCTGTTTGGCTTCTTTTTAATTGGAATAATCTTTGCTGATTTCCACGCCATCGGGAAATAACAATTATTGATGCAATTGTTAAATATTATTGTGAGGAATTTCAAGGTGACATCAGGTAATTTTCTTATTATAAAATTAGAGAAGTGATCAAATCCGCTTGATTTCTTGGTGTTGATGTTATTGATAATACTTCTTATTTTTTCAGATTTTATAAAATGGTACGTATCGGGATTTTCTAGAGATGTAAAATTCTCATTAAAGGTGTAAATGTGTGAGGATACGGAATTGACGCAGGATGAGACTTTTGTTTCGAGATCAGGAACAGGGTGTTCTGATGGTGATGGACGGAAGACTGCGGAGTAAAAATTTTGAAAAAGTTCGGACATCTCGGAGGAATCGTTTGTGACTGTGTTGTTGTGGCGAATTTGGTGACAAAAGGAAGATTTATTTTTTCCAACAATTTGGTAAATTTTTTGGAATGCGGAAGGACTGGGTTTTATGTTCTGTAATCTATCGTTGAAATTTTTAGCTTGTTCTATATTTACAGATTCCTTAATTATAATTTTTAAAAGTTGTATTTGTTTTGACAGGATGTTATACTCACGGCTGAGTCTGTTACCCGTGCGGTGATAAATCTTCTTCAGGTCCTTTTGCCAACGATATTTAATTTTATAAAGCCTCTTTGTGCGGGCCGAGAGTGGAAATTGCTGTTTTTCATTCTCGAATCTTTCTGAATGAGTTTCATGCACATCGGAAAACGCAGAATTTAGCTTGTCTATGAAGGAATCTACTTCATTGTCGGAAAGGTTCCTATTCACAGGCGGCAATATACACATCGTAGCAGCTTCCATATCTTGGCGAAAGTTGTTCCAGTTTGTGTTTTTGTAAGATGTAAAAATGCGTGGATTTCTCAATGTTAAGCTAAAGTTGCTCATTCGGAGTTCAAATTTTAACGGGAAGTGATCGGAAAAGGTAGGTAGACTGGTTATGTTGTAATTAGGAATGTTTCTGTCTATAAGATTTTCACTTAGCAGGAAATGATCCAGGAAGGATGTCCCTCTTGGAAATGAAGGGCTGCGGTCACAAAGCGGACGACTTCCATTGTGTTGTTCTGGAGCCAGTTGTAAAGGGTAGTGCCATTACGATTGTCCCGTGTATCACCCCACATGATGTTTTTTGCATTTAGATCTCCACCGACAATAAATCCATCAAATGCTGAAGCTGCTTGTAGTAGTTTATCCAGGCTATTATTGAGTAATAAGGTAGAAATATTACATGGTATATACACAGATCCGATAAGGTATTTTTTTGCAGTATTGTTGTGATTTGATTCAATTTGAATAAATGAAGTATTAAATCCAATATCTTTAATGGAGATGCGTTTGTATTGCAATGACTTTTTTATTACAATTGCCACTCCAGGGGGGAGTAATCACAAAGAAAGTTATATCCCTCAATATAAACTTTTTTGTTCTCAGGGTGGCACTCCTGGATAAACCCTATATCAATTTGGTTGTTTTTTAAAGTGTTTTGTAAATCAATTTGACGGCTACGGCCGATCAAAGAATGGACGTTAAAGGTAAGAAAGTTGATGGACTTATGGACCATAAGTTGATCTTACTTTTTTCAGCAAACGCAAAAACTCTTCTTTTGCTTAATTTTTTGGCATTTTTTGGAAGTTAGCAAGAAAAATGTTTATTTCCTGTTCGAGGGACAGCTCTTCGGGCTCCAGAAAATAATTTGCAAGTTTCATGAATTCATCGACAATGGACGGCTTCCTCTGCTGAGTGTTCTGTGACTGGAAAAGATTTGCGAATGATTGTCCTGGCGATCTAAAGGAGGACACTATGGTTCGTTTTACGTTGTGTGATGCTTCTTCTTTTGCCTCACGAGCTTTTTGAATGCGTTCCCTTCTGCTAGCTACATATTTTTTGTACGCAGGGCAACCTTTCCAATTTGCAGGGTGACCTGCTGCAGCGCAGTTCACACAGTGAGGCTGAGATGATTCGGATTTGGTTCGAAGACACTCACCCGGAGGATGTTTTTTGTCACATTTGACACAATTGAATTCAGAGCCTCAGTTTTTCGATATGTGACCCCATCGCTGACATCTATGGCACTGAATTTCCTTTTCTTTTTTGTTGGGTTTTTCCCATGTAATAGTCTGGCTCAGCAGATCGTGGATGTGAGAGACATCATTGAGGGTTTTGCCAGGTAGTAGCGAAACTAATATAAGACCAGTGTCATAATTATTTTTAATTGAGAATGGCGTGGTGTATTTTGTCACTTTGGACACTATACCAGGTACGGCCTTATCAAGAGCCGTTTTGACAACATTAATGTCAATGTTATGATATAGGCCTCTCATTACAAGAGACACCTGTTTCAACTCTTTTGGTGTAAAAGAGTATGCCTTGACTGGTTTTTCGCGGAGCAGTTTCAGCATTTCTGCATGGATCAGTGGATCCGAGAAGTACAACTTACTTTTGTGTTTGTTAATGTTTTTTACTTTAAAAAATATTTTCGGTGACTTTGCTTCTAGTTGTTCCACTAAAAGCTTTACATTGACATCAAATAAAAATATTGGCGGGCATAGTGATTTTTTTGCTACTGTTGGTGCAGCAGAGGTATTACTTGCTTGGGGTATCTTTTTTCGAGAGTTAGAGGCATGTTGAACATTTTGAATATCGAGCCCTGCTAGCAATGCGTATCTGTTTTGGTTGTCTGGGTCGTAATCCAGACCAGTAATGTCGATGTCTGTCGTTGTTGTTGTTGCACCGTCAAGTCGCTTTCGCTTCGACTCATTGCCACTGGCTAGTAAAGGAAGAAGGTTGGATGTGGACGGCATGTCCACAACATCATGTTCCATCGTCAGATTAGTTTACGGGTACCACCAGAGTAGGTCAACGCCGATGAATTACCCGTACAATTTATATTAAAACTTCAAAGAATAAAAGGAAAAAAATTGCGCTAAAAAATTTGCTGCCAAACTGTCGAGCTGAACAACAATAGCAGTTACACTAATATTGCACATAAAATAACCATCTGCGTCACTATGTGAAGCAAATTGAAATTATATTGCACTGGCATGTTCTCGTCTCTTAACCTAAAATTATTGCACTTACCCTATCACCGTCCTATTGCTTGATATCCTTCGCATGATACACACCTAGTGATTCTCCGGATAGTGATTCTAATCTATACATGTTGTTTCCCAAGACCTCCGCTATTCTACATTTCGTAAACTTTCTCAAAATTTGGCATTAAGATTGTCCTGGAAACTACTCAACACAAAATTTCGTTTGAAAACTTCTTGACCAGGTATAAAACGGGTTACTCTAGCCTTTCGATTATACTTATTTTCTCTCTTATTATTGAAATGCGGTCTTTTCTGTCTAACATATATAGTTCACCATCACTCAAGGCCTTTAACTTCCTAGCTAATTTATAGTCCCTACCACAAGTAAACAAGTTGTGTCCAAATAAAGCGAAAAAAGGTGACACCCCTGTCGCAGCATGAACAGACGAGCGCAAAGCTAGTTCAATGTTAGCTAAATTCATGTCCCAATTTGTGTGATCATTATCCAAATAAGATCTGATTGCATTTAAAACGCTCTGATTAACTCTTTCCGCGGCATTGGACTGTGGCGAGTAAAACGCAGTCTTCATATGGTTAATAACATACGCCTCTATCATTTTCTTAAATTCTTTGGACACAAATTGTTTCCCATTATCCGAATGGATGGTTTCCGGTACTCCAAACTGCTGGTAGACTTGTTCAACTAAGAATTTTACTACATTCAGGCTCGTTGCCTCCTTCATCGCCTTGAGGAAAACAAACTTAGTTAAGTGGTCCACCACAACAAATACATAACAATTTCCCTTCTTCGATCTGGGATATTTGCCAATAAAATCGATATATATTTTCTGGAACGGTCGGTCAGTCAACACTTCGTTCCCTATTTCTGGCATCAAGTGCTCATTCGTACCCTTACACTCCTTACAAATCCTACAATTTCTAATAAAATTTTGCACATGTACTATCATATTGGGCCAATAAAATTTCTGACGCAAGTGAGTTAGTGTCTTTCTTATTCCTCCGTGAGCTTTCTGTTCTGGTTCATGAGCAGCTTGAATGAGAGTTGACGTTAAGTTTTCCGGCACCCACAATTTCCACTCGAATTCTTCCAATTCTTGATCCATGGTGCAATTGTTCCTTTTGAATATCATTCCATTTTCTATTTTTATATCTGGGAATCTGTCTTTGTTGCTCGAAATGGAATTGATTAAATCTAAATAGTCCTCTGACTCAAATTCTACTGTGGTGAACCCTACAACATCTTCCGGGCATATGATTTCCTCTAATGATCGTGATAACGTATCCGCGACAATGTTTTCTATTTGGAAGTCATATGTTTGTAGCTGCAGAGCCCATCGCGCTAATCTTCCATTTAAGTCGCGGAGAGACGTTAACCACTTTAAACTTGCGTGGTCAGTTATTATAGTGAATGGCATAAGCTCTACATATGGTCTAAATCTTTTCACCGATAGAACCGCCGCCAAACACTCCTTTTCTGTCACACTGTAGTTAATTTGAGCACTGTTGAGTTTCTGGGACAAAAACGATATTGGTCTCTCATTTCCGTCATTGTCCTTTTGAAAAAGTACGGCTCCGACTCCCGTATTGGATGCATCACATTGGATGAAAAAGCGTTTCTTGAAGTCGAGATGTACTAATAATGGGGCATGAGTTAGCGCATATTTCACATCATTCATGCTAGAGATCGCTTCTTCTGTGATTCCAAACCTTTTCCCTTTCTTGATTAAATTCGTTAATGGGGTAGTGATGGACGAAAAATTGCGAATAAATCGCCGATACCAACCGGCAACGCCGAGAAAGCTCCTTACCTCTCTTACACTTTTCGGTATTGGAATTTTACGAATGGCCTCAACTTTCTGTGGATCTGGCTTCATTACACCTCCCCCAACAATAAATCCTAAATAGTGTAGTTCTTTAAAACAGAATTTTGATTTCTTTAGCCCTATCGTTAGATTTGCCCTCCTTAAGCATTCGGCCACTTTCCCTAACAAATTTATATGGCTCTCGAAGTCTGCAGATATTACAAGCAGGTCGTCCAAGTAAACGAACACGTTTGACTTCAACTCCTCTGGAACGACCTTGTCCATGAGCCTACACAGCCTTTTCGCTGCTTTGCAAAGCCCGAATGGCATCACGACATATTGGTAAAGGGGGCGACCAGGAACGGTAAAAGCTGTGTAGGCTCGAGAACTCTCTTCTAGCTCAATCTGCCAGAAAGCGAATTTCAAATCTACGCTGCTTATATAATAGGTATCCTCCAACCGGCTTAAAATTCCCTCAATGTTCTGGATGGGGTAAGCGTCCTTTATAGTCCTCTCGTTAAGCTTCCTCGCATCCAGACATAGCCTATTCTTAACCGGCTTCCTAACTAGGGTTGATCTATTGCTCCAGGGACTTTGGCACTCTTCTATCACCCCTAATCGCAGCATCTCATCCACCTCTGCGTATATAAGTTCCTGGACTGCCGGTGATACTGGATAGTATCTCTCTTTGACCGGTTGGGTTCCTTCCACTAGCTCTATCGTGTGTTGTTCCAGATTCGTTTTGCCCAAACCATGCTCTTCATAAGACCTGAAGGATTCCTTAACTTTACTTAACCTATTTTGCATCTCCTCGGTCAGCTCATGTACGTTGTTATCGTCTATCTTCATTGGAAAATCTGACAAAATCTCTGTGTCCAATTCCTCTATATGAAATATTTCCGGAGCCAATTAAAATGTCCTAAAGAAATCGACTCCTAAATAGGCTGTCTGTACTAAATCGGGACATAAATAGAAGGTAACCTCCTGTTCCTTATCATTGAATGTCACTGGGACCACTATCTTGCCAATTACTGAAAAATTGTTACCTCCTACTGTCTTTATCCCACTGAAAAATTTGCTAATCGGAACGTCCAATTCTTCTAAAATCCTGTGACAATCCTTCCCTAGAATACTGACTGATGCTCCAGAATCCAACAGTGCTTTAATCTGTACTCCTTTAATATCTATCAGTGCATAAGCCCTAGGATCTTTAGATTTCAAATTCTCTAACGCTGAGCAATGTATTGTTGTCCGATTCACTAAATTCCTTATTTGTTTTTTTTTTTCTTTAAATTTCTCCCTAGTTTTCCTAATTCTATTTAATTTTATATCTACTTCCTCATTACCAAAAATTCTATTTCTAACCTTTGCTCTATTGGTATAATTTTCATTCTCCTATGATCTGTGCTAATTTTGCTTTCTAAACTTCTGTTTCTTTTCAGAATTTGACACGGATTCGAATATTCCTTATAAACGGGCATATCCGTTTCCGTTTGGGTGGCATTGGTTTGCGCGCATTTCACGGGTCGGTCGTTTGCGTAGAGCGTGTTCCCCCGACTTGGACACGCCCCTGTAAGAGTTTCCCAAACAATTCGAGCATCTGGGAGAAATAACACCAGCTCTTCCACACCGGTAGCAGAATAGATGGTGTTGTGTGGATGGACAGTCCTTAAACGTGTGCCCCAAAGTTTGGCAGTTCCAACAGGTAAGTGTGTTTTTCTTTCCACTTGGCCTGACTTGACCAGATATTTCCTCCACTAGGTCTTCCGATTCGGCCGTATTATGTGTGAAACCTTCCTCTTCTGCCTCCAATTCCTCTAGTGGATAATGACGGCGATTTGTTGGAACCCTGTTTGGCGGATTTACGGTATGTTCACGTCTCACGTAGTTTTTTTCGACCTCCTTACACTCATTTCGCAATTCGTTAATAGTATTGACTTTGACCGCATACAATATATGTGACAGATTAGATCGCAAGTTCCTCTTGATTATTTTTATAATTTCCCTCTCTGGCAGAGGGTTTCTTATTCTGGCACTTAACTTTCTCATTGTGTGAAAATATTCATCAATGGATTCCCCTGGTCTTTGTTTCCTTTCCTCTAAATCACGTATAAATTCATAATCACATCGATTAGATCGATATTGCTGTCTGAGAGCACTTTAAAGATCCTGCCAATCATAAATTTGTTGGGTTTCAATTAGGAGCCAGTACCATTCCTCGGCTTCCCCTTTTAGAAGACTCGAAAAGTCCCTCAAAACTTCCGACCAAGGACATCCATATTGACCTTGGAAATGTTCTATGCGAAAAATAAAGTCTTCTACATATAATGTGTTGGACTTTCCATCGAAAGTGAGACCCCATTTATCAATCACCATTGGTCTTCTTAATGGTGTTGGATTGTTTTGTTGATTTCGATTTGATTCTCTTCGCTGTGTTTCATTTCCCAAAATACTCTCATCATAATTGTTTCCATTAACCTGCTCGTATTCCAATCTCCTTTGCGCCAGATTCTGAGTCACATTCCTCTGTTTTTCCGGCGCTCTGGTCAATTCAGGTTGCCCTCCTACTGCACCTTCTAAACCTAAAGACTCGGTACTATTACTAGCCAAGTCTGACCCATTTCGGTTGCTTCCTAAATTTAACTTTCTAAGCTCCTGCATAATTCCCTCAAATCCTGATTTTATGCTGTTTTCAATCCTTCTATCAATATTTTCTTCTAATCTTGACCTGTATACATTGTTTGCCTCGGTAATCAGTGTCCTGATCATGGAAACTTGTTCGTCCTGAGATATTTCAGGTCTGGGAGTTAATCGAGGTGGGGGGATTTTGCAAACCAGGGACATTATTAAGCTCATTCGCCATTCCCGACATGCCATGTACGTCCTGATCTTGGCCTATCGTGCCATCCTGCTTCTTTTTAAATCCTTTTTTATTCGAATGTTGGGTGCTAGTCATGTTTGGACAATTTTATACACAACCCACAAAAAAATATAACTAATATTCTACTAAACTTTGCTGAAATTCAGAATTTATAATATGTTGAGAATGCGGGTCGGAGAGTGATTCTTCGATGTGCCTGGTTGCATGCAGGGGAGTGCACGGGGTGATGCAGGGGGGTGCGCAGGGATCCGGAATGGATTTTTGGGTCGACGGTGGTGAGTTGCACCGGGATTGGAACCATATTTTTATTTTATTGCGTGCGCGTCGTATGGAGTCGAGTGGTTTTGTTTTTGATAAGGTTTTTGTTTTTAATGGGACACAGGCTATACGTTTGTTTCTGTGTGTCTCTGGGGAAACTCAATACTTTGGAACAAATGATATTTTTGTTTTATGATTTCATTTTGCTCTTAATTATGGGTACTGTCCCAATGCCACAATAACTTCTTGATTTTGTGGTAACTTTTCTAAGCCAATTCGAAGGCGTAATGAAAATGTTTTGAATTCTTTCTTTTTTGCCTCTTGAATTAAAAAAAGAAAAAAACTATCAAATTTTAGTATTTTATATTAAAGACCTTTTAAACAAGGCATTGAAAGTTTTAAAAACGGTTGAACAAATTGTTAAATACAAGGATTTTCAATTTTTGGGAAAATTGCAATACCTAAAACTCCGTAAATAAAATGTTATGATTTTTTACGATTATTTCTTGAGATTTTTTGATTCGTGTGATTTTTGTGAGTTTGTTATGAAAGGACTCATAAAGGGAACTACAACGAAACCAACTTACCAACAACTTTTGATCAACAGTCTCGACAACAATTTCTTCGGGGGCATATTGACTGACATCGAAGCGCAATTTCAATACTTTGTTATCACCATCCTCCTGAAATGACAGAAATAGAAAATTATAGATAATGATTTATTTTAAACCAATTTACACATACACACACATATATGTTATAGATAATTTTTATACTAATTGTTCATTAGAGATTCTTAGAAAAACATTTAATTTGGTAATGCATTAAAAAAATTTAAATTCGTGATTGAATAAAAACGAAAAAACAACGCACACACACCAACTAAACATTTTGTTCCGGGGAAAATATGACATTGGCCATTGGCATTGTCGGAGTAGGGGTATAATACAATGTGTGTGGGTGTGAATTTAATCATATGCTTGTATGCACATTTATTGATATCTTTAAATACTTGATTTTTGTTTACACAGATTAATTGATTTTTATGATCAATTTAATTTGAGATCAATAACAATTTTCAATGTTGCAAAAAAACAAACAAACAAAATTATCTTTCGAGGCTGATGACAAATAAACGAGACAACAGACAATGACAAATGCAAGTGCTTTAATAAGTTCATCATAAAGTCTAAATAAATATTGAATTGAGTTTTTGTTTAAAAAAAGTAAATAAATTAAATGTAGTCGTTTGCATACTGCCACTCGATAGTATGACAATCAGATGGTGGTGAAGTGGAACGTAAATTAAACGTCATGCTAGCAGAGTTGTATGTAGATAGTATGTTATGTGTAGAGTTGTATTTTAATGGATTATAGAAAAGGGGTGGAGTCTCTTTCGGACGTACAGCAACAATTTAACGAATTTCCAGGCTTTTCCCATGCTGCGCAAGGGCATTGAAATTTTGAGAGATGTGCGCATGTAAATGTAAAATTGGTAAAAATTGTTGCTAGTAATGTCCGTTAGATATATTTTTCAATGTAGTTACGTGTATGTGTAGAAAAAAACGATTGGATTGGCGCAAAATGGGTAGAGAAGGTAGGCATCATTTTGAATATTGAAGTCAACAGAGTCAGTGCAGTGAAAATAAATATTTTTCGATTCGGTGAGGTGATGAATGTCCGTTAGATATATTTTTCAATGTAGTTACGTGTATGTGTAGAAAAAAACGATTGGATTGGCGCAAAATGGGTAGAGAAGGTAGGCATCATTTTGAATATTGAAGTCAACAGAGTCAGTGCAGTGAAAATAAATATTTTTCGATTCGGTGAGGTGATGATATAAGTTTGCCAAACCTAAATTTTTAGGTTAACAATTAAATAAGAGAAGGTAAACTGTTTTTTTTTTAAAGAAATGTGCACGAACATTAAAATTAAATGTGTTTGAAATCTAGAAGATTCCTGCACTGGTCATATCCATATCTTTGACGACGAAAAGCTTAAATTTTTATAATAAAAAAGTTGTGCCTAAAACCGTAAGTCAGCCAAAATGTGTGATAATGTTTAGTATGTTAATACTGGTGTATTTGTTTAGTGTGGTCGCGGAAATTCTGCCGAGGAAGTGTAGGAGCCAAAATCCATATATTTATATCGGGTACAGGAGCGACCACCGGATTCCTAAGGTAACGCTTTTGATTTTTATGAGTTCAGCGTACGACGCGACCGTTTAGTGGAAGCGAGTGCGACCCATAGTGGTGACTAGTGGTATATAGTGGGAGTGGAAACTGTTAGTGAGGAAACGAACCCTGGTATAGCTGGGTAACAAACCTGCGTGACAAAGTCCAAAAGTTTCAGTTCCACATATATTCCATCATAAATACCACTCGGAAGAGTAAAAGGAAGCATATTTTTGAGCGCTCCTATAAAAAAAAAAACACCCAAACGCAAAAGTGAACGTCGTAACACGCTCCGTTAGCAGCTCAATATATCAAAGCACTAAGATTGTGGCCAAAATTCAAATTTAGTTAGAATAATTATGTAATATTGTATTTGTTATATGTATTAGGTTATAATGCTAGTGTATGTTAGGTTTCGTTTAGTGTGATTTGCGTTAAAATTTATTGTTTGTTAGGGATCTAACCAAGGTAGGAATTAATGGTAAATGTTTTTTTGTTCTTGAGAGGGGAAAATTTAAACTAAACCCAAAAGTATACCTCCACAGAGCTCTATTGAGGGATTGTAATTGAATATTTAGTTTTTTTGAAGGGAAATAAGCCCTGTCCTCCATTTTCTTTGGGTAGATCCTATTTTAGTTTTTTTATTGTTGCCAAAATGGCGTAAAGGTTAGTGTAGTGATTGTTTTTTTTTTTTTATTTTAAGTGAGAACCATTTTATTTAAATTCAAAATTTTAACCGTTTCTTTTATTTATAAATCAATTTTTATTTGAGTAGGTTATTGCGTTTTAAATTAAAATACCAGGTCGTAAATCAATCTCCAGTGTGGCATATCGAATATTCCATTGAACTGCTGGCCTAAAGAAAAAGAAGATAACATGTTTTATTATTTTTTTGTTATAGTATTGGTTTAGGAATAATTCTGTTCTGCCATCATCGTTTTAAGTTTGAATATTTAATAAATGTATGTCTTATGTAGTTAATAAGTGAAATGAATATGCTTTGGTAATTTTTATTTATTGAAGGGAAGAGAGGAGTAATACGTCGTTGAGATGGTGTGGTGAGTAAAAAAAAATTTGAGTTGGTGTCTACTGCTTCTGGGGTCATTGGAAATGGTAAATGTAAATGACCAGGTTGGGTGGGTAATGATTGGGAGAACATCAGCGAACTCCCAGGCGTCTTTTGTATAGTGTTGTCAGTTGTCGAGTGATGTAGTCCATTTTTGTAATAGTTTATTGTTGAGCCCTTATTGGTGTTGCGGGTTGAGAAACCACGCCCTTAGAATCCTTAGCCGGGAATGCAACACAGGAAAGGGGTTTTGCAACAAATATGTGCGAGAAAAAATAGATATATATACTAACAACTACAACTAACTATTTACTACAAATAAACACAAAATAAAATGTCGACAAAACTTTTCTACATTTGAAGGGTTCGAGAAGTAATCGTTTTTTACGTTGAATCCCTCGATTGGTGTGTTATGCTGGTGTCTGACTGCTTCATCAATCTTCGATTGCATAGTGAAACAATTCTACACTATATTATATTCTTTTTACGAACGAACATTCAGATTTTCTAATGTGATTGTTACTGCTATTCTGGAAGGTGAATAATAGCAATTAACCAAAAAAAAATTATTAAGCCTATTTTCCCTTCTGTTAAACAAAATCATTTAAATTGTTGGACTCTCTGCGCAATCGGTCTTCCTTTCATGACTAAGTCGCGAGATGATCCTAACAAAACATGTTATCCATAACACAGTAGGTTAGACATTTACAATACCATTCAAACAATTGAAATAAAAACAAAACAAGCTTCCAATAATATTGCCTCCCACCTTTTTATGGTGAGGCTATCGTCACTCCACAGTTTCACGGACAACCTTATACAAAAAAAATAAGTCTACAAATATCTATTATAAGTCTGGTTTTAAATTGGGCGCCATACTGTTGCAAAACCCCTTTCCTGTGTTGCATTCCCGGCTAAGGATTCTATGGGCGTGGTTTCTCAACCCGCAACACCTATAAGGGCTCAACAATAAACTATTACAAAAATGGACTATATCACTCGACAACTGACAACACTATACAAAAGACGCCTGGGAGTTCGCTGATGTTCTCTCAATCATTACCCACCCAACCTGGCCATTTACATTTACCATTTCCAATGACCCCAGAAGCAGTAGACACCAACTCACATTTTTTTTACCTTACTCACCACACCATCTCAACGACGTATTACTCCTCTCTTCCCTTCAATAAATAAAAATTACCAAAGCATATTCATTTCACTTATTAACTACATAAGACATACATTTATTAAATATTCAAACTTAAAACGATGATGGCAGAACAGAATTATTCCTAAACCAATACTATAACAAAAAATAATAAAACATGTTATCTTCTTTTTCTTTAGGCCAGCAGTTCAATGGAATATTCGATATGCCACACTGGAGATCGATTTACGACCTGGTATTTTAATTTAAAACGCAATAACCTACTCAAATAAAAATTGATTTATAAATAAAAGAAACGGTTAAAATTTTGAATTTAAATAAAATGGTTCTCACTTAAAATCAAAAAAACAATCACTACACTAACCTTTACGCCATTTTGGCAACAATAAAAAAACTAAAATAGGATCGTGATTTGGTGCCGTTTGCATACTGCCGGGGCCACTCGATAGTATGACAATCAGATGGTGGTGAAGTGGAACGTAAATTAAACGTCATGCTAGCAGAGTTGTATGTAGATAGTAGATATTTTAATGGATTATAGAAAAGGGGTGGAGTCTCTCTGCCCATGCTGCGCAAGGGCATTGAAATTTTGAGAGATGTGCGCATGTAAATGTAAAATTGGTAAAAATTGTTGCTAGTAATGTCCGTTAGATATATTTTTCAATGTAGTTACGTGTATGTGTAGAAAAACGATTGGATTGGCGCAAAATGGGTAAAGAAGGTAGGCATCATTTTGAATATTGAAGTCAACAGAGTCAGTGCAGTGAAAATAAATATTTTTCGATTCGGTGAGGTGATGATATAAGTTTGCCAAACCTAAATTTTTAGGTTAACGATTAAATAAGAGAAGGTAAACTGTTTTTTTTAAAGAAATGTGCACGAACATTAAAATTAAATGTGTTTGAAATCTAGAAGATTCCTGCACTGGTCATATCCATATCGACGACGACGAAAAGCTTAAATTTTTATAATAAAAAAGTTGTGCCTAAAACCGTAAGTCAGCCAAAATGTGTGATAATGTTTAGTATGTTAATACTGGTGTATTTGTTTAGTGCGGTCGCGGAAATTCTGCCGAGGAAGTGTAGGAGCCAAAATCCATATATTTATATCGGGTACAGGAGCGACCACCGGATTCCTAAGGTAACGCTTTTGATTTTTATGAGTTCAGCGTACGACGCGACCGTTTAGTGGAAGCGAGTGCGACCCATAGTGGTGACTAGTGGTATATAGTGGGAGTGGAAACTGTTAGTGAGGAAACGAACCCTGGTATAGCTGGGTAACAAACCTGCGTGACAAAGTCCAAAAGTTTCAGTTCCACATATATTCCATCATAAATACCACTCGGAAGAGTAAAAGGAAGCATATTTTTGAGCGCTCCTATAAAAATACACCCAAACGCAAAAGTGAACGTCGTAACACGCTCCGTTAGCAGCTCAATATAACAAAGCTCCGTTCTAATTTGAATAAATATTTGTTATATTGCATCCATAGCTATTATAGTGCATCAAATTCATTACTAATACACAGATAAGTATTTTTGTGATTTAGTTTTACTTGTGATATTGTATTTGTGTGTTTATTTTTTGATAAAAATCGTGTCTTTGGCTAAGAAATATTTCTTGACCAAACAACAACAATTGTTTTGTGATTTCTGTGCACTTTTTTGTTATTGCTTGTAACGTTATTCTTGTTGTGCGTTCTGTCCATTTTCGTTTATTTTGTTTTTTCTGACTGAACAGTGTTGCCATCTATCGTTTTTTTTTTAAACTTATTATAGTGATTTTTTTACGCGATTTTACTTTTTATTTTAACACAGTAAAGGGTGGTATTTTAGAAAAATGTCGTGCTCGTACGAAAATTGTAAAATTGTTTCGGACAGTGAGCGTTCCATTGAATGCTGGTTGTGTACCAGTCAATGGCATGCTAAATGTGCCGGTGTAAGTGCAAGGGTCGTGGACGCATTGTACGGGGAGAACAATGGTCTACGTTGGTGTTGCACCAAATGTAGAAAAATTGGTGTAGATTTTTACAATTTTTTCAGGACTTCTATGTCCGAGGTTGCTGAAATGGGAAAAGACCTCTGGGCGATTTATACAAGATTTGGCAAGTGTGCGTCCAATCTGGATAAATACCCACAATTGGATGAGCTTGCTAGGTCTCCGGAAGTTTCAGGCCAGAAACGTAAGAGAACGGCGAGGACGGGGTCTGCTAAGCCCTCGTCTGTGAAGTCTGGTTCACTTAACACCATTGGATCGGATGGTGTTGTTTCGGTGGCCTCGGTTGTTCCTGAGGCTAAGGCTACTGTAGTCGGCGGGTCAATCACTGTGGACGGTGATACCCCGACTTATGCTTCGGTTGCTGGGCCGGTGTCTGATGTGGCTGAACAATCGCAAAATCAGACGCCAGTTGTAGCGGGTCCTTCTCTGGCCCGTGTGAATGCGACTGGTCGGCCGGACCCAGTTGCTGTTGCCGGTGGTGTCCGTCCGCATCGTTCTGGAGGAAATTCCGGTGGATTGTCCAGGGCTCCGGAAATGAAAATGGTTTTCGTTTCCCGTTTCGCTCCGGATACGACCGTGGAAGATTTAAATTGTTTCGTCAAATCAAAAATTGAGGGTGACTTCCGTATGAACACGTTTAAATTGAAGTCATCCTTTGCCCAAAGTCGGGCATCGTTTAAAATTGTTGTCTCGAGGGAAATTTTCGACAAGCTAATTGTCCCCTCATTCTGGCCATCTAGGGCTTTTGTCAAAGAGTTCGTGGATAGGGTTGACAATCTGGCGCGTCTCCCATCAATGTCAGCCACTATTCCAAAAAACTAAGCAGCTCTTTTAGTGTTGGGTATCAGAACGTTAGAGGTTTGAATACGAAGTTGAGTCGTCTGTTTGTTGATAGTTTTGACTTTGTCTTCTCGGCTCTCGCCTTTACTGAGACATGGCTGAAAGTTTCGATTTTGGACTCTGAGATTTTATGTGGGAGATATGTTGTATTTAGGAAGGATCGCGTAGGGAAAATTGGTGGCGGTGTTCTTATCGCTGTTGCTAATGAGTTGTCATCCGAACGCTTTATTCTACAAGGGCTTGATGACATTGAATTTATTGCAGTCCTTATTAATATGGGACGTAATAAGTTGTTTGTCACATGCTCTTATATTCCTCCATCGTCTGAGTTGTGTGTATATGAGAGGCACTTGACTGCGATTGGTATGGTTGCTTCGAAAGCAGGTGATTTGGACCATGTTATGATTTTAGGAGATTTTAATTTACCCTCTGTATCTTGGCTTACCTTGCCAGATGCTGAGGCGTTAACTCCGTTGACGTCAACTTTTGATAGGGATGATTGGCCCTCGCAAATAGTTAGACTTTTTACTGATCTTAACTTGTCGCAGATAAATTATGTGGGAAATGCAAATGCTAGGCAACTAGACTTAGTATTTGTCGATGATCCCCATTACTTCGAAATCAGTAGAGTTCCTCCCATATCACTCCCGGAGGACAACTATCATCCTACATTGAATATATCGATGTTGTACTCTGGTGAATCTTCTCCCTCTAGTTCGCAAGATAATCGAACCTCTTTCTGTTTCAAGGGAACTAATTTCGAAAAGCTTAATTCACTTATTCAGGATGTTGACTGGAATTCTGTTTGTAGCTGTCGTCACTATACTGATATTGACATTGTCGTAGATAGATTTTATCACATTTTGAATGACTTTTTGTCACAATCAGTACCGAAAACTCGTGTTGGGCACTCTAGAAGACTGCCTTGGCTTTCACGTGAGTTGTCTGGCATGAAGAATTCGAGAAATAGACTTTTTAAGAAATTTAAGAGGACCGGTTTGAATTCAGATTATGTCAAATATTCCGTTGCTAGGTCGAAATATAGCATTGAGTCTCAGAGATGTTATAGGATCTACTTGGAAAAACTAAAGAATGATTTTAGGAAGAAACCTAGATCTTTTTATGACTTTGTGAATTTGAAACGTAGATCCTCAACTAAGCCGACAAGGATTAGAATGGATGGCTTAGAGTTTGGTGATGATCAGGCGATTGCTGATTGTTTTGCAAAATTTTTTGCGACGACATACTCAGAGCGATCTTTTGGGTCGAGTGACGCCTACCCTTATAATATTTCTGCATTGAGTCAATTAGAAATTCCTGTTATTGATTTACCCTTAGTTTTGTCGAGTTTGAATAATCTCAAATCCACAAATAGTGTTGGTCCAGATGGGGTGCCAAGTATAATTTTGAAATTCTGTGCTAGTGGTTTGGCTATTCCGCTAACATTATTATTTAATACTTCATTGAGTTTTGGATATTTCCCTTTGGCTTGGAGGAGTTCATTCATTGATCCCCTCCATAAGTCTGGCAGTCTAATTGATGTTTCAAACTATAGAGGGATCGCTAAGTTGAGTGCTATTCCGAAGCTATTTGAGAAATTGGTTACTGAGGTTGTATCTCATAGAGTTTCTTCTATATTGAGTCCATATCAACATGGATTTCGTAAGGGCTTTTCCATTTTTGTAATAGTTTATTGTTGAGCCCTTATAGGTGTTGCGGGTTGAGAAACCACGCCCATAGAATCCTTAGCCGGGAATGCAACACAGGAAAGGGGTTTTGCAACAGTATGGCGCCCAATTTAAAACCAGACTTATAATAGATATTTGTAGAATTATTTTTTTGTATAAGGTTGTCCGTGAAACTGTGGAGTGACGATAGCCTCACCATAAAATGGTGGGAGGCAATATTATTGGAAGCTTGTTTTGTTTTTATTTCAATTGTTTGAATGGTATTGTAAATGTCTAACCTACTGTGTTATGGATAACATGTTTTGTTAGGATCGTCTCGCGACTTAGTCATGAAAGGAAGACCGATTGCGCAGAGAGTCCAACAATTTAAATGATTTTGTTTAACAGAAGGGAAAATAGGCTTAATAATTGTTTTTGGTTAATTGCTATTATTCACCTTCCAGAATAGCAGTAACAATCACATTAGAAAATCTGAATGTTCGTTCGTAAAAAGAATATAATATAGTGTAGAATTGTTTCACTATGCAATCGAAGATTGATGAAGCAGTCAGACACCAGCATAACACACCAATCGAGGGATTCAACGTAAAAAACGATTACTTCTCGAACCCTTCAAATGTAGAAAAGTTTTGTCGACATTTTATTTTGTGTTTATTTGTAGTAAATAGTTAGTTGTAGTTGTTAGTATATATATCTATTTTTTCTCGCACATATTATAAATTCTGAATTTCAGCAAAGTTTAGTAGAATATTAGTTATATTTTTTTGTGGGTTGTGTATAAAATTGTCCAAACATGACTAGCACCCAACATTCGAATAAAAAAGGATTTAAAAAGAAGCAGGATGGCACGATAGGCCAAGATCAGGACGTACATGGCATGTCGGGAATGGCGAATGAGCTTAATAATGTCCCTGGTTTGCAAAATCCACCAAATGTTTTGAATAGGGAACAAGAAAGTCTGGTGATGAACTTTTCAGTCCCCCCACCTCGATTAACTGCCAGACCTGAAATATCTCAGGACGAACAAGTTTCCATGATCAGGACACTGATTACCGAGGCAAACAATGTATACAGGTCAAGATTAGAAGAAAATATTGATAGAAGGATTGAAAACAGCATAAAATCGGGATTTGAGGGAATTATGCAGGAGCTTAGAAAGTGAAATTTAGGAAGCAACCGAAATGGGTCAGACTTGGGTAGTAATAGTACCGAGTCTTTAGGTTTAGAAGGTGCAGTAGGAGGGCAACCTGAATTGACCAGAGCGCCGGAAAAACAGAGGAATGTGACTCAGAATCTGGCGCAAAGGAGATTGGAATACGAGCAGGTTAATGGAAACAATTATGATGAGAGTATTTTGGGAAATGAAACACAGCGAAGAGAATCAAATCGAAATCAACAAAACAATCCAACACCATTAAGAAGACCAATGGTGATTGATAAATGGGGCCTCACTTTCGATGGAAAGTCCAACACATTATATGTAGAAGATTTTATTTTTCGCATAGAACATTTCCAAGGTCAATATGGATGTCCTTGGTCGGAAGTTTTGAGGGACTTTCCGAGTCTTCTAAAAGGGGAAGCCGAGGAATGGTACTGGCTACTAATTGAAACCCAACAAATTTATGATTGGCATGATCTTAAAAGTGCTCTCAGACAGCAATATCGATCTAATCGATGTGATTATGAATTTATACGTGATTTAGAGGAAAGGAAACAAAGACCAGGGGAATCCATTGATGAATATTTTCACTCAATGAGAAAGTTAAGTACCAGAATAAGAAACCCTCTGCCAGAGAGGGAAATTATAAAAATAATCAAGAGGAACTTGCGATCTAATCTGTCACATATATTGTATGCGGTCAAAGTCAATACTATTAACGAATTGCGAAATGAGTGTAAGGAGGTCGAAAAAAACTACGTGAGACGTGAACATACCATAAATCCGCCAATCAGGGTTCCAACAAATCGCCGTCATTATCCACTAGAGGAATTGGAGGCACTAGAGGAATTGGAGGTTTCACACATAATACGGCCGAATCGGAAGACCTAGTGGAGGAAATATCTGGTCAAGTCAGGCCAAGTGGAAAGAAAAACACACTTACCTGTTGGAACTGCCAAACTTTGGGGCACACGTTTAAGGACTGTCCATCCACACAACACCATCTATTCTGCTACCGGTGTGGAAGAGCTGGTGTTATTTCTCCCAGATGCTCGAATTGTTTGGGAAACTCTTACAGGGGCGTGTCCAAGTCGGGGGAAACACGCTCTACGCAAACGACCGACCCGTGAAATGCGCGCAAACCAATGCCACCCAAACGGAAACGGATATGCCCGTTTATAAGGAATATTCGAATCCGTGTCAAATTCTGAAAAGAAACAGAAGTTTAGAAAGCAAAATTAGCACAGATCATAGGAGAATGAAAATTATACCAATAGAGCAAAAGTTAGAAAATTATAGGAAGGTTAGAAATAGAATTTTTGGTAATGAGGAAGTAGATATAAAATTAAATAGAATTAGGAAAACTAGGGAGAAATTTAATGAAAAAAAAAACAAATAAGGAATTTAGTGAATCGGGCAACAATACATTGCTCAGCGTTAGAGAATTTGAAATCTAAAGATCCTAGGCCTTATGCACTGATAGATATTAAAGGAGTACAGATTAAAGCACTGTTGGATTCTGGAGCATCAGTCAGTATTCTAGGGAAGGATTGTCACAGGATTTTAGAAGAATTGGACGTTCCGATTAACAAATTTTTCAGTGGGATAAAGACAGCAGGAGGTAACAATTTTTCAGTAATTGGCAAGATAGTGGTCCCAGTGACATTCAATGATAAGGAACAGGAGGTTACCTTCTATTTATGTCCCGATTTAGTACAGACAGCCTATTTAGGAGTCGATTTCTTTAGGACATTTGAATTGGCTCCGGAAATATTTCATATAGAGGAATTGGACACAGAGATTTTGTCAGATTTTCCAATGAAGATAGACGATAACAACGTACATGAGCTGACCGAGGAGATGCAAAATAGGTTAAGTAAAGTTAAGAAATCCTTCAGGTCTTATGAAGAGCATGGTTTGGGCAAAACGAATCTGGAACGACACACGATAGAGCTAGTGGAAGGAACCCAACCGGTCAAAGAGAGATACTATCCAGTATCACCGGGAGTCCAGGAACTCATATACGCAGAGGTGGATGAGATGCTGCGATTAGGGGTGATAGAAGAGTGCCAAAGTCCCTGGAGCAATAGATCAACCCTAGTTAGGAAGCCGGGTAAGAATAGGCTATGTCTGGATGCGAGGAAGCTTAACGAGAGGACTATAAAGGACGCTTACCCCATCCAGAACATTGAGGGAATTTTAAGCCGGTTGGAGGATACCTATTATATAAGCAGCGTAGATTTGAAATTCGCTTTCTGGCAGATTGAGCTAGAAGAGAGTTCTCGAACCTACACAGCTTTTACCGTTCCTGGTCGCCCCCTTTACCAATATGTCGTGATGCCATTCGGGCTTTGCAATGCAGCGCAAAGGCTGTGTAGGCTCATGGACAAGGTCGTTCCAGAGGAGTTGAAGTCAAACGTGTTCGTTTACTTGGACGACCTGCTTGTAATATCTGCAGACTTCGAGAGCCATATAAATTTGTTAGGGAAAGTGGCCGAATGCTTAAGGAGGGCAAATCTAACGATAGGGCTAAAGAAATCAAAATTCTGTTTTAAAGAACTACACTATTTAGGATTTATTGTTGGGGGAGGTGTAATGAAGCCAGATCCACAGAAAGTTGAGGCTATTCGTAAAATTCCAATACCGAAAAGTGTAAGAGAGGTAAGGAGCTTTCTCGGCGTTGCCGGTTGGTATCGGCGATTTATTCGCAATTTTTCGTCCATCACTACCCCATTAACGAATTTAATCAAGAAAGGGAAAAAGTTTGGAATCACAGAAGAAGCGATCTCTAGCATGAATGATGTGAAATATGCGCTAACTCATGCCCCATTATTAGTACATCCCGACTTCAAGAAACGCTTTTTCATCCAATGTGATGCATCCAATACGGGAGTCGGAGCCGTACTTTTTCAAAAGGACAATGACGGAAATGAGAGACCAATATCGTTTTTTTCCCAGAAACTCAACAGTGCTCAAATTTACAGTGTGACAGAAAAGGAGTGTTTGACGGCGGTTCTATCGGTGAAAAGATTTAGACCATATGTAGAGCTTATGCCATTCACTATAATAACTGACCACGCAAGTTTAAAGTGGTTAATGTCTCTCCGCGACTTAAATGGAAGATTAGCGCGATGGGCTCTGCAGCTACAAACATATGACTTCCAAATAGAACATAAAAAGGGTTCCGAAAACATTGTCGCGGATACGTTATCACGATCATTAGAGGAAATCATATGCCCGGAAGATGTTTTAGGGTTCACCACAGTAGAATTTGAGTCAGAGGACTATTTAGATTTAATCAATTCCATTTCGAGCAACAAAGACAGATTCCCAGATATAAAAATAGAAAATGGAATGATATTCAAAAGGAACAATTGCACCATGGATCAAGAATTGGAAGAATTCGAGTGGAAATTGTGGGTGCCGGAAAACTTAACGTCAACTCTCATTCAAGCTGCTCATGAACCAGAACAGAAAGCTCACGGAGGAATAAGAAAGACATTAACTCACTTGCGTCAGAAATTTTATTGGCCCAATATGATAGTACATGTGCAAAATTTTATTAGAAATTGTAGGATTTGTAAGGAGTGTAAGGGTACGAATGAGCACTTGATGCCAGAAATAGGGAACGAAGTGTTGACTGACCGACCGTTCCAGAAAATATATATCGATTTTATTGGAAAATATCCCAGATCGAAGAAGGGAAATTGTTATGTATTTGTTGTGGTGGACCACTTAACTAAGTTTGTTTTCCTCAAGGCGATGAAGGAGGCAACGAGCCTGAATGTAGTAAAATTCTTAGTTGAACAAGTCTACCAGCAGTTTGGAGTACCGGAAACCATCCATTCGGATAATGGGAAACAATTTGTGTCCAAAGAATTTAAGAAAATGATAAAGGCGTATGGTATTAACCATATGAAAACTGCGTTTTACTCGCCACAGTCCAATGCCGCGGAAAGAGTTAATCAGAGCGTTTTAAATGCAATCAGATCTTATTTGGATAATGATCACACAAATTGGGACATGAATTTAGCTAACATTGAACTAGCTTTGCGCTCGTCTGTTCATGCTGCGACAGGGGTGTCACCTTTTTTCGCTTTATTTGGACACAACTTGTTTACTTGTGGTAGGGACTATAAATTAGCTAGGAAGTTAAAGGCCTTGGTGAACTATATATGTTAGACAGAAAAGACCGCATTTCAATAATAAGAGTATTTACAGTATATAACCAGCAAGAGTTTGCAAAAGTATGTAATAAAAGTTTTATCAAAATATTACATTAGCATTGTGACAATTCAAAATTCTAAACTAGATCTAGGGTATTTCTTCTCCTCAGACGGCTGTGTCCTTCATAATTTAGCAGCTCTCGAGCGAGTGTATTTGGATGGATGTGTAGCTTAGAAACGTAGCTCCGGCAGTATCTCTTGACTTCTTCTTTGATCATTGGGATGTTAAGGTCCTTATGAATGTTTCCATTTCTGATGTACCAAGGGGCGCTCGTAATCAATCGTAGAATTTTTGACTGGCTTCTCTGTAGCTTATTGACATTAGATGCACACGCTGAACCCCAAAGCTGGATACCATATGTCCATATGGGTTTTATAATGCATTTGTAAATAAGGACTTTATATTCAAGGTCTAGAGCAGACCGTGGTCCAATAAGCCATTGTAGCTGTAGCAATTTCAGCTTTATCTGGGTTACTTTGGAATCAATATGGTATGCCCATGTAAGACGGCGGTCCAAATGAATTCCAAGGTACTTTACGTTTGCCTTTTGAGGTATACTGTTATTAAATATATCAATTGGTGGACAAGTGTCTCTTCTTAGGGTAAACGTGACATGTGTGCACTTTGTTGCATTTACCATTACCCTCCATTTCACTAACCACGTTTGAAGCACACGGACGTGTGACTGCAATTGATAAGACGCAATTGTTGAGTCTTTGTGGACACTAACGAAAGCAGTGTCATCTGCAAACGTGGAAGTATGTGTAAGAGAACTCGTCGGCATATCTGCCGTGTATAAGATATACAAGATGGGTCCCAGAATACTACCTTGAGGGACGCCTGCAGTTATTTTCTTAGGGCTAGAAAATTTGCCTTTCAATCTTACTTCAAACGATCTATCTGTTAAATAGTTTTTGAGCAATTTGTGTGTGTTATTTGGCAGCAAACGAGTTATTTTATGCACAAGTCCATCATGCCAAACTTTGTCAAACGCCTGGGAAATGTCTATGAAGAGGGCGGAACAATACTGCTTGTTCTCAAACGCCCTTCTAATAACAGTAACAATACGGTGTACTTGCTCTATGGTACTGTGGCTTTTACGAAACCCGAATTGGTGATCGGGTATAATTCCGCTATTTTCTATGTATGGTGTAATCTTCATCAATAGAATTTTCTCAAACATTTTTGACAATATCGACAGTAGACTTATCGGACGGTATGACTTAACCTGAGTTAAGTCCTTTCCGGGTTTTGGAATCATTACTATCTCAGACCTCTTCCAAGATGTTGGAAAGTAGCCCGTACGCAAAATACTATTAAAGATAAATAGAATAGTTTTCATTGCTGAATGAGGAAGCTCTTTAATCATTCTCGCTGTAATTCCATCCTTACCAGGGGATTTTTTAGTTTCGAGGTCTTTAATAGATTCTTCTATGATCTTAAACCTGAGACGCAGTGGGTGAGGGACCATTTCGTCTATCTCGGGCGGATTGACAGAAGATGGTCCACTATTTGGTGTAAATACCTCTTCCAAGTAGTTGGCAAATGCATTGACCTTCTCTTCAGTGCTTTTTGCCCAACTGCCATTCTGAAGGAGCTAGCATTTACCATAGGAGATCTGGTCTTCAGGTTTAGATTGGGTACTGGCTGGTACTGTGAGTACACAGACTTTGAAGTTTCCGAGGGAAAATTTTGACTTACGGAAGTACCTTCTTTTAGCGTACGGGCGTATGATAAATTAGTAGGATTTGTGTTAGATTGGACTCGGGACAGAGTCTTGTTGCTAGAGCTAGCATTTACCATAGGGGCTATGGTCTTCAGGTTCGGGTAGGGTGCAGGCTGGTACTGTAAGTACACAGGCTTTGGTCTAGTTACGTTGGTGGCTTTTCTCATGTGGATGTACACAGGGCAGCCTCTATAATTTGCCGTGTGATTTTCACCACAGTTACTACATTTTTTTGCACTAGAGTCTTCTTTGGAATGTGGACATTCCAAAGATTTATGCACATCGCTACACCTGACGCACACTGAAGGCAACTTACAGTAGGTCTTGGTGTGTCCGAATTCCTGGCAATTGGTACATTGAGGAGGATCCCTGCGCTTTAGCGGTTCCTCTACTCTTATTCTACGACTGCACAGATACCGCAGATCATATATTGGGTGAGTCGCACCCTTCTTTTTTATTCTTGACGACTCAAATGCTAATTCCACTTTAAACATGGGCTGTGGCATTTTATTTTTGTTAAGGATATTTATAACCGACTTTACTTCATATCCTTCCTCTTCGAGTTCTTTTTTTATTTCTTCTGGTAATACAGAACTATCAATTCCCTTTATTATTACAACTAACCCCTTAGAGCTTTTAAGTTGATAAGTGTAATAATTTTTCTTTTCTTTGTCGAATAGTTCGACCATTTTCCTGTAGACGGACTCAGAGTACGTTTGTACTTTCGTCTCTTGGACATTTCCCCTTCGTATAGTAGTTACATGAAAATTATTTTTTCCTACTTGCTGGGAAAGCTTATTAACGAGCACATTCGATGTCTGCTCTCGTAAGTATATTGGAGGAGGTTTGAATTCCTTAACAATTTCATTTCCTTGGTCAGTGGCGTCCTCAGTGCTGAGAAGTGAGAAACGGTTTTGACTTACCGGAATGTATCCTTTATGCATTTTTGAGGATGGTTCTTGTCGTGAGGACCTAGGGCTGGACTTACGTTTATTGACGAGTACGTATCTATCTATACCCGTTTGGATTTTATTATCGACATTTCCGGCTGTCAGATTTATTTTGGGGATCGCGCCCTTTGACACATTTATATCAGCACTCTTTTCTTTCTGTGTATCCTCATTACTACACTTATTTAAAAGCATACTTTTAGACATTTCGATATTTAAGCCTGTATTTCTTTTCGTAATTTCGTTTCTTTTCTCTGACATTTGGTCAGACAATTGTGGAGAATAAGAGCGCGCTCGGTCAAGGGGTTTCGCGGTTAAATACAAACTGTCATCACGTTCTTTTTTGTTATTTTTCACACTCTCATCTGTTGTCAGATGAATGTATGCATTCCTCCCGTTTAGGCTTAGCCGCCGTTGCTCACTTGAGTTTGTTAAACTCATACACACACTGAGGTTTTGTTGTTGGCTGTTTTTCGATTTGCACAATAACAACACGCACAACACTGCCTTGATTGTTTATTTTTTGTATTTTATTCTTTTGATTTTTTTTGTTTGTACACAACAATCAAATTAGATCGGGTACACAACACTTTTATTTTATGTTAGCGTTCAGTCGCTCAATTCTTTATTATAATTGATAATAATATTCGATTATTTTGATTTTTTTCCTACGAGAGCCAAAGAGAACACGTCCGCTCACGGCAAGAGATAAAGTGTATATGAAGTTTTCAAACGAAATTTTGTGTTGAGTAGTTTCCAGGACAATCGTAATGCCAAATTTTGAGAAAGTTTACGAAATGTAGAATAGCGGAGGTCTTGGGAAACAACATGTATAGATTAGAATCACTATCCGGAGAATCACTAGGTGTGTATCATGCGAAGGATATCAAGCAATAGGACGGTGATAGGGTAAGTGCAATAATTTTAGGTTAAGAGACGAGAACATGCCAGTGCAATATAATTTCAAATTGCTTCACATAGTGACGTAGATGGTTATTTTATGTGCAATATTAGTGTAACTTTGTCTCTGTCCTCAAAGTTATTATTTTTTATTTATACATCCTCTCGTCCCTGTTCAATGTTGCTTGTTAAATCTGTGATATATTTTATTTATTTTTTTTATATTCGATTTATTTTTTTATATTTTATTTATTCGGAAGGAGTTATAAGATAGGAAATAGTTTGCGGTTTCTTCCCGTTTAGCCGATATTTGATCGTAGATACGAAAGGTCATGAATTGTTTGCCCGGCTAACTCTTTGTCCTGGGGGGGATAATGTGGGTGTAGCCTACGTTGGGCGCGGATGTGTGTCATACGTGCCTCAGATCAAAACTAATACGTAATAGTTAATATGAGAACCTAATCTGTTTGGAAAATTGGGTTACGGATTTCTATTTCTAGTAGAAATGCGGTTAAACAAATAATTTTCCAAATGGGTGACATTGTTAGCTTAAGCGAAAGTATGTTGAATAGGCCGAATAGGCTGTCGTATAGAGAGTTGATTAAAGGAAATTGACTAATTGAATTAATAGACGAAATTGATCCGAATTGTAGGAATGATTACCTATTTTGTCGATCTTATGATATAATTATTAATTTACGAATTGTTTATTTTGAAAAGGGACATAATGTTCTGATGATCAATGTTTAAATGTTTACGCATATTGCGTTTGCATTCACGGGCTATCGGAGAAATAGATTTAATAGATTTAAGTAAGAAAAGGAAAATATAGTATTTTCATTTTCTAGGTTTTCATTAGTTTTGATCGCAAAAGGGTACGTACTGGACATAGGCATCCGTCACACTGATGTTTCTACATCCTGCTTTGAAACCTCAGAGTTTTGTTGAGAATGCGGGTCGGAGAGTGATTCTTCGATGTGCCTGGTTGCATGCAGGGGAGTGCGCAGGGATCCGGAATGGATTTTTGGGTCGACGGTGGTGAGTTGCACCGGGATTGGAACCATATTTTTATTTTATTGCGTGCGCGTCGTATGAAGTCGAGTGGTTTTGTTTTTGATAAGGTTTTTGTTTTTAATGGGACACAGGCTATACGTTTGTTTCTGTGTGTCTCTGGGGAAACTCAATACTTTGGAACAAATGATATTTTTGTTTTATGATTTCATTTTGCTCTTAATTATGGGTACTGTCCCAATGCCACAATAACTTCTTGATTTTGTGGTAACTTTTCTAAGCCAATTCGAAGGCGTAATGAAAATGTTTTGAATTCTTTCTTTTTTGCCTCTTGAATTAAAAAAAGAAAAAAACTATCAAATTTTAGTATTTTATATTAAAGACCTTTTAAACAAGGCGTAGAAAGTTTTAAAAACGGTTGAACAAATTGTTAAATACAAGGATTTTCAATTTTTGGGAAAATTGCAATACCTAAAACTCCGTAAATAAAATGTTATGATTTTTTACGATTATTTCTTGAGATTTTTTGATTCGTGTGATTTTTGTGAGTTTGTTATGAAAGGACTCATAAAGGGAACTACAACGAAACCAACTTACCAACAACTTTTGATCAACAGTCTCGACAACAATTTCTTCGGGGGCATATTGACTGACATCGAAGCGCAATTTCAATACTTTGTTATCACCATCCTCCTGAAATGACAGAAATAGAAAATTATAGATAATGATTTATTTTAAACCAATTTACACATACACACACATATATGTTATAGATAATTTTTATACTAATTGTTCATTAGAGATTCTTAGAAAAACATTTAATTTGGTAATGCATTAAAAAAATTTAAATTCGTGATTGAATAAAAACGAAAAAACAACGCACACACACCAACTAAACATTTTGTTCCGGGGAAAATATGACATTGGCCATTGGCATTGTCGGAGTAGGGGTATAATACAATGTGTGTGGGTGTGAATTTAATCATATGCTTGTATGCACATTTATTGATATCTTTAAATACTTGCTTTTTGTTTACACAGATTAATTGATTTTTATGATCAATTTAATTTGAGATCAATAACAATTTTCAATGTTGCAAAAAAACAAACAAACAAAATTATCTTTCGAGGCTGATGACAAATAAACGAGACAACAGACAATGACAAATGCAAGTGCTTTAATAAGTTCATCATAAAGTCTAAATAAATATTGAATTGAGTTTTTGTTTAAAAAAAGTAAATAAATTAAATGTAGTCGTTTGCATACGGCCACTCGATAGTATGACAATCAGATGGTGGTGAAGTGGAACGTAAATTAAACGTCATGCTAGCAGAGTTGTATGTAGATAGTATGTTATGTGTAGAGTTGTATTTTAATGGATTATAGAAAAGGGGTGGAGTCTCTCTCGGACGTACAGCAACAATTTAACGAATTTCCAGGCTTTTCCCATGCTGCGCAAGGGCATTGAAATTTTGAGAGATGTGCGCATGTAAATGTAAAATTGGTAAAAATTGTTGCTAGTAATGTCCGTTAGATATATTTTTCAATGTAGTTACGTGTATGTGTAGAAAAAAACGATTGGATTGGCGCAAAATGGGTAGAGAAGGTAGGCATCATTTTGAATATTGAAGTCAACAGAGTCAGTGCAGTGAAAATAAATATTTTTCGATTCGGTGAGGTGATGAATGTCCGTTAGATATATTTTTCAATGTAGTTACGTGTATGTGTAGAAAAAAACGATTGGATTGGCGCAAAATGGGTAGAGAAGGTAGGGATCATTTTGAATATTGAAGTCAACAGAGTCAGTGCAGTGAAAATAAATATTTTTCGATTCGGTGAGGTGATGATATAAGTTTGCCAAACCTAAATTTTTAGGTTAACAATTAAATAAGAGAAGGTAAACTGTTTTTTTTTTTTAAAGAAATGTGCACGAACATTAAAATTAAATGTGTTTGAAATCTAGAAGATTCCTGCACTGGTCATATCCATATCTTTGACGACGAAAAGCTTAAATTTTTATAATAAAAAAGTTGTGCCTAAAACCGTAAGTCAGCCAAAATGTGTGATAATGTTTAGTATGTTAATACTGGTGTATTTGTTTAGTGTGGTCGCGGAAATTCTGCCGAGGAAGTGTAGGAGCCAAAATCCATATATTTATATCGGGTACAGGAGCGACCACCGGATTCCTAAGGTAACGCTTTTGATTTTTATGAGTTCAGCGTACGACGCGACCGTTTAGTGGAAGCGAGTGCGACCCATAGTGGTGACTAGTGGTATATAGTGGGAGTGGAAACTGTTAGTGAGGAAACGAACCCTGGTATAGCTGGGTAACAAACCTGCGTGACAAAGTCCAAAAGTTTCAGTTCCACATATATTCCATCATAAATACCACTCGGAAGAGTAAAAGGAAGCATATTTTTGAGCGCTCCTATAAAAAAAACACCCAAACGCAAAAGTGAACGTCGTAACACGCTCCGTTAGCAGCTCAATATATCAAAGCACTAAGATTGTGGCCAAAATTCAAATTTAGTTAGAATAATTATGTAATATTGTATTTGTTATATGTATTAGGTTATAATGCTAGTGTATGTTAGGTTTCGTTTAGTGTGATTTGCGTTAAAATTTATTGTTTGTTAGGGATCTAACCAAGGTAGGAATTAATGGTAAATGTTTTTTTGTTCTTGAGAGGGGAAAATTTAAACTAAACCCAAAAGTATACCTCCACAGAGCTCTATTGAGGGATTGTAATTGAATATTTAGTTTTTTTGAAGGGAAATAAGCCCTGTCCTCCATTTTCTTTGGGTAGATCCTATTTTAGTTTTTTTATTGTTGCCAAAATGGCGTAAAGGTTAGTGTAGTGATTGTTTTTTTTTTTTATTTTAAGTGAGAACCATTTTATTTAAATTCAAAATTTTAACCGTTTCTTTTATTTATAAATCAATTTTTATTTGAGTAGGTTATTGCGTTTTAAATTAAAATACCAGGTCGTAAATCAATCTCCAGTGTGGCATATCGAATATTCCATTGAACTGCTGGCCTAAAGAAAAAGAAGATAACATGTTTTATTATTTTTTTGTTATAGTATTGGTTTAGGAATAATTCTGTTCTGCCATCATCGTTTTAAGTTTGAATATTTAATAAATGTATGTCTTATGTAGTTAATAAGTGAAATGAATATGCTTTGGTAATTTTTATTTATTGAAGGGAAGAGAGGAGTAATACGTCGTTGAGATGGTGTGGTGAGTAAAAAAAAATTTGAGTTGGTGTCTACTGCTTCTGGGGTCATTGGAAATGGTAAATGTAAATGACCAGGTTGGGTGGGTAATGATTGGGAGAACATCAGCGAACTCCCAGGCGTCTTTTGTATAGTGTTGTCAGTTGTCGAGTGATGTAGTCCATTTTTGTAATAGTTTATTGTTGAGCCCTTATTGGTGTTGCGGGTTGAGAAACCACGCCCTTAGAATCCTTAGCCGGGAATGCAACACAGGAAAGGGGTTTTGCAACAAATATGTGCGAGAAAAAATAGATATATATACTAACAACTACAACTAACTATTTACTACAAATAAACACAAAATAAAATGTCGACAAAACTTTTCTACATTTGAAGGGTTCGAGAAGTAATCGTTTTTTACGTTGAATCCCTCGATTGGTGTGTTATGCTGGTGTCTGACTGCTTCATCAATCTTCGATTGCATAGTGAAACAATTCTACACTATATTATATTCTTTTTACGAACGAACATTCAGATTTTCTAATGTGATTGTTACTGCTATTCTGGAAGGTGAATAATAGCAATTAACCAAAAAAAATTATTAAGCCTATTTTCCCTTCTGTTAAACAAAATCATTTAAATTGTTGGACTCTCTGCGCAATCGGTCTTCCTTTCATGACTAAGTCGCGAGATGATCCTAACAAAACATGTTATCCATAACACAGTAGGTTAGACATTTACAATACCATTCAAACAATTGAAATAAAAACAAAACAAGCTTCCAATAATATTGCCTCCCACCTTTTTATGGTGAGGCTATCGTCACTCCACAGTTTCACGGACAACCTTATACAAAAAAAATAAGTCTACAAATATCTATTATAAGTCTGGTTTTAAATTGGGCGCCATACTGTTGCAAAACCCCTTTCCTGTGTTGCATTCCCGGCTAAGGATTCTATGGGCGTGGTTTCTCAACCCGCAACACCTATAAGGGCTCAACAATAAACTATTACAAAAATGGACTATATCACTCGACAACTGACAACACTATACAAAAGACGCCTGGGAGTTCGCTGATGTTCTCTCAATCATTACCCACCCAACCTGGCCATTTACATTTACCATTTCCAATGACCCCAGAAGCAGTAGACACCAACTCACATTTTTTTTACCTTACTCACCACACCATCTCAACGACGTATTACTCCTCTCTTCCCTTCAATAAATAAAAATTACCAAAGCATATTCATTTCACTTATTAACTACATAAGACATACATTTATTAAATATTCAAACTTAAAACGATGATGGCAGAACAGAATTATTCCTAAACCAATACTATAACAAAAAATAATAAAACATGTTATCTTCTTTTTCTTTAGGCCAGCAGTTCAATGGAATATTCGATATGCCACACTGGAGATCGATTTACGACCTGGTATTTTAATTTAAAACGCAATAACCTACTCAAATAAAAATTGATTTATAAATAAAAGAAACGGTTAAAATTTTGAATTTAAATAAAATGGTTCTCACTTAAAATCAAAAAAAAACAATCACTACACTAACCTTTACGCCATTTTGGCAACAATAAAAAAACTAAAATAGGATCTACCCAAAGAAAATGGAGGACAGGGCTTATTTCCCTTCAAAAAAAAACTAAATATTCAATTACAATCCCTCAATAGAGCTCTGTGGAGGTATACTTTTGGGTTTAGTTTAAATTTTCCCCTCTCAAGAACAAAAAAACATTTACCATTAATTCCTACCTTGGTTAGATCCCTAACAAACAATAAAATTTAACGCAAATCACACTAAACGAAACCTAACCTACACTAGCATTATAACCTAATACATATAACAAATACAATATTACATAATTATTCTAACTAAATTTGAATTTTGGCCACAATCTTAGTGCTTTGATATATTCAGCTGCTAACGGAGCGTGTTACGACGTTCACTTTTGCGTTTGGGTGTTTTTTTTTTATAGGAGCGCTCAAAAATATGCTTCCTTTTACTCTTCCGAGTGGTATTTGTGGTGGGATATATGTGGAACTGAAACTTTTGGACTTTGTCACGCAGGTTTGTTACCCAGCTATACCAGGGTTCGTTTCCTCACTAACAGTTTCCACTCCCACTATATACCACTAGTCACCACTATGGGTCGCACTCGCTTCCACTAAACGGTCGCGTCGTACGCTGAACTCATAAAAATCAAAAGCGTTACCTTAGGTATCCGGTGGTCGCTCCTGTACCCGATATAAATATATGGATTTTGGCACCTACACTTCCTCGGCAGAATTTCCGCGACCACACTAAACAAATACACCAGTATTAACATACTAAACATTATCACACATTTTGGCTGACTTACGGTTTTAGGCACAACTTTTTTATTATAAAAATTTAAGCTTTTCGTCGTCGTCGATATGGATATGACCAGTGCAGGAATCTTCTAGATTTCAAACACATTTAATTTTAATGTTCGTGCACATTTCTTTAAAAAAAAACAGTTTACCTTCTCTTATTTTATTGTTAACCTAAAAATTTAGGTTTGGCAAACTTATATCATCACCTCACCGAATCGAAAAATATTTATTTTCACTGCACTTACTCTGTTGACTTCAATATTCAAAATGATGCCTACCTTCTCTACCCATTTTGCGCCAATCCAATCGTTTTTCTACACATACACGTAACTACATTGAAAAATATATCTAACGGACATTACTAGCAACAATTTTTACCAATTTTACATTTACATGCGCACATCTCTCAAAATTTCAATGCCCTTGCGCAGCATGGGAAAAGCCTGGAAATTCGTTAAATTGTTGCTGTACGTCCGAGAGAGACTCCACCCCTTTTCTATAATCCATTAAAATACAACTCTGCTAGCATGACGTTTAATTTACGTTCCACTTCACCACCATCTGATTGTCATACTATCGAGTGGCACCGGCAGTATACAAACGGCACCAAATCACGAAAAAAAAAAACAAAAAAAATATACATAGAATAGCCTGTGTCCCATTAAAAACAAAAACCTTATCAAAAACAAAACCACTCGACTCCATACGACGCGCACACAATAAAATAAAAATATGGTTCCAATTTCGGATGGATAAAATGGAGCCTCTTCCAAATCCAAAAGTGATCAACCACAGCTGACAAAGAGCACCACATATGCCCAACATCACGCACAACTTTAAGGTCCCTGCCCCTTGCTCCCGAACCAAATCCTGTCATCCATATATATACAAATACTTTCAGAACCGTGCCACCACCTCTCCAACACAACAACAAGTGACAATCCAGAAATGAAGAGCAGTCAAACCGCCAGTAGGCCTCGCTTGCAAAACCGAACCGATCGGCTTCGGGCCTGGACACTCCAATCCCGGTGCAACCCACCACCGTCGACCCAAAAATCCATTCCGGATCCCTGCGCACCCCCCTGCATCTCCCCGTGCACTCCCCTGCATGCAACCAAGCACATCGAAGAATCACTCTCCGACCCGCATTCTCAACACGTGTTGCCAAAATTGTATTTGTACACTGATCGCGACAAAAAGTATGTGTGCATTCGTCTTTGAAAAATGTACAAAAAGTATGTGTGCATTCGTCTTTCAAAAATGTACAAAAAGTATGTGTGCATTCGTCTTTGAAAAATGTACAAAAACATGCTTACATGTGTAGATTATCTCTCATAGCTTGGGATTCAGAATAATTTTTCCCCGACTTTTTCCAGTTTTTACACTATAGAAAAAGTAAATGTTGGCCGATTTAGCCCCAAGGATATGTTTTGTAAAGCTAATAGACCGAATAGATGAACTGAAAAAAGTGTTAAAAAATCTCTTATATGTAAAAAATGGCAGATGTGTAAACTCAAATTTTGTGAAGTTTCTTAAATTTTTTTGTTTTTATATATTTCTATATTTAACTGAAAGATAACATAACGCAGAATAATATTATTCATGCTATGACTTCCAAACGGCTACAGTAGCGGTCACAGCCTGCGCTGAACTTTGACATGTTTGAAAAATATTGATTTTAAGGTTAAGTAGGAAAAAAACGTACGGGCGATTTCTCTATTGTTTTTTCGAACGGTCTCAACGCCTCTCACTCCCGCCCCTTCCGACCGAGAGGGCTACGTCCCACAGTGTTGCGAAAGCGGAATTTTTTGGAAATCATATTGCCTAAACTGTATTTTTAATTGTATCGATGAGAAACTTCTACAGATTGGTCAGAATGAAATCCCAAACAGAATGAGTGAAAAAAAATTTACACCGAAAAAAATTGTTGGGTCAAAATTTTTCAACAAAAGTAAAAAAAAAAAAAAATTGTTCGAAAAATTTACAAAAAAAAATTATTTTAATTCTTCTTTTATTTCTGATAAATACCCTATGATTAGTTTTTTAAATAAATTATAGGGTGGTCCGAACAAGAATTATAAACGTCAAATTTTCATGATTTTTCGATATTTGTTGAAAAACTCTGAAATTTTATAAAAAACCAAAATCTATTTCATTTCTTATTTGAAAGGTGGCAATCAAAGCTTTAATTTGATACCGGTTTGAAGTCAATAGCTTCAGTTTTAAGAGAGTTATGTTCATTTTTGTGGAGTGCTAGAATAGATGTAGAATAAAAAAAATTTGAAGATACTATTTTATAACACAGGCATATTTTATTGCATTCTACAGAAAAATTACAAATTATCAGTCATCTACCAATTGCTTCCTCTGATAATTCCAGGTGTTTCTTCTCCATCAGTATTCTCCTACTTGTGATTGCGGGATCAGAATTGGCGAGCAGATAATGTAATATGTCTTCACAATTGTCTTTTCTTGATGTTTTCCTCGCATGGTAAAGCCTTGTGTTTCTGAAGTCCTTGTTTCCTGCTTCCAATGCTTCTTCTGATAGTTGGCCAATGGGGACCAAAAATGAACGAATTATTTCAGCTCCATGAATAAGAACCTTGTGGACAGTTGGTGGCATATAATGCCACGAATATTTCTTTACATAGAGACCAGCAGTTTCTTTTCCGTACTTAGAGAACTTATCGCAGTCTATCTTATATCCAGAAGTTATAGCTTGAAGAATACTAGAAAACCTTCTTATACACTATAAACACTATATAAAGACGGACACACATGCGGACTAATTAGTGACAAAAAAGAAAACACTGAAGATGGCGATTAGCCGAAACCGGTCTGAAAATAATAAAAATTTGACGTGGGATGACGGAAAGTCACCCGAAAACAAATATGATTAAATTATTCAATAAGTGATTCCGAGAATTTCCGTTCTATTTCTATGAAATAAATACTGAGAGTGATATACTAAAATCGCTATAACTCCCAGGAGGGCAGGTATGGGCAGCTGATTTTTTCACAGTTCGTTGAAAACAAATTATGTAACATTTCTGTAGTGGTTTGGAACTGGGACTCTCTGGGACTTTTTAGATATTGCTTACCTAACCCAAATTTAAAGGAAAAATTGACCTTTAGTCGGGTTTTCGTTCTAAAAAAGGTGCATATGAAAATGTCTCAAACAACATTCCTTTTTTTACAGAAGATACTTGTCCGAAGGCAGATTTTTTTTACGAATCAAAATATCTGTCACCAAAATCAAATGAGATCATTTTGAATACAGCCATGAAATCCCCTCTTTCTATATTTGACTTCTAAAATCAATTAAAAATCAACGGGCCAACATAAAAATAAGCTTTATGTGTTTTTTGTTTACTTGGAATGTCTGTGACAAAATTGCATCATTAAAAACACTGAAAAAATAATCGGAAAAAAGTTACTTTTCCACTAGCCGCAACACAGTGCGTCCCCATAACGTAGGGACAACGTACACACCACAGTCCGAACCATGGCGGCCAAACAGTAGAGGGTGGACATCGGCTACAGATCAAACATCAACAGCAGGCATAACAAAAATATTATTAAACAAAATTAAAATTAATATCACATGCAAATAATGGTTATTCTTAAAGTTAGTAACTAAAAGTATTTAAGTAAACATATCATAACAAAACTAAACATCCAAGCAGGAGAAAATCCTGGACTTTATTATATCGATTCCTAATCCGAAATCTATGATGTGACATAATGAATTGAAATCAATACACATTCTACGAATGGACTCTGTGGAAGCATAATTCGTACGCTGAAAATCAATATGAAGGAACTGATAGTATCTAGAAGGTCTAA
Source organism: Polietes domitor (assembly GCA_947397865.1). Classification (NCBI taxonomy): domain Eukaryota; kingdom Metazoa; phylum Arthropoda; class Insecta; order Diptera; family Muscidae; genus Polietes; species Polietes domitor. The sequence goes on along the minus strand of OX377620.1, from coordinate 151,628,935 downwards.
ATGGCACGTTAAACTTAATCCTAGAAATAATATAGTCAGAAGAGAAATCACCATTTATAACCTTATAAACCATCACGGTGTTTAACATAACACGTCTGCTTTTTAAGGATGGCAAGTCGATCAACTTCAATCTACTAGTATAAGGGGGAAGAACAAAATCACTATTTCAATGTAAGTGTCTTAATGAAAAATTCAAAAAAATTTTCTGAACTGACTCAATTCTATCAATATAGATACCATACTGAGGATCCCACACTACGGAACCAGAATAGGCCTGACAAGCGATGTAAATAGTTGCTTCGTCACGTAAGGATCAGATAACTCCTTAGCCCATCGCTTAATGAAACCAAGAACACCATATGCTTTGTTAACCATAGTAATAATATGATTGTTGAAATTCAGATGGAATCAGAATTCGTTTGGAATAAGAATTTCCAAATTTAACAATCTGTGAGCGATTCGAAAGATACGAAGATATCCACTTCAAGAAGTCAGAGCTAAAACCAATGCGATCTAATTTATATACCAAAAGTTCATGGTTCACTTTATCAAATGCTTTACTAAAATCCGTATAGATGACATCAGTCTGATTACCCTGAACAAATTCATCAATAACGTGAGAAGTAAACTGAATTAAATTTGTAACGGTAGAAAAGCCCTTACGAAATCCATGTTGGTATGGGCTCAATATAGAAGAAACCCTATGAGATACCACCTCAGTAACCAATTTCTCAAATAGCTTCGGAATGGCACTCAACTTAGCTATCCCTCTATAGTTTGACACGTCAATTAGACTGCCAGACTTATGGAGGGGGTCAATGAATGAACTCCTCCAAGCTAAAGGGAAATATCCAAATCTCAATGAACTATTAAATAACAATGTTAGTGGAATAGCCACACCACTAGCACAGAATTTCAAAATTATACTTGGCACCCCATCTGGCCAACACTATTGGTGGATCTGAGATTATTCAAATTGGACAAAACCAAGGGTAAATCAAATACAGGGATTTCCAGTTAACTCAGAATAAGTCGTCGCAAAAAACTTCGCAAAACAATCAGCAATCGCCTTACTACGTCCCATATTAATAAGGACTGCAATAAATTCAATGTCATCAAGCCCTTGTAGAAAAAAGCGTTCGGATGCGAACTCATTAGCAACAGCGATAAGAACACCGCCACCAATTTTCCCTACGCGATCCTTCCTAAATACAACATATCTCCCACATAAAAATCTCAGAGTCCAAAATCGAAACTTTCAGCCAGGTCTCAGTAAAGGCGAGAGCCGAGAAGACAAAGACAAAGCTATCAACAAACAGACCTCTAACACCCAACACTAAAAGAGCTGCTTAGTTTTTTGGAATAGATGCTGATGCGCCAGATTGTCAACCCTACCCACAAACTCTTTGACAAAAGCCCTAGATGGCCAGAATGAGAGGACAATTAGCTTGTCGACACAACAATTGTCCGTCGACACAACAATTTTAAACGATGCCCAACTTTGGGCAAAGGATGACTTCAGTTTAAACGTTTTTATGTGGAAGTCACCCTCAATTTTCGACTTAATAAAACAATTTAAATCTTCCACGGTCTATCCGGAGCGAAACGGGAAACGAAACCCATTTTCATGGACAATCCACCGGAATTTCCTCCATGTGGACGGACACCACCGGCAACAGCAACTGGGTCCGGCCGACTAGTCGCATTCACACGGGCCAGAGAAGGTCCCGCTACAACTGGCGTCTAATTTTGCCGCGGTTGATCAGCCACATCAGGCACCGGCCCAGCAACCGAAGCATAAGTCGGGGTATCACCGTCCACAGTGACTGATCCGCCGACTACAGTAGCCGTAGCCTCAGGAACACCCGAGGCTACCGAAACAACACCATCCGATACAATGGTGTTAAGTGTACCAGATTTCACAGACGAGGGCTTAGCAGACGCCGTCCTCGCCGTTCTCCTACGTTTCTGGCCTGAAACTTCCGGAGACTTAGCAAGCTCATCCAATTATTGGTATTTATCCAGATTGGATGCACACTTGTTAAATCTTGAATAAATCGCCCAGAGGTCCTTTCTCATTTCAGCAACCTCGGACATAGAAGTCCTGAAAAAATTGTAAAAATCTACACCAATTTTTCTACACTTGGTGCAACACCAACATAAACCATTGTTCTCCCCGTACAATGCGTCCACGACCCTTGCACCTACACCGGTACATTTAGCATGCCATTGACTGGTACACAACCAGCACTCAATGGAACGCTCACTGTCCGAAACAATTTTACAATTATCATACGAGCACGACATGATTTTCTAAAATACCACCGCGTAAAAAAATCACTATAATAAATTTAAAAAAACGATAGATGGCAACACTGTTCAGTCAGAAAAACAAATAAACGAAATGGACAGAACGCACAACAAGAATAACGTTATAAGCAATAACAAAAAAGTGCACAGAAATCACAAAACAATTGTTGTTGTTTGGCCAAGAAATATTTCTTAGCCAAAGACACGATTTTTTATCAAAAAATAAACACACAAATACAATATCGCAAGTAAAACTAAATCACAAAAATACTTATCTGTGTATTAGTAATGAATTTGATGCACTAAAATAGCTATGGATGCAATATAACAAATATTCATTCAAATTAGAACGGAGCACAAAACTTTCACACGTTGTAACAGATCAGAGTTGCCAAGGTAAAAGTAGATATGCACATTAGTAACTGAATATGTTTTAAACATATGTGCAGAGTTTGGCCGCCCACTATCCCTAAATAACGAAAATACAACGTAATTTATGAAAAATTTGGATTTTGGTTTTCTTTTTGGGAATTGTGGGCATATTTTTAGGAATATTTCGAATGTTTAAATTTTGTAGTTTTGTCTATGATTATATCTCCTTAAGTGCAAATTGTGAATGCATTCAACGGGTAACCAAATATTTTATTGATATTTTAGATGTGTATAGATAAATTTTCTTACTTTCCCCATATACCATTTACCAATTGGCCTGAATACATCAGCTCTTCAGAACTTATGTTCTACGCGGAATCTTTTCAGGGATAACTCTCACTTATAGTATATTTTAGACATTTAAAAGCGAAGAACGGTGTTCTCTTTTGAAATATGTGGGACATTTGCCTCGTGTGGATAAAACCAAATTTTTAAAACAATTTGTTTAGAAAGATCTTAAAACTAAAGTGGACATTTTAGAAATTGTGAAACTGAATAATTTCGTGAAGCTATTTGATTACCAACGTTTACAATCAAAATTTTCCAAATGGTTGGATGCAGAAATCCATATAGCAACTATCAAACCTATAGGAGGAGCACACACTAAGACATACGATGATTTGGGTCCTAAATCAAAAAAGAAGAGGGTGTAGAGCAATTTATATATTCACACAAATACCGAAGTAGTAGACACATTTAAGGAAATGATGAAAAGGAGAATCAACAAATTGAGGAGACAAAAATAGCCGATGTTCTACCTATTGCATCACCGAATCGGCTAGGACGTATTATAAAAAGTGTTCCAACGTCACAATCATCGACAGAGTTTACGGAGGAAGACGCGATGGCTCTAATATTGGAACTAGGACTCAGACGGAATAAATATTTAGTCTTGCGAAAGGCTTTGCTTCAAAAAGGATGCAAAATTCTGTCATCATATGACGCAATAATGAAACAAAAGCGAAACATCTTATCAAATACAATTGAAGTTAGTGAAAATAATGCAAGAACCAAATTAAGCAATACAGCCTGTCGATTTTTTTTTCGAACGGTCCCAACGCCTCTCACTCCCGCCCCTTCCGACCGAGAGGGCCTCGTCCCCATAACGTAGGGACAACGTACACACCACAGTCCGAACTGTGGTGGACAAGCAGTAGAGGGTGGAATACCGGCTACAGATTAAATATCTTCAGCCGGCAAAAACAAAACAAAGACAAACTGCACTAAAGGTTAATGCTAACATTTGACATAGAAGCAATACATTACATTTAATAATACTAAAACAGAACACTAAACATTCAAGTACGAGAGAATCCTTGACTTTATTGTATCGATTCCGACACCGAAATCTATGATGTGGTACAATGAATTAAAATTAATACACATTCTACGAATGGGCTGCGCAGAAGCATAATTCGTACGCTGAATATCAATGAAGAAACTGATAGTATCTAGTTGGTCTAAATGGAACGTTAAACTTAATCCTAGAAATAAGATATTCAGATGAGACATCACCATTTATAACCTTAAATACCATCACGGTGTTCAGCATAATTCGTCTACTTTTTAAGGAGGGCAAGTCAATCAACTTCAATCTACTAGAATAGGGGGAAGAACAAAATCACTATTCCAATGTAAGTGTCTCAATGAAAACAATAAAAATTGCTTCTGAACAAACTCAATTCTGTCAATATAGATGCCATACTGAGGGTCCCATACTACAGAACCATATTCCAAAATAGGCCTAACGAGCGAAGTAAATAACTGTTTCGTCACATAGGGATCAGAGAATTCTTTAGCCCAACGTTTAATAAAGCCAAGAACACCATACGCCCTGTTAACCATGGCCATAATATGATTGTTGAAATCAAGTTTCGAATCCATCAGAATACCAAGATCTACAAAAGAATCAACTGTCTCTAACTCAGCTCCAATAAGATCATATCTGACAAATTTCGGATTCGATCTAAAGAAACGCATATGCTTGCATTTCCGTAAATTAAGCTCCATGCAGTTTATGTCACACCAACATCCAAAATTATCCAAGTCGTCCTGCAAATAATGAGAATATTCTAGCTGTTTATAAGACAAAAATATTTTCACATCATCCGCATACATCAAAATTCTAGAGTTTATAATAGACTCCGGAAGATCATTTATGAATAATAAAAATAGTATAGGCCCAAGATGACTACCTTGGGGAACTCCCGATGAAACCAGAATTGGCCTAGAACAAGAATTTCCGAATTTGACAATCTGCGAACGATTATTCAGATAAGAAGATATCCATTTAAAAAATTACAGCTAAAACCAATTCTATCTAATTTATATAACAAAAGCTCGTGAATGACTTTATCAAACGCCTTGCTAAAATCCGTGTAAATGACGTCAGTTTGATTACCCAGAATAAACCCATCAATAACGTGTGAGGTAAACTGAGTCAAATTCATCGTGGTCGATAAGCCTTTACGAAACCCATGTTGGCTGGGACTCGAAATAGAAGAAACGCTGTGAGAAACAACATTAGTCACCAGTTTCTCAAAAAGCTTAGGGATACCACTTAATTTAGCTATCCCTCTATAATTCGAAACGAAGACTGCCAGATTTATGTAGGGGATCAATGAACGACTGCCTCCAAGCCGAAGGGAAATATCCAAATCTAAACGAAGTATTAAACAATAACGTCAGAGGAATAGCCAAACCACTAGCACAGAATTTTAAAATTATACTTGGCACCCCATCGGTGCCGACACTATTTGTTGATTCTAGATCATTCAAACTTGACAAGACCAAGGGCAAGTCAATAATTGGTATTTCTAATTGATTCAAAGCAGGAATATCATAGGGGTAAGTGCTGTCGGATCGATAAGATCTATTTGAATATGTGGTCGCAAAACAATCAGCAATATCCTGGTCCTCACAATATTCCAAACCATCCATTCTAATCCTAGTTGGTTTAGATGTGGATTTACGTTTCAAATTAACAAAATCGTAAAAAGCTCTAGGGTTATTTCGAAAATCATTCTTCACCTTTTCCAAGTATAGTCTATAACATCTCTGAGATTCGACGTTATATCTCGACCTAGCAATAGAGTATCTTACACAATCGGAATTCAATCCAGATTTCTTAAACTTCTTAAAAAGCCTACTTCTCGAATTTTTCATTCTGGACAATTTATGAGAAGACCAAGGTAGTCTTTCAGATTGCCCAACTCGAATTTTCGGAACAGATTGTGACAGGAAGTCCCTAAGAATTTGATAAAATTTACCCACAACATCGTCAATATCTGCATAGTGGCTACAACTACAGACGGAATTCCAACCAACTTCACGGAGAAGAGAGTTAAGCAGTATAAAATTTGTCCTTCTGTACCAGAAAACGGTGAGATCATAATGAGAGGTAGAAGAATGAGATTCATTGGAGTACAACATCGATAAACCTAAGGTAGGATGGTAATTGTCCTCTGGGAGAGATATGGGGAGAACCCTATTGATCTCAAAGTAATGAGGATCGTTAACAAATACTAGGTCAAGTTGTCTTTCACTTATATTCTTCACGTAATTAATTTGGAATAAGTTAAGGTCAGCAAAAAGCCTGACTATATACGAGGCAGAATCATCCGTATCAAACGATGATGGCAGTGCGGTTAAAGCCTCCGTGTCCGGCAAGGCAAGCCAAGATACGGAAGGTAAATTAAAATCCCCTAAGATTAATGTACGGTCTAAGTCACCTGACATTGAAACAATCCTACCAATCGCGGCCAAGTGACTTTCGTAGACACATAATTCAGATGATGGAGGAATATAAGAGCAAGTAATGAACAATTTATTGCGCCCTAAATTAATAAGAACTGCAATAAATTCAATGTCATCAAGCCCGTGGAGGATAATACGTTCCGATGGGAAAGAATTAGTAACAGCAATAAGTACACCGCCACCAATCCTTCCTACAAAAAATCTCAGAATCTAAAACTGACTCTTTTAACCAAGTCTCAGTAAATACAAGAGCAGAGAAATCAAAATCAAAGCTATCAACAAATAATTGATTCAATTTCGTATTCAAACCCCTTACATTCTGATACCCGATATAAAAAGAATCAATTAGTTTTTTGGGACAGTAGCTGACTTCAAAGGCAGACGAGCCAAATTGTCCACCCTATCCACAAATTCCTTAACAAATTCCCTATGTGGCCAGAAGTCAGGGATCATGATTTTATCAGGAGTTTCTATTGATGCAGTCAAGTTAAATATCCGTGATCTTGTACTTGTATGCAAGTGGGGTTGTGATGGATTATCCACTCTGCCTTAATATAAACAAGGTAGCGGCGGGCAATCTCCATCAGAGCACAAAAGCGTATTTATGGCATCAATTGTTCCTTTAAGAATAATAACATCATCTTCGCTAGTCAGTCAAGATCGAGCAATTTCGGAAATACACGCGAGATTTTACGAAAAAGTTTAACACCTGGATCGAAAGCCTTTTGTAGACCAATACACTTTGAATATACCAAGAAGTCAACGAGCAAAACAAAGGAATTAGTTGAGAGTATACAGAATGAAATCAAAAGTTTATCAGATATAACGATTAAAATTAAGAAGTACCAAATAAATATATCATATGACTTGAGCTTAACAATGATCCACATGGAGATGCCCCCTATGCAATGAAACACTATCCCAGTTCTCAAATTTAATTTTAGCAATAGGATAATGAATGAAGATGCAGTTAAATTTGGAATAGCCCCTCTACATGCTAGAATACGGCTTTTAGAACACTTCCTTCATACAGCATATGATTTGAAATACAAAAGTATACGCGGTAATGAAGAAAAAACTCCAAGAAATGTGTGCGATGAGAGCTTTTGAAAAAACGGATACAAGATGCATTTAGCTTAATAATTGATAAACTACTTGTAGGCTATGGTAATACGAATGGTGGAAACACAGCAAGAAGGTTTTTTCGGAAACTTTGAAACCACTTCACAAATAACTGGAATAAATGAAGATTTATTGAGGAAAGTGAACATTATTTTAGTGGTTGCGAATAGCAAAACTAAAATAAACGCAGATAAATTTGGTGCGTATGCAAACGATATATTGAAAAAACTCTTAGAGTTATATTCATGGAAAGTTATAACACCAACAGTTCACAAAGTTCTTTGTCACGGAAAAGATATTATACATGTCAATATTCTTCCATTAGGAGAACTAACCGAAGACGCTCAGGAAGCAAGAAATCGAGACTTTATGAATGTTCAACAATTTAATGCAAGAAAGTGTTCCAGGGTATCACAAAATGAAGATATTTTTCATTGTTTAATGGTCTCATCTGATCCTGTTCTGTCAGATATAAGAAAACAATGGATTTGCTATCGGGATTTAACAAGGGGCAATAAGGAAGAATATAAAGACTTACTGTATGAATTTGTATTTGCACATAAAAAGAATCAATTAGTTTTTTGGGACAGTAGCTGACTTCAAAGGCAGACGAGCCAAATTGTCCACCCTATCCACAAATTCCTTAACAAATTCCCTATGTGGCCAGAAGTCAGGGATCATGATTTTATCAGGAGTTTCTATTGATGCAGTCAAGTTAAATATCCGTGATCTTGTACTTGTATGCAAGTGGGGTTGTGATGGATTATCCACTCTGCCTTAATATAAACAAGGTAGCGGCGGGCAATCTCCATCAGAGCACAAAAGCGTATTTATGGCATCAATTGTTCCTTTAAGAATAATAACATCATCTTCGCTAGTCAGTCAAGATCGAGCAATTTCGGAAATACACGCGAGATTTTACGAAAAAGTTTAACACCTGGATCGAAAGCCTTTTGTAGACCAATACACTTTGAATATACCAAGAAGTCAACGAGCAAAACAAAGGAATTAGTTGAGAGTATACAGAATGAAATCAAAAGTTTATCAGATATAACGATTAAAATTAAGAAGTACCAAATAAATATATCATATGACTTGAGCTTAACAATGATCCACATGGAGATGCCCCCTATGCAATGAAACACTATCCCAGTTCTCAAATTTAATTTTAGCAATAGGATAATGAAATAAGATGCAGTTAAATTTGGAATAGCCCCTCTACATGCTAGAATACGGCTTTTAGAACACTTCCTTCATACAGCATATGATTTGAAATACAAAAGTATACGCGGTAATGAAGAAAAAACTCCAAGAAATGTGTGCGATGAGAGCTTTTGAAAAAACGGATACAAGATGCATTTAGCTTAATAATTGATAAACTACTTGTAGGCTATGGTAATACGAATGGTGGAAACACAGCAAGAAGGTTTTTTCGGAAACTTTGAAACCACTTCACAAATAACTGGAATAAATGAAGATTTATTGAGGAAAGTGAACATTATTTTAGTGGTTGCGAATAGCAAAACTAAAATAAACGCAGATAAATTTGGTGCGTATGCAAACGATATATTGAAAAAACTCTTAGAGTTATATTCATGGAAAGTTATAACACCAACAGTTCACAAAGTTCTTTGTCACGGAAAAGATATTATACATGTCAATATTCTTCCATTAGGAGAACTAACCGAAGACGCTCAGGAAGCAAGAAATCGAGACTTTATGAATGTTCAACAATTTAATGCAAGAAAGTGTTCCAGGGTATCACAAAATGAAGATATTTTTCATTGTTTAATGGTCTCATCTGATCCTGTTCTGTCAGATATAAGAAAACAATGGATTTGCTATCGGGATTTAACAAGGGGCAATAAGGAAGAATATAAAGACTTACTGTACAAATACTCAATCAGTGTACAAATACAATTTGGCAACACGATAAATAATGTATTTTTCCGAGGCACCCCACTTTGGACCCCCACAAGTTAGCACCAATTCAACCTAGAGGGCCCTACCGCAGAACTTAAGTTCCACAACACTTCGACTACGTCTGTATTTAACTTCAGGAAATTCGGTCAAGCAATTTAGGAGTACCATGGTTATTTCCCTTTTTTCTCAAATCCCCCACTGTGCAGCGCTCACATATGACAAATGAGAAGCGCTGATAAACAAAATATTCCGCTGAATTGAATCGACACACTAAAAGTGTCACAGTGTTATGCATGTGCTCGCAACAATGCAAAGGTTGTTGTTGTACCGTATGGTCCGTCTTCACTGTACCTCGTGTGTATTGTTGTTGTTTGTATGTATACAACAATATATTCTTCATCTCCTTATAGAGGCCGGGTTTGATGTTGAAAAGTCGCTGCGAAGCCACTTGAAAAGACTTTTGACATGGTCGAAATCATGATCGTGGTAGTCTGCAGCTAAGTAATAAATGTCACCATTTGTAAATAAATTTGCATTCTATTAAATATAGAAGCAAAATGGTCTTGAGCCAGGACAATATCCCAGTTCAATATATTTACATTTGAGAAACTACTTAGAATGAATTTACTTGGATGCATGGGAATGAATTGAAATCAAAACACATTCTGCGAATGGGCTCTGCGGAAGCATGATTCGTACGCTGAAAGTCAATATGGAGGAATTGATAGTATCTAGACCTTCTAGATGACACGTTAAACTGAATCCTAGAAATAATATAGTCAGAAGAGAAATCACCATTTATAACCTTATAAACCATCACGGTGTTCAGCATAACACGTCTGCTTTTCAAGGAAGCAAGATCAACTTCAATCTACTAGTCCATCGCTTAATGAAGCCAAGAATGTTAACCATAGTAATAATATGATTGTTGAAATTCAGTTTGGAATACATTAGTATGCCAAGTTCTACAAAAGAATCAACTAACACTAACTCGGCTCCTCAGCCTGACAAATATTGGATTCGATCTAAAGAGTCGCATATGTGTTAATTTCCTTAGGTTCAGTTGTCTCGATACTGGATCCTGGGAGTTTTTACCTTCCAACAGTAAGAGAGACTTTGGCAAAGATCTGCGCATAGCAGTAAGCAAAGAGTCGGCGGAATATATCAAGTAAAGGAAAAACAGCATAAACTTCGGGCTTGGCACCATAAGGTTCCATCATCACGTGGAATCAGATCTTATGGATCTAAAGACTGGCAAGTTCACAGGTATTGTCATATATGTCAACAACCTGACGTCAGCACTGTCAAACAGCTTCTCTCGGTCATGTCCCAAAACCTTCCCAGGAAAAAGGACTCAGCCATACTGGTGGACCTTTAAGATGACGGAGCAGAGAAAGGTCACCAGGAAGCTGTATAATAGGACACAGCGCACAGGAAGCAATGATGATTGGGAAAGCTATAAGATTAGTTTTAACAAATACAAGATAGATCTTAAAAGAGTAAAGAGATCGTCCGGGTGCCTATTGTGAGGCAATAGACAATACTAATGATGGCGCTAGGTTCAGAAGAGTCCTGTCGAAGGACCCGAAACCTCTAGGGCACATCCAGAAACTGGATGGCACATGGACTGCATCGGCCTCTTAGCAGAAACCCACTTCCCAAATTGTGAAGAAATTAACAGCGACGTCACCATGGCCATAGCTAACAGTTCCTCTCAATTTGACGAAGAAACAATAGATAAAATAGTCAATGACAGCAAAATAAAATGGGCAATAGATACCTTCCAACCCTTCAAATCCCCCTGGAATGGACGGTGTTGTATTGAAACGCACGCAGTGAAGATTTCATTGGAACTGCTTTATTTCAAATTGTCGTATAACTAACATAGTTGTAATAAAAAGGATTATGTGACATTGTTGCAAAATTATCGTAGTTGCAATTATTGTAACTAATTTAATATATAACAATATTTCCTTTTTCTTGTAGAACCTTTTTTTGTGTTTTAGAGCCTTTTTAAAATAATTAGTTTGTGGTTTTTTGATTTTAGATTTTTAAATATTTCAGTGGGTTTTATTTCTACCAGTTAGTTTCACATAAGCTCAGTAAATACAATTCTATATTATTTTTCATTTAGTAAAGAATTTTAAAGTAGTTACACAATTTAGTTTTTATGTAGCCAAATTTAGATTATACATGTAGTATTAAGTTAAATTTGCAATAGTAATTCAGTTTCTTTTTTTTTCTTAAGTAGCTAGATTTTGAACATATTTCACAAATTTTTAGTTTTAAGTACTTCACTAAATGTTAGGGCCACCTTAATTTACATGTGTATGTATAAATGTGTTTTGTCTTTATTATATATTTTATACCCAAATGTTAGTTTCGCGCCAAATGTTTGTAACACCAAGAAATAATCGAGCTAGACCCACCTTTAAGTATACCGATCGGCTTAGAATCGCCAGCTGAGTCGATTTAACGATGTCTGTCTGTCCGTCCGTCCGTCTGCTGTCCATCTAAGATTGTTCGCACTCTACAAGTCGCAATTGTTGTCCGATTGTCGTGAAACTTGGCAGAAGTTATTTTTTCTGGCCAAGGACGATCGGTATTGAATTTGGAGGAAATCGGTTCAGATTTAGATATAGCCCCCATACAAATGTGGCTCCCGATTTGACTTTTTCCGCCGTATAAAGCATATATAGTACCCGATTTTCTTCAAATATGGCTTAACACCTTATCAACAAACTAGAAATATCTGTGGCGAAAACGGGTTAGATCGGTTCAGATTTAGATATAGCCCCCCTACAAATGTCGCTCCCATTTCACTTTTTCCGCTTTAGAAACCACATATTGTACCCGATTTTCTTTAAAATTGGCACAACATTTTATAATCGAATATAAATAATCTTATTGTGAATTATCAAAAACTACAAAAAAATGCACTACAATATTTCGAAATTATAATTGAAATGAAGTTTATGTTACGAGAAGCTAAACATGCTAAAAAATCGTTCATTTCGTATCTCAACTGGTGAGCATCCCACTAACATAAAACCACTTGAATTTTAATTGATTTTTGGGTAACCTCCTTGTCTTTCATTTCTTTCCTACTCTGACGTCACCATCATATTGGTAATTTCTCGCCCTCACGACAAATTACGTTGTAGACAATACCATTTACCATTTCTTACATATATTCAACTCAGACTTGGATTCACCTCATACTATTACTCATCAACTCGCTTACATGCATCACGATTTATTGGAAATCGTCGATTCTCTCATCACAATCCTCCAATTTATTCACATTCAAAAGATTTTTTTAGAAAAATCATGTTTTCTTATTTTTTATTTAAATAGCGTGAAATGAAATCCTTAACAAATTAGATGAAATAATTTGCCTTTTTTTTAATAGTTGATATCTTAAATATGAAAACATAGTCTATTTGAAAAACAGTCTAAATTGAGAAAAATGTTTGCTGTTTTTCAAAAAAAACTTTTTTTGGCGCGAAAAAAATAATAACTGGCACGAAAACAAATCCTATTTGAAGAAAAAAGAAATAATTTGTATGCCGTTTATTGAAAATATATACATATTTCATATTCCATAATATATGAAAAGCAATATGATGACTGACATCATATGATAGAAAATGTTATGTTAGAAACTTGAAATCTCACTGTGACGGTTCACACGTGACCTATAACAGCGCATGCTAATTTCTAGTAGATAAAGATAATGAGCTGGTAGCTAGGTAATGATTTCTAGAACTAGAAGTTATTGCCGTTTAGATTTCCGCACCGTTCTTTCCGTTCATAGAAATCCGAAATTCATTGGGGACTCAAATAATGGCCAATGATCTTTCATAAATAATTAAATGAAATAACAATGCCTTTTTGGAAAAAAGTTTTCTTCGCTTATATTCATAGTTTGGTTACGAATAAATCAAATTAAATCTTGACCCTGAACATAATCATAACAAATTCAAATGTTATTTTTCCATGTTATTAATAACAGCTCCTAATCGTCGTCGCATGGACTCCACAATTTTTTTTTAACTTTTTATTTCTTCCAATAAAACTCGTTTCAATGCAATCTTTGAAATGAAATCGGTTCCACCGCCCTTTTTCCTCCGCCCACAAATTTTTGTGGTGGATTTAATTTTTGGGTCGAAAGGAGCATTATACTGAACGAAAAAAGTGTTGTAAGTTAATGTCTGAGAGAATTCTTATTGTCAGAACAGTATTGTGGAATTTTATGAGGATAATTTTTGTGGAAAGTCTTAAACGTCTTTATGGGTCAATTTGACCCTTTTTGGAGAAAATGAAAAAATCCTTTCAAAAAGGAAATTTAAAGATTAAAATGTTTTGCGAAGACACCAAATAAAGCTCTTCACGTTTAAATAGCTAAATTGACATTTCATATTTCGGAACAAATTAAGCGTCGCGACTATGACTAAAAATCACCGATAAAGCTTTGTCGACCACGCCCCGTTTTTTGTGGGCGGCACTTTTAAGCTGAAAATGTTTTACTCTATATCTCGAGAAGTACTGCCTGGAATTCGATGAGATGTGTCCATTTGAAAGGTAATGTTCCTATACTTTTAGTTCGGTATTAGCAAAATTTTGCAATAAAACTCAATTTTTAACAAAAAGGCGTCTATGTAAGACTAAATCATTATATACATTGCGTCAAATTGACCCACTAAACACCAGAGTTATTCAGAAAAGATTTTTGCCGGCCTTCTGGCGGTTTTAAAGATATTTATGCATTGCCGCCCTTCGGTCGGCTTAAAGATTTTCTCCTAAGGGATTGTCCAAAGCCGGCAACGCAGAGTAAAGTTTTTCTGCATTGCCGGCCTTAAAGATTTTCTCCTATGGGGTATGTCCAAAGCCGTCTACACAGAGTAAAGTTTTTTAGCATTGCCGGCCTTCGCCCTGGCTTAAATATTTTTTCCTATGTGGTATGTCAAAATCTGGCTACGCAAAGTAAAGATTTTTAGCATGGCCTTAGCGATTTAATTTATTTCGCACACAATGCTTCCAAATAACGCGTTAAATTCAGCGCACAAAGCTTTATAAGACTGACAAATTTTTGCTGATTTTTAGCGACGCTTTATTTAAGCCAATTAGTGAAACTTAGTTTCATAAGATCAAAGAAAATTTTCTTTGTAAAGGGTGATTTTTTAAGAGCTTGATAACTTTTTTTTTTAAAAAAACGCATAAAATTTGCAAAATCTCGTCGGTTCTTTATTTGAAACGTTAGATTGGTCCATGACATTTACTTTTTGAAGATAATTTCATTTAAATGTTGACCGCGGCTGCGTCTTAGGTGGTCCATCCGCTTAGTCCAATTTTGGCATTTCCACGTTTTTGAGTAACAGAGACCCAATTGGTGCGAACGGCGACGAATCGAAAATTGGTGGTCATCATTAACACTGGCCGATACAGCTGCGATATTTTCTTCAGTTCGCACTCTACGTAAGCGTGTTGGTGGTTTAATGTCCAACAATGTAAATTTGGTGCGAAATTTAGTCACAATAGCCCGAATAGCCGCTTCAGTGGGTCGATTAAACTGACCATAAAATGGAAGCGCGCAATGAACTTTCTTAACAGAGCACGCATTTTGATAATAAAATTCAATAATTTGCAAGCGTTGTTCGTTTGTAAGACGATTCATGATGAAATGTCAAAGCATACTGAGCATCTTTCTCTTTGACACCATGTCTGAAATCCCACGTGATCTGTCAAATACTAATGCATGAAAATCCTAACCTCAAAAAAATCACTCTTTATTAAATAAATTTTATTTTAAAGATACAAATATAATGAAGGATTTTGTTGTTTTTATGAAACGCTTCATAAATTACAAATAGATTTTTAGTGTGTCTCCTATGTTAACTCTGAAATAATTATGTACCTTGTTTTAGCTCTTGTCATAAAGAACAAAAATTGTGAACATATAAAATCAAAAAACTTCATCTTCAAGGTCAAAATCGCAAAAAAACTTAAAAAAAATTCGATTTTTTTAACCTTTTTTCCCCTGTTCAGGTCCATAGGTAGCAAACCGTTGAAAATTCAGGGAAACAATCAACTACAATTTTTGTTCTTTATGACAAGAGCTAGAACTTTGCCTCAGAGAGTAAATCAAAATTCCGAACGGTTTGCAAGATATGAGCCTGAGAATATGATCACTTTTTTCCAAAAATTACACCGAGGCCTCAAATCTCTGGGGGCCCATAAAAAAGTGCATGACTTTGGGGGGGGGGAAAAACACGGGTCTTTTTTTTTGGTCTTTTATCATGTAGCGGTGTCCGTATATGGTTATTTTGAAATGACTTCAAAAATGTTGCACAGTGAAATTTTTGGGAAATTTTTCAATTTTGCGGCTACCTAAACGGTGTTAAGAATAATTCCTAGGAAGTTCATATGTTCTAGAAAGTTGTTTATTGAGATCTTAGGTACATTTTTGTAGTTGATTGTTTCCCTGAATTTTCAACGGTTTGCTACCTATGGACCTGAACAGGGGAAAAAAGGTTAAAAAAATTAAGTTTTTTGCGATTTTGACCTTGAAGATGAAGTTTTTTTGATTTTATATGTTCACAATTTTTGTTCTTTATGACAAGAGCTAGAACTTTGCCTCAGAGAGTAAATCAAAATTCCGAACGGTTTGCAAGATATGAGCCTGAGAATATGATCACTTTTTTCCAAAAATTACACCGAGGCCTCAAATCTCTGGGGGCCCATAAAAAAAGTGCATGACTTTGGGAAAAAAACACGGGTCTTTTTTTTTTGGTCTTTTATCATGTAGCGGTTCCGTATATGGTTATTTTTTTCGTGTTGCACTGTGTAATTATGGAAACGAATGGCAACATACATTATCTTAGAGCAATTATTATATTAGAGAATTATTACCATGCCGAAATTAGACATTATTTTATAGGAACTGTGACTTAAAGAACTTTGTCTAATTTATTTAGGAAACTTTCAGTCGGAAAAAAATACTTTCAGACTAGCAAGAACTATTCATCGCGCCAATTTTTTTCCGACGGCAATTTATTTTGTTGTGAATATTCGAATAACTTATCTACACAAAGTAGTCAGTAAGTTTATACAACTAGTGACTACAATGTAACGAATGAATTCAATATTTTTTTGTTCATAACTAACTATTATGGGTCTCATGACGCGCAAAAAATAAAAACACTACTCAACAAAATGAAAAAAATTTCATGTACTCCGGATGCGATAATTTTTTCTGTGTAGATAACCTTGACATGAGCTCGAAAAACGCAATTTTTTTTCGTTTGGTTTTTTTTTATTTTTTTTTTTTTTTAAATTTTAAAATTTTTTTTTGGTTAATTTGTTTCGTCCGGCATAACTCGGGAACCACTAGCCCGATTTAATTGAATTAAATTTTAAAAAAATTAAAATTACAATTCCCTTAATCTGTTCATATATTGTTTTCCTATACAAGCAACAGTTTCCAAGTTAAAAATGAATATATAAAGGAAAAAACTTATTTTTTGCCTAAAGATTTAAATTTTTTTTTAAAAAATCCATAAAAAATCCAAAATGAAAAAAAAATGTCAAATCTTATTACTTTTACGTAAAGTCACATAACCTATGAGCAAAATGAGACAAAGATCATGAAAATCGATGCACGCGTTTCGCTTTTATTCGCAATTGAGTAAAGGTATGAATTTCAAAAATTTGCTCGACATATGCACAACTTTGTCTATGGTAAGGTTTTTTCTTTTTTTTTTGATTCTCAGAATTAACAAAACGGAATAAACAAAGGGTTATTTAATTTTTATGATTGCGTAAGCAAAGTAATAAACGCTAATAAATGTGCGTGAACAATTAAAAGGAAAAAAGGAAAGGGGACTTTTTTAATTATTTGGGTTTTCCGTTGGCTACCTGTATGATTTTTTTACAGAAATGCAACCCACATTTAAGGGTGGTCATTATTCGGAAAATTTAAGACTCACACATAATGAAACAGGTATGTAGCCACCGTAAAAAAATATACACCCATTTATAAGTACCTGTCAGTAAAATACTAAACAATACACAGTATAAATAGGTCTTCATTGATCGATTTTACTCATTCAACAAGTGTCGACGAACGCGATAGTTAAAATGAGCAAACGTTCGCGAGGATTTG
This sequence comes from Polietes domitor, assembly GCA_947397865.1. Classification (NCBI taxonomy): domain Eukaryota; kingdom Metazoa; phylum Arthropoda; class Insecta; order Diptera; family Muscidae; genus Polietes; species Polietes domitor. The sequence continues at coordinate 151,611,228 of OX377620.1, read as the reverse complement.
AATGCAATACCAATCCAAGTAATTTTTGTTACATGTGCGCCATGCTCGTCACTCACATCGCCCAGGTTGTCCGGAAAGAAGTCCAAGTGCGAGTGTAGAAAATGTATCTTAAGCGACATATTTGCTCTAATTTTTTTATAATTTTGGAGTAGTTGTTCGACGATCTCTCTGTAATTTGAGCTTTTGTTGTTTCCAAGAAATCCGGAAACAATTTGCCGAAATGAGTTCCAAGCTGCAGCTTCATTTGGTGATAAAATGTGCTCAAACTGTTGGTCTTGCAACAACTTTTTAATTTGCGGACCGTCGAAAACGCCTTCCTTTATCTTAGCCGATGAAAGGTGAGGAAAAATGGTTTTTAAATAGGCGAACGCTTCGCCATCTTTGTTGATAGCTTTCACGAAGTTTTTTATGAGTCCGAGCTTTATGTGAAGAGGTGGGAGAAAAACATTTTCCTTTTTTATGAGTGGTGTATATTTCACGTTGTCGCTGCCGGGGATGAAGTTAACTCTTTCTGTCCAACTCCTCCTGGTGTAATGATGTTGACGATCGCGGCTGTCCCAAAGGCAGAGAAAACAACAGTACTTTATGAATCCACCTTGTAATCCACAAAGGATACCGATAACCTTAAGGTCGGCACAAACTTTCCAATCGTGCCTCTCATAGTTAAGGCACTTTTGTAGATTGTCCATGACTTCGTATGTTTCCTTGGTGTCAACGGCATGAGCAATTGGAATCGAAGGTTTCTCGTTGCCGTTGTGCAGTAAAATTGCTTTAAGGCTCAGCTTGTTGCTGTCGATGAAAAGACGCCACTCTCCTGGATCGTAAGAGTACCCGAGTTCACCAAATAATCCGGGAATGTCCTTACAAAAACAGATGTTGTCTTTTTTTGTGTAGTACCTTGCGTATGGTTCATGACGCTTCCTGTAGATTGTTGTCACCACACCAGGAGCCAAGAAACCGAACTGTTGCATGCGCGATGCATGCAACTCTGCATCTTCCTTGGAGAGTTTCAATTCTCTAACCCAATCGTTCAGTTCTGCTTGGGAACATAAGCGTTGACCTCCATGCAATGTATATGTTGACTCGCATTCTGATGTGGTTTCTACTGTCTCCGGATCTGATGTTGGATGTATCGCCTCATTATTAGATGCCCATCTTGAAACGGACGGTTGCGGGTCCACTGGTTCTTCGGAAAATGGCACTGGAAAATTCACTGTTGAAACAGCAGCGTAAGTCCATCGTATATTTTTTCCCACGCCTGTTTTTTTGCTAAGACAGAAGTAGCAATCTGTTACATGGCAAAGCGGAGCTCTCCAAAGCATTGGCATGATGATTCTCGGCTGTCGTCTGAAAGAATTTCAATAATAAGTTATATATGTTCTTGAATTTCGTAATCTACACTTACCTTGAGTCAGCTAGCTGTACGTAGCACCTTGGACATAGAGCACTTGGTGTCCACCGCTCATCTATGTTTGAGACCTTTAAATTGAAGCTCTCTTCAAATGAATCTCTCAATTTAGGTGAAAAACAACGCTTGTTTTTTTCAGAAACGTATTCTCCGCACATGTAACAAAAATTACTTGGATTGGTATTGCATTCAAATCCTCGCGAACGTTTGCTCATTTTAACTATCGCGTTCGTCGACACTTGTTGAATGAGTAAAATCGATCAATGAAGACCTATTTATACTGTGTATTGTTTAGTATTTTACTGACAGGTACTTATAAATGGGTGTATATTTTTTACGGTGGCTACATACCTGTTTCACCATGTGTGAGTCTTAAATTTTCCGAATAATGACCACCCTTAAATGTGGGTTGCATTTCTGTAAAAAAATAATACAGGTAGCCAACGGAAAACCCAAATAATTAAAAAAGTCCCCTTTCCTTTTTTCCTTTTAATTGTTCACGCACATTTATTAGCGTTTATTACTTTGCTTACGCAATCATAAAAATTAAATAACCCTTTGTTTATTCCGTTTTGTTAATTCTGAGAATCAAAAAAAAAAAAAAGAAAAAACCTTACCATAGACAAAGTTGTGCATATGTCGAGCAAATTTTTGAAATTCATACCTTTACTCAATTGCGAATAAAAGCGAAACGCGTGCATCGATTTTCATGATCTTTGTCTCATTTTGCTCATAGGTTATGTGACTTTACGTAAAAGTAATAAGATTTGACATTTTTTTTCATTTTGGATTTTTTATGGATTTTAAAAAAAAAAAATTTAAATCTTTAGGCAAAAAATAAGTTTTTTCCTTTATATATTCATTTTTAACTTGGAAACTGTTGCTTGTATAGGAAAACAATATATGAACAGATTAAGGGAATTGTAATTTTAAATTTTTTAAAATTTAATTCAATTAAATCGGGCTAGTGGTTCCCGAGTTATGCCGGACGAAACAAATTAATCAAAAAAAAAATTTTAAAATTTAAAAAAAAAATAAAAAAAAAAACCAAACGAAAAAAAAAAATTTTATTGCGTTTTTCGAGCTCATGTCAAGGTTATCTACACAGAAAAAATTATCGCATCCCGAGTACATTTTGACTGTTGACTAGTGAAAGTAGTAAGAACGTCTAAAAAATAAAAGTTTAAATCGTTTGCTCGCGAGTTTTATCTTATTATTATCACCAAATACCAGATTACATCGGTATAATATGTCTCCGAATAACTTGTCGTTTCCTTTCGACAAATTGCGTGGGCGAGAGAACTTCGACTTATGGAAGCGCCATGCAAATCATACTTGGTGGTAAAAGGGTGTTGGAAAAGAGAGGGGCCAATTGTAAGAAACTGTCCACAAAAAGTAAAAAAAACGGAAAAATTCGGAAGAAAAAACATTTTTGGCGTCATCTTTGCTTTCGACATCTTCTTCATTTCTTGCAGGAAAAAGCACCAACATTCACCAATGGTTTGTAGACTCGGGGACAACTTCGCACATGATAGAACAACGAAAAAATACCGATTGAATGTGCTGGAGACGTAAGTGCGGTTTTGAGTTCGGGCAAAAAAGAGATGGCAGCATTTATTAAAAATTTTGAGATGCCCACAAATTTGTTCTCCGTCAGACAAATGACTTTAAAACAACAAAGTGATATTCGAAGGTGACATGTCAAATTTTTAACGAAAGCGGCGAATTTATTGCAACGGCAAAAGCCTTTGACAACCTCTACAAATTGCATTGTGTTGTGAATGTAAACACAAACGCATTGATTGTTTCGAATGAATTATGGCATAAGAGATTATGCCATATTTGCGTTGTGATGGTGACAGCGATAAATGTGTTTCTAGCATCTGTTTTTTTTTTGTTTCTTTTTTTTTCAATGAGCGTAGTTGTGCCAAAAATGGACGGTATTGGAAAAGTGGGCGTGGCACCTCCCATACGAAGTTAAAACTTATTATGGAATATTGTCAGTTCTATGACACCTAAAGTGCTGAAATTATGTGTAAGTGCATCTAGCATCAATGTGCATAGTTTTGCCAAAAAATGGGCGGTATTGGAAAAGTGAGCGTGGCACCTCACATACGAAGTTAATACATATTATCAGTTCTATGACACCTAGAGTGCTGAAATTTTGTGTGGGTATATCCAGTGTAAATAGTTGTGCAAAGATGGGCGGAAAGTGGCCGTGGCCCTTCCCATACGAAATTAAAAACCTGTTTTTGAGTATATTCGACATCGAGATTCATATAGTTGTGTGACTTAAATTAGTTGTAACCTGCTTAGACAATATACAAATGGGCGGGATTTGAAAGATGGGACATTTTTGATTTGAATTTTGTGAAATTACACGTTTTCTTTGGATTTTCATAGCACAATAGTAAAGAAAGGTTAAAAAAGTCAAGAAAACGCAAAAAAAACTATGGGCCAATTTGAAACATCTACGTGTATTCAGAAGCAGGGCCTTCGTACATATACAATGCAATGGAATGCATACTGATGAGATATAGCAGCGAAAGTAAGCAGTATAGGCTGCAAGATCCGAAAACCCAGAACATCATCAGCCGAGACGTTGTTTTCATAGAAAAAAACGACAATGTATGTATGATTGAAAAAGTTTCTACTAATGGATTTTTTATGTATCGTTGACATTTTTGTTTGTTTAATTTTCTTATCGATTTGTTCAGCTTGAGTCCATAAAAAACCATCGACGATCTAATAAAACATACTAAAATGAAAAAAAACTTAAAATAACAATGAGAAGGAGGATTCTCCTCATTTATAAACCGCCTACGCCTAAGGATTTTCTGAAAGGTTAAAAATTCTGAGTGTTTAATGAAGAACCTCTTTTTTTGTTTTGTGCCTTTTGAAATTAGTTAGCTTTGGTTTTTATATTTTAAGTAAGAACTTCATTGGATTTTATTGTAACTAGTTCAGTTTAGTGTTGTACAATTCTATGTTATATTCAATTAGTAGTGAGTTTTAGGTAGTTAGCCAATTTAAAATTTTGGGGTTTCACTAGTTAACAAAATGTTAGGGCCACCTTAATATATACACAGGCCCGTGCGCAGGATTTTCCCCTGGGGGGGTTTTCATCTACACTCATAAAAAAATTAACCCTATAATGAATTAAAATTAACTAAAATTTAGGAAACCAAGTACATTTTTACTAAATATAAGTAAAATTTTGCTGAATTTCCTAAAACTAAGTAAATTTTTACTAAATATTAGAAAAATGTTGCTGAAAATTTCCTAAAACTAAGTAAATGTTTACTCAAATCAAGTTAATATTTACTCAAACTGAGGACAATTTTGCTGATTTTTTTCCTCAAAACGAGGAAATTTTTACTTAAACTGAGGAAAATTTTATTTTATACAAGGAAAAAAGGTGAAATTAAAATTAGTTCAATTTAACTAAATAAATCAAACAAATGCTTTTGCTTCAGAGTATGCAAAACTGATACAACAAATGACAACATGAGATATTTCTCAAGAGTTTCATGTTACCTCTGCCATAAGGAGTTGAGCTATTACTCCATGATTGTTGCGAAAGCAAGATAGGTATTGAGAAATAAGTCTCTGCAAACGAACGAGAATTGCTTCTTAGATTAATATTCAAGAATTTTTTAAACAATTTCAAATGTTTTTTATAAGTTCATTAATACCTAAATGTACGAAGAACTCGGCATAAATTTCTGTAAACATATTAACTTACTTTTATGAAATAAACACATTTTTAAATTAAAATTTCCGAAATGGAATTTTTTCCATACAAAAAATTTCTTACTTAAAACCTTGGAATTTTTCTTCCAAATAAGTTTGGATTTACTCAATTGTAAGAATTTTTTATTAGATCCAAAGAAATGATTTTAAGTAAATCTACTACCCTTTTTCTAGTAAATGAAAGATGGAAACTTTACTCATAAATACTTTACTCATTCGTCCGACAGACATTGTCGGCAAAATTGCATTTCAGTAATTCATCTATCATCTATATGAATGGTGATGTAAGATTGCAGAAAACTGCTGTTATGCCAAAAAACAGCTGTAATAGCAGAAAAGTGTCTGCTGATAGGCAGCAGACAATGGCTGCTTTTATTAACAGACTTGTTCTCTAAGTGTAGAACTTTTTTTAAATAGTTGCTTGAAATTACATACATATATATCGAGGGCTATGAACAAAAACATAAAAACATGAAACAGAAAAAACTGATTTTCTCCTTAATGTTGTATGGAAAACGCATTTTCTGTGATGTACACAGCGAATTTAAAGATTCCAGCTTCATCCATCAGATTGGTCGCTTGTAACATATATGTAGCCAGTCACGAAAATTGCTGCAATTGATGAAAAATCCAAAATTCGCTGTTGCAATTCCTTATATTTTAATTCTGAAACTTTTCATACACAAATATTTCCCATGAAGTCAGCAATCACATGCCAAAGAAATATTTTGGTATTCTCAATATAATAAAAAGTTACGCCGGTTTTTTCTAAATGTACTTTTCACAATTTTTGACTTTACAGCCTACATTTTTTTTATTTTAGCTTCATAACTTGGGGAATCAAAATGCTATTAACGCGAAGTGATGGAATTTGATAGTACGATATGCCCTAAATCTAGAAAAATGTTTTAAACAAAATCGTTGCTGCGAATTATAACCTTTATTTTATTTATTTCTATTATTTTATTTAAACTAAAGTGCGAGGGGATATCCAAATCAAAAAATTAAAAAAAGGTTTAGAAAAAAATCTTTTCCAAATTCATATGACAGATGACATCCAAATCTGAGAATAGTTTGGCATCAAAAACTCATTTTCGAGAAAATGGTTCATAGACACTTTTAGATATAAGCCCTCGATATATATTTTGAAGAAATATTACACAAAAAACGATCAAATTCCTCGGCGATAAACCCTTCAGTGCCGCATTTTTTTTGGATAAATTGGATATGCTTCTTGACGAAGTATGGGTCTAAATAGGATGTCTAAAGTGTAGTAAGGAGTGAGTAACAGGATGTTTACTCAAAATGTTTATACGCATATTCCGATTAAATAAAAAATATTTGGAAATGTTTCTTCATTTTTATAATCTTAAATATGTAAAAAACCAAATAATTGGTATTTTAGAGTTTCGTTTTCCTACGTAGATCCATGTTACTGAATTTGTTGTTTCTCTTTTGAATAATACTTGTTACATATGTACAAAAAAAATACTAACTCTGCAAAATATTTGACATAAGTGATAAATATAACACCAATTTTAGTAAGTTAACACTCATTTCTTATTGTTTCGCAACTTTAAAGTAGATTTTAAAATATAGACCTACACGCAGAGAAAAAATGCATTTCGTACAAACGAAATTTTAGACACGTGAACATCGTTTTTTGAGTTTCTTTTGTGGGAAAAATTAGTTTGTTTGCGGTAAACATGTCATCAGTTCTTGTAAATGAACAAAGAGAAATACGTTTATTTATATCAAACAGTATTCTTCGTTTGTCTAAATGGATTTGTATTATAATTGCAAACTCCCAAAACATTGGAAGTAACAGAAACCGTTGTTGTTGCATTTGTGATGAAAATAGGACACATCGGTTCAGATTTAGATACAGCTCCATAAAAATGTCCAATCGCAAATGTTACATCTTAGCGCACTACAAGCATCAAGCAAATTATTTGCTTTTATTAAGAATATTTTAGATTTCATTACGAATCATAGTGATTCTTATCTACAATTTTATTGCAGTACACAATTAAAAGTTCATATGATATAGCTCTAGCCGAATGTCAAGAAGTGGTATCGGTTAATAAAAATGGAAATTTTTCCGTACAATTTGGTGTTCTTTAGCGAAATTAGCACTACACAATCTTGAAATTGGCACAATTCGTTTAGTTTGTTTGTATTTTTCATAACCTTTGTCCGAAATTCAAGAAAGTGTCCACGATTTTTTTATGTAATTTTCGTGTTTTCATGATTTTACTACAAAATTACCATTTCAGACAAGTTATTTTAAAAAGACATTAAAAATTATATATTTTATTGCTTCAGAAAGTCTAGAAGGTTGTAAAAAGTATATGTTCGAAACCTCTCTGGGGGTTTCGAACATACGTTATTCAGCAAGAATATGCACAAAGAAAAAGGGACAATTGCAGGTAGCTTCCAGGCATGTATGTACATGTGTGTGTATGTATGTACATGCATGTACATATGGGTACATACATGGCCTTTCAGCTACACTACAGTGGTTACAAAGAGTTTAGCGCAATGCTAAACATTCCGTCCCCCGTGACGCTGTGAACAAAGTGTCTTTATAAACTAGAATGACTAAGTAAATAAATTTTTGACTGGTCCCGAGAATACGAATCCCAGGACAGTTTGGTGCGCATGGATATCACCGACACAGCCAAACAAGGATCCGTCCTTGCGTATGACTTAGTATACATCAGCGCCGAGTTCGACGTCAATGGGGGTGTTTCCTCTCGGGTCGACGTCTGACATGGTGTCAGCTGCGAAATCGCGGTTCGGGTCCTCATCCGTGATCAAGGCATTTACTTTCAGCACCCAGGTGCTTCGGGGCGGTAAACCGCCTGCCTTGATAACACTGTGCAACATTGTTGAAGTCATTTCAAAATAACCATATACGGACACCGCTACATGATAAAAGACCAAAAAAAAAAAGACCCGTGTTTTTTTTCCCCCAAAGTCATGCACTTTTTTTTATGGGCCCCCAGAGATTTGAGGCCTCGGTGTAATTTTTGGAAAAAAGTGATCATATTCTCAGGCTCATATCTTGCAAACCGTTCGGAATTTTGATTTACTCTCTGAGGCAAAGTTCTAGCTCTTGTCATAAAGAACAAAAATTGTGAACATATAAAATCAAAAAAACTTCATCTTCAAGGTCAAAATCGCAAAAAAACTTAAAAAAAATCGATTTTTTTAACCTTTTTTCCCCTGTTCAGGTCCATAGGTAGCAAACCGCTGAAAATTCAGGGAAACAATCAACTACAAAAATGTACCTAAGATCTCAATAAACAACTTTCTAGAACATATGAACTTCCTAGGAATTATTCTTAACACCGTTTAGGTAGCGCTTAGGTAGCCGCAAAAGTGAAAAATTTTCCAAAAATTAGATTTTTTTCCTTTCACTGTGCAACATTTTTGAAGTCATTTCAAAATAACCATATTTTATATGTTCACATCAAAATTCCGAACGGTTTGCAAGATATGAGCCTGAGAATATGATCACTTTTTTCCAAAAATTACACCGAGGCCTCAAATCTCTGGGGGCCCATAAAAAAAAGTGCATGACTTTGGGGGAAAAAAAAACACGGGTCTTTTTTTTTTGGTCTTTTATCATGTAGCGGTGTCCGTATATGGTTATTTTTTTTCGTGTTGCACTGTGTAATCAAAGGATCGCAAGCCCAATCGTCTGAAGGTTGACCGTGCGATCCGGGACATGATAGACGACTGAAAAAGGAGAGCCCTCACCGTCGAGTAGGTGTCCGAGCACGCTGCCACAATGCGCACCATAGCTGTGGGTACAAAGACGAGAGCCCAACTAATGGCTGGCACCACCACAGCGGCGCCTTGCAAGGAGTTGTCAAATTGCGGGGCCCCATGCAGCTGCGTGTGATGGCGACTGTCACACCTACGGCATCCAATCAGACTTCGGCAGTCTGGCGCTAAATGACTCCGTGCCAGACAGTTCCGACAATAGCCTCGTCGTTCCACCGTCTCGTGCCGTTGATAGGTCGTCATCTCCCGGAACCGGCGGCACGTATTTAGCGCATGATCCTCCTGGCATAACCCGCAAGAGTACTGCCATTGCACGGAACGCCATTCCTGCTGGTGGGGGGCCCGCACATGGGAACGTCTACGCCGCTCAGGCTGTGGGTTCTGCCTCTCATCTGATCGATTTCGTCGCTCTCGACTGGGGCCAGGTCTCTCACTAGAACGGGAGCGCCGTTCGTTCTTCCAGTCCTCACGGGGTAGACGGGCAGCCATTATTAGAAAATAAAAGATGTGAGTGGGTGTTCTTTTGAAAATTAGACTAGGGTCTAGTCAATCGGAAAATAGTTTGACAACTTTGGTAATGGGTCGACTAATTATGCCGTGGGACGTTTTTATATCTACAACCCGGGTATTCTGGTCGAGTCCAGGATACGTTTTTACTATTCGCCACTCGGTAGGGGGCAATTTTTCGTCCTTGATTCATCGAACGGTCCCAACGCCTCACTCCCACCCCTTCCGACCGAGAGGGCCACGTCCCCATAACGTAGGCACAACGTACACACCACAGTTCGAACCATGGCGGCTAAGCAGTAGAGGGTGGACACCGGCTACATATCAAATATCAACAGCCGGTATAACAAAAATATTATTAAACAAAATATTAGTATCACATGCAAATAATGGTTATTCTTAAATTTAGTAACTAAAAATATTAAAGTAAACATATCATAACAAACTAAACATCCAAGCAGGATAAAATTCTGGACTTTATTATATCGATTCCTAATCCGAAATCTATGATGTGACATAATGAATTGAAATCAATACACATTCTACGAATGGGCTCTGGGGAAGCATAATTCGTACGCTGAAAATCAATATGAAGGAATTGATAGTATCTAGAAGGTCTAAATGGCAAGTTAAACTTAATCCTAGAAATAATATAGTCAGAAGAGAAATCACCATTTATAACCTTATAAACCATCGGTGTTTAACATAACACGTCTGCTTTTTAAGGATGGCAAGTCGATCAACTTGAATCTACTAGTATAAGGGGGAAGAACAAAATCACTATTCCAATGTAAGTGTCTTAATGAAAATATCAAATTTTTTTTCTGAACTGACTCAATTCTATCAATATAGATACCATACTGAGGATCCCACACTACGGAACCATATTCCATTATAGGCATGACAAGCGATGTAAATAGCTGCTTCGACACGTGAGGATCAGAGAACTCCTTAGCCCGTCGCTTAATGAAACCAAGAACACCATATGCTTTGTTAACCATAGTAATAATATGATTGTTGAAATTCAGTTTGGAATCCATTAGAACCAAGGTCTACGAAATAATCAACTACCACTAACTCAGCTCCTCTAATATTATACCTGACAAATCTCGGGTTCGATCTAAAGAAACACATATGTTTGCATTTCATTAGATTCAGTTCCATGCAATATATGTCACTCCAGCGTCCAAAACTATCCAAGTCATTCTGCAATGGATGAGAAAATTCTGGCCAATCATAAGAAAAAAATATTTTTACATCATCTGCATACATTAGAAGTTTATAGTTAATAATAGACTCTGGAAGGTCATTTATGAATAATAAGAATAAAACAGGCCCTAGATGACTACCCTGAGGTACTCCCGAGGGAATCAGAATTCGTTTAGAATAAGAATTTCCAAATTTAACAATCTGTGAGCGATTCGAAAGATACGAAGATATCCACTTCAAGAAGTCAGAGCTAAAACCAATGCGATCTAATTTATATACCTAAAGTTCACGGTTCACTTTATCAAATGCTTTACTAAAATTCGTATAGATGACATCAGTCTGATTACCCTGAACAAATTCATCAATAACGTGACAAGTAAACTGAATCAAATTTGTAACAGTAGAAAAGCCCTTACGAAATCCATCCTGGTATGGACTCAATATATAAGAAACCCTATGAGATACCACCTCAGTAACCAATTTCTCAAATAGCTTCGGAATAGCACTCAACTTAGCTATCCCTCTATAGTTTAACACGTCAATTAGACTGCCAGACATATTGAGGGGGTCAATGAATGAACTCCTCCAAGCCAAAGGGAAATATCCAAATCTCAATGAAGTATTAAATAACAATGTTAGAGGAATATCCAAACCACTAGCACAGAATTTCAAAATTATACTTGGCACCCCATCTGGACCAACACTATTCGTGGATCTGAGATTATACAAATTGGACAAAACCAATGGTAAATCCATTACAGGTATTTCCAGTTGACTCAATGCGGAGATATTAAAAAGGATAAGTGTCATTCGATCGATAAGATCGTTCAGAATATGTCGTCACATAAAACTTCGCAAAACAATCAGCAATCGCCTGATCTTCACAAAATTCTAAACCATCCATTCTAATTCTAGTCGGCTTAGTTGCGGATCTACGCTTAAGATTCACGAAGTCATTAGAAGATCTGGGGTTCTTCCTAAAATCATTCTTTAGTTTCTCCAAGTAGATCCTATACCGTCTCTGAGACTCAATGCTATATCTCGACCTAGCAACGGAGTATTTGATATAATCAAAATTTAAACCAGTCCTCTATAATTTCCTAAAAAGTCTACTTGTCGAATTCTTCATACTAGACAACTCCACTTGAAAACCAATTTAGTCTTCTAGAGTTCCCAACACGAATTTTCGGTACTGATCATGACATGAAGTCATTTAAAATTTGATAAAATCTATCCACAACAATGTCAAGATCAGTATAGTGACAACAGCTACAGACAGAATTCCAATCAACATCCTGGATAAGAGAATTTAGCATTACAAATTTGGTTCTCTTGAAACAATAAATGGTACGACTATCTTGTGAAGTAGAGGGAGAAGAACCACTAGAATACAACATTGATATACTCAAGTGTTGGAATCCAAATTACAACTGTCTTCTTTCAGAAAGGAAACACAATGATGCGTTCAGTTCAGTGTCTTTATTACGACTGATTATCTTACGAACTAACAATGTAACACTTAAAGCTAGAAAGTTCTATGTACAAAAGCTTAATATATTACAATAAAAGTCTCCAAAGCTTTTATGCTATCACTGTGTGTATATGTATTGTAAGAGCAGGACAACACTAATATCCATTTCACAATACTCCTCCTCAACACATATACATACATACACAACTCAAAAAATAAAATTTAATTCAATATATAACTTATACAATAATTTCTTGTAAACACATTACAAAAAACATTCTTCAAAATAATAATATTTTACATAATTGAACAAAAAAGTCTTCTCAGTATCTTTTTTAAAAACAAAAATCAAAATATAGTAAACTAATTACTATTGTAAGTCTAAAGCATTAGTCAACTTCACATGACTTACTTTTGACAAATTCTTAGTGAAAATATCCGCTAAATTATCACTACTGCAACAGTATTTTAAGTCAATTAAACCTTTTTCAAACACATCCCTAATGTGGTGATAACGAATATCTATGTGTTTCGTCCTATTATGGTAAACTGGATTCTTCACCAGATGTAGCGCACCAAGATTGTCACCATTCATTACAATCTTTTCCGGACAATGTAGTTTAATTTCATCTAATAATTTACCTAAATATACTGCCTCCTTACAAGCCGACGAAAGCGCCATATATACCTCTTCGGTGCTGCTCAAAGCTACTGTGTCCTGTTTTCTAGATTCCCAAGAAAATACTCCACCAGCAAGAATAAATGCGTATCCCGTGTACGACGTGCGCTCCAACGGATCTCCCCCAATCCGCATCAACATAGCACATCAACGGCTCACCAGTACTATAGAATCTTAATTTCACTGTCTTAGTCATATTCAATTACTTCAAAATTCTCCTAGCGGCTATGATATGCTCATGATGTGGGTTAGAGTTCCTTTCAGACAATTTACACACAGAGTGTAAAATATCTGGACGCGTACAAATAGCCGAATGCATTAACGAACCTATCAACGATTGGTACTCTGCCGTGTTTACCTCCTTACAGTCCGTTTTGTCACACACTACCTGATATTTTGTCTCCAAGGGAGTTGAAACGGGCCTACATTCTTCCATCCCATATTGTTGTAGAAGTTCGTCTATGTATCTACCTTGATGAACGGAAATTTCGCCAGTCGGACCTTTTCTCTCAATTTCAATACTCAAGAAATGTTTGACAGGACCCTTATCAACAACTTTGACTTTACTGGAAATTGCATGCTTTATGCCCTCCAAATCCTGTAGGTCAGAAGAGGCAATGAGCAGATCGTTTACATAAACGGCAATCAAACTCATCTTTCCCCCATCTCTTCTAACATACAGGCATGGTTCGCTCTTGCACGCCTCGAAACCAATTTCCAATAAAATGCCATGCAAAGTCCTATTCCATTATCGACCAAACTGTTTCAAACCATACAATGCCTTCTTCAACTTCAGCACTTTATTCGGGAAATTGTCATCAACAAAACATTCTGGCTAGGACATAAACATTAGGGCGTACCTCAAAAAAAAAGTTCGCCGTACACCTTCGAATATGAAGTATTATTGAAAGGTAGTTTCAAAAAATTTTTTTTTATTTTTTTATGCCGACCGTAGGGGTCGCGCTTTTACATTTTTCTATATAACTTCTGCATTTATAAACGGATTTTAATGTGTGATACATCGATGTTTTTGTTTTTGAAGTCATTGAGCTCAAGCACCCCCTTCTGGTACTTACCCATCATATCTCAGTTGCTACTACCCTAATGTACCACTCTAATATCAGAAAATTAAAGCTCGCATAAAATCATGAAACTCTTCCTAAGGAAGTATGTCGATTTTCAAAAAAATCGGCCTCGTCGAGACAAAAACATCGATGTATCACACTTTAAAATCCGTTTATAAATGCAGAAGTTATATAGAAAAATGTAAAAGCGCGACCCCTACGTTCGGCATAAAAAATAAAAAAAATTTTTTGAAACTACCTTTCAATAATACTTCATATTCGAAGGTGTACGGCGAACTTTTTTTTTACTTGTAACCTGGTACACTCTAATAAACATATCATCGCACAGGTCGCTATTCAGATATGCCGTTGAAACATCCTTCTTCAACTTCAGCACTTTATTCGGGAAATTGTCATCAACAAAACATTCTGGCTGGGACATAAACATATCATCGCACAGGTCGCTATTCAGATATGCCGTTGAAACATCCATTTGGTGTAAGTGGAGTTCATATTCCGCTGCTAAGGCTATCAACATTCTAATCGTTTCATAACGAACAACGGGTGAAAAGGTCTCAGTGTAGTTCACGCCGCATGTCTGAGCATAACCCTTTGCTACTAGCCTAGCTTTGAAACGTTGTGTTTGTCCGTTCACATCCCTTTTAAGAGCAAATACCCATTTACAGCCAACAATCTTCTGGTCTTCTGGCAAATCTGTCAGCTCCCAAGAATCGTTATCCAATAACGCTCGATACTCCTCCTGCATTGCGTTCCACCAGCATTGAGAATATTCACCGGATAATGCTTCGTTCACAGTACTAGGTAGCTGTACTTCTGATGCATTCATCAAATTCAGACTATTGTACTGTTTCTTTGGTCTACCTGGTTGTCCAGTACGTAATATTCTAGGTCTACCTGGTCCTCTCTTTTCGGGTAAAATCTCCTTACTGACCACTGTTTCTTCAGCTGACTCAAAATCGCTATCAGTAACCTCATCAGTACCACAAGTCTTTTCAACATGCTGCTGAACACCTGAATCTGACGTAGTCGCAAGAGAGCAATTGTCATGGCTTCCTTTACATCAACGTTCTCAACAAAATAAACATCCCGACTAACGATAACATTCCTTGTCGTTTTGTCGTACAAACGGTATGCCTTTGATGTATCGGAATAACCAACAACAATGTACTCCAATTCTTGTCTAACGCTATAGCCAACGAGCCGAATATCCTGAGGCAACCAACCTTTGGTTTACGCTGATGCCATACCTCATACGGAGTTTCATCATTCAATGCTCGTGCCGGGGCCCTATTGCGCAAATATGCCGCCGTGCATATTGCCTCTGCCCACAAGAACTCATCCAAATTAGCAGAAACTAACATTGCGCATGCCATCTCAATCAACGTTCTATTCATGCGCTCAGCAACACCATTCTGCTGTGGTGTGTATGGTACAGTCAACTGATGAATAATACCATGCGCTTTCAAAAAATTTCCAAATTCATTGTTGACAAACTCAGTGCCGCTATCAGAACGAAAAATCCTCAAACTATGTCCCGTTGTTTCTCTGTCATTGCCTTAAATTCTTTAAATTTTTCGAATGCTTCATTCTTTGCCTTCAAAAAATACACAAAAACAAAACGGGATTTGTCATCAATGAATGTCAAAATATAACGAGCACCACTAAGAGAAGCCACATTAACGGGAACACAAATGTCAGAATGAACTACCCCTAAAATTTCTGTCGCTCTATTCTCCGAGTTTGAAAAAGGTCTGACTGTACACTTACTTTTCATGCATACAGAACAACTTATGTTACTAGGGAACTTTACATTCATACCTTCTACCATTTTTTTCTCCGCCAGTTGCTGCAAGCTAGACACATTCAAATGCCCATAACGGTAGTGCCATTTCATCGCCTCTGTTGTTGTCTTGGCTAGAAACAAATTCTTTTTCGGCTCAGCATACAAAAACAAGTTGTCAACCTTCTTCGCAGTCAATATCGCATTCCCATTCTCATCTATTATCGTCGCACACTTTGCACCACTACATCTCACGCTGCTACTCTGCCCACAGAAATGAAATTGCACTGTAGATAAGGAACGAACAATACATCGTTTAGCTCGATGTTTCTCTCGTTGATTCGCACTTTACCCTTTTCTCTTGCTTCTATTTTGTTCTCTCTGTGCTCTTCAAATGATGCAAACATTTCTCTTTTACAGCATAAATGAGAAGATGCGCCACTGTCAAGACACTAAATGTTGCTATGTAAATTGTTGTTGTTGTCCATCGCTGCTAAAACGGTATAAGCATGCGCGTTGTGTTTTTTCTGCTCACCCTTTTTCTCTGCGTGCTTGCTTGTGTATTGCGCTGCGTAGTGGCCTCTGCCGCCGCAATTGTAGCATTTGAAATTGGTTTTGTGTGCGTTCGAGGAATTTCGGTGGTTCTTTTCGTTGTTGTTGTTGCGATGCGCGTTAGTATTTTTGTGCTTTTTGTTGCCATGAGACATGAACACTTGTGCAGTACTTTCAGTTTCGGATGATTTTCTTCTTTCACCTTCTTCGGCTAATTTGATCTTCAAGGAACTCAGCTTTGGTAAATCATCTCTAGTTTCCAGGGCTACGATGAAGTTCTCGAATGATTTTGGTAAGCTCGCCAGAATCATTATTACCAACAAATCTTTTTGGAGATCAATGCCTGTTTCAGCCAACTTGTCTACGACGGACGTAAATTCACACACATATTGCTGAACACAGTCAGTTACACCCATACGCATTCCAAGAAGTTGTTTGAATAACGTCACCTTTCGCACTGGTCCTTTTGGTCGATGTAGATCACGAAGAGTATTCCATGTCTCTGCTGATGTTTTGCAGTTTTTGATGTACGAGAGTTGCACAGGCGTAACACTGAATGGTCGCTGTTGCCTTCTCGTCACGTTTTTTCCATGCAGCATCCTCGGACTTTTTTCTGTGGTAGAAACAATGTCCCACAAGTCTTGATGTATAAGCACGGACTTCACTTGCAAATTCCATGAGTCGTAATTATTTTCACTTAGCCTTTCGATGTTAAACATGGAAGAACTCATCTTCGCTATTTTTATTGGCACACAATAATTTTTTTCGCTTTAATATTTTAGCACACGTTTTTTTATTAGAGTTTTCCTGGGCACATAACCTGTTGAAATCCAAATGACAACTGTCTTCTTTCAGAAAGGACCACAATGATGCGCTCAGTTCAGTGTCTTTAATACGACTGATTATCTTACGAACTAACAATGTAAAACTTAAAGCTAGAAAGTTCTATGTACAAAAGCTTAATCTATTACAATAAAAGTCTCCAAAGCTTTTATGCTATCACTGTGTGTATATGTATTGTAAGAGCAGGACAACACTAATATCCATTTCACAATATCAAGGTAGGATGATAGTCGTCCTCCGGGATAGATATGGGAAGAAACCTACTGATCTCGAAGAAATGGGGAACATTGACAAATACTAGGTCAAGTTGCCTAGCCTACATTTCCCACATAATTGATCTGAAACAAATTTAAATCAGTAAAGAATCTTTACTATATGCTATATATATATATATATGTGGGTTTTGTAATGTAAATGTAATTGATGTTTATTAAATAAAATGAAATATATGATTTAATTCACAAAGTAAATGATTTTAAAGTAAAAATTAACATGAATGAATAAAAAAGAGAATGTAGATAAATTGATGCGCTTTTCGTCGTTTTGAGCAACCGTTCACGTCGATCGTCGTTTTGCTACTGACTTCAGTTGTATTCCCTCTGGAATGAAATAGTCTCTCTCTTCTACGAAACCCTTTCCCACAACTCGGCCATCTTGCTACACATTCGCCTCGAATGCATCATCTTCACCAACCCACGGCTTCATAAACTCGGCAAATGTTGTTGTGCGGATTGGACCCTCTGTATTCCCGTCTTTTACAACGTCGTACGTATCGTTCGACTTCGCTTTTGTCACCTTGTATGGGCCTAGATATTTTGACTTTAATTTTAGACCACCACCGAACTGCGTTCTCTTTATGGCTACAATGTCACCTTCTTTATACTTCGTCGCTGGCTTACGTCTGAGATTGTACGATCTTCTGTTCTCATTCTGGATCTTGAGAATTTGTTCCTTAGCATGTCTCCTTTTCTCGCTTCTTTCCTGATTGAACGTAGAAATTATTTCGTATTCGATGATTTCCTTAATTTGAATGTCGTCTCTACTTCGCATTTTGATTCCAGTCAGAAGTTCGAAGGGTGTCATACCAGTACTTCGGGTATATGTCGAGTTAATAACCTGTTGAACTTTATCGACGTATTTATACCACTTGGTTGGATCGTCGATGCTGAGTTTAGCCAAAACTTTACTAATAACTGCATTCAGCCGTTCGATCTGGCCATTCGCACGAGGCAGACCTGTCGTTACAGTTACAAGCTTTATATTCTCATAATCTGTATATTTCCTAAAATCATCGGACGTAAATGCGGAACCTCGATCAGAAACTATCTGTGGATCTGGATTTCCAAAAATCATACTTTGGGCACGTAATTTATTTATAATATCAGCAGAGGACGTAGATTTCGTCGGATACAACCAGCAGAATTTTGTAAAGGAATCAATAACAGCCAAAATATGCCTGTATTGCTTACTTGTTGATTCCATTGGACCAAGGAAATCGACGTGATATGTTTGGAGCGGAACATCGTTTTTTGGCAGCGGATGCAGTTCGCCTTCCTGCTTACCCTGCTTCCTGTTAGTCACGATACATGGTATACAACTCGTGATGTAGTTCTGGATCTTTTCGTCTAGTTTGGATATAAAATAATCGTGACATATAAGTTCCTTTGTCTTCTTAACTCCAAAATTACCTCTCTCGTGTGCTTGTCGAATAACCTCTTTCTGCATACCTTTCGGAACGGCAACTAACTCGCAATCTTTGATCAATTTGTATAAAATATTTCCTTTCATAAAATAGACGTTATAAGATGATTCCCTTTGAAGAATTTCTATTAGCGCTTTTATCTCATCATCCTGTGCTTGTGCCTTTTGCATTTTCGAAAGAATACCATCCTCGCCTATCATCATGACCGGATAACGACTAAGAGCGTCCACATGTCTCATTTGAGTACCCGACCGATGTTCGACAATATATTCGTACTCTTGGAGCAAAAGTATCCACCTAGCAACCCTAGTACAAAGATCTTTCTTTTCCAACGTCTTAGTAAAGGCATTACAGTCCGTTACCAATTTAAATTTCAGTCCTAGCAGATACATTCTGAATTTCTTCAATGTCTCGATGACTGCTAATATTTCAAGCTCATAGCTGGTATATTTTCGTTCTGCATCTGTCGTCTTTCTACTCATAAAGTAAACCGGATGTAGTTGGCTGTCGTCAGGACACTTCTGAAATAGTATAGCTCCATAGCCGTCAATCGATGCATCAGTATGTACCTCTGTGTCATGATCATTGTTAAATATCTTCAAAACTGGCTTACAACTTAAAATCTCCTTCAGATTCTTGAAAGACTGCTGCTGATGTTGATCCATCCTAAATTTCGTATCTTTCTTCGTCAGATCGCTCAACGGTTTAGCTATCAGAGAAAAATTCGGTATAAACTTTCTAAGATATCCCGCAAGTCCAAGAAAACTCTGCAGTTGTTTCAAATTTTGTGGCATCGGAAATTTCAACACTGCTTTTATTTTGTCGGGAGAAGGATATAGTCGCTGATCTTCGATGACGTTGCCTAAAAATTCTATTCTTCGTTGCAAAAACTGGCACTTCTTAAGATTGAGTTCCAAACCACAATCCCTACATTGATTTATTACTTCCTCAAGGCGCATTACGGCTTCGTCATCATCCTAGGCTGGCACAATGATATCGTCAACATAGGGTAAGGCAATTCCCCTGCGACTTAGATCACGAAATATTGAATTGACATGTCTTTGAAAAACGGCTGGTGAATTCGACAAACCAAACGGAACCCTGAGAAATTGGTATTACCCGTTGTGAGTCACAAAAGAAGTATATTTTCTACTTGGTCCGGCAACTGGTACGTGGAAAAATCCGTTTTTTAAATCGATGGTACTAAAAATCTTTGCACCCTGCAACCTATCCAGTTGGTCTTCGATCAATGGGAGGGGAAATCTGTCCTTAACAATTACCTTGTTCAATCTTCTGAAATCGACACACGGTCTGGGAGATCCGTCTCGTTTCTTCGCTAATACAACCGGACTACTAAACTCGGACTCTGAATTTTCTATTACGCCGTCCTTTAACCATTGATCGATTTGACTATCCACGATTGATCTCTCAGTCATCGGTAATCTACGCGGACGCGAGCTTATAGGTGTTTCATTTTCGAGTACGATATTCATTTCCACGTTTGTCGATTTTGTTTTTATGGGTCGATAATTTTCCATTAAATCACGTACCCTTTGTTTTGCCGTTCTTCCGCGTCTTCACAAATATTCAATCCAAATTCTTCGGACACCGCATTAATGTTCATTATTGAAGCCACGTCACTATCATAATTCTATAGAAATGTAGTCCATCACGATTTATTGTAACTTCCACGTCCTTACAAAATTCTTCACCGATTATCGTGTCAATGTCCATATGCTCACGCGAAACGACTAGGAAATTCACATTGTACTCCTCATCATCAATCTCGATCTTTTGTTTCAATTTTCCCATAGGTTTGATCTTACATTCTTTGCTTTGACCGAAACCGATAAGATGGACGTTAATATCAGTAGGTTTTGGTTTGTTCAGATCTTCATAGACATTGTCCGTAATAATATTAAATTTACTTCCCGTATCGAAAAGTGCAATTAGAACTCGATCACCTATTCTAATATTTTTCTTCATTACACTGTTCGTCGGTATCAAAAATCGCGTATTTGCATTATCGTCTTTATTATTCAAACAGTTTTTAGAAATATGTCCAAATTGGTTACACTTAAAACACTTAGTGTCTTTTCCCTTGTCCTTACAATCCGTCGACTTATGACCTTTATTACCACAATTGTAACACATAATATCTTTTCTTGCATTTGTATTTGGCAACTCTTTTCGAATTTGATTTGGTTTAACGTCAATTACTTGTTTTGATTTTTCACGAATTGTCTCATAGCACTTTAGTTTATCTTTTCAGATTTTTTGCACCATATAAAATTGTCTTATTAATGTTCATGTCTCTAATACCGTCGATAACATATTGTATGAGAGCGCTCCCCTCAACATTACCCCGCGAAGCTAAATCTTTTATCTCAAAATAGTACTCTCTCACGCTCTCTTCTTTTCTCATTTTCCTTTCACAAATGTGTTTATATGCTTTCCGTAGTTTACTCCACGTAGTTATTCCCCTTTCGCTCATCACAAAACGTTTAGCAACCTCTTTCAACGACTTTTTTGCAGAAACAAAATTTTTGAAAATCGTCCCAGCCCATTACTGCTGCTGACTCTTCAAATTCATCCATCCACACTTCAATAGGGAATTTGTCGTTACCGTCAAACACTCTTACCGAATCTTCCATGTCGCGAAAACTTAAAGCAAATCTCGGCATAGTAGCATTTGTTTTTGCATTTCTGCCTTCGGAGTTGTTTACAGATAAAAAACAATCTTCGTCCTCTCTATTTCTCTCGAGAATATGTGCGTCGTTCGTTCGTCGTTTTATTATTTTTTCTGCGTCTTTGCTTTGACCGAAACCGATAAGATGGACGTTAATATCAGTAGGTTTTGGTTTGTTCAGATCTTCATAGACATTGTCCGTAATAATATTAAATTTACTTCCCGTATCGAAAAGTGCAATTAGAACTCGATCACCTATTCTAATATTTTTCTTCATTACACTGTTCGTCGGTATCAAAAATCGCGTATTTGCATTATCGTCTTTATTATTCAAACAGTTTTTAGAAATATGTCCAAATTGGTTACACTTAAAACACTTAGTGTCTTTTCCCTTGTCCTTACAATCCGTCGACTTATGACCTTTATTACCACAATTGTAACACATAATATCTTTTCTTGCATTTGTATTTGGCAACTCTTTTCGAATTTGATTTGGTTTAACGTCAATTACTTGTTTTGATTTTTCACGAATTGTCTCATAGCACTTTAGTTTATCTTTTCAGATTTTTTGCACCATATAAAATTGTCTTATTAATGTTCATGTCTCTAATACCGTCGATAACATATTGTATGAGAGCGCTCCCCTCAACATTACCCCGCGAAGCTAAATCTTTTATCTCAAAATAGTACTCTCTCACGCTCTCTTCTTTTCTCATTTTCCTTTCAAAAATGTGTTTATATGCTTTCCGTAGTTTACTCCACGTAGTTATTCCCCTTTCGCTCATCACAAAACGTTTAGCAACCTCTTTCAACGACTTTTTTGCAGAAACAAAATTTTTGAAAATCGTCCCAGCCCATTACTGCTGCTGACTCTTCAAATTCATCCATCCACACTTCAATAGGGAATTTGTCGTTACCGTCAAACACTCTTACCGAATCTTCCATGTCGCGAAAAATTAAAGCAAATCTCGACATAGTAGCATTTGTTTTTGCATTTCTGCCTTCGGAGTTGTTTACAGATAAAAAACAATCTTCGTCCTCTCTATTTCTCTCGAGAATATGTGCGTCGTTCGTTCGTCGTTTTATTATTTTTTCTGCGTCGTTCGGTTGACAATAGCCGTCTGCCCCTTGCGATCCGTCGTCGTCGTCATCAACGTCGTCGTCGTCGCCCATATCTTTCATTGCGCTGTCATGCAGCAAGTTGTCTTTTCTCAGGTTTTGAAATATATGAAGCTTTAGGTCGTCTGCTTGGTGTGTGATGTTGAGTAGATTGCAAATTATTGCCAAATCTGCCGACGTCATGTTTTTGTCAATGTATTGAAGTTTTTTCGTAGATGCCGCATCATTCTCATTGAACTCAAACCCTTCAAACAAGCGTAAGCGTTGTGTTTCCACGATCTCCCTCATGTTCGAACACATACTTATGCAAAGCAGTAACACTCTCCCTTCTGCCGCGTCGTAAGCTCTCTCGAACAAAATCAAATGACTGAAGTGACGTCATCTTTAGTCGTTACTTTTTCACGAGAATCTCAGTCACGAATATCACAATTGTTCGATACAGCTTTTTTGTTGTTTGTTTGATGCTATGGTGTTTCCAGTCGTTATTTTTTCACGAACTTTTCAGACACGAATCTCACACTCACAACTGTTCAACACAGCTTTTTCGTTGCTTGTTTGCCACTATGTTTTTTTTTTCTTTACTTTTCTGCGTTTTATTTGCTCGTCTTTTGCTGCCTTTATTATTTTGGTGGAGCCTCCAATTTTGTGGGTTTTTATTTATTGTTTCAATAGAAAATGTAATTGATGTTTATTAAATAAAATGAAATATATGATTTAATTCACAAAGTAAATGATTTTAAAGTAAAAATTAACATGAATGAATAAAAAAGAGAATGTAGATAAATTGATGCGCTTTTCGTCGTTTTGAGCAACCGTTCACGTCGATCGTCGTTTTGCTTCTGACTTCAGTTGTATTCCCTCTGGAATGAAATAGTCTCTCTCTTCTACGAAACCCTTTCCCCTATATATATATATATATATATATATACTATATGCGAGGGCCAATCATCCGAATTAAAAGTCGACGTCAACGGTGTTAAAGCCTCCGCATCAGGCAAGGTAAGCCAAGATACTGTGGATAAATTAAAATTCCCGTAAAATCATAATATGGTCCAAATCACCTGCTTTCGAAGCAAACATACCAATCGCAGTGAAGTGCTTCTCATATACACATAACTCGGACGATGGAGGAATAGAAGAACATGTGACAAACAACTTACTACGTCCTATATTAATAAGGACTGCAATAAATTCAATATCATCAAACTCTTGTAGAATAAAGCGTTCGGATTAGAACTCATTAGCAACAGCGATAAGTCTTCGATCAATGGGAGGGGAAATCTGTCCTTAACAATTACCTTGTTCAATCTTCTGAAATCGACACACAGTCTGGGAGATCCGTCTCGTTTCTTCGCTAATACAACCGGACTGCTAAACTCGGACTCTGAATTTTCTATTACGCCGTCCTTTAACCATTGATCGATTTGACTATCCACGATTGATCTCTCAGTCATCGGTAATCTACGCGGACGCGAGCTTATAGGTGTTTAATTTTCGACTACGATATTCATTTCCACGTTTGTCGATTTTGTTTTTATGGGTCGATAATTTTCCATTAAATCACGTACCCTTTGTTTTGCCGTTCTTTCCGCGTCTTCACAAATATTCAATCCAAATTCTTCGGACACCGCATTAATGTTCATTATTGAAGCCACGTCACTATCATACGTCGTAATTCTATAGAAATGTAGTCCATCACGATTTATTGTAACTTCCACGTCCTTACAAAATTCTTCACCGATTATCGTGTCAATGTCTGCTTTCGAAGCAAACATACCAATCGCAGTGAAGTGCTTCTCATATACACATAACTCGGACGATGGAGGAATAGAAGAACATGTGACAAACAACTTACTACGTCCTATATTAATAAGGACTGCAATAAATTCAATGTCATCAAACTCTTGTAGAATAAAGCGTTCGGATGAGAACTCATAGCAACAGCGATAAGAACACCGCCACCAATTTTCCCTACGCGATCCTTCCTAAATACAACATATCTTCCACATAAAATCTCAGAGTACAAAATCGAAACTTTCAGCCAGGTCTCACTAAGGGCGAGAGCAGAGAATACAAAGTTAAAGCTATCAACAAACAGACGATTTAACTTCGTATTCAAAAACATGAACAACTGATTAGTTTTTTGGAAGTAGCTGACATTGCTGGGACACGCGCCAGATTGTCAACCCTATCCACAATCTCTTTGACAAAAGCCCTAGATGGCCAGAATGAGGGGACAATTAGCTTGTCGAAAATTTCCCTCGGTACAACAATTTTAAACGATGCCCGTCTTTGGGCAAAAGATGACTTCAGTTTAAACGTTTTTATGTGGAAGTCACCCTCAATTTTTTTTTTATTATATGTCTATAGATACACATATGCTTACAGACTAAAAGACTGATGTACATATATACACTTATGAACTACTTAATTATTAGGTATTTAAATACAATATAATTTTTCTTTTAATTGAGTTTTTATTTTCCGATAATTCAATGATGTGGTAGTATTTATTAAATTGAACACATAAGCGGCGGAAAGATTATTATTAGCGTAATTAGTGCTTAAGTAATCAATGTGAATCAATTGAAAATTTCTAGTAGGTCTATGAGGTATATTTATAAACATTCTATTCATGATAAAATTTGAATCAATGTTGTCATGTAAAACATTCATCAGGAAAGTAAAGTTCAGCATAGTACGACGACTTATTAACAAAATTTAAATCGTCCACGAACGTATACGGAGCGAAACGGGAAGATCATTGTCGTTGACATTTTCCCTTTGGTACTTCCATTTTGTTCTACGGTGGAGTTCATTCAAATATTCGGACTTCCAACACTGACAAAAATATTGTGAAATGATTTTTCGACGTTTCCATCTATTGGCGTAAGTTAAATCGTCATCAGATATGTCCGATTCGGCAGGTGCCAGCATGGAAGGCCCAATAAGAAAGTGTCCAGGAGTTAAAGGGGACAAATCATCAGGGTCATCGCTAGCAGCGCTCAAGGGTCTCGAGTTCAGACAAGCCTCGATACGGGCTAAGATTGTTGAGAGCTCTTCAAAGGTGAAATTCATTTTTGGTATTATTTTTCTCAAATGTGTTTTGAATGACTTTACGCCCGCCTCCCAAACACCACCCATATGAGGTGCGCCAGGAGGTATGAATTTCCATTCAAGTTCATGATGTGCATTCTGTTGAGTGGCGTTACTTTGAAGAGTCTTGAGGAACTCGAGTCTGTCTTTTCGCAACATTTCAGCTGCTCCCACGAAATTTGTGCCATTATCAGAATAAATCCTGGCAGGACAACCTCGTCGGCCGATAAACCGTGCAAGGGCTGCGAGGAAAGATTGGGTCGACAAGTCGCTTGTGGCTTCCAAGTGAATGGCTTTTGTGGCAAAACATACAAATATGCATACGTATCCTTTTGTAATAAGGCAAGCTCGACCCGTGAAATTTTTGATAGTAAAAGGCCCAGCAAAATCGACTCCTGTGTTGTTGAAGGGTCGAGATGGCATGGTACGTTCTGGAGGAAGCGATGACATAATCTGAGTTTGAGTGTGTCGTTTATACAGTATACACGTCTTGCAGTTGTGTATAACCTTTTTTACTAAGGGTTTCATTCTGAATATCCAAAATTCAGTTTTCAATACTCGTGTCATAAGTTGGTTTCCTCCATGAATTATGACCTTGTGCGTGAATTCTACCAAAAGTTCAGTTAATCTTGCCTCGTATGGTAAGAGTATTGGATGACGTTTATTATACGCCAAGGCAGGTGATTGAACAAGTCGACTACTGCTAGGTGAAATACGAGTTGTTTGTGTTAGAGCCTGATGTTCAAGAGCAAAGTAATGTTTCTGTGTGACAATTACAAGACGGACTTTAATGTCGCGAATCTCTTCAGCGGTAATCTCTAAGGATGAAATTCTGCTTCGTGTTCTATTTATGCCAGTGTTTCTCCAAAAACGAAGTACATATGCTAAATCCTGAAAAATGTGAAAGGGAAGAAAATCTCAGAAGTTTGTCGTCAAAGGTTGAAGTTGCAAATACTTTGACAGATTTGGCTTCCAAGTTGGTGTCTTCTTGAACATCGTACTTTGGCCATCGATCTTGAAGAAATTTGAGCCATGGGGTCCATGCCACCATAAATGATGTGACCTTCCAGAAAATCAGATACTCGACACAAGGTGGTTTTTTCAGCCATGCCAGCACAATTGTTGAATCGGTCCAGTATTGTGTCGAAAAGTTTGAAATTCGAAGCTGTGGAATTATTGCTGAAGCTAATTTTGATAAAAGGACAGCTCCACATAACTCTAATCGGGGTAGCGAAATTTTTTTAATGGGGGCCCGTGTCTTGGCTGCCAGTAGAAAAGTGTCTGTGATATTATCAGAATGTTGTACAAGTATATACAATGTGGCAGCGTATGCACTTTCCGATGCGTCGCAAAATCCGTGGATTTCGATGGAACTAGAGGGTCTGAACTTAACCCACCTAGGAATCTCAACAGTATCAATTGATGGACAAGTTTTAATGAATTTCTGACAGTTTATGTTAGTTATGGGTTTCAAATTATCGTCCCAATCAATTTGATCCAGCCAGACTTGCTGCATTATCACAATTATTGGTGACAACCATACGCAAGGGTCGAAAAACTTGGCAATTGTGGAAAGGACTGATCTCTTCGTGTGCGCAATATTTTCCTCAATCGGAGGTGAAGTGAATGTAAAGGAGTCACTTGATATGTTCCACCTGATACTTAGGGTTTTCGTTGATGTTCCCTCAGATAAGTCTAACCAATTGACAGGAAGAAGTGAGTCTGGAGGTAAATCTTGAATTACAAGTGGGTAATTTGAATGACCGGTGCCCAAACTTCTAATTTAAATCTAGGGTCTGTTCGTGAGCAAAGGTTGAAAAGACAAGCTTTTGTTTCTGACACGGCCTGATTTATACCGGTCACATGAACTAAATTGCACCTCGTAGGAAGTCTTAAAAAAATAAAGTTTTTCCGAAATGAAAGTAGGTTGTGATCCCGGGTCAATTATTGCCCTGGCATCGTATTTCTGTCCTCGAGACTCGACTTGAACTATGGCAGTGAACAGAAAAGTTTCTCTACTTTGTAGTAGATAAGGGGGTTTGCTGTCTTGAAGAGTCAACGTTGTGAGGTTCTAGGTTTGATGTGGACTGTATTAACGTTGTAAGAACTGCAACACTAGTACTATATCGTGCATTATCTCTTTCTAAAGTTTGACTGTCCATCGAAGATTGGGTCCCATTTGCCTTATACAACACGGTGTGATGCTTTAGTTGACACTCTCGACATTTATAGGGCTTCTACAATCCTTGCCATGCTTTGAGGAGAGACAGTTGTAGCATAAATGTGAAGTCTTTACAATGTGAATTCTCTTTCAAGGAATTTTGGATTATCTCGGATAAAATTATTTTCCTTGCAGAGTTGACAACTCTGATCATTCTTGTTAAACGAATTAGTTGAATTATTGCTAATTGCAATAATTGCAAAGTTTGTGCTTTGTTCCCGTGCTTGTTGAGTTTTGTGAAATATTTGTTTGAAACGTATTAACTCACAAGCTCCAGATTGGTATGACACACTATCAATTTGGGGAAATAACGCTTCCACATATAAAACACTTCTTATTTTCATGGTGTACTTTTGATTCATCCTTTTGAACTCGTTCTTTTTTATTTTATTCACGTTCAATTTTTCACATCCATTTTGTAGTTCCAAGCCGCCTTTTTCCGCCAATTCACCCGCTGTCACCATATTTAATGCGTCCTCCATACACAAATTGATTTCGAAAAGCCTTAAGCTGGCCATAGACGAACGATAAATTCGAGCAATTTGTTGGGTTTGTGTTGCTTTTTTACTTGCAATTTGTTCGCAAACTACCCCACAGACGTAAAAAAGCGACCGCAAACCCAACAAATTGCTCGAATTTATCGTTCGTCTATGGCCAGCTTTACCCAAATGATCACCAAACTCGCAACCAACCGTGTTGCGGGTTGAATGAATAGGAGTATTGGAAGTAGACGGCTATACTTACATACTTACCAAAATCGTGATTTTAGGAGAAGAGAAAAATATAATTCTCCCTTTTTTTGTAAATTTGTTCTGCGTTGCGTTGTTTTCCGTCCCAGCAAATGTAATGAATAATAATAAACACATGTCAGATCGCAGCAGTGCTGTCAAAACCAAATGTCAATCGCCACGGTGTAATTACGCCCAGTGTTGTTGGTGTGGCCAGAATGATTGCGATTTATGAATGCATTTTTGATTTTGGCGTTAAATATCATTCGTTCGAAATTGTCTTGGTTTGGTATGGCGTTTGGAAAGATGAGATAGGAGATTTGATGAAAAGGGATATTATTATAGTTGATCTTGTGTTAAAAAGGGACAATGATGGTAATAGAGTAACTGCTAGAAATGGGAATAAAAATGTCGTCTGGAAGAGAATGACGCCGTCGAGACGTTTCTGGAGGGAAAAACGCGATATAAAAGTGAAATAAGGAAGAAGAATGGAAAAAGTCTAATATTGGTGGTTCAGTGCGGTTGACAGAGTTTAGTGCGAAGGTAAAGAAAAAGGCAGATTTTAACGTATCTTATCATCAGCGAAAGTGAAATATATAAAAATAAAAAAAATAAATTTCACAATAAAAAGGCAGATTTGCACGTAGGAGCGAAAGCTTATCATCAGTGAAAGATTAAAAGGTCTAGATTTCACAAATAAAAGTGTAAGCTCGACATCGTCCATAACAGGCTCCAGCTCATCCAACTCTTGGCATTTACTGGACGGATCGGTCCTGCAGAAAAGGCAAGGAAGATAAATAAGGTAGGCCTAGAAAGTAGCGATAAATAAAGAGCGGGGCGAACACACATGCCCGGTGAAGTTTACTAATAAAAGGCGTGAAACACATGTCGGATGACTTGCCGTGCGATCGCGGAAGCAATTTGTTCCACACAGTAGCGTTCTAACTGTTACATAACCTCTCAAACTATAGCCAAGAACCGAACCTGTGGGTTGAGTACCACCAACGAAAACTGTCATAAAGACTCAAATAAGACGATCCGTCCTCCATATCAATAGTTCATAAATTTGCGATTCCTGTCTTCTGATGATGTAGTATTTCGTATAGTATTTATATTTATATATGTTTAAGTATGTTCCTAGTATTGTATCTATTATTATTATAAGTTTTTTTTGCAGCCACTCCTTTTCAATTAATTTTAGTTTAGAACCATTGTATAGGATTTGCAAAGATTCCTCTAAAGTAGCTAGTGTCAATTAATGGACCCCAGCAAACCTGACTAAGAGAGCTCTTTTAAGTAGGTCATCGGTATTGTATCTCTTTTGCTTGTTTTAGATGCGTTTTAGAAGCATCGTGATAGGAAAGACTTTGTAGATTCTGATTTGTTTTTTTTTTGTCATTTTATATTATTTTTTGTGATTTTTTTTGAACAATTTTTCTTTTAATCATTTTAAAGAGTTTTTTTGTTATATAGAAGTTTATCATTATAGGAAGTTAGAACTTGGTTGTAGATTTAATAAATAAAAAAATTAATATTTGTATTAAGTACTAAATCAGAAATGTTGGAATAAGTATTTGATTGGAGGAGGGGTAGCGTAAGGCGAGGGATAGTGGTGTGAAGCAGTTTTATGGGGTCATGTTGATGGAGGGCAAACCTCATGACCTAGGTTGGGAAGGGCGGCTGGAGGACTAACATCATCCTCCCGTTCCAGCAGCGTGTGCTTTGTTAGAGTAATTGTTTAAAGGAATTTAAAATTCAATAATTGTAACGTCTCTTGTGGGTTAGGACGAAGGGAGGAAGGGAGACGAAGAGTCGGCGCGCAGTTCGTCCTAGTGCCACTATAAGGGCACGTAACAATATGGCGCCCAACCGGAAGACAGATGCGTTTCATGTGAAACAGCTTAACATGTAGTATTCATGTGTATAAAATCTAAGCACGAAATTTCATAGCCTACTAAAGAATGAAAAATAGCCCATCGTAATTTGTGACAGTGTTTCCGGGAGATGTGGCCAATCTTTCGCAACCGTTCCGAGTAAATACTTGGAAGTCCGTTGTGCGAGTGATTCGCACAGTGAATCGGTAAACATTGCCATAAATGACGTCTAGTTCAACGAAGATACCTTTTGAATCATGGAGTTCGTAAAATTAGACCCAGAGAGTGATATTGTATCTTCAGTTAGTAGTTTTGTATAGAATCAGTTGTTAACTAATACATGGGTAGTCCGTGCTTGACCTATAAGATATCCGCCCAGGCTAAAGCTTGAAGGTTAGGAGTATCAAGTAAGACTAAGCCAAGACCTTGTTAGAGTCAGTGTAGAATGACTTTACAAAGACCCAAATTATGTCGAAATTTCACTTTTTGTTTTTAAGAATGTCTTCAAACGCTATAATGGAACAGCTCTCGAAAGAGTAAAAGAAATGTAGAACTGCACACACCCCCTTTTTATGTTACCACTCCCCTAAATGTAATGAATTGTTTCCATTAAGAAAATTATCAGATTTTTCTACTAATATTGCAAATCGCAAATATATGGAGACGGAAATTTTGTGAGCTATTGTAGTGATATTTTCTTATGTTTATCTTACGTTGTTGTCGAATATGCTTACAGGTTTTGAATGATCGATGAGATGTATAGGTGATGTTACGAGTTCAACGGTTCGTTAGTTTGAGAAGTTATGAGTATATCTACCCTATCAATAGCTAGAAAAAGAAACAGACAACCAGAATTTGATACAAATAGTTCTGTAAGTCATACATTACCAAAGTAAAAGAAAACGAATCCGGGGATGACAGATCCAAACCCAAACCAGAAGAAGACGAACTTCCGATTTATCTGCTACCATTAATAATAGACAACCGGAAATGCCTAGCAATAAATGCGGGAGCGCAGGGAACTTCAGGTAACAATGACCCACGAGTATTGCAAAACGGTAGTGATTCGACCAGTGAGATTCTGGGCATGCAAAGATCGCAGGACGAAGTACGCAAACTGTTCAGCGCACAGATGTTGGAAGTGACTAAAAACATCGGAGCCCTGGCAGCTGTAGTCAAGAATCTTGCTGAGCGGAGTAATGAGGGAAATAAAACATGATTAGTATCAGGCATAAACGAAAGTATGTGTATTCAGGATAACTTACCGGAGTCGAGCAGAGTCAGAACGTCAAGTCTAGACCAAAATGCATTGTCGAGCAGTGGTTCCAGTACTACTGATTTGACATCGGTAGTGGAAAACGTCCAGAATGAGTTTGCCAATAGACAAAACAGAAACCAAGAAGTCGATATTTTGAAGATTAGAGTCGCCCGTTTAGGAGTTGTGTTTAATGGAAATACACTGCGAGTGAGTGTGGACGATTTTATTTTTAGGATTGAACAGCTGCAACACCAATATAATATCCCCTGGTCTGAGATTTTGCGAGACTTACATTTTTTGCTGTCGGGACCCGCAGACGATTGGTACTGGCTCGTACGGAAGACCAGATTGGCCATCGCTTAGGCACGCGTTACGTGCGCAATATCAAACAGATAGGAATATCAAACAGAAAGGATAATGTTTTTATTTATCTAGATGACCTGCTAATTATATCTAGCACATTCCAGGAACATTTAAGATTGCTAACTTGACTATAGGAATGAAGAAGTCACAATTTTGCTTCCAGGAGTTTAAATATCTCGGGTTTATAATAGGGGGAGGTACATTGAAAACGGATCCCGAAAAGGTGGAGGCAATCCGGAAAATAAACCTTCCAAAGACCGTGAGAGAAGTCCGGAGTTTTCTAGGTACAGCAGGTTGGTATAGGAGATTCATTACAGATTTCGCGACAATATCAGCTCCCCTGACAGATACCTTGAATAAAGGCAAGAAATTTGTGCTGAGCCCGGAAGCATCTTAGGCATTCGATAAACTAAAAAGAGCCTTAACAACTGCCCCAGTTTTGCGGTCTGGGAGATCCGTCTCGTTTCTTCGCTAATACAACCGGACTACTAAACTCGGACTCTGAATTTTCTATTACGCCGTCCTTTAACCATTGATCGATTTGACTATCCACGATTGATCTCTCAGTCATCGGTAATCTACGCGGACGCGAGCTTATAGGTGTTTCATTTTCGAGTACGATATTCATTTCCACGTTTGTCGATTTTGTTTTTATGGGTCGATAATTTTCCATTAAATCACGTACCCTTTGTTTTGCCGTTCTTCCGCGTCTTCACAAATATTCAATCCAAATTCTTCGGACACCGCATTAATGTTCATTATTGAAGCCACGTCACTATCATAATTCTATAGAAATGTAGTCCATCACGATTTATTGTAACTTCCACGTCCTTACAAAATTCTTCACCGATTATCGTGTCAATGTCCATATGCTCACGCGAAACGACTAGGAAATTCACATTGTACTCCTCATCATCAATCTCGATCTTTTGTTTCAATTTTCCCATAGGTTTGATCTTACATTCTTTGCTTTGACCGAAACCGATAAGATGGACGTTAATATCAGTAGGTTTTGGTTTGTTCAGATCTTCATAGACATTGTCCGTAATAATATTAAATTTACTTCCCGTATCGAAAAGTGCAATTAGAACTCGATCACCTATTCTAATATTTTTCTTCATTACACTGTTCGTCGGTATCAAAAATCGCGTATTTGCATTATCGTCTTTATTATTCAAACAGTTTTTAGAAATATGTCCAAATTGGTTACACTTAAAACACTTAGTGTCTTTTCCCTTGTCCTTACAATCCGTCGACTTATGACCTTTATTACCACAATTGTAACACATAATATCTTTTCTTGCATTTGTATTTGGCAACTCTTTTCGAATTTGATTTGGTTTAACGTCAATTACTTGTTTTGATTTTTCACGAATTGTCTCATAGCACTTTAGTTTATCTTTTCAGATTTTTTGCACCATATAAAATTGTCTTATTAATGTTCATGTCTCTAATACCGTCGATAACATATTGTATGAGAGCGCTCCCCTCAACATTACCCCGCGAAGCTAAATCTTTTATCTCAAAATAGTACTCTCTCACGCTCTCTTCTTTTCTCATTTTCCTTTCACAAATGTGTTTATATGCTTTCCGTAGTTTACTCCACGTAGTTATTCCCCTTTCGCTCATCACAAAACGTTTAGCAACCTCTTTCAACGACTTTTTTGCAGAAACAAAATTTTTGAAAATCGTCCCAGCCCATTACTGCTGCTGACTCTTCAAATTCATCCATCCACACTTCAATAGGGAATTTGTCGTTACCGTCAAACACTCTTACCGAATCTTCCATGTCGCGAAAACTTAAAGCAAATCTCGGCATAGTAGCATTTGTTTTTGCATTTCTGCCTTCGGAGTTGTTTACAGATAAAAAACAATCTTCGTCCTCTCTATTTCTCTCGAGAATATGTGCGTCGTTCGTTCGTCGTTTTATTATTTTTTCTGCGTCTTTGCTTTGACCGAAACCGATAAGATGGACGTTAATATCAGTAGGTTTTGGTTTGTTCAGATCTTCATAGACATTGTCCGTAATAATATTAAATTTACTTCCCGTATCGAAAAGTGCAATTAGAACTCGATCACCTATTCTAATATTTTTCTTCATTACACTGTTCGTCGGTATCAAAAATCGCGTATTTGCATTATCGTCTTTATTATTCAAACAGTTTTTAGAAATATGTCCAAATTGGTTACACTTAAAACACTTAGTGTCTTTTCCCTTGTCCTTACAATCCGTCGACTTATGACCTTTATTACCACAATTGTAACACATAATATCTTTTCTTGCATTTGTATTTGGCAACTCTTTTCGAATTTGATTTGGTTTAACGTCAATTACTTGTTTTGATTTTTCACGAATTGTCTCATAGCACTTTAGTTTATCTTTTCAGATTTTTTGCACCATATAAAATTGTCTTATTAATGTTCATGTCTCTAATACCGTCGATAACATATTGTATGAGAGCGCTCCCCTCAACATTACCCCGCGAAGCTAAATCTTTTATCTCAAAATAGTACTCTCTCACGCTCTCTTCTTTTCTCATTTTCCTTTCAAAAATGTGTTTATATGCTTTCCGTAGTTTACTCCACGTAGTTATTCCCCTTTCGCTCATCACAAAACGTTTAGCAACCTCTTTCAACGACTTTTTTGCAGAAACAAAATTTTTGAAAATCGTCCCAGCCCATTACTGCTGCTGACTCTTCAAATTCATCCATCCACACTTCAATAGGGAATTTGTCGTTACCGTCAAACACTCTTACCGAATCTTCCATGTCGCGAAAAATTAAAGCAAATCTCGACATAGTAGCATTTGTTTTTGCATTTCTGCCTTCGGAGTTGTTTACAGATAAAAAACAATCTTCGTCCTCTCTATTTCTCTCGAGAATATGTGCGTCGTTCGTTCGTCGTTTTATTATTTTTTCTGCGTCGTTCGGTTGACAATAGCCGTCTGCCCCTTGCGATCCGTCGTCGTCGTCATCAACGTCGTCGTCGTCGCCCATATCTTTCATTGCGCTGTCATGCAGCAAGTTGTCTTTTCTCAGGTTTTGAAATATATGAAGCTTTAGGTCGTCTGCTTGGTGTGTGATGTTGAGTAGATTGCAAATTATTGCCAAATCTGCCGACGTCATGTTTTTGTCAATGTATTGAAGTTTTTTCGTAGATGCCGCATCATTCTCATTGAACTCAAACCCTTCAAACAAGCGTAAGCGTTGTGTTTCCACGATCTCCCTCATGTTCGAACACATACTTATGCAAAGCAGTAACACTCTCCCTTCTGCCGCGTCGTAAGCTCTCTCGAACAAAATCAAATGACTGAAGTGACGTCATCTTTAGTCGTTACTTTTTCACGAGAATCTCAGTCACGAATATCACAATTGTTCGATACAGCTTTTTTGTTGTTTGTTTGATGCTATGGTGTT
This sequence comes from Polietes domitor, assembly GCA_947397865.1. NCBI lineage: Eukaryota > Metazoa > Arthropoda > Insecta > Diptera > Muscidae > Polietes > Polietes domitor. The sequence goes on along the minus strand of OX377620.1, from coordinate 151,575,682 downwards.
TCCAGTCGTTATTTTTTCACGAACTTTTCAGACACGAATCTCACACTCACAACTGTTCAACACAGCTTTTTCGTTGCTTGTTTGCCACTATGTTTTTTTTTTCTTTACTTTTCTGCGTTTTATTTGCTCGTCTTTTGCTGCCTTTATTATTTTGGTGGAGCCTCCAATTTTGTGGGTTTTTATTTATTGTTTCAATAGAAAATGTAATTGATGTTTATTAAATAAAATGAAATATATGATTTAATTCACAAAGTAAATGATTTTAAAGTAAAAATTAACATGAATGAATAAAAAAGAGAATGTAGATAAATTGATGCGCTTTTCGTCGTTTTGAGCAACCGTTCACGTCGATCGTCGTTTTGCTTCTGACTTCAGTTGTATTCCCTCTGGAATGAAATAGTCTCTCTCTTCTACGAAACCCTTTCCCCTATATATATATATATATATATATACTATATGCGAGGGCCAATCATCCGAATTAAAAGTCGACGTCAACGGTGTTAAAGCCTCCGCATCAGGCAAGGTAAGCCAAGATACTGTGGATAAATTAAAATTCCCGTAAAATCATAATATGGTCCAAATCACCTGCTTTCGAAGCAAACATACCAATCGCAGTGAAGTGCTTCTCATATACACATAACTCGGACGATGGAGGAATAGAAGAACATGTGACAAACAACTTACTACGTCCTATATTAATAAGGACTGCAATAAATTCAATATCATCAAACTCTTGTAGAATAAAGCGTTCGGATTAGAACTCATTAGCAACAGCGATAAGTCTTCGATCAATGGGAGGGGAAATCTGTCCTTAACAATTACCTTGTTCAATCTTCTGAAATCGACACACAGTCTGGGAGATCCGTCTCGTTTCTTCGCTAATACAACCGGACTGCTAAACTCGGACTCTGAATTTTCTATTACGCCGTCCTTTAACCATTGATCGATTTGACTATCCACGATTGATCTCTCAGTCATCGGTAATCTACGCGGACGCGAGCTTATAGGTGTTTAATTTTCGACTACGATATTCATTTCCACGTTTGTCGATTTTGTTTTTATGGGTCGATAATTTTCCATTAAATCACGTACCCTTTGTTTTGCCGTTCTTTCCGCGTCTTCACAAATATTCAATCCAAATTCTTCGGACACCGCATTAATGTTCATTATTGAAGCCACGTCACTATCATACGTCGTAATTCTATAGAAATGTAGTCCATCACGATTTATTGTAACTTCCACGTCCTTACAAAATTCTTCACCGATTATCGTGTCAATGTCTGCTTTCGAAGCAAACATACCAATCGCAGTGAAGTGCTTCTCATATACACATAACTCGGACGATGGAGGAATAGAAGAACATGTGACAAACAACTTACTACGTCCTATATTAATAAGGACTGCAATAAATTCAATGTCATCAAACTCTTGTAGAATAAAGCGTTCGGATGAGAACTCATAGCAACAGCGATAAGAACACCGCCACCAATTTTCCCTACGCGATCCTTCCTAAATACAACATATCTTCCACATAAAATCTCAGAGTACAAAATCGAAACTTTCAGCCAGGTCTCACTAAGGGCGAGAGCAGAGAATACAAAGTTAAAGCTATCAACAAACAGACGATTTAACTTCGTATTCAAAAACATGAACAACTGATTAGTTTTTTGGAAGTAGCTGACATTGCTGGGACACGCGCCAGATTGTCAACCCTATCCACAATCTCTTTGACAAAAGCCCTAGATGGCCAGAATGAGGGGACAATTAGCTTGTCGAAAATTTCCCTCGGTACAACAATTTTAAACGATGCCCGTCTTTGGGCAAAAGATGACTTCAGTTTAAACGTTTTTATGTGGAAGTCACCCTCAATTTTTTTTTTTATTATATGTCTATAGATACACATATGCTTACAGACTAAAAGACTGATGTACATATATACACTTATGAACTACTTAATTATTAGGTATTTAAATACAATATAATTTTTCTTTTAATTGAGTTTTTATTTTCCGATAATTCAATGATGTGGTAGTATTTATTAAATTGAACACATAAGCGGCGGAAAGATTATTATTAGCGTAATTAGTGCTTAAGTAATCAATGTGAATCAATTGAAAATTTCTAGTAGGTCTATGAGGTATATTTATAAACATTCTATTCATGATAAAATTTGAATCAATGTTGTCATGTAAAACATTCATCAGGAAAGTAAAGTTCAGCATAGTACGACGACTTATTAACAAAATTTAAATCGTCCACGAACGTATACGGAGCGAAACGGGAAGATCATTGTCTTTGACATTTTCCCTTTGGTACTTCCATTTTGTTCTACGGTGGAGTTCATTCAAATATTCGGACTTCCAACACTGACAAAAATATTGTGAAATGATTTTTCGACGTTTCCATCTATTGGCGTAAGTTAAATCGTCATCAGATATGTCCGATTCGGCAGGTGCCAGCATGGAAGGCCCAATAAGAAAGTGTCCAGGAGTTAAAGGGGACAAATCATCAGGGTCATCGCTAGCAGCGCTCAAGGGTCTCGAGTTCAGACAAGCCTCGATACGGGCTAAGATTGTTGAGAGCTCTTCAAAGGTGAAATTCATTTTTGGTATTATTTTTCTCAAATGTGTTTTGAATGACTTTACGCCCGCCTCCCAAACACCACCCATATGAGGTGCGCCAGGAGGTATGAATTTCCATTCAAGTTCATGATGTGCATTCTGTTGAGTGGCGTTACTTTGAAGAGTCTTGAGGAACTCGAGTCTGTCTTTTCGCAACATTTCAGCTGCTCCCACGAAATTTGTGCCATTATCAGAATAAATCCTGGCAGGACAACCTCGTCGGCCGATAAACCGTGCAAGGGCTGCGAGGAAAGATTGGGTCGACAAGTCGCTTGTGGCTTCCAAGTGAATGGCTTTTGTGGCAAAACATACAAATATGCATACGTATCCTTTTGTAATAAGGCAAGCTCGACCCGTGAAATTTTTGATAGTAAAAGGCCCAGCAAAATCGACTCCTGTGTTGTTGAAGGGTCGAGATGGCATGGTACGTTCTGGAGGAAGCGATGACATAATCTGAGTTTGAGTGTGTCGTTTATACAGTATACACGTCTTGCAGTTGTGTATAACCTTTTTTACTAAGGGTTTCATTCTGAATATCCAAAATTCAGTTTTCAATACTCGTGTCATAAGTTGGTTTCCTCCATGAATTATGACCTTGTGCGTGAATTCTACCAAAAGTTCAGTTAATCTTGCCTCGTATGGTAAGAGTATTGGATGACGTTTATTATACGCCAAGGCAGGTGATTGAACAAGTCGACTACTGCTAGGTGAAATACGAGTTGTTTGTGTTAGAGCCTGATGTTCAAGAGCAAAGTAATGTTTCTGTGTGACAATTACAAGACGGACTTTAATGTCGCGAATCTCTTCAGCGGTAATCTCTAAGGATGAAATTCTGCTTCGTGTTCTATTTATGCCAGTGTTTCTCCAAAAACGAAGTACATATGCTAAATCCTGAAAAATGTGAAAGGGAAGAAAATCTCAGAAGTTTGTCGTCAAAGGTTGAAGTTGCAAATACTTTGACAGATTTGGCTTCCAAGTTGGTGTCTTCTTGAACATCGTACTTTGGCCATCGATCTTGAAGAAATTTGAGCCATGGGGTCCATGCCACCATAAATGATGTGACCTTCCAGAAAATCAGATACTCGACACAAGGTGGTTTTTTCAGCCATGCCAGCACAATTGTTGAATCGGTCCAGTATTGTGTCGAAAAGTTTGAAATTCGAAGCTGTGGAATTATTGCTGAAGCTAATTTTGATAAAAGGACAGCTCCACATAACTCTAATCGGGGTAGCGAAATTTTTTTAATGGGGGCCCGTGTCTTGGCTGCCAGTAGAAAAGTGTCTGTGATATTATCAGAATGTTGTACAAGTATATACAATGTGGCAGCGTATGCACTTTCCGATGCGTCGCAAAATCCGTGGATTTCGATGGAACTAGAGGGTCTGAACTTAACCCACCTAGGAATCTCAACAGTATCAATTGATGGACAAGTTTTAATGAATTTCTGACAGTTTATGTTAGTTATGGGTTTCAAATTATCGTCCCAATCAATTTGATCCAGCCAGACTTGCTGCATTATCACAATTATTGGTGACAACCATACGCAAGGGTCGAAAAACTTGGCAATTGTGGAAAGGACTGATCTCTTCGTGTGCGCAATATTTTCCTCAATCGGAGGTGAAGTGAATGTAAAGGAGTCACTTGATATGTTCCACCTGATACTTAGGGTTTTCGTTGATGTTCCCTCAGATAAGTCTAACCAATTGACAGGAAGAAGTGAGTCTGGAGGTAAATCTTGAATTACAAGTGGGTAATTTGAATGACCGGTGCCCAAACTTCTAATTTAAATCTAGGGTCTGTTCGTGAGCAAAGGTTGAAAAGACAAGCTTTTGTTTCTGACACGGCCTGATTTATACCGGTCACATGAACTAAATTGCACCTCGTAGGAAGTCTTAAAAAAATAAAGTTTTTCCGAAATGAAAGTAGGTTGTGATCCCGGGTCAATTATTGCCCTGGCATCGTATTTCTGTCCTCGAGACTCGACTTGAACTATGGCAGTGAACAGAAAAGTTTCTCTACTTTGTAGTAGATAAGGGGGTTTGCTGTCTTGAAGAGTCAACGTTGTGAGGTTCTAGGTTTGATGTGGACTGTATTAACGTTGTAAGAACTGCAACACTAGTACTATATCGTGCATTATCTCTTTCTAAAGTTTGACTGTCCATCGAAGATTGGGTCCCATTTGCCTTATACAACACGGTGTGATGCTTTAGTTGACACTCTCGACATTTATAGGGCTTCTACAATCCTTGCCATGCTTTGAGGAGAGACAGTTGTAGCATAAATGTGAAGTCTTTACAATGTGAATTCTCTTTCAAGGAATTTTGGATTATCTCGGATAAAATTATTTTCCTTGCAGAGTTGACAACTCTGATCATTCTTGTTAAACGAATTAGTTGAATTATTGCTAATTGCAATAATTGCAAAGTTTGTGCTTTGTTCCCGTGCTTGTTGAGTTTTGTGAAATATTTGTTTGAAACGTATTAACTCACAAGCTCCAGATTGGTATGACACACTATCAATTTGGGGAAATAACGCTTCCACATATAAAACACTTCTTATTTTCATGGTGTACTTTTGATTCATCCTTTTGAACTCGTTCTTTTTTATTTTATTCACGTTCAATTTTTCACATCCATTTTGTAGTTCCAAGCCGCCTTTTTCCGCCAATTCACCCGCTGTCACCATATTTAATGCGTCCTCCATACACAAATTGATTTCGAAAAGCCTTAAGCTGGCCATAGACGAACGATAAATTCGAGCAATTTGTTGGGTTTGTGTTGCTTTTTTACTTGCAATTTGTTCGCAAACTACCCCACAGACGTAAAAAAGCGACCGCAAACCCAACAAATTGCTCGAATTTATCGTTCGTCTATGGCCAGCTTTACCCAAATGATCACCAAACTCGCAACCAACCGTGTTGCGGGTTGAATGAATAGGAGTATTGGAAGTAGACGGCTATACTTACATACTTACCAAAATCGTGATTTTAGGAGAAGAGAAAAATATAATTCTCCCTTTTTTTGTAAATTTGTTCTGCGTTGCGTTGTTTTCCGTCCCAGCAAATGTAATGAATAATAATAAACACATGTCAGATCGCAGCAGTGCTGTCAAAACCAAATGTCAATCGCCACGGTGTAATTACGCCCAGTGTTGTTGGTGTGGCCAGAATGATTGCGATTTATGAATGCATTTTTGATTTTGGCGTTAAATATCATTCGTTCGAAATTGTCTTGGTTTGGTATGGCGTTTGGAAAGATGAGATAGGAGATTTGATGAAAAGGGATATTATTATAGTTGATCTTGTGTTAAAAAGGGACAATGATGGTAATAGAGTAACTGCTAGAAATGGGAATAAAAATGTCGTCTGGAAGAGAATGACGCCGTCGAGACGTTTCTGGAGGGAAAAACGCGATATAAAAGTGAAATAAGGAAGAAGAATGGAAAAAGTCTAATATTGGTGGTTCAGTGCGGTTGACAGAGTTTAGTGCGAAGGTAAAGAAAAAGGCAGATTTTAACGTATCTTATCATCAGCGAAAGTGAAATATATAAAAATAAAAAAAATAAATTTCACAATAAAAAGGCAGATTTGCACGTAGGAGCGAAAGCTTATCATCAGTGAAAGATTAAAAGGTCTAGATTTCACAAATAAAAGTGTAAGCTCGACATCGTCCATAACAGGCTCCAGCTCATCCAACTCTTGGCATTTACTGGACGGATCGGTCCTGCAGAAAAGGCAAGGAAGATAAATAAGGTAGGCCTAGAAAGTAGCGATAAATAAAGAGCGGGGCGAACACACATGCCCGGTGAAGTTTACTAATAAAAGGCGTGAAACACATGTCGGATGACTTGCCGTGCGATCGCGGAAGCAATTTGTTCCACACAGTAGCGTTCTAACTGTTACATAACCTCTCAAACTATAGCCAAGAACCGAACCTGTGGGTTGAGTACCACCAACGAAAACTGTCATAAAGACTCAAATAAGACGATCCGTCCTCCATATCAATAGTTCATAAATTTGCGATTCCTGTCTTCTGATGATGTAGTATTTCGTATAGTATTTATATTTATATATGTTTAAGTATGTTCCTAGTATTGTATCTATTATTATTATAAGTTTTTTTTGCAGCCACTCCTTTTCAATTAATTTTAGTTTAGAACCATTGTATAGGATTTGCAAAGATTCCTCTAAAGTAGCTAGTGTCAATTAATGGACCCCAGCAAACCTGACTAAGAGAGCTCTTTTAAGTAGGTCATCGGTATTGTATCTCTTTTGCTTGTTTTAGATGCGTTTTAGAAGCATCGTGATAGGAAAGACTTTGTAGATTCTGATTTGTTTTTTTTTTGTCATTTTATATTATTTTTTGTGATTTTTTTTGAACAATTTTTCTTTTAATCATTTTAAAGAGTTTTTTTGTTATATAGAAGTTTATCATTATAGGAAGTTAGAACTTGGTTGTAGATTTAATAAATAAAAAAATTAATATTTGTATTAAGTACTAAATCAGAAATGTTGGAATAAGTATTTGATTGGAGGAGGGGTAGCGTAAGGCGAGGGATAGTGGTGTGAAGCAGTTTTATGGGGTCATGTTGATGGAGGGCAAACCTCATGACCTAGGTTGGGAAGGGCGGCTGGAGGACTAACATCATCCTCCCGTTCCAGCAGCGTGTGCTTTGTTAGAGTAATTGTTTAAAGGAATTTAAAATTCAATAATTGTAACGTCTCTTGTGGGTTAGGACGAAGGGAGGAAGGGAGACGAAGAGTCGGCGCGCAGTTCGTCCTAGTGCCACTATAAGGGCACGTAACAATATGGCGCCCAACCGGAAGACAGAAGCGTTTCATGTGAAACAGCTTAACATGTAGTATTCATGTGTATAAAATCTAAGCACGAAATTTCATAGCCTACTAAAGAATGAAAAATAGCCCATCGTAATTTGTGACAGTGTTTCCGGGAGATGTGGCCAATCTTTCGCAACCGTTCCGAGTAAATACTTGGAAGTCCGTTGTGCGAGTGATTCGCACAGTGAATCGGTAAACATTGCCATAAATGACGTCTAGTTCAACGAAGATACCTTTTGAATCATGGAGTTCGTAAAATTAGACCCAGAGAGTGATATTGTATCTTCAGTTAGTAGTTTTGTATAGAATCAGTTGTTAACTAATACATGGGTAGTCCGTGCTTGACCTATAAGATATCCGCCCAGGCTAAAGCTTGAAGGTTAGGAGTATCAAGTAAGACTAAGCCAAGACCTTGTTAGAGTCAGTGTAGAATGACTTTACAAAGACCCAAATTATGTCGAAATTTCACTTTTTGTTTTTAAGAATGTCTTCAAACGCTATAATGGAACAGCTCTCGAAAGAGTAAAAGAAATGTAGAACTGCACACACCCCCTTTTTATGTTACCACTCCCCTAAATGTAATGAATTGTTTCCATTAAGAAAATTATCAGATTTTTCTACTAATATTGCAAATCGCAAATATATGGAGACGGAAATTTTGTGAGCTATTGTAGTGATATTTTCTTATGTTTATCTTACGTTGTTGTCGAATATGCTTACAGGTTTTGAATGATCGATGAGATGTATAGGTGATGTTACGAGTTCAACGGTTCGTTAGTTTGAGAAGTTATGAGTATATCTACCCTATCAATAGCTAGAAAAAGAAACAGACAACCAGAATTTGATACAAATAGTTCTGTAAGTCATACATTACCAAAGTAAAAGAAAACGAATCCGGGGATGACAGATCCAAACCCAAACCAGAAGAAGACGAACTTCCGATTTATCTGCTACCATTAATAATAGACAACCGGAAATGCCTAGCAATAAATGCGGGAGCGCAGGGAACTTCAGGTAACAATGACCCACGAGTATTGCAAAACGGTAGTGATTCGACCAGTGAGATTCTGGGCATGCAAAGATCGCAGGACGAAGTACGCAAACTGTTCAGCGCACAGATGTTGGAAGTGACTAAAAACATCGGAGCCCTGGCAGCTGTAGTCAAGAATCTTGCTGAGCGGAGTAATGAGGGAAATAAAACATGATTAGTATCAGGCATAAACGAAAGTATGTGTATTCAGGATAACTTACCGGAGTCGAGCAGAGTCAGAACGTCAAGTCTAGACCAAAATGCATTGTCGAGCAGTGGTTCCAGTACTACTGATTTGACATCGGTAGTGGAAAACGTCCAGAATGAGTTTGCCAATAGACAAAACAGAAACCAAGAAGTCGATATTTTGAAGATTAGAGTCGCCCGTTTAGGAGTTGTGTTTAATGGAAATACACTGCGAGTGAGTGTGGACGATTTTATTTTTAGGATTGAACAGCTGCAACACCAATATAATATCCCCTGGTCTGAGATTTTGCGAGACTTACATTTTTTGCTGTCGGGACCCGCAGACGATTGGTACTGGCTCGTACGGAAGACCAGATTGGCCATCGCTTAGGCACGCGTTACGTGCGCAATATCAAACAGATAGGAATATCAAACAGAAAGGATAATGTTTTTATTTATCTAGATGACCTGCTAATTATATCTAGCACATTCCAGGAACATTTAAGATTGCTAACTTGACTATAGGAATGAAGAAGTCACAATTTTGCTTCCAGGAGTTTAAATATCTCGGGTTTATAATAGGGGGAGGTACATTGAAAACGGATCCCGAAAAGGTGGAGGCAATCCGGAAAATAAACCTTCCAAAGACCGTGAGAGAAGTCCGGAGTTTTCTAGGTACAGCAGGTTGGTATAGGAGATTCATTACAGATTTCGCGACAATATCAGCTCCCCTGACAGATACCTTGAATAAAGGCAAGAAATTTGTGCTGAGCCCGGAAGCATCTTAGGCATTCGATAAACTAAAAAGAGCCTTAACAACTGCCCCAGTTTTGCGATATCCCGACTTTACCAAAACAGATAGGTCCAATTGTGAGCTAATGCGGGACCTGGTAGAACGAAAACAACAAGTGAATGAGACGATAGACAAATTTTTCCATGCTATGTGTCAGTTACGGTCAAGTCTGGTTCAGCCAATACCGGAGTATGACATGATTCGGATCATGAAAAGAAATGCCGATGAGTGTATCGTCTGTGGAACAGTTGCGAATCGAGTGCAATGAGGCGGAACGCATTTTTCCCCAGACACGATTCGCGGAATATTCAACAGCCGATTCGTCCATCTAGGCAAGTCAATGAGGCAGCACTCTAATGTAGAGGAGTTGGCCGCAATCAATTTTAACCGGCAACCGCCAAAGCCACCAATGAGTTGTTGGAACTGTCGTGTTCAAGGCATGGGTTTCGGGAATGTCCATCCGCGGAACGTAATTTATTCTGTTTTAAATGCGGAAAGGAAAATGTGATTGCGCCGAATTGCATCGATTGTAAACGAAAACCCCGCTCTGACGAGGAATTAATGAGATGCTCGATTTTACCTAGAATCAAACCTAAACAGCCATTAAAGAATGTAGTGAATACAAATACGATAAAATTCATACCTGATAGGAGACATTATGTACCGCTGGAGATGAGGCAGAAAAATTACGATGAGGTTAGGGCACGTATTTTTGAATCAGGTTACCCGGAGCCAACGATTCCGCGACGTATTCGGAAGGTCAGGGAAAATTTTTCCGAACGTCGTAAGGCGCATAACAATTTAGTTTCCACTATCCGTAAGGCCTGTGCGAGATCTGGTGACCCGAGAGTATTTGTGGATGTTAATCTAGAAGGGATTGAATTAAAAGAGTTATTAGGTTCTGGAGCGTGTTTTAGGAAAAGAATGTAGAGACTTAGTTCAGACCAATGTGAAAACAGCGAGTGGCCAACAACTGAGAGTATTAGAAAAAGTAAAACTATCCATAAAGTACAAAGAACAGGAGAAAACAATGTTGCTGTCTCTTTGTCCTGATTTGGAACAGGTTTTATATTTAGGAATTGACTTCTGGCGCGAGTTTGGGTTAGCCCCGGAAATAATTGGAGTTGAGGAAGTAAATATGGAGAAAGTATATGCAGATTTTGCGAACAGTACGGAGGGGTATAAGTTAAAACCACATATATTCACCATGGAGGAAGAAAAGTCCCTAATCGAAGTAGTAAAGAGTTTTGACTCCTTCGAGGAGAAAGGTTTGGGATGTACGGGTTTAGAGAAGCATTCCATTAAGCTTATAGATGGCGCTGTCCCGGTAAAAGATAGGCACTATCCAATATCTCCAGCAGTTCAGGAAATTACCTATAAAGCGATTGATACCATGTTAGAATTAAATGTTATTGAAGTTAGCGATAGTACTTGGAGTAACCGTACAACAATAGTGCGTAAACCTGGGAAAAATCGTTTTTGCTTAGATGCTAGGAAATTAAATAAGTTGACTGTAAAGGATGCATATCCTTTACAGAATATCGACGGCATTTTAAGTAGAATAGATGAAACATATTTCATAAGTAGCGTCGATCTCAAATACGCCTTTTGGCAAATAGAGTTGGAAGAGGAATGTAAACCGTACACACCGGGTAGACCCTTATATCAGTTCTGGGTCATGCCATTTGGGCTGTGTAACGCGGACAAGGTAATTCCCCAGAGATTAAAGGATAATGTTTTTATTTATCTAGATGACCTGCTAATTATATCTAGCACATTCCAGGAACATTTAAGATTGCTAACTTGACTATAGGAATGAAGAAGTCACAATTTTGCTTCCAGGAGTTTAAATATCTCGGGTTTATAATAGGGGGAGGTACATTGAAAACGGATCCCGAAAAGGTGGAGGCAATCCGGAAAATAAACCTTCCAAAGACCGTGAGAGAAGTCCGGAGTTTTCTAGGTACAGCAGGTTGGTATAGGAGATTCATTACAGATTTCGCGACAATATCAGCTCCCCTGACAGATACCTTGAATAAAGGCAAGAAATTTGTGCTGAGCCCGGAAGCATCTTAGGCATTCGATAAACTAAAAAGAGCCTTAACAACTGCCCCAGTTTTGCGATATCCCGACTTTACCAAAAGATTCTGGATACAGTGTGACGCATCTGATTGCGGTATTGGAGCTGTGCTATATCAGTTAAATGATCAGGGAGAAGAGCATCCGATAGCCTTCTACTCGCAGAAAATGAACTCATGTCAAAGGAAATTGCAACATTTTCATCGTTGTGGATCACTTCACGAAATTTACTTTTCTGAAGGCAATGGCCGAAGCTACCACTAAAAATGTTGTCAAATTTTTGGTGAATGAAATATTCCAAAAATTTGGAGTGACTGAAGTGATCCACAGTGATAATGGAGCAAAATGCGTGGCAAAGGGATTCAAGGATATGACTGACGCCTACAAGATACATCACATGAGAACAGCAGTTTACTCTCCACAGTCCAATGCGTCCGAGAGAGTAAACCAGTCGGTTCTAACAGCCATCAGATCGTACTTAAAGGATGACCACAGGGACTGGGACCTGTATCTTGGGGAATAGAATGTGCCTTGCGTACATCTGTGCATTCTGCTACAGGTGTTACACCATTTTTCGCTTTATTTGGCTTTCATATGTTTTCTAGCGGTCATGACTACGAATTGGCAAGAAAATTGTCATCATTTTCAGACCAGGAGTTAATCCGTTGTTGGTGTGGCCAGAATGATTGCGATTTATGAATGAATTTTTGATTTTGGCGTTAAATATCATTCGTTCGAAATTGTCTTGGTTTGGTATGGCGTTTGGAAAGATGAGATAGGAGATTTGATGAAAAGGGATATTATTATAGTTGATCTTGTGCTAGAAAGGGACAATGATGGTAATAGAGTAACTGCTAGAAATGGGAATAAAAATGTCGATATGTCGGTGAAATAAGGAAGAAGAATGGAAAAAAGTATAATATTGGTGGTTCAGTGTGGTTGAGAGTTTAGTGCGAAAGTAAAGAAAAAGGCAGATTTTAACGTAGCTTATCATCAGCGAAAGTGAAATATATAAAAATAAAAAATTAGATTTCACAATAAAAAGGCAGATTTGCACGTAGGAGCGAAAGCTTAACATCAGTGAAAGTGAAAGATATAAAAGGTCTAGATTTCACAAATAAAAGTGTAAGCTCGACATCGTCCATAACAGGCTCCAGCTCATCCAACTCTTGGCTTACTGGACGGATCGGTCCTGCAGAAAAGGCAAGGAAGATAAATAAGGTAGGCCTAGAAAGTAGCGATAAATAAAGAGCGCGGCGAACACACATACCCGGTGACGTTTACTAATAAAAGGCGTCAAACACATGTCGGATGACTTGCCACGCGATCAGTATGGTAGCTCCATCTGAATTATTATCATAAGTTTTTTTGCAGCCACGAATCTTTTTCAATGAATTTTAGTTTAGAACCATTGTATATTTGCAATATTCCTCTAAAGTATTCATTTACTGCTCAACATCAGTAAGGTGTAACCGATGTATGGAGTGGGACCATCTCAGGGGTTGTTCTGGACTTAACGCCATCAGGGAGTACAACGAAACGGACTACGTTGCAGCATGTTGTGCCTCCGTATCCGCAGTGCGTCACAGGAGTCGCTGTCGTCGTCTTCATCGGCATCGGTTTATGGGACGCCACCGCGACCTCCCCCTCAGTAATATCAACAAGCACAGAATCTAACACTACATATTGCTCTACCAACCCTTTTTGCAATTTAATTGCAATGGCCTCCGTGGTAAGATTGTAGACTTTATGAATCGGAATAATATCAAGGTCGCTGCGATCCAGGAGACAAAGCTGAGCGACATATGCAGTTTGCACAGTTGTCAAGAATACAATGTGCTACGTAAGGATCACCAGAAGTGGAGGTGGGGGTCTTGCTTTCCTAATGCACCATTCCACCATAGTGTAATAAGTCCGAGATGTATTAGGTTTGGTGAGCTCGTTTATTCATAATTAATATTTCGTCAACATAAAGTTTGGCGAGTGTAAATAATGACGGTGTCGTAATAAACCGTGTGACCAGAATATGTGAATCGTACCTTTTGGCATTTCTCACGGGTTCAGCAAAACATTATACTAAGCGTGTTACGTTTAATGGTAATAATTAATGTCTTGCTATGGTCGACATATATTTACACTACACCTCCCTTTTTACAAAGAATGCTATTATTTTAATAAATTTATTCTATATCTAAAATTAAATGTAATATTTAAGACTTAATTATTTAAATCCTTATATATATTTTCTTAACTTTAGCTTGGTATTAAGAGTTTTACCTTTACAATTATAACATACAAAATTCTTAATATACAAATTGTAAAATTAATTATTGTTTATAAAGAAATTACAATTACAATTTTTAAAGCCTATCTTTGTGTACAATTATATTTTTCTATTACAATCGTGTGTGTTTTTCAGAGTACAATTATTCATATTTTCTATTCTAATTACTTCATAAGGTCCATTATACCTGTTGTCTAACTTATGACCTACTTCATTTTGAACTAAAACTAAATCTCCTACTTCTAACGAAATTTTATTTTCTTTCTTATCGTATATTTGTTTTTGTTTCTGTTTTCTCCTTTCAACCATTATTCTGGCTCTCTCTGTAGTGTTTTGGAGTTTACGTAATTCCCTTTACGTAACTTCTTATATGCTGAGTCATATTCTTCCATACATATCTTCTTTGGATCTTCTCTAGAGTTCGACGTATTCCTGGGTGGCCACCAGTAACCGGATTGTCGTGATTTTCTCTTATTACTCTTTCAGTATCATTTCTACTGAAAAGTTGTCAGTCTTGGTGTTAACACTAGTGTTAAATCACCTTTTACCATTCAATTGCCCATTTCTTTGAATTCTTCTACCCGTTTTCTAGATTGCTGTCGTGTGGACTTATTGACTTCACCTCTTGTGAAAGCTCTTGAAGCGTACGAAATGGGAAATTGAATACTGGATATTGGAACGCTTCATCTCCGTTCTTGGGTTTTGGATAATTTTTAATTATCGAATATTTACTTTCATCTGACAATATACTTCGTGACTGAAAAATGATCCCTTTTTTTGGATGAAGTTTGAGATTATATTTTCTGCAAACTTTAAAAAACATCCTCCAAATTATTTATCATATGCATTTTTGAACATCCAACGACCACCAAATCATCCATATAAAGGAATGCTTGTCCTGGAGCAAGACCAGAGAATGCTAATGACATCATTCTTTGGAATAAATTTGGGACAATTTTGACATACGGCAGTCGTTTAAACCGAAACGATCCCTTACCAGTCGAGAAATATGTTATATTTCTAGATCCTTCTTCAAGTTCAATTTGAAGGAAACCTGACATCAGATTAAGGCGTGAGAAAAATTTCGCCCTTCCTAATTGATCTAGGATGTCATCTATCCTTGGTAGAGGAAATTTGTCTGCAATTAGCTTCATATTAATTTGTCTGTAATCAACTACCAATCTCCATCTTCTCTCCTGAGTACCTGGTAAGATTTTTTCGGTACCAATAAAATGGTAAGCTGATGCTACTATGTCGTCCCTTATCAATTTATCAACCTGTCTGTATTTTTCATCTTTTTGGGTATCAGGTAAGCGATAATTCTTGATGTATACTGGTTCTATGTCATTTAGTCTTAATTTCTGTTTGTAGAAATTATTTACTGATATTTGATCAGATTCCAGAGCAAACACGTCAATATATTTTGAACAAACGGATTCTAATTCCTTTTTGATAAAATTTGGAAAGTTTTTGGATAATTTGTCAAATTTCTCTTTGAATTTTGGTAAGAGGCATTTGATAAATTTACAAATTCATAGTCGTTTAGACTTTCTGTCTCAATTTGAGAATAATTAATAATGATGTTTTGGTTAGTTGTGTTTACAATTTTAACGTTCGGTTTAGATATCATTTGATTTGGAATGAGAATGTCTTCCGTTAAGGATTGCAGTTTCATACTTCGTATCACTTCTGAACGAGCGTGTAATGAAAACGAATTCTCTTTTTGTGCATTGTGAATTGGAATAGCAATATCTTCCGAAAAATTATCTGGTCTTAATATGATCCAATCATTATCATGTTGGTAATCCAAAATGCAACTATACCGTTTAATAAAATCCAAACCAAGAATACCATTGATGGTATCGGAAAATTATCATCACAATATGAAAGTCGTGTTCGATTAAAATATTTTCTATTTTCAAATAAATTGTAACGGTTCCTCATGTTGTTATGGTTCCCTGACCAATACCCTTTATATTAATGGTACTAGAAGTTCTAATATCATTCCAACATATGCTTCCCTTTTGACAAGGGAGTTTGTCAGTCCGTCGTCCGATGCACATGAGTTTCTCTGTCGTCCGTGTTGTGTGCCGTTCAGTTCTGTGTTAAAATAAAAGAAAAAAAAAACAAAATAGAACAAAATTTCACAAATCATAAATAACAAAATAGAACTAAAGTAAAGTGAAAAACAACCAGCAACAAAATATAGCGCCGCGCCGACCAAAACAACCATCCAACTACTAAACAATAACAACTACAGCATCAGCGGAACAACAACAAAATCACAACAGCATCCACACACCACTGACCGCACATTTTCTGTCCGCTCCATAGTGTGTGCGTTGTCCCCTTCCCTCCCCGCATCCCATTCGTGCAGTTGGCACCCTTTTCTTCTTGTCGTTGTTCGCCCAATGCTTAAGGCATAACACTGAGCATTGGGTGAATACAGCAACGGCAGAGAGAGGAGTTTGGCAACTGTAGCTGCATATTGACTTTGTTTTGTTTTTTTCTTTTTGTCTGTTCTAATGGTTGGTACGTTTAAAATACAATTTGCCAACATACGAGGGCTGAGAGCGAATTTTTTGCCGTGTACGCTCATGTACATTTCCATCGGCCTAATGTTTTTGCTCTTTGTGATATTCAGGTGTGTGAGGGTTCTGATCCACAGGATTTTCACGTACCTGGGTATCACAACCTGTCCCTCTTTATTCCCCACAGAGGCCTTGTGGTTTATGTATGCAACGACATAGTGTTCCAGAGCCAGTAAGACTTAAACTCAGAAAATCCAGAATTTAACTCCCTTTGGGTTAAATTCAAGATTGGAACACACGTACTACATTTCGGATTCGTGTATAGAAGTCCAAAAGCGGAAAGGGAGGTATCCCTAAATGGCTTTGACGCCCTTTCCGATTCAATTACAAAAATTTTAGAGGATTGTCAATGTCCATAATTCCTCTTGTCTTGCCCATTCGAGTCACTCAACACCGGAGGGTCAATACGCCGAGCTTTTTGCCGCGCATAATGATCTGACGCAACTAGTAAATGAACCGACTCACATTCCGTGTGTCCAAGGGCAACACTCTAACATTCTTGATCTTTTCTTAACATCACACCCTGAAAAGTATGAAGTTAACGTTCTAGCACATCTTGGTAATTCGGATCACTGTATTGTTTCAGCATCCTTTTCGTATTCCGCTCTTCGTGCCGCTTCGACCCAGCCCCAAAGCGGACAATATATATATACGAAAAGGCACGTTGGGCCGAGCTCAACAACTTTTTCCAGCATTTCAATTGGAAACTTTGTTTTCTAAATAGCGATATAGATGCTGCGGCTGAAATGATTGAAAATATTATCTTGATTGGAATGAAATCATTTATTCCAATTAAAGTTATTTCGGATAAACCATCTAATAAAAGTTGGTTTAACCAGACATGCAAGGATGCTGTCAGATCCAAAGAGGAAGCATTCAGGAAATGGCGTTTAAATAAAAATGCCACAACTGATCTGCTACGCAAGCAGACAAGAACCATGTGTGCCTGGGTACTTAGACTTGAAAAGTTTCTGTACGAACAACGTCTTCGTGCCAAAGTACTTGCTTCTCCCAGGGGAAGTAAGAGCTTTTGGTCATTTGTGAGAAGAGTAAAGGATAACTCCTCATCTATCCCAACTCTTGTTAAAGATGACCAGATATTCACTGACCCGGTTGACAAAGCTAACCTATTGGCTGAAATGTTTGCAAGGAATTCATCCTTGCCGGAAAGCAATCAACCACTCACCGTGATCGAAAATGTATCCTCAGATATTTTTTCAAATATCGCAAATATCGACGTAAATAAATCTCCAGGCCCGGATGGCATTTCAGCACTTGTCCTATGTAAGTGCTCTTCGACGCTTGCCCCTTCGTAATCTTTTCAACCTTGCATACCGTGCAGGAGTTTTCCCAGCGTGTTGGAAGACTGCGAACATCCAGCCCATCCCTAAAAAAGGTGAGGCTAATAACCCTGCTAACTATCGACCGATCGCGTTTTGCTCAGCGCTTTCGAAGGTTATGGAGAGTATGGTTAACCACCATCTTGTGAGGTATTTAGAAACTAATGACTTACTTAATGATCGACAGTATGGCTTCCGTAGGAATCGATCTACGGGAGACCTGATGACACTGCTATCCGAAAAGTGGAATCGTTCTATTCACCAGCTTGGAGAGAGTAAGGTCGTTGCTCTAGATATCTCCAAGGCCTTTGATAGAGTTTGGCACGGCGCACTCATATCAAAGCTTATCGCTTTTGGTGTTGGTAGTGACTTCTCTCGATTTATATCGAGCTTCCTCAGAGATCGCACTATACGTGTTGTTGTAGATGGGTTCTCATTCGACGAGCATAGGTTAACCGCAGGAGTACCACAGGGCTCTGTCCTTTCCCCCTCCCTTTTTCTTATTTTCATCGACGACGCGGATGACAGCAACCTCTGTCATTCATACTCATTCGATCATAGACCAAGTCGTCAAAAAATTGAGGACAAAAGGCGATTGATGGATGAGTCACTTAGCCAGGATTTGTTTGGCCATTTCTGGATGGGGTCGAGAGAATAGAGTAGATTTTAATGCACGTAAGACCCAGTGCTCCTTGTTGTCTCACAAGCGATTCACTGATCCAACGGTGTCGTCGATTTTAATGAACGGTGTAGATATTGAGCAATCAGATGCTCTCGATGTTCTCGGCATGAAAATACAACGTGATGTTCGTTAGACAAAACATGTATTTGATGTGTCGAAAGATGCCTTCAAATGTTTAGGCTTTTTAAAAAGATGTAAGAAATATTTCACACCCTCTGATTTTCTCAATATCTACACTACCTACATCAGACCAAAGATGGAATACAACTCCCAGCTCCAGCTTCATCACTGGAGCTACTTGACCGTGTCCAGAGGAGGGCGATGGTGTTGATAGGTGACGGTAGGATATCCAATTCTATTGTCTCCCTTGAACACCGTCGTAATGTTGGTTGTGTGTCATTGTTCTATCGATACTTTCATGGTGTTTGTTCTTCGGAAATTCGTGATCTCATACCGCCCGTGAGAACGTTCGGTAGAGATACGCGACTCTCCAGGAACGCTCACCCATTTGTTGTCGATTGGACATTACAGAATAAATTCGTTCTTCGCCCCTACTATCCGTATGTGGAATCGACTTCCGGCAAATATCTTACCCTCCATTTACGACATTCAGAGATTCAAAACAGATGTCAACAGACACTACTCCCTCTTTCCTCCTTCCCATACCTGATCTTCCTTTCACCAACGCAATGCACTGCATTTATAGGGGACATCCCCTGAGTGTTGGTTCAGTGAAAAAAAAAGGATACATTAGCGACAGTATCTACAAAGAATGTCAAAACATTGTCACTAAAGGTTGTTTGGGTAAAAATGAATGGTTTTCCGTCTGGTTATTGTCTTGTTGCATTAGGCGAACGTTATTTCGCCTTTGGTTGCCTCCGCCATTGCGGTTGTCAGTTCCACTGTTTCCACTATTGTTTTGTGTATAATAATTACCTCGGCCTCTGCCGCGATAATTTGATTGTCCACAGTTTTCTCTTTAGCCTCTACCACGAGTTATTTCCACTGTACCTTCCTCTCCTAGAGACTTAACTGAAATACACTATTTTAACAAACTTTGATTATTGCTTGCTTCCATTACGAGTTTAACTCGTAAAGGAAGCAACACAGTCTGAATTGCATATTTTGACGCAGTTTGTGTTGGCAGTCCATCACTGAGGTACGCATTCTCTAAAGATTTGGTCAGCATTTCTATCTCTGCCGTATAGGCATTAACTGACTTATTATTCTGTTTTATATTTTCGCCGTTATGACCTCTGTCGATTCGCCTTTCACGGACAACTTAAGTTTTTCGATAATTGAAGTCAGTGTGGATTCATTTGTCACTAAATTTCGTGTGTGGCCCTTAATTTAATTTTTACTACATTTATGGCCACGACTTCATGTCCTTCCTTTATCGAATCAACAAGACTTAGAGCGTCTAAAAAATAATTTAAATTTGCAGGCTTGCCGTCAAACTCTGGTAGGAGTTTTGAGGCTAAGCCGAGAAATTCGGTCAATGACTGTGGCATGATTGTAGGAAGTTTAGTATCCACTCATATTACTCTTTCGTGAACAGTAATTGGTAGTTTTATTTCCTTCGAGAAACGTCCGAGAAGAAATTATCTGCCGCTGCTTTGTGAGCTGTAGTCAGGCGACAGTAATGTAGGTTAAGTACAACTCTAATTTCTTCCAATCTGTTTAAACATTTGTATGATTTATCGAAATGTTCCTTTATATGTCTTAATTTAGTAATGATCTGCGGCCAAATGTCCACGAAATAGAAAGAATCTATGACATTAAATCGCATTTAATGACGTAGTTCTTGCCAAATACTACTTCCTCAATTTGTGTGTATGAATCTTGTATTTTCCCATTAAAATCTATATGATTAGAAGAACACAAATGATAACTAATAACGCCTCAATTTTACTAGTATTCACGCTTATATTTTCATCCACTGTGATATCTTTACCACCGTGGCATTTGGCCTATTTATATATCTTCGATTATGTACCTCCCATAGTTACTATTATAACCTTTTCACTAAGAATTCCGTAGTCTATTTTGAAGTTATTGTTGTAACAAATATTTTTTCTTATATTTCCACTAAACATTTTTTTATATTTAAAATAGACACAATGTGAGTTTTAGTAATTTAGTTTAATATATACCTCTGTTTCCGCAATCCACGCCATTCATGACTTGATTTCAGGTTATATATCGGTCATCATCTTTTGACGACTGAGAATTATGACCGAACCAATTCAGGGACTCGTTCTTTACACCGATTTTTGTTAGTAGTTATTGAAAATATTATATTTACATGATTGAACTTGATTTTTTATATGTATCTACTATATATTTAAGATTACCATTCCTGATCGGTTGGTTGTGTTTTTTGTAGAAAAAAGTTCAGCGTCCAGGCGTAGCTACTAGGACATCCATCCGTGTGTGATTTATCGCTGCCCAGACATTTTCGATATCTGGTTACATTATTTCATTTCCATTATTTTTATTGCACATAAATGACGTTACCTGTTAGCAAGTCATATCACTGGGCTCAGACCACCTACCCATAATCATATCCATTGACAGACCTTCCGACTTCATAACATCTGAACGCCGTACTTTCCTTAACCAGAAGAAAGCGGACTGGAACGGGTTCAGAGAATTTACCAACCGCAGCTTCAGTGAACTACCCATCTCCTGATATTCGGGTAGTTGAGAACACATTCCGAGGCATCATCAACGCAGCAGCCGCTCGCTTTATTCCTGCTGGTCGAATACCCGAAATACGACCAAATTTCTTTTCGCAGAAGAGAGTGATGTTATTCGTCGATCCTAGAATCAGGGAATTGAATGTAGACATTAGTAGGTGGGTCAACGAGTATAAGCGGAATAAATGGCTGGAACACTTGAAGCAATGCAACTTAAATTCCGGAAACAGTAAATTGTAGGCACTCTCGAACCCCGGCAAGAGAGATGACCGGACGGCAATCACATTTGGTGCTACCACTGTGACAGACCCGAAGAGGTGCGCGTGTTATTTTAACCGGCAATTTATAGAGCACCCCGAGAGTGATAAGGCGAAAAGGAGTATCATGCGTCGTATTCATGATCTCCGAGCCGAGGAGGAACCACCACAATTCACAGTTGGCGAAGTTGCAGATTATCCGTAGCGCAAAGGCATCAAAAGCGCTAGGCGCCGACGGAATCTCCATGTTGATGCTGAAGTAATTGGACATACCGGGAGTCGAGTTCTTGACGAAAGTCCTCAACTTGTCCCTAACCACTCTAATAGTACCGGAAATCTGGAAAATGGACAGAGTGGTCCCGCTACTGAAACCAGGCAAAGACTCGAGCAAGGGAGAATCGTACAGGCCGATTTCCCTTCTCTCGCCTGTAGCGAAGACACTTGAGGCTTTACTCTTACCGAGCATGATTGGACATTTTCCAATTGCTGATCATCAGCACGGATTGCGTAACCAGCATAGTACGACTACTGCTTTGCACGCCATCACCACACACATAAGCCGCGGCCTTAACCAGAACAAGCCCGGTGATAGAACGGTCCTCGTGGTGCTTGACTTATCGAAGGCTTTCGATACAGTCAGTCATGCAGCGCTATTTGAGGACTTCGCCAACACATCCCTCCCGAATAGTTCGAAACGTTAGATCGCGAACTACATGTATGGGTGCCAGTCGTATGTTGAATTCCGGAATAAGAAGTCCAAACCCCGTAGAGTGAAACAGGGGTGATATCTCCGGCACTGTTTAACCTCTACCTTGTGTACGATTCTGGCGTCGGGCCCCACAATCGATGACATATGCGGAAGGATAAATGTCTACCTCGCTGATTTTGTCAATTTTTCACTGCGAGGAAGCTGAAAATATCCGCCACCAAATCAACGGCCACACTCTTCACTGCATGGACAGCGCAGGTGAAGGAGCAATTGAACGTGATAGTCGTGATAGCCCAAAGTTCTTGGTGTCACGTTCGATAGCCTCTTCAGATCTAGCGCGCATGCCACAGTTATCTGCAACATGAGAAGTAGGAACAAGGTCCTCAAGTCGCTCGCCGGCAGCAGACAAAGAAACCTTGTTGACCTCTTATAAAGCGATAGGCCGGTCAGTGGCCTACTATGCAGCACCAGTGTGGTCACCGAATGTGAGCGAAGCGCAGTGGAAGAAAACGCCGCACTGCGAACTGCAACAGGGTGCCTTCTCATGTGGACCACCTACATGAAGAGCCGAAGATCATAGCCGTGCGACGACACAATTTCCTGTTGTCGAAGCAGTATCTGCTTGGATGTAACCGCCGTAGCCACCCCAATCACCACCTCGTGGACAGGCTACCTCCCCCAAGGCAGATAAGGAAGGATCTTCATGATCTAGAGCGCGAGGTCCAACGTTACAAAAGAGAACCTCTAGATCAAAGCGCATACCAGGCAGGTCTTAATGGCATTCACTCTAATGCAGTCGTCGAAGCCGTTAACAACTACAGAGTGAATGTCGTGCTAGGAGAGCATCCACCATCAGTGGCTTCGGAAGAAGTTTAACAGCCACGACAGACAAGAGTGGTTTTGGCACAATTGAAATTGGGCGCGAATTGACGCAAATACGTCGAATACATGTTCCGCATGCAGCCAGGGACCACACGACAACCTACACCTGTTCAACTGCCCGGCCAAACCTACTCAACTCATTCCCAGGTCTCTTTGGGCTCATCCAGTAGAAGTAGCCACCTTCCTTGGCCTGGAAACCAATGTAACAGAACCCTCAACACAGGTTGAATCAAATAACACCCAATTGGACAACAACAACCGATTCGCTTGGAAAATTACTGTATCTAACTTCTGAACTGAGAATGGTTTCTGGGTATACTAGGTCATGATAGGAGAAAGGGGGTGGTACCTCCCACACAAACAATATTTAAAAACTATCAAAAATTACTCATTTGATCTTCCAAAACATAGGAAGTAGGGAAACAGGGAAGAATGACCCCGCGCAACGCCGGGTACAAAATACTAGTAAATAATAATAATATAAAAAATAAATGAAAAACGAGCCCTTGATATATTAAGCCATCGATATATTTATTTGTCTATGTATGAGCTTTCTAAAAATATACATTGGCTAAGCAACAATAAAATTAAACATTTATTATAAGTTTTCTATTTCCATAAAATAATACAAAATAAACGTTTTGTATTTAACATATTGAAATTTAAAAGCATTTTATATTTACAAAACTTGTAAATAGCATAGAAATGTAAAATGAACGACGAAATTAATGTGCATTTGGTCATTCGTTTTTGGTAAGAGCTTTTCTTCTTCTCATATCATTATGTTTTACATCACCATTGTTGAACGATTTCTGACTTTCTGAACTTTCCGAAACATCACTATCACTTGATCGAATATCGCCGGACATCTGTTAAAATAAAAAATAATATTCCGCATACATTATACAGTTAGAAACATGGATCATAACACTAAAAGCTTAAAATAAATGCTTACCAATCCTTTCTGTAGAGAATCTATGACAATTTTAAGTATCATGTATGTCCATACAATATGAAGTAGAAGCAACATTATGAGCAAACTATTGAATATATAGTACGCTGGAAACATGGGAAGTATAGTCGGCGCTTCGATAGAAGTACTGCAATTAAAAAGATTTAAATTCTCAATAATATTCATATAAATACATAACATTTTCAGATTAAAGGAAGTTTTTAATAATTTCTTGTATGTTTTATTTAGATTAATTACAACAACAACCATTTTAGCCACCGAGCTTTGAGAACATGTTTACCGATGTGGCGATGGAATTGTGTTGTGTCATATACTTAATATCACGGACTAGGTAATATTAAATTAATACCTTTAGTAGGAGCTGTGTCGAGGATCTATATGAGCAATAGGGGTGGGATAGTGTTGTATAGGATTTTAAGAGTTCGTGTGTGGGGACCACCTTAAGGGTTGAAGATAGAGGGTAGATACGTTCTGAGAAAATATTGGGGCTGAAAAAATATTGGAGATTGGTCATACCTACATTTGACTCGTCGGAGCAATTTTTTATATATAGTTAAAAATTTTTTTATAGTTATAGTAAAATAGTTTTTGTATGTGGGCCCCATTAAGGAGTGGGTATTGGAGGTAAGTTTGTTCGGAAAAAATGATGGGGAGTGAACATTAGTGGAGGTCTGTCTCTCATTTAACCCAGCTAGGGGCAACTCCGGGAAAGTTTCGGGCCTTACTGGCATATCAAAAATTATTATAAAATAAAAATATCGTATAAGAACCACCTTAAGGGTTGAAGATAGAAGGTAAGTATGTTCGGAGAAAATGCGGGGATTGAAAAATATTAGGGGTCGGCCATACATTCGACTCCACTAGAGGACTCCTTGGACCAGTAAGAGCGGTGGGAACAAATTTTATAAAAAATTAACGAGTGGAGATAGGGCGTATGTGAATTCGAAAAAATGTTGGGGATGGAAAATGAATGGGGGTCGGTCTTATATTTAACCCCTCAGGGGACTCCGGGGCAGTTTTGGGGCTTTTTGTGTATTTTTACCTCTATTCCCCACCTTTGACCACGATGAGCTCCCTCTTACACTCACCTCACCACCCCCATTTTTTGGCTCATGAATACTTTTAAGTGATTTATTGAAGCATACCGGGTTGTCGTGGTAGCGGTTATGGAGCATCTAAAAAGCTTCAAATCTATTGAAAATTGAGCTGGCGAAATTTAAGAGATGTATCCGATCTATCCCTTTCCGGTGCAAGGCAACTACATACATTGACTACACAGTTTTGTATTTTTGCTTAATGTATATATATATTTTAGTTTCATCAGGCTTTATCGACTTAACAAAGAATCGTTTTTTATTATCTTGGAAAAGATTGAAGCCTATGTGAAAAGATCCATAATACCGGTAACACTTCAATTGGCCCTAACATTACGTTTTTTAGCTACAGGGTCTTACCAAGGTGTATTATGCAAGGACGTGGATTTATGTGTTGGAAGGAGCACGCTTTCGATTATATTGTGGAGGATTATAACTGTCCTCGAAAGAAACATTTGCCAGCAATGGATACAATTAGAAATGCCTCTTGAGAAAAAGAGAAGTTCATAAAGGTTTTTCTTTGAAAAATATCAGATACCAGGGATAGTGGGTGTATAAATGGCACCCACATAAAAATATCAAAACCATCTTATAATGACTCTCTTGTTTATAACAGAATGGTTAGATTTGGTATCAACACTATGATTGGATGTATGCTATATTAAATACAATACACATATCAAGTTTGACTCAAGGGATACTTGTTTCTGATTTGCGATTTCCAAATGAAAGTGAATTCTCGGAGGCCAAGATCCTATCATGACGCTTTCGTCTGGAGTTTAAGCAAAGCAAGATCACATTTCTTTAAATAAATTCATCAGTGGAGACCCTAGCTGTAGATTGTTGGATGATTCTGGTTATGGTTTGGAACCATTTTTAATAACACCATATAAGGATGATGTGTATATAAAAAAGTACAAATATTATGTGTAAAAACATCGATAAACTATTATTGAAATTCAGACCAATTGCTTACGGGCATAAAACATTTGATTTGAAATAAAATGCTATCGCTTTCAATTATCTACATATATTCCACTGTTTTTCATTAACAGTTTGTTAAGATTTTCTTTTTAAAAAGGCGTTGAGTGAGGGGAAGAGTTTAAAAATTGAAACAATTTAACACAGCAAAACAATAATAATAGTAGTAGAACAATTACTAAAGAATAGGCGATATATATGTATATTGGTATGTTAGCAAACCTAAAACAATAATAAAATTATAAAAATATATTAATTTAATCAAAAAGAGAAAGATGGTTTCTTGATTGTTCGAATTGTGTTGTGAATACTGAGCTAGAGAAAATGCGCTTTTGGTTCACTATCAGGATCTGCGTCGTTCGTCTCCAGGTTCAGGAAGATGGCCACCTGCTTTGGCTGCGTCCATAGTGACCTGGGGACCAGCTGAGTAGGTTTTGCAGGGCAGTTGAATAGATGTAGCGTATCGTGTGGCCCCTGGCTACAAGCGGGGCAGATATTCTGCACGTTGCCGTCAATTCGTGCCCAGTACGATTTGAGACGGCTACACCATCCAGATCTCAGCTGTGCCAAAACCGATCTAGTTTGTCGCGGCAGTTGTTTCTCTTTCGATGCAATTTCTGGCGGATGATCTCCGAGGACGATATTCATGGCGTTGTTGTTGATCGCTGCTGCGACTGCGTCTCTGTGAATATCGTTTAAACCTGCCTTGTATGCTCGCTGATCTAAAGGCTCTCTCTTATACCTTTGGACCTCTCTCTCTAGATCCTGGAGGCCTTTCCTTACCTGCCTGGGCGGAGGGGGCAGAGCCATAAGATGGTGGTTTGGATGGTCTCTGCGATAACACCCAAGCAAGTACTGCGTAGACAACATAAAGTTGTGCCTACGTACGGAAATGACCTTAGACTCCTCATGTAGGTGATCTTGATGGGACATGAGGCAAGTATGAATATTTCTCCACTGCGTATCACTCACATTTGCAGACCACACTGGCGCCGCATAATTAGCCACGGACCGGCCTATTGCTTTGTAAGAGGTCAACAAGGTTTCTTTGTCGGTTCCCCAAGTGCTACCGGCAAGCGACTTGAGGACCTTGTTCCTACTTCTCATTTTATCGCAAATAGCTGTGGCGTGTGCAGAGGATTTATATAGACTGTCGAATGTGACCCCAAGGATTTTGGGGTAGTTTACTGTCGGTATTGGTGTGTCGTCGACTTTCACATTCAATGTCCTTCTGACCTCCGCAGATCATGTGGTAAATAGTGTGGCTGACGATTTGGAGGCGGATATTTTCATATTCCTCGCTGCGAAGAAATTGGCAAGATCAACGAGATAGGTGTTCAGCCTTTCGCATATATCATCAGATTTGGGGCCCGACGCTAATATCGTGCAATCATCGGCGTATGTCACGATTTCCACGCCGTCAGGTGGTTGTGGAATACCAGAAAGGTAGAGATTAAACAGAGTCGGAGATATTACCCTCCTTGGGGAACTCCCTGTTTAACTCTACGGGGTTTTGACTTCCTATTTCTCAATTCCACAAATGACTGGCGTCCACACATATAATTCACGATCCAACGTTTCAGATTGTTCGGGAGGGACGTGTTTGCAATGTCCTCGAATAGAACGGCATGGTTGATCGTATCAAATGCCTTCGATAGGTCAAGGGCCACGAGGACCGTCCTGTCGCACGGTTTATCCTGGTTCAGATCGCGACCGATATGTGTGGTAATAGCGTGTAAAGCAGTTGTCGTGCTATGCTGCTTACGGAATCCGTGTTGATGATCTGCAATCGGAAAATGTCCATTAAGGCTCGGGAGAAGTGCCTCAAGCGTCTTCGCTACTGGAGAGAGAAGAGAGATCGGCCTGTACGATTCTCCCTTACTCGCATCTTTCCCTGGCTTCAGTAGCGGTATCACTCTGCCCATTTTCCAGGCCTCGGGAACTACCAGAGTGGCCATGGACAAGTTGAGGACCTTCGTCAGGTACTCGACTCCCGGTTCATCCAATTGCTTCAAAATCCACATAGAGATTCCGTCTGGACCAAGCGCTTTGTATGACTTTGCGCTGTTGATGATTTGTGCAACTTCGCCTGTGGTAAATTGTGGTGGTACCTCCTCGGCTCGGAGACCATGTATATGACGCATGATGCTCCTTTTCGCCTTGTTACTCTCGGGGTGCTCAATAAATAGCCGGTTAAAATAACTCGCGCACCGCTTCGGATCATTTGTCGTCCTGTCACCAAAAGTAACAGCGATATGATCGTCCCGCTTGGTGGGGTTCGAGAGCGACTTAACCGTTGCCCACAATTTACTAATTCCGGAACTTAAGTTACACTGTTTCAAGTGCACCAACCATTTATTCTAACCTGTATTATACTAACCTGTTAATCTCTAGGTTCAGTTCCCTGATTCTAGGATCTCCAGGATTAGCCCTACGAATGTCGTCACGCTCATCTGCTGGGAAGTTTGGTCTCATTTTGGGTATTCGACCAGCAGGGGATGTGTCTAGCGGTTGCTGCGTTGACGATGACTCGGAAATTTTTCTCAGCTACCCTCACGTCGAAAGGAATGGGTAGTTTACTGAAGCGTTGATTGGCGAATTCTCTGAACCCGTTCCATTCCGCTTTCCTCTGGTTGAGAAAAGTACGGCGTTCAGAGGTGATGAAATCAGATGGTCGGTCAATGGAGAGGATTATGGGGAGGTGGTCTGAGCCCAATGATATGACAGGTCGCCATGTACTGTCATTTATCAGACCAGCCGAAACGATGGTGAGATCTGGCGATCTGTGGCAGTCACCCATAATCCTGGTGGGGGCATCCTCATTCACTGTGCAAAACGTGGAGTCGTCAATCTGTTCCGCCAACGCAATGCCTCTCGGGTCATTACCTAGGATTGAATGCCAAAGCTCGTGGTGGGCATTAAAATCACCAAGTATAACCCTGTTATTCCCTTGCAGCAGCGAGCTGATGTTAGGATGATAACTTGAGGGAGTGCTGGCAACCGGCGGAATGTACACGTTGTACAGCTCTATCTCAGCAGCCCCAGACCTGACTGCTACCCCCATACATTCCATGTATGGGTCTCTAGAGTTAAGCTCAGGGGAGATAGACCTATACTGCACAGAATGGTGTATCAGGAACGACAATCCCCCACCTCCACTTCTGGTGCGATCCTTACGTAGCACATTGTATCCGTCACAACTGTGCAAGCTGCAGGTGTCGGTCAGCTTAGTCTCCTGAATCGCACCGACCTTGATGTTGTTCCGACTCATAAAGTCCACTATCTCGTTGATTTTGCCTCGAAGACCGTTGCAATTAAATTGCAACATTAGTACATTGTCCGGTCTTGCTACAGCAATGGTGTTAGCTGCTGTACGGACTGCTGCGGGGGAGACTGCGGAGGTGTACCGTAGACCGATGACGAAGAAGACGACGATATCGACGACAGCGAGTCGCTGGACGGACTACGTTGCATATTGGTACAGCATGCGGCAACGTAGTTATCGCTGTACTCCCTTACGTGGCCGAGGCCAGAGCAAGACCGGAAATGCACCCACTCCAGGCACCTATTACACCTCACTGATGTTGCTCGGTGGTGTATTCGGTTTTGGCAAACCGAGCCGGGGTTTAGTTCTATCCCGGCACGGACCAGTAGTATTCGGAGCAAACACTCCGGGTAATGTTGCTCCCACGATGGAAAAACGGACAAACACATAACATATATTGCTGAGGTGGCAGCCCTTGGTCGAAGAGTTCATCTTTGAGTCAATCCGGTACGTAGAACCGGCTGCCGTGGAATTGTTTTATTTTTTTACACATTAAGACGGGTTGTTCTTCTTGACTAGGTTACTTCGCCCTTTTGTAACATATTAAGGAGGAGCCAATTTATTTTAGAAACAAATCAGACTCAAATCCACTTTCGACCATTTACTTTGTGGACTTCAAAAACACTTTGAACGAAGGATAATTTCAGAATAAATAATCAATGTTTCTGGGAGATAAACTTTGACATTTAACATGTTCCCAATCTTTCTGTAGAGAAATACTATTGAGACAACGCCCGCTTAAACAATAAATATTCTCAATTGTTTAATAGAGCAGACGACTTCAAGTGTGTCCAGATTTTACAAAAAAATAACCTTCGTTTTTTGCTAAAAAGTTTTATAATAGTAAAGCGAACATTATAGTTTTGGTCTTAATCAAAGCCCTACCTTATCTCTCTATAACCCGTGTGCGGATCACTTGCTTTCTCCTTTTGCTGTTGTATGTGTTCTTATACTAAATTATCTATAGTTTGTTGATTTTCTCATCACCCCTTCCTCCTCCACCCTGTTGTTTTGTTTTTGTTTGATGTTCTGATGTTAAACTTAAATTAAATTCTAATTGATTACACAGTGCAACACGAAAAAAAATAACCATATACGGACACCGCTACATGATAAAAGACCAAAAAAAAAAGACCCGTGTTTTTTTTCCCCCCCAAAGTCATGCACTTTTTTTTATGGGCCCCCAGAGATTTGAGGCCTCGGTGTAATTTTTGGAAAAAAGTGATCATATTCTCAGGCTCATATCTTGCAAACCGTTCGGAATTTTGATTTACTCTCTGAGGCAAAGTTCTAGCTCTTGTCATAAAGAACAAAAATTGTAGTTGATTGTTTCCCTGAATTTTCAACGGTTTGCTACCTATGGACCTGAACAGGGGAAAAAAGGTTAAAAAAATCGAATTTTTTTAAGTTTTTTGCGATTTTGACCTTGAAGATGAAGTTTTTTTGATTTTATATGTTCACAATTTTTGTTCTTTATGACAAGAGCTAGAACTTTGCCTCAGAGAGTAAATCAAAATTCCGAACGGTTTGCAAGATATGAGCCTGAGAATATGATCACTTTTTTCCAAAAATTACACCGAGGCCTCAAATCTCTGGGGGCCCATAAAAAAAAAGTGCATGACTTTGGGGGGGAAAAAACACGGGTCTTTTTTTTTGGTCTTTTATCATGTAGCGGTGTCCGTATATGGTTATTTTGAAATGACTTCAAAAATGTTGCACAGTGTAATAGATCTTATCGATCCGACAGCACTTATCCCTATGATATTCCTGCTTTGAATCAATTGGAAATACCAATTATTGACTTGCCCTTGGTCTTGTCAAAATTGAATGATCTAGAATCAACAAATAGTGATGGCCCCGATGGGGTGCCAAGTATAATTTTAAAATTCTGTGCTAGTGGTTTACCTATTCCTCTGACGTTATTATTTAACACTTCGTTGAAATTTGGATATTTCCCTTCGGCTTGGAGGCAGTCGTTCATTGATCCCCTACATAAATCTGGCAGTCTAATTGACGTTTCGAATTATAGAAGGATAGCTAAATTAAGTGATATCCCTAAGCTTTTTGAGAATAAGTAATTTATTTGTTTTCATTGAGACAATTGCATTGAAATAGTGATTTTGTTCTCCCCCCCCTATACTATTGAAGTTGATTGACCTACCCTCCTTAAAAAGTAGACGAATTATGCTGAACACCGTGATGGTATTTAAGGTTATGAATGGTGATGTCTCATCTGAATATTTTATTTCTATGATTAAGTTTAACGTACCATTTAGACCCACTAGATACTACCAGTTTCTTCATAGTGATTTTCAGCGTACGAATTGCGAATTGGGCTGCGCCATTCGTAGAATGTGCATTGATTTTAATTCATTGTACCACATCATAGATTTCGGTGTCGGAATCGATACAATAAAGTCCACGATTCTCTCGTACTTGAATGTTTAGTGTTCTGTTCAGTATTATTAAATGTAATGTTGCTTTAGTGTAGTTTGTTTTTTAGATTTTTGCCGACTGAAGATATTTAATCTGTAGTCGGTATTCCACCCTCTACTGCTTATCCGCCACAGTTCGGACTGTGGTGTGTACGTTGTCCCTACGTTATGGGGACGAAGCCCTCTCGGTCGGAAGGGGCGGGAGTGAGAAGCGTTGGGACCGTTCGAAAAAAAATTGAATATACTTTGAAAAATAAACATTTATGTTTTATTTAATTTCTTTCATATAGGACCATATGGCAATGATAAAAATATTAAACTATTTGACTTGCTATGTTATCTCTTAATGATTTACCAAAATTGTACAAATTTCAATCAGAAATATCCACTTCTATGTCATTTGGTTCAGGATGATTGTTATCCAAGTCTATAATAATAGTTTCTTCCAGTTCAGCATTAAATTCTCTGCATATATTATGAAGAGCACTGCACACATTTGTAACTATTATAACTTTTTCCGAAGTGTAAGGCATTATATCTAACAAACATCAAAATCTACTTTTAATGACACCAATTGTACGTTCAACAATATTACGAGCAGAACAAATGTTTTTTAAACTTGTGTCTTTTGTTCCGGCAATTACATATACCACTTTTTCGGATAACTTCCTAACGGCCGCCGCCTCTATGACAACAACAACTGGAACAACAAATACGACCACCAACAATGCCACCACTTCTACCACCACGGAGGATAATTGTCCGACGATGCTACTCTGAAACCCATGGACTTTGAAGATTTCAAACGCAGTGTTCACCAGGATTATATAACAGTGTCAATTCATTTCACGAGCATGCTAATGGTACGCTAAAGCGCAATCAGCCCATAGATCCCTCACGCATTCACGATTCAATGAAACTGTACAATACTAGCATCGATAATCCTATGAGTAAAAGTTTCAATTGTGAACAGGCTTTGCGTTCCATAGACGCCTCATAGGTCTGAATGTTCCCCACAGATATGTCTTGCAAAAAAGTAGTTCTGTGCAGGCCCAACTTATAATAAACGGTCGTGTGTTGGCATAAATCGTTCAAAATGGTGGTCTATTCGTACAGCAACGATGACGATAGCGACGACTCGACGTTATAGCATCAGAAGCGAGAGGCGAGTGATCATATTTCAGCGACCATACGTAAGAGTGATATAATGCAGCGCTTCATACAGGTCAACATGAATTGTTATTGCGATTCCAGTCGGTACAGTCAACAATCGACAACATTACGAGGAAATGTTTACAACAAGTGTTAGTTCCAAGATGGTGATGATCAACCATTGCATGTCACGCAATGGAGTCGCAGCCATTAAACGGCGCAGTGGCAATAGAAGATCACGCACTAAACTTAAGCGACATTGTTCCATTAACGGACACTTTTACAATCGGGAAACATCATTATTTACGCCACCCAACGGCTCCCAAATGTCCGTATGGGTAACATCACTTGTGACCACATATGAAGTAATCATTTTACTTTTGGAAAAGTATAAAGTCGATAGTGCCGCAGTGAATTTTTCATTATTCGAGACAATGGAGAAACGTCTCAAGGAGAACCAAAGTACCAATGCCAACACTAACATTAGCTCGTTATATTCTAGAATTATCATTGATGGACTACGATTGTATAACATTTAGTGACTCTAAAATGGCATGTGCTGCCCTATTCATGGCTTTACGTTTGAACGGCGATGCCCAGCCATGGACGCCAACGCTGATCCATTACACTGGTTATAAAGTGGCGGATCTTACATCGCAAACCAAAAGGTACCATCAAAACAATCAGAAGTAAATATTCGCACAAGATATTCCACGAAGTAGCCAAAGTTGCACTGATGACCACCGAGAAATTGTTTGATAATTATCTTATAAGAAGTAGGAACAAGGTCCTCAAGTCGCTTGCCGGCAGCACTTGGGGAACCGACAAAGAAACCTTGTTGACCTCTTACAAAGCAATAGGCCGGTCCGTGGCTAACTATGCGGCGCCAGTGTGGTCTGCAAATGTGAGTGATACGCAGTAGAGAAATATACAAACTTGCCAAAATGCCGCCCTGAGAACAGCAACAGGCTGTCTCCTCATGTCCCATCAAGATCACCTACATGAGGAGTCTAAGGTCATTTGCGTACGAATGCTCAACTTTATGTTGTCTACGCAGTACTTGCTTGGGTGTTATCGGTGTTATCATCCAAACCACCATCTTATGGCTCTGTCCCCTCCGCCCAGGCAGGTAAGGAAAGACCTCCAGGATCGAGAGAGAGAGGTCCAAAGGTATGAGAGAGAGCCTCTACATCAGCGAGTATACAAGGCAGCTTTGAACGGTATTCACAGAGACGCAGTCACAGTAGCAATCAACAACAACGCCGTGAATATCGTCTTCGGAGATCATCCACCAGAAATTGCATCAGAAGAGAAGGAACTGCTGCGACAAACTAGATCGGTTTTGGCACAGCTGAGATCTGGATGGTGTAGCCGCCTCAATTCGTACTGGGCACGAATTGACGGCAACGTGCAGAATATCTGACCCGTTTGTAGCCAGGGGTCACACGACAAGCTACATCTATATGCAATTTTTTTTTTTAAATTATGCAATCATTTTATCTTAAAAGCCTTCACAGAAATGGAATCAGATTCCGAATTCTAAAATAAATCATTAGGGCTGGCTACAAAAACGTTAATTAAAAGTTATTTTTTATACAAAATAAAAAATCTACTTTCACATTAACGCCCGCCAACTACAATATAGATGCTTATATTAAAATAATTTTCCAAAAAAAAATAATTTCATGTTGACATTTTTGGTCTTTGCCTCGATAGTAATAAATTCCACTTATACTGGATAGTTACCAGTCGAAAAATTTTAATATACAATTTTTTCCCAAAAACTATTGATACACACGCCTTTACATTCTAGTTGGCAACAATGTGATCAATAATTTTTTCGATTGAGTTATCATTTAATTTACGTTTTGTTATCGCAGCTTAGTTATGCCGTCTTACTTTAAGACAGCCTCATTATGTGTGAAAAACGCTTTTCGCCCTGTTAGGCACACTTATTTTACGTCGAATATGTTCTCGCTCTAAATTTGTCATATATTGACAAAACATTGATACCGTTCTGCCCATATTGAACTGGTTTAGTATCCAAATAAGATATAAATAACATTTTTAAATAAAAAAGTTGTTTTTGTAACAAAAATTAATTTTGTTTTCCAATAAATAATTTTTTTAATTTTTTTCTATGAGAATCTACAAGAAATATGACTTTTTGTATGACATCGCCATCTAGCGTCAGTTTTTGGCAAAAATAAATATCAAAAATGAATTCCTCGACTTTTTGATTTTTACGTTTAAACTGAAATTTTATCATTATAAAAAAATAACTTTTTTACATTTCCATAGGAAAGTGTCATCATCGGCATTATCACAAGAATTCGGAGTCCATAGGTTAAAGTTGCAAAGAACTCGTATCATTGTCAGTAAATTTAGTATATAATGACAAGTGTAGAGAATTTCATATTTCCTATTCCCATTCGGAAAGTTCGATTTTGTATTACCGTGTAATTAAAGAAGGAAACAAACTTAAGCTTAACTGGCACCACAAAACAACCGCATCAGAAAGATTGATAAATTTCTATTCAAAACACCCAAGAAGGACCATAATAAATACAGCGACTAATTTCATATTCAGGGTTTTAGCAAAGAATTCCATGGAACTAATAAACAGAAAATACGTACCATATTAAGATAGAATGACTTCACAAACCATACCATTAATGACCTATTGAAACGGTCCACGGACAAGAGGAATGAAAATAAGGACGCAGCAAAAAATTTTTGTTAGATCCCCTAAAGAATACTAACGATGTTAGTCGAAATATTGGGCAACAATAAATAAAAATTAAAAAAGAATATTACGTCTTTTTACTGATAAAGGACCTTGAGCCAAACTATAACATAAACAATTAAAATTATAAGGTCAAATATTAACATCTTCAATCATGAAAAATATTGTCATTTCAAACAACTGCAAAGTGGTGGAGGAGTATTACGAAACGTAAAAAAATAAAATAACGATTTACATGATAAATATAACGCATAGCGCTGTTGAAAGCTAATTCAACTCGTAGTCCCGCATATGGGCATCTCCCAGTGGCCCGGGCGCGACATTCGCACGCCTTAAACTACGCCAAAAACAAGAAAGAAACTGAAGAAGTCGATCAGCCTTTTTAGTGTTCTAAAGCGCTTAAAGAGTACTACATTTTAAAAATATATCGTCAGGATTTAGTACAAATTAGTACAAAATTATAAACAATTTTACATCGAAACGGACGCGACAAAAAACAGAAGTACTTTTGAAGGTCTTATAGAAATACACAAAGTTCACCGATTTTTTGAGAATTTTGTTTTTCCTTATATACATGTAAATGAAGGTCAGAGGATATATTTTGTTCGTAGATTTATGAAATATGAGAATTATCTCTTAAATCTTTTTAATTAGGTATAGCAGAAATACGGACTGTGTTTGTATTGTGTGATTATTTTTGATAAAAAATCGTGTTTTGGCTAAGAAACAACAACAACTATTTGTGATTTCATTGTGAATTTTTTTATTGTTTATGACGTTATTCTTTTGTGTGCTTTGTCCATTTCGTTTATTTGTTTATCTGATGTATTGCACTTTAGCGTTTTTTAATTACGCGGTGGACTTTTAGAAAGACATGTATGTCGTACTCATTTGTTAACTGTACCGGGCACTGAGCGTACCATTGAATGCTAAATGTGCCGGTGTTGGTGAGAGGGTCATGGACGCATTGTTCGGGGAGAACAATGGTCTACGTCGGTGTTGCACCAAATGTAGAAAAATTAGCATTGACTTTTATCATTTTTTTAGAACGGCTATGTCCGAGGTTACCCAGCATTGGATGAATTTTCTAAGTAGTCGGTAGTTTCAGACCAGAAGTGTAAGAGAACGGCGAAAATGAAATCTTCTAAGTCCTCGGCTATGAGAACCGATATATCAAGCACCTTTGGTTCGGATGGTGTCGTCTCGGTGGTCCCGGCTGTTTCTGCGGCTCCAACTGTTTCTGGGGGCAATTCTGTGACTCCGGCTATTGTAGTAGGGGGGTCGGTCACTGTGGACGGTGATAATCCGACTTATGCTTCCGATCAGCCGGGGCATATTCAGGTACCAGTTGTAGCGGACCATTTTCTTGTATTCGTTTCCAGCTTCGCGCCTGATACCTCTGTCGATGATTTGAATTTATACATTAGGTCGATAATTAAGGGTGACATATACATGCATTTTTTTAAATTAAAGTCATCATTTGCCCAAAGTCGGGCATCATTCAAAATTGTCGTTTCAAGGGAAATTTTCGAGAAGTTAATTGTCCCTTCGCCCTGGTCATCTAGAGCTTTTGTCAAGGAGTTTATGGATGGGTCTGGCGCATCTACCACTAAATTCAGCTACTATTCCAACAAACTGAATAGTTCTTTTTGTGTTAAGTATCAGAATGTGAGAAGCTTCTCTGCACTCGCCTTTACTGAGACCTGGTTGAAAGATTCGGTTTCAGACTCTGAGGTTTTATGTGGGAATTATATGACATTAAGATCGCGTAGGGAGAATTGGTGGCTGTGTTCTTATCGCGGTTGCTAATGCGCTTCTCCTCTGAACGCTTTATTCTACTAGGGTTTGATAACATTGAATTTGTTGCAGTCCTTATTAATATGGGATGTAGTAAGTTGTATGTAACTCTTTTACACTCTTACATTCCTCCTTTGTCAGAGTTATGTGTTATGGGTCATTTAACTGCAATTGGTATGGTTGCTTCGAGGGCAAGTGATTTGGGCCATACTATGATTTTAGGTGATGTTTAATGTTGTAGTTGCATGTGATACTAATATTTTGTTTAATAATATTTTTGTTATGCCGGCTGTTGCTATTTGATTTGAAGACGGTGTCCACCCTCTACTGATAAGCCGCCATGGTTCGGAAGTGGCCCTCTCGGTCGGAAGGAGCGGGAGTGAGAGACGTTGGGACCGTTCGAAAAAAAAAAAAAAAATACAAACACACGGCAATACTGACTCGGACACAGGACATAAGACTCTTCGTATTTGCAAGAAGACGTTTATGAAGGCGGATGCTCCTCCTGCAACACCACAATGCAACTTCGATGCTCGGGGTTGAGGAATTCTGCGCAACAAACCCCTGAGTTTTCAGGCCCTTGATGTCGCAGAGGCTAACCAATAATGTCCAGCCCAAACTCCAGCAAGCTCAATACCCCAAGTCGGAACCACACTCCGTCTTCCCCTGTGATCGCTGATATTATTATGGAGAACTACTAGACACTACGATGGAGATATTTACGATAAAACTAATAATTCTCACAAAATATGTAGACGATTTGTTTGAGATACTAAGAAAGGAAGAAGTGACAATACCCTGATAACAATGAACTCATTCGATCGACAAATACAATTTACTACGAAAAAAGAAGAAGACAATAAACTCGCATATCTCGACTCGATAGTTCATAGACAAGGAAACCTGCTTAAATTGAATTGGTACGAGAAGCAAAATGTCATCTGGAAGACTGATCAACCTCCATTCTAAACACCATAGGCGAACAATAATCAAAGTGGCTCATTATTTCATATAGACAATGAACGCAAAATCAAGACAATTCTACGATCAAATGACTTCCCAAAACAAATAATCGACGATCTAATAAAACATACTAGAAACATGAAAATGCTGACATGGTGAAGGAATAACTTAGACCCTAAGTATGTTTGGACCAAATCCGTTTCCGTCCGTCCATCCGTCTGGCTGGATGAAAAGGAGTTAAGGAATCCATTCAAACTCTGCACGTGGTAACAATAAACTCGCATATCTCGACTCGATAGTTCATAGATAAGGAAACCTGCTTAAATTGAATTGGTACGAGAAGCAAAATGTCAAATGGAAGACTGATCAACATCCATTCTAAACACCATAGGCGAACAACAATCAAAGTGACTCATTATTTCATATAGACAATGAACGCAAAATCAAGACAATTCTACGATCAAATGACTTCCAAAAACAAATAATCGACGATCTAATAAAACATACTAGAAACATGAAAAGGCTGACATGATGAAGGAATAACTTAGACCCTAAGTATGTTTGGACCTAATCCGTTTCCGTCCGTACATCCGTTTGGCTGGATGAAAAGGAGTTAAGGAATCCATTCAAACTCTGCACGTGGTAATATTTTTTCCAAACTTAGTTTAAGTCCAAAAAGTGTGCGAAATTGACACGCCCCTTCTGGACCTCCCACACAAATGGTGGATATTTCCATGTAAGATTAAAACCAATCTAACTTCCGCGCGGATGTTCGGAATCAGCTACATTTTGTAAAATATTTTATAAAAAAGGCCTGAAATGCACTATGATCATATAGTAACTCCCACAAAAATAAGTAGCCAAGTAAAATTTAAGTCCTTCCATTTAGTGAGTGAGTCGGTTTTATTGACTGAAACTGACATACTTGTTTTGAATGTAATTATTGTTAAATTTTTCGTTTAGTGAATATTTAATTTAATTTAATGTAATTATTGTTAAATTTTTATTTTAGTTAATATTTGGTATAAATCGTATGTTTTTTTTTGTTTAGTGGTTATCCGCTGACGAAAATTGCACGTGGATTCATGATTTGTTTTAGTGTTAAAGTGTTCTTTGATTCATAGAAGAAAATCGTAAAAATCGCTAACAATAAGCGATTGCACCCATTTAAAAATGCACTACAATTTCGACGTAAGAAAGTATTGCTTTTTTGATTTGTTGTTATTAATACCTGCCACTTTCATTTCATTTTAAAGTGGGACAATATAAAAAGTCTATTTCAGAAATCGTTCGAAAGCCAAGAAAAGTTAGTAGGCTTTGCTGGTCACTTGAATAGATGCAGCAGATATTCTGCACATTGCCGTTAATTCGCGCCCAGTAAGAATTGATCCAGATATTTTGTCGCGGCAGTTCCTTCTCTTCAGATGCAATTTCTGGTGGATGATCTCCGAGAACGATATTCATGGCGTTGTTGTTGATTGCTGCTGCGACTGCGCCTGTGTGAATATAGTTCAAACCTGCCTTCTATTCTCGCCTACCTTATATTTTAAAATTTATCCCCTAATAAATTTTAAAATATAAAATATATAAAGGGTGATTTTTTAAGAGCTTGATAACTTTTTTTTAAAAAACGCATAAAATTTGCAAAATCTCATCGGTTCTTTATTTGAAACGTTAGATTGGTCCATGACATTTACTTTTTGAAGATAATTTCATTTAAATGTTGACCGCGGCTGCGTCTTAGGTGGTCCATCCGCTTAGTCCAATTTTGGCATTTCCACGTTTTTGAGTAACAGAGACCCAATTGGTGCGAACGGCGACGAATCGAAAATTGGTGGTCATCATTAACACTGGCCGATACAGCTGCGATATTTTCTTCAGTTCGCACTCTACGTAAGCGTGTTGGTGGTTTAATGTCCAACAATGTAAATTTGGTGCGAAATTTAGTCACAATAGCCCGAATAGCCGCTTCAGTGGGTCGATTAAACTGACCATAAAATGGAAGCGCGCAATGAACTTTCTTAACAGAGCACGCATTTTGATAATAAAATTCAATAATTTGCAAGCGTTGTTCGTTTGTAAGACGATTCATGATGAAATGTCAAAGCATACTGAGCATCTTTCTCTTTGACACCATGTCTGAAATCCCACGTGATCTGTCAAATACTAATGCATGAAAATCCTAACCTCAAAAAATCACTCTTTATATATAATATATTATTTTAAAATTTATCCCCTAATA
This sequence comes from Polietes domitor, assembly GCA_947397865.1. Taxonomy (NCBI): domain Eukaryota; kingdom Metazoa; phylum Arthropoda; class Insecta; order Diptera; family Muscidae; genus Polietes; species Polietes domitor. The sequence continues at coordinate 151,534,984 of OX377620.1, read as the reverse complement.
AATTTTAAAATATAAATAAATTTACTAGTAAATTATATGCCCTAATTTTATTATTTATTTATACATAAAAAAATTATATAAAATATATACATTAATTAAAATTAAAATTAAAATTAATAATAATATTTAGTAATAAAAAAAATATAAATATAAAAAATCATTTTTTTTAAATATTTTTTTTACTAGTTGAATTTTATATTAGAGGGTTCCATTTTACGAATTTGATTGGTATACTATACCTCTGGACCTCTATATCTAGATTCTGGAGGTCTTTCCTTACTTGCCTGGGAGGAGGGGCTAGAGTCATAAGATGGCGATTTGTATGGCCTCTGCGATAACACCCAAGCAGGTACTACGTGGACAACATAAAGTTGTGCCTTCGTACGGAAATGACCTTAGACTCCTCATGTAGGTGACCTTGAGGAGACAGCCTGTTGTTGTTAGGGCGGCATTTTGCCAGTATTTCTCCACTGCGTATCACTCAAATTCGCAGACCACAATATTGACGCATAATTAGTCACGGATCGGCCTATAGTTTTGTACGAGGTCAACAAGGTTTATTTTCGGTTCCCCAACTGCGACCGGCAAGCTACTTGAGGCCCTTGTTTCTACTTCTCATTTTATAGACTATCGAATGTGACCCAAATGATTTTGGGGAGTTTACAGTCAGTATTGTTGTATCGTCGACTTTCACATTCAATGTCCTTCTGACCTCTTCATACCATGTAGTAAATAGTGTGGCTGACGATTTGGACGCGGATATTTTCATATCCCTCGCTGCGAAGAAATTGGCAAGATCGACGCTGGTATCGTGCAATCATAAGCGTATGTCACTATTTCCACCCCGTCAGGTGGTTGTGGAAAACCAGAATGGTAGAGATTAAACACAAATGACTGGCGACAATATATAATTCACGATCGAACGTTTCACATTGTTCGGAAGGGACGTGTTGGCAATGTCCTCGAATAAAACGTATCAAATGCCTTCGATAGGTTAAGGGCCACGAGAACCCTCTTGTCGCATGGTTTATCCTGGTTCAGACCGCGGCCGATATGTGTGATAATAGCGTGTAAATCAGTTGTCGTACTATGTTGCTTTCGGAATCCGTGTTGATGATCAGCAATCGGAAAATGTCCATTAAGGCTCGGGAGGAGAAGTGCCTCAAGCGTCTTCGCTACTGTATAGAGAAGAGAGACCGGTCTGTACGATTCTCCCATACTCGCATCTTTCCCTGGCTTCAGTAGCAGTATCACTCTGCCCATTTTTCAGGCTTCGGGGACTATCAGAGTGGTCATGGACAAGTTGAAGACCTTCGTCAGGTATTCGACTTCCGGTCTATCCAATTGCTACAACATCAACTTGGAGATTCCGTCTGGGCTAAGCGCTTTGGATGACTTTGCGCTATGAATGATTTGCACAACTTTGCCTGTGATAAATTGTGGTAGTACCACCTCGGCTCGGAGACTATGAATACGACGCATGATACTTCTTTTCTCCTTGTCACTCTCTGCTCAATAAGAAGCCATTCAAAATAACTCGCGCGCCGCTTCGGATCATTTGTCGTCCTATAGCCAAAAGTGACAACGATGTGATCATACCTTAACCGTTGCCCACAATTTACTAATTCCGGAACTCAAGTTGCACTGCTTCAAGTGTCATTTATTCCGTTTGTATTCCCTAACCTTTTAATCTCTAGGTTTAGTTCCGTGATTCTAGGATCTCTAGGATTAGCCCTACGAGTGTCGTCACGCTCATCTGCGAGTCCCTGCCCAGCAGGGATGTGTCTAGCGGCTGCTGCGTTGACGATAACTCGGAAAATTTTCTCTGCTACCCTCACGTAGAAAGGAATGGGTAGTTCACTGAAGCGGAGATTGGTGAACTCTCTGAACCCATTCCCATTGAGAAAAGTACGGCGTTCAAAGGTGATGAAGTCAGAAGGAGGTCAATGGAGAGAATTATGGGGAGGTGGTCTGAGTCCAATGTAATGACAGGTCGTGGAGTCGTCAATCTGTTCCGCCAACGCATTGTCTCGGCTCATTGCCTAGGATTAAATGCCAAAGCTCGTGATGACCATTAAAATCACCAAGTATAACCCTGTTATCCCCTTGCAGCAGAATGTTGAGATTAGGATGATAAATAGAGCCAGTGCTGGCAACCGGTGGAATGTACAGCTCTATATCAGCAGCCCCATTTCCATACATTCCATGTATGGGTCTCTAGAGTAAATCTAAGGCGAGATAGATCTGTACTGCACAGAATGGTGTATCAGGAACGCCAATCCCCCACCTCCACTTCTGGTGCGATCCTTACGTAGCACATTGTATCCGTCACAACTGTGCAAGTTGCATGTGTCGGTCAGCTTTGTCTCCTGAATCGCATTATATCGTTGATTTTGCATCGAAGACCGTTGCAATTAAATTGCAACAGTAGTTTTGCAACAGAAATGTGTGGTGTTAGCTGCTGTGGTGTACTGCGGAGGTGTACCATAGACCGATGACGATATCGAAAACAGCGAGTCGGACGGACTACGTTGCAAATTTGCACATCATGCGGCAACGTAGCTATCGCTGTACTCCCTTAAGTGGCCGAGACCAGAGCAAGACTGGAAATGCACCCACTCCATGCATCTATTACATCTCACTGAAGTTCTCGGTGGTGTATTCGGTTTTGGTAAACCGAACAAATCCAAGGTCCGGGGTTTTGTTCGATCCCGGCACGGACCAGTAATATTCGGAGCAAACACTCCGAGTAATGGTGAAAAAAATGTACAAAAATGGACAAACACAACATATATTGCTGAGATGGCAGCCCTTGGTCGAAGATTTACTTCTTGGAGTCAATCCGGTACATTGAACCGGCTGCCGTGGGATATGAGGTGTACTTTAGGGCGTACCTCAAAAAAAGTTCGCCGTACACCTTCAAATATGAAGTATTATTGAAAGGTAGTTTCAAAAAAATTTTTTTTATTTTTTTATGCCGAACGTAGGGGTCGCGCTTTTACATTTTTCTATATAACTTCTGCATTTATAAACAGATTTTAAAGTGTGATACATCGATGTTTTTATCTCGACGAGGCCGATTTTTTTGTCTTTGAAGTCATTGAGCTCAAGCACCCCCTTCTGGTACTTACCCATCATATCTCAGTTGCTACTACCCTAATGTACCACTCTAATATCAGAAAATTAAAGCTCGCATAAAATCATGAAACTCTTCCTAAGGAAGTATGTCGATATTCCCAGCAGAAAAAGTGTTAAACTAGTTTTTTTCTTATTTTACCGAGAGCATTGCATGTATTTATAAGTTGTTCTTTGAATCTTCGATGTTTACAGTCGGTTGTCAAAGTGTAATACATATATTGGTGTTTTTGGCCCATGCGTTGCTCATCGGTGACCGCCATAGCTGATTCATGCACAACATGAGCAAAACTACTTTGTCACATTGTTTCCCTATTGCAAATCGTTTTACCTGTGAAGTAACGGTCTATATTTTATTGTAACAATAGAAGAAATTAGTTCAGTAATAAGGCGTTGGTGGCTCAACAAAGCATTATTAAATATTTAAATTTCCATTATACAACGATAAAAAAACTAAAAAAATGTCTTTTACGATCAGTGCATTAAACAACACTATGTTACCGACTAAGTACGATGTTATTAATTATTTCTTGTATCTGCGGCATAACACTAATCCCAATAGAAAATTGAGTGCTTTTAAACAAGAAGCTTTCAGAAGCATTACCCTTATATGGGAGCGGGCAGGCATTCCAATTATATCGGTATCAGGTGTTCGTAAACGGTTGGATAAACTTCTAGACGATTACTATAAATTGGTTAAAAGTCCATTGAAATGCAATGTAAATGAGTGGAATAAATTGTTCTCAATTTCGCGTTGTAAGTGTGGCATAGAAAGAAATGTTCCATGCAGTTGCACCGCCTCTGATAAAATCCCAGACGATGCGAAAGACTTTTTCATCGATCAATGGGGTCCACGGCTGATGACTTTGGATAATGTTTATCATATGATGTCGATGAAAAATTGCGGTGTTCAAACGTGCTCAATTGTTGCACCATCAAAAGCGGTATATACCGAGTTCAACAGTATTGGGTATCAACCAGGCAGCGATGAAGAGCTAGAATTTGAAGAAAATGTTGGCGATTCCTCAGAGAAGATTAAAACAACATTTACGGTGACGGACATTTCTTTGCGTAATTTTAGTTCGGCTTTGGATCGCAGCGATACTTCAGTTCGCTACGGTGCCTTGCTTGCGACCATGTTAATAAAAGATTTAAAATTGTCTATTGCCGCAAAAGCCAAAGAAGAGTTATCTGCAGAAACAGCCGAAAATATATGTCAGTTCTTTGAAGGGCTTATCATCAATAAAAATAAAATATTTCGAGAACGTGTGAAGTTCCGTAAGGAAGCAAAAGCGGCGGCCAAATGCCATCAATTATTAAAGTGTATCTCTTTCGATGGCAAGAAAGAGCCAACTTTGAAAAAAGTAACCGAGGCAAATGTGACGCGAAATATTGTTTTAAATGAAGAACACATCACCATTGTAAAAGAGCCTGATTCCAAATTCATTGGTTATGCTACGCCCACTGATAGCTCTGCTTTGGGGATCCAGAGGAGCATCGTGGATTACTTGAGTCGTGAAAACTTCAATTTGGATGACTTAGTTGCCATAAGTTGCGATGGAACTGCTACCAACACTGGGTACAAAAGTGGAGTCATTGTGAGAATGGAACGCCATTTACAGAGACAGCTGCAGTGGTTCGTGTGCCTTTTCCACTTCAACGAGTTACCATTTAATGCGCTGTTAAGATCATTGCTTGGAAAACAGAAAGGATCTGGAATCTGGCCCGGAAGTATCGGAGAAGGCATTCAAAATTGCATACACTACCCTGTAAGTTTAATATATTAATAGTGTTTCGTGTCCGTGTGTTCCGTATACTTTACTTGTGAGCATTTTATTAATTAATAATTCGCATATTTTGTTGCTTATTCCGTTTGGTCAGGTCAAACAAAATTTCGAACGCATTACAATGGGAGAAATGCCAGCGAACATAGATGGGTGGAATATTCGAGGCGACCAGCTTTACTTGTATCGTATGGTTCGAGCCGTTCATACCGGAGAATGCGATGAAAAATTAGCCAGCGAGAAGCCCGGCGCTATTTGCAAAGCGCGCTGGCTAACAACAGCCTCTCGAATTCTGCGCTTTTATATGACGTGTACGCAACCCTCGATGGTATTGAGAAAACTGGCTCAGTTCGTTGTGAAAGTGTATGCACCATTCTGGTTTCTTGTAAAAAGCCAACCACTGGCAATTCACGGAAGTCGGAATGTTTTCCTTTATATATGTTGGATTCGTCAGTTGCCAAAAGATATTCAAGAGGTCATCCGTCCGTTCATTGAAAATAACGGATATTTTTTTCATCCTGAAAATATTTTGTTATCGATGATAACAGACCCAGATCAACTAGTGCGTTCAGATGCCTATGATAAGATTTTATCAGCCCGCAATGAAGCCACGGGAAGCATTCGACAAATGTTCGGTCCACCAGTTCATAATTTTATCAATTTTGATAGTGACTCATATTTCAATATGATCGATTGGAAACAATTTGAATTGACTGAGCCGCCATGCTTGCAGTTTTTTTCGCAAGAACAGTTAGAAGCATTCCAATTTTCAGAAGAAATTATCGATTTACCAGGTTAGCACAAGAAAAACTTAATTTGATTGCTTTCTTTGCTGAACTCATTTATTTTCACAGATTATCCATGCCATTCTCAAAACACCGAGCGTTTTGTTCATGTTGTGCATGAATCAGCTATGGCGGTCACCGATGAGCAACGCATGGGCCACATCTTTTCTAAACTTGAGAGCCGCCAAAAATACACCCAACTTGAATCGCGTCGAAATATGGTTGATTAAAATTTTAATTGTACCTTAATTTTTATATTTATTGTTCTAAGAATTGAAATATGATGCGTAAATAGTAGAAGGGGGTTGTTGAGGTCAACGACTTTAAAAACTGAAAACCTGTTATGTGCGGGACAAAAACACCAATATATGTATTACACTTTGACAACCGACTGTAAACATCGAAGATACAAAGAACAACTTATAAATACATGCAATGCTCTCGGTAAAATAAGAAAAAAACTAGTTTAACACTTTTTCTGCTGGGAAAATCGACATACTTCGTTAGGAAGAGTTTCATGATTTTATGCGAGCTTTAATTTTCTGATATTAGAGTGGTACATTAGGGTAGTAGCAACTGAGATATGATGGGTAAGTACCAGAACGGGGTGCTTGAGCTCAATGACTTCAAAGACAAAAAAATCGGCCTCGTCGAGACAAAAACATCGATGTATCACACTTTAAAATCCGTTTATAAATGCAGAAGTTATATAGAAAAATGTAAAAGCGCGACCCCTACGTTCGGCATAAAAAAATAAAAAAAATTTTTTTGAAACTACCTTTCAATAATACTTCATATTCGAAGGTGTACGGCGAACTTTTTTTTTTTACTTGTAACCTGGTACGCTCTAGTGTACTTTTGAAGTTGAAGTTTATCCCTTAAAACTAGAAGATGCCTGACTCAATATGATCTGAAAGAGTTGAGCTAATAACTTTGTTTGCTTGTCCCAAATAGGCCTAATGAGTAAATAACTGTTTCGTCACATAGGGATCAGATAATTCTTTAGCCCAATGTTTAATGAAACCAAGAACACGCCTTGTTATCCATGGTTATAATATGATTGCTGAAATTAAGCTTCCAATCCATCAGAATACCAAGATTTACAAAAGAATCAACTGTCTATAATTCCGCCCAAATAAGATTATATCTGACAATTTTCGGATTCAATCTAAAGAAACGCATATGCTTGCATTTCCGAGATTATGTTCTATGTAATTGATGTCACACCAATATCCAAAATTATCCAAGTCGTCCTGCAAATAATGAGAATATTATGGCCATTTATAAGAAAACGATATTTTCACATCATCCGCATATATCAAAAGAGTTAATAATTCCCCGGAAGGTCATTTATAAATAATAGTACAGGCCAGAGATACAAGCCGACCGATGTTAAGCCGACAAGCCGCCTCATGTTCCTGCACGAGCCGTACCGCCGCCATCTCATCGGTTCACATCGACTTCAACTACGCCGCCGAGATTTCACGGAGTTCCTCCTACCATAAAGTTTGCTCGGCTTCTACTCCATCATAATATACCCCCAATCATAAGCTCCTCCTCATCTCTCCCTTATTCATCTCCAACCACCTCTTACTCCCTCCCTATTTCACCACTCCCTATCCCTCTCCTCTAATCTTATACTTCCAGGAACAATGGATCCAACTGGGTCTCCGGGTGTTCAGAATGCAGGAGCATTCTGATCCTTATAATCTACCCTAACCTAACTCCTACCACTAAACTAAATCTTGCTTCCAAAATAGAAACCCCACTTAAAATATCAAAAGAATATATAACTGTCGACTTATACAACCTACTACCTCCCTACCGGAGGTAACAATCTTGTCGCGATGTAGGGGCTTAAGTGCAGTCGAACTAATTGGGGTGGTAGTCCGATTGTCCGTCTGCATGACTAAAGGTTGCCTCTTTCCTTCCTATGCAACTGGAATAGCCGTAATTTCCTTAGCTATACCAGTAAGACGGAAGGTATAATAAACAACTTCCCTCTGTTCGATCCTCTGGTGAAGACCGTATAAGCCCACGAGGGTACCCCTATAGCCGGTGTTTGTTCCTGTGCGCACACCGGCTGTATTTTGAATCTATCTGGTCCTAGTCACCTAGGACCTACTTACATAGTTCAAATACGCAAAACAAAAGCATACAACGGGACAAGAAATGGGATGAACGAAAAAAATGAAGAAAAGTCGGAGGTGGTAATATACACCTCAACGTCGGAAGGAGCAAAGGCGGCGACTTCCGGCGGGCACGGTGGAGACGTCGGGTCTCCTCTACGTGTCGCCAGCGGCCTTACTGGTTTAGGTAAATTGACTACGGAATGCCCACGGAACACTCTTGACAACGAACGAAACATGACTTACATTGAGGGAACGGACGAACGGACGACTCTAGCTTTCGAACAGGTGCCATTTTGGAGCAGCAGTCTGAACTCCAGCACCAACTAGAGGCTGAACGGGAGTCCTCTCTGGGATCGCTCAGTGATCTCAGCGACACCACCATAGGGGGTTTCGACCAGCTCTGGATACTCTCGGAGGAGCTTGATGTCACACTGACACAATCTCCAAAAGAGTTCCAGGAAAGGCCGGAACCTTCTGGCGGAGTCGTTGAGGCCAGTGAGATCCAACAGACGACTCTCATTCTACCGGAGGTCAATGAGTCGGCACGAGCCGACCCGTCACGGACAGAAGCAGTGGCCACTCTGCTAAGACAAGACGCCATGGACCTAGGATCAGATGGAAAGGATCTTAGCGTAACCACCGGAGGTTCCTCTAAAGAGCCAAAAGCTCTACTACAGTTGGAACCTGAAGATGGTGAAACTAAGACCAACACAGATGATGCGAAGTCCAAGGGCAAGTCCGAGCAGAGCAAAACTGCAGAGCAGAAGGCCAGAAGCGGCTTAAGGCGCTCCTGCGGTATTTTACGTAAATTCGTAGGACGTGACTTTGCTCTGCTCACAGACAGGGAAAAAGCGGTACTCAGGAGACATCGTCAGTGTGTGGCTAAGATCGAAAGAAGTTATCCACACATCACTGTTGATCGTCTCTTGATTAGCAGCCTTTCCTCGCACGCGACGGACAAGACCTCGACCCAATCCAGGGTTGGGGTGGACCCAACAAAAACGCACATGGAAACGACACAAACGGCAACGAAACTGACAAAAACAGCACAACTACACGAAACGACGGCAAGGAACCTGCCTCTACTCCTTCCTCCACTGGAGTGATCAAGGCCTGTAGCTCAGTTGTGGGACCCTCCACCAGCCAAGCGGCTCTCAAGTCCTCGGATGCTGGAGTGGCTCTCAAAAGAGCTAGATCAGGGGATGAACCTCAAGTGAAGGAAAAGAAGAGGCAGAAGAACACGGGCAGCTTCCAAGTTCCGTCGGAACTACAAGTAGCAGTCATCGACAGATCGGATCCTGATGGCAGGATTAACGCTGAGAGATGGCTGCTGCTGGAAAGGCTGCTTCTGATCGAGATGCTAGCGGAGAAGTGGTGTGATGACGAGATATCCTTCAAGGGAGCCGAATGGATCAAGGGAACCAAGATTGTGAATTGCGGAAATGAAAAGTCTCTGACATTTCTAAAATCTGTGATTCACAGTCTTGTCTCCCCATGGCCGAACCCCGCCCTCGAAGTGGTACCAACGTCAGCACTGCCACTCCGTACAATAGTCGTAGTATGGTTTCCCCCGCCAGTACTGGAGGATGAGATGATACTGCGACTATTAGCCAAGCAAAACAGAGGTCTCGATACTGGGTCCTGGGAGGTTCTGCCTTCCACCAGTAAAAGAGACTTCGGCAAAGATCTCCGCCTGGTGATTAGCAAAGAATCGGCGAATTATATTAAGGAAAAGAAAGGCAACATCAATTTCGGGCTTGGCTCCGTCAGATTCCGTATACCTGACGCTGAGGGCAAAAAAGCCGAAAAGGAAGAGGATCAGCGTGGTGCCGATTAATCTGCATCACTGCCAAGCCGCTGCTGCCGATCTTTTAATTATTATAGCCGAACACGACACAGACATAGCCCTAGTCCAGGAACCGTGGATCGTTCACAATAAAGTGAGGGGACTAGCGGCTAACACCAACTACACGGTCATAACACAAAGCACGGATGAAAAGGTAAGAACATGCATAGTAGCTAAGAAAAGTCTTGGTCTAATCTTATCTACGAGCTTTAGTTCTGGTGATGCGACAGTGGCGTGTCTGGAGACAACCATCTGGGAAACCTTGACTTTTGCCTCCATTTACATGCCCTATGAACGACAAAACCCGCCGGGAATCAACACGGAAGAACTCATAGCATACGCATCAAGCAACAAATGGAAGCTGATTCTGGGTTGTGATGCCAATGCTCACCACACACCATGGGGCAGCAAAGATATAAACGACAGAGGTGAGTCAATTTTTGAATTTATTACATTATCCTGCCTTAGAATATGTAACGTAGGTAATACCCCAACCTTCAGTACTAAGGTCAGAAGTTCTAGATTTGACTCTGACAAACATGGATAGTACCTTCATTACAGATTGGCGAGTATCTAGTGATCACTCCTTTTCTGATCACAAAAGAATACTCTTCACAGTTAATGTAGAACACAGTAATACAAAACCATATAGGAACCCAAAGAGAACAAACTGGTCAGCTTTCCACCATCAAGTGGAAACAGATCTTACTGATCTACAAACTAGTACGTTCACAGGCAAAGATATTGACAAGTACGTCAACAACCTAACATCAGCACTGTCAAACAGTTTCACTAAGTCTTGTCCGAAAACCTTTCCAGGAAAAAGAACACAACCGTCCTGGTGGACAAATGAGCTAAGGGAACTCAGAAAGGTTACTAGGAAACTGTACAATAGGGCTCATTGTACTAGGAGCAATGATGATTGGGAAAACTATAAGATTAGTTTTAACAAATACAAAGCAGATTTAAAAAGGCAAAGAGAACGTCATGGGTTGCCTATTGCGAGACAATAGATAACGTAAATGATTGCGCCAGATTTAGAAGAGTCTTGTCGAAGGATCCGAAACCTCTAGGACACATCCAGAAAACGGATGGCACCTGGACGGCATCGGGCCAGAGACACTTAGCCTCTTAGCAGAGACCCACTTCCCAAATTGTGAGGATATTGAAGGCGAGGTCAACATGACCACAGCATCCAATTCTTCCCTTTTTGATGAAGTTAGCATAGATAACATAGTCAGTGAAGATAAAGTTAAATGGGCAATTGATACATTCCAACCCTACAAATCTCCGGGAATGGACGGTGTATTCCCAGCCATGCTACAACATACAAAAGATGTAATTGCTTCACATCTAGTCCGTGTGTTCAAAGCATGTCTGCGCCTAAAATTTATACCAACGAGCTGGAGGGAGGTGCGGGTAGTCTTCATACCCAAAGCAGGCAAACCAAGTCATTCATCCACCAAGGATTTTAGACCAATCAGTCTGTCATCCTTCCTCCTTAAGACAATGGAACGAATCTTAGACATTTATCTAAGAGGAAGCATAGACAACAATCTCACTCTTGCAGCGTTTCTAGACATAGAAGGAGCTTTCAATAACATTGAGGCCAACACAATAACTAATTCATTAAAAGATCTACATGTTCCTAACTTCCTGACTGACTGGATTGACTCGATGCTACGACATCGAGTAATAAATTCAACCTTGGGAGCTGGAACTATAAGGAAATTGGTGACCAGGGGAACGCCACAGGGGGGAGTTTTATCTCCTCTTCTGTGGCTTCTTGCTGTCAATAATATCCTCAGATCCCTTTCTGATGAGGGTAACAAAGTAGTTGCATATGCAGATGACGTTGTTATATTGGTAGGTGGAAAATTCCTACCAACAATCAGCGATCTGTTGCAAGGAGCACTGAAGAAATTATCTGATTGGGCCAGAGACAGTGGCCTGGGCATTAATCCTAGGAAAACTGAGCTAGTCCTATATACAAGGAGATATAACATAGAACCATTTAGGAAGCCAATCCTTGATGGAACGGAGCTCAACCTCTCTCAGGAGGCCAAATACCTTGGTGTCATCCTAGACCGGAAGATGAACTGGAATAGGAATACAGAGGAAAGGTATAAAAAGGGTCTAAATGCACTCTACATGTGCAGGAACTCCATTGGTAAGAGCTGGGGTCTAAAACCAAAAGTTGTAGACTGGATCTACCGATCGGTTGTTAGACCCATTACTACTTATGGTTGTCTGGTATGGTGGAGCGCAATGAGAGTGAGTAAACTCCGGGCAAAATTAATGAAAACGCAAAGGCTAGCAGGACTGAGCATTACGGGAGCCATAAAAAGCACTCCACAAGCAGCGATGGATGTAATTCTACATCACCCATCTCTGGACCACTTCACAGAGATGATTGCTGCCAGGAGTGCAATAAGACTCAAAGAATCAGGATGCTGGAAAAATAGACCTTATGGTCACGCAAGGATAGTTCAAGGAGGAATACTGGGTGTTCACGAATCGGTCATCAATGGAGGTACAGACTACATGGTGCCGATTCTGGACTTCTCACCCTTACCACAGATGTTTATACCAAAGAGATCAGATTGGGACAATGGTGAGCCCTTCACAGGGCTTTCGGTCTACACTGATGGTTCAAAGATGGAACAGGGCACAGGAGCGGGATTCTACATTAAATCACTACAGATACGCAAGTCTCTCCGACTCGACGACAACTGTTTTCCAAGCAGAATTACTGGCAATAGAAAGGGCAGCAAGATTTCTATCAAGCGAGAACATTCCGGTAACCACGGATATAAATTTCTACGTAGATAGTCAGGCAGCAATGAAATCAATCATGTCACACACTGTCAAATCAAGGCTTGTACTGAGTTGTAAACGCTCACTAGATAACCTCATACCGTCCGTCTCTGCTGGGTTCCCGGACATAGCAATGTCAAAGGAAACGAGATAGCAGATGAACTGGCTAGAAATGGTTCGTCCTTGGAAATCAATAGAGCTGACAACCTAGTAAAACCACCGATTCGAACTTTGATAGGTATCTACACAGGGCATTACTGCACTAGGAGTAGGATCTCAAGATGGCAGTTGGACATTGAGGGTCACTGTCGATTATGTGAGGATGAGGAGAAGTTAGAATCTATCGAGCACATAATCTGCAGATGTCCAGCGCTTTGTATACGTAGAAACAAATACCTAGGAAGTTATTTTATTAACAACATAGAGGATATTGCAACCCGCACCGTTCATGACCTTTTGGGATTCTCAAAAGGACTAAATCGGATCAGGGGTGGCTAGTAAGGAACATGGATGTAACCGCATAGACAGTTGGCGACTAACAAAGAAAGAGAGCCATAAAGGCTTACCACCACCATAGGTATACCGGATGACTCTCAACAAAATTTCTTACCTAGTCGTCAACCATTGGAAAAAACTAAGAACACAACTTCATATTCTCCTACCCCCATATCCCCTTTCCAAAATCCTCTTATTTCCCTCACACTCCATATATCATCTATCACCCCTTCCTAAATCCTATCACTCCCTACCCCCCTCCTATAAACTACAATCTTATTTTTCAGATAACGAAAGGATTTGCACAATGGACCCGACCGGGTCTCCGAGTGTTCAGAGTGCAGGAACATTCTGGTCCTTTAAACCAAACCAAACCAAACCAATACTACTACAACCTATATATGGGTCTTTCTTTGAATTTGGTATCCCACTATAGGATGAAGTGTATAGAAAGTTGATTGATGATGAAACCGATGAAACCAGAATTGGTCTACAATAAGAATTTCCGAATTTGAAATCAGATATGTTAAATTGTTGTACTAACAACTTTAATTACTTTGTAAATTATTTTTTAATCGTAGTAATTTTGTTCAACTTGTTTTGATGTGAACATTTTTCCATTCAGTCTGTTTGTGAACTTTCAAAATAAATGTTTAAATATTTCTTAACATCAAATACAATTCTCGGCTATATATTCTTCTAATAGGTTAAGGAACTATTGTTGTGAAAAGAACATTATTTAAATAAAATGATATAATTCCAAAAAACAGGAGACAAGGATCCGGGCCAACTGCTGTATATAGTCGAGGCTGATTCAAAAACAATTAAAAAATAAGAAAATAAAGACTTTGAATTGTTGATTCGGTTAGAAGGGGTCTCAAGGTGAATGGGTAGTGTATTCAGGAGCAACGTGCCACATATGCAGTGATAAGAATGAATTTGTTCAAATTGCTACCACTTTCCAAGATAAAGTGACCGTGGCAAATGGCGACGTTGTTAAATCGTCTGGAAGAGGAGTTTGCAAGTTGTCAATGGTGATTGAAATGGATTGAAATGACGTTCCTTATTGCCCGAAACAGAATGAAAATAATGAAGTTGATATTCCAATTTTTTCAAAAACTCCAGAAGAGTCGGAGGACTTGGAATCCGTGTTAGCTGACGATCATACTGCAGCTTGAACACTGATTTCAAATACTTTGAAGAAGAGGTGGAAAATCCATATGCTGTTGAAGTAGAACCAAGTGAACCTGCTTTAAGAAAATCGTCTAGAATAAACAAGGGAGTTCCTCCAAGAAGATTTGCTGTTGAAATGGTTGTAAATCACCATATAGTGGAACCCAAAACTTTCAAAGAAGCAATCCTTCGAAAGAGAAGTTCGAGTGGGAAATAGATATGAAGGAGGAGATGTATTCGCTCGTAAAGAATCAAACCTCGACCTAGTTTGTCCACCACCAAGAGCAAATATTGTGGGTTTTAAATGAATTTGCAAAGTGAAGCGTAATAATGGCGACAAAGTTCGACGGTTTAAGGCTCATCTTGTTGCTCACAGATATAATCAAAAATATGGATGCGATTACGACGAAGTACTTCAAGCAACATTTCGTATTCTTCTATCAATAGCAATAGGAATGAAGAACATGCCCGTTGAACACATGGACGTCAAATGTACATTCTTAAATGGCATAGGTCGGATTAACGTCATTTCACAATCCCAACCCATCAACCGAAACAGCAGCGGTTCAGATATTTATCAAAAAATATCCGCGAATTTCGAAAAGCGCTTGTAAATTGACCCTAGACATCTTGGTAACTTCAGTCATGGAGCCCTTAAAAATATATAAAAAAATTAAGCTCACTCATACATTTAGTGCAGCACAACCTAAAACCATTGTTGTCTCCATAAAGAGCATCCACAATTCTTTCACTAATACCGGCACACTAACTAGTGCAAAGCCAACACCCAATTTACAAATTCAATATAAGACAACACAAATAATCGAAGTACTACGAAAGGTAATAATAAATCCACCCTCTACTGTAAGAAGATAATAATAGTAAAAACGCGTGAAAAAAATCAGTAAAAATTAGAAAAAACGAATCAGTGACAACACTGTCAGAATAGACAAACAAAGAAAATCGTAAATAATGCAAAAGACAGTGTTAATCACGATAACAAAAATTAGGTTTTGTAGCAGCAGCAGTAATTGTTGTTTGGTAAAGATATTATTCTTAACCAAAAATCACGCTTTTTATTATTAAAAATGTAAGAAAAAACCCTCACACAATAAGTATGTCAATAAAACAATCACTTATCTCCAAATTAGTATAATATTTGCTGTGAAAATATTCACCTGAACACAAATTAATTAATAATTACACTAGTCAACAGTCAAAATGTACTCGGGATGCGATAATTTTTTCTGTGTAGATAACCTTGACATGAGCTCGAAAAACGCAATAAATTTTTTTTTTTCGTTTGGTTTTTTTTTTATTTTTTTTTTTTTTTAATTTAAAAATTTTTTTTTGGTTAATTTGTTTCGTCCGGCATAACTCGGGAACCACTAGCCCGATTTAATTGAATTAAATTTTAAAAAATTTAAAATTACAATTCCCTTAATCTGTTCATATATTGTTTTCCTATACAAGCAACAGTTTCCAAGTTAAAAATGAATATATAAAGGAAAAAACTTATTTTTTGCCTAAAGATTTAAAATTTTTTTTTTTAAAAATCCATAAAAAATCCAAAATGAAAAAAAATGTCAAATCTTATTACTTTTACGTAAAGTCACATAACCTATGAGCAAAATGAGACAAAGATCATGAAAATCGATGCACGCGTTTGGCTTTTATTCGCAATTGAGTAAAGGTATGAATTTCAAAAATTTGCTCGACATATGCACAACTTTGTCTATGGTAAGGTTTTTTCTTTTTTTTTTATTCTCAGAATTAACAAAACGGAATAAACAAAGGGTTATTTAATTTTTATGATTGCGTAAGCAAAGTAATAAACGCTAATAAATGTGCGTGAACAATTAAAAGGAAAAAAGGAAAGGGGACTTTTTTAATTATTTGGGTTTTCCGTTGGCTACCTGTATGATTTTTTTACAGAAATGCAACCCACATTTAAGGGTGGTCATTATTCGGAAAATTTAAGACTCACACATGGTGAAACAGGTATGTAGCCACCGTAAAAAATATACACCCATTTATAAGTACCTGTCAGTAAAATACTAAACAATACACAGTATAAATAGGTCTTCATTGATCGATTTTACTCATTCAACAAATGTCGACGAACGCGATAGTTAAAATGAGCAAACGTTCGCGAGGATTTGAATGCAATACCAATCCAAGTAATTTTTGTTACATGTGCGGAGAATACGTTTCTGCGTTGTTTTTCACCTAAATTGAGAGATTCATTTGAAGAGAGCTTCAATTTAAAGGTCTCAAACATAGATGAGCGGTGGACACCAAGTGCTCTATGTCCAAGGTGCTACGTACAGCTAGCTGACTCAAGGTAAGTGTAGATTGCGAAATTCAAGAACATATATAACTTATTATTGAAATTCTTTCAGACGACAGCCGAGAATCATCATGCCAATGCTTTGGAGAGCTCCGCTTTGCCATGTAACAGATTGCTACTTCTGTCTTAGCAAAAAAAACAGGCGTGGGAAAAAATATACGATGGACTTACGCTGCTGTTTCAACAGTGAATTTTCCAGTGCCATTTTCCGAAGAACCAGTGGACCCGCAACCGTCCGTTTCAAGATGGGCATCTAATAATGAGGCGATACATCCAACATCAGATCCGGAGACAGTAGAAACCACATCAGAATGCGAGTCAACATATACATTGCATGGAGGTCAACGCTTATGTTCCCAAGCAGAACTGAACGATTGGGTTAGAGAATTGAAACTCTCCAAGGAAGATGCAGAGTTGCATGCATCGCGCATGCAACAGTTCGGTTTCTTGGCTCCTGGTGTGGTGACAACAATCTACAGGAAGCGTCATGAACCATACGCAAGGTACTACACAAAAAAAGACAACATCTGTTTTTGTAAGGACATTCCCGGATTATTTGGTGAACTCGGGTACTCTTACGATCCAGGAGAGTGGCGTCTTTTCATCGACAGCAACAAGCAGAGCCTTAAAGCAATTTTACTGCACAACGGCAACGAGAAACCTTCGATTCCAATTGCTCATGCCGTTGACACCAAGGAAACATACGAAGTCATGGACAATCTACTAAAGTGCCTTAACTATGAGAGGCACGATTGGAAAGTTTGTGCCGACCTTAAGGTTATCGGTATCCTTTGTGGATTACAAGGTGGATTCACAAAGTACTGTTGTTTTCTCTGCCTTTGGGACAGCCGCGATCGTCAACATCATTACACCAGGAGGAGTTGGACAGAAAGAGTTAACTTCATCCCCCGCAGCGACAACGTGAAATATACACCACTCATAAAAAAGGAAAATGTTTTTCTCCCACCTCTTCACATAAAGCTCGGACTCATAAAAAACTTCGTGAAAGCTATCAACAAATATGGCGAAGCGTTCGCCTATTTAAAAACCATTTTTCCTCACCTTTCATCGGCAAAGATTAAGGAAGGCGTTTTCGACGGTCCGCAAATTAAAAAGTTGTTGCAAGACCAACAGTTTGAGCACATTTTATCACCAAATGAAGCTGCAGCTTGGAACTCATTTCGGCAAATTGTTTCCGGATTTCTTGGAAACAACAAAAGCTCAAATTACAGAGAGATCGTCGAACAACTACTCCAAAATTATAAAAAAATTAGAGCAAATATGTCGCTTAAGATACATTTTCTACACTCGCACTTGGACTTCTTTCCGGACAACCTGGGCGATGTGAGTGACGAGCATGGCGCACATGTAACAAAAATTACTTGGATTGGTATTGCATTCAAATCCTCGCGAACGTTTGCTCATTTTAACTATCGCGTTCGTCGACACTTGTTGAATGAGTAAAATCGATCAATGAAGACCTATTTATACTGTGTATTGTTTAGTATTTTACTGACAGGTACTTATAAATGGGTGTATATTTTTTACGGTGGCTACATACCTGTTTCACCATGTGTGAGTCTTAAATTTTCCGAATAATGACCACCCTTAAATGTGGGTTGCATTTCTGTAAAAAAATCATACAGGTAGCCAACGGAAAACCCAAAAAATTAAAAAAGTCCCCTTTCCTTTTTTCCTTTTAATTGTTCACGCACATTTATTAGCGTTTATTACTTTGCTTACGCAATCATAAAAATTAAATAACCCTTTGTTTATTCCGTTTTGTTAATTCTGAGAATCAAAAAAAAAAAAAGAAAAAACCTTACCATAGACAAAGTTGTGCATATGTCGAGCAAATTTTTGAAATTCATACCTTTACTCAATTGCGAATAAAAGCGAAACGCGTGCATCGATTTTCATGATCTTTGTCTCATTTTGCTCATAGGTTATGTGACTTTACGTAAAAGTAATAAGATTTGACATTTTTTTTCATTTTGGATTTTTTATGGATTTTTTTAAAAAAAAAAATTTAAATCTTTAGGCAAAAAATAAGTTTTTTCCTTTATATATTCATTTTTAACTTGGAAACTGTTGCTTGTATAGGAAAACAATATATGAACAGATTAAGGGAATTGTAATTTTAAATTTTTTAAAATTTAATTCAATTAAATCGGGCTAGTGGTTCCCGAGTTATGCCGGACGAAACAAATTAACCAAAAAAAATTTTTAAAATTTAAAAAAAAAAAAATTAAAAAAAAAAATAAAAAAAAAACCAAACGAAAAAAAAAAATTTTATTGCGTTTTTCGAGCTCATGTCAAGGTTATCTACACAGAAAAAATTATCGCATCCGGAATACATGAATTTTTTTCATTTTGTTGAGTAGTGTTATTTATAAAAACATGGAGCACAAAAACTTTGCGCGTATTCAGACAGATAGTGTGGAGTTGAAAATTACAACCAGATTGCGGAATGTGTCAACACGATCAATCGCAAAATTACAAATTTTCACACATAAGTTTCCAATATCAATCACATTTCTTTTATATATAGAGATAAATGAACTGGGATATTGTCCTGGCTCAAGACCATTTTGCATCTATATTTAATAGAATGCAAATTTATTTACAAATGGCATGGTGACATTTATTACTTGGCTGCAGACTACCACTATCATGATTTCCACCCTGTCTAAAGGTTTCATTCAGGTGGCTTCGCAGCGACTTTTCAACATCAAACCCGGTCTCTATAAGGAGATGATTTTCACAAACGAACGAGAATCACAACTCACTTGCCGAATTTGCGTTAAAAAAATCGCACCAAGTAATAAAGTACACATGCCATCTTACAAGCATCTCATTGATTTGCATATGTAAGTATGTGTATATATATACCTGCATATACACATACTTACATATGCAACTCAATGAGATGCTTGTAAGATGGCATGTGTACTTTATTACTTGGTGCGATTTTTTTAACGCAAATTCGGCAAGTGATTTGTGATTCTCGTTCGTTTGTGAAAATCATCTCCTTATAGAGGCCGGGTTTGATGTTGAAAAGTCGCTGCGAAGCCACCTGAATGAAACCTTTAGACAGGGTGGAAATCATGATAGTGGTAGTCTGCAGCCAAGTAATAAATGTCACCATGCCATTTGTAAATAAATTTGCATTCTATTAAATATAGATGCAAAATGGTCTTGAGCCAGGACAATATCCCAGTTCAAATCAAATATTGATTACAGACCAAAAAAATTCAAACGAAAAAACTAAAATAGAGATAAATTTAGTTTTGGATCGGTTGAGACATAGTCTATTATCAATAGCCCATATGTAAATAAAGGGTGATTTTTTAGCTATTATCTTTTTGGCAACACTGGTTTAAACAGCTGACGCACGTTTCGTGTTTTGTTTCACTGTCAAACATCTTCAGTTTGGTCTATAATTTAACCATGAATCGTCTTACAAACGAACAACGCTTGCAAATTATTGAATTTTATTATCAAAATGCGTGCTCTGTTAAGAAAGTTTATCGCGCGCTTCCATTTTATGGTCAGTTTAATCGACCCGCTGAAGCGGCTATTCGGGGTATTGTGACTAAATTTCGCACCAAATTTACATTGCTGGACGTTAAACCACCAACACGCTTACGTAGAGTGCGAACTGAAGAAAATATCGCAGAAATATCGATTCGTCGCCGTTCGCAGTAATTGGGCCTCTGTTACTCAAAAACGTGGAAATGCCAAAATTGGACTAAGCGGATGGACCATTTGAGGCGCAGTCAAGGTCAACATTTGCATGAAATAATCTTCAAACATTAAATTATATGGACCGTACTATCGACTCAAATAAAGATTTCATGGATTTTTCTGAATTTTATGTTTTTTTTTTTGAAAAACTTTCCTATAGCTTTTAAAAATCACCCTTTACAATAAAACAAGATAGTAATTAATATTAGAAATACACGAGTGAACATAAGGCCTCCGCAGATAAAAATGCATGCAGCAAGCATTATGAGCACGTGATCTAACCGAAAAATTTATGTAAAAAATAAAAGTATGCACTTTTCACACTATTTTTAGCAAAACTTGTTGTAATGCTGAGTTTTTAAAATAAATTATTTTATTTTATCAATCAAGTCTTTAATCATTGTTAAAATTGTATATGTGCGTTTCTGAAATGTAAACAACAATGGCGATAATAAATGGCAATTCGCTGCATGAATTATATGTGGGCTGTTTTATATGAATACACAAATGCAACTCAATTTTGACAGATGCTTAATGCGATGCATGCCGCAATGTCTTATCCGCGGAGGCCTATATCTTACTTCAGCACACGTGTAGAGTTGTAACTGGGAAGGTCATTGATTTATGGGGAAATCTTAATGACAAATAAAATTAATATATAAAACGTTTACCAATTTACCTGTAAATTATTCGAGGATAGAAACCGAGTCTAGAGACTATCCATACAATGGTAAAAATAGCAAAAATCACATCACAAACTTTTTGGTATTTTGCATACTTCGTCAATTTTGCAGCCTGTGAAAAAATACATTATATTAATCATCTTTCACATAGGGCACGTAATATTTTAAATAATGAACTTACTTCTAAGAAAATATCAGCGCAATCATGTATAACTAGTACCAAAGATCCAACTCGATGTAGATTGCAAATCCAACTTAAAGACATCAAAAGCAAAGTGACCATGTGATGTATGAACATTTGCCAGAAGTCTTTCCGCTGTACATCGAAAAATTGTGTTACGGTTAGAGACCAGTAAAATGCCATTGATATCATGTAATACCACCAAATATCACCTGTAACGGACTTTTATTTATAAAAATCAATATCGTTTAATAAACAGTAAATTCAAATCATGTATAAGTGAAAGAAATTATGAGTGTTTTATTTGTCATCCTAATTTGATCTTTCGAGCTGCCAAAAGTGTATGTGTGAAAAATAAATCACATAAGGCCTGTTCGATTGGGCTTACTATCTTATAATTTAGATACTTGATAAAGTGGCAACGTTGCTACTCATTGGTTTTTCTTAAATGAATCAACAACAAAATCTGGCAGCAACACTACGAGAGTTACAAGCTACTTTCTTGTTAAGCGAGTAAATTCCATACAAAAATTAAGCTAGTAAGCCCAATCGACCACTAAGTAAGTAAGTCTGACCACTAAACATATGAGTGAGAGAGAAAAGAATGAAGTCTTCTTAATTGTTTTTTATTCAAAAATTATGCGATCGGACAAAAAAAAAACTGGAAGTGGTTCAAAATGAATGACTTTATCATTACTTCTAAATCATGCATCCAAGTTAATTCTTTCTAAACAGTATCTCAAATGCAAATACATTTGTCTTAATATAGTTAATATAGTTTAGCACTTATTCCCAACAATAAAATTGAAGTATTTCCAAATGAATGACATTCATTCTAAATAGCTTCTCAAATGTCAATAAAAAAATTATTATTTTTTTCACTGGACCAACACTCAGGGGATGTCCTCTATAAATGCAGTGTATTGCTTTGGCGGAAGGAAGATAAGGTATTGGAAGGAGGAAAGAGGGACTAGTGTCTGTTGACATCTGTTTTAAATTTTTGGATGTCATTTTTGCCGTCTCTTACGTGCATTAAAATCTATTCTATTCACTCGACCCCATTCGGAAATGGCCAATAAATCCTGTCTAAGTGACTCATCCATCAATCGCCTTTTGTCATCAATTTCTAGACGACTTGGTCTATGATTGAGTGTGAATGACAGAGATTGCTGTCATCCGCGAATGAGTAGATTGGATTCGAAGTCCGATCCAAGAGGTCGTTGAAAAAGGAGGGGGAAGGACAGGTACTCCTGCTGTTAACCTATGTTTGTCAGATGAGAAGCCATCTATAACAACACGTATAGTGCGATCTCTGAGGAAGCTCGATATAAACCGGGAGAAGTCACTACCAACACCAAAAGCAATGAAAGTCCTTGGAGATATCTTACTCTCACCAAACTGTTGGATGGATCGATTCCACCCCTGCATGTATGAAAGGTTGCGAAGTGGACGGGCAAGCGTTGAAGTGCACTTACATAGGACAAGTGCTGAAATGACATCCGGGCCTGGAGATTTATTTACGTCGAAATTTGCGAGAACCCTTTTAAATCCACGTGTTCAGAAAATATCTGATACACATTTTCGATCACGGGAAATGATTGATTGTTTTCCGGCAAGGATGAATTCCTTGCAAACATTTCAACTAAACGGTTAGCTTTGCCATCGGGTTAGTGAATATCTGTTAATCTTGAGGAGTTATCCTTTACTCTATTACAAATGGACAAAAGTTCTTGCTTCCCCTGGGAGAAGAAAGAACTTTGGCACTAAGTACCCTGGCACACATGTTTTTTCTGCTTGGGTAGCAAATAAGTGGTGGCATTTTTATTCAAACGCCGTTTCCTCAACGGTTCCTCTTTGGATCTGACAGCAGTCTTGTATGTCTGGTTAAACCAACTTTTATTAGATGGTTTCTCCGAAATAACTTTGTTTGAAAGAAATGACTTCAGTCCAATCAAGATAATATTTTCAATCTTTTCAGCCGCAGCATCTATATAGCCATTTAGAAAGCAAAGCGAAAAATTTCGTTACGTAAGTAGACCACAAGCCCTTTGTGGTGAATAAAAAGGGACATGTACGTGAAAATCCTGTTGATCAGAATCCTCACACGCCTGAGTCTCACAAAGAGTAAAAACATCAGTCCGATGGAAATGTACATGAGAGTAATCGCTCTCAGCTTTCGTACATTGGCAAATTGTCTTTAAACTCACCCACCATTAGAACAGACATAAAACAAAACAGACTTAATATGCAGCTACAGTTGGCAAACCCCTCTCCATGCCGTTGCTGTATTCACCCAAAGCTCAATGTTATGGCTTAAGCATTGGGCGAACAACGACAAGAAGAAAATAATGCCAAATGATCTACATGAGAGAAAGGGAAGGCAAGGCACAACGCACACACTACGGAGGAGACATAAAATGTGTGATCAGCGATGTGCGGCTGCTGCGGCTATGATGTTGTTGTTGTTCCCGCCGATGCTGTAGTTGTTAATGTGTTATGTAATTTTGTTTATCATCCGGTACGCGGCGCGGTTTTTGTTGTATATTTGTTGTTGGGTGTTTTTATTCTCTTTATTTCTATTTTGTTATTATTGTTATTTTGCATTTCAATAATCCGTCTTATGGGTAGGAATTATTTATGTGTTCAATTTCGATCTCAAATAGTTTCTTTATTGGATAATGTTGGTGCGTCAAGGAACGATTATTATACATGGAGGGCATTTTAAAAATATAAAATGTTGCTGAATTTTTTTACATTTTTAATAAAAAATATATCTTAATAAATTATTTATTTAAAACTTTTTGTTAGAAAAAGTGACCAGTGAAACCATTTAAACAAAATAACAATCTTAATTGCAATAATCGAACTTACATAATTAATTAATTTAGGGAGTGACTGCTTATGTAGTGATTTTCGAGTAATAGCTAGTCATAACATAAGTAAATTTTAAAATTGAAAATAGCAAAAAAAGATACAAATTCACGCTTCAAAAGATTTATTAATTTTAAATGTATGATAACATATTGTATTTTCTTCGAAAGAAGTGCTCTCTGGGACATTCTGATCTGTGGTAGTTTTTGTTTCTCTTATCGAATTTTTCTCTCTCCGACGGGCATCCATATTCCATATTTGTTTCCTTATAATTCCTTATGAGGCCTTCTTTCAATTCGTCCAAATCGAGGGATGATGGTGTCTCTTTGACACGAGGAGTAGGTTGAGAAGATGAAATATCTTGATAAGGAGGTGTAGGTTACGTATAAGGAGGCAGAGGATGTAGCATGGTAAGATATTGCTATGCAACATTCTGGTCTAGAATGTTAGAATGAGGACCATAAGGTATACCAATGTCGAGCTACGCAGAGGCACTCTCGACTTACTATAGGCCATAACAATTACAAGGAAGAAAGAGCAATACTTGACGAAACTCGAAACTCCTTATACTCATTTGATATCTTCTATACCATCACAACTCCATTTCTGCTTTTCTTCTAACCCCCCCCCCCAACTCCTGTCTCTCTCCTAAATCATTATCTATTTCAGGTACCAAGGATATGTACAATGGATCCAAAAGGGTCTCCGTGTGCACAGAATGCAAAAGTATTCTGGTCCTTTAAACCAAACCAACATTCTAGTCTTTCTTTCTTTTCTAACATTTTTTAAATGTTCCGCAAATCATTTTCACTGCTAGTTGAAGTTAATAATAAAATATTATTATATTATTTATGTACATACGATGTTAGGATTCCCTATTTTCACAAAATTGTGATCATTCCATTTTTTTTATTTTCATTTTACAAATTTAGTGATGTTATTACTAGCAGTCAGTCCATAAATAAAGAATGCTAGCGACAGCGGTGGTACGTAAATTCGATGATTTCAAGTGACATATATTATGTACTAAGTATAGTAGTTCGTGTAAAGATTTGCCGATTTCGCTTAGAATGGTTCTTCTCCAAGTGGTTTTTGGTATACCGCGACTTCTGCTGCCTCGCGGGTTCCATTTGAGTGTAGCATGGCATATTTCGTCGTATGGTGTGTCCCAGCCAATCTTTTTTGCGCCTCTTTATTTGGTTGTTGATGTCTTCTTGATTTGTTAATGCGATTAATGTGATTATTCTTGGTTACCAAATTATTAATATACATCGCAAGCATCTGTTTGTGAAGCTTTGTAGTTTGCGTTTGATTATTGAGTTTATCAACGCCTTATTTGAGATTAACACTATGTCGTCCGCATTGCCCAAGTCTTCTAGTTATTTGTTTACTCCCCATGGAATGTCACTTTTTTCGTCCGCTATCTCTGTCAGTATTGTGTCACGAATTGTATTACGTCGAAAACTGTATTCATATCCCAACGTCAGCTAGCATCTTCCGCCTCTGTTGCAAGGTTTGCTGTAAATGTTCTTTTATCATTTCTCGCTTGCTTCTTCGCCTTCTTATCCATAAGTTTATAGTTTGTCACTAGTTCGGATCTTCGAACGGTCCCAACGCCTCTCACTCCCACCCCTTCCGACCGAGAGGGCCTCGTCCCCATAACGTAGGGACAACGTATACACTACAGTCCGAACTGTGGCGGACAAGCAGTAGAGGGTGGAATACCGGCTACAGATTAAATATCTTCAGCCGGCAAAAACAAAACAAACTACACTAAAGGTTAATGCTAACATTTGACATAGAAGCAATACATTACATTTAATAATACTAAACAGAACACTAAACATTCAAGTACGAGAGAATCCTTGACTTTATTGTATCGATTCCGATGAATTGAAAGCAATACACATTCTACGAATGGGCTTCGCAGAAGCATAATTCGTACGCTGGTCTAAATGACACGTTAAACTTAATCCTAGAAATAAGATATTCAGATGAGACAACACCATTCATAACCTTAAATACCATCACGGTGTTCAGCATAATTCATCTAATTTTTAAGGAGGGCAAGTCAATCAACTTCAATCTACTAGTATAGGGGGAAGAACAAAATCACTATTCCAATGTAAGTGTCTCAATGAAAACAATAAAAATTGCTTCTGAACTGAGGGTCCCTTACTACAGAACCATATTCCAAAATAGGCCTAATGAGCGAAGTAAATAACTGTTTCGTCACATAGGGATCAGAAAATTCTTTATCCCAACGTTTAATAAAGCCAAGAACACCATACGCCCTTTTAACCATGACCATAATATGATTGTTGAAATCAAGTTTCGAATCCATCAGAATACCAAGATCTACAAAAGAATCAAATGTCTCTAACTCAGCTCCAATAAGATTATGTCTGACAAATTTCGGATTCGATCTAAAGAAACGCATATGCTTGCATTTCCGTAAATGAAGATCCATGCAGTTAATGTCCCACCAATATCCAAAATTATCTAAGTCGTCCTGCAAATAATGAGAATATTCTGGCTGTTTATAAGACAAAAATATTTTCACATCATCCGCATACATCAAAATCCTAGAGTTTATAATAGACCCCGGGAGATCATTTTTGAATAATAAAAATAGTTTAGGCCCTTTGGGAACTCCGATGAAACCAGATTTGGCCTAGAACAAGAATTTCCGAATTTGACAATCTGCGAACGATTATTCGGATATGATTATTCAAAAAATTACATCTAAAACCAATTCTATCTAATTTATATAACAAGAGCTCGTGATTGAATTTATCTAACGCCTTGGTAAAATCCGTGTAAATGACGTCAGTCTGATTACCCAGAACAAACTCGTCAATAACGTGTGAGGTAAACTGGTCGATAAGCCTTTACGAAACCCAGTTGGCTGGGACTCAAAATAGAACAACCTTAGTCATCAGTTTCTCAGAGCTTAGGGATAGCACTTAATTTAGCTATCCCTTTATAATTCGAAACGCCAATTAGACTGCCAGATTTATGTAGGGGATCAATGAACGACTGCCTCCAAGCCGAAGGGAAATATCCAAATCTCAACGAAGTATTAAACAATAACGTCAGCCAAACCACTAGCACAGAATTTTAAAATTATACTTGGCACCCCATCGGGGCTGATACTATTTGTTGATTCTAGATCATTCAAGCTTGACAGGAACAAGGGCAAGTCAATAATTGGTATTTCTAATTGATTCAAAGCTGGAATATCATAGGGACAAGTGCTGTCGGATCGATAAGATCTATTTGAATATGTGGTCGCAAAGAAATTCGCCAAACAATCAGCAATATCCTGGTCCTCACAATATTCCAAGCCATCCATTCTAGTTGGTTTAGATGTGGATTTACGTTTCAAATTAACAAAATCGTAAAAAGCTCTAGTGTTATTTCGAAAATCATTCTTCACCTTTTCCAAGTATAGTTTATAACATCTCTGAGATTCGACGTTATATCTCGACCTAGCAATAGAGTATCTCACATAATCGGAATTCAATCCAGATTTCTTAAACTTCTTAAAAAGCCTAGTTCTCGAATTTTTGCATTCTGGACAATTTATGAGAAGACCAAGGTAGTCTTTCAGATTGCCCAACTCGGTACAGATTCGGTACAGATTGTGACAGGAAGTCCCTAAGAATTTGATAAAATTTATCCACAACAGCGTTAATATCTGTATAGTGGCTACAACTACAGACGGAATTCCAATCAACTTCACGGAGAAGAGAGTTAAGCAGTATAAAATGTGTTCTTCTGTAACAGAAAACGGTGAGATCATCATGAGAGGTAGAAGAATGAGATTCATTGGAGTATAAAATCGATAAACCTAAGGTAGGATGGTAATTGTCCTCTGGGAGAGATATGGGGAGAACCCTATTGATCTCAAAGTAATGAGGATCATTAACAAATGCTAGGTCAGGTTGTCTTTCACTTATATTCTTCACGTAAATAATCTGCAATAAATATTTTATTTAAAAGGTATTGAAAGTACCTTTAAAATGGTATACAACATCATTCACCTTTTTGTATACATGTATACATTTTACTTTATTTCTTAATAATTATTATTTAAATTGAAGTTTAAAGTATACTATTTGTATGCTGTATTTTGCTTTGTAATAATGTTTAGAAAAACACATTTCGTCAAAATAAACAACACTTCATTCTTTTAAGCTTTCATAAAATTTTGTTTTTGGTACAGGGTGATAATTATGTTGGTTATATATTGAGTTTATATGGGAGGTGGTAGTGGGCGTGGTCCGATTTGCGTATGATATGTCTAGCAAATGTCCAAAATTACAAGACTGTATGTTTATTTTTCGGCTTTATGCCATAAAAAATGGATTTGGGACCAGTGTGGGAAGGTAAATTTAAATCCCCTAAGATTAATGTACGGTCTAAGTCAAATGACATTGAAACAATCCTACCAATCGCGGCCAAGTGACTTTCGTAGATACATAATTCAGACGAGGGAGGAATATAAGAGCAAGTAATGAACAATTTATTGCGCCCTAAATTAATAAGAACTGCAATAAATTCAATGTCATCAAGCCCGTGGAGGATAATACGTTCCGATGGGAAAGAATTAGTAACAGCAATAAGTACACCGCCACCAATCCTTCCAAAACGATCATTCCTAAAGATAATAAATCTACTACAAAAAATCTCAGAATCTAAAACTGACTCTTTAACCAAGTCTCAGTAAATACAAGAGCAGAGAAATCAAAATCAAAGCTATTAACAAATAATTGATTCAATTTCGTATTCAAACCCATTACATTCTGATACCCGATATAAAAAGAATCAATTAGTTACTGCCTCAAAGGCAGACGAGCCAAATTGTCCACCCTATCCACAAATTCCTTAACAAATGCACTAGGTGACCAGAAGTCAGGGATCATCAATCTGTCAAAGATTTCCCTCGTCATAATAATCTTAAAAGAAGCCCGACTTTGAGAAAATGACGACTTCAATTTAAAAGACCTAAGGTAAAAATCACCCTCTATATTGGATCTAATGAAGCCATTCAAGTCATCAGTGGTATATGCGAACCTCGAGACGAAGACCATTTTCATCTCCGGGGCCATGGCCAATCCACCAGAAGTACCACTAGATTGCTGTGGACGCACGTCTGCAACAGGCATAGACTGAAGTAAATTCCCGCCTACCACATTGGTTTGTGGAAACACACCTGTTGCAGCCGTAGGACGAGTGGGATTGTCGCCGGTCTGTGTGGAGCATAGTCGGATTTATATCATTCGACGATCCCAACCCAGATCCCAGTTTGAGCCGCAGGTTCAGCAACATTCAAATATTCAGACCTCGGCGTCACTGATTTTGATGATTTCTTCACCGTTCTTTTACGTTTCTGTCCCGGAACAACCGGTGATTTCGCAAACTTATCTAATTCAGGATATTTTTCAAAAATATCACCAAATTTAGAAAATCGCGTATAAATCGACCTAAGATCCCTAGACATCTCGGTAACCTCAGTCATGGAGCCCTTAAAAAGTTATATAAGTTTACACTAATTTTCCTACATTTAGTGCTGCACCACCTAAAACCATTGTTGTCTCTGTACAGAGCATCCACAATCCTTGCACTAATTCCGTCACACTTAGCATGCCACTGACCAGTGCAAAGCCAACACTCAATTGTGATCTCTATATCAGAGACAATTTTACAATTTTCGGACGAACAAGACATCTTTTAAAACAGACACAAATTATTAGGTAAATAATAATTCCACCCTTTACTGTAATGATACTAATAAAAAATACGCGCGTGAAAAAAATCACTAAAAAATTTGAAAAATAGATTCAGTGGCAACGCTGTCAGAATAGACAATCAAAAAACGAATGTTAAAACAAAGACAAAACTCAGTGTTAAACGTTAATCACAATAACAAAAATAATGGTTATGGAGCAGTAGTGATTGTTGTTGTTTGGTGAAGAAACAAATTCTTAACCAAAAATTACTCTTTTAAACACTAAAAATGTAGTGTAGTAAAATGTTTAAAGTAGTATCAGAAATTAGTACACTAATAGAACGATCACTTATCTTCAAATTAATCCACTAGCTGTGAAAAAATATCCACATAAAACACAAAATAATCACAATATTTTGAAAAAAAAAAGCACGGAGCACAAAAAATGGATCCGAGTTGGTTATAAGTTGTTGTTTAGCTAGGTGTCTTTCTTCAATTAGTTTCCATAATGCGGGAGTAAGCCATTCTTTATTTATCCATCTAGTGGTTCCGAGGATCTCGTCGACGGTGTCGTTTAAAATACCCTTATTGTGTCTCCATTGTTCATTTGTGTTGATGGAGCTAGTTGTGCTAGATTCTGTGTGGGACTTCTCCAATATTTTGACACCGAAATTTGTTTTTAGAGATTCTGCTGAAAGTTTGCGTATCATCCTAGCCTTCTTTCTTTTCTAACATTTATTAAATGTACTTTCGCAACTCATATTTATGTACATACCAATGTTAGGGAATTTCGCATCAGCTTATTTTCACAAAATGATCATTTTAAAATTAATAAATCTCTTGAAGCGCGAATTTTGTATCCTTTTTGGTTATTTTTAGTGATGTTGTTACTAGCGATTACTCGAAAATCACTACATAAGCAGTAACCCCTAAAATAAAAACGCTAGTGACAGCGGTGGTATGTATTATTCGATTATTGCAAGTGAGATTGGTTAGTGGGACTTATTTGTTTTAATGATTTCACTGGTCAGTTTTTCTGATAAAAGTTTTAAATAAATAATTAATTAAAATACATTTTTTGTTAAAAAATTAAAAATGTCACCAACATTTTTTATATTCAATTTTATACAATCGACCCTTCATCTCCGAAAAAAATGGTTCCATTAGTACAGTATTTTTTTTTTGACGCATCGAAATTGCACATATAAATAATTTTATCCTGCTCATAAGACAGATTAATAAAATCGATTACACAAACCATAATGAGTCATTTAACATATCACAGCAAAAAAAAACATGACCGGGAAATGGTTCAACATGGGTTTAACTGGTGAAAAGATGATATGGAAGTAATTCTCTTCTGAGCAAACCCCGTATGATTTTAACATAAAGTTGTCATTGGGAGAAATGGGTTCATTTACAGATCTCCGCCAGTTCGTTCGAATGAGTGCTTAGAAGTATTGCATGTTCAATGCTTACATGACATTTTTTCATAGGTGAAATTTATTAATTTTGGGATACACTGAGTTCTGTGAATGCAGTGAAACAAACTCCTTCAGGAATCCTTCTTAAAACAGATTTTGCGTTACTTCGGTTTAATCTTACTTTTAATAAAACTCTAGTTAGACAGGCGTAGTTTGCGTAAATGGAGTATCGCCGATAGAGGAAGTAGCTTGGTCAGATACTGCTGCTTGTTGTAACATTCTAGATCTTTATTTTCTATAATTTTTAATGGTCTTCTGTAACTCATTTTTCCTGCTAGTTGAAGGTTATTTCATTACTATTAATTTATTATTAGTATATTATCTATGTCCATACAAAAATTATGATCATTTTATAATTAATAAATCTTATGAAGCGCGAATTTGTATCCTTTTTGGTTATTTTCACTTTTAAAAGTTAGTTACTAGCGATTACTCGATAATCACTACATAAGCATTGACTCCCTAAATTAAAAACGCTAGAGATAGTGGTGGTATGTAAATTCGATTATTGCAAGTGAGATTGGGTAAAATAAATACGTAATTTATTAAGATATATATTTTGTTAAAATTTTAAACATGTCACCAACATTTTATATTCTTAAAATGTTCTCAACTTTTTACAATATCATATAAACAATGTATCATATACATTAGTACTGTATTTTTATGACGCACCAATATTATTCAATAAAGAAAATATTTGAAATCAAAATTGTTGATTGATAAATATTTCTATTCTACCCATTAGATATATAATTAAAATCGATCACACAAACTGCAATGAGTCATTTAACATACAACGCAACAGATTTTTTTTTTCGTTATTTGATTATTTTATATTTTCTATAATGAAGATATGAAATGAAAAACTTAACTTAATTCTATTGAATGAGATAATTCTAATTTATAATTTATATATACGCATTTGAGAAGCTATTTAGAATGAATTATCTAGGATGTATGATTCAGGAGCAATGAAAGTGTCATTCGTTTGGAAATACTTTAATTTTATTGCTGGGAATAAGTGCTAAACTATATTTTTGGAAGTACTTTTGAATGATTTTATTAAATGACAAGCACATTTGCATTTGAGAAACTATTTATAATGAATTTGTTTGGATGTATGATTTAGGAGTAATGATAATGTCATTTATTTTGAACTACTTCCAAGTTTTTTTGATGGGTATACAACGCAAAAGAATTACAATTTTTTAATATTTAATTATTTTTTCATTTTCTATAGTGAAGATATGAGATACAAATATATTTGCATTTGAGAAAATGTTTAGAATGATTTAGCTTGGATGCATGATTTAGGAGTAACGACAATGTCATTCATTTTGAACTACTTCCGAGTTTTTCTGCTGGGTAGGTATACAGACCCCGCAAAAAAGAATCGAACTACTTCAAAATTAATTACAGCTTCATTACTCCAAAATCATGCATACAAGAGAATTCATTCTAAATAATTTCTCAAATTTGAATAGTGTCATCTAAAGAAGTCCTTCAATGATACTTCAGCCCCAGCAAAAATCTTTCATTGGTCTTAAATCATGTATCCAAAAAAAAATCATTCTAAACAAGGAAGTATTCTTCCATAATGTAGGTCATCTCTTTTTAAAAATTAAAACTCTAATTTTATTTACAGAATTAAGAATTATATTAATTAAATTACTATATCGTTCATTTATAGAAAATGTAAAAGAATCAAATATTTTTTGTTGAGTAACAGATTTTAATGGTCTGTCTATGGGCAGGGTATAATTTATTTATTGCATAATTTTACTTCCCAATAAAAATATAGTATGTATTACCAAAACTGAGAAGAGGAGGATGGAATGTATCGTCAGAATAAGTTTTCCGCATATCAAAAATAGTCAAATTCATTTTTATGCTGTTTAATAAAAGGCCATGTTTACACCAAATACGCATAACCAGTCAGAAATTACGGGCCATACCATAAATAAATAAAGCTCTCTTTGTGGTAGTATCAAAAATTTAGTTCGTTTAAAAAAGCACTTTGTGATTACACACATTTGTGATTAGAATATTCTACACTAGCAATTCTTAAATTCTTTAAAATAACATACCACGACCGTAAATCAGTGTTATCATTTTGGGCTCTCAGATCGCTCAATTATCCATTTGCAAAACACTTCAAACTTTGTTTCGAAAATGCTTTCAAAACGTCCTACAATACAATAATACGAAGGTAAATCGGTGTTATCACTACCATCTAAAGCGCTTTGAGAACGCTTTTCGTACGTATTTTACTGACTGAGTCTGTTACTTCGAAATTGAAATAATCATTCAATTTGTCCAAATCTAAGAATAATGATGTCTCTTGGATAGAGAATAAAGCTTGTTGTTGTTGAAACAGCTTTAGAGGGAGCTGAGGTGATAATCCTTAAGTCTGAATTGTACTAGACTTCGTTCCGGCAAGTATCCGATTATCGCGGGAACCTTTGTTAATCATCGTTCTCATGTTGTCCGGCTGTTATTTGCATCTTCTTCAATGTTGATGTTAAAGTTAAGGGAATGGGATGTTAATCGAGTTATACCACTATCATCCACTAGGGTCGCTGCATTTTATGTTAACAACCATGTTATGTATCGCTAATGGCTATTTGTTTCTTCCCTGGACCTTGGAGCAATCGAAATGACGATTTTTATGAGAAAGTGTGTTCGGATGAGAAAATTGGCTGCAGAAACTATTATTTTATGATGAAAAGTGAAAATTTGATGATGTTGAATTTTACCAGTGCGCCGACCGGGAATGGAACCCAGCACCTACAGATTACAAGACGCGCACACTTCCATGAGATATGAAGGCCACGTTGTAACAGAGCAGGGTTGCCAACAAGCCTTATTGTTGGCAACCCTGCTCTGTTACAACCTGTGAAAGTTTTGTGCTCCGTTCTAATTTGAATAAATATTAGTTATTTTGCATCCATAGATAGATATTTTAGTGCATCATATTCAATACCAATCCACAGATAAGTATTTTTTGTGATTTAGTTTACTTGTGATATTGTGCCAAACAACAACAACAATTGTTTGTGATTTAATTGTGCACTTAGTTGAAATTGCTTATAACGTTATTCTTGTTGCGTGTTCTGTCCATTTCGTTTATTTGTTATCTGACTAAACAGTGTTGCCATCTATCGTTTTTAAATTTATTATAGTGATTTTAATTACGCGATTTTACATCTTTTATTTTAACACAGTAAAGGGTGGTATTTTAGAATGCATGTCGTGTTCATTTGAAAATTGTAAAATTGACATTGAGCGTTCCATTGAATGAATGGTTGTGTACATGCTAAATGTGCCAGTGTATGTGCAAGGGTTTAGATTTAGGTTGGTGTTGCACCAAATGTAGAAAAATTAGTGTAGATTTTTATAATTTCTTTAAAACTTCTATATCCGAGGTTGCTGAGTCCTTTGGGCGATCTCTCTCTCTCGCCTTTACTGAAACCTGGTTGAAAGATTCGATTTTAGACTCTGAGGTTTTATGTGGAAGATAGGTTGTATTCAGGAAGGATCGCGTAGGGAGAATTGGTGACGGTGTTCTCATCGCGGTTGCTAATGCGTTCTCATCCGAACGCTTTATTATACAAGGGTTTGATGACATTGAATTTATTGTAGTCCTTAGTTCTTGCATCCGAATTATGTGATTAAGAGAGTCATTTAACTGCGATTGGTATGGTTGCTTCGCAGGTAGGCAGGTGATTTGGACCATATTATGATTTTAAGGGATTTGAATTTACCCTCAGTATCATGGCTTGCCTTGCCAGATGCAGAAGCTTTAACTTTTAATTCGGATGATTGGCCCTATATAACTTAAAACGAAATATATTTTTAAAAATATTTGTGTTGTTTTTGAAATGTGATAAAAAATTAAATATTATCAAATACGCCTGTCCAACTAGTTTTATTAAAAGTAAGATTAAACCGAAGTAAAATTGCAAAATCTCATGCGGGAGTGCCAATCTCTTTCCAGGCGCGTCCCCAGGTGGCGTTTGGGGGAGGACGCTGCGTACACTGACGGACACCCCGCGGTTCAAAACTGGATCGGGAATGAACCCGACTAAATAAATCATGGAAAGTAATGAAAGAAATTTAAAAGTTACGGTACAGGTAGTAATAAACCCAGTACCGGAGGTGAGTGCCAATTAGGGTTTGTATCCCGGGATTTCCCGCGGGAAAATTCGCGGGAATTTTCACATTTTTCATTTCCCGTATCCCGGGAGATTCGTACGGGAATCCCGCGGGAATTCAGTAGAAAATTTTACATATTTCTTCGCATATTTTTTTCCATCATTTCCAATAATAAATTGTTGTATAAAAATTTAAATCACATAGCTTTTTCTTTGAATAAATATGAAAGTTGTGATTTCAACTAAATTAACATTTGTACAGTTTTATTATAGTGATTTATAACAATTAAATTAGTTCAAAAGCAGCATACAAGTTAGTTAATCACACGCACATAATTATTCTTAGTGATTGAGAGTGTTTGTGATTGTGTTTTTGTCATTGTGATTGTCTATATGAATTGTGGAAAAGTATCAACATTATTATATAAGAACAAAATATATACGATATCGATATGATCCGAATGCGACATTTGAAATAAAATGCCTACGGGAGATCAAGTACATAGAAATAGTAATGAGGTTCCTATAGAATTGCGTGCTGCATCGGAAGTCTGTAATTGATTTGCTTGCAATTGCGACGTAAAGCAAGTAAATCAAATTCTATTTTAGATGATTTATATTGTGATAATTCTAAATTTTAATTATAATCAACATTTAATCAGGTATGTCAAATATTGCAGTTGGATGACAAAATATTTTTAAGCTGCGTTCGGATTTGGACTCAAAATCCACTTTTTCGGATTTTTCCTGTCAAGCTCCATATGAAAAAAAATAAAATCCTGGAAAGTAGATTTTGGGCATGTATTCGAACGCCAAAAATAAAGAATTTAAAGTTTTCGAAGCGACAGGACAAAGAACAAACATTTCATTTAATGCTCTACTCACTATTAACGATCGTTCTCCGTCGCGTCCACATTTTCCAATAAAATAAGAAATGTCTGATCTTTAATCAATTTTGAAACTTGAAAAGATGTTTGAGTTGATCTCACATTGCGCTTTATTATATGAATTCTGTAACAATTTCGTTGTGAAATATATATTTATTTTACTTTAATAAAATATGAATGTTTCATTGGAAAAAAATCTTAACTCATGGTAAACAGTATGTTGACGATTTCCCGCGCTGTCCCGGGATCCCGGGAAATTGAAAAAACAATTCCCGTTTCCCGGGAAATAAAAAGTACGGGAAAATGCAAACCCTAGTGCCAATCTTGTGGTTCACGAGCCGTCGATATCAAGCTACCACAAGAGTTCAAAGAAGGTAAAATGCACCCACTTCTGAGTAGCAATGTTACTACTCTCTCCACTCCCTTATAGTGAGTCTCACCCAAATCATCAAAATCAGTGACGCCGAGGATTGAACATTTGGATGTTGCTGAACCTGCGGCTCAAACTGTTGATGGGTTGGGATTGTCGAATGATATAAATCCGACCTATGCTGCTGTTGTTGGACCACTGCTTTGTGATAGAACTGTCACAGATCCTCCGCAGACCAGCGTGGAAGGCGACAATCCCGCTCGTCCTACGGCTGCAATAGGTGTGTGTCCACAAACCAGAGTGGTAGGCGGGAATTTACTTCATTCTATGCCTGTTGCAGACGTGCGTCCACAGCAAAATAGTGGTACTTCTGGTGGAGTGGCCATGGTCCCGGAGATGAAAATGGTCTTCGTCTCGAGGTTCGCCCAGATACCACAGCTGATGACTTGAATGGCTTCATTAGATCCAAGATTGAGGGTGATTTTTACTTTGGGTCTTTTAAATGACGTCACTTTCTCAAAGTCGGACTTCTTTTAAGATTATTTCGACGAGGGAAATCTTTCCCATCGGAACGTATTATCCTCCACGGGCTTGATGACATCGAATTTATTGCAGTTCTTATTAATTTAGGGCGCAATAAATTGTTCATTACTTGCTCTTATATTCCTCCCTCGTCTGAATTATGTGTCTACGAAAGTCACTTGGCCGCGATTGGTAGGATTGTTTCAATGTCATTTGACTTAGACCGTACATTAATCTTAGGGGATTTTAATTTACGGAGGCTTTAACCGCACTGCCTTCATCGTTTGATACGGATGATTCTGCCTCGAATACAGTCAGGCTTTTTGCTGACCTTAATTTATTCCAGATTAATTGCGTGAAGAATATAAGTGAAAGACAACTTGACCTAGCATTTGTTAATGATCCTCATTACTTTGAGATCAATAGGGTTCTCCCCATATCTCTCCCAGAGGACAATTACCATCCTACCTTAGGTTTATCGATGTTGTACTCCAATGAATCTCATTCATCTACCTCTCATGGTGATCTCACCGTTTTCTGTTACAGAAGGACAAATTGTATACTGCTTAACTCTCTTCTCCGTGAAGTTGATTGGAATTCTGTCTGTAGTTGTAGCCACTATACGGATATTGACGATGTTGTGGATAAATTTTATCAAATTCTTAGGGACTTCCTGTCACAATCTGTACCGAGTTGGGCAATCTGAAAGACTACATTGGTCTTCTCATGAATTGCCCAGAATGAAAAATTCGAGAAGTAGGCTTTTTAAGAAGTTTAAGAAAAAAATTGAATTCCGATTATGTGAGATACTCTATTGCTAGGTCGAGATATAACGTCGAGTCTCAGAGATGTTATAGACTATACTTGGAAAAGGTGAAGAATGATTTTCGAAGTAACCCTAGAGCTTTTTATGATTTTGTTAATTTGAAACGTAAATCCACATCTAAACCAACTAGGATTAAAATGGATGGCTTGGAATATTGTGAGGACCAGGATATTGCTGATTGTTTTGCGAATATCTT
Organism: Polietes domitor; assembly: GCA_947397865.1. Taxonomy (NCBI): domain Eukaryota; kingdom Metazoa; phylum Arthropoda; class Insecta; order Diptera; family Muscidae; genus Polietes; species Polietes domitor. The sequence goes on along the minus strand of OX377620.1, from coordinate 151,496,809 downwards.
TGCGACCACATATTCAAATATATCCTGCTTTGACTCAATTAGAAGTACCAATTATTGACTTGCCCTTGGTCTTGTCAAGTTTGAATGATCTAGAATCAACAAATAGTGTTGGCCCCGATGGGGTGCCAAGTATAATTTTAAAATTCTGTGCTAGTGGTTTAGATATTCCTCTGACGTTATTATTTAATACTTCGTTGATATTTGGATATTTCCCTTGGGAAGTCCCCTACATAAATCAGTCCAATCAATAAATGCTATCCCTAAGCTTTTTGAGACTAAGGTTGTATCTCACAGCGTTTCTTCTATTTTGAGTCCCAGCCAACATGGGTTTCATAAGAGCTCATCGACCACGACGAATTTGACTCAGTTTACCTTTCACGTTATTGATGAGTTTGTTCTGGGTAATCACACGGATTTTAGCAAGGCTTTTGATAAAGTCAATCACGAGCTTTTGTTATATAAATTAGATAGAATTGGTTTTAGCTGTAATTTTTTGAAAGGGATATCTTCATGTCTGAATAATCGTTCGCAGATTGTCAAATTCGGAAATTCTTGTTCTAGGCCAATTCTGGTTTCATCGGGAGTTCCCCAAGGTAGTCATCTTGGGCCTAAACTATTTTTATTATTCATAAATGATCTCCCAGGATCTATTATAAACTCTAGGATTTTGATGTATGCGGATGATGTGAAAATATTTTGTTTTCTTATAAACTGCAAGAATATTCTCATTATTTGCAGGACGACTTGATCATTTGGATATTGGTAATGTCACACCATCTGCATGGAACTTCATTTACGGAAATGCAAGCATATGCGTTTCTTAAGATCGAATCCAAAATTTGTCAGACATAATCTTATTGGGGCTGAGTTAGAGACAGTTGATTCTTTTGTAGATCTTGGTATTCTGATGGATTCGAAACTTGATTTCAACAATCATATTATAGCCATGGTTAACAAGGCGTATGGTGTTCTTGGCTTTATTAAACGTTGGGCTAAAGAATCTTCTGATCCCTATGTGACGAAACAGTTATTTACTTCGCTCGTTAGGCCTATTTTGGAATATGGTTCTGAAGTGGAAGACCGTGGAAGATTTAAATTGTTTCGTTAAATCAAAAATTGAGGGTGACTTCCGTATGAAGACGTTTAAATTGAAGTCATCCTTTGCCCAAAGTCGGGCATCGCTTAAAATTGTTGTCTCGATGGAAATTTTCGACAAGCTAATTGTCCCCTCATTCTGGCCATCTAGGGCTTTTGTTAAAGAGTTTGTGGATAGGGTTGACAATCTGGCGCGTCTCCCATCAATGTCAGCCACTATTCCAAAAAACTAAGCAGCTCTTTTAGTGTTGGGTATCAGAATGTTAGAGGCCTTAATACAAAGTTAAATCGTCTATTTGTAGATAGTTTCGATTTTGACTTCTCGGCTCTAGCTTTTTCTGAGACCTGGCTGAAAGATTCAATTTTGGACTCCGAGGTTTTGTGTGGGAAATATGTTGTCTTCCGGAAGGATCGAGTAGGGAGAATAGGTGGCGGTGTTCTTATCGCGGTTGCTAATGCATTCTCATCTGAACGCTTTGTTCTGCAAGGGTTTGATGACATTGAATTTATTGCAGTCCTTATTAACATGCGACGTAGTAAGTTGTTTGTTACATGCTCTTACATTCCACCATCATCCGAGTTATGTGTTTACGAGAGTCATTTGAATGCAATTGGTATGGTTGTCTCCAGGGCGAGTGATTTAGACCATACTATGATTTTAGGAGATTTTAATTTATCCTCTGTATCTTGGCTTACCTTGCCAGATGCTGAGGCTTTAACACCAAATAGTTAGACTTTTTTCTGATCTTAACTTGTCGCAGATAAATTATGTGGGAAATGTAAATGCTAGGCAACTAGACTTAGTATTTGTCGATGATCCCCATTACTTCGAAATCAGTAGAGTTCCTCCCATATCACTCCCGGAGGACAACTATCATCCTACATTGAATATATCGATGTTGTACTCTGGTGAATCTTCTCCCTCTAGTTCGCAAGATAATCGAACCTCTTTCTGTTTCAAGAGAACTAATTTCGAAAAGCTTAATTCACTTATTCAGGATGTTGACTGGAATTCTGTTTGTAGCTGTCGTCACTATACTGATCTTGACATTGTCGTAGATAGATTTTATCACATTTTGAATGACTTTTTGTCACAATCAGTACCGAAAACTCGTGTTGGGCACTCTAGAAGACTGCCTTGACTTTCACGTGAGTTGTCTAGCATGAAGAATTCGAGAAATAGACTTTTTAAGAAATTTAAGAGGACCGGTTTGAATTCAGATTATGTCAAATATTCCGTTGCTAGGTCGAAATATAGCATTGAGTCTCAGAGATGTTATAGGATCTACTTGGAAAAACTAAAGAATGATTTTAGGAAGAACCCTAGATCTTTTTATGACTTTGTGAATTTGAAACGTAGATCCTCAACTAAGCCGACAAGGATTAGAATGGATGGCTTAGAGTTTGGTGATGATCAGGCGATTGCTGATTGTTTTGCAAAATTTTTTGCGACGACATACTCAGAGCGATCTTATGGGTCGAGTGACGCCTACCCTTATAATATTTCTGCATTGAGTCAATTAGAAATTCCTGTTATTGATTTACCCTTAGTTTTGTCGAGTTTGAATAATCTCAAATCCACAAATAGTGTTGGCCCAGATGGGGTGACAAGTATAATTTTGAAATTCTGTGCTAGTGGTTTGGCTATTCCGCTAACATTATTATTTAATACTTCATTGAGTTTTGGATATTTCCCTTTGGCTTGGAGGAGTTCATTCATTGATCCCCTCCATAAGTCTGGCAGTCTAATTGATGTTTCAAACTATAGAGGGATCGCTAAGTTGAGTGCTATTCCGAAGCTATTTGAGAAACTGGTTACTGAGGTTGTATCTCATAGAGTTTCTTCAATATTGAGTCCATATCAACATGGATTTCGTAAGGGCTTTTCTACTGTGACAAACTTGATCCAGTTTACTTCTCACGTTATTGATGAATTTGTTCAAGATAATCAGACTGATGTCATCTATACAGATTTTAGTAAAGCATTTGATAAAGTGAACCACGAACTATTGTTATATAAATTAGATCGTATAGGTTTTAGCTCTAACTTCTTGAAGTGGATATCTTCGTATCTTTCAAATCGTTCTCAGATTGTAAAATTTGGTAATTCTTATTCTAGACCTATTCTGATTCCATCAGGTGTTCCTCAGGGTAGTCATCTAGGGCCGATTCTTTTCTTATTATTCATAAATGACCTTCCGGGGTCTATAATTAATTCTCGACTTCTAATGTATGCAGATGATGTAAAAATATTTTTTTCTTACAATTGGCCAGAATTTTCGAATCTATTGCAGGATGACTTAGATAGTTTTGGACGCTGGTGTGACATGAATTGTATGGAACTCAACCTAAGGAAATGCAGACACATGCGTTTCTTTAGATCGAATCCAAGATTTGTTAGATATAATATTAGAGGAACTGAGCTAGAGTTAGTTGATTCTTTTGTAGACCTTGGTATTCTAATGGATTCCAAACTGAATTTCAAGAATCATATTATTACTATGGTTAACAAAGCATATGGTGTTCTTGGCTTCATTAAGCGATGGGCTAAGGAGTTCTCCGATCCTTACGTAACGAAGCAGCTATTTACATCACTTGTCAGACCTATTCTGGAATATGGTTCCGTAGTGTGGGGTCCTCAGTATGGTATCTATATTGACAGAATTGAGTCAGTTCAGAAACAATTTTTAATATTTTCATTAAGACATTTGCATTGGAATAGTGATTTTATTCTTCCCCCTTATACTAGTAGATTGAAGTTGATCGACTTGCCATCCTTAAAAAGCAGACGTGTTATGTTGAACACCGTGATGGTTTATAAGGTTATAAATGGTGATTTCTCTTCTGACTATATTATTTCTAGGATTAAGTTTAACGTGCCATTTAGACCTTCTAGATACTATCAATTCATCCATATTGACTTTCAGCGTACGAATTACGCTTCCGCAGAGCCCATTCGCAGAATGTGTATTGATTTCAATTCATTGTGTCACATCATAGATTTCGGATTAGGAGTCGATATAATAAAGTCGAGGATTTTCTCCTGCTTGGATGTTTAGTTTGTTGTGACATGTTTACTTTACTTTTATATATTTAGTTACTAACTTTAGGAATAACTTATATTTGCATGTGATACTAATATTTTGTTTAATATTTTTGTTATGCCGGCTGTTGATATTTGATCTGTAGCCGGTGTCCACCCTCTACTGCTTAGCCGCCATGGTTCGGACTATGGTGTGTACGCTGTCCCTACGTTATGGGGACGTGGCCCTCTCGGTCGGAAGGGCGGGTGTGAGAGGCGTTGGGACCGTTCGATATGGGACCCTCAGTATGGCATCTATATTGACAGAATTGAGTCAGTTCAGAAGCAATTTTTATTGTTTTCATTGAGACACTTACATTGGAATAGTGATTTTGTTCTTCCCCCTATACTAGTAGATTGAAGTTGATTGACATGCCCTCCTTAAAAAGTAGATGAATTATGCTAAACACCGTGATGGTTTTAAGGTTATGAATGGTGATGTCTCATCTGAATAACTTATTTCTAGAATTAAGTTTAACTTGTCATTTAGACCGTACGAAGTATGCTTCTGCGCAGTCCATTCGTAGAATGTGTATTGATTTTAATTCATTGTACCACATCATAGATTTCGGTGGCGGAATCGATACAATAAAGTCCAGGATTCTCTCGTACTTGAATGTTTAGTGTTCTGTTCAGTATTATTAAATGTAATGTTGCTTTAGTGTAGTTTGTTTTTGATAGATTTTTGCCGGCTGAAAATATTTAATCTGTAGCCGGTATTCCACCCTCTACTGCTTGTCCGCCACAGTTCGGACTGTGGTGTGTACGTTGTCCCTACGTTTTGGAAGGGGCGGGAGTGAGAGGCGTTGGGCCGTTCGATTAAAAAAGTGTTTGTCAGTCCGTCGGCCGATGCACTTGTGTTCCTCTGTCGTCCGTGTTGTGTGCCGTTCAGTTTTGTGTTAAAATAAAAAAGAACAAATTCAAACAAAATGCAGAAATCAAAAACAACAAAATAGAACTACAAAAAAATAAAAACAACCAACAACAATAACCGCGCCGACCAAAACAATTATGCAACCAAACTACCTAACAATAACAGCATCAGCGGGAACAACATTACAGCAGTATCCACAACAGCCGCACATCACTGACCACACATTTTATGTCCCCTTCCCTTCCCCCTTCCCATTCGTGCAGTGCAGTTGACACTCTTTTCTTTCTGTCGTTGTTCGCCCAATGCTTAAGGCATAACACTGAGCATTGGGGGAATACAGCAACGGCAGGGAAAGAAGTTTGGCAACGGTAGCTGCATACTGACTCTGTTTTGTTTTTTTGTCTGTTCTAATGGTGGGTAAGTTTAAAGTACAATTTGCAATGTACGAGGGCTGAGAACGAATTTTTTGCCTTGTACGCTCATGTACATTTCCATCGGCCTGATGTTTTTGCTCTTTGTGAGACTCAGGTGTGTGAGGATTCTGATCCACAGGATTTTCACATTCCTGGATATCACACCCAATCTCTCTTTATCCCCCACAGAGGTCTTTTGGTATACATAACGATATAGTGTTTCAGAGCCGGTATAACTTAAACCCAGAAAATACAGAATTCAACTCCCTTTGGGTTAAATTCAAGATTGGAACACACGTACTACATTTCGGATTTGTGTATAGAAGTCTAAACGCGGAAAGGGAGGTATCCCTAAATGGCTTTGATGTCCTTTCCGATTCAATTACAAAAATTTTAGAGGATTGTCCTGACAGTGAAATTGTTGTTGCTGGCGATTTCAATGTCCATAATTCCTCTTGGCTTGCCCATTCGAGTCACTCAACACCGGAGGGTCAATACGCCGAGCTTTTTGCCGCGCATAATGATCTGACGCAACTAGTGAATGAACCGACTCACATTCCGTGTGTCCAAGGGCAACACACTAATATTCTTGATCTTTTCTTAACATCACACCCTGAAAAGTATGAAGTTAACGTTCTAGCACCTCTTGGTAACTCGGATCATTGTATTGTTTCAGCATCCTTTTCGTATTCAATATTTATATTCAATATATATATACGAAAAGGCACATTGGGCCGAGCTCAACAACTTTTTCCAGCATTTCAATTGGAAACTTTGTTTTCTAAATGGTGATATAGATGCTGCGGCTGAAATGATCGAAAATATTATCTTGATTGGAATGAAGTCTTTTTTTATTCCAATTAAAGTTATTTCGGATAAACCATCTAATAAAAGTTGTTTTAACCAGACATGCAAGACTGCTGTCAGATCCAAAGAGGAAGCGTTCAGGAAATGGCGTTCAAATAAAAATGTCACCACTGATCTGCTACGCAAACAGACAAGAACCATGTGTGCCAGGGTCTTAGACGTGAAAAGTTTCTGTACGAACAACGTCTTCGTGCTAAAGTTCTTGCTTCTCTCAGGGGAAGTAAGAGCTTATGGTCATTTGTGAGAAGAGTAAAGGATAACTCCTCATCAATCCCAACTCTTATTAAAGTTGACCAGATATTCACTAAGCAGGTTGCCAAAGCTAACCTATTGGCTGAAATGTTTGCAAGGAACTCATCCTTGCCGGAAAGCAATCAACCACTCCCCGTTATCGAAAATGTATTAAGTTCCATGCCTCAGATATTTTTTCGAACTCGTAGAGTTAAAAGGGTTCTCGCAAATCTCGACCTCAATAAATCTCCAGGCACGGATGGCATTTCAGCACTTGTCCTATGTCCGTCCCCTTCGTAATCTTTTCAACCTTGCATACCGTGCAGGGGTTTTCCCAGCGCGTTGGAAGATTGCGAACATCCAGCCCATCCCTAAAAAAGGTGAGGCCAATAACCCTGCTAACTATCGACCGATCGCGATTTGCTCAGCGCTTTCGAAGGTTATGGAGAATATGGTTGACCACCATATTGTGAGGTATTTAGAAACTAATGACTTACTTAATGATCGACAGTATGGCTTCCGTATATCTCTCGATTTATATCGAGCTTCCTCAGAGATTGCACTATACGTGTTGTTGTAGATGGGTTCTCATACGACGAGCATAGGTTAACCACAGGAGTACCACAGGGCTCTGTCCTTTCCCCTCCCTTTTTCTTATTTTCATCAACGACCTCATGGATCAGACTTCGAATCTAATATACTCATTCGCGGATGACAGCAACCTCTGTCATTCATAGACCAAATCGTCAAGAAATTGAGGACAAAAGGCGATTAATGGCCAGGATTTGCTGGCCATTTCTTATGGGGTCGAGTGAATAGAGTAGATTTTACTGCACGTAAGACCCAGTGCTCCTTGTTGTCTCACAAGCGATTCACTGATCCAACGGTGACGTCGATTTTAATGAACGGTGTAGAAATTGAGCAATCAGATACTCTCGATGTTCTAGGCATGATAATACAACGTGATGTTCGTTTGACAAAACATGTATTTGATGTGTCGAAAGAAGCATTTAAACGTTTAGGATTTTTAAAACAATGTAAGAAATATTTCACACCCTCTGATCTGCTCAATATCTACACTACCTGCATCAGACCAAATATGGTTGGGTGCTCCAGCTTATCACTGGAGCTACTTGACCGTGTCCAGAGGAGGGCGATGGTGTTGATAGGTGACGGTAGGATATCCAATTCTATTGTCTCCCTCGAACACCGTCGTAATGTTGGTTGTGTCATTGTTCTATCGATACTTTCATGGTGTTTGTTCTTCGGAAATTCGTGATCTTATACCGCCCGTGAGAACGTTCGGTAGAGATACGCGACTCTCCAGGAACGCTCACCCATTTGTTGGCGATTGGACAACCGGCCGCACTACACATTATATAATAAATTCGTTCTTCGCCCGTACTATCCGTATGTGGAATCGACTTCCGGCAAATATCTTTCCCACCAATTACGACATTCGGAGATTCAAAACAGATGTCAACAGACACTACTCCCTCTTTCCTCCTTCCAATACCTGATCTTCCTTCCGCCAACGCACTGCATTTATAGGGGACATCCCCTGAGTGTTGGATCAGTGAAAACAAAAAAAAAATAACCCTACCGGCAGGATACCGAAAGACCAAAAATCCATGGTTGAAGATTTGGTACAAAGCAAGATACTGGAGCACGTCCTTGGAGAAAATGAAGGTAGCAGAATCCAGATCAACAGGGACATTCTCTTGCTAAAACTGGAGTCAAGAGAATGCGTCGCGATCCTGAAAAAGATAATCAATGTGATTCCAACTCCTTGGGCTGGCGCTAAGTTGGAACTAGTGAGGAGGAAAGACAGGCGACGTTCTATATTAAAGGGCGGGGTAGCAAGCTCGAAACCCAATGCCGTCCTAAAAACAATTGCAAGGCAGAACGTGGGATTGGACACAGGGAAATGAGTCGGAATCGACCAGACATCCATGGCTAAGCTTGCGGAGAAGAAAGGCAAGGTTTAATCGGTCGGGCGACAAAGAACAAAAGCAACCCCCTCGACACAAAACAATGCACAACAAAGACCGAAAGTAGTGGGAATAACGAAATCACGATACCGCTACAAGATACTGAAGGAGATACAGAGATGTCAAGCTCCCAAGCTGAATGATAAATAACACCTACATCGTTCAGATCAACCTACAACGCAGCGAGACGGCAACATTGGCTTTGATGGAGCAAGTAAATGTAAAGGTAAAATTCATATTGTATTGGTACAAGAACCTTGGACTAGGGGTAATAAAGATATTGGACTAAACAATATAAAGTACCAACTTTTCTACCCTAATACAGGTACCAGACCACGAACCTGTATCATGTATCACAATAACGTAAATTTTCTCTTCTATCCAGAGTTGTCAACGGCAGATGCAACAGTACTGAAGCGGGGTGATGAAAATATGTACCTAGCATCGGTATACCTGCCATCTGACTCACCGACACTACCACCTACGTCATCGTCTGGCAGAGACGGGGAAAAACAAGGTAAGGAAATTCTAGTATGTAGTGACGCCAACTCGGAGCACATTGATTGTGGAATGTCTCATAATGTCGTTACATTATGTTTATTATTTAGCTCCGCAGCCATCGGAACCTATTAGGTTCCAAAATAAAACTAAGACAAACTGATCTAAATTTAAAAACAGTTTAAGCTCACGACTCGAAATCCCCTCAGACTCCTATCAGGGAAGAAACGAGGTGGATCTCGAAGTTATGAAGCTGACGGAAGCAATTAGAGAGTCATGTGGGTGACCATAAACAGACTACGATGTGGCGATACTCCTGAGGGGAAAGAATCTTAACATCTTATGCAGAAGGCCCAACGACCAAGGGGTCTCAACGTCAACTCGGAAAAACGGAAATCTGTTTATTTACTAGGAAGAGAAAGATAAGTCCTTACAACGACCCTACCTTTCTGGGGAAAACGATTAAAATCACAGAGAAAGTTAAATATCTAGGCGGATCGCAAACTAAACTGGAAGAGTCACATAAACAGCAGGACAGAGAAGGCCCATAGATGTTAGGCTCTATGCAGAAGGACCATAGGCGCAAAATGGGACAGTAGGTGAATGGATCCGATCGGACTTCATTTCGAATCATCAAAAGATATTGGGCAAAGGTTTCTCAGAATCGAAGTACATAACTGACAGAATCCCAGAGAGAACGGTCTTCACGAACTGTAGCGCAAAAATTCCCTCCAGAGACTCTTGGGCAAATGGTTCTCTAGGAAAGATAACCTATGGAAACACTGCTACACAGACGGATCTAAGATGGACGGGAAAACAGGATTAGGGATCATTCCGCCTCCCACACCATAACACTGTTTTTCAAGCAGAGATTAGGGCGATAACGGAGTGTGTAAAACGGTTAAATGAACAAAGCAGAGGTGGGAACATAAGAATATGCACGGATAGCCAAACTGCGATTAAAGCGATTACTAAACCCACTAAAAACATTCGCGTACTATATTTGAATTTAAGGAAGAAATAAACAAATTCTTCACCAAAGGGCAACTAGAAATCATATCGAAGGTAACGAAAAGACAGACGAACTGGCCAGAGGAGGATCAGGCCTCGAATCTGTCAATATGATAAGCGCCAAGCCTTTCCTGGCAACAAAAATTGCGCTACGGAAGTGGGCAACTACAGCCCATAGGTTAAACTGGAACTCGTACTCAGTAGGCGGTACGACCAAAGTTTTATGGGGTGGACCCAATGAGAGCGAAACAAGACGACTGATGTGGCTGAACACACAGGCTATAAGATATGTAAAGACGTATATTCTACACAATTTTTATTTATTTTAGTATTTTAAATATGAATAATTAACAAAAACGGCTGATGACAAACATTTGTTTTTAATCAGAATCGGAGCTATCAGATCCAACATTATCTTCTTGAAGATTTGGCTCCGAAAGCAAAATTAATACATTCCTATCTATTTTTATGCTGTTTCGGGAGTAGCTAGAAGGTCGTTTAGATAGCGATTGTGTTTTTCCTTGAATGTTTTCGTTTGTGATTCTGTCTAAAACTCCTTAAATCCTTGTTTCGAGATTCCTGTGTTTCTTCTGACATCATGCCAATAGGAAGAGAGACATAATATCAGCACCGTGAATTAATATTTTATGGACGGAAGATGACATAAGAACCATAGATATAGGTCTATCTTTGTAGACCGCTGTTTGTCAGCAATATATTTTAAAAGCATGTGTATTAACTGCATATCTGCAAGCCATGGTTCGTAAAATAATACTGATTCTACTGATTATTTCCTCACTGACACCAGTTAAAAGCGCTGCCAATGTTGGTTGTTGAAAAAATCTTCTAGCTGTATTTCCGTTGTTAGTATTTCCCGACCCAGGCTTAGGAATGTCAATTAATAAAGACATTTCATTCCTTAGCTTTAGACATACAATTTAGTTTGCTGTATAACATATTTATCTAAGCTACGAATTTGCCATTTTTTAATCGGCAATCTGTATCCAATATGTAAGATGCACTCAAATATCTTATTCATGCATGTAGTGTTGACAAATCATATTCATACATAACTGTTTGCTCATGTATTAACTGTTTGCTGTTTAATGGTATTCAAGTCATTCATCATTTTTGTTGTGGCTCCGCAAATGCCGCATGTTTGTGAGGATAATTCTGAAATTACACTAAAAATTTTACCGTCGATCAAAGTCATGTAAAATTTGTGATCAATTTGAAAAGACTCAAACTGTGTTGGAATAATTTCAGAAATTTGTTCATTTTTCAACTTCAACACTAACCAAATCATGAGTTTCTTTTTTGCAAATCAATTTAATTGAATGCTTTGTAAAACTTCCATCCACGTAAAGAGCCAAAGCTTCATAAGGGGTGTACGCAATATTAGTATTTAGCTCAGATCCAATAGTTTTTCTAATCGTTGTTGCCACTTCGGAATCAGAATGCAGCATGGATACAATTTCTGATGATTTTTTTCCTGCTTTGTGTAAACTAACGCGCGTCGTCACCATGAGTTCATCACAAGAAGTTCATCACTTTTCTACTAAATTACTTATGAAACTCCTCAATTTCTTCATGAATCGTTTTAGTTATTATAGTTTTCATGTACAATTAGGAGTAGCAAGACGCATAGCGCAGACTGAAATAAACATCTTATATTTTACAACTACTGTGTTTTATTTGCAACATAAAAGCACAACAACTGTGGCGACGAGGACGGTGAAATAAAATTGTTTAATAAAATTTTATAATAAATTCCCACGAACTAACACAATGTCTGACGACAAAATTTTGCAATTGTTAGCAGACCAGCAAAAAGCAATGTCTTGACAAACACAATTGCTACAGCAAATGGCTCTACTACTACAGACTCAAGGGACAAATACTTGGAAAGATGTAGCACAAAACCAAAGTTCATCCAAGGCAGCTCTCATGGAGTTGTTAGCACATTCAATGACAAACGTCGTGTATTTTTTTTTCTATATAAAATTAAAATTTTTATTTCTTAACCGAAGTTATCACAGAGTTTTAGTCGTACCAACTTTTCATCTATAATATATATACATATGTTCTTTAGAATGTATTCGTTTATGTTAAATATTTTATGTTCAGAGGAAAATTAATTCTTAAAAACCTCTGCTATATATGCATTTTTATGCATATGTATCTAGTAAGTTACTTAATGCGAAAGTAACTACATATAAGTAAATAGATATAAATAAATAATAATGGGTTATTTGAAAAACTACATAAATATTTAAATTTATCAGTTATACAATTTATTTTATCACATACCAATTTTATTTTATAGCAAACGTGCAAGTCTCTGGTTGAGAAATGACATGGAAGATTGTACATCATTTTCAATATTTTATTTTGACATACTTGTATTTTTTTAAATGACATGCAGCACAAATTTGGATTGAAAAATAATACGTCGTGTATGAACCCGAAAGCGGTCTCATATTCCAAGCCTGGTACAATCGATTTGTGCATGTTTTCGAGAAAGAAACAAGTACACTCAGGTCCACGAAAGATTTCCTAACTACGTATTGCCAATCACACCTGCTGAAATGACGCTAAAGGACACAGTCGAAAAAGTAAACAAACTTTTCGGTAAGGCATAAACTCAAGTCGCACAACGTTACAAGTGTTTGCAACTTGCAAAGACAGGCGCCGAGGATTTCAAAGCATACGCAAGCAGAGTAAACCAAAAATTGACTAGTTCAAGTGCCTTATATTCGTGCTAGGGTTGAAATCGGACAGAGACAATGACAAACGAATTCGACTATTGAAGGTGCTGGCTGACGAAAATAGTGCAATGAATCTAGACCAGCTCGTAGATGAGACACAGCGTATACTTGACCTGAAGGCAGACAACACACTGATTGAAGTCAGTCAACAGTTTGCTCCGTCAACAGATCTGCAGAGACTTCTAGACAACAGCAAAAACTCCCAAAAACACCATGCTGACTTTGCGGAGATTAGCACTACGTAAAATTCTGTCCATACCTCAAACTCAAGTGTACCAAATGTCATCAGATAGGGCAAAAGGACAATTATTGATCCAGTGCAAAATCAGACAAATCTTTCAAACCTCCATACAACGAAAAAGATAATAAATTCAAGGGCTCCAACAAGACAAAACCCAGTTTCCGTACGAATACCAGGAAACTAGAATAGAGAATACACAACTGTGATGATCAACAACAATCCTGTTCGACTACAAATCGATACTGTATCGGACATATCGATTATATCTGTTTCAACATGGGAAAGCATTGGTAAAACAATACAATCAATCTCCTGGCAAAGTTCAAATGCGAGGTAACGATGGATGTCGTCTCGAAATCCGTGCACTGCTATATCACAGATATAGAACATCTAAACATCAAAGGAATCGATTGGATTCAACGCTTTGAGCTTTGGGAAAACCCAATAACTACTTGGTGTCGTCAAATAAAATTTGATGACGATATTGCAGCACTGAATTACACATATCAAACCGTATTTGATAACAGTACCTTAGGACTGTGTACTAAAACAAAGGTCCATGTCTAGTTGCTGCCAGATGCAAGGGAGATATTCATTCCCAAACGCCCTGTTCCCTATGTGGCAAGGAATGAAATAGAGACTGAACTTCAAAGGCTTAAAAATGGTGTCATAATTTCTCCGGTAAATTCATCAAAATACGCAGCACCAATAGTAGCCAGCAAGCGCAATGAAAAAATTCACATTTGTGCAGACTACTCTACAGGTCTCAAGCACATAGTGGAACCAAATCAGTATCCATCGCAACTGTACAATAATAAGCCATTTAGACTTGTCAGATTCTTATCTTCAAGTCGAAGTAGACGATGAAAGCAAGGAACTTCTCACCATAAATACGCACAAAGGGTAACAATCCAATTGTCCGTCAGGTTACCTCTTTCCTTCCTATGCAACTGGAACAGCCGAAATTCCTTAGCTAACCCAGTAAGACGGAAGTTATAACAAACCCCTTCCCTCTGTTCGATCCTCTGGAGAAGACCGTATAAGCCTACGAGGGTACCCCATAGCCGGTGTTTTCCTGCGTTCACACCGGCTGTACTTGAATCTATCTAGTCCTAGTTACCTAGAACTTACTTACATAGATCAAATACATACAAAAAACACACAACGGGTTTAATGGGATGAGCAATAATAAAGCAGAAAAGTCGGAGGTGGTAATATACACCCCAACGTCGGAAGGAGCAAAGGCGGCGACTTCCGGCGGGCACGGTATAGACGTCGGCCAAAGGAATGTCCACGGACTATAGTTATGTAATCGGACGGAACGTAATAGCACTTTCAATAAGGGAACGGACGGCTCTAGCTCTTGAACAGATAACAGGTGCCATTTTGGAGCAGCAATCTGAACTCCAGAACCAACTAGAGGCTGAACGAGAGTCCTACTTGGGATCACTCAGCGATCTCTAGGACACCATAGGAGGTTTTGACCACCTCTGGATACTCTCGGAAGAGCTTGATATCACATTGACACAATCTCCAAGAGACATTCGGAACAGGCCAGAACCTTCTTACGGAGTCGCTGATGTTGATGAGATCCCAAAGACGGCTCTTGTGTTGCCAGGTGTTAACGAATTGTTGGAAATATTTGTTTAAAGTACTACTTTGTCCTCTATTACTCTGTTTTGTATGTTTGAATTAATCTAGTTTATTTTGAATAATTTAACAAAGAAAATTTTATATGAAAATTTTCTACAATAAATTTTGTTCACTCTGTTTGTAACTTTCAAATCGAACAGACATGTCTTTTGTTTTTGTGACCTTCCAATAGGTTATGGGCCCAGACATCGCCGGTTAACATAAGGACATTGGAATTGAACTGACGCGACAATAATTCTTCTTGAAGGGTATTAAGAAGTTTTGTGGATTAAAGACAAGATTAAAAAAGAAACCAATGGAGCATGAATACAAAATAGAACCAGTAAGGAAAGGCTAAAGTCGGGCGGGGCCGACTCTATGATACACTCCACTTTCAATCCGTATACAATTCAATTCTGTGAAAAAGTGAAAACGGGAAGGTTTTTTGTATCCTGTAAATGTATGTGTTTGACAAAAAATTTTATATCGGAAAGGACATTTGTATGAGGATATATTGAAACCTGGAACGAAATAAGTGAAATATAAAATGTATAGTTTGGCCAAAATCGGTTAAACTTATGGGAGCAACATTTGAAATTGGGCTATATTTAAATCTGAACCGATCTTATCCACTTTCACCATAGTTTTGTTTAGTTAGATTATAAGATGTTGTGCGAAATTTAAAGAAAATCGAGCACAATATGTGGCTTTTAAAGCGGCAAAAGTAAAATCGGGAGCGACATTTGTATGGGGGCTATATCTAAATCTGAACCGATCTTACCCAATTTCTGCATAGTGTTTCTAGTTGGATTATAAGATGTTGTCCCAAATTTAAAGAAAATCGATTAGAATATGTGGCATTTAAAGCGGAAAAAGTCAAATCGGGAGCGACATTTATATGGGGGCTATATCTAAATCTCAACCGATCTTACCCAATTTTTGCATAGGTGTTTCTAGTAAGATTATAAGATGTTGTTCCAAATTTAAAGAAAATCGAGTACAATATGTGGTTTCTACAGAGGAGGGCTATATCTAAATCTGAACCGATTTGACCTATTTTCACCATAGATGTTCTTAGTTTAAATATAAGATGTTTTGCCAAATCTGAAGACAATCTGATACAATATGTGGTTTCTAGAGCGGAAAAAGTCAAATCGGGAGCGAAATTTGTATGGGAGCTATATATAAATCTGAACCGATCTGACCGATATTCACCATGGGTGTTTCTAGTGGAAATATAAGATGTTTTACCAAATCTGAAGACAATCTGATACATTCGCCCTTATTCTATTTGGCGTAGTCAACAGAAGACGACGTCGTTTTTTGTATTTTGTTTCAATTTCGTATTCCCGTTGGCAATATTGCCGTATTTCGATGACTGTTAAATTAAGTTTGGTATTCTGTAAGAAAAATTGGCGACGCCGTTGTTTTCAATTGGCTTTGATTTTGGCGTCGGCCATTTTAGTGTTGCCTTCAATGTATTGTTTACGTTAATTTTGATTTCATTAGAAAATTAAATGGAAAAAATTAAAATAACAAATAAGCGCCAGTTCGAGAAGCTAGTGGAAGAGCTTGAAAAGAATCCATCACTAGCCAGAGGATTTCACAAGAGCACTGTTCCTAATAATTTTAATGAACAGTGGGAGAGTATTGCCACTGTGGTAAATTCTCATGGACCCCCAATTAGATCTGGTGCTGGATGGCAAAAGGTAAGGTAAATAGTTTGGTTAAAAACTATGCTGTTTGATGGAATTCTTTCTACAGATTTGGAGGGACCGAAAATTCAAAGTTAAAAGAAAAATGGCCATAAATAAAGCAGAAAGCAAAGCTACTGGAGGTGGTGTATTTAAGCAGCAAATGCTGAGCCCCTTGGAGGAAGCTGTGGAATAAAAAATAAATAAATAAAAGGAATAAAAAATTGATTACTTAGGAAATTATGACTTCAAATATGTCTCTTACTTCTCATCGGGCAAATTAAAAATGGAAGATTTCTGTCTAAGCAGTCTTCTTTCCAATATTAATTTTTGTTTGTTTTCTTCGTCACTCGATGAGTCCGAATCGGATAGAAAAAACATTTTTATTTAAACTTTTTTTTACAAACAAACTTTTTCCCACGAAAATAGCACATAACTTACATATATTTCATCAAAAACAAGAAATAAAATGAATCAGCTGACTCTAACATTAGATATGTGTGCTGTATGTTATTGACATTTTCGATAAACAGGCAACGGCGTCGTAATACTCTTACAGAATACCAAATTAGCATAGAATTGATGTTGTCTTCGATTTTAGTTGCTGTTGCCTTGAAATTGCCGTTGATATTGCCGACGCCAAATAGAATAAGGATGATTATGTGGTTTCTAGAGCGGAAAAAGTCAAATCGGGAGCGAAATTTGTATGGGAGCTATATATAAATCTGAACCGATCTGTCCGATATTCACCATGGGAGTTTCTAGTGGGAATATAAGATGTTTTACGAAATCTGAAGACAATCTGATACATTATGTGGTCTCTAGAGCGGAAGAAGTCAATTCGGGAGAGAAATTTGTATGGAAGCTATATATAAATCTGAACCGATCTAACACATTTTTACCACAGGTGTTTCTAGTTACAATATAAGATGTTTTGCCAATTTTAAAGAAAATCTGTTGTAATATGTGGTATCTAGAGTGAAAAGAGTCAAATCGGGAGTGAAATTCGTATGGGGGCTATATCTAAATCTGAACCGATTTTCTTCAAATTAAATAGCGTTCGTCCTAATCCCGAAAAACGTCGTTGTGCAAAGTTTCATTTGGTTCTGTCTACAATTGCGACCTGTATCGTGATTACAAGAATAGATGGACGGACGGACAGACAGACAGACGGTCATTGCTAAATCGACTCAGAAAGTGTTTCTAAGACAATCGGTATAATTAACAATGGGTATATCTCGTTTCCTTTTGTGTGTTACAAACAAATGCACAGACATAATACTCTCGTGGAGTGTATAAAAACTAAATGATGTTAGTCAATGGAATACGTGGAAATTTCAAATCAAGATATCACTGTTTGCTGCCGGAGTTTTCGATGTTGTTACTGGAGAAGACGTGTCTAGAAACTGACAGTGGGAAAATTCGATCATGGCGCAAGAGCGATGCAAAAGCTTAGCAAATCATTGGAATTTCTGTTGAAAGCTCTCAAATAGTGCACATTGTTAATTGTGAATCGGCAAAGAAAATGTGGGATAAACTACATGCTGTTTTTGAACACAAGAATGAAATAAGTTTGATGCTACTGCATCAACAATTTTTCAACTTCACGAAGGATATTGCCGAGAATATAGTGTCATTTATAGCACGTCTTGAACAGCTGGTGAAGCGCCTAAGAGATTTGAAGGAGACGATTTCTGATGACATGGTTGTCACGAAAATTATAATGGCTTTGCCATCAAATTATGGTAACTTAAACAGTACCTGGGAATCAACATCAAAGCAGGAACGAACTTTGGACAATCTACGAGCTAGACTCATGGTAGAAGAGGAACGACTGATTTCCCGAGGAATTATAAAGTCATCGGAGACAATGACTGCTTGATCGCGAAAGCATGGTAGGAGCGGTCAGAAGCCTGATGGAAAGCCTAAATACCCAAAGAGCGTTGGATGCTGCTTTGCGTGTGGTGAAGAAAGACATTGGAAACGGGATTGTCCAAAATCAAGTTATTCTCAAGTATTTAATTCTGACATTTCAAATTTTGATGATAGTTGGATATTGGATTCTGGTGCCAGCCACCACATGACATCCAATCGGCATTGGTTTACGACATATAGAGATGATGTACGAACAGTGAAGATTGCAAAAGGAACTACTGAAGCACGAGGTATTGGAACCATTGACATTTCCTATTTCAATGGGCAAATTTGGAAAATTGGATATCTTAAAGATGTATTATATGTGACACAAATTGAAGCAAACTTTTTTTCCCAAAACCACGCCCTAGACCAAGGATTATCAGTGGAAGCAGACAGTCGTACGGTGAAGTTCAAAATAGATTGCAGTAATGAAATTGTGTTGATTGGAAAACGCAGTGGAAATTTAACTGTTGTATTGATAAAGCCAATTGAAGCTGGCGCAAATGAGGAATCATATTTGAAGGTATGACATGAAAAATTGGCTCATCAAAACGTGGAATATGTTTGAAAGTTTTTGAATTGCAAGAACATAAAATATACTTATGAGAAGTTCGTGTGTGAAGCATGTTTGTACGGCACAAAAGCATGGAATCGATTATGAGGAAGTATTTAGTCCGGTAGTCAAATTTGCATCAATTCGTGTTATTTTATCAATAGTAACCATGCGGAATATGATAATTCGGCAGATTGATGTCAAAACAGCATGCGCCAGCCAGAAGGATTTAACGATGGAAGTAACAAAGTATGTAAGCTAATTAAAAGTTTGTACGGGTTGAAACAATCTTCTCTATGTTGGAATAAGAAATTTACAGACTTCATCAAAATGTACAAATTAACACAAACAGTGGCCAATCCATGTGTATTCATAAGTGAAAACAAGGGTATTTTACTAGCATTGTACGTTGACGACGGATTAATAGCTGCAGATAAAATAGTATATATTATTTATTGATCAGTTGCGAAATGAATTTGAAATTAAATTTTTTCATGCGGAATGTTTTCTTGGAATGGAAATAAATCGATATTCCGATGGATGGATTTTTAAGTTTACATCAGACGAATTATGCGTTGAAAATTCTTAAGAGATTTAATATGCAAGACTGTAATGGTTTTTCAACGCCAGTAGATACCAATCAAGTTATGGAAAATTTTGCGGATTCTAAAGATATTCACGGTATGGAAACGTGAAGCTGTTGGCAGTTTAATATATTTGGCAATAGCAACAAGACCTGACATTAGTTATGCTGTGGGAGTTGTTAGTCGTTTCTTGGAAAATCCAACATCTGTCCATGTAAAATGTGTCAAAAGAATACTGAAATATTTAAAGTCAACTTTAAATTTTGGAATCGTTTTACTTCTGAAATTGTTGGATACAGCGATGCTGTTTATGCGGGTGACAAAACAACAAGAAGGTCGACATCGGGGTTTGTTTTCTTTTTTGGAGGTGGTATCGTCAGTTGGTGCTCGGAGAGGCAGAAGTCAGTTTCCCTATCTACTACTGAATCGGAATATGTAGCAGCTTGTGCAGCTATTAAAGAGCTAATATGGCTGCACCGTCTTACAGAAGAATTAACCGGGTGCAAAATTCATACAGATTTCAACATGGATAATCAAAGCGCCATACGTTTAATTAAGAATCCTGCATTCCACAAACGTAAGAAGCACATCGACATGAGATATCATTTCATAAGAGAGAAATTTGAAGAGAAACTATTTGATTTGTGTTGTTTTAATAAAACACTTGTTGTTCATTCCACGTACATTCTTAATGTGTTTATTGTGTTGTATATCAACTAGGAGGTATAGGTAATGATGTTGTATATAAGTTACAACAAGGTGACACAATACAATGCATGCCAACCTAAATGAAGCGTAAGCGTAACGTGCATACACAAAGCGCATGCATATTAACTTATACAACATCTCCCCTTTACAAATATTAAATAAATAAAATTATGAAAAATAATTATATCTAAATATAATACAAATAATATTATAAAATTAATACTATTATAAGACATCAATTAAATTACAAATTAAGCCTATTTGGATTTTTTACAATTCTACCCTTTTTAGTTATATAGTTCTCACTTTGATTTTGTATTGGGATATCTAAGTTTTGTTCAACGATTTCTTTTTTATCAACAACATCAATATTTTCATTAACCATCTCATTTTCAGTTATCGATTCTTCATTATTGACATAAGCTTCATTGCTACTATCATTTACTGGCCTTTTCATTATGTGTTCCAGACTTCTTCTGAACACAGATCCTTTTTCATCTAACACTACAAATGACCTTGGTTCCTTGCATACTTCTACAACTTTCCCCGGCATCCAACAGCTTAATGGTGTCTTCTTAAACATTACTTTGTCCCCTTCGTGCACGGGCTTCAAGACTTTTGATTTTTTGTTGTAATACGCAGTACATTTTTCCAAATTGGAATTTACACTTTCCCTGTACTCATTCTTATTTATCAACTTTGGTTCAAAATTACCAACAATAGAGGGAATTTTAGTACGTAAGACTCTAGACATTAACAGCTCAGAAGGACTTGGTAAATTACCCTTAGGAGTTGTCCTGTACTGCAACAATGCTACATATGGGTCGGAATTACTCTCAATGGATTTACTTAAAAGCTTTTTCATAGTTTGAACTGAACGTTCAGCTAAACCATTTGATCTAGGTAAAAATGGACTAGAAGTTGTATGATCAATTCCCCAGTCTTGGCAAAATGCAGCAAACTCTTTGGAATTAAAAGGTGGACCATTATCCGAAATGAAAATGCATGGAATTCCATGCCTTGCAAAAATTGATTTCAATTTAACAATTAAGTGAGAACTGCTATATCCAGAGTTGAGCAACTCAATTTCTACAAACTTAGAATAATAGTCAACCACAAGCAAATACATTTTCTTCCTGAATTCAAAAAGATCGCAGCCCACTTTGTACCATGGAATATCTACAATCTCGTGCGACATTAATTCCGGCCTCGAATTCGAGTTCTGGTACTTCAAACAAGTTTCACAATTAGATACAATGTTCTCTATGTCATTATATATACTTGGCCAGTATACAAACTGTCGGGCAAGATTTTGACATCTTAATACCCCCAAGTGACCTTCGTGTATTTTCTCCAAGATATTTCTCCTCAAGGAATTAGGAATAAGTATCTGACTGTTCTTCAATAAAATGTCATTTAAAACGGTTATCTCATCCTTTATTTTGAAATAAGGCTTAACATCATCCTCCAATTTTCTTCTACTGTCTGGCCAACCATTTCGCACATACTCAAAAATTTTCGAAAATGTCTCATCGTTTCTACTACGTTCCGCCACCAGATCGATATTAGCAAATGGAACTTCCATATGTGAGGAAATGAAATTACAATGTAAAGAAATTTCGTCATCGATTTCCGATAACGCAGTGTCATCTAATGGAGCTCTCGAGAGTGTATCGGCTATTTTTAAATCTCTCCCCGGCTTATACACAACCTTTAGGTTGTAACCTTGTAAACGCAACATAAAACGCTGAAGCCGAGGCGGTATTTTAAAAAGAGGTCTATCAAAAAGAGTCACCAAAGGTTTATGGTCTGTTTCCA
The DNA here is from genome assembly GCA_947397865.1 of Polietes domitor. Lineage (NCBI taxonomy): Eukaryota > Metazoa > Arthropoda > Insecta > Diptera > Muscidae > Polietes > Polietes domitor. The sequence goes on along the minus strand of OX377620.1, from coordinate 151,474,832 downwards.
CTGTAACCTCGGACCCATAAATGTACTGATGGAACTTTGTACATCCAAACAGAATAGCAAACAGTTCCTTTTCGATTTGAGCATAATTCCTCTGAGTTTCGGTCAATGATACGGACGCATACGCAATTGGCTGTCCATCATGTAAAATCGTTGCACCAAGTGCAAACTTTGAAGCATCGACGGACAGAATCAATTTTCTGTTATTATTAAAATATGTAAGAACAGGAGCTTTCGTAATCTCATTCTTCAAACCTTCAACCTCTTTATCATGAGCAGGCGACCAATGCCATTGAACATCATTCTTCAACAATTCCCTTAATTTTTTGTTTTTCGAAGATAAATTCTCTATAAATGGTCCTAGGTAATTGATCATTCCCAAAAATCGTTGTAACTCCTTAACATTATTCGGATTAGGCATGTCATTTATAGCCTTAATCTTCTCATTGTCGGGCTTCACTCCGTTTCTATCAAAAATGTGACCCAAGAATTTTATCTCAGACTTATAAAATTTACATTTTGACTTGTTGAACTTCAGACCAACATCCCTAGCCCTTTGAAAAACCAATTCCAAAGTTTTCGAATGTTCTTCAATACTTGAGGAATAAATCAAAAAATCGTCGATATATATTATCAGACCAGCTATGTCACCAAAAAGTTTCACCATTTCAGCATGAAATATTTCCGGAGCAGCATTGATGCCGAATGGCAATCTCAAAAAACGGTAACGACCAAAAGGTGTATTAAAAGTACATAGTTTAGATGATTGCTCATCTAATGGAACCATCCAAAACCCACTATTAGCATCTAAAGCTGTGAAATATCTAGAACCATTTAAATTCGCCTTACAGTCCTCTATATTCGGGAAGGGAAAATGAGGCCTTAAAATCGCCTTATTTAAATGTCTCGGATCTAAACAAATTCTCAAATTTCCGTTTGGCTTCGTGACCAGGACAATAGAATTCACCCACTCTGTTGGCTCGCTTACCGGAGAAATTACTTTTAAATTCAACATTCTGTTCAATTCCTTTCGTAAACTGTCATGTAATTTAAATGGAATTTTACGTGGCGGTTCCACAACCGGTTCAACATCATCTCTAATTTTTAACCTACATTCGTTATGCAAAAGACCAAGGCCATCTAAAACATCAGAATATTTTTCAACTATTTTATTGATTGAAATGCTATTTATCTTTTTAATTAAATTCATGCTAATAGCTGTATCAATACCTATAATGTTTTTACATGCAATATTCACAATAAAAAACTTTGCGTTATAGCTTTCATTTTTATAACCGAAATCTAAATCCGCTGTTCCCAATACTGGAATCCTTTCCCCACTAAATGTGAAGATTCTCATTGAGGTTTTCTTTAGCCCTTGTGCAATTTTCAGCAAATCTGCAGTCTCTGACGACATTATATTGGCTTGTGCCCCAGTATCAATCTGACATAAAATAGTCTGCTCGTTTACCATTACCTCAACATTCCATTCAGTTGCAGTTTTAGTTTCCTTGCTTACAACTCCAATGAAAAGGTCTTCTTCTTCTTCTTCCTCATCTTCATGATCTGCATACATTTGTTTGATGTACCTTTTCTTGAATAAGCACATTCTGGCAAAATGATTCAACTTCCCACATTCATGGCACTTAACCCCGTCCGCAGGACATTTAACTTTGTGACTCTGGCCGCATCTTTTGCAGCTGCCGTTATTCGTGTTGTTGCTTCTATTGATATTTCTGCTGCTGTTATAGTTGTTGCTGCTGTTATAGTGGTTGCTACTGTTGTAAGTTTTATTGTTGTTGTTATTACTGCTACTGCTGTTGTTATGATAGCTGCTACCGGCATTTTTTCTCACCGCGTTCACAGAAACCTCTAAACCGCCATCTTGTAAAATTGATGCATTTGCTTTTGCCATTACCATATTTTTCGCAATAGTAACAGACTTTTCCAGCTTAATCTTTCCTTCCGTTAACAACCTTTCCCTTATGTTGCCCATATTAGCTGACAATCCACATATAAAAATGTCTCGCACCAAATCTTCACGCAAATCTCCAAACTCACAATTCAAACTTAAATTTTTTAATGCTGTGACATATTCATCAATAGTTTGATTTTCTTGCTGCTTGCATGTAAAAAATTTGTATCTCTCCATGACGATGTTTACTTGTGGTGTAAAATACGTTTCCATCTTCTCCACCAAATCTACATACTTCACCAAGTCGATATCTAGATCAAACGAATTGAAGACATCTAAAGACTGGCTTCCAAGATGATGCAACAGCAACGCAACTTTCCGCTGATCCGATTGCAACTCCAGGTTGGATGCTCTCAAAAATATTTTGAATTTTGTGTGCCATGTCTTCCATTCCTTGGCAAGATTTGGTGCTTTAAAATTCAATGGCTCTAATGAGGTAGCAAAAAACTGACCACTTGCTTGCAGTTTTTCGTCGTCCGGCATGTTTGCTCACTTTAGCTCGCTCGCTTTATATGGTGGTTATCTTTATTTTAATTGATATTAAATATCAAACCACTTCTGACACCATGTTGTTTTAATAAAACACTTGTTGTTCATTCCACGTACATTCTTAATGTGTTTATTGTGTTGTATATCAACTAGGAGGTATAGGTAATGATGTTGTATATAAGTTACAACAAGGTGACACAATACAATGCATGCCAACCTAAATGAAGCGTAAGCGTAACGTGCATACACAAAGCGCATGCATATTAACTTATACAACAATTTGAAATATGTACCCACTGATGAACAGTTAGCAGATATATTGACAAAAGCGTTACCCAAATCTCGTTTTGAATTATTAAGAGAATGTTTATTTGTAATTAAAAAAATAGTATCCTAAACAAATAGTGGGAGTGTTGGAAATATTTGTTTAAAGTACAACTTTGTCCTTTATTACTTTGTTTTGTATGTTTCAATTAATCTAGTTCATTTTGAATAATTTAACAAAGAAAATTTTCTACAATAAATTTTGTTCACTCTGTTTGTTAACTTTCGTGTCTGTTTTTTTTTTACCTTCCAATATGAGTCGGCACGAGCCGAACCGCCACGGACGGATGCCATGGACCTAGAATCAGATGAGAAAAGTTTTAGCGTAACCACCGGAGATTCCTCCAAAGAGTCTAAGACTCTATTACGGACGGAACCTAAAGGCGGTGAAACTAAAACCACTTCAGATGATGCGAAGTCCACGAGCAAGTCTGAACAGAGCAAAGCTGCAGAGCAGAAGGCTAAAAGTGGCTATAGGAGCTCCTGCGGTATTTTGCGAAAATTCGTAGGACGCGACTTCGCTCTGCTCACTGACAGGGAAGGGCGCTACTTAAGATGGCAGGATAAACGCTGAAAGATGGCTGCTATTGGAAACGTTGCTATTGGATGAGATGCTATCGGAGAAGTGGTACGATGACGAGGTATCCTTCAAGGGAGCCGAGTGTATTTTGGAATTGTGACAATGAGACCTGACCTTTCTAAAAACCGTGATTCGCAATCTTGATTCCCCATGGCCAACCGCCGCCCTTGAAGTGGTATCAACGTCAGCACTGCCACTCCGCACGATAGTCGTGGTATGGTTGGCTACTCTCGTGCTGGTGGAGGGAAAGATACTACGACTTATAGCAAAACTAAACAGAGGTCTCGATACTGGATCCTGGGAGGTCCTGCTTTCCACCAGTAAAAGAGACTTCGGCAAGGATATCCGTTATAAGCAAAGAATCGGCAGATTACATCAAAGCCAACATCAATTTCTGGCCGGGCTCCATTAGGTTCCGTATCCCTGACGCTGAGGGGAAAAAAACCGTAAAGAAAGCTGATAAGCGTGGTGCAGATTAATCTGCATCACTGCCAAGCCTCTGCTACCGACCTTCTACTTAATCTTGCCGAAAATAACATAGACGTAACCCTAGTCCAAGAGCCGTGGATCGTCCACAACAAAGTGTGGGGACTGGCGCAAACAACAACTACACGGTAATATCACCAAGCACGGATGAAAAGGTAAGAACATGCATAGTAGTTAAGAAAAGTCTTGGTCTAAACATATCTACGAGCTTTAGTTCTCGTGACACAACAGTGGCGTGTTTGGAGACAACCATCGGGGAAACCTTGACCTTTGCCTCCATCTTTTTTTTCACTGAACCAAAACTCAGGGGATGTCCACTATAAATGCAGTGCTTGGCGTTGGCGGATGGAAGATCTGGTATTGGAAGGAGGAAAGAGGGAGTAGTGTCTGTTGACATCTGTTTTGAATCTCTGAATGTCGTAATAGGAGGGAAAGATATTTGCCGGTAGTCGATTCCACATACGGATAGTACGGGTGAAGAACTAATTTATTCTGTAATGTGTAGTGCGGCCGGTTGTCCAATCGACAACAAATGGGTGAGCGTTCCTGGAGAGTCGCGTATCTCTACCGAACGTTCTCACGGGCGGTATAAGAACACGAATTTCCGAAAAACAAGCACCATGAAAGTATTGATAGACTAATGACACACACTCATGAAGCCAAATTCCTTGGCGTCTTCCTAGATCGGAAGTTGAATTGGAATAGGTATATTGAGGAATGGTTTAGAAAAGCTCTAAATGCACTCTACATGTGTAGGAACTCCATAGACAAAAATTGGGTCTGAAACCAAAAGTTGTAGACTGGATCTACCGGTCGGTTGTCAGACCCATTACTATCTATGGATGTTTGTTATGGTGGGGACTCTGGACTACTTTACAGAGATGGTTGCTGCAAGAGCGATATAAGACTGAAAGAATAAGGATGCAGGAAGAATAGACCATATGGACACGTAAGCATTGTTCATGGGAATAGATTGGGTGTCCACGAATCGGTCATCAAAGGAGGTACCGACTACATGGTACCGGTTTTGGACTTCACACCCCTACCACAGATGATCATACCAAAGAGATCAGATTGGGACAATGACGAGCCCTTCGCGGGTTTGTCGGTCTACACTGATGGCTCAAAGATGGAACAAGGCACAGGTGCGGGATTTTATATTGAATCACTAGAGATACTCAGGTCACTCCAACTCGACGACAATTGTAGCGTTTTCCAGCCAGAATTACTAGCAATTGAGAGGACAGCAAGATTTCTATCGAGTGAGAACATTCCGGAGAATACGGATATAAACTTCTATATAGTCAGGCAGCAATGAAATCAATCGTGTCACACACTGTTAAATACAGGCTAGTGCTGAATTGTAAACGCTCACTATATAAACTCAACAACCATGTCGTCCGTCTCTGCTGGGTTCCAGGACATAGCAATATCATAGGAAACGAAATAGCAGATGAATTGGCTTGAAGTGGCTCGTGCTTGGAAATCGATCGAGCTGACAACTTAGCAAAACCACCGACTATAGACTGATTGAGTTAAGAAAATGGTCACAGATGAATGAAGCATGGAATAGTTTGTCAACATGCAGGATCGCCAGGGCCACATGGCCAAAGGTAGAACACTGATAGGTAGTTACTGCATTAGAAGTAGGATCACAAAATGGAAGGCAGACATCGAAGATTATTGTCGATTATGTGAGGATGAAGACGAGGTAGAATCAATCGAGTACATAATCCGCAGTTGTCCTGCGCTATGTGTACGCAGAAACAAATACCTAGGAAGCTATTTTATTAGTAACATAGAAGAAATTGCAACCCGCACCATTTACGACCTCTTGGGATTCTCAAAAGGTCTAAATTGGATTAGGGGTGGCTTTTAGGGACAAGGATGTAACCACACAAACCGATGACTGCTAATGAAGAGAGAGAGCCATAAAGGCATACCATCAACAGTACACCGGATGGCTCTCGACTTAATTTTAACAAATCATCAACTATTATCACACACCCACACATTGAAGAAAAAGAATCTTTTCTCTCGACAAGTTTGCTCGGCTTCTATTCCTTCATAATATTAATCAGCCATAAACCTAACCTTCTATCCTTCCCCCCGTACTTCCTTCCCTCTTCATCTCTCCCTATCCATCTCCCGCCACCACTTACTTCCTCCCTATTTCACCATTCCCTATCCCTTTCCTCGAACCTTATTAATTCCTGGAACAAAGGATATGCACATTGGATCCAACTGGGTCTCCGGATGTTCAGAATGCAGGAGCATTCTGGTCCTTATAACCTAACCTAACCTGGTATTAAATCAGCTCCTGGTGCTTTCCAACGAATCATGGACGAGCTGTGTTCGGGCATAGATGGTACCAAGGCGTATATTGACGACATCATGCTGGCAAGTAAATCTGTTTTTGAACAAGACTAATTTGAATTTAATTTTGCAGAAGATACAAGATTTCGGATTCCAACTAAAATTTTAAAAATGTAAATTTTTTAAATGGTTATAAATAAAGACGATATTCGACCTGATCCCAACAAAATTACTGCAATTCAAAACTGGAAAGTTCCTGAAAACATTTCAGAAGTTAGATCTCTTTTGGGCTCTATCAATCATTACGGCAAATTTGTCAACAATATGAGAAATTTACGAAAGCCTCTTGATGACTTGCTGAAGAAGGAGCACAAGTTTACTTGGTCTTCAGAATGTCAAAAGTCTTTGGATGACTTCAAACGAATTTTGACAACGACGCGTCCGCTCGAAAGAATACATACATATATTTACGAGACATTGACAACAACATCCTTCTCCACCATAAAGATGTTAAATTAATTTTGTGGACAATTCGGCAATCCTGAACAAATGGTATCGGATAACGGCACTCAGTTCTGCTTAGAACAATTCCAATCTTGGTGCAAAGGAAGATCCATAGAACACACAAGGACTGTACGATTCCATCCAAGTTTGAACGGACAGGCTGATTCGTAGACACACTTAAACGTGCCTTTAAGAAATCTGAAGGAGAGGAAACGCCTACGGAAGCACTTCAGACGTTTTTGAAAGTCCAAACACACCATATAGCAAAACTCCCGCAGAATCGTTTATCGGCCGAAAAATGCGAACGGTATCGACGCCATCTTGAAACCTCAATACGTCGATCGAGAAGTAAACCACGAAATGGAAGCCCAGTGCAATAATAAACATGGTACCCGGAAAAGAACATTCAACCATGGCGACTTGGTTTGTGCAAAAAACTTCAAGGGGTATTGGGTATCTGGAGAGATCATCGAAAAAGTTGGCAATGTAACTTACAACACCTTAATTGAAGTAGAAGATAGAAAAATTCTTGTGAGAGCTCACACAGATCAACTTCGTTCTAGAGAAGCCAATAATAACGACAATTCAGAATCAATTACCAAATTGCCATTGGATTTTCTACTAGAGGAATTAGAGATTACGCCGTCATCACAAAACGACGATTTCGTAACACCGACTGGTTCTCCAAATTTGTCTCCCAAGAGAATAACTAGCCGAAGACAACCTGTGGAACCAGTATTAAAGTCGCCATAGGCAAATTAAAGAGGGTGATGTTGGGGTATCCCTACACACAACATGCCAATCTGGCATCACTATGGCCATGCAATGCTACATGTTGCATTCATGAATTCAATCATTTTAGTTTTTATAGTTTTCATGTACAGTTTACAACTGTAGTATGACGCATAGCGCAGACGATTACTGTGTTTTTGAAGTTTGGCCGAAACACTGAGAATGATATACGGAAAAGTATTTTAAATCGGAGAGAGAACTTAAGAATTGCGAAGAATTCGACAAGAGAAAAAACTGCCGCAGATCAGAATGTTCCAGAGACTTCTTTCAAAGAAAATACAGCATGTATTAAAAAACTAAAAACTAACTTAAAAGTAAATATATTTTTAAAAAAAATTCTATTGTTTTTAAAATGTGATAAAAAAATAAAATATAGCCAAATAACCTGTACAAGCGGAGTTTTATTAAAATTAAACCGAAGTAATGCAAAATCTGTTTTAAGAATGATTCTGTGCATTTTCATTAATTCAGAGATAAGATTCATAAGAACACTCACAATGTATCCAAAAGTGCATAAATTTCACATATGAAAAAATGTCATGTAACCATGCTTAGTTGACCTCTTTCAAAACATACAAACACCAGTACTACTCATTGGAGGTGTTAATTGTTGGAATATTTTATGGGGTTCTAACAAAAACAACCCAAGGGGAATTATAATCGAAATTGCATTAAATTTACAAAATCTATGTATTCTCAACGATGGGAAACCTACACATCTATCGACCAACAACACTCCCACAAACATCGACATCACAACATGCTGTCCTATATCTCTTCTACCTATCGCTTTCAGCCAAACATTGGATGATCTCTATAATAGTCACCATTTCCCTATCGTAACGAAAATCACAATGGACACGGCTTGGGCTTCTACTAAACCAATTCCTAAATATAATTAAAAAAAGGCGACTGGACTTCGTTCCACAATCAAGTTGATAATGAGTTAAAAAACAAATCTTTCGTAAGGAATACAAATAAAATAAATGCCACAATAACCAAAGCTATAAGAGCGGCTGCAAATATTAGTATACCAAATACATACACAACTGAAATCTCACGGCAGCCGGTTCTATAGGGTCCGCCATCTAACGTTTTTTTTCAACTATTCAACCGTTGGACTATTATTTGTGGGTGCCCTCAGCAGTCATTTGAATGAAATTATTTTCCATTCCATATATTGTACTTTCAAATAAAAAAAGAAATTTGAGAAAATATTCAGTAGTTTTTTATAGCATTTTCAAAAAAGGTAATTTGTTGAAATATGTGGTTTCTAGAGGAGAAAAAGTAAATCATAGGAGACATTGGTATGGGAGCTATATAAGAATCCGCCATCTAACGTTTTTTTTTTTCAACTATTCAACCGTTGGACTATTATGTGTGGGGTGCCCGAGGCAGCCATTTGAATGAAATTATTTTCCATTATTAACCGGAAGGATTGTACTTTCAAATAAAAAAAAGAAATTTGAGAAAATATTCAGTATTTCTTTTATAGCATTTTCAAAAAAAAAAGTTATTTTGCGGACCCTATATGTAGCGGATAGACTCGAAGACGAATATCTTCGACCAATGGCTGCCAGCTCAGCAATATATGTTATGTGTTTGTCCGTTTTTCCATCGTGTGAGCAATATTACTCGGAGTTCTTGCTCCGAATACTACTGGTCCGTGCCGGGATAGAACTAAATCCCGGACCTTGGATCTGTTCGGTTTGCCTAAACCAAATACACCACCGAGTACAGCGATAACTACGTTGCCGCATGCTGTAAGTACCAAATGCTACGTAGTCTGTCCAGCGACTCGCTGTCGTCGATATCGTCGTCGGTCTACAGAACACCTCCGCTGTATCGTTCCCAGAGCAGTCGGTTCTCCGTACCGGAACGACCCAGGACTCCCACCGAGCTTGGTCAAGGACTGCCACCCCCGGAGCAGCCTATGCCGGCCTCCCTGCTCCGTTTATTACTGGTCCGTGCGGGCGTCGAACCAAACCCTGGACCAGTTTCATGCACAGTATGCCATGGGCTCATCCGCTCAGCATCACTTAGATGCACAGCCTGCAATGGTTGGATACATTTCAGGGTGAAAAATAATTGTTCGGGCCTTCCCAGACTTAGGGACTGGAGCGAAGATTACATCGGCACTTGTTGCCGGCGTATATCTTCGGATGAATCAACACCCCCTCCCTCCCTACTTCATCGCACTCGAATACAACAGCGACAAAGGCCACAATCACCTCAACAGCACCCCGCACCCTCCCGCGCTTCAACATCAGCGCTCACCTCGCCCAGACGGAGTGAAAACACCTGCTCAGTCTGCAGTGGAGTTATTCGCTCTGCTGCCGTCTGGTGCAATGGATGTGGTAGATGGTGTCACCTGAGGAAGTCGAACAATTGTTCGGGCCTGAGCAATACGAGACGATGGAATGACGCTTATACCGCCCCCTGCTGTCTTAGGGGACAGACAGACACAATAACTTCGGTAGCCCAGCCGTCCCCCGTCGCAACATCGGCACCCCCCTCTCCATCCCCTCGTTATCGCTTACGAAGACGGCAACAACAACAGCCGTCAACTAGTCGGCAGCAGCCGAGACGTTCATCCCCGGCAGCAAATCGACTAGACAACGTCCGCGACCATTACAGCCGAACCGAGCCCAAAATCTCTGCTCGGTTTGCCAAGGTGTCATCCGTTCGGCATCGGCTAAATGTAATGGCTGCAATAGATGGTGTCACATACGTAAGCGTACATCGCCCCGTTCTGCACACAAATACCCAGCATCTCGCCACAGTCCTCTTCGTCATCGGAGTATTTTACTCCGTCCCCTCCTCCATCACCTTTACAACTCAGTCAGAATAGTGTGCCCGGACAGCCTCTACAACAGCCACAGCAGTGACAACAACAGCTCACACCCCATATTGACATTCCAACACCTGACAACATCAATTTCTTGCAGTTCAACTGCAACGGTCTCCAGAACAAGATCTCGGAGATAACTGACTTCATGGGCAGACACCATATATACCTGGCAGAGCAAATCGATAGCTCCACGTTCTGCACAATAAACGAGGACACTCCTACTATCCATCGTCAGCGCAGGGTTGATCAACTGCACAGCATGGCGAGCAATTATATCTCTTGCCTCTGATCACCTCCCCATTGTCATCTCTCTAAGCCGACCAAACGATTTTATCATCTCTGAACGGAAGACGTATGTTAACCAGAAGAAGACAGACTGGTTACAGTTCAGAGAGTTCTCTGAGCGCAAGTTTGCAGCCCAATCAAACCCCGGCGATCCTAGAATTTCCGAGCTCAACCTGGAGATCAGCACATTGGTCAAGGATTATAAGCGGGAAAAGTGGTTGGATCTCATTAGTGACTGCAATTTAAACTCGGGCGCAAATAAGCTTTGGGCGACAGTCAAGTCTCTGTCCAATCCCAGGAAGAAAGAGGACGGGGTCGCGATATCCTTCGATAACTCGGACCCCAAGCGGTGTGCGAGCCATTTTGGACGACTTTTCATTGAGCACCCGGACGGAGACTTAGCGAAAAGGAGAATCCTCAGGAAGGTGAAGAAGCTCCGAGCCGACGAGTCCACAGAAGCAGAGAAGTAGCAGATGCTATAAAAAACGCCAAACCATCTAAGGCTTAAGCATATTGGCGAAGCAGGAGTCGAGTACCTGACCAAAACCCTCAATTTGTCCTTAACCACCCTTATCATACCCGAAGTCTGTACCTGTACCTAAGCCAGGAAAAACATCGACACAGGGAGAGTCATACCGACCCATCTCCCTCCTATCACCGGTCGCAGACAATTGAGGCACTCCTCCTGCCATGCTTAACCAGACATCTGCCGGCAGCCAAACATCAGCATGGTTTCCGCAAAATGCACAGCACAACCACTGCATTAACCGCCATCACATCAACTATCAGCCACAGCCTTAATGGGAAAAGGCATTGCGGCACTCGACCTATCGAAGGCGTTCGATACGGTTGATCACTCCGTTCTCTTCAAGGACATACACGACTCAAGTCTTCCCAACTTGACGAAGTGATGGATAGTGAACTACATGCGTGGCAGACAGTCGTTCGTGGAGTTTAGGAACAAACGATCCAAGCTCCGTAGAATGAAGCACGGTTTTCACCACATGGACGAAAGAAGTGTCTATAGTGCTACCTATTAAAGTCGATGGTGTAACAATTCCGACAGTCACTCCAAGCTACTGGATGTGGCATTAGATAGCCTATTTTCGTCCTCCGCGCATGCCACGGCAACTTGCAACAAAGTACGTACTCACAACAGAGTCCTCAAGTCGCTTGCCGGCAGCACTTGGGGAATGGACAAGGAGACCTTGTCCGCTACGTACAAAGCGATCAGCCGGCCCGTGGTAAATTATGCAGCGCCAACGTGGTCACCACAGCAAGACACAGTGGGATAACTTACAGAGCTGCCAAAATGCAGCCCTTCGCACCATCACAGGCTGCCTCATGATGTCGCAGACTGATCACCTGCATGAGGAAACAAAGATCCTTCCAGTAAAGCCCCACTGTGAACTCCTCACCAAGCAGTTCCTCCTGGGATGCCATCGACGGAGTCACCCAAACTACACACTATTGTGTTTGGAAACTCCGCCGAGGCATGTCAGGAGAAGTCTGTGGCAATTCGAGGAGCAGATCCGTCATCACCTCACGGATCCTTTCACTGACTCCTCATACTTGGTGGGTCTGGGGCAATTACACGCGGACGTAGTTGAAAGCACTACATCAAACTACAAAACCCATATTGTTCTTGGAGGACGCCCTCCACCCATAGCAGAATCAGAGCGGACATTGCCGATAAACACGAGGGTCATTTTGGCCCAACTTAGATCTGGATGGTGTAGTCGACTCAATTCATATCGATCAAGACTCGATGACACCATTCCAGATCTTTGCTCAGCCTGTGGCATAGGTCCACACAATACAGTGCACCTCTTTAACTGTGCAGAAAGGCCGACCTCCCTTACGCCAAGCTCTCTCTGGTCGAGTCCAGTAGATGTTGCCAGGTTCCTGGAACTGAATACAGAAGAGCCGCCAGAGGTCCGAAACAACCAACAACCTAAATAAAAATGTTATACTTGCAGGAGCAACCGTGGCTACAACAACACATTGCTGTAGCAAGACCGGACAATGTACTACTGTTGCAATTTAATCGCATCTTCTAACAAAATCAACGGACTTTACGAGTCGGAACAACATCAAGGTCGGTGTGATTCAGGAGACAAAGCTAACCGACACCTGCAGCTTGCACAGTTGTGGCGGATACAATGTGCTACGTAAGGATTGCACCAGAAGTGGAGGTGGGGGGATTCGTGTTCCTGATACACCATTCTGTGCAGTACAGGTCTATCTCGCCTGAGCTTGACTCTAGAGACCCATACATGGAATGTATGGGGGTAGCAGTCAGGTCTGGGGCTGCCGAGATAGAGCTGTACAACGTGTACATTCCGCCAGTTGCCACCACTGCCTCAATATATCATCCTAAAATCAGCTCACTGCTGCAAGGGGATAACATGGTTATATTTGGTGATTTTAGACTCAGGATTATCATATCGCTGTTACTTTTGACGACAAATGATCCGAAGCGGTGCGCGAGTTATTTTCACCGGCTATTTATTGAGCACCCCGAGAGTGACTCCGAAAAGGAGTATCATGCGTCGTACACATGGTCTCCGAGCCGAGGAGGTACCACCACAAATTACCACAGGCGAAGTTGCACAAATCATCCATAGCGCAAAATCATCAAATGACGAAGGTCCTCAACTTGTCCATGGCCACTCTGATAGTTCCCGATGCCTGGTAAATGGGCAGAGTGTTACCGCTTCTGAAGCCAGGGAAAGATGCGAGTAAGGGAAAATCGTACAGATCGAACTCTCTTCTCGCTCCAGTAGCGAAGACGCTTGATGCACTTCTCCTCCCGACACCACACCACACATATCGGTCGCGGTCTGAACAACGATTCCGTGCGACAGAACGGTCCTCGTGGCCCTTGACCTATCGAAGGCATTTCATACGGTCAACCATGCCGTATTATTATTTACAACAACAATAATAACAACTGGAAGTCACTCAGTTCCCTGGTGGAACCAACAACTAGCATCATACCGCAAAGAAAAATTACATAGATATTGTATACATATGTATCGGTATACACATCATCCTGGACACATTGAAAGACTGGGGTGTTGGAGCCAAAATACAAAACTTCACCAAATCCAATCTAACTGGCCGTTCTTTTCGAGTTCGAATAAACAATTATCACTCCAACCAATTCTCTTTGGATAATGGTATCCCACAAGGTTCACCACTTTCGGTTGTACTTTTCCAAATTGCTTTCAACCAAATCAGTATGCATCTGTATTTATACATCTTAAGCATCAACAAAGACAATAATTATAATACTAACATCTTTAAAAACATAATAAATGATATAATCGACTGGACCAAAACATCGGGTGCCAAAATTTCACTAATCAAATCTTCAATATTCAATATGTGCTGTAAGCAAAAATGTAAACCTATTACATTTCTGTCAACGGTATATTACTTCCACATGTAAATAAATTGAAAATTTTAGGCATTATTTTTCAAAAAATACCGCTGGAATGAACAGGTAATGAAGCTTAAATAAGACCTCATTGCCAGGTCAAATGTAATAAAGTATCTCTCTGGTAAAAGCTACACTCATATCAATACTCTTACATACTTGGTCAAGACTCTTGTAATCAGCAAAATCGACTACGGCCTACTTCTTTTTGGAAATAGTCCCAAATCTACATTAAAATATTTAAATCTGTTTACCACGAAAGTATCAGAGCTAGCATCAATGCCTATCGAACAACACCCACGAAAGTATTATTTATTGAATCTGGACTGCCACCAGTGGAGGATAGATTCATTGAAGCCAAAAACAAACTTCTGCGAAAAGTTCCATTATAGATGGGGACGTTTCAATAATTTATAATTGAGTTCACAGTCTGGATGTTTTCAGAGCAGTGTTGCGATCTATCCCTCTCTGTTTTTGGAAAAAATAGCACACCAAATAAAATATACATACAACATTTTCAAGTATTACTAGAACAACTGATTGACAATTATTGTTCACAGATGCTTCAAAGAATGGTAGTAACACGGCATGTGCATTCGTAGACAGCCAACATACTTGGAGTAAAAACATTAAATAATACATCATCTATATTTACTGCCGAAGCTGCTGGAATCATACATGCCATGGACGTAGCAAAACAATCAAAATAAAAAAATTCATACAATTTTATCTTATATCCCTTACCGAAAAGTTTTCTAAATATAAGGAAGTCTTTGAGAGTGCCTCTTGCGTTGAACAATCCAAATCTTAGATAACCAAGTTATTGAACCAGATCAACGGCTCCATTTATTAATATAAGTGAAGTTCCCGGAAATATAGCTACTCCTTTACAAATTGTGTCATCAAGTGTCAAGTGGTGTCATCAAAAAAACTATATTCGCTGCTTGATTTGCTGCTGATACTACAGTAGATGTTGCTTCATACGTTAAATCAAAGTTGGATGAAGATATTGAACTTTAACGTTTTTAAATTTAAATATACAGAGAAACGTAACAAGGCCTCTTTTAAAATCATCGTTCCAGAAGACGTATTCGATGCTGTTGTTAATCCTGATTTCTGGCCGCCAAAAGCCATAATTCACAAATATGTGTACAGAGATAATGGTCGATCTGATATAGCATATTTACCGTTGCGGTCAAGTGAAATATCAAAAAACTAATAGATCTACCTTCCGATAATTATGTACATTTAGTTTATCAAAACGTTAGAATCTTAAATTCTAAATTGGCTAATTTATACATTGATAGTTTCAATATTAATTATCATATTATTACCTTTACTGAAACACACATTTACGCAGATTTTAGTAAGGCTTTTGATAAAGTTAATCATAACCTTCTCTTGAGAAAATTAGATTCTATGGGCTTCAGTAACTCATTATTATCTTGCTATTTATGTGGTCGAATCCAAAGGGTAAAATTCGGAAACGCTATTTCAAAGGACCTTGTGGTGTCTTCCGGTGTACCACAAGGAAGCCATCTTGGCCCTGTCTTATTTACACTATTTATTAATGACCTTCCATCTGTAATTCGACATAATATTCTAATGTATGCTGATGATGTAAAAATATTTCGGTCGTTTTGGAGCAATATTATCTACAATCTGATCTTGATTGTTTTCATGAATGGTGTAAAGTAAATTTAATGGAACTAAATATTTGGAAATGTAAACATATAGCATTTTCTAGAGTTAAACATCCTAGAACCAATTATTTCTTTGGTGATCACGAACTCGATACTGTAGAGACCTTTCTGGACCTCGGAATATTATTAGATCAACGTCTGAACTTTCGACTTCACATTTCAATGATAGTAAACAATGCTCTTGGTTTTTTGAAGCGTTGGAGTAAGGAGTTTTCTGATCTTTCAGTCACCAAGCAATTGTATACCTCTTTGGTTCGCTGCATACTTGATTATGGTTCTGTTATATGGGGCCCATCTTATACTATTCATAGTAACATTATTGAAACTGTGCAAAAACAATTCCTCTTATTTTGTCTACGTGGACGTGGGTGGAACCCCCGTACTCTGTCATCGTATGAATTTAGACTTAATCTTATTAAGTTACCATCTTTGAGAAGTCGTCGTACTATGCTGAACATTACTTTCCTGATGAATGTTTTACAGGGCAACATTGATTCAAATTTTATCATGAGTAGCATGTTTATAAATGTACCTCAAAGACCTACTAGAAATTTTCAGTTGATTCACATTGATTACTTCCGAACAAATTACGCTAATAATGATCCTTTCCACCGCTTGTGTGTTCAATTTAATAAATACTACCACATCATTGAATTATCTATCGGAAAATAAAAACTGTATTAAAAGAAAGATTATATTATATTTAAATACCTAATAATTAGGTAGTTCATTACATTCGTTTTTTTAGTCTGTAAGGATATTTGTATCTATAGTCTTATAAATAAAAAAATAGAAACAGATAGTCACTGAAATTCGACAAAATTATTTCAACAACCAAAAAAAGTTCCAACACTACCACTATAGCTACATCGCAACAACAGTACCCTCTTACCCCACCAATTTTGAAAAGAAGAAAATTCGCATATTCTCTCGTCTTCGTATGGGACACACTATTGCCACTCATCCACATCTATTAAACAATGATAAAGACAATAAATGCCCGAAGTGCTGTAATATATCCACTGTCAAACACATTTTAAAATCTTGCTGGTATATATTATTGGGGTGTATATTACCACCACCGACTTTGAATTATCATTACTGTTCATCCCATTAAATTTCCCTATGTATGCTTTTTTGTGTGTACTAGGTGACTAGGTCTCGATAGGTGCAAGTGCAACCGGTGCGTATACACGAAAACACCGGTTAAAAGATTACCCTCAGGTTTGTATGGTCTTCTCCAGAGGATCGAACTGAGAGAAAAAGGTTGTTATTCCTTCCAGGTCGTTGGAACAGTTAGGGATGTACAACTGATCCAATTTATGTAGGAAGGAGAGAGGTAACCTTTGGTCGTGCAGACGGACAATCGGACTACCACTCCAATTAGTTCGACTGCACTTAAGCGACAAGATTGTTACCTCCGGTAGGAGGTAACACATTAAAGTTCAAATAATAATGTAATCTAGATTAGCTGATGGCCTCAGTAGCCAATTATTATGTTTTTATAAATCTTATATTTACTATAAGTTTGATACTATTTAAATAAATAAATGAAGAAGTAACAATTGTTACAAATTGAGAACATTTAGACATTTTTTAAATTTTTAACAATTTTATAATTATTATCATTTATTTCAAACTATTATCAGAAAAAGTGATGAGTGAAATCATTAAACCAAAAAAGTCGAGTTTGACGAATTGAATGAAGGCCTCTTTATACAGGAATCGTAACGAATGGAGTTACGAAAGTGATTTGTGGTTTGATTTGTTTGAAATCCGAAATATGGATGTCCATTCGAATGTTGGCGGCCACATGGACCATTGTACCTGGAAAAATATTCATATTGGATTGGAAAGACAACTGATGTATTGCAGTAGCCATATTAGACGAAAATTTTGTTAGAGCTGTAAGCAGACGGGACGCACAATAAATTGCACCTGAAAATTATTTTAAATCTAGTTATGCATATTTTATTTGATACGTATTCCATAAATTATCCTACATTTAATTTCAAATCGTGTTCATTTTAATGATTAGATTAGATTAGAAGGATATACAGAAAAGTATTTCAAATCAGAGAGAGAAGATCAGAATGTTCCAGAGAAAACTTCATTCAAAGAAAATACAACATATATTCAAAAACTACTCTATAAGAATATAACTTAAAACGAAATATCTTTTATTTGAGTTGTTTTTAGAATGTGATAAAAAATTATATATTACCGAACTGGAGTTATATTAAACGTAAAATTAAACTGTAGTAATGTAAAATCTGTTTTAAGAAGAATACCTAAAGGAATTCGTGTCACTGCATTTTCGTTAATTCAGAGAAGTGATTCATCTCCTACAATGTATCCAAAAATTAATAACTTTCTATGGAAAAATATCATGTAAATATCGAACATGCAGTGTTTTTAAACACTCATTCTAAAGAAGTGGCGGGGATCTGTAAATGAACCCATTCGTCCCAATGACAACCCTATGCTGAAATCATGAATGATTCGTCCAATAAAATATTTTCATATCACCTTTCATCAGTCGAACCCATATGTTTTTCCCAAACGAAACAACTTTGCAAAAAAATTACTAATCAGATGTGTATACAAGTCTCCCATAACGAATAAAATCCATGAGTGTTCACTAACCACCGTTAGGCGGACTCTGTTGCTAAGTCCCGGCAACGTTCTGTAAGAAAAAAACAATGTTCGGTGTCCACTCAAGAGAGATTTAACTGTCCCAGCAAAAAAGAATTGAAGTAGTTCAAAATAAATTACAGTTTCATTACTCCAAAATCATGCATCCAAGAGAATTCATTCTAAATAGTTTCTCAAAATCGAATATAGTTTCATATAAATAAGACCTTCAAAGTTATTTCCAAAAATATAGTTCAACACTCCAACAAAAAAATGGAAGTACTTGCTAAAGAATGACACTTTCATTGGTCTTGAATCACGCATCCAAGAGAATTCATTCTAAACAGTATCTCAAATGCGAATTTTTCTTTTAAAATATAGGTCATCTCTTATTATAAATTAAAATTCTAATTTTATTTTCAGAATTGGCAAGTACATTTAATTAATTACTATTTCTTTCATTTATAGAAAATGTAAAATAATCAAATATTTATCTGTTACATCATTAGCGTTGTGTGTTTATTGATGATTGAGTAACAGATTTATTTTTATTGGATAAATTAACTGCACAATAAAAATACAGTATGTACTAACAAAACTGAGAAGAAAATTATTATGCAACTTTATATGCGATGTTCACCCTCAATATCCAAAAATGAATGACTTTCACTTATGAAAATATGTCATGTAAGCATCAAACATGAGGTGCATCTAATCACTCATTCGAATGAAGTGACGGGATCTTTAAATGAACCCATTCCTCCCAATGACAACCCTATGTAAAAATCATGCATGATTCGCCCAAAAAAGTAGTACTTCCAAATCATCTTTTCATCAGTTGAACAACTATTTAACCACTTCTCCGCCATGTCTTTTTTGCTGGGGTATATCGATAATATCACTCCATCTAATAATTTCAAATATTTTTAAATAAGTACATACCTGATGCGGATATCCATACCAGCAGCTTTTAACATCCCAGAACCAGGGTTTGTCCCACAAAACAATAACTCCAAATATAAAACTATATGTATAATATATACATCTCCAAGTATTTTCACAAAATTTGGTCAAAGTTGATGGTTTATCTTGTGCTCTCCTCAACCGCCACCAACGTTCAATCTGCCGTTCCGTCATATTTAAATGCTTTGTTAATGACATGATCTAAACAAATAATGTATATATTTTTAGTAAATTAAAAAAATATATATTTATACGAAAACGAACAGGAAGAATATGCAGCACTATTTTAAAGAAATAACGACTAGATCAATGCTTAAAATGTTATATTTTTCACAGCGTGTTTCTGCAGACATAAATTAATTATATTATTCTATTTGAGAGGATTTAAATTAAATTTATGTTAAAATCTAAGTAATAATATTTTCTTAACTATTTTCTTCCCAGTAAGTATATGTTTGTAAAAATTTCAAATTTATTTTACCTTTCTTCGATCCAGTCGATTTGATTGCTCATATACTTTTTCTAATGATGGAACAAGTTCAGCCTTTTTTGGTCTTGTACTTTTAATACCCAGAGATTTTCCGATTGGCGATATCCAAAATCTAAAATATATATAAACGAATATGTGTGTTAGAGAAACAAAAACGACAATAAACCATACATATTTCTATAGGCAAGATTTACCGAACACATAGATCTACTCGGCAAAAAACTTGGAGGTAGTTCAAAATAAATGATTACTCCTATATCATGCATCCAATTCATTCTAAACAGTTTCTCAAATGCAAATATATTTATCATCTAAAGAAATCTTTCAAAGACACTCCCAAAAATGTAGTTTAATACAATAACATGGAAGTATTTCCAAATGAATGACACTTTCATTGCTCCTGAATCATACATCCATGATAATTAATTCTAAATAGCTTCTCAAATGCGAATAAATAAATTATATATTCGAATTTTCTCTTTCAATAGAATTAAGTTATATATTTATTTTTTCATTTCATATCTTAATTGTAGAAAATGAAAGAAATAATCAAATATTAAAAAATTTTACTTCTGTTGCATGGTATGTTAAATGACTCATTATTATGTGTGTAATCAATTATAATATTCTGTCTTATGGGCAGGATAGAATTATTTATTTGTGCAATTGCGATGCGTCATAAAAATACTGTACTAATGGGACCATTTTTCGTAGGTGAAGGGACGATTGCTATAAATTGAGAACATTTTTAGAATATAAAATGTTGGTTTTTTTACATTTTTTAACAAAAGAATTATCTTAAATAAATTGTTTATTTACAACTTTTATCAGAAAAACTGACCAGTGAAATCAATAAAACAAATAACTCCCACTAACCAATCTCACTTGCAATCATCGAATGTACATACCACCGCTGTCACTAGCGTTTTTATTTTAGGGAGTGACTGCTTATGTAGTGATTTTCGAATAATCGCTAGTAACAACATCGTTGCGAAAGGACATTTAAAAAATGTTAGAAAAGTATCTGACCAAGCACTTCCTCTACCGACGATACTCCATATACGCAACCTACACCTCCTAATTCATTTACTCAACCTACTCCTCCTATCCAAGAGACACAATCATCCTCAGATTTGGACGAATTGAATGACGCCCTTACTTTTACCCAGAAATCGTAAGGAAAGAAATTGCGAAAGTGGTTCATGGACTGTAGCCTCTTAAAATCTTTGAAATCCGAAATCCATCGGATGTTGGCGGTCACATGCACCAGAATGACTATGGACCGTTGGACCTGGACTCATATTCATATCACAATAATATTTTATTTGAAATGTATTTTATAAATTATACTATATTTAATGGTAAATGTTTTTAAAAATATTTGTATTATTTTTGAAATTTGATAAAATATTAAATATTAATATCATATTAAACGTAAAATTAAACCGAAGCAATCTGTTCACATTTTCATTAATTCAGAGAAATGATTCATAAGAAGATTTATTATCTCCAGGAAGGATCGTTTAGGAAGGATTGGTGGCGGTGTACTTATTGCTGTTACTAATTCTTTCCCATAAGAACGTATTATCCTCCACGGGCTTGATGACATCTTACTAATTTAAGGCGCAATATATTGTTCATTACTTGCTCTTATATTCCTCCATCGTACATTATTCTTAAGGGAATCTTGGCTTGCCTTGCCGGACACGGAGGCTTTAACCGAACTGCCTCATCGTTTGATACGGATGATTCTGCCTCGAATATAGTCAGGCCTTAATTTATTCCAGATTAATTACGCGAAGAATATAAGTGCAAGACAACTTGACCTAGCATTGGCTAATGATCACTTTGAGATCAGTAGGTTTCTCCCCATACCTCTCCCAGAGGACAATTATCATCCTACCTTAGGTTTATCAATGTTGTACTCCAATGAATCTCATTATTCTACCTCTCACGATGATCTCACCGTTTTCTGTTACAGAAGGGCAAATTTTATACTGCTTAACTCCCTTCTACGAGAAGTTGATTGGAATTTTGTCTGTAGTTGTAGCCACTACACGATTTATTTAGGGACTTCCTGTCACATTCTGTACCTAAAGTTCGAGTTGGGCAATCTGAAAGACTACCTTGGTCTTCTCGAGAATTGTCCAGAATGAAGAATTCGAGAAGTAGGCTTTTTAAGAAGTTTAAAAATCTGGATTGAATTCCGATTATGTGAGATACTCTGTTGCTAGGTCGAGATATAACGTCGAATCTCGGAGATGTTATAGACTATACTTGCAAAAGGCGAAGAATAATTTTCGAAATAGCCCTAGAGCTTTTTACGATTTTGTTAATTTACGTTTCAAATTCAGATCTAAACCAACTAGGATTAGAATGGATGGCTTAGAATATTGTGAGGATCAGGCTATTGCTGATTGTTTTGCGAATTTCTTTGCGACCACATATTCTTTTCGAACGGTCCCAACGCCTCTCACTCCCGCCCCTTCCGACCGAGAGGACCACGTCCCCATAACGTAGGGACAACGTACACACGACAGTCCGAACCATGGCGGCCAAGCAGTAGAGGGTGGACACCGGCTACAGATCAAATATCAAAAGCCGGTATAACAAAAATATTATTAAAAAAAATATTTATTTATTTCAAATATATTACATAAAATTAATTTATAAAATATAACAAAAAGGTGCCGATTAACTAACATCATATGCACCTGCTGAGTGCGAAAATTCTTTTGGTTATTTACTTAAGAAAACTACAATAATTTTAAATAAGCAAACAAAAAACAATTAAAGAGAATTTGTAATAGTATAAGTAATCAGAATGCATGGCGATTCTGTGTAATGGGCTCTGGATTAAATTTCCTTTATATTGTGAGAAACTAGCGATTGGCGAATTTTTGGTAACATAGCGATTTCAGTGCAATCAAGTACTTCCGTGATGGGTTTATTAATCATTGAAAGTGAGCACTCCGCAAAGATGTGTTGAACTGACAGAACAGAATTGCAAAAGTTGCATAGAATTGGGGCCGTGTGTTCGTAATACCGTTTAGTATTAAAAATCGCCTTGTTTACTCTAAGCCGGGCTTAAGCGAGGATTGTAATTTGGTCTGAGAATTGACGGATTGATTTGCCTGAGAAAAGTCCTGGACTGGTTCCACAGTTCTGTATCCCTGATCTTTCTCAGGGTTCTGTATGGGTTTATAATTGCACTTGGGAAACAGGGCGTATCAGAAGGAAGATTAAGTCTCAGGGTTCTTCTAGCCAGTTCATCAACACGTTCGTTGCCCAGTAATCCAGTGTGCGAAGGAATCCATAGTAAAATAATGTCATCATCCGATTTTTGTAATTTAAGCATGTTGTCATATATTCCCTTGCTTCAAGGTTTTGACTTGCTGTTTGTTTGATTACCGCGAAAGAAGTTCTTATACCATCAAAATAGCCGTCAGTGAAGAGGGTTAGGTTGGGATCATAGTCAGCGATTTTAGCTGCTAGTAAAACCTTGAAGCATTCTGGGGCCATTGTGTTCTTTTTATACATACTCAAGCTGTCGTCAACTCTAACAAGATTTCCTGTTCGGCATGAAATATTTGGTTTGCGTGGAAAAGAAACATTGAAGTTCTTTAAGAGGGTTAAAATGTGTTCAATGGCGGAGATAGGGGCCTGGTTGCGAAGGTTAATGTGATTCCAGATAACTGAGTGAAGACCATCTGATACCAAAGTGAGAGATCTAGACGCTAGTCTGACGGAGAATTTTTCGCGTAATATGTTGAATTCTGTAAATCTTCCTTCAATTCTTAAGGATTCTATAGGAGTAGAACGAAGTAATCCCGTAGCGCTTCTGTAGCAGGTGTTTAATGCAGTATTTAATTTATGGATGTTGTTAGAGGAAGTCCAACCGTATACCGAAATTCCATGTGCCAGTGTACCGTTGGTTAGGGATTTACAGATATCCACTGATGTGTCAATATGGGATCCTTTATTCCAGGAACAAATCAGTTTCAGTAAGTTGTTTATTTTGCCCAGCTGAGTTATTAAGTATTTGACAAGTTCATCCCATAAAAGGTTTTTCGAGAAAATAAGACCAAGTATTCTCATATGAGATTTAATAGAAATGATATTTTGGTCGAAATACAAGTTATTTGATCCGCACTTATGCTTGCGACAAATATGAAGTATTTCGATCTTTTCAACCGGAATAACTGCGTCATTGTGTTGTGCCCAATACTGTACACTGTTGTTAACATTTTTTTATATTGACTTCCCATCCTCCTGTCTACCCGAGGATACAGCAAAGATGTTATCTGCAAAAATTCCTACGTAGTCAATTCCAGGCAAATGTTCGATGGTTCTCACTAAAGAATTAGCATAAATGTTGTAGAGTACGACAGAAAGAGGAGAACCTTGATGTACTCCATTATCCAAGGAATATTTACATCACTTGTCAGACCTATTCTGGAATATGGTTCCGTAGTGTGGGATCCTCAGTATGGTATCTATATTGACAGAATTGAGTCAGTTCAGAAACAATTTTTAATATTTTCATTAAGACACTTGCATTGGAATAGTGATTTTATTCTTCCCCCTTATACTAGTAGATTGAAGTTGACCGACTTGCCTTCCTTGAAAAGCAGACGTGTTATAATATACTTATATGGTTTATAAGGTTATAAATGGTGATTTCTCTTCTGACTATATTATAGGATTATATACTAGGATTAAGTTTAACGTGCCATTTAGACCTTCTAGATACTATGAATTCATTCATAGTGACTCAGGAACAGCCGAGGCCACCGAAATAACACCATCCGATCTAATGGTGTTAAGTGTACCAGATTTCACAGCCGAGGGCTTAGCAGACGCCGTTCTCTTACGTTTCTGGCCTGAAACTTCCGGAGACTTAACAAACTCATCCAATTGTGGGTATTTAACCAGATTGGATGTACACTTGTTAAATCTTGAATAAGTCGCCCAGAGGTCCTTTCCCATTTCAGCAACCTCGGATATAGAAGTCCTGAAAAAGTTGTAAAAATCTATACCAATTTTTCTACACTTGGTGCAACACCAACGTAAACCATTGTTCTCCCCGTATAATGCGTCCACGACCCTTGCACCTACACCGGCACATTCAGCATGCCACAACCATTCAATGGAACGCTCACTGTTCGAAACAATTTTACAACTATCATACGAGCACGACATGACTTTCTAAGATACCACACTTTACTGTGTTAAAATAAACGAAATGGACGGAACGGACAACAAGAATAACGTTATAAGCAATAACAAAAAAATTTCACAGAAATCTCAAAACAATTGTTGTTGTTTGGCCAAGAAATATTTCTTAACCAAACACAAGATTTTTTGTCACAAATACAATATCACGAGTAAAACTAAATCACAAAAATACTTATCTGTGTTTTAGTAATGAACTTGATGCACTAAAATAGCTATGGATGCAATATAACAAATATTTATTCAAATTAGAACGGAGCACAAAACTTTCACACGTTGTAACAGAGCAGAGTTGCCAGAGTTCTCTAATAGATCTTATCAATCCAACAACACTTATCCCTATGATATTCCTGCTTTGAATCAATTAGAAATACCAATTATTGACTTACCCCTGGTCTTATCAAGTTTGAATGATCTAGAATCAACAAATAGTGTTGGCCCCGATGGGGTGCCAAGTATAATTTTAAAATTCTGTGCTAGTGGTTTGTCTATTCCTCTGACGTTATTATTTAATACTTCGTTCAGATTTGGATATTTCCCTTCGGCTTGAAAGCAGTCATTCATTGATCCCCTTCATAAATCTGGCAGTCTAATTGGCGTTTCAAATTATAGATGGATAGCTAAATTAATGGCTATCCCTAAGCTTTTTGAGAAACTAGTAACTAAGGTTGTAATCTCACAGCGTTTCTTCTATTTTGAGTCCCAGCCAATAAGGTTTTCGTAAGGGCTTATCGACCACGACGAATTTAACTCAGTTTACCTTTCACGTTATTGATGAGTTTGTTCTGGGTAATCAGACTCATCTACACGGATTTTAGCAAGGCGTTTGATAAAGTCAAGCACGAGCTTTTGTTATATAAATTAGATAGAATTGGTTTTAGCTGTAATTTTTTGAAATGAATATCTTGTTATCTGAATAATCGTTCGCAGATTGTCAAATTCGGAAATTCTTCTTCTAGGTCAATTCAGGTTTCATCGGGCGTTCCCCAAGGTAGTCATTGTTATATGAATACTCTTAATGTATTCATAAATATGGCAACTCATATGTCATAGAAGTAGGTGGCAACTTGCAACAAGTTGTAAGCAAATACTTCTATGTATGTATGTATGTATGTGTGTGATAAGCAACCAACTTCACCATTATCTTCAACATTCTGTAAATGACTCAGCATAATAAAGTTTATGATTGAATACACAACATGGTGTCAGATGTAAATTAAAACAAAAAATAAAATAAAATAATAAAATAAAGAAATACAATGGCAGAAACAAAAGAGGTGCTTTCATTGGCAACATCAGTGCCGTATTTCAATACGAAAGCCGCTAATGTAGCAAATGAATGGAAGAATTGGTGCAAACAATTCAAAATTTTTCTGGTGGCTTCGAACTTGGATGGACAAACAGACAAACGCAAAGTGGCTCTACTGTTGCATCATATGGGGCCGACAGCTTTGCAAATTTTTAACTCTTTCAATGTTGACATCGATAAGGTTAAATATGATGTTTTGTTGGAGTTGTTTGAAGCGCACTTCGTTCCAAAGATCAACATGGCAATGGAAAGGCATGCATTTTTTACACGTCATCAAGGGAATGAAGAATCGATTGTCCAGTATTCGACTGTCCTGGAAAATCTCAGCATCTCCTGTGAATTTGGGGACCTACGCGAGAGTCTTGTTAGAGACATTTTTACATGTGGCTTGTCTGAGAAATACAGACATATAAAAGAGCGCTTATTAAGCGAAGGCAACATTAAATGGATAAAGGCATTGGAGATAGCTAAGAGCATCGAAATGGCAAGAGAAAGTGTGGACTCCATTCAGAATTTAAAATCAGAGCCAATGGTAGCGGCAATTCAGCGTATGAACAACAGCAGGGTCACTACACAACAACAACAATGGCAGCAAATTTCGACATCCGAATGCAGGAAATGTGGTAGAAGGCATAAGTACAAGTGCCCAGCAGACGGAGCTACTTGCAATGCTTGTGGAAAGTTGAACCATTTTGAAAAAATGTGTTTTTCAAAAAATCGCCAACAACAAGTTACAAAGCCTAGACAACAAAATGGCGAAAGGCAAAGGAATTATAAATATGTAAAAAATGTTTGCGAAGACAACTCGGAAGAAGAAGAAGAAGATTTGTTTGTGGGTGCGGTAACCAAGAGAAGCTGCAAATGGAACGTGTGGAATATTGATGGTGAAGTTAATGGGAAGAAAATCGTCTGTCAGGTGGATACGGGGGCACAAACCAACTTAATGTCGATAAGTACTTTCAAGCATTTGAATATTAATAAGGTAGATAAGAATGTCTCAAATAATATTGTAACGTTTAGTGGAGAAAAATTGCCCGTATTTGGCAGAATCTTTGTGGAATTCTTTTTTAAGGGTACAATATACCCTACTTTTTTTTATATTCTTAATATGAATTGTAGTAATGTTATAGGCCTGGAAATGGCTTCGAATATGAATTTGATTAAAAAGGTTAGCACAATCAGTTGTGATACCATTTTTGAAAAGTATTCCAGTTTGTTTCATGGTTTGGGGCAACTCAAGGGTGAGTGTCATTTACAAATTGAGGAAAATAGTCAACCGGTGATAGATCCCCCGCGGCGTGTACCCTTTAGTCTCTATGAACCTCTTAAGGCAGAAATCAAGAGAATGGTCGATTTGAATGTTATAACGGAAGTGAAAGAGCCGACGAAATGGGTTAGTTCTATTGTGTTGGTAACAAAGCCAAATGGCAGTTTGAGACTTTGTTTGGATCCTCGTAATTTAAATAAGGTTATTGTGAGACCTAGATTTGAGTTTCCAACAATAGACGAATGTAAGTCTCGGATGAGAGGTTCAAAAGTTTTTTCAGTGTTGGATGCTAATTCTGGTTTCTGGATGATTCGTCTTGATGAAGAGTCGTCTAGGTTATGCACTTTTAACACACCTTTTGGAAGGTATAGATTTTTGCGTTTGCCATTCGGCATAAGTGCTTCCCCTGAAATTTTCCATGCTGAGATGGTACGACTTTTCGGTGACATTTCGGGATTAGTAATTTACATGGACGATTTCTTGATTCATGCATCAACTGTGGAGATCCATAATGAAATTTTAGCTAGGGTTCTAGAAAGGGCAAAGAGTGTAGGATTGAAGTTCAATCGGGCAAAGTCTAAGTTATTGAAGACTGAGATAAAGTTTATTGGCCATATGTTTAGCAAGGATGGCGTGAGACCGGAGGATGAAAGAATCCGATCAATAAAAGCTATGCCAGTTCCGTCGAACAAACAGGAACTTCAGCGGTTTTTGGGCATGGTCAATTACCTTAGTTCATTTATTGATAATTTATCATTAAAAAATAAGCACCTGAGAGATTTGCTTAAGGAGGACACGGCGTGGAGTTGGAATAATGAGCAGCAGGTTGAGTTTGATAATTTGAAGAAAGAAATTACTGTGGCACCAGTGTTAGCGTACTATGATACACACAAACCGTTAACGCTATCGGTAGACGCATCGAAGTTTGCAGTCGGGGCCGTGATTATGCATGAAAAGAATCCAATAGCATATGCATCCGCGTCTCTGACTGACAGTCAGATAAACTATGCGCAGATAGAAAAGGAATTATTCGCCATTCTTTATGGATGCACTCGTTTTCACCAGTATATTTACGGTCGGGAAGTAACTGTGGAAACGGATCACAAACCTCTAGTTCCACTGTTTAATAAACCATTGTATAATATACCAACGCGCCTCCAAAGGTTTATGTTGAGATTGCTGTCCTATAATTTAAAAGTAGTGTATAAGCCAGGGAAGGATTTGTTTATTGCTGATACACTATCTAGAGCTCCTCTTTGTGACAAAGTTTTAACTGATTTGGATAAAGATATTGATTTGCAATGTAATGCACTAGTGTGCCAGAACGCCTTACCAGCTGATGATGTGGATATGATCAAAGATGCTACACGGCAGGATATAATTTTTCAGAAACTAACAAGATACGTCAAGGAGGGTTGGCCAATTGATAGGAAAATTTTGGATCCAGATTTACAATGTTTTTATTCCATAAAGGATGAGATAAGTGAGGTAAACGGACTTCTTTTTAAAAATAAGAGGATTTTAGTGCCGAAGTCTTTGCGGCAGAAAATGTTACAGAACTTGCATGAAGGACATATGGGAATACAGGGATGTCAGAGTTTGGCGAGGGGTTCGGTCTATTGGCCTAATATAAATAATGATATTTATAATATTGTGTCGAATTGTGAATATTGTATAAAGTATCGTAATGCAAATCCTAAGGAAGAACTGAAGAGTCATGAGGTTATTAATATTCCGTGGTACAAATGTGGATGTGACTTGTTTGAGTTTGATAAGAAAATGTACTTACTGGTAGTAGATTATTATTCAAAATATTTTGAGGTTGAATATTTAAATTCAGGGTATTCTAGTGGTCAGGTTGTCACGAAATTTAAATCAATTTTTGCAAGGCATGGAATTCCAAAGATTTTAATTTCTGATAATGGACCTCCTTTCAGTTCTAGGGAGTTTAAACAGTTTTGTAGTGATTGGTGCATTGAGAATGTGACATCGAGTCCTTATTTGGCTAGATCGAATGGCCTAGCAGAGAGGAATGTTCAGACAGTGAAGAATTTATTGATCAAGTGTAAGGAGACTGGTACGGATCCATACATATCGCTCTTACAACACCGCACAACATCTAGGAACAATTTCCCAAGCCCATCGGAATTACTTATGAGCAGGAAATTAAGGACAAAGTTACCTTGTTTGGCGGATGAATTAGTGCCGAAGTTAATAGATATAGGTCGGATGGAAAAGACTTTTGATCTGAGGCGGACAAAATCGACTCAGTATTACAACAGAAATACAAGAAATCTGAAACCGGTGAAAGTTGGTGAAAAGATATACTTTAAAAAAACACCGACATCGGTTTGGTTTGCAGGTACCATATCTAGTGAGTGTAGGGAGCCAGGATCTTTTATAATCGAAGATGAGAATGGGGTATTGTACAGAAGAAATAGGCAACACATCATGAAAACAACTGGAAGGAAAACAACTGATTTTGGGACTGAAACTAATCAACATTTGGATATGAATTTCAATGATTCTAATGTAAGCGTGGAAGATCTCGATGGAGAAACCCAAAGTTTAAATAATGATAAAAATACAGTTCATCAGAATATAAATAATGATACAAATCTAAATCAACAAAATGTATATAATGAACTAGCGATAAGAAATGATTGTAACGTAGCGAATCAGGATAATGATAATAGTACTAACGTTGAAGATGAAACGTATGTATCGAAGTATGGTAGAAGAGTTGTGCCACCTGAGAGACTCAACTTGTAATTATTTTTAAAGAATCTACATTTAGATAATATTTAGATAATATTGTGTTGAAAATATATATATATTTATTATGATCTTTAAAATAAGGAGGATGTTATATGAATACTCTTAATGTATTCATAAATATGGCAACTCATATGTCATAGAAGTAGGTGGCAACTTGCAACAAGTTGTAAGCAAATACTTCTATGTATGTATGTATGTATGTGTGTGATAAGCAACCAACTTCACCATTATCTTCAACATTCTGTAAATGACTCAGCATAATAAAGTTTATGATTGAATACACAACAGTCATCTTGGTCCTTTCTATTTTTATACACTCCACGAGAGTATTATGTCTTTGTGCATTTGTTTGTAACACCCAAAAGGAAGAGAGATAGACCCATTGTTAATTATACCGATCGACTTAGAATCACTTTTTGAATAGATTTAGCAATGTCCGTCCGTCTGTCTGTCTGTCTGTCCGTCCATCTATTCTTGTAATCACGATACAGGTCGCAATTGTAGACAGAACTAAATGAAACTTTGCACAACGAAGTTTTTCGGGATAAGAACGAACGCTATTAAATTTGAAGAAAATCGGTTCAGGTTCAGCCCCCATACGAATTTCCCTCCCGATTTGACTCTTTTCCCTCTAGATACCACATATAACAACAGATTTTCTTCAAAATTGGCAAACCATCTTATATTTCTACTAGAAACACCTGTGGTAAAAATGGGTCAGATCGCTTCAGATTTATATATAGCTCCCATACAAATTTCGCTCCCGATTTGACTTTTTCCGCTCTAGAAACCACATATTTTAACAGATCCTCATCAAATTAGGCGAAATATATTATATTTGTCCTAGAAACACCCATAGTGAAAATGGGTCAGATCGGTTCAGATTTACATATAGCTCCCATACGAATTTCACTCCCGATTTGACTCTCTTCACTCTAGATACCATATATTACAAGAGATTTTCTTCAAAATTTGCAAAACATCATATATTTCAACTAGAACCACCTGCGGTAAAAATGTGTTAGATCGGTTCAGATTTATATATAGCTCCCATACGAATTTCACTCCCGATTTGACACTTTTCGCTCTAGATACCATATGTTACAAGAGATTTTCTTCAAAATTGGCAAACATCTTATATTTCAACTAGAAACACCCATGGTGAAAAAGGGGTCAGATCGGTTCAAATTTATATATAGCTCCCATACAAATTTCGTTCCCGATTTAGCTTTTTCCGCCACAGAAATCACGAATTTTCACTGAATTTCTTCAAAGTGAGCATAACACCTTATATTTGAACTGGAAGAACTTATTGTGAAAGTTATTCATATTTTTCCATGTTTGGATGTAGCCGCGATACAAATATTCTTATCGATTTGACTAATCAAACCAGCCATCGAAGCCTATGATTAGGAAACATACAAAAATTCTTCCCGTTTTCACTTTTTTACCGAGTTGAATTGTATTCGGTCGGAAAGTGGAGTGTATCATATAGTCGGCCCCACCGACTTTAGCCTTTCCTTACTTGTTATTATTTATAAATGATCTCCCGGGGTCTATTATAAACTCTAGGATTTTGATGTATGCGGATGAAGTGAATATATTTTTTTCTTATAAACGGATAATTTGGATATTGGTGACATTAACTGCATGGAACTTAATTTACGGAAATGCAAGCATATTGTCAGACATAATCTCATTGGGGCTGAGTTAGAGACAGTTGATTCTTTTGTAGATCTTGGTATTCTGATGGATTTGAAACTTGATTTTAACAATCATATCATGGCCATGGTTAACAAAGCGTATGGTGTTCTTGGCTTCATTAAACGTTGGGCTAAAGAATTTTCTGATCCCCATGTGACGAAACAGTTATTTACTTCGCTCGTTAGGTCTATTTTGGAATATGGTTCTGTAGTATGGGACCCTCAGTATGGCATCTATATATAGACAGAATTGAGTCAGTACAGAAGTGTAGTGTACTCACACATTTGTTCTTCAGTGTATTTCTGAAATAAACAAAACTCAGCTATTCTTCAGTTACCCTAATAAATACAAAGTACGGTTAATGTCGTTGACACTTGAGTTGACTGACTAAAGCGTCACTCGAATTGGATCAATCCATTTCTCGTCACACTTCACCGTTTTGGTTTCTTCCAGAGAACCGCTGACCCAAACATTTTTATGGAGCGCCGGCTCATGAGTGTAATTAGACACCGTATGGAATACTTTGAATATGTGCCGCGAAAAGTATCAGGCGCACAGATAATGTAGAGCAAGAACTGACCTAGGAAACTGAATAGTGGCTGAATAGAATTTATCTAGAATGTAAGCAATACTGTATTGATGTATAGATAATTAAGCGATATATACAATGTAAAAAGAAAGACGAAGACTAGGGTATATAAACCCAACATCTTCTCAAATAAAATCAGATTCATTTTGTTTTTGAAACCAAGAACGAAGAATTTCAATCATTGATAATCTCGGCAAGAGCCAAGCTGAATAAACCTAACAATTCACAAAGTTCAAGCCAATATTATCAAAAAGGGGTAACCTGACCAGAAAAAGGGCAGCGACTAAAAAGTTCACCCTTAGCACTGCGATCAGCTTATTACATGGCGATCCTGCGAATTACCAATCTACAGAAACACTGACTTACACAGAGTTTTTTTTTTTTTTTGATCCTGCGTGAGTACTGGTTTATGAACACTGCCAATAAATGTCTGGATGGGGAGAATTCTCAGAAGAGGAACTAAGGCAAATCATTGAGGACATCAATATCGCCGAACGGAGAAATATAGCAGCTCTAAAGACGATTGGGGCTCAGGTGCAGCAGTCGATTATAGAATATAGCCCAGAAGGAAGCAAAGTTGGACCGCAACCGCGTTATTTACCATCCAGGATACAACAGATTGAAGAGCCGCTTATAGTGTTCGGGCCCCCGGAGAGGATCCGTATCGTTAAAAGAGACCTACTAAGTAGGGCAAAAAGGGAGTTAGCGGTGGTTCGTTCACTATTACAGTGTGAAGGGCCAAATGAGGCGAATTTAAAGAAAGAAGAAGAATTGATATCGTCCATTAGAAACATCCGTAGAGAAAAACGGAGGAAAAAAGCAATATCTAAGAATATGAGAATAATAAAGGAGGAAAAGTAACACTTTTTTTTTGTTTTGTTTTGAAAATAAAATTGTGTAATAATGTTAGATAAAACTCAGAAAGACGAGACAATTATTAATAATAATAGTAAAATTGTAACGTTAGATTTGGAGATTCTAATTTTAATCGTAGCAATACTAACATTGTTCTTACTTGTAAAATACTTAAAGCAATATATAAACAAAAAAGTTAGGAGTAACCAAATAAAGAATGAGCTGAATGTTTAAACAATGGAAGCGACGCTTTTTGCACTAGAGGTTTTAATAGACAATGCTAAGAAGAGCTTAGGAAAACCATACAAGACTGGGACGATTACAGCGAAACTTGAGGACTTGACGAAAATACAATCAGAGGCGGAACGGATTTTATCATCAACTGAATATACGGACGAGGATAGAGCACACAGACTGAGTGATTTCAAGGTGCTTAAAACTGAATATATTGGACTGTTGGAACAACATAAAAGAAAGGGACTAGAGTTATTAGGACAGGAAACCAGTAAGGAAACACGGAAATTAGTGCTGGACCAAAGTGACAAGATGGACACGAAGGAATTGATAGAATATATGAAAATCATCCCGGTGTTCACGGGCGACCGAAAATTACTGGATAATTTCATATCAACGATCAAGCTAATAGATAGTACTTTATCGGACGGAAAGAAGATTAGTTTCTTTAACTTCGTTTACACTAATCGTATTGACACTAGGATCCAGAACAGGATCAGACAATTAGGAAGCCCCACTACTACTGAACAGGTACTGACACATTTAAAAACGATTTTTAAACCAAGAAGGACAGCGAACGGTATTCTTAACCAACTGACTGGACTTACACAAGGAGACCGTACCATAACGAGGTTTAGTGAATACATCGAGACACTAGTCGCAGAGTTAACAGAACTTCAAGTATCGAATCTAGGCGAGGAACAAAGGACAACTATATCCACCATGAATTACAACATCGCCTTCAATACATTCAAAAACGGATTGAACAACAGAAATATAGTCCAGACCTTGGATGCAAGCAGAGTGAAAACGTTTCAAGAGGCAATATTACTGGCTGAGGAGGTGAGAACAAACAACGTAACTCACAAAACACTATTCCAGAAGGCCCAGAATAACCAAAATCAAGATAATAGAAACAGAAATTACAACGATAGACAACACCAAGACAACAAATACCCGAGCAACAATCGCAATGAGGGACGCGACAAAAGGAACAATGAGAACAATCGCGGGAACCCTAACAACAGTCGAATTAACCAATACAACAACAGAGGTCGCGACAACGGATATGGACGAAACCACAATGGAAATTATAGAAACAGAAATCAAGACAATACAGGATATCCGATTGAATGACTCAACACCGGTCTATATAAGAAATTACAGATTACCTCACGCACACAAGGAGGAGATAGAGCGTCAGGTACAAGAACTATTAAAAGACGGTATTATAGAACCTTCAGTGAGTCCATACAATGCACCATTGCTACTCGTGCCTAAGAAAGGACAGACGGATTTAAGGAAGTGGAGACTAGTAGTAGACTTCAGACAGTTGAACAATAAGATAGTCAATGACAAATTTCCCCTTACGAGACTCGAGGACATACTCGACAAACTAGGGAGAGCTAAGTATTTTTCAACGCTTGATATGACTAGTTCATTTCATCAAATAGGACTGAAACCTGCGTCAAGACCATGCACAGCATTTTCTACACCAGATGGACATTACCAATATACAAGGCTACCTTTTGGATTAAAGATTTCTTCGAATAGTTTCCAAAGAATGTTAACTCTAGCATTATCAGGCTTAGAAGCTGAAGCATTTCTGTACGTGGATGATATAATCATATTTGGCTGTAGTTTAGACCACCACAATAAAAATTTGATAAAAGTACTAGACAGGATTAAGCAATACAATTTGAAATTAAATGCGAACAAATGCTCTTTTCTCAAGCCGGAGGTAATATATTTGGGGCATCTCATTACGGCTAATGGAATAAAACCTGATCCCAGTAAATTTGATGCGATAACTAAGTATCCAACCCCGACAAACGCAGACGAAGTACGCAGATTTGTGGCATTTTGTAACTACTACAGAAGGTTTATCAAAGATTTCGCACAAATCGCAAATTGCCTGAATGCAGTAGTAAAGAAAGGTGTGAAGTTCGAATGGACAGCTGAGCGGGATAAAGCTTTCAATACTTTAAAAACTAAACTAATTAACCCACCTATCTTACAATATCCGGATTTCGACAAGCCGTTCATTTTAACTACAGATGCCTCCGACTACGCTTTAGGAGCAGTCCTTTCACAAGAAAAACTCAGAGAAGATCTACCAATATCGTATGCTAGCAAAGTCCTCCAAAAACATGAAAAAAATAAATCAGTTATAGAAAAGGAACTTTTGGCAATACATTGGGGCATACAATTCTTCAGACCATATCTTTTCGGGAGGCGATTCACAGTAGTCACAGACCACAGACCTTTGGTATCTTTATTCTCACACAAAAATCCAAGTTCTAAATTGACAAGAATGAGAATAGAATTGGCTGATTATGACTTCGACATAGTTTACAAACAAGGAAAAAACAACACAAACGCTGATGCATTATCAAGAATAAAGATTGACTCCGATTTACTAAAGAACATGATTCCCACAAATGAGGACAAGACGGTAAAGAAAACGCTTGTCATAACAAGAAGCAAGACAAAACAACAGGAGCAAGAAGACAAAAATAAAAACATTGATAGCAAATTTAAACGACTTCGCATGTGGAATTGCACATCAATCAATGATATAAAAAAGGCGCGCAAACTAAAATTTGAAACAATCAAAACAAACACGAAAATGGTCAAAGTAGAACCAGATGACCTAAACAATGAAACACGAGTCTACTGTAGTGAAGTTTCATGTCGTTCCGACGATTTCATGGAGATGCTACGAAAAGAACTCAACAAAAGACTTGTTAAACGTCCCAATCATCAAGATGATTCGGAAGAACCACAGTCAATGAAAACTATCCAATACTGTCTAGAGAACAGTGATGATATATTTGAAATAATTCCACAAGAGGAATTTTTTAAAAAATTTAATGAGCTACCTGATGTAGCAAGCGACGTCACAATAATCACATACACGAAGCCTCGGCTTATACAAAATCACCAAGATCAAATAAAACTAATAAAACAACATCATGAAACGCCATGCGGAGGTCATTTCGGAATAAGAAAGACCACACTGAAATTGAAACAACGGTATCTATGGAAGAACCTTGCACACATGGTTAAAGAATTTGTTAACACTTGCGACAAATGTCAACGGAACAAACAGATAAGACATACGAAGGAACCACTGACAATTACCGACACCCCTACACGAACTTTTGAAACAATGACAATTGACACTGTCGGACCTTTACCACCTTCAGAAGCATTCCGTTACATACTGACTACACAATGCGAATTGACTAAATTCATAATAGCATGCCCAATGGAAAACAAAGAGGCAAAGACAATCGCAAAGACTCTAGTGGAGAACGTCATATTGAGGTATGGGATATTCAATGCCCTAAAGTCAGATAGAGGAACAGAATTCATAAATGAGGTTTTAAGAGAGGTTTGCACACTTCTGAATATAGAACAAAAATTCTCAACCCCATACCACCACGAGACCCTAGGCACAGTGGAAAGGAACCATAGAGTATTGAATGAATATTTTCTATCTTTCGTAAACGACGAAAATTGGCATGAATGGTTACCATACTATTCATTCGCTTATAACACGACACCACATGTAGACACAGAATATAGTCCATTTGAATTAGTATACGGACGATTAGCAATATTACCAGGGGAGGAGGTAATGGCACATGGGAAAATTTATAATTACGACAATTATGCAAACGAAATGAAGGCAAGAATGAAATTTTCTCTGGAAAAGGCTAGATCATTTTTGGAGACAGTAAAATCTAGGCGACACATTCGGTCAGACCAGATTAGAAAGAGTTTAAAACTTTGTATAGGCGATTTAGTATTACTAAAGGTAGAAAATAGAAGGAAAAATATGGCACCATACTCAGGTCCATTTGAAATATTGAAGGTATTAGAACCAAACATACTTATAAGAATTAACGATAAGGAGAAATTAGTACATAAGAACAATGTCAAATTATATAAAACAAATTCAACTACAAATTAACAATATAAGCAAACATTTCATATATTTTTTTTCTCTCTCCACGAACAATTTTATTGCACAATAATTAAGAAAACATAGCACTTAAGTAGAATATGATACCACTCTATAAAAAATACAATGACGTACAAATACAGAACCCGATCATTTTCTGAAAATCATGAAATAGCTTCACTATTGTATGATTTTTCTTAAGGGTGAGGGTGTAGTGTACTCACACATTTGTTCTTCAGTGTATTTCTGAAATAAACAAAACTCAGCTATTCTTCAGTTACCCTAATAAATACAAAGTACGGTTAATGTCGTTGACACTTGAGTTGACTGACTAAAGCGTCACTCGAATTGGATCAATCCATTTCTCGTCACACTTCACCGTTTTGGTTTCTTCCAGAGAACCGCTGACCCAAACATTTTTATGGAGCGCCGGCTCATGAGTGTAATTAGACACCGTATGGAATACTTTGAATATGTGCCGCGAAAAGTATCAGGCGCACAGATAATGTAGAGCAAGAACTGACCTAGGAAACTGAATAGTGGCTGAATAGAATTTATCTAGAATGTAAGCAATACTGTATTGATGTATAGATAATTAAGCGATATATACAATGTAAAAAGAAAGACGAAGACTAGGGTATATAAACCCAACATCTTCTCAAATAAAATCAGATTCATTTTGTTTTTGAAACCAAGAACGAAGAATTTCAATCATTGATAATCTCGGCAAGAGCCAAGCTGAATAAACCTAACAATTCACAAAGTTCAAGCCAATATTATCAAAAAGGGGTAACCTGACCAGAAAAAGGGCAGCGACTAAAAAGTTCACCCTTAGCACTGCGATCAGCTTATTACAGAAGCAATTTTTATTGTTTTCATTGAGACACTATAGATAATAGTAGATTGACGTTGATTGACTTGCCCTCCCTAAGAAGTAGACGCATTATGCTGAACACCGTGATGGTATTTAAGGTTATGAATGAATATTTTATTTCAAGAATTAAGTTTAATGTGCCATTTAGACCAACTAGATACTATCAGTTTCTTCATATTGATTTTCACATCAAAGATTTCGGTTTCGATACAATAAAGTCAAGGATTCTCTCGTATTTGAATGTTTAGTGTTTCTGTTTAGTTTTATTAAATGTAATGTATTGCTTCTATGTCTATTTTAGGATTAACCTTTATTGTAGTTTGTAGCTTGTTTTTGTTAGATTTCGGTCGGCTGAAGATATTTAATCTGTAGCCGGTATTCCACCCTCTACTGCTTGTCCGCCACAGTTCGGACTGTGGTGTGTACGTTGTCCCTATGTTATGGGGACGAGCCCTCCTGGTCGGAAGGGGCGGGAGTGAGGCGTTGGGACCGTTCGAAAGAAATATAAATAAACAGGGAGTCCCTCAAGTTGGGGTACTATCGCCGATCCTGTTTAATTTCTACCTCTCCAAGATTCCACAACCTCCGGCTGGCGTGAAAATCGTGTTATATGCGGACGATTGCACGATATTGGCGACATTGACAACATATGCGGCATAATAAATGGTTACCTTGCCACGAAGTCATCGGTCACACTTTTTACCAACTGGACGAGAGAAGTTAAACTCAACCTCAACGTGACAGTCGACGACGAGATAATTCCGACCACCAATCATACCAAGATTCTTGGGGTCACGTTGGACCGTTTTTTCTCATCGTCAGCGCATGCCACCGCTACATACAACAAGATGCAGAGTAGGAACAAGGTCCTCAAGTCACTTGCCGGCAGTACTTGGGGTGCAGATAAAGAAACCTTGCTCGCTACATAAAAGCCATAGGCCAACTATGCTGCGCCAGTTTGGTCTATGAATGTCAGTGGCACGCGATGGAAGAAGCTGTCAAAACGCCGCACTAAGGACAGCAACGGACTCTCTCCTCATGGCGCACCAATACCATCTACATGAGGTGGCGAAGATTCTCTCGGTTCGGGAATATGTTGTCCAAACAGTTCCTGCTGGGATGTCATCGGAGGAATCAGACATGTCAGGAGAGACCTGGAAAGAGAGGTTCAGCGATATAAGAGGGAACCGTTGAATCAACAATCCTTCCAGACCTGCGAAAAACTCGTACCGTCAAATGCAGTAATAGGAGATCATCACCCAGATTTGGCAGAAACAGAGAAAAGTCTGTCTAGGAAGACAAGAGTCGTACTGAGATCCCTCTTCTGTCGTCTTCACATATGTAAAGCGTATTTACATCTTCGAGTGAGTCAAGAATCAAGTGTAATTCAGACGATATCAACCCATAGAGGAACATACAGGTTAATCGACTTTCATCTATATAATAAAAATGAAATGATGTTCGTTGGTAATCGCATCACTTGAGAACGGCTGATTCATGTATTTTCACCGATTCGTGAACCAAATTCAAAGAGAACTTTTCTAAAAATTCACAATGAGGCATTGAATAAAGACATGCAATTAATATTACCCAAACTTGGAATGACCACACGGCACATTATCCGATGCACTAAGCATTTTATCAAGAGTTGAAATGCAATGCAAAAACAATGCGAATACGATACATTGCGAGAATAAGATGCTCACAGAACACGTGGCTTATGAACGATTGAACTATAGTGATTTTCTTCTTGGGCGCTCTCGGTGAAACCGGAAAATTCTTTTTGATAGTACCAATTTTCGCCAAAATTCGCTTGCAAAATTAAAACGATGCTTGCTTCATGAGGAATTTCAGCTGCGTTCTTTGAAGACTGTCGAAATGCACTCAGGTTGCGATGAATAAGAAATTAAAGAAAATCCTTCGTGCTATGTTTCAATGATCTGAGGTGACCAACGTTTTTCTCAGTCCTGAGGAGTGGCGCACTGTTGGTTCAATGATTCTATTGGAAGGTGATTTTCGGTTTACATTACGGGTGATTCCACGGCAATATCCAGTTGACAAACAGAATCATGTGTCGTGGAACAGCCAATCTGTAGTATTTTCAAAACAATTGCTGAACATTTGCACTAGAAAAATTCTGTAGATATTGCGAATGTTGATATTTAGATTTTTCAGTTCGTGTTCCCATACATGCTACATTGGCCGCGAAAAACATTGAATTGTAGAATTCTGTTTCTAGAGAAAATTATATTGAAAATCGCAAACTATCGCCTCAGAATCTTCAGTTAATACTAGATTATTATTTGAAATTGAAGAAACACTTCTTAAAGGAAAGCACGAAGATGAATACATTTTGAGAGAACCATCCGCTGTTAAATTAACGTTTGACACACACGAAAGTTTTGAACGATGAAATTGTTATCCTCTGGACGATCACGTTGGAAACATAAGACAATTTTATGGTGTAGATTTTGGTTACGATTCTCGCGCAGAATTTAATTTTACCGCCTTCATCTGAAATTTAACTAAGTTGTTAAAAAAGCAATCAAATTGCCGCTGAATACGCATATTAAAGAACTTCTAACGTACAAACTGTCGAAGAACTGTGCCGGTGATAGGAATGAATATGGGCAAATCTACGGTGTAGTACGATTCCATGTCACTCAGGCTTCTAACCACTTTAAGAGCAATATATAATATTTCTGAAAGTGTCATAATTTTCAAAACGACGAGTTTAACCTCGCCAACATCCTAAAGTTTTAAAATGATGCTGTTAATGTAGTCTACTGAGCTAAGGTCTACCCTAATTTACCCTAATTTTGCTTGTAACTTTCGAAAGTTGTTCAACTCTTTTGGCTATAACTTTTTCAGCATAAAAGAAAATCATTCTAATCTTTTTGTGGATGATAGTAATGATGTTGCAAAATCTTCTATATGTTGAAAAAAGCATGTGCCATCACTGAGGAATAAATGGTAGCTCTTCAAAATCTGTCACTCTGTTTTTGCATAAAACGAAAATTAATACAATTTTCTTTTTTGCGCTTTCAGCGTGAACGTAATTGCAAATTTTTTAATATTGGATTATAAACGACAAAGATACTAACAAAAGGCGACCAAACAATTTAGTGTGCCTTCAGCAACAAAGAAATTATGACAGTACAAACATCATCAGGTCGATGCGTGCAGATCATGAAATTTCATATTTTTTGAAGAGCACATCCGCAGTTTGAAAAATAACTAGTGGCAACCCTGTGTGATCGGTAAATATGAGTACTACTAATAATGTGTGTATGTGCTAAATAGATCGAATTATTATTTTGGTACCGAGAGCCATTTTAGGTTAAATTTTGTTGATTTTCATAGGGTTTTCAAGCTTAACTTGCAATAGAACCAAAAGGGATTTTTCGATTATAACTTCTTCAGCACTTGAAAAAAATGATGCACGCGAGCACATTATTTATATTTAATGTATTTTTAACAAGTTGACGCTAAAATAAAACGTGTGCCTCTAATTTGAAATTTTTAATTTTTCAAAATTGAAATCGGACTATTTTGTAGATTTTCCCATATACGATGTCTCACATAAAGTCTTTTGAGTAAATAGGCAGGCAATTTGTATGCAAAAGAGAGGATGATTATAATTGAATAACGAATACACAAATGATTCTCATGATCTCAATATTAGAAAATCGATATAACCAATATTATGTTTGGATATGTTACATAGATTTAAAATGCAAAAATAAAAAATATAACTTGCATACAAATCTGCTGTCTATAAATTATTTTTGCTTATTTTTACCAAACACTACCAGTGATTCCACGGCCTACTCCACCCAATAAACTAAATTAATGCTCGAATACGTCCTTTTTGTGGAAATCATCACGACATTTAAATTAAGTACTATCAAGAGTTTTGAGTTGCAGAACGACGAATCTGCACAATTATATTCAAAACACTTGCTTGAAAGTGACAATGGCAAAATCCCCTTTGATAAAACGATCGTCTGCACTATTTCTAGCCAGCAAACGTTAATCGATGCAATAATCACGGAGAACAAAATGTTTCTCATTCCAGGTTTGCTTAAACATAAACAAACTAATTGAAATATGGACAGGAAAATGTTTGTCGGGTCAGCTAGTTTAGCATAAAAACGGGGCCATCTGAATTCAATCGAATCATCGATCAAATATTGATAATATAGTGTGCACGGTGCAACAGAAACAGAATGTAGAAATAACTTAATTGTATGTCTCCAGCGGATGATTATACCAAAGAGATTAGACTGGGACAATGATGAGCCCTTCAAAGGGCTTTCGGTCTACACTGATGGCTCAAAGATGGAACAAGGCACAGGTGCGGGATTCTATATTGAATCACTACAGATACGCAAGTCTCTCCGACTTGACGACAACTGTAGTGTTTTCTAAGCAGAATTACAGACATAGCAATGTCAAAGGAAACGAGATAGCAGATGAACTGGCTAGAAATGGTTCGTCCTTGGAAATCGATAGAGCTGACAATTTAGTAAAACCACCGATTGGCACGTTTTATAGACTGATTGAATCAAGAAAATGGTCACAGATGAACGTATCATGGAATAGTTTGTCAACCTGTAGGATCGCCAGGGCCACATGGCCAAAGATCGATAGGGGCAAAACCAGAACTCTATTAGAGCTAAACAAGGCAGAAATTCGAACTTTGATAGGTATCTACACAGGACATTACTGCACTAGGACTAGGATCTCAAGATGGCAGTTGGACATTGAAGATCACTGTCGATTATGTGAGGATGAGGAGGAGATAGAATCTATTGAACACAAAATATGCAGATGTCCAGCGCTTTGTGTACGCAGAAATAAATACCTAGGAAATTATTTCATCAGTAACATAGAGGATATTGCAACCCGCACCATTTACGACCTTTTGGGATTCTCAAAATGAATAAATCGGATCAGCGGTGGCTAATAAGGAACATGGATGTAACCGCATAGACAGTTGACGACTAACAAAGAAAGAGAGCCATAAAGGCATACCACCATCGGTATACCGGATGACTCTCGACTTTTTTTCTTACCTAGTCGTCAACCATTGGAAAACACCCACACACAGAAATACTAAAACACACCTTCATATTCTCCTACCCCCATATCCCTTTCCAATATCCCCTTCCCTCACGTCTCATCTATCACCAATCACTCCTTCCTAAATCCCATCACTCCCTATCCCTCTCCTCTAACCTACAACCATATACTTTCAGGAAACAAAAGGATTTGCACAATGGACCCAACTGGGTCTCCGAGTGTTCAGAATACAGGAGCATTCTGGTCCTTTAAACCAAACCAAACCATGTCTCCAGCGACTCAAGGAACAAGACTTGCATCGTAATCAAAGGAAATGCTCATTTTTTCCAACACAGATAGAATATCTTGTTCACGTCATCCAACACAACAAAATTTCTAAATCACAAGACAAAATTATGGCAATTTTCAACACCGTCATGTTAGGCGATTTTTAGGCCTTGTAACTTATTATTCAAGGTTAGTCAACTGCGTCAACTACTCCAGAAAAACAAAAAAATGTATTGGTCTTTTTTTTTGTTTTAAATTAAAAAATATAATATCCAGTGATACAGTTCTGATGCGATTTGACCCTCAACTTCCAGTAATTGTGGCATGTGATGCAACCCCTACAGGAATAGCTGGAAAAACGCATATT
Source organism: Polietes domitor (assembly GCA_947397865.1). Classification (NCBI taxonomy): domain Eukaryota; kingdom Metazoa; phylum Arthropoda; class Insecta; order Diptera; family Muscidae; genus Polietes; species Polietes domitor. Next base: position 151,430,467 of record OX377620.1, on the reverse strand, counting down.
TCATCAACACAACAAGATGTCGGCAATAACATCAGCCAGGTTACTACGGTACGCCGAATTTTTATCAGGGTTCAACTACGACATAAAAAATACAAAAAAAGATCTGAGATGTGGATTATTTACTTCGCGTAGCACAACTGGAAGGAGAACTACCTACCGACAAATACATGTATGAAAAAGTAAATCACCTGTTTTTCATCCATTTTGGAAATGTCTAATGAATACATAAATGCAGCGATATTGGCATCAAAGCCAAAGATCCATATCTTTCCAAACTTCTGTCAAATCTTCTCAACGATGATAAGGAAGAAATCTATAGACTAAACGATGGCATAATCTTCAGGGTGTCAACGGGTTCCATGAAATCTTCAACCGAAAATTTTGCAAGAACTACACCATACACATCCTGGAATAACGAAAATGAAGCAACTTACCAGACGTTATTGTTTCTGGACCGCGAAATAGAGATAATGGTAGGGTCGTTTGAGTCTTGTGAACATATTCAGTCAAAACCTGCAAAGGTCCCGCCTCATCAATGGGAGGAACCAGCTGAAAACTGGGAAAGAATACATATCGATTATGCAGGGCCTTTCGTGGATAAATTTTTCTTAATTGTTGTTTATTAAAAATCCAGATGGGCTGAAGTACGTCTAATACGTCTCTCTGACATATTTGCTACTCATGGTTTTCCGTCAATTATGGTATCCGATAATGCGACCATTTTTACTAGAGATCAATTCAAAGCATATTGCGAAGCAAATGGAATTTTCCAGAAATTGATAGCTCCAGGACATCCTAGTTTTGCAGAACGCAATGTGCAAACCATTAAGCGTAAATCTACACAAAAAATAAACGAAATGTTGCAAAGATATTGGAAGATTGGCACTGTTTACGTAATTATGGAGATCTCCATTACCTAGTAAAGCTCGACGATCGCTACACACTGAAACGGGTTATAGACCAATTGAAAGCTTGTAAAGTTGCACCGAATATTGAAGAGCAGTCTTCAAACCAACAAGCAAATGATCATTCAAAATATTTCGTCGAATCTGCGGTTCCTCAAAACCAAAATGATCGTGACATTCAAGAAGCTGAACCGTGAAGTAGTCAATTATCTCAAGCAACTCAACGTCCTCCACAAGATCCTCAACAGCAAGTAGTCCGCAGATCTGAGCGACTACGAAATAGACCAACATACTTAAGAGACTACATAGATGAATAATTACGCTCCGGAATATTTAAAGCCTGTTACATATATATTCTTAAACTGTTTATTTGTGATTAACTACTTCAAAGTACATTCCAGTTAATCCTTATTGAGCGTGGGAGACTGTTATATCCCGCTTGAATTGCAACGAAATGACAACTCCTGAATAAAAGCTTTAAGAATAACCATTAGTTGCATGTGATACTAAAATTTTTATTATTATTTTTTTTATTATTATAAGTCTATAGATACAAATATCCTTACAGACTAAGAGACTAATGTACATATATACACTTATGAATTACTTAATTATTAGGTATTTAAATACAAAATAATTTTTCTTTTAATAGAGTTTTTATTTTCCGATAATTCAATGATGTGGTAGTATTTATTAAATTGAACACATAAGCGGCGGAAAGGATAATTATTAGCGTAATTTGTGCGGAAATAATCAATATGAATCAACTGAAAATTTCTAGTAGGTCTATGAGGTATATTTATAAACAATTTATTCATGATAAAATTTGAATCAATGTTGCCCTGTAAAACATTCATCAGGAAAGTAATGTTCAGCATAGTACGACGACTTCTCAAAGATGGTAACTTAATAAGATTAAGTCTAAATTCATACGATGACAGAGTACGGGGGTTCCACCCACGTCCACGTAGACAAAATAAGAGGAATTGTTTTTGCACAGATTCAATAATGTTACTATGAATAGTATAAGATGGATCCCATATAACAGAACCATACTCAAGTATGCAGCGAACCAAAGAGGTATATAATTGCTTAGTGACTGAAAGATCAGAAAACTCCTTACTCCAACGCTTCATAAAACCAAGAGCACTATAAGCTTTGTTTACTATCATTGAAATGTGAAGTCGAAAGTTCAGACGTTGATCCAATAAGATTCCGAGGTCCAGAAAAGTATCTACAGTATCGAGTTCTTGATCACCAAGGAAATAATTGGTTCTAGGATGTTTAACTCTAGAAAATGCTATATGTTTACATTTCAAAATATTTAGTTCCATTAAATTTACTTTACACCATTCATGAAAGCAATCAAGATCAGATTGTAGGTAATATTGCTCCAACGAATTACAGATGGAAGGTCATTAATAAATAGTGTAAATAAGACAGGGCCAAGATGACTTCCTTGTGGTACACCGGAAGACACCACAATTTCCTTTGAAATAGCATTTCCGAATTTTACCCTTTGGATTCAACCACATAAATAGTATTTTAACCAAGATAATAATGAGTTACTAAAGCCCATATAATCTAATTTTTTTCAAGAGAAGGTTATGATTAACTTTATCAAAAGCCTTACTAAAATCTGTGTAAATCGTATCCGTTTGCATTCGGCTTTTAAATCCATCATTTACAACTGTAGTAAGTTCCAATATATTCGTTATGGTTGATCGGGATCTACGAAATCCGTGTTGACAACAGGACAACAATGACGAAACTTGATGAGATAACATGTCAGTTATAATTTTCTCCAAAAGTTTTGGAATAGCGCTAAGTTTTGCAATGCCTCTATAATTCGATACGTCCATCTTGCTACCAGATTTAAACATTGGGATTATATATGATTCTTTCCAAAGAGGTGGTAAATAACCATAACATAATGATCTATTAAATATTAAGCAGAGAGGATACGAAAGAACATCAGCACAATATTTTAGTATGTTAGTGGGAATTCCATCAGGACCAGGATTAAATGTACTCTTTAATGACTTCAAATTTTCCAAGACCGTACAACTACTTATATATGAAACATTTACTGGTGAATATTCAACAATGTTATAAGGATAAGAACTTGACTGATCAAAGTTTTATTAGAGTAAGTCGTTGAAAAAAAGTTAGCAAATATGTTACTAATTGATATATCATCATCAGCAACAATGGAGCCAAATTTCAAAGAGTTTGGAAAAGTACGTAATCGGCGTTTGGAATTTACAAATTTATAAAAAGATTTAGGATTACTTTCAGTTGGTTTTTCATAGATATTACGTAATTGTTGTATGCTCTTCTGTTCTCAGTATTGTAATTAGATCTTGCGATGGAATATTTAGAAAAGTCAGTAGAAGAACCAGTTTTTTTGTATCTTTTAAATAATTTGTTTTTCTTATTCTTGAATCTTGCCAATTGATTAGTGTTCCAAGGTGGGCCAATATTGTCACGTTTTAATATTTTAGGAACTGATTTAGAAATACAATTATGCAATGCACTGTAGAAATTTTCTATCACAACGTCTAAAACTTTGGACGAGAGAATATCATTCCAATTAATAGTGGATAAAAGTGTGTTGAGTTTAGAGTAATCTGTTTTAGAAAAACAGTATTCTTTTTTACTTCTAATACATTTTGAAGTGTTTGTAAAAGAGTTTGAAGGAATCATAATTTTTAAATCAATTGTAGGATGATAGCGATCTTCAGAGTATGTCACCGGATTAGACGAGTTCAGCAAAACTTCCTACGGTTGGTTAACAAAAATTAGATCTAAAAGTTTACCAAATGAATTATAAACATTATTAACTTGAGATAGTCCATAATCTAACAATGATTCAATGCATTCATTAACACAGGTGTTTACAACAACAGGCAATAGAACATTCGATTCAAATAACTGATTCCATGTGATTACAGGTAGGTTGAAATCACCAAGAACAATTAGGATGTCACGTGAAGTAGAAGATTTGAAAGCCAATTTAATAGCGGAAACATGTTTGGTGTAAAATGAAACATCAGAACCGGGAGGAATGTAAGAACATGAAACGAATAAAGACAAAGTTCTAAATCGAACTTTTACTGCTACAAATTCAATACCAACAACGGAAGATAGTATAATTTGTTCGGCAGGAAAGTCGATGGAGACTGCAATTAGAACCCCACCACCTGTTTTTTTACTTTTATCCACACGATCACATCTGAATATCTGAAACTTTCCACATAGAATTTCGGAATTTAAAATTTTTTCTGTAAGCCAAGTTTCAGTAAAGGTAATAATATGATAATTCATATTGAAACTATCAATATATAAATTAGCCAATTTAGAATTTTGTTTAATAATATTTTTGTTCTACCAGTTGTTGATATTTGATCTGTAGCCGGTGTCCACCCCCTAGTCATGGTTCGGACTATGGTGTCTACGCTGTCAACACGTTATGGGCACGTGGCCCTCTAATTACAATAATCCACAAAATCTGGTAAATTGAGTTCCAAAATAAGAAGATATAAAAGAAGACTTCTTTTTTCATAATACCATCGATTTTGATCAACGGCCCGAGATGCCACCAGGTGAAGCAGCCCCAAGTCATCAGGTTTCCTCCTCCATACTTCATGGTTTCTTTGACTTGATGGTTTTTCTACGGTGCCAGTAATATTGCTTACCATCCGACTGAAAACATTTAATTTTAGTGTCGTCCGACCATATGACCCTCTTCCAATCATCTACGCTCCAATTTTTGTGCGCCGCTAAATTTTTTGAGGACAATGCTGCCTTCTTCTGTTTTACAGCTGATGTCAGACCAATTCTCCGAAGTGCTCGGCGTGCTGTTCACTCAAGAAAACAAAACAAAAATAGAAATATCTGAAGAAGAATATTTCTCCAAAGAAATGGAAGTTTTTGTTTTAATGTTAAAATTAATAACCAATTTCTACGTATGCAATGGGGCAAACACAAAAACATCGCTCGATCCAAATGTTTTGTGGATTTTATGGAATGCCACCAAGACATTGCAAGAGGATATGTGAAAGGAGGCAAGGTAGTCCATGCGAAAAATTGGCGGACAAATTAAATAGCACTGGACCGCCTTCTAAAAATTTCTCCGAATGGAAAAAAATGTGTAGATTGGAAGGCAAATGAGAAAGGAAATATCGGTTTCATTAAAACCAGGAAGTTTTGAAAAAGCAAAAGTAAAACGTTACGATTTGGAAATACGAAATCAAATTGTTTTCGCAAAATTTCTGTATATATATATATAAGTTTGTTTTTGTAATAATATGTAATTATTGAGTAAATTCGATATTTGCATTACAATTACTTCCAGAAACAACCATTGTGAATGAGACGAATGCAGAAGCCTTCAAGATTTAGCAACGGAAGTAGAACGCTCGGCGTATCCTGGAGAAAATTCTGGATCGAATTTAAATTGTGGCGTTCATCAATGACATTCATGATCCTAAAATCAAATGGGCTGCGTATGGTGGAAGCTGAAGACGTACGTTCCGATGTAGATAAATTGAAATAGGAGATAAATAACTTAAAATCAGCAAGACACAAAGCAAATAAATGCAGACTAAAGTGTTACAACTGCGAAAAATCTGAACATATGCACGGAACTGCATAGAACATCGTAAACCATATCGAAATCACCTTCGACTGACAACAAAAGGTGAATAGCAATCATACAAAATGTGGATGTGTCTCATTTAAACTAAACAAATTAGATCAACGGGGAAGGAGCTGGCTCCCACAATCTCCATCTCTCGTCAACGGTAAAAAACGTACCCTAACCATGGATACAGGATACGGGTACAGATCCCATGGATTATTCGATCCGATTTGATTTAGTATCACATGCAACTAAAGGTTATTCTTAAAGTTAGTAACTAAAAATATTAAAGTAAACGTGTCATAGCAAACTAAACATCCAAGCAGGACTTTATTATATCGACTCCTAATCCAAAATCTATAATGTGACACAAATAATTGAAATCAATACTATATGCTACTCAGATATGAAGGCTGATCATGGACTCTGAGACTGCACTATGGTTTCGAATGGAGGGAGATTGTGAGGTCGGCAGATTGTGGGTGGTTGAACCAGCCAGAACACAACACAAAAGCATCATAACTGCGAGAAACTTAAAAGTGTTACCAGCACGTCTATCAAATTCAACAATCAACGAAGAAGTTATTGGCAAGTTTTCGGACATTGTTCATTGTACTCAGGCAGATGCGATAATCTACCCTGAAATACACCCATGAGCGAAAGCAACGAGTGTTTTTTTTTTAAGATCGGCCCCAACGCCTCTCACTCCGCCCCTGCCGACCGATTTATATCGCACCAGCTCACCGAATTTGACAATCTGAAAGCGATTCGATATACGAAAATATCCACTTCAAGAAGTTAGAGCTAAAACCAATACGATCTAATTTAAATAGCAAAAGTTCTGTATAGATGGCATCTATCTAATTACCCCGTCACAACAGCGGCAACAACAAAATACACCGCACATACATGTCCCTACTACGGAGAACATTAAATTGATACAAATTTATTGCAAAGACCTCCAATGCAAAATAACGGAGATAACGACCTTTCTAAGCAGACGCAACGTCATGGTTGCTGCGGTCAGGAGACGAAGTTAAATATTTCCTCCAATTGTCGAAGTTTTAACGGATACAACATCATTCAAAGAGTCCGCCAGTGTCCGTATGTCCGCCCTGTTATAGCCCTGATATTAAAGCGTTCCTCGAAGGCGAAACCCGATTGATCATGGGAGGCTTTGATGGTCACCATGAATTCTGGCATCGAATCTCGGAGATGACTAGACAGAAACATCACTTGCGGGACAAATAGATGCCTCAACGTTTTGCACGATAAACGAAGACGGCCCCACTAGAATTATGGGTACATGCGCCAGACTAACTATCGACAGCGCAGGTCTTATAAATTACACGGCTTGACAAGCAATGGTAACCCTAGCCTCAGACCACCTACCATAATAGTCTCTCTTAACCGACCAAACGACTTTATAATCTCTGAACGTCTAACCTACATCAACCAAAAAAGCCTGATTGGTTGGGCATCAAAGATTATACGGAAAGTGTCTTTCGATCCCGACCGTCCCCTTCTAACACCCGCAGTACAACAGTAGCGACTCGTTTCATCCCTGCCGGTCGACCACATTTCCCGGCAGAAACAGAACTAGCGAATCAATGTGACGAGCTCTGCCGTACCTGTTGAAAATTGCAATTTGAATTGCGTAATGCGTATGACAATGCGACTATTTATAGTACAATACCCTATTGTTCTCATTCTCAAAGATTATATTCATATATTTACTCATACTTTCGGGTATTAAAAACTGCACCCTGTAAATATTTCTTTGAGTCTTGGATTTAACATCGTGTCGTTTTCTTATACTCCAAAAATTTAAATTGAAAGAAATTGGTTACTGAGGTGGTATCTCATAGGGTTTCTTCTATATTGAGCCCATACCAACATGGATTTCGTAAGGGCTTTTCTACTGTTACAAATTTAATTCAGTTTACTTCTCACGTTATTGATGAATTTGTTCAGGGTAATCAGACTGATGTCATCTGTATGGATTTTAGTAAAGCATTTGATAAAGTGAACCATGAACTTTTGGTATATAAATTAGATCGCATTGGTTTTAGCTCTGACTTCTTGAAGTGGATATCTTCGTATCTTTCGAATCGCTCACAGATTGTTAAATTTGGAAATGATGTAAAAATATTTTTTTCTTATGATTGGCCAGAATTTTCTTATCCATTGCAGACTGACTTGGTGGTGTGACATAAATTCCATGGAACTCAATCTAAGGAAATGCAAACATATGCGTTTCTTTAGATCGAACCCGAGATTTGCCAGGTATAATATTGGAGGAGCTGAGTTAGAGGTAGTTGATTCTTTCGTAGACCTTGGTATTCTAATGGATTCCAAACTGAATTTCAACAATCATATTATTACTATGGTTAACAAAGCATATGGTGTTCTTGGTTTCATTAAGCTATGGGCTAAGGAGTTCTCTGATCCTTACGTGACGAAGCAACTATTTACATCGCTTGTCAGGCCTATTCTGGAATATGGTTCCGTAGTGTGGGATCCTCAATATGGTATCTATATTGATAGAATTGAGTCAGTTCAGAAACAATTTTTGATTTTGGAATAGTGATTTTGTTCTTCACCCTTATACTAGTTGATTGAAGTAGATCGACTTGTCATCCTTAAAAAGCAGATGTGTTATGTTGAACACCGTGATGGTTTATAAGGTTATAAATGGTGATTTCTCTTCTGACTATATTATTTCTAGGATTAAGTTTAACGTGCCATTTAGACCTTCTAGATACTATCAGTTCCTTCATATTGATTTTTAGTGTACGAATTATGCTTCCACAGAGCCCATTCGTAGAATGTGTATTGATTTCAATTCATTATGTCACATCATAGATTTCGGATTAGGAATCGATATAATAAAGTCCAGGATTTTCTCCTGCTTGGATGTTTAGTTTTGTTATGATATGTTTACTTAAATACTTTTAGCTACTAACTTTAAGAATAACATACATACACATACTTACATATGCAACTCAATGAGATGCTTGTAAGATGGCATGCGTACTTTATTACTTGGTGCGATTTTTTAAACGCAAATTCGGCAAGTGAGTTGTGATTCTCGTTCGTTTGTGAAAATCATCTCCTTATAGAGGCCGGGTTTGATGTTGAAAAGTCGCTGCGAAGCCACCTGAATGAAACCTTTAGACAGGGTGGAAATCATGATAGTGGTAGTCTGCAGCCAAGTAATAAATGTCACCATGCCATTTGTAAATAAATTTGCATTCTATTAAATATAGATGCAAAATGGTCTTGAGCCAGGACAATATCCCAGTTCAAATCAAATATTGATTACAGACCAAAAAAATACAAACGAAAAAACTAAAACAAATGAGCGTTGGCACGGCAGAAGTATTGCTGGGTAACTATACCTGCATATACACATACTTACATATGCAACTCAATGAGATGCTTGTAAGATGGCATGTGTACTTTATTACTTGGTGCAATTTTTTAAACGCTAATTCGGCAAGTGAGTTGTGATTCTCGTTCGTTTGTGAAAATCATCTCCTTATAGAGGCCGGGTTTGATGTTGAAAAGTCGCTGCGAAGCCACCTGAATGAAACCTTTAGACAGGGTGGAAATCATGATAGTGGTAGTCTGCAGCCAAGTAATAAATGTCACCATGCCATTTGTAAATAAATTTGCATTCTATTAAATATAGATGCAAAATGGTCTTGAGCCAGGACAATATCCCAGTTCAAATCAAATATTGATTACAGACCAAAAAAATACAAACGAAAAAACTAAAAAAAATATTAAACAAAATATTAGTATCACATGCATATTTTGACAAATTTATTAATCTACGTTCTCTAATAATGTTCTATAAGGTTTACAAAAATCATTGTCCAATATTTCTGGCTAGAGCATTTACTTTAACGCGCTCCACTAGATCTAACCAGCTAATTATCCCTATGCTAGACCATTATCTGTGTACGTTGTCCCTACGTTATGGGGACGTGGCCCTCTCGGTCGGAAGTGGCGGGTGTGAGAGGCGTTGGGACCGTTCGAAAAAAAAAATAAAAAAATGATTAAGGTCCAACAGTTTATGGGCCCAGAACGGTTAAGAAAGTGAATTTGTTATATACCATTGACAATTTTTTTTATACTTGTTTATTTTAATTTATTTGTGAAAGTTTTCAGTTTAAAATCATATTTAATTTTTTGTTTTTTTTTTTTTAATTTTATTTGTTTGTAGTTTGGATCATTATTACTTGTAGTTAATTGTTTAAATAGTTTAAGACATTTAATAAATGTAATTTCCACGTCCCCATAACGTAGGGAAGGCGTACACACCATAGTCCCAACCATGGCGACTAAGCAGTAGAGGGTGGACACCGGCTACAGATGAAATATCAACAGCCGGCATAACAAAAATATTAAACACATGCATATTTTGACAAATTTATTAATCTACGTTCTCTAATAATGTTCTATAAGGTTTACAAAAATCATTGTCCAATATTTCTGGCTAGAGCATTTACTTTAACGCGCTCCACTAGATCTAACCAGCTAATTATCCTAGCATAGGGATTATCTAGAAAAGTCATTCCATTAGAGTAGCCCGTGTGTTTAACAAACTACCTGTTAATTTAAGGACTTTTAATATGCCATGTGCGACCTGGCGCAAAAAGACCCTTCAACACTTACAGTTAACTACATAGATTTTATTAGTAGTAATAGAAATATTGTAAATGTAATTTCTTGAAGAATATTGTAATTCAATTACAATTGGCCACTTGGCTTGGAATTACAAAGAAATAAATGAAATGAAATGTGTCTTCGCCAAGTTAATCGACGGTCCAGGTGGATACCCAGGTATGTAACATAGTCAGTCAAAATTTAACGTAAAGGTTACCTGTTTAAACTTTGTCTCGTTAACTTTTATCCTCCAGATAGACAACCATGATTCAACGCGTTTTAAGTGACCCTGTAGGGTAATTGATGCCATTTGTGTCTACTCATTATGGATGTGTCATCGACGAAAGTTGGTATGAGGACGCTTGAAGATATGGGTACATCTGCAGTGTACAAAAAGTAGTGGATAGGGCCCACCTTGTGGGACCCTGCCATTATTTCCCTACTACTGCCGATATATTGTCCGCATTTGACTCTGAAGCTACGGCGATACAAGTACGAGTTGAGAAGACTGTGAGGTTCGCATTTCGATATTTTTGAATTTTGTAGTTCAGGCATTCGTTCCAAACTTTGTCAAAACCTGGGCAACGTCGAGGAATACAGTACATTATTCTTTTTTCAAAGGCATTTCGTATTTCATTGATCAATCTGTTTACCTGTTCTAGTGTTATGACCTTCGCGAAATCCAAATAGGTGACCTGGAATCACGTTTTTAGATGCGACAAATTGTTTAAGAGAGGAAAATATTATTAAAGAGTTAGACAAACATGGAATTAAGCTTATTGGCCTATAGGATGAAGGGACTGTTTCGTCATTTCCAGGTTTCAGAATCATCTTTATTAATTAGATTTTCCAATGTTTTGGAAAATAGCATATTTTAAAAATGGAATTGAACAAATTTGAAAGGAACCGTAAATGGTAATTCCAAAATCATTTTCGGCGTTATAAGATCGTATCCGGGAGCTTTTCCCAATTTAATGGCATTCTTTATAGAATGCGTGAGTTCGTACGGATTTGTTGTTAAGGATATTTGAGAGCACTCCTTGTCGTCCACTGCATCAGCTAACGTAATGTTATTACTAGCCTCGTTTGGACGAAAAACTTGATCCAAGTGATCGGCGTAAACTTGTGCTTATCTCCTTCTGAAGTTATCCATTCTCCATTTGTATTGCGAATGGAGAAGCTAGTCTCTACTGAAATACTTGTATTACGAAGTGATTTCCATAGCGAAAAATTCGTTGAATTTGTTGAAGTAAGGCCTTCGATAAAACTAATTTGTTGGCGTCTATCCTCTTTTTTAAGAACAGCCTGTAATTTTTTAGTTGCCTCAGTAAGTCTAACCCTAACGATCGGTGATCGCGTAACTTGCCATTCACGACGACGTCTTCTTCTCTCATTGACATGAAACTCTATTTCCCTATTTGTGTATGATCCATCATTTTCCGTAGGGAAATTTTGGCGAGGCGTAGAATTGAATTGGACTTATTTACGCTGGTCATCGAAACCGATGTGACTACTTATGTATTTTTATACCCTACACCACAGGGTATATGTCTTTGCGCATTTGTTTGTAACACACAAAAGGAAACGAGATAGACCCATCGTTTATTATTCCGATCGAATTAGAATCACTTTTTGAGTCGATTTAGCGATGTCCATATATTCTTGTAATCAAAGTCCAGGTTGTTGTTAGAACTAAATGAAAGGATAAGGACGAACGCTATTTAATTTGAAGCAAATCGGTTCAGATTTAGATATAGCTCCCATACAAATTTTGCTTCCGATTTTACTTTTTCCGCTCTAGAAACCACATATTTCAACAGATTTTCCTTCCTCCAATTTGGCAAAACAGCTTATATTTCAACTAGAAACAGCTCTGGTAAAAATAGGATAGATCGGTTGAGATTTATATATAGCTCCCATACAAATGTCTCATCCGATTTGACTCTTTCCACTCTAGAAACCAAAAACTTTGACAGATTTTCTTCAAATTTTTCAAAACAGCTTATATTTCAACTAAGAACAGCTCTAGTAAAAATAGGATAGATCGGTTCAGATTTATATATAGCTCCCATACAAATCTCTCATCCGATGTGACTCTTTCCGCTCTAGAAACCACAAACTTTGACAGATTTTCTTCAAATTTGGCAAAACAGCTTATATTTCAACTAAAAACAGCTCTGGTAAAATAGGATAGATCGGTTCAGATTTGTATATATCTCCCATACAAATGTCCCATCCGATTTGACTCTTTCCGCTCTATAAACCACAAACTTTGACAGATTTTCTTCAAATTTGGGAAAACAGCTTATATTTCAACTAAAAACAGCTATGATAAAATAGGATAGATCGGTTCAGATTTATGTATAGCTCCCATACAAATGTCTCATCCGATTTGACTCTTTCCGCTATAGAAACCATAAACTTTCGACAGATTTTCTTCAAATTTGGCAAAACAACTTACATTTCAACTAAAAACAGCTCTGATAAAAATAGAATAGATCGGTTCAGATTTATAAATAGCTCCCATACAAATGTCTCCTCCGATTTGACTCTTTCCGCTCTAGAAACCACAAACTTTGACAGATTTTCTTCAAATTTGGCAAAACAACTTATATTTCAACTAAACTAAACAGCTCTCTGGTGCAAATGGGTCAGATGAGTTCAGATATATATATTGCTCCATTACATATTTCGCTACTGAATTGATTATTTCCGCTCTAGAAATAGCATTTTTGAAAAGATTTTCTTCTAATTCGGCACATCAGCTAATGTTTCAAATATAAATTACTATAGCGAAAGTGGGTCAGCCGATATTGTCAGGGGACCACGACGGGATGATATTCGAACTGATGTCGCTTGGATATAGTTTTCCGAAAATCCCAGGAGTACGCCGAATAAGGATACCCGTGCCACCATGAGCCTTACCATCGGGATGGCTTGTACAGTAAAAACTATACTTGGTATGTGAAAGTTGTATCTGTTTGTGAGATGTGTTTCAGATGAAAGCATTATATCTATGTTCTAAGAATTGAATAGTTTGAAATTTCCCGTCTGTGTTGGTTTACACCGTTCGCGATCCAGCTGCATATTTTAAGGGAGGAACTCATTTCTTGCTGAGAAGAGCTTGAATCAACTGATTTTGGTTACGCATGAATTCTTGCATCATTGATTGCATAGTAGACATAAACATGTTCAGACTTTGGGTAAGTTATTGGATCATAGACTCCAACGGACGGACGGGGCATTTTGGGTGGTCGCTTTTAGGACCTTTGAATACGAGTTTTCTCCACTGTTATGTGCAGTTACCTCGTTTAGGTTTCTTACAGTCTGTAAGCGGACATTCAATTTTTTTTTAACGAACGGTCCCAACGCCTCTCACACGCCCCTTCCGACCGAGAGGGCCACGTCCCCATAACGTAGGGACAGCGTACACACCATAGTTCGAACCATGGCAGTAGAGGGTGGACACCGGCTACAGATCCAATGTCAACAGCCGGCATAACAAAATATTAGTATCACATGCAAATACAAGTTATTCTTAAAGTTAGTAACTAAATATATTAAAGTAAAGTAAACATGTCACAACAAACTAAACATCCAAGCAGGAGAAAATCCTCTACTCCTAATCCGAAATCTATGATGTGACACAATGAATTGAAATCAATACACATTCTGCGAATGGTCTCTGCGGAAGCGTAATTCGTACGCTGAAAGTCAATGTGGATGAATTTATAGTATCTAGAAGGTCTAAATGGCACGTTAAACTTAATCCTAGAAATAATATAGTCAGAAGAGAAATCACCATTTATAACCTTATAAACCATCACGATGTTCAACATAACACGTCTGCTTTTCAAGGAAGGCAAGTCGATCAGCTTCAATCTACTAGTATAAGGGGGAAGAATAAAATCACTATTCCAATGCAAGTGTCTTAATGAAAATATTCTGTCAATATAGATACCATACTGAGGAACCATATTCCAGAATAGGTCTGACAAGTGATGTAAATAGCTGCTTCGTTACGTAAGGATCGGAGAACTCCTTAGCCCATCGCTTAATGAAGCCAAGAACACCATATGCTTTGTTAACCATAGTAATAATATGATTGTTGAAATTCAGTTTGGAATCCATTAGAATACCAAGGTCTACAAATGAATCAACTAACTCTAACTCAGTTCCTCTAATATTATATCTGACAAATCTTCGATTCGATCTAAAAAACGCATGTATCTGCATTTTCTTAGGTTGAGTTCCATAGAATTCATGTCACACCAGCGTCCAAAACTATCTAAGTCATCCTGCAATGGATTCCAAAATTCTGGCCAATTATAAGAAAAAAATATTTTTACATCATCTGCATACATTAGAAGTCGAGAACTAATGATAGACCCCGGAAGGTCATTTATGAATAATAAGAAAAGAACCGGCCCTAGATGATTATCCTGAGGAACACCTGATGGAATCAGAATTGGTCTAGAATAAGAATTACCAAATTTTACAATCTGAGAGCGATTTGAAAGATACGAAGATATCCACTTCAAGAAGTTAGAGCTAAAGCCTATACGATTCAATTTATATAACAAAAGTTCGTGGTTCACTTTATCAAATGCCTTACTAAAATCTGTATAGATGACATCAGTCTGATTACCCTGAACAAATTCATCAATAACGTGAGAAGTAAACTGAATCAAATTTGTGACAGTAGAAAAGCCCTTACGAAATCCATGTTGATATGGACTCAATATAGAAGAAACTCTATGAGATACAACCTCAGTAACCAATTTCTCAAATAGCTTCGGAATAGCACTCAACTTAGCGATCCCTCTATAGTTTGAAACATCAATTAGACTGCCAGACTTATGGAGGGGATCAATGAATGAACTCCTCCAAGCCAAAGCGAAATATCCAAAACTCAATGAAGTATTAAATAATAATGTTAGCGGAATAGCCAAACCACTAGCACAAAATTTAAAAATTATACTTGGCACCCCATCAGGGCCAACACTATTTGTGGATTTGAGATTATTCAAACTCGACAAAACTAAGAATAAATCAATAACAGGGATTTCTAATTGATTCAATGCAGAAATATTATAAGGGTATGCGTCACTCGACCCATAAGATCGCTCTGAGTATGGCGTCGCAAAAAATTTTGCAAAACAATCAGCAATCGCCTGATCATCACCAAACTCTAAGCCATCCATTCTAATCCTTGTCGGCTTAGTTGAGGATCTACGTTTCAAATTCACAAAGTCATAAAAAGATCTAGGGTTCTTCCTAAAATCATTCTTTAGTTTTTCCAAGTAGATCCTATAACATCTCTGAGACTCAATGCTATATTTTGACCTAGCAACGGAATATTTGACATAATCTGAATTCAAACCGGTCCTCTTAAATTTCTTAAAAAGTCTACTTCTCGAATTCTTCATGCTAGACAACTCACGTGAAAATGTGATAAAATCTATCTACGACAATATCAAGATCAGTATAGTGATGACAGCTACAAACAGAATTCCAGTCAACATCCTGAATAAGTGAATTAAGCTTTTCGAAATTGGTTCTCTTGAAACAGAAAGAGGTTCGATTATCTTGCGAACTAGAGGGAGAAGATTCGCCAGAGTACAACATCGATATATTCAATGTAGGATGATAGTTGTCCTCCGGGAGTGATATGGGAGGAACTCTACTGATTTCGAAGTAATGGGGATCATCGACAAATACTAAGTCTAGTTGCCTAGCATTTACATTTCCCACATAATTTATCTGCGACAAGTTAAGATCAGTAAAAAGTCTAACTATTTGCGAGGGCCAATCACCCCTATCAAAAGTTGACGTCAACGGTGTTAAAGCCTCAGCATCTGGAAAGGTAAGCCAAGATACAGAGGGTAAATTAAAATCTCCTAAAATCATAGTACGGTCTAAATCACTCGCCCTGGAGACAATCATACCAATTGCAGTCAAATGACTCTCGTAAACACATAACTCGGATGATGGAGGAATGTAAGAGCATGTAACAAACAACTTACTACGTCCCATGTTAATAAGGACTGCAATAAATTCAATGTCATCAAACCCTTGCAGAATAAAGCGTTCAGATGAGAAAGCATTAGCAAACGTGATAAGAACACCGCCACCTATTCTCCCTACTCGATCCTTCCGGAAGACAACATATTTCCCACATAAAACCTCGGAGTCCAAAATTGAATCTTTCAACCAGGTCTCAGAAAAAGCAAGAGCCGAGAAGTCAAAATCGAAACTATCTACAAATAGACGATTTAACTTTGTATTTAGGCCTCTAACATTCTGATACCCAACACTAAAAGAGCTGCTTAGTTTTTTGGAATAGTGGCTGACATTGATGGGAGACGCGCCAGATTGTCAACCCTATCCACAAACTCTTTGACAAAAGCCCTAGATGGCCAGAATGAGGGGACAATTAGCTTGACGAAAATTTCCCTCGACACAACAATTTTAAAGGATGCCCGACTTTGGGCAAAGGATGACTTCAGTTTAAACGTCTTTATACGGAAGTCACCCTCAATTTTTGACTTAATGAAACAATTTAAATCTTCCACGGTCGTATCCGGAGCGAAACGGGAAACGAAAACCATTTTCATTTCCGGAGCCATGGACAATCCACCGGAATTTCCTCCAGAACGATGTGGACGGACACCACCGGCAACAGCAACTGGGTCCGGCCGACCAGTCGCATTCACACGGGCCAGAGAAGGACCCGCTACAACTGGCGTCTGATTTTGCGGTTGATCAGCCACATCAGGCACCGGCCCAGCAACCGAAGCATAAGTCGGGGTATCACCGTCCACAGTGATTGACCCGCCGACTACAGTATCCTTAGCCTCAGGAACAGCCGAGGCCACCGAAACAACACCATCCGATCCAATGGTGTTAAGTGAACCAGACTTCACAGACGAGGGCTTAGCAGACCCCGTCCTCGCCGTTCTCTTACGTTTCTGGCCTGAAACTTCCGGAGATTTAGCAAGCTCATCCAATTGTGGGTATTTATCCAGATTGGACGCACACTTGCCAAATCTTGTATAAATCGCCCAGAGGTCCTTTCCCATTTCAGCAACCTCGGACATAGAAGTCCTGAAAAAATTGTAAAAATCTACACCAATTTTTCTACATTTGGTGCAACACCAACGTAGACCATTGTTCTCCCCGTACAATGCGTCCACGACCCTTGCACTTACACCGGCACATTTAGCATGCCATTGACTGGTACACAACCAGCATTCAATGGAACGCTCACTGACCGAAACAATTTTACAATTATCATACGAGCACGACATGATTTTCTAAAATACCACCCTTTACTGTGTTAAAATAAAAAAGTAAAATCGCGTAAAAAAATCACTATTATAAGTTTAAAAAACGATAGATGGCAACACTGTTCAGTCAGAAAAAACAAATAAACGAAATGGACAGAACGCTCAACATGAATAACGTTACAAGCAATAACAAAAAAGTGCACAGTAATCACAAAACAATTGTTGTTGTTTGGTCAAGAAAT
Organism: Polietes domitor; assembly: GCA_947397865.1. Taxonomy (NCBI): domain Eukaryota; kingdom Metazoa; phylum Arthropoda; class Insecta; order Diptera; family Muscidae; genus Polietes; species Polietes domitor. Next base: position 151,412,715 of record OX377620.1, on the reverse strand, counting down.
ATTTCTTAGCCAAAGACACGATTTTTTATCAAAAAATAAACACACAAATACAATATCACAAGTAAAACTAAATCACAAAAATACTTATCTGTGTATTAGTAATGAATTTAATGCACTAAAATAGCTATGGATGCAATATAACAAATATTTATTCAAATTAGAACGGAGCACAAAACTTTCACACGTTGTAACAGAGCAGAGATGCCAACGATTAAGTGCCTTGTAGACCTCACAACCTCTATAATTTGCAGTGAGGTTACCGCCACAGTTACTACATTTCTTTTGCGCTTGGTTTTGGACAGTACATTTTTCAGACTGGTGCAAACAACACATGCAGTAGGCCTTAGTATGCTCGAATTCCTGACAGTTTTGATTGTGCGGCTCTTCCACAGATATGCGTCTATGAAGCAAAAGATTTTCTTTGTAAATAGGATGTATTTCAATCCTTTTCAATTTTCGGACGTCTGTTTCAAGTTCGACCTTAAATAATGGCTGGGGAATTTTCAACATGTTAAGGATATTGACCGATCTAATCTTGTAACCTTTTCCTTCCAAGGCATATTGTATATCGTTGGGATCTACACTATGTTCAATACCCTTCAAGATAACGACCAAACCTTTACTACTCTTAAGCCTATAGGTATAGTAGCTTTTTTCTCTGTGTCAAAACAGTTTGTGATTGCACAAAACTCGTTTTCAGTATACGACTGTATTTTAGTCTCCTGAATATTACCTCTCCTGAAAGGAGGAAATTATTTCCACCTGCAATAAGTGCAATTTTACTAACAAGTTTTGTGATTGTAGTGTGATTGTTTGAACTAGAGGTTTATGCCTGTTCCTCTTCGCCTAGTAAAGCAAAACGATTGTTTGCCATTGGATTCACTTGCTGATCACTGGATGTATTTTTTATTTTATTTCTGTTACCCTTGTTACGGCTAGGTTTACGCTTCATGAAGCGGTACATGCCAGTCTGCTCTGCCTTAATATCGTTTGTACTGTCATTCACTACACTAGCCATTGTGTTGTTTTTATTTTCTTTCTCTTTGTGCGTACTTTCGTTCTGTTGTGTGTGTGAGATCGCAGTCTGCATGTTCGTTTTGAGACACTTTTAAACAGTGGTGGGCGCTCCATAGCACAATTGTGCTGAGAGATTTCACACGTATTCTTATGCTCTTTCATTTAGTCGTCGATGAGACAGCGTCGAATGCACATGAAGCGGATGCTTACATATTTTCTTATATTTTTTTCTAGAGAATTTACCCAGCAAACACACGTGTTTGATTTCATATAAATGATGTTATGCGAAAAATATTTTACTGTAAATAATGCGTTTGATAACATACAATGCCTTTTATGTTATCAAAGCTTTAAGGAAACAGGGCAGTATGTCATTAAAAGGCATTATGATGCTTTTCACAGCGATATGAATAAGTTTATTGGGAAGGAAAGGGAAGAACTTTTAAATAAATATAAAGACATTTATTTAGGAAAAATAAAAGAGTGGTTGCTACCATTTGACCATACCAAAGAAGAGTTGGGAACCAAAAAAAAACATTAAATTGGAATCGGATTTTTTCCGCAGTTGAGTATTTTGGTATTATATAAGCCGATGGTAATGCCGTTGCGGAAAAATTCGTATTATGTATTCCTCATGCGACTCACTTCACATACAAAAATATCCGACAGAAAATCATCGCTGATTTGATGCGGATAAAGTACTTTTTGGTTGTTTTTTTATTTGTTTTAACCGAAATTGCTTCACAAAGCTGTGGAAATATATAAAATTTATTCACTTTTCACTTAAGGAATTTTTCTACTTACATTACATCGGTTAACTTGAAAACACTTACGGCCCTGTTCCGTACCTGTCTTCTATTGCCACTTTTTTCTTCCAAATTTATAAAAAAAACCAATTGATGAATACATTATAAAATGTTAGAATTTCAATTATTTTATTTAATTTCAAATCTAAGAATATGTCAGCGCACTTTATTGGTTACTTTTGTTTGTCATTTGCTTATAAATGTCAATTTGACAGCTGTAATGTAATATCGACTTTATGTTGGTAATGCAGTCATCCGACGGATTACATAATACAATTTTCCTCACAAAGTGAGTCGTGTGCGGATCGAGTCAATCCGATCCGCAGCAAATCCGTCGGCGTGCATAATCGACATGAATATGTTTGGATATTGTTAAGCAGGGAAGACCATTTTCTGATGGGATATTTATTAAAAATATGTTTGATAAAATTTTCCAAAGACTTAGTTATGAAACTAAGCTTATAGAATCACTTTCCTGGTCTCGCCGCAGCGTAGTTCGGCATATTACTAAATTAGGGGAATCAGTAGAATCCATTATTAGGGAAAAATAATAAATTGAGAATTCTTTTCTTTTTGTTTAGATGAAAGCACAGACATCAATGAGCTTTGCCAGCTTCTTATATGTATTCGATGCGTAGATCTTGACTACAATGTTTTTGAAACAATGTTTACTCTAGAAACCTTTGATAGTAACGTCACAGGCAAACTAACTGTCAGTGATAAGCTTTTTTCCGTAGTAGACATAAAAAAAATTGCTGGATTGAATTGAATATATAACAATACTTGAAACACTTTTGTATAATTTTCAAGACAGGTTTGAAAACATACAACCATTGGTTGATCTTTTCAAAAACCCTTTCAAATGCGATGTTACTAAGTACGAGTTTTATATACAATGCGAACTCATAATACTTCGAAGCGAAGTAAATGCTCCAGAGAAAATAAATATCATTGAGTTCTGGAAAAATTTGGATAAACTAGCATATCCCGAACTCCAAAAAATTCTTTACGGTGTTTGTCGTTTTACCCCTCAACTTACCTATGTGAGCAAATTTTATCGGACCTTAAATTTATTTGTTCAAAGCAGCGGAGTAACTTAACTTCATCACATTTAAAACACATTTTGCTATTACGAAACTGTGATAAGAACATAAATGTGGACGAATTCGTGCATATTTTGTAAAAAATGCGCTTCAATATTTTTGTCTTATAAACAGCTAGAATATTCTCATTATTTGCAGGACGACTTGGATAATTTTGGATGTTGGTGTGACATAAACTGCATGGAATTTAATTTACGGAAATGCAAGCATATGCGTTTCTTTAGATCGAATCCGAAATTTGTCAGATATGATCTTATTGGAGCTGAGTTAGAGACAGTTGATTCTTTTGTAGATCTTGGTATTCTGATGGATTCGAAACTTGAATTCAACAATCATATTATGGCCATGGTTAACAGGGCGTATGGTGTTCTTGGCTTTATTAAACGTTGGGCTAAAGAATTCTCTGATCCCTATGTGACGAAACAGTTATTTACTTCGCTCGTTAGGCCTATTTTGGAATATGGTTCTGTAGTGTGGGACCCTCAGTATGGCGTCTATATTGACAGAATTGAGACAGTTCAGAAGCAATTTTTATTTATTATTTATTGAGACACTTACATTGGAATAGTGATTTTGTTCTTCCCCCCTATTCTAGTAGATTGAAGTTGATTGACTTGCCCTCCTTAAAAAGTAGACGAATTATGCTGAACACCGTGATGGTATTTAAGGTTATAAATGTTGATGTCTCATCTGAATATCTTATTTCTAGGATTAAGTTTAACGTGCCATTTAGACCAACTAGATACTATCAGTTTCTTCATATTGATATTCAGCGTAGAATGTGTATTGATTTTAATTCATTGTACTACATCATAGATTTTGGTGTCGGAATCGATACAATAAAGTCAAGGATTCTCTCGTACTTGAATGTTTAGTATTCTGTTTTAGTATTATTAAATGTAATGTATTGCTTCTATGTCAAATGTTAGCATTAACCTTTAGTGTAGTTTGTCTTTGTTTTGTTTTGTTTTTTTGTTTTATCGAACGGTCCCAACGCCTCTCACACCCGCCCCTTCCGACCGAGAGGGCCACGTCCCCATAACGTAGGGACAGTGTACACACCATAGTACAAACCATGGCGGCTAAGCAGTAGAGGGTGGACACCGGCTACAGATCCAATATCAACAGCCGGCATAACAAAAATATTAAACAAAATATTAGTATCACATGCAAATAAAAGTTATTCTTAAAGTTAGTAACTAAATATATTAAAGTAAACATGTCACAACAAACTAAACATCCAAGCAGGAGAAAATCCTCGACTTTATTATATCGATTCCTAATCCGAAATCTATGATGTGACACAATGAATTGAAATCAATACACATTCTACGAATGGGCTCTGTGGAAGCATAATTCGTACGCTGCAAATCAATACGAAACGTTAAACTTAGTCCTAGAAATAATATAGTCAGAAGAGAAATCACCATTAATAACCTTATAAACCATCACGGTGTTTTACATAACACGTCTGCTTTTTAAGGATGGCAAGTCGATCAACTTCAATCTACTAGTATAAGGGGGAAGAACAAAATCACTATCACTATGTAAGTGTCTTAATGAAAAAATCAAAAATTGTTTCTGAACTGACTCAATTCTATCAATATAGATTCTATCAATAGGATCCCACACTACGGAACCATATTCCTTCGTCACGTAAGGATCAGAGAACTCCTTAGCCCATCGCTTAATGAAACCAAGAACACCATATGCTTTGTTAACCATAGTAATAATATGATTGTTGAAATTCAGTTTGGAATCCATTAGAATACCAAGGTCTACGAAAGAATCAACTACCTCTAACTCAGCTCCTCCAATATTATACCTGACAAATCTCTGGTTCGATCTAAAGGAGCGCATATGTTTGCATTTCCTTAGATTGAGTTCCATGCAATTTATGTCACACCAGCGTCCAAAACTATCCAAGTCAGTCTGCAATGGATGAGAAAATTCTGGCCAATCATAAGAAAAAAATATTTTTACATCATCGAACGGTCCCAACGCCTCTCACACCCGCCCCTTCCAGCATCCAAGCTGGAGAAAATCCTCGACTTTATTATATCGACTCCTAATCCGAAATCTATGATGTGACACAAAGAATTGAAATCAATACACATTCTGCGAATGGGCTCTGCGGAAGCGTAATTCGTACGCTGAAAGTCAATATGGATGAATTGGTAGTATCTAGAAGGTCTAAATGGCACGTTAAACTTAATCCTAGAAATAATATAGTCAGAAGAGAAATCACCATTTATAACCTTATAAACCATCACGGTGTTCAACATAACACGTCTGCTTTTCAAGGAAGGCAAGTCGATCAGCTTCAATCTACTAGTATAAGGGGGAAGAATAAAATCACTATTCCAATGCAAATGTCTTAATGAAAATATTAAAAATTGTTTCTGAACTGACTCAATTCTGTCAATATAGATACCATACTGAGGATCCCACACTACGGAACCATATTCCAGAATAGGTCTGACAAGTGATGTAAATAGCTGCTTCGTTACGTAAGGATCGGAGAACTCCTTAGCCCATCGCTTAATGAAGCCAAAAACACCATATGCTTTGTTAACCATAGTAATAATATGATTGTTGAAATTCAGTTTGGAATCCATTAGAATACCAAGGTCTACAAAAGAATCAACTAACTCTAGCTCAGTTCCTCTAATATTATATCTGACAAATCTTGGATTCGATCTAAAGAAACGCATGTGTCTGCATTTCCTTAGGTTGAGTTCCATACAATTCATGTCACACCAGCGTCCAAAACTATCTAAGTCATCCTGCAATGGATTCGAAAATTCTGGCCAATTATAAGAAAAATATATTTTTACATCATCTGCATACATTAGATGTCGAGAATTAATTATAGACCCCGGAAGGTCATTTATGAATAATAAGAAAAGAATCGGCCCTAGATGACTACCCTGAGGAACACCTGATGGAATCAGAATTGGTCTAGAATAAGAATTACCAAATTTTACAATCTGAGAGCGATTTGAAAGATACGAAGGTATCCACTTCAAGAAGTTAGAGCTAAAACCTATACGATCTAATTTATATCACAAAAGTTCGTGGTTCACTTTATCAAATGCTTTACTAAAATCTGTATAGATGACATCAGTCTGATTACCTTGAACAAATTCATCAATAACGTGAGAAGTAAACTGAATCAAGTTTGTCACAGTAGAAAAGCCCTTACGAAATCCATGTTGATATGGACTCAATATAGAAGAAACCCTATGAGATACCACCTCAGTAACCAATTTCTCAAATAGCTTCGGAATGGCACTCAACTTAGCTATCCCTCTATAGTTTGACACGTCAATTAGACTGCCAGACTTAGGAGGGGAGGGGGAGGGGGTCAATGAATGAACTCCTCTAAGCCAAAGGGAAATATCCAAATCTCAATGAAGTATTAAATAATAATGTTAGCGGAATAGCCAAACCACTAGCACAGAATTTCAAAATTATACTTGGCACCCCATCTGGGCCAACACTATTTGTGGATTTGAGATTATTCAAACTCGACAAAACTAAGGGTAAATCAATAACAGGAATTTCTAATTGACTCAATGCAGAAATATTATAAGGGTAGGCGTCACTCGACCCATAAGATCGCTCTGAGTATGTCGTCGCAAAAAATTTTGCAAAACAATCAGCAATCGCCTGATCATCACCAAACTCTAAGCCATCCATTCTAATCCTTGTCGGCTTAGTTGATGATCTACGTTTCAAATTCACAAAGTCATAAAAAGATCTAGGGTTATTCCTAAAATCATTCTTTAGTTTTTCCAAGTAGATCCTATAACATCTCTGAGACTCAATGCTATATTTCGACCTAGCAACGGAATATTTGACATAATCTGAATTCAAACCGGTCCTCTTAAATTTCTTAAAAAGTCTATTTCTCGAATTCTTCATGCTAGACAACTCACGTGAAAGCCAAGGCAGTCTTCTAGAGTGCCCAACACGAGTTTTCGGTACTGATTGTGACAAAAAGTCATTCAAAATGTGATAAAATCTATCTACGACAATGTCAAGATCAGTATAGTGACGACAGCTACAAACAGAATTCCAGTCAACATCCTGAATAAGTGAATTAAGCTTTTCGAAATTAGTTCTCTTGAAACAGAAAGAGGTTCGATTACCTTGCGAACTAGAGGGAGAAGATTCACCAGAGTACAACATCGATATATTCAATGTAGGATGATAGTTGTCCTCCGGGAGTGATATGGGAGGAACTCTACTGATTTCGAAGTAATGGGGATCATCGACAAACACTAAGTCTAGTTGCCTAACATTTGCATTTCCCACATAATTTATCTGCGACAAGTTAAGATCAGAAAAAAGTCTAACTATTTGCGAGGGCCAATCATCCCTATCAAAAGTTGACGTCAATGGTGTTAAAGCCTCAGCATCTGGCAAGGTAAGCCAAGATACAGAGGGTAAATTAAAATCTCCTAAAATCATAGTATGGTCTAAATCACTCGCCCGGAGACAACCATACCAATTGCATTCAAATGACTCTCGTAAACACATAACTCGGATGATGGTGGAATGTAAGAGCATGTAACAAACAACTTACTACGTCCCATGTTAATAAGGACTGCAATAAATTCAATGTCATCAAACCCTTGCAGAATAAAGCGTTCAGATGAGAATGCATTAGCAACCGCGATAAGAACACCGCCACCTATTCTCCCTACTCGATCCTTCCGGAAGACAACATATTTCTCACACAAAACCTCGGAGTCCAAAATTGAATCTTTCAACCAGGTCTCAGAAAAAGCTAGAGCCGAGAAGTCAAAATCGAAACTATCTACAAATATACGATTTAACTTTGTATTTAGGCCTCTAACATTCTGATACCCAACACTAAAAGAGCTGCTTAGTTTTTTGGAATAGTGGCTGACATTGATGGGAGACGCGCCAGATTGTCAACCCTATCCACAAACTCTTTAACAAAAGCCCTAGATGGCCAGAATGAGGGGACAATTAGCTTGTCGAAAATTTCCCTCGACACAACAATTTTAAACGATGCCCGACTTTGGGCAAAGGATGACTTCAATTTAAACGTGTTCATACGGAAGTCACCCTCAATTTTTGATTTAATGAAACAATTTAAATCTTCCACGGTCGTATCCGGAGCGAAACGGGAAACGAAAACCATTTTCATTTCCGGAGCCCTGGACAATCCACCGGAATTTCCTCCAGAACGATGTGGACTGACACTACCGGCAACAGCAACTGGGTCCGGCCGACCAGTCGCATTCACACGGGCCAGAGAAGGACCCGCTACAACTGGCGTCTGATTTTGCGATTGATCAGCCACATCAGACACCGGCCCAGCAACCGAAGCATAAGTCGGAGTATCACCGTCCACAGTGATTGACCCGCCGACTACAGTAGCCTTAGCCTCAGGAACAACCGAGGCCACCGAAACAACACCATCCGATCCAATGGTGTTAAGTGAACCAGACTTCACAGACGAGGGCTTAGCAGACCCCGTCCTCGCCGTTCTCTTACGTTTCTGGCCTGAAACTTCCGGAGATTTAGCAAGCTCATCCAATTGTGGGTATTTATCCAGATTGGACGCACACTTGCCAAATCTTGTATAAATCGCCCAGAGGTCCTTTCCCATTTCAGCAACCTCGGACATAGAAGTCCTGAAAAAATTGTAAAAATCTACACCAATTTTTCTACATTTGGTGCAACACCAACGTAGACCATTGTTCTCCCCGTACAATGCGTCCACGACCCTTGCACTTACACCGGCACATTTAGCATGCCATTGACTGGTACACAACCAGCATTCAATGGAACGCTCACTGTCCGAAACAATTTTACAATTATCGTACGAGCACGACATTTTTCTAAAATACCACCCTTTACTGTGTTAAAATAAAAAGTAAAATCGCGTAAAAAAAATCACTATAATAATAACGAAGTTTAGAATTAGAATTAATAATAAACTCTGGAAGGTCATTTAAGTATAATAAGAATAAAACAGGCCCTAGATGACTACCCTGAGGGACTCCCGATGGAATCAGAATTCGTTTGGAATAAGAATTTCCAAATTTAACAATCTGTGAGCGATTCGAAAGATACGAATATATCCACTTCAAGAAGTCAGAGCTAAAACCAATGCGATCTAATTTATATACCAAAAGTTCATGGTTCACTTTATCAAATGCTTTACTAAAATCCGTACGGATGACATCAGTCTGATTACCCTGAAGAAATTCATCAATAACGTGAGAAGTAAACTGAATTAAATTTGTAACAGAAGAAAAGCCCTTATCCATGTTGGTATGGACTCAATATAGAAGAAACCCTATGAGATACCACCTCAGTAACCAATTTCTCAAATAGCTTCGGAATGGCACTCAACTTAGCTATCCCTCTATAGTTTGACACGTCAATTAGACTGCCAGACTTATGGAGGGGGTCAATGAATGAACTCCTCTAAGCCAAAGGGAAATATCCAAATCTCAATGAAGTATTAAATAACAATGTTAGCGGAATAGCCAAACCACTAGCACAGAATTTCAAAATTACAATCTGAGAGCGATTTGAAAGATACGAAGATATCCACTTCAAGAAGTTAGAGCTAAAACCTATACGATCTAATTTATATCACAAAAGTTCGTGGTTCACTTTATCAAATGCTTTACTAAAATCTGTATAGATGACATCAGTCTGATTACCTTGAACAAATTCATCAATAACGTGAGAAGTAAACTGAATCAAGTTTGTCACAGTAGAAAAGCCCTTACGAAATCCATGTTGATATGGACTCAATATAGAAGAAACCCTATGAGATACCACCTCAGTAACCAATTTCTCAAATAGCTTCGGAATGGCACTCAACTTAGCTATCCCTCTATAGTTTGACACGTCAATTAGACTGCCAGACTTATGGAGGGGGTCAATGAATGAACTCCTCTAAGCCAAAGGGAAATATCCAAATCTCAATGAAGTATTAAATAATAATGTTAGCGGAATAGCCAAACCACTAGCACAGAATTTCAAAATTATACTTGGCACCCCATCTGGGCCAACACTATTTGTGGATTTGAGATTATTCAAACTCGACAAAACTAAGGGTAAATCAATAACAGGAATTTCTAATTGACTCAATGCAGAAATATTATAAGGGTAGGCGTCACTCGACCCATAAGATCGCTCTGAGTATGTCGTCGCAAAAAATTTTGCAAAACAATCAGCAATCGCCTGATCATCACCAAACTCTAAGCCATCCATTCTAATCCTTGTCGGCTTAGTTGATGATCTACGTTTCAAATTCACAAAGTCATAAAAAGATCTAGGGTTCTTCCTAAAATCATTCTTTAGTTTTTCCAAGTAGATCCTATAACATCTCTGAGACTCAATGCTATATTTCGACCTAGCAACGGAATATTTGACATAATCTGAATTCAAACCGGTCCTCTTAAATTTCTTAAAAAGTCTATTTCTCGAAATCTTCATGCTAGACAACTCACGTGAAAGCCAAGGCAGTCTTCTAGAGTGCCCAACACGAGTTTTCGGTACTGATTGTGACAAAAAGTCATTCAAAATGTGATAAAATCTATCTACGACAATGTCAAGATCAGTATAGTGACGACAGCTACAAACAGAATTCCAGTCAACATCCTGAATAAGTGAATTAAGCTTTTCGAAATTAGTTCTCTTGAAACAGAAAGAGGTTCGATTACCTTGCGAACTAGAGGGAGAAGATTCACCAGAGTACAACATCGATATATTCAATGTAGGATGATAGTTGTCCTCCGGGAGTGATATGGGAGGAACTCTACTGATTTCGAAGTAATGGGGATCATCGACAAACACTAAGTCTAGTTGCCTAGCATTTGCATTTCCCACATAATTTATCTGCGACAAGTTAAGATCAGAAAAAAGTCTAACTATTTGCAAGGGCCAATCATCCCTATCAAAAGTTGACGTCAATGGTGTTAAAGCCTCAGCATCTGGCAAGGTAAGCCAAGATACAGAGGGTAAATTAAAATCTCCTAAAATCATAGTATGGTCTAAATCACTCGCCCTGGAGACAACCATACCAATTGCATTCAAATGACTCTCGTAAACACATAACTCGGATGATGGTGGAATGTAAGAGCATGTAACAAACAACTTACTACGTCCCATGTTAATAAGGACTGCAATAAATTCAATGTCATCAAACCCTTGCAGAATAAAGCGTTCAGATGAGAATGCATTAGCAACCGCGATAAGAACACCGCCACCTATTCTCCCTACTCGATCCTTCCGGAAGACAACATATTTCTCACACAAAACCTCGGAGTCCAAAATTGAATCTTTCAACCAAGTCTCAGAAAAAGCTAGAGCCGAGAAGTCAAAATCGAAACTATCTACAAATATACGATTTAACTTTGTATTTAGGCCTCTAACATTCTGATACCCAACACTAAAAGAGCTGCTTAGTTTTTTGGAATAGTGGCTGACATTGATGGGAGACGCGCCAGATTGTCAACCCTATCCACAAACTCTTTAACAAAAGCCCTAGATGGCCAGAATGAGGGGACAATTAGCTTGTCGAAAATTTCCCTCGACACAACAATTTTAAACGATGCCCGACTTTGGGCAAAGGATGACTTCAATTTAAACGTGTTCATACGGAAGTCACCCTCAATTTTTGATTTAATGAAACAATTTAAATCTTCCACGGTCGTATCCGGAGCGAAACGGGAAACGAAAACCATTTTCATTTCCGGAGCCCTGGACAATCCACCGGAATTTCCTCCAGAACGATGTGGACGGACACTACCGGCAACAGCAACTGGGTCCGGCCGACCAGTCGCATTCACACGGGCCAGAGAAGGACCCGCTACAACTGGCGTCTGATTTTGCGATTGATAAGCCACATCAGACACCGGCCCAGCAACCGAAGCATAAGTCGGGGTATCACCGTCCACAGTGATTGACCCGCCGACTACAGTAGCCTTAGCCTCAGGAACAACCGAGGCCACCGAAACAACACCATCCGATCCAATGGTGTTAAGTGAACCAGACTTCACAGACGAGGGCTTAGCAGACCCCGTCCTCGCCGTTCTCTTACGTTTCTGGCCTGAAACTTCCGGAGATTTAGCAAGCTCATCCAATTGTGGGTATTTATCCAGATTGGACGCACTTGCCAAATCTTGTATAAATCGCCCAGAGGTCCTTTCCCATTTCAGCAACCTCGGACATAGAAGTCCTGAAAAAATTGTAAAAATCTACACCAATTTTTCTACATTTGGTGCAACACCAACGTAGACCATTGTTCTCCCCGTACAATGCGTCCACGACCCTTGCACTTACACCGGCACATTTAGCATGCCATTGACTGGTACACAACCAGCATTCAATGGAACGCTCACTGTCCGAAACAATTTTACAATTATCGTACGAGCACGACATTTTTCTAAAATACCACCCTTTACTGTGTTAAAATAAAAAGTAAAATCGCGTAAAAAAAATCACTATAATAATAACGAAGTTTAGAATTAGAATTAATAATAAACTCTGGAAGGTCATTTAAGTATAATAAGAATAAAACAGGCCCTAGATGACTACCCTGAGGGACTCCCGATGGAATCAGAATTCGTTTGGAATAAGAATTTCCAAATTTAACAATCTGTGAGCGATTCGAAAGATACGAATATATCCACTTCAAGAAGTCAGAGCTAAAACCAATGCGATCTAATTTATATACCAAAAGTTCATGGTTCACTTTATCAAATGCTTTACTAAAATCCGTACGGATGACATCAGTCTGATTACCCTGAAGAAATTCATCAATAACGTGAGAAGTAAACTGAATTAAATTTGTAACAGAAGAAAAGCCCTTATCCATGTTGGTATGGACTCAATATAGAAGAAACCCTATGAGATACCACCTCAGTAACCAATTTCTCAAATAGCTTCGGAATGGCACTCAACTTAGCTATCCCTCTATAGTTTGACACGTCAATTAGACTGCCAGACTTATGGAGGGGGTCAATGAATGAACTCCTCTAAGCCAAAGGGAAATATCCAAATCTCAATGAAGTATTAAATAACAATGTTAGCGGAATAGCCAAACCACTAGCACAGAATTTCAAAATTACAATCTGAGAGCGATTTGAAAGATACGAAGATATCCACTTCAAGAAGTTAGAGCTAAAACCTATACGATCTAATTTATATCACAAAAGTTCGTGGTTCACTTTATCAAATGCTTTACTAAAATCTGTATAGATGACATCAGTCTGATTACCTTGAACAAATTCATCAATAACGTGAGAAGTAAACTGAATCAAGTTTGTCACAGTAGAAAAGCCCTTACGAAATCCATGTTGATATGGACTCAATATAGAAGAAACCCTATGAGATACCACCTCAGTAACCAATTTCTCAAATAGCTTCGGAATGGCACTCAACTTAGCTATCCCTCTATAGTTTGACACGTCAATTAGACTGCCAGACTTATGGAGGGGGTCAATGAATGAACTCCTCTAAGCCAAAGGGAAATATCCAAATCTCAATGAAGTATTAAATAATAATGTTAGCGGAATAGCCAAACCACTAGCACAGAATTTCAAAATTATACTTGGCACCCCATCTGGGCCAACACTATTTGTGGATTTGAGATTATTCAAACTCGACAAAACTAAGGGTAAATCAATAACAGGAATTTCTAATTGACTCAATGCAGAAATATTATAAGGGTAGGCGTCACTCGACCCATAAGATCGCTCTGAGTATGTCGTCGCAAAAAATTTTGCAAAACAATCAGCAATCGCCTGATCATCACCAAACTCTAAGCCATCCATTCTAATCCTTGTCGGCTTAGTTGATGATCTACGTTTCAAATTCACAAAGTCATAAAAAGATCTAGGGTTCTTCCTAAAATCATTCTTTAGTTTTTCCAAGTAGATCCTATAACATCTCTGAGACTCAATGCTATATTTCGACCTAGCAACGGAATATTTGACATAATCTGAATTCAAACCGGTCCTCTTAAATTTCTTAAAAAGTCTATTTCTCGAATTCTTCATGCTAGACAACTCACGTGAAAGCCAAGGCAGTCTTCTAGAGTGCCCAACACGAGTTTTCGGTACTGATTGTGACAAAAAGTCATTCAAAATGTGATAAAATCTATCTACGACAATGTCAAGATCAGTATAGTGACGACAGCTACAAACAGAATTCCAGTCAACATCCTGAATAAGTGAATTAAGCTTTTCGAAATTAGTTCTCTTGAAACAGAAAGAGGTTCGATTACCTTGCGAACTAGAGGGAGAAGATTCACCAGAGTACAACATCGATATATTCAATGTAGGATGATAGTTGTCCTCCGGGAGTGATATGGGAGGAACTCTACTGATTTCGAAGTAATGGGGATCATCGACAAACACTAAGTCTAGTTGCCTAGCATTTGCATTTCCCACATAATTTATCTGCGACAAGTTAAGATCAGAAAAAAGTCTAACTATTTGCGAGGGCCAATCATCCCTATCAAAAGTTGACGTCAATGGTGTTAAAGCCTCAGCATCTGGCAAGGTAAGCCAAGATACAGAGGGTAAATTAAAATCTCCTAAAATCATAGTATGGTCTAAATCACTCGCCCGGAGACAACCATACCAATTGCATTCAAATGACTCTCGTAAACACATAACTCGGATGATGGTGGAATGTAAGAGCATGTAACAAACAACTTACTACGTCCCATGTTAATAAGGACTGCAATAAATTCAATGTCATCAAACCCTTGCAGAATAAAGCGTTCAGATGAGAATGCATTAGCAACCGCGATAAGAACACCGCCACCTATTCTCCCTACTCGATCCTTCCGGAAGACAACATATTTCTCACACAAAACCTCGGAGTCCAAAATTGAATCTTTCAACCAGGTCTCAGAAAAAGCTAGAGCCGAGAAGTCAAAATCGAAACTATCTACAAATATACGATTTAACTTTGTATTTAGGCCTCTAACATTCTGATACCCAACACTAAAAGAGCTGCTTAGTTTTTTGGAATAGTGGCTGACATTGATGGGAGACGCGCCAGATTGTCAACCCTATCCACAAACTCTTTAACAAAAGCCCTAGATGGCCAGAATGAGGGGACAATTAGCTTGTCGAAAATTTCCCTCGACACAACAATTTTAAACGATGCCCGACTTTGGGCAAAGGATGACTTCAATTTAAACGTGTTCATACGGAAGTCACCCTCAATTTTTGATTTAATGAAACAATTTAAATCTTCCACGGTCGTATCCGGAGCGAAACGGGAAACGAAAACCATTTTCATTTCCGGAGCCCTGGACAATCCACCGGAATTTCCTCCAGAACGATGTGGACTGACACTACCGGCAACAGCAACTGGGTCCGGCCGACCAGTCGCATTCACACGGGCCAGAGAAGGACCCGCTACAACTGGCGTCTGATTTTGCGATTGATCAGCCACATCAGACACCGGCCCAGCAACCGAAGCATAAGTCGGAGTATCACCGTCCACAGTGATTGACCCGCCGACTACAGTAGCCTTAGCCTCAGGAACAACCGAGGCCACCGAAACAACACCATCCGATCCAATGGTGTTAAGTGAACCAGACTTCACAGACGAGGGCTTAGCAGACCCCGTCCTCGCCGTTCTCTTACGTTTCTGGCCTGAAACTTCCGGAGATTTAGCAAGCTCATCCAATTGTGGGTATTTATCCAGATTGGACGCACACTTGCCAAATCTTGTATAAATCGCCCAGAGGTCCTTTCCCATTTCAGCAACCTCGGAAATAGAAGTCCTGAAAAAATTGTAAAAATCTACACCAATTTTTCTACATTTGGTGCAACAACAACGTAGACCATTGATCTCCCCGTACAATGCGTCCACGACCCTTGCACTTACACCGGCACATTTAGCATGCCATTGACTGGTACACAACCAGCATTCAATGGAACGCTCACTGTCCGAAACAATTTTACAATTATCGTACGAGCACGACATTTTTCTAAAATACCACCCTTTACTGTGTTAAAATAAAAAGTAAAATCGCGTAAAAAAAATCACTATAATAATAACGAAGTTTAGAATTAGAATTAATAATAAACTCTGGAAGGTCATTTAAGTATAATAAGAATAAACAGGCCCTAGATGACTACCCTGAGGGACTCCCGATGGAATCAGAATTCGTTTGGAATAAGAATTTCCAAATTTAACAATCTGTGAGCGATTCGAAAGATACGAATATATCCACTTCAAGAAGTCAGAGCTAAAACCAATGCGATCTAATTTATATACAAAAAGTTCATGGTTCACTTTATCAAATGCTTTACTAAAATCCGTACGGATGACATCAGTCTGATTACCCTGAAGAAATTCATCAATAACGTGAGAAGTAAACTGAATTAAATTTGTAACAGAAGAAAAGCCCTTATCCATGTAGATATGGACTCAATATAGAAGAAACCCTATGAGATACCACCTCAGTAACCAATTTCTCAAATAGCTTCGGAATGGCACTCAACTTAGCTATCCCTCTATAGTTTGACACGTCAATTAGACTGCCAGACTTATGGAGGGAAATATCCAAATCTCAATGAAGTATTAAATAACAATGTTAGCGGAATAGCCAAACCACTAGCACAGAATTTCAAAATTATACTTGGCACCCCATCTGGGCCAACACTATTCGTGGATATTATTCAAATTGGACAAAACCAAGGGTAAATCAAATTCAGGGATTTCCAGTTGACTCAATGCAGAGACATTAAAAGGATGTGTCATTCGATCGATAAGATCGTTCAGAATAAGTCGTCGCAAAAAACTTCGCAAAACAATCAGCAATCGCCTGATCTTCACAAAATTCTAAACCATCCATTCTAATCCTAGTTGGCTTAGATGCGGATCTACGCTTAAGATTCACGAAGTCATAAAAAGATCTGGGGTTCTTCCTAAAATCATTCTTTAGTTTATCCAAGTAGATCCTATAAAGTCTCTGAGACTCAATGCTATATCTCGACCTGGCAACGGAGTATTTGATATAGTCAGAATTTAAACCAGTCCTCTTAAATTCTTTAAAGAGTCTACTTCTCGAATTCTTCAAACTAGACAACTCACGTGAGAACCAAGGTAGCCTTCTAGAGTGCCCAACACGAATTTTCGGTACTGATCGTGACATG
This sequence comes from Polietes domitor, assembly GCA_947397865.1. Classification (NCBI taxonomy): domain Eukaryota; kingdom Metazoa; phylum Arthropoda; class Insecta; order Diptera; family Muscidae; genus Polietes; species Polietes domitor. Next base: position 151,395,606 of record OX377620.1, on the reverse strand, counting down.
AAGTCCTTTAAAATTTGATAAACTCTATCTACACTTATCTACTTTCTCACAAAGTAGTAAAAATATTAAATTATTTTCATTAATTCATTCTTGGAAAACATTAAAAAAGAAAAAACCAAACAAAACAAATTAAATTAAATAAAACAAAACTTAAAATATATATTCATATACAGTCGTTAGTTAAAGGCACAACAAAAAAGGGTCTATCTGCTACACGCCTTAGTTTATATACAAAAATAATAAGTATTAAGTATATTGTATAGTAAAATCATTTTGCTCCAAGGGTTTCTTTACCCAACAACCCTGACCGGCATGTTGAAAAGCATCGAACAATTCTTGTTTTGCGATATCATAGTCTCTGGCGAGCTCTTTGGCTTTGGCGTAATTATTTGGACAAGGGGAAATGGACATATTTGGTAAATTTAGAAGCAAATAAATGTATTTGGAAAATAACACATGCTTGGAAAGAAACGATATTTCATTGTTGATTAGGAGACCCGTTTGCAAGGAGACAAGTTCAATGTGACTGTCGCCAAATGTCCAGTTCATTGCAATACCGGGTACACTACGACTATTGGGAACTCGTTGGACGGAGTCTGTCCCAGCAGCGGGCGATTAAGATGATATGGTTTCGGCAAAAAGTTTAAGTTTTGTTCCAAGCGACCACAGAACGATCGATACACATGCTTATTATTGAACATACTGCCCAGGACAATAGAATACAGGTAGATAGGCTCCACCAGAGTAGACAGCAAGGAGCCCTGTACACCCAGAACATTCCAACGGGCAATTTTATCCGAACACGACATGATAAACAACGGATCACCATGTTTAAGGGCATTCCAGGATTGCGGCAGAAACCGACTTCCAATGGCTATGGTATACATGCCGCCGTCCACTTTGGTACGTAGCTGGCCATATTGTTCACAATTTCTACGATCGTTTAAAACTCTAGCGTCACCGCACGGCACTGTACTTATGTAAAGATGAAAATTAACATCTGGTTTCAGGGAGAATGCATACTGCAACCCACTGGGATTTTTCAGAAATATCGAATCATCGGCCCATTCTGAGTGGCAGTGCCATCTCAGTTGCGTATACAAGTACTTCAGTAAGCATCGTCTGGCCATAACTACGGCGTGCGAGTCATTAAGGACACAGCCATTGCGATCAATTTGGCGGCCATTGATGTACTTTGAGCCCGATCGATATGACTTGGGCATTTTAAAAATCTACAACAATGTCAAGATCAGTATAGTGACAACAGCTACAGACAGAATTCCAATCAACATCCTGGATAAGAGAATTTAGCATAACAAAGTTGGTTCTCTTGAAACAATAAATGTCACGATTATCTTGTGAAGCAGAGGGAGAAGAATCACTAAAATACAACATTGATATACTCAAGGTAGGATGATAGTCGTCCTCCGGGATAGATATGGGAGGAAACCTACTGATCTCGAAGAAATGGGATCATTGACAAATACTAGGTCAAGTTGCCTAGCATTTAAATTTCCCACATAATTGATCTGAAACAAATTTAAATCAGTAAAGAGTCTAACTATATGCGAAGGCCAATCATCCGAATTAAAAGTTGACGTCAACGGAGTTAAACCCTCCGCATCAGGCAAGGTATGCCAAGATATTGTGGGTAAATTGAAATCTCCCAAAATCATAACATGGTCCAAATCACCTGCTTTCGAAGCAACCATACCAATCGCAGTCAAGTGCCTCTCATATACACACAACTCGGACGATGGATGAATATAAGAGCATGTGACAAACAACTTACTACGTTCCATATTAATAAGGATTGCAATGCATTCAATGTCATCAAGCCCTTGTAGAATAAAGCGTTCGGATGAGAACTCATTAGCAACAGCGATAAGAACACCGTCACCAATTTTCCCTACGCGATCCTTCCTAAATACAACATATCTCCCACATAAAATCTCAGAGTCCAAAATCGAAACTTTCAGCCAGGTCTCAGTAAAGGCGAGAGCCGAGAAGACAAAGTCAAAGCTATCAACAAACAGACGACTCAACTTCGTATTCAAACCTCTAACATTCTGATACCCAACACTAAAAGAGCTGCTTAGTTTTTTGGAATAGTGGCTGACATTGATGGGAGACGCGCCTGATTGTCAACCCTATCCACAAACTCTTTGACAAAAGACCTTGATGGCCACAACAATTTTAAACGATGCCCGACTTTGGGCAAAGGATGACTTCAGTTTAAACGTCTTTATACGGAAGTCACCCTCAATTTTCGACTTAATAAAACAATTTATATCTTCCACGGTCGTATCCGGAGCGAAACGGGAAACGAAAACCATTTTCATTTCCGGAGCCATGGACAATCCACCGGAATTTCCTCCAGAACGATGTGGACGGACACCACCGGCAACAGCAACTGGGTCCGGCCGACCAGTCGCATTCACACGGGCCAGAGAAGGACCCGCTACAACTGGCGTCTGATTTTGCCGCGGCTGATCAGCCACATCAGGCACCGGCTCAGCAACCGAAGCATAAGTCGGGGTATCACCGTCCACAGTGACTGACCCGCCGACTACAGTAGCCGTAGCCTCAGGAACAGCCGAGGCTACCGAAACAACACCATCCGATCCAATGGTGTTAAGTGTACCAGATTTCACAGACGAGGGCATAGCAGGCGCCGTCCTCGCCGTTCTCTAACGTTTCTGGCCTGAAACTTCCGGAGACTTAGCAAACTCATCCAATTGTTGGTATATATCCAGATTGGATGCACACTTGCTAAATCTAGAGGTCCTTTCCCATTTCAGCAACCTCGGACATAATCACAAAACAATTGTTGTAGTTTGGTCAAGAAATATTTGTTAGCCAAAGACACGATTTTTATCAAAAAATAAACACACAAATACAATATCACAAGTAAAACTAAATCACAAAAATTTTTATCTGTGTATTAGTAATGAATTTGATGCATTAAAATAGCTATGGATGCAATATAACAAATTTTTATTCAAATTAGAACGGAGCACAAAACTTTCACACGTTGTAACAGAGCACAGTTGCCAAACGAAGGTAAATATGTAAATATCACACAGAAAACATTGCCTAAAATCTTTGTTTACAAAATTTTAAGCAATATAATTGTATGGAGTGATAAAGACACCTAGTAGCACAGCTGCTGATGAATGGGATTTGCTGGACGAAAAGGCATTGGCGACACTGATACTGAGTGTGAAATCAACACAGCGGAATCACATAACATTTTGCAAATCGTCGGTGGAAGCCTGGAAAAACTTGAAGAACACATGCATACATGACCACAGCAAGACAATCGCAGTCTACTTATAACGGTTCAAAGACAAACAAAAGAGGGAAACAAAACTTCAATCGTTTCAATTGCTGACAGCGTGAACATTTTGCAGCCAATTTTCGATCCAATTCGAATAAGATAGAGCTGAACAACAAAGTAGTCTGGTTATTTGAATGATTTTACATTTATATTTGTTAACAGCTGAGGGGAAAGTAGACGATAAAATACTGGTAGATGATTGTACAGTGATTCTCCACAATGCCCACGATGAAAGGTAACATTGTGTCTGTAAATAGACTGTGCGAAAATAGATACAAAGTGACGTTTGATAAGTATTGTGCGAAAATCATAAAAAAGACGAAATAATTGTTCAAAGTGTGAAAAGAACAATAACTATTTATTTTCCACAATAAATTTGAAGAACGTTTTGCTGCTGGCACGAAAGATTTGGACAGTTTAATTTCCGAAGTCTACAACAATTGGCAATTAAACGAACAGTTAATGTAAAGTTTGCATGAAAATTAAAATAAACGCCAGGCCATTCGAAAATAGCGAAACGCTTTCAGAAGATATTTTTGATAAATTTCATACGAATGTGTGCGGTCCTCATAAAAAGAACTCTCTTGGTGGCGGTAAATACTTTCTAACTTTTGTAGACGATAAATCGAGACGAATATACTTGTACTTCATTAAAAATAAGGACGAAGTATTTAATAAATAAAGAAACGGTAAAGTGCCAGACGTCGAAAAGAATAAAATTGTTGAGAATCGACAATGACCGTGAATTTGTTAATAAAGAGTTCGACACATATTTGGAAAGCAATGGCATTCTGCGAGAATTGACTGCAACAGAACGGTGTGGCCGAGCGGGCCAATCGAATGATTGTAGAAATGGCGCGTGCAATGTTACTGCAATCCAGTCTAAGTGATGTGCTATGGGCAGAAGCGGTTGCAATTGCAATTTACATTCGCAATAAGTCGCCAACGAATGTTCTAGACAATATTACACCGTTTGAGGCTTTCACTGGAAAGAAACCCAACGTCAAACATTTTCAAGCTTTTGGTGCTGAGGCTGTAGGTTTATATAAAACAACCCAAAGGCAAAGAGTATTGAATGGTTGTTTACTCACTTACAGCTAAGGCATACCTCTTGTATGATGCAGAAAAACGTATAGTCGTTGATTGACATTTTTAAAAATACCATAACTTTCACGATTTTGAATTTAAAACATTTTTTTAAATCTTACTTATAACCTCAAACTGAACCTACGTACACATTTTCATCGAAATCGCAGACCTAACATGAAATTTTTGATCGATTTCCCATGGAAGTACTCATATTACTTCAACAGGGACAAACTTGTTAGTAACGATATTGAAGTGAAATATAAAATACGTTTTCCAAAAATTTGACAAAGTTGAAACACTTGAATTTTGTTAAAGAATTAGGTCTTAAAAAAATTAAATTGAATATAAATAATCACATTGGGAAAGTGTTGAAAATTGCTATTTGAATTGCTTAATATGGCAATGTGACTATTTATAGTACAATACAAGTCAATACTTTACAATACTCATACTTTCACATATTAAAAACTGCACTCTGTAAATAATTCTTTGAGTATTTAATAAACCGTCTTGGATTTAACAATGTGTGTCGTTTTCTTATACTTTTTTTCTTATATTAAGGTCCAACAGTACCAATCCAAGCGACCCGATGATAGCCGAACTTAACGGAGACATCAGCATATTTGTAGGAGAGCACAGGCGGAATATTTGGCTGGAACATATCGAACCTGCAACCTAGGCTCAGGTGCTCACAAGCTGTTCACTGCCAAATTTCTCTCTTTATCTCTTTTTATCGAGTCGAATTCATTGTATAACACCATAGGTTTCGGTGTCGGAATCGATATAATAGAGTCGCGGATTGTCTCATATTTGACCACCCTCTAAAGCTTAGCCACCATGGTTCGGACTATTTTATACGCTGTAAATATGTTATGGGGACGTGGCCTTCTCGATCGGCTAGGCCGGGAGTGAGGGTCGGTATTTATTGCAATCCGATTACAATTACTTCCGTCAACATTTATTGCAATTCGACTACAATTACAACATATAGTTTAATAACAATGTAATATAGACAGCACATCCTTATCCTCCACTGCCGATTCCAAAATAATAAAAAAAAAAATAAATATAATAATAATAAGTACTTCACGTTAACAAAACGAGAAATAACTATAAAAAGTTTTACCCAAAAATTACTTAAATCAGAAAATTTACTGGGAAAAGATAAAAAATTTTAAATGTTGAACAATTACATTTTCGGAAGTAATTTTGAAGAATTTAGCAAATATATGAGTTATCGAGATTATTTTCTTTTTTATTATTTTTTAAATAAAATTATCAATTGACTATTGTGGTATGGACATGGCAGATTTGTTGTCCTCTCCCATGACGGAATTGTGCCCTTCCCTTTTTACAGCAAATTAAAGTTCCACACTTGTACTTCGTCATATATAGGGCTGTTTTTCTTTAAAACTGGTGAAGCTGCGATAACAAAAACCTAAGAAAAAAATTAAAATTTGACTGAAAATAAAATTATTTTTTAAGATTGTCGTCAACAGCAATATCAATTGTGTGTTTTTTACTTAGCCTGGATAATTATCCAGTGTAATTCAAAGTTATGGTTTATCGAGGCTAAGTCCAAAAAAGTCAATACAAAATATTTTTTTTTTTGAAAATTTGTTTATACAAAAATTAATATTGTAGTCGACGACAATGTGAAAAAATAATTTTTTATTTTGATTAAAAAAAGTTATTAACGTTTTTATTATCGTAGCTTGTTATCCTGGCTGAAGAAAAACAGCCCTCTTATCTGCAATCTTTAGTAAATATTTAAAAAGATTGAAGATTTTGTGTTAAGACAGTCTTCTTGCAAATCCAACAATATGGGTGTGTCGGTACTAATCTATCTACAGAAAACGTGCAAGATAATATTCTATTATGTAGTATTAATATAATATCATTTTTACTGGCGACGAAATTCAGCTTAATTTCATATTTCAAATGGCATTGATATTTCACTTGAAATCGAGTTAAGCTTGCTTTCGCCGTCGTCAGTGTGCAAGACAGTAACTTATGTTGACCTTTAAACTTTGTCACATATGAGTTTAACATATTTTTCAAAAATTATTGCGTTTTTAATAAATACCTTTCTAAGGAATATCGTATTAGCATGATAATTGCGGCCAAAGGTAGAGGCCATATAAGATCCTTATAGTTAGCATGATGTACATCATTGCGTGATCCAGGTGCAATATCCTCCCATGTAGAATTTGGTGGAAGCCATACATTAGGTGACCAGAATGTATCACTGAATTTTTTAAAGACCTCCATGGCGTGGTAGTATGTTTACTGCTCTAGTCTAATCATAAACGATAATCGTCGACAATTATTATTTGTCATTGCCTACTCCACACTAAATTTCGTGATTTGAATAACAAAACAACCAGATACACAATTGAAACAACGGGTAACGCATGTATTATTTAATTTCAACAATTTTTGTGCCCAACCTGTGGCACGGACTTCAAAGTCAGTTAGGGTCCAACCTAAATCGGTCTGACAGCCGCGGCGGACAAATACGTATAAAAATACGTCCACCACAAGAATTGTAATATGAATCAAAATCACAACCGGCGGGTGAATCTGCACGTACGAACGAAATGGACTTTAACACAGATATGTAATTTTAATTATTCACCCTTAATAGCATTGTCACACTGCATGCGAAATCTAGTTTAAAGGCCAAAACACAATCAAAGTACGCTTATCGAGCATGCGTGCATTATACGTATTTTTGCTGTTTGCAAGACACATCGAAAGTATGCATGCACGCATGAAAACATATGTTATTGTATTTCGTATTTCTTCTTCTCCTGTGCTTATTGTTTGAATGTAAACGATAACAAATGTGCGACATAATTAAAAATGGAAATAAAAAAATTGGGCGGCGTTGATGATGGGCTTTTGCGTTAAGCTTTGAACATTTACACAACAATGACCACGAACAATTCCATAAAATGGTAAGGACGACACCACAGGTCTTCGACCAACTATTTTCCATTATGAAGGAAGACTTGACAAAGCGCAGCAACCGGCAGCCAATATCAGCTAAATGTAGGCTGGCCCTAGTGTATGTAAATTGAAAAAGATTATGTATGTAAATACAAAGGGATTTTCTTTCTTTTCTAACATTTAAAATGGGTGCATCAACAGTGCGAAAAATAAGACGAGAGACAAGTAAGTAAGTGAAGTAATTTGGGCTAACCTCTTTCCAAGCTACCTCGCAATTCCAACCCGGCACGAATGGCAAATGATTTTGATATCCTATGGAATTCCCCACACTGTTTTGGCGCCATCGATGGAAACCACGTAACTGTAACGTGTCCCCCGAGCTCTGGATCAGCATACTACAAACGTAATCCCTTGAAATGCATAAGATTTGTCACACTTTATTAATTTTTTCCATTACAGACTCATTTTCGATTGTATTGCTGGCAGTTTGCGATGCCGGCTGTAGCTTCACAGCAGTATACATAGGTCTCAAAGCGACGGATGTGTATTACGTCACTCAAAGTTTGTTAAATGTCTCCTTGCCGACAACTTGGATTTGCCTAAGAACCCCTAACAATTTCAGATATTGAATTTACATATTTCTTTGTCGGTGATGCAACTTTCCATTGAGAGAGAATTTGATGAAACCAGATATATTATTACGACGGGAACGCCAGTAATTCAAGAGCAAGAAGGACAATCGAAAACGCTTTTGGAATTCTGACTGCCCTGCCCGGTGGAGAGTTTTACTAGGATCTCTGAATATGAGCCCCTCGTACGCAGAATCCATAGTTAAAGCGACAGTAGCACGCCACAACTTCTTCTCCCGAATTTACAGACAGTGATAATGGAGAAATTACTGTTGAAGGACTTTGGAGGAAAGAGGTTGGTTCGTTGCCAAAAGTGAAAGGAAGCCACACAAACAATGCCACATTATACTTTAACAAAATAAGTTTTTTGAAGTTTTGTTCCGAATACTTTTGGAGTTATTTTATTTGAAAAAGTTAAATTCCATGAGACAACTCCACCTGGAGCCATGTCCTATCGTTAATTTCCGAAAATTAAATATAATACATTTTTGGTAGTTATACAAAATTCGTTTTATTAATTACTTATTACATATGCACCAAGGCTCATATTTTAAAAATATCACAATTCATTTGTATTTTAGGTTCCAGTCCAACTTAAAGTTTAACGTTCTAAGAAGATAAATACAAGACACTATTTGATGGAATATGAATATTAAATCTCATGTTAAAAGTAATTAGTGTTGTGTACTCATACGCAGCAGCATGATGAACGAGAACAAACAAATGTCCGGACAGCAAACTGTTGCAAGAAGTGTCACTACGCCTATTCTCTAAATTAAATCTCTATTTAAACACATTAATCACGGTTTTGGAGCTACATAGTCGTTCATAAAAGACATGGCAGATGTAAATTTCCATTGTGCAGTTTCCTCCGGCGCCACGCTTCCAGATGACATTCTTGAATTTTCTCTGACAAAACGATCCCGCAACGTCTTCCATAGACTCTGGTATTTATCAACTTCACATTTTACAAATATATTTACGAAAATATATAACATCATATTAATCAATTACCGAGATATAAAGGGAGCATTTATTTTTCGTCCGAATGTGCTTACCTGGCAAATCCACAACTCTGGATATTGCTTTCCAGGCTGCCGCTTTAATAAATTTATTTCTAAATGATTTGTGCGATTTATTATATACATTGATATTTTTGCACCTCATTTATTAAAACATTTTCCTTTTTATTTTATTTTTCGACTAAACCGGTCAGATTTTTTCTAACTAAACGCGCAAACAAAACTCAAGAAACATATGTTTTTACGCTTCTGCTTCACGAAGCACACAAAAAAGTTAAAAGTTCAGCAACTTTTTGTACACTTGATACACACTTTTGGGATGCACGCTTTTATTGTACGCTTATTCATATGTTTACATTCATTTCAAAATTGCTGGAGACATGCATGCTTAAAAATATACGTATATTTTTCTCATTGTGTTTTGGCCTTAAATGACGTATGGCATGTGACATTTGTTAATCGACCTCATTTAAACTAGATTTTGCAGGCAGTGTGACAAAACACAATGAGCAAAATATACGTGTATTTTTAAGCCGGTAAGTTTCGAAGAAATTTGAGAGTATGAAACAGCATACAATAAAAGCATGCATCCCAAAAATGTGTATCATACAAACAAAAAGTTGGTTAATTTTTAACTTCGTGCAGCTGATATATAAAAACAGCTGATTTTTTGTTTTCATATCATACATAGTTTCTATGAGTCTTGCAAACAGCAAAAATACGTATAACGCATGAATGCCGTATGTATACGCAAAGAAAAAATGTTTGAAATCATACAAGAAAAGCGTACAATTTACTTAAGTTTCCATCACTATCAATTCTATTTGTAGATAAACCGCACAGAACATCACTGTCTGTGAGATCAATCATACCTAAACAAACTGGTGGCAAGAAAACAAACTGGGCAAAGAAAAAATATGGGAAATCATACAAGAAAAGCGTACAATTTACCTATGTTTCCATCACTATCAATTCTATTTGTAGATAAACCGCACAGAACATCACTGTCTGTGAGATCAATCATACCTAAACAAACTGGTGAATTCAAAGAATAATCAGTGTCATTAGGAGAATTATTATCAGAAACAAAATTACCCTTAAAAAAATCAGCAAACAAATTTACCATATCTGAAGCAGATTTTGATATTTTGTTATTAAAAAAATCTTAGAAGGATACTGTGAACTTTTCCTTTTAGATTTTATAAAATTCCAAAAGGTTCTTTGGTAATTTTTTATATTAATCTCAAATTTAAGTATATAGTGCCTGTATAAGAACTTATTAAGATAATTAAACTCTCTCAAATAATGTTCATACATATTCTTATTGTATAAACTATTTGATACTCTAAAAAGTTTGTAGAACTTATTTCTCAGATTTTTCAATTTCTTCAAACCCCTTGTGTACCAAGGTAATTTGTGAACCTTAGGCTTTAAACGTCGAATGTTTCTATAACAAATTTGATTTATCACATTTAGAAACATATCATAACAATCAGTCACATTACTATTTTAAAAAATCTGAGGCCAATTAACATTAACAATTAAATTATTAATAACATCAAAATTACATCTTTTAAAATCAAGACCAGTATTGATTACATTACATTTCGGGAATACATAAAACTCCACAATTAATTCCAAAACTTTATGATGCATATCTGATTTACAGAATTAAATCATACTGTAAATCCCTATCAATGAAAACCAAATCTAAAATTTTATATTTAAACTATAAAATCCATCAATAAAATTAATCTCAAACAATTTATTAATATTTGAGGGAATAACTTCATCATAACCTTGATCAACAGACCAAATAACTTTACCAAGATTAAAATCACCAAAAGCTATAAATTTACAATCACTTTCACTTGATACTAAATCAGAAACATTTTGTACATGAACATCATATATGCAGTCAAGACTATTAGGCGGGATATAAGAAACAACTAAAGCAATTTTACCATTTAAACCAAAGAATCAGGATTAGGCAGGTAGCAAAGTGAAGACATCAATTCCTTTTTAACAGCCACCAACACACCTGCCTCTTTACTGCAATTAGTTCTTACAAAATCTCTTATCTTTACGATAGACTGTGTAATAAGCCAAAAAACAAAAGCTGCATTCAGCCATGTTTCAGCTAATACGATTATATCATATTCCGATTTTAACGATTCATTATAAACGTGTTCCAATTTTGTCCGCATTCCACCAATATTTTGATAATAAATGTTCAATTTACGAAATTTAGCAGCATTAGCATTTATGGGTTGATTTGTCCTGGGCGATTCTTTTGATGCCAAGCTTAAAAGATATTTTGTTTAAAGAATTTACATCAACATCCTTTTTAATTGAACTGTAGCATACAAGATGACTTCGTCCGACATCAGTATATTTTTATATATAAGTAATAATATTTTCGGCAGTGACATTTGGCTTAAATGCAGATAGATGTACCCACTTCTTACTAGCAACAGCAGCTAATTCATTATTATTATTTTCACCAAACACAACACGATTTCTCCTTTTATTACGGTTAGATTGACTTCCCTCCAAATTCTTTACTGGGATGTTAAATCTGCCTGCGATATTAAAGTAGCAGCACAGTCTGCCGCCGAAGCACAGTGGTCGCACTTGTATGGAATCAGCGGCCAAAAATACTTCCAGGAGAGATATTAACTTGAAACTTTGGTAATGACAAAAACGGATTTTAATAAAATCGACAGCTTGGGTGGTAATTCCCGTTATAAAAGGATCCGAACTTAAAAGTAATCGATTAAACAAATCCGTATTTGTCGAAATGCGTGATGTTTTACGCGTACGCTTTAAAGTTTTTTATATCCTTGTTCCTGGACTCAGCAGCTTCCTCTGAGAGCTAATCGATGAATATGAACCATGAATACTTCTTTTTCAGCTCTTTAGCTGTATCCAATGCATATGATCTAAATTTTTCGACATTAATGTTGTACCCTGAAGACAAAGCTCGCAATAGTACATAGCACATCTTTCAATTAAATCCTTATCAATTATCATTTTTTTCAGCGGACAAGCTTGAGTTAATGAAGAATTCTCTTGCAGTGTTTCCGTCATTAGAAGACCACCTCCAGATTTCGGTTTGTCGACAATTAATCCCAAAACATTCAATTTTGTTCTCTGGCATTTTCGCCAAAACTCTGCAATTTTTTGCAATTTTAATTTATGCAACTTTCTAATAGAATTGGTTCAACTATGCAGCCATCATTTTCGATATTATTTGCCAGTACATTATATACGTTTCTAGCCTTTTCAGCATTTGTACCAATCTTGGAGCTCAAAATATCAAAAATATACATGCGGGAATTTTTTTAAAATTTCGCATTGATGAGATGTACCTATCACAAATTATAAAAATAAAAAATGTCAAAGCACAACGAAAAAATAGAGCAAAAACTCTACGTTACATGTATAACAACAACACCGCATCACCAAAAACGTAAAAAAATAAATAACATGCCACAAATAAATCACAATTACGCAGCCGAAACATGAAGAAAACCCAACGAGATCACTTTTGTTTTTGGGAGGTAACAAAAAGGCGGCAGAAAATGTCAGCAGTTTTGAATTCTCAAAACGTCGATTAATATTAAGAAAAAAAATCCCATTGGAGGAATCGGGGGAGAACACAACTAAAAGTTTACCTAAAATGTAATTATATGGGCTAACGAACATGGCAATGGTACTGGGAAAACATTAATTTTATAAAAACTACAGAACAATTTTGGAACATTTTATTTTTTTAAGTTTCACTTAATTTTTTAGCTGCACACTACGCCATAACCAAATAAATACATGCTCCTCTCTTTTGAAGCTATTCTGAAAGAGCGTGCTCTTTGAAATGAAACAAAAACCTTATTCTCATTGGAGATAGTATTGCCACATTTTGTACCAAATTTTTTAATTCAAATTTTTATGTTTGACCTATGGCAGCGACCAGTGAGCGTAGGCACAGCATCTGCACTGTGATTAACAACATTACATACATGAGAATTACCAGACTCACGAACATCAGCATCAACATTAGCATGACCAACAACACAACTTGAGAAAGCACCTGCATTAGGGAGAGCACCAACATTAGAGAGTGCACCAGCATGAGTATCACGAAGTGAAGAACTACTCGGCTTATCAGCATTCACTTGCACCAAATTCATCGACTGCACCTGCGTTAGAAGCAGTAACAACATTCTTGTTACAAACATCATTAACGATTCACATCAGAAAGAGCATCATTGGCACAAGACAAAGAAACATTAGAAGAAGGTGAATGATTCTTGTTGAAACACATTACTTGGGTTCGAAGCAGACGTCATGTGTGTATGAAGGTTTTGACGACCACCATACTCACTTACATTAATGTTGTTATTAAACGATGAAAACTGATGTTTCAAATCAGCAACTTAGTTTGACAACATTGTAATAACAGCAACAATGTCTTTGGATGAATTTACACAACTATTGCAATTATAAACAATATTCTTCGATATTTTTAAAAGTTTGTACTCAATTTCACTTTCGATGCCTGCACACATCTTATGAAATTTTACAAAAATACTACCAACTAATGGTTTAAAGCGCTTTGCACAGCTAATTTTTTAGAGGTTGCTAACTTCGCTACAGTTAATAAAAATAGTACTATTTACTATTTAATACGATTTTTTAATGTAACAGGGTGACACAGAAAAAATCAAAAAAATAAAATTAGCGACGTTGCTATCTTCACGGAGGTATAAAACTTGTGTAAAATTGCCTTGTATGTTTTGGCTAAGGTGACCATCCATCCCGCTTTTCGCGGGACTATCCCGCTTTTTGATGCCCAGTCCCGCTTAATGTTTCCATCCCGCATAATCCCGCTTTTTTACAAATAGTCCCGCTTTTTCGTTTTACATCATTTTTGTACAATATCGATTAGAAATTTGTTAGTAACCGACAAAAGTCCATAATTTCTAAAATATTTAATTAATTGCAGTTATTCTAAATTTTGGCTCTAGTTTTTAGGCAACATTTAGGAGTATTAGTAGTTAATTAATCTATACTTTTATAAAATGTAATTCAATGCGGCGTTGTTCAATTGATTAATATAAAACATATATTAATAATACATGGCATAGTTCGGTCACGCCTAATCTTATATACCCTCCACCATGGAGTGAATTTCCCACTATTACCGATTCTTGATTTCCAACTTTTTACTGTTTTAAATAAATTGTGATGTTTCTTAGGTGATAACTGGAAAATTTTAAATATCTTTAAAGATCACTCCCGCAGCAATCTTCAAAATGTGCTTAAATACCCTAAATGTTTTTTATTTATTAAAGGTTGGTAGGGAAAACTTGAAGACTCTCGGCCAATTTTAACTATTCAGTAATCAAGGTAGCCTGAAGTTCGTGATCCCTAATATAGCCGTTTGATTGGTGCCATCTGTCTCATTTTCCCATTGTGCCCCTAAAAGTACGAATTTGGAAAAAAGTCAGCCAGTCGTATTCTAAACGCAGACATTTTAATTTATAACACCATGCGATAGTACTATTTGGACCAAACAAGACTATGTACATATGAAAATAGAGATAATATGTAGAAAAATTGTGTACTCAGTTTTTCATTTGTGGATATTTTCTGCTTTTTAGAGGACTTCTAATTTCCAAAGGACTTACACAGGCGATATGGGCATCAAATGAAAGAGAAGAATGTATGTTAAAAATACTAAAAACTTCTTGGCTCTACCTGTATTAGTTTAGCATTAACAACCATTTCAATTTTTCACTCTTAAATAGTAAAATATGAATAAACTAAATAAATAATGAGGGAAAATTGAAATTGTTGTAATACTAAACTATAGAAAAATTATATTCATAATATTTTTAATAGATATTCTTCTCTTTCATTTGATATCCATATCGTCTGTGTGTGGCTCTTGAAAGTATAAAAATAAATTATTAAGACTAATTATCCTTTGAAAATGAAAAGTAAAAAGGAGAATGGAGAATAATGAAAAATTGAGTACTCAGTTTTTTACACACAATCTCTAGTTACACATGTATATTGTCTTTCTCAGGTCCAATAAATGTAAAATTGCCGCACGGTGTAATCCAGCTAGTTTTTTATGTTTACTTTTTTGGTTAGATTTTCACGATCCCGCATTTTTTCTACAAAATCCCGCCAAATCCCGCTTTTTGAACTCATAAATCCCGCTTTTTGCCCAATAAGAGATGGTCACGTTAGTTTTGGCTGTATTTCAAAGCACTTTGTTCTCTTAAATAATTTGCAGTTATAAGTATTTAAAAATAAAGAAATAAATATACAAATTGATAGAACATAAGTAATCCAATGCCATATTTAATTTATCTATTTTGGAATGTTTTTTAACTAATTTTAATAATATGAAAGACCTAAATCTTTTCATTGATTTTCTATTTCCCACCCAAATAAAAACGATGATGACTTAATTAGCTTTTTGTTCTTCCATCTGGAAACAAAAAATGATTATTTTAAATGTTATACTCATATGATATTAAGGCTGTTTTTCTTTGATGCTTCTATTGTTTTTGGTGGGATTGCTGTTGTCGTTGCTGCTGGTGTGTTGATTGAGGCTGATGTTGTAGCAGCTGTCTGTTGCGATGACTTAACAGCAACAATATGGGTTGTGGTGGTGGTTGTTACTGCAGTTGTCATTACCCACATATTAGGCCTGTTCGATTGGGCTTACTAGCTTAATTTTTGTATGGAATTTACTCGCTTAACAAGAAAGTAGCTTACTACTCTCTTAGAGTAGATTTTTCATGTTGATTCATTTAAGAAAAATCAATGGGTAACAATGTTGCCACCTTATCAAGTATCCTAATCATAAGCTAGTAAGCCCAATCGAACAGGCCTATTGTTTGTGTGTTGCTGAGGCACAACCACCGCCAGCCCTACAGCATGTAAACTGTCAATCATAAATGGATTAAATTAATAATCCCACCAAAAACTATAGAAGCATCAAAGAAAAACAGTCTTAATATCATATGAGTATAATATTTAAAATAAACATTTTTTGTTTCCAGATGGAAGAACAAAAAGCTAATTAAGACATCATCGTTTTTATTTGGGTGGGAAATAGAAAATCAATAAAAAGATTTAGGTCTTTCATTAAATTTAGTTAAAAAACATTCCAAATTAGATAAATGAACATGGCGTTGGATTACTTATGTTCTATCAATTTGTATATTTATATCTTTATTTTTAAATACTGATAAATGCAAATTGAGATACAGCTAAAGCATACAAGATAATTTTACACAATTTTTATTGTATAACTGGCAGTAGTTTTTTTGGTACCAAATTACCCAAGTGTTCTGTATGAGTTGCCAAAGAACTTTTAAAGTTGTATTTCACCTAAGAAACTTAGTTAAATTGTACGCTTGTATGATTTCACACAAGCGGAAACATTATAAATAATTTTTTCAGACGAATTTTAATAAACTACTGAAATTCTCATGTGTACGTGCGAGCTAAAATACATACAAAAGGAGAAAGTAGAAACAAAATAAATTAAAGAGAAAAATTAATTTCTTTTGACTAATTTATTGTAACATGTGAAAATGGAAAAAATAAGTGGTAAAAGGGAATTGATAAAAATGAAAAACACAATAAAAATATTTTGAATTGACGTGGTTCTCATTTCTTGCGCCAAATTCTTGTTTTTTTTATTCATTTTATTCCTCATCTTTTTATAATAGTCGGCACTATTGGTGCGGCACCGTAGCCATGTACATGTTGTCACTTCTGTTGGAAAAATACTTTGTTCAAAAATATACTTCAACATGAATATTCAATTTTTGTATTGGAAGATTATTTCTAACTTGAAAATAATTTTCAGTCAATATTTTTCGTTTAAACCATTCACATAGTTTTTTCTATATTGTTCTAAAATAAAATTTTATGTAAAAGGACTTTTGCTGTGTTAATTATTCTGAAGATCCAGGATTCATCCATCAGGTAATGGTCCCAGGACGGTTCGTGCATTTATAAGCGTGAATTGAAATTCAAGAAGAACTCCTGGTTATAATTTTATTATCAGCTTGGAAAAAGAATACGGGAACTTTGTTATAGCCATGGATACCAGAGATTCACTGCCAGCTTTATCGGTACTAAAGCAGAAATTGTTGGAATAGTGGGATCGTCGTGATCAGACCAAGAATGACAATTTTGTATTGAATCAACAAGCTTTTGGTGTTATGGCAAATAAATACCAAATGAACATAAACCCTGGCTACAAGAAAGAAAAAGGTACATGCTTTGTATGTGGAGAGAAGGGTCACTAATCACAAATCATATTCATTGATTGCGATGGCTGCTGAAAAGGAGGATTCATCATCGGTGTGGTACATCGATAGTGGAGCCAGAAGCCATATGTGTTCAACACGAAAGTTTTTTTACAGATTTAGAGAATAGAAGAAACAATAATGTTAGCTGACAATTCACTCAAGCCGGTGCAACGATTTCAGATGATGGGAAGCTTATATCAAAAGGAAGACGAGAAAACAGTCTATTTATATGTGATGCAGAGAAAATAAGTAAGCACTTGTTTGCAATGAATTCCAGCAATCACCTATGGCTGAATGATTTATCCTCAAACGACATCAAAGGGCAATGAGAAGTTCAAGGTGTTCATGATTGGGAAAATTCATGCTGCACCATTTCCAAAGAATTCAGAGAATAAGTCTAGTGAGTTACTTGAATTGATTCACTCGGATGTATGTGGACCTATGAACGTGACCTCAATTGGTGGATCCAAATACTTTGTTGCGTTCATTGACGACAAATCTCGAAGAGTGTTCTTATATTTCATTAAACGGAAAAATGATGTTTTTGAGAAATTCAAATCATTCAAAAACATGGTGGAGCTTCAAACAGGACGCAAAATAAATATGCTTAGAAGAGAAAATGGTGGTGAATATGTCAACAAAGAATTTAATCAATATCTGGAAAATAATGGCATGCAAAGGCAACTGACAGTTCCCTATACACCGCAACAAAATGGTGTATCTGAACGGGAAAACCGTATATTAGTTGAAATGGACCGATGTGTACTGATTGATTCGGGTCTTGATCAAAATTTGTGGGCAGAAGCAGTTGCAACTGCCACATACCTTAGAAATCGGTGTCCATGGAAAAGAGTTTGAACGATAAAACGCCTTATGAAATATGGACCGCAAGCCTAATGGTAATCTCTTCGGTTCATATGATGTTGCGCTTAACAAGAAAAAGAAAGGAAAATTTTACGAAAAAGGAGCGAGAATGGTGATGGTTGGATATTCATTAGTCTCAAAGGCGTATAGGCTGTACTATAAGGAAACAAGCAAAATTATAGAACTTCGAGATGTTCTATGGCATTAAGTTCATATCGTTTGAAGATATTCAGAAGCAAATTACTCAAGAAATTCGGAATGTTCGAGAAAATGAGGAAGAAACTGAAAACAATGAACAAGAATGCTTAGACGACGAACCAGAAAATAAAAGCATTGAACATGCTGGTGACGAAATAAGTTCAGATTTTGTGGATTTCCTTCACACGAGGAAATAGTTTCCGACAAACGTGGAATGATACTGGTAGGCCGAGAATTATTCGTGATGGTAAGCCTTTTCGACCAAGAATGGTTTCTAATTTACTGAATAATGTGGTGGAGCAGCAAATACCAACAACTTATCAAGAGACATTATGTAGTAAATTAAGCAATAAATGGAAAGAAGCTATGGAATAAGAAATATCATCCCTACGAGAGAAGAGAACATGGTCAATGCAAGAACCTCCAGCTGGTAATAAGTCAATTAAATACAAATGGGTTTATGTATTAAAGAAGAGCAAGACAGGTGCAGTGGAACGCTATAAAGCAAGACAAGTAGCGAAAGGTTGTAGTCAGAGATATTGTATTGACTACAAAGAAACTTTCTCACCCATTGTCAAGTATGAGACAATTCGATTGCTGTTAGCTTTGGCGTTTGAGCATAAAATGCATTTAAACCAATTGGATGTGGTAACTGCTTATTTGAATAGGGAACTTCACGACGAAATATATATGTACCAGCCAGAAGGTTTCGAAGATAAGAAAAATACAAAGAAGGTCCTTCGTTTACATTAATCTCTGTGCGGATTGAAGCAAGCTGGTCGAGAATGGAACTTCTAATTGAACGATCATTTGTGTAACATTGGTTTCACCCGTTGCGAAAATGAACCGTGTTTATACAAGATGATGCGAAATGGAATTTTGATCCTTATTGCTGTCGTTGTCGACGACCTTTTAATAGCTTGCAAGGATAAGAATACAATTTAAAAATGTTAAAAATGAAATAGCCAAAGAGTTTGAAGTTACCCATAAAGGATTATTGGAACATTTTCTGGGAATGGAAGTTAATCGTGATGGGGAGACGGGTAATATCGAACTGAATCAATCAATATATATCAAAGATATGTTCACAGAATATGGAATGGAGAACTGTAAGACAGCGTCAGTGCCGTTAACTCCAGGTTTCCAGATTAAGTGTAATGATAACTGCCTGAAAGTGGATCCTATTACATCACCTATCACTAATAGGATTGTTACTTTATTTGGCGTGGACGAGTAGTTAACGTCCTGCTATACTTCTTTCCGTTTCTAAGTTGTCCCAAAAGAACTCAGATCCTCATGTGGAGCATATGACAGCAGCGAAACAGATATTTGGGTACCTGAGAGGAACGCAAAATCTCAAAATGCAATTTAATTCTGGTAATTCTTATTGGTTACGCGGATGCAGATGGGTGCGATTACTCAACAGACTGTAAGTCATACTCAGGATCACAATCTGGGCGATTGTTTATTTCCTGGGAGTCCAAGAAGCAAAATGTCACAGCTTTAAGCAGTACGGAAGAATATTGTTACGAGAACTTGGTTTCTGGAAGGACGAAAGTGTTACACTACATGTTGATAACCAAGTAACCAAGGGGCATTGCAATTAGCTTCTAATCTCGTGTATCACAACCGGATCAAACACATCGACATAAAATATCATCACTTGTGAAACCGGAAGTAGGTTACTGAAGTTTTTACAAAGAATTTGGCAACGTCCAAACACGAAAAATTTGTAAATTTAATTAATTTAAAATAATTGATTTTGTGTATTGTTGACCTTTTGTTTTATTAATTCTCTTTTGTATTTGTTCAGCTTGAGGCCATAGGAAAATCTGGTGTTGTTAGTTTTATTTTTCCCAATATTTCGGTTGCCCACGTCAGCCATCATTAGGGGTAAAAACAATTAAAAATAATTAGCGTCGTCTTGTTCGTCTGTACAAGTTATTGTCAACACAAAAGTTAAAAGTTCACCAACTTTTTGGGATGCTTTTATTGTATGCAATCTCAAAAATCTGTTACTCTCAATCTCTGGAGTAACAGATTTAGGTTTCTCGAGTCCCAACGAAGTTTATCTTTTCACAAAATTTACTCGAATAGAAGAATATATTTAATTGCATGATAGAAATTTTGTGATATGTACAGCGGAGTCGTCAACTAACATCTGTGTAAGATTGAGACGATTTACAACACTAATGTATACGCTTTCGAAGAAGATGAGTGGGGTGTTCGAATAAACGATCATATGTTGAGAAACGAAAACTGTAAAGCGAAGAATGTAAATAATTCGGAATCAGCTTCCGCAGAAAAAAACTCTTTTTATTTCGACAACGAAATATAGTATTCGGTACGGTTTTTAAATCAACACGTTGTTAAAAACGTAGCCATTAGTAGCGTAAAAGTTGCACATAGTAAGTGAATTCAATGCGAAATCCAGAATTTATACCTGTTTAGCATTGCGCTAAACTTATTGCGAGTTCAAATTTATATAACAGCGCAGTAGCTAAAAGGGCATGTGTGTAATTATATGTACATACATACACACACGTACACACATGCCCTGGAAGCTACCTGCTAGTTGTCTGTTAAGCTTTGTGCTTGCTGAATATCGTTTGGCTGCCGCGATGGGGAAGACTAAGCTATATTCAAACAGGACAAATCAGATTATTATCGTTCTAACTTCCAAACCGTCGACCCGCTGCGCCCCCGTGACAAAGTGAAAAGTGTTAAAGTTAGTAATTAAAAAGTGAAGTGTTATTTAATATTAACAAGAGAAAAAAACACATTCATACATTAAAAGAAAAAATTAAAGTCAAAGAATTTGAACAAATCTATTTGAAACAAAACAAAAGTAACAAACACTCATACATACATGTACATTAGCGTGGTTCGCAACAAATTAGAATTAAACACGTGAATTTAAAATTTTAAGTAAACTAAGACTAAATCATTAAAATTGTAATTGAATCTATCTAACCCTGAAAATAATTGAATTTACTTAACATACCACTAAACTAAAATGTACAACAAACAAAATTGAATAAAAAATACAAACCACTGAAATTAAAACTTTAAACTAAACGCGAGTTAAGAACATTAAAAAAGGCCAACAAAGGCTAAAACAAAAAGGTTTAACAATAAACATTAATGTCCTTAACGAACCGGATCTTTTTATATAATTAAAACAAGTAAGGAAAGGCTAAAGTCGGGCGGGGCCGACTCTATGATACACTCCACTTTCAATCCGAATACAATTTAATTCGGTGAAAAAGTGAAAACGGGAAGGATTTTTGTATCCTGTAAATGTATGTGTTTGACAAAAAATGTTAAATCGGAAAGGACATTTGTATGGGGGTATATTGAAATCTGGAACGAAATAGGTGAAATATAATATGTATAGTTAGACCAAAATCGGTTAAACTTTTGGGAGCAACATTTGTATTTGCGCTATATCTAAATCTGAACCGATCTTACCCACATTCTGCATATGTGTTTCTAGTTGGATTATAAGATGTTTTGCCAGATTTAAAGAAAATCGGGTAGAATATGTGGTATCTATAGCGGAAAATGTCAAATCGGAGGCTATATCTAAATCTGAACCGATCTTACCCAATTTCTGCATAGGTGTTTCTAGTTGGATAATAAGATGATTTAAAAAAAACGGGTAGAAGAATATGTGGTTTCTAGCGCGGAAAATGTCAAATCAAGAGCGACATTTGTATGGAGGCTATATCAAAATCTGAACCGATCTTACCCACTTTCTGCATAGGTGTTTCTAGTTGGATTATAAGATGTTGTGCCAAATTTAAAGAAAATCGGGTACAATATGTCGTTTCTAGAGCGGAAAATGTCAAATCGGGAGCGACATTTGTATGGAGGCTATATCTAAATCTGAACCGATCTTACCCACTTTCTGCATAATTGTTTCTAGTTTGATTATAAGATGTTGTGCCAAATTTAAAGAAAATCGGGTATAATATGTCGTTTCTAGAGCGGAAAATGTCAAATCGAGAGCGACATTTGTATGGGGGCTATATCTAAATCTGAACCGATCTTACCCACTTCCTGCATAAGTGTTTCTAGTTGGATTATAAGATGTTGTGCCAAATTTAAAGAAAATCGGTTATAATATGTCGTTTCTAGAGCGGAAAATGTCAAATCGGGAGCGACATTTGTATGGGGGCTATATCTAAATCTGAACCGATCTTATCCAATTTTTGCATAGGTGTTTGTAGTTAGATTATAAGATGTTGTGCCAAATTTAAAGAAAATTGGGTACAATATGTGGTTTCTAGTGCTTAAAATGTCAAATCGGGAGCGACATTTGTATGGGGGCTATATCTAAATCTGAACTGATTTGCCTCAAATTAAATAGCGTTCGTCCTTGATCCACAAAACTAACTTGTGCCAATTTTTTTAAGATCGGACTATAATTGCGACCTGTAATTTGATTACAACAATAGATGGACAGACAGACAGACAGACGGATAGACGGACATTGCTAAATCGACTCAGAAAGTGATTCTAAGTCAATCGGTATACTTAACAATGGGTCTATCTCGCTTCCTTTTGGGTGTTACAAACAAATGCACAAAGCCATAATACTCTCGTGGAGTGTGTTTAATTACAAATGTTGTCATTCTCAACTTCTACCTTTTCTTGGTGTGCGGCCTACGGTCAAATGGCATTCCTTTATTTATTCCCCTACGTTAGATTTTGTCTACTACTTTCTTCATACGACTTTGTGATATTACGCACAAAAAGAGTAGTAACACCTTCTAACGAGTAGCGAATGCACTGAGAGCCGCCTTTCTCCATCTAAGCTTTGCTCTAGTTTTTACTCGTTATTGTAAATCTCTGGTTCATTGGACTACGTCCATACAACACCCTCACAAACTTTTGTACAAAAGGTAATATTGTTTACGACAATAAATTGAATTGAGTTTTATTTGAAAATATTAAATTTTCGTATTTTTATTTATTTTCATCCTTGCTACGCAAACATTGGTCCACACGAGCCGGATACTTGCTTCCAGCAATTAATTGGTTTTTTATATTTTTCTTCAAAAGGCAAACCTGACTCCGTCAGCAACAACAACACCCACATAAATCAGCCATCTTCTTTCACCCATCTTCATCATATATATTATTAACAAAAGGTGCGTATTGTCAGTTTTATTTAAAAGTGAGCATATCGCGTTTTGTTTATTTATAAAGAAATATATTTCCAAAAAAAAAATAATAATAAAACGGTCGTTTTACAACATCGGTACCGCGTCGGTTTGTGTCTTTGTGTGATTCTCATACATCCAGACGGACGGACATACATCCGTACATTATAACATATTATATTTTCGTTACGCGAAAATAAAGATAAATATTAGAATATTGCCGTCGCATATTCAAAATATTTAGCAGTGAGTGAAATAAGAGAAAAGTGTGCTGTTAATAATTATTGAAACAGATAAATAAAGTGCTGTTTTCAACGTTGATCGGTGGTGGTTTTTTTGCAACAACAAAACATATGTATGCAAACGAGTAATTGCATTACTCTCGGTTAAAAGAAGAATAAACAAAACAACAACAACATACATTTGCCTACCATACGGCTAGAAGTTGCAAAACAACATCATCATACCCAACGGGCAGCGTATGAAAGAGTACATACGTACGTCAATACACACACAGCCATACATATATTTTCTCTTATTTATTAGCGCGGGTCGTTCTCGGTGAGCTTTGAAATTTATTAGCGTGGGTCGTTCTTCGTGACATTTGAAATTTTTTATCGAATTTTTTTCGTTTCGTATCTCGGGTAGTATTATTGTTGGACTATCCGGATATAGTAAAAATTTTTGGTTTCGTGACACCGTGTACCCTACAGTCGGTCTTCTACACTGTCAGAAAAATATTTTAAAAAATTTTCGGTTTATTTTTGAATTTTTGTTTTTGCTTTTTGCTTGATACGAGCGTACATTTATTGCGTGCATCATACAGTCCGTGCACCCTACTCTAGGTCAAGTGAACATACATAAGAATTTATATTTTTTTTCGATTTTTTCCATTGACTTTCTTTTACAGAGAAATATTTTGGGGCATTTTCGTGCTTCTCAATAAAAGTTCGTGTATTTTTCTATACACTGGGAAAAAAATCTGTGAGGTTTAATAATTTTTAATTAAAATTTTTGTTAAATTTAATAGCAATTTGGCCAAAGTTCGTGACTGAACTAATTTTCGTGTATTTTTCGATACATTTTGCGGAAATTTGGTTGGGCGTGTTCGAATTAACTCATTTTTTAGTATTTTTTAACTGGTTTGGGAAGATTTCGAGCTCAGCTTTGAAAATTCAGTGTATTTTTCGATACATTGGACTATTTTCATTCATTTAGCATTTTCGTGCTTTTTCAAAATATTCAGGGTATTTTTCGGTACACTGTGAATGTTTTTGGATTTCTTTCTGAAATATTTTTTGGATAACTTGGAATAGTTTTCATTCATTTGGCACTTACGTGTATTTTCCTGGTATTTTTTAATACATTTAGCAAAGTTTTTACTTTTTTTGGGGTTACTTAATTCTCGATTGGTTCAATATGCCTCTCACTCCACTCGACTTCTTTATCAGAGCCACTGATGCTTTGGTAAAATTTGATGCGAACTTCAGTACCCTACGGGATGAAGACCTCGACATATATTCCCTTGAAATACAGGGTTCAGAAGCGAGAACATTATGGGGTAATGTTAAGGACAGGTACGATAAGTGTCTTAGTCATCTCCAAACTGCTCAGGATGCGGAGAAGGAGGACATAGATTCTGCTGACAGCAAATATGATGTAGCGTATAGGGCATTTGTACGTGTCCTCGCTGCTATTAATAGGAAATTGGATGAACTTCGAGCTACGCTGAAGTCATCCCCTCCGACTCCGCCCCGTACTTCTACGGATACATATTCGATAGATCACTTGGATTCTCCTTCTGATCGATCGAAATCGATAAGGGAGCAGCAACAGTATGGCTCACGGCCTTTCGTTGCCGCCATGCGATACTGACGTTTTCCATGGCGATTTCCTCTCATGGCCTACATTTAGGGATCTGTTTTCAGCGGTATACATTAATAACTCCCGCTTAAGTGACATTGAACGGCTATGTCATTTGATTAGGAAAACGAGCGGTGAGGCTCGCGAAATTGTATCCAAATTTCCACTCACCCATCGCAGTTTTATTCTAGCCTGGAAAGCCTTGAAAGATGTGTATGATAACACTCGCATCTTGGTGAACAACCAGCTCAAGATGCTTTTTGATCTTCCGATCATTGATAGCGAAAGTAGCGTAGGTTTGAAAAATTTGCAACGCGGAATAAATGGATGTATTTCTGCAATGTCCATTTATGACGTAGCCACGGATAGTTGGGATCCTATATTAGTTTTTTTTGTGTATTCAGCGATTGCCCAAAAGTAGTGTTACGTTATGGGAACAGAGTGTGAAGAATAAGTCGGCTTTGTCTTCGTGGAAAGATTTGGATCTCTTTCTTACGGAAAGAATACAAACTCTGACATGTCTTCGTGACATAAAGGGTATCGATTCCACGAAAAAGTCCGACGGTAGGAAGGTGGGTGCGCATTTTACGAATGCAGGCTCATCTGGATCTTCTCGTTCTCATCAGAACAAATTGTGTATTCTCTGTCCCAGACAATTTCATCAACTTCGTGATTGTCCACGATTTGGGGGCCTTTCGGTCTCCGACCGGTTTGACACCGTCAAACGTCATCACTGCTGTGTAAATTGCTTGATGCGTGGACACGAAGCTAGGAAGTGTGGAAGTATTCACAAATGTGGAAAATGCGAGAAGAGACATCATACTCTTTTGCATCGTGATACATCGAATTCTGAGGGTTCGGCTGTTGTAGCGAATCCTGCGGGGAGTTTGGTGCCGATCACACAGCATGCTAATCCTCCATTTGTGAATCCTTCGCTGCCGTCAACTTCTTCTGGAGGTTCATCTGGTGCTATAAATAGACAGGTATATCATGCTTCGCAGGATAGAACTGTGTTATTAGGGACAGCGATGGTAAATATCGTACACCAAGGTACTTCGTACCCAGCTCGGGCTCTTATCGACCCGGCGTCAGAGGCTTCGTTCATTACGGAACGATTGCAAAATTGCCTCAACATTCCGGCCAGTTCCACTCAGGCTAGAATATCGGGTGTAAATCAGTCATTCTCGGCTACTTCTCGAAAAATATGTTCTTTGTGTATAGGGTCTATTTTAGATACGGCGCTGTTGATGGAGACTAATGCCTTAGTTCTTCCGCATATTTCGGGCAACTTGCCATCTTTTTCAACGAAATCAGATGTGACTTATCGTTTGCCAAATATTCGTTTGGCTGATACGCATATTTTTGATTGTCGACCTGTGGACCTTTTACTGGGAGCAGATCTTTATCCGAGAATTCTCTTGGAAGGAACTCTTCAAAACGTGTTAGGTTCATTGATCGCGCAAAACACGGTCTTTGGCTGGATCATTACTGGTCCCGTTTCCTCTTCTTACATTCGAGTTTTTTCTACCTCCATTGAGTTCGCCGAAGAAGATGATCTTAACAAGAATCTTCTTCGATTTTGGGAACTAGAGGAGACCCCGAGAAGGTCTATGTTTTCTCCTTCGGACAAATTTTGTGAAGACAATTATAAACTGACGACCCGTAGAGATTCGGAGGGGAGATATATTGCTACACTTCCCATTAGATCTGAATTCTGCGGACAACTGGACTTAGGACAATCAAGAGGAAATTGTTTACGACAATTTCTACGCAACGAGGCCTCTCTCCTGAGAAATCCACATATCAAGACAGTTTATGACGGGGTGGTAAGGGAATATTTGGACTTGGACCATATGAGGTCAGTTTCAGCCCCTTCTTCGGCAACCCCCACAGTATGTTACTTGCCTCATCATCCGGTAATTAACCCGGATAAAAAGACTACCAAACTTCGAGTGGTTTTTAACGCCTCAAATAAAACATCAAATGGGAAGATTCTTAACGATATTCTTCCTATAGGTCCGACCTTACAATTAGATCTAGTTCTCCTCATTCTGAGGTGGAGACTATTTAGATTCGTTGACGACGTTTTAACGGGTTACCATGATCTGGAGACTGCATTGACCTCTCGTGATCAATTAATTTCAGCTTTGTCTTCTGCGAAATTCGAATTGAGGAAATGGACGTCGAATGACAGGATTATTTTAGAATGTTTTCCTACGGAACATTTAGTCGATGCGAAGCTTCTCACTTTCGTGGAAGCTAGTAGTTCTAAGCCATTGGGTATTCGTTGGAATGCTCAATTAGATTTATTCTATTTCAATATGACTCCACCGGAGTCGGCTATAGAAGATGCGAAATTACACATTGTGAATCGATACAGAAAATTTAAGGCTTTAAATCAGCAATTCTGCCTACGGTGGAAAGACGAGTATCTGAAGAGCTTATATAAAAGATATAAATGGAAATTTCCGCAGCGCGATGTTCAAATAGGCGATTTAGTTGTTATTCGAGACGAACAACTGCCTCCCACTTCGTGGAAATTAGGTCGGGTAAATGGCGTTCATCCGGGTATCGACGGTCGCGTTAGAGTCGCGGATATTCGAACGGGAAACGGTGTTGTAAGACGACCTATAGTAAAGCTGGTCACTTTGACCCAGTAATTTAAAGTTTCTTTTTGTAATACTATCGCGCCATTTCTATTTTCGTAGTACAATGGAAAGCATAGTGAAGGTAGTAGTAGGACCACATCAAGGCTCCGCCGAAGTTCAGTTAGACGTGGTAACGGCTCCGAATGAGTCGGTTCCAGCTGTCGAGCAGGCCCCTGACGTCGGGATAACCCCAGTCGTCGCGCCCTTTCAGGGTGTCGTACCGGCGCTCTCAGTTGTCCCGCCGCCGGGGGTTGATTCAGCTCCTGCTGATGTCACGGCGTCTAACGTTGCGGGCTCGAATAGTCGACGTCTATGGTGTGGTCAGCAGTACTTATGGACTCTACGAGCTGTGGTACTGCGAATCTGGGCTCTACGAGCTATATAGGGTTTTTCTTAATTAGTATGTAAGAAAAATTAAATCGAAAATAAATGCTCATAAAACTGACAACTACCCCTTTTTTGCCTTATCAATAAGTGTATACACATATTTATATTACATTAGGGTTTGATTGAAATTGTTTAACTTTCTTTACAACATAGCGGGATGTTGCAAGGCGGGCGGCAATGTTTAATTAAAAATGTTGTCATTCTCAACTTCTACCTTTTCTTGGTGTGCGGCCTACGGTCAAATGGCATTCCTTTATTTATTCCCCTACGTTAGATTTTGTCTACTACTTTCTTCATACGACTTTGTGATATTACGCACAAAAAGAGTAGTAACACCTAACGAGTAGCGAATGCACTGAGAGCCGCCTTTCTCCATCTAAGCTTTGCTCTAGTTTTTACTCGTTATTGTAAATCTCTGGTTCATTGGATTACGTCCATACAACACCCTCACAAACTTTTGTACAAAAGGTAATATTGTTTACGACAATAAATTGAATTGAGTTACCTCTACCAGAGGTAACAATCTTGTCGCGATGTAGGGGCTTAAGTGCAGTCGAACTAATTGGGGTGGTAGACCGATTGTTCGTCTGCATGACCAAAGGTTACCTCTCTCCTTCCCATACAATTGGAACAGTTTTACATCCCTAACTGTTCCAATAATCTGGAAGGTATAACAACTTTTTCACTCAGTTCGATCCTCTGGAGAAGACCGTACAAACCTGAGGGTAATCTTTTAACCGGTGTTCTCCTGTATGAACACCGGTCGCACTAGCACCTATCGAACCCTAGTCACCTAGGGTTCACTTACATAGGTCTAGTACACACAAAAAAGCATACACAGGGAATTTTAATGGGATGGAATACAATGAAAGTTCAAAGTCGGAGGTGGTAATATACACCCCAACGTCGGAAGGAGCAGAGGCGGCGACTTCCGGCGGGCACGGTGGAGACATACAGTCTCCTCTACGTGTCGCCAGCGGCCTCAACAGATTTGAAAGCTTGACCAAGGAACGCCCACTGACTACTCTATGTAAAGACACGGAACGGAATGTTACGACTTGTAAGGGAACGGACAAACGGACGACTCTAGATCTTGGACGGATTACTGGCGCCATTTTGGAGCAGCAGACTGAACTCCAGCGCCAATTGGAGGCAGAACGGGAGTCTTCACTGGGATCTTTCAGTGATCTTAGTGACACCATAGGGGGCTTTGACCAACTATGGATTCTCTCTGACGAGCTTGATGTCACATTGACTCAATCTCCAAGAGAAATTCATGGTGAGCCGGAGCCTACTACTGGGGTCGTTGAGATCGATGAGAACTCGCTGACGGCTTTGGTTCTGTCCCCAATCGATGAGTCGGCACACGCCGACCCGCCAATCGATGAGTCGGCACATGCCGACCCGCCCCGGACGACAATGGCGGCCACTCTGCTACGTCAGGATGCAGTGGACAAAGAATTGGCTGTATCGGGTTCCAGCGAATTCACCGGAGGTTCTCCCAAAGAGTCTAAGACTCTGCTAGGGACAGAGCCTAAAGGTGATGAAGCGAAGAACGCCACAGCTAACTCGGAGTCCCAGAGCACATCGAAGCAGAGCAAAGCCATAGAGCAGAAGGCCAAAAGCGGCTATAGGCGCTCCTGCGGTATCCTGAAAAGGTTTGTAGGACGCGACTTCGCTCTGCTCTCGGACAAGGAAAAAACACTGCTCAGGAGACATCGACAAAGTGTGGCTAAATTTGAAAGAAATTACCCGCATGAGTTTGTCGATCGTCTCCTGATCAGCAGTCTTCCTTCATACAAGACGGGCAAGGCTCCTCGATTGCCAACAGACGATACAAATACACGAGCACCTAAAAACGACACCAACAAACACGCTAACAGATACAGGAACGACAAAAACAAAAACGGCAAAGGTAAAAATGCTTCATCTTCTCCTCCAACTGAGACCAACAAAGCACGTGGATCTCTTGAGGGTCCCTCCACCAGCCAAGCGGCTCTTAAGCCCTATGCTGGTGGTCAGACCCTCAAGAGAGCTAGATCGGGCGACGAACCTCAGGTGGAGGTGTCGAAAAAGCAGAAGCACCTCGACAACTCCCAAGTTCCATCGGAACTAAGAGTAGCAGTCATCGACAGATCGGATCCAGATGGCAGGATCAACTCTGAAAGATGGCTGCTACTGGAGTCGCTGCTACTTGATGAAATGCTGGCGGATAAGTGGTGTGACGATGACATATCGTTCAAGGGAGCAGAGTGGAGCAAGGGTGCAAAGATCGTCAATTGTGGTAACAAAAGATCATTGGTCTTTTTGGAAACCACAATTGGCAATCTGAAAACCCCATGGCCAAACGCCGCCCTTGAAGTGGTACAGACGTCCACACTACCAATTCCCGTCCCGGAAGAGGTAAAAATACTGCGACTGTTAGCGAAACAGAACAAAGGTCTCAAAATTGCATCATGGGAGGTTTTACCCACCAACAGCAAGAGAGACTTTGGCAAAGATCTGCGTTTGATTGTTGACAAAGAATCGGTAGTATACCTAAAGGAAAGGAAAGGTATCGTCAATTTCGGGCTTGGCACCATCAGGTTTCGTCTCCCTGGTGTCGATGGTAAACGTGACGGTTAAGAAATTTCTAAATGTGGTGCAGATTAATCTGCATCACTGCCAAGCCGCCGCTGCCGACCTTCTCCTGTATATCACCGACAAGCAAATTGATGTTGCCCTGGTCCAGGAGCCATGGATTGTTCACAATAGGGTGAAAGGACTAGCGGCAAAAAACTACACTGTCATTACACCGAGCACGGAGGATAAGGTAAGAACCTGTATAGTAGCCAAGAAGAGTTTAGGTCTAATTTTATCCACAAGTTTCAGTTCTGGAGACTCAACAGTGGCATGTTTGGAGACAATCCTCGGGGAAACCCTGACATTTGCCTCAATTTACATGCCATATGAGGTACCCAATCCACCTGGAACTAACACGGAACAACTGATAGCATATGCGTCCAACAAAAGATGGAGACTTGTCGTGGGTTGCGACGCCAATGCTCACCATACGCAATGGGGTAGCACAGATATCAACGAAAGAGGTGAGTCACTTTTTGAATTTATTACACTGTCTAGCCTTAGAATTTGTAATGTAGGTAACACCCCCACTTTCAAAACTAGGGTTAGAGAAGAAGTACTAGATTTAACTTTGACTAACATGGATAGTTCGTTTATAACAGAATGGAGAGTATCAAGTGAACACTCCTTCTCTGATCACAAGAGAATACTCTTCAAGATTAACATAGAACAAAGAAACATAGAACCATACAGGAATCCCAAAAGAACGAACTGGTCAAAATTCCACCATCACGTGGAGTCAGACCTTACAGATCTTAGGATCGATACGTTCACGGGAGCAGATATTGACAATTATGTCAACAACCTGACGTCGGCACTGTCAAACAGTTTCATTCGGTCATGTCCTAAAACGTTCCCGGGAAAAAGGACTCAGCCGTACTGGTGGACCGCTGAGCTTAGAAAGCAAAGAAAGAATACCAGGAAACTGTACAACAGGGCTCAACGGACAGGTAGCAATGAAGATTGGGAAAACTACAAAGTTAGTTTCAACATCTACAAGGCAGATTTAAAAAGAGCAAAGAGAGCGTCCTGGGTTGTCTACTGCGAGACAATAGACAACATTAACGAGGGAGCTAGATTTAGAAGAGTCCTGTCAAAGGACCCGAAACCTCTAGGACACATCCAGAAACTGGATGGTACATGGACGGCATCGGGCCAAGAGACACTAGGCCTCTTAGCAGAGACCCACTTCCCAAATTGCACAGAGATCGTCGGTGAGGTCGCCATGACAACAATAGACAATCTCTCCCAATTTGATGAAGTTAGCATAGATAAAATAGTCAATGAGAACAGAATAAAATGGGCGATTGATACCTTCCAGCCCTTCAAATCCCCGGGTATGGATGGTATCTTTCCAGCCATGCTGCAACAAGCGACGGATGTGATTATAAAACATCTTGTACGTATTTTTAAAGCATGTCTACGCCTAAGATTTATCCCAAAGAACTGGAGGGAGGTAAGGGTTGTATTCATACCCAAAGCAGGCAAGCCTAGTCACTCGTCCGCTAAGGACTTCAGACCAATCAGCCTGTCATCCTTCCTCCTTAAGACAATGGAACGCATCTTAGATGCATATCTCAGAGATAGCATAGACAGCAATTCTTTAAGTGAAGCTCAACATGCCTATCTTAAGGGCAAATCAACAGAGAGCGCACTTCATGAGGTTGTCAGCTACATAGAAAGAAATCTAGAATTGAAAGAGTATACGCTTGCAGCATTTCTAGATATAGAAGGAGCCTTTAACAACATAGAGTCCGACGCCATCAGTAGCGCTCTGAGGGATCTACACGTTCCGAACTTTATCGTCGGGTGGATAGACTCGATGTTAAGGCATCGTATCATCAACTCGACTCTGGGGATCGGAACGATAAGGAAACTTGTGACTAGGGGGACGCCACAGGGAGGGGTCTTATCCCCTCTTCTGTGGCTTCTCGCTGTGAACAGTATCCTCAGATCCCTTTCTGATGATGGCAATAAGGTAGTTGCATATGCTGATGACGTAGTCATCATGATAGGGGGAAAATTCTTACCAACTATCAGCGATTTGATGCAGGGAGCACTGAGGAAATTGTCAGGATGGGCTAGTAGAAGTGGCCTAGGTATAAATCCCAGGAAAACAGAACTAGTTCTTTTTACAAGGAAATACAACATAGATCCATTCAGGAAACCAGTACTGGATGGTACTGAACTCTCACTCTCACAGGAGACTAAATATCTTGGAGTGATTCTAGATCGCAAGCTGAATTGGATTAGGAACACTGAAGAAAGATATAAAAAAGGCCTCAATGCCCTCTACATGTGCAGGAACTCCATAGGTAAAAGCTGGGGTCTGAAACCGAAAGTTGTAGATTGGATCTACCGGTCGGTAGTCAGGCCTATTACTACCTATGGTTGTTTAGTCTGGTGGAGCGCCATGAGAAACGGGAGATTATTAGCAAAATTAACTAAGACACAGAGACTAGCTAGCCTTAGTATCACAGGAGCCCTCAAAAGCACGCCGCAGTCAGCATTGGATGTAATATTACACCAGCTACCTCTAGATCATTTCACAGAGATGGCTGCTGCAAAAAGTGCCTTAAGGCTCAAGGAATCAGGCTACTGGAAGAGTAGGCCATATGGCCATGCGACTGTTTTTCAAAGAAATGTGGAGAACTCTCAGCCGGAACCAATCTTCGGTGAAGGCACCGATTATATGGTACCGGTTTTGGACTTCTCAACAGTACCACAGATGATTATACCGAAAAGAGCAGATTGGGACAATGGCGAGCCCTTTACAGGCTTGGCTGTCTACACTGATGGCTCTAAGATGGATATAGGCACAGGTGCGGGCTTCTTCATTGAATCACTACAGATACGTAAATCTTTCAGACTCAACGATAACTGTAGCGTTTATCAAGCTGAAATCCTTGCAATCAAAAAAGCAGCAGAATTTCTAGCGGAAATAGAAATTCCGGCAGAGATAGATTTAAATTTTTACATAGATAGTCAGGCAGCCATAAAATCAATCATGTCGCATAACGTCAAATCAAAGCTTTTACTGAGTTGCAAGCGCTCGCTGGATGACCTCAGAAGCCATGTGGTCCGTCTCTGCTGGGTTCCAGGACATAGCAATGTCAGTGGGAACGAAACAGCAGATGAACTGGCCAGAAATGGTTCATCCATGGAAATCTCGCAAGCCGAATACTCAGTAAAACCACCGATAGGCGCTTTATATAGAATGATTGAGTCACGCAGGTGGGCACTGATGAACTCAGCATGGACCAACTTGTCAACCTGCAGGATTGCTAGGGCCACCTGGCCGAAGGCTGACAAACAGAAAACTAGAACTTTGTTAAAATTAGGCAAAGTAGAGTTGCGTAAGCTCATAGGAATCTACACAGGGCACTGTAACGTTAGAAGCAGGCTCAGCAGGTGGCACACAGATACTGTAGATTTTTGCCGACTATGTGAGGACGAAGATGAGATTGAAACGATCGAGCATATTTTAGGTATGTGCCCCTCTCTCTGTGTACGTAGAAAAAAACACCTAGGAGATTATACAATTAGGAATATTGATGAAATCGCAACCCGCACCATCCATGACCTGCTGAGATTCTCGAAGGGCCTGGACTGGATTATGGGCTGTCTCTGATTTCTGAATCGCATGGATGATAACACTGAATCTGGTACCTATCAGTAAGAATGAGAACCATAAGGTACGCTACTGCCAAGATACCCAGAGGTATTCTCGCATTACTCATAGGCCATAACACTCACAAGGAAGAAAGAGTATTAACCGACAACTACATAGTCACATTAAACTCGACTTCCTAACCAATGCCACACAACTGGCACCCAACCCCCCCTTTTTGCACCCCAACCCATATTCCCGCTTTTCCCCTATTTCTCACCTCCTGACCATCTATCTAATTCAATTCACTCTTTTTATATACATATATACTTTTTCAGATATAAGGATATGTACAATGGATCCAATAGGGTCTCCGAGTGCACGGATTGCGTAAGCTTTCTGGTCCTTTAAACCTAACCTAACCTAACCTTTATTTGAAAATATTAAATTTTCGTATTTTTATTTATTTTCATCCTTGCTACGCAAACAGAGTGTATAAACAGCACGAATTGTGCAAAAGTGTGTTTAAAGCAAAAGTGTAACTTTTCAAAGACAGTGTTAGTTTACAAACGAAAAAAACAAGATCACGTAACACAAACCCCCATCCCCGGTTAAAACATTGAAAAACCAAAAAGAACGGTACGGTTTACAAAACAACAAAAAAATTATAAAAACGAACATTTTTTCCAAAACTTGCAAAACAAGGTACCGCAATAACGGTCCCCATCAACAGCAGCGACAGCGTCATCAGCAACAGCGATAAAAAAACCGCCTATCAACAAGACGCAAAGAAGAAGGAAGAGCAGGCACCCAACACACACATACACACCCATACACAAACCTTGAAATGAAACTAACTACAAAAAATTTAAAATTTCTTAATTTGATTGAAATTTTTCGTCGCTGTTGGCAAATAAGCCTAACTACAAAAAAATTAAAATTTTCTAAATTTGATTGAAATTTTTTTCGTCGCTGTTGGCAAATAAGCCTAACTACAAAAAATTAAAAATTTCTTAATTTAATTGAATTTTTTTCGTCGCTGATGGCAAATAAGCCTAAACTATAAAAAATTAAAAATTTTCCTACTTTGATGGAAAATTATGGTTCAACACAATTATTGTTGTAAAAATTAATTGGTTCCTGACAATAGACCCCGATTACACTAGTCCCAGGATTTTATTGATATAAAAAAAAAGACCCCAACTCCAAGATTTTTGAAAATATTATTTTTCTTGGTAATTTTGTCGCATTCACAAGATAAACTCAAAAATTTGGCAAAAAATTAGAGTTCGTTACGTTTTTTACGGACTCAAAAACTTTATAAAAGAAAAGTACGAAAATTTGCCATGGACACAATTTTATGTGAAAAGTTTGCTAATTTGCGTGAACGATTTAGTCGATTTCGAGTGCGACTTCCCGTCTCGAAGACCGAGGACAGCATTCATGGGCTCGAAATTCTGAGGGTTGAACTCAATTCACTATGGGACCAAGTCAAACGGGCGTATTTGGAGTGCCGCGATCGAGTTGCGGAGACAGGGGAGAAACCAATTGACAAAACGAAACTTAGGAACCACTATAAGGAATCACTAACCAGCTACACTAGAGTTTTAAGTGCACTAAATGATGAGATTCAGACGATTAAGGATCGGCTAGCGGAAGAAAAGCAGGAGCGCGTATCGGCAGCAGCAGAAACAAAGACGGAGTCTGAATTTGCACCAATATCGAGGCTATCACCCTGTGACACCGACACTTTCCGCGGAGGATACACCGCCTGGCCGACATTTAGAGACTTTTTTCTGCCATCTACATCAAAAACTCCAAATTGAGCAAAGTCGAGAAATTACTCCACCTGAACCAAAAAACTTGGTGGCCAGATATGAAAACAAGTGGATGCAGGTTAATGAACAGCTAAAGACTCTATTTAATTTTGCCTCATGTTTCCGTACATTCAGGGTCTTCGATACAAAAAATGCAGCGAACAATTAATAGTTTAATTCAAACGTTGGATACATTAAATATTGACACCGGGGGTGGGACCCAATTTTAGTGTTCCTTAGCTCAACAAAGCTACCTACAAATTTCCTAGAAGAATTTGAAAATTCTCTAAATGATTGTACGACACTTCCAACTTGGGCATAATTTGATAAGTTTTTGACACACAAATTCAGTTGGAAATATAAAACCTAGCGCATCTAAAAATATTCAGCCTGGATCTGATCATAATAAAAAGACAGGCGTTTTAATACGTTTCAAACAAATATTTCACAGACTCAGCAATAATTCAACTAATTCGTCTCGAGAACAGAAATACGATGCCAGGGCAATAATTGACTCGGGATCTCAATCTACTTTCATTTCGGAAAAACTTAAGAATTTTTTAAGACTTCCAACTAGGCGCAACTTAGTTCATGTGACCGATATAAATCAGGCCGTGTCAGAAACCTCTACAAAAGCTTGTCTTTTCAACCTTTACTCACGAACCCTAGATTTAATTTAGAAGTTTGGGCACCGGTCTTGAATACCTTACCTTCTAATTTACCACCTAGTACACTGGAAAAACTGCAAATTATTGATGCTTCAAAACTTGAATTGGCAAACCCTAGTTTATACGCAAGCCGACCTATTGATCATCTGATTAGAATGGATATAGGACCCCTAATTTTCGTGTTTGTCAGTCCGTCGTCCGATGCACTTGTGTTTCTCTGTCGTCCGTGTTGTGTGCCGTTCAGTTTTGTGTTACAATAAAAAACGAAAAACTCAAACAAAATACAAAAATCAAAAACAACAAAATAGAAAAAAAATGAAAAACAACCAACAACAATAACCGCGCCGCACCGACCAAAAACAACAAAACAACCAAATCCAACTACCTAACAACAATAACATCGCAGCAGCATCCACAACAGCCGCACATCACTGACCACACATATTATGTCCGCTCCGTAGTGTGTGCGTTGTCCCCTTCCCTTCCCCCCCACAAATGCCACAACTGATCTGCTACGCAAGCAGACAAGAACCATGTGTGCCAGGGTACTTAGACGTGAAAAGTTTCTGTACGAACAACGTCTTCGTGCTAAAGTTCTTGCTTCTCCCAGGGGAAGTAAGAGCTTTTGGTCATTTGTGAGAAGAGTAAAGGATAACTCCTCATCTATCCCAACTCTTGTTAAAGATGACCAGATATTCACTAACCCGGTTGACAGAGCTAACCTATTGGCTGAAATGTTTGCAAGGAATTCATCCTTGCCGGAAAGCAATAAACCACTCCCCGTGATCGAAAATGTTTCTAGTTCCATGCCTCAGATATTTTTTCGAACACGTGGAGTTAAAAGGGTTCTTGCAAATCTCGACGTAAATAAATCTCCAGGCCCGGATGGCATTTCAGCACTTGTCCTATGTAAGTGCTCTTCGACGCTTGCCCGTCCCCTTCGTAATCTTTTCAACCTTGCATACCGTGCAGGGGTTTTCCCAGCGCGTTGGAAGATTGCGAACATCCAGCCCATCCCTAAAAAAGGTGAGGCTAATAATCCTGCTAAGTATCGACCGATCGCGATTTGCTCAGCGCTTTCGAAGGTTATGGAGGTTAACCACCATCTTGTGAGGTATTTAGAAACTAATGACTTACTTAATGATCGACAGTATGGCTTCCGTAGGAATCGATCTACGGGAGACCTGATGACACTGCTATCCGAAAAGTGGAATCGATCTATTCACAAGCTTGGTGAGAGTAAGGTCGTTGCTCTAGATATCTCCAAGGCCTTTGATAGAGTTTGGCACGGCGCACTCATATCAAAGCTTATCGCTTTTGGTGTTGGTAGTGACTTCTCTCGATTTATATCGAGCTTTCTCAGAGATCGCACTATAAGTGTTGTTGTAGATGGGTTCTCATCCGACGAGCATAGGTTAACCGCAGGAGTATCACAAGGCTCTATCCTTTCCCCCTCCCTTTTTCTTATTTTCATCGACGACCTCTTGGATCGGACTGTGAATCCAATATACTCATTCGCGGATGACAGCAACCTCTGCCATTCATACTCATTCGATCATAGACCAAGTCGTCAAGAAATTGAGGATAAAAGGCGATTGATGGATGAGTCACTTAGCCAGGATTTGATGACAATTTCTGAATGGGGTCGAGAGAATAGAGTAGATTTTAATGCACGTAAGACCCAGTGCTCCTTGTTGTCTCACTAGCGATTCACTGATCCAACGGTGTCGTCGATTTTAATGAACGGTGTAGATATTGAGCAATCAGATGCTCTCGTTGTTCTTGGCATAAAAATACAATGTGACGTTCGTTGGACAAAACATGTATTTGATGTGTCGAAAGATGCCTTCAAATGTTTAGGCTTTTTAAAAAGATGTAAGAAATATTTCACACCCTTTGATCTCAATATCTACACTACCTACATCAGACCAAAGATGGAATACAACTCCCATATATGGTCGGTTGCTCCAGCTTCATCACTGGAGCCACTTGACCGTGTCCAGAGGAGGGCGATGGTGTTGATAGGTGACGGTAGGATATCCAATTCTATTGTCTCCCTTGAACACCGTCGTAATGTTGGTTGTGTGTCATTGTTCTATCGATACTTTCATGGTGTTTGTTCTTCGGAAATTCGTGATCTTATACCGCCCGTAAGAACGTTCGGTAGAGATACGCGACTCTCCAGGAACGCTCACCCATTTGTTGTCGATTGGACAACCGGCCGCACTACACATTACAGAATAAATTCGTTCTTCGCCCGTACTATCCGTATGTGGAATCGACTTCCGGCAAATATCTTTCCCTCCAATTACGACATTCAGAGATTCAAAATAGATGTCAACAGACACTACTCCCTCTTTCCTCCTTCCAATACCTTATCTTCCTTCAACCAACGCATTTATAGGGGACATCCCCTGAGTGTTGGTTCAGTGAAAAAAAGGAAAGGAACAAGCGAAGAATTTCGCGAAACAATGAGCGGAAGAGCATACAAAGAGAGGAATAGCATAACATTTATTATACTAACTTCGTCACCAAGGATCGAATTTCCTTGGGCGGCGAGAAGAATTCCGAAACCAAACCTGCAGTTCCTTCGTATAGGAGGAGCAGAGAATTTTTTAATTAAATTACATATAATCATGTTAAGATAAGTGAAGTGCTAAGTGTTCTAAAAAAGAAACAAACAAAAACTTATAAAGAAAGTGAAAAAAGAGATAGGGAATATTTG
This sequence comes from Polietes domitor, assembly GCA_947397865.1. Taxonomy (NCBI): domain Eukaryota; kingdom Metazoa; phylum Arthropoda; class Insecta; order Diptera; family Muscidae; genus Polietes; species Polietes domitor. The sequence continues at coordinate 151,355,662 of OX377620.1, read as the reverse complement.
AATTTTTGCGAATAGTAGAGTAAATTTAGGACTAAAAAATTAGGACGAAACGATGAACGCGGACCAAATAAGTGAGTTGATTAGAGCTGATGTGAGTAGGGCATTAAGTGCTCAAAAAGTAGAATTCGACAGGAAGATAAGGGCAATTCAGAGTCACCTTACTTTGGCTAAATCTAAAGTGCAAAAGTTTACGAAAGTTACGATAAATCCACTAGTGACATCACTCTAGATGCGATAAAATCTCTTTCGGATATTTTCCGGCCACTCAGGTACCTATGTGTCTTGGCGTGAGGCTGCGCACAATGCGTACGAATTATTTAGGAGACACGGTGGCAGTGAACGCGACTATCAAGCTGTTACCATTATTAGAAATAAGGGTACTTCCCGATGCGGTACTTTCGTCTTTCAACACGGTGCTGAATTTTAATGCGATCATTGCCCGACTCGACTCCACTTACGCGGACAAACGTCCGATATACCTCATCGAACAGGAAATGTCAACACTTAGACAGGGTTTCATATCATGCTTTGATTTCTACGTCGAAGTAGAAAAGAACCCAATTTTGACATACGATGGCAGAGTAGCGGACATCATAAATGAGAAATATAGGGCCGATGCACTTAGGGTATTCATATCGGGATTAAGAAAAGTTTTTCGTGATATCCTGTTCGCTTCAAGACCATCCGACCTCCCATCTGCTCTGGCTTTTGCACAATTAAAGTGCAAATAAATCTATTAGAAATTCTTATGACAAAATGGCAAATTCAGTCCACAATTTCTCTAAGCCTGAGCACAATATGGGTCACAAGAACCCACATTATTCGGTTAATAAACAAGCAGGCTGTTCACTCACAGAATTCCGCAGGCGGCAACTACTCTGACCGAAGACGCGTGGAGCCTATGGAGGTGGGCCCATCCCTGTCTCAATTCAGGCATCCGACAAACTATCCTAGTCATGGCCATAACGACAGACCACCTGCAGAAACGAGCGACGAATTCAAGGCGATATACAGGACCAAAAATACATAAATCATCATAAACTTCAGACCAAGTCAGTACCAAAGCATTTGGAAGGAGCCTTCTTCGAGGTAATTCCCTATCTATCCCAACTCTTGTTAAAGATGACCAGATATTCACTAACCCGGTTGACAAAGCTAACCTATTGGCTGAACGTTGGCCGTGATCGAAAATGTATCTAGTTCCATGCCTCAGATATTTTTTCGAACACGTGGAGTTAAAAGGGTTCCCGCAAATCTCGACGTAAATAAATCTCCAGGCCCGGATGGCATTTCAGCACTTGTCCTATGTAAGTGCTCTTCGACGCTTGCCCGTCCCCTTCGTAATCTTTTCAACCTTGCATACCGTGCAGGGGTTTTCCCAGCGCGTTGGAAGATTGCGAACATCCAGCCCATCCCTAAAAAAGGTGAGGCTAACTATCGACCGATCGCGATTTGCTCACCGCTTTCGAAGGTTATGGAGGTTAACCACCATCTTGTGAGGTATTTAGAAACTAATGACTTACTTAATGATCGACAGTATGGCTTCCGTAGGAATCGATCTACGGGAGACCTGATGACACTGCTGTCCGAAAAGTGGAATCGATCTATTCACAAGCTTGGTGAGAGTAAGGTCGTTGCTCTAGATATCTCCAAGGCCTTTGATAGAGTTTGGCACGGCGCACTCATATCAAAGCTTATCGCTTTTGGTGTTGGTAGTGACTTCTCTCGATTTATATCGAGCTTTCTCAGAGATCGCACTATACGTGTTGTTGTAGATGGGTTCTCATCCGACGAGCATAGGTTAACTGCAGGAGTACCACAGGGCTCTGTCCTTTCCCCCTCCCTTTTTCTTATTTTCATCGACGACCTCTTGGATCGGACTGTGAATCCAATATACTCATTCGCGGATGACAGCAACCTCTGTCATTCATACTCATTCGATCATAGACCAAGTCGTCAAGAAATTGAGGATAAAAGGCGATTGATGGATGAGTCACTTAGCCAGGATTTGATGGCCATTTCTGAATGGTTGGATCAGTGAATCGCTTGTGTTGTCTCACAAGCGATTCACTGATCCAACGGTGTCGTCGATTTTAATGAACGGTGTAGATATTGAGCAATCAGATGCTCTCGTTGTTCTTGGCATAAAAATACAATGTGATGTTCGTTGGACAAAACATGTATTTGATGTGTCGAAAGATGCCTTTAAATGTTTAGGCTTTTTAAAAAGATGTAAGAAATATTTCACACCCTCTGATCTTCTCAATATCTACACTACCTACATCAGACCAAAGATGGAATACAACTCCCATATATGGTCAGGTGCTCCAGCTTCATCACTGGAGCTACTTGACCGTGTCCAGAGGAGGGCGATGGTGTTGATAGGTGATGGTAGGATATCCAATTCTATTGTCTCCCTTGAACACCGTCGTAATGTTGGTTGTGTGTCATTGTTCTATCGATACTTTCATGGTGTTTGTTCTTCGGAAATTCGTGATCTTATACCGCCCGTGAGAACGTTCGGCAGAGATACGCGACTCTCCAGGAACGCTCACCCATTTGTTGTCGATTGGACAACCGGCCGCACTACACATTACAGAATAAATTCGTTCTTCGCCCGTACTATCCGTATGTGGAATCGACTTCCGGCAAATATCTTTCCCTCCAATTACGACATTCAGAGATTCAAAACAGATGTCAACAGACACTACTCCCTCTTTCCTCCTTCCAATACCTTATCTTCCTTCTACCAACGCAATGCACTGCATTTATAGGGGACATCCCCTGAGTGTTGGTTCAGTGAAAAAAAAATTGGCGTTCCTATACAGTCTATCGGGTCACTATTAGCTCAAAAAACAGTATTTGGATGGATTATCGGCGGACCCATTACTCAGGGGACTCAAGTCGAAACCCGCATTTCACTTTGTAATACCTCTCGATTGAAAAATCCTCACACGTTTTTGGGAGGTGGAGGAGACCCCAAAAAAGATTTTGCGGTCAGAAGAAGATACTTTTTGCGAACAAAATTTTAAATCTACAACTCGTCGACACAAATCTGGAAGGTACATTGTGACTCTCCCGTTAAAAACTTGCGAAGAATTGGGAGCTTCCAGGAACATTGCTATGGCGCAGTTTCATCGAATGGAAAAAAGTTACTTAAAACGCCGGACATCAAGCAGCAGTATGATTAGGCCATTTCAGAATACTTGGAAGTGGGTCATGAGGAGGATCACAGCATAGGAGGTTGAAAATACACCACACTATTACCTGCCACATCATGCCGTCATTAAGCCAGATAGGGTAACGACAAAACTTAGAGTTGTATTGAACGCATCCAGTCCCTCGTCGAACAAAAAAAGCCTTAACGATAATTTGTTCCCGGGACCCATTCTTCGACAAGATCTTGTTTTACAAATACTAAAATGGAGATTTTATAGGTACGTTTTAACGCTGACGTCACGAAAATCTACAGGCAGATTCTTTTGGACCCTAGGCAGACCAAATACCAAAGAATTCTGTTCTGTTCTCCAAATGATCCTATAGAGGACTTTGAACTCTTGACTGTAACTTTTGGAGTTAATTGCGCACCATTCCTTGCCATTCGGACACTTCTTCAACTTGCCGCAGAAGTGAAAGACACACACCCCCTAGCCGCAGATATAATTCAGCATATTTTGAAACCCATAACTAACATAAACAGTCAGAAATTCATTAAAACTTGAGATTCCTAGGTGGGTTCAGTTCAGACCCTCTAGTTCCATCGAAATCCACGGATTTCGCGACGCATCGGAAAGTGCATACGCTGCCACATTGCATATACGGGTACAACATTCTGATAATAGCACAGACACTTTTCTACTGGCAGCCAAGACACGTTGGATGCAGATGTTGAAATTATCGTTTTTAAATTTAAATATACCGAGAAACGAAGTAAAGCTTCGTTTAAAATCATTGATCCTGAAGAAGTATTTGACTCTGTTGCTAATCCTGATTTTTGGCCGCCGAAAGCTATTATTCATGAATATGTTTATAGAGATAACATTCGATCAGATATTGTTCACTTACCGTGGCAATCAAACGTTGTGTCAAAAAACTAATTTCTTTACTTTCTGATAATCATATTCATGCAGCTTATCAAAATGTTAGAGGATTAAATTCTAAATTAGCTAAACTATACACTGATAGTTATAATTTCAATTGCCACTTAATTGTCTTTACTGAAACCTGACTTCAGGATAAAATTTATAATTCAGAAATCTTATGTGAAAAGTATCCTGAATATCTGATATTTTTCACATAAGATTTCTGAATTGTGATCGTTCTGATAAAATTAAAAAAACAGGCGGTGGTGTTCTAATCGCAGTCTCGATCGGGTTTCCTTCAGAACAAATTATATTGCCTTCCGTCGTTGATATTGAATTTGTTGCAATTAAAGTAAGGTTTAAGAATATAAATTTATTCATTTCATGTTCCTACATTCCTCCCGGCTCTGATGTTGCACTTTACTCTAAACATGTTTCCGCAATACATTCTGCTTTTCAAACTTCTAAATCGTGTGATATACTTTTTGTTCTTGGAGATGTTAATCTACATTTAATCACGTGGAATCAATCCGTTAATTCAAATATTCTTGTTCCAGTTCTTGCTAATAATTGCGTTAACGATTGTGTCGGATCTTTGTTAAGTTATGGTCTCTTTCAGGTGAATAATGTATATAATATATATGGCAGACTTTTGCATTTGACTTTTGTTAATCAGCCGTTGGAGGTTTCGCTGAACTCTTCTATTCCGGTTACATATCCCGATGATCGCTTTCATCATACCATAGATTTAAAAATCTTGCTTCCTTCTATTTCATCTTCTCATACTTCAAAAAATGTTAGATATAAAAAAGTTTACTGCTATTCTAGAACAGATTATTCAAAACTTAATTTACTTTTATCATCTATTAATTGGAATGACATTTTGTCGTCCAAAGTTTTAGTGATGTGACAAAGTTTTAGATGTTATGATACTATTGGCCCACCTTGGAACAATTTTCATTTAGCTAAATCGTTCGTTTGTGAGAATCATCTCCTTATAGAGGCTGGGTTTGATGTTGAAAAGTCGCTGCGAAGCCACTTGAAAAGACTTTTGACATGGTCGAAATCATGATCGTGGTAGTCTGCAGCCAAGTAATAAATGTCACCATGCCATTTATAAATAAATTTGCATTCTATTAAATATAGAAGCAAAATGGTCTTGAGCCAGGACAATATCCCAGTTCAAATCAAATATTGATTACAGACCAAAAAAAATGCAAACGAAAAAACTAAAACAAATGAGCGTTGGCACGGCAGAAGTATTGCTGGGTAACTATACCTGCATATACACATACTTACATATGAAACTCAATGAGATGCTTGTAAGATGGCATGTGTGCTTTATTACTTGGTGCGATTTTTTAAACGCAAATTCGGCAAGTGAGTTGTGCTTCTCGTTCGTTTGTGAGAATCATCTCCTTATAGAGGGTTTGATGTTGAAAAGTCGCTGCGAAGCCACTTGAAAAGACTTTTGACATGGTCGAAATCATGATCGTGGTAGTCTGCAGCCAAGTAAAAAATGTCACCATTCCATTTGTATATAAATTTGCATTCTATTAAATATAGAAGCAAAATGGTCTTGAGCCAGGACAATATCCCAGTTCAAATCAAATATTGATTACAGACCAAAAAAAAATGCAAACGAAAAAACTAAAACAAATGAGCGTTGGCACGGCAGAAGTATTGCTGGGTAACTATACCTGCATATACACATACTTACATATGCAACTCAATGAGATTCTTGTAAGATGGCATGTGTGCTTTATTACTTGGTGCGATTTTTTAAACGCAAATTCGGCAAGTGAGTTGTGCTTCTCGTTCGTTTGTGAGAATCATCTCCTTATAGAGGCTGGGTTTGATGTTGAAAAGTCGCTGCGAAGCCACTTGAAAAGACTTTTGACATGGTCGAAATCATGATCGTGGTAGTCTGCAGCCAAGTAATAAATGTCACCATGCCATTTGTAAATAAATTTGCATTCTATTAAATATAGAAGCAAAATGGTCTTGAGCCAGGACAATATCCCAGTTCAAATCAAATATTGATTACAGACCAAAAAAATGCAAACGAAAAAACTAAAACAAATGAGCGTTGGCACGGCAGAAGTATTGCTGGGTAACTATACCTGCATATACACATACTTACATATGCAACTCAATGAGATGCTTGTAAGATGGCATGTGTGCTTTATTACTTGGTGCGATTTTTTAAACGCAAATTCGGCAAGTGAGTTGTGCTTCTCGTTCGTTTGTGAGAATCATCTCCTTATAGAGGCTGCATATACACATACACATACTTACATATGCAACTCAATGAGATGCTTGCAAATTCGGCAAGTGAGTTGTGCTTCTCGTTCGTTTGTGAGAATCATCTCCTTATAGAGGCTGGGTTTGATGTTGAAAAGTCGCTGCGAAGCCACTTGAAAAGACTTTTGACATGGTCGAAATCATGATCGTGGTAGTCTGCAGCCAAGTAATAAATGTCACCATGCCATTTGTAAATAAATTTGCATTCTATTAAATATAGCAGCAAAATGGTCTTGAACCAGGACAATATCCCAGTTCAAATCAAATATTGATTACAGACCAAAAAAAAAAAATGCAAACGAAAAAACTAAAAAAAAATAAATTATTTAAAAAATACAAAAAACTGGTTCCTCTGCTGATTTTTCTAAATATTCGACTGCAAGATCTGAATACAACATTGCGAACAGAAGTGCATACAAGAATTACATAATCACCATGAAAAATCAATTGATAAATAACCCTAAGTCTTTCTATAAGTTTGTAAATTCCAAACGCCGATCACGTAGTTTCCCTAACTCTTTAAAATTTGGTTCCATTTTAGCTGATTATGATTTATCAATTAGCAACTTATTTGCAGACTTTTTCTCATCGACCTACTCAAATAAAAATTTTGATCGTCTATTCCTTATCCTTATAATATTGTTCAAGCTTCACCTATAAATGTTTCAATTATAAGCAGATTTACGGTTTTGGAAAATTTGAAGGCATTAAATATCACATTTAATCCTGGTCCAGACGGGATCCCCAATAACATTCTTAAATACTGTGCTGATACTTTATCATACCCTCTTTCAATAATCTTTAATAAATCAATAAGTTTTGGATATTTACCACCTTTATGGAAGGAATCATATATAATCCCCCTTTTTAAATCTGGTAGCAAGATTGAAGTATCAAATTACAGAGGCATTGCAAAATTAAGTGCCATTCCGAAGCTATTAGAAAAAATTATGACTGATATGTTATCGCACCAAGTTTTCTCATTCTTGTCGTCTTGCCAACATGGATTCCGTAAATATCGATCAACTCTAACGAATGTTTTGGAACTTAACAGTTATAAATGATGGTTTCAGAAACCGAATGCAAACTGATTCCATTTATACAGACTCTTGCAAGGCTTTTGATAAAGTTAATCACAACCTTCTGTTAATGAAAATAGATATGATGGGCTTTAGTAAAACATTATTATCGTGGTTAAAATGTTGGAAAAGCTCTTTCATGATGGTCCGATTCTATTTACAATATTTATTAATGGTCTTCCCTCTGTAGTTCGTCATTCTAATATTCTATTGTATGCTGATGATGTAAAAATATTTCGATCTTTTAAAGATCTCACTGAACAACGTTTTCTACAGTATGATCTCGATAGTTTTCATGAATGGTGTAAAATTAATTTAACGGAACTAAATATGTTGAAATGCAAACATATGTCATTTTCTAGAGCTAGAAATTTAGAAACTAATTATATTTTTGGTGATCATAAACTCGAGTCTGTAGTTTCCTTTTTGGATCTTGGAATTCTATTGGATCAACGTTTGAACTTCAGGTCTCACATTTCTATGATAGTAAACAAAGCTTATAGTGCTCTTGGTTTTGTGAAACTTTGGAGTAAGGAGTTTTCCGATCCTTCTGTCACTAAACAATTATATACCTCTTTGGTTAGGTGCATTCTTGAATATGGTTCAGTAATATGGGACATGGGTCCCTATACTATTCATAGTAATCTTATGGAATCTGTCCAGAAACAATTCCTTTTATTTTGTCTGCGTGGGCGAGGATGGAACTTCCGTACACTGCCTTCATATGAATTTAGGCTTTGTCTTATCAAGTTGCCTTCTTTGAAGAGTCGCCGTACAATGTTGAACATTACTTTCCTTATGAATGTTATCCAGGGCAACATCCATTCCGAGCTTATTCTTAGTAGAATGATGATAAATATTCCGACAAGACCAACTAGATATTTTCAGTTGATCCACTATAATTATTTCCGTTCAAACTATGCCAATAATGATCCTTTGCGCCGCCTGTTTGTTCAATTTAATAAATTCTATCACATTATTGAATTATCAGGAAACAAAAACTCTATTAAAAGAAAAATTATCGTGTATTTAAATACTTAATTTGTAGTATCTAAGTGTATATATGTATATGTTTTTAGTCTGTAAGGATATTTGTATCTATAGACTTAATAATAAAAAAAGGATCGCGTAGGGAAAATTGGTGTTCTTATAGCTATTGCTAATGAGTTCTCATCCGAACGCTTTATTCTACAAGGGCTTGATGACATTGAATTTATTGCAGTCCTTATTAATATATAGACCTAGTAAGTTGTTTGTCACATGTTCTTATATTCCTCCATCGTCCGAGTTATGTGTATATGAGAGGCACTTGACTGCGATTGGTATGTTTGCTTCGAAAGCAGGTGATTTGGACCATATTATGATTTTACGGGAATTTTAATTTACCCACAGTATCTTGGCTTACCTTGCCTGATGCGGAGGCTTTAACACCGTTGACGTCGACTTTTAATTCGGATGATTGGTCTTCGCATACAGTTAGACTCTTTACTGATTTAAATTTGTTTCAGATCAATTATGTGGGAAATGTATATGCTAGGCAACATGACCTAGTATTTGTCAATGTTCCCCATTTCTTCGAAATCTGATATACCTTAAGTATATCAATGTTGTATTCTAGTGATTCTTCTTCCTCTGCTTCACAAGATAATCGTACCATTTATTGTTTCAAGAGAACCAACTTTGTTATGCTAAATTCTCTTATCCAGGATGTTGATTGTAATTCTGTATGTAGATGTTGTCACTATACTGATCTTGACATTGTTGTTGATAGATTTTATCACATTTTAAATGACTTCATGTCACGATCAGTACCGAAAACCTTGGTTCTCAAGTGAGTTGTCTAGTTTGAAGAATTCGAGAAGTAGACTCTTTAAAAATTTAAGAGGACTTGTTTAAATTCTGACTATATCAAATACTCCGTTGCTAGGCCGAGATATAGCATTGAGTCTCAGAGGCTTTATAGGATCTACTTGGAGAAACTAAAGAATGATTTTAGGAAGAACCCCAGATCTTTTTATGACTTCGTGAATCTTAAGCGTAGATCCGCATCTAAGCCGACTAGAATTAGAATGAATAGTTTAGAATTTTGTGAAGATCAGGCGATTGCTGATTGTTTTACGAAGCTTTTTGTGACGACTTATTCTGAACGATCTTATCGATCGAATGACACTTATCCTTTTAATATCTCTGCATTGAGTCAACTGGAAATCCCAGTAATGGGTCTACCCTTGGTTTTGCCCAATTTGAAGAATCTCAGATCCACGAATAGTGTTGGCCAGGGCCGTGCGGGTTTTGGGGGTTCGAACCCCCCCAGAGAGGTTTCGAACATATACTTTTTAAAACCTTCTAGACTTTCTGAAACAATAAAATATAGAATTTTTAAGGTCTTTTTAAAATAACTCGTCTGAAATGGTAATTTTGCAGTAAAATCATGAAAACCCCGAAAATTACATAAAGAATCGTGGACACTTTCTTGAATTTCGGACAGAGGTTATGAAAAATACAAACAAACTCAACGAATTGTGTCAATTTCAAGATTGTGTAATGCTAATTTCGCTAATGGACAACAAATTGTTCGGAAAATTTTAATTTATTATTATTATCCGATACCACTTCTTGACGTTCGACTAGAGCCATATCTTATGAACTTTTAATTGTGTACTGCAATATAAGTTTGGAATTTTAATAACAAAATCGTTTAGTAATTTTAAAATAGAATAAAATAAAATAGAATAGAAAATTAATAGAAAAATAGATAAGAATCACTATGATATCATAATGAAATATAAAATATTCTTAATAAAAGCAAATAATTTACTTGATGCTTGTAGAACGCTAATATGTAAAATGTGCGATTGGACATTTTTATGGAGTTGCATCTAAATCTGAACCGATGTGTCCTATTTTCATCACAGATACAACAACAACGGTTTCTGTTACTTCCAATGTTTTGGGAGTTTGCAATTATAATACAAATCCATTTTGACAAACGAAGAAAACTGTTTGATACATGTAAACATATTTTTCTTTGTTCATTTGCAACAACTGATGACATGTTTACCGCAAACAAACTAATTTTTCCCAAAGAAATTCAAAAACGATGTTCACGTGTCTAAAATTTCGTTTCTTCGAAATGCATTTTTTCTCTGCGTGTAGGTCTCTATTTTAAAATCTACTTTAAAGTTGCGAAACAATAATAAATGAGTTTTAACTTACTAAAATTGTTGTTATATTTCTCACTTATGTCAAATATTTTTCAGAGTTAGTATTTTTTGTACATATGTAACAAGTATTATTCAAAAGAGAAACAACAAATTCAGTAACTTGGATCTACGTAGGAAGACGTAACTCTAAAATACCAATTATTTGGTTTTTTGGAATTAAAATTTCTAGTTGTTTCTTCTTACATTTCATCGAATACAAAAAAACTGTATTTGTTATTCGAATTTATACATATTTAAGATTATAAAAATGAAGAAACATTTCCAAATATTTTTTTATTTAATCGGAATATGCGTATAAAGATTTTGAGTAAACATCCTGTTACTCATGTCCTACGTAAATTAAAAAACCCAAAACTCATTAGACATCCTATTTAGACCCATTCTTTGTCAAAAAGCATATTCATTTTTCTGCATTTATCATAGAAAAAATGCTGGAATGGTGGGTTTATCGCCGAGGAATTTGATCGTTTTTTGTGTAATATTTCTTCCAAATAGATATCGAGGGCTTATATTCAAAAGTGGCTATGAACCATTTTTTTTTAGAAAATTTGGATATCATCTGCCATATAAATTTGGAAAAGATTTTTTTCTAAAGCCTTTTTTTAATTTTCTGATTTGGATATCCCCATAAGTGGCTATGAACATAAAAATAATATAAATAAAATAGTTCAACAATGGAGCAGCATAAAAAAGGTTATAATTCGCTACAAAGATTTTGTTTAAAACATTTTTCTAGATTTCGCGTTAATATCATTTTGATTCCCCAGTTATCAGGCTAAAATAGGAAAAATAGTGGCTGTAAAGTTAAAAATTATGAAAAGTATATTTAGAAAAACCGGCGTAACATTCTATTATATTGAGAATACTAAAATATTTCGTCGGCATGTGATTGCTGACTTCATGGGGAATATTTGTGTATGGAAAGTTTCAGAATTATGAATGAATATTATAAATATAAGCCATCGATATGCATGTATGTAATTTCAAGCAACTATTTAAAAAAAGTTCTACACTTAGAGAGCTGTTTTTTTGGCATAACAACAGTTTTCTGCAATCTTCACATCACCATTCACACGGCTAAAGAGTTTGCAGTCTGCTAAAATTAGCTGTTGTTAATTAAAATATAAAAATAGATAAGCGTTCATAGGCGAGTTTAGATCGAATTTCCTTTTATATTAGCTTGGGAAAATAATGCTAAAAACAGCAGTTTACTATCTCAGCAGATGCAAATCTGCTGTCTCTTTTTTAACAGCAGAAAATCTGCTGTTTCAGTAGACTTTCTGCTTTCTTTTACTGACATATTTTGACTGACATGAGTGTACTGATAGATGGATTACTGAAATGCAATTTTGCCGACGATGTCTGTCGGATGAATGTATCAAAATATTTCTTGAAGATCCGGACAATAAAATATGAGTGGTTTCCAAACGCTCCAGTAAAAATTTCCTAAAAAGTTGGAAAATTAACTAAGTTTGAGTAAAGTTTCCTTCTTTCAAAGCCATAGTAAATAGTTCATTTACTAGAAAAACGGTAGTACATTTAATTAAAAACATTTCTTTGGATCTAATAAAAAATTATTAGAATTGAGTAAATTCAAACTTATATGGAGGAATATTTCCAAGGTTTTAAGTGAGAAAAAAAAATCTGAAATTGTTTGTATGGAAAAAATCCATTTAGGAAATTATAACTCAAAAATGTGTTTTTCCTAAAATGAAGTTAAAATGTTTACTGAATTTTATGCCGAGTTCTTCATACATTTAAGTATTAATGAACTTATAAAAAACATTTGAAATTGTTTAAAAATTTTTTGAATATTAATTTAAGAAGCAATTCTCGTTCGTTTGCAGTGACTTATTTAATTAATGCTTCAAGTATTAATCTAAACAACCACTGCGAAGGCGCCTATCTTGCCTTCACAACAATCATGAAACTTTTGAGAAATATTTCATGTTGACATTTTTTGTATCAGTTTTGCATATTCTGAAGCAAAACTATTTGTTTGATTTTTTAGTTAAATTGAACTTATTTTAATTTCACCTTTTTTCCTCGTATAAAATAAAATTTTCCTCAGTTTAAATAAAAATTTACTCGTTTTGAGGAAAAAAATCAGCAAAATTGTCCTCAGTTTGAGTAAATATTTACTTGATTTGAGTAAACATTTACTTAGTTTTAGGAAATTTTTGCTTAAATTTAGCACAAAATTACTTCGTTTTAGGAAAAATTTACTTAAATTTAGGGAAATATCAGCAAAATTCTACTTATATTTAGTAGAAATGTACTTGGTTTCCTCAATTTTATTTAATTTTAACTCATTATAGGGTTAACTTTTTTATGAGTGTAGATGAAAACCCCCCAGGGGAAAATCCTGCGCACGGGCCTGGTGTTGGCCCAGATGGGGTGCCAAGTATAATTTTGAAATTCTGTGCTAGTGGTTTGGCTATTCCGCTAACATTGTTATCAAAATATCATTAAGATTTGGATATTTCCCTTTGGCTTGGAGGAGTTCATTCATTGACCCCCTCCATAAGTCTGGCATTCTAATTGTCGTGTCAATTTGGAAATTCTTATTCTAAACGAATTCTGATTCCTTCGGGAGTCCCTCAGTGTAGTCATCTAGGGCTTGTTTTATTCTTATATTCTTATTATTCATAAATGACCTTCCTGAATCTATTATTAACTCTAAACTTCTAATGTATGCAGATGATGAACAAATATTTTTTCTTATGATTGGCCAGAATTTTCTCATCCATTGCAGAATGACTTGGATAGTTTTGGACGCTGGTGTGACATAAATTGCATGGAACTCAATCTAAGGAAATGCAAACATATGCGTTTCTTTAGATCGAACCCGAGATTTGTCAGATATAATATTAGAGGAGCTGAGTTAGAGGTAGTTGATTCTTTCGTAGACCTTGGTATTCTATTGGATTCCAAACTGAATTTTAACAATCATATTATTACTATGGTTAACAAAGCATATGGTGTTCTTGGTTTCATTAAGCAATGGGCTAAGGAGTTCTCTGATCCTTACGTGACGAAGCAGCTATTTACATCGCTTGTCAGGCCTATTCTGGAATATGGTTCCGTAGTGTGGGATCCTCAGTATGGTATCTATATTGATAGAATTGAGTCAGTTCAGAAACAATTTTTGATTTTTTTCATTAAGACACTTACATTGGAATAGTGATTTTGTTCTTCCCCCTTATAATAGTAGATTGAAGTTGATCGACTTGCCATCCTTAAAAAGCAGATGTGTTATGTTAAACACCGTGATGGTTTATAAGGTTATAAATGGTGATTTCTCTTCTAATTATATTATTTCTAGGATTAAGTTTAACTTGCCATTTAGACCTTCTAGATACTATCAATTCCTTCATATTGATTTTCAGCGTACAAATTATGCTTCCGCAGAGCCCATTCGTAGATGTGTATTGATTTCAATTCATTGTGTCCCATCATAGATGTCGGATTAAGAATCGATATAATAAAGTCGAGGATTTTCTCCTGTTGGATGTGTTAGAATAACCATTATTTGCATGTGATACTAATATTTTGTTTAATAGTATTTTTGTTATACAGGCTGTTGATATTTGATCTGTAGCCGGTGTCCACCCTCTACTGCTTAGCCGCTATGGTTCGGACTGTGGTGTGTACATTTTCCCTACGTTATGGGGGCCCTCTCGATGAATCAAGGACGAAAAATTGCCCCCTACCGAGTGGCGAATAGTAAAAACGTATCCTGGACTCGACCAGAATACCCGGCTTGTAGATATAAAAACGTCCAACGGCATAATTAGTCGACCCATTACCAAAGTTGTCAAACTATTTTCCGATTGACTAGATCATAGTCTAATTTACATAGTCTAATAAACACCGACTGGCAATACTCCTGCGGTCTGTGCCCGCAGCTGTATGGGGCCCCGCAACTGCAGGACTCTTTACAAAGGGCAGCCGTGCCGGCACCGGTATTCAGATGGGCGATGGTTTTTGTGCCGACTGCCATAGTCAGAATTTCTGCGGAGACGGGAGACAATTGGTCAACCATGCGGGCCCTCGTTAGCCAGTCCTCCCCAACGTCGAGGATAGCAACATCCACCTTTAAGCGGCTGAGCCTGCGGTCCTACTTGCACGAAGGCCAACGGTTTACAACCTTTAAAGTGAGGCCATGCTCTTATCACGGGCGGACTGCCAAGAAGACCCTACTCTGACCCTATCCTGGAAGACCGACCCACGATTTTGCCGCTGCCACTACGGCCGATTTGGACCCCCGAGGAAACACCCCCCTAGATATCGAGCTGGGTGCCGATGTGTACTCCGCAATAAGGTGCGATGGTACTCTCTTTGCCGGGAGTTATTTAATATCAACAAGAGCAAAAACCACATTCATACATTAAAAGAAAAAATTAAAGTCAAAGAAGAAAACAAATTGAACAAAACTATCTGAAACAAAACAAAAGCAACAGACACTCATACATACATGTACATTAGCGTGGTTCGCAACAAATTAGAATTAAACACATGAATTTAAAATTTTAACTAAACTAAGACTAAATCATTAAAATTGTAATTGTAATCTAACCCTGAAAATAATTGAATTTACTTAACATACCACCACTAAACTAAAATGTACAACAATGGAAATTGAAGAAAAAATACAAACCACTGAAATTAAAACTTTAAACCAAACGCGAGTTAAGAACTTTAAAAAAGGCAAACAAAGGCTAAAACAAAAAAAAAAGATTTAACAATAAACAATACCTATCTTCATGTTATCATATTAAATGGAAATCTATGAATGGTCGTGTAGATATATCGCTCAACTATGGTAAAGTCCGACTGTACCAAAGAACTCTCGAGACAAAAAAGGACAAAGTTTGCAAAATTCACCTACCCCTACCGGAGGTAACAATATTGTCGAGATGTAGGGGCTTAAGTGCAGTCGTACTAATTGGGGTGGTAGTCCGATTGTCCGTCTGCATGACTAAAGGTTGCCTCTTTCCTTCCTATGCAACTGGAATAGCCGTAATTCCTTAGCTATACCAGTAAGACGGAAGGTATAATAAATAACTTCCCTCTGTTCGATCCTCTGGTGAAGACCGTATAAGCCCACGAGGGTACCCCTATAGCCGGTGTTTGTTCCTGTGTGCACACCGGCTGTGTTTTGAATCTATCTGGTCCTAGTCACCTAGAGCCTACTTACATAGTTCAAATACGCAAAATAAAAGCATACAATGGGACAATTAATGGAATGAATAGGAAAAATGAAAAAAGTCGGAGGTGGTAATATACACCCCAACGTCGGAAGGAGCAAAGGCGGCGACTTCCGGCGGGCACGGTGGAGACGTCGGGTCTCCTCTACGTGTCGCCAGCGGCCTTACTGGAATAGGTAATTTGACTTCGGACTGCCCACGGATCACTCTCGACAACGAACGAAAAACGACTTCCATTGAGGGAACGGACGACTCTAGTTCTCGAACAGGTAGCAGGTGCCATTTTGGAGCAGCAGTCTGAACTCCAGCACCAACTAGAGGCTGAACGGGAGTCCTCTCTGGGATCGCTCAGCGACACCACCATAGGGGGTTTCGACCAGCTCTGGATACTCTCGGAGGAGCTTGATGTCACGCTGACACAATCTCCAAAAGAGTTCCAGGAAAGGCCGGAACCTTCTGGTGGAGTCGTTGAGGCCAGTGAGATCCAACAGATGACTCTCGTTCTACCTGAGGTCAATGAGTCGGCACGAGCCGACCCGCCACGGACAGAAGCAGCGGCCACTCTGCTAAGACAAGACGCCATGGGCCTAGGATCAGATGGAAAGGATCTTAGCGTAACCACCGGAGGTTCCTCTAAAGAGCCTAAAGCTCTACTACGGTTGGAACCTAAAGATGGTGAAACTAAGACCAACACAGATGATGCGAAGTCCACGGGCAAGTCCGAGCAGAGCAAAGCTGCAGAGCAGAAGGCCAAAAGCGGTTGTCCTCGCACGCGACGGACAAGACCTCGACCCAATCCAGGGTTGGGGTGGACCCAACAAAGAACGCACAAGGAAACGGCAACGAAACTGACAAAAACAGCACACATACACGAAACGACGGCAAAGAACCTGCCTCTACTCCTCCCTCCACTGGAGTGATCAAGGCCTGCAGCTCAGTTGTGGGACCCTCCACCAGCCAAGCCAACCAAGTGGTAATGAAAAGTCTCTGACATTTCTAAAATCTGTGATTCACAATCTTGTCTCCCCATGGCCAAATGCCGCCCTCGAAGTGGTACCAACGTCAGCACTGCCACTCCGTACAATAGTCGTAGTATGGTTTCCCCCGCCAGTACTGGAGGATGAGATGATACTGCGACTGTTAGCTAAACAGAACAGAGGTCTCGATACTGGGTCCTGGGAGGTTCTGCCTTCCACCAGTAAAAGAGACTTCGGCAAAGATCTCCGCCTGGTGATTAGCAAAGAATCGGCGAATTATATTAAGGAAAGGCAACATAAATTTCGGGCTTGGCTCCGTCAGATTCCGCATACCTGACGCTGAGGGCAAAAAGCCGGAAAGGAAGAGAATCAGCGTGGTGCAGATTAATCTGCATCACTGCCAAGCCGCTGCTGCCGACCTTTTAATTAATATAGCCGAACACGACACAGACGTAGCCCTAGTCCAGGAACCGTGGATCGTTCACAACAAAGTGAGGGGACTAGCGGCTAACACCAACTACACGGTCATAACACCAAGCACGGATGAAAAGGTAAGAACGTGCATAGTAGGTAAGAAAAGTCTTGGTTTAATCTTATCTACTAGCTTTAGTTCTGGTGATGCGACAGTGGCGTGTCTGGAGACAACCATCGGGGAGACCTTGACTTTTGCCTCCATATACATGCCCTATGAAAAACAAAACCCGCCGGGAATTAACACGGAAGAACTCATAGCATACGCATCAAACAACAAATGGAAGCTGATTCTGGGTTGTGATGCCAATGCTCACCACACACAATGGGGCAGCAAAGATATAAACGACAGAGGTGAGTCAGTTTTTGAATTTATTACATTATCCTGCCTTAGAATATGTATCGTAGGTAATACCCCAACCTTCAGTACTAAGGTCAGGTCAGAAGTTTTAGATTTGACTCTGACAAACATGGATAGTACCTTCATTACAGATTGGCGAGTATCTAGTGATCACTCCTTTTCTTATCACAAAAGAATACTCTTCACAGTTAATGTAAAACATAGTAATACAAAACCATATAGAAACCCAAAGAGAACAAACTGGTCAGCTTTTCACCATTACGTGGAAACAGATCTTACTGATCTACAAACTAGTACGTTCACAGGCAAAGATATTGACAAGTATGTCAACAACCTAACATCAGCACTGTCAAACAGTTTCACTAAGTCTTGTCCGAAAACCTTTCCAGGAAAGAGAACACAACCGTCCTGGTGGACCAATGAGCTAAGGGAACTCAGAAAGGTTACTAGGAAACTGTACAATAGGGCTCATTGTACAAGGAGCAATGATGATTGGGAAAACTATAAGATTAGTTTTAACAAATACAAAGCAGATTTAAAAAAGGCAAAGAGAATGTCATGGGTTGCCTATTGCGAGACAATAGATAACGTAAATGATTGCGCAAGATTTAGAAGAGTCTTGTCGAAGGATCCGAAACCTCTAGGACACATCCAGAAAACGGATGGCACCTGGACGGCATCGGGCCTAGAGACACTTAGCCTCTTCCCAAAATTGTGAGGATATTGAAGGCGAGGTCAACATGACCACAGCATCCAATTCATCCCTTTTTGATGAAGTTATCATAGATAACATAGTCAGTGAAGATAAAGTTAAATGGGCAATTGATACATTCCAACCCTATAAATCTCCGGGAATGGATGGTGTATTCCCAGCCATGCTACAACATACAATATATGTAATTGCTTCACATTTAGTCCGTGTGTTCAAAGCATGTCTGCGCCTAAAATTTATACCAACGAGCTGGAGGGAGGTGCGGGTAGTCTTCATACCCAAAGCAGGCAAACCAAGTCATTTATCCACCAAGGATTTTAGACCAATCAGTCGGTCATCCTTCCTCCTTAAGACAATGGAACGAATCTTAGACATTTATCTAAGAGGAAGCATAGACAACAATCTCATAAGCGACGCTCAGCATGCCTATCTCAAAGGCAAATCTACTGAGAGCGCTCTTCATGAGGTCGTTGGTTACATAGAGAGGAACCTAGAATGTAAGGATTACACTCTTGCTGCGTTTCTAGACATAAAAGGAGCATTCAATAACATTGAGGCCAACACAATAACTAATTCATTAAAGGATCTACATGTTCCTAACTTCCTGACTGACTGGATTGACTCGATGCGAGTCATAAATTCAACCTTGGGAGCTGGAACTATAAGGAAATTGGTGACCAGGGGAACGCCACAGGGGGGAGTTTTATCTCCTCTTCTGTGGCTTCTTCTTGTCAATAATATCCTCAGATCCCTTTCTGATGAGGGTAACAAAGTAGTTGCATATGCAGATGACGTTGTTATATTGGTAGGTGGAAAATTTCTACCAACAATCAGCGATCTGTTGCAAGGAGCACTGAAGAAATTATCTGATTGGGCCAGAGACAGTGGCCTGGGCATTAATCCTAGGAAAACTGAGCTAGTCCTATATACAAGGAGATATAACATAGAACCATTTAGGAAGCCAATCCTTGATGGAACGGAGCTCAACCTCTCTCAGGAGGCCAAATACCTTGGTGTCATCCTAGACCGGAAGTTGAACTGGAATAGGAACACAGAGGAAAGGTATAAAAAGGGTCTAAATGCACTCTACATGTGCAGGAACTCCATAGGCAAGAGCTGGAACCAAGAGCTGAAACCAAAAGTTGTAGACTGGATCTACCGATCGGTTGTTAGACCCATTACTACTTATGGTTGTCTGGTATGGTGGGGCGCAATGAGAGTGAGTAAACTCCGGGCAAAATTGATGAAAACGGATAGGCTAGCAGGACTGAGCATTACGGGAGCCATGAAAAGCACTCCACAAGCAGCAATGGATGTAATTCTGCATCACCCATCTCTGGACCACTTCACAGAGATGATTGCTGCCAGGAGTGCTATAAGACTCAAAGAATCAGGATGCTGGAAAAATAGACCTTATGGTCACGCAAGGATAGTTCAAGGAGGAATACTGGGTGTTCACGAATCGGTCATCAACTGAGGTACAGACTACATGGTGCCGGTTCTGGACTTCTCACCCTTACCACAGATGATTATACCAAAGAGATCAGACTGGGACAATGGTGAGCCCTTCAAAGGGCTTTCGGTCTATACTGATGGCTCAAAGATGGAACAGGGCAGAGGAGCGGGATTCTACATTGAATCACTACAGATACGCAAGTCTCTCCGACTCGACGACAACTGTAGTGTTTTCCAAGCAGAATTACTGGCAATCGAAAGGGCAGCAAGATTTCTATCAAGCGAGAACATTCCGGTAACCACGGATATAAACTTCTACGTAGATAGTCAGGCAGCAATGAAATCAATCATGTCACACACTGTCAAATCTAGGCTTGTGCTGAGTTGTAAACGCTCACTAGATAACCTCAACGACCATGTCGTCCGTCTCTGCTGGGTTCCCGGACATAGCAATGTCAAAGTAAACGAGATAGCAGATGAACTGGCTAGAATTGGTTTGTCCTTGGAAATCGATAGAGCTGACAACTTAGTAAAACCACCGATTGGCACGTTTTATAGACTGATTGAATCAAGAAAATGGTCACAGATGAACGCAGCATGGAATAGTTTGTCAACCTGTAGGATCGCCAGGGCCACATGGCCAAAGATCGATAGGGGCAAAACCAGAACTCTATTAGAGCTAAACAAGGCAGAAATTCGAACTTTAATAGGTATCTACACAGGTCATTACTGCACTAGGAGTAGGATCTCAAGATGGCAGTTGGACATTGAGGATCACTGTCGATTATGTGAGGATGAGGAGGAGTTAGAATCTATTGAGCACATAGTCTGCAGATGTCCAGCGCTTTGTGTACGTAGAAATAAATACCTAGGAAGTTATTTTATTAGTAACATAGAGGATATTGCAACCCGCACCATTTATGACCTTTTGGGATTCTCAAAAGGACTAAATCGGATCAGGGGAACATGGATGTAACCGCATAGACAGTTGGCGACTAACAAAGAAAGAGAGCCATAAAGGCTTACCACCACCATCGGTATACCGGATGACTCTCAACAAATTTTCTTACCTAGTCGTCAACCATTAGAAAACACCAATACACAGAAACACTAAAAACACAACTTCATATTCTCCTACCTCCATATCCCTTTCCAAAATCCTCTTACTTCCCTCACGTCCCATCTATCATCTATCACCCCTTCCTAAATCCTATCACTCCCTACCCCTCTCCTATAAACTACAACCTTATACTTTCAGATACAGAAGGATTTGCACAATGGACCCAACTGGGTCTCCGAGTGTTCAGAGTGCAGGAGCATTCTGGTCCTTTAAACCAAACCAAAATTCACCTAATTAGCGTCCTTGAACGATCTTTCTTATTAATTTGGATATCTACTAGTGGCGGTCTTCATTTGTCCTATAGTGTGATAGTTATAAACCTAAGAAACACAACAACAAAATCATATATAAAGTGGGAATCAGACTGGTGGCTTTATGGTAAAATAGTTAGAGTTCGAATATAACTACTCAAAAAAATTCCAAGACAATCTCAAAACAGACAATTGTGGAAATAATTTATTGTCGGTAGCAACACAGGAGTTCTACCATCCCCCAAACACAGCCAAGTTGTACATAGCGGACAATGGAAGAGGACACACACCGACTATGATGGGTGGCAACGATCTCTTCGCCTATATTGAAGTATATTTTCGATATTAACTCTAGAATTACCATAGAATATTATATGATAATATTGAGTGTTATTTTGAATCTGGTGATCATTTGTTTAAGTAAATAATCCATTTGACTGAGTTGAATTGCAAAATATGTAGTCATATATTTTAAATTTTTAATCGAAACTACTGGTAGTTTAGATTAAATACTACGTAAATTCTATACACTGCGGAGGGTTTGATGTAAAGGATTTATGTTGATATTCCATGGTCTAATAACGATTGTATTTTATGACTTTTTATTAACTAAACCTCTCAAATTTGCAGATTTTGCATCACCGCATGCATTGAGCTCAATTCATCGGAACGAAGAGTCATAAGTGCATTCTTTCAAACCTGCTTTCAAATATTATTGACTATACTAATCTCTCAAGCGAATTTTGTGAATTGTTTTATATTATCAATTTTATAAATTTACAATAAATAAGCTATATTATTATACATAATAGACAATAGATTTTTAGGGTTACAATATATCAGGCCTGTTCAATTGGGCTTACTAGCTTACAATTAAGAGACTTGAGAGGGTGGCAACGTAGCTACACATTGGATTTTCTTAATTGGATTAACAGGAAAAATCTGGCAACACAACTAAGAGAGTAGTAAGCTACTTTCTTGTTAAGCGAGTAAATTCCATGCCAAAATTAAGCTAGTAAGCCCAATCGAACAGGCCTATTGTTTAAGAAACACCTATGAAGTTTTAATTTGAATAAATGAAATGCGTTTATAAATTCAAAATAATTGAGTAAAAAGAAGAAATAGAGATGCTGACTGGAACCAGAGAAATGGGCAATTAACTAGAAATGTTAACTTATCCTTTCCTAATTTTGACAAGGTCTAGAACTCTCCCAATCCGGCGAGCTCAGCTTCTTCTATACCTTCCAAGCCCGACCGAGTCAAAACCAACAAACAGATTATATATTATTAAATAGACAGCTACACTGATTAGAAGTTATGCGGTCGATAAACGTTAACTGGCACTCGACCGCCGTTTAACATTTAACGCCGAAAACATTTTGTTGTTGCTGTGATTAAAAATTTTTTCCATTAATTTGTACCGAAATTCCTAACAAACACATTAGCCTAGGAAGTAGGCGTTTCACTTCCTGCAAAACATGTTTTCATCGTTGCTTTTTGGTTGATTTTCCAAGTACTTTCATTTTTTTCACTTTGGTACAAATAACAATAAAATGCACAGCTGTGTTAGCACATCATTGCCATTTATTTGAGAAAGATTTAACCGTTGAATGAGAAAATCAAAATGTTTAACCGGGACTTTAACGCTTCGAGAAACTAATGTCCCGGTTAGTTAATTGACACTTTAATCGAACTATGAGAAAATGGCCCTATGTGTGGCTGTGTTTTCAAAAGTTTCTTTCGTCGTTATTAATTTAATCCTTTTATGCGTTTGTAAATAAATTTGCATTCGATTAAATATAGATGCAAAATGGTCTTGAGCCAGGACAATATCCCAGTTCAAATCAAATGTTGATTACAGAACAAAAAAAAAAATACAAACGAAAAAACTAAAACAAATGAGCGTTGGCACGGCAGAAGTATTGCTGGGTAACTATACCTGCATATACACATACTTACATATGCATCTCAATGAGATGCTTGTAAGATGGCATGTGTACTTTATTACTTGGTGCGATTTTTTCAACTCAAATTCAGCAAGTGAGTTGTGCTTCTCGTTCGTTTTCTGAGAATCATTTCCTTATAGAGGCCGGGTTTGATGTTGAAAAGTCGCTGCGAAGCCACTTGAAATGACTTTTGACATGGTCGAAATCATGATCGTGCAAGTCTGCAGCCAAGTAATAAATGTCACCATGCCATTTGTAAATAAATTTGCATTCTATTAAATATAGATGCAAAATGGTCTTGAGTCAGGACAATATCCCAGTTCAAATCAAATATTGATTACACACCAAAAAAAAAAAAATACAAACGAAAAAACTATTTCACATTTATTTATTACTTTTCCTGTTCCATTATTTAATTGTATAGTTTAGACACATAACAATAAATTTTTCAATTTTTTCTTATTTTTGTGTGTCTGAAGGTCGATTTGAAAGAAGTAGATTTGGCTCGAAATCAAATTAAACTAGATTTCCCCATGTAGTCTGACAATGTTATTAGATTGTATGTATATACATGACAATTTTCTTCAAAGTGGTAAATATCTGTGAGGAATGAGCAAATTTCCTTTAAATAAATAAAAATATGATAAAATAAATTTACTAATTCACGTGTGAAACACAATATATACCAAATTACAGTTTTACTGTACGAAGAATGAGGCATGACGTACTCCTGGGATTTTTGGAAAACTATTTCCAAGCGACATCAGTTCGAATGCCATCCCACCGTGGTCCCTGACGATATCTGATGATGACAATTTACTGTCTCCCATGTCAGTATCTGCTGATGTATTTACAAAATGTGTATAGCCGTGCTTCCTTGCTGCTAGCGATTTCAATGCTAAGGACATACTCTGGGACTCACGCCTTCCAAATCCCAAGGTCAGACAATTATATATCATGGAACGTCGAAATGACCTTGACTTTATCTGAAAAAGGAGGCAAAACTGAGCTTGAACAGACGTAAGGTTTTAAAGCGCGAACATTTTTTTTTATAATTTTAATTAGATAATTTTATCTTATTTTATATTAAAATAAAACAACCACAGGCATCCTAATTGAATTATTTTGCCACTATGATGCCTGCATCCTTGCCCCTTGATATGGATTGTGATATCGTGAAAGTGACAAATGTCCATAACTTTCGATCTACTTTATATTTTTCAACGATTTTTTGCATATCCGCTTATAATAGGAAAATACGTCTCGAATTTGGGTATGGAATACGCCCATCGCCCAATTAGGAAATGGTCGATTGATTTATATAGAAATATGGGCTGAAGTGAAGTTTATAGGTCAAAGCTACAAAAATAAAAAAAATATTCTAGCTTGATCCAAAAACCACGAATATGGGGCTCTAGGGACACGAAAACTAGGCCCGCAAACGTTCATACAAGTGTGGGTACTCAAATGAAATGTAGATGTCATATATGCAACAAAAACTATATTTTTGTGGACCCAGTAGGCCCCAGAAGACGTAGTTTTGTGGTACTGAAAGTCATTTTGGTGGACTTAAAATGAATAGTCATATTGCCCGTATAGCCCCACCCCTTCCTAATCTTCCATAAAAAGTACTCAATATTACAATTTTAAATTATTGAATTTTTCATTACACAGATTTAAATATTGTTATTTTTATTTTAATCATTTCATTCGGATTCAAATTCATCATCACTTTCATTTTTTCACAATAGAATATATCTGGAATTATAATTAGTAAGTATGTATTACGTGTACCGTTTGCGTATTTTTCAAACTCAATAGAGATTATTCCTTCCTGAATCTACGTTGTATAAGTTATCGTGAGAAACCCTCGCGTTCCTCTCTTCACACAGTTTGGTTGCATCTAAGTAACCAAACACCCTACACGAGTCGCTAAGTCAACACATTCAACGTTCACACGAATTCACGAATTCTTGGCATATGATATTCTACACCGGCTGCTAAGTCAGCAAAGAGTAGTGCAAACACTGGCAGAGCAACGGCAGTGCAGCGTAATGTGGTGACGTTAGGCTAAGATAAGTAATTATTAAGTTATTCAGTTATTAAACTCACTCTGGACAAATAAAGTCGTTTAATTGGCGCTCAACAAAGGGCTCGCGAAAATTAAGTCGAAGTTACAAAAAAAAAAAAACAAAAAACATTAAACAATCTAAGTGTCACTAGATTTATTAAAAAAAACACGCGAAGAATCTCGCAATATAAGGAGCAGAAGAGCTTACAAGCTTACAAAGAAAGGAAGAAAATAACAATTATTTGTCACCAAGGAACGAATTTCCCTGGGCGGCGAGAAGAATCCCCGAAAGCGGAAGAGCTTACAAAGAAAGGAAGAACACAACAATTATTTGTCACAAAGGAACGAATTTCCTTGGGCAGCAAGAAGAATCCCCGAAACCAAGCCTGCACTACGAAGGAAAGGAGCATCGGAGGAGCAAAGAAATTTTTAATTACATAATTCATTACCTTAAATAAAAGAAGAAAACAAAAACTTGTAATGAAAGTGAAAAAAGAGATAAAGGAACTTTGCATTTTTGCGAATTCTAGATGAGCGAAACGTTAGAAGACTTATTCAAAAAGTTAAAACTAGGAAATTCGGACGAAAAGATGAACACAGACCAAATCAGTGAGTTGGTTAGAGCTGAAGTGAGTAGGGCATTAGCTGCCCAAAAACTAGAATTTGATAGGAAAATAATAGCGATTCAGAGCCAACTTACTTTGCATCTTTACGATAGATCCACGAGTGACTTGTGACATCACTCTGGATGCAATAAAATCTCTACCGGAATTTTCCGGCCACTCAGGCACGTATGTGTCTTGGTGTGAGGCTGCGCACAATGCGTATGAATTATTTAGGAGATATGATGGCAGTGAACGCCACTATCAAGCTGTGACCATACTTAGAAATAAGGTGCGGGGTTCCGCCGATGCGGTACTCTCGTCTTTCAACACGGTGCTGAATTTTAGTGCGATCATTGCTCGACTCGACTTCACTTACGCGGACAAACGTCCGATATACCTTATCGAATAGGAAATGTCAACACTTAGACAGGGTTCCATGTCATGTTTAGAATTTTACGACGAAGTGGAAAAAAGGCTAACATTGTTAGCAAATAAGACCATTATGTCATATGAGGGCAGTGTAGCGGATACCATAAATGAGAAATATAGGGCCGATGCACTTAGGGTATTCATATCGGGATTGAGGAAACCTCTTTGTGATATCCTGTTCGCTTCAAGACCATCCGACCTCCCATCTGCTCTGGCTTTGGCACAAGAAGTAGATGCTAATAACGAGCGCTATGCTTTTGCTAAAAATTTTGCAAATAAATCTATTGGAAATTCTTATGACAAAAGATCAAATTCTGCTCAAAATTCCTCTAACCCTGAGCACAATATGGGTCACAAGAACCCACATTATTCGGTTAATAAACAAAAGCAGGCTGGCCACTCACAAAATTCTACGGGTTCCCAGAAGCCACAGGCTGGTGGCAACTACTCTGACCGAAGACGCGTGGAGCCTATGGAGGTGGATCCATCCCTGTCTCAATTCAAGCATCCGACGAACTATCCTAGTCATGGCCATAATGACAGACCACAAGAACATCTGCAGAAACGAGCTGCGAATTCAGGACGGTATACAGGACCAAAATACAATACAACGTGAATGGAGTCTTTGCAGACCCCGACGATTCGCACAGAAAATGAAGATCCGGTATTCTCAAGGCTTTACCCGTACCCACTAGGCTTTTCAGATTTTGTGAACAAAGATATCTAAGATCTATTGACAAACGGTATAATACGAAAGTCCAGGTCGCCATACAATAACCCAATATGGGTAGTAAAGAAAAAGGGATTTGATGAAATTGGTCAGGAAAAGAAAAGATTAGTGATAGATTTTCGTAAACTTAATGAGAAAACTATTTGTGACAAATACCCGATTCCCGAAATCACTGAAACCTTGTCCAACCTTGGTGGAAGCAAATTTTTTACTACACTTGATTTAAAATCAGGTTTTCACCAGATTCAGCTATCGGAACGTGATAGAGCGAAAACTGCTTTTTCTGTTAAAAACGGAAAGTACGAGTTTTGTAGATGCCCCTAGTAAAGGGTGATTTTTTAAGAGCTTGATAACTTTTTTTAAAAAAAAAACGCATAAAATTTGCAAAATCTCATCGGTTCTTTATTTGAAACGTTAGATTGGTCCATGACATTTACTTTTTGAAGATAATTTCATTTAAATGTTGACCGCGGCTGCGTCTTAGGTGGTCCATCCGCTTAGTCCAATTTTGGCATTTCCACGTTTTTGAGTAACAGAGACCCAATTGGTGCGAACGGCGACGAATCGAAAATTGGTGGTCATCATTAACACTGGCCGATACAGCTGCGATATTTTCTTCAGTTCGCACTCTACGTAAGCGTGTTGGTGGTTTAATGTCCAACAATGTAAATTTGGTGCGAAATTTAGTCACAATAGCCCGAATAGCCGCTTCAGTGGGTCGATTAAACTGACCATAAAATGGAAGCGCGCAATGAACTTTCTTAACAGAGCACGCATTTTGATAATAAAATTCAATAATTTGCAAGCGTTGTTCGTTTGTAAGACGATTCATGATGAAATGGCAAAGCATACTGAGCATCTTTCTCTTTGACACCATGTCTGAAATCCCACGTGATCTGTCAAATACTAATGCATGAAAATCCTAACCTCAAAAAAATCACTCTTTATATTTCAGAGGGCGATAGACGACGTATTAAGAGAACACATCGGAAAGAGATGCTTCGTCTACGTGGACGATGTGATCATATTCTCAGAAAATGAGCAACAACACTTGCGAGATGTGGAAATAGTGTTAAGAAGTCTATTCGAAGCAAACATGAGAGTTTCAGCAGAGAAATCAAAGTTCTTTCGGACAGAGGTCGAATACTTAGGATTTCTAGTTAGTCAAGGGGGAATTAGAACTAGTGCGGAAAAGGTCGACACAATTCGAAATTTCCCGGAGCCCGTCACTCTAAGGGGACTAAGATCATTTTTAGGCTTAGCGGGATACTACCGCTGTTTTATAAAAGACTTCGCTAAGATAGCACAGCCATTATCGAATATACTGAGAGGAGAATACGGCCGAGCTACTGCATCTGTCGAAGAAAATCAAAATTTAGTTGACCAGTGAACAGAAAAGTCCCTTTAATACAGTGAAGGAGATACTAACATCCGAGGACGAGACACTAACATACCCAGATTTTCGGAAACCGTTCGATTTGACAACGGACGCATCCTCGCATGCTATAGATGCTGTCCTTTCACAAGGGGACAGACCTATTACTATCATATCCCGCATTTTATCCAGTAGCGAAGAGCATTATGCTACTAATGAACGGGAATTATTGGCCATTGTCTGGGCACTAAAAACGCTTAGAAATTATCTTTATGGCGTATCGGATCTAAATGTTTACACTGACCATCAACCGTTAACTTTTGCCGTTTCGGACAGAAATCCAAATTCCAAAATTAAGAGGTGGAAAGTTTTTATAGACGAATACAACGCGAAGCTGATCTACAAGCCCGGTAAAGAAAACGTGGTCGCCGATGCACTGTCCAGGCAGTACCTAAACGTCTTGGATAATTCGAGTGTTGAGACAATCCACAGCGAAGAGTCCTCAACCAACACAATTGAAAGAACCGACAAACCGGTAAATTGCTTTCGTAATCAGATACTTGTAGAAGAAGGCTTAGAACCCCAGAGAAAAACTTTTATTATTTTTGGGAAAAAGACAAGACACTTAATTACATTCCGAACCAACGACGATCTAATTAGACACCTACAAGAGGCTGTAAAAGTGGATGTAGTAAACGCTCTGCGGTGTGACCTGCACACATTGGCACGATTTCAGCATAAATTGATCGAACTTTTTCCAAATGTAAAATTCAGGCATACGGAGAAATTAGTTATCGATATATCGGACCCTAATGAACAACAGGAAATTATCACAGCTGAACATAATCGAGCAGCCCAGGAAAATGTAAAACAAATACTGGAGGACTATTTTTTCCGAAAAGTCCAGGACGATAGTGGACGTTAAACCACAGCTTCTCCAGTTACTCAACATGTTTTCCGGTACGAAAACTATTTATTGTGATAACGAAAAGTCACTTAACTCGCACACCATTAAAGCTACACTCAAAAATCACTTCGACATAGATATCGCGAATGCCCCACCCCTACACAGTACATCAAATGGTCAGGTAGAGCGATTCCACAACACTCTGATGGAAATATCGCGATGTCTTAAACTTGACAAGAATCTGGACGATATCGAGGAAATAGTTCTTTTAGCTACTATCGA
This sequence comes from Polietes domitor, assembly GCA_947397865.1. Taxonomy (NCBI): domain Eukaryota; kingdom Metazoa; phylum Arthropoda; class Insecta; order Diptera; family Muscidae; genus Polietes; species Polietes domitor. The sequence continues at coordinate 151,326,071 of OX377620.1, read as the reverse complement.
ATACAATAGATCAATCCATACGGTAACTGGAATGATTGGATGGATTGGCATCTTCCATTCAGCACAGGACGATGAACAAATAGCGTCGCGTTTGAAAACCGCACAGGATAAAGAGTTAATAACACACAATAGAAATAGACAGGGCAGGGAGTTTTCCGTAGGAGAAAGGGTTCTCGTCAGGAACAATAGAAGACTAGGTAACAAACTTACACCTCTTTATAGCGAAGAAGAAGTTGAAAAGGATCTAGGCACAACGGTTCTCATAAGAGGGAGGAGGGTCCATAAGCACAATCTTCGTTGAGACTTCCAGCACTATAATAATGAATTATATCTTATGTTGGTCACAAATTAGAGAAAATATAATTTACATTTTTGAATCGCCTTGAAATTGGTTATGGCCATATTCGTAGCGGCATCAACTGGACGGTTGATAGACTACTCTAATGCGAGATACATTCCAGTGGCTGGTGGTGATCTCGTACTCTGGGAAGGCTTTGAATACATCAAACACGTTACCAACTTGACTTTATACGAACTGCTAAGGGACGAGACAGCTAGCGCTACAAAGCACTTCCCCAGACACACATGAGGAAGTTGCTGGACGCAGACATAGACCAGATAAGTAGATTAATACAGATAGTAAATACTCACCACAGGCAGGCGAGAAGCCTGAATGCTCTAGGTACGGTCCTAAAATACATCGCTGGGACCCCTGATCACGACGACTTTGACAAACTAACGAACACAGCTGAACGTCTAATTGACTCACAGGACAGACAGTTTACTATCAACACGGAGGTGCAAAAAGAAATCAATAGTCTTATCACTACAGTGAATAAGATCTTGAAGGCAAAACTAAGAGAAATAGACACAAGTAACCTTTATGATATCCTTCTAGCTAGGAATAGGGCGATAATAACAGAACTAGACAATTTAATTACTTCCATCGCATTCGCAAAAATTGGAGTTTTGAACCCTATACTCTTAGACAGTAACGAAATAAATGTCATAATAAAAAACGAACACTTCACAAACCTATCTGTGGCCGATGTTGTGGCTGTAGCTAAAACTAAGATTTTACAATACAACAATGTAATATATTTTCTAATAAGATATCCTATTCCTAAGTTTAGATGTAAGAAAATTACTATTTTTTTCACACATATGATTACGTGTGGTTGAGTTCAAACGATGTCATAGAAATGTGCATCTATTTGTCAATCAATTATAATTCGACAATTACCTAGATTTAAATTATAAGGGAAATTTAAACACTTCTTTCTTGTAGAGAAAGAAAGAAAACAAGTCAATATGCTCCTTTTTTCATTACAACTTGCATAGTTTATTAGAGAGATGGTGTCAGTCGACTATCTTCGTTGAAGGGATGACAAAAAAGAGACCGAGTCCTCGTGGACAATCACTAGAGAAAACTCGGTTGTATTTTAAGAATGCACAAGATAAAAGGAGACAATATATGATTGCCAATACTTAACTTAAACAATATTTAGTACTCAGCGTAATATAAAACATTACTAAATTCAATTCATTAATTGACTGTTAAATTTATACAAATTACAATTCTTACGATTACAAATTCAGATTCATGTACTGTAAATTGTAAATGATTAAAATTCAGTTTTCAATATTCAAACTTAAACTGTAAAACTTATGTAATTAAAGTAAGTCTTATAAATTCAGAGAGCATCTTGGAGCCGTTGTAGTGCTCTTAAAGCATCACGTAATTTTTGCTTTGGATTTGTAACTCGTTCTCCTGGCTGCTGGTCTGAATGAGAGCGGCGTGGTTGTTGCTGTTGCGATTACTGGCGCCTTTTCGGGCTCTGTAAGCGTTTTATATCTCCTGTTCTCGGCTGCGTTGGTCTTCGGTGGCGTTCCATTGTAACCTCCCGCACTCCGGTACGCTTTAATACTGACAAGTGACATCTTCGGATGGACAATTGGAAGTCTCATAGGAACGAGCTAAGCAGTTCATGCAGTAGCGATGCCTGCGAGTGACTCGGCGACGCTCATCCGATTCCATGGCTAAGAACGCTTTGAGTACCTCAATGAATGAAATCGAAATCAAATTAGGCATTGGTGGATCTGCGGGTTTCTTGGTGCCCTGTGAAGCAAGTAAATATTAATATTGAGGAAATGTGAAGAGAATATTTGAATAATGCATGTGATTGGTAAAAATCTAATATATAGGGAATTGTGGAGTAAGTTTTCGAGATGTTAGTATCATAAGTATGTAAAGGCAAAATAAAGAGATTGGGATTTATGATTGAGTCGGTTCTTTTCCCGTGGGAAGAATGCACAGTTTTACGATAGATCTAGCAATGGTACCAGATTGTGTTCGAACATCTGCAACCCTAACGAAATCGTCTTGACCTTTATATACATTTTTTTATTCTACCTACTCTACATTCACTAGGAGGTAATAAATCATCTTTAACGACGACTAACTGGCCGATTTTAACGTCATCCTTCGGTTGTTGCCATTTGTATCGTTTTTGGATACTCGTCCTTCCATTGCCGTGCAAACTGATGCTGAAGGATCTTTAAATTATTCCAACGTTCACATGGTGTCAGAGAACTAGGCTGAGTCTCTGGAATACTCACCAACGGAGCACCTCTTAAATGGGTCGTCTGTCATGGGTGACAAAGGACGGGAGTTCAAGACCGCTTCGATTCGTGTTAGTAGAGTGGAGAATTCTTCGAATGTGTATTTATGATTTTGAGCTACTTTCCGGAAACGCATTTTGAATGCCGCCTCCCAAATTCCACCCATGTGAGGCGCATTTGGTGTAATAAGTGTATTTGTCAGCGATTTCTTTAGCAGCAGTTTAATGAATTGGTAAAATTCATTCCTAAGGACAAGTTCAGCGCCAACGAAATTGGTACCATTGTCAGACATAACTTTCTTAGGCAAACCTCTGCGATCAACAAATCTTGTGAAAGAAATAGAGATGCTGACTGGAACCAGAGAAATGGGCAATTAACTAGAAATGTTAACTTAGCCTTTTCTAATTTTGCCAATCCGGCGAGCTCAGCTTCTTCTATACCTTCCAAGCCCGACCGAGTCAAAACCAACAAACAGATTATATATTATGAAATAGACAGCTACTGTTTAATTACAAATGTTCTCCTTCTCAGTTTCCACCTTTTCTTGGTGTGCGGCCTACGGTCAAATGGCATTCCTTTATTTATTCCCCTACGTTAGATTTTGTCTACTACTTTCTTCATACGACTTTGTGATATTACGCACAAAAAGAGTAGTAACACCTTCTAACGAGTAGCGAATTCACTGAGAGCCGCCTTTCTCCATCTAAGCTTTGCTTTAGTTTTTACTCGTTATATTGTAAATCTCTTGTTCATTGGATTTCGTCCATACAACACCCTCACAAACTTTTGTACAAAAGGTAATATTGTTTACGACAATAAATTGAATTGAGTTTTACTTGAAAATATTAAACTTTCGTATTTTTATTTATTCTCATCCTTGCTACGCAAACATTGGTCCTTCGAACCGGATACTTGCTTCCAGCAATTAATTGGTTTTCTATTTTTTCTTCGAAGGCAAACCTGACTCCGTCAGCAACAACAACACCCACATAATTCAGCCATCTTCTTTCACCCATCTTCATCATATATATTATTAACAAAAGGTGCGTATTGTCAGTTTTATTTAAAAGTGAGCATATCGCGTTTTGTTTGTTTATAAAGAAATATATTTCCGTACAAATAATAATAAAACGGTCGATTTACAACATCGGTACCGCGTCGGTTTGTGTCTTTGTGTGATTCTCATACATCCAGACGGACGGACATACATCCGTACATTAGAACATATTTTCGTTACGCGAAAATAAAGATAAATATTGCCGACGCATATTCAAAATATTTATCAGTGAGTGAAATAAGAGAAAAGTGTGCTGTAAATAATTATTGAAAGAGATAAATAAAGTGCTGGGTTTTCAACGTTGATCGGTGTTGGTTTTTTGCAACAACAAAACATATGTATTCAAACGAGTAATTGCATTACTCTCGGTAATAAACAATAAACAAAACAACAACAACATACATTTGCTTACCATACGGTTCGAAGTTGCAAAACAACATCATCATACCCAACGGTCAGCGTATGAAAGAGTACATACGTACGTCAATACACACACAGCCATACATATACTTTCTCTTATTTATTAGCGCGGGTCGTTCTCGGTGAGATTTGAAATTTATTAGCGTGGGTCGTTCTTGGTGACATTTGAAATTTTTTATCGAATATTTTTCGTTTCGTATCTCGGGTAGTATTATTGTTGGACTATCCGGATATAGTAAAAATTTTGGTTTCGCGACACCGTGTACCCTACAGTCGGTCTTCTACACTGTCAGAAAAATATTTTAAATTTTTTTCGGTTTAAATTTGATTTTTTGTTTTTGCTTGATACGAGCGTACATTTATTGCGTGCATCATTCAGTCCGTGCACCCTACTCTCGGTCAAGTGAACATACATAGGAATTTATATTTTTTTTCGATTTTTCCATTGACTTTCTTTTACAGAGAAATATTTTGGGGCATTTTCGTGCTTCTAAATAAAATTTCGTGTATTTTTCGATACACTGGGAAAAAAATCTGTGAGGTTTAATAATTTTTAATTAAAATTTTGGCTAAATTTAATAGCAATTTGGCCAAAGTTCGTGACTGAACTAATTTCCGTGTATTTTTCGATACATTTTGCGGAAATTTGGTTGGGCGTGTTCGAATTAACTCATTTTTTAGTATTTTTAACTGATTTGGGAAGATTTCGAGCTCAGCTTTGAAAATTCAGTGTATTTTTCGATACATTGGACTATTTTTGGGGTTTCGTTCTACCTTATTGCAAGACATTTTTCATTCATTTAGCATTTTCGTGCTTTTTCAAAATATTCAGGGTATTTTTCGGTACACTGTGAATGTTTTTGGATTTCTTTCTGAAATATTTTCTGGATAACTTTGAATAGTTTTCATTCATTTGGCACTTACGTGTATTTTCCTGGTATTTTTTAATACATTTAGCAAAGTTTTTACTTTTTTCGGGTTTTACTTAATTCTCGCTTGGTTCAATATGCCTCTCACTCCACTCGACTTCTTTATCAGAGCAACTGATGCTTAGGTAAAATTTGATGCGAACTTCAGTACCCTACGGGATGAAGACCTCGACATATATTCCCTTGAAATACAGGGTTCAGAAGCGAGAACATTATGGAGTAATGTTAAGGACAGGTACGATAAGTGTCTTAGTCATCTCCAAACTGCTCAGGATGCGGAGAAGGAGGACATAGATTCTGCTCACAGCAAATATGATGTAGCGTATAGGGCATTTGTACGTGTCCTCACTGCTATTAATAGGAAATTGGATGAACTTCGAGCTCCGCTGAAGTCATCCCCTCCGACTCCGCCCGTACTACTACGGATACATATTCGATAGATCACTTGGATTCTCCTTCTGATCGATCGAAATCGATAAGGGAGCAGCAGGAGCAATGTGGGGGCAGCAACAGTATGGCTCACGACCTTTCGTTGCCGCCATGCGATACTGACGTTTTCCATGGCGATTTCCTCTCATGGCCTACATTTAGGGATCTGTTTTCAGCGGTATACATTAATAACTCCCGCTTAAGTGACATTGAACGGCTATGTCATTTGATTAGGAAAACGAGCGGTGAGGCTCGCGAAATTGTATCCAAATTTCCACTCACCCATCGCAGTTTTATTCTAGCCTGAAAAGCCTTGAAAGATGTGTATGATAACACTCGCATCTTGGTGAACAACCAGCTCAAGATGCTTTTTGATCTTCCGATCCTTGATAGCGAAAGTAGCTTAGGTTTGAAAAATTTGCAACGCGGAATAAATGGATGTCTTTCTGCAATGTCCATTTATGACGTAGCCACGGATAGTTGGGATCCTATATTAGTTTTTTTTTGTGTATTCAGCGATTGCCCAAAAGTAGTGTAACGTTATGGGAACAGAGTGTGAAGAATAAGTCGGCTTTGTCTTCGTGGAAAGATTTGGATCTCTTTCTTACGGAAAGAATACAAACTCTGACATGTCTTCGTGACATAAAGGGTATCGATTCCACGAAAAAGTCCGACGGTAGGAAGGTGGGTGCGCATTTTACAAATGCAGGCTCATCTGGATCTTCTCGTTCTCATCAAAACAAACTGTGTATTCTCTGTCCCAGACAATTTCATCAACTTCGTGATTGTCCACGATTTAGGGGCCTTTCGGTCTCCGACCGGTTTGACACCGTCAAACGTCATCACTGCTGTGTAAACTGCTTGATGCGTGGACACGAAGCTAGGAAGTGTGGAAGTATTCACAAATGTGGAAAATGCGAGAAGAGACATCATACTCTTTTGCTGTTGTGGGGAGTCTGGTTCCGATCATCCAGCATACTAATCCTCCATTTGTGAATCCTTCGCTGCCGTCAACTTCTTCTGGAGGTTCATCTGGTGCTATAAATAGACAGGTATATAATGCTTCGCAGGATAGAACTGTGTTATTAGGGACAGCGATGGTAAATATCGTACACCAAGGTACTTCGTACCCAGCTCGGGCTCTTATCGACCCGGCGTCAGAGGCTTCGTTCATTACGGAACGATTGCAAAATCGCCTCAACATTCCGGCCAGTTCCACTCAGGCTAGAATATCGGGTGTAAATCAGTCATTCTTGGCTACTTCTCGCAAAATATGTTCTTTGTGTATAGGGTCTATTTTGAATACGGCGCTGTTGATGGAAACTAATGCCTTAGTTCTTCCGCATATTTCGGGCAACTTGCCATCTTTAGATCTTTATCCGAGAATTCTCTTGGAAGGAACTCTTCAAAACGTATTAGGTTCATTGATCGCGCAAAACACGGTCTTTGGCTGGATCATTACTGGTCCCGTTTCCTCTTCTTACATTCGAGTTTTTTCTACCTCCATTGAGTTGCCGAAGAAGATAATCTTAACAAGAATCTTCTTCGATTTTAGGAACATGAGGAGACCCCGAGAAGGTCTATGTTTTCTCCTTCGGACAAATTATGTGAAGACAATTATAAACTGACGACCCGTAGAGATTCGGAGGGGAGATATATTGATACACTTCCCATTCTGCGGACAACTGGACTTAGGACAATCAAGGGGAAATTGTTAACGACAATTTCTGCGCAACGAGGCCTTTCTCCTGAGAAAACCACATGTCTTGATATGACGGGGTGGTAAGGGAATATTTGGACTTGAACCATATGAGGCCAGTTTCAGCCCCTTTTCGGCAACCCCCACAGTATGTTACTTGCCTCATCATCCGGTAATTAACCCGGATAAAAAGACTACCAAACTTCGAGTGGTTTTTAACGCCTCAAATAAACCATCAAATGGGAAGAGTCTTAACGACATTCTTCATATAGGTCCGACCTTGCAATTAGATCTAGTTCTCCTCATTCTGAGGTGGAGACTATTTAGATTCGTTTTAAACTGCGATATTACTCAGATGTACCGAAAGATTAGAGTCGATTCGGTCCATACTCCTCTGCAGAGAATACTCTTTAGGGATTCTCCTCAAAAGATTGTTCAAGATTATGAGCTGCAGACGGTGACCTTTGGAGTTAACTGTGCTCCATATCTAGCCATACGGACGTTATTACAACTGGCCGACGACTCTGAAGACGAATTTCCCCATGCTGCACACATTCTACGAAAGTGCATGTACGTTGACGACGTTTTAACGGGTTATCATGATCTGAAGACTGCATTGACCTCTCGTGCTTTGTCTTCTGCGAAATTCGAATTGAGGAAATGGACGTCGAATGACCGGACTATTTTAGAATGTTTTCCTAAGGAACATTTAGTCGATGCGAAGCTTCTCACTTTCGTGGAAGCTAGTAGTTCTAAGCCTTTAGGCATTCGTTGGAATGCTCAGTTAGATTTATTATATTTCAATATGACTCCACCGGAGTCGGCTATAGAAGATGCGACATTACACATTGTGAATCGATACAGAAAATGTAAGGCTTTAAGACAGCAATTCTGCCTACGGTGGAAAGACGAGTATCTGAAGAGCTTATATAAAAGATATAAATGGAAATTTCCGCAGCGCGATGTTCAAATAGGCGATTTAGTTGTTATTCGAGACGAACAACTGCCTCCCACTTCGTGGAAATTAGGTCATGTAAATAACGCCCATCCGGGTATCGACGGTCGCGTTAGAGTCGCGGATATTCGAACGGGAAACGGTGTTGTAAGACGACCTATAGTAAAGCTGGTCACTTTGACCCAGTAATTTAAAGTTTTTTTTTGGTGTAATACTATCAAGGCTGGCCTTACGGGTCGTCGACGTCTATGGTGTGGTCAGCAGTACTTATGGTCTCTACGAGCTGTGGTACTGCGAATCTGGGCTCTACGAGCTATATAGGGTTTTGGATAATTAGTATGTAAGAAAAATTAAATCGAAATAAATGCTCATAAAAACTGACAAATGCCCCTTTTATTTACCTTAGCAATAAGTGTATATACATATTTATATTACATTAGGGTTTGATTGAAATTGTTTAATTTTCTTTACAACATAGTGGGATGTTGCAAGGCGGGCGGCAATGTTTAATTACAAATGTTCTCCTTCTCAGTTTCCACCTTTTCTTGGTGTGCGGCCTACGGTCAAATGGCATTCCTTTATTTATTCCCCTACGTTAGATTTTGTCTACTACTTTCTTCATACGACTTTGTGATATTACGCACAAAAAGAGTAGTAACACCTTCTAACGAGTAGCGAATGCACTGAGAGCCGCCTTTCTCCATCTAAGCTTTGCTTTAGTTTTTACTCGTTATATTGTAAATCTCTTGTTCATTGGATTTCGTCCATACAACATCCTCACAAACTTTTGTACAAAAGGTAATATTGTTTACGACAATAAATTGAATTGAGTTTTATTTGAAAATATTAACCTTTCGTATTTTTATTTATTTTCATCCTTGCTACGCAAACAGCTACACTTATTAGAAGTTATGCGGTCGATAAACGTTAACTGGCACTCGACCGCCGTTTATGCGTTTACCGAATCGAAAAACTCGAACATTTTGTTGTTGCTGTGATTAAAAATGTTTTCCATTAATTTGTACCGAAATTCAATTTGTTTGCTTCCAAGTTGCTGTTTCGGACTATTTATTTCCTAACAAACACATTAGCCTAGGAAGTAGGTGTTTCATTTCCTGCAAAACATGTTTTCATCGTTGCTTTTTGGTTGATTTTCCAAGTACTTTAATTTTTTCACTTTGGTACAAATAACAATAAAATGCACAGCTGTGTTAGCACATCATTGCCATTTATTTGAGAAAGATTTAACCGTTGAATGAGAAAATCAAAATGTTTAACCAGGAATTTAACGCTTCGAGAAACTAATGTCCCGGTTAGTTAATTGACACTTTAATCGGACTATGATAAAATAACCCTAAGTGTGGCTGTGTTTTCAAAAGTTTCTTTCGTCGTTATTAATTTAATCCTTTTATGCGTTGTAAAATAAAAAAAAATTGCATTTGATTAGATATAGATGCAAAATTGTCTTGAGCCAGGACAATATCCCAGTTCAAATCAAATATTGATTACAGAACAAAAAAAATACAAATGAAAAAAAAATGAAAAAATGAAGTATTGCTGGGTAACTTTACCTGCATATACACATACTTACATATGCATCTCAATGAGATGCTTGTAAGATGGCATGTGTAGTTTATTACTTGGTGCGATTTTTTCAACTCAAATTCAGCAAGTGAGTTGTGCATTTCGTTCGTTTTCTGAGAATCATTTCCTTATAGAGACCGGGTTTGATGTTGAAAAGTCGCTGCGAAGCCACTTGAAAAGACTTTTGACATGGTCGAAATCATGATCGTGCAAGTCTGCAGCCAAGTAATAAATGTCACCATGCCATTTGTAAATAAATTTGCATTCTATTAAATATAGATGCAAAATGGTCTTGAGTCAGGACAATATCCCAGTTCAAATCAAATATTGATTACACACCAACAAAAAAATACAAACGAAAAAACTATTTCACATTTATTTATTACTTTTCCTGATCCATTTTTTTATTGTATAGTTTAGACACATAACAATAAATTTTTCGATTTTTTCTTATTTTTGTGTGTCTGAAGGTCGATTTGAAATTTTGTATGGAAAAAGAAGTAGATTTGAGGTCGATTTGGCTCGAAATCAAATTAAACTAGATTTCCCCATGTAGTCTGACAATGTTATTAGATTGTATGTATATACATGACAATTTTCTTCAAAGTGGTAAATATTTGTGAGGAATGAGCGAATTTTCTTTTAATAAATAAAAATATGATAAAATAAATTTACTAATTCACGTGTGAAACACAATATATACCAAATTATAGTTTTTACTGTACAAACCACTCCGACGGTAAGGCTCATGGTGGATCGGCGAAGAATGAGGCATGACGTACTACTGGGATTTTTGGAAAACTATTTCCAAGCGACATCAGTTCGAATGCCATCCTACCGTGGTCCCTGACGATATCTCATGATGACAATTTACTGTCTCCCATGTCAGTATCTGCCGATGTATTTACAAAATTTGTGTAGCCGTGCTCTCGAGCGTGCTTCCTTGCTGCTAGCGATTTCAATGCTAAGGATATACTCTGGGACTCACGCCTTCCAAATCCCAAGGTCAGACAATTATGGAACGTCGAAATGACCCTGACTTTATCTGAAAAAGGAGGCAAAACTGAGCTTGATCAGACGTACGGTTTTAAAGCGCGAACATTTTTTTCTAATTTTATATTAAAATAAAACAACCGCAGGCATCCTAATTGAATTATTTTGCAACTATGATGCCTGCATCCTTGCCCCTTGATATGGATTGTGATGTAGTGAAAGTGACAAAAGTCCATAACTTTCGATCTACTTTATATTTTTCAACGATTTTTTGCATATCCACTTATAATAGGAAAATACGTCTCGAATTTTGTATGAAATACGCCCACCGCCCAATTAGGAAATGGTCGATTGATTTATATAGAAATATGGGCTGAAGTGAAGTTTATAGGTCAAAGCTACAAAAATAAAAAAATATTCTAGCTTGATCCAAAAACCACGAATATGGGGCTCTAGGTACACGAAAACTAGGCCCGCAAACGTTCATACAAGTGTGGGTACTCAAATGAAATGTAGATGTCATATATGCAACAAAAATTACATTTTTGTGGACCCAGTAGGCCCCAGAAGACGTAGTTTTGTGGTACTGAAAGTCATTTTGGTGGACTTAAAATTAATAGTCATATTACCCGTATAGACCCACCCCTTCCTAATTTTCCATAAAAAGTACTCAATATTACAATTTTAAATTATTGAATTTTTTAATTACACAGATTTAAATATTGTTATTTTTATCTTAATCATTTCATTCGCAATCAAATTCATCATCACTTTCATTTTTTCGCAATATAATATATCCGGAAGTAAGTATATATTACGTGTACCGTTTGCGTATTTTTCAAACTCAATAGAGATTATTCCTTCCTGAATCTACTTTGTATATTAAGTTTTCTTTACTTTACTTTTTATTTATTGTTACTGCTTTATATTTTAGTAAAATCTTCGAAAGTCATAAGAAGTCGCAGCTCAATTTTTGGATATTGTAAGTTGGAGAATTTCCGACAATTTTAGTTATGGCTAATAAAAATATTGTTTAAATCAATTGCCAGGATAGTTTGCGAATCTCATAAAGAGCCAATTTTGAACACATTATAATGAGATGTACAAATATCCATACAAACCGATAATTTCAATTTCAACACATCTGATTACGTGTGGTTGAGTTCAAACGATGTCATAGAAATGTGCATCTATTTGTCAATCAATTATAATTCGACAATTACCTAGATTTAAATTATAAGGGAAATTTAAACACTTCTTTCTTGTAGAGAAAGAAAGAAAACAAGTCAATATGCTCCTTTTTTCATTACAACTTACATAGTTTATTAGAGAGATGGTGTCAGTCGACTATCTTCGTTGAAGGGATGACAAAAAAGAGACCGAGTCCTCGTGGACAATCACTAGAGAAAACTCGGTTGTATTTTAAGAATGCACAAGATAAAAGGAGACAATATATGATTGCCAATACTTAACTTAAACAATATTTAGTACTCAGCGTAATATAAAACATTACTAAATTCAATTCATTAATTGACTGTTAAATTTATACAAATTACAATTCTTACGATTACAAATTCAGATTCATGTACTGTAAATTGTAAATGATGTTAGTATCATAAGTATGTTAGTATCATAAGTATGTAAAGGCAAAATAAAGAGATTGGGATTTATGATTGTGTCGGTTCTTTTCCCGTGGGAAGAATGCACAGTTTTACGATAGATCTAGCAATGGTACCAGATTGTGTTCGAACATCTGCAACCCTAACGAAATCGTCTTGACCTTTATATACATTTTTTTATTCTACCTAATCTACATTCACTAGGAGGTAATAAATCATCTTTAACGACGACTAACTGGCCGATTTTAACGTCATCTTTCGGTTGTTGCCATTTGTATCGTTTTTGGATACTCGTCCTTCCATTGCCGTGCAAACTGATGCTGAAGGATCTTTAAATTATTCCAACGTTCACATGGTGTCAGAGAACCAGGCTGAGTCTCTGGAATACTCACCAACGGAGCACCTCTTAAATGGGTCGTCTGTCATGGGTGACAAAGGACGGGAGTTCAAGACCGCTTCGATTCGTGTTAGTAGAGTGGAGAATTCTTCGAATGTGTATTTATGATTTTGAGCTACTTTCCGGAAACGCATTTTGAATGATTTCACTCCCGCCTCCCAAATTCCACCCATGTGAGGCGCATTTGGTGTAATAAGTGTATTTGTCAGCGATTTCTTTAGCAGCAGTTTAATGAATTGGTAAAATTCATTCCTAAGGACAAGTTCAGCGCCAACGAAATTGGTACCATTGTCAGACATAACTTTCTTAGACAAACCTCTGCGATCAACAAACCTTGTGAAAGCTGCTAAAAATGAACCAGACGAGAGATCTGAACATAGTCTAGACCTGTTATTGTGAAAGGTAATGAGAATATGCTTCGATCAGACGGGATAGCGGCCATTATTTGTTTTACAACTGCGGATACATTTTTTGATACTAGACCTTAATCGGGATACATAATATTCGCCCCTTATTGGATTTTTATGACTGATGAGTGGCCGTGGCCATTCCTAAGGGGTTTTTTGAGCCAGGTCGGTCCATGCCACCAAAGCTGATTATTGGTGAGATCTTTGTTGTTACAGCCGCGAGAACCAAGATCCGCAGGATTTTCGCAGAGCGAATGTGTCGCCAAGTGCAGTTCCCGATGTTGCGAATAATTTGAGCTGTCCTATTTGCAACATATGTTTTCCAAGTACAAGGATGTTTTTGTAACCACCCAAGTACAATGGATGAATCGCACCATGGATACAAATCGTAATTATTGATTGGCAGAAACGTGAGGACGTGTCGTACTAGTTTCGAGAGAAGCATAGTTCCAGTCTTGGAAGACTGATGTGATCGATTGGAGCTACTTTACCTTTGGAAACAAGAAGATGTGAGTGAATACCGTTTTTTATTCTCAGATAGATAGCGGCACATACGCTTTTTCGGACGCGTCACAAAATTCAAGTATTTGGTTCTGAGATTGAGGAGCGAAATGCACCTAACGAGAGATTTTAATCTGATTTTCGTCACTTCTTGACATTTTATTAGAGCAATATTTTATGAACTTTTAATTGTGTACTGAAATAAATGTTTGGAGATTTAATAACATTTTTTTTAGTAATTTTAAAAAAGTGTAGATAAGAGTCACTATGATATCATAATGAAATCTAAAAACATTCTTAATAAAAGCAAATAATGTGCATGATGCTAACCCGTAGCTTAACTATGAGTGCCAAACTTTACACAAATTTGTAGTATATCTAATTGGAATGAAATCATTGAAAAGTAATTTACCTCTAAATTAATAATTATGAAAAAATCTGTTGGCGAGATGAAATTCTTCGTTTCTGCGAAAAAGTATTGGAGTAACCTAAGAAATTGTTATGTAAACATTATTTTCTTATACAAAAGAAATTACAATACTTTACTTTTTAAATAAAATACAATTTGCATTTGTAAATTTCTTTTAATTCAAACGATATACCCCTCTCTGAGTATAGAAATCGAGTGGGACATATAAGGGCTATATCAATATTCCACTTTCACAAAAGATGTTCACAGGTCAAAGATAATATTGTGTGGCTGGCTATTCGTATATTCCGTTTGCAATGCGTGGTTTGTAACATTTGTGATGCGACGTTGTTATGGAGCTGTATCTAAATCTGAACCGATGTGACCTATTTTCATCACATATGAAACAACAAAGTTTCTGTTGTTACAAACGAAGAAAACTGTTATATATATCGAGGGCTTATATTCATTCATAAGTGGCTATGAACAAAAACACAACTTTTCAGCAGAACGAAAAAACTGATTTCCTCCTTAATTTTAAGAGTAATTATGAATCATTCTTCTACAGTTTAATCTAAATAGGTTTACTAATTGCTACGATTAAAAAGTTTTCGAAATTTTCTATTATTCGCGGTTTTATGGTTCATAGCCACTTTCGCATGTTTACAATTAGCACTATGAATGTTGAAATAAGCACAGCCATTATGCCATTAATGCTCAAAATATATAAATATTGTAAACTCGATAACGTTTTTTATGAAATGTTGTGTAGAAAACGCATTTTCTGGGATGTACACAGCGAATTTAAAGATTCCAGCTTCATTCCAATAGTTACCCAGCAATACTTCTGCCGTGCCAACGCTAATGTCACCATACCATTTGTAAATAAATTTGCATTCTATTAAATATAGAAGCAAAATGGTCTTGAGCCAGGACAATATCCCAGTTCAAATCAAATATTGATTACAGACCAAAAAAAAATGCAAACGAAAAAACTAAAACAAATGAGCGTTGGCACGGCAGAAGTATTGCTGGGTAACTATACCTGCATATACACATACTTACATATGCAACTCAATGAGATGCTTGTAAGATGGCATGTGTGCTTTATTACTTGGTGCGATTTTTTAAACGCAAATTCGGCAAGTGTGTTGTGATTCTCGTTCGTTTGTGAGAATCATCTCCTTATAGAGGCCGGGTTTGATGTTGAAAAGTCGCTGCGAAGCCACTTGAAAAGACTTTTGACATGGTCGAAATCATGATCGTGGTAGTCTGCAGCCAAGTAATAAATGTCACCATGCCATTTGTAAATAAATTTGCATTCTATTAAATATAGAAGCAAAATGGTCTTGAGCCAGGACAATATCCCAGTTCAAATCAAATATTGATTACAGACCAAAAAAATGCAAACGAAAAAACTAAAACAAATGAGCGTTGGCACGGCAGAAGTATTGCTGGGTAACTATACCTGCATATACACATACTTACATATGCAACTCAATGAGATGCTTGTAAGATGGCATGTGTGATTTATTACTTGGTGCGATTTTTTAAACGCAAATTCGGCAAGTGAGTTGTGATTCTCGTTCGTTTGTGTGAATCATCTCCTTATAGAGGCCGGGTTTGATGTTGAAAAGTCGCTGCGAAGCCACTTGAAAAGACTTTTGACATGGTCGAAATCATGATCGTGGTAGTCTGCACCCAAGTAATAAATGTCACTTTGCCATTAGTAAATAAATTTGCATTCTATTAAATATAGATGCAAAATGGTCTTGAACCAGGACAATATCCCAGTTCAAATCAAATAATGGTTATTCTTAAATTTAGTAAATAAAAATATTAAAGTAAACATATCATAACAAACTAAACATCCAAGCAGGAGTAAATCCTAGATTTATTATATCGATTCCTAACCCGAAATCTATGATGTGACACAATGAATTGAAATCAATACACATTCTACGAATGGGCTCTGCGGAATCATAATTCGTACGCTGAAAATCAATATGAAGGAATTGATAGTATCTCGAAGGTCTAAATGGCAAGTTAAACTTAATCCTAGAAATAATATAGTCAGAAGAGAAATCACCATTTATAACCTTATAAACCATCACTGTGTTTAACATAAATAGGTTTACTAATTGCTACGATTAAAAAGTTTTCGAAATTTTCTATTATTCGCGGTTTTATGGTTCATAGCCACTTTCGCATGTTTACAATTAGCACTATGAATGTTGAAATAAGCACAGCCATTATGCCATTAATGCTCAAAATATATAAATATTGTAAACTCGATAACGTTTTTTATGAAATGTTGTGTAGAAAACGCATTTTCTGGGATGTACACAGCGAATTTAAAGATTCCAGCTTCATTCCAATAGTTACCCAGCAATACTTCTGCCGTGCCAACGCTAATGTCACCATACCATTTGTAAATAAATTTGCATTCTATTAAATATAGAAGCAAAATGGTCTTGAGCCAGGACAATATCCCAGTTCAAATCAAATATTGATTACAGACCAAAAAAAAATGCAAACGAAAAAACTAAAACAAATGAGCGTTGGCACGGCAGAAGTATTGCTGGGTAACTATACCTGCATATACACATACTTACATATGCAACTCAATGAGATGCTTGTAAGATGGCATGTGTGCTTTATTACTTGGTGCGATTTTTTAAACGCAAATTCGGCAAGTGTGTTGTGATTCTCGTTCGTTTGTGAGAATCATCTCCTTATAGAGGCCGGGTTTGATGTTGAAAAGTCGCTGCGAAGCCACTTGAAAAGACTTTTGACATGGTCGAAATCATGATCGTGGTAGTCTGCAGCCAAGTAATAAATGTCACCATGCCATTTGTAAATAAATTTGCATTCTATTAAATATAGAAGCAAAATGGTCTTGAGCCAGGACAATATCCCAGTTCAAATCAAATATTGATTACAGACCAAAAAAATGCAAACGAAAAAACTAAAACAAATGAGCGTTGGCACGGCAGAAGTATTGCTGGGTAACTATACCTGCATATACACATACTTACATATGCAACTCAATGAGATGCTTGTAAGATGGCATGTGTGATTTATTACTTGGTGCGATTTTTTAAACGCAAATTCGGCAAGTGAGTTGTGATTCTCGTTCGTTTGTGTGAATCATCTCCTTATAGAGGCCGGGTTTGATGTTGAAAAGTCGCTGCGAAGCCACTTGAAAAGACTTTTGACATGGTCGAAATCATGATCGTGGTAGTCTGCACCCAAGTAATAAATGTCACTTTGCCATTAGTAAATAAATTTGCATTCTATTAAATATAGATGCAAAATGGTCTTGAACCAGGACAATATCCCAGTTCAAATCAAATAATGGTTATTCTTAAATTTAGTAAATAAAAATATTAAAGTAAACATATCATAACAAACTAAACATCCAAGCAGGAGTAAATCCTAGATTTATTATATCGATTCCTAACCCGAAATCTATGATGTGACACAATGAATTGAAATCAATACA
The DNA here is from genome assembly GCA_947397865.1 of Polietes domitor. Taxonomy (NCBI): domain Eukaryota; kingdom Metazoa; phylum Arthropoda; class Insecta; order Diptera; family Muscidae; genus Polietes; species Polietes domitor. The sequence goes on along the minus strand of OX377620.1, from coordinate 151,308,545 downwards.
CATTCTACGAATGGGCTCTGCGGAATCATAATTCGTACGCTGAAAATCAATATGAAGGAATTGATAGTATCTCGAAGGTCTAAATGGCAAGTTAAACTTAATCCTAGAAATAATATAGTCAGAAGAGAAATCACCATTTATAACCTTATAAACCATCACTGTGTTTAACATAAATAGGTTTACTAATTGCTACGATTAAAAAGTTTTCGAAATTTTCTATTATTCGCGGTTTTATGGTTCATAGCCACTTTCGCATGTTTACAATTAGCACTATGAATGTTGAAATAAGCACAGCCATTATGCCATTAATGCTCAAAATATATAAATATTGTAAACTCGATAACGTTTTTTATGAAATGTTGTGTAGAAAACGCATTTTCTGGGATGTACACAGCGAATTTAAAGATTCCAGCTTCATTCCAATAGTTACCCAGCAATACTTCTGCCGTGCCAACGCTAATGTCACCATACCATTTGTAAATAAATTTGCATTCTATTAAATATAGAAGCAAAATGGTCTTGAGCCAGGACAATATCCCAGTTCAAATCAAATATTGATTACAGACCAAAAAAAAATGCAAACGAAAAAACTAAAACAAATGAGCGTTGGCACGGCAGAAGTATTGCTGGGTAACTATACCTGCATATACACATACTTACATATGCAACTCAATGAGATGCTTGTAAGATGGCATGTGTGCTTTATTACTTGGTGCGATTTTTTAAACGCAAATTCGGCAAGTGTGTTGTGATTCTCGTTCGTTTGTGAGAATCATCTCCTTATAGAGGCCGGGTTTGATGTTGAAAAGTCGCTGCGAAGCCACTTGAAAAGACTTTTGACATGGTCGAAATCATGATCGTGGTAGTCTGCAGCCAAGTAATAAATGTCACCATGCCATTTGTAAATAAATTTGCATTCTATTAAATATAGAAGCAAAATGGTCTTGAGCCAGGACAATATCCCAGTTCAAATCAAATATTGATTACAGACCAAAAAAATGCAAACGAAAAAACTAAAACAAATGAGCGTTGGCACGGCAGAAGTATTGCTGGGTAACTATACCTGCATATACACATACTTACATATGCAACTCAATGAGATGCTTGTAAGATGGCATGTGTGATTTATTACTTGGTGCGATTTTTTAAACGCAAATTCGGCAAGTGAGTTGTGATTCTCGTTCGTTTGTGTGAATCATCTCCTTATAGAGGCCGGGTTTGATGTTGAAAAGTCGCTGCGAAGCCACTTGAAAAGACTTTTGACATGGTCGAAATCATGATCGTGGTAGTCTGCACCCAAGTAATAAATGTCACTTTGCCATTAGTAAATAAATTTGCATTCTATTAAATATAGATGCAAAATGGTCTTGAACCAGGACAATATCCCAGTTCAAATCAAATAATGGTTATTCTTAAATTTAGTAAATAAAAATATTAAAGTAAACATATCATAACAAACTAAACATCCAAGCAGGAGTAAATCCTAGATTTATTATATCGATTCCTAACCCGAAATCTATGATGTGACACAATGAATTGAAATCAATACACATTCTACGAATGGGCTCTGCGGAATCATAATTCGTACGCTGAAAATCAATATGAAGGAATTGATAGTATCTCGAAGGTCTAAATGGCAAGTTAAACTTAATCCTAGAAATAATATAGTCAGAAGAGAAATCACCATTTATAACCTTATAAACCATCACTGTGTTTAACATAACACGTCTGCTTTTTAAGGATGACAAGTCGATCAACTTCAATCAATCTGGGATTTCCAGTTGACTCAATGCAGAGATATTAAAAGGATAAGTGTAATTCGATCGATAAGATCGTTCAGAATTAGTCGTCGCAAAACAATCAGCAGTCGCCTGATCTTTACAAAATTCTACACCATCCATTCTAATCCTAGTTGGCTTAGTTGCGGATCTATGCTTAAGATTCACGAAGTCATAAAAAGATCTGGGATTCTTCCTAAAATCATTCTTTAGTTTCTCCAAGTAGATCCTATAACGCCTCTGAGGCTCAATGCTATATCTCGACCTAGCAACGGAGTATTTGATATAGTCAGAAATTAAACCAGTCCTCTTAAATTTCCTAAAAAGTCTACTTCTCGAATTCTTCATACATACTAGACAACTCACGTGAAAATCAAGGCACTCTTCTAGAGTGCCCAACACGAATTTTCGGTACTGATCGTGACATGAAGTCATTTAAAATTTGATAAAATCTATCCACAGCAATGTCAAGATCAGTATAGTGACAACAGCTACAGACAGAATTCCAATCAACATCCTGGATAAGAGAATTTACCATAACAAAGTTTGTTCTCTTGAAACAATAAACGGTACGATTATCTTGTGAAGTAGAGGGAAAAGAATAACTAGAATATAACATTGATATACTCAAGGCAGGATGATAATCGTCCTCCGGGATAGATATGGGAGAAACCTACTGATCTCGAAGAAATGGGGATCATTGACAAATACTAGGTCAAGTTGCCTACCATTTACATTTCCCACATAACTGTCTAACTGTATGCCAAGGTCAATCATCCGAATTAAAAGTCGACGTCAACGTTGTTAAAGCCTCCGCATCAGGCAAGGTAAGCCAAGATACTGTGGGTAAATTAAAATCCCCTACAATCATAATATGGTCCAAATCACCTGCTTTCGAAGCAAACATACCAATCGCAGTCAAGTGCCTCTCATATACACATAACTCGGACGATGGAAGAATATAAGAACATGTGACAACAACTTACTATGTCCTATATTAATAAGGACTGCAATAAATTCAATGTCATCAAATCCTTGTAGAATAAAGCGGTTGGATGAGAACTCATTAGCAACAGCGATAAGAACACCGCCACCAATTTTCCCTACGCGATACTTCCTAAATACAACATATCTTCCACATAAAATCTCAGAGTCCAAAATCGAAACTTTCAGCCAGGTCTCAGTAAGGCGAGAGCCGAGAAGACAAAGTCAAAGCTATCTACAAACAGACGACTTAACTTCGTATTCAAACCTCTAACATTCTGATACCCAACACAAAAATAACGTCTTAGTTTTTTGAAATAGTAGCTGACATTGCTGGGAGACGCGCCAGATTGTCAACCCTATCTACAAACTCTTTGACAAAAGCCCTAGATGGGGACAGAATGAGGGGACAATTAGCTTGTCGAAAATTTCCCTCGGTACAACAATTTTAAACGATGCCCAACTTTAGGCAAAAGATGACTTCAGTTTAAACGTTTTCATGTGGAAGTCATTTTCGACTTAATAAAAAAATTCAAATCGTCCACGGACGTATCCGGAGCAAAACGGGAAACGAAAACCATCTTCATTACCGGAGTCATGGACAATCCACCAGAATTTCCACCAGAAGGATGTGGACGGACACCACCGGCAACAGTAACTGGGTGGCAACTATTCGTGGATCTGAGATTATTCAAATTGGACAAAACTAAGGGTAAATCCATTACAGGGATTTCCAGTTGACTCAATGCAGAGATATTAAAAGGGTAAGTGTCATTCGATCGATAAGATCGTTCAGAATAAGACGTCGCAGAAAACTTCGCAAAACAATCAGCAATCGCCTGATCTTCACAAAATTCTAAACCATCCATTCGAATCCTAGTTGGCTTAGTTGCGAAACTACGCTTAAGATTCACGAAGTCATAAAAAGATCTGGGATTCTCTAAAATCATTCTTTAGTTTCTCTAAGAGATCCTATAACGTCTCTGAGACTCAATGCTATATGTGCAACACCAAACCATTGTAGGGGGCAGTAGGTCAGACAGTAGGAATGTTGTAGCAGGTGTAACACAGGGCTCATTACTTGGACCTGTACTCTACAACATAAGTGATATCCCGCAGCCACCGGATGGAGATCTACTCCTAGTGTATACGGATGATATTCTTATCGCTGCTTCGGGGCCTAACTAACCGTTAACTTGAGATTGAACACATATCTCTCAGAGTTGTCGGAATACTTTCGTAAGTGGAAATTGAAACTGAACGTAGGTAAATGCGACAGTATCATATTCAAGGGGAAAAGGTCCCTCCTTTATCCAAATTGCAGGTCATATGAACCTGAAATACGGATTGGAGGGGAACGGGTGCGCAACTCGGTGAAAATTAAATATCTAGGGGTGGCTTTTAATGAAAACTTTAGGTTCTATCGACACATTGACCTGTACCACAGAATTGTCAGATGTAGGGGAGTACTGGGTGACGAAGTTAGGCTATTATTATATAGACAGATAATTAGGCCGCTACTCTCCTATGCCTTTCCAGTCTGATATTGGATCTCTTCCAGCCAAATGGAAAGACAGGAGATGGGAAAGGACGATTTTGGTTTCCTGTCTGGGACTTAAGCGAGTCATGGGCTCCGATGGTATCCCTAGGAGACCATCCTGCCGGAAGATTTACGGTTCTATCGATTTCGATAGAATCGATGTCTTTCTTGTCCGGAATGCTCTGAACTTCTATGGAAGGGCTGAGTTTCTGGACAACAGACTGATTAGGGGTTGTCTTGAGATGACCGATAGTGTGGAAATGCTACTCAGTAATGAGTTCCTTCCACCTGCCGGGCTACTGACTCTCGATTCCGAGGGACTTCTTTACCGGGCGGACAAACTCTTGTTCTACCACAGACGGTTTAAGACCTTGGACATTGACGACACGGTATAAAATACCAAGCAATAATTTGTATATAATAGTTTTTAAGTAGTTTGTAAGCATTTAGTATAAGTGTTAGTATAAGAAACAAAATGTAAAAGATCTTCCTTTTTTATATAATTCTATTTTTTAAGGAAAAACATGTTAATGTAAAAAAATGAAAGAATGCCATGTTAGCAGCAAGCTGCGACATAACTTTAGTATAAATGACATTGTCCTTGAAAGATACTATAGTATGCTAGGATGTAAATTACCACTGTTAGATTTAAGATATTTTATATTGTGTAAGGTTGAAATGAATTTAATAAAACCCAAATCATTTGCAAAAAAAAAAACATTGTTCTCCCCGTACAATGCGTCCACGACCCTTGCACCTACACCGGCACACTTAGCATGCCATTGACTGGTACCTTTACTGTGTTAAAATAAAAAAAGTAAAATCGCGTAAAAAATCACTATAATAAATTTAAAAAACGATTAATGGCAACACTGTTCAGTTAGAAAAACAAATAAACGAAATGGACAGAACGCACAAGAATAACGTTATAAGCAGTAACAAAAAAGTGCACAGAAATCACAAAAACAATTGTTGTTGTTTGGTCAAGAAATATTTCTTAACTTAGCTCTTTTTATCAAAAAATAAACACACAAATACAATATCACAAGTAAAACTAAATCACAAAAATACTTATCTGTGTATTAGTAATGAAATTGATGCACTAAAATAGCTATGGATGCAATATAACAAATATTTATTCAAATTAGAACGAAGCACAAAACTTTCACACGTTGTAACAGAGCAGGGTTGCCAATAATTATTAAATAAAAATAAAAATTAAATTCAAACGATTGATATACCCTTCTCTGAGTATAGAAATCGAGTGGGCTATATCAAAACATTGACCCACATATAATCAAATATATTATGGTGTGGCTGTTCGTATATTCCGTTTGCAATGCGTGGTTTGTAACATTTTCGATGTGACATTTTTATGGAGCTATTTTCATCACATATGAAACAACAAAGGTTGCTGTTACTTCTAAATGTTTTGGGAGTTTGTAATGATAATACCAATCCATTTCGACAAACGAAGAAAACTGTTCGATATATCGAAGGCTTATATTCATTCATAAGAGGCTATGAACAAAAACACAACATTGCAGGAGAGCGTTTTTCTGATTTTCTCCTTAATTTTAAGAGTAATTATGAATCATTCTTCTACAGTTTAATCTAAAGAAGATTACTAATTGCTACGATTAAAAAGTTTTCGAAATTTCTTATTATTTGCGGTTTTATGATTCATAGCCACTTTGCACGTTTAAAATTTAGCACTATGAATATTGAAATAAGTACATAGCCATTAATGCTCAAATATATAAATAAGACTTATTGTAAACTCGATAACGTTTTTTATGAAATGTTGTGTAAAAAGCGCATTTTCTGGGATGTACACAGCGAATTTAAAGATTCCAGCTTCATACGTAAGGTTGGTACCATCTTTATCCCTTTTTCCATTTTTTAAGCGGTAAGGCATGGTAAACAAAAAATACAAATTGTATATTTTTGGAAAATTTTCGTTTCGCGGCAAATATGGCTAAAATGATTTTCACACGACATTTTTGTTTTATGATTTTCTCGCGATCTAGCCAACAGATCCGACTGAATTTTTGTTCGTGTATTAAGAACCAATGTCGCTTTTAACATATATGTAGCCAGTCGTGAAAATCACTGCAATTTTTGAAGAATCCAAAATTCGCGGTTGCAATTACTTATATTTAAACTTTCTCTGTTCAGGATTCTTAAGCTTTTCTGAGACAAATATTCAGAATGAAGTCAGCAATCATATGCCATAAAAATATTTTGGTATTCTCAATGTGATAAAAAGTTACGCGGGTTTTTCTAAAGATACTTTTCACAATTTTTGACTTTACAGCCACTATTTATCCTATTTTAGCCTTATAACCAAAATGCTGTTAACCGCGTAATGATGGAATTTGATAATGCGATATGCCATAAATGTAGAAAAATGTTTTAAACAAAAACGTTGTAGCGAAATACAACCTTCGGTTATATGCTGCTCCACTTTTGAACTATATTATTTATATTATTTTTATGCTCATAGCCACTTTTGCAGTCACAAATTAACGTGTGAGTAAAATCAGAAAAATTTTAAAAAATGGCTTTAGAACAAAATTTCTTTTCCAAATTTATATGACAGCCAAATCAGAGAATAGTTTGGCATCAAAAACTCATTTCGGAGAAAATGGTTCATAGCCACTTTTGAATATAAGCCCTCAATATGTAAACATATTTCTCTTTGTTCATTTACAACAACTGATGACATGTTTACCGCAAACAAACTAATTTTTCCCACAAAAGAAACTCAAAAACGATATTAACGTGTGTAAAATTTCGTTTCTATGTAATGCATTTTTTTCTGCGTGTAGGTCTTTATTTTAACAATAAGAAATGAGTTTTAACTTACTGATTTTTTTGTAATGTTTTTCGTCTTACAAAAAAAACTGTATTTGTTATTCGAATTTATAAATATTAAAGATTATAAAAATTAAGAAAAAATTCCAAATATTTTTATTTAATCGGAATATGCGTATAAAGATTTTGAGTAAACATCCTGTTACTCTTATAACTCCTGTATAAATAAAAAATCCTAAAACTCATTAGACATCATATTTAGGCCCATACTTTGTCAACAAGCATATCCAATTTTCTGCATTTATCATAGAAAAAACGCGGGCCTGAAGCTGTCTATCTTTCTGCAGAAAATCTGCACTTTCACTTTCTGCTTTCTTTTACTGATAAATTCCTTTAAGTGTACTGATAGATGCATTACTGAAATGTAATTTTGCCGATGAATATATCAAAATATTTCTCGAAGATCCTGGTAATAAAATATGAATGGTTGCCAAACGCTCACGTAATCACACATAATCAAATTAACGACATTTATCGTTGCGCCATAGACTGACTAGACATCAGGAGAAATTGAACATTGATTGAAAATCGACTAAAATAATTAACAGAATTTTCACCTGCTTTATTTTTTGTAAAACTAGATGAAACACCCCCAGGGGAAAATTCTGCGCACGGCCCTGGTGGGACCTATGTGAAGAATATCGTTGAGAGAGGAACCGCCGTAAGTATGTTTGGATGCATTAAAAACCACTCTTACTTTTGTAGGTCGGCTCTCGGGCTTAACCACCGCGTGATGTGTGGGAAGTATTTGGTTCCAGGGACATATATTCGTTATTTTTCAGAGACTGTTCCATTCGTATATATTGAATCAAGGCTGTAGATCTAGAAGGACCTTAAGCAATATCTGTTGGAAATTCAGACTTGAAAGGTAATTTTACTACGTAGCGTCCTACTGAGTCTCGTACGGTTGTTTTGGATAAAGATTCACAATATTCGTCTTCTTTAAATAGAAATAGGTCGCCGTTCTAAAACTTCATCTTGTTCCCAAAACATTCTTAATTATTGTCCAATAGGATCTTCAGGGATTTCGGTTTTTTCAATAGAAAAGGATGACACAGTCTGAGTAGCAATAGGTCCACTGACAATCCATCCGAAAATGGTGGCTTGCGCAACAAGTGAGTTGTACACTCTTTTCACTCCGTCCAATAGGATCTTTGGGATGACATTACTACCAATGAGTAAGTCCACATGACCCGGTGAATGAAATTCAGGATCTGCTAGACCTAGATCTCTCACTTCATACATAAGGCCAAAGGAAGAAAACGTTGTACAACCTTCGTAATAATACAATCACGATGGACGAATATCAGTTTGCGAATATCATAAAGAGCCAATTTTCAACACATTATTATGAGATGTACAAATATCCATACAAACCGATAATTTCAATTTCAACACATCTGATTACGTGTGGTTGAGTTCAAACGATGTCATAGAAATGTGCATCTATTTGTCAATCATTAGTTTATGTTACAATTTACCTAGATTTAAATTATAAGGGAATTTAAACACTTCTTTCTTGTAAAGAAAGGAAGAAAACAAGCCAATATGCTCCTTTTTTCATTACAAATTACATAGTTTATTAGAGAGATGGTGTAGTCGACTGACATCTTCGTCAGAGCCGTGCGCAGGGGGGTTTTGGGGGTTCAAACCCCCCCCAGAGAGGTTTCGAACATATACTTTTTAAAACCTTCTAGACTTTCTGAAGCAATAAAATATAGAATTTTTAATGTCTTTTTAAAAGTACTCGTCTGAAATGGTAATTTTGCCGTAAAATCACGAAAACACGTAAAATACATAAATAATCGTGGACACTTTCTTGAATTTCGGACAAAGGTTATGAAAAAGACAAACAAACTAAACGAATAGGAAAAATGGTGGCTGTAAAGTCAAAAAGTATATTTGGAAAAACCGGCGTAACTTTTTATTATATTGAGAATACCAAAATAATTCTTTGGCATGTGATTGCTGACTTCATGGGGAATATTTGTGTATGAAATATGACATATATGTTACAAGCGACCAATCTGATGGATGAAGGATTTTAACTTAAAGGATTTTAACTTAAAAATGTGTTTTTTCCTAAAAGTAAGTTAATATGTTTGTTGAAATTTATGCCGAGTTCTTCATACATTTAGGTATTAATCAACTTATAAAAAACATTTGAAGAAGCAATTCTCGTTCGTTTGCAGAGACTTATTTTTCAAATACTTTATGAATTATTCTAAACAACCACTGCGAAGGCGCCTATCTTGCCTTCGCAACAATCATGGAGTAATGGCTCAACTCCTTATGGCAGAGGTAACATGAAACTTTTGAGAAATATTTCATGTTGTATTTTTTTTTTCAGTTTTGCATACTCTTTATTTAAATTAAACTTATTTTAATTTCACCTTTTTTCCTTGTATAAAATAAAATTTTCCTCAGTTTAAGTAAAAATTTACTCGTTTAGAGGAAAAAAAATCAGCAAAATTGTCTTCAGTTTGAGTAAATATTTACTTGATTTGAGTAAACATTTAATTAGTTTTAGGAAATTTTCAGCAAAATGTTACTAAGATTTAGTAAAAATTTACTTAGTTTTAGGAAATTTTCAGCAAAATTCTACTTATAAAAACATACTTGGTTTCCTAAATTTTAGTTAATTTTAACTCATTATAGGTATAATTTTTTTATGAGTAGATGAAAACCCCCCCCAGGGGAAAATCCTGCGCACGGGCCTGATCTTCGTTGAAGGGATGACAAAAAAGATACCGAATCCTCGTGGACAATCACTAGAGAATACTCGGTTGCATTTTAAGAATGCACAAGGTAAAAGGAGACAATATGGCTGTTTTTCTTTAAGACTGGATAACTAAGCTGCGATAACAAAAATCTAAATAAAGTGTTAAAATTTCACTCAAAATAAAAAATTATTTTTTAAAATTGTCGCCAAAAGCAATGTCAATGTGTGTGTGAAAACAAATTTTGAAAAAATAATTTTGTGTTAAAAATGTTTGACTTAGCCTGGATAATTATCCAGTGTAAGTCAAAATGATGGATATCGAGGCTAAGTCCAATAAAGTCGACATAAAATATTTTTTTGAAAATTTCTTTTGAAACATATATTTATATCGTAGTTGGCGACGATGTGAAAAAATATTTTTTTATTTTGAACGAAAAATTAAAGTTTTTTTATCGCACCTTGTTATCCCGGCTTAAAGAAAAACAGCCCTAATATATGATTGCCAATACTTAACTTAAACAATATTTAGTACTCAGCGTAGTATAAAATATTACTAAATTCAATTCATTAATTGACAGTTAAATTTATACAAATTACAATTCTTACGATTACAAATTCAGATTCATGTACTGTAAATTGTAAATGATTAAAATGCAGTTTTCAATATTCAAACTTAAACTGTTAAACTCATATTGGTCACACTTTTTATACATTTTTATAAGTCATATTTTTTTACACTGCACTTTATCGTATAAATAAAAAATCTTTTTGGAATATTCCAAAAATGTCAACTTTTGCGATTCAGAAAAAACTAACTTTTTCATTGAAGTCATTTAATTTTTTTCTGAACGAAAAGAATTTGACTGTAAAAACAGCAAAAAAGTCTGCTGTTACAGAAGACTTTGACTGCTGAAAAGCGAAAGCAGACTTGCTGCTGAAATAGCAAATAGCAAGCAGCATGATTTTGCTATTGAAGAGAATCAAATTATTTCCAAAAATAGCGAATAAAACAATTTTTTGCGGATTACGCAGCCTATCTCCTTTTTCACAAATAAACACATATCCAAATTTTATTTTCAATTAGTTTTTATTATAGTATAAATTATAATTATTTGACATTAATTAAGTTGTACATAACTTCTTTCTCCGCTAAATACAAAAAGTAACGTCAAGTTAATATTAAACTTAAAGTTGAATAGAAATAACTTCAGTTAACGGCACTTATAAAAAATAAAAATTGATTGAATAAACACTGGCTGCTCTTACTCAAGTAGTGTCTTAAGGCACCGTTTTGAAAAAGGTTTATCCAGATTCGTTCAAACACCACAATAGTTAATCATTTTTATTATCCGCTGTATGTATTACTTTTTGTATCTGCACTAACTTCGTATACGTCTCCGCTAGAAGGTTGATAAACAACGCCTGGTTGTACAGATTGCTTTGAAAAATGTGGAATACTTGCTACAGACGCTGTAGTATGTTGCGTTGACCGAATATCCTCACAACCTTATTAATTCCGACCCACTAATAATATTTTGGTCCTGCAATTTGGTAAATATTTTAGTTCCAGCTGTGAAACTGTCTGCAATAAATGGAAACTTTTGATTGGATACATGTAATTTGTTCAATGAAATGCCCCTTTTGATATTTTTCGAATTTTATTTGAGGTCTTTTTCTTCACAATAGCTAAAATTGTTTGCTGTAGTAAAATAAATATATACAACAAATTCAATGAACAACATTACCTTGTAATTCCATGGAAAGCTTTCGTTTCTTTTGGAAGTAACTTTATGCATTTTTTTCTTATCCACTTGCTTTATTATGTTTTCTGTTCTGTTTTTTGTTTTTTGTTTTGGGGGTTTAATAGCGTCGGGCGTTCTCGACGTGTGCGTTGATGACGCCGATACCTGTTATATAATTTTAAAGGTGTTCGAAATTTTTGATTTATGGTTAAAAATTAACTTTCTAATTCTGTAATCGACTATTAGTCGATAGTTTTTAATTGGCCAGGACTTTATTTGGTGGTATGATTTTAATCAGCAAGCTTATTAGGCCAAACGTATGTAATGTAAACAAGTAAGGAAAGGCTAACGTCGGGCGGGGCCGACTCTATGATACACTCCACTTTCAAGCCGAATACAATTTAATTCGGTGAAAAAGTGAAAACAGGAAGGATTTTTGTATCCTGTAAATGTATGTGTTTGACAAAAAATGTTAAATCGGAAAGGACATTTGTATGGGGGTATATTGAAATCTGGAACGAAATAGGTGAAATATAATATGTATAGTTTGGCCAAAATCGGTTAAACATTTGGGAGCAACATTTGTATTTGCGCTATATCTAAATCTGAACCGATCTTACCCACATTCTGCATATGTGTTTCTAGTTGGATTATAAGATGTTTTGCCAAATTTAAAGAAAATCGGGTAGAATATGTGGTATCTATAGCGGAAAATGTCAAATCGGAGGCTATATCTAAATCTTACCCAATTTCTGCATAGGTGTTTCTAGTTGGATAATAAGATGTTAAGATGATTTAAAGAAAATCGGGTAGAAGAATATGTGGTTTCTAGCGCGGAAAATGTCAAATCGGGAGCGACATTTGTATGGAGGCTATATCAATCCGATCTTACCCACTTTCTGCATAATTGTTTCTAGTTGGATTATAAGATGTTGTGCCAAATTTAAAGAAAATCGGGTACAATATGTCGTTTCTAGTGCGGAAAATGCAAATCGGGAGCGACGTTTGTATGGAGGCTATATCTAAATCTGAACCGATCTTACCCACTTTCTGCATAATTGTTTCTAGTTGGATTATAAGATGTTGTGCCAAATTTAAAGAAAAGCGGGTGAATATGTGGTTTCTAGCGCGGAAAATGTCAAATCAAGACCGACATTTGTATGGAGGCTATATCAAAATCTGAACCGATCTTACCCACTTTCTGCATAGGTGTTTCTAGTTGGATTATAAGATGTTGTGCCAAATTTAAAGAAAATCGGGTACAATATGTCGTTTCTAGAGCGGAAAATGTCACATCGGGAGCGACATTTGTATGGAGGCTATATCTAAATCTGAACCGATCTTACCCACTTTCTGCATAATTGTTTCTAGTTGGATTATAAGATGTTGTGCCAAATTTAAAGAAAATCGGGTATAATATGTCTGTTTAGTATAGAAACCTTTTTTTTTTGTTTTTGTGCCTTTTGTAATGAGTTAGTGTGGGGTTTTGGGTTTAGATTTTAAGTAAATATTTCACTGGATTTTATTTTCATTAGTTGAGTTTGGCATAAATTTTGTACAATTCTAAGTTATATATTAGCAATAAATTTTAGGTAATTAGACAATTTAGTTTTTTGGTAGCAATTTAGTTAGATGTAGCTTTCATTAGCAAATTCCTAAGTCTAATTCAATTACTTTTTTGTACATCAATTTTTTATTTTTTTTAAATTGTTAACAAAATGTTAGGGCCACCTTAATGTAGATATGAACGTATAAATGTTTGTTTGTTTAATGTATATTTTTGTACATGAGATTGGTTTCACTTTTTAATATTTCAGTAAGTGCTTACAATTGTGTAGTTTGAACACTTCAATCATTAACTATAATACTTTGTCACTTTGTCACGGGAGCACAGCTGTCGTACGGGTTGAAGTAACGAAATCGAATGAACTTTAATTCTTGCTTGAATACCGCTTGTCCCCCCATCGCAGCAGACAAACGATATTCAGCAAGAATATGCAAAATAAAAAAGGGAACAAGTGCAGGTAGCTTCCAGGCATGTATGTACATGTGTGTGTATGTATGTACATGCATGTACATATGGGTACGTACATGGCCTTTCAGCTACACTACAGTGGTTACAACGAGTTTAGCGCAATGCTAAACATTCCGCCCCCCCGTGACAGTGTGAACAAAGTGTCTTTACAAATTAGAACTACTAAGTAAATAACTTCCTGACTGGTCCCGAGAATACGAATCCCAGAACAGTTTGGTGCGCATGGACATCACCGACAACGCCAAACAAATAGCCCTCCTTGCGTATGGCTGAGTAGACATCAGCGCCGAGCTCGACATCAATGGGGGTGTTTCCTCTCGGGTCGACGTCTGCCATGGTGTCAGCTGCGAAATCGCGGGTCGGGTCCTCTATGATAGGGTCTGAGTAGGGTCGTCTGGGTAAGTCATCCGTGATCAAGGCGTTTCTTTCAGCGCCCAGGTGCTTCGGGTGTGTCTTGGCCTCATGGTGAAGGTAGTAATCAAAGGATCGCAAGCCCAATCGTCTGAAGGTGGACCGTGCGATCCGGGACATGATAGACGACTGACAAAGTAGAGCCCGCACCGTCGAGTAGGTGTCCGAGCCCGCTGCCACAATGCGCACCATAGCTGTGGGTACAAATACAAGAGCCCAACTAATGGCTGGTAGCACCACAGCGGCGCCCTGCAAGGAGTCGTCAAATTGCGGCGCCCCGTGCAGCTGCGTGTGATGGCGACTGTCACACCTACGGCATCCAATCAGACTTCGGCAGTCCGGCGCTAAATGACTCCGTGCCAGGCAGTTCCGACAATAGCCTCGTCGCTCTACCGTCTCGTACCGTTGGTAGGGCGTCATTTCCCGGAACCGGCGGCACGTATTTAGCGCATGATCCTCCTGGCATAACCCGCAAGAGTACTGTCACTGCACGGGACGCCGTTCCTGCTGGTGGGGGGCCCGCACATGGGAACGTCTACGACGCTCAGGCTGTGGGCTCTGCCTCTCTTCTGATCGATTGCGCCGCTCTCGACTGGGGCCAGGTCTCTCAGTAGAACGAGAGCGCCGTTCGTTCTTCCAGTCCTCTCGGGGTAGTCGGGCAGCCATAACTAGAAAATAAAAGATGTGAGTGTGCGTTCTTTTGAAAATTAGACTATGATCTAGTCAATCGGAAAATAGTTTGACAACTTTGGTAATGGGTCGACTAATTATGCCGTGGGACGTTTTTATGTCTACAACCCGGGTATTCTGGTCGAGTCCAGGATACGTTTTTACTATTCGCCCCATTCGCCACTCAGTAGGGGACAATTTTTCGTCCTTGATAATGACGAGATCATTGTCTTTGACATTTTCCCTTTGGTACTTCCATTTTGTTCTACGGTGGAGTTCATTCAAATATTCGGACTTCCAAATCTGGCAAAAATATTGGGAAATTATTTTTAGACGTTTCCATCCATTGGCGTAAGTTAAATCGTCATCAGATATGTCCGATTCGGCAGGTGCCAGCATGGACGTCCCAATAAGAAAATGTCCAGGAGTTAAAGGGGACAAATCATCAGGGTCATCGCTAGCAGCGCTCAAGGGTCTCGAGTTCAGACAAGCCTCAATACGGGCTAAGATTGTTGAGAGCTCTTCAAAGGTGAAATTCATTTTTGGTATTAATTTTCTCAAATGTGTTTTGAATGACTTTACGCCCGCCTCCCAAAGACCACCCATATGAGGTGCGCCAGGAGGTATGAATTTCCAGTCAAGTTCGTGATGTGCATTCTGTTGAATGGCATTACTTTGAACAGTCTTGAGGAACTCGAGTATGTCTTTTCGCATCATTTCAGCGGCTCCCACGAAATTTGTGCCATTATCAGAATAAATCCTGGCAGGACAACCTCTTCGGCCGATAAACCGTGCAAGAGCGGCGAGGAAAGATTGGGTCGACAAGTCGCTTGTGGCTTCCAGGTGAATGGCTTTTGTGGCAAAACAGACAAATATGCATACATATCTTTTTGTAATAAGGCAAGCTCGACCAGTGAAATTTTTGATGCTAAAGGGCCCAGCAAAATCGACTCCTGTGTTGTTGAAGGGTCGAGATGGCATGGTACGTTCTGGAGGAAGAGATGACATAATCTGAGTTTGAGTGTGTCGTTTATACAGTATACACGTCTTGCATTTGTGTATAACCTTTTTTACTAAGGGTTTCAGTCTGAATATCCAAAATTCAGTTCTCAATACTCGTGTCATAAGTTGGTTTCCTCCATGAATTGTGACCTTGTGCGTGAATTCTACCAAAAGTTGAGTTAATCTTGCCTCATATGGTAAGAGTATTGGATGACGTTCATTATACGTTAAGGCAGGCGATTGAACCGTTCGCTCTCATGACCCCCTTGGAATCCAGAAACGGATTAAGAGATAAGAGACTACTGCTAGGTGAAATACGCGTTTTTTGTTCTAGAGCCCGATGTTCAAGGGCAAAATAGTGTTTTTGAGTGATGGTTATAAGACGGACTTTAATGTCCCGAATCTCTTCAGCGGTAATTTCTACGGATGAAATTCTAAGTAGTGTCCTATTTATGCCGGTGTTTCTCCAAAAACGAAGTGCATATGCTAAAACCTTATATGCATGCGAAAGGGAAAAAAATCTCAAAAGTGGGTCGTCAAAGATTGAGGTTGCAAATACTTTGACAGATTTGGCTTCCAAATAGGTGTCTTCATGAACTTCGTACTTTGGCCATCGGTCTTGCGGAAATTTGAGCCATGGGGGTCCATGCCATCATAAATGATGTGACTTTAAGTCGTTTGGTGAACAGCCCCGACTGGCAATGTCTGCGGGATTGCTTTCAGAGTCCACATGTCGCCACCGTTCATTTCCAATACCTTCCAGAATATCAGATACTCGATTTCCGACAAAAGTGCTCCAGGCACAAGGTGGTTTTTTCAGCCATGCGAGAACAATTGTTGAATCGGTCCAGTATTGCGTCGAAAAGTTTGAGATTCGAAGCTGTGGAATTATTGCTGAAGCTAATTTTGATAAAAGGACAGCTCCACATAACTCTAAACGAGGTAGCGAAATTTTCTTAATGGGGGCCACACGTGTCTTGGCTGCCAGTAGAAAAGTGCCTATGCTATTATCGGAATGTTGGACTCGTATATACAACGTGGCAGCGTATGCTCTTTCCGATGCGTCGCAAAATCCATGGATTTCGATGGAACTAGAGGGTCTGAACTGAACCCACCTCGGAATCGCGACAGTATCAATTGATGGACAAGTTTTAATGAAATTCTGCCAGTTTATGTTAGTTATGGGTTTCAAAATGTCGGTCCAATCAATTTGATCCAGCCAGACTTGTTGCATTATTAGTTTAGCTATCACAATTATTGGTGCTAACCATCCGCAAGGGTCGAAAAACTTGGCAATTGTGGAAAGGACTGATCTCTTCGTGTGCGCTATACTTTCCTCCATCGGTGGTGAAGTGAATGTAAAGGAGTCCCTTGATATGTTCCACCTGATACCTAGGGTTTTCGTTGATGTTCCCTCAGATAAGTCTAACCAAAAAGAAGTGAGTCTGGAGGCAAATCTTGAATTACAAGTGGGTCATTAGATGTCCACTTCCGTAACTCGAAACCGGCTGAATCCAAGGCCGATACCAACTCTTTTCTTGATGTGATGGCCTCTTTTATGGTGTGACCTCCCGCTAGGACGTCGTCAACATACAAATTCTGTTGAATTATGTCTGCGGCTAGGGGGTGTGTGTCTTTCACGTCTTCGGCAAGTTGAAGAAGTGTCCGAATGGCAAGGAATGGTGCGCAATTAACTCCAAAAGTTACAGTCAAGAGTTCAAAGTCCTCTATAGGATCACTTTGAGATTTCCTAAACAGAATTCTTTGGTATTTGGTCTGCTTAGGGTCTAAAAGAATCTGCCTGTACATTTTCGTGACGTCGGCGTTAAAAACGTACCTATAAAATCTCCATTTTAGTATTTGTAAAACAAGATCTTGTTGAAGAATGGGTCCCGGGAACAAATTATCGTTAAGGTTTTTTTGTTAGACGAGGGGCTGGATGTGTTGAAAACAACTCTCAGTTTTGTCGTTTCCCTATCTGGCTTAATGACGGCATGGCGTGGCAGGTAATAGTGTGGTGTATTATCTACCTCCTGCGCTGTGATCCTCCTCATATGACCCAATTCCAAGTATTCTAAAATGGCCAGTATGATCAGGCTTGCTTGATGTCCGGCGTTTTTAGTAACTTTTTTTCCATTCGATGAAACTGCGCCATAGCAATGTTTCTGGAATCTCCCAATTCTTCGCAAGTTTTGAATGGGAGAGTCACAATGTACCTTCCAGATTTGTGTCGACGAGTTGTAGATTTAAAATTTAGTTCACAAAATGTATCCTCTTCTGACCGCAAAATCTTTTTTGGGGTCTCCTCCACCTCCCAAAAACGTGTGAGGATTTTTTCAATCGAAACGGTGTTACAAAGTGAAATACGGTTTTCGACTTGAGTCTCCTGAGTAATGGGTCCACCGATAATCCATCCAAATACGGTTTTTTGAGCTAATAATGACCCGATAGACTGCATAGGAACGCCAATTGCGAAAATTAGGGGTCCGATATCCATTCCAATCAGAAGATCAATAGGTCGGCTTGCGTAAAAACGAGGGTCTGCCAGTTCAAGTTTGGAAGCATCAATAATTTGAGTTTTTCCAGTGTTCTAGGTGGTAAATTAGAAGGTAAGGTCTTCAAGACCGGTGCCCAAACTTCTAATTTAAATCTAGGGTCTGTTCGTGAGCAAAGGTTGAAAAGACAAGCTTTTGTAGAGGTTTCTGACACGGCCTGATTTATACCGGTCACATGAACTAAGTTGCGCCTCGTAGGAAGTCTTAAAAAATTCTTAAGTTTTTCCGAAATGAAAGTAGATTGAGATCCAGGGTCAATTATTGCTCTGGCATCGTATTTCTGTCCTCGAGACTCGACTTGAACTATGGCAGTGAACAGCAAAGTTTTTCTACTTTGTAGTAGACAAGGTGGTTTGCACTCTTGAAGAGTCAAAGTTGTGAGGCTAGGAGGTTCTAGGTTTGATGTGGACTGTATTAACGTTGTAAGAGCTGCAGCACTAGTACTAGGTCGTGCATTATCTCTTTCTAAAGTTTGACTGTCCATCGAAGATTGGGTCCCATTTGCCTTATGCAACACGGTGTGATGCTTTAGTTGACACTCTCGACATTTATAGGGGCTTCTACAATCCTTGATGCCATGCTTTGAGGAGAGACAGTTGTAGCATAAATATGAAGTCTTTACAATGTGAATTCTGTCATTTATACTCTTTTCAAGGAATTTTGGACAATCTCGGATAAAATGATTTTCCTTGCAGAGTTGACAACTCTGATCATTCTTGTTAAACGAATTTGTTGAATTATTGCTGAGTTTGTGCTTTGTTCCCGTGCTTGTTGGGTTTTGTGAAATATTTGTTTGAAACGTATTAAAACGCCTGTCTTTTTTATTATGATCAGATCCAGGCTGAATATTTTTTGATGCGCTCGGTTTTATATTTCCGACCGACTCTAGGGTCTTGAACTTGTGTGTCAAGAACATATCAAATTCTGCCCAAGTAGGAAGTGTCGTACAATCTTTTAGAGAATTTTCAAATTCTTCTAGGAAATTTCTAGGTAGGTTTGTTGAGCTAAGGAA
The DNA here is from genome assembly GCA_947397865.1 of Polietes domitor. Lineage (NCBI taxonomy): Eukaryota > Metazoa > Arthropoda > Insecta > Diptera > Muscidae > Polietes > Polietes domitor. Next base: position 151,289,218 of record OX377620.1, on the reverse strand, counting down.
TACTAAAATTGGGTCCCATCCCCCGGTGTCAATATTTAATGTATTCAACGTTTGAATTAAACTATTAATTGTTCGCTGCATTTTTTGTATCGAAGACCCTGAATCTGCGGAAACATGGAGCAAATTAAATAGAGTCTTCAGCTGTTCATTAACCTGCATCCGCTTATTTTCATATCTGGCCACTTAGTTTCTCCAGGCAATGTCGAATCCATCATTGGTTAGGGGTACGTGGCTGATGATTTCCCTAGCTTCTCCCGCAGTTTTCTGGGTCAGGTGGAGTAATTTCTCGACTTTGCTCAATTTGGAGTTTTTGATGTAGATGGCAGAAAAAAGGTCTCTAAATGTCGGCCAGGCGGTGTATCCCCCACGGAAAGTGTCCGTGTCACAGGGTGGTAACCTCGATATTGGTGCAAATTCAGACTCCGTCTTTTTTTCTGCCGCAGCCGATACACGCTCCTGTTTTTCTTCCGCTAGCCGATCCTTAATCGTCTGAATCTCATCATTTAGTGCGCTTAAAACTCTGGTGTAGCTGGTTAGTGATTCCTTATAGTGGTTCCTAAGTTTCGTTTTGTCAATTGGTTTCTCTCCTGCTTCCGCCACTCGATCACGGCACTCCAAATACGCCCGTTTGACTTGGTCCCATAGTGAATTGAGTTCAACCCTCAGAATTTCGAGCCCATGAACGCTGTCCTCGGTCTTCGAGACGCAGAAGACGCACTCGAAATCGACTAAATCGTTCACGCAATTAGCAAACTTTTCACATAAAATTATGTATCCATGGCAAATTTTCGTACTTTTCTGTTATAAAGTCTTTGAGCCCGTCAAAAACGTAAAGAAAATTTGAAACGCCCACTTTATTTTTTGCCAAATTCTTGAGTTTATCTTGTGAATGCAACAAAATTACCCAGAAAAAATAGTATTTCCAAAAATCTCGGAGTTGGGGTCTTTTACCAGGATACCACGTAAGTTTTTAAATCAATAAAATACTGGGACTAGTGTAATTGGGGTCTATTGTCAGGAACAAATTAATTTTACAACAATAATTGTGTTGAACCGTAAAATTTGGCCGATAAACTTTTCCAGCGGCAAAGTCTATTGTCTCGCAAGCCAAAATTTTGTTAAAAAAAAATCTAGTTTGATCGAAAAAGGAGTGTCTCGGAATGTTGTTTTATACAATTTGACCGATAAACTTTTCCAGCGGCAAAAGTCTATTGTCTCGCAAGTCAAATTTTGTAAGAACGCTTTTATGTTTATCCAAAAAAGGAGTATCCCAGAATGTTGTAGTGTAAAATTTTACCGATAAACTTTTCCAGCGGCAAAAGTCTATTGTCTCGCAAGTCAAATTTTGTAAGAACGCTTTTATGTTGATCCAAAAGGGAGTATCCCAGAATGTTGTTTTATAAAATTTGACCGATAAACTTTTCCAGCGGCAAAAGTCTATTGTCTCGCAAGTCAAATTTTTTTCCTCAAAAAAAATAGAATGTTAACTTGTAAAATTTGGCCGATAAACTTTTCCAGTGGCAAAAGTCTATTGTCTCGCAAGCCAAATTTTGTTAAACCACTCGAATTATTCTCAAAAAATATTTTCCATAGGATTTCAACCAGTAATTTCCTCTTTTTCTTTCGACAAATCCTAATATTTTTTCCTTCAAAAGGTACTAACCGCGTAAATCTCCACCAAATTACGAAATCTTAATTTTGTGTAATTAGTCCTGATTGTCAGCAACGACGAAAAAATTCAATCGAATTAAGAAAATTTAAATTTTTTGTAGTTAGGCTTGTTTGCCAACAGCAACGAAGAAATTTCAATTCAATTAAGAAATTTTAATTTTTTTGTAGTTAGGCTTGTTTGCCAACAGCAACGAAGAAATTTCAATTAAATTAAGAAATTTTAATTTTTGGTAGTTAGGCTTTTTTGCCAACAGCAACGAAGAAATTTCAATTAAATTAAGAAATTTTAAATTTTTTGTAGTTAGGCTTGTTTGCCTACAGCAACGAAGAAATTTCAATTAAATTAAGAAATTTTTATTTTTTGTAGTTAGTTTCATTTGCTCGAAATATCAAAATATAGACTTTAATAATTGCACGCAAATTGAGATTTTTCGTGGTTAGGGTCTTTGGCTGACGGTTATGTCAGTATTCCCAAAAAGCAAGGTAACTTTCCGTAAAGATTGTTCCCAAAAGGAATTGTCAGCGCAAGATCTCGTCGATATCAAAGAATAGATAGGGGTCAATCAAAGACGGCGGTTTTCCTCAATATCCAGACAATGTAGTAAATTTGATAAATCCGACAAATTTGGAATTACAAGGGGGGTCGCGGCAAATAAGTGTCAAATAATTTTCCTTTTATAATAGGTGTGTGGCAAATCTGCACGAAATGCACGCAATAACTAGGCAAGAGGATAGAGGGTCATATTACATTGTTAAACAACAAGACTTCCTTCCATACGATAGTATGATGCGGAGTCAAAAAATTCTAGCACCCTCTATTCTCGTCTGTTTGTTGCGTAATGTAGAATAATGTAAAAAGTAAAACGGGACTTACTACTTGTTGTTCAAGGTTTGTGTATGGGTGGGTGTGTATGTGTGTGTTGGGTACCTGCCCTTCTTCTCGTCGTCCCTCTTGTTGCTATGCGGTTTGAGAATGCTGCTGCTGCTGATGACGCTGTCGCTGCTGCTGTCGCTGCTGCTGTCGCTGAGTTACCGTTATTACGGTAACTTGTTTTGCAAATTTTGCAAGTGTTCTTTTTGTAATTTTGTTGTCTTTGTTTTAATAACCGTACCGTTATTTTGTGTTTCAATTTTTTAACCGGGGATGGGATTTTTTATAAGTGATTTTGTTTTTTTCTTTTTTAAACTCACACTGTCTTTGTATTTGATTTGCACTTTTTACACAATTTTTAGCACACTTGTATGTTCGTCCGTTTTTAATTATTTAAAAAACATCCGGTTCGAACTGACCATAATGTTTAGTATAGAAACCTTTTTTTTTTTGTTTTTGTGCCTTTTGTAATGAGTTAGTGTGGGGTTTTGGGTTTAGATTTTAAGTAAATATTTCACTGGATTTTATTTTCATTAGTTGAGTTTGGCATAAATTTTGTACAATTCTAAGTTATATATTAGCAATAAATTTTAGGTAATTAGACAATTTAGTTTTTTGGTAGCAATTTAGTTAGATGTAGCTTTCATTAGCAAATTCCTAAGTCTAATTCAATTACTTTTTTGTACATCAATTTTTTAATTTTTTTAAATTGTCAACAAAATGTTAGGGCCACCTTAATGTAGATATGAACGTATAAATGTTTGTTTGTTTAATGTATATTTTTGTACATGAAATTGGTTTCACTTTTTAATATTTCAGTAAGTGCTTACAATTGTGTATGTAATGTATGTGGGTCGTTTTTGCCTCTTTTCAACTTTAGTTTGAACACTTCAATCATTAACTATAACACTTTGTCACGGGAGCACAGCTGTCGCACGGGTTGAAGTAACGAAATCGAATGAACTTTTATTCTTGCTTGAATACCGCTTGTCCCCCCATCGCAGCAGACAAACGATATTCAGCAAGAATATGCAAAAGAAAAAAGGGAACAAGTGCAGGTAGCTTCCAGGCATGTATGTACATGTGTGTGTATGTATGTACATGCATGTACATATGGGTACGTAAATGGCCTTTCAGCTACACTACAGTGGTTACAACGAGTTTAGCGCAATGCTAAACAATGTCGTTTCTAGAGCGGAAAATGTCAAATCGGGGGCGACATTTGTATGGGGGCTATATCTAAATCTGAACCGATCTTACCCACTTCCTGCATAAGTGTTTCTAGTTGGATTATAAGATGTTGTGCCAAATTTAAAGAAAATCGGGTATAATATGTCGTTTCTAGAGCGGAAAATGTCAAATCGGGAGCGACATTTGTATGGGGGCTATATCTAAATCTGAACCGATCTTATCCAATTTTTGCATAGGTGTTTGTAGTTGGATTATAAGATGTTGTGCCAAATTTAAAGAAAATTGGGTACAATATGTGGTTTCTAAAGCTTAAAATGTCAAATCGGGAGCGACATTTGTATGGGGCTATATCTAAATCTGAACCGATTTGCCTCAAATTAAATAGCGTTCGTCCTTGATCCACAAAACTAACTTGTGCCAATTTTTGTTAAGATCGGACTATAATTGCGATCTGTAATTTGATTACAACAATAGATGGACAGACAGACAGACAGACAGACGGACAGACGGACATTGCTAAATCGGCTCAGAAAGTGATTCTAAGTCGATCGGTATACTTAACAATGTCTATCTCGCTTCCTTTTGGGTGTTACAAACAAATGCACAAAGCCATAATACTCTCGTGGAGTGTATAAAAATTTCTTTTTATTCCATTTTTCCCGACGTTTCGTCAATATTTGTTGACTTCTTCTGGGGACTTCAAAATAACATCAATAATTCAATATTAAATTATGTTAAAATTTCCTTACACGTAAAGCATTAATACATAAAAACACGACAGACAACTTAAATGTAATATCACAGATTCGTTATTTTATTGCAGCATGGTAACTCATATTAGATATATCGTTTATATGGTGTTTAGACATTTGTGCAAAATGCGAGATGTGTTTTACATACTCTGGTGTAGAACCACAAATGCAAAATTATGTGCAACGCGACGTTTTGCGCGAATATTCTGTATATTTAAAATGACCTTTAGAACACCATTCATAAATTGTACGTGCTCCATTACATTGCAAAAAAAATAATTCTAAAAACAATCATTTATCGCCTTAGGAGATAAATGGAGTTGCTTTATGTCCTAAACATGATCTTTCTTATTCCGTAAGTAGTTTTTTGATCTCACTATTGAGTGATTCATATTTTATATGTATTTCAACATGGTTCATCTTCAGTTTTGGATAATTTTCAAGAAGACTGCTTACTTTTCTGCTAGAGATTTCCCACCAAAATTATTTGTCATTTCTTTGCCCACCTCGCGCAAAAAAAAAATACTTTTATTATTACTAACTGAAACCGATCGTTACCGCTAAATTCAGATTATTTTGTCATTGTAAAGGACTCGGAGTAAAATATTTTGAGGACTATCAGAAATTTCGAAGATATAGTCTATCTACCATGTTTTCTAATCTATCGGATTAATATGGGTATCATCGGAAATAATTTAGAGAATAAATATTAAACGGATTCATCAACCCAATGTGAGACATGCTTTTTAAAAAATCTAATGCATTCATTCATTCATTAGCATTTTTCTCAGACTAATAAAAATATAATACTCGGTGCCATTTTAATCTTTTTTAATTTTAATTAACAGCAACAATTTTCATCAGCCTGCAAACTTTAAGCACACTGCCTGCTGAAGCAAAACTGCAGATAATCTGCTATTTTAGCAGAAAAAGTGTCTGCTGATAGATAGCAAACAATGTCTGCTGCTTTTTTTCTAAGTGTACCGTTAACTCTCTTGTACTAGCATTTATTATCTGATTATTGATTGTTCCTCTTATTCGTACTCTTTTTATATAATCTAAAAGTAAAAAGAGAAAATTTCGAAAAAAAAAAATTTTTGGGTTTTGTCACTAAAAATGAAATTTTCGTACACTGTGCACCGGCGGCATTCAATACCAACACAAACATACACACAGTCACAACAAAAGCGTCAAACAAAGCGAATGATCGCAAACGACAGAGTTTGGAGAATGTATTGTCTCCTATTAATGTTGATATTTCTGATTTCTCCGAAAGGTTATCAAATTATAATCCCAAAGATCATAATAAATATGAATTCTCGGCGTTCTGGCAGACATCGGCATCGGCACTCCTCCATTAAGCAAATCCCAAGCTCCACTTAATAAAGAGCGTAGTTTTCCTCTTGGTGCCCCCAATATTTGTGTACAATGTTAATATTAAAACTCTACGTTAAAAGTTATTTTAACTCTACGTTTAAAGTTACCATCCCTGATTTTAAATTTAAAGTCAACAACGTAAAATAAGTCTATTTTGAAGATGCCACTGTTCATGCCTCGATGATGGCTATACTCAGAGCTAAGAATATTCATTCTTACTCCTTCACACCTAAGGAACTTAGGTTTGGTCCTCCGTGGTTTATATCCGGAATCGGATATAAATAAAATAAAAGCCGAATTATAAAATTATATATATAATATATAATTAGGATCCGTTAAAAAAGGATCCGTTGTTTCTGGAACCTGAGGAATTGACTCTAGAGCAAGAAATCAGCACATTTTTAAACAATTATACCAAAATGAAAAAGACAGAGACCAAAACTGTATTTTGGGGTCTGCTTAACAAAGCTAGATCCAGTTATGGTCCATAGACCCATAAACTTTTTATTATTCAATGTGAGATCTCTCGTGCAAACCGCAAAGTTGGTCTGAGAAATACGCCGTATCACAATAACATTGACATTGGATTCATCAAAGAATGCCGCCTTCGTAGGAATAGAAAAGTTAAAATTAATGGATATAATTTTATATGCTACTACTCACATGTTGGAGTTGCCGTTGTTATTACAAATTCGACTCAGTATCCTTAAATGACGAAATTCATGATTTCAAGTTCAGAGGTTTGCTTGATACCATTTGTATCCCACTTTTCCTATTGTATTCCTTAAAAGTACGAATTTCGAAAAATCGCTTTATTTTACGTGTCTACGTAATATAGGGATGTACACACCGAATTTCATGTCTAGCTGCTGTCGTATCATTGGGACCATTTTTATCCCTTTTTGAAATTTCAAGTGCATACAAAGCAGAAATTTTCAAAAAAAATAGATAATCTAAATATTGGGGGTATTTTCAGTCCTTTTTTCCCTCTGGGCCCATTTCGCCTATTTTCAATCCCAACCGATCTGCAACCATAAGACACATTTACCTAAAATTTAGCTCAAAAACGAAGGCGTCGTCGTGAATGGTAAGTTGCGATCGTAATGATTAGACTTACTGAGGCAACTATAAAATTATAAACAGGATAGACGCCGGCAAACCAGTTATATCGAAAGCCTCACTCCTACAAATTCTACTCATTTTTCGCTGTGGACCCCCGTCGCGGGTATGAATCTTGGCGCGATGCGGGGGAGGGTACAGCTTTCTGCACTTTCCTGGTGAAGGGCGGAGATTTGAGAACAACCTGACTAACGGAACAACATTGACCTGTCTCTAAGTGATGACGCTGACGATGGACTGGCAGGTATAGGTAATCTGCAGAGTTATGAAACGGACGTCAAGATGGTATCTTCGTAACCGACTGAATCTGCGATTATCGTCTCTGCCACGGTTGCTAAAGTGTCATCACAAGGAAAAATGAAGACGGACGAGCGGAAGCGTGAGGAAGGCTACAAGCGCTCGCTGCGATTTCTAAGTAAGCTGGAGTGTAAAGACTCCTCTTCCCTAACGACTCGTGACAAGCGTTTGATACGTAAGCATAAGTTCCACGTCAAGAAGTATGAGTCCATAACTAATACTACTGTCGTGGAAGTTATGCATCCCTCTGCCAAAATCGACGACACCCCAACTAACGACAACGGCACGAAAATCAGGACACACGCTACAGACATTATGCAGAACTGAGGCGAAGATTCTTGCACTAAGCTCAGAAAAGAGCACAATGGCAAAGCCCAAGACTAATGCTGACCCTGTCTCCAAAACTAAACCTGGCAACCTGGGGAGACTAAATGCAACACCTGAGGGTAAGGAATGTCTCCCTACGGCTAAAACCACATCCAGCTAGAGACAGAGGTCAAGTGAGATGAAGAAATCCACCAGTTTGCATCAGCACCTGAACTGCAAGTGGCCAACTTGGACCGGAGCAATCCAGAAGGTAAGATGTCCACGAAACGATGGCTCATGATCGAAGAACATATTCTCCGACCTCAATCGGAAGCCGTCATGAAATGTGAAGATGTCTCCTTCACTGATTTTGACGGTGCCAAATGACAAAATGGAGTCAAAATCATCGGTTGCGGCAATAAGAAGGCATTAGAGTTTCTTTCAGCCTGTATCAATGATATTGACCCTCTTTAGTCTGGCATGAAGAAAGAGATTGTCCCGATTGACCTAATCCCGTGTTGGACGACAGTCCGAGTATGGATCCCTTCCCCAATACTGGAGGACGAAGTCATACTCAGACTGATCAAGGCTCAAACAAGGGCCTACAAACGCAGGATTGGTCGATTGTTAGGAGACGGGCGAGAGATAAGGGAGAACGTAAGGATCTCTGGATCAGAGTGGGATCATAATCCTTGCGTCTCCTGCAAATCTCGGAGGGGGATATTAAATTCTGGTTAAACCATGTTAAAATGGTACTTCCCACTGATACAAAACCCGATACCCAGAACACGACGCGGCATGCAATTGGTGCAACATAACCTGCACCACTGTGAAGCGGCATCAGACGAGTTGCTGCGCATCATGGGGAGGGACGATAACTACGTGGCCCTGATTCAAGAACCTTGGATTATGGGAAACAGAGTTCGAGGGCTTAGGTCACGGAACATGATGCGTATTTCTTCCCCCAACCGAAGGTAAGATCCGCAGCTGTATCGTAGCCAGAAAATATTTAAATCTAACCCTGATCTCTCTTTACAGTGACGAAGATTTAACAGTAGTGTCAATGGATAGACCAAAAAACCAACACTGGCCCATATATCTACCATACGACAAAGACGACCCTCCATCAAATTTAGTTCGTGCCTTGGTCGATTGGTGTAAAACCAAAGGACACGACCTGATCCTTGGAGGCGACGCCAACGCTCACCACACCCTATGGGGCAGCACCGACACAAACAACAGAGGTGAGTCAATATTTAACTACTTGCTATCCACTGATCTAGTTATTTGTAATAAGGGCAACAAACCCACATTCTACTACCGCATCAGGGACCAGGTTATAGATACAACTTTGGCAAATAATAGTGACTCAGTAAAAGTCTCTAACTGAATGGTCTCACATGATTGTACCTTCTCGGATCATCATAGAATCCACTTTACTGTAGAGCACGAACAAGGTAAGGGAAATTCGGAACTCAAAATACTCAGGAAAGATAACAGAAGAATCTTCAAAAGGTCGAAAAGAGAAAACACAGTACAAAGCTGGAACGAATATCAAGAAGTCTTCAATAACTTCAAGAAAGAAACAGGAAAAACGAAAAGGAAATCCTGCATGAACTTCTGTGAGGAACTGGAAGGAATGAGTGAAGCGTCTCGATTTCGCAAAGTATTATCCAAAGATCCTGTCACTCCAGGATTTCTAACAAGGAACGATGGTTCGTTCACCGAAAATAACTTAGAAACTCTACAACTTCTGATGGATACCCACTTCCCAGGATGTGGGGAGGAATGTGATGACACGAACGTCACCACTAATCCATTGCCTGGCGTCCCGGACGAACTCTTAAGAAGTATTGTTTACGGCGAAAAAGAAGTGTGGGCGACACGCACCTTTCAACCGCTGAAATCAGCAGGTCAGGACGGGATCATCCCAGCACTACTTCACGAATCTCTAGACATAACCCTGTCCTGGCTTACAAATATTTTCACTGCAAGCCTGGCATGGTCACACAATATGGAGGGAAGACAAAGTGGTCTTTATCCCCAAGGCGGGAAAAATAAACCATAATACGACAAAAGACCAATTAGTCTATCATCGTTTTTACTTAAAACACTGGAAAGAATACTTGATCTGCACGCTAGAGAGAAATTGACGCAGGACAACTTCAGCGGGGCACAACACGCTTACCTCAAAGGTAGGTCAGTGGAGACAGCCCTACATGAGGTTGTTAGTTGCATTCTCTCTACAGCATAAATAATATACCTTGGCAGCCTTTCTAGATGTGGAAGGGGTTTTCAACAATGTAAAAATACAATCGACCATTGCCGCTCTAAACCAAACTCAACAAAGGAGGCACCAAAGTAATTGCATATGCCGACGATGTAGTGCTGCTAGTTCGAGGCAAGTTTCTGACAACGATTAGCGAGACCATGAAAAGATCACTAAAAAGCCTATCACGATGGGCAACAGAGAATGGGTTAGGTGTTAACCCGACGAAAACAGAACTGGTTTTGTTCACCCGAAAGTACAAGATTCTCAACTTCGAAATCCCTAGCTTAAAAGGGGGAAGGCTACAGTTGTCTAAGGAAGCAAAATATCTAGGCGTAATCCTCGATTCCAAACTCACCTGGAAAAGAAACACCGATGAAAGAAAGCTCTCAGTGCCTTCTATTCGGGAAAAAGAGGGGTATTAACCCTAAAATGATACACTGGATGTACACAGCAATCATAAGACCGATACTAACATATGGGTATGGTGGAAAGCTGTAAACAAGAAAACTCACATATCCAACCTTGCAAAAATCCAGAGATTGGTCTGCGTCGGCATCACAGGAGTGATGAGGTCGGCTCCACAAGCTGAATTGGAAGCGATGCTTAACCTGACACCCATAGATATCTTCGTGAGGAAATGCGCAGCTAAAGTTGCTCTGAGGCTAAGCGAACTTGGCTTACTAAAGAGAAACATGCATGGACACAGCTATATCCTACACGAAATAGATGTAAATGGGAGGCTAGAGAAGCCTCAGACTATCTAGCATCACAGATGAACCTGCACAAAACGTTCAAAATACTAATGGTCATCAAACTCAGTGGTCACAGAGGACGAAATCTCAATATTCACAGACGGTTCCAAGATGGAGGCGGGCACCGGGTCAGGCGTTTTCTCAGAGCAGCTAAACCTTGAATTTTTAGACTGTCACCAAGATGTGCCGTTTTTCAGGCAGAAGTCCACGCTATAAATGAAGCAGCAAAAATGGTTTTTGAGAGGAATTTCCCCCTATAAAACTCAAAATTTATGTGGATAGTATGGCGGCAATCAAAGCCCTAAATTCAACAGTCATTAAATCACGATGTGTTAAAAACTGTATAAACTCACTCACCCAAATTCAAACTCATGACATCACGCTAACTTGGGTACCAGGTCATAACAATATACCGGGTATACCCGAAAAAGCGGACGAGTGTGCCAGAAAAGGCTCGGAGGGAGTGAACACACCAGAAACCTGTAACGTACACATCCCATTTGTCGAACTACTTAACTATGTATATGACAGTGGACAACGCAACAAGGTATAGGTGGGAATCCATACACAATTGCAGAACAACAAGGACCTTGTGGCCAAACATCAGCCAGAAAAGGACTACGGAACTATTATTTTTTATAAAAGATCGAGAGATATGAAGATGTTTTCCAGGTCGAAGCAGAAAAATTGGATGATGCTGCAAAAGTGAGGTTATTGTTGAGGAAGGTTTGTTCTGTGTTTAACAAAGTATGTAGTCTTTATACTTCCAAAACAACCTCGTGATGTAATTTTCCAAGACACTGTGGAAATATTCAAAAAGCTTTTTGGAAAGAGAGTCAATTTAACATTCATGTTAAATGTATGCAAAATGTTCGCGCTGGAAATGGAGACATAGTGATTTATGCTGCAAATGTTAACCGCCATTGTGAAAACGTTTTACGCTCAAAGTGCAGTGCTGAGAATTTTAAGTGTTTGATGTTTGTAAATGGTAAATCTCAAAAAGATCAAGAGATAAATTTAAAATTAGACAATTTGATATCTGAAATTTAAAGAATGAATTATCTTAAACATGACATTGCGTTAAATCTTATATCAAATCAAATAGTTCATGCTCAAAGAAGGATTCTGTTCGTTTTTCCCTGACAGAAACAAGAATTCACAACAGCAACACAACAGTAATAACAACAATAAGAGTAAAAGAAAATGTAATAAAACGCGTAGCAATATTAAAAGCGTGTACACTATAATCTCAAACTTTAAAAACAGATGTAAACGTTAAATTACAACTTGATACTGGTTCTGACGTCACTATAATATCGAAGAGAATCTGGACTAAAATTGGCAAACCTACACTTCGATCATCCAATCAAACACCTAGCGATGCTTCTACAAATACAATCAAAATAATCGGAGAGTTCGAGGGGATGGTTGTCATTGACAAATCACAACAATTATGCACATTTTTGGTTTCTGAATCTTTTCGGGTCAGACCTTATGGAAAAATTCAATTTATGGAGTAAACCAGTTCAAACATACACATCGTTCAGCAACATACAATTAAATAATTCACTAACTGATGTTGACCGTAAAATGTCTCCAGAACGTCACATGATTCAAAGTACACCTACAGTTGAAACCAAACGTTAAATTTCGACCTAAAAGGCAAGTGGCATACGCAGTGAAGCAGCCTCTGGACAACGAGTTGCGCAAACTTGAACGTGAAGGCATCATAACTCCAGTTAATTTTTCTGAATGGGCGGCTCCCATTGTTGCTGAGAGAAAATCATCTGGTAGTCTTCGGATTTGTGGGGATTATTCTACAGGACTTAACACACAGCTTGAGCCACACAATTTTCCATTACCGCTTCTAGAGGACATCTTCATACATTTTAACAACTGTTCATCGTTTTCAATTATCGATTTAAATAATGCGTATATGCATCTTGAAGTAGATGACGAAACGAAGAAGCTGTTGGTCATAAACACTAATCTTGGTCTATACACGTTTAACCGCCTAGCACAGGGTGTGATATCAGCTCCAGGTGCGTTGCAACAAGCAATACAAATAATAAAATTAAAAATATTTTAGAACTTTCATCTCCTAAAAATATTTGCGAATTAAGGTCATATTTGGGAGCCATCAATTATTACGGAAAATTTGTAGCACAAATGAGAAAGCTGAGAGATCCCTTGGACATTTTACTGAAGATGAACACTAAATGGAACTGGTCTACTCAATGTCAGCAAAGTTTCAATCGATATAAAGATCTGTTGTATTCAGAATTGTTGCTGACTCATTATGACCCACGACCCCGCAGCGGATGCATCAAGAGTTGTTTTGGGTGCATATATATATGCCATATTTTCCCCGATGGAACGGAAAAAGCCATTTATCAAATTGAAAAGGAAGGTTTGGCGTTTGTCGTTGTGAAATTCCATAAATATATATTTGGAAGAAACTGTATTCTTCAAACTGACCACAAGCCATTATTTGCAATATTTTCAAACTAGAAGGGAATTCCTGCAATTCCTGGAGCTGCTGATATTTTGTCACGACTTATCGACAATGTACCTAAACAAAATGAAGAAACTGGAATCGCCTGTATTCAACTAGAAGAATAAATTAAAACCGTAATAAATGACATTACAGACGCCTGACCAGTAACATTCAATATGATTTGTGCCGCTACTAAAAAAGATTGTGATCTTCAAAATCTGACCAAATATCTTCAAAGTGGTAAGTGGTCAAATGAAAAATCTATTGAATTATAAACTTATTTTTCACGAAAAGATAATTTGAGCATTGCTAATGAATGTTTAATGTATAATGATTGTCTAATTGTACCTAAATGATTCCGAAAAATAATTTTGAAAGAACTGCACAAAGGTCATAATGGCATCAAAAAACAATAGCATTGGCACGTAGTTATGTATAGTGGCCGCGTATAGACGAAAAAATAAAGCAATACGTTCAAAACTGTCACAGCGGTAGCAAAAACTCTTCCAAAGACAACGTTATGTTCCTGGCCAGTAACAACACATCCAATACAACGAATTCATATTGATATAGCAGGACCTTTAGATATGTTTTATTATTTCGTGATCGTCGATTCTTTTTCTAAATGGTCAAAATCTATCACATTAAATCTATTTCGTCGTCAACTATTATTGATTGTCTTCATGATTTTGTATCCTTGTTTGGTAGTCCAGAACTTATACTGAGTGATAATGGGACCCAATTCTCAAGTCTTCAATTTGCAAACTTTTGTCGAGAAAACGAAATATCACATACATTTACAGCCCCATATCACCCACAATCAAACGGGCAAGCTGAAAGGTTTGTAGATACATTAAAACGAGCGATGAAGAAACTGCAAGGAATTCTTTGATCGCAAGATTCCACAACAGAGGCGACAGTACTCTACCTTGCGGAGTGCCTCTGTTGGCAAATCTTGTAAGGGTAGTCGAAGCCAGTGTTGCCGAGTAGAAGATTCTTTACAAGTCTCGTGATGCTGCCTTCAACACCCACTGTTGTAAGAGCGCTTAAAATTGTTTCAGGATTCACATTATTGAAAGCGCCCTCGATATCAAGGAAAGCTACCATTATAAATTCCTTGATGGCAAGTGAGCCCTCAATATGTGTAACTAGATCATGTATTACAATATGCATGCTGTCTATCGGATAACAAATTTTTGTTGATGCTAGTTCTAAGAAAACTGTCAATAAGTCGCTCCAGGGTTTTCAGTAGGAACGATGACAGACTAATAGGCCGAAAGTCTTTAACTCCTGTATGTGATGGTTTTCCGACCACTTTTGTATTCCTCCACCTGTCAGGAATATACGAGAGGTCAATGCAGCTTGTATACAGATCAAAAAGCCATGGTGTCAGTCGGTCCGTCACGGCTTGCAGCTCTGCCGGAGAGATACCATCGGGGCCTGGAGATTTGAAGGGCTGAAAGCTCTGAATAGCTCATCTGATCCTGGATTCAGACACATCCTTCCGTGAAACCTCCAATAAGAAATGATCACCCTCGAATTCAGATGAAGTTTCATTATTGGAATTTCCTGGAAAGTGAGTGTCGAGAAGCAACTTCAAAGTTTCTTCACTAGAATTTGTCCACGTTCCATTAGGTGTTTTTATGTACCGTGGCTTGATTAGAGGACAAGATTTTCCTGAGCCTTGAGGCTTCGGATGTACCTTCCACATTGCTACAAAATTCCATCCAGAATTTATTCTGTGCCCTTCTCACAACCTTTTGGTATGCTCTGAGTTCAGCCTTGTAGTTTTCTCAATCTTGGGGAACTCTCGATCTTTTTGCCTTGTTGAAAAGCTTCCTACTGCTTTTACGCAAGGCTGCTATTTCGGTCGTCCACCACGGTGGTCTTGTTATCTGAATAGCTGTGGGTATCCAAAACTTTCCTGTCAGTAATCCTTTGCTTATTTCGTCTGAGACAAGAGTCACATCCAGCACCTCCTGTCTATTTTTTGTGATGAATATTGGCTCTTCACCTCTATTGCAAATGGAAAGGTTTGCGCTTAGGATGAACTCCATAAGTGATTCCACCCTTTCATTAATGTCTGTGCTGCTCCACATATGGTGGTGGGCATTGGCATCGCCGCCTAAAATAACATTCGTTCGCTCAGACCGAGCCGCCTCCAATAGCTCTTTAAGGGCTGTTGGTGGTGCATCGTCATCATGACCCATGTATACAGATGCAATCCAGTACTTTGTATTATTTATTTCTAAACTGCCGGCTACAATATCCCCGCAACTTAGCGATGGTAGCAGAAATATATTTATGCTATTTTTCACAAGTATGCAAGACCTATTACGGCGCTCGCCTGTACTTTGAAGACTGGCTACCTTAATCCACGGATTGTGCCACCAGATAAACATGGATAAGAACCACATCTATATCTCCCTGCATCATGAGGACTTTTAAGGCCGCTGATGATGCCTTACAGTGGTGGAGGTTTATCCGTAGAAAACGAATCGTCGGATTTTTCAACTACAGTTACATCCGCCTCGTTATCAGTATCAGAGTGGCGCTCCTCTTCATAGTCGCTTTTCGATACCCCGGGTCCTACCACGCTTTCCACTGTATCATTCGGAGCATGAACACTATAATTTATGTTTGGTTGAAGCTCTTGCGATACGCTTCCAGCGTCTGGTGCTATGTTGTCCTCCTCTAGTAATCTTTTGTAGTTTCCACTGTCTGCTTTCAGACCGCTTTGCTCGACCAAGCTCTTATCGCCATCACGCGGCAGGGGAGGGCTTCCCTCAGATTCAACATCAGTTTTACTTAATTCGTTCTCTTTAGGTATTACTTCCCTATCATTTTTTATATTTTCAAGGTTATTTTATTATAACCATATGAAATTCTGAAGTCAGATTTTCTGAGATGGGGAACTGACTCGGCATTCAGTACAAATACAACCCGTCTTCGTGCCCCATCGACCTCATCCGAATTGACAACCATCCAGTTATAAGTAGGAATGCTGGGGTTGCAAAATCTCACAATCTCAATAATGGACTCCTCGTCCGAGACCTCGGCCGGAATCCATGCGTGTGTCCGAGATGGAATATTATCCCTTTCGACAAGTTCGAGAGCGGCGCCTGGCCAAACTTCGCCCACCTTATGCAGAGCAATTTTGTAGCTCTCTATAGAGCGGGTGTCACCGAAGGACATGAGCTTAATACGTCCTTGATACCAGCCCGCACTTTCGCAATCTGGAGGAGGTCCCTTAAGCTCCTTCATTGATTGGAAGAACACTTTAATCAAGGCGTTCTCGACTTGACTCCACTTGTTTTTCGGAAGGTCAGACATTTGTGGTTTTAGCAGAGATCTAACAGCCGCCCTTGACCTAGGGTGACAGACGTCGTAGACTCTGGTGGGTAATTCTTAGTTCGAGTACGGGTAAAAGTCCTTCTGGTATGGGTGACCCTACGGAATTAACGGATAGTATACTCCTCCAGCATGGCCTTTTGTTGTAAAAAGTTCTTTATTGAGACTGAAACTATTGAGTATTTACAGAGAGAATGAAAGCAGTTGTGGTGAATAATATTTACAGTGGAGTATTGTGCGTAGGATGCAACAGAGTTGCATTCTATGATGCACTTGCAGAATAAGGTTTAAACTGGTAGTTCATTTCTCAACACCTTCCCTGAACGACTAGTTACCTTTTTATGCATTTTTACATTAATCTTAGTAATTCATTTCAATACTTAAACATAAATTTAAAAATTCATTTCATACTTAGAATTAAATTCGGAATTACATTCCAATTTCCTTTAAATTAACATAAAAAATCTTAAATAAATAAATCAATTATTATTAAGACCGAATTTATCTGCTAAATAGTTAAGTTTTTGGGGAGTCAGACCTTTAGTTAGTATATCTGCTAACATTTCATTGGTCGATATATACTTCAAATCAATCAACTTACTATTTAACTTTTCGCGGATAAATTTTGCCTTTATATCAACGTGTTTCGTGCGGTAGGAGTAAGAGTTATTCTACGCAATTTGAATTGCACTCTTGTTGTCACACCACAATGTTGTGGATTTACCACCACCAGGAACAAGTTCTTCTTCCAATCGTTGCAGCCAAATAGCTTCTTGAATTGCAGCGACAATCGACATAAACTCTGCTTCGGTTCTGTCGTTTTGTTGACCACGATACAGCACCAGATTGAAACATGAAACCATAGCCTGTTGTTGAACGACGGCTATCTAAATCACCAGCCCAATCAGCATCGCAGAAACCATCGATGTTACCAGTAGTGTCTTTCGTGTATGATAATCCTTTATGCACTGTGCCTTTTAGATATCACATGATGCGCTTGACAGCCTCCCAATGAGCCTTCCCAGGATTGGTACTATACCTGATCAATACATTTACGGCATAACAAATGTCTGGTCGTGAGATTTGCGCGGCAAATAACAGACAGCCAATTGCTTGCATGTATGGCACCTTCGACATATTTCGCCTTTCTTCGTCAGTTTTGGGACACATCTCCGAAGTTATCTTCTGGTTGTAGTCAAACGGTGCAGCTGCGGGATTGCAGTCATCCATACCAAAGCGAACCAATACTTCTTGAATGTATTTCGATTGATCGATGCATATAGAGCCGTCATTACGCCTAATCCTGATGCCTAACACAGATGAAGCCTCTCCCATGTCCTTCATTTTGAATTTATTCGCTAGTTGTTTCTTCACGGACATTATATCTTTGGTGGCGTTGGAGAATATCAGGACATCATCAACGTAGATCGTCAGAAATAGCATGATACCATCCTTTACGCTGTAGTAAATGCATTGGTCGACTTGACTTCTTTGCAGAACAATCTTCAGCAATTCACTATTTAGTGTGTCGTTCCATACACGTCCAGATTGCTTCAAACCATAGATCGACTTCAGTAGTTTGCACACTTTTCCGGAACCATCGTCGAAACCACTAGGCTGTTGCATGTACAATTCTTCCTGCAATGTGCCATTCAGGCATGCACACACAGCATCCATTTGGTGCACTTTCATGTCATGCTTGACCGCCATAGCTAAGAGATATCGGATCGACTCATATCTAACTACAGGCGCGAAAGTTTCGTTGTAGTTAATCCCTTCTTGTTGTCAAAACCCCTTTGCTACGAGTCTGGCTTTTCGACGAAACGGAACCCCATTGGCATCGTTCTTTGTTTTGAATACCCACTTGCACTTTATAGCCTTCTTGTCAGGCGGAAGGTGAGTCAACATCCACGTGTTGTTAACTCGTAGTGACTCAAGTTCGATTTGCATAGCAGGTAACCATTCATCTCTGTCTTCCGATGACATCGCGTCTTCCAAAGTTGATGGATCGTTGGACACATATTCTGCAGCACAAAAATTGTACGTTTTCTCTGAATGGTGAGCTATTCTTTCAGAACGGCGAACTACAGGAGTACTGGAGCACGGTAGAATTTCAGGATCATAAACGTCTGCTGTGGTGTTTTCAATACTGTCGTCAGTCGCAACTTCATGTTTCACACTGCTACATTCTGCGTTGTTGTTTTCGGTAAGTGACAATTCGGCATCATTAACAACCCCTCCTGAATTGACACTTTCAGGAAAATACAAATTAGCGGTATCATCGATTTTAGCAGTATTATTACCGTTTTCGAAAAATACGACAATCCACGCAACAATAAGATTGTTATAAGTCGCGATATAACAATCTTATTGTTGCGTGGATTCAGCAAACGGTACGCTTTGCTTTCAGTGCTATAACCAACCATAACACACTCGATCGATTTCGCGTCCAACTTGTTTCGCTTTTCCTTCGGCACATGAACAAGAGCTTTGCTACCAAACACGCGTAGGAATTTCAAATTGGGGTTTCTGTTTGAAAATAATTCCTCAGGACACCGTTCATTTTCTCGACAAGGAACACGGTTTGTTAAATATGCAGCGGTTGATGCCGCTTCCGCCCAATAACAATTCGCAAGACCACTGTCTATCAGCATACAACGAACACGATCAATCAGAGTCCTATTCAATCGTTCCGCCACGCCATTTTGCTCGGGTGCGTACGGAAACGTTTTCTGATGTATGATGCCAGAGTTCCTTAAGAATTTTTGAAGCATTCGTTAACATATTCTGTGCCATTGTCAGTTCGTAGGATCTTTATTTTCGCGTTCACTTGATTCTCCACCATCAGTTTGAAGTCTTTAAACGTTTCGAAGACATCAGATTTATTTCTAATGGGATACGCAAAACTTTTCTCGAATAGTCATCAACGAATGTTACCAAAAACCTCGCACCAGAAAATGATTTTGTTTTCAACGGCCTAGCACATCGGAATGTACAATTCCCAGCAGTGAATTCGCGCGTGTTCCCTTTTCTCTGTACGGTCTACGTGTTTGTTTTCCTTTTACGCACACTACGCATTGCTCGTTGTTGTCTTCGCCGAAATCGATGCCGTTACTAAAATTAAATCTAATGTGTTTTGCACAAGAAACGCATTGTTTTTGTTGTACACATGATCGCAACACGCAATCGTAGAGTAATCCAGGCATTATCCTTATTTTGCAATATATAGGCTTATGCTACCATGCCTAAAAATAAAAAATAAAAATAGGGACCATAAGTCAATATTGTTCTTGACCATTTGCAATATATATGCTTATGCTACCATGCCGAAAAATTTACCTGTTCCCTGGCTGAATAATGCAATTTTGATATTATGCACGTGTCCAAATAAGATTTGTGCCTACCTGTAGGGACCATAAGTCAATATTGTTCTTGTGAGGTACGTACCTGCTAATTTCAATGAGTAGTTTTTTTTTTTTCAAACTATTAGATCAAACTACTGCCAGTCAAAACATATAAGGGATGGACGCCATACAATTTCTGCAACCATGTCTTTTTAACCTTTTTTACCTCTAGAAGCCAAACGGGCACGTACGGGCAGCTACAATTTTTGAATTATGTAAAGAAATAATCAATGAACAGGTTTTGCAAATATGGCAAATATAGAAATATATTGATTTTTTTTTATTTTCCGTCAAAGTTGAAAAATAGTGAAAAAACGGATAGTTTTTAAATAGTGATTTACCAGGAGAAACACAAAGCAAACAGTTAATTTTTTATCATTATACATTTAATAAATACATCAATCAATACAAACAAAAAATAAGGCGATTCGTTACCTATTTTTCGTGATATTACACCTGAAATCGCAACAAATTCACTAAAAATTGTGTGTTTTTTTGAAAACCGAAAGTCGGTCAACTTTGAACGGCTATATCTTCTAACCTAAAAATGTGATATTATTAAGAGTGGCAGATTTGAAATCGTTGAAAAGTTTCCTATAACATGGGTTTATTCAAAACTTCGTCGGCGCTCATGAAAATTTTGCAACCTCGTTTGCTCTACGAGCGCTACTGTGCGTCGCCATCACATTTTTGTTTTCGTCAAAAATTGTACAGTTGTCACCCTCGAAAACAACCCTTTTTCCAAATTTTGTGATCTGGCGAATCGACAATAAATTTGCTGCTAAATCAGGAACATACTCGACGTTTTTGACCGTAACTTCCTTTTTGCCGTTTTATTGCCCAGCAACAACTCGACGTCGCCCGCACAATTCACTGGAATTTCCTGCTTGTTCGCAACAACAATTTTTTGCTTGTAACAACACACACATTTTGTAGGTACTTGTTGTTGTTCGTCACGTGGTTACTGGCGCCAGAGTCAACATACCAATCATTCGAAGACAGAACGGTCGCATGCGCATTTGATGTTGTTGCTTTCGCACATGTTTCCACGACGTTATACTCATCCTCACTCTCATCGCTCTGTGAGGATTCTTGTTGTTGTTTTTGCCCAATAAAACCACCACCATTTATTGCAAACAAGACATCACTTCTGCTGCGTTTTTTGTTGTTGTTTGGCGAATTCTTATTACTGGTATTCCTATTTGGGCAATTCCTAGCAAAATGACCAACAGCTTTGCATACGTGACACTTGAAGTTGTTCGGTTTCTTCTTCGAATTATGCGAGTACAAAGCTGAATTTTCTGTCTTCACATTTGCGTCGAATTTTACATCTTGTAAAAGTAAATTTTTGACCATATCGATGGACAATTTCTGCTTGGAGTTTTCTACTGCCAACACAAGTGATCTGAACTCATTTGGAGGACCAGCCAGCATCAACGAAGCAGCCAACTCGTCGTCGATATTCAACCCAGCACTGCGCACTTTGATGGAAATCATGATCAGCTCATTTACATATTCCTCCACTGAATTGTAATTCTCGAGTTTCATATTCACTAGTTGCTTTAGGAGTTCTACTTTTCTAGTTAAGCCAGAATCCTCAAAAGCACTTACTAATGCATTCCATGCCCCTTTTGCAGTAGTTTCACTGGCAATGTGTCCGAAATTACAGGGATCAATCATCAGAGTAATCTCCGCCAGCGCACGTTCATTTTGGTCGTTGTCCTTATCGCTCGTAACTCCAGTTTCAATTACTTTCCAGCAACCCTTAATTACGAGACTTGATTTCGCTTGCCTCTTCCATATATCGAAATTTTCACGGCCGCGCAATCTTCCAAAAGAAAACGATGAACCAGAACCACTTGAACTTGCCATTTTTTCTTGTGTTCACTTTTTATTTTTTCACTTATTTTTTACTTAACACTGCGAGTGCGTGCGTGACAAACAGCCCATAACCTGTTGTAAAGAGTTCTTTATTGAGACTGAAACTATTGAGTATTTACAGAGAGAATGAAAGCAGTTGTGGTGAATAATATTTACAGTGGTGTATTGTGCGTAGGATGCAACAGAGTGGCATTCTATGATGCACTTGCAGAAAAAGGTTTAAGGTTTCATTTCTCAACACCTTTCCCGTACTCTTAAGCCTCAGCATCGCGACAAGATGATTACCCTTCGCCGAGGTCGGAATAACTACAGAAAATGTATATACATTATTGAAAAGTTACAGATCATCTCCAAATTCTAACACCGGAAAAACGCCTTCTGATTTGTTCGTGGGGAGAAAACTGAGGACTGACCTTGATATATTAAAGAAACCGGAAAAGCAGTTACCGGTACGCGATGCAAAAATGGAACAACAATTTAATAAACGCCATAGCGCAAAAGAAAGATCATACCAAATCGATGAACGAGTTTTTGCAAAGTTGTACAAATTCAATAAAATTGAGTGGTTTCCAGGAACAATGACAAAAAGATTGGGTAATGTTAATTATGAAGTCAACATTGATAACATTCCAGATTTCCGTGCTGTCAGATCTCACACAAACCAATTAAGACCTCGCTTCACAAATTCGGAAGAATCAAACTCTTCTCCTGTTTCTATACTTTTTGATTATTTCAATATTATACCAAAGTTAGACAAAGTTGCAGTCCAACAAGATGAGCTGCCTTGTGAAACAATTGTACCCATCCTTATCGAAAATTCACATCTACAACAAACTGAAAGTCGGAATCAAAGCTCTTAAATTATAACACCTGCTACACCTCTAAGTATTCAACCGACGCACAGTAGTTCAGAATCAAAATACATCGGCCAAAATTTAATAACTTTTGTTCTAGTAGACATTTTTGAGTTCTGTAAAAAACAAAATTAAACAAGGACCCAAGGATTATTTTGAGATATGCAAAATCTCTTAAAATATGTGAGAAACAGTTCGATGAAGTCAAAGAAAGAAGCCTGTGTGCAGTTTTCATGCAGTAATTCGATTTGTCTGCTAATTTTGGTTTTTTGGGCATATTTCCGGCAAATGAACTCCGATTGTTATAAAATTTACCATGAGGATAAAGGAAATTTACTCAACTTTTTATCTGCGTAACTAATTTTCAGAATTAAATGAGACGAAAATGACTAAATTGCGTTTTGGAACTTTAAAGTAAACTTTGCACTAAATGTGTTGGTTCAAAGTCAGACATTTGTTCAAAAAACATATTTTTTGGAACAAACATATGACGTCATAATAAAGCTAAGAAACCACAATTTCTAATAAAAAATATCTGAGTGCAAAATCTCTTAAAATGCGTGAGAAACAGTTCGACAAAGTCAAAAAAGGAAATTATGTTTTTTCAATTCTCAAAATCTGAGAAACGTGAAAATCTTTAATACAAAATTTTTTCTTCGCATTATGAACAAATACGTAAAAATATGTTAAAAAACATAAACACAAAAAAATAAAAATTTAAATTTTCTTTAAAATCGAAAAATACGAAAAATAGTCAATTTTGGGTCGATTTCTGAAATATATTCGATTTCTCGATTTTTAATGTTAATAACTAATCCTTGGGTCCTTGTCTAATTTTGATTTTTTACAGAACTCAAAAATGTCTACTAGAACAAAAGTTATTGAATTTTGGCCGATGGATTTTGATTCTGAACCACTGGCGACGCCTAGCACATCAAAATCAAATAATAATCCTACAAAAGTTCGTCGTTCTTCCCGTTTAAAAAGGCCTCCAACATGGACACCGGACTATCATATTCCAAAAAGAAAGAGATATGTTGGGATACCCAAATAAACATCACAGATAACTAATCTCATTTATATTTTCAAAAAAGATTAATGCTGGAATTAATTCTATGTTAATGCATTATCTATCATAAAAACTTGGATCGAGTTTTTCGGCCAAATACGGCTTCACTTTAGCTGATCCTTGACAACTAACGCTTATGAGCTCACGCGGGCTATAAAGGTAAACATTAAAACGGGAATAGCTCCAGGATACGATCTCATAACCTCGAAAATGATTTTGGAACTACCATTTATAGCGACACGGTTCCTTTCAAATTTGTTCAACTCCATTTTTGGAATATGCTATTTTCCAGAAAATGGAAGATATCCTTAATAAAAATGATTCTGAAACCTGCAAAGGACAAAACAGATCCTTCGTACTATAGACCAATATGCTTACTAAACTGTTTGAGAATATTCCCCTCGCAAAGCTTAAACCATTTCTCACATTTCTCCACAAACGAGATCCCGGATTACCAATTTGAATTTCCGAAGGCTTGGCACGAAGGCCCGAACTACAAAATTCAAAAGTATCTACCCGCGAAAACGCACAGTCTCCTTAACTCATACTTGAAACACCGAACTTTAGAGTTAAGTATGGGTAATATATTGGCAGTAGTCGATAAGCAATGGCAGAGGTCCCACAAGGTAGCGTACTGGGCCCTATTCTCTTACTTTTATACACGGCAGATAAACACAAAACCCATATAACGGCATCAGGTACTTACCTACTGCATCAGGGTGACTTAAAACGCGTTGAATTATGGTTGTGTAACTGGAGAATAAAAGTTAACGAGACGAAGTGTAAACAGGTATCATTTACTTTAAATTTCAATACATGTCCAACGGAAAACTAAACACTCTTTCTCTTCCATAATCTGACTATGTTACATATCCGGATATCCACTGGAAGACAAAATGACTAAGTTCCCCTACTGGAGGTAACAATCTTGTCGCGATGTAGGGGCTTAAATGCAGTCGAATTAATTGGGGTGGTAGTCCGATTGGCCAAATTGGCCAAAGGCGGCTATAGGCGCTCCTGTGGTATTTTGCGAAAATTTGTTTCAGTACAAGGTGAGTAAAGAAACCCAAGAATAGCAGTGATGGTGTTACCATCAACACCAGTTCTTATATAGAGATGTAGGCGGCGCTAACTGATCATATGATGGATTGTCAACATGCCGCCCCTTGGACAAGTGCAATGTCATGATGTTGTAGTTGTTTTCCACTGCATGATGTCATTGCTGTAGTTCCAAGTGTATGTTGATGTCTTGATAGTTGTTGTTGTGACCGCGGGATACTTTGTCTTGGGCTATGTTTATATTTATACTTTTACTTGTGTATTTGACTCCTAGAGTCTTTTGTAAAGGGCACCTTCACCGCTCGGAGAACAATGTCACGTAATGACACAAAAATTATTTTCTTTAATTTCACATTTCATAACGCGCACAACAAATTGTCACACGGCCTCTGGATCAGGCTTAGTTTCGAAGGACCATGAACAGAATCCTACCAGTTTGGTGGCCCTGTTGGGCTCCCCTAGACGGAGTCTATAGGAGAAAATTTAAAAACAAAACATATTGCATTTTTTAATCATTTGGCAGGGACTGCCATCTGTTTCAGTACAAGGTGAGTTGACAACTAAAGTATCCCAAGAATGGCAGTGATGGCGTTACCATCAAAACCAGTCATGTATTTTTATTAGATGTAGGCGCCGCTGATGGACAGTCAGTCATCGTTAAATTAAATTCGGTGTTTGCTCGTGATTCCATTATGAGGGACTATTTTAAAACCAAAAATCTAAAATTGAGTGATGTCATTGGTGGGGAGATCTCTCAAACATTGTATTTTCACTAAACATTAATAAATAAAATACAGAGATTGAACGATCAATCTTACATGGGTGCTCAACCGTAATGATAAAAGCCTGTCAAATGTATTGAAGTCTAAGAAAGTGCGCAGTAAAGTTGAAAAGACAGTCGAAACATTGAAAGTTGTGAAATAATGATTTATTCAAATAAAAAGAAGAGTAAGAACTCCGCGCAGAAAAAACTCGAAGTTGTAGTAGACGTGAAGTCGATCGTCAGCGTGAGAAGCGAAGAGTTAAGCAGCGGTGATGAATACGGTACGAACAAAATAAATCAAAAACGAAACGAACGAACAAAATACAAAAACCGAAGGAGTTAGCGGCGTGTGCAGCAGCTCAATGGAAACGTCCGTGTTTGAAGCTCCCAAAAATACTGACGAGTACAGTATTTTCTGCATAGCTGCATTGCACTTAAGTGCCTTTTGCACTTAACTGCACAAAAGGGAAAATATTATACACGCTGATTCGCTTTTAATAGAAAATGTTAGTTTTACGTGCATTGCGTTTAAGTGCACAATTCAGTTAATAGCATTATTCTGTCTCTTTCAGGCAGTGTTCATACAAAAAAATGATCCCTATTTGTTTGTTTTTTCTATTTCAATAGTCTGGGAGAAATTTAAAAGTTTTTCTAACTGCTGCCCACAGCTACATGAGAGCAACTTAGAGAGATATATTGTTTTCATAAACAAATTTTAAAGATTGTTCTCTTCGGAAATGTTTTGCAAAGCTGTTTGGTTTGGGAAATGTTGCAAAATCAGTTTTGGATGAATTTGTCGCACAGGTTGAAGTCGATGGGTTGAAAACAGAACGCAAAATCTTAATGTGGATGTGATTGTCGTGATGTGATTTTTGCAGAAGTTTACTATCACCTTGAACTCTGGAGGTTACAAGTTTATGCCAAATGGAGATACGAACGTTGGATCATCTGAGTACAGAATTTTTAACGTGGTGAATTCTAATGCTGAAATAGATGTCGATTCAAAATGTGCTGAAGCAGTCTTACAGTTGATTAACAATATAAGCCGTTAGAAAATCCAGAAAGCTGTCCGATAAATATTAACATTGTACCCGACTGCAGCAACGTCGCATTTCGTGAAAGTCCGAGTCGGTTGTCTGTACCAGAACGAGAAGCTGTAAAGAAACAAGTTGATGAGTTGCTTCAGCAGGGTATCGTTCGAGAGTCGAGTTCTGACGCAGCTAGCAAAGTCGTACTAGCTAAGAAAAAAGATGGCAGCTACAGAGTGTGCATAGATTATTGTAAGTTGAACACACTTGTTTTGAAGGACAGATTTCCATTACCTGTTATCGAAGAGGGTTATGAGGGCATGTTAAAGTAGAGGAGCAAAGCCGCAAATACACAGCATTCGTGACCAAAGAAGGATTGTTTGGATTTAATAAAGCTCCGTTTAGCTTTTGTAATTCTCCGGCTGTTTTTGTTCTATTCATTAATTATTTCTTCCAGAAGTTAATAAACGAAAGGTTTTAAAGCATGCACAGCAGTATGGCTTGAAAATCAAGTGGTCTAAATGTCAGTTTTTAAAAGAGAGGATATATTTTCTTGGTCCTGAAGTAGAAAATGGACACGTCTGGCCTGGTCAGGAAAAAGTAAAAGCAGTCAAAAACTTTACACTGCCGAAAATTATTAGAGGTGTGCAAGCTTTTCTTGGGCTGACTGTATATTTCAGAAAGTTCATAAAAGATTATTCCGTTATAGCCAAACCGTTGACGCAGCAGCTCAAGAAAGATTCCGAATTCAAGATACAAGGTATGTAGATACAAGCAATTGAAAAGTTGAAGTCAGCTCTTGTGGAGGACCAGTTCTACGAATTTATAAGCAAAACGCGAAAACGCAGTTACACGTAAACGCATCGAATGACGGTTTCGGCGCCACACTTTTACTCAGCATGACAACAAGATACAGATATTTTATTGGAGCAAGAAAACTTCACCTCAAGAAGAAAAAATACACAGCTACTTTTTAGAAATTAAGGCAGCGTACTTGGCGTTTGATCTTGTCACCGACTGTGCTGATTTTAAAATGACAACAAAGAAAAAATATGTACCCCGAGAAGTTGTTCAGTGGGTGATGTATTTCCAAGATTTTTCATACAACATAGAGCATCGCACAAGCAATCGAATGAAACATGTTGACAGTTTAAGTCGTTTTCCAGTGAAGTTCACACACGAATGTTGAGAGCACAAAAAAAGTTGAACTGTTTCAGTACAAGAATCAGATGAGAAAGATTTTAGCATAACCACCGGAGATTCCTCCAAAGAGCCTAAGGCTCTATTACGGACAGAACCTAAAGGCGGTGAAACTAAAACCACTTCAGATGATGCGAAGTTCACGAGCACGTCTGAACAGAGCAAAGCTGCAGAGCAGAAGGCCAAAAGCGGCTATAGGCGCTCCTGCGGTATTTTGCGAAAATTTGTAGGACGCGACTTCGCTCTGTTCACTGACAGGGAAAGGACGCTACTTAAGAGGCATCGACAGTGTGTGGCTAAATTTGAAAGAATTTATCCACATGTGACTATTGATCGTCTCTTAATTACACAGTGCGACAAATTGCAGTTTAATCTCTGCAATTCAAGCACCACTATGACGGTTCGTTAGTGTATCCAAAATGATGACGATTGCCTAAAGGATTTTTTCCTGAGGTACCCGTTTTCGCGGGACGCCCTGGCGCGCTCCCCCACCCACTTTTGTTATCTTATGGTCTTTTGTTTGCCATAACTCGAGAACGGCTGTCCCGATTTAGGTGAAATAAATGTTGAAAAATTAAGAATTATAATTCCTTTAATCTATTCCTATGCTCTTTCTCGATATTTTAAACAGTTTCGCAGATATAAATAAATTTATGAAAAAAAAATCCTCAAAAATTTAAATTTTTGTTTTTAAAAATCATAAAAAATTCAATACGGAAAAATATGTACAGTCTTATTACTTTCACGTAAAGTCACAAAACCTGTGAACAAAATGAGACATAGAACATGGAAATCGATGACTTTTTTATTGATGTGTGTTTTTCCGTTGGCTACCTGTAACGGATGATTTTTTACAGAAATTCGACCCACATTTATTAGAGGTCATTATTTGGAAAGTTTTGAAAATTTTGAAACGCACACGTGCTGAATCAGGTACATAGGCACCCTTAAAACATGCGCCCATTCAGTACCTGTCAGTAAAATATTGAAAAAAGTAGTATCCTGTAACGGATGATTTTTTTACAGAAATTCCACACACATTTAATTATTAATATAGAAATAGAAAGGCAATTCTATCCACTTTTTGCACTTTTCGCGTTGGTAAACACTTGTTGAATGACAAAAATCCATCAGTCAACAACTATACTTATGAATGAACGCATCTGTTAAGCAGGCATATGTACCTGATTCAGCCTTCTAAAACCAGGGTTCAGACAAATGTGTTTCAAATTGTTCAAAACTTTCCAAATAATGACCAGTAATAAATGTGTGTGGAATTTCTGTAAAAAAAATCATCCGTTACAGGATACTACTTTTTTCAATATTTTACTGACAGGTACTGAATGGGCGCATGTTTTAAGGGTGCCTATGTACCTGATTCAGCACGTGTGCGTTTCAAATTTTTCAAAACTTTCCAAATAATGACCTCTAATAAATGTGGGTCGAATTTCTGTAAAAAAATCATCCGTTACAGGTAGCCAACGGAAAAACACACATCAATAAAAAGTCATCGATTTCCAAGTTCTATGTCTCATTTTGTTCACAGGTTTTGTGACTTTACGTGAAAGTAATAAGACTGTACATATTTTTCCGTATTGAATTTTTTATGATTTTTAAAAACAAAAATTTAAATTTTTTAGGAATTTTTTTCTTTCATAAATTTATTTATATCTGCGAAACTGTTTAAAATATCGAGAAAGAGCATAGGAATAGATTAAAGGAATTATAATTCTTAATTTTTCAACATTTATTTCACCTAAATCGGGACAGCCGTTCTCGAGTTATGGCAAACAAAAGACCATAAGATAACAAAAGTGGGTGGGGGGAGCGCGCCAGGGCGTCCCGCGAAAACGGGTACCTCAGGAAAAAAATCCTTTAGGCAATCGTCATCATTTTGGATACACTAACGAACCGTCATAGTGGTGCTTGAATTGCAGAGATTAAACTGCAATTTGTCGCACTGTGTAATTAAGAGACGATCAATAGTCACATGTGGATAAATTCTTTCAAATTTAGCCACACACTGTCGATGCCTCTTAAGTAGCGTCCTTTCCCTGTCAGTGAATAGCCGCTTTTGGCCTTCTGCTCTGCAGCTTTGCTCTGTTCAGACGTGCTCGTGAAGTGGTTTTAGTTTCACCGCCTTTAGGTTCTGTCCGTAATAGAGCCTTAGGCTCTTTGGAGGAATCTCCGGTGGTTATGCTAAAATCTTTCTCATCTGATTCTTGTACTGAAACAGTTCAACTTTTTTTGTGCTCTCAACATTCGTGTGTGAACTTCACTGGAAAACGACTTAAACTGTCAACATGTTTCATTCGATTGCTTGTGCGATGCTCTATGTTGTATGAAAAATCTTGGAAATACATCACCCACTGAACAACTTCTCGGGGTACATATTTTTTCTTTGTTGTCATTTTAAAATCAGCACAGTCGGTGACAAGATCAAACGCCAAGTACGCTGCCTTAATTTCTAAAAAGTAGCTGTGTATTTTTTCTTCTTGAGGTGAAGTTTTCTTGCTCCAATAAAATATCTGTATCTTGTTGTCATGCTGAGTAAAAGTGTGGCGCCGAAACCGTCATTCGATGCGTTTACGTGTAACTGCGTTTTCGCGTTTTGCTTATAAATTCGTAGAACTGGTCCTCCACAAGAGCTGACTTCAACTTTTCAATTGCTTGTATCTACATACCTTGTATCTTGAATTCGGAATCTTTCTTGAGCTGCTGCGTCAACGGTTTGGCTATAACGGAATAATCTTTTATGAACTTTCTGAAATATACAGTCAGCCCAAGAAAAGCTTGCACACCTCTAATAATTTTCGGCAGTGTAAAGTTTTTGACTGCTTTTACTTTTTCCTGACCAGGCCAGACGTGTCCATTTTCTACTTCAGGACCAAGAAAATATATCCTCTCTTTTAAAAACTGACATTTAGACCACTTGATTTTCAAGCCATACTGCTGTGCATGCTTTAAAACCTTTCGTTTATTAACTTCTGGAAGAAATAATTAATGAATAGAACAAAAACAGCCGGAGAATTACAAAAGCTAAACGGAGCTTTATTAAATCCAAACAATCCTTCTTTGGTCACGAATGCTGTGTATTTGCGGCTTTGCTCCTCTACTTTAACATGCCCTCACAACCCTCTTCGATAACAGGTAATGGAAATCTGTCCTTCAAAACAAGTGTGTTCAACTTACAATAATCTATGCACACTCTGTAGCTGCCATCTTTTTTCTTAGCTAGTACGACTTTGCTAGCTGCGTCAGAACTCGACTCTCGAACGACACCCTGCTGAAGCAACTCATCAACTTGTTTCTTTACAGCTTCTCGTTCTGGTACAGACAACCGACTCGGACTTTCACGAAATGCGACGTTGCTGCAGTCGGGTACAATGTTAATATTTATCGGACAGCTTTCTGGATTTTCTAACGTCTTATATTGTTAATCAACTGTAAGACTGCTTCAGCACATTTTGAATCGACATCTATTTCAGCATTAGAATTCACCACGTTAAAAATTCTGTACTCAGATGATCCAACGTTCGTATCTCCATTTGGCGTAAACTTGTAACCGCCAGAGTTCAAGGTGATAGTAAACTTCTGCAAAAATCACATCACGACAATCACATCCACATTAAGATTTTGCGTTCTGTTTTCAACCCATCGACTTCAACCTGTGCGACAAATTCATCCAAAACTGATTTTGCAACATTTCCCAAACCAAACAGCTTTGCAAAACATTTCCGAAGAGAACAATCTTTAAAATTTGTTTATGAAAACAATATATCTCTCTAAGTTGCTCTCATGTAGCTGTGGGCAGCAGTTAGAAAAACTTTTATATTTCTCCCAGACTATTGAAATAGAAAAAACAAACAAATAGGGATCATTTTTTTGTATGAACACTGCCTGAAAGAGACAGAATAATGCTATTAACTGAATTGTGCACTTAAACGCAATGCACGTAAAACTAACATTTTCTATTAAAAGCGAATCAGCGTGTATAATATTTTCCCTTTTGTGCAGTTAAGTGCAAAAGGCACCTAAGTGCAATGCAACTATGCAGAAAATACTGTACTCGTCAGTATTTTTGGGAGCTTCAAACACGGACGTTTCCATTGCGCTGCTGCACACGCCGCTAACTCCTTCGGTTTTTGTATTTTGTTCGTTCGTTTCGTTTTTGATTTATTTTGTTCGTACCGTATTCATCACCGCTGCTTAACTCTTCGCTTCTCACGCTGACGATCGACTTCACGTCTACTACAACTTCGAGTTTTTCTGCGCGGAGTTCTTACTCTTCTTTTTATTTGAATAAATCATTATTTCACAACTTTCAATGTTTCGACTGTCTTTTCAACTTTACTGCGCACTTTCTTAGACTTCAATACACTTGACAGGCTTTTATCATTACGGTTGAGCACCCATGTAAGATTGATCGTTCAATCTCTGTATTTTATTTATTAATGTTTAGTGAAAATACAATGTTTGAGAGATCTCCCCACCAATGACATCACTCAATTTTAGATTTTTGGTTTTAAAATAGTCCCTCATAATGGAATCACGAGCAAACACCGAATTTAATTTAACGATGACTGACTGTCCATCAGCGGCGCCTACATCTAATAAAAATACATGACTGGTTTTGATGGTAACGCCATCACTGCCATTCTTGGGATACTTTAGTTGTCAACTCACCTTGTACTGAAACAGATGGCAGTCCCTGCCAAATGATTAAAAAATGCAATATGTTTTGTTTTTAAATTTTCTCCTATAGACTCCGTCTAGGGGAGCCCAACAGGGCCACCAAACTGGTAGGATTCTGTTCATGGTCCTTCGAAACTAAGCCTGATCCAGAGGCCGTGTGACAATTTGTTGTGCGCGTTGTGAAATGTGAAATTAAAGAAAATAATTTTTGTGTCATTACGTGACATTGTTCTCCGAGCGGTGAAGGTGCCCTTTACAAAAGACTCTAGGAGTCAAATACACAAGTAAAAGTATAAATATAAACATAGCCCAAGACAAAGTATCCCGCGGTCACAACAACAACTATCAAGACATCAACATACACTTGGAACTACAGCAATGACATCATGCAGTGGAAAACAACTACAACATCATGACATTGCACTTGTCCAAGGGGCGGCATGTTGACAATCCATCATATGATCAGTTAGCGCCGCCTACATCTCTATATAAGAACTGGTGTTGATGGTAACACCATCACTGCTATTCTTGGGTTTCTTTACTCACCTTGTACTGAAACAAATTTTCGCAAAATACCACAGGAGCGCCTATAGCCGCCTTTGGCCAATTTGGACAATCGGACTACCACCCCAATTAATTCGACTGCATTTAAGCCCCTACATCGCGACAAGATTGTTACCTCCAGTAGGGGTACTTAGTCATTTTGTCTTCCAGTGGATATCCGGATATGTAACATAGTCAGATTATGGAAGAGAAAGAGTGTTTAGTTTTCCGTTGGACATGTATTGAAATTTAAAGTAAATGATACCTGTTTACACTTCGTCTCGTTAACTTTTATTCTCCAGTTACACAACCATAATTCAACGCGTTTTAAGTCACCCTGATGCAGTAGGTAAGTACCTGATGCCGTTATATGGGTTTTGTGTTTATCTGCCGTGTATAAAAGTAAGAGAATAGGGCCCAGTACGCTACCTTGTGGGACCTCTGCCATTGCTTATCGACTACTGCCAATATATTACCCATACTTAACTCTAAAGTTCGGTGTTTCAAGTATGAGTTAAGGAGACTGTGCGTTTTCGCGGGTAGATACTTTTGAATTTTGTAGTTCGGGCCTTCGTGCCAAGCCTTCGGAAATTCAAATTGGTAATCCGGGATCTCGTTTGTGGAGAAATGTGAGAAATGGTTTAAGCTTTGCGAGGGGAATATTCTCAAACAGTTTAGTAAGCATATTGGTCTATAGTACGAAGGATCTGTTTTGTCCTTTGCAGGTTTCAGAATCATTTTTATTAAGGATATCTTCCATTTTCTGGAAAATAGCATATTCTAAAAATGGAGTTGAACAAATTTGAAAGGAACCGTGTCGCTATAAATGGTAGTTCCAAAATCATTTTCGAGGTTATGAGATCGTATCCTGGAGCTATTCCCGTTTTAATGTTTACCTTTATAGCCCGCGTGAGCTCATAAGCGTTAGTTGTCAAGGATCAGCTAAAGTGAAGCCGTATTTGGCCGAAAAACTCGATCCAAGTTTTTATGATAGATAATGCATTAACATAGAATTAATTCCAGCATTAATCTTTTTTGAAAATATAAATGAGATTAGTTATCTGTGATGTTTATTTGGGTATCCCAACATATCTCTTTCTTTTTGGAATATGATAGTCCGGTGTCCATGTTGGAGGCCTTTTTAAACGGGAAGAACGACGAACTTTTGTAGGATTATTATTTGATTTTGATGTGCTAGGCGTCGCCAGTGGTTCAGAATCAAAATCCATCGGCCAAAATTCAATAACTTTTGTTCTAGTAGACATTTTTGAGTTCTGTAAAAAATCAAAATTAGACAAGGACCCAAGGATTAGTTATTAACATTAAAAATCGAGAAATCGAATATATTTCAGAAATCGACCCAAAATTGACTATTTTTCGTATTTTTCGATTTTAAAGAAAATTTAAATTTTTATTTTTTTGTGTTTATGTTTTTTAACATATTTTTACGTATTTGTTCATAATGCGAAGAAAAAATTTTGTATTAAAGATTTTCACGTTTCTCAGATTTTGAGAATTGAAAAAACATAATTTCCTTTTTTGACTTTGTCGAACTGTTTCTCACGCATTTTAAGAGATTTTGCACTCAGATATTTTTTATTAGAAATTGTGGTTTCTTAGCTTTATTATGACGTCATATGTTTGTTCCAAAAAATATGTTTTTTGAACAAATGTCTGACTTTGAACCAACACATTTAGTGCAAAGTTTACTTTAAAGTTCCAAAACGCAATTTAGTCATTTTCGTCTCATTTAATTCTGAAAATTAGTTACGCAGATAAAAAGTTGAGTAAATTTCCTTTATCCTCATGGTAAATTTTATAACAATCGGAGTTCATTTGCCGGAAATATGCCCAAAAAACCAAAATTAGCAGACAAATCGAATTACTGCATGAAAACTGCACACAGGCTTCTTTCTTTGACTTCATCGAACTGTTTCTCACATATTTTAAGAGATTTTGCATATCTCAAAATAATCCTTGGGTCCTTGTTTAATTTTGTTTTTTACAGAACTCAAAAATGTCTACTAGAACAAAAGTTATTAAATTTTGGCCGATGTATTTTGATTCTGAACTACTGTGCGTCGGTTGAATACTTAGAGGTGTAGCAGGTGTTATAATTTAAGAGCTTTGATTCCGACTTTCAGTTTGTTGTAGATGTGAATTTTCGATAAGGATGGGTACAATTGTTTCACAAGGCAGCTCATCTTGTTGGACTGCAACTTTGTCTAACTTTGGTATAATATTGAAATAATCAAAAAGTATAGAAACAGGAGAAGAGTTTGATTCTTCCGAATTTGTGAAGCGAGGTCTTAATTGGTTTGTGTGAGATCTGACAGCACGGAAATCTGGAATGTTATCAATGTTGACTTCATAATTAACATTACCCAATCTTTTTGTCATTGTTCCTGGAAACCACTCAATTTTATTGAATTTGTACAACTTTGCAAAAACTCGTTCATCGATTTGGTATGATCTTTCTTTTGCGCTATGGCGTTTATTAAATTGTTGTTCCATTTTTGCATCGCGTACCGGTAACTGCTTTTCCGGTTTCTTTAATATATCAAGGTCAGTCCTCAGTTTTCTCCCCACGAACAAATCAGAAGGCGTTTTTCCGGTGTTAGAATTTGGAGATGATCTGTAACTTTTCAATAATGTATATACATTTTCTGTAGTTATTCCGACCTCGGCGAAGGGTAATCATCTTGTCGCGATGCTGAGGCTTAAGAGTACGGGAAAGGTGTTGAGAAATGAAACCTTAAACCTTTTTCTGCAAGTGCATCATAGAATGCAACTCTGTTGCATCCTACGCACAATACACCACTGTAAATATTATTCACCACAACTGCTTTCATTCTCTCTGTAAATACTCAATAGTTTCAGTCTCAATAAAGAACTCTTTACAACAGGTTATGGGCTGTTTGTCACGCACGCACTCGCAGTGTTAAGTAAAAAAATAAGTGAAAAAATAAAAAGTGAACACAAGAAAAAATGGCAAGTTCAAGTGGTTCTGGTTTGTCGTTTTCTTTTGGAAGATTGCGCGGCCGTGAAAATTTCGATATATGGAAGAGGCAAGCGAAATCAAGTCTCGTAATTAAGGGTTGCTGGAAAGTAATTGAAACTGGAGTTACGAGCGATAAGGACAACGACCAAAATGAACGTGCGCTGGCGGAGATTACTCTGATGATTGATCCCTGTAATTTCGGACACATTGCCAGTGAAACTACTGCAAAAGGGGCATGGAATGCATTAGTAAGTGCTTTTGAGGATTCTGGCTTAACTAGAAAAGTAGAACTCCTAAAGCAACTAGTGAATATGAAACTCGAGAATTACAATTCAGTGGAGGAATATGTAAATGAGCTGATCATGATTTCCATCAAAGTGCGCAGTGCTGGGTTGAATATCGACGACGAGTTGGCTGCTTCGTTGATGCTGGCTGGTCCTCCAAATGAGTTCAGATCACTTGTGTTGGCAGTAGAAAACTCCAAGCAGAAATTGTCCATCGATATGGTCAAAAATTTACTTTTACAAGATGTAAAATTCGACGCAAATGTGAAGACAGAAAATTCAGCTTTGTACTCGCATAATTCGAAGAAGAAACCGAACAACTTCAAGTGTCACGTATGCAAAGCTGTTGGTCATTTTGCTAGGAATTGCCCAAATAGGAATACCAGTAATAAGAATTCGCCAAACAACAACAAAAAACGCAGCAGAAGTGATGTCTTGTTTGCAATAAATGGTGGTGGTTTTATTGGGCAAAAACAACAACAAGAATCCTCACAGAGCGATGAGAGTGAGGATGAGTATAACGTCGTGGAAACATGTGCGAAAGCAACAACATCAAATGCGCATGCGACCGTTCTGTCTTCGAATGATTGGTATGTTGACTCTGGCGCCAGTAACCACGTGACGAACAACAACAAGTACCTACAAAATGTGTGTGTTGTTACAAGCAAAAAATTGTTGTTGCGAACAAGCAGGAAATTCCAGTGAATTGTGCGGGCGACGTCGAGTTGTTGCTGGGCAATAAAACGGCAAAAAGGACAGTTACGGTCAAAAACGTCGAGTATGTTCCTGATTTAGCAGCAAATTTATTGTCGATTCGCCAGATCACAAAATTTGGAAAAAGGGTTGTTTTCGAGGGTGACAACTGTACAATTTTTGACGAAAACAAAAATGTGATGGCGACGCACAGTAGCGCTCGTAGAGCAAACGAGGTTGCAAAATTTTCATGAGCGCCGACGAAGTTTTGAATAAACCCATGTTATAGGAAACTTTTCAACGATTTCAAATCTGCCACTCTTAATAATATCACATTTTTAGGTTAGAAGATATAGCCGTTCAAAGTTGACCGACTTTCGGTTTTCAAAAAAACACACAATTTTTAGTGAATTTGTTGCGATTTCAGGTGTAATAACACGAAAAATAGGTAACGAATCGCCTTATTTTTTGTTTGTATTGATTGATGTATTTATTAAATGTATAATGATAAAAAATTAACTGTTTGCTTTGTGTTTCTCCTGGTAAATCACTATTTAAAAACTATCCGTTTTTTCACTATTTTTCAACTTTGACGGAAAATAAAAAAAAAATCAATATATTTCTATATTTGCCATATTTGCAAAACCTGTTCATTGATTATTTCTTTACATAATTCAAAAATTGTAGCTGCCCGTACGTGCCCGTTTGGCTTCTAGAGGTAAAAAAGGTTAAAAAGACATGGTTGCAGAAATTGTATGGCGTCCATCCCTTATATGTTTTGACTGGCAGTAGTTTGATCTAATAGTTTGAAAAAAAAAACTACTCATTGAAATTAGCAGGTACGTACCTCACAAGAACAATATTGACTTATGGTCCCTACAGGTAGGCACAAATCTTATTTGGACACGTGCATAATATCAAAATTGCATTATTCAGCCAGGGAACAGGTAAATTTTTCGGCATGGTAGCATAAGCATATATATTGCAAATGGTCAAGAACAATATTGACTTATGGTCCCTATTTTTATTTTTTATTTTTAGGCATGGTAGCATAAGCCTATATATTGCAAAATAAGGATAATGCCTGGATTACTCTACGATTGCGTGTTGCGATCATGTGTACAACAAAAACAATGCGTTTCTTGTGCAAAACACATTAGATTTAATTTTAGTAACGGCATCGATTTCGGCGAAGACAACAACGAGCAATGCGTAGTGTGCGTAAAAGGAAAACAAACACGTAGACCGTACAGAGAAAAGGGAACACGCGCGAATTCACTGCTGGGAATTGTACATTCCGATGTGCTAGGCCGTTGAAAACAAAATCATTTTCTGGTGCGAGGTTTTTGGTAACATTCGTTGATGACTATTCGAGAAAAGTTTTGCGTATCCCATTAGAAATAAATCTGATGTCTTCGAAACGTTTAAAGACTTCAAACTGATGGTGGAGAATCAAGTGAACGCGAAAATAAAGATCCTACGAACTGACAATGGCACAGAATATGTTAACGAATGCTTCAAAAAATTCTTAAGGAACTCTGGCATCATACATCAGAAAACGTTTCCGTACGCACCCGAGCAAAATGGCGTGGCGGAACGATTGAATAGGACTCTGATTGATCGTGTTCGTTGTATGCTGATAGACAGTGGTCTTGCGAATTGTTATTGGGCGGAAGCGGCATCAACCGCTGCATATTTAACAAACCGTGTTCCTTGTCGAGAAAATGAACGGTGTCCTGAGGAATTATTTTCAAACAGAAACCCCAATTTGAAATTCCTACGCGTGTTTGGTAGCAAAGCTCTTGTTCATGTGCCGAAGGAAAAGCGAAACAAGTTGGACGCGAAATCGATCGAGTGAATGCTGAATTCAAATCTGCGTACGAGAAATATTTTTCCCAGCCAGTGTTTTGTGATGTGGATTGGGCTCCAAAGACTGTTTGTGCAAGATGCTACGGGCTTCTTTTGAAATGGACAAAAAGAGAGATTAATGAAATGCCATTTGGCATTCCTATGATGTGGTCGTATCCGGGCGAGCATCAACGATCAAACTGCTACGCTTGCATGAACTCCAGATTCAAGTATACAGGTCGAACCAAAACCAAAAGTGGTAAAAATAAAGCAACGGCAACGGGATACATCGGAGTGCGAAGTGCACAATTACCACTTCCGCACTCAGAAGCTATACCGATACCACCTAAATTGCCCAGTCCGGATTGTTTCACTATATTGACAACTGAAACCGCATTCACCGAAGCATCAACATCACATTCGTTGTATGTGCCAGAAATTATACAATGTGATGAAGCAAAACCTCTAGATCAAGATGAAATGGACTTCCTTGTTGCTCATCTTGGTTTGTCGCAGCGAAATTCTGAATTTTTAGCGTCGTTTTTAAAGAAGAGAAATCTCACGCAAAAAGATGTAAAAGTGACAGCCTATCGTCAGCGACAAGCACAATTCCAGAAATTCTACACTATTAACACGCAAAACACTTTTTCATATTGCATTAACATTGAAGGTCTTATGATTGTAATGGATATTAATTATAATTACAATGCGAAGGATTGGCGTCTATTTATAGACTCGTCGAAGACCAGTCTGAAGGCTGTACTGTTGCACAAGTTGAATACGAAACCGTCAGTACCCATAGCCTACAGCATCGACATGAAAGAATGCAACGAGACAATGAAACTAATACTGCAAAGTATTCAATATGATCAACACAAGTGGAAGATATGCTGCGATATCAAAGTCATCAACATACTGCGGGGTCTCAAAGGCGGATATCCGAAGCATATGTGTTTCATTTGCGATTGGGATACGCGCTTTAGCGGAGACCAGTACACCTGCACGAGTTGGAAAAATCGAGAAGATGTCCTTGCCATAAATCCGAAATTGAGCATGCTTCATGATTCGTTGGTACCGATCGATGATATTTACCTACCAAACCTGTACATTAAACTTGGTATATGCAAAAAATTTGTCGAAAAAGTAACCAGAAGGTTACGACTAATTTTCTCCGCAAGCCTAAGATGGTCCTACATACCAAGGGCATGGAGAGAAGTCAGGGTGGTCTTTATCCCCAAGGCGGGAAAAATAAACCACAAAACGACAAAAGACAATAGACCCATCAGTCTATCATCGTTTTTACTAAAAACCATGGAAAGACTGATGGACTTACATGTCAGGGAGAAACTAAATCCAGACAACTTCAGCAAGGCACAACACGCATACCTTAAAGGAAGGTCAGTGGAAACGGCATTACATGAAGTGGTAGGCTATATTGAAAGCTCCTTGCTGTACAAAGACTATACGATGGCAGCTTTTCTAGACGTAGAAGGCGCCTTCAATAACGTCAAAATAACATCGATCACATCCGCTCTCGGACGCCTGGAAATGAACCAAGGCATAACCCAATGGACGGGCAGCATGCTGGAAAGCAGGATTATTAACTCGTAATTGGGCCAGAAAGTTTTGAGGAAACGTGTTACAAGAGGCACGCCGCAAGGAGGTGTGATCTCGCCGATGCTCTGGAACCTGGTGATAAATGAAATCCTACTTGACCTCAACAGAGACGGAATTAAGGTGACGGCATACGCC
The DNA here is from genome assembly GCA_947397865.1 of Polietes domitor. Lineage (NCBI taxonomy): Eukaryota > Metazoa > Arthropoda > Insecta > Diptera > Muscidae > Polietes > Polietes domitor. Next base: position 151,248,688 of record OX377620.1, on the reverse strand, counting down.
GACGACTTAGTACTGCTGGTCCGAGGCAAATTCTTACCAACGATTAGTGAGGTCATGGAAAGATCACTAAGGAAGCTCTTAAGATGGGCGACAAGAAATGGGTTAGGAGTTAACCCAAGGAAAACAGAGTTAGTTCTGTTCACAAGAAAATATAAAATTCCGGACTTCGACCTCCCCAAATTAGATGGGGAGATATTGCATCTATCAAAGGCAGCAAAATACCTTGGCATAATCCTGGACTCGAAACCTTCTTGGAAAGGAAACACAGAAGAGAGAGGAAGGAAAGCACTCTGCGCCTTTTATATCTGCAAAAAGATGTCCGGAAAAAGATGGGGACTACAACCAAAGATGATACACTGGCTGTACACGGCAATAGTAAGGCCAATACTCACATACGGGGCACTGGTCTGGTGGAGCGCCGTAAAAAGAAAATCACTCCTAGCAAATCTCAACAAAGTACAGAGGTTGGCATGCTTGGGCATTGCTGGGACAATGAGATCAGCTCCTCAAGCCGGACTAGAAACTATACTCAATATACAACCCATGGACATTTTCGTAAGGAGATGCGCAGCAAGGGTAGCATTGCGTATCTGAGAACTCGGTATGCTGAAAAACGGCACGCTTGGGCACAGCTCCATTTTAGGAGCTACTGAATCATGCGGGAGGCTAGATTAAAATTCAGATTTTCTCAAGCCCAGTATGCACCTACATAAGAACTTCAAACTGGAAATACCCACCAGAGAAGAATGGGCATCCAACATGGTCATGACCGACGAGGAAAACTCAATATTCACTGATGGCTCAAAAATGGAAACAGGTACGGGATCGGGAGTCTTTTCTAAACCTTTAAACCTTAAAATATCCGTCCGACTACCAACTACTTGTACAGTCTTTCAGGCAGAAGTATATGCCATCAACATAGCCGCGAAAAATATTCTGGAACGGGACTTCGATCCGTCAAAATTCAGAATTTACGTGGACAGTATGGCAGCCCTTAAAGCCTTAAACTCCAAGACTATAAGATCAAGATGCGTACATGACTGCTTAGAGTCTCTGGACCGACTCCAAATGCATGACGTCACACTTGTATGGGTACCGGGTCATACGGATGTACCTGGAAACGAAATGGCAGACGAATGTGCACGGAAAGGCTCCAAAGAGACGGAAGTTCCATGTAATACGAACATACGCACGCCTTTCATCGAAATACTCAATCAAATAGACGAAATAGCAGACCGAGAAACAAAGTTGCGATGGGACTCCGGTCATAACTGCAGAATAACACGTAACTTATGGGCGAAAATCAACCCTAGAAGAAAAAAGGAACTACTGACACTCGGCAAAAGAAACACAAGCATCCTCATGGGAGTCCTTACAGGGCACTGCGCAATAGGCCGTATGGCAGAGCGTATGGGAATCCCTCATATGGACTACTGCAGAAGCTGCCTCGACGAAGAAGAAGAGGAGTCGGTGGAGCATCTGCTATGCTCATGCCACAGACTGCAGGAGCTCAGGCTACATTATCTTGGAAGCAGGTTCTTTAACAGTCTGGCAGAAATAGCAAATGTTCCTCTGAACCACCTATATAAATTCATAGACAAGGCCAGCTGGTTCTCCAGTAGAAACAACAGGCAATCTAATAACGACTGACACAACGAACCCTTCGAACTTTCCTTACTATCAACTTCTCTTCTCTCACTATAATCCTCCTCCTCTATTCACTAACACATCTCTTCCATAATCATCTATCAAGGGTAGCACAATGGACAAATAGTCTCCGAGTGAACTCGCTTGGTTGCGTATACACATGATGTTGTATACACTACCAGCGGGCAACCTAACCTAACCTAACCTAACCTAACCTAACCTAACCTAACCTAACCTAACCTAACCTAACCTAACCTAACCTAACCTAACCTAACCTAACCTAACCTAACCTAACCTAACCTAACCTAACCTAACCTAACCTAACCTAACCTAACCTAACCTAACCTAACCTAACCTAACCTAACCTAACCTAACCTAACCTAACCTAACCTAACCTAACCTAACCTAACCTAACCTAACCTAACCTAACCTAACCTAACCTAACCTAACCTAACCTAACCTAACCTAACCTAACCAGAAGGGAGTCAGCATTTCATTGTTTGAAAGAAATCTTTCCAAAGCTTAGCGAAGCAAAACTTAAAGCAGGTACAAAATACATATTTTTTGTTGTAATCTCATGGTTTTTAAGTTAGTTTTCATTAAAAATTTGTTTCATTTCTTTCTAAGCATTCTCAATGGACCGGACATTAGAAAACTCATTAAAAGCGATGCATTTAACGAAATATTGACCGACAATGAATTAATTGCTTGGGATTCAATAAAAGCAATATTACATGGGCTGCTAGGGAAGCACCGTGTGAATGGCTATGAAGTTTTGGTTGAAAATATGCTTGATGCTTTCCATAAGATCAACATTACGATGTCCCTCAAAATTCACTTTCTACATCGTCACCTTGATTTCTTCGCTAAACAATTACCCACTGAATCTGACGAACAGGGTGAGCGATTTCACCAAGTTATTATGCCGATGGAGACTCGATTTAAAGGAAAGAAGTTGGATGCCATGCTATGTGAAGTTTGCTGGTGGTCATGTAAGATAAACAGATTCAAATCTACAACCAACGAAGGGGAAGAAGAAGAATGTGAATGAATATGAATAAATATATTTTCAGTCATCCAAGTAATAGGTCTTGACATATTTTTCCGTTTTGAATTTTTTATGATTTTTAAAAACAAAAAATTTAAATTTTTTAGGGATTTTTTTTTTTCATAAACTTATTTATATCTGCGAAACTGTTTAAAATATCGAGAAAGAGCATGGGAATAGATTAAAGGAATTATAATTCTAATTTTTTCAACATTTATTTCACCTAAATCGGGACAGCCGTTCTCGAGTTATGGCAAACAAAAGACCATAACCTGCAGGATCGCCAGGGCCACATGGCCTAAGATCGATAGGAGCAAAACCAGAACTCTATTGGACAAGGCAGAAATTCAGAAACACTGATAGGTATTTACACAGGGCACTGCTGCATTAGAAGTAGGATCACAAAATGACAGTTAGACATCGACAATTATTGCCGATTATGTGAGGATGAAGACGAGGTAGAATCAATCGAGCACATAATCTGCATGTGTCCTGCACTATGTGTACGCAGAAATAAATACCTAGGAAGCTATTTTATTAGTAACATAGAAGAAATTGCAACCCGTACGCTGAAAATCAATATGAAGGAATTGATAGTATCTCGAAGGTCTAAATGGCAAGTTAAACTTAATCCTAGAAATAATATAGTCAGAAGAGAAATCACCATTTATAACCTTATAAACCATCACTGTGTTTAACGTAACACGTCTGCTTTTTAAGGATGGCAAGTCGATCAACTTCAATCAATCTGGGATTTCCAGTTGACTCAATGCAGAGATATTAAAAGGATAAGTGTCATTCGATCGATAAGATCGTTCAGAATTAGTCGTCGCAAAACAATCAGCAGTCGCCTGATCTTTACAAAATTCTATACCATCCATTCTAATCCTAGTTGGCTTAGTTGCGGATCTATGCTTAAGATTCACGAAGTCATAAAAAGATCTGGGGTTCTTCCTAAAATCATTCTTTAGTTTCTCCAAGTAGATCCTATAACGCCTCTGAGGCTCAATGCTATATCTCGACCTAGCAACGGAGTATTTGATATAGTCAGAAATTAAACCAGTCCTCTTAAATTTCCTAAAAAGTCTACTTCTCGAATTCTTCATACATACTAGACAACTCACGTGAAAATCAAGGCACTCTTCTAGAGTGCCCAACACGAATTTTCGGTACTGATCGTGACATGAAGTCATTTAAAATTTGATAAAATCTATCCACAGCAATGTCAAGATCAGTATAGTGACAACAGCTACAGACAGAATTCCAATCAACATCCTGGATAAGAGAATTTACCATAACAAAGTTTGTTCTCTTGAAACAATAAACGGTACGATTATCTTGTGAAGTAGAGGGAGAAGAATAACTAGAATATAACATTGATATACTCAAGGCAGGATGATAATCGTCCTCCGGGATAGATATGGGAGAAACCTACTGATCTCCAAGAAATGGGGATCATTGACAAATACTAGGTCAAGTTGCCTAGCATTTACATTTCCCACATAACTGTCTAACTGTATGCCAAGGTCAATCATACGAATTAAAAGTCGACGTCAACGTTGTTAAAGCCTCCGCATCAGGCAAGGTAAGCCAAGATACTGTGGGTAAATTAAAATCCCCTAAAATCATAATATGGTCCAAATCACCTGCTTTCGAAGCAAACATACCAATCGCAGTCAAGTGCCTCTCATATACACATAACTCGGACGATGGAAGAATATAAGAACATGTGACAACAACTTACTATGTCCTATATTAATAAGGACTGCAATAAATTCAATGTCATCAAATCCTTGTAGAATAAAGCGGTTGGATGAGAACTCATTAGCAACAGCGATAAGAACACCGCCACCAATTTTCCCTACGCGATACTTCCTAAATACAACATATCTTCCACATAAAATCTCAGAGTCCAAAATCGAAACTTTCAGCCAGGTCTCAGTAAGGCGAGAGCCGAAAAGACAAAGTCAAAGCTATCTACAAACAGACGACTTAACTTCGTATTCAAACCTCTAACATTCTGATACCCAACACAAAAATAACGTCTTAGTTTTTTGAAATAGTAGCTGACATTGCTGGGAGACGCGCCAGATTGTCAACCCTATCTACAAACTCTTTGACAAAAGCCCTAGATGGGGACAGAATGAGGGGACAATTAGCTTGTCGAAAATTTCCCTCGGTACAACAATTTTAAACGATGCCCAACTTTAGGCAAAAGATGACTTCAGTTTAAACGTTTTTATGTGGAAGTCATTTTCGACTTAATAAAAAAATTCAAATCGTCCACGGACGTATCCGGAGCAAAACGGGAAACGAAAACCATCTTCATTACCGGAGTCATGGACAATCCACCGGAATTTCCACCAGAAGGATGTGGACGGACACCACCGGCAACAGTAACTGGGTGGCAACTATTCGTGGATCTGAGATTATTCAAATTGGACAAAACTAAGGGTAAATCCATTACAGGTATTTCCAGTTGACTCAATGCAGAGATATTAAAAGGATAAGTGTCATTCGATCGATAAGATCGTTCAGAATAAGACGTCGCAGAAAACTTCGCAAAACAATCAGCAATCGCCTGATCTTCACAAAATTCTAAACCATCCATTCGAATCCTAGTTGGCTTAGTTGCGAAACTACGCTTAAGATTCACGAAGTCATAAAAAGATCTGGGATTCTCTAAAATCATTCTTTAGTTTCTCTAAGAGATCCTATAACGTCTCTGAGACTCAATGCTATATGTGCAACACCAAACCATTGTAGGGGGCAGTAGGTCAGACAGTAGGAATGTTGTAGCAGGTGTAACACAGGGCTCATTACTTGGACCTGTACTCTACAACATAAGTGATATCCCGCAGCCACCGGATGGAGATCTACTCCTAGTGTATACGGATGATATTCTTATCGCTGCTTCGGGGCCTAACTAACCGTTAACTTGAGATTGAACACATATCTCTCAGAGTTGTCGGAATACTTTCGTAAGTGGAAATTGAAACTGAACGTAGGTAAATGCGACAGTATCATATTCAAGGGGAAAAGGTCCCTCCTTTATCCAAATTGCAGGTCATATGAACCTGAAATACGGATTGGAGGGGAACGGGTGCGCAACTCGGTGAAAATTAAATATCTAGGGGTGGCTTTTAATGAAAACTTTAGGTTCTATCGACACATTGACCTGTACCACAGAATTGTCAGATGTAGGGGAGTACTGGGTGACGAAGTTAGGCTATTATTATATAGACAGATAATTAGGCCGCTACTCTCCTATGCCTTTCCAGTCTGATATTGGATCTCTTCCAGCCAAATGGAAAGACAGGAGATGGGAAAGGACGATTTTGGTTTCCTGTCTGGGACTTAAGCGAGTCATGGGCTCCGATGGTATCCCTAGGAGACCATCCTGCCGGAAGATTTACGGTTCTATCGATTTCGATAGAATCGATGTCTTTCTTGTCCGGAATGCTCTGAACTTCTATGGAAGGGCTGAGTTTCTGGACAACAGACTGATTAGGGGTTGTCTTGAGATGACCGATAGTGTGGAAATGCTACTCAGTAATGAGTTCCTTCCACCTGCCGGGCTACTGACTCTCGATTCCGAGGGACTTCTTTACCGGGCGGACAAACTCTTGTTCTACCACAGACGGTTTAAGACCTTGGACATTGACGACACGGTATAAAATACCAAGCAATAATTTGTATATAATAGTTTTTAAGTAGTTTGTAAGCATTTAGTATAAGTGTTAGTATAAGAAACAAAATGTAAAAGATATTCCTTTTTTATATAATTCTATTTTTTAAGGAAAAACATGTTAATGTAAAAAAATGAAAGAATGCCATGTTAGCAGCAAGCTGCGACATAACTTTAGTATAAATGACATTGTCCTTGAAAGATACTATAGTATGCTAGGATGTAAATTACCACTGTTAGATTTAAGATATTTTATATTGTGTAAGGTTGAAATGAATTTAATAAAACCCAAATCATTTGCAAAAAAACATTGTTCTCCCCGTACAATGCGTCCACGACCCTTGCACCTACACCGGCACACTTAGCATGCCATTGACTGGTACTTTTACTGTGTTAAAATAAAAAAAGTAAAATCGCGTAAAAAATCACTATAATAAATTTAAAAAACGATTAATGGCAACACTGTTCAGTTAGAAAAACAAATAAACGAAATGGACAGAACGCACAAGAATAACGTTATAAGCAGTAACAAAAAAGTGCACAGAAATCACAAAAACAATTGTTGTTTGGTCAAGAAATATTTCTTAACTTAGCTCTTTTTATCAAAAAATAAACACACAAATACAATATCACAAGTAAAACTAAATCACAAAAATACTTATCTGTGTATTAGTAATGAAATTGATGCACTAAAATAGCTATGGATGCAATATAACAAATATTTATTCAAATTAGAACGAAGCAAAAAACTTTCACACGTTGTAACAGAGCAGGGTTGCCAATAATTATTAAATAAAAATAAAAATTAAATTCAAACGATTGATATACCCCTCTCTGAGTATAGAAATCGAGTGGGTTATATCAAAACATTGACCCACATATAATCAAATACATGATGGTGTGGCTGATCGTATATTCCGTTTGCAATGCGTGGTTTGTAACATTTTCGATGTGACATTTTTATGGAGCTATTTTCATCACATATGAAACAACAAAGGTTGCTGTTACTTCTAAATGTTTTGGGAGTTTGTAATGATAATATCAATCCATTTCGACAAACGAAGAAAACTGTTCGATATATCGAAGGCTTATATTCGTTCATAAGTGGCTATGAACAAAAACACAACATTGCAGGAGAGCGTTTTTCTGATTTTCTCCTTAATTTTAAGAGTAATTATGAATCATTCTTCTACAGTTTAATCTAAAGAAGATTACTAATTGCTACGATTAAAAAGTTTTCGAAATTTCTTATTATTTGCGGTTTTATGATTCATAGCCACTTTGCACGTTTAAAATTTAGCACTATGAATATTGAAATAAGTACATAGCCATTAATGCTCAAATATATAAATAAGACTTATTGTAAACTCGATAACGTTTTTTATGAAATGTTGTGTAAAAAGCGCATTTTCTGGGATGTACACAGCGAATTTAAAGATTCCAGCTTCATACGTAAGGTTGGTACCATCTTTATCCCTTTTTCCATTTTTTTACAAAAAGTGGATATTGCGGTAAGCATGGTAAACAAAAAAGTACAAATTGGATATTTTTGTAAAATTTTCATTTTCGCGGCAAATATGGCTAAAATGATTTTCACACATTACATTTTTGTTTTATAATTTTCTCGCGATCTAGCCAACGGATCCGACTGAATTTTTGTTCATGTATTAAGAACCAATTTCGCTTGTAACATATATGTAGCCAGTTGCGAAAATCGCTGCAATTGTTGAAGAATCCAAAATTCGCTGTTGCAATTGCTTATATATAAACTTTCTCTGTTCAGGATTCTGAAAGTTTCCTGGCGAAAATATTCCCCACGAAGACAGCAATCACATGCCAAAGAAATATTTTGGTATTCTCAATATAATAAAAAGTTACGCTGTTTTTCTAAAGATTCTTTTCATAAGTTTTGAATTTACAGCCATTATTTACCTATTTTAGCCTGATAACTTGGGAACCAAAATGCTATTAACCGCGAAATGATGGAATTTGATAATGCGATATGCCCTAAATCCAGAAAAATGCTTTAAACAAAATCGTTGTAGCGAATTACATCCTTCGGTTATATGCTGCTCCATTTTTATACACTCCACGAGAGTATTATGGCTTTGTGCATTTGTTTGTAACAACCAAAAGGAAGCGAGATAGACCCATTGTTAAGTATACCGATCGACTTAGAATCACTTTCTGAGTCGATTTAGCAATGTCCGTCTGTCCGTCTGTCTGTCTGTCCATCTATTGTTGTAATCAAATTACAGGTCGCAATTATAGTCCGATCTTAACAAAAATTGGCACAAGTTAGTTTTGTGGATCAAGGACGAACGCTATTTAATTTGAGGCAAATCGGTTCAGATTTAGATATAGCCCCCATACAAATGTCGCTCCCGATTTGACATTTTAAGCTCTAGAAACCACACATTGTAACCAATTTTCTTTAAATTTGGCACAACATTTTAGAATCCAACTACAAACACCTATGCAAAAATTGGATAAGATCGGTTCAGATTTAGATATAGCCCCTATACAAATGTCGCTCCCGATTTGACATTTTCCGCTCTAGAAACGACATATTATACCTGATTTTCTTTAAATTTGGCACAACATCTTATAATCCAACTAGAAACACTTATGCAGGAAGTGGGTAAGATCGGTTCAGATTTAGATATAGCCCCCATACAAATGTCGCTCCCGATTTGACATTTTCCGCTCTAGAAACGACATATTATACCCGATTTTCTTTAAATTTGGCACAACATCTTATAATCCAACTAGAAACAATTATGCAGAAAGTGGGTAAGATCGGTTCAGATTTAGATATAGCCTCCATACAAATGTCGCTCCCGATTTGACATTTTCCGCTCTAGAAACGACATATTGTACCCGATTTTCTTTAAATTTGGCACAACATCTTATAATCCAACTAGAAACAATTATGCAGAAAGTGGGTAAGATCGGTTCAGATTTAGATATAGCCTCCATACTAATGTCGCTCCCGATTTGACATTTTCCGCACTAGAAACGACATATTGTACCCGATTTTCTTTAAATTTGGCACAACATCTTATAATCCAACTAGAAACAATTATGCAGAAAGTGGGTAAGATCGGTTCAGATTTTGATATAGCCTCCATACAAATGTCGCTCCCGATTTGACATTTTCCGCGCTAGAAACCACATATTCTTCTACCCGATTTTCTTTAAATCATCTTAACATCTTATTATCCAACTAGAAACACCTATGCAGAAATTGGGTAAGATCGGTTCAGATTTAGATATAGCCTCCGATTTGACATTTTCCGCTATAGATACGACATATTCTACCCGATTTTCTTTAAATTTGGCAAAACATCTTATAATCCAACTAGAAACACATATGCAGAATGTGGGTAAGATCGGTTCAGATTTAGATATAGCGCAAATACAAATGTTGCTCCCAAATGTTTAACCGATTTTGGCCAAACTATACATATTATATTTCACCTATTTCGTTCCAGATTTCAATATACCCCCATACAAATGTCCTTTCCGATTTAACATTTTTGTCAAACACATACATTTACAGGATACAAAAATCCTTCCCGTTTTCACTTTTTCACCGAATTAAATTGTATTCGGATTGAAAGTGGTGTATCATAGAGTCGGCCCCGCCCGACTTTAGCCTTTCCTTACTTGTTGAACTATATTATTTATATTATTTTTATGTTCATATCCACTTTTGCAGTCACAAATTAACGTGCGAGTAGATTGCCATATAATAAAAAAAATTGAAAAAATGGCTTTAGAACAAAATTTCTTCTCCAAATTTATATGACAGATGACATCCAAATCTGTTGGCATCAAAAACTCATTTTGGAGAAAATGGTTCATAGCCACTTATGAATATAAGCCCTCGATAAACATATTTCTCTTTGTTCATTTACAACAACTGATGACATGTTTACCGCAAACAAACTAAAAAGAAACTCAAAAACGATGTTCACGTGTCTAAAATTTCGTTTAAATCTATTTTAAAATCTACTTTAAAGTTGAGAAACAATAAGAAATGAGTTTTACCTGAATTTTGTTGTTATGTTTTTCGTCTTGCATTTCATCGAGAACAAAAAAGCTGAATTTGTTATTCGAATTTATAAATATTAAAGATTATAAAAATGAAGAAACATTTCCAAATATTTTTATTTAATCGGAGTATGCGTATAAAGATTTTGAGTAAACATCCTGTTACTCTTGTAACTCCTGTATAAATAAAAAACCCCAAAACTCATTAGACATCATATTTAGGCCCATACTTTGTCAACAAGCATATCCAATTTTCTGCATTTATCATAGAAAAATGCGGGGCCTGAAGAGGGGTCAAGCGCAGAGGAATTCGATCGATTTTGTAATATTTCTTCAAAATATATATGTATGTATGTAATTTGAAGCAACTATTTGAAAAAAAAAGAAGCTCTACACAGAGAACAAGTAGGTTAATAAAAAAGCAGCGATTGTCTGCTGCCTATCAGCAGACATTTTTCTGATATTGCAACAGTTTTTTGCCATAACAGCATTTATTCTGCAATCTTACATGACCATTCACCCCGCTAAAGTGTTTGCAGTCTGCTAAAATTGACTGCTAATTAAAATATAAAAATAGATAAGTGTTCCTTTTATATTAGCTTGGGACAATATGGGTATCATTAAATAGACAATCGCAATATCTTTCCGTGGTAATAACTTCTATTCAAAAAAGTTTTTTAACATATATATTTAAGTGATCATACTGTTCTGTACATATGCTTAAAGTTTTCTTCTATATTGCTAAAAACAGCAAACAGCTGTTTACCATCTGCTGTCTCTTTTTCAGCAGAAAATCTTCTCTTTCAGTACACTTTCTGCTTTCTTTTACTGACAAATTCCTTTGAGTGTACTGATAGATGGATTACTGAAATGCAATTTTGCCGACGATGTCTGTCGCACGAATGTATCAAAATATTTCTCGAAGATCCTGGTAATAAAATATTAATGGTTGCCAAACGCTCGCGTAATCACACATAACCAAATTAACGTCATTTATCGTTGCGCCATAGACTGACTAGAGAAAACATGACTTCACGAGAAAAATTGAACATTGATTGAAAATTGACTAAAATAATTAACAGAATATTTAACCTGCTTTATTCTTTGTAAAACTAGATGAAACCCCCAGGGGAATATCCTGTGCACGGCCACACTACCTCGAAATCTCGAGAGGAAAAGATTACTATAGTTACAACTCTATATGAGTTTGAAACTGCATGGACCTTAATTTACGGAAATGCAAGCATATGCGTTTCTTTAGATCGAATCCGAAATTTATCAGATATGATCTTATTGGAGCTGAGTTAGAGACAGTTGATTCTTTTGTAGATCTTGGTATTCTGATGGATTCGAAACTTGATTTCAACAATCATATTATGGCCATGGTTAACAGGGCGTATGGTGTTCTTGGCTTTATTAAACGTTGGGCTAAAGAATTCTCTGATCCCTATGTGACGAAACAGTTATTTACTTCGCTCGTTAGGCCTATTTTGGAATATGGTTCTGTAGTATGGGACCCTCAGTATGGCACTATATTGACAGAATTGAGTCAGTTCAGAAGCAATTCTTATTGTTTTCATTGAGACACTTACATTGGAATATTGATTTTGTTCTTCCCCCCTATTCTAGTAGATTGAAGTTGATTGACTTGCCCTCCTTAAAAAGTAGACGAATTATGCTGAACACCGTGATGGTATTTAAGGTTCTGAATGGTGATGTCTCATCTGAATATCTTATTTCTAGGATTAAGTTTAACGTGCCATTTAGACCAACTAGATACTATCAGTTTCTTCATATTGATATTCAGCGTACGAATTATGCTTCTGCGCAGCCCATTCATAGAATGTGTATTGATTTTAATTCATTGTACCACATCATAGATTTTGGTGTCGGAATCGATACAATAAAGTCAAGGATTCTCTCGTACTTGAATGTTTTGTGTTCTGTTTTAGTATTATTAAATGTAATGTATTGTTTCTATGTCAAATGTTAGCATTAACCTTTAGTGTAGTTTGTCTTTGTTTTGTTTTTGCCGCCTGAAGATATTTAATCTGTAGCCGGTATTCCACCCTCTACTGCTTGTCCACCACAGTTCGGACGTACGTTCGTTGTCCCTACGTTATGGGGACGAGGCCCTCTCGGTCGGAAGGGGCGGGAATGAGAGGCGTTGGGACCGTTCGAAAACAAAAAAATAGGCCCTCGGGAACAAAAATCATCTTCAACTCTACTAACACCACAAAAACTGTAAAATCCGAGAGGAAAATTTTGATTACTAGAGTTAACACTCCACTTCACGAGGCGACAAATAATCACCTTGAAATCTTCGAAATCTACTAAAACTCGAGGGAAAAAATGATTATTAGATTTACCACTCTATCTCACGAGACATCTCAATCGCGTGACCATTTGTCTTCTTGAATCCAACAGAACAAAAGAATAGCCGTATCGTCTCAAATCCTAAACGGGATTCACAATCAATCTTGGCAACTATGTCTGAATAAGCAGTAAAGTTTTTGTGCTCCGTGTTTTTTCTAAATAATTTATTGATTGTTTTGGGTTTCAAGTGGATATTTTCACAGCTAGTGGACTAATTTGTATATAAGTGATTGTTCTATTGGTGTAATAATTATGATACTATTTTTGTTACATTTTTAATGATTAAAAAGAGTGATTTTTGGTAAAGAATTTTTCTTCCCAGAGGACAATTATCATCCTACCTTAGGTTTATCGATGTTGTACTCCAATGAATCTCATTCTTCTACCTCTCATGATGATCTCACAGTTTTCTGTTACAGAAGGACAAATTGTATACTGCTTAACTCTCTTCTCCGTGAAGTTGATTGGAATTCTGTCTGTAGTTGTAGCCACTATACGGGTATTGACGATGTTGTGGATAAATTTTATTAAATTCTTAGGGACTTCCTGTAACAATCTGTAGTGAAAATTCGAGATGGGCAATCTGAAAGACTACCTTGGTCTTCTCATGAATTGTCCAGAATGAAAAATTCGAGAAGTAGGCTTTTTAAGAAGTTTAAGAAATCTGGATTGAATTCCGATTATGTGAGATACTCTATTGCTAGGTCGAGATAAAAAGTCGATTCTCAGAGATCTTATAGACTATACTTGGAAAAGGTGAAGAATGATTTTCGAAGTAACCCTAGAGCTTTTTATGTTTTGGTTAATTTGAAACGTAAATCCACATCTAAACCAACTAGGATTAGAATGGATGGCTTTGAATATACCACACATTCAAATAGGGTTTCGTAAGGGCTCATCGACCTCGACGAACTCTTGGAAACTCTGCTCTGCTACAACGTGTGAAAGTTTTGTGCTCCGTTCTAATTTGAATAAATATTTGTTATATGGCATATATAGCTATTTTTGTGCATCAAATTCATTACTAATACACAGATTAGTATTTTTGTGATTTAGTTTTACTTGTGATATTGTATTTGTGTGTTTATTTTTTGATAAAAAATCGTGTCTTTGGCTAAGAAATATTTCTTGACCAAACAACAACAATTGTTTTTGTGATTTCTGTGCACTTTTTTGTTATTGCTTATAACGTTATTCTTGTTGTGCGTTCTCTCCATTTCGTTTATTTGTTTTTCCAAAGATAATGGAAATATATAGATTAAACAAAACTCTCAGAGAAATGCGTGGTACGAAGACAATTATTTAGATGGCACTGAATGTCATTTTGGAGAGAAAATTTCCCTTTTTTCTAAAAACTGCAATAAATAGAAAATAAAAGCAAATTAAATAAACTGAAGTGTGGTATTTGGAAGTAAATTTTACTTCATTCGTTTTCTTTAAATGTTCAGTATTATAAGCGAAAGAGAGTACAAAATTGAGTGAATTAGAATGTACTTTGAGTGAAATAGAATGTACTTTTTACACATTCGCCACCTAATGACCATGGCTGCAACTACAACTATTTTATCTATATATTTCCATTATCTTTGGTTTTTCCAACTGAACAGTGTTACCATCTATCGTTTTTTAAATTTATTATAGTGTTTTTTACGCGATTTTACTTTTTTTATTTTAACACAGTAAAGGGTGGTATTTTAGAAAGTCATGTCGTGCTCGTATGGTAGTTGTAAAATTGTTTCGGACAGTGAGCGTTCCACTGAATGCTGGTTGTGTACTAGTCAATGGCATGCTAAATGTGCCGGTGTAGGTGCAAGGGTCGTGGACGCATTGTACGGGGAGAACAATGGTTTACGTTGGTGTTGCACATATACCATTAAGTCTCAGAGACGTTATAGGATCTACTTGGAGAAACTAAAGAATGATTTTAGGAAGAACCCCATATCATTGTATGACTTCGTGAATCTTAAGCGTAGATCCGCAACTAAGCCAACTAGGATTAAAATGGATGGTTTAGAATTTTTTGAAGATCGGGCGATTGCTGCTTGTTTTGCGAAGTTCTTTGCGACGACTTATTCTGAACGATCTTATCGATCGAATGACACATATCCTTTTAATATCTCTGCATTGAGTCAACTGGAAATCCCTGTAATGGATTTGCCCTTAGTTTTGTCCAATTTAAATAATCTCAGATCCAGGAATAGTGTTGGCCCAGATGGGGTGCCAAGTATAATTTTGAAATTCTGTGCTAGTGGTTTGGCTATTCCGCTAACATAGTTATTTAATACTTCATTGAGATTTGGATATTTCCCTTTGGCTTGGAATAGTTCATTCATTGACCCCCTCCATAAGTGTGGCAGTCTAATTGACGTGTCAAACTATAGAGGCATGGCTAAGTTGAGTGATACTCCGAAGCTATTTGAGAAATTGGTTACTGAGGTGGTATCTCTTAGGATTTATTCTATATTGAGTCCATACCAACATGGATTCCGTAAGGGCTTTTCTACTGTTACAAATTTGATTCAGTTTACTTCTCACGTTATTGATGAATTTGTTCAGGGTAATCAGACTGATGTCATCTATACGGATTTTAGTAAAGCATTTGATAAAGTGAACCATGAACTTTTGGTATATAAATTAGATCGCATTGGCTTTAGCTCTGACTTCTTGAAGTGGATATCTTCGTATCTTTCGAATCGCTCACAGATTGTTAAATTTGGAAATTCTTATTCTAAACGAATCCTGATTCCATCGGGAGTCCCTCAGGGTAGTCATCTAGGGCTTGTTTTATTCTTATTATTCATAAATGACCTTCCAGAGTCTATTATTAACTCTAAACTTCTAATGTATGCAGATTTTGTAAAAATATTTTTTCTTATGATTGGCCAGAATTTTGTCATCCATTGCAGAATGACTTGGATAGTTTTGGACGCTGGTGTGACATAAATTGCATGGAACTCAATCTAAGGAAATGCAAACATATGCGTTTCTTTAGATCGAACCCGAGATTTGTCAGGTATAATATTAGAGGAGCTGAGTTAGAGGTAGTCGATTCTTTCGTAGACCTTGGTATTCTAATGGATTCCAAACTGAATTTCAACAATCATATTATTACTATGGTTAACAAAGCATATGATGTTCTTGGTTTCATTAAGAGATGGGCTTAGGAGTACTCTGATTTACGTGACGAAGCAGATATTTACATCGCTTGTCAGGCCTATAATGGAATATGGTTCCGTAGTGTGGGATCCTCAGTATGGTACCTATATTAATAGAATTGAGTCAGTTCAGAAAAAATTTTTGATATTTTTTTTAGTTTTTTCGTTTGCATTTTTTTTTTCTGTAATCAATATTTGATTTGAACTGGGATATTGTCCTGGCTCAAGACCATTTTGCTTCTATATTTAATAGAATGCAAATTTATTTACAAATGGCATGGTGACATTTATTACTTGGCTGCAGACTACCACGATCATGATTTCGACCATGTCAAAAGTCTTTTCAAGTGGCTTCGCAGCGACTTTTCAACATCAAACCCGGCCTCTATAAGGAGATGATTCTCACAAACGAACGAGAATCACAACTCACTTGCCGAATTTGCGTTTAAAAAATCGCACCAAGTAATAAAGCGCACATGCCATCTTACAAGCATCTCATTGAGTTGCATATGTAAGTATGTGTATATGCAGGTATAGTTACCCAGCAATACTTCTGCCGTGCCAACGCTCATTTGTTTTAGTTTTTTCGTTTGCATTTTTTTCGTCTGTAATCAATATTTGATTTGAACTGGGATATTGTCCTGGCTCAAGACCATTTTGCTTCTATATTTAATAGAATGCAAATTTATTTACAAATGGCATGGTGACATTTATTACTTGGCTGCAGACTACCACGATCATGATTTCGACCATGTCAAAAGTCTTTTCAAGTGGCTTCGCAGCGACTTTTCAACATCAAACCCGGCCTCTATAAGGAGATGATTCTCACAAACGAACGAGAATCACAACTCACTTGCCGAATTTGCGTTTAAAAAATCGCACCAAGTAATAAAGCACACATGCCATCTTACAAGCATCTCATTGAGTTGCATATGTAAGTATGTGTATATGCAGGTATAGTTACCCAGCAATACTTCTGCCGTGCCAACGCTCATTTGTTTTAGTTTTTTCGTTTGCATTTTTTTTTGGTCTGTAATCAATATTTGATTTGAACTGGGATATTGTCCTGGCTCAAGACCATTTTGCATCTATATTTAATAGAATGCAAATTTATTTACAAATGGCATGGTGACATTTATTACTTGGCTGCAGACTACCACTATCATGATTTCCACCCTGTCTAAAGGTTTCATTCAGGTGGCTTCGCAGCGACTTTTCAACATCAAACCCGGCCTCTATAAGGAGATGATTTTCACAAACGAACGAGAATCACAACTCACTTGCCGAATTTGCGTTTAAAAAATCGCACCAAGTAATAAAGTACACATGCCATCTTACAAGCATATCATTGAGTTGCATATGTAAGTATGTGTATATGCAGGTATAGTTACCCAGCAATACTTCTGCCGTGCCAACGCTCATTTGTTTTAGTTTTTTCGTTTGAATTTTTTTTTTGGTCTGTAATCAATATTTGATTTGAACTGGGATATTGTCCTGGCTCAAGACCATTTTGCATCTATATTTAATAGAATGCAAATTTATTTACAAATGGCATGGTGACATTTATTACTTGGCTGCAGACTACCACTATCATGATTTCCACCCTGTCTAAAGGTTTCATTCAGGTGGCTTCGCAGCGACTTTTCAACATCAAACCCGGCCTCTATAAGGAGATGATTTTCACAAACGAACGAGAATCACAACTCACTTGCCGAATTTGCGTTTAAAAAATCGCACCAAGTAATAAAGTACACATGCCATCTTACAAGCATATCATTGAGTTGCATATGTAAGTATGTGTATATGCAGGTATAGTTACCCAGCAATACTTCTGCCGTGCCAACGCTCATTTGTTTTAGTTTTTTCGTTTGAATTTTTTTTTTTGGTCTGTAATCAATATTTGATTTGAACTGGGATATTGTCCTGGCTCAAGACCATTTTGCATCTATATTTAATAGAATGCAAATTTATTTACAAATGGCATGGTGACATTTATTACTTGGCTGCAGACTACCACTATCATGATTTCCACCCTGTCTAAAGGTTTCATTCAGGTGGCTTCGCAGCGACTTTTCAACATCAAACCCGGCCTCTATAAGGAGATGATTTTCACAAACGAACGAGAATCACAACTCACTTGCCGAATTTGCGTTTAAAAAATCGCACCAAGTAATAAAGTACACATGCCATCTTACAAGCATATCATTGAGTTGCATATGTAAGTATGTGTATATGCAGGTATAGTTACCCAGCAATACTTCTGCCGTGCCAACGCTCATTTGTTTTAGTTTTTTCGTTTGCATTTTTTTGGTCTGTAATCAATATTTGATTTGAACTGGGATATTGTCCTGGCTCAAGACCATTTTGCTTCTATATTTAATAGAATGCAAATTTATTTACAAAACAAATATTGATTACAGACAAAAAAAATTCAAACGAAAAAACTAAAACAAATGAGCGTTGGCACGGCAGAAGTATTGCTGGGTAACTATACCTGCATATACACATACTTACATATGCAACTCAATGAGATGCTTGTAAGATGGCATGTGTGCTTTATTACTTGGTGCGATTTTTTAAACGCAAATTCGGCAAGTGAGTTGTGATTCTCGTTCGTTTGTGAGAATCATCTCCTTATAGAGGCCGGGTTTGATGTTGAAAAGTCGCTGCGAAGCCACTTGAAAAGACTTTTGACATGGTCGAAATCATGATCGTGGTAGTCTGCAGCCAAGTAATAAATGTCACCATGCCATTTGTAAATAAATTTGCATTCTATTAAATATAGAAGCAAAATGGTCTTGAGCCAGGACAATATCCCAGTTCAAATCAAATTTTTGATATTTTCATTAAGACACTTACATTGGAATAGTGATTTTGTTCTTCCCCCTTATACTAGTAGATTGAAGTTGATCGACTTGCCAACCTTAAAAAGTAGACGCATTATGCTGAACACCGTAATGGTATTTAAGGTTATGAATGATGATTTCTCATCTGAATATCTTATTTCTAGGATTATGTTTAACGTGCCATTTAGACTAACTAGATACTATCACTTTCTTCATATTGATTTTCAGTGTACGAATTATGCTTCTTCGCAGCCCACTCGTAGTGATTTTAATTCATTGTACCACATCATAGTTTTCGGTGTCGGAATCGATACAATAAAGTCAAGGATTCTCTCGTATTTGAATGTTTAGTGTTATTAAATGTAGTGTTATTAAACGTATTGCTTCTATGTCAAATTTTAGGATTAACCTTTATTGTAGTTTGTAAGGTAATATTGTTTTTGATTTTTGCCGGCTGAAGATATTAAATCTGTAGCCGGTATTCCACCCTCTACTGGGGGGACGAGGCCCTCTCTGTCGGAAGGGGCGGGAGTGAGAGGCGTTAGGACCTTTCGAAAAAATTTGTGGACATTGAAAATGTGCTAGTTTTTCCATAAAACCCCAATTTATCGGAGATATTGGTGCTACAACTGAATTTACAATATATTAAAGTATGTGTGTATGCAGATGATGTAAAAATATTTTTTTCTTATAATTGGCCAGAATTTTCGAATCCATTGCAGGATGACTTAGATAGTTTTGGACGCTGGTGTGACATGAATTGTATGGAACTCAACCTAAGGAAATGCAGACACATGCGTTTCTTTAGATCGAATCCAAGATTTGTCAGATATAATATTAGAGGAACTGAGCTAGAGTTAGTTGATTCTTTTGTAGACCTTGGTATTCTAATGGATTCCAAACTGAATTTCAACAATCATATTATTACTATGGTTAACAAAGCATATGGTGTTCTTGGCTTCATTAAGCGATGGGCTAAGGAGTTCTCCGATCCTTACGTAACGAAGCAGCTATTTACATCACTTGTCAGACCTATTCTGGAATATGGTTCCGTAGTGTGGGATCCTCAGTATGGTATCTATATTGACAGAATTGAGTCAGTTCAGAAAAAATTTTTATTATTTTCATTAAGACACTTGCATTGGAATAGTGATTTTATTCTTCCCCCTTATACTAGTAGATTGAAGCTGATCGACTTGCCTTCCTTGAAAAGCAGACGTGTTATGTTGAACACCGTGATGGTTTATAAGGTTATAAATGGTGATTTCTCTTCTGACTATATTATTTCTAGGATTAAGTTTAACGTGCCATTTAGACCTTCTAGATACTATCAATTCATCCATATTGACTTTGAGCGTACGAATTACGCTTCCGCAGAGCCCATTCGCAGAATGTGTATTGATTTCAATTCATTGTGTCACATCATAGATTTCGGATTAGGAGTCGATATAATAAAGTCGAGGATTTTCTCCTGCTTGGATGTTTAGTTTGTTGTGACATGTTTAGTTTACTTTAATATATTTAGTTACTAACTTTAAGAATAACTTTTATTTGCATGTGATACTAATATTTTGTTTAATATTTTTGTTATGCCGGCTGTTGATATTTGATCTGTAGCCGGTGTCCACCCTCTACTGCTTAGCCGCCATGGTTCGGACTATGGTGTGTACGCTGTCCCTACGTTATGGGGACGTGGCCCTCTCGGTCGGAAGGGGCGGGTGTGAGAGGCGTTGGGACCGTTCGAAGAAAAAAAAAAGTATATACTATTATGAAAAATTATAACAAGACTTATTATTTATGAAAAATATTCTGCTGTACGTAAACTTTTTTTACTTATTTGTTTCAGTCCATCAATTTAGTTTAATTTTCATCAGTTTAATTATTAAAATCTAACTTGACGAATGGTATCCTTTGAATTCTTTTGCGGATTGAATTCTTCTCACTCAGAAGTACCATCAGAATCATCAAAAATTACCAACCATTTTACTAATAGTCTTGTCACACTGCATGCAAAATCTAAAATGATTTTGCATGCAAATGTCATATCCCATACAATATTGACATTTGAAAATAGACATTATGCATGCAGTGTGACAAGGATCAATATTTTGCATTTCTAAAGTCAGTAACATGCACGTTAGTTATTTTTTAGAGCAGTTTTATATTTTTATTTTACTTTAGATAAGTAAATACATATGTATATAACTATTAGATGTTGATTTATTATTATCATTCCACTATTTTAGTAACACTTTCCCCCCTCTCCAGTAGAATTTCTTCGATATTTTTCTTCCCATTCAAATCAGTAAACCAGTTCATATTGTCGGCTATTACATGGCGGTTAGAGCAACCATCGCATTCCACTATGACAACACCTTTATTGTATGCTAACTTAGTTATATATTTCAAATTTCGCGTCAAACAAATTTTACATGTAAAAACCAGCTGTAGTTTCGACTGCACTTTTGTGGGCAAAATGTTGGACTTTTGTTTTACGGCAACTTTTCTTCCATTTTTTTCAGTATGGACATCTTTCCCATTTTGTGAAAAATCATTATGTTGATTGTAATTAGAAAATTTACAGTGAACATAATTGTAGACTACCCTTTTTAAATTTCGGTGAGCAGTTAAATTCAGCTTGTTTAAAATTGATATCATTTCCAAAATGTATTATTTCCAAAAATATTAGTATCTCCGCTAGAGTACGAAGTCGATCCAAATTAACAACGCCGTCAGCTTGCAAACACAAACGTTAAGCGGGTATTAGACGGGCATACATGTCTGTAGACATGTGTGATGGCATACCAAAAAACACTGTCTAATAGCATGTATGTCGTGTCTAATAGCATGTATGTCACACATGTCTACAGACATGTATGCCCGTCTAATACCCGCTTTAAGAGGCCGAACACAACCATGTCGATTGGCGTTTGACGAACTTAATGTTCTTGTCGAACAAACACAATCGTCGTTGTTATTTTTGTTTACGTTCAACAAACTTCAGTTTCATAAAAAATTATTATATTAAATTGTGAAAAAGTTCAATATGTCCGACGATTATTTAATTTATATTAGCTGTGTTATTACGCTAGCACTTGCACTATATTCCCCTTTTGGTGTGTTCGTTGCTCCCCTCCCCATCCCTTTCGTGTGATATTCTCTTCTTGACGTTGTTCGCCCAATGCCTTAGGCATAACACTAGGCATTGGGCGAGTACAGCAACGGTAAGGAGGGAGGTGTGACAATTCTGGTTACATAGTTTGACTCAGTTTTTTATTTCTCTAAATCCTAATGGTTGCAAGTTTAAAATACAATTTGCCAACATACGAGGGCTTAGATCGATTTTTTGCCGAGTACGCTCACGTACATTTCCATCGGCCTGATGTTATGACTATTTGTGATACTCAGGTGTGTGAGGATTCTGATCCACAGGATTTTCACATTCACACCCTATCTCTTTTTATCCCCCATTGAGGTCTTGTGGTATACGTACGTAAAGATATAGTGTTTCAGAGCCAGCATAACTTAAGCCCAGAAAATTCAGAATTTAACTCCCTTTGGGTTAAATTCAATATTGGAACACACGTACTACATTTCGGATTTGTGTATAGAAGTCCAAACGCGGAAAGGGAGGTAGCCCTAAATGGCTTTGACGCCCTTTCCGATTCAATTACAAAAATTTTAGAGGATTGTCCTGACAGTGAAATTGTGGTTGCTGGCGATTTCAATGTCCATAATTCCTCTTGGCTTGCTCATTCGAGTCACTCAACACCGGAGGGTCAATACGCGAGCTATTTGCCGCGCATAATGATTTGACGCAACTAGTGAATGAACCGACTCACATTCCGTGTGTCCAAGGGCAACACTCAAATATTCTTGATCATTTCTTAACAACACACCCTGAAAAGTATGTAGTTAACGTTTTAACACCTCTTGGTAATTCGGATCATTGTATTGTTTTTGGAATTGGAAACTTTGCTTTCTAAATGGCAATATAGATGTTGCGGTGAAATAATTGAAAATATTATCTTGATTGGAATGAAGTCATCTATTCCAATTAAAGTTATAATATTATATATCTAATAAAAGTTGGTTTAACCTGACTTGCAAGACTGCTGTCAGACCCAAAGAGAAGACAAAAGGCGATTGATGGATGAGTCACTCCGCCAGGATTTACTGGCCATTTCCGAAAGGGGTCAATTTAATAGAGTAGATTTTAATGCGATTCGGTTCGTCGATTTAAATGAACAGTGTAGATATTGAGCAATCAGTTACTCTTGATGTTCTAGGCATGAAAATACAATGTGATGTTCGTTGGATAAAACATGTATTTGAAGTGTCGAAAGAAGCATTCAAGTGTCTAGGTTTCTTAAACCTGTGTAAGAAATACTTCACTCCCCTGATCTTCTCAATATCTACACTACTTACATCAGACAAAAGATGGAATACAACTCCCATATATGTCGGGTGCTCCAGCTTCATCACTGGAGCTACTTGACCGTGTCCAGAGGAGGGCGATGGTGTTGATAGGTGGTAAGATATCCAATTCTATTGTCTCCCTTGAACATCGTCGGAATGTGTGTTGTGTGTCCTTGTTCTATCGTTACTTTCATGGTGTTTGTTCTTCGGATATTCGTGATCTTATACCGCCCGTGAGAACGTTGGGTAGAGATACGCGACTTTCCAGAAATTCTCACCCATTTGTTATAAATTTGACAACCGACCGCACCACACATTACAGAATGAATTCGTTCTTCGCCCGCACTATCACTTCCCAGCTAATTATGATATTCAGAAGTTTAAAACAAAAGTCAACAAACACTACTCCCTCTTTCACCCTTCCAATACCGTATCTTCCTTCCGATTTCATACTACCTGCATGAAACAAGTGACATTTTTTCACGCTCTAAAATGTATAAAATTTCGTGCTTTCGTACTTCTTCAAATGATTTTTCAACATTCATTATGTAATTTATTTAAATTTAAAATATTGAACAAATTTTTCAACGAATTTTCATATGAAATGGCAAAATTTTGATGGAAAACAGTTTACAATACAACACTGTGCACTTTTCACAAATATTACACAGTACAACACATGATTTGCCAACTCAATTCTGAGAACAGTATGTGAAATTATACCCAAAAAGAATAATTTCTGCATCATTCGTTTTGTCTTCTTACCTGCCGAAATATTTTTAATTAGTACTATCGTATAGGGGAATTTATCACGTTTTAGGCCCTGTTGTTTGACATAGCTCGACAGCCACTAGCCCGATTTAGTTGAAATAAATTTTAAAAAATTAAGAATTACAATTCCCTTAATCTGTTCATATATTGTTTTCCTATACAAGCAACAGTTTCCAAGTTAAAAATAAGTTTCCAATAAAAAATGAAGAAATTTTTTTTTTAAATTCATAAAAAATACAAAACGGAAATAAGTTTCAAGTGTAGTTACTTTTTCGCAAAGTCACATAACCTATGAGCAAAATGAGACAAAGATCATGAAAATCGATGCACGCGTTTCGCTTTTATTCGCAATTGAGTAAAGGTATGAATTTCAAAAAATAAAATAAAAATTAAAAAATTATCATGCAAAAAAAATAATTTATAAAAACTTTATGAAAATAAAATAATATGCAATTAATACGCAATTATAATATGCATAAAAACAAAATTCAGAACATTTTTTCAATTATTGGCAATATCCATGCTTGCAGAAGTTGACGCTTGTGGTTCTGATGATCTTGTTTTCTTCGTAGGTTGTTCATATTCATGGTCTGAGTCTGTATCGTCATCCGAGATACACATACTATTCAAGGGCGTGTTTCTTTCACTGTGTCCACCAATTTCAATGTCTTCATCTTCGGTGCTTTCTTCAAACTGCATAATTGTGGAACTCCACCAACAAACCTCCGCAAGCAATGCATCCAATTTTTTGCTTTTGAACCGCTTTTCAATTGGCATGGTCACCTGGTGGAACCTCTCTCCTTGTTCGTCTGATTCCTGAGGTGATTGTGCCAAAAAGGTATCGAGGTGGCCTTCTATTACTTCTTTCAATGCGTTCCATGCATGTTGGTGGTCGTGATGCTCTGAAAGCATATTTGTGAAAGAATCACTTTTGATCAATTTCCGAATATCAGGTCCGTTCAGAATACCTGTTTTAAATACATAAGAAAAACGAAAAAATTATTGCTAATGCGAATGTATACAAATGAACAAATTTAGATATGACAATATTTAAATATAGAGTACGATACGTACCGTTTTTAATTTTCTCATCACTGAGTTTCGGAAAGATGGATTCAAACAGTCGAAGGCGCCGTTAACTTTTTTGACCACCACTTCAACGAATTTCCCAGCTATTCCCAGTTTCATGTGTAGCGGTGGCAACAAAATATCATGCAGGTCCTTTATCATACGTTCATTGCGTAATTTTAATTGTTTGTTGAGCTCGGGAGTTCTTCCTTTCCAATCTTTACATTGATATTGATTTCCTTTGTATCGTGAATCCCAATTACAAAGGAAGCAGAAGTATTTTGGATATCCGCCCTTTACTATAATCCCTTGTAGTATGTTGACCACCTTCAGATCGCAACAAATGTTCCATTTGTGTTCATCGTATTTGATTTTCTTCAAAATTTCGCCCAATGTTTCATACGTTTCCTTCATAGTTGTGCTGAATCCCAATGGAATGGATGGTTTTTTTATTTTTTTGTGCAGCAGCACAGCCTTCAAACTGGTACTGAACCATCGATGAATAAACGCCAGTCGCCAGCGATATAAACAATTCCCAATTATTCCACTAAGCCTGGTATATCACGGCAGTACGTGAACGTATTTGCTTCGTCAACAGAATAAAATTTCTGAAAATCAGCTTGGCGTTGTCGGTATGATGTTGCGCTGACATTTTTCTGTGTGAGTTCTCTGCTCTTCAGAAATGATGTCAACCATTCGGAGTTGTGTTGTGATAGTCCCAGCTTGGCCACAATGTAATCCATTTCTATTTGTGCTAGCGGTCGTGGTCCTTTTTCTTCAATATCGGGTATCCAATGAGCATCATCCAAATTGGTCGGATTGGTGAAAATGGTTTCGGCTACGAGGGACACAGTATCCCCACTCGGAGGTTTAGGTGCATCGGTATCAGCAGGGCGTTGCACTGGAAGTGTGGTAGTAAATGCAGCAGTGTATACTTTTGCTTTCAATTGTTTTGTGTTTAATCCAGGACGAAAATTTATACATGCGTAGCACCTGGATTCATCATGTCCAGTTAGGTCTTGCACCCAAATTACTGGCTTTATAAAAGACAAGTTTCTACTTTTTCCGTGCAGCCATTTTAGAAGGGTAGTATAACAACTGTTGCACACTGTGTCCGGCGTAAAATTTGCACCACTTGAATCTGCTTCATCGAAATAATTACAATACGCGGTTTTGAATTGCTCAGTAAACAATTTTTTTCGGTCTTTTTTCTGTATTTTTCGGACGATACGACCACAAACGTAACAAAATTCATCCAAATTTGGGCACTTGTTGTTTTCCATATTGATATATTTTATGTTTTGTTGTTATTCACTATTAAAAACTGCACTTTCAAAATATTGACTTGTACTTTTCGCGTTCGTCGACACTTGTTGAATGAGTAAAATCGATCAATGCACACCTATTTATACTGTGTATTGTTCACTATTTTACTGACAGGTACTTGTAAATGGGTGCATATTTTTTACCGTCGCTATATACCTGTTTCACCATGTGTGAGGTTTAAATTTTCCGAATAATGACCACCCCTAAATGTGAAAAACCCAAATAATTAAAAGTTATTCTGCTTACTATGGGTTTTTCAGTTGGCTACCTGTTTTTTACAGAAATTCAACGCACATTTAGGGGTCGTCATTATTCGCAAATGTATTTAAAACAGGTATTCTGAACGGACCTGATATTCGGAAATTGATCAAAAGTGATTCTTTCATGAACAACCTACGAAGAAAACAAGATCATCAGAACCACAAGCGTCAACTTCTGCAAGCATGGATATTGCCAATAATTGAAAAAATGTTCTGAATTTTGTTTTTATGCATATTATAATTGCGTATTAATTGCATATTATTTTATTTTCATAAAGTTTTTATAAATTATTTTTTTTTTGCATGATAATTTTTTAATTTTAATTTTTATTTTATTTTTTGAAATTCATACCTTTACTCAATTGCGAATAAAAGCGAAACGCGTGCATCGATTTTCATGATCTTTGTCTCATTTTGCTCATAGGTTATGTGACATTGCGAAAAAGTAACTACACTTGAAACTTATTTCCGTTTTGTATTTTTTATGAATTTAAAAAAAATTTTTCTTCATTTTTTATTGGAAACTTATTTTTAACTTGGAAACTGTTGCTTGTATAGGAAAACAATATATGAACAGATTAAGGGAATTGTAATTCTTAATTCAACTAAATCGGGCTAGTGGCTGTCGAGCTATGTCAAACAACAGGGCCTAAAACGTGATAAATTCCCCTATACGATAGTACTAACTTCAAATCGATATTAAAAATATTTCGGCAGGTAAGAAGACAAAACGAATGATGCAGAAATTATTCTTTTTGGGTATAATTTCACATACTGTTCTCAGAATTGAGTTGGCAATCAACGAACTGAAAAATGTTGTACTGTGTTAGAGAAAACATGTGGCAATAATAATTGACAGAACGACAACAAATTAAAATAGAATTTAATTTGGCGTCTTGTCGCCAGCCGTCACGGCCGTTCGCCACAAAAATGATCTCTTCCATAAGAAATACATACAAAAGTGTTGTTCGCCATACGACAACGACATGGTTGTGTTTAGGCTCTAAGGGACCAATCTAAATTCGCGCGGACAATTTTGATTACGTGTAGCAGAGAAAGGAGCCGAGCTAAACTCGTTGGCGGCGCACAGTGGATTATTTTCATAGAAACTGCGGCAAAAATTAGAAGAAATAGAGCTCGTCAAATTAGATAAAAGACATTTTTTTTAACTTAAAATGAAAGAACATCATAAATTTCTTATTTTAATATATATGTGAATAAATATCATTACCAGTGATTTCATTTGTGTCCACAATTAAATGAAAATTGTCAGTGCCACGTCCAACGCCCATATTCAATTTTTGTTTTTTAAGATTTTCGAAATTTTTGATTTGAACTGGGATATTGTCCTGGCTCAAGACCATTTTGCATCTATATTTAATAGAATGCAAATTTATTTACAAATGGCATGGTGACATTTATTACTTGGCTGCAGACTACCACTATCATGATTTCCACCCTGTCTAAAGGTTTCATTCAGGTGGCTTCGCAGCGACTTTTCAACATCAAACCCGGCCTCTATAAGGAGATGATTCTCACAAACGAACGAGAATCACAACTCACTTGCCGAATTTGCGTTTAAAAAATCGCACCAAGTAATAAAGTTTTTTCGTTTGTATTTTTTTGGTCTGTAATCAATATTTGATTTGAACTGGGATATTGTCCTGGCTCAAGACCATTTTGTATCTATATTTAATAGAATGCAAATTTATTTACAAATGGCATGGTGACATTTATTACTTGGCTGCAGACTACCACTATCATGATTTCCATCCTGTCTAAAGGTTTCATTCAGGTGGCTTCGCAGCGACTTTTCAACATCAAACCCGGCCTCTATAAGGAGATGATTCTCACAAACGAACGAGAATCACAACTCACTTGCCGAATTTGCGTTTAAAAAATCGCACCAAGTAATAAAGCACACATGCCATCTTACAAGCATCTCATTGAGTTGCATATGTAAGTATGTGTATATGCAGGTATAGTTACCCAGCAATACTTCTGCCGTGCCAACGCTCATTTGTTTTAGTTTTTTCGTTTGTATTTTTTTTTTTTGGTCTGTAATCAATATTTGATTTGAACTGGGATATTGTCCTGGCTCAAGACCATTTTGCATCTATATTTAATAGAATGCAAATTTATTTACAAATGGCATGGTGACATTTATTACTTGGCTGCAGACTACCACTATCATGATTTCCACCCTGTCTAAAGGTTTCATTCAGGTGGCTTCGCAGCGACTTTTCAACATCAAACCCGGCCTCTATAAGGAGATGATTCTCACAAACGAACGAGAATCACAACTCACTTGCCGAATTTGCGTTTAAAAAATCGCACCAAGTAATAAAGCACACATGCCATCTTACAAGCATCTCATTGAGTTGCATATGTAAGTATGTGTATATGCAGGTATATTTTTTATAAAAATTGTTTCACGTTTTAATCGATGACACACTGCTATTTTAGATTTATGCTTAACTAAAGATTAATATAGACCGAATATTTACATGCGCTCGCATGCCATACAACCTTACATCCCTAAAGTATGCTTTAAATAAATTTTCCTAAATACATTGACAGAGAACAACGAAGAAAGTATTGATTCATTTTTGGCTTAGAAGGTTTCAGTAATTACATCGATGTTGGCAGCTATAAGCAGAATATTCTTTTTAAAATGAATAAATAAGACAATAGTTTAAAAATATTTGTAAATGCCGAGGCATCGGTCGGCCTCGCGAGATATAGTTTTATACTTTAGAAAATTACCAATACTGAATAAATACAACCTTCAGGTAAACCTCTGTCTGAAAAGGAAAGCAAAAACGTAGACAAGAGATCCTATTTTCTACTAACTAAACGAAATTTCAAAACGATACATGGTTTCCGAGATACATCCCAATAAAATAACCTCTCTTATGATGAAATTTGCAACTATTTTAGCATTTATGAACTTTAAATGCACCACAGCTAAAATTAACCGCGATATTGGCAAAATCTTTTAGAATATGCTTAATAGGAATGTTCTCTGCAAAATTCAATCAGTAAAATTGAGATTTGAGCGCATCAAACTTCGGAGTTTTTGCCTGTTATCGGCGGCGGCTGTAATAAAATTCTAATTATCATTAAATTTCGACAATGGGCCTGCTCGATTGGGCTTACTAGCTTATGATTAAGAGACTTGATAAGGTGGCAACATTGTTATACATTGTTTTTTCTTAAATGAATCAACAAGAAAAATCTACGAGAGTAGTAAGCTACATTCTTGTTCCATACAAAAATTAAGCTAGTATGCCCAATCGAACAGGCCTAATAACTAGGTTTATTTGGTAGGTATTTACTTCTTATGTACCTTAAAGTATTCCACCATGCTCTTTTCCCAATTTAGAAATTTATAGCATTTACACACGTTTCTTTGTTAAAATTAATTAGTTAGTTGGATAATGGTGTAAGTGTGAATATGTAAGTCGCCAATTTCATGAAATTTGTAGCAAATACTTGCAAAAATATACAACTGTGCGTATGATTTTGGAAGACAATAGGCCTGTTCGATTGGGTTTACTAGTTTATTATTAAGATACTTGATAAGGTGGCAACGTTGCTACTCATTGTCTTTTCTTAAACGAATCGACAAGAAAAATCTGGCAGCAACACTAAGAGAGTTACAAGTTACTTTCTTGTTAAGCGAGTAATTTCCATACAAAAATTAAGCTAGTAAGCCCAATCGAACAGCCCTAATCTGGCAACAACAGAACAACTGAAGAACCCTTTAGCAAACTTAACCGTCTTAGGAAGATCAGTTGCTAGGATTGATTTGAACTTAGGTTCTACGTGGAATATGGGTGGAGAATCCCAATTGAAAAAGGGGAACTAAAGTTCCAAATACACGAGTGGATATGTGTGGGGATTTTATTCCCAATTGAGATGGCAGTGACACGATTAAATGGAGATGTGAACTATCCAAAACGATGCTCTTTCCCTTTGCCCCAAATATAAAAAGAGATTTCTTGTGTTTCTGGTAACTTACATTAAGTTTTTTTTTTATTGATGAGATCTGGTCGATGTGTAGCTGGTGACGGTCGGTGAAGAAGAGGCTGAAGATGTCCACAATTCCCTTCGGCCACCTGGCGAAAATGGCGGTCATCTTCAATGGATAAAAATCCAGCTGATGATGCTGCCATATTTTGTACTTAATAGGGGGTTTAAACATATTACAAAACAGAGTTGTACCAGATTATAACAATTAGGGAATTCAATTCAAAATACTTCAAATCACTTATGACTATTTACTACTAGTTACTTATTAACTAATGGAATTCAGATTGGTGCTTAAAACATTCAACATACTCCCCCGCTTTGGCCGAGGAGGCCGATGATTTATTGGATTAGGGTTTCTTTTAAACGTTCCAGAGCTCGGATGGCTACTTCCAGCATCTTCTGTTGTAATTGTGGCGGTTGGTTAGCCACTCTCACTTGGGTTGTCCAGCGCCGGTCGGTGCTGATGTGCAAGTTACGTATGGCTCTTCTTTCTCGGACGGTCTCTCGGGATTCAGAACGCCTAGGTCTGACAGCATTTCTTCTTTCAGGCCCTGATGGCGATTCACCCGCTCGGCGTACATTTGACCTATGTCTCGCAACATCTCTTCTAATAGGCCTTGCAGATGATTGCCCGACATCCTGGATCATTTGGTCGCGCGTGATCCTCTCCTGCGGTGGAATATGGAGGATAGTGTGGTGCTCGCTTCCACAATGACGACAGGCGTCCTCGGAGGTGCACTCGTATGTGCGATGAGATCGAGCTAGGCAATTCATACAGTAGCCAAGTCGGCGGGCCTCTCTCTTTCGGCTACCTACATCCAGCGCCAGAAACCTCCGGCAGAAACGCAGTGAATGAAATCTGTCACAGTAGAGGCACTGATGAATACTTGGGTCGCGGGGAGCCCCGTGAAATATATAGTTAAAAAAAAAAAAACAAAAAGTATATTGTATTTAATCAAGACGTGAGTGGAGAAACCCGGGAAGGCCGTTGGGAATATTCACGGAGGAGGAGAAAAGAAAAAAGTGTACGATTACGAAAAATGGGTGAAGTGAGACGAGAAAATCGAATTTAGGGTAAGGGACATAAGTGTGTTATATCCCTTGTTATTATACCGTTTGCGGTACGAATTTCGGCAACGCGTACTTTTCCATCGCGACATTCAAAGACATTTTTAACTCTTCCCAGTCGCCGTTCACAGGGTGGTAGTTGATCATCTTTTACTACAACTAATTCATTTACATGAAGATTGTCTTTAGGGCCTTGCCACTGGTATCTCCTATGTAACTCCTTGACGTATTCATTTTTCCATCTGATGGCGAACTGATGTTGCACGACTTTTAATTTATCCCATCGATCTTGTGGGGTTAGAGAGTCTGCAGTTGCTTCTGGCGCTGCTATCAGTGGAGCTCCACGAAGAATCATCGGACATTGTTGATATCGGACGTGAATTCAACACAGCTTCAATCCTAGTTAATAGAGTTGCATATTCTTCGAAGGTATATTTTTGGTTTCCCGTGACCATTTGGAAGTGTGTTTTGAAGGATTTCACTCCTGCCTCCCAGAGACCTCCCTTATGAGGTGCGTTTGGTGGGATAAACGACCATTCCAAATTGTGTTTTGCATATTTGGCTGATATATCTTCGGATACTTGCTTCAGAAATTGCTTGAAACCGTGCCGGAGTTTTCGTTCCGCTCCAACGAAATTAGTCCCGTTATCCGACATAATTTTTTTTGGGAAACCTCTACGGCCGACAAATCGAGTGAAGGCAGCTAAAAAGGATTCGGAGGAGAGACTAGAGCATAATTCAAGATGAATAGCCTTGGTCCTGAAACATATAAATACGCATACATATGCCTTCTGGAAACTTGCTTGTCTGAGTGTAGACGTTTTAATTGAGAATGGCCCTGCGAAGTCGAGGCCTGTAAAGGTGAAGGGAAGAGAAAAGCTACATCGCTCGGGGGGTAGAGCGGCCATAATTTGAGACAATACTCTCCTTCTATAAATGATACATGTTTTACATTGACGAACACATTTTTTGATAGCCGATCTTAATCGGGATACATAATACTCCTCGCGGATCGTACGCATCATCAAATTATTTTCGGCATGCAACAAAAAGGAGTGAATAAAATCCAGATAGAGTTTCATATATTGGGATTTAGGTGGAAGCACCATGGGATGGCGTTCGTTATACTTAATATTTGCTTGTGAAATACGGCCGTTAACGCGAATAACTCCGTTACTATCAATTATGGGGTTTAAGGGATACAGTGAACTTTTCTGGGGAACATGACCTTTCGTGACCAACATTTGATATTTTGCGGGATAGTGTTTTTTCTGAGTTAGAACGATCAAACGATTCTTAACGTCCGTGAATTCGTGTTGAGATATAACTACTGAGTCTTGGAAGCTCAGTTTTCTGCAAGCTTTGTAGAATCGGAACACATATGCTGTTACCCTAATCGCTTTATCCCAACTAGAAAATCTCTCCAACCAGTCTTCTTTTTCTTCCGAAAGATGAAATACTTCTACTTTTCGCATCTCCGGGATCTCATCGCTAACGATCATGGATTTTGGCCATTCCTCCGGGGTACGTTTAAGCCACTCTGGTCCGTGCCACCAAAGCGAATTATCCGCCATTTCATCGGGAGTGCAGCCTCGGGATCCGAGATCCGCAGGATTGTCATTTGATCGAACATGTTTCCACGTGCAATTTCCTACATTCCGGATTATTTTTGCAACTCGATTTGCCACGTAAGTTTTCCATGATGACGGGGGTTTACTTAACCAACCGAGCGTAATTGACGAGTCGCACCACAGAAATAGATCGGAACTTTGGAGACAAAGATCCGATGTGACATGTTTCACTAATTGGGACAATAATAAGGCTAAGTGGATCGATTGGGGCTACTTTTGTTTTGGATACCAGCAGATGGCAGTAAATTGAGCTACCGTCATCTACTCTAATGTAAATGGTTGCGCAATACGCCTTTTCAGAGGCGTCACAAAACCCATGTATTTGTGTTGAATGGGATGGAGAGAATCGCACCCAGCGAGGGATTTCTATTTTTGAAATATGATGGAGATTTTCCAAGAAATTTTCCACTTTAATAATGTATGAGGTCTAACGTTCTCGTCCCACTGTGTACCTTCTAACCACAACTGTTGTAAAAGAATCTTAGCTGGAACAATGATGGGTGCAATCCATCCTGCAGGGTCAAACAACTTTGAGACCGTTGAGAGGATTTGCCGTTTAGTGACTGAATCAGGGCTAGTTTAAGGATCTAGCTTATAGGTGAATATATCGAGCATGGCGTTCCATTGAATTCCAAGTTTCATAAAACTTAAGGAAGTCTGAATCAAGAAGGTTTTCTTTGGGAATCGTGTCAAGAATTTCGGAAAGATTGGAGGTAATCTTTTTCAAGGGAAATCCTGCTGAGCTCAACATGGCTCTCAACTCAGACAAGGATTCTACGGCGGTGTGTGTATCATGAGCACCGGATAAAATGTCATCCACATACGTGTCCGACAAAATAATTTTGGACGCCTTGGGATATTTAACTTGGGAGTCGCGAGCCAACTGGATTAGAGATCTTACTGCCAAGTAAGGTGCACAATTTACTCCGAATGTGACAGTTTTAAGTGCATAGTCTTTAATAGGGCTAGTTGGAGTAGGTCGGAAAAGAATTCGTTGGTAGTTAATATCATCCTTGTGAACTAAGATTTGGCGGTACATCTTCTCTATGTCACCGCTGAAAACATACTCGAATAGGCGCCATTTGAGAATCAATGTCATTAAATCCAACTGTAGAGTGGGACCTACGTGGAGAACGTCATTAAGGGAAGTCCCAGAACTAGACCGTTTTGAAGCATTGAACACGACTCGAACTTTTGTGCTTCGACTTTCAGGTTTTATTACGGCGTGGTGGGGTAAATAGAATGACGAGTAGGAGTTTGCTGAAAGCTGTTCTTGAGAAGTTGTGGTTGTCATATGAGACAGCGTTAAGTATTCTCGCAAGACATTATGATACGTTTCTGAAATCTCAGCTTTCTTCGTTAGCGACTGTTCCATTCTAACATATTGAATCATAGCTTGAGATCTAGAGTGACCTAAAGGTGTTTCCTGCTTATAATTGTCTTTGAAGGGGAGTTTCACTACATATCGACCTTCGGAATTTCGAAAGGTTGTCTCCGTAAAGAGTTTTTCACAATATTCGTCATCGACAGACATTGGAGGTTTTTTTGGGACTTCTTCCTGTTCCCAAAAAAGTCGCAGCTGTTGACTTATTTTGTCATCCGACATTTCGGTTGCTTGAATGGAAAAGGAAGATGTCGAATGCATACTAACTGGACCGCTAATAACCCACCCGAAAAGGGTCGCTTGTGCAATAAGAGACCCACCGATATGTTTAACCCCGTCAAGAAGCAAGCGGGGAATTACATTGCTTCCTAAGAGTAAATCAATTTGACCTGGAGAATGAAAATGTGGGTCTGCCAACTCCAGTTGGTCTAACTCATTGAGTATATGATTAGCTTTGGGCACAAAGAAACTAGGAATGAGATGTGTTATCTTTGGCACTATTATAGCATTTATGTCTACAATCCTGTCATGAGATTCGGCAAATAGGGATATTGCACACAGGGAATTTGAGTTCGCGACAACCTGAATTTGAAATGGTACGGGTTCTGTGGGAAGTAATAGTTTCTGTTGGAAATTCTTTGAAACAAATGTCCTCTCTGATCCTTGATCTAAAAATGCTCGCGCCTTGAACGTGTCACCCCTGTGTTTTATTAGAACAATTGCAGTTGGCAAGAGAGTGTTCTCAGACGCCACCTTACTTTCATTTGAAGAGAAATGAACAGAAGTCTCTATAGATTGTGAATTTCGGGAGCTGTGGGAAGCATTGGGTTGTTCTTGCGATTGAGATTGTGTAAGATCCTGGTTTGGAGTGTTAACATTGGATTGTTCATTTGCCGAACTGTTAGAAAAAGCCGTCCGTGTTCTGGCATTGGGATAGTGCAAGAGGGTATGATGATTTCTTTTACATTCCATACAACCAAATCTGTTTGTACATTGACTTCTCACATGACTATATGCGAGACAATTAAGGCATATTTTGTGCTGTGAGGCAAATTGGTTGCGTGAATTTGGACTGAGATCTCTAAACCCTTGGCAATATTTAAGAGGATGGCTTTTATTACAGAACTTACACGCATTTTGTGGAGCAGCGTCTGTGTTAAATGAGTTTATTTCCTGGGGTTTCCTAGTATTTTGTCTTGATCCGTGAATACTATCAAGTCTTTCAACCACTTCATATCTATTTGAGAGAAATTGATCCATTTCGGATCAACTTGGCAGATTTTTGTGGGATTTGAGGGATTGCTCCAATATCATCCGATTTAGTAATGAATACTCTTTGAAGGGGAATTGAATTGTCTTTGAAGGGGAGTTTCACTACATATCGACCTTCGGAATTTCGAAAGGTTGTCTCCGTAAAGAGTTTTTCACAATATTCGTCATCGACAGACATTGGAGGTTTTTTTGGGACTTCTTCCTGTTCCCAAAAAAGTCGCAGCTGTTGACTTATTTTGTCATCCGACATTTCGGTTGCTTGAATGGAAAAGGAAGATGTCGAATGCATACTAACTGGACCGCTAATAACCCACCCGAAAAGGGTCGCTTGTGCAATAAGAGACCCACCGATATGTTTAACCCCGTCAAGAAGCAAGCGGGGAATTACATTGCTTCCTAAGAGTAAATCAATTTGACCTGGAGAATGAAAATGTGGGTCTGCCAACTCCAGTTGGTCTAACTCATTGAGTATATGATTAGCTTTGGGCACAAAGAAACTAGGAATGAGATGTGTTATCTTTGGCACTATTATAGCATTTATGTCTACAATCCTGTCATGAGATTCGGCAAATAGGGATATTGCACACAGGGAATTTGAGTTCGCGACAACCTGAATTTGAAATGGTACGGGTTCTGTGGGAAGTAATAGTTTCTGCTGGAAATTCTTTGAAACAAATGTCCTCTCTGATCCTTGATCTAAAAATGCTCGCGCCTTGAACGTGTCACCCCTGTGTTTTATTAGAACAATTGCAGTTGGCAAGAGAGTGTTCTCAGACGCCACCTTACTTTCATTTGAAGAGAAATGAACAGAAGTCTCTATAGATTGTGAATTTCGGGAGCTGTGGGAAGCATTGGGTTGTTCTTGCGATTGAGATTGTGTAAGATCCTGGTTTGGAGTGTTAACATTGGATTGTTCATTTGCCGAACTGTTAGAAAAAGCCGTCCGTGTTCTGGCATTGGGATAGTGCAAGAGGGTATGATGATTTCTTTTACATTCCATACAACCAAATCTGCTTGTACATTGACTTCTCACATGACTATATGCGAGACAATTAAGGCATATTTTGTGCTGTGAGGCAAATTGGTTGCGTGAATTTGGACTGAGATCTCTAAACCCTTGGCAATATTTAAGAGGATGGCTTTTATTACAGAACTTACACGCATTTTGTGGAGCAGCGTCTGTGTTAAATGAGTTTATTTCCTGGGGTTTCCTAGTATTTTGTCTTGATCCGTGAATACTATCAAGTCTTTCAACCACTTCATATCTATTTGAGAGAAATTGATCCATTTCGGATCAACTTGGCAGATTTTTGTGGGATTTGAGGGATTGCTCCAATATCATCCGATTTAGTAATGAATACTCTTCTATACGACTTTTGAACGTTTCTCCATCTATCATCTAAATCGTGCAGAGTAACCTCTAAAGATGAATCTGTGTGATCTGTTACCGGAAGCTTATCAAAATTTGAACAAAACATAACCAGATCATCTGAATCGAAAATAAATTCATCTTGTATAGAGTCCATCTTGAATTCAAATGCCTCACCCAGAAAATCAAGAGAAATTTATGCAGTTTATGTTCGAGTTGACGGGATATTCAGACAGATTGACTTGAATGCTGAGAGACGAACAGGTAGTTTCGAGATCGCACTATAATTGAAATGAGATTCGTAGATCAAGAGATGAGATGAGAATTTGCAACGTAGCGAAAATTACCAGAGAATAAATGAAATGAGGTTTAAATTCTAGGACACGATCAAATCCAAATGTTAAATATGTCTAAGACGGAAATCGAGAAATTAAATGTGATTGTTGAATCTCAAGAGCTGAGATATTAAATAAGAAGTCATACGAGATCGAATCAAATTCTGGGATTTTATTTTAAAGATGAGAGCGTAAATTTAATTAAAGTTTCAATCTCAAAAGATGAGAGTTTTAACTGAAGATAAAATTAATTTGAAATTTCAAGAGACGGACGAAATTCTTGGCTAAAATTGTTCGACGAGAGTAATTTTGTTAATCTGAAGCGGTTAGAGAACTTCATAAAATTCCGATACTGACTTGCACGAAGATTTGTAAAATGAGAATGACCATGTGAAGTGCCACTCTCCAGTGAAAAGAAGATTCCAATAAGTCACGATTGAGAAAGAATGTATGCTAAACTCTCCAGAGATGAGAGTGCTTAAAGAAGTTTTGATTTTGAACCGAATGAATTTGATAACACAGTGGGTATATTGAGGAAACCCACTAGAAATTCACCAAAGATTTCCTTTTTTCACGTATAAGTCCAAAAAAAAAATAAACTTAAAGACGATATCAACATAAAAATATCTGTAATGTATGCGCACATATGTCGGCCGAATTCCCTTGTGTCCATATGTGTGTGTGTATAGAACAATGTATTCTTTGATGTATATTATTACTTAATAAAGTTTCCCATAAATCGCTGAATTCCAATTTTGTTCTTAATGCGACGTCTATACTCCAATTTGGTGTTTGGTTTTGTTTGCCTTTTTAAGTTTATGAAATCTTTTTCATTTAAGTATTTGATTTAAGTTTCGAATCCAATAAACAGGATATTTTTTTTAGTAAAATCGTTTTTCCACACTATATTTATTTGTCTTTCAGTTATAATTCCTTTAGAAAAGCTAATGAAGTATCTTCAATTCCAATAAGATTCTAATTCGTTATGGGATTGTGTTTTGTTTCGGTGTGCATCACATTTTGTATTTAAATAAAATAAAAAAGTAGAAAATTAGAAATAAATAAACTTACAGTCGTCCAAATGATTACGATTGGCGTACCACCTTAATATGTTTTTAATATCCAATTAGATGTTTGGCTTGTTGTTGCGTAGTGGTGAATGCTGTGTGGTATGGAATTCACTATAGCTGCTGCGCTGCTGCTACCGGTGCT
Source organism: Polietes domitor (assembly GCA_947397865.1). Lineage (NCBI taxonomy): Eukaryota > Metazoa > Arthropoda > Insecta > Diptera > Muscidae > Polietes > Polietes domitor. The sequence continues at coordinate 151,209,722 of OX377620.1, read as the reverse complement.
GTGGTAGAATATTGACAGACAAACCTTTAGCATGAATGCGTTATGTCGTTTGGATGGCCAAATGAAAAATGCTTTCCGAGTCCGTCTATAACTTGGAACTATTGTGTTGTGGTGGTTCGTGGTGGAGTTGGATGGAACTATTGTGTTGCGGTGGAGTTGGATGGAACTATTGTGTTGTGATAGAGTTGGATGAAACTATTGTGTTGTGGTGGAGTTGGATGGAACTATGTTGCGTTGCGATTGGAACAAAAACAGACTTCTATCTCATACTTGTCTGAGCTTAAACCAATATATTGCTGGGGAAAGCGAAAACATGTATGTGTCGTGTGGGATGAGTGACAACCGGGCTATGGGATGAGTGTTGCGGGAGTCTCATTGATGTTGTGTGGTGTTTTATTCCCCGACAAATCCACTTTGTTACGAGTCCATCGGCTTATGGGCTGTTGTAGGATGAGATGTAGTTATTTTTATTGCGGCCTATGAAAACGATTTTTTGCCGTAAAATGATGTTGATTGTCACAAGGAACGTGCTTCCAGGGTGACTCACACCCGTGCTAACACACAATTTCTGACTGACCGCTGTTAGTTTCCTCGGGCACAGATGTGATGGGCTACTTTTCCATGTTGTGTATCCCAAGTGCTTGCAAGTATTTATTGCCAAGCAACACGTATGTGCACTGTGGAAGATTCTTGGCTCTTCCGAATGTTGGAAGGAACTAAAAATTTCTCTTTAGATGTATTGAGAAAATGCAAATTGTTTAAGAGAACAAAGTGCTTTGAAATACAGCCAAAACATATAAGGCAATTTTATAACTGGCAGTAGTTTTTTGTACCAAATTACCCAAGTGTTCTGTATGAGTTGCCAAAGAACTTTTAAAGTTGTATTTCACCTAAGAAACTTAAGTAAATTGTGCGCTTTTCTTGTATGATTTCTCACATTTTTTTCTTTGCGTGTATGTGTTAATAAAGGGATAATACATTCGTTCTAGAGCTTAAATGATTATGGTATACCACATCCGTTCTATTTTATAATTTTTTCATCCCTAAAATCGTCCCAACGAAATCCAACATTTTTATCCATTGGTTTTATTTAAATAAATCACAGATAAACATCTGGCACCACCATACATGGTAACTATGAGAGTAGTAAGCTACTTTCTTGTCAAGCGAGTAAATTCCATACCATACCATAACATTAAGCTAGTAAGTCGAATCAAACAGGCCTATTATTTAAAGTTATCTCACACATTCAGAATCATATTCTCAGTTGGAAAACATATATTGAAAACAGAAGACTTTTTCTGCTGAAAAAGAGAGAGCAGACTTGCTGCTCTAATAGCAGGATGATGTTTGCTGCGTTTAGCAGCCTTTTTTCCTGCTGTTACAACAGACAATTGTAGCTGTTTCTGCAAAGCTAATTTTTTTAGCAAATTACGCAGCCTAACCCCTTTTTGACATATGAACAGATATCCAAGTTTTATTTTCGATTAGTTTTTATTATAGTATAAATTATAATTATTTCACATTAATTAAATTGTACACACCTACTTACTCTGCTAAATACAAAAAATATCGTGAAGTTAGTGCTAAATAAACAGTCGGATAGAACTAACTTCAGTTCATTGTTAATGGCACCTTTAAAAATTGATTTAATAAACACTGATTTAGGTGACTGCTCTCACGGGAACGTCAAGTAATGGCTTTAGGCACCGTTTTGAATTGAATAAGCTCTACTTTAAAATGGTTTGTCCAGATTCGTTCACACACCACAATTTTTACTAATTTTTATTATCCGCTGTATGTGTTAATTTTGTATCTGCACTGAAAGTTGATTACCAACTCCTGGTTGTACAGTGTTTATAGATTGCTTTGAAAAAATGTGGAATATTTGCTAAAGATCTTATAACCTTATACATTCCTACCCACTAATATTTTCTGACCGGACTAGTTCCCGCTATTTGGTAAATATTTTAGTTACAGCTGTGAAACTGTCTGCTATAAAAGAAAACATTTGATGAGATGCATGTAATCTGTTAAATGAAATGTACCTTTTGATATTTTTCGTATTTTATTCACGGTCTTTTGGTTCACTATAGGCAAAATTGTTTGCGGTAGTAAAATAAATATTAACAACAAATTCAATGAACAACAGTGTCTAACACATACAAATACTTACATTCTAATTCCAGAGGAAAGTTTCGTTTCTTTTGGCAGAAACTTAATTTATTTCTTATTTCGGTGATACTAATCTTCAGTCGGTTGAGACCATATCTGACGACCCCATCCGAGAGATGAAGAAGACGGAGAGATTATGACCCTATCCGGATCTACAGATCTTTTCCTTCTCCTTCGTCCCTCGCGCGTCCCCTGATGATCTTCCAGTCATCAGTGCCTAGCGGCTTGTTCTGCCTTTTTACCAGTGTAAGTATGACATCATCCTCCAGGATTGGAGGAGGAACCCATACCTTCACTGTCGTCGGACGTTCTCGACGTGTGCGATGCTTGACCTCGATAGCTATGTTATACTATTGTAAATGCGTTAGAAATTTTTGATTTATGGTTTAAAATTAACTTTCTAATTCCGTAATCGACTACTAGATTAAGACATTTAGTGTAAAACCACAAATGCAAAATTTTGTGCAAAGCGAATATCCTTTTTGTTTAAAGTTGTCTTTAGAAAATTTGTACTGAATTCATAAATTGTAAGTGATCCATTACCATTGCAACAAAAAGTTTAATTCTAAAAACAATCATGTTTCGCCTTAGAATAGTTTGAGTCCGATAACCATTTTTGGCCGAATGGAGTTGACTTATGTCCCAAATATGCTCTTTTTAATCCCTTAATTAGTTTTTTAATATCACTATTGAGTGATTTATATTTTTTTGGATAATTTGCAAGGAGACTGCTTACTCTACTTTTCTGTTAGAGATTTACCCCCAAAATTATTTGTGATTTGTTTGCCCACCTCACGCAAGAAATTGCAGTCTAAAAACAAAAAACTATTCTCAAACGACGTATAGTTATTTTAAATTTAATTAACAGCAAGAGTTTTCAGCAGCCAGCAAACTTTTAAGCAGAGTGGCTGCTGAAGCAAAACTGCAGATAATTTGCTGTTATAGCAGACAATTTGCTTTAATAGCAGAAAAAGTGCCTGTTGATAGGCAGTAAATAATGTCTACTGTCAGTTAGTGTCACTAGTTAAACTACACATATATCCATTAGACATACATACATTATATAGTCTGAAACTGCAGCTCAAATAATGATATTAATAATGTAAATGCATCAATATATAAGCAATAAATAAAAATCCGTTTTTCAAGAGTAAGGCGCTCTGTTTGAGGAACGCGTCTGGTAAATGTGGTACGAAGGTTGTACCGGAGAGTAAGTGTTTGAGGTTGTTGCTGAACGGATTTCAAATACCTTTCAGGGACAGTTTCAAATACTTAGGAGTTACTTTCAATAAATTAGTAAAATTTAATGAATGACCCGGGTGGGACTGTAAAAGGCAAACACGGACACTAAACCTCTTGAAATATTTATATATGTTTTAACGATTTAAGATAAAGCAAGATGCTGAAATTTTTTAACTGTAATTAAATCAATACATTATAGTTTTAAGAAAATCCTTTATATATTGTTATATATAACATACATGATTTCAAAAAAGCCTCAATAAATTAAAAATTACAAAAAAAATTGGAGCAAAATAACTATACGGCGTTTGAGAATAGTTTTTTGTTTTTAGATTGCAATTTGTTACGGTTGCCTATGGTGGGCTGTGTAGTTCCAATAGTGTTGGTTGACACGGTGGCAGAGCCGGATACTCGTCAGCAATAGGAGGATTCGTGCACCATGATACAATATAATTTGACGAAAGAAAATAGCTTGTCAAGAAGCATCTCCTAGCACCCACCATTTTTCAATAATGCTTAAGCAGAAAAGATCGCGGTGCTAAGAAATTAAAATAATTATAACTAATTTATGAATTGTCTAGCATTAGTCTAGCATTGTCTAGTGTTATGTATTATTCCTAACAGAATTTATTTACAGGAATTTTAATATAAGCATAACTTGTTTCAATAAATGATTTTTTAAAGAAACACTGCGTGTTTTATTCAAGATCCAGCGAGAATTGTTAGCTTGGCTAAATCGCCTTCCAATTTATTTAATTTTCTTTTTACTCCAATCTGGTGGAAATTAACCTGGATCATTGAAAACCTTCATAATTTATGTTATATATTGTTATATGTACAATAAATCTTAAAATTTTAATCTTTTAAGAGTTATTTGAATGCGTATTTTTGTTAAATACTGCTATGATAATAATAGTTAAGGGAAAAAATAGGAATTTTTAATTAAAAAATAAACATAAGATTTTTAAAAATAAGATTTGCTCTTCGTTTCTTTATATTTATATACCATACTGTTCTATACATATGCTTAAAGTTTCAAGATAACGTTTTTTCCATCATGATATAATTTTCTTTTCAAAATATGAGTATAATTTTGTTCCCAAAAACAGCAAACAACTGTTTGCTATTTTAGCAGGGACAATTTTCAGCAGTATTTTTACTTTCTTTTACTAACTAATTCTTTTGAGTGTACATTGCTCTCCAAGACTATCATATTCGCCTCATAGTGTCGCAAGTCATAGTTCGTATAGATCGAGCCCATCACAATCGGCAATAATTGAATTACAACTTCAGTGGCAGGAAGAATAGCTCACTCTAAATCAAAAGCAGCTAGCAGACGAAAAGGCCATAAATCACCGGTACCATTTTATTTCCCGGTAAACGGGACAGCACGGGAAATCGTTAACATATCGTTTACCATGAGTTAAGCTTATTTTTTCCAATGAAACATTCACAATCTTGTGCGATTTTTTGAACAGATATTCGTCAAATAAGTTGTGCTTCTCAATCATTTACTTAAATGTTGTTGAAAAGTCGATGCGAAGCTACCGGACGAAACCTTTCACAGGGTGGAAATCATGATAGTGGTCGTGTGCATCCAAATAATAAATATCACATTGTCATTTGTAAATTCATTTGCATTCTATAAGATATAGATGCAAAATAGTCTTGAGTCAGGAGTGTTACCCAGTTCAGTAAAATGTTTATGTTCTTTGTCCTGTCGCTTCGAAAACTATAAATTCTTTTTTAGTCAGCATTGTCATACAATATTTTTACTTGCATTTTCTATAGCATTGTTTACAATATTTTCAAACGACTGGCTTCATTTGTTTTGGGCGTTCGGATACACGCGCAAAATTTACTTTTTCCGAATTTTATTTTTTTCATTGACAGGCAATCCCCGAAAAAGTGGGTTTTGGGTGTGTATCCGTACGCAACTTAAAACATTTTGTCATCGAACTGCAATATTTGACATACCTAATTAAAATCGATATGAGCTAAATTAGTGTACAACATTTTTATTGTGGAAATGATGGAAAAATATGCGAAGAAATATGTAAAAGTTTCTATTGAATTCCCGCGGGATTCTCGTACGAATTTCCCGGGAATTTTCCCGCGGGAAATCCTGGGATGCAAACACACACGTCTCAGCACAGCCAATAACATCAACCATGAATTTCCGACTGACTACACGACCAACTATCTTCACAGCCTGTCGCAGAGTTAAATAAATTCACGCCAATCTGTTCCAAAATAACTTCATCATATATCATATCATTTTCGGGACACCCGGAAGAATGGCCAATTTTTTACTCTACCTATCACTGGTCCGCACAAGCTTGTGGTTTCACGGAAGTAGAAAACTTGATCCGTCTACAAAAATCGTTAAAATGTTCAACAAATGCTCGTTCATCCTTCTAATATAGTTTCTGCCATGGAAATTCTGCAAATGTTGTACGGCCAACCTGAGAAAATAATAAATTCAATAAAGAATCGAATCAAAATGACACCAAAAGTTAATGAAAACAAATCTAAACACACTTACTTCGTTTGACATTAATGTCCGAAGTTTAGTTTCTACCATTATTGCCAGTAATTTGACTGATGGAATCAAAAACTCATCACTTCTCCAGGAATTGTTGTTAAAATTGCCGTCTTCCTACCAAATGCATGGGGCCACACAAAAAATACATTTAATAAATGCAAACATAAATCCAAATTTGTCTGAGTCTGGATGTTTAACGTTGGCATTACTGCCAGTAGTATAACAGTTGATCACTGTACTACTGTTGCCAACAACAGTTTTAGTGAAAACAGAAACCAAACCAAAGTTCGAACAATAAAGCATCCACTCTCACAAAGATGAGAGAACATGCATATTTGCAACAACGATTGTAAATCACCTAATTATTGTTAAAAATATCAAGCACTAGATCGTGGTAGTGGTGAGAGAACACCAGCTCTGCAAATTATGTCTACATAAACAGAAGGGAGAATGTAGGATAGGTATGGTGAAATGACAAACACATATGAAAGAGAAACGTCAAATAATGCTTATAAAGTTGACAAAACAAATCTAAGTAATAATACTAAAGACGTTGTAAATTCACATAGTTCTGAAATGAATCAAGTTGTATTCAAAATAATACCCGTAAAAATATATGGTGTTGAAGGATATGTTGACACATATGCTTCATCGACGAGGGGTCGTCTATCAGCCTAATGGATGAATCAGTGTTAAGGGATTTGGAACTAAAAGGAGCCCCTAACGCTTTGTGCCTGCGATGGACCAGAGGTACTGAGAGAACTGAAAGGGATTCTGAAAAACTAAATATTGAAATTTCAGGTACAAACCTGAAACGTATAACAATAGAGGAACGTACATAAGTACGTTGAATCTACCGACACAGTCATTGGAGTATGAATTGCTGTCTCAACGTTACCGACATTTACGAAATATCCCAATTGGCCTAAACCATTTTAGTTTGGGTATACCAAGGAAAATCCATGAAGGCCCTTCCAAAGAGCCTGTTGCTACATGCACCAGACTTGGATAGATTGTATACAGATGCAGATCCGCGCAATGTTTTTGGGGAGAAGATTGAACAATATTTATCTAAGGACTATAATCGAAAATTAAGTGGTTATGAAATCTGCCGATTTTTGCTGTATTCAATAGGAACAAATCCTTTGGGATGCAGTAGCGAAAACAAATGGATTGTCGTTCATTTTTGCTGAAGGGTCCTGGCCTTTTGGCATCATTGCCAGCAATTTTGTTATCATTTCGTGAAAAGGCAGCAATTTGTGGTGATATCGAGGAGATGTTTCATCAAGTGATTATAAGGCCGGAAAAGCGTGACGTCCAGCAATTTCTTTGGCGAGATTGCGACCAAAGTAGAGATCCTGATGTTTACGTTATGGATGTAGGATTCCTCAAGAATTAATGGTCAGGTGGGCACAGTGGGTTAATGTACTTGCAGTGCTTCACAAACTATGATGGTATCCAAGTTCAATTACACACATTTGTGGACGCAAGTCGAGATGGTTACGCGGCAGTATGTTACTTCCGGGTGAAAAAAGACGAACATGTCGTCTGCTCTCTCATTGGATCAAAAACTAAAGTGGCACCAATGAAAATAACTTCAGTTCCCAGGATGGAACTTATGGCGGCTCTAATTGGCGTTCGATTTGCCATATTTGTAGCTAAAAGTAAATTGAAATCAGCAGAAAATATTATAGGTCCGATTCCAAAACCGTACTGGGATTAACCATCCAACCATCCAAAATATCACCAGTTCATTGCGTTTCGAATTACGGAAATTTTGGATTTGTCTTCGGTCAAATAATGGAATTGGATTCCAAGTAAGCGTAATGTCGCAGATGAGGCGACCAAATGGACCAGATTTTTTACTTCAACCAGAAGCCAATTGGCCGGAAGCAGAAACTTTCCCAAAGTCCACAGAAGAGGAAATTGTTCTCCATGTATTCAAAATTACTAAAAATGACCCGATTTTGGATGTTTATAGATTTTCAAAGTCGAATCGCTTAGTAAGGTCAGCGGCATATGTGCTACGTTTCATATCTAACTGCAGGTAGTGCAAGAAAGAAAAGGGCGAATTAATGTAAGACGAGTTGTTTAGAGCCCAATTTCTTTCATACAGGCAAACCAAAAAAGGAAAAATTCACGTTAGAAATATCCCATTAGGAAGATAAGAGACGATCACATAGGGGCTGAAAAGAATAAAGGAGAACAAAAAATAAATAAGTACCTATCCCCTCATCTACCCAATATATTATGAACTTACGTAGCAAAAATCGTTTAAATTTATGAGTCTAACTCAATTCGCAATTCTGTGATTTAAATAGATATTTTTTTAATAGAATGTTTGGAAAAAATCAAGTACGTAAGTACGTGATCTGCTGACTTTAAAAGACCATTTTGATTAAAATCAATTTTTTCTACTTCTAACTAACCCACTGTAAAAGAAGGTTTCAAGGCGGACTTTTTGTGCTGAAAAAGAGAAAGCAGACTTGCTGCTCTAATAGCAGGATGATGTTTGCTGTTTTTAGCAGACATTTTTCTTGCTGTTACAGCAAACAATTGCAGCTGTTTCAGCAGCATGTTTCTGTTATTGAATAGAAACATATTATTTGCTAAAAACAGCAAATATATTGTTACATCACACATTTTTGGCGAATTACGCAGCCAATTTTTACAATAGTATTTTATTATAGTATAAATTATATTTTTAAATATATTTTTTATTATAGTATAAATTATAATTATTTGAAATTAATTAAATTGTACGCTGTGGTATTGACCTAATATCCTTATAACCTTATACAGCCCGACCCACTAATATTTTTGGCAAATATTTTAGTTTGATAAGATGCATGTAATTAGTTCAATGATATGACAATAAAACCCTATCTCCTACTGTGCAGACGTGTTTTTTGATCGCTCTTGTTATAACAGTCATACAATCTAAACTGCCGCTGGTTTTTGCCTTTATCCTACATCAAATTATTTTACAAGTGTTCGGCTTTCGATCAGTGCTTTAGTTCATTTGTGCTGTGCCGCGCTTGGCTATAATTTGAAAATATATATTTTTACAAAATCTATAGACATTGTTGTTGTGTGCAAATTCTGAAGTGGACGAAAGAAGGCAAACAAAAGTACATATAAAATACGCGATTATCAGCTGTCTTCGTTAAGCCGGTTTTAAAGAGCGTCGTTAAGCTAACATAGTTGTATTATTGGACAACCTGGGTTGTTGAATTGGATATTTCACCACTGCTAGCTTTTCACCACAATTTTACCTTTACCTTTTGTCTTAATATTTTTTTAATTCTAACTAACAACAATGAATTGCTCGAAAGTAAATTGCAAAATTAATAAAGTTGACGAACCAATGGTCTCCTGCTGGCTTTGCTTCACAACGTACCATGCTAAGTGTGTCGAATTAGCCGAGCGAACTGCTGATAATTTACATGAAGATAAAGGACTTCGCTGGTGTTGCAAAAAATGTAAAATCTTCGATGTTGAATTTTATTCCTTCCTTAAAAATACCCGTAAGGAATTTGACCAGATCAACAATGACCTTATATCCCTCACCGAAAATTTTTGCAAATATAGGGAGGTCTTTGAAAATGCCACTTGCGTTGAACAGTTTCTCCAATCTCCGCCTGATTCTCTTCCCAAAAGAAAGAAAACTTCTGACGTCACATTTAAAAACAAACCGTCTGCAATTAATGTTCTGCATTTGAACACATTACCTGCATCATCAATTCAATAGAAGAATTTAGTTGAACAGGAAAAATTACTTGTCGTTGAGATACTAAACTTACTCAAATAATATAAAAAAATATAAAATTCCTAAAAAAGAAATTCTAGATCCAATAGTAGAAATTACATTTCATGAAGTATATGCGTCTGGATAATCAGAATATCGTCGTGGTATTCCAGCTAGACCTAAAAAATTTTGAGGAAAAAATGTTAAATTTACTCCAATAAATATAATAAGGAATTGATTTTTTAATATTTTATTGTTTATGGTTAGTCCTGTAAATAATGGATATCAATGTACTAATCCAGCTATAATAGAAAATACTGCTCCTATAGATAATACATAATGAAAATGAGCTACTACATAATAAGTATCATGTAAAATAATGTCAACAGAAGAATTAGCTAGTACTACTCCAGTTAATCCTCCTACTGTAAATAAAAATACAAATCCTAAAGTTCATAGAATAGCTGGTGAATATGTTAATTGAGCTCCATAAAGAGTTGCTAATCAACTAAAAATTTTAATTACTGTAGGTACAGCAATAATTATAGTTGCTGAAGTAAAATAAGCTCGAGTATCTACATCTATTCCAACTGTGAATATATGATGTGCTCATACAATAAATCCTAATAAACCAATTGCTAATATTGCATAAATTATTCCTAAGGATCCAAAGGTTTCTTTTTTCCCTGATTCTTGACTAATAATGTGAGAAATTATTCCAAATCCTGGTAAAATTAAAATATAAACTTCTGGGTGCCCAAAAAATCAAAATAAATGTTGGTATAAAATTGGATCCCCTCCTCCAGCAGGGTCAAAAAAAGAAGTATTTATATTTCGATCTTTTAATAATATAGTAATAGCTCCAGCTAAAACTGGAAGAGATAATAATAATAATAAAGCTATAATCACTACAGATCAAACAAATAAAGGTATTCGATCAAATGTAATTCCTGTAGATCGTATATTAATTACAGTTGTGATAAAATTAACAGCTCCAAGAATTGAAGAAATTCCTGCTAAATGAAGTGAGAAAATAGCTAAATCAACAGAAGCTCCACCATGAGCAATATTAGAAGATAGCGGTGGATAAACTGTTCATCCTGTTCCAGCTCCCTTTTCTACTATACTTCTTACTAAAAGTAATGTTAAAGCAGGAGGTAATAATCAAAAACTTATATTATTTATTCGAGGGAATGCTATATCAGGAGCTCCTAATATTAAAGGAACTAATCAATTACCAAATCCTCCAATTATAATAGGTATAACTATAAAAAAAAGTATAATAAAAGCATGAGCAGTAACAATTACATTATAAATTTGATCATCACCAATTAGTGCACCAGGATGTCCTAATTCTGCTCGAATTAAAATACTTAAGGAAGTTCCAATTATTCCAGATCATGCTCCAAAAATGAAATATAAAGTTCCAATATCTTTATGGTTAGTAGAAAATAGCCATTGTTGCGATTAAATGGCTGAATTTTAGGCAATAGATTGTAAATTTATTTATGAGAATTATTCTCTTTAATCAAACTTTCAAACTGTCAAGGATGACATTAGACTGCAATTCTAAAGGAATAATAATTTTACTAAGGTTTAAAAGATTTCTTATATTTATAGCTTTGAAGGCTATTAGTTTATTTAACTTAAAACCTTAAAATAAAAAATATAAGGAAAAAGTTATGAATAAACCAAATGAAGAAATAAAAGAATAAATAAGTATAGTTTTTATAATAGATAATTTATAAATAGAAGATATTAATCAATTATTATCAAAATAATTTAGTATAAAAGCTCTATAGCATAATCGTAAATAAAAATATAATGTAATCAAAGTTATCATTAATATAAATGTTATTAAAAATAATTGATTATTTATAGTTAATGATTGAATTACTATTATTTTTGGTATAAATCCCAAAAATGGAGGTAAACCACCTAAAGATAATAAATTAAAAAAAAAATTTAATTGATTTTTCTTTAAAAAATAATGTAAATAATTGAAGAAGAAAAAATGATTTCTGTAAAATAATTAGTTTCTTTTCTAACATTTATTATTAATATAATCACTGCAAATAAAAATATAGATGAAGCTAATGCTTGAGTTAAAAAATATTTTAATGAGGCTTCTGTTGATATTAATTTATTATCTCTTATTAGGGGGATAAAAGCTAATAAATTAATTTCTAATCCTATTCATGCACCTAGTCAAGAATTAGCTGAAGTAGAGATTAAAGTTCCTATTATTAAAATATTTAAAAATATAATTTTTGCTGAATTATTAATAATTAAAAAGAAAAGGATTTGACCTTTATAAATGGGGTATGAGCCCAGTAGCTTAGTTAGCTTATCTTTTTAATTATATATATAATATATATATTTTGGTGTATGATGCACAAAAGTTTTTTATACTTTTAGAAATAGTTTAATTCTATTAAATATAATGAATGTAATATTATTACATAATTTACCCTATCAAGGTAATCCTTTTTCAGGCAATTCATTGTATAAATAAATAAATTTCCATGGGCATTTTAACAAGTAAATATGTTTATATTTTTTTTTTGTTATATTTATACTTATATTTTATTTTATTAACTATAAATATTATTTAAATAGGTAATTTTATTTAGTTTAAATATTATAAATAAATGAATTCTTATGTTATTTTAACAAGTAAATATATTTACATTTAAATAATTATTTTATGCATATATATATATATATATATATATATATATATATATATATAAATAATTTATTAATTATTTAATATTTATTTATATAATATTATATAATTAATTTATATATATATATTAATTATTTAAATAATATATTAATTAATAAATTTATATTTGATTATGTAATGTCCTAACGTTTATATATATATATATATTATTAAATTATTTATATATATAGATATCTCCGTAGATAATAGATATATAAATTATTTATATATTAATAGGTGCCTATCTAAATATTAAGTAAACTCAAAACATTATATAAAACTTAATCAAATAAAATTTATTGTTGGGCATACTTCACTGGATCCCAAAATTTTTTTTTGCTAGATTAATAGATACCCATTGATTAATTAAATATTTATATATATATATTGATCTATTGGACTTAGTACACCAATCAAGTTCGTAAAATGTAACCCTCTAATATAAAATTCAACCGGTAAATAAAAATATTTTTTAAGAAAAAAAATTTTTTTTTCGAAAAAAAAAAATGCTAATTCTAAATAGAATTATTTAGATTAATTTTTTATAGAAAAAAATTTTTTTTTGTTATAGGTTTTATATAAGATAATAGATTTATGCTATTTATATATATATAAATGAAAAAGAAATTCATATGAATTTTTATTTTTTTTATTACTAAAAATAATTTCTATAATTATGTATTTATAAAATATTATTTATATTTAAATAATTATTTTATGCATATATATATATATATATATATATATATATATATATATATATATATATATATATATATATATATATATAATAATTTATTAATTATTTAATATTTATTTATATAATATTATATAAATAATTTATATATATATATATTAATTATTTAAATAATATATTAATTAATAAATTTATATTTGATTATGTAATGTCCTAACGTTTATATATATATATATTATTAAATTATTTATATATATAGATATCCCCGTAGATAATAGATATATAAATTATTTATATATTAATAGGTGCCTATCTAAATATTAAGTAAACTCAAAACATTATATAAAACTTAATCAAATAAAATTTATTGTTGGGCATACTTCACTGGATCCCAAAATTTTTTGTTGCTAGATTAATAGATACCCATTGATTAATTAAATATTTATATATATATATATTGATCTATTGGACTTAGTATACCAATCAATTTCGTAAAATGTAACCTCTAATATAAAATTTAACTAACAAGAAAATATTAAAAAAAAAATGTGTGTGGTGATTATTTATATTTTTTTTATTACTAAATATTATTATTAATTTTAATTTTAATTAATATATATATATTTATTATTTTTTTTTAATGTATAAATAAAATAAAAAAATTAGGGTATATAATTTGTTAGTAAATTTATTTATATTTTAAAATTTATTTAGGGGATAAATTTTAAATATAAATTTAAATTATTATTTTTGTTAGTAAATTTATTTATATTTTTAATTATATTAATTAAATATTATTAGGTATATAGTTTGTTAATAAATTTATTTATATTTTAAAATTTATTAGGGGATAAATTTTAATATATTAAATTTATATTAGAATTTTATTATATAATTAAATTATGTTATTAGGGGTAATATAATTTAATTTACTAATAATTTATTTATTTATATATATATATATATATATATTGAATTTATTAAGGATACATTTTATTTGGAAGTACCAAATTAAAATTATTAATTTAAATTATATATATATATATATATATATTTTATATAATTAAATTAAAATATAATTTGTTAATAAATTTACTTATATTTTAAATTTATTAAAGATAAAATTATTAGAAAGTACCAAATTAAAATTATTAATTTAAATTTATATATATATATATATATATATATATATATATATATATATATATATATAATTATTTTATATAATTAAATTAAAATATAATTTGTCAATAAATTTATTTATATTTTAAATTTATTAAAGATATAAATTATTAGAAAGTACCAAATTAAAATTATTTAATTTAATTTATATATATATATATATATATATATATATATATATAATTATTTTTAATGTATTAATTAAATTATATTAGGTATATAATTTGTTAATAAATTTATTTATATTAATTTTTATTTATAAAATTTTATTAGAAATATCAAATTAAATTGTTAATTTTATATATGTTATATATATATTATTTTTAATATGTAATTAAATTATTTATAGATTTAATTTATTAGTAAATATATTTACATTTTTATTATAATAAATAAATTTTTACCATAAATTTTAACAAGTAAATATGTTTACAATTTTTTCATATATTTATTTAAAGTAGTTTATTTATAATAGAAAGATTTATGAATTTAATCAATAATTTATTATTTATAATTTATATTATTAAAATTAATTATACATATATACATATATTTATTTGAAGTAAGTATATTTATAATGGAAAGATTATAAATGTTAATAAAAATAATTGATTATTTATTATTTATATTATTAAAAATTATATATATATATATATTTATATATAATTTATTAATAATGAAAAAATATAAATTTATAAAATAATTCATTTATTTATATTATTAAAATTAATTATATATATATACTAAATTATTTTATTTATATATTATATTTTTATTAGTGATTATTATTTACAATTTTTTTATTTTTTGTATAAAGTTTTATTTTAGCTTAATTAATTTGTTATAAATTTAATTTATATGTAAAATTTTTATTTATTTTAATATATATATATATATATATATATATATATATATATATATATATATATATATATATATATATATATATTTTATATTCGCAGTAATTAATATTATTAATTAAAGAAATTTAGAAATAGTAATATTAAATAGTATTGGCTAAATTTGTGCCAGCAGCCGCGGTTATACGAATAATACAAATAAATTTTGTTAGATAAAGTTAAATTGTTTATATTAATTAAAAAAATTTTTTATTAAGTGAAATTTTAAAAAATTTTTATATTTATATTTGTTAATTGAAGCTTAAAAATTTTAATAATAAACTAGGATTAGATACCCTATTATTTAAAATGTAAATATTAATTCTTAGGTAGTAATAGTTATGTTCTTGAAACTTAAAAAATTTGGCGGTATTTTAGTCTATTCAGAGGAACCTGTTTTATAATCGATAATCCACGATGGACCTTACTTAAATTTGTATTAGTTTATATACCGTCGTTATTAGAATATTTTATAAGAATGATAATTTTCATAATTTTATAATATAAAATATATCAGATCAAGGTGTAGCTTATATTTAAGTAAAAATGGGTTACAATAAATTTATTTATATGAATATAAAATTGAAATTTTTATTGAAGGTGGATTTGAAAGTAAAATTATAAAGATAAATAATTTGATTTTAGCTCTAAAATATGTACACATCGCCCGTCACTCTTATTATTAAGGTAAGATAAGTCGTAACATAGTAGATGTACTGGAAAGTGTATCTAGAATGCAATTTAAAGCTTATTAAGTAAAGCATTTCATTTACATTGAAAAGATTTTTGTGCAAATCAATATAAATTGATTTATATTTTATTTATTATTTTTTTTTTTTGTTAAAAATATTTTATTAAAAATAATTGTAAATTGTATATTTTTAGTATTTTTTAAAGAAAAAATAAATATAATTATAGTTTAATAGTATTGTTAAAGAATATTGAAATATATTGAAAAATTATTATTTTAAAAGAAAATTTAATTTATTGTACCTTGTGTATCAGGGTTTATTACATAAAAATTAATTTGTTAATTTTCTCGATTTTAAAAGAGTTAATATATTATAAAAGTTAATGTTATAAAATTATTTTTAATAATATATTAGAAATGAAATGTTATTCGTTTTTAAAGGTATCTAGTTCTTTAAGAAATAAATTTAATTTAAAAATTTTATATTATTAATTTAGTTGTTAAATTTAATAATTATTTAATTTTAATATTTTATGGGATAAGCTATAAAATAAATTATTAAAAATGTTTAAATATATTAATAAATATAAATTTAGAAATAGTTATTATTAATAAAAGTGTTATAATTTATTTTATAATTATATTATTTATTTAATTTTAATTTTTTATTAAAGTATTTATTTAAATTTTAAAAATGAAAAAATAATGATAAAATTAGTATACAATATTGTAAAAATAAATATATATGGAAAGTTTTTTTTAAAGAACTCGGCAAATTTATATTCGCCTGTTTAACAAAAACATGTCTTTTTGAATTAATTTAAAAGTCTAACCTGCCCACTGATTTTTTAAATGGCAGCAGTATATTAACTGTGCAAAGGTAGCATAATCATTAGTCTTTTAATTGAAGGCTGGTATGAATGGTTGGACGAAATATTAACTGTTTCATATAAATTTATATTAGAATTTTATTTTTTAGTCAAAAAGCTTAAATAAATTTAAAAGACGAGAAGACCCTATAAATCTTTATATTTAAATTATTATAATTTTATGGATTATTTTTATTATAATAATTAGTAATATTTTATTGGGGTGATATTAAAATTTAATAAACTTTTAATAATTTTTATCATTAATTTATGTTTAATTGATCCGTTATTAACGATTAAAAATTTAAGTTACTTTAGGGATAACAGCGTAATTTTTTTGGAGAGTTCATATCAATAAAAAAGATTGCGACCTCGATGTTGGATTAAGAGATATATTTTGGTGTAGCTGCTAAAATGTTAAGTCTGTTCGACTTTTAAATTCTTACATGATCTGAGTTCAAACCGGTGTAAGCCAGGTTGGTTTCTATCTTTAAACTTTTAAAATATTATAGTACGAAAGGACCTAATATTTAATAAATAATTATTTTAAAATTGAATATAATTAATATACTATTTTGGCAGATTAGTGCAATAAAATTAGAATTTATTTATGTAATTTATATTACAAATAGTACTTGTTTTATATAGAAAATTTATTATTTATTATTGGAAGATTATTATTAATTATTTTTGTTTTGGTAAGTGTAGCTTTTTTAACTCTTTTAGAACGAAAAGTATTAGGATATATTCAAATTCGTAAGGGTCCTAATAAAGTAGGTGTTATAGGAATTCCTCAACCTTTTTGTGATGCAATTAAATTATTTACTAAAGAACAAACTTATCCTTTATTATCAAATTATATTTCTTATTATTTTTCTCCTATTTTTTCTTTATTTTTATCTTTATTAGTTTGAATGTGTATACCTATATTTATTAAATTATTTTCTTTTAATTTGGGTTTATTGTTTTTTTTATGTTGTACTAGTTTAGGTGTTTACACAGTAATAATTGCTGGTTGATCTTCTAATTCTAATTATGCTTTATTAGGGGGATTACGTGCAGTAGCTCAAACTATTTCTTATGAAGTAAGTTTAGCTTTAATTTTATTAAGATTTATTTTTTTAATTGGAAGTTATAATATATTAATATTTTATAAGTTTCAAATTTTTATATGATTTTTATTTATTATATTTCCTGTTTCTTTAGTATGGTTTAGAATTTCTTTAGCTGAAACTAATCGAACTCCTTTTGATTTTGCTGAAGGGGAATCTGAATTGGTTTCGGGGTTTAATGTAGAATATAGAAGAGGTGGATTTGCTTTAATTTTTTTAGCTGAGTATGCTAGAATTTTATTTATAAGAATATTTTTTTGTGTTTTATTTTTAGGTAGTGATTTATTTTCAATCTTTTTTTATATTAAGTTAACTTTTGTGTCTTTTATGTTTATTTGAGTTCGAGGAACATTGCCTCGATTTCGATATGATAAGTTAATATATTTAGCTTGAAAAAGATTTTTACCATTTTCATTAAATTTTATATTATTTTTAGTTGGAGTTAAAATTTTTTTAATTTATTTATTATAGATAATTTTATTTAGTAAATAAGTTAATAGAAAATAAAATTTCTATCTTATGTTTTCAAAACATATGCTTATATCAAGCTCATTAACTAATTTAATAATTTATCTCATCATTTAGTAATTAATGGATTAATTATAAAATAAGAAAAGTAAGTTACAGTTAGAATTTGTCCAACTAATACATATGGGGTTTCTACAGGTCGAGCTCCAATTCAAGTTAATAAAATTACTGTAGTTACTATAAATCAAAATAAGATTTGATTAATAGGATAGAATTGAATTCCTTGAAATTTACTTAAATGGTAAAATTGCTAAAATTGCAATTGATAAAATTAAAGCAATTACTCCTCCTAGTTTGTTTGGAATTGAACGAAGAATAGCATAAGCAAATAAAAAGTATAATTCAGGTTGAATATGAATTGGAGTAACTAATGGATTAGCTGGAATGAAATTATCTGGATCTCCTAATAAATAAGGATTAATTAATACTAATAAAATTAAAATTATAAATATAATAATAAATCCTACAATATCTTTAAAAGTAAAATAAGAATGAAAAGGAATTTTATCAATATTAGAATTTAATCCTATTGGATTATTAGATCCTGTTTGATGTAAAAATAATAAATGAATTATTGTTAATGCTAATACAATAAATGGTAAAATAAAATGAAATGTAAAAAATCGTGTAAGTGTAGCATTATCAACAGCAAATCCTCCTCATACTCATTGTACTAAATCAATTCCTAAATAAGGGATTGCAGATAATAAATTTGTAATTACGGTAGCTCCTCAAAAAGATATTTGACCTCATGGTAGTACATATCCTATAAAAGCTGTTCCTATTATTGTAAATTAGTCATGTTGGGGTATATAAATATGAATTATAATATATTCCTCGACCAATATGTAAATAAATGCAAATAAAAAAGAATGATGCACCATTGGCATGTATAGTTCGTAATAATCATCCATAATTAACATCTCGACAAATATGATTTACGCTATTAAAAGCTAAATTAATATCTGCTGTGTAATGTATAGCTAAAAATAAGCCTGTTAAAATTTGAATAATTAAGCATAAACCTAATAAAGATCCAAAATTTCATCATGATGAAATATTTCTTGGTGCAGGAAGATCTAAAGGGTGTTTTTTATTGGGGTATAGAACTTTAAGTTGGCATCACTTTTTTAACTGGCGGCCATTTTGTCAGCTGTCAAGTGATTAATATTTAGTTTGGTTTGCCATTTCATCATGAACAGGTTGACAAAAGAACAACGCTTGCAAATCGTGCAAATTTTTACCGAAAGTAATGGTTCAGTTCGCGAAGTTCACCGCAAGCTCCGTCCATTTTATGGTCGACATAATCGTACATCAGAGCAATTAATTCGGTTAACCATGGATCGTTTTCGCACTACGTTTACTCTATGTGATAATACGCATCCGCAGAGACGTCGAACAGTGCTCACCGAAGAAACAATTGCCGCTGTAGAGCAAAGTGTTGAAGAGGACCCGAATGAATCGATTCGCCACCGTGCACAGCAATTGGAGCTGCACAGCAATTGGAGAAAGTGGTTGAAAATTGGACCTGTAGAATTGGCTATATTCGAGCCAGCCGCGGCGGCCACATGCCCGAAATCATATTTAAACATTAATGACATAAAATTATCCTTCCAATAAAGCCAAATTGATGGACATTAAAACGATTTTCTTGTGTTTTATTTCAATTCGAAGTTCTATACCTCAATAAAAAACACCCTATACTAATGCATTATTTGCAATATTTAAAATTGGGTGTTTAATTCGTAAAGGTTTATTCATTAGTTATATATAGGTCGTAAGGGACCCTTAGATAAATTTGAAATTTTTACTACTGCAATTAAAGTAATTAATAAATAATTTATTAATAAAATTGTTAATAAATTTATTGGATAATTATATAATTTATTTAAAGATAAAGAGTTTTCTATAATATATGAGTTTATATTTGAAATTGATTTTATTTCTGAGTTTATATATTGTAATAAAATATTTTTATCAATAAAAAATAGTGTAATTATTATTAATATAAAAATTGTAATGGAAATTAGTGTTAATTTGATTGAAAACGAAAATATTTCATTTGAAGCTAAAGAAGTAACATAAATGAATAATACTAATATTCCTCCCAAGAAAATTAAAAATAAAATATATGAAAATCAAAATCTTTTAGTTATTAAACCTGATATTAAGCAAATTAATGTTGTTTGAATTAATAAAATTAATCCTATAGCTAATGGATGTTTTATATTTATAAAAATAAAATTAAAAATAAATAAAAAAGATATTAAAATTCATTGTACAATATCAAGAAGTAGTTTAATTAAAATATTAATTTTGGAGATTAATGATAAAGAATTTCTTTTTTCTTGAAATTTGAAAAGAATTTATCTTATTTTTGGTTTACAAGACCAATGTTTTTATTAAACTATTAAAACTAATGTTAATAATTTTAAATTTAAGTTTGTCTAGAATTTTATTTATTATAGGAGTATTTAGTTTTGTTTCTAATCGTAAACATTTATTGTCTATATTATTAAGTTTAGAATATATTGTTTTAAGATTATTTATTTTATTATTTATTTATTTAAATATATTTAATTTTGAGACTTTTTTTAGTATAATATTTTTAGTTTTTAGAGTTTGTGAAGGTGCATTAGGACTTTCAGTTTTAGTATCAATAATTCGTACTCATGGTAATGATTATTTTCAAAGTTTTAATATTTTACAATGTTAAAAATTATTATTACAATTTTGTTTTTATTTCCATTATGTTTTATAAAAAATATTTATTGAATGGTTCAAGGATTTTTATTTTTAATTAGTTTTTATTTTATTTTTATAAATATATATTCAAATTATTTCATGTCTATTTCTTATCTATTTGGAATAGATATAATTTCTTATGGTTTAATTTTGTTAAGTTTATGAATTATTTCTTTAATATTAATAGCTAGAGAATCTATTTATAAAAATAATAATTATGTAATTTTATTTTTATTAAATTTAATTTTATTGTTAATTATATTAGTTTTAACATTTAGTAGTATAAGATTATTTATATTTTATTTATTTTTTGAGAGAAGTTTAATTCCAACATTATTTTTAATTTTAGGGTGAGGTTATCAACCTGAACGTTTACAAGCTGGTATATATTTATTATTCTATACTCTGTTAGTTTCTTTACCAATACTAGTAGGTATTTTTTATTTATATAAAAATACTAATACAATAAATTTTTATTTATTAAATAATTATATATTTGATTTTGAATTTTTATATTTTTCTATAGTAATAGCTTTTTTAGTTAAAATACCTATATTTTTAGTTCATTTATGATTACCTAAAGCTCATGTTGAAGCTCCAGTTTCTGGATCAATAATTTTGGCTGGTATTATATTAAAATTAGGAGGTTATGGGTTATTACGGGTTTTTCCATTTTTACAATTATTAGGTTTAAAATTTAATTTTATTTTTATTAGAATTAGATTAGTAGGTGGGGTTTTAGTTAGATTGATTTGTTTGTGTCAAACTGATTTAAAATCTTTAATTGCTTATTCTTCAGTAGCTCATATAGGAATTGTGATGGCAGGTTTAATAACTTTAAATTATATAGGAATTTGTGGTTCTTATACTTTAATAATTGGTCATGGTTTATGTTCTTCTGGTTTATTTTGTTTAGCAAATATTTCTTATGAACGAATAGGAAGTCGTAGATTATTAATTAATAAGGGAATATTGAATTTTATACCTTCAATAGCTTTATGATGATTTTTATTAAGTTCTGCTAATATAGCTGCTCCTCCTACTTTAAATTTATTAGGAGAAATTTCTTTAATTAATAGAATTGTAAATTGATCCTGAATTACTATATTAATATTATCTTTATTATCTTTTTTAGAGCTGTTTATACTTTATATTTATATGCTTATAGACAACATGGGAAAATATTTTCTGGAAGTTATTCTTTTAGAGGAGGAACAGTTCGAGAATATTTATTTTTATTTTTACATTGATTTCCTTTAAATTTATTAATTTTAAAGAGAGATATATGTATATTATGGTTATATTTAAATAGTTTAATAAAAATATTGATTTGTGGTGTCAATGATAAGATGTGTCTTTTTAAATCGAGAGTGAGAAGTGATTTCAATAAATTCATTAAGATTTGTTATAACTTTTTTACTAGATTGAATAAGATTAATTTTTATATCTTTTGTTTTATTAATTTCTTCTTTAGTTATTTATTATAGTAAAGAATATATAGAAAGTGATTATAAAATTAATCGTTTTATTATATTAGTATTAATATTTGTTACTTCTATAATGTTATTAATTATTAGTCCTAATTTAATTAGAATTCTTTTAGGTTGAGATGGATTGGGGTTAGTTTCTTATTGTTTAGTAATTTATTTTCAAAATGTTAAATCTTATAATGCAGGAATATTAACTGCATTATCTAATCGAATTGGTGATGTAGCATTGTTATTAGCTATTGCTTGAATATTAAATTATGGAAGATGAAATTATATTTTTTATTTAGAGGTAATAAAATTAAATAATAAAATAATAATTATTGGTTTATTAGTAATATTAGCTGCTATAACTAAGAGTGCTCAAATTCCTTTTTCTTCTTGATTACCTGCAGCAATAGCTGCTCCTACTCCTGTTTCTGCATTAGTTCATTCTTCTACTTTAGTTACAGCAGGAGTTTATTTATTAATTCGATTTAATATTTTATTGACAAATTCTTGATTAGGAAATTTATTATTATTATTATCTGGTTTAACTATATTTATAGCTGGTTTAGGGGCTAATTATGAATTTGATTTAAAAAAAATTATTGCTTTATCAACTTTAAGACAATTAGGATTAATAATAAGAATTTTATCAATAGGATATTATAAATTAGCATTTTTTCATTTATTAACTCATGCTTTATTTAAAACTTTGCTTTTTATATGTGCTGGGGCTATTATTCATAATATAAATAATAATCAAGATATTCGATTAATAGGAAGTTTAAGTTTAATAATACCTTTAACTTCTTCTTGTTTTAATGTAGCTAATTTAGCTTTATGTGGAATACCTTTTTTAGCAGGATTTTATTCAAAAGATATAATTTTAGAAATAGTTTCTTTATCTTATGTAAATATATTTTCTTTTTTTTATATTTTTTTTCTACAGGTTTAACTGTTTGTTATTCGTTTCGGTTAGTTTATTATTCTATAACAGGTAGACCAAATTTTTCTTCATTAAATATATTAAATGATGAAGGTTGAGTTATGTTAAAAAGTATAATTAGTTTATTATTTATAAGAATTATTGGGGGGAGAATATTAAGTTGATTAATTTTTCCAACTCCTGAAATTATTATGTTACCTTTTTATTTAAAATTATTAACATTATTAGTATGTGTTTTTGGAGGGTTAATAGGTTATTTAATTTCTAATGTATCTATATTTTTTATAAATAAAGCTTTAATTAATTATAATTCTTCTCATTTTTTAGGTTCAATATGATTTATACCTTATATTTCTACGTATGGTATTATTAATTATTCTTTGATTATAGGAAAATTAACAGTTAAATCTTTTGATCAACGATGATCAGAATATTTTGGAAGACAATATATTTATTTAAATTTACAAAAAAAATCAAAGTTAAATCAAATATTGCAAAATAATAATTTAAAAATTTATTTATTAAGTTTTATTTTATGAGTAATTATTATGTATATATTTATAATTTTATTTTATTCAAATAGCTTTTAATTAGAGTATAACATTGAAGCTGTTAGGGCGATTAATTAATCTTTGAATATAGTGAATTAAATTTAGTAAATTATAAAAATATTTATTTTATTTTTACAATGAAAATGTAATGTTTTATTTAAACTATATAAATAGAAATATAAATGGAATTTAACCATTAAAAGAAAAAAGTTAGCAGCTTTTACTTGAACATCATATTTCTTTAATTGGAATATATTATTCAATTTTATCATTAACAGTGATATGCCTCTTTTTGGCTTCAATTAAATTTAAAGTAAGGGTATAAATACCTAAGATTAGGTCGAAACTAATTGCAATATATCGCTTCATACTTAAGATAGATTGAATATTCAATACTTTTTGAATGCAAATCAAATGTTATAATTAACTACAATCCCATTAATTTGATCAGTTTAACATTCCTTGATTTCATTCATGATAAAGGCCTATAATTAAAATTAAAATAAAAATGATTGATGTAATTGTTCAAGTTATTAATTTAGAAAATTTAATAATTAAAATAATTGGTAAAATTAATGCAATTTCTACATCAAAAATTAAAAAAATAATTGTGATTAAAAAAAAACGGAGGGAAAAAGGTAATCGTGAAGAAGATTTTGGATCAAATCCACATTCAAATGGAGATGATTTTTCTCGATCAACAATAGTTTTTTTAGACAAAATTGATGCAAGTAGTATTACAATTAAGGAAATTAATATAATAATTGAGCTAATTGTTAATGTAGAGAAAATTATTTATACTATTAATAATAGACCATATGATTGGAAGTCAAATATACTTTTTATACTATATAAATAATTATTTAACCTCCTCATCAGAGAATAGTTTTTTTGTTTTTAGATTGCAATTTGTTACGGTTGCCTATGGTGGGCTGTGCAGTTCCAATAGTGTTGGTTGACACGGTGGCAGAGCCGGATACTCGTCAGCAATAGGAGGATTCGTGCACCATGATACAATATAATTTGACGAAAGAAAATAGCTTGTTAAGAAGCATCTCCTAGCACCCACCATGTTTCAATAATGCTTAAGCAGAAAAGATCGCGGTGCTAAGAAATTAAAATAATTATAACTAATTTATGAATTGTCTAGCATTAGTCTAGCATTGTCTAGTGTTATGTATTATTCCTAACAGAACTTATTTACAGGAATTTTAATATAAGCATAACTTGTTTCGATAAATGATTTTTTAAAGAAACACTGCGTGTTTTATTCAAGATCCAGCGAGAATTGTTAGCTTGGCTAAATCGCCTTCCAATTTATTTAATTTTCTTTTTACTCCAATCTGGTGGAAATTAACCTGGATCATTGAAAACCTTCATAATTTATGTTATATATTATTATATGTACAATAAATCTTAAAATTTTAATCTTTTAAGAGTTATTTGAATGCGTATTTTTGTTAAATACTGCTATGATAATAATAGTTAAGGGAAAAAATAGGAATTTTTAATTAAAAAATAAACATAAGATTTTTAAAAATAAGATTTGCTCTTCGTTTCTTTATATTTATATACCATACTGTTCTATACATATGCTTAAAGTTTCAAGATAACGTTTTTTCCATCATGATATAATTTTCTTTTCAAAATATGAGTATAATTTTGTTCCCAAAAACAGCAAACAACTGTTTGCTATTTTAGCAGGGACAATTTTCAGCAGTATTTTTACTTTCTTTTACTAACTAATTCTTTTGAGTGTACATTGCTCTCCAAGACTATCATATTCGCCTCATAGTGTCGCAAGTCATAGTTCGTATAGATCGAGCCCATCACAATCGGCAATAATTGAATTACAACTTCAGTGGCAGGAAGAATAGCTCACTCTAAATCAAAAGCAGCTAGCAGACGAAAAGGCCATAAATCACCGGTACCATTTTATTTCCCGGTAAACGGGACAGCACGGGAAATCGTTAACATATCGTTTACCATGAGTTAAGCTTATTTTTTCCAATGAAACATTCACAATCTTGTGCGATTTTTTGAACAGATATTCGTCAAATAAGTTGTGCTTCTCAATCATTTGTGAAAATCATTTACTTAAATGTTGTTGAAAAGTCGATGCGAAGCTACCGGACGAAACCTTTCACAGGGTGGAAATCATGATAGTGGTCGTGTGCATCCAAATAATAAATATCACATTGTCATTTGTAAATTCATTTGCATTCTATAAGATATAGAAGCAAAATAGTCTTGAGTCAGGAGTGTTACTCAGTTCAGTAAAATGTTTATGTTCTTTGTCCTGTCGCTTCGAAAACTATAAATTCTTTTTTAGTCAGCATTGTCATACAATATTTTTACTTGCATTTTCTATAGCATTGTTTACAATATTTTCAAACGACTGGCTTCATTTGTTTTGGGCGTTCGGATACACGCGCAAAATTTACTTTTTCCGAATTTTATTTTTTTCATTGACAGGCAATCCCCGAAAAAGTGGGTTTTGGGTGTGTATCCGTACGCAACTTAAAACATTTTGTCATCGAACTGCAATATTTGACATACCTAATTAAAATCGATATGAGCTAAATTAGTGTACAACATTTTTATTGTGGAAATGATGGAAAAATATGCGAAGAAATATGTAAAAGTTTCTATTGAATTCCCGCGGGATTCTCGTACGAATTTCCCGGGAATTTTCCCGCGGGAAATCCTGGGATGCAAAAACACACGTCTCAGCACAGCCAATAACATCAACCATGAATTTCCGACTGACTACACGACCAACTATCTTCACAGCCTGTCGCAGAGTTAAATAAATTCACGCCAATCTGTTCCAAAATAACTTCATCATATATCATATCATTTTCGGGACACCCGGAAGAATGGCCAATTTTTTACTCTACCTATCACTGGTCCGCACAAGCTTGTGGTTCCACGGAAGCAGAAAACTTGATCCGTCTACAAAAATCGTTAAAATGTTCAACAAATGCTCGTTCATCCTTCTAATATAGTTTCTGCCATGGAAATTCTGCAAATGTTGTACGGCCAACCTGAGAAGATAATAAATTCAATAAAGAATCGAATCAAAATGACACCAAAAGTTAATGAAAACAAATCTAAACACACTTACTTCGTTTGACATTAATGTCCGAAGTTTAGTTTCTACCATTATTGCCAGTAATTTCACTGATGAAATCAAAAACTCATCACTTCTCCAGGAATTGTTGTTAAAATTGCCGTCTTCCTACCAAATGCAGGGGGCCACACAAAAAATACATTTAATAAATGCAAACATAAATCCAAATTTGTCTGAGTCTGGATGTTTAACGTTGGCATTACTGCCAGTAGTATAACAGTTGATCACTGTACTACTGTTGCCAACAACAGTTTTAGTGAAAACAGAAACCAAACCAAAGTTCGAACAATAAAGCACCCACTCTCACAAAGATGAGAGAACATGCATATTTGCAACAACGATTGTAAATCACCTAATTATTGTTAAAAATATCAAGCACTAGATCGTGGTAGTGGTGAGAGAACACCAGCTCTGCAAATTATGTCTACATAAACAGAAGGGAGAATGTAGGATAGGTATGGTGAAATGACAAAAACATATGAAAGAGAAACGTCAAATAATGCTTATAAAGTTGACAAAACAAATCCAAGTAATAATACTAAAGACGTTGTAAATTCACATAGTTCTGAAATGAATCAAGTTGTATTCAAAATAATACCCGTAAAAATATATGGTGTTGAAGGATATGTTGACACATATGCTTCATCGACGAGGGGTCGTCTATCAGCCTAATGGATGAATCAGTGTTAAGGGATTTGGAACTAAAAGGAGCCCCTAACGCTTTGTGCCTGCGATGGACCAGAGGTACTGAGAGAACTGAAAGTAATTCTGAAAAACTAAATATTGAAATTTCAGGTACAAACCTGAAACGTATAACAATAGAGGAACGTACATAAGTACGTTGAATCTACCGACACAGTCATTGGAGTATGAATTGCTGTCTCAACGTTACCGACATTTACGAAATATCCCAATTGGCCTAAACCATTTTAGTTTGGGTATACCAAGGAAAATCCATGAAGGCCCTTCCAAAGAGCCTGTTGCTGCATGCACCAGACTTGGATAGATTGTATACTGGATAGATTGTATACAGATGCAGATCCGCGCAATGTTTTTGGGGAGAAGATTGAACAATATTTATCTAAGGACTATAATCGAAAATTAAGTGGTTATGAAATCTGCCGATTTTTGCTGTATTCAATAGGAACAAATCCTTTGGGATGCAGTAGCGAAAACAAATGGATTGTCGTTCATTTTTGCTGAAGGGTCCTGGCCTTTTGGCATCATTGCCAGCAATTTTGTTATCATTTCGTGAAAAGGCAGCAATTTGTGGTGATATCGAGGAGATGTTTCATCAAGTGATTATAAGGCCGGAAAAGCGTGACGTCCAGCAATTTCTTTGGCGAGATTGCGACCAAAGTAGAGATCCTGATGTTTACGTTATGGATGTAGGATTCCTCAAGAATTAATGGTCAGGTGGGCACAGTGGGTTAATGTACTTGCAGTGCTTCACAAACTATGATGGTATCCAAGTTCAATTACACACATTTGTGGACGCAAGTCGAGATGGTTACGCGGCAGTATGTTACTTCCGGGTGAAAAAAGACGAACATGTCGTCTGCTCTCTCATTGGATCAAAAACTAAAGTGGCACCAATGAAAATAACTTCAGTTCCCAGGATGGAACTTATGGCGGCTCTAATTGGCGTTCGATTTGCCATATTTGTAGCTAAAAGTAAATTGAAATCAGCAGGAAATATTATAGGTCCGATTCCAAAACCGTACTGGGATTAACCATCCAACCATCCAAAATATCACCAGTTCATTGCGTTTCGAATTACGGAAATTTTGGATTTGTCTTCGGTCAAATAATGGAATTGGATTCCAAGTAAGCGTAATGTCGCAGATGAGGCGACCAAATGGACCAGATTTTTTACTTCAACCAAAAGCCAATTGGCCGGAAGCAGAAACTTTCCCAAAGTCCACAGAAGAGGAAATTGTTCTCCATGTATTCAAAATTACTAAAAATGACCCGATTTTGGATGTTTATAGATTTTCAAAGTCGAATCGCTTAGTAAGGTCAGCGGCATATGTGCTACGTTTCATATCTAACTGCAGGTAGTGCAAGAAAGAAAAGGGCGAATTAATGTAAGACGAGTTGTTTAGAGCCCAATTTCTTTCATACAGGCAAACCAAAAAAGGAAAAATTCACGTTAGAAATTAGTTGTCTTGAATCGAAACAGCCCATTAGGAAGATAAGAGACGATCACATAGGGGCTGAAAAGAATAAAGGAGAACAAAAAATAAATAAGTACCTATCCCCTCATCTACCCAATATATTATGAACTTACGTAGCAAAAATCGTTTAAATTTATGAGTCTAACTCAATTCGCAATTCTGTGATTTAAATAGATATTTTTTTAATAGAATGTTTGGAAAAAGTCAAGTACGTAAGTACGTGATCTGCTGACTTTAAAAGACCATTTTGATTAAAATCAATTTTTTCTACTTCTAACTAACCCACTGTAAAAGAAGGTTTCAAGGCGGACTTTTTGTGCTGAAAAAGAGAAAGCAGACTTGCTGCTCTAATAGCAGGATGATGTTTGCTGTTTTTAGCAGACATTTCTCTTGCTGTTACAGCAAACAATTGCAGCTGTTTCAGCAGCATGTTTCTGTTATTGAATAGAAACATATTATTTGCTAAAAACAGCAAATATATTGTTACATCACACATTTTTGGCGAATTACGCAGCCAATTTTTACAATAGTATTTTATTATAGTATAAATTATATTTTTAAATATATTTTTTATTATAGTATAAATTATAATTATTTGAAATTAATTAAATTGTACGCTGTGGTATTGACCTAATATCCTTATAAGCTTATACAGCCCGACCCACTAATATTTTTGGCAAATATTTTAGTTTGATAAGATGCATGTAATTAGTTCAATGATATGACAATAAAATCCTATCTCCTACTGTGCAGACGTGTTTTTTGATCGCTCTTGTTATAACAGTCATACAATCTAAACTGCCGCTGGTTTTTGCCTTTATCCTACATCAAATTATTTTACAAGTGTTCGGCTTTCGATCAGTGCTTTAGTTCATTTGTGCTGTGCCGCGCTTGGCTATAATTTGAAAATATATATTTTTACAAAATCTATAGACATTGTTGTTGTGTGCAAATTCTGAAATGGACGAAAGAAGGCAAACAAAAGTACATATAAAATACGCGATTATCAGCTGTCTTCGTTAAGCCGGTTTTAAAGAGCGTCGTTAAGCTAACATAGTTGTATTATTGGACAACCTGGGTTGTTGAATTGGATATTTCACCACTGCTAGCTTTTCACCACAATTTTACCACCCCAATTGAAACTTTTGTCTTAATATTTTTTTTTAATTCTAACTAACAACAATGAATTGCTCGAAAGTAAATTGCAAAATTAATAAAGTTGACGAACCAATGGTCTCCTGCTGGCTTTGCTTCACAACGTACCATGCTAAGTGTGTCGAATTAGCCGAGCGAACTGCTGATAATTTACATGAAGATAAAGGACTTCGCTGGTGTTGCAAAAAATGTAAAATCTTCGATGTTGAATTTTATTCCTTCTTTAAAAATACCCGTAAGGAATTTGACCAGATCAACAATGACCTTATATCCCTCACCGAAAATTTTTGCAAATATAGGGAGGTCTTTGAAAATGCCAGTTGCGTTGAACAGTTTCTCCAATCTCCGCCTGATTCTCTTCCCAAAAGAAAGAAAACTTCTGACGTCACATTTAAAAACAAACCGTCTGCAATTAATGTTCTGCATTTGAACACATTACCTGCATCATCAATTACTATCAACGATGTTCAAAGCATTAATCCTGTTCAACCTACTGCTCCAGATATTACTGTAAGTGGAGTTCAAAGTTATGATGTCATTAGTCCGTTCCAAACTAATAAAACCATGCCATTAAATAATCCTTCTTTGGACATTACTCCTTCTGGTTCCAGTAAGTTCTATTCTCCAACAAATACTCCTAACACATCTATCCCTCCTAAACAACTAAAAGTGGTACCATCAAAAAAACTATTTTTGCTGCTCGATTTGCTGCTGACACTTCAAAAGAAGATGTAGCATCATACGTTAAATCTAAGTTGGATGCCGATGTTGAAATTATCGTTTTTAAATTTAAATATACTGAGAAACGAAGTAAAGCTTCGTTTAAAATCATTGTTCCTGAAGACGTATTTGACTCTGTTGTTAATCCTGATTTTTGGCCGCCGAAAGCTATGTTTATAGAGATAACATTCGATCAGATATTGTTCACTTACCGTTGCAATCAAACGTTGTGTCAAAAAACTAATTTCTTTACTTTCTGATAATCATATTCATGTAGTTTATCAAAATGTTAGAGGATTAAATTCTAAATTATCTAAACTTTATACTGATAGTTATAATTTCAATTACCACTTAATTGTCTTTACTGAAACCTGGCTTCAGGATAAAATTTATAATTCAGAAATCTTATGTGAAAAATATCAGATATTCATGTGTGATCGTTCTAATAAAATTAAAAAACAGGCGGTGGGGTTTTAATTGCAGTCTCCATCGGGTTTCCTTCTGAACAAATTATACTGCCTTCCGTCGTTGATATTGAATTTGCTGCAATTAAAGTAAGGTTTAAGAATATAAATTTATTCATTTCATGTTCCTACATTCCTCCCGGCTCTGATGTTGCACTTTACTCTAAACATGTTTCCGCAATACAGTCTGCTTTTCAAACTTCTAAATCGTGTGATATACTTGTTGTTCTTGGAGATTTTATTCTACCTTCAATCACGTGGAATCAATCCTTTAATTTAAATATTCTTGTTCCAGTTCTTGCAAATAATTGCGTTAGCGATTGCGTTGGATCTTTGTTAAGTTATGGTCTCTTTCAGGTGAATCTATATATATAAAAGAAAGTGTCCGAAGCGATGTAATCCCATAACTCGAGATTGGCCAAACCGATTTTGATGATGTGTACTTTGTTGGAAAGGTATTTTCTCAGCACGGGTTTTAAAAAAAATGGAAATTTGGATTTTCATTTTGTGGGCGGAGTGGGCGTGGCAATAGTGTTTTTGGGAGCTAGAAGGCTGAAAATTGGTACATATATACTACTGACCACGAAAATGATAAATATGATGCCGAAATTTGGATTTTCATTTTGTGGGCGGAGTGGGCGTGGCAAGTGTTTTTTTTTGAGCTAGAAGGCTGAAAATTGTAGCGTATATATTACTGAACACGAGAATGATAAATATGATGCCGAAAATTGGATTTTCATTTTGTGGGCGGAGTGGGCGAGGCAATAGTGTTTTGGGAGCTAGAAGGCTGAAAATTGGTACATATATACTACTGACCACGAAAATGATAAATATGATGCCGAAATTTGGATTTTCATTTTGTGGGCGGAGTGGGCGTGGCAATAGTGTTTTTGGGAGCTAGAAGGCTGAAAATTGGTACATATATACTACTGACCACTAAAATGATAAATATGATGCCGAAATTTGGATTTTCGTTTTGTGGGCGGAGTGTGCGTGGCAATAGTGTTTTTGAGCTAGAAGACTGAAAATTGGAACGTATATATTACTGAACACGAGAATGATAAATATGATGCCGAAATTTGGATTTTCATTTTGTGGGCGGAGTGGGCGTGGCAATAGTGTTTTTGGGAGCTAGAAGGCTGAATATTGGTACATATATTACTGACCACGGGAAACATCAATTTGATGCCAATATTTGGAATTTCGTTTTGTGGGCAAAGTTGGCAAATAAATAAATAAATAATAATAATAAATAGTGTTTTTTAGGTAGAATGCTGAAAATTGTAACGTATATATTACTGATCATTACAAAGATGAATTTGATGGCGTATTTTGGATTTTCATTTTGTGGGTGGAGTGGGCGTGGCAAAAGTGTTATTGAGAGCTAGAAGGCTGAAAATTGGAACGTAATTTAACCATTTGTTTTTTTTTTTTTGCCTGGCGAAGCGGGCGGGGTTCAGCTAGTAATGTATAAAATGTATATGGCAGGCTTTTGGATTTGATTTTTGTTAATCAGCCGTTGGAGGTTTCGCTGAACTCTTCTATTCCGGTTACATATCCCGATGACCGCTTTCATCCTACCATAGATTTAAAAATCTTGCTTCCTTCTATTTCATCTTCTCAAACATCACAAAATGTTAGATATGAAAAAGTTTACTGCTATTCTAGAACAGATTATTCAAAAATTAACTCTTATCATCTATTAATTGGAATGATATTTTGTCGTCCAAAGTTTTAGATGATGTGACAAATAATTTCTACAGTGTGTTACTTGATTGCATCTCAAAATCAGTTCCTAAAATTTTTAAACATGATACTATTAGCCCACCTTGGAACAATTTTCATTTAGCTAAATTGAAGAAGAGGAAAAATAAATTATTTAAAAAATACTACTCCTCTACTGATTTTTCTAAATATTCGATTGCAAGATCTGAATACAACATTGCGAACAGAAGTGCATACAAGAATTACATAATCACCATGAAAAATCAATTGAGAAATAACCCTAAATCTTTCTATAAGTTTGTAAATTCCAAACGCCGATCACGTAGTTTCCCTAACTCTTTAAAATTTGGTTCCACTTTTGCAGATGATGATTTATCAATTAGCAACTTATTTGCAGACTTTTTCTCATCGACCTACTCAAATAAAAAATTTGATCGTTCTATTCCTTATTCTTATAATATTGTTGAAGCTTCACTTATAAATGTTTCAATTATAAGCAGATATACGGTTTTGGAAAATTTGAAGGCATTAAATATCACATTTAATCCTGGTCCAGACGGGATCCCTAATAACATAATTAAATACTGTGCTGATACTTTATCATACCCTCTTTTAATAATATTTAATAAATCAATAAGTTTTGGATATTTACCACCTTTATGGAAGGAATCATATATAATCCCCCTTTTTAAATCTGGTAGCAAAATTGAAGTATCAAATTACAGAGGCATTGCAAAATTAAGTGCCATTCCGAAGCTATTAGAAAAAATAATAATAAAAAAAATAATATGTACCTTTTGATATTTTTCGTATTTTATTCGCGGTCTTTTGTTCCACAATAGGCAAATTTGTTTGCGGTAGTAAAATAAATATTAACAACAAATTCAATGAACAACATTGTCTAACACATACAAATACTTACATTGTAATTCCATAGGAAGCTTTCGTTTCTTTTGGCAGCAACTTCATTTATTTCTTATTAATTATGTATTTCGCCTGAGGTTTTTGAGGTTTCTCTTTTTAATAGGTTAGGTTGAAAGGGTTGCCCGCTGGTAGTAAAGGGTGTTTTTTATTGGGGTATAGAACTTTAAGTTGGCATCACTTTTTTAACTGGCGGTCATTTTGTCAGCTGTCAAGTGATTAATATCACTAGTCAACAGTCAAAATGTACTCGGGATGCGATAATTTTTTCTGTGTAGATAACCTTGACATGAGCTCGAAAAACGCAATAAAAATTTTTTTTTTCGTTTGGTTTTTTTTTATTTTTTTTTTTAAATTTTAAAATTTTTTTTTTTGGTTAATTTGTTTCGTCCGGCATAACTCGGGAACCACTAGCCCGATTTAATTGAATTAAATTTTAAAAAATTTAAAATTACAATTCCCTTAATCTGTTCATATATTGTTTTCCTATACAAGCAACAGTTTCCAAGTTAAAAATGAATATATAAAGGAAAAAACTTAATTTTTGCCTAAAGATTTAAATTTTTTTTTAAAAAATCCATAAAAAATCCAAAATGAAAAAAATGTCAAATCTTATTACTTTTACGTAAAGTCACATAACCTATGAGCAAAATGAGACAAAGATCATGAAAATCGATGCACGCGTTTCGCTTTTATTCGCAATTGAGTAATGGTATGAATTTCAAAAATTTGCTCGACATATGCACAACTTTGTCTATGGTAAGGTTTTTTCTTTTTTTTTATTCTCAGAATTAACAAAACGGAATAAACAAAGGGTTATTTAATTTTTATGATTGCGTAAGCAAAGTAATAAACGCTAATAAATGTGCGTGAACAATTAAAAGGAAAAAAGGAAAGGGGACTTTTTTAATTATTTGGGTTTTCCGTTGGCTACCTGTATGATTTTTTTTACAGAAATGCAACCCACATTTAAGGGTGGTCATTATTCGGAAAATTTAAGACTCACACATGGTGAAACAGGTATGTAGCCACCGTAAAAAAATATACACCCATTTATAAGTACCTGTCAGTAAAATACTAAACAATACACAGTATAAATAGGTCTTCATTGATCGATTTTACTCATTCAACAAGTGTCGACGAACGCGATAGTTAAAATGAGCAAACGTTCGCGAGGATTTGAATGCAATACCAATCTAAGTAATTTTTGTTACATGTGCGGAGAATACGTTTCTGAAAAAAACAAGCGTTGTTTTTCACCTAAATTGAGAGATTCATTTGAAGAGAGCTTCAATTTAAAGGTCTCAAACATAGATGAGCGGTGGACACCAAGTGCTCTATGTCCAAGGTGCTACGTTGCTACGTACAGCTAGCTGACTCAAGGTAAGTGTAGATTACGAAATTCAAGAACATATATAACTTATTATTGAAATTCTTTCAGACGACAGCCGAGAATCATCATGCCAATGCTTTGGAGAGCTCCGCTTTGCCATGTAACAGATTGCTACTTCTGTCTTAGCAAAAAAACAGGCGTGGGAAAAAATATACGATGGACTTACGCTGCTGTTTCAACAGTGAATTTTCCAGTGCCATTTTGCGAAGAACCAGTGGACCCGCAACCGTCCGTTTCAAGATGGGCATCTAATAATGAGGCGATACATCCAACATCAGATCCGGAGACAGTAGAAACCACATCAGAATGCGAGTCAACATATACATTGCATGGAGGTCAACGCTTATGTTCCCAAGCAGAACTGAACGATTGGGTTAGAGAATTGAAACTCTCCAAGGAAGATGCAGAGTTGCATGCATCGCGCATGCA
Organism: Polietes domitor; assembly: GCA_947397865.1. Classification (NCBI taxonomy): domain Eukaryota; kingdom Metazoa; phylum Arthropoda; class Insecta; order Diptera; family Muscidae; genus Polietes; species Polietes domitor. The sequence continues at coordinate 151,173,475 of OX377620.1, read as the reverse complement.
ACAGTTCGGTTTCTTGGCTCCTGGTGTGGTGACAACAATCTACAGGAAGCGTCATGAACCATACGCAAGGTACTACACAAAAAAAGACAACATCTGTTTTTGTAAGGACATTCCCGGATTATTTGGTGAACTCGGGTACTCTTACGATCCAGGAGAGTGGCGTCTTTTCATCGACAGCAACAAGCAGAGCCTTAAAGCAATTTTACTGCACAACGGCAACGAGAAACCTTCGATTCCAATTGCTCATGCCGTTGACACCAAGGAAACATACGAAGTCATGGACAATCTACTAAAGTGCCTTAACTATGAGAGGCACGATTGGAAAGTTTGTGCCGACCTTAAGGTTATCGGTATCCTTTGTGGATTACAAGGTGGATTCACAAAGTACTGTTGTTTTCTCTGCCTTTGGGACAGCCGCGATCGTCAACATCATTACACCAGGAGGAGTTGGACAGAAAGAGTTAACTTCATCCCCGGCAGCGACAACGTGAAATATACACCACTCATAAAAAAGGGAAATGTTTTTCTCCCACCTCTTCACATAAAGCTCGGACTCATAAAAAACTTCGTGAAAGCTATCAACAAAGATGGCGAAGCGTTCGCCTATTTAAAAACCATTTTTCCTCACCTTTCATCGGCAAAGATTAAGGAAGGCGTTTTCGACGGTCCGCAAATAAAAAAGTTGTTGCAAGACCAACAGTTTGAGCACATTTTATCACCAAATGAAGCTGCAGCTTGGAACTCATTTCGGCAAATTGTTTCCGGATTTCTTGGAAACAACAAAAGCTCAAATTACAGAGAGATCGTCGAACAACTACTCCAAAATTATAAAAAAATTAGAGCAAATATGTCGCTTAAGATACATTTTCTACACTCGCACTTGGACTTCTTTCCGGACAACCTGGGCGATGTGAGTGACGAGCATGGCGCACATGTAACAAAAATTACTTGGATTGGTATTGCATTCAAATCCTCGCGAACGTTTGCTCATTTTAACTATCGCGTTCGTCGACACTTGTTGAATGAGTAAAATCGATCAATGAAGACCTATTTATACTGTGTATTGTTTAGTATTTTACTGACAGGTACTTATAAATGGGTGTATATTTTTTTACGGTGGCTACATACCTGTTTCACCATGTGTGAGTCTTAAATTTTCCGAATAATGACCACCCTTAAATGTGGGTTGCATTTCTGTAAAAAAATAATACAGGTAGCCAACGGAAAACCCAAATAATTAAAAAAGTCCCCTTTCCTTTTTTCCTTTTAATTGTTCACGCACATTTATTAGCGTTTATTACTTTGCTTACGCAATCATAAAAATTAAATAACCCTTTGTTTATTCCGTTTTGTTAATTCTGAGAATCAAAAAAAAAGAAAAAACCTTACCATAGACAAAGTTGTGCATATGTCGAGCAAATTTTTGAAATTCATACCTTTACTCAATTGCGAATAAAAGCGAAACGCGTGCATCGATTTTCATGATCTTTGTCTCATTTTGCTCATAGGTTATGTGACTTTACGTAAAAGTAATAAGATTTGACATTTTTTTTCATTTTGGATTTTTTATGGATTTTTAAAAAAAATTTAAATCTTTAGGCAAAAAATAAGTTTTTTCCTTTATATATTCATTTTTAACTTGGAAACTGTTGCTTGTATAGGATAGCAATATATGAACAGATTAAGGGAATTGTAATTTTATTTTTTTTAAAATTTAATTCAATTAAATCGGGCTAGTGGTTCCCGAGTTATGCCGGACGAAACAAATTAACCAAAAAAAAATTTTTTAAATTTAAAAAAAAAAAAAAATAAAAAAAAAACCAAACGAAAAAAAAAATTTTATTGCGTTTTTCGAGCTCATGTCAAGGTTATCTACACAGAAAAAATTATCGCATCCGGAGTACATGAAATTTTTTTCATTTTGTTGAGTAGTGTATTTAGTTTGGTTTGCCATTTCATCATGAACAGGTTGACAAAAGAACAACGCTTGCAAATCGTGCAAATTTATTTCGAAAGTAATGGTTCAGTTCGCGAAGTTCACCGCAAGCTCCGTCCATATGATCTACATAATCGTCCATCAGAGCAATTAATTCGGTTAACCATGGATCGTTTTCGCACTACGTTTACTCTATGTGATAATACGCATCCGCAGAGACGTCGAACAGTGCGCACCGAAGAAACAATTGCCGCTGTAGAGCAAAGTGTTGAAGAGGACCCGAATGAATCGATTCGCCACCGTGCACAGCAATTGGAGTGGTTGAAAATTGGCCATGTTGGATGCCCATTCTTCTCTGGTGGGTACTACCAATTTGAAGTTCTTATTATGTGCATACTGGTCGTAAGAAAATCTGAATCTTTATTTAGCATCCCGCATGATTCGGTGGCTCCTAGAATGGAGCTGTGCGTGTCGTTTTTCAGCATACCGAGTTCTCTGATACGCAATGCTACCCTTGCTGTATATTGAGTATAGTTTCTCGTCCGGCTTGAGGAGCTGATCTCGTTGTCCCAGCAATGCCCACGCATGCCATCCTCTGTACTTTGTTGAGATTTGCTAGGAGTGATTTTCTTTTTACAGCGCCATCGTGTAGTCTTTATACAACAAGGAGCTTTCAATATAGCCTACCACATCATTTAATGCCGTTTCCACTGACCTTTCTTTAAGGTATGCGTGTTGTGCCTCACTGAAGTCGTTTGGATTTAGTTTCTCCCTGACATGTAAGTCCATCAGTTTTTCCATGGTTTTTAGTAAAAACGATGATAGACTAATGGGTCTATAATCTTTTGTCGTGTTGTGGTTTACTACCTGACTTCTCTCCATGCCCTTGGTATGTAGGACCATCCCATGCTTGCGAAGAAAATTAGTTAGCCATGGCAATATCCGGTCCAGGGAGACCTGCAGCTGTGCTCGTATAATTTCATCTGGTCCTGCTGACTTGTATGGTCTAAAGGATCGTATGGCCCACATTTTTTTCGTCCTGGCATCCTCCATAAGGAGTTCTACCTTTCTGCACTGCTTTCTGTGAACAGTCCATCCGGTATCATCAGGAATCCTGGAGTACTGGGTTCCTTGGAGAGCTCCTTGCGAAATCTGGCGACCTCGTTTGTACCTTCCAATTCCTCGCAGAAGTTCGTCCAAGATTTCCATTTTGCTTTTTTGATCTGCTTCCTGAAGTCGTTAAAGACCTCTTTGTAGTCGTTCCAGCCTTCTGGTGTTTTCTCCCTTTTTGCTCTGTTGAAGAGTCTCCTACTTTCCTTCCTGAGTGCCCTGATCTCCATTGTCCACCAGGTTTGGTTGACTTTCCGCGGGGGCGTCGCTCCTGGCAGGATTTTTTGAAGGATTCTGAAAGGGAAGATGTCAGTTGATTCACTGCACCCTCCAGTTCATGCACGTCACTAATCTCTCTGTCCGGAGGAGGCAGTGACTGCATTAGATTACTGGAGAGGTTCCAGTTAGTCTTTTTGGGATTTCTGTAGGGTTTCCCCTAATTATTTCGTGCTCTATGTTGAAGCGTATTCTAAAGTGGTCCGAGAAGGAACATTCTGTAGATACCATCCAATTTGAGACTCTAATCGTTTCACTGTTTGACACTAGAGTTATATCTATAACCTGTTCCCTAGTTATATTATAGAACGTCGGCCTATTGCCCTTGTTGCATATAATTAGATCAGTGGATATAATGTAATCAAAAAGTGACTCACCTCTTTTGTTGATGTCAGTGCTGCCCCAAAAGGTGTGGTGCGCGTTTGCATCTCCTCCGAGTACCAGATCGTGCCCATTTCGTCTGCACCAATCTACCAGGGCCTGGACCTTGTTTGACGGGGGGTTGTCTACTTCGTATGACAGGTACATGGAGCCTATTACCAGGTTTGGTTTGTTATGGCGTTTCATGGCTAGCACTTTCAGGTCGCCATCGCTATAGTGAGATAAGAAGGTTAGATTCAAGTCTTTCTTGGCTACAATACAGCTACGGATTTTACCTTCGTTTTGTGGGGATATGAGCTTTAGGTTTCGTGACCTCAGTCTTCGTACTCTGTTCCCTGTAATCCAGGGTTATTGCACCAGAGCCACGTCCGTGCCCTCCTTCCCCATATGTCGCAGCATTTCGTCCGATGCTGCTATGGAGTGGTGCAGATTAATTTGCACCAATTACATGCCTCTCTTGTCGTCGGGCATTGGTTTCGTCCTCGGGGATACTAATCTTCAGTCGGTTGAGACGAGACAGTCTGACGACCTCATCCGAGAGATTCTGACCCTATCCGGATCTACAGATCATTTTCTTCGTCCCTAGCGCGTCCCCTGATGATCTTCCAGTTATCAGTGCCTAGCGGCTTGTTCTACATTTTTACCAGTGTTAGTATGGCTTCATCCTCCAGGATTGGAGGAGGAACCCATATCTTCATTGTCGTCCAACAGGGGATTATCTTTTTAATAGCGTCGGGCGTTCTCGACGTGTGCGTTGCGTGACCTCGATAGCTATGTTATACTATTGTAAATACGTTAGAAATTTTTGATTTATGGTTTAAAATTAACTTTCTAATTTCGTAATCGACTACTTGATTAAGACATTTGGTGTAAAACCACAAATGCAAAATTTTGTGCAAAGCGAATATTCTGTTTGTTTAAAGTTGTCTTTAGAAAATTTGTACTGAATTCATAAATTGTAAGTGATCCATTACCATTGCAACAAAAAGTTTAATTCTAAAAACAATCATGTTTCGCCTTAGAATAGTTTGAGTCCGATAACCATTTTTGGCCGAATGGAGTTGACTTATGTTCCAAATATGCTCTTTTTAATCCCTTAATTAGTTTTTTAATATCACTATTGAGTGATTTATATTTTTTTGGATAATTTGCAAGGAGACTGCTTACTCTACTTTTCTGCTAGAGATTTACCCCCAAAATTATTTATGATTTGTTTGCCCACCTCACGCAAGAAATTGCAGTCTAAAAACAAAAAACTATTCTCAAACGACGTATAGTTATTTTAAATTTAATTAACAGCAAGAGTTTTCAGCAGCCAGCAAACTTTTAAGCAGAGTGGCTGCTGAAGCAAAACTGCAGATAATTTGCTGTTATTGCACACAATTTGCTGTAATAGCAGATAAAGTGCCTGCTGATAGGCAGCAAATAATGTCTGCTGTCAGTTAGTGCTACTAGTTAAGCTACACATATATCCATTAGACATACATACATTATATAGTCTGAAACTGCAGCTCAAATAATGATATTAATAATGTAAATGCATCAATATATAAGCAATAAATAAAAAACCGTTTTAAATGAAGTTGCAATGTTTGGAGCAAAATAGCTATACGGCGTTTCAGAATAGTTTTTTTTTTTGTTTTTAGATTGCAATTTGTTACGGTTGCCTATGCACACTGGTCCCAAATCCATTTTTATGGCATAAAGGCGAAAAATAAACATACAGGCTTGTAATTTTGCACATTTGCTAGACATATCATACGCAAAAAAAAAAAATAAAAATAAAATTGGGCCGATCGGACCACGCCCACTACCACCTCGCATATAAACTCAATATATAACCAACATAGTTATCACCCTGTATTGGTAGGGTGACCAAAAACAACATTTTATGAAAGCTTAAAAGAATGAAGAGTTGTTTATTTTGACGAAATGTGTTTTTCTAAACATTTAAACTTTAAACTGCAATTTAAATAATTATTTCAAGGTACTTTCAATACCTTTTAAATAAAATATTGACGGGTGTCGTACACAAAACTAATTCAGAGATATAATCATATATATGTCTATGGCTAATCAAAAACTGTGCTAACATAAAATGAAAATTTTTGGAGTTTGCCGAAAAATGCTGACGAGATATTAATTCCACCATAAACTACAACCTCAGAAAAACACTTTCACATTTACACTTTGAGTCATTGGATTATGTTCTATACAAATCACAAAATTACAATACCTACGAATACTTACAAGACCACAATAATCATAAAATGTTAAATATAATTTTTCAACTACTAACTCTTGCCGTCAATTTTCATAATATAGTCACTTTATTATTTTCTTTTTAAATCTTGATTTTAATTAATTTGTAAAACTGCTTTATATCAAAATTAATCCCACTTTTTTTGAACCGAAAAATTTAAGTACCATTCAGGCTTGTGGTGTTGCCACCTAATTTTCTCCAGTATATTTTCTTGATTGCTTGGAGTGTTGCCATAAAGAAAATATAAATGTGTATATATTTTCTTTATGGCTTTACCACTTTTTTAATTTTAATTTTTTTTTTACCACTTTTAATTTTAATTTTTTTGAATTTCTGCCAAAAAAATGGATTTGGGACCATAGTGCTATGGTAGGCTGTGCAGTTCAAATAGTGTTGGTTGACACGGTGGCAGTGCCGGATACTCGTCAGCAATGGGAGGATTCGTTCACCATGGTCACACACACAATCCATAACATAAAATTCTCGTGTCAAGAATAAAAAATCGGATAATGCCAATAATCGGACGGACAGATAAAATAAAAAACTATTGTCAACATTCACACTTTCGTCGTCAATATAAGTCCCTAGGTCTGAGCCCCCCAGCCCTTCTGCTGTTTGGCAAACAAGCAGCTTTTGTATTGCTCTTGAAGCAATACCCTACTTAAAATATGTCTGTGTGTTTGTCTATGTCATTCGTCTGTCCATACAATCCAAATTATATTATTATATATATATTATATATATATATATTATTCCATCATTCTCGACACCCTATATCAACCAATAAAAGATTCTCACTCCGACATCGTCCTTGACAACTGATGTATGAGAAAAGAAACGATCATTTCTTTTTCTTATAATTCATGAACATATTATCATTTCGTTTATTTCAAATAATATTAATTCTTCTTCTTACATCACCTATATACAATATTTGCCCCTGTGTTGTACAGCGCTGTAGCAAAACAAAAAAAGATCAGAAACAAATAAGGAGAAAATGAGGGGAGAAACCCACTCTCTTTCTTCGTTCACTTATACAACAAAAAGGTTATTGATGTAATTGTTACTTCTCTTCATTCTTTGCCCTTATATCTTTGACAATTTCAATTCTTTGTGCTACTTGGAATATTTGACTAAAACTTTTTCATTTCTTTTAAATATTTTTTTGTTGTTTTTACAAATCCTAAATCCTTTTTTTCTTGTATCTTTCATTTGTGTGTTTAATTTTCTAGTTAGAAATGTCTGTACAAATGTATCTATTTTGAAAATAATAATTGTTTCGTGATGTTATATTTTTTGGTCTTTTTTTCTAGTTTACTTTAGTTCTATCCGTCTGCAAGTTTAGCCCTAACTTGACGATATTTTTTGTATTTAGTAGAGTAAGAGCTATGTACAATTTAATTAATGTCAAATAATTATAATTTATACTATAATAAAAACTGCTATTTTTTACTGTCAAGTTCTCTTGAGTTTTGTCATTTATTTTGGTTTAAGACCAAAGCAATCTTCATATGTGCACTGTCATGCTTTTCGACTTCTTTTGACGTAAGAGTTCATTGTGTTTAGGTCTTAATAGTGAGTTCGGATATTAACCACTTTTTCAGGATAGTGTGCCAAATCCATCAGATTTCTCATACAAATTGACATTTGCAATATATTTGGCTTCAATAAATTCTGGACAGTTATCCAGTTATCCAAGTTACATAACAAAAAACTAAATAAAAAGGTAAAATTTTAATCAAAATAAAAAAATATATATTTTTTAAAATTGTCGCCAAGAGCAATATCAATGTGTGTATGAAATCGAATTTTGAAAAATTTTTTCGATAATTATCCAGTGTAAGTCAAATTTATTTTAAAAATTAACTAATTATTAAAGTTGTCATCACAGCTTGTTTTCGCGGCTTAAAGAAATAATTACACTAGCACAACATTTTCTTTTAAAACATTTGAAAGGGGCCAATAACACTTCCATAACTAAGCACTAGGATTTAGCCGAATTAATTTTTGTTTGAATGTTAAATGTTTAACTCCAATCACATAAACTTGGAATTTATCCTTGTATGGTGACTGTATTGTCCTTAAGCACGCAGTTCGGTTCTATGTGAAGGATGCCAGGACCGGTTATTGTCAGTTGTGTGATTTCTGTGCCGCAAACTTCTGATACTTCGTTAACTATTACAAATATCCATTGATTCCGCTGGGACATCTGCGCCAACCGATCAACAGCCGACAAATAAAGCGTCTGGGTAAACCGCGGGAGGCCAACACATCACCACCAACAGCACCAACGGTTACAACGATGTTGTAAGTGGCAAGGGCAGCAGCGGAGGAAGGATGAACACGCGCCTTACCAGTGTTCGAAGTCCGGGCACACCGTCGTACCGCGCCGTATGCCCGGATGACGAACAATCCTTCTAGTGCCGTCAGAAACTGGCGCCGAATGTTAGACAGTGGCTGGTACCACTGGTCAGGAAGGCGGTGAAGGCTCACGTTCCACACAGTAGATCGTGTACTTTGGTGGAATTAGGTGATAACCGGTACCGGATACTGATTAACCTCCAAGGTACGGTTATCATCATCGCACGATGAGGGGGGGGGGGGGCAGTGTGACGAAAGTCCGGAGTCGTTTTCGGCCCCACATAAAATAGCATAGATGGCTCATTTATTTTATTTTTTTTTTTTTTTCATTTCCTTTTAGTTTTAAGTCCCTTGAAGGGTATATTTTAATTATAAGTATATCTTAGTTATAAGTCCCATGAAGGGTTTAATTTTTGTTATCTATTTATAAGTCCCACGAAGGGTGTTCATTGAATAATAAATAGAGTAAGTTAAAATACATGTAACTGCATTAATTCATAGGCATAAGGTACAGTCAGAACAAAACATCAGCATAAATGTTGACAAAATATGTTGTTTACCAGTCTTGATAAACAAGCAGCAGTTAGTTATTGACTACTTTTTGTAAACAACATACCGTTAGGTCAGCAACCCAAGCAGCGACGATCACACACATACACACACAACAGATGAGGATCGGCAGTGATTTTCACAGACAGCATACCCATCACAACTATCACACTCATAGCAACAGCGCGAAGAACATAAGATGGAGGAAAACCAGAATTGAAGTCAGTTGGTCGGGAGCCGTGAACAAGGACAGATGTTGGTGAGTATTGGCAGAATATTTAGTGATAACTGGAGGGCCGCCGTTGGTCCCCACGTTTTAATAATAGAACCGTGAGTGATAAGTGGAGGGCCGCCGTTGGTCTCCACGTTTTAATAATAGTGCCGTGCGTGATATTTGGGGGGCCGCCGTTGGTCTCCACATTTAGTGAACTTTTCGCGTGCGTCTGACTAGAGGTCTCTTCGTTATATAGTTTTCGTGTGTCTACTTAGAAGGCCGACGTGGTCTCTACGTTAATTAGTATTCGCGTACGTCTAATTAGACGGCCGACGTGGTCTCTTCGTTATTTAGTTTCCGCGTGCGTCTACTTAGTGGGCCGACGTTATCTCTACGTTATTTAGCTTTCGTGTGCGTCTGATTAGAGGGCCGACATGGTCTCAACGTTATTTAGATTTCGTGTGCGTCTGATTAGAGGGCCGACGCGGTCTATTCGTTATTTAGTTTTCTCGTGCGTCTGACTAGAGGGCCGACGTGGTCTATTCGCTATTTAGTTTTCGCGTGCGTCTAATTAGAGGGCCGACGTGGTCTCTAAGTCATTTAGTTTTCGCGTGCGTCTGATTAGAGGGCCGACGTGGTCTCTACGTTATTTAGCTTTAAACGTGTATCTGCTTAGAGGGCCGACGTGGCCTCTTCGCTATTTAGATTTCCGCGTACGACTACTTAGAGGGCCGACGTGGTCTCTACGTTATTTAGCTTTCCACGTGTATCTGCTTAGAGGGCCGACGTGGCCTCTTCGCTATTTAGATTTCCGCGTACGACTACTTAGAGGGCCGACGAGGCCTCTACGTTGATTTGGACATTCGTGTATCTGATTGTAGGGCCGTCACAGGTCTCCCCCCTCAAGTCCCCAAGGAGAGCCGTCTCCTGGATAGCTGATCCTCGCCACACCTCACCATCGCATATCTTCCCACTACACTGCTCACCAACCAACAAACCCCACGCCGTGATCTGTGTCCAGTACAGCCATATCTTCCACCCTAGTATTAAGAACATTGTTATCGCTCTCTTTAGGATAATTCAATAAAATCATTATATCGGGATAAATTGAAACCTTGTCGTTTTTACTCTCTGTCGCTACACAAATAAATTTCTGTGACAAACCCTTCCCCCGCGAGCTGAACCCCAGCAACCAGAGGAAACTCGTCGTTACACTTGTTGTTAAAGATTTGAATTTCGCATGAAAATTGTTGGGATTCTCTGCAGAGCTTCGCTTGCATGTTTCGGCATATAAAATTATCATCTTTAGCCCTAAAACAGCTTCTCCTATCATCGGTTGAGATTGCTAAGAAATGGGTGTCAGTAGGTATTGCAAATATCTGTCCACCTCTTAATGAGGGAACCGGTATCAATTTAAATAAATCAAAGGTTTGTTGATCTACCAATGGTAATGTAGTTTAGTGGACAGAAACGCTAATGCCTGTGTTCTATCAATTCCCCGATGTTCTTCTTCAATTTCGTTCGTCAAATGAAAACAGTCTTCTGAATTTCGCCTATACACGATTTGCCCTGTTTAATGACGTTTATTGTTTAGTCAATTATTGATGCCTGGTTACGGAGTAATTCAACGATACGATTTCGGTCGATCTTCAAGTTTCCGATGGTATTAGTTATTTCTTCAGCGTAATCTGAGTCCAGGACGTCAAATAAGGTGTGAGCTACATTTCCAACTATTTTAATCGCGGTTCTTTTGTACCGAGTTGTTGAGATTACATCCTTTTCTTCGGTCAGATTGGTCACTAATGAGTCACACATTGCTTTTCTGGAAGAGGTTTCTCATAATTGCTGAAACGTGATTAATCCTGTAGAGAATGTGTCAAGTTCTGCCTAAGTTCTACGATTTTCCATTCTGTCGTAATAATCTTTGCTTCCAAATTTCTGAATCTTGATGGCGTTGCCGAGAACGAGTGGTAGCAGGAAAAGTGTGCTGTAAACAACAACGAGTTGCTTGGAGATTTACGTCGTTTTGCCGAACTCGGTCCAGGATCGTCAGTCACACGGTTTTGTTCTATAACTTTAACTGGAGCGGGGTCATCACTTGAGTCGGTCTCGAATAAAGGTGCCAACCGATGAATAGGTCGTTTAACCACTCCTGAAGCTGTTTTAACGTTGACGACTCGCTCTATTCCATCGTTTCCCTGGAAGGTCTTTATGATTAGGCCAATTAGAGGCCAATGCAATGGCCTCTTGATTGTGTTGTCTTCCTTGATTATTACCATCCGTTCTTCCTTAATATTTGGATCTGTTGACTTCGTTTTTTGTTTCTCTTGGAGATGAGAGAGGCATTCACTTGACCAGCGCCTCCTTTGTGCTTTAATTGGGATACCAACTTTCATCTTGTTGCCAGTGAAGCTGCAGGTTCATTAGCTCTGGAACCGACTTGAGCCGTAAGTGATTCGCCAATTAGAAAGTGTCCGGGCGTTAGAGCTGCCAAATCGTTTGCATTGGTTGATTTTGGGCCTTGAGTTGAGAATCGCTCCTCGATTTCTTCGTGGGTTAATGAAGCTGTTGAAACAGTGCGAAGAAGATGGTGTTTGGCTGATTTCACTGCAGCTTCCCACAATCCACCAAAGTGTGGAGCCCTTGGTGGAATAAACCTGAATTCGATTCCTTCTTTGCTGAATGTATCTGATATCACATTTTGGGACTCTGTTGCGTGACTGATTTTTGGCACCTACAAAGTTTGTTGCGTTGTCAGATGAATGCTTCAGTGGTTAAATCGGTCACCACTTTGTGAGTCCGTTTCCCTCCTAGCTTGTAGTGTACAGAGAAGGGTCCAAAATAGTCTACTTCAGTTTTGATGAATGGTCTAGCAGGTGTAACTCTGCTTGCTGGTAAGTTTCCCATTATTTGCTTGTGAAGGGTGGGTAAATTGTAAGGGCCGATGTTGAATGTGAACCACACCAAAACGTCAAGTTTTTTTTTGCATTTCATTTGACATTGCTCAATTTCAGACTAACTCAATTTGAACCATGAAGAAATACACAATCGAGCAACGCGTTAAAGTTATGCAGGCTTATTATTAAAAAGGGGGTTCAGATCAAAAGGCATATCGTGCACTTCGAAGAAAATCATCTTCAGTGATGAGGTACATTTTCACCTCAGTGGATTCGTCAATAAGCAGAATTGCCGCATTTGGGCGAATGATAATCCAAGAGTGACTGTCGAAAAACTAATGCACCCACAAAGAGTGACTGTTAGGTGCGATTTATGGGCTGGCGGCATCATCGGGCAAAATGAGGCCGGTTACTGTGAATGGTCATAAGATAATAACGAACTTTTTATGGCCCGAATTGGACGATATGGATGTGGACGATATGTGGTTTCAACAGGACGGTGCCACTTGCCACATAGCTAATGAAACAATGGCTCTTTTGCGCGACAAATTCAATGGCCGTGTTATCTCACGTTGTGGCGATGTCAATTGGCCGCCAAGATCATGTGATTTGACACTGTTGGGCTTCTTTCTATTTGAAAGAAAAGTAGTACGTCCATCGGATGGAGTTGAACCACACAAATATTATCATAATAAAAAGAAATGACAATAATTTCCTTAATAATTTGTGTTTTATTCAAAATCAACATCGGGCCTTAAAATTTAAAACACCTTTTTTCCTTTAATTATCCAAAATCATTGTCTGGATGTTGCCAGTAATAATTGGGGCCACAGTGATTATTACACTACGTAACAAAAAAATCTTTTTGTTTGTTTAAGTGAATTTTTTGCTTTTATCTAATGAATTAGGTCATAAATATAATATAATGAGTGTTCTTTCCTCTACCTAAACGTTTTTTAGTATATAAACCGCTATTTTAAAAATGATGGAGGTTTCACCACACATTTTAGCATAACTCAAGAACAGTTTGTCCGATTTGATTAAGTAAAAACTCCGAGAATCCGCAGCTACATTACCACCAAGTTACTCTTACACTGTTTTTTGATAAAGTGAATAGTTTTGGAAATATTCAGAAACTTTTTCCAAAATTTTTTTTTCATGCAAAATTGGAAAAAATTTTTTGTCTTAAAATTCCTGAATTTAAGGATTTTTTGTCTTAAAATTCCTGAATTTAAGGATTCAAGTGTATTTTTCGTTTTATTATCATATAAAAGCATACCTTCATTAAAATTAAGCTGTTTAACAATCTTTTATGCACACTCTTATCTATCTGTACCATGAAAAATAAAGGCACTATTTAAAAATTTTAAAATTCGATGTCATTTCTTAAAAAACGATTAGCCAGACATCAGTTAAAGTTTTTCTTCAGTTTAGAGACATAACCAATGAGAAACAGCAAAAAAATTCACTTAAACAAAATTTTGTTACATAGTGTTATCCTTATGAATCATGGCTAATATCAACCTTGTTATTGGATCGTTGTATGGCAATAGCATAGGATGCTTAGAGTTGAATGACAGTGTTGATTCTTTTAGACGACCGCCAATACTTATTCTATAGTCTGATACTTGCATCGTCCGTACTATCAAGGCCAATTCGTCATCTAGTTCTTGGGGACTTAGTGATACATCTCCTGACTGATGACGCTGTTGCTGTCTTGTACGTTTGACGAAAACGTATGATACGATTCTCTGTAAACCCCTGAAATAATTCTTGTGGTTGATCTTATAAATTACAACTTCAATGCTACTAGTTGATGCTATAGCTGTAGTTTTTCTCTGAATTTTGCTCACTTTGTTCGCGACGAAGGTTCGAAGAGCCGTCGTAGTCGAATTGATCCAGTATAGCACTATCTCGGAGTATGACCAGTAGCATGTTGGTACTATATCATACTTAAGCTCTTGCTATTAACGCTGCTCCCAATGTTGCCGCACACAATTCCAAGCGGGGCAACGTTAACTGCTTTATAGGTGCTACTCGAGATTTTACGTACAGTAATCCGTCTTCAAGTTTTGCACGAAAGTATACTACAGCTCCATAAGCCTGACCTGGACCTGAATCGCCCTCTGCTCATCAAAATTATGTCTCTTGAGGCGATTGTTGTTCAGCTGATTCAATTTCCGGCGGAACAAAGACCAATACGTTGACATCTCATCTGATAACTGCTCATCCCACGACATCTTCATTTGCCATAGTTGCTGAATGAAGATTTTGGCTGTGGCAGCAACCGACCCTGCTATCCCTAATGGATCAAATATCCTTGCCACATCGGAAGTGACAGAACGTTTCGTTATAATTGCACACTCTTGTACGTCTGCCTTTCAGCAAAATTGGTTTTGTTGGTGTTTAACATGTAATGTCCTTTTTTCACCAGGAGCATTTCTCCATAAAATTAATTGGAACTTTCGATCTTCTCTGTCAATTAATATTTGTCCGTTGTAAATACGAATATTGGCAGACGAAAAAGCAAAAGTATTCCGAAGAGGTCGCCTTGAACTGTTGGTCCTGTGTGAATAATATCATTGAGTGAGTACCCAGATGCTGTCTTTGCAGAAGCATCAAAGACTACTCGAAGTTTTGTGGTGCTGCTGTCAGGACTTAATACACAGTGATATGGGATGTAGAAATGAGGACCTTGAATTTTTGCTGAATTGATACTTGTCATATGACCCAAAGTTTCATATTCCTTCATAAAGTTGACATACTGCTCTTGAAGGTGAGGATTCCTCTCCAGTCGACGTTCAAAAAATAAAAAGCGCCGTGTCTTTTGATTCGTGGAGTGAATTTGGATTTTCGGCGAACTGCAATCGGATTACGAATCTACCTTCTGCATTTCTGACTGTGGTCTGAAGGAAGTGGGTTTCACATTTTTCTTCTGCCCATGTTCAACTGATGTCAGCTGGGAAGTCGCCTACCTTCCAGAATTGTTAACCTATTTCACTGGTGGCTAGTTCATCCTCACTATAGATTGCATATGTTGCTGAATCCGTCTGGCCTTCACCAACCTTTCCACTTGTAATCCAACCAAGTTTCGAATTACGTAATATCGACAGGTCGTTGGTTAATCGAATTTCTTGGGACAACATTAAATCGAATTAAAATTCTGCGCCCAGAAGGACGTCAATTTTGCCCGTACTGTTGAAGTATGGGTCGGCCAGTTGAATGTTTTCAGGAATAGGCCGTGAAGATATCTCTAGGGATTTGCTTGGCTGGGCAGGTACGATGCTCGGAAGTACAAATGCTTCTAGTCTTGCTGAAAATTTGCTTGTCATTGATTGGAACTCCATATTGGCACTTTGACTGGTGTTCTTTGATCTTCCACCAATACCCTCAATGGAAAGTGGCGCTCTTGTTGGCTCAATTGATAATCGTTTCACTAGCCTTTCTGTCACAATGTTTATTTGAGACCCGAAATCCAGAATGATCTGCAGTAGTACAACGGGTGATTACCTTTACATAATTGGCAATCGTTGCCGCTGGCTGATACTACTGTTGTCACGGCCTTGCCTCACAATGCCTCTAATGACATAATTCATGCACTCTCAAGTGCATTTATTCGACATTGGTTTGTCCTTGGACCAATCGCTCTAGGGATATTATGAAGGCTCGTTGACGTCTTATTGTGCTTTTGATTTCAGAACTTGTTGCGGTTTAACTATCCAAGGCAAGCCCTACGGGTGAAATACAAACTGCAGTCAATAACCCATGCAATGTGAATCTGTGTTTGTTGTTTCTTTATTTGGTTGATTGACATGCAGACATAATTAATACAATGGATATGTAATTAATACTAAGTGATTATAAAAAATATGAATTTAGACTAAACAATTTTAAAATAATTATTTTATTGAATCTTTAGGAATATTTTAGTATTAACAAAGAAAATGTTTTTAATTAAAAACTAGATGAGTTTGCAATTTTAATGCTCACGGGTTGGCTGATTTCATTGTCCAAAGCGTAGACTGAACTGTAATGTCTGTTCGTTCTTTCTGATCCTGGTAAATCTTCCATCTTACTTATCATTACTTATTATCTTTGTCACCTGGAACGGATCTTTGAAATTCTTCGCGTCGCATGTCTTCCGTCGTCGCTGTTTTGCCTTCTGTCTATATAAGCGTTAGCGTCCTGTGTAACCTTATGACGTAACGATTGTGGCACTACCCAAAGTTTTTGTGTATCTCTGCGACGCACAGAATCAAAATCCATCGACCAAAATGCAATACCTTTTGTTATCACAGATATTTAGAAATCGGCACAAAGTTGACTACTTTTCGAATTTTTCGATTTTAAAGAAAATTAAAATTTTTATTTTTTTTTTGTATTACAGATTTCCACCTTTTTCAGATTTTGAAAATTGAAAAAACGTAATTTCTTTTTTTGATTTTGTTGAACTGTTTCTCACACATTTGCACTCAAATTTGTTTTATTAGAAATTGTGGTTTCTTAGCTTCATTATGACGCCAAAACTATGTTTTGGCAAATATAGTTTGTTTGTAATAAATATTTCTTTTCGAAGAAATGTCTGACTTTGGACCAACACAACTTTTTTTCCTTCTAAAGTCTTTAACGTAATATATACATATTTCGAAAGGAAATGTATACATTAGGATGCATTTAGTGCAAAAGGTCAGATTTTTAGTTCCAAAACGCAATTTATTCATTTACTTTACTGAAATAGTCGGGCCGGGCCGACTATAATATACACTCCACTTTTTATCCGAATACAACTCAATTTGGTAAAATCGAGAAGAATTTTTGTATGTTTCCTAATCACAGGCTAATATGACCTTGTCCAATTTGCTAAATCGAGAAGAATATTTGTATCTAAACACAATCTGATACAATATGTGGTTTCTGGAGCGGAAAAAGTCAAATTGGGAGCGAAATTTGTATGGGATCTAACACATTTTTACCGCAAGTGTTTCTAGTTGAACTATAAGATGTTTTGCCAATTTTGAAGAAAATAAGTTAAAATATGTGGTATTAAAAGTGAAGTGTCAAATCGGGAGTGAAATTCGTATGGGGGCTATATCTAAATCTGAACCGATTTTCTTCAAATTCAAATAGCGTTCGTCCTTGTCCCGAAAATTTTCGTTATGCAAAGTTTCGTATGGTTCTGGCTACAAGAGTCGTGATTACAAGAATAGATGGACAGACATACAGACGGACATTGATAAATCGATTCATAAAGTGATTCTAAGTCGATCGATATAATTAACAATGAAGGTATCTTTTCCTTTTGAGTGTTACAACCAAATGCATAAATACATAATACTCTCGTGGAGTGTATAATGAATGCAAATTCTGTTTTATTTTCATTTTTCAACTGAACATGAAATAGTCCGGTTATGAAGAATTGGCGGAAACAGAAGACATTATAAATATAATTAAAAACAGAATAGCGTATTATTTGTTAATAACTAAATCAAGAGATACAATTAACGTGGAGATTAATGAAGATTAAATCGGAATGGAAATATAAAAAGACAAATCATAGAAAAAGTTATTACAGCCTCTCCACCGAGGACAAGAAGTATTCTGAATAGCGTGCCTACAACAAAAGAGGAAAATAAATTCACACCAGAAGTGGCACTTGCATTATTTCTGGACTTGATGCTAACCAAACACCAATATTCTCAACTAAGACTACGTACAATGGAAAAAATCTATTCTCTTTGCGGCATACCACGATTTTATTTCCGGCAAAAAGGACTGTTATCCATGAAATGATGGAATTACCGTAACCAGAATTTCGGCATGTGACACCACAACTGAACGGTAATACTGTAGCAGAATATTTAAATAAAATATTTCAAGAAATACAAAACTAGTTAAATTTTAAAAGTTTCTTAAGTATATTTCTATTTTATAAGTAACTAGATTCATTTTCTCTCTTCGGAAGAGAACAGACGTGTTTAGCTAACGCTCGGAAGAAATAAATATATATAAAATAAACTAGTGCTTGAATAAACATACAGAATACAAACACCGCGATAAAGATGCCAAAAAATAAACCGTTTATCACTCTATGCAATCATATTGCTTAAAATTTTTGTAAACAAAGATTTTAGGCAATATTTTCCGTGTGGTATTAACAAGTATAATCGAAAATTTACTTGTCACTTACAGTGCAAATACAATACAAAAAGAAAAACAAAAAAGTCAGTGCACACGTATGTGTGAATAACTCTGCGAGAACAGAGTCTGAGCTCTTGGACTCTCCCACAATGCTTACATTTCAATAAAAGTATCAAATGCTGGTTTTCCAAAGCCTACTTTCGGCAACAACAAAAAACATTTCATAGGACAATTGTCCCTGCTCAACTTACATCTATTATTACGCTCTTGCTTTTTGTCGTCGCTGAACCAGCAACAAAAACACACAGCGGATGATTATATATTTTTCAGGAACAATTAACCAGCAAACACACTTGTTTCATTTCAAATCGAACCAACTAATCAAAGCCAGAAATTTCTTTTGTTGAAAACAAAAGCACAGACATTCTTGTAAAACTGTTTTAAAGAAATACAAATTTAAAAAATCAATTTTTGAAAGGATATATGTATTTATTTACATATATATTATCATATCATTGAATAATTCATTGTAGATATTTTTCAATCAATATTAATCATTATATTGTTTGTATTTACATATTAACAAAATACCTTAATATATTGGATTATCCTTTTAAAAAATAAAAAATCCAATTTTTGGAAGGAAAAAAACATTCGATAGGAATGAATGAACGACCGGAATTTTTAAAAATATTTCAATATTTATATTAAATAAATGCTTTTCTGTAATAAGTCCATTAAAGATTTTGTATTATATTTTTGCTTTCGTGACAATTGCGTATAAGTAAAACATTTTTTTTTTAATTTTTAGAACTTAATGCGTTACGTTGCTTAGAACAAATCAATTTTAAATCTGAAAAATTTTTTCACAAAGGTAGGTTGTTGGAAAAAACGTTAAAATAATCAGCACGCATCCGCCATACGTGCTCATTCGTCGCTGTTTCAGTGACGACTATAAGCATTATGTATGATTGACTACGCTCTCAACATCTCTCACCAACACAACTACATTTTTATTTTTGAACAGCACTGCTTTAAATGGTTTTTGAATGCTGTCTGAATTATATTGAGAGTAAGTACTTGCCAAAGCAATTTGTTGCTGCAAAGAACAACAGATCTGTATGATTTAAAAAATATGCGTTGAAAAAATATGTGTTTGTTGCTTTTGTGTTCGTTTCAATATAATTTGTATACGAAAAGTTTAGAAAATTTAATAACTTTTGGGATAAATCCAGTTTTATTTCATCACAAAACGTTATAACATATTTCAGTTTATATGTGTAACATGAATGTTGTTGTGTTATGTGTACAATATGTATGTATGACATTAATGTTTTTGTTTTGATCCATCTACGCATGGAGAGAGAGAGGAGAACCAAAGCTCGCATCACAGAGAAAGATGCAAGGGGAGAAAGGATGCAACCCAGCTAACATTTAGTGTTGGCATGAACAATTGATATTGGTTTTATTTATTTAAAACATGAATATGTAAAACATACATTATGAATCGTATAAAATTCTACGCATGTGTGTTGTCGTCTTCTACAAAATCCTTAGCTTGTTCACGGGTAACGCAATCTATATGACTCACTTTGTTTCTAAATCGAACACCATAGAATTTGTGCGCATTTTCTAACAGTTCTGGTCGAAATGTAGTCGTAATAAACTGCGCCTTGTCACTCAATTCATGTATCATATCAGCAACGGCCTTCCTATGTTGAGCATCTAGAGCCTGCAAAAAAAAACATATTTATATATATATATCACATTATACAATAAAAAAATATCTATTGGACATAAAAAACATCTGAATGGCAAATTTGAGTTCTTCTATTACCAAAACATGTTATACTGTTACTCGGAATGGACAAATCTGATTATCAATGATTATCAAAACTAATGGTTTTGGGTCTAGTTTGACTCAATATCAAGCTATAATATGCCTGAGCAAATAGTGTGTTGTCTACTTCAGACGACAAACCATAACCTTAAACGATTTAAGATCAAACTACTCCAACATAGAATGCCTGATGGTCAGATGGGAACATCAGAGAGTAAAGATACACAGTTCATCTCGCTGTGTGGGAAACTACCTGACAATAAAATGTAATGTTGAACAAATTAAATGTTCCAATTGTAGTGGACCCCACAAAGCAATGTCGATAAATTATACCAACATACATGGATATTAGAAAACGTATGGCACCCCAAGACTGACACACAAACCACAGTGGCTTATTTTCTTTTGACGAGTTGAAAGCTTAACAATTGAATTAATAACAAAGGTAAGCCAAACTCCGATCATTTTGAGGTTATTACTAGCCTTGCATGTAAACTATTTTCAAAATGAATCATAACTTAATAATATTTTCGAATCAGGCATAATGCTTACAATTGCTACAGATGTGATAAAGTTAGTTATAAAGGTGTCCGTGTCGTACTACTGGTTCAAAGGCAACTGAAGAAGATTGATGACAGAGGAGTATCATTTATCTTAGGATCGACGGATGCCATTAAAGGGGATCCGACCAAAAATGACTTGAAGTCAAAGCCGTAAGATCGGATGGATTTTGTGACATGAGAGATATGGGACGGGAATTGAGACAAGCTTTAATTTATATTTGGAAATACCGGCGATCTTCTTAAAATGAAGCTTTAAACTTTTCACTTAAACTCCTTTCACTGCTGCTTCCCAGAGTCCTCCCATATGAGGGGCTCCTGGTGGAATGAAATGCCAGGTAAGATTCTATAAGCATAGTTGGATGTGATGGCTTGATGCGAGGTTTGGATATACTCTTTAGTGAGGATTCTGGATGCACCGAACAAAAGTTGTTCCATTATATGAATGTAGGTGCAGAGGACAACCAAGACGAGAAACAAATCTACAGAAAAGTGCTAGGAAAGCTGAAGCAGACGTCGCCCCAAGATGTATTACTTTGGTGGGAAAGCAGACAAATACACTTAAATATCCCTTAGTTATAAAGCACACTCGACCCGTATAGTTCCGAATGTCGAAGGGGCAAGCGAAATCTAATACCGTGTGTGTAAATGGACAAACTGATAAGATGAATAAATTCAATTAAAAGCCGAGAAAAGGTACAGTTGTATGGGGACTTGCTTTGCGCGATATACATAAATAATTCTCGGTTAAGTGATGTTGAACGATTATGTCACCTGGTGCGTAAGACTAGTGGGAAAATGAAATCGTATCGAAATTTCCACTTACCCATCGAATCTTTGTTCTGGCTTGGAAGGCCTTGAGGGATGCGTATGACAATTCGCGTATTGTGGTCCATAACCAATTGCAGGTATTGTTCTACCTTCCAGTTCTTGAGAGCGAGACAAACATGGGATTGAAGTCGATACAGCGAGGGATCGATGAGTGGCTATCAGTTATGAAATCCCAACAGATAATTGGGATCCCATTTTGGGTTTCCTCTGTCTTCAGAGGTTGCCCAGACTTACAACGACATTATGGGAACAAAGCGTGAAGAATAAATCCGCTCTGTCAACGTGGAAAACATTTAGACAAATTTCTAACGGAAAGAATTAAAACACTCACGTGTCTTCGTGACCTGGACCGACACACCGAAAAGGCCAAATGATACGGGTGTTGCCGTTGCATTACCTCGTCTATCTGTCTCTTCTCGGAAGTCTTCCAGTCACGGTTGTCCACTTTGTCCCAATCAGGAACACCATCTTCGCTTCTGTTCGAAATTCCCCTAAAGAAACATCATCGTTCATTTGGGAACGATTGCAAAAACTTTTAAACATTCCAAAACATTCTACGAATGCTATCGTTTCGAGTGTCATCGAATAAACTTTGTCCTATTCATATACAAACTCCCCTGGACTCTTCTATTCTCTTGACATCTGCGGCTTTAGTTCTGCCCTCTATTTCCGGCAACCTTCCGTCATTTACAGTTCCTTCAGATTTCGCATCACGACTTCCACATCTCCGATTGGCAGATTCAAGTATATCGTCCGATCGACCTTCTGTGTGGTGGGAGGGAACTCGCCGAGGTTTGTTGGGCTCTTTACTAGGTCAGAACACGATTTTCGGTTGGGTTATCACGGGTCGTATTTTTCCTCTCCTTTCCTGTCTTCCTCTTATAGAACAACACGTAGAGAAAATAATTTGCATCAAAGAAGCAAACACCAATTTCCGCATCGCACGCCGCACGGTGGGGTATTTGAATACCAAAACGGAGATTAATTGAAAAATGAAAATTGAGATATCCGATTAATGTTTTATACTCGATTATTGTGGACAAAATTCTCCATCATTAGCAAAAATGTACGTATTTTTTCGATTTTTCCACGTTTTTTTTTTTCAAAAAGTGAATTTTTATTATAATAATATTTGCAAGTGCATTCAGTTCTATGCAAGCTTTCACAGTAATCGGAGGTGTTCGCTCGCTAAAAACTAAAGAGAGAATAGTGTATCGCATTTAATTTTTGAAAATTAACACCGAGGTGTGCTTTCTTGGTTTGTCTGTTTTTCATCGAGCTCTCGCGCGTATAAGACAACATAAAGCCTAAAAGTTACATCCTGACAATGGTCCTTGGGGCCAAAGCTTCAGGCCGCCTCAAAAGCAAGACGGGCGCTATTTCAAAACTAAAGAGTACTTCTCAATTAACTCTTAACGTACGCCCACATGTAGCAGGCACATCCAGCCAGAACAGATTCAGCGCATTGTCGGATGAAAGTGATATGGATATAAATCACGAATCAAACATTACTTGGAGTGTAAGACCACCGAAACCTCCACCAATTGTTGCAGATATCTCTATTCCATTTAGAGAAATCCAACATTTACTAGGAAATGACTGCACATACAAACGCACGTCGATTGGCACTATGGCGTTTCCCTTAAATGAAGAAAAGTATGAATTCTGCAAAAATGCATTGAAAGAGAGCAGTATTAAATTTCATACATTCGATTCAAAACAAAACAGACTATTTACTGTCTTTTTATATGGGCTGCCTCGAATCAAATGCGAAGACATAACTAATGATTTAAGTAGCTATAACTTGTCGCCAGTATCCATTGTGGAAGTTACAACAAGATTCAGCTCTGACAACAATGCAGTGTATAAGGTTCAATTTGCACGCAATGCATTTAACCCAAACACTTTACGTAATATCAAAGCTATATGCAATGTGATTAGTCACATGGAAGAAGTATAAGCCAAAGAAGAGCGAAAAACCAACTCAATGTTGGAATTGTTTAATGTACGGCCACGGAGGTGAACATTGTAACCGTAAACCTGCATGAATGATTTGTGCGAATCAGCACAATTCAAACGATTGTCCATTCAATACAAATCACAAAAAACTGTTGCCTTCTCATGCTTTAATTGCAAGACGAATGGAGAAGAGAGAGCTGACCATTAAGCAAACGACGTGAGGTGTCCCTTACGTGCTCTTTATCTTGAAGCCAGAGAGCGAGCTTCGTCACGTAATCAATCTAAGAGAAGCGTACCTAGACGTCAGAACTCTTACGTTAATAATCAATCTGATTACACCGCTGTAAGTGGATACACAAATAATAATGTGAGATACGAACACGACAATCGTCGTTCTTACTCTCAACAAGTAAAATACAACAACAATGATCTGTACAATATTGATGAACTCTTCGTAATATTTACGTCAGCACTAGACGATCTAAGCAAATGTACATCAAAGGTACAGCAAATACAAGTAGTAATATCTTTGGTTAAGTATGCATATGACTTCAAAAAATTCCTACAATTTTGGAAAATTCAGAATATTTCATTGGAATGCTAATGGAATAACAAAAATTTCTCATCTAAAACAACTAGAATGTCAATTAGAAAAAGAAAATATTCAAATTGCTTCGATAAACGAGACCTTCTTGAAGGAGAATCACAGGCCATTTTTCAATAATTACTACCTATACCGCAATGATAGAACACATACTACAGGTGTAGCTCTCTTAGTTCGAAGATCTCTGAAGCATAAGCTGCTTCCATTAACAAAAACAACCACGATTGAAAATTTATCAGTTGAGGTACTCATTAATCATAGAAATATTGTAATTTCCACTTGATACTCACCTTGATATACGCACAATTTCTCTGCTGATATTATGGCTTTAACTCCAGGCCACAAAGAATTTACTATTTTGGGAGATTTGAATGCAAAACATCCATTGTGGAATTGCTCTGAAGACAACTTATCTGGAATAACACTTAATAACTTACAACAGAACTGCAACTTTTCTGTTTATGGTCCTAACAACCACGCCTTATACCCTCATCAAAGAAATCGACGCCCATCTACTGTTGATTTAGTTTTGAGTAACTCACCCATGCAAATGAGACTGTCAACATTAGGTTATGAAATTCCTTCCGATCATCGTGCAATAATTTGTTGTGTAGATTGCTCCTCATTCAAAATTGTGGAAAACACCCATTTCAATTATGGTAATACTAACTGGAGAAGATTTCATCAAGTAATTAATAACAGCATATCACTTGATTAAGCAGGCTATTGACCAAGAAATCGATAATTTTGTCAAACTTATTTTAAATGCAAGAGATTTGTCAACTCCCAAGTCAAACCATATCCATCGAAGTATCCTACCTGGTGATATAATGAGATACATTGGCGAAAGGAAAAAGTACAATCGTAAATCACAACGTGCAACAAACACACATCAACAACATTTTTATGATCAGTGTTCAAAATTTCTAAGTAAATTAATAAACAGACGCATTTACTCTGAAAGGAATGAAAAGTGGTCTAAGGTTTTAACCAATATGAAGTCAGGCGATAAACGCTTCTGGAAATTGACTCGAAGTTTGAGGGGCAAATCAAGTAACCAAATACCCCTCCTTGTGGACAATCATATAAAACTGGTATCAGATTCCGAAAAAGCCGAAATATTGGCTAGAACATTTGCAAAATCACATATCCTTACCAGTAATTATACCCATTCATTTGACAACATAGTTAATAATAATAATAATGGAAAACAGAACCACCTTCAATTGTTAGCGTCAGATATACTTCAAGTAGTGATCTATGCAATATTATATCCAATCTGAAAGCATCGAAATAAACCGAACAAACCACAAAATAACCCCAACAGCTACAGACCCATAAGTTTGTTAAGCAATCTGGGGAAACTACTGGAAAAACTTATTCATTCTAGAATTTCTGATTTCACCTGCACCAACAATCTAATACCGAAGGAGCAATTTGATTTCAGAAAAGAACACAGCACTATTCATCAAATAAGCCGCATTAAGAACAAAATTGTTTCCAACAAGCGAAATAAAAAATCCACAGGTATCCTCTTGTTAGATATTGAAAAGGCTTACGATACCGTATGGCATAACGGTTTACTTTATAAATTAAATACAGTAAGATTTTATTGAAAACAGAACATATATAGTTAAAGTAAATGATAATTATTCATCTCCAAAATCTATACCAGCCGGTTTACCTCCGTACTTTCACAATATTACCGAGACGAACCCTCAGATTTGATGGCAACTCTATACAGATACAAAATAGTGTCAAATATGTAGGAGTTTTATTGGACAAAAAACTCACCTTTCGCGAACACATTGAGAATTATTGCGGAAAAGCCCTAAAGTCATGCAGAGCACTGTGGCCATTGTTAAATCGGCGTTCGATGCTCAATCTTAAAAATAAAAATTTAATTTTCAAAAGTGTTATAAGACCAATTCTATCTTATGGTTCCCCTATATGGTACAAAGATGCAAAATGTCATTTAAAGCGAATGCAAGTCATGCAAAACAAGTGTTTGAAAATGATACACAACAAACATTGGAGATACTCCACCAGAACTCTACATGACGAAACTGGATACGAGTAGTTTTTTGACTTCATCAGCAGACTTAATAATAATTATTTTTCGAAGATCGAATATTCTAATTACCCCATGTTAAGAGAATGTAGCGATTTACCATAATTACTATGTATACCGAAATTTAACAAATTGAAAATGTATGCATTATGTCCGAATATTTTCATTAATATTCGCATTATAAGCATTTATATTTTCTACTTATATTTGACTTTATTTAATTCTCATATAAAGGTTTTTACCCTTTTTCCTTTTACAAGATTATCATCAAAACATGTAAATAAATTTATTTTCGTAGAACATAAATTGTTGTAATATCCTACTGATAAAAACTCAATAATAATCAATATAATATAATCAATATAAGACATTATTTGGATGAAACAAATTGAATTTAAAAAAAATTGAATATTTTCAAGTGCAAGTTTTTCTATTTTTACCATTCAAAAGCCAAATATTATTATGAATCTTTCAACTTCAGGTAATTTCGAACAAAACAAGCAGCTGCAGGTCGATATTTACCCTGTACAACTATTTTTAATCATTTATGGAATAAAGGTCTAAATTATAGCTATACACAGACTTCGTGTTCTGAAAGTGCTACAGGGTCTTCTGGACCATATGGTTGTACGCCTTGTGTTGCTTCAAAAAATGTTATTGACATCTATGATAATCAAGAAATAACAAATGTAACCTTAATTACTAAGTGGAGTTTTATGGAAGCTCTGGACATAGCTCATATTAGTTAGTGACTCTTCTGTTTTCATAACGTCCATTGTTCCACTGAGATTAGTATATAATGATAAAATCATTTGGCAAAACCCTAGGCCGTCATCTACCCGATTCTGCAGGCCATTCAAAATTGAATTCACCAAAGAGACAGCGAGTATATTGGTAAGAGAAAAAGAACGAGTTGACAAGGAAGCAAACGATCTGGTAAAGTCTGTTGTGCTAGTAGGAGAAAGGTTCGTAAAAGTAAGTGTTTTGACGGGTTAGATGGATCCAATTCTCAAATCAGATCAAATCCTTCTTGGAACAAAAACACTTATTATTCTTTTCCACGTTATAATAATTAGTATTTATTTATGTGTACTGTTGTTGTATGTTTGAATTTGGGTACATGGAAATGTGTAATTCAATTATATTGGTATGAAAATAAACGTAGAGTGCACTTTTGTTGTTGGGTTGTATTAGTACAGATGTAAGTATGTATGTATGTAGGTTGTTTATGCCGGAAGTGGGTGAAGGGATAGTGTCGTGGCGCAACTTCTTTTCTTCGCATTGGGTTGACGACTGATCCTAGCGCGCATAGAGAAATGAGAGAGCCACGTCGATCTTGCAATCGCATCGCAAGTGGCTGTCACCTAGCAAACATTTTGTGTTCGCATGAACAGTAAGCCATAAACTAATCTTAGTAATGATCGACGGAAAAGTTTGCAATGCAATCACATAAACGACATCATCCCAAAGGTGTTATATTTGCAATTCCACTTCTAAAGAGTTTAACTCTATTGAAAAAATGATAGCGAATCCTGTTAAGACAGAATGTAGCAAGGTGGCCGGCAATGTTTAAGTCTAAACTCAATTTAAATAATATATGTCGCGTCAAATCACTGATGCTTGACAGTGTGTAAGTCGTCCGATTTCTCTTTTTAATCTTCCTACATCTTTAAATGCAACTTTGCATGAGTAGTTGCCTAGATTACAACGAGTAAGTTATTCGGTATTTTCGGAGTACTCGCGCTTACCACATGTCTTCATCTTGTTTGTTTACAATTAACAACTGGCTCTAACGATCTCCACCTTTGATCACTATTAACTTCTCCTTCTTGTCTTTGTACAAGGTAATATTGCTTTCAAATAAAGCCATAAAATATAAGAAAAAATATAACATTACGTGTTTTTATTTTTTATTTAAATAAAACTTCACAATCGGCTAAACAATATACATGTTTGGAAATGATGAAGGGTTCCCAGTTTTTGTAGGGCAACTTTTGCCGAAATTGCACCTTTGGAAGATAGGATACATTTAGTGCAAAAAGTCAGATTTTTAGTTCCAAAACACAATATACTAATTTTCTTCTCATGAACTTCTGAAAAGTAGGTACGCAGATCAAAAGATGAGTAAATTTCCTTTATCCTCATGATAATAATAATACCTGATTTAGCAGATAAATCGAATTACTGCATGAAAACTGCACACAGGTCTCTTTTTTGACTTCATCGAACTGTTTCTCACATATTTTAAGAGATTTTGCTCTCAGTTTTTTTATTACAAATTGTTGTTTCTTACCTTTATTATGACGTCAAAACTATGTGTTTAATTTTAAGTAATAATTTATATTTTTTTGCATTGAGCCATATGAGGATCATATTTCTAGAAACCAAAATAAATATTCGCATATCTTTCTCAAGAATCCAAAAACGGTTTGCAAGTTTTCGTTTATTTCAGCAATCAAGATCATTTTCAACATTGCATAATGTCGTTCGTTGTTATGGGGCAATGACTCTATGCAAAGTGATCCGATGACTATTCTCGTTTCCCACGGGAATATGAAATACACACGGACAAATGGATGGATGACATCGAAGAAAACTTTTCTGCTAACTTGCAGTTTGTTTGGCAAATTAACAGAAAATACTATAAGTTTGTGGTTTTGGAAAATAAAAGTTAGTTACAAATCAACTCGTAATCGCTTTCCTTAATTAGTCAAATCGGGAAGATCCGTTTGACTACACAGTAGTTTCAGCCCTGCAGTACACTTCTACTCAACGGAAATGGTTTCCTTACATGAATTAGTTATAGTCAAAGACCTGCACTCATCCATGGCGAAGCTGTACACGACAACTGTGGACGACATCGACCAGGTTATCAGGCCAATAAAGGCGAAGGCGGTAAAGCAACCAACAAAACTAACAATAGAGGTGACATCTCCAGGAATGTCAACAAGGCGTCTGTCAGAAGTAGAAGAAACATCACTCAAACAATGTTGTAAACACAATCATTAAACCTAACAGACGTTCAAAATGGTACGATGCACAACACGGTGGCTCGGCAGCGAGTGTTAGTTAAGGACATTTAAGTGGTATTGGAAGAAGTTTTGCAAAAAGATTATACATACAGAATGTTTTTTTTTTTTTCATTTCTTTATTTGCAATCTATTTTCCAAAAATTCAAATAATAAGCAAATGTTATGATATCTTAAAATTCACATAGTTATGGACTCCAGCGAGGCCAAAAATACAATAAAGTACTCATATACATATATCTAAATTTTTAGGTAACAAAACAATTTTCTACAAGTTATTATTTTCTATAGGGTAGATCTAGTACATGAGGTCTTTTTAATCGTCTGATTTCATCACTATCATCTAACAGACTAATAGCTAAAGGATTTATATGATAACTTAATCTCTCCAAATAGTTCGTGCTGTATTTATTTATCTCTTCTTTAACTGTTGGGACACCAAGATCATTGTGAATGTTTTTATTGTTCATGAACCACGGCGCATTAGGTTTTAGTCTCAAGTTTTTAGATTGATATGCCTGAAGTTTTTTAATATTAAAATTACTCATTGTCCCCCAAAGTTGGATTCCATAAGTCCATACGGGCTTTAGTAATGATTTGTACAATATGAGTTTATTTTCCAGGCTTAGTTCTGATCTAGGTCCAAGTAACCAATACATTTTATTCGTTTTTAGTTTTAGCTGCTTGCACTTAGCTTTCACATGATTTTTCCAAGTTAGTCTTCTATCTAGATGGAGTCCTAGATATTTTACATTATCGCTTTTCGGAATGACACATCCACTTAAAGAGACGTCAGAACAATCCCCTCTTTTCATTGTAAATGTAATATGACTCGACTTTTCTGTATTTACTTTGATATTCCATTTGTAAAGCCAATTATTGATTAGATTCAACTCGGTTTGAACAGATGCTGAAGCTTCAATTGCTGACGTGTTAGAACTCAATATTGCCGTATCGTCCGCATATGTTGCTATTGTTATATCGTCGATAGTCGGCATGTCTGATGTGAAAATAGTATAGAGAATTGGTCCCAAAACACTCCCTTGTGGAACTCCCGAACGTGCTACACCAAATTCGGAGTTTTCACTGTTAATATTAACATAAAAATATCGCTCTTGTAGATATGATTTGAGTACTAAATAAAATGGTGTTGGTAGTATTTTCTTTAATTTATACAACAAACACAGTGCCATACCTTGTCAAATGCTTGCTTGATGTCTAAGAATACAGCCGAGCAGTAGTACTTCCGTTCTAAAGTATTTCTTATTACCTTTACAATTCGATGACATTGTTCAGGTGTGCCATGCTTATGTCTGAATCCAAACTGATATTCCTGGATTATATTTTGTTTCTCTAAAATGGGGATTAATCTTTTTTGGAAGTCTTTCGAAAATTTTGGAGAATACTGGTAATAGGCTTATAGGCCTATATGACGTAGTGAAATGTTCCGGTTTATTAGGCTATAGAATCATGTTTATTTTTGCATATTTCCATTGTGATGGGAAATGGCTTAATCTTAATATTGAGTTGAATAGTGTAGTTAAGAACACAACGGCTTTAAACGGCAATGCCTTTACTATTTTAGAATCAATCTGATCATATCCCGGAGATTTTGAATTATTAAATTTTTTAATCTCTGTTGATACTTCTGTAGATGTAATGGATTTAATAGGAAGGTCCATTTGGCAAGGAGCATCGAGAAACTGTGATATTTCAATTTTTTCAGCGGCATTATTTAAATCGAATGGAGTAAAAGTTTCTTCCAAGTAATTTTTAAATGTCTGGGCCTTTTTCTCGTCTGACCTTTGCCATGCGCCATTTGCATCTTCTGGAATATTTCTTTTCGTAGGTCTCTTTATATACTTCGTAGCTTTCCAGAGACTATGTTCATCATTCTTGTTTACATTTAGATTTTTCAAGAATGTTTTCAAAGACTCTTAATCGATTATTCATGGTGGCTCTATTTAAATTTGTTTTATCCACAGGGTTTCTAGTTTTTTGCCATAATTTACGCAACTGTCTTTTGATACGTATTAGCTCTCTTATTTCAGCCGAGATTAACACGTCAGCTCCAGTTCGTTGGTGTATTTGAGGTGTAGATAAATAAGCTGCTTCGTGTATGAGATTATTAAATGATTCTACAGCGTCATCCAATTCAATGCTGGTTTTAAGTGGTATATTTAAATGTATGTTTTTGTCTATCCAGTATTGTTTTTGTCTATCAGTCTTGTTCGAAAAAAGTTTAAATTTTCCATAAATCTCTTGAAAAGTGGTGTTAAAGCTCGCTATGATCGGACTGTGGTCTGAACTTAAATCGTCAATGTCTATAATATCCAAAGAATTTTGTGGTATGCCACAATAAACCATAAAATCTAATAGATCAGGTATTTTTAGCGTGTCACTCGGCCAGTATGTTGGCTTCCCTGTTGACAAAGTTTTGTAGTGGTTTTATGTAATACATTTATATAATTCCCTCCCTTTTGGATTAGTTAAGCGTGAACCCCACCACGGATGTTTTGCATTAAAATCCCCTCCAACGATAAATCTATTACCAAGCCCTTTAAAGAAATCTTCGTATTGTTCGCATTTTACAGTATGTCGAGGTGCAAAATATATAGAGTATATTGTAAGACAAAAACCGTCACAGAATACTTTAACTCCAGCAGCTTGCAAAAACGGCTTTGAGATTTGGTC
Organism: Polietes domitor; assembly: GCA_947397865.1. Taxonomy (NCBI): domain Eukaryota; kingdom Metazoa; phylum Arthropoda; class Insecta; order Diptera; family Muscidae; genus Polietes; species Polietes domitor. Next base: position 151,141,762 of record OX377620.1, on the reverse strand, counting down.
TACAGTTTCATATTTAATGGTGTTTCTAATTAAAAGTGCAGCACCAGCATGCGCTCTGTCTCCAGGGTGATTAGCGGTTACTAAGTCATAATTTTTAATTTTGAATTACGATTTGTTTGTAAAATGAGTTTCAGACACTAACATTATATAAATAAAATTAAGGTTTAGAAATATTTCTATTTCGTTTACATGGTTGGAAAGCCCGTTAGCATTCCATTCTGCAATTCTCAAGTTTAATTGCATAATTTAGACATTAACATCATGTTCATTAGAGTGTTTGTTAACTCTATTTGTTTGGCTAGCATAGATTCGATTTTTTCCAACAAATTCGTACCATTTGAGGGACCGTTTAAAATACCTGCATATATTGCATTTCCATATGACTGATTTGGCATACTTGAATACTCATTACTGTTTGAAAATTGTTGCTTTCTTTGACCGTTTGTGGGTGAGCTTCTCTTGGTATTTCTTTTATTGAGAAGGGTTTGATATATTTCACAACCTTTATAATTTGCAGTATGCGGTTTCAAACAATGTACACAACATGCTGGTGTATCTTTAGTCTTTGTACATTCTGCCGTGGGATGATTCATTCCGCATTTGACACAACTGAATGATTTCTTGCAGTAGGCTTTTGTATGTCCAAATTGTTGGCATCGATATCATTGCACAAGATCATAGCTACGGAGTGGGGGTTCGATGGTAATAATTGCGTTATCAATACTTTTAATGTTGTAAATATCTTTATTGTTGGTGTCGGGATCTAAATCTACGAAGAACATTGAAAGAGGTTCTTTTGTAACTCGGCTTTTTGCGTTTCTGATGCTTCTAACTTGGTGTCCCAGTGAGAGAAGATTTGCTTTAATGTCCTCAATGGGCGTTGTATGATGAAGAACCTTAATTACTACACTAAACGCTCTCTCCTGCTTGAGTTGGTAGGTATGATAGGCTATTTTTGCTACTTCAAAATGTTTAAAAATTTTTCGATAGGAATCAATAGATTTAATCATAAGACGAACCTGGCCGTCACGTAGTGATTTATAATTAAATTCCTTACTATCTATCACTTTTGAAAGATTTGATATCATTTTATCGATTTTTGCAACACTTGGAATAGATATTGGTGGTGGTTGAGGTACTCGAACAGCATTATCTTCCATCTTCGATTCATCGTCATCATTACTCAAAGCGGCAAATTTATTACTTGAGCTAGGCCCTTCATTAGTGCGTTGTTGCTTTTGTCTTTGCAGTGGAACGTTTGGAGGTTTCTTATTTCTTCTTTTATAACTGGTTACGTCTTGCCAGTCCGTTTCGTCGTCGCTACTTTCTTCACTCAGTTGCGTTGCTTTGGAGTTGTTCATTTTAACAATGCACGTATGTGTAATTTGTTTTTGCTTGGCTGCAATGAACGATGGTGGCTTTACAACACAAGCATTACTTTTATTGCCGAGACAGCAAAACCATTTGCAAACCACTAGTCCGTTTGTCTGTTTTTAATTAATTGTTGTTGTTATCAAGAACAATCAGTGTCAATACTGACTTTTGACTATTAACGAAAAATAATTTTTTGGAGGAGACACACGTCTGTATGCAATCACGGCAAAATATGAACTGAGAATGAAATTCAAAACAAAATTTTAATTATTCAGGAAAGACAAGCAGGTCTGACCTCAGAAATGGCATGCGTAGAGCATTTACCAAAAACGCTTCCAAGTTTGACGGGAACTACTTACAATGGACACATTTTTATTACATGTTCTGCGAAATGGTACACAAAAAACCATTAAAAACTAACTTAACGGACGAAGCAGAAAAACTCATCGGACACCTTTCCTCCATGTTCCAAGAGAGGTATAACAATCGTCGCATCTTAACTACTACCTTGATGGACAAGCTACTCGAACAAAACAAGATCACTGCCAAGAACACTTCAGCAGCAGCCATTAAGAATCTACACGATACAACTCGTGAAACATTAGCCGCACTCAATAACTTGGGTGTACAGATATCAACATGGGATCCTATTGTTCTACACATCGATGTGAAGAAACTGGACAAGGGGACACATATGCAGTATGAAGTCTCTAATAAATCCACGCGAATTACCAAAATTGGACCATTTCCTAAAATTTCTGGAGATCAGGTGCCAGTCTTTAGAAGCAGTAGATCAAAAGGACAGACAGTCCCCTGCTAAAACAAGCACTCACACACGGGAGAAGAAACGCAGCGCTTGCCTTGAAAATACACATTTCTTGTCTTCTCAATAAACGAGTAGAGATCTTAAAAAATAATAAACTCTGCATCAACTGCATGAAACCAGGGCATTGTGCGAATGAGTGTTATTCACGACACTGTACCAAATGTAATCAAAAGCACAATACATTGGTACATAACGAGGAAGAAAATACTATAACACTACCACCGCAATTCTAAACGGTAACGCAAGATTCAACCAAGGGTTAAGTGTTTCCAAGCACAGCCACCGTGAACCTTATTTCAAGAAATAATAAGGATTCAGGACCACAGGTAAACCTTATTACGGAAAAGGTCGACAGGCAGTTAGGCTTACCGTTGAAGTCTGCCGCAGTACAAATTAAAGGAATTGGTCATGGGAAAAGAGAAGCCAACCATCGGGTTAGTGTAACTATGCAATCTCGTTCCGGTTCCTATTCAACACAACTGGAATCCTTCACACTACCATTCATTGTGTCTCAGCAACCAACACAGCAATAGTACACGTCGAAATGGTGCCTTCCCAACAACTTATCACTTGCAGATCCACATTTCAATTCCCCGGGTAAGATTGATGATTGATTTGCTAGAAGCAAGACGAATTATGTTGAATAAAAGACTGCCGATGCTACAAAATACTGTATTTGGATGGGTGCTGGCTGGAAATGTATCCAACTATGTAAATAAGATATAGGAGTAGTGATGCGAATACAAAGCCTATCCTACCCAATTGGCAACCTCACCCACTAACAGAACTTGGTGCTCCCGACCGAGAATAGGCGGTATAACCTAAACAACTGCACAGTTTAAATCCTGTGGACATAAGCCTTCTGGAGGCTATAATCGGCATCCCCGATACAAGACTCGGATACGACAGCCCGATCAGCCACCCATCTCAAAGATAAACGATTGCTGAAACCATAAAAAACATAAATACGAAGAAAATCGATAAACTGAAGAATGGCCTTATGTTCCACAATGGAACGACGAGAATAAATATATATAAAAACAATTCAGCAACATGTACGATGTGTATTGGAGAAGAATCCAATTAGCAACAAAATATTGAAAGATTTTGACAACTGGAAGAAGTGAAAACAATAAGCAAATTTCAGACACTGGCCGAATAGAACTATGAGTCTCACTTTGAATTAAATACAATCCGGAACAACGACGAATTTGTGGTGAGACTCCCATTTGCTGAACCTACATCCCATTTAGGCGATTCAAAACAAATTGCCACTAATCGTTTCTACTCTTTGGAAAGACGATTATCTAAAGACAGCAACCTGAAGACACAATATGTAAATTTAATGGATGAATACGAATTTCATGGGCATATGATAAGGATTAACATAAATCAATCAATCACCACTGCATCAGTAGACCAGAAAGTATTACAACAAAACTGAGAGTTGTTTTTGACGCATCATCTAAAACATCAACGGGTTTGGCACTAAATGACCTGATGTATACATGTCCAACAATACAAAGTGAGCTTTTCTCCATACTACTACGTTTTCGGTGTCCAAAATTTGTATTCACATCTGATATCGAAAAAATGTATAGGCAAATCTTAATTGGCGCGGAAGACCGCAAATATCAATTGATAGTGTGGAGTGCAGAATCAAGCCAAGATTTGAAGTACAAAGACTTTTATTTCGATTACTGCTTAGCCGGTACAGACGATCTTGCTACAGCCATAGAAGGACAACGGCAGTTAACAGAAATCCTTAAAAAAGGGACCTTCAAGCTTAGAAAATGGTGCGCTAATCACCCAAAATTACTTCAGTCCATTCCAACGGAGGATCAGGAAGATAATTTGGGCCTTGACTTGACGGTAATAGTACAATCAAAACACTGGGATTGACTTGGTTACCTAAAATCGATATGATGTGTATCAACTCGCCCTTGTACGACTAAAAGAACGATCGTATCGGATGTCGCTAAAATATTCGATCCATCTATGCAACCAATGGCTTAGATTTCAGGGAAGCCTGCTGCAACTTGCTAACGTGCATGTTCCGCGACATATATATGTGCAAGGTACCCGAAATTCAATACAGCTGCATTCCTTCAATGACGATTCAAAGAAGGCATTCGGCGCAGCAATTTATGGAAGATCAGTTAGTTCAAACGGAGAAACCATAGAAACCAACTAATATGCGCAAAAACGCATGTGGTTCCCCTCAAAATGCAAACTATTCCCCGCCTTGAACTATGTACTGCTCTACTTAGTACTGAAGCACCAGCAGTTTTATGGATTCGCAAGTGGTTCTCGCTTGGATTCATTCAGCTTCCTCCTCTTTCTATACATTTGTGCCCAACAGAATTGCAAAAATTCAGGTATGAACATCAGCCAGCCAATGGCAGCATGTTAAGTCAAATGACAAACCGGCTGACCTACTATCAAGAGGTATGTAACCTTCAGAGCTGAAGATTGGTTGAGGTCGAACCAGACAGTGTATAACGAAATTCTAGTCGAGCGAAGAGTCCCATCTCGTACGTCTACGGAAATTCATTTTCAACAGTGGTACGTGTTGTATTCTGTACAAGATCGTACAGAATAATTTGTTGTTTCGCTACCAAAGCTGTATATCTTGAAATCGTAAGCGATCTCACAACTGAAGCTTTCATATGATGTCTGAAACGACTCATTGGCCGCAGGGGACACTGTCAAAATTTGCATTGTGACAACGCCACAAATTTCGTTGGAGCAAAGAACCAGCTTCAAGAGTTATCAACGATAATTCATCCCAACGAAGCTAGATCCAAAAAAGAGAGAAAATTTCATTTTGGAACTAAAAACTCTGACATTTGAGTACAAAATCTCTTAAAATGTGTGAGAAACAGTTCGACAAAGTAAAAAAAGAAAATACGAAAAGAATTAAGAAAATTTTCAAAATCTTAAAAACGTGAAAATCTGTTATAAAAAAAAAATAAAAATGTTTCTTCGCAAATACAAATACGTAAAAATATCATCGAATATCATTGTAATGGCCAGAATATCGATGATAACCAACCACTACACCCAGATAACGCCGATTAACATATTGATATTAATGATGTATCCCAAAATGCAGGATCAAATCAGGACCTATAACTCTCAGGACACTACAAAACCAGATAAAAACCACAATTATTTCAGAACTTGAAGACATCAATGAAAGATTCGATTTGATAGAGTGTAAATTTCATGACTTCTATGACGGAATATTTGGGAACGACGATCTTAAACGTTTGAAAGCAAAAATTGATTACACAGACAGTACATTAACCATCAACAATAAATTCCACCTTTATATGGCAAAACTCGAACAATTCGTGTCGCACAGGAAAATGGATTTCAGACAAGCTAACCCTTGTAACTTTTCATGATGGCGAGGATTCAAACATGAGGCTAGGATACCATTTATATATTAAGAAGTGTCTTTGCGCCTATAAAGATTGGAAAATTTACTCCGAAATCTTCAAGTAAACATAGAAACCAACTGAAAACACAGATATGCAGGAAAAGGCGATTGTTTGCTTTAATTTACAAAAAAAGTTCGAGAGAGTCATAATAGACATAATTTTTTTATAGGTGACCCAACCAATCTTTGAATTCAAATGTACACCATCAAAAGCTACTGAAAACGTAGCTAAACGAATGGTGTTATACAAAATTTAAGAAATGGACCACATGTTCATGATTTTCTGAAATGGGAGTGTTTCAGTCGGTCGTCCAATGTACATGGGCTTATCTGTCGTCCGAAAAAAAATAAAAATTGAAATGGTGTATCATAGGAATAAACAAACTAATTCAATTACATCCATCCATTCATACATAAAATAATTAATAACGTTTTGTATTATCGTTGACAAAAACTTGTGAAAGTGGAAGGATCGTTTTGTTTTTTTAAATTGTAACGGCCCTGAGGATGATCGACGAAGTCGTTCGAAATATCGGGAACAAAATTGAAAAATAAAATAATAAACAAACAAGATCTTGTTTTTATTTATTTGAGACCTAGCCGGACGATAATACAAAACATTAAAATCAAACAGGACAACTGTACACATCATAACAATAATTAATAACTTAAAATTGCAAATATATAAGTCAAAACAACAATAATAGCAAAATACCACATTGAAATGATAAACAACCAATAATAAAAACTGACGTACGACGGCTGAGAGCGATTTTTTGTCGTGTACGCTCCTTGTGAGACTCAGGTGTGTGAGGATTCTGATTGTTACGGATACCTCACGTATACGGATAGCTCAATTTCGGCTGATCCACAGGTCGTATCCCATCCCCTCATCCAAGCCCATGGTACCGTTCCAGATTGATATCTACAATTCACAGAAAAACATCTACTCTACACTTACACATGATCACATACCATAGAACGGAGATATCATCCTTCAGTCGTCCTTCCCAACTTTGGTTACGAGGTTTTCCAGTACTTTATTATGACCAATATATCCCGCATTACACCGTCCTCGCTTACCTCGCTTCAACTCTCCCCTAAACTAATTAATATATTTCATTATTCTTTAATTTCTTTGATTTTATTGATAATATCACGTTTCCTCTCCTGGATATTTCCAACCACACAAAACAATAGCTCTACCTAACACCAAAGCCAACCTAAAGGAGCTTTCTTAGTCAGGTTTTCGAAGGTCAAAGTGTCCACTTAACCGACGCTAATTACTCTATGCTGAAACTTTGCAAAATTCTTTGCACAATAAACAAAATTAAAACTGAAATCAAATATATAATAAAAAATGACAACAGTAAACTAAATTACATAAAACAGACACAATAACAATAATTAAATTAACTTAAAAATCTATTCGTTCGTTTTGGACTTCTTTTGGATTTTTCGTTTAGTATTTGAGATGGAACCGTTTTGTTGGGCAACTTTCTCACAGTTTTAATAACGCCGCGGTTCAGTGCGGAGGAAAACAGTTTAAATACCACCGGCTATGGTGGGAGTCTCCGCTGTTTTGGCGAGATTTTATAGTATGTATAACACTGGCTAGTAATCGTAGTTGTTCCACGACATCTAATGGTTATCTATTAAAACTTGGTCACTACTACCGACCTAACCAATAGACCGCCACACAGTGGTTCAGAATCAAAATGCATCGGCCAACATTCAATAACTTTTTTTCTAGTAGACATTTTTGAGTCCTGTAAAAAACCGAAATTAAACAAGGACCCAAGATATTAACATTAAAAATCGGGAAATCGGATATATTTTAGAAATCGGTCCAAAGTTGGCTACTTTTCGACTTTAAAGAAAATTAAAATTTTTATTTTTATGTCTTTAACATATTTTTACGTATTTATTCATAATTCGAAGAAAAAATTTTATTTATTTTTTGTATTATACATTTTCACGTTTTTCAGATTTTGAAAATTGAGAAAACGTAATTTTGACTTTGTTGAACTGTTTCTCACACATTTTAAGGGATTTTGCACTGAAATTTCATTAGAAATTGTGATTTCTTAGCTTTATTATGATGTGAAAACTATGTTCGTGCTAAATATAGTTTGGTTGTAATAAATATTGTAAAAAATTTGAACAAATGTTTGACTTTGGACCAACACAACTTTTTTCCTTCAAAAACGAAATGTATACATATTTAGAAAGGTTGCCTGCACGAAATTGCACCCTTGGAAGATTGGACACATTTAGTGCAAAAAGTCAGATTTTTTTAGTTCCAAAACGCAATTTAGTCATTTTCACCTCATTCAATTTTGAAAAGTAGGTACTCAGATAAAAAGGTGATCATGTTTCTAGGTTAAACTAAATCCAATGTAACCTCCACATGGATACTCGGAATCAGCTGCATTTTAGAATTTATGGCCACGTTCCTTCCAATATGGGAGGAATTGGAAAACTTAGTCAAGTCATCCCAAACTACGCAAAATTAAAGCTGTTACACCTTATGTATAGATTATCAAAATACTGTGAAATATGATATTTGTAGTAGTTGCATTCGCCTGGAATGCGGGCGACATTACCACACCCCTTCTGGTACCTCCCACAGAAATGTCTATATTCTAGGTAATATTAAATCCTTCATAACATCGCGACCTTAGAACAACAATTTAGTAAACAAAGTTCTAACAACCTGATTGAATATAAACATGAATATTATTTAGGTTTCAACTAAACACCTCAAATCTATAAGGATTCGGCTACACAGTTTAAAAATGTTCCCGATCTGTCATTTGAGATTGAGTCAATCTCAGAACTACGAATCATATCTAACAAAATTGTGTCTTCCATATTTAATGTTTAAATATATGAGTGCAGCTGACATTTCATATTACAAAACAATTTTTATAATGATTATGATTTTATCCTATTATATTTAGATAAACCTAGAAGAAAATCACTTCATTTGCACTAAACTAGCAGGTGCAATTAAACATATAACAACCGCCCAGCTGTATGTATGCCAAGTTTTATTATTTGTTGGTTTCAAATAACGAATTGAAATCTCTTGGCAAATAGTATGTTTGAAGAAATAAACCCTCCAACCGCAACATGATCCACAGGATTTTCACATACCTGGGTATCACACCCTTTCGCTTTTAATTTCCCATAGAGGTCTTGTGGTCTACGTACGTAACGACGTGTTGCAGAGTCAGCTCAGAAAATCCAGAATTTAAATCCCTTTGCGTTAAATTCAAGATTGGAACACACGTACTGCATTTCGGATTTGTGTATAGAAGTCCAAACACGGAAACGGAGGCATCCGTAAATGGCTTCGACGCCCTTTCCTGTTCAATTATAAAATTATATATGATATATATATGATTGTTGGCAATTTCACTGTTCATAATTCCTCTTGACTTGCCCATTCGAGTCATTCAACTCTGTAGGGCCAATACGCCGAGCTTTTTGGAGCGCATACTGATTCGACAGAACTAGTGAATGAACCGACCCATATTCCGCGTGTCAAAGAGCAACACCTAAATATTCTTGATCTTTTCCTAACTTCACACCCTGAAAAATATGTTCTAGCACCTTCAGCATACTTTTCGTATTCTACTCTTCTTGTTGCTTCGACCAAAGCGGACAATATATATATACGAAAAGGCACGTTGGGTCGAGCTCAACGACCTTTTCCAGCATTTCATTTGGAGGCTTAGCTTTTTTAACAATGATATAGATTTGGCGGCTGTTAAAAGGATTCTCGCAAATCTCGACGTAAATATGACATTTCAGGACTTTTCCTATGCAAGTGCTCTTCGACGCTAGCCCATCCACTTCGTAACCTTGCATACCGTGCAGGGGTCTTCCCAGCGCGTTGGAAGATTGTGAACATACAACTCATCCCTAAAAAAAGTGAGGTTAATAACCCTGCTAACTACCGACCGATTGCGATTTGCTCAGTGCTCACAAAGGTTATGAGGAGTATGGTTAACCACCATCTTGTGAGGTATTTAGAGAGCAATGATTTACTTAATTTACCGACCGATTGCGATTTGCTCAGTGCTCACAAAGGTTATGAGGAGTATGGTTAATCACCATCCTGTGAGGTATGTAGAGAGCAATGATTTACTTAATGACAGTATGGCTTCCGTAGGAATCGATCTACGGGTGACCTGTTGACGCTGTTGTCTTAACAGTGGAATTGATCCATCCACCAGTTTGGTGAGAGTAAAGTTGTTGCCTGTAATAGAGTTTGGCACGGCGCACTCATATCAAAGCTCATTGCTTTTGGAGTTGGTAGTGACATCTTTCGATTTATATCGAGCTTCTTCAGAGATCGCACTATATGAGTTGTTGTAGATAGGTTCGCATTCGACGAGCATAGGTAAATCGCAGTAATACCACAAGGCTCTGTCGCCTCTCTTTTTCTTATTTTCATCGACGACCTCTTGGATAGGACTTCGAATCCAATATACTCATTCGCGGATGACACCAACCTCTGTCATTCATACTCATTCGATCATAGACTAAGTCATCAAGAAATTGAAGACAAAAGGCGATTGATGGATGAGTCACTCGGCCAGAATTTACTGGCCATTTCTGAATGGGATGCACGTAAGACCCTGTTCTCCTTGTTGTCTCACAAGCGATTCACTGATCCAACGGTGTCATCGAGTTCAATGAACGGTGTGGACAAGTACAAGTACAAAGCGATGTTCGTTGGACAAAACTTGTATTTCTTAAACCGGTGTAAGAAATACTTCATTCCCTCTGATCTACTCAATATCTACACTACCTACATCAGACCTAAGATGGAATACAACTCCTATATATGGTCGGGTGCTCCAGGTTCTTCACTGGAGCAACTTTAACGTGTCCAGAGGAGGGTGATGGTGAGATATCCAACTTTATTGTTTCCCTTGAACATCGTCGTAATGTTGGTTGTGTGTCCTTGTTCTATATATATTTTCAAGGTTTTTGTTCTTCGGATTTTCGAGATCTTATACCGCCCGTGAGAACGTTCGGTAGAGATAAGCGACTCTCCAAGAACTCTCACCCAGTTGTTGTCGATTGGACAACCCATAGCACCACACATTACAGAATAAATTCGTTCTTCGCTCGTACTATCTGTATCTGGAATTGACTTCGGACAGATATCTGCCCAGCTAATTATGATATTCAGAAATTTAAAACAGAAGTCAACAAACAATACTCCTTCTTTCCTCTTTACAATACCTTACCATGCTTCCACCAACGCAATGCGCTGCGTTTATAGGGGACATCCCTTAAGTGTTGGTTCAGTGAAAAAAATAATAATAATCAAAAGAATACTTCTACCATTACATCCTTCTATTCCAAGGATGGCTCTCCAGGAGGTATTATAAAGATATTTGCTGATGCCATAGGATTTATAAATTCCTACCGAATGTAATAATTTTCCTCCATTAAACAAAAAATTATGAAACTTATTAATAACCACAAGGATATTTTTGAAAATTTGTATGCTCCAATAATTTACATTGAGCTCAAGTTTATTACGGGAACACATTTGCTGATTAGTAACAATATCTTCAGTCATGGAAATAAAATTGAAAATTAAGATAAAATGATAGCTGATGGCATCATAGAAGAAAAAGGATGTCCATGGGTATTCCCTGACGTACCTAATAGGGAAAAAGAAATAAGTGTTTGTGTGACCAACACATAACACGTACCACGAATTGATGTTCTCCTTCATGCAGAAGAAGCAACACCGTTTATGTCGACATTACATTTGTGTTTTAATTGTGAATTTTGGTAGCTTCCGTGAATCTTGATCATCATGGGAATGATTGTGGGTACTTCTATTATTAAAAAATGTTTTGTTGCTTCTTTTGCCGCAGTCTGCGTATTCATTTCCATAGATATCTTGATGTCCAGGTATCCCAAGTAATCATAAATAATTTGATGTCCAAGTATGCATAGATAAATTGGAATCACGAAGCAAAATATCCACATTTTTGTGCCTGCCTTTAAAGATTTTACGGCACTAAGGCTAGCTGTACAAATTAGAGTAACATACCGCGAATCTTATGGCAGCTAATTCCAACTTGATAGGGTAATAACGATTATGCTTCTCAATTACCTCATAAGTTGTACTTTCGTTGATAGGATTATATCTGTGTAGATAAAGTAAAACCTAAATTCATTTATGAATTTTGTCCATTGAGTTTTTTCTTCTGAATAGTTTTTGGTTGAGTTGTTCTTGTTTTTTGATGTTTTAGTGTTGAAGTTTTTTGTATTTTGTTCTTGTGGTTTCTTTTGTGTAGTGAGAACTGTTTTAGTATTGCTTTCACTTTACATTGTGTTATTGCTATTTTTTAGATTAATTTTCGAGAGTTGTTTTTGGTTCCTGTGTTTCTAGTTTATCCTGTGTTATTGTATTATACTTGTTTAAGATATTTTGCTTGGTGGGATGTTCTTGAGCTCTTCTTCCGAATGCGTTATTATTTTCTTGGAATATGCCTTTCTTTGGATGGACTCTGTTTTGTGGTACGTGATTGTATCTGGAATAGTATCGATATATGTAGCCTTCCTGAATTTGTCAACAGCTTTAAAGTTGTTGATTTAGACTAATAAATCGCCAGATCTGAGTTCGACAATATCAGTATATTTCTTGTATATATGTCGAGCTATTTCTCTATCTGAAACACATTGTATTCAGCATCTTTTTTCTTTGGCTGTGGCTAATTGGCTAATGAGGTATCGTGGTATATTGTCATCATTCAGCGCGATTTGGTAACGAACGCGATCTTTTGAGTAATGTTGAATGGAGACGCCGTTAGTCGCCGGCCTTCATCGGCATCGTCTAGTTCATTGGGAATTAAATCCTCTTCATGTGAGATGTTGTAACTCCTGCATATATTATGTAACGCGCAGCAGACGTTCACAATTTCAACGACTTTTTCGGCCTTATAATGCAGTGTTACCAGCAAAAATCGAAATCTGTTTTTAAGCACAACTATGGTTCGCTCCACAATATTGCAAGCTGAAGTGTGTGCTATGTTAAATTTATGTTCTTTTGTGTTTGGTATAAGGGGTTAGCAGGAAATGATCAATTCCGTAGCCGCAATCTCCAAGTAATATCGATACCCGATCTCCATATTCATTCTCCCTTACAAAATGTTTTCGGCTTATATTTCAAACAATGTCCAACAACAATTCGACATCACCTTTATTTGACCATAAGGATCCAATTAACACCGCTAGACGCGATAGCACAAAGTATATATCAGCATACCTGACATTTGGAACTCCTAGATAAGTTTTTATGACTTTAAATCCATCATTATAAGCGAAAATTTCATACCACAGATTACACCACATTTTCTGAGATTAGCTGATATCCTCGAAATTTCTAATGAGTTACAAGAGAAAATGTAAGACAAGAATAAGCAATTCGTTCATCGAAAACCCAAACGCAAACCTCAAAAGGATATATAAATCGGCGACGAATATACTTTCTAAAGCAAAGCAAGGTTTAACACAAAAGTTTACACCACGCTGTGATGGTCCTTATATTACACTGTACAATTAAAAAAAGTTGTTACACTTGAACATCATACGTCGGAAACTATAAGCATAATGTTATTAATTGGAGTTTTCAGTTTTTAATTTCCTCGTCCTGTTTGCCCTTCACAGGACTACATAGTTCCAAAGAATACAATTTTTCGAAAATTATATAAGTGTCAAATTAAAAAGAAGAATATCTGTTGAAAATACTTCAAATTGCATGCTTCAGTTTGGCATTAGCAGCCATTTCAATTTCCCCCTTTATTTATTTTAGTTTATTCATATTTGCTTTTTAAAAGGGAATACTTAAAATGGTTCTTAATGATAAACTAATACAGATAAAATGTCAAATATTTGTAGCAGATATTCTCCTCTTTCATATAACACTTATACAGGTATTATAGAGTGCGAAAAAGTATTTAAAATAATATTTGAAAAATTGTATCCTTTGGAATTTTGTGGTCATTTTAAGGGGATGAAAGAATGAAAAACTAAAGACGCCAATTACCTCCATTTCGCCTATAGTTTCAGACGTACATCATATGTTTCAAGTGTAATATGGGCTGACGGAGGGTGTTATCATCAAAAAAGAAGAGATGATCCAAACACACCAATTTCTACAAATTACGATTCGACGCTTACACTCAACGAATGCGACTCAGTATGGCATCTATATTGATGGGATTGATCAGTTCAGAAACAATTTGTATTGTTTTCATTAAGACACTTACATTGGAATCGTGATTTTGTTCTTATACTACACCATTTCCAAGTGTAATTCAGAAAAGATCAATTGTAATTCAGAATTTCCATTTGAAATTCAGAAGTCGTCAATTGATATTCAGAAATTCCATTTGAAATTCAGAATGCATCAACTGAAAATCAGAACTTGTTATTTGAAATTCAGAACTCATCAAATGAATTTCAGAATATTTCATATGAAATTCAGAACTTTTCATTTGAAATTCAGAAGTTATCAAATCATAAATTATATTCTACGTATGTAAAACTTTTTAAAAGATTTTTACATACAATGGTAATTATTTATTTATTACGGTTGTATATATTCCTAGCTTTATAGATCGCCAGAATTAAATCATGTAAATCTCTTAATGCAAAGAGTAGAATGGTAACACAAAAATATCGTAAAACTACAGGAGGAGAAATCTCGCTATTTGTATGTTAACTGCCAGAAATGCGAGAGTAATATTTGCTTCTGCAAAGTACATTTTTTGTTGTTGTTATTTTACTGTTTATAAGGTTTTGCTAAGAAAACAAAATATTTTACAACATCTAACAATAAAATTATGTATTAATTTCGTTTTCGTATATATTTTTGAATGTATTGTTTTCCTCATTTTCATATTTTGATTTAACATGAAACATGGCTGCAAAATTTGAATTCGCTGTCATCTCTCAACGTGCGTCGGTTATAACAGCAAAGAGCGAGATTACTTGTCTTGAATATAGAAAGTCTTTGGTAGCACTCCACTTATCTTGTAAAGTTGGTTATCTTGTAAAGTTGGTTAAACTCACAGAAAAATGCTCTTTTTGTTGTTTATAATTTCACTTCTATTGACGCTCAAAAAGTGATTCGTTATTAATTGCCTGTTAAATATTATTAAAGCTTGTGTTCTCCCCTTTCCAATATAACAATATATTTCTTGATTTCATTGCATATTGATAATGCAAATAATAAACAACATATGAAAATAATTAATTGTGTTCTTTAATGAATTTTATCAATTTAAATATATTTACGTATGACTGAATTTGGAGTATATCGAGTTATTTCTCCATAAATGTTTTCGAAATTTTATTTGATAACTTCTGAAATTCATTTGATGTGTTCTGAATTTCAAATAACATGTTCTGATTTTCAATTGACGAGTTTTGAATTTCAAATGGAATTTCTGAATATCAAGTGACGAGTTCTGAATTTCAAATGGAATTTCTGAACATCAAGTGATGAGTTCTGAATTTCAAATGGAATTTCTGAATATCAAGTGAAGAGTTCTGTATTTCAAATGGAATATCTGAATATCAATTGATATGTTCTGAATTTCAAATGGAATATCTGAATATCAATTAAAGAGTTCTGAATTTCAAATGGAATTTCTGAATTTCAATTGACGAATTCTGAATTACAATTGATCTTTTCTGAATTACACTTGGAAATGGTGTAGTAGATTGAAGTTCATCGACTTGCCTTCCTTCAAAAGCAGACGTGTTATGTTGAACACCGTGATGGTTTATAGGTTATAAATGGTGATTTCTCTTCTGACTATATCATTTCTAGGATTAAGTTTAACGTGAAATTTAGGCCATCCAGATAATATCAATTTCTTCATATTGATTTTCAGCGTACGAATTATGCTTCCGGGGAGCCCATTCGTAGAAGTGATTGAAACCGAGATTGAAACATTGCTGAAATTGTGTGAAGATTTGGTCAATTTCTATCAACACTTCTAATAATGTATCAATAATTCCTTTAACGTTTACCAATTCAGATATGAATTGTTCTTCGTCAATTTCAACCACGCCGATCTTGGCACCACAATCTGCATCTCAATCGATATCCGTTTCTAATGTAAATTTATCATACACAAGTTCGAATACAGCTACATGCGTTTCCACCTTTACTACATCTGAATTAATAGCTCATACTTCGTCATCGGGTTTTCACGCCACACAATCAAGTTTTGTACAAAAGAAAATTTATCCATTGTCGAAATTTTCTGGTTTACCTGAAGAATGGCTAACTTTTCATGAATCCTTTATTATTTCTACTCAAAATTCCATTACTCGGAGCTACATAATAAAGCGTCCGCCATCTAACGTTTTTTTTTCAACTATTCAACCGTTGGACTATTATTTGTGGGGTGCCCGAGGCAGCCATTTGAATGAAATTATTTACCATTATTAACCGGAAGGATTGTACTTTCAAATAAAAAAAGAAATTTGAGAAAATATTCAGTAGTTTTTTATAGCATTTTCAAAAAAAAAAAGCCCTTTATAATGCGTTTAAGAGACTGCTTAGAAGGGGAAGTACAGTCACTCTTAACAAGTGCAAAAAATGTTAACGCGGTGATAAACAATTTCTCGAAAATGTATGGTCGCCCGGAACAATTAATTAAATCCCAGATTCACAAAGTCCGATCAATGTCTCCAGTGAATGATTCTGATTTAAATGCCTTTATTAATTTTGCAAACAAAGTGATATTCATCTTTTAAAACTGCCTTTGCCAAGACGACTACAGTGGACGGAAAAGTGCTTAACGATATCAGTGTAGTAATTATTTAATATGCTGATATAAATATAATTTGCAACTCACAATTTTGATTCACCATAGTTTGATATTGAAATAATGTAATATTCATTTTATAAATAATTTTCCAATAATTGTCATTCGATAAAAACTTTTGTTCAAAAAACATTCAAGAATTTGTTCATCACTACTTGTGTATCCACTACATCTGGCGATCCTGCCAGGAGCTATTCACCAAAATACCTATAATTGCATATCAGTATTCTAAAAAGCGAAATCGTATTAATTACTGATAAAAGACGAATTCGGAACATTTACATTGAAACAGCAATTCATAAATTTGTTGAAGAACCCTACAGTTTGCCGTAGAGCCATGTTTAACCGGTAACAGTTTACGAAATACGTAAAGGATTAATCGGCGTTCCCAACGTATTCATTTCAAGATCTTCAGATAAGGGAAACTAAAGAAATTCCCAGAATTTTAAGAAGTCAAGAAAGAATTTAACCTTGTACATTGGCAACAACAGAATTAATTCATGCATTAAACGAGAGAAATTTTCTAATCGGATAAATTCAAATTTTCCAACGTCTGTAAGTAAGATTATGTTGATAATTTATGAAGTGGCAAACATCTTTCTCGTCAATTAGAATAAGTTATCGTAATTACATTTATTCGAATATATTATCATTTGCAATTTGTTACGGAATCTGATTCCATATTCCACTATCCTTATTTGATTGTGTTATCGATTGTGGTTATTTTTGACGATTAAACTGAGTAACAGTTCCTGACAGATATCCGATTCCACACATCCATGATTTCAATATGAATATGAGGAATAGAACTATTTTTTCAAAGCTCGATTTGGTGCGAGCATATCACCAAATCCCAATGGCGGAGGAAGACATCCACAAGACGGTGATCACAACTCCTTTCGGCATGTTTGAGTTTATACGGATGCCATTTGGGCTTAGGAACTCATCACAGACATTTCAAAGGTTAATGGATGAGGTCTTCAGCGGTTTTGATTTCATTTTTGAACATGTTCACATTGATATTGTGGGTCCGTTACCCCCATCCCGTAATCATCGATACATCCTAACGATTATTGATAGATTCACTCGTTGGCCAGAAGCGTGTCCTATTAGGGATATTTCAGCGGTGACAGTAGCAAAAGCGTTTTTCTCTAATTATATTAGCCGTTTTGGTGTGCCTCTACATATAACTAGCGATCAGGAAACGCAGTTTACATCAAATGTCTTCTCGGAATTGACACGGATGTTAGGAAGCCACCGGATCACTACCACTTCGTATCACCCTCAGGCCAATGGCATCGTTGAGAGATTTCATCGACAGTTAAAGACGTCAATATTGACAAGTGAACAACCAGGGTATTGGTACGACGTGTTACCGGTAGTGTTACTTGGTCTACGATCAGTTTTTAAGGAAGATTTAGGGTCTACTCCGGCGGAGATGGTATATGGTCAAAATTTACGTTTGTCTGGTGAAATTGTGGTTTCGAGTCCTCATGTTCCGACTACTGATTGTCTGACTAAATTAAAGGAACACTTCAAGAGAGTGCGTTCGAATCTATCTCACCATAAGAAGGCTGTAAATATGTATTTGTGAGAGTTGAGCAGAACCGATCCCTGCAATGTCCTTATGAAGGTCCGTATCTGGTGGTTGAAAAGGACCAGAAGTTTTTCAGAATTAATATAAATGGCACGATACGAACGATTTCAATTGATAGACTAAAACCGGCATTCGTGGAGCGAGCAGATGCTGAACTAAGTAATTCAACGGGAATAGGGAAAAAGGTCACTTTCAATTTACTAATTATAAACTCTTCTGGAGGGGAGTATTGTAGTAATTATTTAATATGCTGATATAAATATAATTTGCAACTCACAATTTTGATTCATCATAGTTTGATATTGAAATAATGTAATGTAATAATTGTCATTCGATAAAAACTTTTGTTCAATAAACATTCAAGAATTTGTTCATCAATACTGTGATGACGAAAGTCCTGGGGTCGTTTTCGCCAACACCAATAGTTTAAGAATAGCTTTAAGTGAATATATGAATTGAACTGAATATATGAATTAGCAAATGAATTAAAAAAAATGTTAGTTAATACATTTGGCAGAAAACCGAAGTTAGCATATTTGGCATCTCACCGTGGCGGCGGACAACTACAACAACAACACACAACCATCTGGTGGTTGTTTGTTTTCGCGATCATTTGGCGTAAACAAGTTACCGTTACCACGATGAGATGCTGAAATATCATCAAGCAGCACGTGTGGGGCTGTGATAAAAGGGATACACACACATTACACACGGCGGGTAATGATCATGAAGAAAACATATTTTGAACTTTTGTGATAAACAACATGCCGTTATCCCGATGCAATGTGGGAGATATCACCAGCATGCATTGGGACGGCTATAAAAAGCAAGGACAGAGAGCAGCAAGGGACAGTCGATCAAGAGGGACAAAGCCGAGTGGACAAGCGGTGAGTAAGTGTCAGTGATAGTAATAGTGAAAGTGTTTAATACTGAAAGTGCCTACGTAGGTTCCCGGTTTTAGCTAAGTGCCGTGTTCCCAAGTGAGTCGTGTGTCGTGCCTATAGAGGTATCACGCTGACTATTCAGTGCCGTGTCCCCAAGCGAGTCACGTGACGTGCCTATTCAGGTATCACGCTGACTATTCCGTGCCGCGTTCCCAAGTGAGTCACGTGACGTGCCTATAGAGGTATCACGCTGACTATCGCGTGTTTTGTCCCAAGTGAGTCACGTGACGTGCCTATACAGGTTTCACGTCGACTATCGAGTGCCGTGTCCCCAAGTGAGTCACGTGACGTGCCTATAGAGGTTTCACGTCGAATATCGCGTGCCGTGCTCCAAGTGAGTCACGTGACGTGCCTATACAGGTTTCACGCCGACTATCGCGTGTTTTGTCCCAAGTGAGTCACGTGACGTGCCTATACAGGTTTCACGCCGACTATCGCGTGTTTTGTCCCAAGTGAGTCACGTGACGTGCCTATACAGGTTTCACGTCGACTATCGCGTGTTTTGTCCCAAGCGAGTCACGTGACGTGCCTATACAGGTTTCTCGCCGACTATCGCGTGTGACGTGCCTATAGAACGACAAATCCATGGCCCTACACCAGTACCTCTCACAGACGTCGTGCACATACCCGACGCATCGAGTGCTTCATACCCGCCAGGAATCAACGCGTGCCTAGCTAGGTCCCAACCACAGCATCCCACTTCCTCTACACTAAGTAAACTGTATCAAATAGATAATAGGCTAAGAAATACTGTGTCGTACGCTTATTCAAGAAATCAGAACAATAAATAACGCTCAAACTTAAAATTGCGGTGTTTTCACTCTCAGTCACTTCCCCAAATAAATTTCTGTGGCGAACCCTTCCCCCGCGAGCTGTACCCCAGCAACCAGAGGAAACTCGTCGTTACAGTGGCGCCCGAGCAGGGACTGAGAGTGAAAGAAAAAAATAAAAACGCGGTGATTTCTTGGATAACGCGTGCGTTACAGGTATTTCGGCACGCGACATCAACATAAGAGGAAAATTAGACCCACAAATAGGGAAAACGTCCCGATGGCAACAGACAAAGAAATTTCCCAAGACATGACGGACACATTACGCGTAACCTGGGCCTACAGTCTGCGCAAAGAGGACCTCAACAGATATCTGTTGGAATTCGGACGAGAGGTCGAAGGCACGGTTGAGGAGCAAAGAAAACGACTCGCATTGTTCCTGGTAGAATATCACGAACCCGCGCTGCGAAAGCGACTTCTCCAGCTTCAGGCCAAGCACGAACGGCCTAGCGGGGACGTTAAACCAGTCACTCCTCGGAAACATATGACCACTACGGACGAGGCCGGGGAAAGCAAGTCCCCAACGCCGTCGTCACTGCTGGTTCCGGGCAGAGTTACAAGCCGAACCATAATTATCGGCGGCGGCGGCGCTGTTCAAAATGGGTCGGCGGCGGCGGCTTTCGGCTGATTTGTCGGCTCGTTCTGTCATTCGATCACCCCTATTTATTTGGCAATTTTGTGAAAATGGAAGGAATAATTTGTATTGGTTTTTAACACCTTTTCTTTTATTCAATGTATATATATATATTACACTGTACAACACTAAACGCAGTTTTACTGCAGAGAGCCTCTAGTTTCACGTGTATAAGGTCTTGCTCATGTGTTAAAAAAAAACTTGTCTTACGGTGTTATAGTTCAATATTCGTTAATATTAGCCAATGTTCCCATAATTTAATATTATTATCCCATACAATTATTTTTTGGAAGTGGCAATCCATTCTCAAAATTTATAATATGGATGAATTTAATAAATATTTTTGCAATTACAGCTTTACGTGTGAGGCATATTTGACCAGACATCTTGAATATCATAATCTTTCCAATGAATGATAATACTATACCTACTTTGACACACTAAATAAGCTGTTGTTTAATAAGGCTGTTTTTCTTTAAGCCGGGATAAGAAGCTGCGATAACAAAAACGTTAATAAAAATTTAATTTTTTACCCAAAATTAAAAATTAATTATCGGCAATAACAATATAAATATTTGTATCAAAACAAATTTTCAAAAAAAATATTTTCTGTTGACTTTTTCGGACTTATGGTCGATAACCATAAATTGGACCTACACTGGATAATTATCCATGCTAAGTCCAATATTTTTAACATAAAATATTTTTGTTAAAATTTGTTTTTATACACGCATTGGTATTGCTGTTGGTGATAATTTTAAAAAAGAAATTTTTATTTTGAGTTAAATTTTAACTTTTTATTTGGTTTTTTTTTTGGCCTTATTGTTATTTATAGGAATACATGGCCACGCGTACTGGAATAGACTTATATAAATGCGAAAAGAATTTTTGTTTTGAGTTAAATTTTAACTTTTTATTTGGTTTTTTCTTATTACAGCTTAGTTATCCAGTTTTAAAGAAAAACAGCCTTATTGTTATTTATAGGAATACATTGCCACGCGTACTGGAATTGACTTATATAAATGCGACTTTCAAATCAAAATATAATCATTCAACTTTCTATAGACGTCATCATATGTGGGATACTAAATTCAATGAAAGGTCAATATATTTCACAGTAATAGGATGTCTAAGTCGACAGTTATATTTTCTTTTGTAATTTTAAGTGGGTTGTCTATTTTGGTAGTAAGATTTGACTGAGTTAGAACTCCGCCAAATCTCGGCGGCGTGGTTGAAGTCGATATGAGTCGATGAAATCGGCGGCGTGTTGAAGTCGATTTGAGTCGACGAAATCGGCGGCGGCGCGGCTCGTGCAGATCCATGCGGCGGCGGCGGCTTGTCGGCTTAAAATCGGTCGGCTTGTATCTCTGGTTCCGGGAGCAAGCACCAACGAGGGTTGCGCAACGGTTGTCAGGCAACTAATACGCTGGAAGTCCCTGAGCCCGTGGTACACAGGGTGCAGAATAGAGGAACCAGAGCACAAACAACAACCACGGGGATGGACACGAAGGGCATAGCCGACCAAGTACGAAAGTGGGGAATTAGCTACGACGGCGAATGTCGTGGAGCGGCTGGAGGAATTAGCCGGCATGTATGGCATACCAATTAACAGGATGGCAATTGTGATGCCTGAGGTACTCACCGGCAAGGCGCTGGTGTGGTACCGCAACAATAATAAAAATTGGGGAACGTGGAGACCGCGTTCCGCCATGATTTGCTGAAGTTCTTTTTACCCCCACGATACCTCGAACATCTAGAAGATGAGATCCGGAAACGTCGCCAAAAACCCAGGGAGACCTTCAAGAGCTACATGCTGTACATGCAGAATCTTATGCGACATAGCGGGCTTAGCGAAGGCCAGAAACTTGAAAGGATTTTCAGGAATGCGTTACCCGAGTATCTCTGGTACATACGACGGAAGGACTTCCTCACCCTCGACGACTTACTGGAGATGGCTGAAGAGATGGAGAGTATTCCGACCTTGGTTCCAACCCCCCGTGAGCAACATAGACGCATGGGCCTGGAGGAAGGCCAACCATTACAAGAGCCCCGAATAAATCCGCAGACCGCCTGCCGTCGATGTGGACAAGATGGTCATGTTGCAGCACGGTGCCGGAATGCACAAGTATTATTCTGTTGGGTTTGTGGACGAGTTGGTGTGAGAACCGTCCAGTGCTGCCGACAACAGTCGGGAAACGAACATCGGGCCCGTATGGAACAAGGGGGTACGGGCCTCCAGCCAGCCACACCCCTGCATTAAAGTCTGCCCTCCGTTTTGAGCCAACACGACTGATCGCCACAATCAGGGTCGGGAATAAGTTGGCCGACGCTACAGTGGACACGGGGGCCACCCGATGTTTCATCAGCGAGAAATTCGCGCAAGCCATCGCCGCACACGGGAAACGTAAACCTTATGACATCCGAATCACCCTGGCTGACGGTTCCCACCGGCAGATTAACACCGCCATCGCAACCACGATTCACTTCGGGGATCATCACATACACACAGACTTACTCGTAATGATTGAGGCCACAGAGGATATCATTCTGGGTCTGGACTTTCTTGTCAAAAGTAACGCCCGCATCGAATGTGCAGGTATTGCTTGTAATTTCCAGACAACAAACCAGACGTGCCCTACTCCAGCCTTGGAAGACCGGAATCGACATCTCACAACCCGCGCCGACGCACCGGGAACTACAGTGAATAGCACCCCGACGCAAGAACTTGCCGAGGATATGGAACCTATGTCAAGTCCCCTACCGGTAAGTGAACATAGCCCTATAGAGCAAAGACGAATTACCCGGTTTATTGAGGGAGAGCTCCAGAAATTCCGGGAATTACATGGACTATCCACGGCCGCCTCCCACCGTATCGTGATGACGGATGACCGGCCATTTAAAATTCGCTATGCCGCGCGAAACCCAGCCATGCAGGCAATAATTGATGCCAAAATTAATGACTTGCTGGCCAACGGATATATTGAACCATCGAGGAGTGCGTACAGTTCGCCGATAACATTGGCCCAGAAGAAGAATGGAACCTGGAGACTATGTATGGATTTCAGGCATCTGAATAGCAAGTCCAATCCAGATGCCTACCCGTTGCCCAGAATTTCGTCTATATTGGATCGTCTTCGGGAGGCCACGTATGTAAGCAGCTTGGACCTCAAGGATGGATACTGGCAGATCCCGCTGGAAGAGATCAGTAGAAAATACACCGCATTCACAGTCGCCGGGCGAGGGCTGTACCAGTGGCGTGTAATGCCCTTCGGATTACACTCGGCACCGGCGACCTTTCAACGAGCACTCGAGATTGTCATGGGCCCTGAACTAGAACCATACGCCTTTGCATATTTGGATGATATCATCGTAACCGGCAGAACCTTGGACGAACACTTGGGTAATTTGGAGAAAGTATTTCAGCGTCTACGAGCCGCCAACCTAAAAATCAACCCTGAAAAGTGCGAGTTCTTCAAACGGGAGACAAAGTACCTTGGACATGTCGTCAGCGCGGAGGGGATTCACACTGATCCGGACAAAATCGCGGCTATCCAGGACATGAACGCTCCCGGCTCTTTAAAGGAATTACGGCGATTTCTAGGAGTAGTGTCGTGGTACCGCCGGTTCGTTCCAGACTTCGCTACCATAGCTCACCCACTGACGGCCCTACTAAAGAAGGGGAAACACTGGCGATGGACGGAGGACCAACAAACAGTATTCGAACTATTGAAGGCAAGACTGACTCAGGCTCCTGTTCTGGCATGTCCGGACTTCACGAAAACGTTCACTCTACAGACGAACGCCAGCGATTATGGGCTGGGGGCTGTTTTGACACAGGAACTGGAGGAGGGAGAACGGGTCATTGCGTACGCGAGTCGGACATTAAATGGGGCAGAAAGGAATTATTCTGCAACCGAAAAAGAGTGTCTGGCCATAGTATGGGGCATACGGAAAATGCGACCATACCTCGAAGGATACCGATTCCACGTGGTCACGGACCATCTTTCGCTGAAGTGGCTCAACTCAATCGATAACCCTACTGGACGTCTCGCGCGATGGGCTCTTGAGCTACAGCAGTATAGTTTTACCATACAATACCGGAAAGGTAAGCATAACGTGGTGGCAGACGCGCTGTCACGTCAACCACTGGAGGCTTTACATCGCGCTATTGCTGATACGTCGGATACCTGTCCGTGGCTACAGAAGAAGATGGACGAAGTCACTCGGCAGCCACAGAAGTTTTCGGACTATTCCATTGTCGGCTCACAACTTTTCCGACATATCCCGAGGCACCCCAACGACGAAGATTGCACGCCATGGAAGTTGTGTGTGGCTACCCATTTACGGGAACGTGTACTACACGAGAATCACACCCAGCCATCCGCAGGGCATTTGGGCATCCGGAAAACAGTGAACCGAGTCTGCAACCGGTACTACTGGCCAGGAATGATTCGCGACGTCGCCAAATTCGTGCGGAGTTGTGAGTCCTGCCAGATGTACAAACCCAGTCAGGTTGCCCCAGCCGGAGAAATGCTGGTAACCATTCCGGAAGAACCCTGGGCCACCGTTTGCGCCGATTTTGTAGGACCCCTACCCAGGACCAAACACGGTAATTCTATGCTCTTGGTGCTGTTCGATCGCTTCTCAAAATGGGTCGAACTTATACCCCTCCGTAAGGTAACTGCCGAAAGCGTCGTGAAGGCTTTCCGGGAGCGAATACTGGCCCGGTTCGGAATCCATAAGGTACTTATAACCGACAACGGCAGCCAATTTGTAAGTAGGGTCCTACAAAAATACCTCCGAGAAGTCGGAATTCGGCAACAATTTACCGCCCCATATTGTCCTCAGGAAAATCCGACGGAACGGGCAAACCGCACAGTTAAAACCATGATCGCACAAATCGCCCGCAATCAGCATCAGAAATGGGACGAACACTTACCCGAGATCAGCCTGGCTATCAACACCAGTACGTCGGAGTCCACCGGATATAGCCCGCATACCTCACCCAAGGACGAGAACCCCGACTACCCAATGCTTTGTACGACGAACTGGTGACTGGTACAGGTGCCCTAAGGCAAAACCCAGATGATAAAGCAAAAGAACTCCAAGACATTTTCCAGATCGTCCGAAATCAACTAGGACGGGCAGCGGAAGATCAACGCAGACACTATAACCTTCGAAGACGGCCATGGAAACCGAAAATTGGAGATCTGGTCCTTGTCCGGCAACATCCGCTATCCAAGGCGGTAGATAACTTCGCTGCAAAACTAGCTCCAAAGTTCGACGGACCTTACACCGTGGTAGAGTTCGTGTCGGCCGTCATAGTCCGCATACGACATCGCGATAGGGATAATCTGCGAACGGCACATCTTAGCGACATTAAACCTTTCACTGAGGCTCCCGCTGCTATTGAAAAACCATTCCCTATTCATTCCAACTCCATTTAACCCAGTCTTCTTTTATAATCCACAGAAATAATGTCGAGCCCAGCATACCCGTTACTGCGCACCAAAGCGTACTTAAAGCAAGGGCTGCCAAAATGCTACGTACGGCTGGAGAGACTACCCGCCCATAAGGTGGCGCCAAGCCAACCCCTTAATACACCAAGGCACGCCCATACCCCACCAAGCGGCACCTGTACACCACCAAGGGAAACAGAGGCGGTGATACTAATTTCCAGCGACAGCGAGGGGGAACTGACTCCTCCGCGTAAAATGGCACGCCGGGGGTCTCACCCAGACACACCGTCACCCACGGTTTCGCCTATCAGGCGGCCCAGCAGGTCGTCCTCATCATCATCATCATCATCATCATCATCATCATTATCCTCATCCTCGTCTGCGGCTTCCCTAGCCGATCTATCCGACATTGAGTCCGAGGACGCCTTCTCGGACTTGGAGAAGCGGGTGAACATCCGTCTGGCACGGACCCGACAGTCCCCTTCGCCCCAAAGGACTCTGCGACACAGTTGTCGGATATTGACTCCGAAGACGCATTCTCCGACCTGGGGGAGCGGCCTAGGGAGGTGACAGGGGCACGCCCGGCCCTGTTGGCCGGAAGACGGTATAAGTGCCGAGAGAAGTTGTCCGACGAGGTGCAACGACAGCTCGAACCCTACGTCGCCACGGCACTAAGGATACATCGGGTACCAAGCCGGTACAACCGATGTGTAGAGATTGGAGGGCGGAGATATGGAGTCCATATCAACCGGATAGGGGATGTTATTATCCAGCTAAAATGAGGGGGGGCAGTGTGATGACGAAAGTCCTGGGGTCGTTTTCGCCAACACCAATAGTTTAAGAATAGCTTTAAGTGAATATATGAATTGAACTGAATATATGAATTAGCAAATGAATTAAAAAAAATGTTAGTTAATACATTTGGCAGAAAACCGAAGTTAGCATATTTGGCATCTCACCGTGGCGGCGGACAACTACAACAACAACACACAACCATCTGGTGGTTGTTTGTTTTCGAGATCATTTGGCGTAAACAAGTTACCGTTACCACGATGAGATGCTGAAATATCATCAAGCAGCACGTGTGGGGCTGTGATAAAAGGGATACACACACATTACACACGGCGGGTAATGATCATGAAGAAAACATATTTTGAACTTTTGTGATAAACAACATGCCGTTATCCCGATGCAATGTGGGAGATATCACCAGCATGCATTGCGACGGCTATAAAAAGCAAGGACAGAGAGCAGCAAGGGACAATCGATCAAGAGGGACAAAGCCGAGTGGACAAGCGGTGAGTAAGTGTCAGTGATAGTAATAGTGAAAGTGATAGTAATAGTGAAAGTGTTTAATAGTGAAAGTGCCTACGTAGGTTCCCGGTTTTAGCTAAGTGCCGTGTTCCCAAGTGAGTCGTGTGTCGTGCCTATAGAGGTATCACGCTGACTATTCAGTGCCGTGTCCCCAAGCGAGTCACGTGACGTGCCTATACAGGTATCACGCTGACTATTCCGTGCCGCGTTCCCAAGTGAGTCACGTGACGTGCCTATAGAGGTATCACGCTGACTATTCCGTGCCGTGTCCCTAAGTGAGTCGCGTGACGTGCCTATACAGGTTTCACGCCGACTATCGCGTGTTTTGTCCCAAGTGAGTCACGTGACGTGCCTATACAGGTTTCACGTCGACTATCGAGTGCCGTGTCCCCAAGTGAGTCACGTGACGTGCCTATAGAGGTTTCACGTCGACTATCGCGTGCCGTGCCCCAAGTGAGTCACGTGACGTGCCTATACAGGTTTCACGCCGACTATCGCGTGTTTTGTCCCAAGTGAGTCACGTGACGTGCCTATACAGGTTTCACGTCGACTATCGAGTGCCGTGTCCCCAAGTGAGTCACGTGATGTGCCTATAGAGGTATCACGCTGACTATTCCGTGCCGTGTCCCTAAGTGAGTCGCGTGACGTGCCTATACAGGTCTCACGCCGACTATCGCGTGTTTTGTCCCAAGTGAGTCACGTGACGTGCCTATACAGGTTTCACGCCGACTATCGCGTGTTTTGTCCCAAGTGAGTCACGTGACGTGCCTATACAGGTTTCACGTCGACTATCGAGTGCCGTGTCCCCAAGTGAGTCACGTGACGTGCCTATAGAGGTTTCACGTCGACTATCGCGTGCCGTCCCCCAAGTGAGTCACGTGACGTGCCTATACAGGTTTCACGCCGACTATCGCGTGTTTTGTCCCAAGTGAGTCACGTGACGTGCCTATACAGGTTTCACGCCGACTATCGCGTGTTTTGTCCCAAGCGAGTCACGTGACGTGCCTATACAGGTCTCACGCCGACTATCGCGTGTTTTGTCCCAAGTGAGTCACTTGACGTGCCTATACAGGTTTCACGTCGACTATCGAGTGCCGTGTCCCCAAGTGAGTCACGTGACGTGCCTATAGAGGTATCACGCTGACTATTCCGTGCCGTGTCCCTAAGTGAGTCGCGTGACGTGCCTATACAGGTCTCACGCCGACTATCGCGTGTTTTGTCCCAAGCGAGTCACGTGACGTGCCTATACAGGTCTCACGCCGACTATCGCGTGTTTTGTCCCAAGTGAGTCACGTGACGTGCCTATACAGGTTTCACGCCGACTATCGCGTGTTTTGTCCCAAGTGAGTCACGTGACGTGCCTATACCGGTTTCACGCCGACTATCGCGTGTTTTGTCCCAAGTGAGTCACGTGACGTGCCTATACAGGTTTCACGCCGACTATCGCGTGTGACGTGCCTATAGAACGACAAATCCAAGGCCCTACACCAGTACCTCTCACAGACGTCGTGCACATACCCGACGCATCGAGTGCTTCATACCCGCCAGGAATCAACGCGTGCCTAGCTAGGTCCCAACCACAGCATCCCACTTCCTCTACACTAAGTAAACTGTATCAAATAGATAATAGGCTAAGAAATACTGTGTCGTACGCTTATTCAAGAAATCAGAACAATAAATAACGCTCAAACTTAAAATTGCGGTGTTTTCACTCTCAGTCACTTCCCCAAATAAATTTCTGTGGCGAACCCTTCCCCCGCGAGCTGTACCCCAGCAACCAGAGGAAACTCGTCGTTACAATACTTGTGTATCCACTACATCAGATTATGCCTACGATATCAGATTCTTCTGAGTGGCTTTCTGATTTGCGAAAGGTCGTCAATATGGCTTCTAATGCCCTTCCATTATCGGATGATGAAGGTATTGAAGATACGCATGTTTATCGGTGAAAAAAATAAGAAGTGTAGTTGCACGTTTTTTTAACTACCTATCGAATCAAGATGACAGAAAGTAAAATCTTTCAAAGTTTGTTTCTCTTGTCTCAAATTTGGCCATCGTGCTAATATGTGCTACACGAAGTAGAAATGCAAAATCAATGGCTGCGAACGGTACCATCATACCCTTTTACATAAAAACATGTCACCGAAAAATCCTAATCTTGAAGAAAGTGATTTGAATAGTTCTCAAGCGCGAAGCTGTCTACTTGAGGTCAATTCACAATAGGCACTTTTTCAAAAAATTCCTGTTAGACTGTATGGCCCTAATAGATGGGAGGATATAAATGCATTCATTGATGACGGGGCGAATGTATCAATGGTAGATGCACAAACTGGGAATATTTCCCGTGAAGAAATTTAGGAAATTCAGTGGATTAACCAACAAGTGTCTCGAGAACGAACGGAGATGGTTGACATAAATATCAGTGGTGTAGAGCAAAATAGTAAGCAGTACAATATGAAGAATATCTATTTAAGCTCAAGATTAGATATCCCAAGCCGAAGTTTTAATGCGTCAAAGTTTAAAGGATCACTTAATAATGACATACTTCTTAAGAGCTACAATCAGGTAAAACCTAAGATGATCACGCATTTCTAACCGTTCCGATTGAAAAACCACGTATGATATCATCTTTGGGCCCAATAGCTACTAAAACTAAATTGGGATGGCTGGTTTATGGAAATGTAAACGACGGGCAAGTTCGTTTAGTATCTTGTCATTTAAGAAAAACCAACGAGACGGAGTCAAATAATGAGTTACATTGGAATGGAGACGTTCGGAATTCGTCATTGTGAACCGTTACTATCAATAGAAGAGCATTGTGCATGTTCTGACAATCACTTTTGGCATAACATTTGCGAAGTGATTTGAAATCGCAAAATCAGTGTTCTACAGTTCAAAAAGACTAGCAAATTTGGCGATTGTCGTTCACATGCACAAACCATGGTGAACCAAAAGTGTACTCGTGTATTTTGTTTAAAATAAATGCTAAATACATAAAAACGATGTATATATAAAATTTAAAGTTGTATATAAAACATGTAATTTGTCGAACAATTTTCATTAAAAATACTAAATTAAAAAAGGCTTAGTGGTTTTAAACAGATTTTGGTATGATCATTCTGCTTGTTCTTTCCCCGCCACAACGATTTATTAGTTCACAGCTGTCCTACTCATCTTCGAAATCTGATGCTGTATACTGTTGGTGTAGATAAGGAACTACGAAACGAATTTGATTTTATGGATCACAATGAAATACATCGAACTTCGAACAGCGGCGTATATTGCAAAATTTAAAAAATGGGTTCTGGATTCGATGGATCAGAGAATACCTTCCCGAACTAACGAGAAGAGTTAAGTGGAGAGTTACCTAGTGTTCCCTTACAAATCGGGAGCCTCGTACTTATTTGTGATGAAAGTAAATGGAGGCGTGGCCGGGTGGTAGGTGTCTATGTTGGCAAGGATGGTACATCAAGAACAGCTGATGTTACAGGTGATGGAGTCTCAAAAAGACCTATATCGAAACTTGCCGTGCTGGATGTGTCCGATTAGTGAATTTCCTATGTCAATTCACGGGGTGCAGAATTGTACTTGCTTCTGTTCACCTGCTAATTAGTATATTGAATTATTCTCTGAATTCAAAATATTGTTTTGTTTTATATTTCAATTGAGTCCCTAATTTTTATTATTATGTCGAAAACATCAATATGATTTTTTTCAATATGTTGAAAACCTTTGTAGTATAGACACGAAAATTTGTAAGTAATTTAATTTTAATTTATATGTATATGTACAATATGTAATTTTCCATCATTACTATTTGATAGTGAATAAACGATATCACCAAAGTCTGTTTCTTCAAGATTCGGTCACTGTTGACGAAACCATCCCCTTTCACCAACTTCAATAATATAATTAATTACTAATATAATTACAAATTATATTTAATGTACCTTCTGTACCTAAACTAGTTATCTACGTGTACGTAGAAATCACAGATGTTCATATGCTCATTTGCTTGCGTCTCTACCTGCAGACAAAGCAACATCTCAACATTTTAAGTATCCTAAACCTTCTAAAAACTAATCATTGTAATTTTTTTACAGCAACTTGAACCTACACAAAGCATTTTATTTGAATTCAAATTTTTTTTTCTCCAATTTATTTGCAATCTATAGTACAATAATAAGCAAATTCGATAAATTACAGATATTAACATGCCTTATTGCTTCCCATCGGAAACAATAATGTAAGATATATATGTACATATATAGTGATGATTACTATGCTATTAGTAAAAATGATATGTAAGTGTTAGGTACAAGTGTGTGGAATTAACTAAAATGAAAAGTTATATGAATTGAAGATCTAGAATATGCTTTCTTTTAAGCCTTCTTACTTCATCAGTCTCATCTAATAGTGTGATTGCCAATGTGTTTGTATGATTGCTGAGTCTTTGTAAATAACTGCTGCTGAATTTTCTAATTTCTGACTTTACAAAGGGAACATTAAGGTCTTTGTGTATTGCTTTATTAGTTACGTAAAAAGGGGCATCTGTAATGGCTCGTAAGGCTTTAGACTGGAATCTTTGCAATATTTCTATATTAGAGTTACTCGCTGTTCCCCATAGCTCTATACCGTAGGTCCAGATTGGCTTCAAAATTGTCTTAAGAAGCAGAACTTTATTTTCTAGTGAAAGTTTGGAATTACGTCCGAGCAGCCAGTACATTTGTTTAAATTTTTTGTCGAGTTGTTTTCTTTTGGTAGCTATGTGAACTTTCCATGTAAGTCGACGGTCCAAATGAAGACCTAGATATTTGATATTATCGCTACTAGGGATTACAGTGCCATTGAGAAACACGGACGGGCAGTTCTCCTTTCTTAACGTAAATGTAATGTGGTTTGACTTTTGTGTATTAACGATAATATTCCATTTTTTGAGCCACTGTTGTAGATTGTCTAGTTGTAATTGCAATATTCTGGAAGCTTCAGCTGGGGATTGATGTGAACATAGAAATGCTGTGTCATCTGCATATGTAGCAATGGTGACATCATCTGTAGTTGGCATGTCATAGGTAAATAAAGTATATAGGACTGGACCTAATACGCTACCCTGTGGGATGCCGGCCTCAATTTGATGAATGTTGGAGATATCGTTATTTATTTTAACATAAAAGCATCTATTGCTTAAAAACGAGAGAAAGAACATATATAATGGAGCTGGAAGAATATTTTTTAATTTATATAATAACCCACTGTGCCAAACTTTATCAAACGCTTGTTGAATATCCAAAAACACAGCAGAACAGTACTTTTTATTTTCGAAGGAGTCAGTAATTGTTTGAATTATTCGGTGGCATTGTTCAGGAGTTCCGTGCTTATGACGGAAACCAAACTGATGGTCAGGAACTATGCTGTTTCTTTCAAGAAGAGGTTGTAAGCGCTTCAGGAGTAGTCTTTCGAATATCTTAGAAAAAATTGGAAGTAAACTAATTGGTCTATAAGAAGACACTATATTTTCCGGTTTACCTGGTTTTAAAACCATAATTATTTCTGCGCACTTCCATTGCGAGGGAAAATGTTGAAGTCTTAGTATGGAGTTGAATATTAATGTCAAGTAGATAATTCCTTTAAATGGTAATGATTTTATGGTTTTCGCATCAATTTTATCATACCCAGTTGACTTTTTATTATTCAATTTGTTTATTTCCGCTTTAGTTTCATTTGGGGTAATGTGTTTTAAAGGTAGTTCCATTTGGCACGCAGTATCTAAGAAATCCAGAATATCGATGTCATTGTCATTGATGCATTGAGGTTTAAAAGCTTCTTCCAAGTGCTCAGCAAAGGCGGACGATTTTTGCAGATCAGTTCTACACCATACTCCGTTAACGTTCTTTATAGGAGCGTTTCTTTTTGCAGGTCGTTTGAGATATTTAGTGGCGTTGAAAAGCTCGTGTTCTTTGTTTTTATTCTGAGGCTTTAATTTCCTAAGATAGTCTGCAGTACTTTCGTTTCTCTCCCTCGCCATAATTTCCGAGCATAATTTAATGGAAAGGTTCCAGTTAGCTTTGTCTCTTGGATTTCTGGTTCGATGCCATACTCTTCTTAGACGTCTCGATTGCCGAATCATTTCTCTGGCCATAGCTGAAGTTCGAACTTTTAAACCTAATTCTTGAAAAGGCTCTGTTATTGGGGTAGATAAAAGGGCAGATTCGTGAATCAATGAAGTGAATGATTCAACAACATCATCCAAATCATCACCTGTTTTAATTTCCTCGTTGAGGCTCAAATTATTTTCTATCCGCTCACAGAAGATGTTCAAATTTGTATTGTGTTTAATTAGTTTAACCTTTTTAGGTGTTAACTCTACATGGACATTGTAGTTTACAAGAAACGGAGTGTGATCAGAACTTAAACTATCGTCATTTGCGATGTCAAGGGAATGCCTGGAAATGCCATTGTATACAACAAAATCAAGAACATCCGGTATTTTGGTAGGGTCTGAGGGCCAGTGTGTTGGAGTTCCTACTGATAGTGTGCTATATTTATTTTGCATTATACATTTGTATAATTGTTTACCTTTAGGATTGGGTCGTCTGGAACCCCACCAAGTGTGTTTCGCATTATAGTCCCCAGCAACAATGAAACGAGGACCTAAATCTTTAAAAAAGTGGTCATAATCTTCAGACACAACCGTGTGTCTTGGGGGGGAATATATTGCGTAAATGTTGATAGGTCTATTATTGCACACCAATTTTATACCTGCAGCTTGAATATAATTTTTCCGACATTCTTCAGCAATTTCATATCGTATTGTAGACTTTACGAATAAACCAGCACCAGCGTGGGCTGTTCCATCCGGATGGTTAGTGGATACAAAATCGTATCCTTTAATTTTTATGTGAGACCTTCTCTAAGTGTAGAACTTTTTTTGAATAGTTGCTTGAAATTACATACATACATATCGAGGGCTTATATTCATAAGTGGCTATGAACAAAAACATAACTTTTCAGGAGAGCGTAAAAACGGATTTTCTCCCTAATTTTAAGAATAATTTTTATTCATTTTTCTACAATTTAATCTAAAAAGGATTACTAATTTCTACGAAATTTCCTATTATTCGCGGTCTCATGGTTCATAGCCACTTTTGTATGTTTAAAATTGAGCACTATGAATGTTGAAATAAGAATAAGATTTATTGTAAACTCCATAACTTTTTTCATGAAATCTTGGCAATGATGTATAGCAAACGCATTTTCTGTGATGTACACAGCGAATTTAAAGATTCCAGCTTCATCCGTCAGATTGGTCGCTTGTAACATATATGTAGCCAGTCGCAAAAATCGCTGCAATTGATGAAAAATCCAAAATTCGCCGTTGCAATTCCTTATATTTTAACTTTCTTCATTCATAATTCTGAAACTTCAAAGTCAACAATCACATGCCAAAGAAATATTTTAGTAATCTCAATTTAATAAAAAGTTACGCTGGTTTTTCTAAATATACTTTTCACAATTTTTGACTTTACAGCTACCATTTTTCCTATTTTAGCCTGAGAATAATGCTCAAAATGCTATTAACGATATATGATGGAATTTGATAGTACGATATGCCCTAAATCTAGAAATATGTTTTAAACAAAATCGTTGTAGCAAATTTAACCCTCGGTTTTATGCTGCTCCATTGTTGAACTATTTTATTTCTATTATTTTTATGTTCATAGCCATTTATGCAGTCACAAACTAACGTGTGAGTGGATAGCCAAATCAGAAAATTAAAAAAAATGGCTTTAGAAAAAAATTCTTTTCCAAATTTATATGACAGATTACATCCAAATCTGAGAATAGTTTGGCATCAAAAGCTCATTTTCGAGAAAATGGTTCATTGCCCCCGATATATATTTTGAAGAAATATTACACAAAAAACGATCAAAATCCTCGGCGATAAACCATTCAGTCCCGCTTTTTTTTCTATGATAAATGCAGAAAATGCTTTTTGACAAAGTATGGGTCTAAAGAGTTTTGGGGTTTTTAATTTATATAGGACATGAGTAACAGGATGTTTATTCAAAATCTTTATACGCATATTCCGATTAAATAAAAAATATTTGGAAATGTTTCTTCATTTTTATAATTTTAAATATGTTTATATTCGAATAACAAATATAGTTTTTTTGCATTCGATGAAATGCAAGAAGAAATAACTAGAAATATTAATTCCAAAAAACCAAATAGTTGGTATTTTAGTGTTTCGTTTTCATACGTAGATCCAAGTTACTGAATTTGTTGTTTCTCTTTTGAATAATACTTGTTACATATGTACAAAAAAATACTAACTCTGAAAAATATTTGACATAAGTGATAAATATAACAACAATTTTAGTAAGTTAAAACCTATATCTTATTTATTTTCGCAATTTTAAAGTAGATTTTAAAGAGACATACACGCAGAGAAAAAAACGCATTTCGTAGAAACGAAATTTTAGACACGTGAACATCGTTTTTGAGTCTCTTTTGTGGGAAAAATTAGTTTTTTTTGCGGTAAACATGTCATCAGTTGTTGTAAATGAAGAAAGAGAAATAAGTTTATGTATATCAAACAGTTTTCTTCGTTTGTCGAAATGGATTTGTATTATAATTGCAAACTCCCAAAACATTGGAAGTAACAGAAACCGTTGTTGTTGCATTTGTGATGAAAATAGGACACATCGGTTCAGATTTAGATACAGCTCCATAAAAATGTCCAATCGCAAATGTTACATCTTAGCGCTCTACAAGCATCAAGCAAATTATTTGCTTTTATTAAGAATATTTTAGGCTTCATTATGATATAAAAGTGATTCTTATCTACACTTTTTTAAAATTACTAAACGATTTTGTTATTAAATTTCCAAACTTGTATTGCAGTACACAACAATGATATAGCTCTACTCGAATGTCAAGAAGTGGTATCGGTTAATTAAAATGAAACTTTTCCGAACAATTTGGTGTCCATTAGTGAAATTAGCGTTACACAATCTTGAAATTGGCACAATTCGTTTAGTTTGTTTGTATTTTTCATAACCTTTGTCCGAAATTCAAGAAAGTGTCCACAATTTTTTATATATTTTTTGTGTTTTTATGATTTTACAGCAACGTTACCATTTCAGACGACTTATTTTAAAAAGACCTTAAAAATTCTATATTTTATTGCTTCAGAAAGTCTAGAAGGTTTTAAAAAGTATATGTTCGAAACCTCTCTGGGGGGGGGGTTGAACCACCAACCCCCCCTGCGCACGGCCCTGCTTCGTAGCATAATCGTAGTAAATTCTTTATAGGATTTAAAATACCATATTTAAAATGCATATTTACTTACGCCTGTTCCGGAATTTCCAATGGATTCGATGAATCCCTAAGGTATCGCTTTTTAATACGTTCTGTTTCTGATTGAAGCCTTTTTAAAGAAATAACACTCAAAATAAACGCAAGCGGCATTTTAATTTAAAAGGTTTCTATTTTTCTTTATTTATACGGAGAACACATGTTTTTGACAGAAAGAACATATGTTCACACTTTTCGAATATAACTTCGAAAAAGTATCAAAACGAGTGAACAGTAGAACAGGATAAAATAATTTTGGCGATTAGCAAATCGCAAGTGATTTGACAATCGCTTGATTGCCAGAACATGCACGTATAATAAAGGAGACAACTACGAGAAAGGGTGATAGATTTGAGTCAGAAATGTTATGGCGCAGTGATTTCATTTCCAAGCTCTTTCGGCATGGTGCTAAAAAGATGGAGATTATCGATCCGGAATATTCTAAGGAATACTGCTTAATAATTCAAGAAAATAAAACGGTTATGCACGGATACTTTCTAAGGACGAAGCTTCAAAACATTCAAATAAAACATTTTATTTGCCGCATTTTGGGGTACTCCGATTTGTCTTTGATGCTGCTGCGGAGGTCGAAGATATGTCATTAAATAAAGCCCTATTTGCAGGTCTTAACCTTAACCAACCGCTTTTAACCGTTTTATTCAAATTTAGACAAGAAGCTGTAGCCGTTTCTGGAGATCTTAAAGAGATGTTCATCAAGTCAGCAGTATTCCGGAAGATCAAGACGCACTTCAGTTTCTATGGAGAAATGGCGATTCATTTCAATCAGAAAAAACGTATGTAATGCAGAGAATGATTTTCGGAGCAACTTGTTCTCCTAGTATGGCTCAATATGTAAAGAACCGAAATGCCGAGGAATTTAAGCAAGAGTATCCTCGTGCTGGAATTGGAATCCTCGGGAATTGTAGAAAAACATTATGTTGATGACTACGTTGATTGTTTTAATTCAGAAGAAGAAGCTATCCAAGTCGTGCCATCTATAATCAAAATTCATGATGCTGGAGGATTCAAAATGCACAATTTGCTTACGAACTCAAAAACTGTTGAAAAGCAACTTGGCATTTCAAATGACGATAGAATAGAAGTTTTAGGCGATAACATTGAACGTATTTTGGGAATGCATTGGGTGTCTAATCCTGATTTATTTGTTTTCGTTTTGAAATTCCATAAGGTACCGAGGGAAATAATAGAACAAAAGGATACGCCTACAAAACAGCAGTTATTAAGTATCACGATGTCCGTTTTCGATTCATTTGGATTTTGGCAGATTTTATGGTAATTGGTACAATTTTGATGCAGGAGGTTTGGAGAAGCGGCATTGGCTGGAAATTGACGAAAGAGATTCATATAAAGTTCAGACTGTGGTTGGATGTATTGCCGAAGATAGCACAATTCAAGATTCCAAGATTTTATTTTTCTGGGTGTGATATTTTGGAAATTCAACTCCACTTGTTCTGTGATGCCAGTGAGGAAGCATTAGCTACGGTGGGCTACTGGCGTATTAAGAATACATCAGATGTAAAGGTCGTCTTTGTGACAGGAAGGACAGCTTGTGCTCCTATGCGATTTCATTCTATACCAAAACTTGAATTACATGCGGCTGTTATGGCAGCACGCTTAAAGGACACAATAATAAAATGTCACGATCTGGTTAAAGTTAAAAATATAGTTTTTTGGAGCGATTCGCACACTGTTATTCGGTGGATTAGATCAGATCACCGCAGATACAAGCAATACGTAGCCAATAGAGTTTCGGAAATATTAGAAAACTCGAAAATATGCGAATGGCGGTGGTGTCCAAGTCTACAGTTCCCCGTTAAGTATGTTCCAGAAGGACGTTGGAAAAACGGTCCAGAATTTCATTTGTGCGGGGAGGAAAGGTGGTTCCAAAGAATCATAGATTTTCTCGAGTACTGGTGGAATTTTTTCACCGAATAAATTGTCATCAGAATACAGCTAATGTAATAGGAGATGTACGGGAGAAGTATTGGATTCCCTCATTAAGAAAACTTATACTTAGAGTAGAAAGTCAATGCTTTTTATGCAAAATTAGAAAATGCAAACCTGTTCAACCTGAAATGGGGATATTACTCCTTACGTTAGACCATTTACATAGTATACTGTTGGTGTAGATAAGGATTCCGATTAGTGAATTTCCTATGTCAATTCACGGGGGGCAGAATTGTACTTGCTTCTGTTCACCTGCTAATTAGTATATTGAATTATTCTCTGAATTCAAAATATTGTTTTGTTTTATATTTCAATTGAGTCCCTAATTTTTATTATTATGTCGAAAACATCAATATGATTTTTTTCAATATGTTGAAAACCTTTGTAGTATAGACACGAAAATTTGTAAGTAATTTAATTTTAATTTATATGTATATGTACAATATGTAATTTTCCATCATTACTATTTGATAGTGAATAAACGATATCACCAAAGTCTGTTTCTTCAAGATTCGGTCACTGTTGACGAAACCATCCCCTTTCACCAACTTCAATAATATAATTAATTACTAATATAATTACAAATTATATTTAATGTACCTTCTGTACCTCAACTAGTTATCTACGTGTACGTAGAAATCACAGATGTTCATATGCTCATTTGCTTGCGTCTCTACCTGCAGACAAAGCAACATCTCAACATTTTAAGTATCCTAAACCTTCTAAAAACTAATCATTGTAATTTTTTTACAGCAACTTGAACCTACACAAAGCATTTTATTTGAATTCAATTTTTTTTTTCTCCAATTTATTTGCAATCTATAGTACAATAATAAGCAAATTCGATAAATTACAGATATTAACATGCCTTATTGCTTCCCATCGGAAACAATAATATAAGATATATATGTACATATATAGTGATGATTACTATGCTATTAGTAAAAATGATATGTAAGTGTTAGGTACAAGTGTGTGGAATTAACTAAAATGAAAAGTTATATGAATTGAAGATCTAGAATATGCTTTCTTTTAAGCCTTCTTACTTCATCAGTCTCATCTAATAGTGTGATTGCCAATGTGTTTGTATGATTGCTGAGTCTTTGTAAATAACTGCTGCTGAATTTTCTAATTTCTGACTTTACAAAGGGAACATTAAGGTCTTTGTGTATTGCTTTATTAGTTACGTAAAAAGGGGCATCTGTAATGGCTCGTAAGGCTTTAGACTGGAATCTTTGCAATATTTCTATATTAGAGTTACTCGCTGTTCCCCATAGCTCTATACCGTAGGTCCAGATTGGCTTCAAAATTGTCTTAAGAAGCAGAACTTTATTTTCTAGTGAAAGTTTGGAATTACGTCCGAGCAGCCAGTACATTTGTTTAAATTTTTTGTCGAGTTGTTTTCTTTTGGTAGCTATGTGAACTTTCCATGTAAGTCGACGGTCCAAATGAAGACCTAGATATTTGATATTATCGCTACTAGGGATTACAGTGCCATTGAGAAACACGGACGGGCAGTTCTCCTTTCTTAACGTAAATGTAATGTGGTTTGACTTTTGTGTATTAACGATAATATTCCATTTTTTGAGCCACTGTTGTAGATTGTCTAGTTGTAATTGCAATATTCTGGAAGCTTCAGCTGGGGATTGATGTGAACATAGAAATGCTGTGTCATCTGCATATGTAGCAATGGTGACATCATCTGTAGTTGGCATGTCATAGGTAAATAAAGTATATAGGACTGGACCTAATACGCTACCCTGTGGGATGCCGGCCTCAATTTGATGAATGTTGGAGATATCGTTATTTATTTTAACATAAAAGCATCTATTGCTTAAAAACGAGAGAAAGAACATATATAATGGAGCTGGAAGAATATTTTTTAATTTATATAATAACCCACTGTGCCAAACTTTATCAAACGCTTGTTGAATATCCAAAAACACAGCAGAACAGTACTTTTTATTTTCGAAGGAGTCAGTAATTGTTTGAATTATTCGGTGGCATTGTTCAGGAGTTCCGTGCTTATGACGGAAACCAAACTGATGGTCAGGAACTATGCTGTTTCTTTCAAGAAGAGGTTGTAAGCGCTTCAGGAGTAGTCTTTCGAATATCTTAGAAAAAATTGGAAGTAAACTAATTGGTCTATAAGAAGACACTATATTTTCCGGTTTACCTGGTTTTAAAACCATAATTATTTCTGCGCACTTCCATTGCGAGGGAAAATGTTGAAGTCTTAGTATGGAGTTGAATATTAATGTCAAGTAGATAATTCCTTTAAATGGTAATGATTTTATGGTTTTCGCATCAATTTTATCATACCCAGTTGACTTTTTATTATTCAATTTGTTTATTTCCGCTTTAGTTTCATTTGGGGTAATGTGTTTTAAAGGTAGTTCCATTTGGCACGCAGTATCTAAGAAATCCAGAATATCGATGTCATTGTCATTGATGCATTGAGGTTTAAAAGCTTCTTCCAAGTGCTCAGCAAAGGCGGACGATTTTTGCAGATCAGTTCTACACCATACTCCGTTAACGTTCTTTATAGGAGCGTTTCTTTTTGCAGGACGTTTGAGATATTTAGTGGCGTTGAAAAGCTCGTGTTCTTTGTTTTTATTCTGAGGCTTTAATTTCCTAAGATAGTCTGCAGTACTTTCGTTTCTCTCCCTCGCCATAATTTCCGAGCATAATTTAATGGAAAGGTTCCAGTTAGCTTTGTCTCTTGGATTTCTGGTTCGATGCCATACTCTTCTTAGACGTCTCGATTGCCGAATCATTTCTCTGGCCATAGCTGAAGTTCGAACTTTTAAACCTAATTCTTGAAAAGGCTCTGTTATTGGGGTAGATAAAAGGGCAGATTCGTGAATCAATGAAGTGAATGATTCAACAACATCATCCAAATCATCACCTGTTTTAATTTCCTCGTTGAGGCTCAAATTATTTTCTATCCGCTCACAGAAGATGTTCAAATTTGTATTGTGTTTAATTAGTTTAACCTTTTTAGGTGTTAACTCTACATGGACATTGTAGTTTACAAGAAACGGAGTGTGATCAGAACTTAAACTATCGTCATTTGCGATGTCAAGGGAATGCCTGGAAATGCCATTGTATACAACAAAATCAAGAACATCCGGTATTTTGGTAGGGTCTGAGGGCCAGTGTGTTGGAGTTCCTACTGATAGTGTGCTATATTTATTTTGCATTATACATTTGTATAATTGTTTACCTTTAGGATTGGGTCGTCTGGAACCCCACCAAGTGTGTTTCGCATTATAGTCCCCAGCAACAATGAAACGAGGACCTAAATCTTTAAAAAAGTGGTCATAATCTTCAGACACAACCGTGTGTCTTGGGGGGGAATATATTGCGTAAATGTTGATAGGTCTATTATTGCACACCAATTTTATACCTGCAGCTTGAATATAATTTTTCCGACATTCTTCAGCAATTTCATATCGTATTGTAGACTTTACGAATAAACCAGCACCAGCGTGGGCTGTTCCATCCGGATGGTTAGTGGATACAAAATCGTATCCTTTAATTTTTATGTGAGACCTTCTCTAAGTGTAGAACTTTTTTTGAATAGTTGCTTGAAATTACATACATACATATCGAGGGCTTATATTCATAAGTGGCTATGAACAAAAACATAACTTTTCAGGAGAGCGTAAAAACGGATTTTCTCCCTAATTTTAAGAATAATTTTTATTCATTTTTCTACAATTTAATCTAAAAAGGATTACTAATTTCTACGAAATTTCCTATTATTCGCGGTCTCATGGTTCATAGCCACTTTTGTATGTTTAAAATTGAGCACTATGAATGTTGAAATAAGAATAAGATTTATTGTAAACTCCATAACTTTTTTCATGAAATCTTGGCAATGATGTATAGCAAACGCATTTTCTGTGATGTACACAGCGAATTTAAAGATTCCAGCTTCATCCGTCAGATTGGTCGCTTGTAACATATATGTAGCCAGTCGCAAAAATCGCTGCAATTGATGAAAAATCCAAAATTCGCCGTTGCAATTCCTTATATTTTAACTTTCTTCATTCATAATTCTGAAACTTCAAAGTCAACAATCACATGCCAAAGAAATATTTTAGTAATCTCAATTTAATAAAAAGTTACGCTGGTTTTTCTAAATATACTTTTCACAATTTTTGACTTTACAGCTACCATTTTTCCTATTTTAGCCTGAGAATAATGCTCAAAATGCTATTAACGATATATGATGGAATTTGATAGTACGATATGCCCTAAATCTAGAAATATGTTTTAAACAAAATCGTTGTAGCAAATTTAACCCTCGGTTTTATGCTGCTCCATTGTTGAACTATTTTATTTCTATTATTTTTATGTTCATAGCCATTTATGCAGTCACAAACTAACGTGTGAGTGGATAGCCAAATCAGAAAATTAAAAAAAATGGCTTTAGAAAAAAATTCTTTTCCAAATTTATATGACAGATTACATCCAAATCTGAGAATAGTTTGGCATCAAAAGCTCATTTTCGAGAAAATGGTTCATTGCCCCCGATATATATTTTGAAGAAATATTACACAAAAAACGATCAAAATCCTCGGCGATAAACCATTCAGTCCCGCTTTTTTTTCTATGATAAATGCAGAAAATGCTTTTTGACAAAGTATGGGTCTAAAGAGTTTTGGGGTTTTTAATTTATATAGGACATGAGTAACAGGATGTTTATTCAAAATCTTTATACGCATATTCCGATTAAATAAAAAATATTTGGAAATGTTTCTTCATTTTTATAATTTTAAATATGTTTATATTCGAATAACAAATATAGTTTTTTTGCATTCGATGAAATGCAAGAAGAAATAACTAGAAATATTAATTCCAAAAAACCAAATAGTTGGTATTTTAGTGTTTCGTTTTCATACGTAGATCCAAGTTACTGAATTTGTTGTTTCTCTTTTGAATAATACTTGTTACATATGTACAAAAAAATACTAACTCTGAAAAATATTTGACATAAGTGATAAATATAACAACAATTTTAGTAAGTTAAAACCTATATCTTATTTATTTTCGCAATTTTAAAGTAGATTTTAAAGAGACATACACGCAGAGAAAAAAACGCATTTCGTAGAAACGAAATTTTAGACACGTGAACATCGTTTTTGAGTCTCTTTTGTGGGAAAAATTAGTTTTTTTTGCGGTAA
This sequence comes from Polietes domitor, assembly GCA_947397865.1. Lineage (NCBI taxonomy): Eukaryota > Metazoa > Arthropoda > Insecta > Diptera > Muscidae > Polietes > Polietes domitor. The sequence continues at coordinate 151,097,939 of OX377620.1, read as the reverse complement.
ACATGTCATCAGTTGTTGTAAATGAAGAAAGAGAAATAAGTTTATGTATATCAAACAGTTTTCTTCGTTTGTCGAAATGGATTTGTATTATAATTGCAAACTCCCAAAACATTGGAAGTAACAGAAACCGTTGTTGTTGCATTTGTGATGAAAATAGGACACATCGGTTCAGATTTAGATACAGCTCCATAAAAATGTCCAATCGCAAATGTTACATCTTAGCGCTCTACAAGCATCAAGCAAATTATTTGCTTTTATTAAGAATATTTTAGGCTTCATTATGATATAAAAGTGATTCTTATCTACACTTTTTTAAAATTACTAAACGATTTTGTTATTAAATTTCCAAACTTGTATTGCAGTACACAACAATGATATAGCTCTAGTCGAATGTCAAGAAGTGGTATCGGTTAATTAAAATGAAACTTTTCCGAACAATTTGGTGTCCATTAGTGAAATTAGCGTTACACAATCTTGAAATTGGCACAATTCGTTTAGTTTGTTTGTATTTTTCATAACCTTTGTCCGAAATTCAAGAAAGTGTCCACAATTTTTTATATATTTTTTGTGTTTTTATGATTTTACAGCAACGTTACCATTTCAGACGACTTATTTTAAAAAGACCTTAAAAATTCTATATTTTATTGCTTCAGAAAGTCTAGAAGGTTTTAAAAAGTATATGTTCGAAACCTCTCTGGGGGGGGGGGTTGAACCACCAACCCCCCCTGCGCACGGCCCTGCTTCGTAGCATAATCGTAGTAAATTCTTTATAGGATTTAAAATACCATATTTAAAATGCATATTTACTTACGCCTGTTCCGGAATTTCCAATGGATTCGATGAATCCCTAAGGTATCGCTTTTTAATACGTTCTGTTTCTGATTGAAGCCTTTTTAAAGAAATAACACTCAAAATAAACGCAAGCGGCATTTTAATTTAAAAGGTTTCTATTTTTCTTTATTTATACGGAGAACACATGTTTTTGACAGAAAGAACATATGTTCACACTTTTCGAATATAACTTCGAAAAAGTATCAAAACGAGTGAACAGTAGAACAGGATAAAATAATTTTGGCGATTAGCAAATCGCAAGTGATTTGACAATCGCTTGATTGCCAGAACATGCACGTATATTAAAGGAGACAACTACGAGAAAGGGTGATAGATTTGAGTCAGAAATGTTATGGCGCAGTGATTTCATTTCCAAGCTCTTTCGGCATGGTGCTAAAAAGATGGAGATTATCGATCCGGAATATTCTAAGGAATACTGCTTAATAATTCAAGAAAATAAAACGGTTATGCACGGATACTTTCTAAGGACGAAGCTTCAAAACATTCAAATAAAACATTTTATTTGCCGCATTTTGGGGTACTCCGATTTGTCTTTGATGCTGCTGCGGAGGTCGAAGATATGTCATTAAATAAAGCCCTATTTGCAGGTCTTAACCTTAACCAACCGCTTTTAACCGTTTTATTCAAATTTAGACAAGAAGCTGTAGCCGTTTCTGGAGATCTTAAAGAGATGTTCATCAAGTCAGCAGTATTCCGGAAGATCAAGACGCACTTCAGTTTCTATGGAGAAATGGCGATTCATTTCAATCAGAAAAAACGTATGTAATGCAGAGAATGATTTTCGGAGCAACTTGTTCTCCTAGTATGGCTCAATATGTAAAGAACCGAAATGCCGAGGAATTTAAGCAAGAGTATCCTCGTGCTGGAATTGGAATCCTCGGGAATTGTAGAAAAACATTATGTTGATGACTACGTTGATTGTTTTAATTCAGAAGAAGAAGCTATCCAAGTCGTGCCATCTATAATCAAAATTCATGATGCTGGAGGATTCAAAATGCACAATTTGCTTACGAACTCAAAAACTGTTGAAAAGCAACTTGGCATTTCAAATGACGATAGAATAGAAGTTTTAGGCGATAACATTGAACGTATTTTGGGAATGCATTGGGTGTCTAATCCTGATTTATTTGTTTTCGTTTTGAAATTCCATAAGGTACCGAGGGAAATAATAGAACAAAAGGATACGCCTACAAAACAGCAGTTATTAAGTATCACGATGTCCGTTTTCGATTCATTTGGATTTTGGCAGATTTTATGGTAATTGGTACAATTTTGATGCAGGAGGTTTGGAGAAGCGGCATTGGCTGGAAATTGACGAAAGAGATTCATATAAAGTTCAGACTGTGGTTGGATGTATTGCCGAAGATAGCACAATTCAAGATTCCAAGATTTTATTTTTCTGGGTGTGATATTTTGGAAATTCAACTCCACTTGTTCTGTGATGCCAGTGAGGAAGCATTAGCTACGGTGGGCTACTGGCGTATTAAGAATACATCAGATGTAAAGGTCGTCTTTGTGACAGGAAGGACAGCTTGTGCTCCTATGCGATTTCATTCTATACCAAAACTTGAATTACATGCGGCTGTTATGGCAGCACGCTTAAAGGACACAATAATAAAATGTCACGATCTGGTTAAAGTTAAAAATATAGTTTTTTGGAGCGATTCGCACACTGTTATTCGGTGGATTAGATCAGATCACCGCAGATACAAGCAATACGTAGCCAATAGAGTTTCGGAAATATTAGAAAACTCGAAAATATGCGAATGGCGGTGGTGTCCAAGTCTACAGTTCCCCGTTAAGTATGTTCCAGAAGGACGTTGGAAAAACGGTCCAGAATTTCATTTGTGCGGGGAGGAAAGGTGGTTCCAAAGAATCATAGATTTTCTCGAGTACTGGTGGAATTTTTTCACCGAATAAATTGTCATCAGAATACAGCTAATGTAATAGGAGATGTACGGGAGAAGTATTGGATTCCCTCATTAAGAAAACTTATACTTAGAGTAGAAAGTCAATGCTTTTTATGCAAAATTAGAAAATGCAAACCTGTTCAACCTGAAATGGGGATATTACTCCTTACGTTAGACCATTTACATAGTATACTGTTGGTGTAGATAAGGATTCCGATTAGTGAATTTCCTATGTCAATTCACGGGGGGCAGAATTGTACTTGCTTCTGTTCACCTGCTAATTAGTATATTGAATTATTCTCTGAATTCAAAATATTGTTTTGTTTTATATTTCAATTCAGTCCCTAATTTTTATTATTATGTCGAAAACATCAATATGATTTTTTTCAATATGTTGAAAACCTTTGTAGTATAGACACGAAAATTTGTAAGTAATTTAATTTTAATTTATATGTATATGTACAATATGTAATTTTCCATCATTACTATTTGATAGTGAATAAACGATATCACCAAAGTCTGTTTCTTCAAGATTCGGTCACTGTTGACGAAACCATCCCCTTTCACCAACTTCAATAATATAATTAATTACTAATATAATTACAAATTATATTTAATGTACCTTCTGTACCTAAACTAGTTATCTACGTGTACGTAGAAATCACAGATGTTCATATGCTCATTTGCTTGCGTCTCTACCTGCAGACAAAGCAACATCTCAACATTTTAAGTATCCTAAACCTTCTAAAAACTAATCATTGTAATTTTTTTACAGCAACTTGAACCTACACAAAGCATTTTATTTGAATTCAAATTTTTTTTTTCTCCAATTTATTTGCAATCTATAGTACAATAATAAGCAAATTCGATAAATTACAGATATTAACATGCCTTATTGCTTCCCATCGGAAACAATAATGTAAGATATATATGTACATATATAGTGATGATTACTATGCTATTAGTAAAAATGATATGTAAGTGTTAGGTACAAGTGTGTGGAATTAACTAAAATGAAAAGTTATATGAATTGAAGATCTAGAATATGCTTTCTTTTAAGCCTTCTTACTTCATCAGTCTCATCTAATAGTGTGATTGCCAATGTGTTTGTATGATTGCTGAGTCTTTGTAAATAACTGCTGCTGAATTTTCTAATTTCTGACTTTACAAAGGGAACATTAAGGTCTTTGTGTATTGCTTTATTAGTTACGTAAAAAGGGGCATCTGTAATGGCTCGTAAGGCTTTAGACTGGAATCTTTGCAATATTTCTATATTAGAGTTACTCGCTGTTCCCCATAGCTCTATACCGTAGGTCCAGATTGGCTTCAAAATTGTCTTAAGAAGCAGAACTTTATTTTCTAGTGAAAGTTTGGAATTACGTCCGAGCAGCCAGTACATTTGTTTAAATTTTTTGTCGAGTTGTTTTCTTTTGGTAGCTATGTGAACTTTCCATGTAAGTCGACGGTCCAAATGAAGACCTAGATATTTGATATTATCGCTACTAGGGATTACAGTGCCATTGAGAAACACGGACGGGCAGTTCTCCTTTCTTAACGTAAATGTAATGTGGTTTGACTTTTGTGTATTAACGATAATATTCCATTTTTTGAGCCACTGTTGTAGATTGTCTAGTTGTAATTGCAATATTCTGGAAGCTTCAGCTGGGGATTGATGTGAACATAGAAATGCTGTGTCATCTGCATATGTAGCAATGGTGACATCATCTGTAGTTGGCATGTCATAGGTAAATAAAGTATATAGGACTGGACCTAATACGCTACCCTGTGGGATGCCGGCCTCAATTTGATGAATGTTGGAGATATCGTTATTTATTTTAACATAAAAGAATCTATTGCTTAAAAACGAGAGAAAGAACATATATAATGGAGCTGGAAGAATATTTTTTAATTTATATAATAACCCACTGTGCCAAACTTTATCAAACGCTTGTTGAATATCCAAAAACACAGCAGAACAGTACTTTTTATTTTCGAAGGAGTCAGTAATTGTTTGAATTATTCGGTGGCATTGTTCAGGAGTTCCGTGCTTATGACGGAAACCAAACTGATGGTCAGGAACTATGCTGTTTCTTTCAAGAAGAGGTTGTAAGCGCTTCAGGAGTAGTCTTTCGAATATCTTAGAAAAAATTGGAAGTAAACTAATTGGTCTATAAGAAGACACTATATTTTCCGGTTTACCTGGTTTTAAAACCATAATTATTTCTGCGCACTTCCATTGCGAGGGAAAATGTTGAAGTCTTAGTATGGAGTTGAATATTAATGTCAAGTAGATAATTCCTTTAAATGGTAATGATTTTATGGTTTTCGCATCAATTTTATCATACCCAGTTGACTTTTTATTATTCAATTTGTTTATTTCCGCTTTAGTTTCATTTGGGGTAATGTGTTTTAAAGGTAGTTCCATTTGGCACGCAGTATCTAAGAAATCCAGAATATCGATGTCATTGTCATTGATGCATTGAGGTTTAAAAGCTTCTTCCAAGTGCTCAGCAAAGGCGGACGATTTTTGCAGATCAGTTCTACACCATACTCCGTTAACGTTCTTTATAGGAGCGTTTCTTTTTGCAGGACGTTTGAGATATTTAGTGGCGTTGAAAAGCTCGTGTTCTTTGTTTTTATTCTGAGGCTTTAATTTCCTAAGATAGTCTGCAGTACTTTCGTTTCTCTCCCTCGCCATAATTTCCGAGCATAATTTAATGGAAAGGTTCCAGTTAGCTTTGTCTCTTGGATTTCTGGTTCGATGCCATACTCTTCTTAGACGTCTCGATTGCCGAATCATTTCTCTGGCCATAGCTGAAGTTCGAACTTTTAAACCTAATTCTTGAAAAGGCTCTGTTATTGGGGTAGATAAAAGGGCAGATTCGTGAATCAATGAAGTGAATGATTCAACAACATCATCCAAATCATCACCTGTTTTAATTTCCTCGTTGAGGCTCAAATTATTTTCTATCCGCTCACAGAAGATGTTCAAATTTGTATTGTGTTTAATTAGTTTAACCTTTTTAGGTGTTAACTCTACATGGACATTGTAGTTTACAAGAAACGGAGTGTGATCAGAACTTAAACTATCGTCATTTGCGATGTCAAGGGAATGCCTGGAAATGCCATTGTATACAACAAAATCAAGAACATCCGGAATTTTGGTAGGGTCTGAGGGCCAGTGTGTTGGAGTTCCTACTGATAGTGTGCTATATTTATTTTGCATTATACATTTGTATAATTGTTTACCTTTCGGATTGGGTCGTCTGGAACCCCACCAAGTGTGTTTCGCATTATAGTCCCCAGCAACAATGAAACGAGGACCTAAATCTTTAAAAAAGTGGTCATAATCTTCAGACACAACCGTGTGTCTTGGGGGGGAATATATTGCGTAAATGTTGATAGGTCTATTATTGCACACCAATTTTATACCTGCAGCTTGAATATAATTTTTCCGACATTCTTCAGCAATTTCATATCGTATTGTAGACTTTACGAATAAACCAGCACCAGCGTGGGCTGTTCCATCCGGATGGTTAGTGGATACAAAATCGTATCCTTTAATTTTTATGTGAGACCTTGTAGTTGAATGAGTTTCCGAAATAAGAAAAATATCAATATAATTTGATTTCATAAAATATTCAATTTCATTCAGTTTATTAGTTAGTCCATTTGCATTCCAAACACCCAATCTCAAATTTACTTGCATAATTTATTTATAAGAAGTGACATCATATTCATAAGTGTATTTGTTAGTTCAATTTGTTTATGTAGTAGATGTTCAATATTTTTCATAATGTTAAAGTTTTCATTTGTATTTCCAATATTGGCATATGTTTCATTTGTATTGTTGTTATTTAATCCAGCATTAAAATTACTGTGATTGTTTTTTTGATTTGGATTTACATGTGGGAAATCGTTTCTGTTTATTAAAAATTGATTATGTATAACTGGGCGCTTCTCAGATAATCTTTTCTTTAAAAGCGTTTGGTATACTTCACATCCTCTATAATTAGCAGTATGTACTTGTAAACAATGTATGCATCTGGGAGGAGTTTCCATATCTTTTGGGCAATCTGGTGTCGGATGGCCAAGTCCACATTTTACACATACGAATGGCTTCTTGCAATATGTTTTTGTATGGCCGTATTGTTGGCAACGGTGGCACTGAACAATGTCATCTGTGCTTTTTGGGGCTTCAATTTGAACGGTGCAATGGTCTATTTCACGTATTTCAAATACCTTTTTGTTGTTTGGACTCGGGTCGATATCAACGTAGAACATTGGTAATGGCTTTTTAGTAAATTTACTTTTTACGTTTGTAATATATCTTACGAGATGCCCTTTTCCAATAAGCTCTGCCTTAATATCCCCTAAATCAGTGGAATGATGGAGACCCTTAATTACGAATCGGTAAGCACGCTCACTTTTTAGCTGATAAGTGTGATAACTCAAATTGTTATTATTAAAATATTTTGTTATTTTACGATATGAATCGACTGTTTTAATATTGAGTTTAACTTGACCGTCGTTTAAACCTTTATAATTAAATTCAGTATTGGCAATCACACTACTTACACATTTGATCATTTTATTGATGTTAGTAACATTGTTAATAAATATCGGAGGTGGCTTCGGTGCAGTATCAGCTTCTCCATCATCATCATTATGGTCATCTGTGTCATCGGCGAGATCAGCAAATTTATTTATTTTAGAGCAGCCTGGTTCATCAGAACTCTTTTGTTTCTTCTGAACATTTGCTATATGACTAATCTTTTTGCGTTTTGTTGTGACATTTTGCCAGTTAAGCAAATTATCATCAGAAGAACTTCCATCGTCGTCGTCTGCAGTCATTGTTTATGTTTACGCATAAGTGCGTAGTTGTTGTTGTAACAAACGCCTGCCCAAATGCTTGACCGTCAATCCCAATGTTAAGTATATGGGGATAAGAAAAACAAATTTACTTGTTTGTCTAGTTTTTTTTTTGTTTGAAAAGAGTCAGAAAACAAGTTACACAGAATACGTCTGTTCACTTTGAATAACTCAACGCCTGAATTCAAATTAAATTAAATTGATTTGCTTTTCATTTTAAAGACTCGAATCTTTATTCGAGCAAATTCTACACAGTCATGGTCTTCGGTTTTTAACACTAGCAAAGTTTGCTCGAATTTGCTACACCACAACAACAAAATACAAAGAAACGTTATTTGCTAGGGTTTGTGTCATTTGCAAGACTAAAACCCACAGCATACCTGCCCTTGCAGCTCTTGCAAATTCTGCAAGTGTAGAAATGCTGCTTGTTCTGTGTGGCTAAATTAGCTTTTAAGCAAAACAACGATTTGGCGTGTTTTTACTCTAGAGTTAACAACTTTGTTTGACATTGCGCCTTCTTCTTCTTCAAATTACAATTTGCAATCAACTGCGAGAAAAAGACGTTCACTTTTCGTAGCAGGCCCGTACGCAGTATTTTCCCCTGGGGGGGTTTTCATCTACACTACACATAAAAAAGTTAACCCTAATGAGTTAAAATTAACTAAAATTTAGGAAACAAAGTACATTTTTACTAGGTATAAGTAGAATTTTGCTGAAATTTTTCTAAATCTAAGTAATATTTTCCTAAAACTAAGTAAATTTTTAATAAATCTAAGTAAAATTTTGCTGAAAATTTCCTAAGTAAATGTTTACTCAAATCAAGTAAATATTTACTCAAACTGAAGACAATTTTGCCGATTTTTTCCTCAAAACGAGTAAATTTTTACTTAAACTGAGGAAAATTTTATTTTATACAAGGAAAAAAAGTGAAATAAAAATAAGTTTAATTTAACTAAAAAATCAAACAAATAGTTTTGCTTCAGAGTATGCAAAACTGATACAAAAAATGACACATGAAATATTTCTCAAAAGTTCCATGATACCTCTGCCGTAAGGAGTTGATCTATTACTCCATGATTGTTGCGAAGGCAAGATAGGCGCTTCGCAGTAGTTGTTTAGAATAATTCATAAAGTATTTGATTTGATTTATTTATTTCAACTTGTAATTCAAATCCATCGCATATATAATATACTAGCAGTACCCGCTGCTTCGCACGCGAAAAAGCCAGGTATTTGTTATCAGTTTTATCCGTCTCTGTTTTAGGATAGTATTTATTTGATTTTCTTTTCTAAAATAGTAAATTGGAAACATAGCACTCATACGCAGTCAAAGGAATGTGCATGTCGATGTACACTGTTTTAGCTGAACACTCCCTTCGTATATAAATTTTTTATCATTTTCTACCCAGTTTTTAACAAAAAATTAGAACCGCAGAGCCTTTTATCCGAAAAAAAAAATCCATTTTAATGGCGCTTCTACATGGCCAGAAGAACTTACATATCAAATTTCAAGATTCTAGTTGCAATACTTTAGTTGATACCATTATTATCCGGTTTTGTCCCGCTCACTTCTTATAAGTAAAAATTTCGAAAGATCCAATTTTACTGCGCTTCTACATGGGCAGAAGAACTTACATATCAAAATTCAAGATTCTAGCTGCAATACTTTAGTTGGCACCATTTTTATCCATTTTTGTCCCGCTCACCCCTTATAAGTACAACTTTCGAAAAATCAATTTATATTGCAAGTCTACGTTGTCAGAGGAATGTAAATACCGATTTTCACGATTCTAGCTGCAATTCTTAAATTGGTACCATTTTTATCCCTTTTTGTTTCTTTCCTCCCTTAAAAGTACAAATTTCGAAAAATCCCTATTTGTAGCTCGTCTGCATGGTCATTGCAGTGAAATCTCCGAATTTCATGCTTATAGCTACTGCCGTTTAGTCAGGACGAAGATTCGATGTTTATCCCTTTTTGGGCCATTTTACCATCAAATGTACGAATTTCGTAAAAACCTTTCTTAGTCGACGTCTACGTCACATTTGGGAACTACCCTGAAAATTTCATGACCCTGGCTTCAGCCGTTTGGCCTGGGGGCTGGTCAATGATAAGTCAGTCAGTCAGTAACGCAACTCTTTTATATATAGATAATACTTATAATACCAAAATACATATATAATACATGGCTAAAAAAAACTACTCAACAATATTGCAGTACGTACAATTAAAAAACTAAATAAAGATCTTAGATAATGTATATAATAAATTAAATAAATGAATATACTGAAATTATTTTGTAGAGCTAAAAAACTACTCCATTATTTAAGAAATAAGTCTCTGCAAACGAACGAGAATGCTTCTTAGATTAATGTTCAAGAATTTTTTAAACAATTTCAAATATTTTTATAAGTTCATTAATACTTAAATAAAATACATTATGAAGAACTCGGCATAAATTTCAGTAAACATTTTAACTTCATTTTAGGAAAAACACATTTTTAAGTTAAAATTTCCTAAATGGAATTTTTTCCATACAAAAAAATTCAGATTTTTTTCTCACTTAAAACCTTGAAAATATTTTTCCACATAAGTTTGAATTTACTCAATTGTAAGAATTGTTTATTAGATCCAAAGAAATGTTTTTAAGTAAATCTACTACCCTTTTTCTAGTAAATGAACTATTTACTATGGCTTTGAAAGAAGGAAACTTTACTCATACTTAGTTAATTTTCCAACTTTTTAGGAAATTTTTACTGGAGCGTTTGGAAACACTCATATTTTATTGCCAGGATCTTCGAGAAATATTTTGATAAATTCGTCCGACAGACATTGTCGGCAAAATTACATTTCAGTAATGCATCTATCAGTACACTCAAAGGAATATGTCAGTAAAAGAAAGCAGAAAGTGTACTGAAAGAGCAGATTTTCTGCTGTTAAAAAAGAGACAGCAGATTTGTATCTGCTGAGATGGTAAACAGCTGTTTGGTGTTTTTAGCATTATATATGATACGCATATTGTCCCAAGCTAATATAAAAGGAAATTCGAGCTAAACTCGCTTATGAACGCTTATCTATTTTTATATTTTAATTACCAGCAGTCAATTTTAGCAGACTGCAAAGCTCTTTAGTAGTGTGAATGGTGATGTAAGATTGCAGAAAACGGCTGTTATGCCAAAAAACAGCTGTAATAGCAGAAAAGTGTCTGCTGATAGGCAGCTGCTTTTATTAACAGACATGTTCTCTAAGTGTAGAACTTTTTTTGAATAGTTGCTTGAAATTACATACATACATATCGAGGGCTTATATTCATAAGTGGCTATGAACAAAAACATAACTTTTCAGGAGAGCGTAAAAACGGATTTTCTCCCTAATTTTAAGAATAATTTTTATTCATTTTTCTACAATTTAATCTAAAAAGGATTACTAATTTCTACGAAATTTCCTATTATTCGCGGTCTCATGGTTCATAGCCACTTTTGTATGTTTAAAATTGAGCACTATGAATGTTGAAATAAGAATAAGATTTATTGTAAACTCCATAACTTTTTTCATGAAATCTTGGCAATGATGTATAGCAAACGCATTTTCTGTGATGTACACAGCGAATTTAAAGATTCCAGCTTCATCCGTCAGATTGGTCGCTTGTAACATATATGTAGCCAGTCGCAAAAATCGCTGCAATTGATGAAAAATCCAAAATTCGCCGTTGCAATTCCTTATATTTTAACTTTCTTCATTCATAATTCTGAAACTTCAAAGTCAACAATCACATGCCAAAGAAATATTTTAGTAATCTCAATTTAATAAAAAGTTACGCTGGTTTTTCTAAATATACTTTTCACAATTTTTGACTTTACAGCTACCATTTTTCCTATTTTAGCCTGAGAATAATGCTCAAAATGCTATTAACGATATATGATGGAATTTGATAGTACGATATGCCCTAAATCTAGAAATATGTTTTAAACAAAATCGTTGTAGCAAATTTAACCCTCGGTTTTATTCTGCTCCATTGTTGAACTATTTTATTTCTATTATTTTTATGTTCATAGCCATTTATGCAGTCACAAACTAACGTGTGAGTGGATAGCCAAATCAGAAAATTAAAAAAAATGGCTTTAGAAAAAAATTCTTTTCCAAATTTATATGACAGATTACATCCAAATCTGAGAATAGTTTGGCATCAAAAGCTCATTTTCGAGAAAATGGTTCATTGCCCCCGATATATATTTTGAAGAAATATTACACAAAAAACGATCAAAATCCTCGGCGATAAACCATTCAGTCCCGCTTTTTTTTCTATGATAAATGCAGAAAATGCTTTTTGACAAAGTATGGGTCTAAAGAGTTTTGGGGTTTTTAATTTATATAGGACATGAGTAACAGGATGTTTATTCAAAATCTTTATACGCATATTCCGATTAAATAAAAAATATTTGGAAATGTTTCTTCATTTTTATAATTTTAAATATGTTTATATTCGAATAACAAATATAGTTTTTTTGCATTCGATGAAATGCAAGAAGAAATAACTAGAAATATTAATTCCAAAAAACCAAATAATTGGTATTTTAGTGTTTCGTTTTCATACGTAGATCCAAGTTACTGAATTTGTTGTTTCTCTTTTGAATAATACTTGTTACATATGTACAAAAAAATACTAACTCTGAAAAATATTTGACATAAGTGATAAATATAACAACAATTTTAGTAAGTTAAAACCTATATCTTATTTATTTTCGCAATTTTAAAGTAGATTTTAAAGAGACATACACGCAGAGAAAAAAACGCATTTCGTAGAAACGAAATTTTAGACACGTGAACATCGTTTTTGAGTCTCTTTTGTGGGAAAAATTAGTTTTTTTTGCGGTAAACATGTCATCAGTTGTTGTAAATGAAGAAAGAGAAATAAGTTTATGTATATCAAACAGTTTTCTTCGTTTGTCGAAATGGATTTGTATTATAATTGCAAACTCCCAAAACATTGGAAGTAACAGAAACCGTTGTTGTTGCATTTGTGATGAAAATAGGACACATCGGTTCAGATTTAGATACAGCTCCATAAAAATGTCCAATCGCAAATGTTACATCTTAGCGCTCTACAAGCATCAAGCAAATTATTTGCTTTTATTAAGAATATTTTAGGCTTCATTATGATATAAAAGTGATTCTTATCTACACTTTTTTAAAATTACTAAACGATTTTGTTATTAAATTTCCAAACTTGTATTGCAGTACACAACAATGATATAGCTCTAGTCGAATGTCAAGAAGTGGTATCGGTTAATTAAAATGAAACTTTTCCGAACAATTTGGAGTCCATTAGTGAAATTAGCGTTACACAATCTTGAAATTGGCACAATTCGTTTAGTTTGTTTGTATTTTTCATAACCTTTGTCCGAAATTCAAGAAAGTGTCCACAATTTTTTATATATTTTTTGTGTTTTTATGATTTTACAGCAACGAACTAGAAGGTTTTAAAAAGTATATGTTCGAAACCTCTCTGGGGGGGGTTGAACCACCAACCCCCCCTGCGCACGGCCCTGCTTCGTAGCATAATCGTAGTAAATTCTTTATAGGATTTAAAATACCATATTTAAAATGCATATTTACTTACGCCTGTTCCGGAATTTCCAATGGATTCGATGAATCCCTAAGGTATCGCTTTTTAATACGTTCTGTTTCTGATTGAAGCCTTTTTAAAGAAATAACACTCAAAATAAACGCAAGCGGCATTTTAATTTAAAAGGTTTCTATTTTTCTTTATTTATACGGAGAACACATGTTTTTGACAGAAAGAACATATGTTCACACTTTTCGAATATAACTTCGAAAAAGTATCAAAACGAGTGAACAGTAGAACAGGATAAAATAATTTTGGCGATTAGCAAATCGCAAGTGATTTCACAATCGCTTGATTGCCAGAACATGCACGTATATTAAAGGAGACAACTACGAGAAAGGGTGATAGATTTGAGTCAGAAATGTTATGGCGCAGTGATTTCATTTCCAAGCTCTTTCGGCATGGTGCTAAAAAGATGGAGATTATCGATCCGGAATATTCTAAGGAATACTGCTTAATAATTCAAGAAAATAAATCGGTTATGCACGGATACTTTCTAAGGACGAAGCTTCAAAACATTCAAATAAAACATTTTATTTGCCGCATTTTGGGGTACTCCGATTTGTCTTTGATGCTGCTGCGGAGGTCGAAGATATGTCATTAAATAAAGCCCTATTTGCAGGTCTTAACCTTAACCAACCGCTTTTAACCGTTTTATTCAAATTTAGACAAGAAGCTGTAGCCGTTTCTGGAGATCTTAAAGAGATGTTCATCAAGTCAGCAGTATTCCGGAAGATCAAGACGCACTTCAGTTTCTATGGAGAAATGGCGATTCATTTCAATCAGAAAAAACGTATGTAATGCAGAGAATGATTTTCGGAGCAACTTGTTCTCCTAGTATGGCTCAATATGTAAAGAACCGAAATGCCGAGGAATTTAAGCAAGAGTATCCTCGTGCTGGAATTGGAATCCTCGGGAATTGTAGAAAAACATTATGTTGATGACTACGTTGATTGTTTTAATTCAGAAGAAGAAGCTATCCAAGTCGTGCCATCTATAATCAAAATTCATGATGCTGGAGGATTCAAAATGCACAATTTGCTTACGAACTCAAAAACTGTTGAAAAGCAACTTGGCATTTCAAATGACGATAGAATAGAAGTTTTAGGCGATAACATTGAACGTATTTTGGGAATGCATTGGGTGTCTAATCCTGATTTATTTGTTTTCGTTTTGAAATTCCATAAGGTACCGAGGGAAATAATAGAACAAAAGGATACGCCTACAAAACAGCAGTTATTAAGTATCACGATGTCCGTTTTCGATTCATTTGGATTTTGGCAGATTTTATGGTAATTGGTACAATTTTGATGCAGGAGGTTTGGAGAAGCGGCATTGGCTGGAAATTGACGAAAGAGATTCATATAAAGTTCAGACTGTGGTTGGATGTATTGCCGAAGATAGCACAATTCAAGATTCCAAGATTTTATTTTTCTGGGTGTGATATTTTGGAAATTCAACTCCACTTGTTCTGTGATGCCAGTGAGGAAGCATTAGCTACGGTGGGCTACTGGCGTATTAAGAATACATCAGATGTAAAGGTCGTCTTTGTGACAGGAAGGACAGCTTGTGCTCCTATGCGATTTCATTCTATACCAAAACTTGAATTACATGCGGCTGTTATGGCAGCACGCTTAAAGGACACAATAATAAAATGTCACGATCTGGTTAAAGTTAAAAATATAGTTTTTTGGAGCGATTCGCACACTGTTATTCGGTGGATTAGATCAGATCACCGCAGATACAAACAATACGTAGCCAATAGAGTTTCGGAAATATTAGAAAACTCGAAAATATGCGAATGGCGGTGGTGTCCAAGTCTACAGTTCCCCGTTAAGTATGTTCCAGAAGGACGTTGGAAAAACGGTCCAGAATTTCATTTGTGCGGGGAGGAAAGGTGGTTCCAAAGAATCATAGATTTTCTCGAGTACTGGTGGAATTTTTTCACCGAATAAATTGTCATCAGAATACAGCTAATGTAATAGGAGATGTACGGGAGAAGTATTGGATTCCCTCATTAAGAAAACTTATACTTAGAGTAGAAAGTCAATGCTTTTTATGCAAAATTAGAAAATGCAAACCTGTTCAAACTGAAATGGGGATATTACTCCTTACGTTAGACCATTTACATAGTATACTGTTGGTGTAGATAAGGATTCCGATTAGTGAATTTCCTATGTCAATTCACGGGGGGCAGAATTGTACTTGCTTCTGTTCACCTGCTAATTAGTATATTGAATTATTCTCTGAATTCAAAATATTGTTTTGTTTTATATTTCAATTGAGTCCCTAATTTTTATTATTATGTCGAAAACATCAATATGATTTTTTTCAATATGTTGAAAACCTTTGTAGTATAGACACGAAAATTTGTAAGTAATTTAATTTTAATTTATATGTATATGTACAATATGTAATTTTCCATCATTACTATTTGATAGTGAATAAACGATATCACCAAAGTCTGTTTCTTCAAGATTCGGTCACTGTTGACGAAACCATCCCCTTTCACCAACTTCAATAATATAATTAATTACTAATATAATTACAAATTATATTTAATGTACCTTCTGTACCTAAACTAGTTATCTACGTGTACGTAGAAATCACAGATGTTCATATGCTCATTTGCTTGCGTCTCTACCTGCAGACAAAGCAACATCTCAACATTTTAAGTATCCTAAACCTTCTAAAAACTAATCATTGTAATTTTTTTACAGCAACTTGAACCTACACAAAGCATTTTATTTGAATTCAAAATTTTTTTTTTTTCTCCAATTTATTTGCAATCTATAGTACAATAATAAGCAAATTCGATAAATTGCAGATATTAACATGCCTTATTGCTTCCCATCGGAAACAATAATGTAAGATATATATGTACATATATAGTGATGATTACTATGCTATTAGTAAAAATGATATGTAAGTGTTAGGTACAAGTGTGTGGAATTAACTAAAATGAAAAGTTATATGAATTGAAGATCTAGAATATGCTTTCTTTTAAGCCTTCTTACTTCATCAGTCTCATCTAATAGTGTGATTGCCAATGTGTTTGTATGATTGCTGAGTCTTTGTAAATAACTGCTGCTGAATTTTCTAATTTCTGACTTTACAAAGGGAACATTAAGGTCTTTGTGTATTGCTTTATTAGTTACGTAAAAAGGGGCATCTGTAATGGCTCGTAAGGCTTTAGACTGGAATCTTTGCAATATTTCTATATTAGAGTTACTCGCTGTTCCCCATAGCTCTATACCGTAGGTCCAGATTGGCTTCAAAATTGTCTTAAGAAGCAGAACTTTATTTTCTAGTGAAAGTTTGGAATTACGTCCGAGCAGCCAGTACATTTGTTTAAATTTTTTGTCGAGTTGTTTTCTTTTGGTAGCTATGTGAACTTTCCATGTAAGTCGACGGTCCAAATGAAGACCTAGATATTTGATATTATCGCTACTAGGGATTACAGTGCCATTGAGAAACACGGACGGGCAGTTCTCCTTTCTTAACGTAAATGTAATGTGGTTTGACTTTTGTGTATTAACGATAATATTCCATTTTTTGAGCCACTGTTGTAGATTGTCTAGTTGTAATTGCAATATTCTGGAAGCTTCAGCTGGGGATTGATGTGAACATAGAAATGCTGTGTCATCTGCATATGTAGCAATGGTGACATCATCTGTAGTTGGCATGTCATAGGTAAATAAAGTATATAGGACTGGACCTAATACGCTACCCTGTGGGATGCCGGCCTCAATTTGATGAATGTTGGAGATATCGTTATTTATTTTAACATAAAAGCATCTATTGCTTAAAAACGAGAGAAAGAACATATATAATGGAGCTGGAAGAATATTTTTTAATTTATATAATAACCCACTGTGCCAAACTTTATCAAACGCTTGTTGAATATCCAAAAACACAGCAGAACAGTACTTTTTATTTTCGAAGGAGTCAGTAATTGTTTGAATTATTCGGTGGCATTGTTCAGGAGTTCCGTGCTTATGACGGAAACCAAACTGATGGTCAGGAACTATGCTGTTTCTTTCAAGAAGAGGTTGTAAGCGCTTCAGGAGTAGTCTTTCGAATATCTTAGAAAAAATTGGAAGTAAACTAATTGGTCTATAAGAAGACACTATATTTTCCGGTTTACCTGGTTTTAAAACCATAATTATTTCTGCGCACTTCCATTGCGAGGGAAAATGTTGAAGTCTTAGTATGGAGTTGAATATTAATGTCAAGTAGATAATTCCTTTAAATGGTAATGATTTTATGGTTTTCGCATCAATTTTATCATACCCAGTTGACTTTTTATTATTCAATTTGTTTATTTCCGCTTTAGTTTCATTTGGGGTAATGTGTTTTAAAGGTAGTTCCATTTGGCACGCAGTATCTAAGAAATCCAGAATATCGATGTCATTGTCATTGATGCATTGAGGTTTAAAAGCTTCTTCCAAGTGCTCAGCAAAGGCGGACGATTTTTGCAGATCAGTTCTACACCATACTCCGTTAACGTTCTTTATAGGAGCGTTTCTTTTTGCAGGACGTTTGAGATATTTAGTGGCGTTGAAAAGCTCGTGTTCTTTGTTTTTATTCTGAGGCTTTAATTTCCTAAGATAGTCTGCAGTACTTTCGTTTCTCTCCCTCGCCATAATTTCCGAGCATAATTTAATGGAAAGGTTCCAGTTAGCTTTGTCTCTTGGATTTCTGGTTCGATGCCATACTCTTCTTAGACGTCTCGATTGCCGAATCATTTCTCTGGCCATAGCTGAAGTTCGAACTTTTAAACCTAATTCTTGAAAAGGCTCTGTTATTGGGGTAGATAAAAGGGCAGATTCGTGAATCAATGAAGTGAATGATTCAACAACATCATCCAAATCATCACCTGTTTTAATTTCCTCGTTGAGGCTCAAATTATTTTCTATCCGCTCACAGAAGATGTTCAAATTTGTATTGTGTTTAATTAGTTTAACCTTTTTAGGTGTTAACTCTACATGGACATTGTAGTTTACAAGAAACGGAGTGTGATCAGAACTTAAACTATCGTCATTTGCGATGTCAAGGGAATGCCTGGAAATGCCATTGTATACAACAAAATCAAGAACATCCGGTATTTTGGTAGGGTCTGAGGGCCAGTGTGTTGGAGTTCCTACTGATAGTGTGCTATATTTATTTTGCATTATACATTTGTATAATTGTTTACCTTTAGGATTGGGTCGTCTGGAACCCCACCAAGTGTGTTTCGCATTATAGTCCCCAGCAACAATGAAACGAGGACCTAAATCTTTAAAAAAGTGGTCATAATCTTCAGACACAACCGTGTGTCTTGGGGGGGAATATATTGCGTAAATGTTGATAGGTCTATTATTGCACACCAATTTTATACCTGCAGCTTGAATATAATTTTTCCGACATTCTTCAGCAATTTCATATCGTATTGTAGACTTTACGAATAAACCAGCACCAGCGTGGGCTGTTCCATCCGGATGGTTAGTGGATACAAAATCGTATCCTTTAATTTTTATGTGAGACCTTGTAGTTGAATGAGTTTCCGAAATAAGAAAAATATCAATATAATTTGATTTCATAAAATATTCAATTTCATTCAGTTTATTAGTTAGTCCATTTGCATTCCAAACACCCAATCTCAAATTTACTTGCATAATTTATTTATAAGAAGTGACATCATATTCATAAGTGTATTTGTTAGTTCAATTTGTTTATGTAGTAGATGTTCAATATTTTTCATAATGTTAAAGTTTTCATTTGTATTTCCAATATTGGCATATGTTTCATTTGTATTGTTGTTATTTAATCCAGCATTAAAATTACTGTGATTGTTTTTTTGATTTGGATTTACATGTGGGAAATCGTTTCTGTTTATTAAAAATTGATTATGTATAACTGGGCGCTTCTCAGATAATCTTTTCTTTAAAAGCGTTTGGTATACTTCACATCCTCTATAATTAGCAGTATGTTGTTGTAAACAATGTATGCATCTGGGAGGAGTTTCCATATCTTTTGGGCAATCTGGTGTCGGATGGCCAAGTCCACATTTTACACATACGAATGGCTTCTTGCAATATGTTTTTGTATGGCCGTATTGTTGGCAACG
Source organism: Polietes domitor (assembly GCA_947397865.1). Taxonomy (NCBI): domain Eukaryota; kingdom Metazoa; phylum Arthropoda; class Insecta; order Diptera; family Muscidae; genus Polietes; species Polietes domitor. The sequence goes on along the minus strand of OX377620.1, from coordinate 151,078,572 downwards.
GTGGCACTGAACAATGTCATCTGTGCTTTTTGGGGCTTCAATTTGAACGGTGCAATGGTCTATTTCACGTATTTCAAATACCTTTTTGTTGTTTGGACTCGGGTCGATATCAACGTAGAACATTGGTAATGGCTTTTTAGTAAATTTACTTTTTACGTTTGTAATATATCTTACGAGATGCCCTTTTCCAATAAGCTCTGCCTTAATATCCCCTAAATCAGTGGAATGATGGAGACCCTTAATTACGAATCGGTAAGCACGCTCACTTTTTAGCTGATAAGTGTGATAACTCAAATTGTTATTATTAAAATATTTTGTTATTTTACGATATGAATCGACTGTTTTAATATTGAGTTTAACTTGACCGTCGTTTAAACCTTTATAATTAAATTCAGTATTGGCAATCACACTACTTACACATTTGATCATTTTATTGATGTTAGTAACATTGTTAATAAATATCGGAGGTGGCTTCGGTGCAGTATCAGCTTCTCCATCATCATCATTATGGTCATCTGTGTCATCGGCGAGATCAGCAAATTTATTTATGTTAGAGCAGCCTGGTTCATCAGAACTCTTTTGTTTTTTCTGAACATTTGCTATATGACTAATCTTTTTGCGTTTTGTTGTGACATTTTGCCAGTTAAGCAAATTATCATCAGAAGAACTTCCATCGTCGTCGTCTGCAGTCATTGTTTATGTTTACGCATAAGTGCGTAGTTGTTGTTGTAACAAACGCCTGCCCAAATGCTTGACCGTTAATCCCAATGTTAAGTATATGGGGATAAGAAAAACAAATTTACTTGTTTGTCTAGTTTTTTTTTTTTGTTTGAAAAGAGTCAGAAAACAAGTTACACAGAATACGTCTGTTCACTTTGAATAACTCAACGCCTGAATTCAAATTAAATTAAATTGATTTGCTTTTCATTTTAAAGACTCGAATCTTTATTCGAGCAAATTCTACACAGTCATGGTCTTCGGTTTTTAACACTAGCAAAGTTTGCTCGAATTTGCTACACCCCAACAACAAAATACAAAGAAACGTTATTTGCTAGGGTTTGTGTCATTTGCAAGACTAAAACCCACAGCATACCTGCCCTTGCAGCTCTTGCAAATTCTGCAAGTGTAGAAATGCTGCTTGTTCTGTGTGGCTAAATTAGCTTTTAAGCAAAACAACGATTTGGCGTGTTTTTACTCTAGAGTTAACAACTTTGTTTGACATTGCGCCTTCTTCTTCTTCAAATTACAATTTGCAATCAACTGCGAGAAAAAGACGTTCACTTTTCGTAGCAGGCCCGTACGCAGTATTTTCCCCTGGGGGGGTTTTCATCTACACTACACATAAAAAAGTTAACCCTAATGAGTTAAAATTAACTAAAATTTAGGAAACAAAGTACATTTTTACTAGGTATAAGTAGAATTTTGCTGAAATTTTTCTAAATCTAAGTAATATTTTCCTAAAACTAAGTAAATTTTTAATAAATCTAAGTAAAATTTTGCTGAAAATTTCCTAAGTAAATGTTTACTCAAATCAAGTAAATATTTACTCAAACTGAAGACAATTTTGCCGATTTTTTCCTCAAAACGAGTAAATTTTTACTTAAACTGAGGAAAATTTTATTTTATACAAGGAAAAAAAGTGAAATAAAAATAAGTTTAATTTAACTAAAAAATCAAACAAATAGTTTTGCTTCAGAGTATGCAAAACTGATACGAAAAATGACACATGAAATATTTCTCAAAAGTTCCATGATACCTCTGCCGTAAGGAGTTGATCTATTACTCCATGATTGTTGCGAAGGCAAGATAGGCGCTTCGCAGTAGTTGTTTAGAATAATTCATAAAGTATTTGATTTGATTTATTTATTTCAACTTGTAATTCAAAGCCATCGCATATATAATATACTAGCAGTACCCGCTGCTTCGCACGCGAAAAAGCCAGGTATTTGTTATCAGTTTTATCCGTCTCTGTTTTAGGATAGTATTTATTTGATTTTCTTTTCTAAAATAGTAAATTGGAAACATAGCACTCATACGCAGTCAAAGGAATGTGCATGTCGATGTACACTGTTTTAGCTGAACACTCCCTTCGTATATAAATTTTTTATCATTTTCTACCCAGTTTTTAACAAAAAATTAGAACCGCAGAGCCTTTTATCCGAAAAAAAAATCCATTTTAATGGCGCTTCTACATGGCCAGAAGAACTTACATATCAAATTTCAAGATTCTAGTTGCAATACTTTAGTTGATACCATTATTATCCGGTTTTGTCCCGCTCACTTCTTATAAGTAAAAATTTCGAAAGATCCAATTTTACTGCGCTTCTACATGGGCAGAAGAACTTACATATCAAAATTCAAGATTCTAGCTGCAATACTTTAGTTGGCACCATTTTTATCCCTTTTTGTCCCGCTCACCCCTTATAAGTACAACTTTCGAAAAATCAATTTATATTGCAAGTCTACGTTGTCAGAGGAATGTAAATACCGATTTTCACGATTCTAGCTGCAATTCTTAAATTGGTACCATTTTTATCCCTTTTTGTTTCTTTCCTCCCTTAAAAGTACAAATTTCGAAAAATCCCTATTTGTAGCTCGTCTGCATGGTCATTGCAGTGAAATCACCGAATTTCATGCTTATAGCTACTGCCGTTTAGTCAGGACGAAGATTCGATGTTTATCCCTTTTTGGGCCATTTTACCATCAAATGTACGAATTTCGTAAAAACCTTTCTTAGTCGACGTCTACGTCACATTTGGGAACTACCCTGAAAATTTCATGACCCTGGCTTCAGCCGTTTGGTCTGGGGGCTGGTCAATGATAAGTCAGTCAGTCAGTAACGCAACTCTTTTATATATAGATAATACTTATAATACCAAAATACATATATAATACATGGCTAAAAAAACTACTCAACAATATTGCAGTACGTACAATTAAAAAACTAAATAAAGATCTTAGATAATGTATATAATAAATTAAATAAATGAATATACTGAAATTATTTTGTAGAGCTAAAAAACTACTCCATTATTTAAGAAATAAGTCTCTGCAAACGAACGAGAATGCTTCTTAGATTAATGTTCAAGAATTTTTTAAACAATTTCAAATATTTTTATAAGTTCATTAATACTTAAATAAAATACATTATGAAGAACTCGGCATAAATTTCAGTAAACATTTTAACTTCATTTTAGGAAAAACACATTTTTAAGTTAAAATTTCCTAAATGGAATTTTTTCCATACAAAAAAATTCAGATTTTTTTCTCACTTAAAACCTTGAAAATATTTTTCCACATAAGTTTGAATTTACTCAATTGTAAGAATTGTTTATTAGATCCAAAGAAATGTTTTTAAGTAAATCTACTACCCTTTTTCTAGTAAATGAACTATTTACTATGGCTTTGAAAGAAGGAAACTTTACTCATACTTAGTTAATTTTCCAACTTTTTAGGAAATTTTTACTGGAGCGTTTGGAAACACTCATATTTTATTGCCAGGATCTTCGAGAAATATTTTGATAAATTCGTCCGACAGACATTGTCGGCAAAATTACATTTCAGTAATGCATCTATCAGTACACTCAAAGGAATATGTCAGTAAAAGAAAGCAGAAAGTCTACTGAAAGAGCAGATTTTCTGCTGTTAAAAAAGAGACAGCAGATTTGTATCTGCTGAGATGGTAAACAGCTGTTTGGTGTTTTTAGCATTATATATGATACGCATATTGTCCCAAGCTAATATAAAAGGAAATTCGAGCTAAACTCGCTTATGAACGCTTATCTATTTTTATATTTTAATTACCAGCAGTCAATTTTAGCAGACTGCAAAGCTCTTTAGTAGTGTGAATGGTGATGTAAGATTGCAGAAAACGGCTGTTATGCCAAAAAACAGCTGTAATAGCAGAAAAGTGTCTGCTGATAGGCAGCTGCTTTTATTAACAGACATGTTCTCTAAGTGTAGAACTTTTTTTGAATAGTTGCTTGAAATTACATACATACATATCGAGGGCTTATATTCATAAGTGGCTATGAACAAAAACATAACTTTTCAGGAGAGCGTAAAAACGGATTTTCTCTCTAATTTTAAGAATAATTTTTATTCATTTTTCTACAATTTAATCTAAAAAGGATTACTAATTTCTACGAAATTTCCTATTATTCGCGGTCTCATGGTTCATAGCCACTTTTGTATGTTTAAAATTGAGCACTATGAATGTTGAAATAAGAATAAGATTTATTGTAAACTCCATAACTTTTTTCATGAAATCTTGGCAATGATGTATAGCAAACGCATTTTCTGTGATGTACACAGCGAATTTAAAGATTCCAGCTTCATCCGTCAGATTGGTCGCTTGTAACATATATGTAGCCAGTCGCAAAAATCGCTGCAATTGATGAAAAATCCAAAATTCGCCGTTGCAATTCCTTATATTTTAACTTTCTTCATTCATAATTCTGAAACTTCAAAGTCAACAATCACATGCCAAAGAAATATTTTAGTAATCTCAATTTAATAAAAAGTTACGCTGGTTTTTCTAAATATACTTTTCACAATTTTTGACTTTACAGCTACCATTTTTCCTATTTTAGCCTGAGAATAATGCTCAAAATGCTATTAACGATATATGATGGAATTTGATAGTACGATATGCCCTAAATCTAGAAATATGTTTTAAACAAAATCGTTGTAGCAAATTTAACCCTCGGTTTTATGCTGCTCCATTGTTGAACTATTTTATTTCTATTATTTTTATGTTCATAGCCATTTATGCAGTCACAAACTAACGTCCACTCACACGTTAGTTTGTGACTGCATAAATGGCTATGAACATAAAAATAATAGAAATAAAAAAAAAATAATAGCCAAATCAGAAAATTTAAAAAAATGGCTTTAGAAAAAAATTCTTTTCCAAATTTATATGACAGATTACATCCAAATCTGAGAATAGTTTGGCATCAAAAGCTAATTTTCGAGAAAATGGTTCATTGTCCCCGATATATATTTTGAAGAAATATTACACAAAAAACGATCAAAATCCTCGGCGATAAACCATTCAGTCCCGCTTTTTTTTTCTATGATAAATGCAGAAAATGCTTTTTGACAAAGTATGGGTCTAAAGAGTTTTGGGGTTTTTAATTTATATAGGACATGAGTAACAGGATGTTTATTCAAAATCTTTATACGCATATTCCGATTAAATAAAAAATATTTGGAAATGTTTCTTCATTTTTATAATTTTAAATATGTTTATATTCGAATAACAAATATAGTTTTTTTGCATTCGATGAAATGCAAGAAGAAATAACTAGAAATATTAATTCCAAAAAACCAAATAATTGGTATTTTAGTGTTTCGTTTTCATACGTAGATCCAAGTTACTGAATTTGTTGTTTCTCTTTTGAATAATACTTGTTACATAGTACAAAAAAATACTAACTCTGAAAAATATTTGACATAAGTGATAAATATAACAACAATTTTAGTAAGTTAAAACCCATATCTTATTTATTTTCGCAATTTTAAAGTAGATTTTAAAGAGACATACACGCAGAGAAAAAAACGCATTTCGTAGAAACGAAATTTTAGACACGTGAACATCGTTTTTGAGTCTCTTTTGTGGGAAAAATTAGTTTTTTTTGCGGTAAACATGTCATCAGTTGTTGTAAATGAAAAACAGTTTTCTTCGTTTGTCGAAATGGATTTGTATTATAATTGCAAACTCCCAAAACATTGGAAGTAACAGAAACCGTTGTTGTTGCATTTGTGATGAAAATAGGACACATCGGTTCAGATTTAGATACAGCTCCATAAAAATGTCCAATCGCAAATGTTACATCTTAGCGCTCTACAAGCATCAAGCAAATTATTTGCTTTTATTAAGAATATTTTAGGCTTCATTATGATATAAAAGTGATTCTTATCTACACTTTTTTAAAATTACTAAACGATTTTGTTATTAAATTTCCAAACTTGTATTGCAGTACACAACAATGATATAGCTCTAGTCGAATGTCAAGAAGTGGTATCGGTTAATTAAAATGAAACTTTTCCGAACAATTTGGTGTCCATTAGTGAAATTAGCGTTACACAATCTTGAAATTGGCACAATTCGTTTAGTTTGTTTGTATTTTTCATAACCTTTGTCCGAAATTCAAGAAAGTGTCCACAATTTTTTATATATTTTTTGTGTTTTTATGATTTTACAGCAACGTTACCATTTCAGACGACTTATTTTAAAAAGACCTTAAAAATTCTATATTTTATTGCTTCAGAAAGTCTAGAAGGTTTTAAAAAGTATATGTTCGAAACCTCTCTGGGGGGGTTTGAACCACCAACCCCCCCCTGCGCACGGCCCTGCTTCGTAGCATAATCGTAGTAAATTCTGCAATGGTTGCAGAATATGCTACCAAGAGTGTATACCCTAAATATTTTTGTTATGCCGGCTGTTGATATTTGATCTGTAGCCGGTATCCACCCTGAACTGCTTAGCCGCCATGGTCCGGACTGTGGTGTGTACGCTGTCCCTACGATATGGGGACGTAGCCCTCTCGGTTGGAAGGGGCGGGAGTGAGAGGCATTGGGACCGTTCGAAAAAATCTTGATAATGATAGCAAGTGAATTTTTTATTAATTTCCTAAAAAACAACATTTATAATTTCATATAATAAAAATTAATAACCCTTTATAATTCCATTCAAAAATATAAATAACACAAAAATGTATTCGAAGTACAAAAACTAGATTTAAGTTCACAAATTTGGTAAAACTTAAGACCTATGTAGTGATAGTTTTTTCCTTTATGCTTATTATATTATGCTTATTTATTATAAGTATAATTATGTAATAAATAAATATAAATTTATACAAAGTATCAAACATATGTATATTTATTAGTGCAGTCGTTTGACTGGTTTAGTTCTGATTATGTATGTATGTAATTAAATACAGTCGCTACTGAATACTAAGTGGACATAATTACTAATATATTTTATTATTTGTAACAGATTTTCTAGAAAGGAGTTTTTGCGGACAATTTTAGCATACAACAAACAAACACACCACCACCAAAAGAGACACGAATGACTGACACTGCACTATTTAGATTATTATTACATTTTTATTTTAGTTATTCTTCTGCGGACATAGAAAAAGACCGTCGACGTACGATTGTATTGTATGTATGTACGATTGTGTACCAATGTAGTCCGCCACTTGCTGTAGCGCCCAGGTATCAGAAAGGCTCCGTTAAATGTGTTACTACAAAAATATAGCAATAAATAGAGTATCTAAAAAAAGAATTACCACAAAATAGTCCATTGCAAGAGTACATAACGTGGTGGTAATAGCACAAAATAAGTTCAATTTTATTTTGTGCCATCACAAACTCGACACCACAGTCAGAACTGGCGGAAGACTAGACAAATACGTGTGCACAGCTAGGCGGTTGAAATGCACCTTTCTGCATCTCCGCGTCTTGGTTTCGTCCAGTGATATTATTTTAATACTTCTCAGTCTCTTTATAAAAATCTATAGTCTTAGTGTTGAATACAACCGAACCCTATTTATCGTATAGTATATAGTACACCTAGTTTTTCGCCTGAATTATTAACCAATACTTCTTTGATGTCTATCCAAGACTGATTGTATTTCAATTATATCCAGGGCCTAGTCCCTAAGTCTACTCTTAATCAAGTCCGAAAAGAAAACTGGTAATATATTCGTTGTTGATGGTATTCTCCCCTTGACACTCAGTATGTTGTTTGTAGTCGAGTTGTTACGTTATGCATAATTTTCGTTACATTTTGAGAAAGTCTAACTTGGCGACATTTTTATTTCCATTCTCTTATGTACATCTATTAATAAGAAAACGTTAACTTACCTGGTCAATTTCATCAAATAGGTAAAATGGAGCTGGATCACACTTTTGAATAGCAAAAATCAGAGCTAATGCCACCAGAGACTTTTGTCCTCCGGACAACTGATTCATCTCTCTCATTTCCGCTTCAATGCCAGTAAATGATACTCGTATGCCGATACCAGTAAAAGCGTCAGAATTTGCAACCTCTCTTTCTGCCACGTCACCTTCGTTGTCTTTTGTCTTAAGAATTAAGTACCCAGCTCCTTGTGGTACCAATTTTTTAAAAACCAGAGTAAAATTTTTAGCCACTTGTTTAAATGTAAATTGTATTGCTTCAACTTTTTGCATTTCCAGAGACTGCATTAGCTCTCTGATCTTTTCATCTCCTATATCCAATTCTTCCTTTCGTTTGTACAATTTTTCTTTTTGTTCCGAAAAACTTAAAAATTGATCCAGCGCCTTTTTGTTGACATGATTATACTTTTTAAGATGATGATTAGCTTTCTCCAACTCCTTAAATAAGCTTTTTAAAGTCATTTTCGCATATATAGGATCAGTTTGTGGTAAAGCTCCCAGGGATGCAATTTTTTCTGTATACTCATCTATTTTTTGAAGAAACAAATTCTCTTTGGCCGCCCATTTTTCTACCTTTTTTGAATCTTCATTAATTTTTTCTTCTATTTCCTTTTCATTTTTTATCCAGCTTTCTAGGTCAATTTGAAGAGACTTCTGCAAATGTACGGCTTCCTGTACCCTTAAAAGAAACATTTTATTAGTTGGTTTAAACAGATATGGATATCTATACTTTGAATCGAACTATAAATATGTCATTACAATCAGAACGCCCATACAAAATAGAAACGTTGCGCGATGGACTAAAAACTATTTTGACTGATATTAAATATTGTTTTTTATCAAAATAAAACACGATAAAAAGTAATCCAAAAAGTCGGTCAATAACCTGGAAAACCTAACACAGGAAGAACAAAGACAATAGATATCATACAGAAACAGTAAGCCTAATTATAAGTATAAAATAGTGTATCGTTTTCCTTTGAGTGATAGGAATCGGTATAGTCCACATCAGATTACGTGTCCGAATTTTAGGAGACAATACATCTAGTTGATTTACATACAATAGACTTAGGCCCAGGGTTTGACTCTAATGACGGATATCTGTACTGAAGTCAACTGTTTCGCAATACATATAGTTGAATTACATACAATAGACTTAGACCCAGTATTTGACTCTAATGACGGATATCTGAATGAAGTCAACGAAAACATTGGACATAAGGACAACAGCGACCCACAACAAAGACGTACGCTTAGAAGATTTACCAGACGACAAAGGCAAAATTTGTGGCACAACAAAAACCACCAGCCATTATCATCGACCCTATCAAATATTTGGAAAAACTTCCTGAATTCAATGGAGATAAGCGGGATCTATATAATTTCATAACATTAGTAGATAGAATCTACTCACTACTTCGACAATATGATGAAACATCGCAGTTAGTACTTTCAGATCCAATCAAAAGCAGACTTTGCGTTAAAGCAAGAAAAAAAATTTAAATTAATTTTCATGAACAGTCCTGGGCGGAATTGAAAATTATACTCATGAATACTTTCGAGGAAAACATAGCATTGAGAAGCTTTATGATATGATGAGGTCGGTAAATTTTAAGACAAATACAAACTTTTATAACGACATAAAAGACAAGTTAAGAAACTTGAAAATGTATGATAATTGGCTCAATATATACACACAGAGAATGAGATTGTTCGAATTCCATCAGAAATAATAAATAATCATAAAAGAATAAATAATATTCTTCATAGATATCTAGTTTAATGTTCTATAATAACATGGTCATACCCAGAAGAAAGTACACACATACAACATGAACATTGGATATATCAATCGAAGACAATAAAATATTTTGTGATTAGCTCTTACTATTGATGCAACTATTTATTATGCAGAAAAGAATACTATAGTATCAATTATTAGTGATTTAGTTCTAACAATAACATATACACCTAAAAAGGTTGGTCTTTCGTCATCACTTATTGATAATTACACTACTCAACAAATTGAAAAAAATTTCATGTACTCCGGATGCGATAATTTTTTCTGTGTAGATAACCTTGACATGAGCTCGAAAAACGCAATAAAAAATTTTTTTTCGTTTGGTTTTTTTTTTATTATTTTTTTTTTTTTAAATTTTAAAATTTTTTTTTGGTTAATTTGTTTCGTCCGGCATAACTCGGGAACCACTAGCCCGATTTAATTGAATTAAATTTTAAATTACAATTCCCTTAATCTGTTCATATATTGTTTTCCTATACAAGCAACAGTTTCCAAGTTAAAAATGAATATATAAAGGAAAAAACTTATTTTTTGCCTAAAGATTTAATTTTTTTTTTTTTTTTAAATCCATAAAAAATCCAAAATGAAAAAAAATGTCAAATCTTATTACTTTTACGTAAAGTCACATAACCTATGAGCAAAATGAGACAAAGATCATGAAAATCGATGCACGCGTTTCGCTTTTATTCGCAATTGAGTAAAGGTATGAATTTCAAAAATTTAAAAATTTTTTTTTGGTTAATTTGTTTCGTCCGGCATAACTCGGGAACCACTAGCCCGATTTAATTGAATTAAATTTTAAAAAATTTAAAATTACAATTCCCTTAATCTGTTCATATATTGTTTTCCTATACAAGCAACAGTTTCCAAGTTAAAAATGAATATATAAAGGAAAAAACTTATTTTTTGCCTAAAGATTTAAAATTTTTTTTTTAAATCCATAAAAAATCCAAAATGAAAAAAAATGTCAAATCTTATTACTTTTACGTAAAGTCACATAACCTATGAGCAAAATGAGACAAAGATCATGAAAATCGATGCACGCGTTTCGCTTTTATTCGCAATTGAGTAAAGGTATGAATTTCAAAAATTTGCTCGACATATGCACAACTTTGTCTATGGTAAGGTTTTTTCTTTTTTTTTTTGATTCTCAGAATTAACAAAACGGAATAAACAAAGGGTTATTTAATTTTTATGATTGCGTAAGCAAAGTAATAAACGCTAATAAATGTGCGTGAACAATTAAAAGGAAAAAAGGAAAGGGGACTTTTTTAATTATTTGGGTTTTCCGTTGGCTACCTGTATTATTTTTTTACAGAAATGCAACCCACATTTAAGGGTGGTCATTATTCGGAAAATTTAAGACTCACACATGGTGAAACAGGTATGTAGCCAAGCTCTCTTCAAATGAATCTACATACCTGTTTCACCATGTGTGAGTCTTAAATTTTCCGAATAATGACCACCCTTAAATGTGGGTTGCATTTCTGTAAAAAAATAATACAGGTAGCCAACGGAAAACCCAAATAATTAAAAAAGTCCCCTTTCCTTTTTTCCTTTTAATTGTTCACGCACATTTATTAGCGTTTATTACTTTGCTTACGCAATCATAAAAATTAAATAACCCTTTGTTTATTCCGTTTTGTTAATTCTGAGAATAAAAAAAAGAGAAAAAACCTTACCATAGACAAAGTTGTGCATATGTCGAGCAAATTTTTGAAATTCATACCTTTACTCAATTGCGAATAAAAGCGAAACGCGTGCATCGATTTTCATGATCTTTGTCTCATTTTGCTCATAGGTTATGTGACTTTACGTAAAAGTAATAAGATTTGACATTTTTTTTCATTTTGGATTTTTTATGGATTTAAAAAAAAAAAAAATTTAAATCTTTAGGCAAAAAATAAGTTTTTTCCTTTATATATTCATTTCTAACTTGGAAACTGTTGCTTGTATAGGAAAACAATATATGAACAGATTAAGGGAATTGTAATTTTAAATTTTTTAAAATTTAATTCAATTAAATCGGGCTAGTGGTTCCCGAGTTATGCCGGACGAAACAAATTAACCAAAAAAAAATTTTTTAAATTTTTGAAATTCATACCTTTACTCAATTGCGAATAAAAGCGAAACGCGTGCATCGATTTTCATGATCTTTGTCTCATTTTGCTCATAGGTTATGTGACTTTACGTAAAAGTAATAAGATTTGACATTTTTTTTCATTTTGGATTTTTTATGGATTTAAAAAAAAAAAAATAAATCTTTAGGCAAAAAATAAGTTTTTTCCTTTATATATTCATTTTTAACTTGGAAACTGTTGCTTGTATAGGAAAACAATATATGAACAGATTAAGGGAATTGTAATTTTAAATTTTTTAAAATTTAATTCAATTAAATCGGGCTAGTGGTTCCCGAGTTATGCCGGACGAAACAAATTAACCAAAAAAAATTTTTTAAATTTAAAAAAAAAAAAATAATAAAAAAAAAAAACCAAACGAAAAAAAAAAATTTTTATTGCGTTTTTCGAGCTCATGTCAAGGTTATCTACACAGAAAAAATTATCGCATCCCGAGTACATTTTGACTGTTGACTAGTGTTATCCCAACAGCGGAAGGTATTGACCTATAATAATTTTGTTGGTTATAGTATTCATTTTCATAAATATAAAAAAATTAAATGAATTTGGATAACCCTAGCATTACATTGCTACAATAAACGAATACAGAAATTTCAGTAACAAATTCACATTAACAAAATTTTTCAGCATCATACATCGATTATAACAATATATGCTTATAAATATTTTATAAGTTTGTGTTTAGTGGTCAAGATGAACCTTTAAATTTTAAAAAATCGTGAATATATCACTGGAAATGCATCGATATACATTTAATTTTAAAAGTCCTTGTTGTTCGCTAAAACGCTCATTTCGTGCAAGAACGTCATATATTTTATTTGGTAACTTTACAACAGAGCGATTTAAATATTTTAAACCAAAAGATCGTAAACCTAACATGATTTATACACTAATTATAAAATAAATGTATAATCTTTTATTGCGAAGTGTGACCATGTTAGATGTGATGGTTTATAATCTTTAAATTGCACTATTGAAAAAATTGCCAAATAAAAGATGTATCATTCTTGCATGAAATGAGCTATATAAACATAAAGACGATTTGTAAGACGATTCATGCTTAAATTATAGATCAAACTGAAGATGTTTGACAGTGAAACAAAACACGAGATTATTTGTTTTTGGCCGAATTAATAACTTTATATCATGAACCAACCAAAAGACGTAAGCGAAAATATTGCGGGTGCTGATATACAAGGTGAGACGCTTTACAACGAATTAAAAAATACTAAAATATTAATTCATAATTTTCAGATGAATCAGACGACTCTATATAAGAAGTAACGCCTACATAAATGAAGAATATATGACTTAAAGCAGTTTCCAATTTCAAATTCCAAAGTCATTTCAGTAGCTGGGTACGTTTATATCAAAAAGTTTACCAAAATCAAAAACTCAAATTCTAAGGAGTTATGAAAGATTAAACTGAGGTAGCTTTTTTGATATTACTAATGTATTCTAGAATAGCATTAACTTTCTTATTACTGTTATGTTTCCTTCGACGGTCGCGCGAAACCAACAAAGAAAATCGAAATTCAAGAAAAGTTGTGATAAGAAATACTTATTTGATGGTCGGTTACAAGTAATAGAAAATTGTTTTTGCATATATGAACAAAATAGGGGGTCTTAGGCAGCGAGTACGTTGGCCAAAGGGATGTTGGAGTGCTTGCTGTGGGAGCGGGGATGATGGGAACCCGTCACTGAGCGTGTAATGGAAGAAGAGAGCGACTTGAGTCGATGATGATCGCTGCTGCTGACACCCGTTTTGTTTCTTTTGTGACTATTTGTTGTTACGTCACAAGCTGCTGGGAATGATGATAGTGGACTGTATAGTTTGTTGTTGCGATTGTTGAACTGGTGGGCAATAGAACTTCGTGAGGAGAAGGAGCTGAAGAAAATTGGGTTAGTTGTCTTTTGTCATATAATTCTCAAATATTGAGATATTATATGCGGGATAAATGGGGGAGGAAATAAAACAAAAGACAATCAGGTTCAATATAATGGGTTGGTTTTATTAAGTGATGCTCACCAGTTGGGTTGACAATTAAGAAGAAGGGTTTTTTACTTAACTACTTAAAAAGAAAATTAATTTTTTATCTATGTATCTAAAGGTTACAATTTAAAGTAATCGTTATTTACGTTAGTTAAAAAACAATTCACAATAAAGAGTTTGTAACGGAAAATAATTCAAATATTAAAAATAATTCAATCGTTTAGACTTAAAGATAATTTATTGTCTAAACATGAGTTTAGACAATATATATTATATATCCATTCCAAGCGAAATTGGGCCGTACAAAAGTATATTTTTAATGTAACCACTCAAGATGATCCATTCAACTCAAGCATTAAAACAGTATTCTACAAGCTAAATGATTAGAAAAGCTAAATAACAAAAACTGCTTATTATTCGAACAGAATAAACATTTTAATATCAAACATCAATTGAAAACACCAAAGTACTTTTGGACAATGCCTTTACTTACAAGTTTAAAAAATCAGTCCTTTAGCTAAAGAAATAACTTCCGTCATATTTGGTAAAGAAATGTAGCGTTTTGTTTGGATGTATCTGAGAAAAGTGACCAGTTTTTTATTAATTAATTTCAAGTGAGTTAAAATTATATAGGGTCCGCCAAATAACTTTTTTTTTTTTGAAAATGCTATAAAAAACTACTGAATATTTTCTCAAATTTCTTTTTTTATTTGAAAGTACAATCCTTCCGGTTAATAATGGATAATAGTCCAACGGATGAATAGTTGAAAAAAAAACGTTAGATGGCGGACCCTATACAAACGTGGTACTCGTTAGATATTTTTTCTTCTATATATAGAGTTAGTTCTATACGACAGTGATGAATTAAAAAGCCTAAAAGCAAAATTCTTATCATATATGTGTATCTCATCTAATGGTGTGGAATTTGTCATACGGGAATATTAGTTATTATATTATACTGAATTTTAAAAAGTAATAAATAAAAAATTCAAAATTAAAATCATTTTTGTAGTGAGTTTCGGTCAGGATAATCGAATACAAACAATAGCATTCAATCAACAAATGGTCGCAACTACCGCTTGTGTGTCATATGTGAGCGCTGGTACTAATATGAACCCTGATTTAAGTCAAAGACACACATTCGTTGCATTAGTTCTGAACAGATGAGGTAGCGCCCATCGAAATTGCGCAGTCAACTTTTATCTGCAACAAGAAAGATCTCAGTTTCCCTTTTTGGTAATTTGGGTTCTGATTTCGTCTTAAACCAAAATAAATGACAACACATAGAACAAAACAGACCAACTATACATACAAACAACAATTTTCTTTAGTTAAATAATAATTAATGTTTTTTTTATTTCGTGTGCGTTTTATTGTTGTATTCGATTATTTTTTAAGAAGCCATTGATTCCGTTTAACAAAGACCATTTGTCTGTGTATTTATGTTTTTGGTTATGTTTTCTTTTTCCTTGCAAACATTTTCGATCGCGAAAAGATAAGCTGCGATTCACGGAAGACTATCATCTGGGAATAATATTCTGATATGATTGTGCACTCAACGCGATTCGCGTGGAAGGGTATTAATAGAACCACTTATAGAATCACAGACGAATTAATCAGAAGGGTCCCAAATGAATTGCCTAGAAGATGATCGGACGAACTGAGCAGAAGGGCAATAAATGAATTGCCTAGAAGATGGTCGAACGATTTGAGCAGAAGGGTGACAAATGAATTGCCTAGAAGATGATCGGACGAATTGCAGACGAGTTATAATTGGTGCCCACCTAAACATGTTCGCGATTCTTATAAAAATACACCGTCAACGAAAACTGAAACAAACTGTGTCTCACGTACTGAAAGAAATTGATTTTGCATGCTTTACATCAGTATTAATCATCAGTTGCACGGAGATATATCTGATATGACTGACCGGATTTTTTCAGAATCCTAAAGAATAGGTGGATTTTGCATCTGTCAATTTGTATGGGAAATCTGGTGGATTTTGTACATAATCCCGAATAAGTGAATTTTTGCTCATATCAGAATGTACATATTTTTTGTTGAGAATTCTAATTAATTAATTTAAGGGGATTTCTATTTGTAATAAGTGGATTTATGAGGATTTAGAGAAAGAGAAAACCCTAAGAAACACTGCACCGGTGGGTGTTTTAATTTTTGCAATATGTTTGCTGTTGCGTGTCTTACTCTTACAGCGTAGAAGTGTGATAAGAAAGGAATGGAGGAAAATTAGGAGAAAATGGTACCATCAACCTGAACAAATCATGTTATTCGACAAGTGCATTACTCTACTTCAGTAGACGTGAATTTTTTCGATAAGAATGAGTAAAAAAGATACAATTGGTACCAACTAAACTGTTTCATATTTAATAATAAAATTCCGAATGTTTTAACGAGCATAATAAGAGGATTTTCCAACTTCGTACTTACAGGGGCAACGGACACATAAATGCATAAACTGCTGTAGCTATATTCAAAAATATAAACAAATTCGTACCTTTAGTACTTTGTACTTTTAGGGGTAAATAGGGTAAAGAGTACAAATGATATGATCCATCCAAATAGTTGTAGTTTTTACACGTACTACACTCTTTTAAAGGTCAAGTATGATATACATTTGGAAAATATATTCTATTGTTGAACACAATTCCGGATATTTAATTCATTTATTAATTTCAAAAATATATTCATTTATAGATTTAAATTCACACAAAAATTGCACTCGAATATCGATTGCTGGGTTACTAGTAATATAAAAAACGCCCTAAATATATACAAAGGGTTACCGTTAAAATTAATTCATAATATTTGGTGAAGGTCACTCTTTTTGTGCTCTTATTATTGGTGGTTTAGTTTTTGATGTAGCCTTCATACATACAGTGGTGGCCACGAGTTTAACACACTTCACATGTCCTGTTTATAATAGCAAATAATTTGTTCTGATTATGAACTCTGCGCAAAATATTTGTTTTTTAGATTTGCTTATGGTGTGATCAGTAAGCCCAATAATTTTTTCGTATTCTTTTGTGCCTTTTTCTCATACTCTCATGTTTTTGCAAGTAATTCGTAATCTGAGCTGGACACAATTGATAAAAGTTGTTATTTTCTGTCTGTGTTTTCTTTCTGTGTTTTGCGTTTAAATTAATTAATTGGTATGTATGGGTAATTTTTACTCAAATGGAAGTTATTATTTAACAAAATTTATAATTAGACATTGCTAAAGGAAAATGGTGCATTGAGACGCAGCATCAGGTTATTATGCAATTGAACGACAGTGGAAGTACCGCGGGGATATTGCAAACATTCTAAATTGATCCAGACAAATTGTATGCAATATACTAAGCCATATTGGCACTTATGGGAACTTCAAAAACGTCGCACAATGTCTTACGCCGGAAAAAACAATAAATCGGATCGGATCTGCGTAGCAGAAGAACCAATGAAAAAAATTATTTGGATGCATTGCTTAACATAAGCCACACGTATCAAAAAATGACTTACAGTTTCAAATTTCATTTGCTCAGGAGCATTTAGAAATATCCAAGATTTTTGGGAAAATATCGCCTGGATTGGCGAATCGAACACATGTAGAATCGGATCTAATAGAAAACAATACGAATTGTGCCCTCCAAACATGCAGCACAACCCGAAGTACAAATATTAGACGGTAAAGCTTGTTGGCGAAAATCTGTCACTGTGCGTTTTCTGGACACGGCGTTGCACAGTGGTCGCACTTGTATGGAATCAGCGGCCAAAAATACTTCCAGAAGATATATTAACTTGAAACTTTGGTAATGACTTTATAAAAGAGAATTATTTTGTAAAAAATGGTCGTGGTTTTACACCCGCACGACCATCCACTACCACCTCCTTTTGAACCCAACTACCAGGTAAGCAAAAAAATTAAAAACTATTACGCCATTTGATTTGAAAATACATTATAAATTATGTATTAAGATTTATTTACATAAAGAAGGCATTAACAAAGTAATCTAAATTCATTTTGACTAATTTTAAATGTAATCTAAAATTATGAAATGTTATATGAACAAATATTTAAAAATTATTCCAGCAAATCAAAACCGGATTTTAATAAAATCGACTTGTAATTGCGTGGTAATTCCCGTTATAAAAGGATCCGAACTTAAAAGTAATCGCTTAAATTAATCCATATTTGTCGAAATGCGTGATGTTTTACGCGTACGTTTTAAACATTTGTATATTCTTGTTCCTGGACTCAGTAGCTTCTTCAGAGAGCTAATCGATACCAACGCATGTTCTTTAACGTCAGGAGCGTGAATTAAAATTTTGTGAACTGAGGGTGGAAGGTAGTACCATGAATACTTCTTTGTCAGCTCTTTAGCTGTATCCAATGCATATGATCTAAATTTTTCGACATTAATGTTGTACCCTGAAGACAAAGCTAGTGTTGCACATCTTTCAATTAAATCCTTATCAATTATTTCAGCGGACAAGCTTGAGTTAATGACGAATTCTCTTGCAGTGTTTCCATCATTAGAAGACCCACTTCCTCCAGATTTCGGTTTGTCGACAATTAGTCCCAAAACGTTCAATTTTGTTCTCTGGCATTTTCGCCAAAATTCTGCAATTTTTTTGCAATTGTAATTTATGCAACTTTCTGATAGAATTGGTTCAACTATGCAGCCTTAATTTTCGATATTATATGCCCACACATTATATACGTTTCTAGCCTTTAAAACCAACGGATCACTTTTGTTTTTGGGAGGTAACAAAAAGACGGGCACTTGATGACAGAAAATATCAGCAGTTTTGAATTATCAAAACGTCGATTAATATAAAAAAATCCCACAACTAAAAGTTTACCTAAAATTTAATTATATGGGCTATCGAACATGGCAATGGTACTGGGAAAACATTAATTTTATAAAAACTACAGAACAATTTGAGAACATTTAAATTCGTTACGAATGAACTTAATACCTTCCTTTTCAATATTCATTTTGATTTTTTTCGATTCGCGATTGATTTACACTGTTCTTATTTTTTTAAGTTTCACTTAATTTTTTAGTTGCACACTACGCCATAACCAAATAAATACATGCTCTCTCTTTTGAAGCTATTATTGGAGATATTATTGCTCATTGCAGATATTATTGACACATTTTGTACCAAATTTTTTTATTTTTGTCCTATGGCAGCGACCAGTGTGCGTTGGTCCGATACAAAAAATCGATGCACTAATGGATCAGTATATTTACAAAAATCTACTTGTGATACCATGATAACATCCCAATTAAGTGGCGTTTTATGCACGACAACCAACCAAAACACACTTAACGCCAGTGAAGAGCTGTTTGGAGCTGAACAGAATAGATTTTTAAAAATGGTGCAGAACAGTCTCCGGATCTCAATCCTATTGAGAATCTATGGAATGGGCTTTAACAACATATTATAGCAACAAAACCCAAAAAACCTCAAAATTCCTGATATGCTATTCCAAATGAGCGTTTTATGTCTCTAGTGGAGAGTATGTCTAGAAGATGTACAGCTATTACTCAAAATAGTGGTTATCCAACCAAATATTAAGTTTATAATAAAATCAAAGTTTTTTAATTTGTACTAAATTACTGTCCAATCACTTTTCGTATTATTTGTACTTTAGATTGCATAAAACTAGAATTCAACAAAAGAACCGAACAAAAACAACGTTAAATGATCATCTTATCGTACGTAATATTTTAGAAAAAATACCGGGCAAAAAAAAAAACTTAAACAGAAGCTGAAATATTTGCTTTATAAAGCTACATGTGGTGAATGTGCTAAATTCGTGGCCACCACTGTATGTGTATGAAGGCGACCTGCATACCATACGCTGGGGGAAGTAAATCTGATTATAAGTATGAAGCTGTAAAATACACGTTTTATAAAAAAGTTATACCATTTTGGAAAGGTCAGATCGAGGACTTTAAATACATGTAACAGAAAATAACTACACTTTTTGTGTTTTTTTTTTAAGTAAACATTTTATAAAAAATGCAAACGAAAAAACAAAAACAAATGAACGTTGACACGGCAGAATTATTGCTGGGTAACTATACTCATTGAGTTGCATATGCAACTCAATGAGATGCATGTGTTCTTTATTACTTGGTGCGATTTTTGAAACACATATTCGGCAAGTGAGTTGTGCTTCTCATTCGTTTGTGAGAATCAATTCCTTAAAGAGGCCGGGTTTGATGTTGAAAAGTCGCTGCGAAACCACTTGAAAAAACCTTTGACAGGGTGGAATTCATGATAGTGGTAGTCTGCAGCCAAGTCAGCCACAACGGTTCTCTGTCGACTTCATATAGCTGTGCGTTGCCCATCCCTGCAGTACTTAAAGTAACTCCTGGTCTTATGTAGTTAATTATGTCGTCGGCGAAAATCTTTGGCCTTTTGTCCTACAACCGATTGCATAATCCCCCGTGAATTCGTTACCTAGAAGTTTGTAACAGAAGATAGTAAAATGAAACCGAAAACAAAAATTCTTTCTATCATCAATTTGTGCAAAAACAGAAAAATCTGCGTAAAAAATGTGCCATTATTCCTAAGCAAAGAAATATTTATTTGTTTATTGCTTTCTCTTCTCATGCTCGTGTCAGTCGCTTGCTAGTCTTCGAATTGATAAGGTCGATCATAAGCCTTGATGGAAATCTTCAGACGATGAGTTACGACGATCGACGATGGTAGATATTCTGATCGCTCTACTCTTAGGTCATCGAGAAGTTGTGCGATTCACAGTAGATTTCAACATTGATGGTTTGCCTCTATACCGGAGTTCCAAAACACAATTGTGGCCAATTTTAGCGAAACTAAATGATATAGGAGGAGAGCCACTTTTTGCAATTGGGGTATTTATAGGGAAGAGCAAACCCAAATGATTGGACGAATTTCTCGATAAATTTGTTTATGAGCTGTCACATTATATCGAGGGCTTATATTCAAAAGTTGCTATGAACAAAAACCTAACTTTTCAGGAGAACAAACAACTGATTTTCTTCTTAATTTTAAGAGTAATTACTAATCATTCTTCTATAGTTTAATCTAAAGAGGATTACTAATTGCTAAAATTAAAAAGTTTTAAAAATTTATTATTCTTGAAATAAGCATTTGTCCAAATATATAAATAAGATTTACTGTAAGCTCGTTAACGTTTTTAATGAAATGTTTGCAAACAGGTTTTAATATCGTATGGGAAGGGTCACTGCCACTTTCCGCCCATCTCGTTGTGGAATATACTCTAAAACAAGTTTTAATTTCGTATGTGTCACGCCCACTTTCCGCCCATCTGTTCACAACTATTTACACTGGATCTACTCACACCAACTTTTCCAATACCGCTCATTTTTGGCATAACTGCACAGACTTTTAGGAACTTTCACAACAATGCAAGACGAATAAATGCCAATTTGTGTGGGAGGTGCCATGCCCACTAAAAATAAAAAAATTATATAGCCTATTTTCACCACCGGTTCAGCATAAACATACTGTGAAAATTTCAAGAAGATCGGTCCAGTAGTTTAGGCTGATATATAGAACAAACAAACTTACAAACACAGATTCATTTTACAACTAATTACTGTCCATGCCTGTCGGCAGTGTGGCCAATTTAGCCATTTTCCGGCTAGATCTGGCCTTTTTTTATTTCGTTTTGCCAGAAAAGTCGATTAGCATCCGATTTGTGATCTCTAATTTATTGCCATCGCCAAAGTTAAAAGAAGATAGTTTTCATTCTTTCGGTTTTACTCGTGCAAAAAATGTCACCAAAAGTTAATTATAAGCAAAAACTACGGGATGCCTGGTTACAAAAGCCGGATTTTAAGGATTGGATACGCAGAGATGATTTGGATGAATCGAAAGCATACTGTAGTTATTGCAAATGCAGTATTACAGCAAAATTGTATGATCTACAAGCTCACATTACAACAAAAAAACATCAGAGCAGAATAAGCTGTTTTCGGCAAACGAATAAATTAAATTTCAACACGGTCTCAACAAAAACTGCAGAGCAGGAGGCTGCTTTGTGCCTTTTTGTTGCAGAGCACACATCAATTGCAACTGTGGACCATTTGGGAAAGTTGTGTACTGACAAATTTTGCAATACAAACACAGATGTAGTCAAAATACAAAGAACCAAATGTACAAATATTATTAAAAATGTTTTGGCTCCTCATTTCAAGGAAGTTTTGAGAAACGATATATATATATAACAGAAGGCCTTAATTAATCTTTTTTTTGTTTTCATGATAACATAGGAGTAGTTATAAACTACTTCTCTCCACATCGTGAGACAATGATATCAACATTTTTGGGTCTTATTCTCTTAGAAAGTGGAAATGCATTAGCCATTGTAAATGGTCTACTTAATGAGCTGCAGAACTGGAAACATAATTTAGAAAACTTGGTAGGAATTGGAACAGACAACACGAGTGTTATGACCGGTAAACATAAAGGCGTTTATGGAGAATTAAAAAAACGTTTGCCGTCACTTGTATTGATTAGATGTGTTTGTCACTCCGTGCAACTGGCCATAAACGATGCATACGAGAAATGTTTTCCGGATACATTGGAATTTGTAATATACGAGACTTATAATTGGTTCTCAAAGAGCTCAAAGCGTAAAATATCATACCGAAATATTTACCAGCTCATAAATAATGATAAGGTAAATATTGGTAAAATAATAGTAGTATAATTATTATTAGAAATGCATTTCATAAATTTTTATCTATAAAGGATCCTCTTAAAATACCGAAAGTGAGCGATACTCGATGGCTTTCAATAGAAGGAACAGTAACCAGAACTGTCGAACAGTGGACTGAGTTAAAACTCCATTTTACGTTGGCGACTGAAAACGAAAAGTGCCACAAAGCGCAAATCCTAAGTCAGATGTACAACGATGACATAATTTATTTATATTTACTTTTTTTAAAGCCAATTCTGAAAGACATGCAGCGTATTAACAAAAGTTTTCAAAGTAAAGATGGAAACTCTACCAAATTACTGCAAGACTTGGTGTTGGCCATTACTTCTCTACAAACTAAAATTATTCCTGCTGATATTGAAGTTGACATTCTGCAAGATGATTTTGAAAGTTTTATAGAACATGATTTGTATTTGGGCTACGAGTTTGAAAAGGAGACAAAAAGATTAAAACTGGGTACTGTAACTGAAAACCAAGTGAGAAAAAATTGTATAAACTTTATCATAAAATTAGTTAAGCAATTGAAGTTAAGGTAATATACACATAATATAAAAATATGTACATACATATATTTTTATTATATTTGGCTCTGCTTTGGCGTTTCAGGAAAAAGTAGAATTATTCTCTGTCGACAAAGTTTCTCTGTCTAGAAAGGATAGTATTGTTGAAATTCTGGAACACTTTAAAATAAGTAATATTGGCGAACTGAAGCATCAATATGATATTATCCATTTAGTGAAATGGGAACATGTCAACGATAATGTCAAATTTTGGGCAGAAGTTTTAAAATATCAAGACGCTGGCGGAAATAATCCATTTAAGTTACTTGCAAAATTTGCAATAAAGATTTTGTCTTTGCCTTGGCCAAATGCTGAAGTAGAGCGAGTGTTTAGTGAAGTAAACATTGTTAAATCAAAATTAAGAAATAGAATGAATACTGATACATTAAGTTCCATATTATACATAAGGTAATTTGTAAAAACTTTATAAATAATGAAAAGCTTCATATTTTGTTTCTGTTCACAGATATGGGTTAAGCAGACACAAAAAGTGTTGCTACAATTACAGTGTTCCGGAAAAGTACCTTAAAATGATGAGAACTACTGATTCTTATGTAAATAATACTAACGAAAATGATTTTATAGAAGTTGATAACATTCTATCTTTTGTCTCATGAACTAAATATGTAATAAACATTCAGCCTTTTTCTTGACTAGTTTAGCAATTTTTAGCCTTTTTATTTCATCAATCTAGCCATTTGTGCTCGCCAAAAAATGGCAACACTGCCTGTTGGAATAACCGAACCCCAAATTGACCTTTGAATAATTGTCTGAGACTAAACTCAAATTTATTGAACTGTCGTTTGGATTTATTCTGGTTTATTAACGCCATATTGCAAGGTATGAAAGATTTGGGAGTCGGCGAATTGTTTTTGGATAGTTAGGGATCGAATGAGCTCTCAAAAATTCTAAAAATATCTGTTTCAACATTTATTTCTACATACATTTCGTGACATAGAGGTGATTGTATTTTGAATAATCGGATACCTGACAACTATAAATGGCTTCGATATCGATACCTTTTGGAATTTTAATTTCATGAAAACTTTGATTATCCAAGAATACTGTGACGAGATTTGCGGACCACAATTTTCCGACAACAAAGTTAGTGTAGTATGTATACTCAACACAAAACAATTTACAATAATAAAGCAGTCTTGCAGTGATTGACTGTGATTGCTGTAAGACGTGCTCTGTGCAAAAACGCATCGTTTTCGTTTAAAAACAACAAATAAAAAAACCTGCAAACAAAACCATACATTGCCAAAAACCGGATTGGCACGCACAAACAACTACGTCCATTCAATGTACGCACTATTAGTACATACATTTGTTGACAACAACAAATCGGTATGTCTACTAATAATGCATATCAACAAGATCAAACGAACATAGACGTGCACAATCGACAAGTGAATCTTAGTGACGAAAACAGCAGCGACGATGACTGCAACTGGCAGCAGGTACCAATGAATGTGCGTAAGAGAACAAATTTAAGGTCACCCCAAATGCCTGAACCAAAACGACAAGGCATCGATAATGGGCCATCAACATCAAACCGATACGCTGCTCTTGCTCGTGATGATAACAATGTAGATGATTATGAGACAACATCTCACCTCAACAAATGACAATGCAAAAATGGTAAATAATTTAAGTGATTTCAAGTGCAGATTTTTATTATAATAAAAGAGACGGTCAGGTTAGATTATGTATTAAAACAGTTGAATCGTACCGAAAACTAGTCAAACACCTTTTCCATACCTATCAGCTTAAACAGGAACTAGCTTTTAGTGCAGTCATTAAAGGTCTTCATCATTCCACTCCGATTTCGGATATCAAAGCAAAACTTGTGTATGCTAGACACCAAGTAAGAAGCGTAAGAAACGTCATAAGCCGAACAACTAGGGAGCCTCTTCCAATTTCGTGGATTAAGATCCGAAATCGAACAACAAAGATTTTAAAGCTATAGGAAAGTTTTTCAAAAAAAAACACATAAAATTCAGAAAAATTCATGAAATGAAAATCTGAAATCTTCATTTGAATCGATAGTACGGTCCATATAATTTAATGTTTGAAGATTATTTTATTTTATTATTTCATATTTTCAGCTGCGATATTTTCTTCAGTTCGCACTCTACGTAAGCGTGTTGGTGGTTTAATGTCCAACAATGTCAATTTGGTGCGAAATTTAGTCACAATAGCCCGAATAGCCGCTTCACTGGGTCGATTAAACTGACCATAAAATGGAAGCGCGCGATGAACTTTCTTAACAGAGCACGCATTTTGATAAATAAAAAAATCAATAATTTGCAAGTGTTGTTCGTTTGTAAGACGATTCATGGTTAAATTATAGACCAAACTGAAGATGTTTGACATTGAAACAAACACGAAACGTGAGTCAGCTGTTTAAACCAGTGTTGCCAAAAAGATAATAGCTAAAAATCACCCTTTATAATATGCGCTCATTTGATAAGGCAGTAATTTTTGTTGAGCCCCAAAAAAAAAATCGACGATATCGTTCAATGTTTTAGGTGTCAACAGTTTGGACCACCAAGTCATATTGTAGGAAACCATTTAGATGTGTCAAATGTGGTTTAGGTCATTCTACGGCTGAATGTAATAAGGCATTTAATACCCCACCTCTTAAGCAATCACACAGCAAACTATAGAGGGTATAAAGTCTACCAGATGAACTAATAGAATCAGCAGGGAGACTGGTGAAGGAGTCTATACAAATCCTGCAAATAATAATAATTATACACAACCAAACCCACACATAAATTCAATTTCGTACTCCCAAGCTGTCAGAAGCACAGAGTCAAATGTAAATAGTGTTCTGCATAATATTGAAGTTATGCTTTCAACTAACAATCTTATGAATATGATGTCAATGCTAATGACCAAATTATGCAATTAAATACAGTAATTGCAGAGTGGAATGTCAATGGTATTTCAAATCATGTTAATGAAATAGAGAAATTTCTTATAAACAATTGTATTGATATACTCCTAGTATCGGGGACGCAGCTAACAACCAAATCTTATATTCGAATAAGAGGATATGACATAATAACTGCAAATCAACCTAATGACAGAATGCATGCTGGTGCAGCAGTACTACTGAAAACTACCATAAAATACGAAGTTGCAGATCCCGTAATAGAACCTACAAACCGCTGCTGTCAAAATTAAGTTCGAAGATTGTTAGACATTGTTGCTTGCGACGATCTAAGTTCTGATCACACTCCTATTATTCTAAATGTTAGAACCGCTTATAGTAAGCGACAAACAATTTCACTACTTATTTCTTCAAGAAACGGCGTCAATTTATTTAAACACTGGTTTAATACAAATGTAAATTTAATCGTTTAAATTAAAAATGGAATTGAATTAGATGATACAGTTGAAACGTTAAATAGACTAATTCATGAGTCAGCATTTGTATCAACTCCGCAGGAAAATGACAATAACAGATCATCTGTCCGACTTACTGTTGAAATAAGGAATCTGATCAAAATGAAAAGATGTCTTCGAAAATTTTGACAAAGAACAACGCTTCCAGTAGACAAATCAAATGTTAACCGAGCTGCAAACCATTTAAATAAGCGATTAAAAGAACTCAAAAATGACTCTGTTTACAGATTTTTAAGTAACATAAGTCCAGCGAATAACCATGAATACAATTTATGGAAAGGGACAAAATACCTAAAACGTTCCCATAAGAGAAATATTCCTATTAAGAATGCAAATAACTCTTGATTCAAAGTTTTTCGTAAGGCAGTGACTTCTTTATTAAAAGCAGAAGAACATTAGAAGCTTTTATAAGGAACCATGTGATTCATCTTCCTTAGATATATATTTGAAGCCTTGAATACCGAAGAAACTTTTTCAGTGGAAGATGCAAATGCAAAGCGATATCGTTTCCTTACAAAGAAGGTGTTTGCGTAGCAAGGATGAAAATAAATAAAAATACGAAAATTTAGTATTTTCAAATAAAACTCAATTCAATTTATTGTCGTAAAAAATATTACCTTTTGTACAAAAGTTTGTGAGGGTGTTGTATGGACGAAATCCAATGAATAAGAGATTTACAATATAACGAGTAAAACTAAAGCATAGCTTAGATGGAGAAAGGCGGCTCTCAGTGCATTCGCTACTCGTTAGAAGGTATTACTACTCTTTGCGTAATATCACAAAGTCGTATGAAGAAAGTAGTAGACAAAATCTAACGTAGGGGAATAAATAAAGGAATGCCATTTGACCGTAGGCCGCACACCAAGAAAATGTGGAAGTTGAGAATGACAACATTTGTAATTAAACAGAAGGTATTGTAATAATGTCTGTTTTAATTTATGAAAATGAAAAACAGATGCCTTATTTTTTACCATTTTATTTTTTATCTCAAAAAAGCGCATTAATTCAAATATGTGCGGAAGTAGAAGTTCTCAAAAAAATTAAGCGCACTCATGGAGATTTGTAGTCGCACGCGATGAAATCCGACAATCAAACCCCGGCGATCCCAGAATACCCGAGCTTAATCTGGATATCAGCTCATTATTTATGGATTACAAGCGGAACAAGTGGTTGGAACACCTAAGTGACTGTAACTTAAGCTCAGACGCGACAGTGACTGTAACTTAAGCACAGTCAAGTCTTTATCCAATCCCAGGAAGAAAGAGGACGGAGAATTCTCAGGAAGGTGAAGAAACTCCGAGCCGACGTGTCCACAACAATTAATTCCAACAGAGAAGTAGCAAAGGCTATCAAAAACGCAAAACCATCCAAGGCAATTGGACCTGACGGTATCCATGTTAATGCTTAAGCATCTTGGCGACGCAGGAGTTGAGTATCTTAATAAAACCATCAACCTGTCCTTAATCATCCTCATCATACCCGAATTGGAAAATTGGTAAGGTGGTCCCTGTACCTAAGCCAGGGAAAGCGGCGACCGACCCATCTCCCTCCCATCACCGGTCGCGAAGTCAGTTGAGGTACTCCTCCAGCCATGCTTAATCAGACATCTGCTTGCAGCAGCACATCAGCATGGATTCCGTAAATGCACCACTGCATTAATCACCATTATCACATCCATCAGCCACAGCCTGAAGGCGTTCGATCACTCTGTCCTCTTCAACGATTTACGCGACTCAAGTCTTCCCATGCGTGGTAGACAGTCGTCGGTGGAGTTTAGGAATAAGCGAGCCAAATCCCGTAAAGTGAAGCAAGGAGTCGCTCAGGGTGGAGTTATCTCCCCTCCTCTTCAACTTCTACCTTTCCAAACTCCCATCTTCCCCTCCTGGGGTTGGGACAACTGCTCCGTTCTGGCGAGAAGTCATGGCATAAATAACCTATGTAATAAAATCAATGCATATCTTCGAGATCTTACTGCGTTGTTTCACATCCAGAAATCTCAAGTTATCCCCTGCAAAATCCACAGCTACGGTATTCACCATCTGGACGAAAGAAGTGTCAACAGTGCTACCTATACAATACCGACAGTTACTCACCCCAAACTACTAGGGGTGACCTTAGATAGCCTTTTTTCGTCCTCCGCGCAGGCCACTGCAACCTGCAATAAAGTACGAACCCGCAACAAACTCCTCAAGTCTCTTGCCGGCAGCACTTGGGGAATGGACAACAAGGAGACCTTGTCCATTTTCTACTGGGGTAGCAGGCCCGTACGCAGTATTTTCCCCCGGGGGGGGTTTTCATCTACACTCATAAAAAAGTTAACCCTATAATGAGTTAAAATTAACTAAAATTTAGGAAACCAAGTACATTTTTGCTAAATATAAGTAGAATTTTGCTAATTCCTAAATCTAAGTAAATTTTTCCTAAAACCAAGTAATTTTTTACTAAATTTAAGCAAAATTTTCCTAAAACTAAGTAAATTTTTACTAAATCTTAGTAAAATTTTGCTGAAAATTTCATAAAACTAAGTAAATGTTTACTCAAATCAAGTAAAGCGAAGGCAAGATAGGCGCCTTCGCAGTGGCTGTGTAGAATAATTCTTTAAGTATTTAAGAAATAAGTCTCTGCAAACGAACGAGAATTGCATCTTAGATTAATATTCAAGAATTTTGTAAACAATCTCAAATGTTTTTTATAAGTTCTCAAAACAAACATTCCTCATGAAGTCAGCAATCACATGCCAAAGAAATATTTTGGTATTCTCAATATAATAAAAAGATACGCCGGTTTTTCTAAATATACTTTTCACAATTTTTGAATTTACAGCCACCTTTTTTCTATTTTAGCCTGATAAATGGGAAATCAAAATGCTTTTAACGCGAAATGATGGAATTTATGCAGTCACAAACTAACGTGTGAGTGGATAGCCAAATCAGAAAATTAAAAAAATGGCTTTAGAAAAAAAAATATTTTCCAAATTTATATGACAGATGACATCCAAATCAAATTCAAATTCCTCGGCGCTTAACCCTTCAGGCCCGCATTTTTTCGTTGATAAATGCAGAAAATTGAATATGCTTTTTGACAAAGTATGGGTCTAAATAGGATGTCTAATGAGTTTTGGGTTTTTTATTTCTATATAATATTACACGCAGAGAAAAAATGCATTTCGTAGAAACGAAATTATAGACACGTGAACATCGGGAAAAAATAGTTTGTTTGCGGTCAACATTCATCAGTTGTTGTAAATGAACAAAGAGAAATAAGTTTATGTATATCAAACAGTTTTCTTCGTTTGTCGAAATGGATTTGTATTATAATTGCAAACTCCCAAAACATTGGAAGTAACAGAAACCGTTGTTGTTGCATTTGTGATGAAAATAGGACACATCGGTTCAGATTTAGATACAGCTCCATAAAAATGTCCAATCGCAAATGTTACATCTTAGCGCTCTACAAGCATCAAGCAAATTATTTGCTTTTATTAAGAATATTTTAGGCTTCATTATGATATAAAAGTGATTCTTATCTACACTTTTTTAAAATTACTAAACGATTTTGTTATTAAATTTCCAAACTTGTATTGCAGTACACAATTAAAAGTTCATATGATATAGCTCTAGTCGAATGTCAAGAAGTGGTATCGGTTAATTAAAATGAAACTTTTCCGAACAAT
This sequence comes from Polietes domitor, assembly GCA_947397865.1. NCBI lineage: Eukaryota > Metazoa > Arthropoda > Insecta > Diptera > Muscidae > Polietes > Polietes domitor. The sequence goes on along the minus strand of OX377620.1, from coordinate 151,048,312 downwards.
TTGGTGTCCATTAGTGAAATTAGTGTTACACAATCTTGAAATTGGCGCAATTCGTTTAGTTTGTTTGTATTTTTCATAAACTTTGTCCGAAATTCAAGAAAGTGTCCACGATTTTTTATGTAATTTTCGTGTTTTCATGAATTTACTGCAAAATTACCATTTCAGACGAGTTATTTTAAAAAGACCTTAAAAATTCTATATTTTATTGCTTCAGAAAGTCTAGAAGGTTTTAAAAAGTATATGTTCGAAACCTCTCTGGGGGTTTGAACCCCCAAAACCCCCCACCCCTGCGCACGGCCCTGCCATTTTATCGTTTTCTTTGTTTGTCGGAGTTTCCGATACTCTATCCAAATTTGATGCCGCCTTTGCTCGGCGATTTACTCACCCTAGAAATGCAGGGTTCGGAGGAACGGGAAATATGGAACAAGGCAAAGTTTTCATATGACGATTGCGTGAGCAACCTCGTGGATTTGGATGGTGCGATCTTTCGCTTCCGCTTTCTGCACCGACCACAAGTCAGCCTCGAAGTCGATGTCCTGACAAAAGTCATTGTCTTCGCGTTTATCCACGTATAGGACTTGCATTTTCCCGTACTTTATATTTCTCAGGAAATGCGAATTATTTTTTTCAACATACTGTTTGCAACAAATGATCGAACTTTATTAAACTAAATTATTGTATTTTCCATAACAAACAAAGTGAAATCAAATTTTGTGGAATTTATAAACAAATCCAATGATCAAAGAATTACACTGCCCACAGCATTTTTGGAACAGAGTAGCGAACCTATAATTCTGAACGATCATGTTGAGTAGATAATTTTTGTAGAATAAACTTATAGTCCAGCAGGTCTGAGTTTCTTTTAACAGTTTTCATTTTTTTGGTCGAAGGAAGCATTATAGTTAGCGAAAAAGGTTTTTAAGTTAATGTCCGAGAGAATTCTTATTATCAACTATATTGTGGAATTCTATGTGGACCATTTTTGATATAAAACTGAAAAAACACAACAAGGCTATAAGTCTTAATTCAAGCAATGAGCAATTTCTATTACGTTATGTTCTTTATGATTCTGGGAATGTTTTTGGAACACAAAAATTCAGATAATTATAAAAAAAGTCAGAAAATTCGGACAAAATGCAAAAAATCTTTACATTTTATGCACTTTTTGTCAGATCTGACGATAGGAATGACATATTTTGTTAATTAATTTTTATTTTGTTCATAATGCCACTTCGTAATCAGTCATAAAAATAAACAGAGAAATTCAGTTACACGTATTTTCATGTATTTTCATCGATTCGTGAACCAAATACAAAAAGGAAATTTCTGAAAATGCACAGTGAGACATTGAATGAAGACATGCGAATAATATTAGCCCAACTAAGAATGAATTTAATCAAGAGTTGGAATGCAATGAAAAAGCAATGTGAATATGATTTATTGCGAGTATAAGATGCTTACGGAATACGTTGCTTATGACCGATTGAACTATAATGATTTTCTTCTTGGACGCTCTCGGTGAAACCAGAAAATCTTTGTTGATCGTATCAATTTTGGCAAAAATTCGCTCGCAAAATTAAAGCGATGCTTGCTTCATCGGGAAGTTCAGCTGCGTTCTTTGAAGACTGCTGAAATGCCCTCAGGTTGCGATGAATATGGAAATTAACGAAACTCCATCGTGCAACCTTTCTATGTTCTGAGGTGGCCAACGTTTTGATCGGTGCGAAGAAATGTACTATGGCGCACTGTTGGTTCAATGATTCTGTTGGAAGGTGATTTTCGATTTACATTAGGGGCGATTCAAATGCAATCTCCAGCTGATGAACAGAATCATGTGTTGTGAAACGGCCAATTTAGAGTATTTTCAATACAATTTCTGAATATTTGCACTAGAAAAATTCTGTTGATATTGTTGATATTTAGATTTTTTCAGTTCGTGTCCCCATTCATTGCTCCAAATCGTGTGTCGTTGAGCGATCATGGTATATATGGTTGCGAAAAAAATTGAATTTGAGAATTCTGTTCCTAGACATGTTGACAACCGCAGACTATCGCCTCAGTTAATACCAGATTATTTTTTGCAATGACACTGGGAAATTAACGAATAGCATATTGAAGAAACGCTTCTTAAAGAAAAGTACGAATATGAAGACATTTTGAGAGCACACTCCGCTATTAAATGGCAATTAACGTACGACACTCATGAAAGTTTTGAAAGATGGAATTGTAGTGATTATCCTGATCGTGTAGATTTTGGATACGATTCTCTCGCAGAATTTAATTTTACCGACTTCTTCTGAAATTGCACCTAAGTTGTTGAAAAAGGTCGAACAGCTCATGCAGCAATCAAATTGCCATTGAATACGCATACGTCTCACATAAAGTTTGAGAGGATGATTATAATTGAATGACGACTTCACACAAATGATTCTCTTGATGTCAATATTAAAAAAATCGATATAACCAATATTATGTTAGCATATGTTGCATAGATAAAAAATGCAAAGATAAAAAATATAATTTGTATAAAAATCCAATGTCTATTAATGATTTTTTGGTGATTTTTACCAAACACTACCAGTGATTCCACGGCCTACTCCACCCAATAAACTAAATAAAATCGAATGCGATCTTTTTGTAGAGAACATCACGACATTTAAATTAAGTACTATCAAGCTTTCGAGTTACAGAACGACGAATCTACCCAATTATAGTCAAAACACTTGCTTGAAAGTGTCAATGACAAAATCGCCTTTGAAATGTCGACCTTTAGCATTATATTCCCCGTCAATTTTTCCAGTTCACCGTATGAAAAATCAAACTCATGCGAAAGGTGCAGACACTTCCGTTGGCGTAATCTGAATTAGATCGTATCAATAAACAGCAAACATTAATCAATGCAATAATCACTGAGAACAAAATTTTTCTCATTCCAGGTTTGCTTAAACATTTGAAATAGCTTTTCAAAAATTCACACGACGATCACAAACAAACTAATTGAAATATGGACAGGAAAATGTTTGTTGTGTCAGCTAGTTAGTAATATATTTGAAGTAAAATATATGTTAGACAGATTGATGAATCTGTCGAGAATTTTAACTTTTAAATATTTGTTTAAAAGTTTTATCTCAATCCTATCTGTCTTACTGGGCGTGACCCTTCCCATATGAAATTAAAGCCAGTTTTGGAGAATATTCGACAACGAGCTAGGCGGAAAGTTGCCGTGACCCTTCCCATACGAAATTAAAACCAGTTTTACAGTATATTGTAATAGGAATTTATTCCTTTAAATAAAACACCAATGTTTCAGTTTGGTTTGCAGATAGACCAATGTGTAGTCATACTTGGTTCGCAAGGGACTTGTTTATTGGGGGAATCATCTCCGAAATATATACTAGAATTCGGCTGCATCACCATTGATCGATGTTCCCCGAAAATCAATGCAATTACATACATACATAGTTACGACTACGGTTTGTTATTGCTATGTCGAAAAGAGGAGTGAATGCAAATAATGAACCAGGGGGACAGTTCAACGACAGTCCGTCTGGTTATGCTGTGTAGGCACTTACGCCGTAGCAACACTGCGCGGGCGTTATGAAGTCACAAGTGTTGTTCGTGTTGTTCCTTTATACATGTGAAGTATTCATATTCTTGTTGACATTATCGAATTATATTTACGCTATACCTCCACTTTTCGGAAGAATGGTCATACAACATAAATTGTATGACCATTCTTTATAGCTTATTTTATACATACACTAGCTTTTTATACCCGGCGTTGCACGGTGTTTCGTCTTATGTATGTAACTTTGTATGCCCGCAATTTTTGTTTTGTATATTTTTACTTCTGTAAATTAGTTTAAATTAATACTTATTTATTTAAATTCATAAGTTAAATTTTTAAAATATAAAAACTTCATGAAAATTTAAGTAGTGTTTTCAGTGTTTCTTTAAAGAAAATGAAACATTTATTAGAGGGTTAATTAATTATGGTAATTATTTCTAAGAATGTATTTTGTGTCTGTTAGTTAAGTTAGTCAGTATATTGGAGTTCTTCGCGTACATTAAAGATTTTGGGCTCGAGAGAAAGCACCATATAACTGACCATGTGAAAAACATGGATTTTCCAGATTCAATCCACAAACTTCAAGTGATTGTCCCTGTGCTTTGTTTATAGTCATTGAAAATGCTAGACGAATCAGAAACTGAAGAATCATCGGAATGTGTGGTATAAGGACATTTTGATTTTCCATTTAAAATCGTTGCTTCAATGACGTTGGGCATTAGTCTCTTGACAGAAATTCTAGTACAAATGCACAATCGAGGAGGACTAACATTCCTTAGGAGAATTATAGGTGAACCAATTTTAAGAGATAACAATTGCGGCGGAATTCCTGGAAGGTCCAAAGAATTTAGAAAGTTAATTCGATAGTTGACAACTTCACCCGCATTCATGATACTGTCTATCGATTTGTAATGTGTGCAATTACCTAGAAATTTGTTCCAGAATTAAATTATTGATTGCATTAACATCGTTTTTTTTTTTTTGCAGCCGATATAGCACGGACGTAAAACCACTCTTTGTTTCCATAGTTTGTGGTAATTTGTGGGAAGACTTTCTCGATTAAATGCTGAATTGATTCCTGAATGGCATTTTTTGAAAATGTAATACTCCTTTTCACTACATCAACTGATACTTTTCCATTACCAATATCCAGTAAATGTTTCGAAAATATAGCCGCTGAGTCATATTGGTGGTCAAATTAATTTTTTGTACATATCGCCAGAGATGCGTGTGCTGATTTTGGAAATACTGGGAGGGTCTGTCGGAAGTCTCCAGCTAGTAAAATAAGAGTTCCACCGAATGGTTGTGTATTTGATACTGTTTAATTACAAATGTTGTCATTCTCAACTTCCACCTTTTCTTGGTGTGCGGCCTACGGTCAAATGGCATTCCTTTATTTATTCCCCTACGTTAGATTTTGTCTACTACTTTCTTCATACGACTTTGTGATATTACGCACAAAAAGAGTAGTAACACCTTCTAACGAGTAGCGAATACACTGAGAGCCGCCTTTCTCCATCTAAGCTTTGCTCTAGTTTTTACTCGTTATTGTAAATCTCTTGTTCATTGGATTTCGTCCAAACAACACCCTCACAAACTTTTGTACAAAAGGTAATATTGTTTACGACAATAAATCGAGTTTTATTTGAAAATATTAAATTTTCGTATTTTTATTTATTTTCATCCTTGCTACGCAAACATTGGTCCACACGAGCCGGATACTTGCTTCCAGCAATTAATTGGTTTTTTATTTTTTCTTCAAAAGGCAAACCTGACTCCGTCAGCAACAACAACACCCACATAAATCAGCCATCTTCTTTCACCCATCTTCATCATATATATTATTAACAAAAGGTGCGTATTGTCAGTTTTATTTAAAAGTGAGCATATCGCGTTTCGTTTGTTTATAAAGAAATATATTTCCAAACAAATAATAATAAAACGGTCGTTTTACAACATCGGTACCGCGTCGGTTTGTGGCTTTGTGTGATTCTCATACATCCAGACAGACGGACATACATCCGTACATTAGAACATATTTTCGTTACGCGAAAATAAAGATAAATATTAAAATATTGCCGTCGCATATTCAAAATATTTATCAGTGAGTGAAATAAGAGAAAAGTGTGCTGTTAATAATTATTGAAACAGATAAATAAAGTGCTGTGTTTTCAACGTTGATCGGTGGTGGTTTTTTGCAACAACAAAACATATGTATTCAAACGAGTAATTGCATTACTCTCGGTTAAAAGAAGAATAAACAAAACAACAACAACATACATTTGCTACGGTTCGAAGTTGCAAAACAACAGCATCATACCCAACGGTCAGCGTATGAAAGAGTACATACGTACGTCAATACACACACAGCCATACATATATTTTCTCTTATTTATTAGCGCGGGTCGTTCTCGGTGAGATTTGAAATTTATTAGCGTGGGTCGTTCTTCGTTACATTTGAAATTTTTTATCGAATTTTTTTCGTTTCGTATCTCGGGTAGTATTATTGTTGGACTATCCGGATATAGTAAAAATTTTTGGTTTCGCGACACCGTGTACCCTACAGTCCCTAATAGCAATTTGGCCAAAGTTCGTGACTGAACTAATTTTCGTGTGTTTTTCGATACATTTTGCGGAAATTTGGTTGGGCGTGTTCGAATTAACTCATTTTTTAGTATTTTTTAACTGGTTTGGGAAGATTTCGAGCTCAGCTTTGAAAATTCAGTGTATTTTTCGATACATTGGACTATTTTTGGGGTTTCGTTCTACCTTATTGCTAGACATCTTTCATTCATTTAGCATTTTCGTGCTTTTTCAAAATATTCAGGGTATTTTTCGGTACACTGTGAATGTTTTTGGATTTCTTTCTGAAATATTTTTTGGATAACTTTGAATAGTTTTCATTCATTTGGCACTTACGTGTATTTTCCTGGTATTTTTTAATACATTTAGCAAAGGTTTTACTTTTTTGGGTTTTACTTAATTCTCGCTTGGTTCAATATGCCTCTCACTCCACTCGACTTCTTTATCAGAGCAACTGATGCTTTGGTAAAATTTGATGCGAACTTCAGTACCCTACGGGATGAAGACCTCGACATATATTCCCTTGAAATACAGGGTTCAGAAGCGAGAACATTATGGAGTAATGTTAAGGACAGGTACGATAAGTGTCTTAGTCATCTCCAAACTGCTCAGGATGCGGAGAAGGAGGACATAGATTCTGCTGACAGCAAATATGATGTAGCGTATAGGGCATTTGTACGTGTCCTCGCTGCTATTAATAGGAAATTGGATGAACTTCGAGCTCCACTGAAGTCATCCCCTCCGACTCCGCCCCGTACTTCTACGGATACATATTCGATAGATCATTTGGATTCTCCTTCTGATCGATCAGAATCTATAAGGGAGCAGCAGGAGCAATGTGGGGGCAGCAACAGTATGGCTCACGGCCTTTCGTTGCCGCCATGCGATACTGACGTTTTCCATGGCGATTTCCTCTCATGGCCTACATTTAGGGATCTTTTTTCAGCGGTATACATTAATAACTCCCGCTTAAGTGACATTGAACGGCTATGTCATTTGATTAGGAAAACGAGCGGTGAGGCTCGCGAAATTGTATCCAAATTTCCACTCACCCATCGCAGTTTTATTCTAGCCTGGAAAGCCTTGAAAGATGTGTATGATAACACTCGCATCTTGGTGAACAACCAGCTCAAGATGCTTTTTGATCTTCCGATCCTTTATAGCGAAAGTAGCTTAGGTTTGAAAAATTTGCAACGCGGAATAAATGGATGTATTTCGGCAATGTCCATTTATGACGTAGCCACGGATAGTTGGGATCCTATATTATTACGGTCAAATGGCATTCCTTTATTTATTCCCCTACGTTAGATTTTGTCTACTACTTTCTTCATACGACTTTGTGATATTACGCACAAAAAGAGTAGTAACACCTTCTAACGAGTAGCGAATGCACTGAGAGCCGCCTTTCTCCATCTAAGCTTTGCTCTAGTTTTTACGCGTTATTGTAAATCTCTTGTTCATTGGATTTCGTCCAAACAACACCCTCACAAACTTTTGTACAAAAGGTAATATTGTTTACGACAATAAATCGAGTTTTATTTGAAAATATTAAATTTTCGTATTTTTATTTATTTTCATCCTTGCTACGCAAACAGATACTAAATCTTGAAGTGTCCGACTAAGCGCTTGTAATCAGCTAGATACATTCGTTACGTGTTTTGTGATAATTTTAATATATAGTTGGTGTGGGCAGTCTGACGTCCAGTTGTATCATGACCATTGTATAGTCACAATTCGGAAACTATCCTCTGTTAAGTTAGCCACAATAAAATTTTCAAGATAATCCGCACTTCGGAACGTGTTATACGATAGTTTTAAAATATAGTTTGTGTGGGCGGTGCCACGCCTCTTTTTCGTATAATAACCTAGTATATCCTGGAACCATCCCTTGCCCAGAAGTTAGCTGCAGTAAAATTATGGACCAAATCCACCCATCGGTATGCCTGTTGTGATAGTTTTAAAATATTTTTTGTGTCGGAGGTACCACCCCCCTTTGTCCTATCCTGACCTAGACTATCCAGGAACCATCCTCTGTCCAGAAGATAGATACAGTAACATTTTCAGGCGAAACGGTCCACCGGTTTGGCGTCCTATACGCAAAATCTATTTTAGTGAACTATAAATCTTAAGTCTATTTGTATGAACTATTTGTTCTTTATTAGTTTCTTTATCAAATATCTTATAATTATTGTTCTTAAGTATATCTTTAATTGTATAAGGACCTTTATACTGAGGGTCTAACTTATGGCCTGCCTCGTTCCTAAGAAAAACTTGGTCTCCCTATTCTAATTTCATATTATATAATTTTCCTATCGTAAAACGTCTTCTGTCTTATTTTGTACTTATCTAATAATTGTTATGCCCTCTTATGTGTTACTTCTAATCTAAACTTTGTTTCCTTGGCATAGTTATCTACATTGTATAGCGGAATGATCATATCTACCTCAGTGAATTGGCTAAACGTTTTCCAAAAACTAATTCATATGGACAGTAATCATGTGACGTTGATGTGGTGGTGTTATAACAGTACGTGAAGTATCTAAGCCATACATCCCAATCGCTTTCGTCAAGGGATATATAGGATCTCACATATTCGTTAAAAGTTCGGTGACTTCTTTCAGCAGTACATAATGTCTGGTGGTATGCTGTCGAAATCAATTTCTTTATTTTAAGTAGATCACATATCTCCGTCAGTAGGGTGTTCTTGTATTCAGTTCCCATGTACGAAATTAACGTCTTCATAGGACCATAGGTTGAATAAAGTGCTCAAATATCGCTTTAGCGACTGTTTTGGCATTCTTGTCACTAATTGGTATAGCGACTAAATATTTTGTCAGATCACATATCAATGTGACTGCATATTCATTACCATGTTCTGACTTTGGAAGTGGGCCAATGGTATCCTCGAATACCGTATCAAATGCCCTTGCCGGTGTTGGCGTTAAAGTCATCGGAGCCTTCATATATTTTGTTGTTTTAGCCATTTGACACCTAAGACATGATTTAATGTATCATGATACATCTTTAGTCATATTTTTCCAATAAAAATATCTTTTAATTTTTTCATGTGTCCGAAACATACCACAGTGACCACCTTCAATAGGGTCATCGTGGTATTCATAATTTCTTGAATAGTTTTTGCATCTTTATCATCAATGGTGACCCTCATTTAGTAGCGCTACTTTTATTCCAACCAATTTATTTATGACATTTCTTTAAATTCATTGATAGAGACAAATTCGAACATTTTCTCACTAGGTGCCACTTTTAATTTGTCAATGTTGTGTTTACAAGCCACTTCTTCGAGCGTTGGGAAAAATTGTCCTAAATCAAGCTTCCCATTGATAAACAAATCATTGATTTGTCTATATGTTATTATAGATTTTCCTCGTTTGATGTAACATCTCCCGGGGGTAATCTTTAATTTATAAAATTTCCTGACGTCAGTGTTCTTTAATGGTACATATATACTGGGCTTATTATATTTAACTTCTTGATGATGCCTATTCGAAGTATTATTTTCTTTCGTGTCTTCATTCTTTCTTGTCATCGATCTTGACGTGACTTTTAGTATTTGGCTAGTCTTTTCATTCATGTCTTTAAGATCTTCTATAGTGATACAAGACAAAGCGTCTGCCACGTAATTATTATCTTATTGCGGTCAATTCTTGTTCAATAGTCGACTTATTACTTTCACCTTTTGTAAAAGGGTTTGAAGCATATGCCACAGGTAGATGTTTTCCGCCATACTCCTGTGGTTATGCAGAACTCTTTCTCGAAATTTGGGTATTGCAGTAATGTAGGACTCATTAAAGTCTTCTTCAGGTATATGAATGCAATATCGCAATCTTTCGTCCATTCGAATTGTACACCTTTCTTCGACAATCTGCTAAGATGTCTTGAGTATTCAGAAAAATTCTTTATGAACCTACGATTATAATTACAGAAAGCTACAAATCTCTTCGCGCCATCTGCATCCGTCGGTGTTGGATAATTCTCAATCGCCGAATATTTACTATCGTCAGGTAATATTCCCTTATCAGTGCACTTATACCCGGGATATGTTACCTCCTGCATGAAGAATGAGCATTTCTCAGGGTGTAACTTGAGATTGTTACTACGGCATAATTCAAAAACGTCAGTTAGATTTGAAAGCATATGTTTCTCAGAACAGCCCAGGACAACTAAGTCATCCATATACAGAAAAGCCTGTTCTGGTTTTAAGCCATTAAAAGCGAGCGTCATCATTCTTTGAAAAGAATTTGGTGCTATTTTTACTCCATATGGTAAACCTGTATGAACCATTATTGGTCGAAAATGACGTAAGGTTTCTAGATTTCTTTTCCAGTCCGATCTGGTGAATCCAGACATCAAATAAATACAAGAAAAATACTTAGCTCTGTTCTTAATATATACCGATAGTTCTTAATATATACCGTATATATATATATATAATATATACTTTTGCTCGTAAAAATTATTAGTTGTGATAGTTTCTGATTCCAAACCGAAGATATCGCTATAATCAGAACAAAGCTTTGTAAAGGTTTTGTTACAACGTTTTGGATGATACATCAGCTCCTGTATCCACTAGTAATGTTATCAAAGTGTCTGTGTGATTTATGCGAAGTTGAACGAATAAGCTTAAGTTAAGGTTAATAGTATACACATTCCTGTCTATTGACCTGATCCTAGGGGAGCGTTCGGGTTTTCCGAGCCGTCATTGTCCGTGTTCGTCATCCAGACGTTATTTCCATATCCCTGATTGTTCTGTCTGTGTCCACCCTGGTCACGATTACCACCACGGTTATTGTAACCATGCCAAGAAATCTCTTTTTATATTTGGGGCAAAGGGAAAGAGCATCGTTTTGGAAAGTTCACATCTCCATTTAATCGTGTCACTGCCATCTCAATTGGGAATAAAATCCCCACACATATCCACTCGTGTATTTGGAACTTTAGTTCCCCTTTTTCAATTGGGATTCTCCACCCATATTCCACGTAGAACCTAAGTTCAAATCAATCCTAGCAACTGATCTTCCTAAGACGGTTATGTTTGCTAAAGGATTCTTCACTGATTATTACCATTATAGTAGCCACCGCGACCACGGTTCTTACCTCTGCCACCGCGATCACCGCGTAATTTCTGGCTAAAGTGCAGTACCGCGTGAGTAGCTGACAATTGCATCGTTCATGCTGCCAAATTGACCTGCTTCCATGATAAGTTTTACCTTATCAACGGTGCACTCGGGAATCAGCAGGGAAGCCATATTTAAAAACTCTACTGTTGATTGCGCCATTTCGTCACTACTGTCCTCCTTTTATAATTCTGCCGACGGTATCAATACATTAATATCTATTTTTAATGCTTCTTCTATTGGATGTGGGACTTTCTGTTCTATATTATATTTGGACAAATTCTTACTAACTGATCCCTCAATACCCAATATATGTCTAAAGATTGTTTCTTATGTTCTACCGTTAGCCTAGTCTGATGCTTGGATACAAGTGCCCTAATATTCTCCAATGAACTAACTAATATTCCTAAATGCTTCCTGACTGTTTCGGTACGTATAAAAATGTTTTTGTTAATGCATGTATAAGACTTCCTAAAATTATGTTTTTCTGTGTCCAGTATGGTTTCTATCAATTCCCATTACATTATAATATCTTGTCCACACTATTTGCTCTAATTATATAATTCTTCTTAATTGCCTTATTGTGCATAGCGTACACTTCTAAAGCGAAAGTTAGACCTACAGACTGTTATTAGGATGAGATAGATCTGTATTTGGAACAAATTTGGCTCCTTTTCTAGTATCTTAACTTCATTTATCACATTGGCGTTTGGTTTCTTGACTGCTGTCTCCCCATGCCAGACAATTTTCTTAAATATGAATTATTAAAAATTTGTTTTTTTTTTTATATTTTTCTTAACAAAAATATGCAGACAATATTCTTAAATATTAACTACAAACATTTTTTAAAAACATGTTTCCTTTTAAACAAAAACATTTTCTATTATAATATTTAATTCTTTTTTTGTGTTGTTTTTCTTTCTTTAAACAAAAATTGTTTATTTCCTACAGAAATGTTTTGCCACGAGCGAGTGATCGCTTACTGGCCCTACCAGTGCAGATGTAATGCACTTCGTTTGTGAGTTAAGGGTTTAGTGTGCCCGCTGGGTTTCTAGTTTCTGTCTAATCAGAAATTCCAGCTCGTCCACGCGCCTCCAAAGTTGCGTCGCCTTCTCCCACGATGGTGGTGTCTTCCCGTTGATCTCCCTTAGGAGTACGGCTTTTTCTTTCTTGAGCCTCCAGATGTAGCCACCCCTTCTTTTGGGAGGTCTTGCTACGGGCACCACCGTCTTAACGTCTTCCCTCTTGGGTTGTGCGTGCGTACTCTTCTATCGATTTCGATACTCTTCTTTCGGTCCAATGTACATCTCGACAATCCTTCGGCTTTGAATTGGAACCACCCGGACAGTTTATGACAGTATCTTCTGTTTTACTTTGCTACTAAAAGCAAAGGGAGCAATAATTGAAGAAATTTATTTAAGAGGTTATTTTCGCGTTCTAGGGTTACTGGAGATGTTTATGAAAAACTCAACCAAAACTCATGAAATTGGACTGTACTATTTTTGTTTTGGAATACCTTCAAGCACTTGTAACTTGAAGGTTGAACCGAATGATAAAACGGGTTTTTTACTTTCTGATATTAATTGTACTTTATTACTCATATTTACAATAAAAAATAATGCTGATCATACAATAAAACGTTTACATTTCATGTGTAACACAGTGCAACACGAAAAAAAATAACCATATACGGACACCGCTACATGATAAAAGACCAAAAAAAAAAAGACCCGTGTTTTTTTTTTCCCCCAAAGTCATGCACTTTTTTTTATGGGCCCCCAGAGATTTGAGGCCTCGGTGTAATTTTTGGAAAAAAGTGATCATATTCTCAGGCTCATATCTTGCAAACCGTTCGGAATTTTGATTTACTCTCTGAGGCAAAGTTCTAGCTCTTGTCATAAAGAACAAAAATTGTGAACATATAAAATCAAAAAAACTTCATCTTCAAGGTCAAAATCGCAAAAAACTTAAAAAAATTCGATTTTTTTAACCTTTTTTCCCCTGTTCAGGTCCATAGGTAGCAAACCGTTGAAAATTCAGGGAAACAATCAACTACAAAAATGTACCTAAGATCTCAATAAACAACTTTCTAGAACATATGAACTTCCTAGGAATTATTCTTAACACCGTTTATAACGTGGCTTTCAGTTAATCCACCTACTACGGTCATCAACTTGTAGAGCGGAAAATGGTTGTCACTGATGACTGGAATTTGTGCGGATGATGGCAAATAATTTCGGATCTTCATTATTTATTCTTGAAGCTGCCTTGGGGATAATAAGTTGGGACTAATTTTGCCATGGTGTGTGTCAGTTAGCACGTCAATAACACTACTCAACAAAATGAAAAAAATTTCATGTACTCCGGATGCGATAATTTTTTCTGTGTAGAAAACCTTGACATGAGCTCGAAAAACGCAATAAAAATTTTTTTTTCGTTTGGTTTTTTTTTATTTATTTTTTTTTAAATTTAAAAAATTTTTTTTTGGTTAATTTGTTTCGTCCGGCATAACTCGGGAACCACTAGCCCGATTTAATTGAATTAAATTTTAAAAAATTTAAAATTACAATTCCCTTAATCTGTTCATATATTGTTTTCCTATACAAGCAATATTTTCCAAGTTAAAAATGAATATATAAAGGAAAAAACTTATTTTTTGCCTAAAGATTTAAATTTTTTTTTTTAAAAATCCAAAATGAAAAAAAATGTCAAATCTTATTACTTTTACGTAAAGTCACATAACCTATGAGCAAAATGAGACAAAGATCATGAAAATCGATGCACGCGTTTCGCTTTTATTCGCAATTGAGTAAAGGTATGAATTTCAAAAATTAAAAAATTTTTTTTTGGTTAATTTGTTTCGTCCGGCATAACTCGGGAACCACTAGCCCGATTTAATTGAATTAAATTTTAAAAAATTTAAAATTACAATTCCCTTAATCTGTTCATATATTGTTTTCCTATACAAGCAACAGTTTCCAAGTTAAAAATGAATATATAAAGGAAAAAACTTATTTTTTGCCTAAAGATTTAAATTATTTTTTTTTTAAATCCATAAAAAATCCAAAATGAAAAAAAAATGTCAAATCTTATTACTTTTACGTAAAGTCACATAACCTATGAGCAAAATGAGACAAAGATCATGAAAATCGATGCACGCGTTTCGCTTTTATTCGCAATTGAGTAAAGGTATGAATTTCAAAAATTTGCTCGACATATGCACAACTTTGTCTATGGTAAGGTTTTTTCTTTCTTATTACAAAAAAAATTAAAATTTGTTGGGTGACAAAAATATATGACTTTAAATTAAAAAACAATTCGATATATGTACAAGAAATTATCCTAAGGATATCAACATTAATTAATTATAAAAAAGTTAAAAAAAAAAATATCTAAACACAAAAATAAAAACCTTCGAATTAAAAATAATTATGTGCTTTTGTCTTTCTTTTATATTGTTGTGGGTCTGTTTCTCTTATCAGGAACCAGATATAGTCCCCCATCATAGCTTCGTTCCAAAATCCTTGGTATCGGTGCTCAATTTCTTTCATTTGCTGATGAAAACGCTCACCATGCTCGTCACTCACATCGCCCAGGTTGTCCGGAAAGAAGTCCACGCAATAAAAATTTTTTTTTCGTTTGGTTTTTTTTTATTTATTTTTTTTTAAATTTAAAAAATTTTTTTTTGGTTAATTTGTTTCGTCCGGCATAACTCGGGAACCACTAGCCCGATTTAATTGAATTAAATTTTAAAAAATTTAAAATTACAATTCCCTTAATCTGTTCATATATTGTTTTCCTATACAAGCAATATTTTCCAAGTTAAAAATGAATATATAAAGGAAAAAACTTATTTTTTGCCTAAAGATTTAAATTTTTTTTTTTAAAAATCCAAAATGAAAAAAAATGTCAAATCTTATTACTTTTACGTAAAGTCACATAACCTATGAGCAAAATGAGACAAAGATCATGAAAATCGATGCACGCGTTTCGCTTTTATTCGCAATTGAGTAAAGGTATGAATTTCAAAAATTAAAAAATTTTTTTTTGGTTAATTTGTTTCGTCCGGCATAACTCGGGAACCACTAGCCCGATTTAATTGAATTAAATTTTAAAAAATTTAAAATTACAATTCCCTTAATCTGTTCATATATTGTTTTCCTATACAAGCAACAGTTTCCAAGTTAAAAATGAATATATAAAGGAAAAAACTTATTTTTTGCCTAAAGATTTAAATTATTTTTTTTTTAAATCCATAAAAAATCCAAAATGAAAAAAAATGTCAAATCTTATTACTTTTACGTAAAGTCACATAACCTATGAGCAAAATGAGACAAAGATCATGAAAATCGATGCACGCGTTTCGCTTTTATTCGCAATTGAGTAAAGGTATGAATTTCAAAAATTTGCTCGACATATGCACAACTTTGTCTATGGTAAGGTTTTTTCTTTTTTTTTTTTTGATTCTCAGAATTAACAAAACGGAATAAACAAAGGGTTATTTAATTTTTATGATTGCGTAAGCAAAGTAATAAACGCTAATAAATGTGCGTGAACAATTAAAAGGAAAAAAGGAAAGGGGACTTTTTTAATTATTTGGGTTTTCCGTTGGCTACCTGTATGATTTTTTTACAGAAATGCAACCCACATTTAAGGGTGGTCATTATTCGGAAAATTTAAGACTCACACATGGTGAAACAGGTATGTAGCCACCGTAAAAAAAATATACACCCATTTATAAGTACCTGTCAGTAAAATACTAAACAATACACAGTATAAATAGGTCTTCATTGATCGATTTTACTCATTCAACAAGTGTCGACGAACGCGATAGTTAAAATGAGCAAACGTTCGCGAGGATTTGAATGCAATACCAATCCAAGTAATTTTTGTTACATGTGCGGAGAATACGTTTCTGAAAAAACAAGCGTTGTTTTTCACCTAAATTGAGAGATTCATTTGAAGAGAGCTTCAATTTAAAGGTCTCAAACATAGATGAGCGGTGGACACCAAGTGCTCTATGTCCAAGGTGCTACGTACAGCTAGCTGACTCAAGGTAAGTGTAGATTACGAAATTCAAGAACATATATAACTTCTATCTAATATAATCTACTATAATCTGAGAGGCACGATTGGAAAGTTTGTGCCGACCTTAAGGTTATCGGTATCCTTTGTGGATTACAAGGTGGATTCACAAAGTACTGTTGTTTTCTCTGCCTTTGGGACAGCCGCGATCGTCAACATCATTACACCAGGAGGAGTTGGACAGAAAGAGTTAACTTCATCCCCGGCAGCGACAACGTGAAATATACACCACTCATAAAAAAGGAAAATGTTTTTCTGCCACCTCTTCACATAAAGCTCGGACTCATAAAAAACTTCGTGAAAGCTATCAACAAAGATGGCGAAGCGTTCGCCTATTTAAAAACCATTTTTCCTCACCTTTCATCGGCAAAGATTAAGGAAGGCGTTTTCGACGGTCCGCAAATTAAAAAGTTGTTGCAAGACCAACAGTTTGAGCACATTTTATCACCAAATGAAGCTGCAGCTTGGAACTCATTTCGGCAAATTGTTTCCGGATTTCTTGGAAACAACAAAAGCTCAAATTACAGAGAGATCGTCGAACAACTACTCCAAAATTATAAAAAAATTAGAGCAAATATGTCGCTTAAGATACATTTTCTACACTCGCACTTGGACTTCTTTCCGGACAACCTGGGCGATGTGAGTGACGAGCATGGTGAGCGTTTTCATCAGCAAATGAAAGAAATTGAGCACCGATACCAAGGATTTTGGAACGAAGCTATGATGGGGGACTATATCTGGTTCCTGATAAGAGAAACAGACCCACAACAATATAAAAGAAAGACAAAAGCACATAATTATTTTTAATTCGAAGGTTTTTATTTTTGTGTTTAGATATTTTTTTTTTAACTTTTTTATAATTAATTAATGTTGATATCCTTAGGATAATTTCTTGTACATATATCGAATTGTTTTTTAATTTAAAGTCATATATTTTTGTCACCCAACAAATTTTAATTTTTTTTGTAATAAGAAAGAAAAAACCTTACCATAGACAAAGTTGTGCATATGTCGAGCAAATTTTTGAAATTCATACCTTTACTCAATTGCGAATAAAAGCGAAACGCGTGCATCGATTTTCATGATCTTTGTCTCATTTTGCTCATAGGTTATGTGACTTTACGTAAAAGTAATAAGATTTGACATTTTTTTTCATTTTAGATTTTTTATGGATTTTAAAAAAAAAAATTAAATCTTTAGGCAAAAAATAAGTTTTTTCCTTTATATATTCATTTTTAACTTGGAAACTATTGCTTGTATAGGAAAACAATATATGAACAGATTAAGGGAATTGTAATTTTAAATTTTTTAAAATTTAATTCAATTAAATCGGGCTAGTGGTTCCCGAGTTATGCCGGACGAAACAAATTAACCAAAAAAAAATTTTTAAATTTAAAAAAAAAAAAATAAAAAAAAACCAAACGAAAAAAAAATTTTTTATTGCGTTTTTCGAGCTCATGTCAAGGTTATCTACACAGAAAAAATTATCGCATCCCGAGTACATTTTGACTGTTGACTAGTGTAATTGATGATTTTATTCGTTCTAAGTATGCTGCTGCAATTGCCATGCAACTGGCCAATGATATGAATATTTGAAACAGCCGTGATTGGTAGCCTGTGTCTGCGATGCTTGTCAATATCCTTGAATTTCTTAGTGATGGATGTTTCATCTTGTTTATCGTTTTTTTGGTACAAGACTGTTGTCTAATCGGAATCCTTCTTCCACATGATTTAAAGTAGTGATGATATTTTTGCATGTGCTTGCTTGTTTTAATTCCTTACATAAATTTCGTATAGTTGATGTGTCATTTGAAAACACTTCCAATACGGTTTTAGATCATAATAAAATACACTAAGAAAAAATCTCTGCTATTAACAGCAGAGATTGTTTCCTACCTATCAGTAGGTACTTTTTCTGCTACTAAAGCAGGTCTACTCCCATAACAATAGTTTAACTGCAGTTTTGCGTCAGCATTCAATACAGCAGTTTGTAGTCTACTAAAAATTAGTACTGTTAATTAAAATATAAAAATAAGATACAGAATGAGCGTTGTGGAGTTAAAAACCATTCAGACTGACGGAACTTCAATTTCAATATGCCTATAATAAAAATATCTTTCAAGTATTATTAGTTACATGTAATAACTTTCTTTCTAAAAGTATTGTTAATATATCTACTTGATTCAATTGGCATGCAGTGGGTTAATGTGTGCAGAATAGCCTGAATATAACCATATTGATACGATACGTTACAAAATACGAGATATGATAGATATCTCTGAAAAAAATGTTATTGATTGATATTTAGTTTTTATACTGTTTTTTAATATAATTTGTATTTATTAATATTATTTTTGTAATGACATTTAATTTAAGTTATCCCTTTTGTACTTATTATTTGGTACCTTTATGTACATGAAATAGGCAATTTTCCCTCACGAATACGACACTGTATATTAATTTGGAGAGCAGGGTATTGTAGAATAAGGGGCACAGTCCATTTTTGTATCTTTTGGAAGAACATTGAATTTCTTGTGAAGCAAATAAATATGTGTTTTTTGTAATGATAATTGAGTTTTATTGAAACACCACAAGAAAAACCTGAACATTTTTTGGTCCATACGAACCGGATAGTTTATCGTTGAAGAGGAAAACATTTACAGTGAAAGCAATATGACAACATGCTCAATTGAATTAAATGTATTATAAAGCAAAGGAATTTCGCAATATTCGCACACACGATCTGAACACAGTAGAAATGAGAACACATTTTCATATTGGAACATTTACGCATTCACATGGACATCCATTATAACACAATTTGACATAATCGCACATACACATACAATCTAACCACGGCAGTAAATGAGAGCACATTATTCTCGCTCTGGAGCATCCCAGCAGAAATCATTTACGAATTCATATGGACACTCATTACAACGCAAATTAAGTTTTTTTCATGAAAATTGGCGGCACATCCAGCAATTAGATTATTCAGCATATGAGAAGTATGTTCAAATATACGAACATGAAGCAAGGCATTGAGGAGGACGCGAATGGGAATGAGTGGAGAGTACATTTTCTTATTGGCTGGCGAATTATACTTCGGAGCGTTTAATCGGCAAATCCAAAGTGAGTAGAAATATACGAACTTGAATCGGAGCATATTTTGGGGAGGACACGATTGGGAACGAGTGGAGAGTACGATTTCTTATTGACAGGCGAATGATACTTCGTATCGACGATTGGAGACTATTGGAAACGCATTACTTTTTCTGATTTAATTATTTTTGCATAAGAATAATAGATTAGTTTGATAGTATATAACAGAATAATTTTATGATACAGTACACGTGATTTTTAATATGGAAAGTTTAAAGAAGAAACGTCAGGTTGTTAAGGGCCGTATCACACGTATACACAACTTTTGTGGGCATCAAGATCCGACTCTTGATGATGTCAGGGTCCGAGTCGCTAAGCTGGACGAACTTTTTTCGCAATATGAGGCCATTCAGGACGAAATTGACACATCGGTCAGGAACTACGGAATGTCGAAGAGGACTGTAGACAAGACATGGAGACCAAATATTTTACATGTAAATCCATATATTCATCGTTGTTGCGCGCTGAGAATGCGAATCTGACAGTTGTCGACGATAGCTCTTCGAATGATATTACGCAGGCAATACGAACAATGGCCGAATCTCAGACCATTGGAACGATTTTGGAGAGGTTAACAATGGAACAGGGCCGTCACTCAACACCGGTTGTAAATTCAGACACCATGAGATTATCCCAGCCAGAGACCCGGTTGCCACGAATTCAAGTTCCGGAATTTGATGGTACTTATACGGAATGGTTGCGATTTAGAGATCTATTCGAGGCACCTATTAGCAGCAAGGATACAATATCGAAAGTCGAGAAGTTGGAATACTTGCAGACAAGACTCAGAGTCAAACATTTAAAGCCTACGAACGACAATTATGAGATCGCTTGAACTATACTTACGAACTAATATGATAAGTGTGACCATGTTAAACGGGCATATTTTGAACAACTTTTCGACATATCGGCAATGAAGACATCGCTCATCGGTGTAATTAAGAGATTTTACAACAACTTAAACGAGAGTATGAATGCGCTAAAGGTTTTGGCTGAACCAGTTGATCACTGGGACTCAATACTGTTATTTCTTTTGGAGAAGAAACTTGATGCGGAAGGTCATGTTCTATGGTGTAGGGAACGAAAATCTATTAAAGATCATAAGATTCGGAATTTTCTTAAATTTCTGGAAGACAGTTCCAAACTGCTCACCAATCATTTACCGTTAATACTTAGCACAAAATTTCTAGTTCGTCCACTATACTACCAACTTTGATCATTATGGTGCGAGATAGATTCAATAAATGGCAGTCATGTCGAGCGCTACTCGATTCCGGAGCACAGGTAACGCTGATATCGGAATCATGTATTCAACATCTCGGACTAAAGCGTCAGTACGACATAACGTTGATGAATGGTGTGGCATCAATACGGGCAACTACAGTAGGGAACGAGTGAATCTTGAGATTGTTTCTCAGCAATACCAAAAGTTTTTCTTCACACAGGGATATTGTATACCAAAGTTGACACAAAATCTCCCGTCGCATGATATTGAGAGCGATAAAGTTGAATTCTTCAGAAATATCAAACTTTCTGACTCGCTGTTTGATAAAGCAGCCAAAATTGATATCATCATGGGCACCGATCTATACAGTGAATGTGTACTTCCAGACAAAATAATTCATCCCAGCGGATCACCTGCGGCCATTAGTACATTGTTTGGTTGGGTGGTGATAGGTAAAGTACAGAATAGGCCAGAACCTGAAATATTTGCTGCTCATATCACATTCGATTGGGATAAACAATTGCAACGGTTTTGGGAAGTTGAGGATTGTTGAAATTGCCATTCAAGAAGAACAGCCTCGATCTAAGCAAATCAAGAACGTCAGCTGTGAGAAGATTTAAATCTCTGGAACGAAAATTTAATTCCGGTCTTGTAGTGAAGCAAAGGTACTCGATATGTTTGCAAGACTACTTGGATTTAAAGCATATGGAGCTTGACACGGCATCTTCTACGACCAAAGGATATTTTTTACCGCATCACGCAATACTAAAGCCTGGAAGTACGACGACGAAACTACGCGTCGTCTTTGATGCGTCGTGTCCGACATCTAATGGAAATTCATTGAATCACAATCTGCTTATTGGACCTACCATACAAAACGACCTTCTGACAATTATACTTAATTTTAGAAAGAATCAGATTGGAATGTGTGCAGATGTGGAAAAGATGTACCGCTAGGTACTTACTCATCCTGATGATAGGCGTTTTCAACGCATCATATGTAGAATGCCGAATGACGGTGATATTGCGCAGTATCATTTAAACACAATTACATATGGCACTTCAGCAGCTCCCTTTTAAAAAACTCGTACATTGCACCAGATTTCACAAGACGCGGCTCATGCTTTTACTTTTACGTTGACGACTTTATGTACTGTTCGAAAGATGTCCAGTCGGCTGAGAGATTAAGAGCCAGGCTGGGTTCAACCTACGTAAATGGGCATCTAATTCGAAAGAATTCATGCAAAATATCGACGTTGAGGACAGAGAGTCATCGGTTGACTAGTACTAGTATTGATTCTACTCAGAATATTAAAACACTCGCTCTTTGGTGGGATACATAGACAGATGACTTCAAATATTCACCTGTTCTCCACCCACTGCCGAGTGTGGTCACGAAGAGGCTGGTTTTATCGGACATTGCGGAGATTTTCGATCCTGCCGGTTGGGTTGCGCCAAAAGTGGTGGCCTTGAAAGTATTTATGCAGAGTTTATGGTTACAAAGCATTGAATGGGATCAGCAATTACCCGATGATTTGTTAAGGCAATGGACGACCCTTCGCGATGGTGTATCCGAAGTATCACAGTATAGGATTCCAAGATGGATAAAGTTTCAGGACGGTGTAATAATTGAACTTCATGGATTTGCGGATTCTTCGGAGTTAGCTTATGCAGCAGCAATCTACATGAAAGTTGTGCGCAGTGACGGAGATATATTTACGAACTTACTGATTTCGAAAACCAGAGTAGCTCCTGTGAAGCAGATATCTCTACCTCAACTTGAGCTATGTGCCGCTCATTTATTGGTGAGACTTATGGTCAATGTGTGTAACTCTATGCAGTTGCAGAAATGCGAAATTTTTGCATGGTGAGACTCTACCGTTGTATTGGCTATCTGATCATCCAAGACGTTGGAAATCGTTTGTGGCCAACCGTACATTATACATTTTGGAACACCTACTATCGCATCATTGGCGTCATAAAAGATCGGGCAACAACCAGCAGATTTGGCACGCGGGAGAGAGAATTGCTTCATAATCGATTGTGGTGGCGTGGACCAAATGATTTCTAATTACAAATCGTCCAAGCAGGATAGAAGGAAGGATGCTTTTTAACATCATTGGAACTGCAAGATGTTGAGTAAAAACTGCTACTAATAGCTCGACAGGATTCATATGGGCCTTAAATTCGAGTTTTGAAATCTGGGAAACAAACGTCAGCGAACTTAGTAGACTTACACCTTTTATAGACGTACGTGGATTGATGAGAGTTGGTGGAAGAATCGAGAATACAAATATTGGATACAATCAGAAGCATCCACTAATATTGTATAAGGATCATGCCTTGACCAATTTGATCATTCATCATTATCATATGAAATATTTGCACGCTGTCCATCGTTAAATAATATACTTAATTGGATTGAGATATTGGATACCGTCCCTAATTTGCGTTGTCAGACTATGTGTGTGTAAATGTACGACATGCATGCGATTTCGCGCCATTCCATTTGCAACAGCAGATGGGTAATGTACCAGCGCATCGACTTCAGGAAATTTCTCCCTTTATTAATACTGGCGTTGATTTCGCCGGTCCGGTGCAAGTTCGATCATGGAAGCGTCAGGGTTCACGACTATATAAAGCATGGATTGCTGTGTTTGTGTGCTTGACAACAAAAGCATTGCATCTTGAGTTGGTCACAGAACTTTCAACCGCGGCATTCCTGGCGACATTGCGCTGATTTTCTTCAAGGCGCGGCAAACCATTGCACATCTACTCCGACGATGGGACAAACTTTGTCGGCTGTAACCAACATCTTCGCGAGTTGCATCAACATCTTCAAAATTTGAATAATCAGAATGACATCCAAAAGGCAATGAACGAATAGCAGATTCAATTGCATTTTCCCCACCGTCTACCCCTCATTTCGGAGGAATGTGGGAGGCGGGATTGAAGTCGGCGAAATACCACTTAAGACGGACATTAGGAGGTGCTCATGTAACATTTGAAGAAATGTCTACTATATTATGTCAAATAGAATCATGTTTGAATTCGCGTCCAATATGCATTAAATTCCAGGGGGATTTGGATCCACTTACACCCGCTCACTTTCTGATCATGCGTTCAATGGTGGCAATACCTGACGAAAATATATGCAGAAACTTGTTCAAGAATTTTGGAGAAAATGGTCGAGGGAATGTTTATCACAGTTGTTTTCAGATACCCTTTTTTTGTATCGCTGGAATGCTCTGTTTGTCCACCATCTCGGAGAACAAATTGTGGAACTGACGCCATTTCAGGTAATCTCCATTAAATTAAAGTAACGATACTTTTAGCAATGGCAATGAGCTGTAATTTGCCGAATTAACCCTTGATTGTCGGACATCACTTGTAGTGTGTTCTGTGGAATAATTGCTGCAGCGCCGCACAGTGGCGCTATTTGAGTTTTTTCGTTGCAAAAATCATATCTTTTGAACCGAATAAGATAATTGAACAGTTTAAACAGCATATGATAGATAACTGTTCAGCCTACGAAATGAGCGTTTGGAAAGGGTGCTACGCTCTGTAGGGGCCTAATTATGGGTTATCAAAGTTAAAATTAGTAGAAAAATCAATTTTATGGTAACTAAAAAAAATTATTTTTACATTTTTAGATTGTTTTTATTTTTTTTCTTTAGGGTTTTATGTTTTAAATTATTACCCAACAAATTAAAAAAAAAATATTTTTTTTTTAATTTATTTATTTATTATTATTTATTTTTTTATTTATTTTTATTTTTTTGTCCGGATGATCCATCGCAGCCCCATTTGCTGATCAATGTCAACTTCTCAGGAAGAATTTTCACCTCATTTTCAGGAAGACTCTCCAACAACCGTTTTGCTGTATGGCCCATGAGATCCTGCAGATTGGCTTTCGCAGAGACTTCCGTAAACTCCGTATGCAGTGGTCGTGAATTTATTTTGGCTTGCGTAATATGCTTGTATCCGGGTAAAACGTCAGCGCCGTGTCGCGTTAAAGATGTCCGTAGTTTCTCATATTTCTCTTTGGAAAGTTCTAAGTCCATAAATAAGGCCAAGGCTTCTTCGGATCCATACTTTTTAATGTGTGCGTTTGTGGGCATGGGAATGCTTTCCTTAATCCTTTTTAGTCGCAGTGGGCTTGCATCAGCAACAGATTTGGTTATCTGGGACCTAACTCTTTCACTATCCTTTGTAAATTTAATAGACAGCGCGTCCGATAATTGCTTCGTGGTCAAGTCATTGGTGGCATCGGCAAGTTTCCTCTTCCTTGTGAAAATTGAACACTCCTCAATACTTTTTTTGGCCTTCCTTTTGCTCCTCTGGTTGATGGGGTGGGTTTATCTACTGCCAATATATCCAGGATGGTGTCTTCATTAAGCCAGTCCTCGTATTTGGAGTTGTAGTTCTGAATGGTTCGATTAGATTTCACCCATTTTGCCTTAATATTTGCATATATCAGATAAAATTTATTTTTTATAATTTCGCTTCTCTCAATATTTCCGTATAAGCTATCAAGTTCTTCTAAAGCAGCTTCCGTGAAAAAATTTGGTGTGGTTGACTTTCTAAACAGTTCAAATAATTTAAAATTGTTCAACGCCATGTTTTCAGTACTTAAATTGTTTAATGGTTTCAGTAATTGTTGCGCCAACTTTCAGTCGTAGAGTAATCCAGGCATTATCCTTATTTGCAATATATAGGCTTATGCTACCATGCCTAAAAATAAAAAATAAAAATAGGGACCATAAGTCAATATTGTACTTGACCATTTGCAATATATAGGCTTATGATACCATGCCGTAAAATTTACCTGTTCCCTGCATACATATGGATTTAGGCTGAATAATGCAATTTTGATATTATGCACGTGTCCAAATAAGATTTGTGCCTACCTGTAGGGACCATAAGTCAATATTGTTCTTGACCATTTGTACGCCAAAGTATTGTTTAAGGGAGGTACGTACCTGCTAATTTCAATGAGTAGTTTTTTTCAAACTATTAGATCAAACTACTGTCAGCCAAAACATATAAGGGATGGACGCCGTACAATTTCTGCAACCATGTCTTTTTAACCTTTTTTACCTCTAGAAGCCAAACGGGCACGTACGGGCAGCTAAAATTGTTGAAATAATCAATGAACAGGTTTTGCAAATATGGCAAATATAGAAAAATAAGATTTTTTTATTTTCCGTCAAAGTTAAAAATAGTGAAAAACGGATAGTTTTTAAATAGTGATTTACCAGGAGAAACACAAAGCAAACAGTTATTTTTTTTATCATTATACATTTAATAAATACACCAATCAATACAAACAAAAAATAACGCGATTCGTTACCTATTTTTCATGATATTACACCTGAAATCACAACAAATTCACTAAAAATTGTGCGTTTTTTGAAAACCGAAAGTCGGTCAACTTTGAACGGCTATGTCTTCTAAACTATAAATGTGATATTATTAAGAGTGGCAGATTTGAAATCGTTGAAAAGTTTCCTATAACATGGGTTTATTCAAAACTTCGTCGGCGCTCATGAAAATTTTGATTTTTGCAACCTCGTTTGCTCTACGGGCGCTACTGTGCGCCGTTGCATGCGGGTTGCAGATTGTGGTGTATCAACACTAACTTCAAGATATTTGACTTCGTTTTTGAACTTCTCCAAATACGAGTTGGTCAATTCGCTGATTTTGGAGTATAAATTTCCAGTGAAGTATTGATGCTCCTTTGTCAGCTTAGATGTATCATCGAATACGCGTAATTTAGTATTTTGCGTCTCCAATTGAGTCCAAGCTTTTGTGAGACGTCGCAACCGTTCAGTGCAGTACTCTGCGGTCTTTCTCTCAATGGAATCCTTCTTGTAGTTCCGGATGATCTGTTGAATAACCTCGGCCGTCTTTTGTTGAGAATCCAATAACTGGAGCCGCTGTTTCCATCTTGTTCAATTTGACTGTTGTCTTGAAATTGAAAATAGATAGTAATAAACGAAATCCTGGAACCGTTTGATTGATAGCGCCTGGCGTGTTTATATCCAACACTGAAAGTTTGTTCAAGTTCCTTACAACTGCTAGGGGAAAGTCATATTTCAATGATGTTGTTGGGGTCACCAAATGTTTATGGACCGTATTTTTTGTTTTGGAATACCTTCAAGCACTTGTATCTTGAAGGTTGAACAGAATGAGAAAACGTTTTTTTACTTTCTGATAATGATTGGTACTTTTTTTTGCTCATATTTATACCATAAATAATGCTGATCATACAATAAAAGAACGTTTACATTTCATGTGTAATCCATGAAAATTAAATAACTAAAAATTGCAAACAGACCAGTTTTATGTCGATATGTAAATAACATTAAGGGTATTCAATTATATGTGTGTTATTGATCATTATTATTAAATTTATTTATGTGTGTTTTAACAGGAGACTTACAAGTCATTTACAGTATGAGAAGATTTATCAGAGATGAGGGTATGTCTAAGATCTTATCCCATCCATAAAAATTGTATATATTGTACGGTTGTTACTATTTACAAAATTTAAAACGGATTCACCCGGTCATTGATTTCGGTACTGCCCCAAATTGTGTGCCTGGCACTGGCATCACATCTTTGGATGATGGTACTGTTTTTATACCCTCCACCTAAGGATGGGGGTCATTCCGTTTGTAACACCTTAAAATATATATCGGAGACTCCATAATGTATATATATTCTGGGTCGTGGTAAAATTCTAAGACGATCTAGCCACGTCCGTCCATTCATGTCTGTACATTCATCTGACTGTGAAGATGCGAAAAAAAGGATTTTTCCAAGTTTCTTTTAGGCGGAAAATGGGCCGAATGGGGCTAAAAATGGTACCACCCAAACGGCTGCAGCTATAATAACGAAATTCGTATACACTTCTTTGACTGCGTAGACGCGAAAAATAAAGAGATCTTTCGGTATTCGTACCTTCAGGACCTAAATGGATTAAATTTGGCAACAATCAAATAGCTGTAACTTGAATCATGATATTCAGTATTTTCACTCGACTGTCTACGTAGACGCGGAAAAAAGAGTTACGAATTATTCTAAATTCATGCGAAAAATGGAAAAAAGGAGTGAAAGTGGTACCCAAACGGCTGTAAAATCATGATATTAGGTATATTCCACTCTGCAAGATATTGGATCAAAATGGTACAGACATATATGCTGTAGCTGAAATCTATAATATAATAACTAATAAGGGGCACATTTTTCAAGATTGCTATCTAATGTTCTCTTTTTGATTCCACTTGAAGTTGTATATTTATATATAGTAGATAACTATTAATATTATAATAATGACAATATAATATTATAGTAGACAAAACTGTAAATAATAGATTACATTTGTAAAATATGGTAACCCAGAACTAATGTACCAAAAATTAAGAAAAAGAATAAAGAACTGATTTGGTAGATCCAATAATTGGCGACGAGAAAAATAAATTACATTAAATACATACTATGAGTACGCAAATAATTAGTTTTACATACACCCACACATTCATAATATGTCGAATCCAGAGTTAAATCCTCAAGTACAATTAACCGGTTTTTGTGTAGAAGCGTTCGATGTAAATGTGTCCACGTGGTCTCGTTGGGTAACACGGTTTGAAACGGCATTAGAAATTTTCCATTGTGATACAAACAAGAAAAAAATTATTTACTACACTACATGGGAATTCACACTTACAACTTATTGTGCGACAAGTTGCTACCAAAAGTGCCAGAAAACAAAACATACGAAGCTATAAAAGCAACACTTAACGATTATTTCGATCCTAAACCGAATGAGATCTTAGAGAACTATAGGTTCCACCTTCGTAAGCAGAAAGATGACGAATCCTGTGAGGAATACCTTCTTGGTTAAAGGAAAAAGCTCATATACTGCAATTTTGGCACGTATTTGAACACGACTTTACGCAACCAATTTGTTTTTGGCCTCAAAAACCGGAAATCACAAAGCCGTCTCCTGGAAAAGAGTTGTTTAACCTTGGAAACAGCACTCACAACGGCAAAAATATACGAGTGTGCTGAGAAAGGTGGAATCGAACTGCAACAACCAATATCCGCAGAAGCTACGGTTGACGTTGTAACAGCTACTCACAGAACAAAAGAAAAGAAGTTTGGTGAAAATGTAAAATACACAACTAGGAAAACTTGTTATCGTTGTAGAAACAACCAACACTTGGCGAACGAATGCAGACACAAGGAAACAGTATGCAGTTTCTGCAAAATAAAAGGTCACTTAAGCCGAGTGTGTTTAATGGAGAAACGGCAGTTGAATCAAATTGAAGGGAAAGAGTCTGGTGGTTCGGAAGAGGAGATGCTCCAAATTTACGAAGGGGAAGTACAAAATGTGGGCGGAAAAGGGTACTCTGATCGTTCCAAATTATTTTGCAATTTGAAAGTAAACGGAAAACTAATTAATTTTGAAATTGATACAGGTGCTCCCGTGACTATTTTCTTTATTCTTGTTTTCAACAATTTAAACAATGTTTGAGATATGACTTAAACAGTCTTACAGCAAATAAAATCATTTATACATTCATATTAGTTAAGTTCAGGTACAGATTATACATACTTAAGGGAAAAATATTTTTAAAAACCGAATGTCAGCGAATGCCAAATTTCGCATTGTCATATGTAAAGTTCGGTGATTGAAATGTTCATGTAAATGTATTGTACTATGCCTCATACTAAGTTCGTGGATTACCTTTAAATTTTTATTTTGTATAATTTGGAGCTTTTTGATGTTGGTCTTAGCAGCCCTTTTAAACCAATCTTGGCAGCCATAAGTTAAGATTGGTCTTATGCACAACTTGTAAAGTATCAGTTTGTTTTTCTAGTTTAATACCGATTTTCGTTTGAGTAATGGAAATAGTCCTCTGGGACAATTTATAGCTTTTTTACAAGTGTTTTCAATATGTTGTTTAAAATTTATATTATTTTCGTTGTTCATTTAGATTTTCCATTTATTTTTTTCCATTTATTATATTTACAACTTGCTTCAACGGATATCTTCATTTTCTTAATGATGGCATTTGACACTTTTTTGACTGCGTTCAAACCAGGCGATTTTCTATTTTTCATTCTAGAAATAAAGTGTTTCAGCTAATCAATATTTGTTAAATTGTTTTGTTCCACGATAGTCGACGTATCATTATTGAGGCTTTGTATGTACCTATTTACAGCATAATCCATCGGTGACGAGTTATTTAGCGACACTTTGTGATAATTTTTAAATACTTCTGCAACTGCATCTGCTTTTCTTCTACTATCATAAATCTCCACGCCATCGACAATAAGATTTTTCATTTGACATTTATTTTTCCTAATTCGTTTGGATATCTGCCAAAATTTTTTGCTACCTGAAGCTAGTTTTGTAATAAAATTAGACCAGTTATCGTTTCTGTCTTTCTCTAGGTGGAACGCTATTAATTTGTTTAATTGTTTCAATATATCTGAAATGGTTATTCTTGTGGAAGAGTCAGAACTTCGTTGTAATCTACGCTTATAAATTCTACGTTTGTTAATTAAATATATACTTATTGTGAGTTGATCTATGACTGTCATGAGAGACGGACGCATAGCGGAGATTAGCACTTCTTTCTTTATTTTGAAATATTCAATTTACTGCCTAACATATATTAGTGTTGTTGTAATATTGTGCGTATTTACAAAACCGAAAGAGAAATAGACTCTTACAAAAACAACGTTTAAAAATGAGTGAGCTTGATGCTCAGAACTCGAAAATATATTGTGACAAAAACAATGTTAACCACTCATCGAAAGAAACTAGTACTAAAACAGACAATGATAGAAAAAGAAAAAGCAACATACAAAGTGGAACAATGGCTAAGCATCTAAAAAACAATTATTATGCACTTCTTGATAATGACAAAGACTGCAACAAAGAATGTTTAGAGAAATATGAAAAACATGTGCAAGAACACGATAAACCAACAACATCAAAAAACTCTACTGTCAACAACTCTACATATGGAGAGAATAACATAAACAAAAACAACTCAACTAACAATAACCAAAACAAAAATAAAAATATTCCACCAATCAATATTTTTGACGTGGAACCAAATGAACTAATAAATTTCATTAAAAATGGAATTAAAGTAAATGATTTCAAAATTAAGGAGTTTGCAAATAAAAAATATCATTACTTTTGTCTTCAATGACAGATTATTCAAGAGTAAAGGCATATCTAGAGAAAACTAAAACAAAATTCTTTACCTTCACGCCAAAAAACCTAAAAACAAAAACTTACTTACTAAAAGGTCTCAGTGCAGATACTGACCCCATAGTTATTTATGAGGAATTGTGTAAATTTCAAAATGAAGATTTGCAATTTGTTAAAGTGAATCAATTCACAACAAAGAGATCTGTAAATGGGGACTATTGTCTGCCAATCTTCTTAGTTCAGATAAGTGGTGAGAGCAAAATAAATGAACTAAAGAAAATTAAAGGATTTCTACATCGTTGTGTTCGTTGGGAACCATTGAGAAAAGCTGAAATTCCCCAATGCAGGAGATGCCAAAGCTTCTTCCATAGCGCAGCAAATTGCTATTTACCTCCTAGATGTGTAAAATGCAATGAAAGTCATGATATTGGAAAATGTGCCCAAAATAAAGTAGACGAAAATGAAAGGCAGAAACTTTTTTGCGTATTGTGCAGCAAATATGGACATCCAGCTTCATATAGAGGCTGTGAAAAATATAAAGAGCTTCAACAGAAGCTCCGCGACAAAAAAACAAATATTAGAACAAAATAGAATAAGTAAATCGTCTATGTATGTAAACCCCAACTTCAGCTTTGCAAATATTGTGCAAAACAACACTTCGCCAACCGGAGATAACACCAACCCAATACATAATGCCTTGAAAGAACTCAATAACTCTATGCTTAATTTATCTAACCAGATTATAAACCTACATAAACAACTTCAAATACAAACAGCTAGAATAGATAGCATTTTTTCAATGTTAGAAAATTAGATCATGGTTGAAACAATTGAAAAAGTTCTTAATATAATTGAAATTAATGTTAATTCTTTAATAAAATTAAGCAGAAGATATGACTTGTCTATCTTTCTTAAAAAATATAATCCAGATAGCACTGCTTAATGAAACAAAACTAAATATTAAACACAAAGTCAACTTTGAAGGCTATTCATTGGTACGTAAGGATAGGATCAATGCTACTAGGGGAGGTGGAACAGCCATTTTAATAAAAAATGGTATCAAATATAGAAGTTATAATAACAATATTACAAACTCCTTCAAATGTTTAGAAATTTGCATAGTAGATATTCCTCTACTAGCGAATAAAAATTTGTTTGTAATATCAGCATATTACCCCTCGGGTAATAATCATAGTAGGTTTAAAACTGAACTTAATCAACTTTTTCAATCTCTGAACTTACAAAACTCTAATCACTTCTACATAATATCAGGGATCTGAACTGCAAACATTCAGATTGGGGCAATACTTCAGACAATACAAAGGGAAATAGACTGAAAGAGCTACTCCCAGACTATGAAATAAATTACAGATGCAAACTATATGCATCTGTCACACCTTCTTATCCTCGTTGTGGTTCGTATTTGGATGTGTGCCTTGCTGATTCTCGCCTATACATACGTAGAGAAAATAATACAATAAATTGTCTGAAAACACTTGATTATGATAGCGATCATAATGCAATACAAATTTGTGTACAAAGCATAGAAAATGACCACCCACTAATATTTTTCAAAGAATTACCCGTTTAAAAATTCAACTTTAAGAAAACCAATTGGAAAAAATTTAAAAATAATATGGTAAATGAACATAACAATGATGAAAGCATTCCAAACAATAGGAATCTTACAAATTCAGAGATAGATTTCTATTTAATAAAACTGAATGGCTATATAAACAATTCAATTGAAAAATCGGTCCCGAAATTTAAAAACTATGATTCTACTGCCAAATTTATTAACCCGATTATAAAAAAATTACAAACCGAAAAAAACAAAATACTGAGTATTATCAAGAAATACAATAGACTACAAATCTTTTTAACCTCTACAGAGATAAATTTCCTTAAAATTAAATTAAAGTTAATCAAAAAACTTATCAGTGACAACTTTGTTCTGGCGGTAAACAAACACTTACAAGAAAGGCTCTCAAACATTGACCACAAAAACCCCAGCAATATGTTTGGGGAAGTAAAAAAACAATTTAAATCAACACAACCCATAGATATTAAGATAATAAAAATTCCAGTAGGAAAAGAAATTTTGCTTAGAAACGTAGGAATTGATCCTACTGAATTAGAAAGAGATAGCAATGGTAATGACTTTGTGGTTAAAGATAAAGATCAAATTCTAAACGTTATTGGATCTTATCTAGAATCTGTTCATTCTTTCAAAGAAATAGATATTGAAAATAGCTTACATATTGACATTGATAGGTATTTCTCCAGATTTTTAGAAACAAAAACTGATATTACAAATATTAATGTAATATTATCAAATATTACAATTTTTAATGCATCTAAAAGGGCTAATGAGATAAACGACAACAATGCTAATGACATTTTCATTACTAAAGATGTTATTTTATACGTTTTCAATAACTTAAGAAGTAAGCTATCTTCGGGTGTGGACAACATCCCCAATATAATTCTAAAACAAATTCCAGAATCAATTGTACTGGAATACTGTACTCTTTTCAACAACATGCTCAATAATTCCTACTTTCCCCATGCATGGAAAGTTGCTAAAGTGATTATTTTGCCCAAGAAAGATAAGGACATCACCAACCCAAGGAACTTTCGTGCTATTAGCTTACTCCCAAATATTAGCAAAGTCTTCGAAGCTTGTGTCAATAACACTGTGCAACATTTTTGAAGTCATTTCAAAATAACCATATACGGACACCGCTACATGATAAAAGACCAAAAAAAAAAGACCCGTGTTTTTTTTCCCCCAAAGTCATGCACTTTTTTTTATGGGCCCCCAGAGATTTGAGGCCTCGGTGTAATTTTTGGAAAAAAGTGATCATATTCTCAGGCTCATATCTTGCAAACCGTTCGGAATTTTGATTTACTCTCTGAGGCAAAGTTCTAGTTCTTGTCATAAAGAACAAAAATTGTGAACATATAAAATCAAAAAAACTTCATCTTCAAGGTCAAAATCGCAAAAAACTTAAAAAAATTCAATTTTTTTTAACCTTTTTCCCCCTGTTCAGGTCCATAGGTAGCAAACCGCTGAAAATTCAGGGAAACAATCAACTACAAAAATGTACCTAAGATCTCAATAAACAACTTTCTAGAACATATGAACTTCCTAGGACTGATTCTTAACACCGTTTAGGTAGGAAAATGCAAGACTGTTTATGTTAATGGTCAGTCCGACCACAGTGCGTATGAGTGATATTATCCTTAATCAACAGCACGTATACGCTACCCACACCCCACAATACAGCCTATGAGATTTTTTTGGAAAATTTTTCACTTTTGCGGCTACCTAAGCGCTACCTAAACGGTGTTAAGAATAATTCCTAGGAAGTTCATATGTTCTAGAAAGTTGTTTATTGAGATCTTAGGTACATTTTTGTAGTTGATTGTTTCCCTGAATTTTCAACGGTTTGCTACCTATGGACCTGAACAGGGGAAAAAAGGTTAAAAAAATCGAATTTTTTTAAGTTTTTTGCGATTTTGACCTTGAAGATGAAGTTTTTTTGATTTTATATGTTCACAATTTTTGTTCTTTATGACAAGAGCTAGAACTTTGCCTCAGAGAGTAAATCAAAATTCCGAACGGTTTGCAAGATATGAGCCTGAGAATATGATCACTTTTTTCCAAAAGTTACACCGAGGCCTCAAATCTCTGGGGGCCCATAAAAAAAAGTGCATGACTTTGGGGGGAAAAAAAACACGGGTATTTTTTTTGGTCTTTTATCATGTAGCGGTGTCCGTATATGGTTATTTTTTTTCGTGTTGCACTGTGTAACAATATATTAAAATTCTGTAGGAGAATGGATTTAGTCAACAATAGGCAGTTTGGATTCAAACATAAACATTCGACTATAAATGCAGTACATTTTTTGTATCAAATATCAACTGGAACCTAAATAAATCTTTATATACAGGTGCTTGCCTAGTAGATTTCGACAAAGCATTTGATAGTATTTGGATACCTGGCTTAATATATAAACTTATTTCTTATAAATTTCCAATTTACCTAATTATATTAATATATAATATGCTAAATAACAAGACATTCCTAATCAGCAACATGAATCAATTAAGTACAATGAGGTTTACTATTGTAAATGGTTTACAACAAGGTACGGTGAACTCACCCACTTTATTCAATTTGTTTATACATGATCTATTGAATAAAATTGAAAATATCATTGGCTTTGCTGATGATATTATTATTTATCATGCGGATGATAAAGTAAAAAAATCAACCAAAAACTCCAGCATTACTTCAACGTTATAGAAAAGTATGCGTATGACTGGCAAATGAAAATCAATATTAGTAAATGCGAAACGATACTATTTCGTCCTCCAGTTGGAAAATGCAACTTCGATATAAAAACACACTGGAAAGAGTTCGGTATAAAATCGAATAGAAATGAGGCTATTCCAAACAAACAAATAGTTAAATATCTAGGAATTTACCTAGATAAATTTTTATACTTCAATCACCATATCAACTCTCAATTAATAAAGGCGAAAAACGCATTTTTTTATATACAAATCATTATTTTTTTCTCAACATATCAATACGAAGGTCAAACTCATTTTATATCAATCTTTAATACGACCAATCTTAACATATGGTTGCCAAATTTGGTTTAATATTTCACCATCCTATATGGAAAAAATACGTATTTTCGAAAGGAAATGTCTGAGAGCATGCACAGCCCTTTATAGATCACCTAGTAGTAACTATACGAAATACATATCAAATAGGAAACTGTACAATATATCTAAAGTAGGTAGAATTGATAATTTCATTATCCATCTTATTAGGAACCATATAGTGAGAAGCATACAATGTACGGAAAATAATTTAATTTTGGCTCCATATTATGCCAGTTCTGAATATATATCTAACTCCCTACAAAGGGGGTATGTTCCACCTGAGGCCTTTTTGTACCTAGATAGCAAAGGATTTATTCAGAACGAACTTGGCGTTCCTATAATTTACCATATTTATAGGAGAGCCAATATTAAAGCTATACATTGTAATGAACTTAACATAGACAATACAAGATTTGATACAAGCATTTATTCCGGAGATGTAAACATACTTCCAAACATAAATAATAAAAAATATTGGTGGCTTACTGAATAACAAGATTTCCACACTTTTTTATCCCTTGACTGTAGCTTTGATCACATCCTTTCAATACAAAAGTAATGTTTTTTTTACCATTTTTTGTTACATGAATTATAGTTATATACGTATTTATTGTATAGTAAAATTGAATACTAAACTCTAAAAAAGATATATATCATAATAAGTATACTAGAGAGCCCGCTTATGAGACAGTGTATAAAAAAACATTTATATTATATACTGGTTGTTTATTTATAGTTTAAGCTTATATATTTTGTACAAATAAA
Organism: Polietes domitor; assembly: GCA_947397865.1. Classification (NCBI taxonomy): domain Eukaryota; kingdom Metazoa; phylum Arthropoda; class Insecta; order Diptera; family Muscidae; genus Polietes; species Polietes domitor. The sequence goes on along the minus strand of OX377620.1, from coordinate 151,011,869 downwards.
CGATTAAAAAAAATATATACTTATTGTATATATTTTTCTCTGCCACACATTTTGCTATTTAAACGGAACTTTCTTATGAGCCTGTGTTGCTATTTCTGTTAGTGTAAGCAAGACATCTTCAATGTTATGTTACGGTGTAGTTAATCCTCTATGAATAATCTCATTTTCGACCCATTGCTTTATCAAAGCCCAATTAGCTAGATGATACACAGGCACCATACGTCTTGATTCCTCAACACTACCATAAATAGTACAAGTCAAAGGGGACATGATCAGAGTTAAGTCGGTTTGCATGAGTAATCAAAGGCGACATATATAAGCCGGAGTTTGATAATGCAATATCAACAGTTGAAGGTTCAATTTGGTTCATTCCTTGTCCAAAGCGAGTGAAATCGTGAGGGAAATATATATAATAATTTGATTGTAACTTGTAATACTCCCTATTGTTGATATGTAAACACGTTTGGTTGCTTTTATTTAAGTTTTATTTATATATTATTAATGGATAAATTATACACTTTCTGAACACAGTCTTTGTAGTTTTGAGATCAATACAACAATAATTATCTCTGCAACAACGTTGCCACCTGTTGTCAATCTCCCGCCATAGCGCAGTGTTGCCACATCCCTCCTATCTTTTTCAGCTTTAATTTCATCACAGGATCTCCTGGTTGTGCCACGACTGCTGTTGAATCATCCATATGACTTGGTGGCGAAGTATTGATTGATGTCGATGGTGAATCCATAACTTGTGAGCTTGTTTTTTCAGAAATTGTAGAGGACGGTATCTTTTTGACATGAGTCATGTGACTGATATTTCTCTTAAAAGTTTTCCCATTACCAACTATTTCGACTACGTTTCCACTTCTGCGTACCACCTCATATTCTATTACATCAAAGTTTGTTGTCAGCTTATGTGGAAATATGACGTTCTTAAGCAGCACTTTATCACCAACAGCTAGTTCTGATTCTCTTGCTTTCCGTCTTTTGTCCCCTCTTTCCTTTCCTTTTTGTTTATTTATGCAATCTAAATCCCTTGCTGACGAATCAATCATATCCTCTGTTATGTCCTGAATACATGGTATTTTATCCCGTATAACTCGGTTGAACATTAGCTCAGACGGAGGTGTCCTGTTGTGCCGTGAGGTGTTACGTTATACATTAAAATAAACTTTTGTATTTCCTGTTTATAGTCACTTTTGTTAACACGGGCAATTTTCAACCGCTTGACCAGGGACTTGTTCATATTTTCAACCTCTCCATTGGCTTGCGGCCAGTAAGGTGGCGTAGTAATCTGTGTGATGTCGTTCATTTTACAAAAATTTTTAAACTCTGAACTAGCATATTGTCGGCCATTATCTGTTCTCAGAGATTTTGGCAATCCAAGTCTACAAAATATCTCCTCCATGGCCTTTATGATTTTTTCGGAGGATATAGTTTTCAAAAACACTATCTCCTGATACCGTGAATAGTAGTCTATTAGTACTAAAACGTACTCATTATTAGGCAATGGCCCCAATAAATCCGTTACCACACATTGCCACGGACCATTAGGAAATGAATGCCTTTGCATCGATTGATGTTTGTGAAACGAGCAAGCAATCGCGACAGTTTTTAACATAATTTTCAGCTTCTTTATCTATTAACGGCCACCAGACTTTGGCTCTCAGTCTGCGTTTCATAGCTGACTCTCCTGGGTGGCCTTCATGAGCTAATTCTAGTATTCTATTTCGCAGTGACTTAGGTATCACAATGCGAGTGCCACGCAGAAGAATACTACCAATCGCCGAAAGCTCAAACCGGAATGGATAGTAAATGTGCGTTATATTACTGGAGATTTCCTCATCTTCTGCACTTCTTTTAGCTAGGACAGTGATCGTAAGAGGCAATGGGATCGAGTTTGACACAATATGAAATATGTTATCCTCACAATTTCCGTCAAATGAGCTTGTGTCCGAGATTTTGCAAAGCCTAGATACAGAATCAGCGACATTCTCCTTTCCGGCACGATAGATAACTTTAAATCTATCCATCCATCGTTCTATTCTGGCCGGCGGCTTAGATGTTGGTTTAAAAATTGCCTCTAGTGGTTTGTGGTCCGTCACCAATTCAAATTCTAGACCCGCTAGATAGTAACAAAATTTCTCCACTGACAGACTAAAGCTAGACTTTCCTTTTCTGTCTGGGAGTATCTCTTTTCAACATCATACAAACTCTTGCTCGCGAAAGAAATTATTTTCGGATCATCATTCGAATCAAATTGGATCAAACCGCACCCAAGGCTACTGGGCTAGCGTCTGCTACTAACCGAGTTCTTCTATCTGGATCAAAGTATGATAAGTTGGGAATTCTAGACAATTGTGTTTTAAGATTTTGAAAAGCGTTGGCCTGATTTGGCCCCAAACAAATTGTGTGTCTAATTTTAACAGGATCCTCAATGGTTCGGTGACATCTGCCTAGTCCGGGATGAATTTTCCAACATACGTAATTAAACCCAAAAAACTTCGAGTCTTCTTCTTTAGTATTGGGAGCACGAAATTCTGTAATTACCTTAATTTTTTCTGTATCTGCCGTGAAACCGTTATTAGAGAGAATGTGTCCTAAAAATTTTAATTTTCGGGTTTTCCAAACGAATTTGTCCTCATTAAGTGCAAGATTATTTTTTTTAAATACATGGAGTACTTCTTTAACAGCTTTGTCATGTTCTTCCTCTGAGCTGCCAAATATAATAACATCATCTATGTAATTAAGGCAATTAGAACAGGTTGACAAAAGTCCATCTAGTGTGTAGTATCTAGTTTATACTTCAATCACCATATCAACTCTCAATTAATAAAGGCGAAAAACGCATTTTTTTATATACAAATCATTATTTTTTTCTCAACATATCAATACGAAGGTCAAACTCATTTTATATCAATCTTTAATACGACCAATCTTAACATATGGTTGCCAAATTTGGTTTAATATTTCACCATCCTATATGGAAAAAATACGTATTTTCGAAAGGAAATGTCTGAGAGCATGCACAGCCCTTTATAGATCACCTAGTAGTAACTATACGAAATACATATCAAATAGGAAACTGTACAATATATCTAAAGTAGGTAGAATTGATAATTTCATTATCCATCTTATTAGGAACCATATAGTGAGAAGCATACAATGTACGGAAAATAATTTAATTTTGGCTCCATATTATGCCAGTTCTGAATATATATCTAACTCCCTACAAAGGGGGTATGTTCCACCTGAGGCCTTTTTGTACCTAGATAGCAAAGGATTTATTCAGAACGAACTTGGCGTTCCTATAATTTACCATATTTATAGGAGAGCCAATATTAAAGTATACATTGTAATGAACTTAACATAGACAATACAAGATTTGATACAAGCATTTATTCCGGAGATGTAAACATACTTCCAAACATAAATAATAAAAAATATTGGTGGCTTACTGAATAACAAGATTTCCACACTTTTTTATCCCTTGACTGTAGCTTTGATCACATCCTTTCAATACAAAAGTAATGTTTTTTTTACCATTTTTTGTTACATGAATTATAGTTATATACGTATTTATTGTATAGTAAAATTGAATACTAAACTCTAAAAAAGATATATATCATAATAAGTATACTAGAGAGCCCGCTTATGAGACAGTGTATAAAAAAACATTTATATTATATACTGGTTGTTTATTTATAGTTTAAGCTTATATATTTTGTACAAATAAACGATTAAAAAAAAAATATATACTTATTGTATATATTTTTCTCTGCCACACATTTTGCTATTTAAACGGAACTTTCTTATGAGCCTGTGTTGCTATTTCTGTTAGTGTAAGCAAGACATCTTCAATGTTATGTTACGGTGTAGTTAATCCTCTATGAATAATCTCATTTTCGACCCATTGCTTTATCAAAGCCCAATTAGCTAGATGATACACAGGCACCATACGTCTTGATTCCTCAACACTACCATAAATAGTACAAGTCAAAGGGGACATGATCAGAGTTAAGTCGGTTTGCATGAGTAATCAAAGGCGACATATATAAGCCGGAGTTTGATAATGCAATATCAACAGTTGAAGGTTCAATTTGGTTCATTCCTTGTCCAAAGCGAGTGAAATCGTGAGGGAAATATATATAATAATTTGATTGTAACTTGTAATACTCCCTATTGTTGATATGTAAACACGTTTGGTTGCTTTTATTTAAGTTTTATTTATATATTATTAATGGATAAATTATACACTTTCTGAACACAGTCTTTGTAGTTTTGAGATCAATACAACAATAATTATCTCTGCAACAACGTTGCCACCTGTTGTCAATCTCCCGCCATAGCGCAGTGTTGCCACATCCCTCCTATCTTTTTCAGCTTTAATTTCATCACAGGATCTCCTGGTTGTGCCACGACTGCTGTTGAATCATCCATATGACTTGGTGGCGAAGTATTGATTGATGTCGATGGTGAATCCATAACTTGTGAGCTTGTTTTTTCAGAAATTGTAGAGGACGGTATCTTTTTGACATGAGTCATGTGACTGATATTTCTCTTAAAAGTTTTCCCATTACCAACTATTTCGACTACGTTTCCACTTCTGCGTACCACCTCATATTCTATTACATCAAAGTTTGTTGTCAGCTTATGTGGAAATATGACGTTCTTAAGCAGCACTTTATCACCAACAGCTAGTTCTGATTCTCTTGCTTTCCGTCTTTTGTCCCCTCTTTCCTTTCCTTTTTGTTTATTTATGCAATCTAAATCCCTTGCTGACGAATCAATCATATCCTCTGTTATGTCCTGAATACATGGTATTTTATCCCGTATAACTCGGTTGAACATTAGCTCAGACGGAGGTGTCCTGTTGTGCCGTGAGGTGTTACGTTATACATTAAAATAAACTTTTGTATTTCCTGTTTATAGTCACTTTTGTTAACACGGGCAATTTTCAACCGCTTGACCAGGGACTTGTTCATATTTTCAACCTCTCCATTGGCTTGCGGCCAGTAAGGTGGCGTAGTAATCTGTGTGATGTCGTTCATTTTACAAAAATTTTTAAACTCTGAACTAGCATATTGTCGGCCATTATCTGTTCTCAGAGATTTTGGCAATCCAAGTCTACAAAATATCTCCTCCATGGCCTTTATGATTTTTTCGGAGGATATAGTTTTCAAAAACACTATCTCCTGATACCGTGAATAGTAGTCTATTAGTACTAAAACGTACTCATTATTAGGCAATGGCCCCAATAAATCCGTTACCACACATTGCCACGGACCATTAGGAAATGAATGCCTTTGCATCGATTGATGTTTGTGAAACGAGCTAGCAATCGCGACAGTTTTTAACATAATTTTCAGCTTCTTTATCTATTAACGGCCACCAGACTTTGGCTCTCAGTCTGCGTTTCATAGCTGACTCTCCTGGGTGGCCTTCATGAGCTAATTCTAGTATTCTATTTCGCAGTGACTTAGGTATCACAATGCGAGTGCCACGCAGAAGAATACTACCAATCGCCGAAAGCTCAAACCGGAATGGATAGTAAATGTGCGTTATATTACTGGAGATTTCCTCATCTTCTGCACTTCTTTTAGCTAGGACAGTGATCGTAAGAGGCAATGGGATCGAGTTTGACACAATATGAAATATGTTATCCTCACAATTTCCGTCAAATGAGCTTGTGTCCGAGATTTTGCAAAGCCTAGATACAGAATCAGCGACATTCTCCTTTCCGGCACGATAGATAACTTTAAATCTATCCATCCATCGTTCTATTCTGGCCGGCGGCTTAGATGTTGGTTTAAAAATTGCCTCTAGTGGTTTGTGGTCCGTCACCAATTCAAATTCTAGACCCGCTAGATAGTAACAAAATTTCTCCACTGACAGACTAAAGCTAGACTTTCCTTTTCTGTCTGGGAGTATCTCTTTTCAACATCAGACAAACTCTTGCTCGCGAAAGAAATTATTTTCGGATCATCATTCGAATCAAATTGGATCAAACCGCACCCAAGGCTACTGGGCTAGCGTCTGCTACTAACCGAGTTCTTCTATCTGGATCAAAGTATGATAAGTTGGGAATTCTAGACAATTGTGTTTTAAGATTTTGAAAAGCGTTGGCCTGATTTGGCCCCAAACAAATTGTGTGTCTAATTTTAACAGGATCCTCAATGGTTCGGCGACATCTGCCTAGTCCGGGATGAATTTTCCAACATACGTAATTAAACCCAAAAAACTTCGAGTCTTCTTCTTTAGTATTGGGAGCACGAAATTCTGTAATTACCTTAATTTTTTCTGTATCTGCCGTGAAACCGTTATTAGAGAGAATGTGTCCTAAAAATTTTAATTTTCGGGTTTTCCAAACGAATTTGTCCTCATTAAGTGCAAGATTATTTTTTTTAAATACATGGAGTACTTCTTTAACAGCTTTGTCATGTTCTTCCTCTGAGCTGCCAAATATAATAACATCATCTATGTAATTAAGGCAATTAGAACAGGTTGACAAAAGTCCATCTAGTGTGCGTTGAAAAATTTCAGGCGCCGAATTTACGCCAAACATCTATCTTTTATACCTAAATAACCCCTTATGTGTAATAAAAGTGGTTATTTCCCGGCTGCTCTCGTGTAATTCAAGCTGGTGATATGCACTTTTAAGATATAATCTTGAAAAATAATTCGCTTCTCTTAATTTTGTCATGAAAGAGTCAAAAGTGGGTAAAGGGTAATTTTCCCTCAAAATAGCTTTGTTTGCTCGGCGCATATCAATGCATAACCTCATTTCTCCATTTCCCTTGAAAAGAATAACTACCGGTGAAATCCATGGACTTGGGCCAAAAACTGGTTCGATTATATCCAGACTAATTGCCTCATCCAGCTTAGCTGCCACTTTTTCTTCGAGAGCAATTGGTATACGTCGTAGTGGTTGCTGTACAGGTTTCACAAAGAGGTCAATAGATAACTTTACTTGTATATTATTCATTTTGGGGAATGGATTTACGTTCTCAACAAGATTTACATTCACTCCAAGACGCAGTACTTTAAGTCTCATTGATGTTTCACGACCTAATAATGATTGACTTCCATTTTCAATTACATAAAATGTAGCAACTACTTCAGGGTCATTATTTACTGTAATGGGAGCATCAAATACACAGATAACTTTGAGAATCTGGTCTGATGCATATGCCTTGAATTGGTTTGATGAATTTGATCGAATATTCCATATGATCGCTTTTTCATTCCTCAATATCGTCCAGTCTTTCTCACTCAAAAGATTAAAACGTGAGCCAGAATCAATTACCATTAAAAGGGTGGTACCCCCAACGCGACACTGTATAATTTCATCACTTTCGGAATTGTCGTCGATTTTGAAACAGTCAAATTCGAGCAATGCGTCATCATCATCTGAGCCCTTTCCATCTTCATTTTGAATACAACGTACTTTCGTCGGTCTAGTGTGGCGTCGCTTTCCACCCGTTTCCTCACACTCGTCAAATTTTCTTTTAAAACTTTTAGTCTTGCATTTGAGAGCAAAATTACCTATAAGAGAGCATTTGTTGCATTTCTTGCGGGACAATTTACGGAGTTGCCGACGTGACCGTTTCGACCACATCTGAAACACTCAACGTTTGGATTTTTAGAAAAACGTTTTTTTATCGATATCTTATTTACTGTTTCTTCGTCGACCCTTGGCAGCATACTTTGAGACTGTTTATTAATTTGTTCATAAAATTAACAAGCTTCAATGATATCATTCAAACACTACTCCTTTTCCAATAGTCTCTTCTTCAGCTCAACAGAAGCCCACGAATCAATTATTTTGTCCTTAACACATATTTCTTCTATTTCCATTTTTGTCGATCCAAAGGAACATTTCGCAACTTGCTGTCTTAAGCGCAATAGAAATTTGTTAAAAGGCTCACCATCAGATGGTGTTAGACTCTTGTACAGATGCCTTTCAAATGTCGATTTTCTCTTAGGTGAAAAATATTCGTCTAGCTTTGTAACCAATATTGTGAACACATCGTTATCAGCATTTGAGTCGTATTCGACCAGAGCGCCAGGGATATTAAATATAACTTCTTGCAGTTGCGGACCTCCCAAATGAAGCAACTTGTTCTTCTTTTTAACGGAAACGACTATTTCCTCAGATGCAAGGTACCCAAAGCGAGTGTCTGAGGAACAGAAATTAACTAATTTTATCTGCGTTCTACACAATTTAATGTTCTTTATCAACATACCCATGCACAATGTGTTCCACTAATGTCACAATTCAATGTGCTGATCCGATTGGTACAATAACCCAATGTTTAGTAATTCATACAATTTAATGTGTTTATCCAGTTTGCTGATCCAATTTAATTATTTCTTCGCAATTTAATGCAATCGTCAAACAAAATACACAATTTAATGTGATTTCCACTACACAAACCAAGAAAAAAACACTGGAGAGACACAAACAGAAAATATGACAGATGCAATTTGAGCATTTCCTTCCACTATTTTGATATTTACCAATCGTCGCCAATGTAATACTCCCTATTGTTGATATATAAACACGTTTGGTTGCTTTTATTTAAGTTTTATTTATATATTATTAATGGATAAATTATACACTTTCTGAACACAGTCTTTGTAGTTTTGAGATCAATACAACAATAATTATCTCTGCAACAACGTTGCCACCTGTTGTCAATCTCCCGCCATAGCTCAGTGTTGCCACATAACTGATGTTGATACAGAATATTACCAGCCTTATTACTAGTAGTACAATGCCAACTTGGGTGCTTCCCATTAAAATCACCAAAAATTAAGAAGTCTGCTGTGATATTTGTTAATTTGTTAACATCAGATGAAAAGGTGTTGACATACCGGGATATACACAGATGTAAATATTGTGCTACGTCCATCGATACTTAGAGAGATAGATATATTTTCGATTGAAGATGTACTACATGTAGGTAACAATTCGTGAACTATTTTGTCGCGGATAGCTAGTAGAACTTCTCCTCCATGCGTTGCTCTATAGTTCCTATAAAAGAAAGCACGCAAAGCGACCGGTTTCAATGAGAGTTCGCTAGTGACTGCCGTGACTATTATAAATGTTGATGATGCGGAGAAATTCTTTGGCAGATCCAGACTGTTCCAGAATGATACAAATTTGTACAGTTACTGCAACACACTCGTAGACAGCGTTGGTTATTTGCTTGTTTCAGTTCACATTTCGCCGAAGACGACATCACCTTTGAAATTGTACGTTGTTAAGTAAACAAGAGGGCCTCTTCTGGGCCGTGAGTGAGAGTCATTAGATTGGACTGGAAAAGCATCATTAATGGTAGCAGGGGGTATGTGGGCAATTTTCAATCATCTCACATAACGATTGATGTCGAAACAAAACTACAAACCATACTGAAAAAATACTCACTGCTGCAATCACCAACCGTTGGAAAGATTAGGGACTACTATCAGGCGAGAATAAATATTAAACAACCAGCGACTTCAAAATTTTTCAAATCGAGAAGGGTTCCTTTTTCATTGATGAATGCCGTGGAAAGAGAGCTGGAGAACCAAGTTTCGGAAGGGTTACTGAAGAGAGTAAACTCGAGTGAGTGGGCTAACCCAATAGTAGTAGTACCTAAAAAGTTGGAGGTGTGCGCATATGCGGGGATTACAAGATTACTATAAATCCAGTCATGAAAATAGATGAACACCCCTTGCAATCGATCGAGGAATTATTCAGTACTATGGCGGGTGGAGAAATGTTCACAAAGACTGACTTTTCAAATGCATATTTGCAACTCGAAGTGCACCCAGAGCAACGTCATTTCTTAACAATCAATACGCTCTTTTCCGACCTACTCGCATGATGTTTGGACTAGCATGCGCCCCTGCGATATGGCAACGCTTCCTGGAAAATTGCTTCGAGAGATTCGAGGAGTAGCTGTATTCCTGGACGATATCAGAATAACGGCCACAGATGATGAAATCCATTTTAAGATGATTGAACAAGTTATGAGTCGTTTGGCAGAATATAATATGCGAATTAATGTGCAGAAATTGAGTATTGCTGCTATGTTATAAACAAACACGGTATAGGTAAAATGAGGAAAAAATTACTGCGATACAGAACATGAAGAGGCCAAAAAATCCAGACGAAGTCCGAGCATTTGTTAGAATGAAACATTATTACGGTCGTTTTATCAGTAACCAAAGTACCATCTTGTACCCTATAAATAATTTGGTAAAACGACATGTACCATTTACTTGGAACAGCGACTGCGAAAGATCATTCAACGAAATCAAAAGACAGATACAATCCGATGATGTATTAGTACATTACAATCCAAAGGCAACGTTAGATCTGGCCGTGGACGCAAGTCCTTATGGACTTGCCCTGGCGGCCCCAGCAGCATTTACCTGCAACAGCGTTGGATTCGCCACTTTGTCCTGAGGCTTGTTTCGAAGAATTGTTTTATTTTCTGGCGTTGTGTTCCTTCTTTTCCAAATGAAGCAACGTGTTGTGTTTTATGTACACTTTTTGCAACTTCTTGTAGTGCACGTTTTTGATGTATGATCTTTTTTAAAACAGTTAAATGTTGTTTCCATTAGAAACTGCTACTGATGACACAGCTTTATTCATAGGTCTGGCCTTCTGACCAACCGCTTCCATTGATTGGAATTGAATTTCTAAAAATGATAAAAAATTCTGTAATTTTTGGTAATTCCTTGGGTTCCTTCAATGCATGCTTTTATTCAGTTTCTTGATTAATAATTGGAGCAAAATTGCATCCCATAATGATGGTTCAATGCCAATGTTGTTCAGCGTCAATAAGCATTCCTTTGTGGTATCATGAAGATTTTTCAAAGACGAAGCAGATGATGTTCCCGTGGGTTGTGGGTTATCAACTAAATTTGCTACAAGAACTCGTTTGTTGTTGTATCGATCTTGTAGTGTTTTCCAAGCAGCGGCATACTTCTTATCGGTTAGGTTGAACTGGCTGATTAAATGTTCAGCTTCCCCAGATACGTTCGTTTTCAGATAGGTTTTTTGTATCGCTGGAATGCTCTGTTTGTCCACCATCTCGGAGAACAAATCGTGGAACTGACGCCATTTCAGGTAATCTCCATTAAATTGTGGTATCGTTACTTTTGGCAATGGCAATGAACCTCGTACCGATGATCCCGCTATTGAATGTGTTGCTTCAAAGATCTAAAGTCTATCCGTCATGACGGATAAGCTGACCAAATGGTTCTGAACTGCGTCGTCCAACATGTAATATTTTTCGAGGATAAAACCAGACTTTGACGGTTCTTCAAATTTCGACACACACCTCAAATAAATGTTGGATTCTTCCATATCCAATAATCCATTTAGGAATCGCCTTAAAGCCGTCATTCGAGCTGAAATTTGCCGAATTAAGCCTTGATTGTCGGACATCACTTGTAGCGTGTTCTGTGGAATAATTGCTGCAGCGCCATTGCTTGCGGGTTGCAGATTGTGGTGTATCTACACTTACTTCAAGATATTTGGATTCGTTTTTGAACTTCTCCAAACACGAGTTGGTAAATTCGCTGATTTTGGAGTAGAAGTTTCCAGTGAAGTATTGATGCACCTTTGTCCGCTTAGATGTATCATCGAGTACGCGTAATTTAGTATTTTGCGTCTCCAATTGAGTTCAAGCTTATGTGAAACGTCGCAAACGTTCAGTGTAGTACTCTGCGGTCTTTCTCTCAATGGAATCCTTCTTCTTTTGTTGAGAATCCAATAACTGGAGCCGCTGTTTCCATCTTGTTCATTGATAACGCCTGGCGTGTTTATATCCAACTCTGAAAATTTGTTCAAGTTCCTTACCACTGCTAGGGGAAACTTATATTTCAAAGATGTTTTTGGGGTCACCAAATGTTTATGAGAAACGTGAACCTATACCCATGAATTTGGACTGTACTATTTTTGTTTTGGAATACCTTCAAGCACTTGTATCTTGAAGGTTGAACAGAATGATAAAAAATGATACTTTATTGCTCATATTTATACCATAAATAATGCTGATCATACAATAAAAGAACGTTTACATTTCATGTGTAATCAATGAAAATTAAATAACTAAAAATTGCAAACAGATCAGTTTTATGTCGCTATGTAAATATTATATTATTAGTAAATTTATTAGTAAATTTATTATTAGTAAATTTATTTATGTGTGTTTTGACAGGAGACTTACAAGTTATTTACAGTATGAGAAGATTTATGATTTATGACATGAGGGTATGTCTAAGATCTTATCCCAGCCATAAAAATTATACGTACTTCGGATTTTTCGAAATTTGTACTTTTAGGAGCAAAATGGGCCGATTGGGGATAAAAATGGTACCACCAAAACGGCTGCAGCTATAATAACAAAATTCGTATACACTTCTTTGACTGCGTAGACGCGAAAAATAAAGAGATCTTTCGGTATTCGTGCCTTCAGGACCTAATGGGATTAAATTTGGCAACAATCAAACAGCTGTAACTTGAATCATGATATTCAGTATTTTCACTCGTCTGTCTACGTAGACGCGGAAAAAAGAGTTACGAATTATTCTAAATTCATGCGAAAAATGGGGCACATTTTTGATGATTGCTATCTAATGTTCTCTTTTTGATTCCACTTGAAGTTGTATATTTATATATAGTAGAGAACTATTAATATTATAATAATGACAATATAATATTATAGTAGACAACACTGTAAAGAATAAATTACATTTGATACAAGTGCTCCCGTGACTATTATAAATGTTGATGATGCGGAGAAATTCTTTGGCAGATCCAGACTGTTCCAGAATGACACAAATTTGTACAGTTACTGCAACACACCCATAGACTGCGTTGGTTATTTGCTTCTTTCAGTTCACATTTCGCCGAAGACGAGATCACCTTTGAAATTGTACGTTGTTAAGTCAACAAGAGGACCTCTTCTGGGCCGTAAGTGAGAGTCATTAGATTGGACTGGAAAAACATCATTATTGGTACCAGGGGGTATGTAAGCAATTTTCAATCATCACACATAACGATTGATGTCGAAACAAAACCACAAAGCATACTGAAAAAATACTCACTGCTGCAATCACTAACCGTTGGAAAGATTAGGGACTACTATCAGGCGAGAATAAATATTAAACAACCAGCGACTTCAAAATTTTTCAAATCGAGAAGGGTTCCTTTTTCATTGATGGATGCCGTGGAAAGAGAGTTTCGGAAGGGTTACTGGAGAGAGTAAACTCGAGTGAGTGGGCTAACCCAATAGTAGTAGTACCTAAAAAAGATGGAGGTGTGCGCATATGCGGGGATTACAAGATTACTATAAATTGTCAAGACACCGGGTTGTATAAAATGTATGAAGTAATACAAATAAAGAAATGCGTGATATTAAGAAACGACTTCACTCTCCTGAAGCTCAACAATGACTGACTTTTGTTGTTGACAATTCGGCCTCTCCTGACTTCTCGTCCACCCTGGGCGCATTGTCCTCGGCTTCAGACTCATCTTCCAACCCCATATCAAGCTCAAATCGGGATTACCATAACATCATGGTTTCATGTGATCAGTTGACAGTTGGGTTAAGGTCAAATCCGGCAGGTCTTCAATGAGGTATCGATCATTTCCCAAAACACGTTTGACGATATATGGGCCCTTATATTTCGGGTCCAATTTATGCGATTCTCCTGTAGCCTGTGGAACACAATCGTTTGTATGACGCCTGTCATAACGCTTCTTCCATTTTGCTCGTTGGCCGTTTATGTTAGCTGCAGCCTCTTCTACTTTTCCTTGTAGATTGACAGTCAGATCAGGATCATCACTTAAAGCCTGGATAATGCGATTGCAACTGACATCTCGCGGATATTAATTAAATATTAAGTCGTTCGGACTAAACTTAGTTGTAGAATTCATTTGAGAATTAATGCTCCATTGGATGGTTGATATCTTGTTGTCCCATTCCTTTGAGTTATCCGCCTTTTCAGCTTGACCGTTTGCTCTAGGTGTTCGGACTGCTGTCTGTACATGTTTGATACCATTTCGTTCGATGAAAAGCTGGAATTCTTTTGAAGTGAATGCGGTGCCTCTATCAGACACTATTCTGAGAGGTTGTCCAAAAATTGGCATTACGTCCTGCAAAGCAGCAATAACTGGAGTAGTCTTGGTATTTCGAGTAGCCTTAATGATTGTATACTTGCTAAAAGAGCAGACGATAACAAGTACATATTGATTTCCCCTCTTGCTTTTCGGAAATGGACCCAGATGGTCGATGTTAATGCTTCTGAACGGAATTGGCAATATTTCGTCGGCATGCAATTCACCTTCTGGCTTTCCTCCTTAGACTTAATTGTAACAGCATTCCGGACATGATAATATATATGATTTAACATACCGTCTCATTCGCGGAAACCAAAAATTTCGTTGAAGTCTTCCTAAAGTTTTCTCCACACTGAAATGGCCTACATCATCATGACACGCTTTTGTTATTCGCCATCTAACTCTTTCTGGTATAACTAAACTTTGTTTTTGTCCACTTTCCGATAGAGTCGGCCATGCTCAATAACATAATCCGTTTTAACTTGGGTAGAATCATTCTTATCGGTCTCAGCATCGCCCTTGAGAACTTCACATATATGTTTTAACTTGTCATCAGACATTTGTAGTTGGTAAACCCAATCGGTCATACTCGGTGTAACGGCAAATGCATGATCAGCTACTGTTTGCATGTTGCTCGGGAGCAACGTTGGACTTCGGCTCATACCGTCAACATGTAAAATTTTCGCACCAGATCGAAAATCGGTGAGGTTTAATAATTTTTAATTAAAATTTTGGTTAAATTTAATAGCAATTTGGCCAAAGTTCGTGACTGAATTAATTTTCGTGTATTTTTTGATACATTTTGCGGAAATTTGGTTGGGCGTATTCGAATTAACTAATTTTGTAGTATTTTTAACTGATTTGGGAAGATTTCGAGCTCAGCTTTGAAAATTCAGTGTATTTTTCGATACATTGGACTATTTTTGGGGTTTCGTTCTACCTTATTGCTAGACATTTTTCATTAATTTAGCATTTTCGTGCTTTTTCAAAATATTCAGGGTATTTTGCGGTACACTGTGAATGTTTTTGGATTTCTTTGTGAAATGTTTTTTAGAGAGCTTTGAATAGTTTTCATTCATTTGGCACTTACGTGTATTTTCCTGGTATTTTTTAATACATTTAGCAAAGGTTTTACTTTTTTGGGTTTTACTTAATTCTCGCTTGGTTCAATATGCCTCTCACTCCACTCGACTTCTTTATCAGAGCAACTGATGCTTTAGTAAAATTTGATGCGAACTTCAGTACCCTACGGGATGAAGACCTCGACATATATTCCCTTGAAATAGAGGGTTCAGAAGCGAGAACATTATGGAGTAATGTTAAGGACAGGATAGAACTGTGTTATTAGGGACAGCGATGGTAAATATCGTACACCAAGGTACTTCGTACCCAGCTCGGGCTCTTATCGACCGGGCGTCAGAGGCTTCGTTCATTACGGAACGATTGCAAAATCGCCTCAACATTCCGGCCACTTCCACTCAGGCTAGAATATCGGGTGTAAATCAGTCATTCTCGTCTACTTCTCGCAAAATATGTTCTTTGTGTATAGGATCTATTTTGGATACGGCGCTGTTGATGGAAACTAATGCCTTAGTTCTTCCGCATATTTCGGGCAACTTGCCATCTTTTTCAACGAAATCAGATGTGACTTATCGTTTGCCAAATATTCGTTTGGCCGATACGCATCTTTTTGATGATCGACCTGTGGACCTTTTACTGGGAGCAGATCATTATCCGAGAATTCTCTTGGAAGGAACTCTTCAAAACGTATTAGGTTCATTGATCGCGCAAAACACGGTCTTTGGCTGGATCATTACTGGTCCCGTTTCCTCTTCTTACATTCGAGTTTTTTTCTACCTCCATTGAGTTCGCCGAAGAAGATAATCTTAACAAGAATCTTCTTCGATTTTGGGAACTTGAGGAGACCCCGAGAAGGTCTATGTTTTCTCCTTCGGACAAATTTTGTGAAGACAATTATAAACTGACGACCCGTAGAGATTCGGAGGGGAGATATATTGTTACACTTCCCATTAAATCTGAATTCTGCGGACAACTGGACTTAGGACAATCAAGGGGAAATTGTTTACGACAATTTCTGCGTAACGAGGCCTCTCTCCTGAGAAAACCACATATCAAGACAGTTTATGACGGGGTGGTAAGGGAATATTTGGACTTGAACCATATGAGGCCAGTTTCAGCCCCTTCTTCGGCAACCCGCACAGTATGTTACTTGCCTCATCATCCGGTAATTAACCCGGATAAAAAGACTACCAAACTTCGTGTGGTTTTTAACGCCTCAAAAAAAACATCAAATGGGAAGAGTCCTTTTAAGCTTGGCAACTCTGTCTGAATAAGCAGTAAAGTTTTTGTGCTCCGTGCTTTTTTCTAAATAATTGTGATTATTTTGTGTTTCAAGTGGATATTTTTTCACAACTAGTGAACTAATTTGAAGATAAGTGATCGTTCTATTGGTGTACTAATTTGTGATACTACTTTTGTTACATTTTTAGTGTTTAAAAAAGTAATTTTTGGTTAAGAATTTGTTTCTTCACCAAACAACAACAATTACTGCTGCTCCATAACCATTATTTTTGTTATTGTGATTAACGTTTAACGTTTAACATTGAGTTTTGTTTTGTCTTTGTTTTAACATTCGTTCTTCGTTTGTCTATTCTGACAGTGTTGCCACTTAATCGATTTCTCAAATTTTTTAGTGATTTTTTTCACGCGCGTTTTTTTTTTATTAGTATCATTACAGTAAAGGGTGGAATTATTTAATTATTTATTTATCTTATATTAATAATTTGTTTTTGTTTTAAAAAGATGTCTTGTTCGTCCGAAAAGTGTAAAATTGTCTCTGATATAGAGATCACGATAGAGTGTTGGCTTTGCACTGGTCAGTGGCATGCTAAGTGTGCCGGAATTAGTGCAAGGATTGTGGATGCTCTATACGGAGACAACAATGGTCTTAGGTGGTGCTGCACTAAATGTAGAAAAATTAGTGTAAAATTTTAAAACTTTTTTAAGGGCTCCATGACGGAGGTTACCGAGATGTCTAGGGATCTTTGGTCCATTTATACGCGATTTTCTAAATTCGGTGATATTTTTGACAAATATTCTGAATTAGATAAGTTTGAGAAATCACCGGTTGTTTCGGGACAGAAACGTAAAAGAACGGTGAAAAAAGCATCAAGATCAGTGACGCCGAGGACTGAGCATTTGAATGTTGCTGAACCTGAGGCTCAAACTGTTGACGGGTTGGAATCGTCGAATGATAAAAATCCGACCTATGCTACAGTTGCTGGGCCACTGCTTTGTGATAAAACTGTCACAGATCCTCCACAGACCAGCGTGGAAAGCGACAATCCCACTAGTCCTACGGCTGCAACAGGTATGAGTCCACAAACCAGTGTGGTAGGCGGGAATTTACTTCAGTCTATGCCTGTTGCAAACGTACGTTCACAGCAATCTAGTGGTACTTCTGGTGGATTGACCATGGCCCCGGAGATGAAAATGGTCTTCGTCTCTAGGTTCGCCCCAGATACCACAGTTGATGACTTGAATGGCTTTATTAGATCCAAGATTGAGGGTAATTTTTACCTTAAGTCTTTTAAATTGAAGTCGTCATTTTCTCAAAGTCGGGCTTCTTTTAAAATTATTACGACGAGGGAAATCTTTGACAGATTGATGATCCCTGACTTCTGGCCACCTAGGGCATTTGTTAAGGAATTTGTGGATAGGGTGGACAATTTGGCTCGTCTGCCTTTGAAGTCAGCTACTGTCCCAAAAAAACTAATTGATTCTTTTTATATCGGGTATCAGAATGTAAGGGGTTTGAATACGAAATTGAATCAATTATTTGTTGATAGCTTTGATTTTGATTTCTCTGCTCTTGTATTTACTGAGACTTGGTTAAAAGAGTCAATTTTAGATTCTGAGATTTTTTGTAGTAGATATATTATCTTTAGAAATGATCGTTTAGGAAGGATTGGTGGCGGTGTACTTATTGCTGTTACTAATTCTTTCCCATCGGAACGTATTATCCTCCATGGGCTTGATGACATTGAATTTATTGCAGTTCTTATTAATTTAGGTAGCAATAAATTGTTCATTACTTGCTCTTATATTCCTCCATCATCTGAATTATGTGTCTACGAAAGTCACTTGGCCGCGATTGGTAGGATTGTTTCAATGTCAGGTGACTTAGACCGTACATTAATCTTAGGGGATTTTAATTTACCTTCCGTATCTTGGCTTGCTTTGCCGGACACGGAGGCTTTAACCGCACTACCATCATCGTTTGATACGGATGATTCTGCCTCGAGTATAGTCAGGCTTTTTGCTGACCTTAATTTATTCCAGATTAATTACGTAAAGAATATTAGTGAAAGACAACTTGACCTAGTATTTGTTAATGATCCTCATTACTTTGAGATCAATAGGATTCTCCCCATATCTCTCCCAGAGGACAATTACCATCCTACCTTAGGTTTATCGATGTTGTACTCCAATGAATCTCATTCTTCTACCTCTCAGGATGATCTCACCGTTTACTGTTACAGAAAGACAAATTTTATACTGCTTAACTCTCTTCTCCGTGACGTTGATTGGAATTCCGTCTGTAGTTGTAGCCACTATGCAGATATTGACGCTGTTGTGGATAAATTTTATCAAATTCTTAGGGACTTCCTGTCACAATCTGTACCGAAAATTCGAGTTGGGCAATCTGAAAGACTACCTTGGTCTTCTCATAAATTGTCCAGAATGAAAAATTCGAGAAGTAGGCTTTTTAAGAAGTTTAAGAAATCTGGATTGAATTCCGATTATGTAAGATACTCTATTGCTAGGTCGAGATATAACGTCGAATCTCAGAGATGTTATAGACTATATTTGGAAAAGGTGAAGAATGATTTTCGAAATAACCCTAGAGCTTTTTACGATTTTGTTAATTTAAAACGTAAATCCACATCTAAACCAACTAGGATTAGAATGGATGGCTTGGAATATTGTGAGGACCAGGATATTGCTGATTGTTTTGCGAATTTTTTTGCGACCACATATTCAAATAGATCCCCTACATAAATCTGGCAGTCTAATTGACGTTTCGAATTATAGAGGGATAGCTAAATTAAGTGCTATCCCTAAGCTTTTTGAGAAACTGGTGACTAATGTTGTTTCTCACAGCGTTTCTTCTATTTTGAGTCCCAGCCAACATGGGTTTCGTAAAGGCTTATCGACCACGACGAATTTGACTCAGTTTACCTCACACGTTATTGATGGGTTTGTTCTGGGTAATCAAACTGACGTCATTTACACGGATTTTAGCAAGGCGTTTGACAAAGTCAATCACGAGCTTTTGTTATATAAATTAGATAGAATTGGTTTTAGTTGTAATTTTTTGAAATGGATATCTTCTTATCTGAATAATCGTTCGCAGATTGTCAAATTCGGAAATTCTTGTTCTAGGCCAATTCTGGTTTCATCGGGAGTTCCCCAAGGTAGTCATCTTGGGCCTATACTATTTTTATTATTCATAAATGATCTCCCGGAGTCTATTATAAACTCTAGGATTTTGATGTATGCGGATGATGTGAAAATATTTTTGTCTTATAAACAGCTAGAATATTCTCATTATTTGCAGGACGACTTGGATAATTTTGGATGCTGGTGTGACATAAACTGCATGGAACTTAATTTACGGAAATGCAAGCATATGCGTTTCTTTAGATCGAATCCGAAATTTGTCAGATATGATCTGATTGGAGCTGAGTTAGAGACAGTTGATTCTTTTGTAGATCTTGGTATTCTGATGGATTCGAAACTTGATTTCAACAATCATATTATGGCCATGGTTAACAGGGCGTATGGTGTTCTTGGGTTTATTAAACGTTGGGCTAAAGAATTTTCTGATCCCTATGTGACGAAACAGTTATTTACTTCGCTCGTTAGGCCTATCTTGGAATATGGTTCTGTAGTGTGGGACCCTCAGTATGGCGTCTATATTGACAGAATTGAGTCAGTTCAGAAGCAATTTTTATTGTTTTCATTGAGACACTTACATTGGAATAGTGATTTTGTTCTTCCCCCCTATTCTAGTAGATTGAAGTTGATTGACTTGCCCTCCTTAAAAAGTAGACGAATTATGCTGAACACCGTGATGGTATTTAAGGTTATAAATGGTGATGTCTCATCTGAATATCTTATTTCTAGGATTAAGTTTAACGTGCCATTTAGACCAACTAGATACTATCAGTTTCTTCATATTGATATTCAGCGTACGAATTATGCTTCTGCGCAGCCCATTCGTAGAATGTGTATTGATTTTAATTCATTGTACGACATCATAGATTTTGGTGTCGGAATCGATACAATAAAGTCAAGGATTCTCTCGTACTTGAATGTATTCTGTATTCTGTTTTAGTATTATTAAATGTAATGTATTGCTTCTATGTCAAATGTTAGCATTAACCTTTAGTGTAGTTTGTCTTTGTTTTGTTTTTGCCGGCTGAAGATATTTAATCTGTAGCCGGTATTCCACCCTCTACTGCTTGTCCACCACAGTTCGGACTGTGGTGTGTACGTTGTCCCTACGTTATGGGGACGAGGCCCTCTCGGTCGGAAGGGGCGGGAGTGAGAGGCGTTGGGACCGTTCGAAAAAAAAAAAAAACGATATTCTTCATATAGGTCCGACCTTGCAATTAGATCTAGTTCTCCTCATTCTGAGGCGGAGACTATTTAGATTCGTTTTCAACTGCGATATTACTTAGATGTACCGCCAGATTAGAGTCGATTCGGCTCATACTCCTCTGCAGAGAATACTCTTTAGGGATTCTCCTCAAAAGATTGTTCAAGATTATAAGCTGCAGACGGTGACCTTTGGAGTTAACTGTGCTCCATATCTAACCATACGGACGTTATTACAACTGGCCGATGACTCTGAAGACGAATTTCCCCATGCTGCACACATTCTACGAAAGTGCATGTACGTTGACGACGTTTTAACGGGTTACCATGATCTGGAGACTGCATTGACCTTTCGTGATCAATTAATTTCAGCTTGGTTTTCTGCGAAATTCGAATTGAGGAAATGGACGTCGAATGACCGGATTATTTTAGAATGTTTTCCTACGGAACATTTAGTCGATGCGAAGCTTCTCACTTTCGTGGAAGCTAGTAGTTCTAAGCCATTGGGTATTCGTTGGAATGCTCAGTTAGATTTATTCTATTTCAATATGACTCTACCGGAGTCGGCTATAGAAGATGCGACATTACACATTGTGAATCGATATAGGAAATTTAAGGCTTTAAATCAGCAATTCTGCCTACGGTGGAAAGACGAGTATCTGAAAAGTTTGCATAAAAGATATAAATGGAAATTTCCGCAGCGCGATGTTCAAATAGGCGATTTAGTTGTTATTCGAGACGAACAACTGCCTCCCACTTCGCGGAAATTAGGTCGGTTAAATAACGTCCATCCGGGTATCGATGGTCGTGTTAGAGTCGCGGATATTCGAACGGGAAACGGTGTAGTAAGACGACCTATAGTAAAGCTGGTCACTTTGACCCAGTAATTTAAAGTTTTTTTTTGTAATACTATCGCGTCATTTCTATTTTCGTAGTACAATGGAAAGCATAGTGAAGGTAGTAGTAGGACCACATCAAGGTTGGCCTTACGGGTAGTCGACGTCTATGGTGTGGTCAGCAGTACTTATGGTCTCTACGAGCTGTGGTACTGCGAATCTGGGCTCTACGAGCTATATAGGGTTTTGGATAATTAGTATGTAAGAAAAATGAAATCGAAATAAATGCTCATAAAAACTGACAAATACCCCTTAACAAGAAGTGTATATACATGTTGATATTACATGAAATTTTGATTGAAATTGTTTAACTTTACTTTACAACATAGCGGGATGTTGCAAGGCGACATTACAAATGTTGTCATTCTCAACTTCCACCTTTTCTTGGTGTGCGGCCTACGGTCAAATGGCATTCCTTTATTTATTCCCCTGCGTTAGATTTTGTATACTACTTTCTTCATACGACTTTGTGATATTACGCACAAAAAGAGTAGTAACACCTTCTAACGAGTAGCGAATGCACTGAGAGTCGCCTTTCTCCATCTAAGCTTTGCTTTAGTTTTGCTCGTTATATTGTAAATCTCTTGTTCATTGGATTTCGTCCATATAACACCCTCACGAACTTTTGTACAAAAGGTAATATTGTTTACGACAATAAATTGAATTGAGTTTTTTTTGAAA
This sequence comes from Polietes domitor, assembly GCA_947397865.1. Lineage (NCBI taxonomy): Eukaryota > Metazoa > Arthropoda > Insecta > Diptera > Muscidae > Polietes > Polietes domitor. The sequence goes on along the minus strand of OX377620.1, from coordinate 150,989,486 downwards.
ATATTAAATTTTCGTATTTTTATTTATTTTCATCCTTGCTACGTAAACAGTTACCGAAAATGAATGTGACGAAATCAGCATAATAGAATTAGAAATGATTCAAACCTTACCTGTAACCGTTAATGAATTGAGTAAGGCAACATTGAAAGAGAAAGAAACCCGCCTGTCGATTGACTGTCTAAAGTATGGTCGTCAGTGCCCGGATAAGATTCGTTTCGGCATTCAACAAACCGAATTTGCTTTACAACAAGGATGCTTGCTGAGGGGGATACGCGTATACATACCGCAATCGTCAGAGGCATTTGGACCAAATGAGGAAAGTTGGAAGCAGTTTAGGATATAATGAACCACCTGAAAACAAACAGATAAAGGACGAGACGAAACTGAAACAACTAACAAGCATTTGACTGAACCGGCGGACGATATTGAAGAGCAGAGTCTGAATTTGCCACGGTGTTCTTCGACATCGTCACCATGCAAAGTCACGGGCACCCCGAAATCCCGGAATGAGGATTTCGGAGCCCTCTACCCGTCCTGTAAGACATAGAAAGAAACTGAAATACTTGGAGGATAGATGTCATGGAATACTGACTGAATTGAATTATATTTCGACACATTAGATTTAATATGTTTTATATTTGTATAAAAGTATTTACATTTTTACGGGGGAAAAGCTGATGGGGTTTTAGTAGACAAAACTGTAAAGAAAGTATTACATTTGTAAAATATGGTAACCCTGAACTAATGTACCAAAAATGAAGAAAAAGAATAAAGAGCTGATTTGGTAGATCCAATAGAAGCATTAAAATGTCCCTAAAATGGTAGTGCAATTCTATGTAAAGTAGACAGCCTATAATCTGCCGGCAATACTGTGGAATGCACTCCGTGGTGGAGGGTATATACGATTCGGGCCGGCCGAACTTAATGCCTTTTTACTTGCTATACGGAAGACAGAGAAATATTTTTATAGTATTTTTAGCTGTTAGACAAGGTCTTCATTTGCCTCTACGTAAATTGTGCTGTATACGCTGCCCTGGAACCATTTCACTTCGTCATCCCGTACAAATTGCATTTTTTTGCGACAACATATTCTGTCTGATCTTATCGATCGAATGACTCTTATCCATATTATATTCCTGCATTGAGTCAATTAGAAATTCATCTAATTGATTTACCTTTGGTTTTGTTAAATTAGTACTTCATAGAGATTTTTATATATCCCTTTGGCTTGGAGGAGTTCATTTACTGATCCCCTCCATAAGTCTGACAGTCTTATTGACGCGTCAAACTATAAAGGGATAACTAATTTGAGTTATATTCCGAAACTAATTGAGAAATTGGTTACTGAGGTTGTGTCTCGTGGGGTTTCTTCTTTCATAAGGGCTTTTCTACTACTACAACTTTTTTCTCACGTTATTGATTAATTTGTTCAAGGTAATCAGATTATGATGTCATCTATAAAAAAATTTATTAGGGCATTGAAACATGAACTTTTGTTATATAAATTTGATCTTAGAGGTTTTAGCTCTAACTTATTGAACTGGATATCTTCGTATCTTTCGAACGGCTCTCAGATTGTCAAGTTCGGTAATTCTTAATCTAAACCAATTCTGATTCCAACAGGGGTTCTCAGGGTTTCTCGTCTGTTGTAGGATGACTTGGATATGATTAGATAAACGGTTTAGCCGAGAGATTCGTGCAGACTATAAAAAATAAATTAAAGGCATTGAAATGTACATCACATAACATCTCGAAAATATATTATCGCCGTTCAATTCATATGCACTTCGTATCTTTCGAACGGCTCTCAGATTGTCAAGTTCGGTAATTCTTAATCTAAACCAATTCTGATTCCAACAGGGATTCTCGGGGTTTCTCGTCTGTTGTAGGATGACTTGGATATGATTAGATAAGATTCCATGCGACAGTTCTTCTTGGACTTGATGAAGACAATATACACATGAAACTAGATACAATGTAGCACTTGTTCCACAAAAGGCAACAACTCAAAATTTAAACATTTTCTTATTAAAAAAAAAAACAATAAAAGAATGGTCATATCTACCCACTGTAAAAATCGCCCATTAGTTCGTCCCCTCCTTCGTAAAAACATCCATTATATCGGAATGACTTCTTTCGCTTCAATTATAGCGTTAAATTTTTAGATTTTTAACTGTGTACACTGTTTTTCATTTTGTAATCTTTTTTACAGGACTTTACAGTTTTAAGAATCTAAAAATGTATATTCCCTTTATATCATCTAGGTTTGATAGATCAAATCGGTAAATAAAATTGTTGTATGTCGTATTCTTTGGGTGTAATAACTTAGATATTATAAAAAGATATTTATGCATACATACCTCTTTTCTATATCTTCCAAATCTTGGTTAACTTTTCGTATTCTTTTCTCTGCAGCACTAAGTTCTGTTTTGCAATTTAATAACTTTCTTTTTCTATCTTCCACTGATATTTCCTGCAAAGCTTGTATAAGTTCGTCTCTTCGTCTAAACAAATTGTTTACTAATAGGTTGTCCAGTTTATTCTTTATCACCTCTAGCTGCATTCGTTGAGTAAATGCCTCTTTATTTTCTTGATTTAATTTTCTTATATCTTCGTTAAGTTGATCTATTTCTTTCTGATCATGTACTGATAGTGTAGACATCAATTCTTGATTTATTTCGGTTTCCAAACCACTTTTCGTGCTATTCATAGCATCAAGACTAGCCTTGCATTGAGCTAGTGATCTCTCTTTTGGTGTTCTGTATTTTTCAATTCTCACTAATTCTTCTTTCATTAGTCTAATTTCACCTTGAACTTTTTCAAAAATGTCTTTAGACTTTCCTTGTTTCGTCTCTGTTTTTTGCATTTCAGAAACAACAGCATTTATATTATTTTCTATTTGTTTCAAATCGCTGCGAATTTTGTTAAGTTCTTTTTCAAAGTCTCGAATTTGAGCAGTCAATTCTGTACGTTTTTTCTGCATTTCAAGGCGTGAACGTGACGTGTTGAAATAGCCCCCAGTAAGCGAACCTTTTGACGAAACTTGATCCCCGTCTAATGTTACGCAATCTAACCCAGTGCATTTTGCAAGCTCCGTGGCCCTTTCCAGATTTCTACATATTAAAGTTTTTCCAAATATGTAACATAACGCTTTTCCATGCTGTTCGTCATATTTCAACTTCGAAATCATTGGAATAGAATCAGGATCGTCAGGATAGTCATGGTTTTTCACTTGTAATCTATTTAAAGGCATAAATGTTACTTCTCCTGGCAATTTAAGTTTATTCATCTCTTTTAAGATTTGAGTGCCAACTTTATCAGACTCAACGATATGATGAAATAGTCTGTTTCCAGCAGTAACTTCAACAGCAGTATATATGGTCTTATCGCAACTGAAATTTTCAATTACTGGTCCGTAATACGCATTTGCAATATCAGCATACGGACCTCCTTTTTCTAGAAAGCTGTCCAAAACTTTTCGAACAGAATCGCGACCATTTAATATCGGCTTCCCAGCCATACTGCGCAAGGCTTGGTCTGTCTTTGAAAGTTCCTCCTTATGTGATTGCAGCTGTTGTGTCATTTGGGTTTCCTTTCGCCATAACTCATTTCTAGTGGCTTGATAATGATCTTTGGTTTTTTTAAGTTCGTAATATTTTTTATTATGTTCATCTATTTGAAAACGAAGTTGTTCTAATTCTGTAGAGTGCTCCTCAATTTTTCGACCCAAATCCTTTTCTGCATTAGCGTCTTTTTTGAGATCTTCGACTAATTTTGAGTGATGGTTTATTTTGTCTTTTATTTGCTTGCTTATTGATTTCAACTCATTTTGAATCCAACGATCACGTTCTTCTCGTGACGAAAACTGCGATCCACGCCCTTGCTTCGCGTATAGTTCTTTTCTCTTCTGTTCCTTGAGTGAAAGTTCACGAGAACATTCCTCTTCTTTCCGTTTCATTGCTTCGTATTTAGGTTTTACATCTTCCAGTTCCTTTTCTTTTTCATTAATGGTTACCTTAAGCTTTTTTAGCTCTTGATCTGCACGTTCTTTAGATTTGTTGTCACCTTGTACTTCGTCATTAAGATCAACAATAGTAAGGTCCAATTTGGTTTTTTCACGTAGCAGCTGTTGTTGTTCGGTCAAAAGAATTGATCGTTCTTCCTTTGTGCTTAATACGTTCTTCTTTGCGTCTTTTAAACTTTTTTGAATATCCTTAATTTTTTCCTGTGCTTTTTGAATTTCTATATTGTATACTTTCTTTTTATCGAAAGATGATTTTCGCTGTTGCTGTATGTCCTCTAAAGACTTCTTCGTATCTTTCAACTCTGTTTCATGAATTATGTACTCTAAAGTTCGCCGCGCTTTGTCCCATTTTTGATATTCTTTGAGTTCTTCCTTTTCCTCTTCAAGAGTTTTTAATCGATCTTCTATTGTTTTAAGATATTCGGATATTTTTTCCAATTTTCCTTCTGTTTCTCTGAGTATATTGAGAGACTCTTCCTTTCTTTCATCGTAGACACGTGTTCCAGCTACTTCGCGTAACAATTTCAATCTATAAGAATCAGCTGCTGTAGCCATTTGATTGATTTTTCCTTGTTTTACTATGTAATAAGGGTTTGAATTGGAAAATCCGGCAGATTCTAATAAATTCACAACTTCTGTGCGTGGAACAACTTTTTTATTCAAAAAATATTGATCCTTCTTTGCGCCAATAACCCGTCGTAAATAGATTTCTTCCTTGTCAATCTAAAAGAAAAAGATAATATTAATCGTTAGAATTTAAATGTATTTAATTACATTTGTATATTTTTCGGATTGGCATTGGGCATTAAGTTGCATATGTAACTCAATGAGATGCTTGTAAGATGGCATGTGTACTTTATTACTTGGTGCGATTTTTTAAACGCAAATTCGGCAAGTGAGTTGTGCTTCTCGTTCGTTTGTGAGAATCATCTCCTTATAGAAGCCGGATTTGATGTTGAAAAGTCGTTGCGAAGCCACTTGAAAAGACTTTTGACATGGTCGAAATCATGATCGTGGTAGTCTACAGCCAAGTAATAAATGTCACCATGCCATTTGTAAATAAATTTGCATTCTATTAAATATAGATGCAAAATGGTCTTGAGCCAGGACAATATCCCAGTTCAAATCAAATAAAAATTAATAATAAATCTAAATTAAAAACTCCCAGTGGGATCCAGTGTCAGACTAGGGGAACAATGTTGAGGACAAGTCCTATGACGTATGGGTACCACTTGTTCGTTAAATGCGTTCTGAATTAAATAGTTCTCATCTCTATACTCTGTAGTAGTGTATGCACACTTTTGTACATTACGTTACATAATTTTTGTACATACAGTACATGTCAAATTTCAAGTTAAACGAACAAATGACCAAGTGCCCTATATCCATTAACACATTCCAACTCGACAATTTGGTGCCCATTGATAACTGCACTCAATACGCAAGTGGAATGTGTAACACGATCCTTCCATTGTTCACTCTTTAGTACATTGAACTATTAGAGTGTACCAGACAATCAGCAAGGTGGGGAAGTGTAGAGAAGGAGTCAGCTAAAGAATAATGAAGGGAGTGTGAGAAATGAAGGGAATAAAGAATGTGTTGTAACAAAAAATACCAAAACTCCAGAAAACCAGTCAGAGACTTTAAACAGCGGAAACTTATAGCGCGGACTTTAAAGTTCCCTTTTTTGGTTTTCTATTCTCGTTAATAGAGGTTAATCACACTTGTAACTGTGGAAGTTCTTCCAATACAACATCCTTTCCATTATCTGTCAATCATCATAGACGGTCAAATTTGGAACCATATCAGAAATGCATAAAGTAATGCAGTGTATACTCAATTTATAAATAAAAAATTAGTTTATGCCGGCTATCTTTAACTTTGTTATATGTATGTAGTAAATCAAATGTTCTATAAAAGCTGTAAAAATCACTGAAAATTCACTTTGTGTCTCGTATCACGATTTAGCAAGAAGTAATGTGACCCATTTGAATTTGGAATAAGTGTGTCCAGGGCAATAAAAAAGTTTTAGAAACTGTGTTTGTTAGAGTTTTGTGTATTTTTGCATATTGTCTCTTTGAATCTCAATTTAAAATTGAGCCGATGAGGCACCTAATAACATCTGTAGAAACTCCTGCTTTTACACAAGTTCTAGTGTAATGTCAATTCAACTTTTGGTAACTAATGCGTTTTGAAATTGTGGAAACAAATTGCCAATACAGTTTCACTGCAAACTAATGTATAAGTTTCGCTTTCTTCTTTCATGCAATCAAAGTGGAAGTTACCTGTCACGGCTTTTTAGCGATATTAAATTTCGTTCGAATCTTAGAAAAAAATGGAGATGAGAAGGTTAACTGTCAAATTGAAAAAAAAAAAACATATGGATGTTTTCTAAGAAGCATAATTGAGCGTTTGTCTGTCGTCCGCTACACACATGTTTATCTTTCGCCCGTGTCGTCTGTATTTTTGTTAAAATTAAAAATCAACACATAAAATAATAAAAAAATCAATCACAACCTACGAAGTGTCCATAAATCTTAAAATAAATAAACATCCAAATTAACAATAAAAGAATATGCCTAGCTAGAAATGAATAAAAGAAAATAGTCGACAAAAAACAACCGAAATAAAACAACGAAAACCTCGCCGCGAACCAAAATTGAAACAAATTCAAATAAACAACAACAAACACATCTGCAGCAGCAACAACAGCACCACTGACCACACATGCTCCATTCCGTTGTGTCCGTTGCCGCCATCCCTTCCTCACCCTTTCCACTTCGTGTAATTCACGATTCTGTCGTTGTTCGCCCAATGCGTAAGGGATAACACCAGGCATTGGGAGAGTAGAGCAACGGTAAGGAGGAAGATTTGTCAATTGTAGGTACATATTTTGACTCTGTTTTTTTCATTCTGTCAGTCCTAATGGTTAGTAAGTATAAAATACAAAAATCCAGAATTTAACTCCCTTTTGAGTTAAATTCAAGATTGGACCGCATTTCGGATTTGTCATTAACTTCTGAAAAGTAGGTATGCAGATTAAAATATGAGCAAATTTCCTTTATTTTATAAAATCGAATTACTGCATGGAAACTGCACACAGGCACTGCAAGTCATTCAGGAGTAAACATTGACATCGCTTTTGAAGGAAAAAAGTTGTTGGTTCAAAGTCAGACATTTGTTCAAAAAGGATGAAAAATTTTAATACAAAAAAATTAATATTTTAAAATAATATCTTAAAATAATACTTGGGTCTTTGTCTAATTTTTTTACATAACTTAAAAATGTCTACTAGAACAAAAGTTATTGAGTTTTGGTTGATGGGTTTTGATTCTGAACCATTGTGCGACGAACAGTGTTGCCTCGTTGGCAACACTGTTCAAAGTTATTACAAATAAGTATGCTAATTTATAGAACACCGTTTCCGTGTTATACTTGTGTAAAGTCGAACGAACCGCTATTAGAAAGACAACGTGAAAGAAAATCAAAGAAACTCTCCGTATTGACATATTTGATAGATAATGACTAAAACTGTCCACCAGTGTCCATTTCGACGCTTTGAAAAATTTATTGTCAGAAGTGTCAAATCAAAATATTAGCTGCCCCAATTCGCCCCATTTTTTGTTTCTTTATCAACCCAAAATGAAAGTACGTGATATTAAAACGAATGGTTGTAGATAAAAAATCAAAAGTTCAATTTTTTTTCGAGCAGAATGTTTGTGGTCTCCAAACAAAGCAGACCAAGTCAGGCCGATTGATTTACTAAAAAGGCGTCGGAAAAAGTTCTAAAGCCTGATCTCCACTATACCATTTCAGCAAGCTTTGGCATTATATGTTGATATGGACCTATCTTATAGAACATATAACAAGATGAGGACTTTGGTAAACTCTATTCACAACAAATCGCCAGTCTCAAAACCTTTTATTATGACGAAATAATAGTAAATGTTACCGTTTCTTTGAAGCCGACGATGATAGATGCAGCCGTTTTAAATGCACTAACAAATAATACAATCTGTTTCATATGTTTTATCTGCGGAGCAAAGCCGTCAAAAATGGATACAGCTGGCGTTTTTGAAAGATAAATAAACGAAGAGCACTACAAGCACGAATAGTTTTTTGAATGTATCCTTCACATTTCTTACAAGATGACAGATAAATTTGTTGGATGACCCTACACAGAGGGTGTTGACGTTCGATCAGGTCCTGTCGATGATGACATTGACTTGATCGATCTCAACGACTAAGTGTCATCCCTGACACTGGTAGGCCAGGATTGCAGCCAACTTAATATGTTTGTGATGGGCACTTTGCTTTGTTGTTTCGCAAAAGGTACAAGTGGTTTTCCAAAGACCACCGTGTCAATAAATAATAAAAAGTATCGGCATCTCCATCCAAAATTATTAAAAAATGTCATTAAGTGACATGGTTCGACGAGCCAACTAAATTCCCCGTCACCATACCATTGTTGTCACTACGTGAAGCAAGGCTTTACGAGCCGGTGACGGGTGAATAAAGCAATATACGTTGCTTCTCTCTACACGACTCTGCGAGTCATTATTCAGCTTTATAGGAAGAAATAGTCCAAGTCGTCATAGGATTACGCATCTACCACATAATTATGTACTTGGTACTACAAAAACAGTGTAAACAACAACAAAATCTACATGGAACATTGATACAACAACAAACATGTCCCCAACCAAAACTTCGCTTCAACCACTACAACGAAAGCGTCATCGCCATATCATCATTTCGCACTAGTGCAAGGAGACCGGCATGTTGCAGATCGATCATATGGCCGATCTCATCTGATGAATTTATGGCAATGCTATAAAATATATAATAGATAAATCCGATAGATGGCGGTATCGTTTTTGTTATGGTTGTCAAAGGAGTAGTAGTTTTGTGTACTCCGTACGAAGCAGCAACACTTACTCATCTTATCACATAGGGGACAAAACTTGTGCGAATTATTCTGAGTCGGGCCATGATTCCTAGACACTTGATTTATTTGTCATTACTTATATGTATAGATTTATTAGTGCGGCATGCATAAAATCTGGTATTAAGGCCGCTGGTATTCCGCTGTCTCAAGCGGAACTTATTCACGCGAAGATGGTCTTGGTGTTGATCACACAATGCTCCCATTTTACCCAAGAATATGATGAACTGAGTACCTCGAAGCCCTTGTCGAGACAGAGTACTCTGCGCGCCCTAAATCCCTTCCTAGATGGTCATAGTGTGATTCGAGTTAATGGGCGTCTCGCCAATGCATCAATAACATACGATGAGAGATTTCCGATAATAATTCTGAATTCATCTCAACTTTGTCAAATATTTCTCGGATTCGTCCATAAAGTACTCGTCAATGCAGATGTGTTCCTTACGATGAGTACTGTTCGAAATCAATTTTATATTCCCAGCCTGAAACGGTTAATTAAGAAATGTGTCCACGGATGTTTAATATGATACGGACCCAGATTATGTCTGCTTTACCATTGGAATGGTCATCGTTGCCATTACCATTCACATATTCTGGTGTCCACTTTGCTGGACCATTTCAGATTAAGGCTGGTATGTTGGGAAACTCCCCGTACCACAAATCATATGCATGCATATTTGTATGTTTCGCGTCAAAAGCAGTAGATCTAGAAGCTTGCTCAAGTTTATCGTCTGACGTCTTCCTAGCTGCTTTCACCATATTTATAGAAAGAAGGGACCGGCCGAAGTGTCTAATGTCAGATAATGGTACCAATTTCGTTGGTGTCAGTAGGTCTTTTTTAAAAGAATATTCAAGTGGGCCAGGACCGAGGAGTATGTCCGTATACCGACCGCAGCGACCACCACATAAACGACAACAACCTCAACGTCAACAAAATCAGCGCCAACAGCAGAAGCGGCCGAACCCGAGCCAACGCATGCGTCTTCGTCAGCAGCAATCGTCTCAGGCTCAACGTCCAAAGCCCCAGCCCCAACGTAAGCCAAAGCAGGAGAGACAGGAGCAAATGTTGCTGGACGTGGAGAGTCCCAATCCAGACGCTCAACGGTTAGTCCAGCAGATAGTGTCGGCGTTGGGCCAGCAGGCTGGGGTCCATAATGTTGCAACCGGTCAAGGGGGCCGGCATGTTGACGTTCGATCAGGTCCTGTCGGTGATGACATCGACTTAATCGATCTCAACGACTAAGTGTCATCCCTGACACTGGTAGGCCAGGATTGCAGCCAACTTAATATGTTTGTAATGGGCACTTTGCTTTGTTGTTTCGCAAAAGGTACAAGTGATTTTCCAAAGACCACCGTGTCAATAAATAATAAAATGTACTTTTCACTCCCCGAACCCGTCAGTGTTTTTATTTAAAGGAACCAACGCGTAAGTAAACGCCTTTTACTTACGCTACTTTGTGTTACTTGTGATTTCGTTGCTTGCATTTTCGTGCAACAACAACCACACTACACAGGCTTCTCACAAGATTCCGTCTTTGGGAACCTAACGAGTCCACCATCCTGGCAGGATCTCGTTCAGAGGGAAAATAATAATATAAAAAATTATCTCATAAGGGGCAGATTACAATGACCCAAAAATGCAACAAATCATACCTAAACTCAATTTACAAACTTCATCCATAAAATTTTAATTATTAAAATTATAAATTCATGTATACTAATATTATTTATATACTCTATACAACAATGTCAATCGAAATTAAACCACATTTTCTACAATTAACGAAATGTCAATATATATTTACACATTTAAAGAAATCTTAAATATTCAAATATTTAAACATTTTGTTATTGATTTTATCATTTCTCTATAATTTGGATGCTAAAACCACGGTTTAAGCGCCAAATATATTGCACAGCAGAAAAATAATAAAAATTAGCTCCGAACGTATTTTTTTGATTCGTAAACTCTGCACATTTTACGAATCCCTTAGACATACAACTTTAATTGGAAATTCGCTATTTCCGATAATTAAAATCTTCTCATCACCAGAGTACTTTTGTGTGAATGATTTGTATTTTTTAATTTATTACCATAAAATAAGATTGTATCACGCAATTTGATTTATAAATTATCTTCGGCGATTACTAGAAACAAACATTGTTTTTCCCAATTTATTTAAAAAGGAAAATTTTCAGAGTTCTATTAATCAGTGACTGCATTTGCACTTTGAAATCTCTTAATGTTAAAATAGACAGATGGGATCCTATTCTTCTTTATTTGATTTCCACGAAGTTACCCGATGAGGCTCTATCTCTGTGGGAGCAATCTCTTCGTGAGTCACCTAGCTGGTCGCAAATGGATGAGTTCCTAGTCAACCGGTACGATGTTGTGTAACGGATCTCCAGCATCAAGTCAATCAAAGAACGCCAGACAGTCCCTTCATCAAAGCATCAGTCTCATTCTCAATATCTGAATAAAATTCGAACCTCTTTATCACAAGAAAGACTGAATTTGACTATGTAAATCAGACCGTAGTATAAGGGATTTCCATGCATTCCCTACCCAAGAACGAATAGATTTTGTTTTCAAAATCCGCAATAATTGTTTATCTCAGGCCCATATTAAACCAAATTGCAAGAGTAAACACAAATGTGCTTACTGTCAGAAACATCATAACCTATTGCATTTAAAGTCAAAATCATCAAGCTCTGACTTTCAAGACCGAAATACAAGTTCATGTATTAGGGATCAGTAGCCTACAAATCCCAGGCATACCCAAACTAATAGGATAGAGATGCCTACGAATTCATTTCAGATTCAAGCAAACTTCTCTTGCAATAACGAAACGAACCTATTCCAAACAGCTTTAGTTCAAATCGAACACCAAGGCGAACTATTTACCATTCGAGCATTGATCGATCCAGGCTCATGAAGAACTTTTACTGAAAAGATCAGGAGTAGATTGCAAATACCGTCTCGCAAATCGACATTATCGGAATTGGGGATAAAAAGCAAACAAAGAATGAGAGCTTTTAATAGTCTCGCAAAGACATGATTCTATGATTTGCAATTAATGCCATAGTGTTGCCTAAGGTAACAAAACGATTGCCCGCAATCTCTTTCGAACTCCTGGATGCATCAGACCTACACTTCAACAAATCATCCAATATAGATCTCATACTTGGAAATGATTCTGATCTCTTTATCGATCTCGACGGAATTAGAAAGAAAATATGGGCATCTCCCAAAAAGGTCTACCAAAAAAATGAAATCAGACCATACTAATAGCTTTTAACTTCATTTTTTCCTTATTTCGACCACTTTTTTATTATGAAACTTGAAGTTATCTTGTTCACTTTTATTATTATTCTCTTTATTTTATGTTCTTATGTTTATTAATGAAAGACGAAGTTCTTAAACATAACAATAGAAATTAATTTATTGAATTGATTAATAATAAATGAAATAAGTTGATACAAAAATGCAAGTGAACTATTTAAGTGTGAGATTAAGATGTCTGTACTGTTCGAAGTGTAACGCTGAATGATGAAATACACTGAATGAAGCAAGGAGATTCTTGCTACTGATAGTCAGGTTTTTAGTGTTACCAGATCTGTAGAATAATGGTGCATAGTTGCAACGCTGCAAGGATGCAAAAATCAGTGTTGCCCTAACATCTCCCTTCTTAAGTTAGAACCGGGCTCCTGGAAAGTGGCTATACTGGTTGTCTTCTATGCATGATTCGTAGTGGTCGATTTGTAATTGGTGAACTCGGTGGAATAACGAACACTTCCTGCCTGCGCATAGTTGATCCACCTGGGGTTAGCCTGTTGAATATGAATAATTCTTTGTGTGTATTCACTGTAAGCAATTCCTTACTTTCATCGTCGATTTCAGCTTGAAGATATGCATCGGACAACTCTAGATGTATAAATACTGAGCAACTGTGACATTCTGATAAAAATGTCTTCTTGTGTTGGTAAAGGATACTGGTTGGGCTCTATCACGTGTTTGAAACCTGTGGAATAATCTCCGCAGATTCTGATTTTCCCAACTATGGGAGCTGCCCACTTTGCTGTGTCTACTGGAGTTATGAAGTTGTAAATCAGTTTCGATTTCTGAACGTGCAGCATATGGTACTGGACGTTTTGGTATGAAGACCTCTTTTGAATTTGGAAGTAATTTGACATGTACTTTTGTTTTGGTGCATAGGCCTAGAGAACTGTTGTCGAAAACTTTTTGATATGTTGTTTTTTCGTGATTTCCTCGACGAAATGTATTTGTCGGCACCATGCTGATATAGGAGTGTCCCATAAATTGAACTTTTGAATCCACTCTATGCCTAGTACGCTTAAATTGACAATGTTTGATATGTAGCACTGTACTGACCTTGACGTATCTCCTATTGAGGCTTCTGTTGGAATGATGCTAAAAGTTTGCTCTTGTTAGCATTTGTGTCGTTAGCTTTGTGTCGTTAGCTTCAGGCTTTCCGATACTTTCCCAAGTTGGAACTGAAATGATTGTGATATCGGAAGCTATGTAACCTGTAATTTGACTGATTGTGAATTGTTGCTAACGTTGACGTATTTTCGCAATTCCTGAAAATGAACTTGATTGGTGGAAAATACTGACTTTGTATTAAAAGATGATTTCTTTTTGTTCTGATTAGGCACTGTCTTGTTGTGATCTGCATTGTTCTGCATAGGCTTGTTGTTTTGCGCTGGCCTGTTGTTGTTTTGCTTGTTGTGTCTTTTTTCCGTACTGTTGCAGTAATCATCCTTGAGACCTGTTTGTTGACATGATTTACAGATGTGTTTTGAGTATGTACAGTCTTTTGCGTAATGCGATCCTCCGCAGTACCAGCAAGAAGTGTTTGGTAATTTCGGTTGATGCGATGATTTACCGATTGCATTGACATGTTTGGGTTGTTCCTCACTTCCGCTGTATCACTTTCCAAATCCATCAACTTCTGCATCTCATCAACAAGTTTATCTAAATTTGTTGAATCGAACTCTTCGTTGAGAAGTCTTAGTGAACGGATTCTGATATCACTGTCGCGTGCCGATTTGAGACACAATATAAATTAAACACTTGAAATGATCGACTTTTAATTCACTGATCTTAAAAAGTTCACATTGAAGATTAACACGGATGGCGTATTCTTTGAAATCTTCATTCTCCAATTTTGTGACTGTATTTTATTAAAAGTTGAAGTGTTATAACGAAAATTACTTATTTTTTTACTACAACTGGGAATATTTTTAGCGTGCGTTTTGTCGCGTCCATATTTCTGCTCTACCTAATTAAAAAAATCTAAGAGATAATGCTCATATTTCATAAATCTACGAACAAAATATATCCTCTGACCTTCATTTACATATATATATGGAAAAACAAAGTTCTCAACAAAATCGCTGAACTTTGTATATTTCTAACGTGCTTCAAAAGTACTTTTTGTAGCGTCCGTTTCAATGTAAAATTGTTTATAATTTTTTACTAAATCCTGACGATATATTTTTAAAGTGTAGTACTCTTTAAGCGCTTTAGAAAACTAAAAAGGCTGATCGACTTTTCCAGTTTATTTCTTGTTTTTGGTGTAGTTTAAGGCGTGCGAATATCGGGCCAGTGGGAGATGCCCATATGTGAAAACACGTCAACTTACAATAATGGTCCCATAAGAACTGCAACTATTCATGCGTTTACCACAAATGAAACTCTAAGAAAATTTTGGGAAATATTATTTTTAATTATTCCCCCCATTCTCAGCTGAAGATACATTTTACGAGAAGTTTTATATGAATTCGACTACACATCGCTCTTATAGCAGGTATTGCGGTTGTATGAGACTAGCTCAACGAAAACTCTCGGCATCAAGTGGAACACTTTGAAAGACACCTTCACGCATTCGTTGAGTCCAATAACCAGGCAATCCAATATGTCCAAACGAAAAGTTATCTCTAACGTAGCCCAATTATTTGATCCCGCAGGGTGGATTACTCCGGCTGTAATTAAAGTCCAAATTCTTATGCAGCAAATATGGCTAGAAGGATCTGGTTGGGGCGAAGACATCAGCGTAGACTCGTTCGAAATATGAACTAATCTCGCAGAGGAGCTATCTTATATTGAATCCATAGGTTTTTCGCGTTGGATTCAAAGTATGCCCACTGATCTCGTCCAGATACATGGATTTGCCTATGCTACAAAAGAGGCATATTGCGCAAAGTGACACCACTTTGTGGTGTAGGCTAACGTGTAAACACATCCTTACATGAATAGTCCTAATGTAAACAGCTGTGAAACATAGTTAGCTTTTAAGGTATCAAACCAAATGCCATAGTTGCGACTTGTTATATACATACTTCCTTCCTTCTATTCTATCATGGATCGCAACAAGTGAATTTGTAATAAATATCAACCTAAGAATAAATCCCTTGGTTTTTTGTTATAAAATATCCTGACCCTCATGGCCTACACTACATGGTGGCAGCGGTAAATTAAGGGGAAAATAATAATAATACGAAAAAGAACGTATTTATTTTTTTTCACAACACAAAGTGAGGTTAAGCTCGCAAGGAGAAAAAAACGTGGCTACAAATGAGGAGTCTACAAAAATGGACAACATTTTTTAACAAATATTTCTCCTCCAGAACCTTTCAAATTTTCGCTGCCAGACAGTTGGGCCAAATGGCGAAAAAGGTTTGAGCGATACATAAATGTTTCTGGACAATCAACAAAGACTCCAGCAGAACAAATCGACTTGTTACTTGAACAATACATAAATGTTTCTGGATAATCAACAAAGACTCCAGCAGAACAAATCGACAAATGTTGTCGCCAAAAGCAAAGTGACACCACTTTGTGGTGTAAACACATAAATGTTTCTGGACAATCAACAAAAACTCCAGCAGAACAAATCGACTTGTTGCTTGAGCAATACATAAATGTTTCTGGATAATCAACAAAGACTCCAGCAGAACAAATCGACAAATGTTGTTCTAAATCATGGGTGAAAAAAGTGAAGAAATTTTGCTACAGTTTGGAGCTGCACCAACAACAAGTTTAATAAGTACTTCAACCCGAGAAGAAAAATGTAATATTCGAACGATTCAAGTTCAACTCTCCCCAGCAAGGGATAAAAATTGTAATATTTGTAATTTTCGGGGACATTTTTTAAACGTATGTAAAAAGAAAAACGGAAAAGATGGTCGATCAAGCAAAAACAATCAATTTGATTTGCAATCAACTTTAATCTATAATGATAGAGTATTTCTAGATGACGTTTATATTGTTGAAGGACTTAGCACTCCTATTTTGGGACGAAAAGCTATAGTCGAATTGAATATTCTTCAGCCAACGGCATTTAAAATTTTTTCCGTCGGAAAATCTGAGAGTGAAAATATTTCCTTGAAATTAATTGAAAATCGTGAAATAGGAGAGTTTGAAGGGGACATCGTTATCAAGTTAAAAAGGGATGCTATTACATTTGTGCAAACAACTCCAAGAAGAGTACCAATTCCTTTATTACCTAAATTGAAATCTGAAATTGAAAGGAATCAACGCACTTTAAGGAATGGGTAAGTCCCATAGTAGTCATTCCCAAATCGAACGATGAAATAAGACTACGCGTCGACTATACCCAGCTAACTAAAGCGGTCATAAGATCATATTATCCAATGCCGAAAATTGAACACATTAAAGATTCAAAAATATTTTCAAAAATTGATGCAAATAAGGGGTTTTACCAAATAAAATTAAGTCGTGAAAGCCAATTACTTACTTGTTTTATACGTATTTAGTCTCGAAGTTTAATAAAATCATGTACGGAATAGAAAACTGTAGGTCACATGTGGATGATATTTTGATTTTCGGAAAAGATCGCAATGAACATGATATCGTACTCGGAAAAGTTTTAGACCGACTTGATAAAGATGGTGTAATTATTAACAAATATAAATCATGTTTTGGTGTAGATAAAGTAACTTATTTGGGTTGTGTTTTATCAGCAAATGGTATATCCGTGGATCCGGACAGAATTCAGGCAATTGTAGATTATTCTACACCCGAAAATAAAACCGAAGTGCAGCGTTTCCTACGCATGGTTAATTTCCCGAAGCTAATAGTAAATAGCTCAGATGCATCTTGCTACGGTATTAGAGTATGTCTTTTCTAAGTGAATAACCAAGGAAACAGGCAGGTTATTTCATTTATCTCTAGAACATTGACTGATATGGAAAGACATTATGCTCAAATTGAGCGTGAGGCATTAGGCATAACTTGGGCAGCGGAAAAATTGACAGAATATATAACGGGGATTCAAGTTATATTCGAAACCGATCAAAAACCACTAGTTCAAATTTTGCTAACAAAAAATCTAGATACGCTAACACCAAGATTACAGCGTTTCAAAATGCGCCTCATGCGGTATGATTATTCAGTAAAGTATGTACCAGGAAAAGACTTAAAAATAGCTGATGCTTTATCTCGCAGCCCAGTTCCATGCGAAATAACTGAACCCCAGGAATTAGAAATAGAAACCGAAGCTTTTGTACAATTTGTAGTAAGGCAACTTTCAGTAAAATATTACAATATGGATAAGATAATTAATGTTCAAAGACTAGACCCCGTATGCAAATTGTTGGTTCAGTATTGTATTGGTATTGATGTATTGGTCTTAGTTCTCAGTTAGAAGAATGGGTAAAAAATTGCCCAAACTGCATTGAGAATCGGAACAATAACAAGAGGATATGATAGTCCACAAACACTACCTATGGAGAAAATAGGTTTGGATCTCTTTAAATGTGAGAAGTGGTACCTTATAATAACATCTATGACTGAAGGCGATATAATTCATAAAGTCAAGGAATTGTTTTCACGTTTTGGAATTTGTTCTACATTTAGAAGTTGTAATGGTCCTCAGTTTCAATCGAAATGTAAACAATTTGCTTTTGATTACCATTTTAAACATATAACAAGTAGTCCTTATTACAGCCAATCAAATGGTGCTGTGGAAGCAGCTGTAAAAACGGCAAAACAATTAATTAAGAAATGCGACAACATTTACGAAAATCTTCTAAATTATCGTTCAACTCCATTAGCAAATGGATTTTCGCCCGCTGAATTGATGGTGGACGAAATTTTAAATCGTTGGTCCCAATTTTACCACGATTGCTGGAAACAGAAAATAAAAAATAACGGAAAACGAACACAGGCTTAAAGAAAAACAAATGGAAAAATATAATAAAAGGCATACAACAAATGATCTGGCTGAAAAAGAGGAAAGCGTGCGGATTATTTATTTGCAAAAATATGGTAAAGTTTTGAGAAAATTAGATGAACCACGGTCATATTTGATTCAGTCAGATCAGGACACATATTGGCGAAACAGATGACATCTAATCCCAGTTCCGAGTGTTGGTGCCGAGCATTCTTGTGATTCTAAAGAATTTTATAATCCAAATGAGGATTACATAGTAGAAAATAATTATGATCAAATTAATCCGTCTAGTACTCCCGAGGAATTACCTTCTGAGGAAAATGTAGAAATGCCAGAAGTTGGTCCTTTAACGCGAATACGAGGACAGAGAAATAAATTACGTAAATTGAAACAATCTCTAATGCATATCAATAGTATACCCAAACAATTTTAGGATTAAACTGAATTATTGAATTTGTGTTGAAGTAAAATTACTTACATTTTAAATTAATTTGTAATGCTTAATATCTACTTATGTATTCATAATATTACCTATGGTATCTAAAAAAGTAATGTAATGTAAACTAACGTGTAAACACATCCTTACATGAATAGTCCTAATGTAAACAGCTGTGAAACATAGTTAGTTTTTAAGGTGTCAAACCAAATGTCATAGTTGCGACTTGTTATATACATACATCCTTCCTTCTCTTCTATCTTGGATCGCAACGAGTGAAGTTGTAATAAATATCATCCTAAGAATAAATCCCTTGGTTCTTTATTATAAAATATCCTGGCCCTCATGGCCAACACTACATACTTCAGCACATTTGTTTGCCAAGTTTGGAACTTAATGGAGCTATTTTACTCGCTAAACTGGCAAATTATGTCATGCACACATTTGACTTCAATACCTGGGAGACAATTTTATGGACGGATGCTTCCATAGTATTAGAATGGTTATCCAAACCACTACGGTCATGGGAGACCTACATTGCTAATCGCACTGCCCAGATCCATGAGTTAACTCCGAATGTGAAATGGAGGCATATGCCCACACACAATAATCCGGCCGATTTCGTACTCGAGTTTGTAGACCTCAGGATCTCACATGTAATCCTTTATGGTGGAACGGACCTGCATGGTTGTCAACTCCAGAGACAAATTGGCCCAAGAGAAATCCATTAGTGTCTATAAAAGACAATCAGCCCGTTCAAACTCTACATGTTACCACTGAAGATAATGATATTCTGTTAAGGTTCTCTTCGTATACAAGATGTTTAAGAGTCTTGTCCTATGTGTTTCGCTTTTATTACCGTATTCATAGGAACTACTGCATAAACCACAAATATTCCTCTACAGATCTTACTCACAATGAAATTAGTTTCATAAAGAAACGACTAATATCTCAAGCTCAACGTCGTTATTACAAAAGCGAATACGAGTCCCTTATAAACTCTGAACCAATATATCACAAAAGCAATACAGCGAATCTTAATCCTTTCTTGGATAATAACCAGATATTACGGGTAAATGGCAGGTTATTGGATTCCTCTCTCCCATATAGAGAACGACACCCCATTATTCTCCCTGGTAACTCAAGATTTTGTCAGCTATATTTATCTCACTTACACATTTTCCTCACACACGGTGAGTGCAATCAAATGTGTTGCATTTTACGCAAGCAAAAGCCATGTTCTCAAATTATGGAACCCTTACTACAAGAACGTTGCACATTCTCTCCTCCATTTAACACCACAGGTGTTAATTTGATTTTGTCGGTCCATTTGAACTGAAAAGTTCACCTCTAAGCAAAGCTGCAATTATAAAATGATTTGTTAGCGTGTTTGTTTTTTTCGCCAAAAGTCGTACATCTCGAAGCCTGATCTGATTTATAGTCGGTAGCTTTTGAAGCCGCATTCGCCCGTTTTGTTGGGCGGGGTCTCCCCCATAAGGTGGTATGAGAAAATGGACGCAATTTTTTATAAAAAAATTAACATCGAGGAGCGATATTTCGCAGAAATACTCAACACACGGCTTTGAATGGAGCTTTATACCACCACACGCTCCTCACATGGCGGCCTTAGGGAAGCGGCAATCAAGAGCTTTAAGCTTCACTTCAAAAATATTGCTGGCGCCCACAGATTTACTTTTGAACACAGTATTGGCTCGTGTCGAAGGAGGTTTAAACTCTCGCCCAATCTCCTCAATGTCGGAAGATCCTACGGATTTGATAGCTTTAACCCCATTTCCTCAAAGATTCACCCATAATAGATCTACCAGAACCAGTCTCTCGCAATATATCACTGATTAACAAAGCTTAAATTAAAAGCGTGGCTATCTCAAAACTCTTCACAAGCATTGTAAGTGGAAAATTCCCACTCCAAACTTACAAATCGGAGATTTAGTAGTCATTATGGACGATTTATTGCCCCCTAACGAATGGCGTTTGGGAAGAATAGAGAAAACGTATCTCGGCTCTGACAAAAATGTACGCGTTGCAGATGTTCCTATCGCAACTGGAATTATAAATCGTCCTATTATAAAGTTGTATCATTTGCTCTTTCTGAATTCAAATCACTCAGCTCAAAATTACTAATAATATTCCCAATCGTATACTTCAGCACATTCTTCACGACTGTGTCTTTCATATATTCCAGACACGACCACAGAAACTCAAGATGTGATTCGGAAATATACAAGTGCATGATTTGCATATGCTTTAACTCCATCCGATTTTGCACACAATTTCTACAAATGAACTCAACGAACGGAACAGGATAGTTCGGCGGTTGAATTACTGTGTTAATTCTCTTGCCAGAAGCCACAGATTCAGAGATTGTCATTTCACTGACATATGCAAAAAATGTGGAAACAACTGTACTAAACCCAAGAGAAGCAACGTTGCCATGCAAACCAGGTTGGCCATCAAACCAAAACGCAACGCTCCCATGCAAACCTGGTTGGCCATCAAGCCAAAGCAAAATCAAATCATGGACAACCCATCGATACCGTATCAATATGTTCTATCAGATGCTATTCGATCACTCGCCAGTTTTATGTTCCAGCCATAATCAAGCAAAACAACAAAGACGGCGGCATGTCTAAACTTATAACTTAGACTTACTTGAATTGTGAATTTTAAAATTGTATTGTAATTTAACTAAAAACTAAGTACTAAATTTTAATTGTAACGACCTGTATTTGAATTAGATTGGTTATGAATTACCTACTTGAATCAGTAAACTAAAAACTGAGTTAAGTTCTTATTCTGAAAAGATGATCTAAAAAATATAAATATTAAGTAATTTTAAACTTAAAACAGATAGAAATTCTTCTTCTCCCTGAACTCAACTGGTGAGCATCTTCCTCCTAAAAAATCTCATTAAAATTGAACTAACTCTCGTGATTCATTATTTTTTTACTTCCCTTACATTTGACATTTATTCAATTTGTGATGACGAAAGTCCAGGCGTCGTTTTCGCCAACACCAATAGTTTAAGCATAGCATTAAGTCGTTATAATTATTGAATTTAATATATGAATTGTTGAATGAATTAAAGAAAAATTTTAGTTAATATATTTGGCAGAAAACCGAAGTTAGCACATTTGGCATCTCATCGTGGCGGCGGACAACTACAACAACACACAATCATTCGGTGGTTGTTTGTTTTCGCGACCATTTGGCGTAAACAAGTTACCATTACCACGATGAGATGCTGAAATATCATCATGCAGCGTGTAATGATCATGAAGTAAACATATTTTGGATTTTTGTGATAAACAACATGCCGTTACCCCAATGCAATGTGGGAAATATCACCAGCATGCATTGGGACGGCTATAAAAAGGCAAGAACAGAGAGCAGGAAGGGACAGTCGATCAAGAAGGACAAAGCCAAGTGGACAAGCGGTGAGTATATGGTGTCAGCGATAGTGAAAGTGTTTGAAACAGTGAAAGAGCCTACTGTTTAGCTAGTGCCGTGTTCTTAAGTGATTTGTGTGACGTGCCTATAGAGGTATCACACTGACTATCTCGTGCTGTGTTCTTAAGTGAGTCGTGTGACGTGCCTATAGAGGTATCACGCTGACTACCTCGTGCCGTGTTCTTAATTGAGTCGTGTGACGTGCCTATAGAGGTATCACGCTGACTATCTCGTTTTGTGTCCAAGTGAGTCGTGTGACGTGCATATAAGGTATCACGAAGACTATCGCGTGCCGTGTTCTTAAGTGAGTCGTGTGACGTGCCTATACAGGTATCACGCCGACTATCGCGTGTTTTGTGCCCAGGTGAGCCGTGTGACGTTCCTATAAGGTATCAAGCCGACTATGGCTTGCCGTGTCCTCAAGTGAATCGTGTGACGTGCCTACACAGGTATCACGCCGACTATGGCGTGAGTCACCAGTTCGAGGCCGAGGTGACGTTCCTTCCCTCAGGAACTTAACTTTAAATGCTTTTATGCTTTTGATGTTCATTGGAATGTTTTTCTTTTTTTGTTCCTTCTCAGGAATTTAATTTTAAATGTTTGAGGATTTAATTTTCACTTGTTTGTTTTAATACTTTTCTTTTGTTTTTTTACTTTCTTCCTACGAATTACTTGCTCCACGAATTAAAAAGGCGTACTTCTTTCCATAACCAAAAGACAACTGAACTTTATTTCTAAAAGATTATATATATCTTAAACTAGAATTGAAATTACAATTATATGTACGTTTACATACAATACGTACATAGAATCTTAACCTACAGAATAACGTATACACACATACGTATATAAATAAAAAGTAGAGAGTGAGTGTACATACACTTAAAATACCCAAATACATAATTGTGCCGCAACCCAGAATCGACAGCGACACAATATGTCACGTCAACATAAACACGGCCGCCGCAACTCGGTCGCAATAATTCGGTCACAATAATTTGGTCGCTGCTCTACTTGCCGACAAACTGTTGACGCTGCAATGTGGTAATAAGAACTTCATGCACTTGAGTTCTCGTTCCCATGCCCATGTAATGTGATCGGTGACAATTAGCGCCAACAACTCTGGTGGTCTAAGTGGTGTATATCGGGGTATGTTGTATGTATGTTTTATGTGTGTTTATTGAAATCGGCCAGTGCTCCGATTTCTTGTAACCTACTCCGCCGCGGAAGAAAGACAGTGGCGGCTTCGCGGGGGTTTAGTCGGGGCTCCGACGGTAACTCCTCCCCCCCTAGAATGAAGGGACGGCCAAAGCGAAGGCATGGATATCGAGGTGAGCACAGGTATTGGTGGTTGCTGGGCAAAAATCATCTCCCTTCTACGAAATCGCGCCACAATTGCGAGTAGGGCAAGTAGTAATGCCATAGCCGTGTAGATACCAAAAATGTGATTGGATGCTAAGTTCTTGAGCCTCTGTAAGTCAGATTGGTTATGAATGTGTGCAAAGTTCAATTTCCGTAAATTAAGCTCCTCTATTGTGTTGTTAATTTGGAAATGTATGGGTTCGGGTACAATGATAGCTACATGGTCAACTTCCACAATATCCGAATCCACGAAAGGCAACCCATTAATGCTGATTGAGCAGTTACTGTAATGTACTACCACTGACCCGTTGACTCCCACAATCAGACAGCACTTCCACTTCGTTTGCATTAAAAATAAATACAAATTGTTTTTCCGGTTGGAAAACCTCTTCATCATCTCCCACATCCTTCGTGTCACAGATGGGAGATGAATTAGTTAGTAGATTCCGTAAGCAAGGCGAGTCGAGTTTTGACGGTTGACAATAATATGTACCGAACAATTCTGGGCATTGGTCATCAAAGAACTTAATAGTATTGTTATTATATGCTACATAGTTCGGAATTACAATCCGTTTTGTTTTATTCATGGGAGTTGGGATTACGTGGGCAAATTGGTGTTTCTTCCTCAAAAATTGGAATAAGAAAATTGAACACAACTTTTGTGTGGTTCTGATATGCCTGCATTGACAATAACCTATATATATGCTCCTCTGACAGCATTGAAATATTCTGTTCCTCCAGGATCCCTATAACTTCGCTGATTTCTTAGGAACAACCCAAACGGGTGCACTCCATGGGGAATAACTTGGTCTTATAATACCCTGCTCGAGCATACCTGCTATCTGTTTCTTTACCTCTTCCTTATGCTTGTAGGGGTATCTATATGTCTTAGTATAAATAGGCACATCGTCCGTAGTTGGTATGGTATGTTTGATCCGACTGGTAAATGTCAATGGGTCACCGTCCTTATAAAACAATTCCGAAAACATTGAGCAGAGGGTGATAAGAGCTGTTCCCTCCTCCTGGTTCAAATGCCCTGTATCAATTACTGTCTTGTCAAATACCTCCTCATGTTGAACATAGTCAGCTGAACTAATATGATTTACCTCCACGAATTCATCAATATCGTAAGGTGTAACCGCAAGAGGCCCCTCCAGGCAAAATGTGCAGTCCTCGGGGGTGCAGTTCACCACCTCCATAAAACTCAAAAACCCCCGAGCAGTATATAAACCACCCGAAATACGCAACCCGGGAAGAATTTCCGAAGATTCGTAGCAAAATTGTCCGTTTTCCATGTCGACCGGAAGTTGAAAAATTACCTTAGATAGTGCCGCTATGGAATGAGTGTTAGTAGATGTGTTCGGTTCCGTATATATGTCCAAGGATGCATGGGGGGTACGAAGCACCGAGCCGTCCAGATCAATGGTTGCCCTCAACTTCTTCAGTACGTCCATCCCCACTAGCCCGTCGAAGAATGAATGAAAATCAAAAAGTAAGAACGTCAGATTTCCTTCCACTCCAAATTCACGGAACGATCCATAGGTCACCTTTTCATCGAGCTTGTGTTTGTTGAGAACTGTTGTTATTGTGACTGGTTCAGGTAGGGTTGAACGATCCGAACGGGGTACAAATGATGGTTTAATAAAGGAGTTAGTTGAACCCGTATCCAAAAGAAATCTTAGTGGACGACCGAATGGTGAATTAATGAGGATATACGGAAGCGAGGAACCCATCCGTCGAGTATTTATGTACCCGGTGGGTCTACTGAGGCGGTTACCTGAAAATTGGTTTCCGTATCTATGTTAAAAAAATCCTGTGGAGGTTCCACCGGAACTGTAATCGCTTCGATACAATTCATCTGATGGGTCTGACGAAAGGACTGTCCAGAAGTACCTGGACCACTGGAGAATGAGGTTTGTGCGCTCCTAACGTCCGAACGTTCAACTTTATTTGTCGATGTACCTTGTCCGAAGGGGTTGGATCGTCGAGATTGCGAGCTACCGTTATACTGCCCCCCGTTGTTGTTGATATGGTGTATTTCGATCCTGATACTGGTTATAGCGTCCACTTTGTTGGTTATTACCCTGACCACGTGCCCTCTGAGGACCAGAATCGTTCCCTTGTCTCGCTCTGCTTTCCCGGAAGTAAATATCCCTTTCTTCTGTAGCATATTCCAGAGCTAATTCAAGTGTTGATGGTCTCATCGACCTGACCGCCGTTCCCAAGGGTCGCCTTAAACCCGTGAGGAACCTTTTTAGGCATGTTCTAGAGTACAAATTCTTCTTGGCTTCAGTCACGGCTACTTCATCCCTAGCCCTGTCCACAACACTAAATAAGGCTGACCTTATTTTGCAGATCTCATCGTGGAAGACCTGTACCGACAAAGTCTGTTGACCCAAGCAATGAAGGTCATTCAACAGCGAAGGTTCGTCCTTCCTGTCAGTGAACTTAAATAACAAGTGAGCTTTAATTTCATCCCAATTCAACCCAACATTGCATTCAATCAAAGTCTCATTAGCCCTGCCTAAGATCTTATTGCGGACATAGCGCAAAAGCATCTGCCCATAAGGCGTCTGATCGACACCCCTTATAAGTAATAAGGTTTCCTCCACGTTAGTGATAAAGTCATTTACAAATCTTGGAGTGCCGTCAAAGGTTGGCAAATATTTGAACGGGTCCGGAATTCGTAAGGAATCATAAATCGATGTGGGGTTAACAGTTGGGCTGCAACTCCGCCGCAACTCGGTCGCAATAATTCGGTCACAATAATTTGGTCGCTGCTCTACTTGCCGACAAACTGTTGACGCTGCAATGTGGTAATAAGAACTTCATGCACTTGAGTTCTCGTTCCCATGCCCATGTAATGTGATCGGTGACAATTAGCGCCAACAACTCTGGTGGTCTAAGTGGTGTATATCGGGGTATGTTGTATGTATGTTTTATGTGTGTTTATTGAAATCGGCCAGTGCTCCGATTTCTTGTAACCTACTCTGCCGCGGAAGAAAGACAGTGGCGGCTTCGCGGGGGTTTAGTCGGGGCTCCGACGGTAACTCGTGCCGTGTCCTCAAGTTAGTCACGTGACGTTCCTATACAGGTTTCACGCCGGCTATCGCGTGTGCCGTGTCTATAGAGGTATCACGCCTACTATCTTGTACCGTGTCCCCAAGTGACGTGACTAAACAGGCGAGGGGCCTATCAGGTATCACGTTAACTCTACCGCGCTTTCCCCAAGTGGAGTGAAAATTTAAGGCCCTACACCAGCACATATCACATACTAAGATAACGTGCACATACATGACGCATCTACAGCTTCGTACCTGCCGGGAACCAACGAGTGCCTAGCAAGGTCCCAACCACTGCATCCCACTTCCCATACACCAACGAGCCAACACGACTGATCGCCACAATCAGGGTCGGGAATAAGTTGACCGACGCTACAGTGGACACGGAGGCCACCCGGTGTTTCATCAGCGAGGAATTCGCGTAAGCCATCGCTGCACACGAGGAACGGAAACCATATGACATCGAAATAACCCACCGGCAGATTAACGCCGCCATTGCAACCACTATTCACTTCGGGGATCGTCACATACACACAGACTTACTCATAATGATTGAGGCTACAGAGGATATCATTCTGGGTCTGGACTTTTTTGTCAAAAGTAACGCCCACATCGAATGTGCAGGTATTGCTTGTAATTTCCAGACCAAACGTCCCCTACTTCAGCCCTGGAGATCCGGAATCGACATCTCACAACACCCTCCGACGCACCGGGTCCGTGAATAACACCCCGATGCAAGAACTTGCCGAGGATATGGAACGTATCCCCCGTCCCCTACCGGTAAGTGAACATAGCCCTATAGAGCAAAAACTAATTAGCCGGTTTATTGATGGAGAGCTCCAGAAATTCCGGGAACTACATGGACTATCCACGGCCGACTCCCATCGTATCGTGATGACGGATGATCGGCCATTCAAAATTCGCTATGCCGCGCGAAATAATTGCAAGAAATAATTGATGCCAAAATTAATGACTTGCTGGCCAACGGATATATTGAACCATCCAGAATTGCGTACAGCTCGCAGATTACATTGGCCCAGAAAAAGAATGGAACCTGGAGGCTATGTATGGATTTCAGGTATCTGAGTAGCAAGTCGAATCCAGAATCGCGTTCCCCAGAATTTCGTCCATATTGGATCGTCTTCGGGAGGCCACGTATGGAAGTAGCTTGGACCTCAAGGATGGATACTGGCAGACCCCGCTGGAAGAGACAAGTATAAAGTACACCGCATTCACAGTCGCCGGGCGAGGGTTGTACCAGTGGCGTTTAATGTCCTTCGGATTACACTCGGCACCGGCGACATTTCAACGAGCACTCGACAGCGTCATCGGCCCGGAACTAGAACCATACGCCTTTGCATATCTGGACGATATCATTGTAACCGGCAGAACCCTGGACGAACACTTGGTTAATTTGGAGAAAGTATTTCAGCGTCTGCGAGCCGCCAACCTAAAGATCAACCCTGAAAAGTGTGAATTCTTCAAACGGGAGACAAAGTACCTTGGACCTGTCGTCAGCTCGGAGGGAATTCACACTAATCCGGACGCGGCTATCCAAGAAATGAACGCTCTCGGCTCTTTAAAGGAATTACGGCGATTTCTACGAGTCGTGTCGTGGTACCGCCGTTTCGTTCCAGACTTCGCTACCTTAGCTTACCTATTGACGGCCCTACTGAAGAAGGGGAAACACTGGCGATGGACGGAGGACCAACAAACAGTGTTTGAACTATTGAAGGCAAGACTGACTCAGGCTCCGGTTTCGGCATGTCCGGACTTTACGAATACGTTCACTCTACAGACGGACGCCAGCGATTACGGGCTGGGAGCTGTTTTGACACAGGAACTGGAAGATGGAGAACGAGTCATTGCGTACGCGAGTCGGACATTAAATGGGACCGAAAGGAATTATTCTGCAACCGAAAAGGAGTGTTTGGCCATAGTGTGGGGCAACTATCCAAGGCGGTAGATAACTTCGGTGCTAAACTGGCCCAAAGTTGGACGGACCTTACGCCGTGGTAGAATTCGTATCGTCCGTCATAGTCCGCGTACGACATCGCGATAGCGACATCAAACCTTTCACTGAGGCTCACTCTGCTGTTGAAAACCCATTCCCTATTTATTCCAACACAATTTAACTAAGTTTGTCATCCAGAGAAATAGAGTCGAGCCAAGCATACCCGCTACTGCGCACCAAAGCATACTTCAAAGCAAGGGCTGCCAAAATTCTACGTGCGGCTGGAGAGGCTACCCGCCAACAAGGTGACACCAAGATGCATATTTACCCCACCAAGAGAAACAGAGGCGGTAATACTGATCTCAAGCGACAGAGAGGGGGAACTGACACCTCAGCGCAAAATGGCACGCGGGGGTCTCACCTAGCCACACCATCACCCACGGTTTCGCCTATCAGGCGGCCCACAACACTATCTTCATCTTCATATCTTCATATCTTCATATCTTCATATCTTCATATCTTCATATCTTCATATCTTCATATCTTCATATCTTCATATCTTCATATCTTCATATCTTCATATCTTCATATCTTCATATCTTCATATCTTCATATCTTCATATCTTCATATCTTCATATCTTCATATCTTCATATCTTCATATCTTCATATCTTCATATCTTCATATCTTCATATCTTCATATCTTCATATCTTCATATCTTCATATCTTCATATCTTCATATCTTCATATCTTCATATCTTCATATCTTCATATCTTCATATCTTCATATCTTCATATCTTCATATCTTCATATCTTCATATCTTCATATCTTCATATCTTCATATCTTCATATCTTCATATCTTCATATCTTCATATCTTCATATCTTCATATCTTCATATCTTCATATCTTCATATCTTCATATCTTCATATCTTCATATCTTCATATCTTCATATCTTCATATCTTCATATCTTCATATCTTCATATCTTCATATCTTCATATCTTCATATCTTCATATCTTCATATCTTCATATCTTCATATCTTCATATCTTCATATCTTCATATCTTCATATCTTCATATCTTCATATCTTCATATCTTCATATCTTCATATCTTCATATCTTCATATCTTCATATCTTCATATCTTCATATCTTCATATCTTCATATCTTCATATCTTCATATCTTCATATCTTCATATCTTCATATCTTCATATCTTCATATCTTCATATCTTCATATCTTCATATCTTCATATCTTCATATCTTCATATCTTCATATCTTCATATCTTCATATCTTCATATCTTCATATCTTCATATCTTCATATCTTCATATCTTCATATCTTCATATCTTCATATCTTCATATCTTCATATCTTCATATCTTCATATCTTCATATCTTGATTCTCCTAGTTTCAAACTGGTTTAAAGATTGGTCCATTTTTTGTTTCTTTCAGTGGATATTCTTTTATTGATTAATTTGCTGAGGAATTTAGAACTTTCTTCGTAAAAATTTATTAAATAAGGATCCGTTGCCCTTTGAGATTTTCTTTTGAATTTTCTTCTTTGAGCAATGTATCTTAGGACGTCTTCAGGTAAAATATTATTTCTCATGTGGGTAAACTTTGGAATTGACGAATCCCTAGCATGGAGTATGAGTTGAACAAATTCAGTTATTTTCTGGTCAATTGCAGTTGTTGCGTCATATGATCTATCCGGTGTTGAAACAGAATTATCAATAATATTCCGAAAAGCTCGTCAACTTGCATGTTTATAGGAGTATTTGCTAGTGTCGACTTGCTCAAATGTGGAACATTCAATAGAGCACAGTATAGGTCGATGATCAGAAGGGATTTCGTAGTCCAAAGTTTTCAATCTCAAGTTAAGGGATGTGTTACTTAAATCAATATCAACCGTAGACTCGCTACGATTTCGCTAATGAGGAAACAAAGTGATATTGTTCGGGCTATATACAAAGAAATTTCGGTATTGCTGCAGATTATTTAACGCAATTCCAGACTGGTTATTTCTTCGGCAATTCCATGATGTGTGTTGTGCATTCAGATCACCCAAGACAATAAATTCATTGTTGATAGGAGTTAATGCAGCAATATCATTTAAAAAATGCTGTGTATAACGCGGGGAATAAGCAGTGGAAATTATAATATTTCTTTGATTTAAGACAATTTGTATTGACAAATTTTCAGTCGTAGAAGTCTTAGTGAGTGGAAGCAGTTTGTGCCTAAGGGATCTACGAACTAAAAGGGCCACCCCTCCCCCTCTAGCGGAAGTTCTGTCATTGCGGTAGAGGCAGAAGCTGTTGAAAAATGGTTTATGATTTTCTTTAAAAAATGTTTCATTTATTGAAGCAATTTGGATATTCTCCTTTTCAAGAAGATATTCAAGTTGCCTGAGTGTGGAGAAATTACTTAATCCATTTGCATTCCAGTGTAGAATTTTGAATTGCCTAATAGTGAGATTATTTAAATTCATAAGCATATTTAACCATCGACATTACAACTTGTATTTGTTGTACTTTTGATGTACACTTGCTTAGCTCATCGAGAGCCAAAGTAAAAATGTTGAAGAGCTCGTCAATATTGAAGAGATCGCTTGAATTACTCTTTAGCCGTTTGGAGTAAGAGTTTTGATTACCGAATTGGTGTCTAGCTGGAGGAGTGTTTATGTTGTTTATCGTTGGATATTGAGATGCGTTGTTGACATAAGAGTTCTGACGTCTGGGTGCGTTTCTCTTAGTTTGGTTGTGTGTTGATGCACGTGCTCTGGCTTCCAGGTATTTCGCTCGCCAAGGGCAGCTGACGTCGTTCGCAGAGTGATCGGTTCTTTCTTCTCCATTCTTCTTACAGTTGTTATTTTTACTGAACGGGCATTCATTTGTGTTGTGTTGATTAGCACAAATCATGCATGCCGCTTTACGGTTACAGTGTTCACCACCGTGGCCGTACATCAAACACCTCCAACATTGAGTTGGTTGTTCATTCTTCTTTGGTTTATGCTTCTTCCATGTGACAATTACACTGCAAATTGATTTAATGTTGCGTAGTGAGTTTGGATTAAATGAATTCCTGGTAAATTGGACTTTATACACGGCATCATCAACCGAACTGAATCTGGTCCTTACTTCTGTCGCCGATACTGGAGAAAGGTTGTAACCATTTAAATCGGCTTTGGTGTCATCACAACTTATTTGTGGGAGGCCATACAGGAATATGGTGTACATACGTTTTTCTTTCGAGTTGTAAGATTGAAAGTCGATTTGGTTGTCTTTCAGTGCCTTTACGCAAAAATCGTACTTTTCAGTATTTGCTGGGAACACCTTTGTGCCAATAGATGTGCGTTTATAAACACAATCTTTGCCCAATATGTGTTAAATTTCTTTAAGGGAAATAGAACTGTCGGCTACGATGGGTGGTGGTCTATGTTGCCTTAACTCTGTTTCTTCATTGGATTCATAATGGGTATCCATATCATCTTGGTTGGCCAATAGTCCAAATCTATTGGTAGATGTTGAACTTGGGTGGATGTTATAAGGCAAAGAGAATGGTGCCCTTATTTTTTGATTGCTCCCGTCTTCATGTTGAGACGTCCTGAATTTTTGGCCCCAGCATCCACAACAGCCGCACATCACTGACCACACATTTTATGTCCGCTCCGTAGTGTGTGCGTTGTCTCCTTCCCTTCCCCCCCTTCCCATTCGTGCAGTGCGGTTGACACTCTTTTCTTTCTGTCGTTGTTCGCCCAATGCTCAAGGCATAACACTGAGCATTGGGGGAATACAGCAACGGCAGGGAGAGGAGTTTGGCAGTTGTAGCTGCATACTGACTCTGTTTTGTTTTTTTTTTCTTGTTTGTCTGTTCTAATGGTGGGTAAGTTTAAAGTACAATTTGCCAATGTACGAGGGCTGAGAGCGATTTTTTTTGCCGTGTACGCTCATGTACAATTCCATCGGCCTGATGTTTTTGCTCTTTGTGAGACCCAAGTGTGTGAGGATTCTGATCCACAGGATTTTCACATTCCTGGATATCACACCCTATCTCTCTTTATCCCCCCAGAGGTCTTTTGGTATACATAACGATATAGTGTTTCAGAGCCGGTATAACTTAAACCCAGAAAATACAGAATTTAACTCCCTTTGGGTTAAATTCAAGATTGGAACACACGTACTACATTTCGGATTTGTGTATAGAAGTCTAAACGCGGAAAGGGAGGTATCCCTAAATGGCTTTGATGTCCTTTCCGATTCAATTACAAAAATTTTAGAGGATTGTCCTGACAGTGAAATTGTTGTTGCTGGCGATTTCAATGTCCATAATTCCTCTTGGCTTGCCCATTCGAGTCACTCAACACCGGAGGGTTGAGTGACTCATTTGCTTCGCATAATGATTTGACGCAACAAGTGAATGAACCGACTCAAATTCCGTTTGTCCAGGGGCAACTCTCAAATATTGTTGATCTTTTCTTAACAACACACCTTGAAAAGTATGAAGTTAACGTTCTAGCACCTCTTGGTAACTCGGATCATTGTATTGTTTCAGCATCCTTTTCGTATTCAATATTTATATTCAATATATATATACGAAAAGGCACATTGGGCCGAGCTCAACAACTTTTTCCAGCATTTCAATTGGAAACTTTGTTTTCTAAATGGCGATATAGATGCTGCGGCTGAAATGATCGAAAATATTATCTTGATTGGAATGAAGTCTTTTTTTATTCCAATTAAAGTTATTTCGGATAAACCATCTAATAAAAGTTGTTTTAACCAGACATGCAAGGCTGCTGTCAGATCCAAAGAGGAAGCATTCTGGAAATGGCGTTTAAATAAAAATGCCACAACTGATCTGCTACGCAAGCAGACAAGAACCATGTGTGCCAGGGTACTTAGACGTGAAAAGTTTCTGTACGAACAACGTCTTCGTGCCAAAGTTCTTGCTTCTCCCAGGGGAAGTAAGAGCTTTTGGTCATTTGTGAGAAGAGTAAAGGATAACTCCTCATCTATCCCAACTCTTGTTAAAGATGACCAGATATTCACTAACCCGGTTGACAAAGCTAACCTATTGGCTGAAATGTTTGCAAGGAATTCATCCTTGCCGGAAAGCAATCAACCACTCCCCGTGATCGAAAATGTATCTAGTTCCATGCCTCAGATATTTTTTCGAACACGTGGAGTTAAAAGGGTTCTCTCAAATCTCGACGTAAATAAATCTCCAGGCCCGGATGGCATTTCAGCACTTGTCCTATGTAAGTGCTCTTCGACGCTTGCCCGTCCCCTTCGTAATCTTTTCAACCTTGCATACCGTGCAGGGGTTTTCCCAGCGCGTTGGAAGATTGCGAACATCCAGCCCATCCTTAAAAAAGGTGAGGCTAACAATCCTGCTAACTATCGACCGATCGCGATTTGCTCAGCGCTTTCGAAGGTTATGGAGAGTATGGTTAACCACCATCTTGTGAGGTATTTAGAAACTAATGACTTACTTAATGATCGACAGTATGGCTTCCGTGTTGGCCATAGTGTGGGGCAACTATCCAAGGCGGTAGATAACTTCGGTGCTAAACTGGCCCAAAGTTGGACGGACCTTACGCCGTGGTAGAATTCGTATCGTCCGTCATAGTCCGCGTACGACATCGCGATAGCGACATCAAACCTTTCACTGAGGCTCACTCTGCTGTTGAAAACCCATCCCCTATTTATTCCAACACAATTTAACTAAGTTTGTCATCCAGAGAAATAGAGTCGAGCCAAGCATACCCGCTACTGCGCACCAAAGCATACTTCAAAGCAAGGGCTGCCAAAATTCTACGTGCGGCTGGAGAGGCTACCCGCCAACAAGGTGACACCAAGATGCATATTTACCCCACCAAGAGAAACAGAGGCGGTAATACTGATCTCAAGCGACAGAGAGGGGGAACTGACACCTCAGCGCAAAATGGCACGCGGGGTCTCACCTAGCCACACCATCACCCACGGTTTCGCCTATCAGGCGGCCCACAACACTATCTTCATCTTCATATCTTCATATCTTCATATCTTCATATCTTCATATCTTCATATCTTCATATCTTCATATCTTCATATCTTCATATCTTCATATCTTCATATCTTCATATCTTCATATCTTCATATCTTCATATCTTCATATCTTCATATCTTCATATCTTCATATCTTCATATCTTCATATCTTCATATCTTCATATCTTCATATCTTCATATCTTCATATCTTCATATCTTCATATCTTCATATCTTCATATCTTCATATCTTCATATCTTCATATCTTCATATCTTCATATCTTCATATCTTCATATCTTCATATCTTCATATCTTCATATCTTCATATCTTCATATCTTCATATCTTCATATCTTCATATCTTCATATCTTCATATCTTCATATCTTCATATCTTCATATCTTCATATCTTCATATCTTCATATCTTCATATCTTCATATCTTCATATCTTCATATCTTCATATCTTCATATCTTCATATCTTCATATCTTCATATCTTCATATCTTCATATCTTCATATCTTCATATCTTCATATCTTCATATCTTCATATCTTCATATCTTCATATCTTCATATCTTCATATCTTCATATCTTCATATCTTCATATCTTCATATCTTCATATCTTCATATCTTCATATCTTCATATCTTCATATCTTCATATCTTCATATCTTCATATCTTCAAATCTTCATATCTTCATATCTTCATATCTTCATATCTTCATATCTTCATATCTTCATATCTTCATATCTTCATATCTTCATATCTTCATATCTTCATATCTTCATATCTTCATATCTTCATATCTTCATATCTTCATATCTTCATATCTTCATATCTTCATATCTTCATATCTTCATATCTTCATATCTTCATATCTTCATATCTTCATATCTTCATATCTTCATATCTTCATATCTTCATATCTTCATATCTTCATATCTTCATATCTTCATATCTTCATATCTTCATATCTTCATATCTTCATATCTTCATATCTTCATATCTTCATATCTTCATATCTTCATATCTTCATATCTTCATATCTTCATATCTTCATATCTTCATATCTTCATATCTTCATATCTTCATATCTTCATATCTTCATATCTTCATATCTTCATATCTTCATATCTTCATATCTTCATATCTTCATATCTTCATATCTTCATATCTTCATATCTTCATATCTTCATACCTTCATACCTTCATATCTTCATATCTTCATATCTTCATATCTTGATTCTCCTAGTTTCAAACTGGTTTAAAGATTGGTCCATTTTTTGTTTCTTTCAGTGGATATTCTTTTATTGATTAATTTGCTGAGGAATTTAGAACTTTCTTCGTAAAAATTTATTAAATAAGGATCCGTTGCCCTTTGAGATTTTCTTTTGAATTTTCTTCTTTGAGCAATGTATCTTAGGACGTCTTCAGGTAAAATATTATTTCTCATGTGGGTAAACTTTGGAATTGACGAATCCCTAGCATGGAGTATGAGTTGAACAAATTCAGTTATTTTCTGGTCAATTGCAGTTGTTGCGTCATATGATCTATCCGGTGTTGAAACAGAATTATCAATAATATTCCGAAAAGCTCGTCAACTTGCATGTTTATAGGAGTATTTGCTAGTGTCGACTTGCTCAAATGTGGAACATTCAATAGAGCACAGTATAGGTCGATGATCAGAAGGGATTTCGTAGTCCAAAGTTTTCAATCTCAAGTTAAGGGATGTGTTACTTAAATCAATATCAACCGTAGACTCGCTACGATTTCGCTAATGAGGAAACAAAGTGATATTGTTCGGGCTATATACAAAGAAATTTCGGTATTGCTGCAGATTATTTAACGCAATTCCAGACTGGTTATTTCTTCGGCAATTCCATGATGTGTGTTGTGCATTCAGATCACCCAAGACAATAAATTCATTGTTGATAGGAGTTAATGCAGCAATATCATTTAAAAAATGCTGTGTATAACGCGGGGAATAAGCAGTGGAAATTATAATATTTCTTTGATTTAAGACAATTTGTATTGACAAATTTTCAGTCGTAGAAGTCTTAGTGAGTGGAAGCAGTTTGTGCCTAAGGGATCTACGAACTAAAAGGGCCACCCCTCCCCCTCTAGCGGAAGTTCTGTCATTGCGGTAGAGGCAGAAGCTGTTGAAAAATGGTTTATGATTTTCTTTAAAAAATGTTTCATTTATTGAAGCAATTTGGATATTCTCCTTTTCAAGAAGATATTCAAGTTGCATGAGTGTGGAGAAATTACTTAATCCATTTGCATTCCAGTGTAGAATTTTGAATTGCCTAATAGTGAGATTATTTAAATTCATAAGCATATTTAACCATCGACATTACAACTTGTATTTGTTGTACTTTTGATGTACACTTGCTTAGCTCATCGAGAGCCAAAGTAAAAATGTTGAAGAGCTCGTCAATATTGAAGAGATCGCTTGAATTACTCTTTAGCCGTTTGGAGTAAGAGTTTTGATTACCGAATTGGTGTCTAGCTGGAGGAGTGTTTATGTTGTTTATCGTTGGATATTGAGATGCGTTGTTGACATAAGAGTTCTGACGTCTGGGTGCGTTTCTCTTAGTTTGGTTGTGTGTTGATGCACGTGCTCTGGCTTCCAGGTATTTCGCTCGCCAAGGGCAGCTGACGTCGTTCGCAGAGTGATCGGTTCTTTCTTCTCCATTCTTCTTACAGTTGTTATTTTTACTGAACGGGCATTCATTTGTGTTGTGTTGATTAGCACAAATCATGCATGCCGCTTTACGGTTACAGTGTTCACCACCGTGGCCGTACATCAAACACCTCCAACATTGAGTTGGTTGTTCATTCTTCTTTGGTTTATGCTTCTTCCATGTGACAATTACACTGCAAATTGATTTAATGTTGCGTAGTGAGTTTGGATTAAATGAATTCCTGGTAAATTGGACTTTATACACGGCATCATCAACCGAACTGAATCTGGTCCTTACTTCTGTCGCCGATACTGGAGAAAGGTTGTAACCATTTAAATCGGCTTTGGTGTCATCACAACTTATTTGTGGGAGGCCATACAGGAATATGGTGTACATACGTTTTTCTTTCGAGTTGTAAGATTGAAAGTCGATTTGGTTGTCTTTCAGTGCCTTTACGCAAAAATCGTACTTTTCAGTATTTGCTGGGAACACCTTTGTGCCAATAGATGTGCGTTTATAAACACAATCTTTGCCCAATATGTGTTAAATTTCTTTAAGGGAAATAGAACTGTCGGCTACGATGGGTGGTGGTCTATGTTGCCTTAACTCTGTTTCTTCATTGGATTCATAATGGGTATCCATATCATCTTGGTTGGCCAATAGTCCAAATCTATTGGTAGATGTTGAACTTGGGTGGATGTTATAAGGCAAAGAGAATGGTGCCCTTATTTTTTGATTGCTCCCGTCTTCATGTTGAGACGTCCTGAATTTTTGGCCCCAGCATCCACAACAGCCGCACATCACTGACCACACATTTTATGTCCGCTCCGTAGTGTGTGCGTTGTCTCCTTCCCTTCCCCCCCTTCCCATTCGTGCAGTGCGGTTGACACTCTTTTCTTTCTGTCGTTGTTCGCCCAATGCTCAAGGCATAACACTGAGCATTGGGGGAATACAGCAACGGCAGGGAGAGGAGTTTGGCAGTTGTAGCTGCATACTGACTCTGTTTTGTTTTTTTTTTCTTGTTTGTCTCTTCTAATGGTGGGTAAGTTTAAAGTACAATTTGCCAATGTACGAGGGCTGAGAGCGATTTTTTTTGCCGTGTACGCTCATGTACAATTCCATCGGCCTGATGTTTTTGCTCTTTGTGAGACCCAAGTGTGTGAGGATTCTGATCCACAGGATTTTCACATTCCTGGATATCACACCCTATCTCTCTTTATCCCCCCAGAGGTCTTTTGGTATACATAACGATATAGTGTTTCAGAGCCGGTATAACTTAAACCCAGAAAATACAGAATTTAACTCCCTTTGGGTTAAATTCAAGATTGGAACACACGTACTACATTTCGGATTTGTGTATAGAAGTCCAAACGCGGAAAGGGAGGTATCCCTAAATGGCTTTGATGTCCTTTCCGATTCAATTACAAAAATTTTAGAGGATTGTCCTGACAGTGAAATTGTTGTTGCTGGCGATTTCAATGTCCATAATTCCTCTTGGCTTGCCCATTCGAGTCACTCAACACCGGAGGGTCAATACGCCGAGCTTTTTGCTTCGCATAATGATTTGACGCAACAAGTGAATGAACCGACTCAAATTCCGTTTGTCCAGGGGCAACTCTC
Organism: Polietes domitor; assembly: GCA_947397865.1. Lineage (NCBI taxonomy): Eukaryota > Metazoa > Arthropoda > Insecta > Diptera > Muscidae > Polietes > Polietes domitor. Next base: position 150,950,670 of record OX377620.1, on the reverse strand, counting down.
AAATATTGTTGATCTTTTCTTAACAACACACCTTGAAAAGTATGAAGTTAACGTTCTAGCACCTCTTGGTAACTCGGATCATTGTATTGTTTCAGCATCCTTTTCGTATTCAATATTTATATTCAATATATATATATACGAAAAGGCACATTGGGCCGAGCTCAACAACTTTTTCCAGCATTTCAATTGGAAACTTTGTTTTCTAAATGGCGATATAGATGCTGCGGCTGAAATGATCGAAAATATTATCTTGATTGGAATGAAGTCTTTTTTTATTCCAATTAAAGTTATTTCGGATAAACCATCTAATAAAAGTTGTTTTAACCAGACATGCAAGGCTGCTGTCAGATCCAAAGAGGAAGCATTCTGGAAATGGCGTTTAAATAAAAATGCCACAACTGATCTGCTACGCAAGCAGACAAGAACCATGTGTGCCAGGGTACTTAGACGTGAAAAGTTTCTGTACGAACAACGTCTTCGTGCCAAAGTTCTTGCTTCTCCCAGGGGAAGTAAGAGCTTTTGGTCATTTGTGAGAAGAGTAAAGGATAACTCCTCATCTATCCCAACTCTTGTTAAAGATGACCAGATATTCACTAACCCGGTTGACAAAGCTAACCTATTGGCTGAAATGTTTGCAAGGAATTCATCCTTGCCGGAAAGCAATCAACCACTCCCCGTGATCGAAAATGTATCTAGTTCCATGCCTCAGATATTTTTTCGAACACGTGGAGTTAAAAGGGTTCTCTCAAATCTCGACGTAAATAAATCTCCAGGCCCGGATGGCATTTCAGCACTTGTCCTATGTAAGTGCTCTTCGACGCTTGCCCGTCCCCTTCGTAATCTTTTCAACCTTGCATACCGTGCAGGGGTTTTCCCAGCGCGTTGGAAGATTGCGAACATCCAGCCCATCCTTATAAAAGGTGAGGCTAACAATCCTGCTAACTATCGACCGATCGCGATTTGCTCAGCGCTTTCGAAGGTTATGGAGAGTATGGTTAACCACCATCTTGTGAGGTATTTAGAAACTAATGACTTACTTAATGATCGACAGTATGGCTTCCGTAGGAATCGATCTACGGGAGACCTGATGACACTGCTATCCGAAAAATGGAATCGATCTATTCACAAGCTTGGAGACTAAGGTCGTTGCTCTAGATATCTCCAAGGCCTTTGATAGAGTTTGGCACGGCGCACTCATATCAAAGCTTATCGCTTTTGGTGTTGGTAGTGACTTCTCTCGATTCATATCGAGCTTCCTCAGAGATCGCACTATACGTGTTGTTGTAGATGGGTTCTCATCCGACGAGCATAGGTTAACCGCAGGAGTACCACAGGGCTGTCCTTTCCCCCTCCCTTTTTCTTATTTTCATCGACGACCTCTTGGATCGGACTGTGAATCCAATATACTCATTCGCGGATGACAGCAACCTCTGTCATTCATACTCATTCGATCATAGACCAAGTCGTCAAGAAATTGAGGATAAAAGGCGATTGATGGATGAGTCACTTAGCCAGGATTTGCTGGCCATTTCTGAATGGGGTCGAGAGAATAGGGTAGATTTTAATGCACGTAAGACCCAGTGTTCCTTGTTGTCTCACAAGCGATTCATCGATCCAACGGTGTCGTCGATTTTAATGAACGGTGTAGATATTGAGCAATCAGATGATCTAGTTGTTCTTGGCATAAAAATACAATGTACATCTTCATCTTCATCATCTTCATCATCTTCATCATCTTCATCATCTTCATCATCTTCATCATCTTCATCATCTTCATCATCTTCATCATCTTCATCATCTTCATCATCTTCATCATCTTCATCATCTTCATCATCTTCATCATCTTCATCATCTTCATCATCTTCATCATCTTCATCATCTTCATCATCTTCATCATCTTCATCATCTTCATCATCTTCATCATCTTCATCATCTTCATCATCTTCATCATCTTCATCATCTTCATCATCTTCATCATCTTCATCATCTTCATCATCTTCATCATCTTCATCATCTTCATCATCTTCATCATCTTCATCATCTTCATCATCTTCATCATCTTCATCATCTTCATCATCTTCATCATCTTCATCATCTTCATCATCTTCATCATCTTCATCATCTTCATCATCTTCATCATCTTCATCATCTTCATCATCTTCATCATCTTCATCATCTTCATCATCTTCATCATCTTCATCATCTTCATCATCTTCATCATCTTCATCATCTTCATCATCTTCATCATCTTCATCATCTTCATCATCTTCATCATCTTCATCATCTTCATCATCTTCATCATCTTCATCATCTTCATCATCTTCATCATCTTCATCATCTTCATCATCTTCATCATCTTCATCATCTTCATCATCTTCATCATCTTCATCATCTTCATCATCTTCATCATCTTCATCATCTTCATCATCTTCATCATCTTCATCATCTTCATCATCTTCATCATCTTCATCATCTTCATCATCTTCATCATCTTCATCATCTTCATCATCTTCATCATCTTCATCATCTTCATCATCTTCATCATCTTCATCATCTTCATCATCTTCATCATCTTCATCATCTTCATCATCTTCATCATCTTCATCATCTTCATCATCTTCATCATCTTCATCATCTTCATCATCTTCATCATCTTCATCATCTTCATCATCTTCATCATCTTCATCATCTTCATCATCTTCATCATCTTCATCATCTTCATCATCTTCATCATCTTCATCATCTTCATCATCTTCATCATCTTCATCATCTTCATCATCTTCATCATCTTCATCATCTTCATCATCTTCATCATCTTCATCATCTTCATCATCTTCATCATCTTCATCATCTTCATCATCTTCATCATCTTCATCATCTTCATCATCTTCATCATCTTCATCATCTTCATCATCTTCATCATCTTCATCATCTTCATCATCTTCATCATCTTCATCATCTTCATCATCTTCATCATCTTCATCATCTTCATCATCTTCATCATCTTCATCATCTTCATCATCTTCATCATCTTCATCATCTTCATCATCTTCATCATCTTCATCTTCATCTTCATCTTCATCTTCATCTTCATCTTCATCTTCATCTTCATCTTCATCTTCATCTTCATCTTCATCTTCATCTTCATCTTCATCTTCATCTTCATCTTCATCTTCATCTTCATCTTCATCTTCATCTTCATCTTCATCTTCATCTTCATCTTCATCTTCATCTTCATCTTCATCTTCATCTTCATCTTCATCTTCATCTTCATCTTCATCTTCATCTTCATCTTCATCTTCATCTTCATCTTCATCTTCATCTTCATCTTCATCTTCATCTTCATCTTCATCTTCATCTTCATCTTCATCTTCATCTTCATCTTCATCTTCATCTTCATCTTCATCTTCATCTTCATCTTCATCTTCATCTTCATCTTCATCTTCATCTTCATCTTCATCTTCATCTTCATCTTCATCTTCATCTTCATCTTCATCTTCATCTTCATCTTCATCTTCATCTTCATCTTCATCTTCATCTTCATCTTCATCTTCATCTTCATCTTCATCTTCATCTTCATCTTCATCTTCATCTTCATCTTCATCTTCATCTTCATCTTCATCTTCATCTTCATCTTCATCTTCATCTTCATCTTCATCTTCATCTTCATCTTCATCGTCATCATCATCGTCATCTTCCCCATCAGATTTGTCAGACATGGAGTCCGAGGACGCCTTCTCGGACTTGGAAAAACGGGTGAACATCCGTATGGCACGGACCCGACAGTCCCCTTCGCCAATGAACTCCCCGACAGAGTTGTCGGATGTTGACTCCGAAGACGCATTCTCCGACCTGGGGGAACGGCCAAGGGAAGTGACGGAGACACATCCGGCCCTATTGGCCGGAAGACGGTATAAATGCAGGGAGAAATTGTCCGACGAGGTGCAACGACAGCTCGAACCCTACGTCGCCACGGCACTAAAGATACATCGGGTACCAAACCGGTACAACCGATGGGTCCACCATCTAACGTTTTTTTTTTTTTCAACTATTCAACGGTTGGACTATTATTTGTGGGGTGCCCTCAAAGATAAGTGTTACGCCGACAAGCCAGAGACAATTGACGCTTTAAAGGACAATATTCGTGAAGCCATTGGTGAAATACAGCTGCACACAATTGATAATGTGCTTAAAAATTGGACCGATCGTGTAGGCTACTGCATGACCAGCCGAGGCAGCCATTTGAATGAAATTATTTTCCATTATTAACCGGAAGGATTGTACTTTCAAATAAAAAAGAAATTTGAGAAAATATTCAGTAGTTTTTTTATAGCATTTTCAAAAAAAAAAAAGTTATTTGGCGGACCCAATCGATAATGTACTTAAAAATTTGACCGATCGTGTAGGCTACTGCATGGCCAGCCGAGGCAGCCATTTGAATGAAATTATTTTCCATTATTAACCGGAAAGATTGTACTTTCAAATAAAAAAGAATTTTGAGAAAATATTCAGTAGTAGTATTCATTTAAAAAAAAAGTTATTTGGCGGACCCTTTACATCTAATTTAAGCAGTTTTAGCCAGTGGTGGCAACATTTTCCCCACAGTATGACAAGAATAGTCATCGCAGTCGTACTCATCACCGTAAGCTTCTTCCAAAACTGCGAGCTTTGCGACAGGCCTCTCTAAGATGCCATGAGATGTTAGTACCTTTGCAATCCGAACCTGTCCGTCGTTTGCCAATCTCGTCTCAAGCACTTTTCCTCGAATCCAGACATTGCGTGGAAGTGAAGGGTCAACAATTAGTACCAATCTCCCTGACATAAAGGCTTCTGTTTATCAAACCACTACATGTTAGTGAAGGCAGATACTCCACCTGCCATTCTTTCCCAAAAATATTTGCATATTGTTGAGATCTGAGCCAATTATGCTTTAAAACCAACCTATTATCCTAGCAGCTAGAAACAGGCTTAAGTCCACTTGAACTGCCCACAAGAAAGTGATTGTGTGTTATTGCTTCACGTGTATCTTCATCCACAGGTACATAAGCAAGAAGATTTTTGACGGACCGCACTAATCGCTCCCAAGCACCGCCCATATGAGGGTTAAAATTCCACTTTGTCGTAGTACTCGTATAGGTTCTTACTATCTCATCTTTATTGACATCTGCGAGTGCTTCACTCAGTTCTCTTTCCGTGCCTATAAAATTTGTGCCGTTGTCCGAATTGATCCATGTTATGATGTTATGATGATCGCATATAAATTTAGAAAACCGAGCTCCGATCAATGCTGCCATTAGTTCGAGTCGAGGAATCGAAGTAATTTTAATCGGAGCAACTCTGGTTTTTGAACCAACTAAAGTGCAAATAACACAAGTATCTTTCAGTAATCGAAAATAGCTTACAGCAGCATAACCGTCTTTACTGGCATCAACAAATGTGTGAAGCTGAACATCCAATCCAACATATGTAGAAAACGATTTTAGTAAATAACAACGAGGAATCTTTAGTTTTTCAATGCAGGACAAAATGTTTAACCACTGAATTAATCATTAGAGGTTCCGAAATTTCTTGGTCCCGATTTATTCTTGACCTCTACACTTCCTGCAGTAAAATTTTAACATACATTATAATATTACCGATGAGGCCTAGTGGGTCATAAATTGACATTACTAGACCAAGCATTTCCCGTTTGGTTGTTAGAGAAAATAACACTTTCCGTGAGTGATTGCGAAATTGTAAAAGTTATTATATCGTCATGGTGTTCCCCGAAAATGCCTAGTACCTTTTCGATGCTTTTTTCTTCATAGAGATTCAAACATTTGCCATTACTAATTCCGGAACCCGAAATATAATTCATAACGTCCTGACTGTTAAAACCAGCTCTCTGATGTATATATTTAACATATTTATATTATATATTATTATATTTATTTGGCGTCATAGCTTTCTCATCGGTGTCAACTGATTCCAGCAGGTCGTCGACGTAATGATTTTCTTTCATTGCTCTAGCAGCTATAGGAAACTCCTTTTCAAAATTTTCAGCGTTTAAATTTGTCACGTACTGTGAAATACTTGGTGCACACATAGCACCGAAAATCATAACGTCCATCACATATACTTCTGGTTCTATATCCTGATCACAATCGTGCCACAAAAAACGTTGAACATCCCGGTCCTTAGGCCGTATAAAAATCTGGTGAAACATTTCTTCAATATCGCCGCAGACTACCACTGCCCGTTGGCGAAATGAGAATAAAATAGCAGGAAGCGATGCCAACAAATCTGGTCCTTTCAACAGAAATGAGTTTAAAGAAACCCCATTTGATTTTGCAGCGGCATCCCATACAACACGAGATTTGCCAGGTTTATTTTTGTTGAAAACGGCAAAAATTGGGAGGTACCACACTTTGCCATCACAACGATTAATTTCATTTTTTTTTCTAATTTACGAATATAACCTTTAGACGAATAATTTTGAATTGTAGTTTTAAATACGTTATAGAGTTTGGGTCATTTTTTAATTTACGTTCGAGGCATAGGAGACGTTTAAATGCCATATCATAACTTTGTGGCAAATTTATGGTGTCAAATTTCCACAGGAAAGGAACTTCAAAATGACCATCTCTCCTTTGTTTAGTGTAGTTTTTTAAAAGACGGAATGCTCGGTCGTCATATTTACCTAACGTCGTATTTTTAGACATATACCCAGACTATCGATATTGTAAAAACTCTTTACTAATTCTTCGAACTCTCTGTTTTCAACGCTACAGTCACATACACGAACATTTAAGTGCTTACTTGATTTTGGGTTGTCCGAAATAGCTCCATAATTTATCCATCCAATGCGAGTACAAATGGCAATATGCTCCTCGGATGCACCTTGTTTGATTTTAGTCGAAATTCCCAAGTTAAAATGATTAAGGCCAATAAGTAATTGTGGTACTGCGTTATAATAGCTTCTAACTGGTAAATTTCGTAAATGACCATACCGTCGAGCTAAATCTTCATAATCCAAAGTATGTGTGTGATGATTAATGGAACTCACTGTGCACACATTAATCGCAATTCTCTTTTTATTTTCACCTGAAATGTGAATGGTTAATTTCTGGGATTCGTTTTCGCACCTCTCAATACCACCAGTCCATTTTAAGCACAGGGGGTTGGCTATTCCTGACTTCAGACTTATAGATTAACCTTCATCAATAAACGCGTATGTTTCGACATTTTTATTTTTTCCGTACACTGTTATCGGCACTATATTAAAAAGTACTTGATTTATAGAATTGTAATGTGTATTGTTAATGACTTCAACATTGTTCACAACGTGTGTATTGTTTACATTATCGTTAACCATAAGATTATTGTTTATGACACTTTCTGAATAAAGATGACGATGTAGAGAAGAGTGGTGGAAATACTGACTTCCATTCACACCGCACTGAATCTTTTTCTTGCATTCCCCGTTGTGCTTACACAAACAAATTTTACAAAGATTGTGCTTTCTTATGACATTCCATTTATCACCCCGATCAAGAGAGAGATATGTTTGGCAATCTGAAACTGTTATACACATGTTGCTGTTACATACAAAACACCTCCTCTCTTCGTTATGGGTATGTACGTAAGCGTTCTTGTTGTAACTGCCACTGGAAGAACTACGTTTTCTATTAGATGAGTTTTCAACTGTTATACAGCTGGCAGATATTCCAATGTTAAAATTCCAGTTACAGAACGCATGCATATTGGGGTTTTTGTTTTGATTCATCAGCTGCAACTTTTGACAACCCCAATGCATTTGATAATAAGGAGGCAATTTTTGTAACAAATCTTGAAGCAGAGAGGAATTGTTAATTTCATTAACTGAATTGGAAGCTTCAATGGTGGCGATTAGACTTTTAACGTTAATTGCAAACGAGGTAAATGATTGAATATTGTTTTCATCAACAGATGGAGTGGTCTTAATACGATTTTTTATTGAATTGAAAAATTTTTCAGGTTGTCCATATAATAATTTTAGTATTGACATAACCCATGATACGTTTGACGGGTATATCAATAAGTGTTAGACGTTTCGTAATGCCTCCCCGACTAAAGCTTTTTGTAACCTTAAAAGGTTTTCAGCATCGTTAAATCCACATATTTTCGTAGACCATTCAAATGTGGAATAGAATAAAGGCCACTCTTCTGCTAGGACAGAGAAATGAGGAAGTTCTTTGGGCAACGAGTTCCAGGCTTGCAGCTGACTTGTTTCTAGTGGGAGTAGATTGCTAAAGTTTTGAAATATATCTGATGTCGAATGTCGTACGATGTTTGGCGTGGAATCATGATGTGGTGATAATGCTTAAACGTTGAGGTGCCGAAATGATACTGGGTGCTGCTAGATTTGAGTACAAGTTTGACGGTGGATTATCGTAAGTTATTCCTGGTTGAGTTATTGTGGACGTCAGCGTTGAGGCAAGTGGAGGATGCCACGCATTTGATCGCGATTGAATTTGGTTGTGTATTTGAAAGTCGTTACTGACTTGAGGGACTGTAGTACAATTTGAAACTGTGGGTACAACTGTGTGTACTGTCGATCAAGAAGGACAAAGCCGAGTGTACAAGCGGTGATTATATGGTGTCAGCGATAGTGCAAGTGTTTGAAACAGTGAAAGTGCATACGTAGGTTCCCTGTTTAGCTAGTGCCGTGTTCTCAAGTGAATCGTGTGTTGTGCCTATAGAGGTATCACGCTGACTATCTCGTGCCGTGTTCTTAAGTGAGTCGTGTGACGTGCTTATAGAGGTATCACGCTGACTAGCTGGTGCCGTGTTCTTAAGTGAGTCGTGTGACGTGCCTATAAGGTATAACGCCGACTATCGCGTGTTTTGTGCCCAAGTGAGTCGTCTGACGTGCCTATAAGGTATCACACAGACTATCGCGTGTCTTGTCCTCAAGTGAATCGTGTGACGTACCGTGAGCTCAAGTGAGTCACGTGACGTGCCTATACAGGTTTCATGCCGAATATCGCGTCTGAGTCGTGTGACGTGCCTATAGAGGTATCACGCCTACTATCTTGTACCGTGTCCCCAAGTCACGTGACTAAACAGGTGAAGTGCCTAACCAGGTATAACGTTAACTCTACTGCGCTTTCCCCATACCCGACGCATCTACAGCTGCGTACCTGCCGGGAACCAACGCGTGCCTAGCAAGGTCACAGCATCCCACTTCCCCTACACTAAGTAAACAATAGGCTATGAAATACTGTGTCGTACGATTATACAAGAAATCAGAACAATAAATAACGATCTAAATAAAAATTGCCGTGTTTTTTACTCTCAGTCACTTCCCTAAATAAATTTCTGTGGCGAACCCTTCCCCCGCGAGCTGTACCCCCGCAACCAGAGGAAACTCGTCGTTACAAATTCAAACTAATTTCAAATGCATAATTTATCATGCTAGGAGAAATTAAGTTTGAAGATTGAATATGTGCCATATTTTTCTTCAAGTGCAACAATGAAGCTCTTTGCGGAAGTAAAACCATTCTTCGCCCTCAATTATATAGTCCACAACAACAACTCTCTATTGGTGTGACGTGATTGCAATACCTCAATCATCATCAATGCGTGTAATTCAGCCACTAACATCTCCACACCGTTCTAATTTCTCCACTCTTCATCTATCCCAATTGTTGTTAAAAGCTAACCAGTTGGCTGAAATGTTTGCAAGGAATTCATCCTTGCCGGAAAGCAATCAACCACTCCCCGTGATCGAAAATGTATCTAGTTCCATGCCTCAGATATTTTTTCGAACACGTGGAGTTCAAAAGGTTCTCGCTCCATCCACCAGCTTGGAGAGAGTAAGGTCGTCATTCATGATCCTCATTCGATCATAGACCAAACCATCAAGAATGATTTATTGGCCATTTCTGAATGGGGCCGAGTAGATTTTAATGCACGTAAGACCCAGTGCTGCTTGTTGACTCACAAGCGATTCACTGATCAATGGAGTCGTCGATTTCAATTAACGGTGTGGATAGTGAACAAACAGACGCGGTGTAAAAAATACTTCACTCCATCTGATCTTCTCAATATCTACACTACCTACTTCAGACCAAAGATGTAATACAACTCCCATATAGGGTCGGGTGCCCCAGAATCTTCCCTGGAGCTACTTGACCATGTCCAGAGGAGGGCGATGGTGTAGCTAGGTGACGGTAGAATATCCAAATCTATTGTCCCCTTTGATCAACGTTGTTCTATCAATAATTTATGGTGTTTGTTCTTCGGATTTTCGAGATCTTATACCGACCAGAAAATGACAACATGTACACGCAAACAATGTATACATTTGTATTTACAAATACTTTTGATACACATGTATGAAAATATCCATACGCCGAGAACACACAACACAAACGGTATGCAAGAATAAATAACATGCATGTATTAGGTACAACTTACACTCATACTTGCATGTACTACATACGCATTATTATTGAATTTACTATTAATTTAATTTTTATTAATATTTTTTATTTTATTTTTCAACAACAAATATTTTAATTTAGTTCATTAATAAAATACATGGATTTTTTCTTTATTTTTTTGTTCTAAAAATAAAACGTTTATTTCACATTAAGTTCGGCCGGACAGAATCTTGTATACTCTCCACCACGAAGTGCATAGTATGCAATCATTTGTTCCTGTTTATACATGTGTACTTCGCATGTATTTTTCGTACATGTACTCATCCATCTCCATACATTAAGTATGACATGGTTCATGTATGGGTATGACAACATAATTCTACACACAACATGTTGTACATCATACAAAGATGGTATATGGTACGCACACATCGATTGATGTGTAGTGTAATGTACGGTTTGATATTTGAAGCATACACGTCATACCCATACATGTTTTGCCATTGATACTCAAAGTGTTCCCAAAACGATAATTTTGTCATTCTCTGATACCGATCGTGAAAACGTTCGATAGAGATACGCGACTTTCCAGGAATTCTCACCCATTTGTTGTCGATTGGACAACCGGCCGCACTACACATTACATAATTATTACCCCAGTAATATCCAATGTGGAGTCGACTTCCGGCAGATATCTGCCCAGCTAATTATGATATTCAGAAATTAAAAACAGAAGTCAACAAACACAATCGAAGTCGAAGACAAAAACCAAGGAAGGGACTATAGAACTGCGCTTTTTTCATATTCAATGTCTAACCTCACGAAAATGGCCAAGGGAATTGTGCCTTTTCAAGTGAATTTCTGGCCAGGATCACTGGACATATCTGGCAAACGGGAATACCATACAACATAGCACTCATACCGTAAAAAGCCCTTGGAAGGGACTATAGAAGTGTGTGTACAGTTTTTCCATATTTAATTTCTAACTTCAAGAAAGTGGTCATAGAAATTTCATACTTTTTACGTGAATTTCTTGCCAGGATTACATATCTGGAGAACAGGTATGAATATTGATACAGCACAGATACTGTAAGTAGTTCTAGGAAGTGGCTATCGAACTATGTTTACACTTTTTGAATATTCATTAAGTAACCTCTGGCAAGGCCTTTGGCCTTTTCAAGTGTCAGGATCACTGAACATATCTTGCGAACGGGAATACACTCATACTGTAAGTAGTCCTAGGAAGGGGCTATCGAACTGCCTTTACAATTTTTCAATATTCAATTTCTAGTCTCAAGAAAGTGGCCATGGAAATTTGATCTTTTTTAAGGGAAGGGAATTTCTGGCCAGGATCACTGAAAATATCTGCAAACGAGAATACCTTACGACATAGCACTCACACCGTAAGTAGTCCTTGGAAGGGACTATCGAACTGTTTGTACACTTTTCACTATTTAATTTATAATCTCACGAAAGTGGCCATGGAAATTTGGTAGTTTTAGGAGAATTTATGGAGCAGTGGTAATATCTGGAAAGCGTGAACATTTGCCAAATAAATTTGCTTCTTAATTATAGATGTTATTTATATCATATTAATTAAATAAATAAGGAAAAACGTGTTTTTAAAAATATATTAAATGGGGCGCGAACCCACGTTATATAAATATAAAATAAAAACCAACCGCAAAACCACTACCGTCTCAGACCTACCACCGCAGTTGGAAACGATTGTTCTAGTAACTGTTAAGTAGTTTAATATGTGATATTCTACAAATCTAATCTTTTACAATGTCCACACGTACATTAAAGTGGGTCGTGCCATTTGGTAATTCGTAATAGTAAAGGACCACATATTTTTACGAATTTATTTTATAAGATTCGTATTCATATTGTTGGGCTCCTAAGGAGCAGATTCAATATCAAACAAATAAAGTATAAAAAATGGAGTTCTTTTGCTCAATGTTTCCTCGCCAAGTTAATCGGCGGTCCAGGTGGATACCCAGGTAAGTAATATAGTCCGATTGTGGAAGAAAATATAAAGAATATAAATTCCAATAGAATACCATTGGATCTACCTCGTAATACTACATGGCTTCAAAATATATGTTTTGTACGATTACGCCTTACGCACTCCAGGCTCACTCATGAACACATCTTAAAGAAAGAACCTCTTCCAATTCGTCATTTTTTCAACAGTACTCCACGTACTCTCTGACTGTCCAGTACTTCAAACCATACGATGAAATACCTTCAATTCATCAGATGCATTTGACACTAAAGAAAATATAACTAATATTTATTTTATTATAAAGTCTATAGATACAAATATCCTTACAGACTAAAACTTTAACTTACTATGTACTTGTATATAAGTCATGTGTAAGCCGATAGCATTAGATGCTAGTGCTTATTATTTATTATAATTTTAATTGTATTTAATAGATACGAAATAAATATATAAAATATTTCTTCTCTTCACAACACGAATTAAAATTTAAATTATAAATAAAAAACATTTTCCACAAAAATACAACAAAAAAGAAATCAGCTATGATATAGCTGATGCGTTTTTATTTTGTGTAAATTATCGATAAACAGTCGTCGTCGTCCCAATAGTGTTACAAAATACCAAATTAGCGTTGAATTGATGTTGACGTTGATAGAAAGTGACGTTGACTCAAAAAACGACGACGCATAGAATCAAAATTCATCGGCCAAAATTCAATAACTTTTTTCTAGTAGACATTTGTGACTTCTTTAAAACCCCAAAATTAGACAAGGATTATTTTGAGATAATCGGACAATCAGATATATTTTAGAAATCGGCCCCACGTTGACTACTTGTCATATTAAAGAAAATTAAAATGTTTATTTTGTTGTGTTTATATTTTTTAAAACATATTTTTACGTATTTGTTCATAATGCTAAGAAAATTTTTAATTTTTTGTATTAAAGATTTTCACTTTTTAGATTTATTTTTTGTCTAACTGTTTCTCACACATTTTAAGAGATTTTGCACTCAATTTTTTTTATTAGCTTTATTATGTGGTTGTGGTTTCTTAGCTTTATCATGACGCCAAAACTATGTTTGTGCCAAATATATTTTGTTTGTAATAAATATTTAAAAAATATTCTTTTTGAACAAATGTCTGACTTTGGAAATAGTTTATTCCTTCAAAAGCCTTTAACGAAATATATACATATTTGGAAAGGGATCCCCGTTTTTTTATATAGATTTTGCCCGCCCAAAATTGGCCCCTTGGATGATAGGATACATTTAGTGCAAAAGTCAGTCAGTAGGTAGTACTGTAATTCTTCATCGTTTTATAGATTGTATACCTGAATATCAATTAAATTAGTGTGTGTATGTTCACAACTTTTAAAATTGAACTAGTTTTGTATTTCATTTAAATATTCTGATACAGTATTACCGTTCTGTAATAGTTGTGTTGCTTCTGTAGATAATTCCGAATGTTGCGATTTCCATTGGAGTCGAATGCTTGAGAGAAATGGGTCAGAGGTTGCCAAGAGGATATCAAACAAATTTTCGTTCGCACATTCTCTACTAATTTTTCTGGTATTATGCTCTATGAAATATCTATAATCGTTATTTCTCTTTTATTGAGCTGGTGATAATCAGTGTTATATGAGGATTTTGATGCTGAGAGTTCATCGTTTAACTTACTTTGAATTACATTGCATTTTATATAGCTGGATGCTGCCTTCGTATCCGTTAGTACTTGCCCAACTTTACCATCTATCATTGTAAGCAATAATTCGAAGTTTATAGTTATTGCTTGATCGCAAATCACAATAGTTGTTGATTGTAGCGATTTTATCTGTTCTTTAATTGCAGTGACTTCTTTAATGCAAATTTTATTGGCTTGGAGAATTTCGCTGATGCCGCACAGAGGTTCAGAATCAAAATCCATTGGCCAAAATTCAATAACTTTTGTTCTAAAGGGTTTTCCAATACGTACTTGACAACTTTGAATTTAATTTGTGAACGCACTATTTCGCTGATCGTCTGACTGTTACTTTCCTTTTTTCAGTAAACTCAACATTTTCATCATGGTTCAACGAAAAACGTATGCAAATTATAAAAATGTACTACCGAAATTCGGAGTCGGTGAACGCAACTTTAAGAGCGTTAAGTCCAATTTTCGGTCGTTATTCTCGCCCTAGTAGACAAGCAATAACAAGTTTAGTGCAAAAATTTGAGTCTACATTTTCATTATGTGATGCTGCCATGCCAGTAAGACAACGGGTTGGTCGAAGTGACGAAAATATCGCTGCCGTTGAGGCGTCCGTAGCAAACGATCCAAATCAGTCGATTCCGCGGCGTTCTCAAGAACTGGAACGTTCTCAAGGATCTTGGTTTACAAAATCAAGCTGCTTCAATAATTGAAGCCGATGGGCCATTTGATGCGACGTAAGTTCTCCCACTGGGCTCTGGACAAGATGATGAATTTCATCGCAAAATCATCTTCAGTGACGAAGCTCTTTTTTGGCTCAATAGGTTCGTCAATAAGCAAAATATGCGTTATTGGTTTAGTGAAAATCCACATGTGCTTCATGAATCACCACAAAAAATAACTGTTTGGTGCGGTATGCATGCCGGTCATTGGGCCATATTTTTTCGTCGACAATAACGATCGATTGCCGATTATTTTTTTCCCGAATTGGAAAACATGGACTTGGACGACATGTGGTTTCAACTGGACCACAGGTGTCACAAGCCACACAGCACACGTTACGATCGATTTATTAAAGAGTAAGTTTGGTGAGCGTGTTAACTCAAGAAAGCTTTTCAATTACTTAACAGGTTATGGGCCCAGACACCCATAATTAAAGGATACAAAGGAAACACATAAGGATTCGAAATACTGCCTAGAAGCGAAAAGGATTGCGACAAGGATTCAATATCATCTTGAAATTATAATGGAGGATATTAAAATTTCCAAATTGGAGTGAATGGAAGGTTGGACTCTGTGGAAGTTCCAAATGAAAGTAATTTTACGTGCCAACGATTTATGGTGTTTCGTGGATGGAACTACAGTGCAACCTGATCCTAATTCAAGTACGATTGTGGAAATCTCGTGATGCTAAGGCTCAGAAGATACTAGTTGTGTCTATGGGAGAAGAACCATTGATGCACATAATTAATTGTGAATCATCCGCTGAAATGTGGTCTGTGCTGGAAAGTATTTATGAGCAGAAGTCCGCAACATCAATTCATCTTTTGCAACAACAATTTCATAGTCGATAATGATGAACCCAATACTTACCAGGAAGCAGTTTCATGTGGACATAATGTGCAGTGGAAGCAAGCCATGGATGAGGAGTACAATTCCCTCATGGAAAACGGAACATGGGAACTTGTAAAGTTACCAGAAGGTAAGAACGCTATTTCGAACAAGTGGGTTTACAAAATCAAGAAGAAAAAGGACGACACCATTGACCGTTTCAAAGCTCGTTTAGTTGTGCGTGGATTTACACTGAAATTTGAGCTAGATTACGAGGAGACTTTTAGTCCGGTTGCAAAATTTACATCGATTCGGATGATTTTGGCTTTGTCGACGCAATTTAATTACCATCTGACTCAATTCGATATCAAGACTGCATTTTTGTATGGCAATCCTGAGGAGGAGTTATATATGCATCAACCAATTGGTTACGATGACGGATCCGAACGAGTATACAGGTTACAAAAAGGTTTGTATGGACTCAAACAGGCCTCAAGATGCTGGAATAAGCGTTTTTCGGAAATTTATATTGACGATGGTATAATAGCGGCTGAGTCAGCAGAAGTTTCTGAAATTTTCATCAATCGTCTTCGTGGTGAGTTTGAAGTAAAAAAAATTGATTCCTTATATTATTTGGGAGTAGAAATCACTCAACAAAAAGACAGGATCCATATTTGCCAGTCAACATATACCAAGAAATTATTGCGGAAATTTAATATGGATAGTGCAAAACCAGTGAGCACACCAATTGATGAATTCTTGGTTTCTACACAACACTCAAATTTATCTAAATTTCCTTATCGAGAAGCCGTTGGTTCTCTTATGTATTTGGCCGTAGCAACAAGGCCTGACATTGCATTTGCTGTTTCATTTTTAAGTCGATTCTTGGATTCATTTGGAGATGAACATGTTGTAGCAGTTAAACGTATATTCAAATACTTGTGCGGAACGTTGACTAATGGTATAACTTTTGAGAAGACAGATACTGTTTTAAAATGTTTTACAGACTCGGATTATGCCGGAGATTTGGAAAAGAGGCATTCAACCAGTGGTTATGTTGTAATGTTATCAGGAGGACCAATTTCATGGTTTTCTCGAAAGCAACAGACGGTGGCTTTGTCAACAACGGAAGCTGAATATGTGGCTGCTTGTGAAGGCGTGAAAGAGCTGAAGTGGTTGCAAAGGCTTTTAGAAGAACTTATGACAAACGCAAGTATTTCTATCCCAAAAATGTACTTGGACAATCAAAGTGCCATTAAACTGGTAAAGAATCCGCAGTTTCACAAACGAACTAAACATATCGAGGTGAAATATCATTTTATTCGCGAGGTATACGAGAGCAAGTTCTTTGAATTGATGTATGTTTCAACCACCAAACAACTGGCAGATATTTTCACCAAGCCTTTAAAAAGGCAACGATTCATCGATATAAAGACTATGTTAAATATTAAGCCACTATATCTGGACGAAGAATATAAATAAAAGTGGAAGTGTTGGAGATTTTATTTATATTGTTCGTTAGCTACTTTGTATACTTGTTTACTTTGTATGACTGTAATCAATAATGCTTTGATTTTGACATAGCTTGTTTTTAGAAAATCAATAAAATTTTCTTCAGTCGCCAAGAATATTTTCAATTAAAAGCACAAGCTTTTCAATTACTTAACAAATAAAGATATTTATGATATTCGGTCTTTTGATAACGCAAGAATCTCAATTGAAGCTCCTAAAAAAATTGACGACATTGTACAATGTTATTGATGTCAGGATTATGGGCATACCAAAACATACTGCAGGAGAAATTTTCGATGCGTCAAATGTGGATTAGGTCATGCGCCAGCAGAATGTACAAAGGCAGCCAATATCCCTCCTAAATGTGTTCACTGTTCGAATAGTCACACTGCCAATTACAAAGGATGTACAGCTTATCAAAAGCTAATACACACTAGATCGACCAAAACGAATATAAACCAAAACACTCAAGACTTAAACCATCCCAATTTTTCACAACCAACAAACAAACAATACATCAATACTCCACAAGTACAAGATACAAACTCATGGACATACTCGCAAGCAGTCAAAGGTGAGCAACCCGGTATCAATAATGTTTTAGACAAGATAGAAGCAATGCTTGCTAAACAAATTGAATTGACGAACACGTTTATGAACATGATGCCGATGCTAATGACAAAACTATGCAAGTAGATCTTGTAATTGCGGAATGGAATGCGAATGGCATTCTAAATCATATAAATGAAATAAACATTTTCCTCAAAAATTATTGTATTAATATATTGCTAGTGTCGGAAACACACTTGACAAATAAATCGTTTTTTCGGCTAAATGGTTATGATATCATTATGGCTAATCACCCAGATAATCGAGCTCATGACAGAGCGGCAATTGTAATAAAGTGCAATATAAAATATGAAGTAGCAGAATCTATATCGGAACCGTTTCTACAAGCAGCAGGAGTTAAAATTACATGTGAAAATGCCAGTGTTTCTGTTTACTCAGTGTACTTTCCACCTCGATTCAAGTTTACGTGCAACCAGTTTGAATCATTTTTTAACGGTCTTGGAAATAAATTTCTTGTTGGTGGTGACTTCTACGCCAAACATCCATGGTGGGGCTCCAGATTACCAAATCCTAAAGGAAGGGAATTGTACAAGTGTGTTTACTATAAACATTATAATGTTTTATCAACCGGAAGTCCTACTTATTGGCCTACCAATCCAAACTTAATTCCAGATCTTTTGGATTTTTTATTTACAAAGGAATACCTCCATCGTCTCTGGAAATTGCTGCAAACGATGATCTTAGCTCCGACCATAGCCCAATTATAATTAATTTTAGCACACATTTTTGCAAACGGTCGAAAAATCCAAAATTGTTTTCATCTAAAACTAACATTAATTCGTTTCAACACTGGATTGAAAGAAATATAAACTTAAACGTTTCCATCAAAAACGAAACTGAGTTAGATGATGCAGTAGAATCTTTTACGAACTTGATCCACGAGTTTGCTTTTTTATCCACTCCGCAAGAAGTCGAAAACAATATCTCAAGATTCCGAGTATCTCTGGAAATTAGACAACTTATAAGTAAGAAACGCAGATTACGCAAAATTTGGCAAACAACAAGGCGTTGTGAAGATAAAACTAATTTCAACAGAGCTGCTAACTTTCTTAAGATTCAACTAAAGAATTTAAAAAATAATTCGTTAAATAATTTTCTAAGGAATTTGAGTCCAGATAAGAATAATGAATATAGCCTCTGGAAGGCTACGAAACACCTAAAAAGACCACAAAAATATTACTATTAAAGATTCTTCCGGTGTTTGGTGCAAATCGGATAAGGCCAAGGTATCTGCTTTTAAATCATTCCTAGAAGAAACATTCACCCCATTTTCATTTTGCGATTCATGGGAGGAAGAGAAAATCAGAGACTTTCTTGATGTGTCTTGTCAAATGTATCGTCCTATTAAACACTTTACTGTAAGAGAGGTTGTAAGTGAAGTAATGAAACTTAATTAAAAAAATCGCCTGGTTACGACCTCTTATATTTCTTACTGTTATATTTAATTCAGTTCTAAGATTGTCTCACTACGCAATGGAAATTCGCGAAAATTATTATGGTACTCAAGCCTAATAAACCAGAAAATGGTCTATCATCATACAAACCAATAAGTTTATTACCCATAATTCCAATTTGTTCGAAAGACTTTTCCAGAAAAGACTCTCTCCCGTCCTAGAAACTCTAAATATCATTCCTGACCACCAATTCGGATTTAGACATGGCCATGGAACTTCAGAACAATGCCATAGAATAGTCAAGACTATCAGGGAGTGTTTTGAAAATAAACAGTACTGCTCGTCAATTTTCTTAGATGTCATACAAGCTTTCGACAGAGTTTGGCACCTTGGATTGTTATATAAACTGAAATCACTCTTACCCACACCTTTTTACCTAGGGTTTCCATATGGATAATTTTCAAAAGAGAACTTTCGCTTTAAAAAAAGAGAACATTTTAACTAAAAAAGAGTTTACAATAAAAAAATTCTTTATTAAATAATTAATAATTTTGTTGATGTTAAAATTAAAATAATAATAGTTTCTAATGATAGGAACAACGAAATAAATATATAATAAAACAATAAAAGACAAAAAGAATCACATTTTCTTAAAAAATAAACAAAATAAATTCAAAAAACACATTTTCTTTTGCTCATCTCTAGGCTACGTAAAAAGTTTTTATATTAATATAAAATAATAATCATAGTTAAAAAAATAAATTACCTTATTGCTCATTAAACTAGCTAAACCATTAACTTTAAGGCTTCACACAAAGCAACCACGCTGCAGCGTGGCAAAACAAATAACAATAAACAATTTGTATTTGTTTTGACAGCAAACGGTTTGCTGTTGACAGAATGAGAGATTTAAGGCCGGAACACAATCGCGACGTTTCGACGTATGGCGTATGGCCAACAATTGACGACGACAACGTATTGGCGTATATAAAAATTGTGGCGAATTCCTACTAACTAAATAAAATTCCATCAATCTAGGATTTTTTTTGAAATAGAGTACATAAAGAGCACTGTTGGACATAAAAATACGGCACCAAAAAATGAGAGTTCTCTTTAAAAGAGATGTAATGGACAGCCTATTTTTACCTGCTGATGAGATCATATTTAGATGAAAGAAGATTTTACGTGAACATAAATGACGAAGATTCGGAAATTGGTTTCATAAAATCCGGAGTTCCACAAGGCAGTGTGTTGGGCCCAGTTTTATATACAATATTTACATCTGACTTTCCTACCAATCACGATGTAACAGTAGCAACGTATGCTGATGATACTGCCATACTAGCCGTTAACAAGTCACCTGTGGAAGCTTCCAATATAATACAAAAACAACTGACTTGACTCAATCTTGGTAGAAGGTGTGGAACATTAAAGTTAATCCTGAAAAATCTACACATGTAACATTCACCCTTAGGAAAGCAGATTGCCCACAGGTAATGCTGGATGGAGTCACTATCCCCTCATCGACTTATGTGAAATACCTAGGTCTGAATATAGACAGACGATTAACATGGGAACGTCATATAAAAGCAAAAAGAAAACAGCTAGAGATTAAGACAAAGCGAATGTTTTGGCTTTTAGGCCCAAAATCCCAATTATGTTTGGAGAACAAAGTTGTCCTATATAAAACAATATTAAAACCGATCTGGACATACGGAATCGAGCTTTGGGGAACAGCAAGCAATTCAAATGTTGAAATTCTGCAAACATATCAATCTAAAACACTGAGGCTAATCTCTAATTCACCCTGGTTTGTAAGAAATGAAAACATTCATAAAGATCTGGATATCTCCAAAGATAAAAACGAGATTAGAAGATATAGCAGTAATTATCTCAATAGATTGAGTCTACATCCTAATTTATTGGCTTTAACACTTTTAGATGATAGCAATGAATCTAGAAGACTGAAACGACGTCATGTCCTTGATTTTCCCTTTATTACCTAAATGCCATAAAACTATATTTAAACCTATAGCCAAAATTGTGAAATAGGATAAGTGTTAGAATTCAAATAATTTCTATTTAATTTTTTGTGTTATTTACCAACGGAATAATGTAAACTTTTGATAAGTTCGCTGGTTTTAACACTTTTAGATGATAGCAATGAATCTAGAAGACTGAAACGACGTCATGTCCTTGATTTTCCCTTTATTACCTAAATGCCATAAAACTATATTTAAACCTATAGCCAAAATTGTGAAATAAGATAAGTGTTAGAATTAAAATAATTTCTATTTAATTTTTTGTGTTATTTACCAACGGAATAATGTAAACTTTTGATAAGTTCGCTGGAGCTTATCAAAAATTGTTATTTGGAAGTTTATTTATTTTCTCTGTAGATAGATTGCAAATAAAAGTACTTGAAAAAAAATATTTATCCTGAAGTAAGGAAGTGTAATTATGGCCAAAGTGTTATTATGTCCAAAGTCAGACATTTGCACAAAAAGGATATTTTTAAAATATTTATTACAAACAAACTATATTTGGCACAAACTAGTTTTGGCGTTATAATAAAGCTAAGAAACCACAATTTCTAATAAACAAATTTGAGTGCAAAATCTCTTAAAACGTGTGAGAAAAAGTTCGACAAAGTCATAAAAAGAAATTAAGTTTTTTTTTAATTTTCAAAATATAAAAATATGAAAATTTCTTCTGTAATACAAAAAAATTCTTCGCATTATGAACAAAAACGTAAAGATATGTTTAAAAACATAAAAACGAAAAGTAAAGATTTTAATTTTCTTTAAAATCGAAAAATACGAAAATAGTCAACTTTGGACCAATTTCTAAACTATATCCGATCGCCCGATTTTTAAAGTTAATATCTAAAAATAATCCTTGGGTCTAATTTTGGAACTCAAAAATGTCTACTAGAACAAAAGTTATTGAATTTTGACCGATGGATTTTGATTCTGAACCACTGTGCGGACGTTGATGACGACAAGCGAAATAAGAGTGTTTAGGTTATTATCAGTCGGGTGTACCACATAATCCCCAAAATCAAAATCCCCAAATCAAAATCCCCAAACACAAAATCCCCAAATACAAAATCGCCAAACACAAAATCCCCAAATCAAAATCCCCAAACACAAAATCCCCATACTTTTTTGGAGATAGTGTCACAAAATCCCCAAATTTTTACGATATTACCGATCATATAAACAAAAGCGCAAGCAATGCTGTAACAATGTGAAACAACTATGGAAACCATACTATGATTTCTCATTTCTCTCAATTATCACTTCAACCTTTTCATTGTGTATTCTTGTTCTATTTTTAAACATTAACCGTTATAGTTTCATAAGTTCGATATGATTTTCGCGTTAAGTTGATGTTCTAAATTTCATCTTATATGTAAACTATTTTGATAAAGAAAAAATATTGGTTTTTTCCCATTATTAAATATTTGTGAAGTCATCATATAATTTTTTAAGATTTTAATTTCAAACTGAACTATTTTTATAAAGAAGTATTGTTGTTTTCTCCTTATTGTTGTACATTTTAGTTTACTACTATTCATGACATACATATTAAATATTCATGAATTCATCATACAATTTGTTTGGAATTTTAATTTCAGAAATAATGCCAAACACAAAATCCCCATTTTCTGTGTGAAATACATTAAAATTAGGTTTAAAATCGCGCGATTTTTAACCTAATTTTAATGTATTTCACACAGAAAATGGGGATTTTGTGTTTGGGGATTTTGTGTTTGGGGATTTTGTATTTGGGGATTTTGTGTTTGGGGATTTTGATTTGGGGATTTTGATTTGGGGATTTTGATTTTGGGGATTATGTGGTACACCCCGCTGGGGAGTGCCACATAATCCCCAAAATCAAAATCCCCAAACACAAAATCCCCAGACGAAAAAAAAAATCCCCAAATCAAAATCCCCAAACATAAAATACCCAAACACAAAATCCCCATACTTTTTTGGAGATAGTGTCACAAAATCCCCAAATTTTTACGATATTACCGATCATATAAACAAAAGCGCAAGCAATGCTGTAACAATGTGAAACAACTATGGAAACCATGCTATGATTTCTCATTTCTCTCAATTATCACTTCAACCTTTTCATTGTGTATTCTTGTTCTATTTTTAAACATTAACCGTTATAGTTTCATAAGTTCGATATGATTTTCGCGTTAAAAATCCCCAAATACAAAATCCCCAAACAAAAAATCCCCAAACAATCGCGCGATTTTAAACCTAATTTTAATGTATTTCACACAGAAAATGGGGATTAAAAAATTATATGAAAAAATTATATGATGACTTCACAAATATTTAATAATGGGAAAAAACCAATAATTTTTCTTTATCAAAATAGTTTACATATAAGATGAAATTTATTTATTTTTATAAAGAAGTATTGTTGTTTTCTCCTTATTGTTGTACATTTTAGTTTACTACTATTCATGACATACATATTAAATATTCATGAATTCATCATACAATTTGTTTGGAATTTTAATTTCAGAAATAATGCCAAACACAAAATCCCCATTTTCTGTGTGAAATACATTAAAATTAGGTTTAAAATCGCGCGATTTTTAACCTAATTTTAATGTATTTCACACAGAAAATGGGGATTTTGTGTTTGGGGATTTTGTGTTTGGGGATTTTGTGTTTGGGGATTTTGATTTGGGGATTTTGATTTGGGGATTTTGATTTGGGGATTTTGATTTTGGGGATTATGTGGTACACCCCGCTGGGGAGTGCCACATAATCCCCAAAATCAAAATCCCCAAACACAAAATCCCCAGACGAAAAAAAAATCCCCAAATCAAAATCCCCAAACACAAAATCCCCAAACATAAAATACCCAAACACAAAATCCCCATACTTTTTTGGAGATAGTGTCACAAAATCCCCAAATTTTTACGATATTACCGATCATATAAACAAAAGCGCAAGCAATGCTGTAACAATGTGAAACAACTATGGAAACCATACTATGATTTCTCATTTCTCTCAATTATCACTTCAACCTTTTCATTGTGTATTCTTGTTCTATTTTTAAACATTAACCGTTATAGTTTCATAAGTTCGATATGATTTTCGCGTTAAGTTGATGTTCTAAATTTCATCTTATATGTAAACTATTTTGATAAAGAAAAATTATTGGTTTTTTCCCATTATTAAATATTTGTGAAGTCATCATATAATTTTTTAAGATTTTAATTTCAAACTGAACTATTTTTATAAAGAAGTATTGTTGTTTTCTCCTTATTGTTGTACATTTTAGTTTACTACTATTCATGACATACATATTAAATATTCATGAATTCATCATACAATTTGTTTGGAATTTTAATTTCAGAAATAATGCCAAACACAAAATCCCCATTTTCTGTGTGAAATACATTAAAATTAGGTTTAAAATCGCGCGATTTTAAACCTAATTTTAATGTATTTCACACAGAAAATGGGGATTTTGTGTTTGGGGATTTTGTATTTGGGGATTTTGTGTTTGGGGATTTTGATTTGGGGATTTTGATTTGGGGATTTTGATTTTGGGGATTATGTGGTACACCCATTAACTTTAAAAATCGGGCGATCGGATATAGTTGGGTGTACCACATAATCCCCAAAATCAAAATCCCCAAATCAAAATCCCCAAATCAAAATCCCCAAACACAAAATCCCCAAATACAAAATCCCCAAACACAAAATCCCCAAACACAAAATCCCCATTTTCTGTGTGAAATACATTAAAATTAGGTTTAAAATCGCGCGATTTTAAACCTAATTTTAATGTATTTCACACAGAAAATGGGGATTTTGTGTTTGGCATTATTTCTGAAATTAAAATTCCAAATAAATTGTATGATGAATACATGAATATTTAATATGTATGTCATGAATAGTAGTAAACTAAAATGTACAACAATAAGGAGAAAACAACAATACTTCTTTATAAAAATAGTTCAGTTTGAAATTAAAATCTTAAAAAATTATATGATGACTTCACAAATATTTAATAATGGGAAAAAACCAATATTTTTTCTTTATCAAAATAGTTTACATATAAGATGAAATTTAGAACATGTTATATAACTTTTAATTACAAAGTGAAATATTATGAGATATAGAAGACAAATAAGTTATTTTATCTAAATCAGTTCGAGATCTAACAACTTTTTTAATTTTCTTAAGACGTTCAACATTTTTTTTATATGATCGGTAATATCGTAAAAATTTGGGGATTTTGTGACACTATCTCCAAAAAAGTATGGGGATTTTGTGTTTGGGTATTTTATGTTTGGGGATTTTGTGTTTGGGGATTTTGTGTTTGGGGATTTTGATTTGGGGATTTTTTTTCGTCTGGGGATTTTGTGTTTGGGGATTTTGATTTTGGGGATTATGTGGCACTCCCTATCAGTCGTCATTAGAGAGAAACATTTTCCCAAATCAAATCACAACAGCTAGAAACGAGAAATTCGGTTTGTACATAAATTTAATTGTGTAGACTTGTAATATAAGTGGGTGTTTCTAAGTTCGTACTTTTAATGGATAAAATGGGAAAAGAGGGATAAAAATGGTACCAACTAACGGTTGAAGTTTAAATCATAAAATTTGGTTTATACATTACTCTGACTGTGTAGAAAAATTAGATTGAAAATGGTGCGAAAGGAGATAAAAATGGAATAAAATACTGACCAAACCGCTGCAGGTAGAATCATGAAATGCGTTCCCCTGACTCGTAGAAACGCAAAACATAACATTCTTTTCTAATTATGAAATTCACTGTCTAGGCTTCTCTAAATGTGTAATTAAAGTGGTTAAAATTGATCGAGAGGGATAAAGTTTTTCCTAACAAGTACAGAAAATACTCCCAATAACGATTAATAGTTAGGGTAGTTAAGCACATTATTTGAATATATTTGGAGTATTATTTTGGTATTCAGGGATATCACGCTGTCTAAACATATTGATAGAATCTTCCTACAAGCGGGATTGGTCTTTTAAATGAGCATAAAATTTATTTTTTTTGTTTACTTTTGCCGGCTTGATCTGTAACCGGTATCCACCGTTGTGTGAGAGAAAAAACATATTGTAAAGGGTGATTTTTTAAAAGATATAGGAAAGTTTTTCAAAAAAAAAAACACATAAAATTCAGAAAAAGCATGAAATCTTTATATGAATAGATAGTACGGTCCATATAATTTAGTGTTTGAAGATTATTTCATGCAAATGTTGACCTTGACTGCGCCTCAAATGGTCCATCCGCTTAGTCCAATTTTGGCATTTCCACGTTTTTTGAGTAACAGAGGCCCAATTGCTGCGAACGGCGACGAATCGATAATTGATGGTCATCATTAACACTGGCCGATACAGCTGCGATATTTTCTTCAGTTCGCACTCTACGTAAGCGTGTTGGTGGTTTAATGTCCAACAATGTAAATTTGGTGCGAAATTTAGTCACAATAGCCCGAATAGCCGCTTCAGTGGTTCGATTAAACTGACTATAAAATGGAAGCGCGCGATGAACTTTCTTAACAGAGCATGCATTTTGATAATAAAATTCAATAATTTGCAAGCGTTGTTCGTTTGTAAGACGATTCATGGTTAAATTATAGACCAAATTGATGATGTTTGACAGTGAAACAAAGCACGAAACGTGCGTCAGCTGTTTAAACCAGATAATAGCTAAAAAATCACCCTTTACATTAGACAGCGTCGATAAATACACATACATACATAACAGAAACACATACAGACACTCTATTATCCGAGTTTTCGAATATAATTTCCACATATAGCAGGCTGTTCATATTTTATCTGTAGCCGGTGTGAGGCGTTGGGACCGTTCGAGAAAAAGCATATTGTACAGTTGTTGCCACCTGAATTTTCAATTACGAAAACTAAATACATGTGAAGTCCTGTAGTTTTTTACTGATTTAACCTACACCGATTTTGTAATAAGTATACATATGACTGTAATACTTACAGGCACTCTATTATCAGAGTTGTCGAAAATTATTTCCACATAAGCAGATATAACTCTGGCTCCAGTTCCCTCATGTAATAGGCCTTGTCGTTGTTCTGGCCTCAAATGAGTAAATTCATCGCTCAAAACAAACTGGATAGCTGAAAGAAATTAGAAATTAATTAATTTTTTTTTTTTTCATTGATATAGTTATTTAAAGTCATTGAGACAGTTCGTGAAAAAACATATTGTACAGTTATTGCAACCTAAATTTTAAATACATCTAAAACGCTATAGTTCTTGTATTGGTTTTATAAAAAACAATTAAGGAAAGGC
Organism: Polietes domitor; assembly: GCA_947397865.1. NCBI lineage: Eukaryota > Metazoa > Arthropoda > Insecta > Diptera > Muscidae > Polietes > Polietes domitor. Next base: position 150,923,145 of record OX377620.1, on the reverse strand, counting down.
TAAAGTTTAGAGATCACCTAGACAAAGGATTAATATCGAACAGCCAATACACTCTGGTGCGAAAACTGTGTTACCGAATCTCGGGATGAACCAATACGAGAGCGGCGAACTGGGAAATTCAGTCAACAGACTCGATAGCCAGAGCAGGTCTGATTGTAGGAAACGTGGAAAATATCACTACATTTGGACGACCCGGATGTGAATCGCAATCAAAATAACGAACTGAAGAGTTCTAAATATACACTGGAAGCGACCATAAGTATAAATCGTCTTCTGTCAAATACAGTATGGGACAAAACATTTGCAACTAATATTAAATGGTCATTTATTACTGCGAAATACGGTTTTGCTCTAATTTTTATAAGTTTGGTATTTTAGCATTAACTTGAAATATATTTGTGTTCTGTTATTTGGAATTTGACGTGACAAAACAATTGCAACTCTATAACTGCGAATAACAAATGAGGCGAAACCCGCTGTTTTGTTTTGATGACATTTGCAATTTCTTGGTAGTACTACGCATTTGTCATGAGTTTCCAAAGATATTTGACAATAAACTTACTATAGGTGAGTTTACACCAATATCAATAAAATATAATAATGCCAACAGATAAGTTTGGCAAGCATTACGAGAGCTCATTGTTGACGACTTTAAAGAAGGAATTTCTCAAAAAGAACTGTCTGCCAAATTCATAGTTCAGAAGTCACCAATTTCGAAAATTTTATCACGTTATCAAAAAACCAAGTCGGTGAAAGTGATCAGCAAGGGTGACCGACCGCGAAAAACTGACACAAGGAAAGATTTGTTGATAGTGAGAGAAAACGACTTAAGAAAGAGTTTTGTTATTTTATTGGGTTGCATCTCGGAAACCACATACGATGAATTTTGTTTAGTCAGTATTAATTTTAAGTTGAGTATAAAGCTATAATAGCCGTGTGTCATCGATTAAAAAATAAAATAATTGATTTGAATTGGGATATTGTCCTGGCTCAAGACCATTTTTCATCTATATTTAATAGAATGCAAGTTTATTTATAAATGGCATGGTGACATTTATTACTTGGCTGCAGACTACCACTATCATGATTTCCACCCCGTCTAAAGGTTTCGTTTAGGTGGCTTCGCAGCGACTTTTCAACACCAAACCCGGCATCTTAAAAAAAATGATTCTCACAAACGAACGAGACGCACTTGCGGAATTTGCGTTTTAAAAATCGCACCAAGTAATAAAGTACACATGCCATCTTACAAACATCTCATTGAGTTGCATATGTAAGTAAGTGTATATCGATCATTCCATGTCAAACCGAACTCTTTTTTACTACATCACCGTTTCCGATTTCGTTGAAACTTTGTACGATAACTAAACTTTATAAAATATTTTATTCGTAGAAGACGAAAAAACCGAAATTTTATTTCAAAATATATGACCAATTGAAAATTGCGAAAATCAAAAACGTGCAGAGGTATGAACATTGAAATGGTGTAGACTTCTACTGACAACAATTTTGTGTATTTCTGACTTTTCTTCTTCTTTTATATTTTTCACTATGAAAACACCAACCTAAAAATTCAGAAAAAATATAGACACATTCCCTGATCGGTTCTAAACAAACGCTAAAACTTTCAGCTTGGAGAAATAACGGGTTGTATTAAAAAAAAAACATTTACTATATATAGTCGCCGGAAAAAAGTATTTTCTCAACGATTGTTCATAAAATAACATACACACACGTAGTTTGTGTATGCTTAGCTAACGGGAGTACACTCGATACATATACATTCGTTCAAAAATAGTGTTTGGTGTTGGTTAAACTGCGAAAATTAAAAGTTTTTTTGATGTCTTGAAGAAATAAAAACACTGGTGTGAACAAAAATTATGTGATAAATTTATTCAGGGAGATACAATTATTTCGTTGTGGGTAAAACTGGAAAAAATAAATAGTATTTCAATACACATACATGTATCAAAATTTAATTCTTTGTGGGTAAAACAGGAAAAATTAATAAATATTTCAATATACTTACATACTACATGTATGTATGTACATAATTTTATGTTAAGCAAATCTAAGCAAGGAAAGTAATTATATTTCACAAATATTTGTAGTGATCGCATCAGTACCGAGTGATGTAATTTCACAAATTTTTCACATTCTGTTTAACCCAGGAAAAGAAAATGTAAGGAGTATTAATAATTGTTAATTGTTGCTCCTAGACCGTCGCAGGGTCCCTTTCCATGGGATGTTGCAAAAAAATGCCATACCGCTTTAACACCAAAGTCAAGTCATTTTCATAAAATACAATATTTATGAAGTTTTTTTTTGTTTTTGTATTGAGCACTTGCGCCATTGCACCATAGGTCAAATGACCCATTTCAGTGGCCAAAAGTCAAAATTCTAACATAGTACAATCGCTTTTATGCTGATATAATTTAATAAAAAACACATCAAAGTAAATAAAAATGAATTTGATTTTTTCCAAAAAAAAAATATTCCCGTTTTGTTACATGATGTCAAAGTTGGCAATATTAAAGTGTCAGTATAAAACTGCTTACGCAGCATTTTTGATTATCAATTTTGGAATGTGCGTTGTTATATTTTGCCAAAAAATAACATGAAGTATAAATATAGAAAATGCAATTCTAAGTATATATTCAATATTTTCAATAGAACACATTTAAAACTTGTCTTGGCGTGAAAAAAGATTAAAGTGCAGCCTTAGAATGATTATAGTAATTCGCAAATATAGTAATTATGTAAGCTTTTAAAAAGTTGGCAAGGTTCGGCACGAAAATGTAAAACGGAAAATAAAATGTCAATTTGTTATGAATGTATTTAACCACATGTGGATTTGTGTGCTCTTTTGGTTAGCGATGAAATTGAAGTGGGACTTCTCAGAATATACTATGTCAATATCATAAAAGACTTGCACTTAGAAAACGATTTAGACTTAAGTTAAATACATTATATGAAAGCAAAGCAACTAAATAAGGCTAAAGTAGGGTAGAACCGATTACATGATACATACACAGGGACCTATATCTAGATTAATAGTAGGTCATCTTGATAAAAATAAGAGTAATGTGCCAAATTTGACCAGAATGGGGGCAATTTATATGGGGCCTATATCTAAATCTGAACCGATTTTTTCATTAACAGTTCAATAATGTTACAAAAATTTGAAATGAAACTATAAACTCCCAACCTGATCTTATACCGCACAAGAGCCGTTTATCACAATCTATATACGTAATTTATTTCATATCACAATTCAACAAGGAGAAATTATGGCAATAGATGAATACTGTGGTAAATTTCCTGATATTATCAATATAGAAATATCTCTTCCGATATGACTTCTTTATAACACAAGAAAAATATATAATATATAAAAAATTCATAATAGATACATTAAATTTCACTATTGCAAAAATGAATAAGATCATGTCTTTATATTTATATGGTTCATAAATTCGCGGATTTCAATCATGCAGGGGCTTAGAATGTTGTGTAGGGTATAAATAAATTCACAACTACTGTATCATGCTTTAGACATTCAGATATTGTGACGTAGTTAGTAAACTTTTCATCTCCATTTTAATTGTAATAAATTGACATTGGGTGAATTGTGACTTGGTCATTATTCCAATGAGCTCCTTGCATTGAATCTTGTATAACAAAAGCGTATTTTTCCGAAAAGTCAGAAATAATTACAAATTTGCCTGGATGTATTTCCTTTTTTCTTCTTATTAAAAAATAAATTTTGTTCCTTTGCGACATAGGAATGGGTCAACAATCGATGTAGCTTTTCGGAGAATTTGTCAAAAAAAATCGTCCGTGCTTGTATTCAAAGTTTCAAGTGCACATCGATCAGTAGCGACCCATTGCTTATATGAAATTGAATCTATCATTTTGCCATGACAAATTTGTTTTAACTGTTCAATTAAGTCGTCGCATCCAGGGCACAATTCACATCGCCGAAGATAACAATCATGAGTTGGGGGTTGGAAATTATTTTTGAGAGACAGTCGTTATAAGTTACAATTTGGGGGTTATCAGATGTTAGTCTTGAAAGAGAAGACCAGTCAATCATAAGTTTTACGTTTTTATGTATACAGCACACACAAACGGAATGGGTTCCTGTAGCTCCCGGTAGAATACAGTATTTCGGTCGCAATTCCGCGAACTTAGAGAATTGTATTTTCGCCTCTGGGTGTTTTTCTTTGAATAATACATGGACTTCCTTTAAGTTGCACAGTGCCAGTCTTTTTTGATTGATTCATTTCCAATTTTAACACAGTATTTTTCCGGACATAACTCTGCTTATTTCCTGAGATCCATAAAACTCAATTACTTTTTTTACAACATCATCTGTAAGTGTTTTTCCCGGTTTTGGTTTAGGAGAAGCAAAAAAGCCTTTTTCCCTCACAATATTCTTAGCCACAGAAATCATGTGCCTTATTGCACCACTAAAATTTCTCTGAATTTTACTGTAAGACCAGTCCGCGAATAATGACAAAATTTTAATTTTTAACTCTCTATTACATGCAGTTTTATAAGTTTCTTTTAATTTTGATATAATAACAACGCCGTCATTTTCAAATTGGTCTTCCTCATCGACATCAGCTGAATGAAATATTTTCTCTCTAACCAGACTAAATATTTTTCTTTTTTTCTTAGCGACATATTTTTTTGCACAATTTTTCTCTTGTGGATAGGTGAATCCCCAAACAACAACAATGATTCATTAAATTTGGAAATTTTTAACGAGGCTTCTGATGAAATATTGCCATCGGATAAGAACGCGTTATTTACTACAGGGATTGGCGTTACATTTCTCATTGAATCACTTTTACTATCTTGTATTGGCATTTTATTCATTCTTATACGGCAAATATTACAAATTCATATTTTTCCGCTCGAAGCATTTATCCAACGTAAACATTTTATAGGTTTCTTTCCATGTTTTGCAATTTTAAATGGATTGCAACAGGTATCGTTACGCGGGTTCATTTTGGTTCGCGACATCGGGAGTTATAGCGAAAATTACAAAATTGTGATAGAAAAGATACGCAAATCTGAATGATTAATTGAAAATAGAAGCGAAGGCACAAACTTTAAGCAGTTTGAAAAACTATTTTTAACGAATGTGTGTGTATCGAGTGTACTCCCGTTAGCTAAGCATGCACAAACTACGTGTGTGTATGTTATTTTATGAACAATCGTTCAGAAAATACTTTTTTCGGGCGACTATATTTAGTAAATGTTTTTTTAAAATACAACCCGTTATTTCTCCAAGCTGAAATTTTTAGCGTTTGTTTAGAATTACCTTTAAAATAAGCCATCATTCTTTGAATTGTGCCTACGCGTTTTCTCACTACACCATTTTCAATGTTCATACCTCGGCACGTTTTTCTTGATTTTCGCAATTTTCAATTGGTCATATATTTTGAAAAAAATTTCGGTTTTTTCGTCTTCTACGAATAAAAAATTTATAAAGTTTAGTTATCGTACAAAGTTTCAGCGAAAACGGAAATGGTGATGTAACAAAGAGTTCGGTTTGACATGGAATGATCGATATGCAGGTATAGTTACCCAGCAATACTTCTGCCGTGCCACGCTCCTTTGTTTTAGTTTTTTTTCGTTTGTAGTTTTTTGGTTTGTAATCAATATTTGATTTGAACTGGGATATTTTCCTGGCTCAAGACCATTTTGCATCTATATTTAATAGAATGCAAATTTATTTACAAATGGCATGGTGACATTTATTATGGTGCTGACCGATTCCTCGGCATTTACAAATATTTTTAAACTATTGTCTTATTTATTCATTTTAAAAAGAATTCTGCTTATAGCTGCCAACATCGATTTAATTACTGAAATAGTAAAGCATTCTAAGCCGAAAATGAAGCAGTACTTTCTTTGTTGTTCTCTGTTAATGTATTTAGGAAAATTTATTTAAAGCATATTTTAGGGATGTAAGGTTTTACGCCTTGCAAGCGCATGTAAATATTGAGTCGATATTAATCTTAAGTTGAGTATAAAGCTATAATAGTCTTGTGTCATTGATTAAAAAATAAAATAATTTTTTATAAAAAAAATTCGAAAATCGTAAAAATCCAAAAATTTTATGTGGGCTTTGAGGGTGACACTGAAAATTTTCTTTTATTGAAAATTTAATGGTAATGATTTGTATTCACATATATATTAAACTAAGAAACTTCTGGTGTTTTTTCATTTTAACTTACATGGGAGGAGGGCGTGGTTGTGGGCGGATTCTTACATATTAAAATTAATATTTAGTTGCGTTTCCCTTATTCGAAATTATTGCTGAGCAACGTCTCCCCAATGAGTTCACCAAGGTCTGGCATCTTTCATTAGATATCGAATACCAACACTGCTCCACAGTACTCCACAGATCATTATTATTAGTCGGAATGACTTTTGACACACTTTTCTTGACGTCCGCCCATAAATTTTCAATGGGGTTCAAGTCTGGTGATTGCGCTGGCCATTCCACTTTTTAGCCTTTCTGCTTGTATGTTTAGGGTAATTGTCCTGCTGCATAACCCTAATTAGTGGCATTTCTTCAGAAACATATGGAAGCATCACATCTTCAAGGATGTGAACATATGCAGATGCATCCATGATGGTAACACGTACCAAAAAATCAAAATTCGGGTTTATATTGTTTTTTTTTTTTTCGTGCTCAGTATTATATATGTATATATATTTATACAGTTATTCTCGAAAACAGTTTTGCCACGCCCCACAGTGTATTATCAGCTGCAAAAACTCCCAAATTTCATGCGCCAAATCTAAACTTTACTGATTGAATTTTGCAAAGAACATTCCTATTAAGCATATTCTAAATTATTATTATTTTATTACTTTTATTTTTTAGTTGCAAATTTCATCATAAGAGAGGTTATTTTATTGGGATGTATCTCGGAAAACACGCATTGTATTGAAATTTCATTTAGTTTGTAGAAAATATGAGCCCTTGAGATGTTCTTTAGAATTTAAAAAAGTGTAAATACGTATTTCAGGCACAGGTTTACCTGATGATTGTATTTATTCAGTATTGGTAATTTTCTACAGTATAAAACTATATTCGCGAGGCCAACCGATACCTCGGCATTTACAAATATTGTTACACTATTGCCTTATTTATTCATTTTAAAACAATATTTTGCTTATAGCTGCCAACATCGATTTTATTACTGAAATGGTAAAACTTTCTAAGCCAAAAATGAAACAATACTTTATTTGTTGTTCTCTGTTAATATATTTTGGAAAATTTATTTAAAGCATACCTTAGGGTTGTAAGGTTTTATGGTATTCGGGCGCATGTAAATATTGGGTCGATATTAATATTAAGATATTAATATTAAGTTAAGTATAAAGCTATAATAGCCGTGTGTCATCGATAAAAAAATAAAATAATTGATTTGAACTAGAATGCAAATTTATTTACAAATGGCATGGTGACATTTATTATGGTGCCGACCGATGCCTCGGCATTTACTAATATTGTTAAACTATTGTCTTATTTATTCATTTTAAAAAGAATATTCTGCTTCCCAATAAAATAACCTCTCTTATGATGAAATTTTACCTATTTTGCATTTATAAACTTTAAATGCATCCATAGCTAAAATTAACCACGATATTGGCAAAATCTTTTAGAATATGTTTAATGGGAATGTTCTTTGCAAAATTCAATCAATAAAGTTGAGAGTTGAATTGTGACTTTATGCCGCTGATAATATACTGTGCGACGTTGCAATTGCCGTATGTGGGAAGTTCGCTACAGCCCGTAGTGATATTCTACAGAATGTTCTAAAGCTGGTAAGATGAGTCAGGAATAGTAGACTCGATATAGAAACCTGGAAAGGACAAAACAGTCCCTTCATCCTATAGGCCAATAAGCTTACCTCCGTGCTTGTCTAAACTCTTTGAGAATATTCTCCTCGCTAAATCACCAATTTGGATTTCGCGAAGGTCATAACACTATAGAGCAGGTAAACAGACCAATGATCAATGAAATACGAAATGCTTTTGAAAGAAAAGAATACTGTTGTGCTGTATTCCTCGACGTTGCCCAGGCTTTTGACAAAGTTTGCCACGAAGGCCTGAACTACAAAATTCAAAAATATCTACCTGTGAACACTCACAGTCTTCTTAACTCTTACTTTAAACACCGTAGCTTCAGAGTCAAGTGCGGGCAATATATCGGCAGTAGTAGGGAAATAATGGCAGGGGTCCCACAAGGTAGCGTACTAGGCCCTACCCTTTACCTTTTGTACACTGCAGATATACCCATATCTTCAAGCGTCGTCATGTCAACTTTCGCCGCTGACACAGCCATAATGAGTAGACACAAAAACCAGATAATGGCATAAATTACCTTACAGGGTCACTTAAAACTCGTTGAATCATGGCTGTCTATCTGGAGGATAAAAGTTAACGAGACAAAGTGTAAACAGGTAACATGTACTTTGAATTTTAATACATGCCCAACGGTACAACTATTTAATATTTCTCTTCCACAATCTGACTATGTTACATAACTGGGTATAGACCTTGACCGCCGATTAACTTGGCGAAGACACATTGGAGAAAAAAATATCTTAAAAATCCGACAACTTCATTGGCTGCTTAACCCAAACTCGAAGCTAAATTTAGAATGCAAGGTACTGCTCTACAACAGCAATGCATGCTCGAGCAATATCAAAAAATCCAAAGTCAAAGACATTAAGGATGATTACTGGCGGCGCACCTTGGTATAAGAGAAATGAAAACATTCACAGAGACCTGAATATACCTCTCGTCAAAAACGAAATTCAAAACATCAAACTGAGTCATGAGCTTCAACGACATGTGAACATCTTGGCAAGAAACGATCTGAATGTTCCTCGGGCTTCTCGCTTACATTAATTTCGTATTGTACTTCACGTGGTTGGGAGGTCACAGAATCAGACATTGTAAAATCCGAAATTAAAAACTAGAGTAGACACTCCTTTTTACGAGGCTGACATACGCCCGAGAGGAAAATAATTGATTGACAGAGTTATTACTCTACCTAACGAGGCTGAAATACGCCCACACAACATGTAATCATCTAGAACTCTTCATAATCCGCGATAAATCGAGAGGAAAAGATTTGATTATTAAATTAAATTAATTAAATTATTAAATTAAATTATCTGAAACCCTTGGTAAACTACGAATCGTTAAATATGTAGACCATTCTACATCGCGATGTCGTAATGGGACCTCTAAATCGCGTGACCACTTGTTTTTTTAAACCCAACTGAACAAAATAATATCCACCCTGTCGTTACTGCGCAGAGGACCATAGAACATTTCAAATCCTACATCTAAATATTATATTCAAGGAAATATCGTTATTTAAGTTAGTATTCAAAAAGTTTTCATTTAACGTGAACTAAAAAAATGTTTTTAGTTTTTCTTAGCACTACTGTTTTTTGACTGGTCTTATTTTTGACGTAAAGGCTTAATTTCAAATTTGTAAAAACCAGAAATACAAGCCGACCGATTTTAAGCAGACAAGCCGCCACCGCCGCATGTTTCTGCACGAGCCGCCGCCGATTTCATCGGCTCACATCGACTTCAACCACGCCGCCGAGTCTTGACGCAGTTCTAACTCAGTCAAATCTTACTACCAAAATAGACAACCGACTTAAAATTACAAAAGAAAATATAACTGTCGACTTAGACAACCTTCCACTGAGAGATATATGGATCTTTCATTGAATTTGGTATTCCACTATATGATGACGACTATAGATTCTATTTTGATTTGAAGTCGCATTTATATAAGTCAATTCCAGTATGTATATGTTCCTATAAAACACAATAAACAACAGCTCTTCTAGGTAGAGCTTTACCATTCTTTGGAAGGATTATGATATTCAAGATGTCTGGTTAAATATGCCTCACATGAAAAGCTGCAATTGCAAATATATTTATTAAATTCATCCATATTATAAATTTTGGGAATGGATTCCCAATCCCAAAAAATATTTATATGGGAAAATAATATTAAATTATGGGAACATTGGCTAATATTAACGTATATTAAACTACTTGCCAAAAATAAAAGAAACGGAAAAACCAATACAAATCGTTACTTCCATTTTCCCAAAATTGTCAAATAAATAGGGGTGATCGAATCACAGAACGAGCCGGCAAATCAGCCGAAAGCCGCCGCCGCCGCCGATAATAATGGTTCGGCTTGTAACTCTGGTAAAAAGTACTTTTTTATTTAAAACCATCTTTCAATAACCGTAAAAATTATTAGGATTTTTTATCTCGTTGACTGGGCGAACTTGCATTTGACTAACATTGACATACACTTATAAGACTACGGACGCCAACGCTATTATTTAGATGCGTGTTTGGTACATACAGACGCTGATGCACATACACAGTACCAGAGATACAAGCCGATCGATTTTAACCCGACAAGCCGCCGCCGTATGTTTCTGCACATGCCGCGCCGCCGCCGATTTCAACGGCTCACATCGACTTCAACCACGCCGCCCATTTCATCGGCTCATATCGACTTCAACCACCCCACTATGGTCCCAATCCATATTTTTTTGGCAGAAATTCGAAAAATTTAAATCGGAAATTGTTAAATGTGTATATATTTTCTTAATGACAACACTCCAAGCTATCAAGAATATGTATTGGAGTAAACTAGGTGGCAACACTGCAAGTCTGAGAGGCATTTAAAGTTTGCCGTTGAAACAAGTGGGATTAATTCAAGTCTAATTGATCTAATTGATTTGTTGTGAGCATAACCTATAAATGTCGTGGACCAAAATATATCTGTATTACACAACTTGACTCAAAGTGTAAATGTGAAAGTGTTCGTCTGAGTGTGTAGTTTATGGTAGCATTTTTCGGCAAACTCCTACAATTACCACTTTATTTTAGCACAATTTCGATTAGCCATAGTACATATATTTGATCGTATCTCTGAATCAGATTTGTGTATGAGACCCATCAATCATCCATCATCTCATCATTTTAAAGGTATTGTAAGTACCTTTAAAATGGTATATAACGTTATTCACATTTCTGTACACATGTAGACGTTTTATATTATTTCCTGAAATAATTATTTAAATTGCAGTGGCAAGTACAAATATTACAAATATTATTGTATGCTATAAAAATTTCATATTATTATATCATACAACTATTTTCTGGGAGTGGAGTCCATTCCCAAAATTTATAATATGGATGAATTTAATAAACATTTTTGTAATTACAACTTCTCATGTGAGGCATATTTTACCAGATATCTTTAATATCATAATCCTTCCAAAGAAGGGTAAAGCTCTACCTACTTTGACATACTAAAGAAGCTGTTGTTTATTGTTTTTTATAGGAACACATGGCCACGCATACTGGAATTGACTTATATAAATGCGGTTTTCAAATCAAAATACAATCATTCAATTTTCTATAGACTTCATCATATAGTGGGATACCAAATTCAAAGGAAGATCAATATATTTCACAGTAGTAGGTTGTCTAAGTCGACACTTATATTTTCTTTCGTAATTTTAAGTGGGTTGTCTATTTTGGTAGTAAGATATGACGGAGTTAGAACTCCTTCAAATCTCGGCGGGGTGCCCACTGGACCCAAATCCATTTTTTATGGCATAAAGTCGAAAAATAAAGATACAATCTTGTAACTTTGCAAATTTGCTAGTCAAAACACACTTAAAATATGAAAAATAAAATTGGGCCGATCGGACCACGCCCACTACCACCTCCCGTATAAACTCAATATATAACCAACATAATTATCACCCTCTATTAGTACAGGGTGACCAAAATTTTAAGAAAGCTTAAAATAATGAAACTCATTCGATTTGACGAACAATGTTTTTCTGAACATTATTACAAAAGCAATATATAGCATACAATAATATTTCTAATATTTGTACTTGCCACTGCAATTTAAATAATTATTTCAGGAAATAATATAAAACGTCTACATGTGTACAGAAATGTGAATAACGTTATATACCATTTTAAAGGTACTTACAATACCATTAAAATGAGATTATGGATGATTGATGGGTCTCATACACAGATACGATCAAATATATGTACTATGGCTAATCGAAATTTTGCTAAAATAAAGTGGTAATTGTAGGAGTTTGCCGAAAAATGCTGACGAGATATTAATTCTACCATAAACTACACACTCAGACGAACACTTTCACATTTACACTTTGAGTCAAATTGAGTAATACATATATATTTTGGTCCACGACATTTATAGGTTATCACAAAATTACAACACTAAAGAAAACTAACAAGACTACAGTAATCACAAAATGTTAAATATATTTTTCAACTACTTACGTACGTCGGCCATCATTTTCGATAATATAGTTACTTCATTATTTTCTTTTTACACCTTAATTTTAAGTAGTTTGTATATCTGCCTTAGACTTGAATTAATCCCACTTGTTTCAACGGCAAACTTTAAATGCCTCTCAGACTTGCAGTGTTGCCACCTAGTTTACTCCAATACAATACATAATATATACACATTTAACAATTTCCGATTTAAATTTATCGAATTTCTGCCAAAAAAATATGGATTTGGGGCCATAGTGGGGTGGTTGAAGTCGATATGAGCCGATGAAATGGGCGGCGTGGTTGAAGTCGATGTGAGCCGTTGAAATCGGCGGCGGCGCGGCATGTGCAGAAACATACGGCGGCGGCTTGTCGGGTTAAAATCGATCGGCTTGTATCTCTGGTACTGTGTATGTGCATCAGCGTCTGTATGTACCAAACACGCATCTAAATAATAGCGTTGGCGTCCGTAGTCTTATAAGTGTATGTCAATGTTAGTCAAATGCAAGTTCGTCCAGTCAACGGGGTAAAAAATCCTAATAATTTTTACGGTTATTGAAAGATGGCATTGTACCATTCTTAATCTGTTAAGATTAAGAACGGTACAATTTAATTTTTATCGGTCTGATTCGACCAAATAATTAGTGCAAAATTATCGATGAAAGTCAAAACATGTTAAGTGATCATTGAGGTCTGGCTGGACCACAAGCATTTTCATGAAGAGTTGAAACAAATTTGTCTAAGTGTAATGCATACATATACATTAATATATATATATATTAACATGTAATTAATTAATATATATATATATATAAGTTACTGACATATACACATATATGCGAGTAACTGAGTTGGTTATCAACCGTTTCACCGTTTTGATATATATATATATATATATATATATATATATATATAGAGTGGCTTCTGTTGTGAGGAAGGAAAAAATGTTGTTGATGTTCCCGACTAAAATGAAAGACTGTTTTGTTTTATGTGTTCTCCCAAAATATTTCGCATTTATTACTGTCCGTTCGTGAGCTGGAAGCGTTCAAAATAACCTCTATAAATAAGGTTTTTCTTGAATAAAATTCACGAAGAGAGTGGTATTGAGAAAAAAAACCGCTAGGAATTAAAATCCGACCCGAGCCTTATCAAACCATATTAAAAACTTGCAATATGACCCCGTATAAAGGGCAGATTTATACCATTTTAGTGCAATTTTTGACGCATTTTTTATAAAAACCGCAATAACTTCCAAATTTTTAGTTCTATTTTGGTTTATAGGGGCTCGTTGGAGAGGTATTGATAACCAATTGCAATTTTTAAAATTTTCTAACCCATTAAGGGCCGCAAATATTTTCATACTGTTAATACTCAGCGGGTTGATTTGAAGTAGAAACTGAAATATGGGGTTATTTGCATCTTAAACACATTCTAGTCTTATATAAAGCTAATTTTTAGAAAGAAATTCAACCATTTCAAAATTTCCCCCTTAAAAATTAAAACATGAATTGAAATGGTTGTTAATGTTAACTTAACATAGATAGACGCATGAAATTTAAAGTATATTTAGCAGATGTTCTTCTCTATCATTTGATACCCATTAGCCATTGTATGATATGCAAAAGTACGAAACTAAATTATTGAAACATTTACATCCTTTGGAATTAAAAAGTCCTGTAAAAAAGACCACGAAATAAAAAACTGAGTATGAGTTTTTCTATTAGTGACCTATAGTTTCACTTCTATATAATCTTGTTCCTGGGTGAGAAATCATGTCGCACGGTTTTATTGTAACATCTTATGTGAAATTTTCCCCCAATTTATCCATTGAAAGGCAAAAATTGCAGATGTTTTTTTTTCAAAAATTAGCTTTTTGTAAGACTATAATGTGTTTACGATGCAAATAACCTCATATTTCAGTTTTTACATCACATTTAACCCACTGAGAACCAACAGTAAGAAAAAAATTGTCGACCCTTAATGGGTTAGGAAGTTCTAAAGATTGCAATTGGTGGTAAATACCTCATCAACGATCCAACAAAAGCACAAATCGAACTAAAAATGTGGAAGTTATGGTTTTTATAAAAAATGCAACAAAAATTGCACGAAAATGTTATAATTCTACCCTCTGTTCTGAGTTAAAATGCAAGTTCTTGATATGGTTTGATAAGGCTCGGACCAGATTTTAATTTCTAGCTGGTTTTTCCTAATATATATATATATATATATATATATATATATATACACAGAGTCTAAGACTCTAAAAAGGACGGAAGCTAAAGGTGGCGAAACGAACAACACTTCAGCTGCTGAAAAGTCCATGTGCGCATCAGAGCATAGTAAAACTAAAGAGCAGAAGGCCAAGAGCGGCTACTGGCGTTCCTGTGGAATTTTAAAGAAATTCGTAGGACGCCAATATGCTCTGCTCTCCGACAGGGAAAATGCTATGCTCAAGAGACATCGACAGAGTGTGACGAAATTCGAAAGAATGTACCCACATGAAGTTGTCTCTTGATCAGCAGCCTTCCATCGTACTTAACGGAAAAAACCTCCCGATCAATGGTAAAGGCAGACTCTGCAAAGACACGAGAACGCAAAAACGACAAAAACAGCAACGCAAACGGAACAAGTAACGACAATAACACTACACGACCCAAGCAAGGGAAATATCTCCCTGCCGAGACCATCAAGGCCTGCAGTTCAATTGAGTTCCTCCACTAGTCAGGCGGCTCTAAAGTCTTCTGTCCACAAACGAGCAAGATCGGGTGATGAACCTCAGACGGAAGGGAAGAAGAAATTGAAAAACACCGGCAGCTTCCAAGTTCCATCGGAACTACAAGTAGCAATCATCGACAGATCAGATCCGGATGGTAGGATTAATTCAGAAAGATGGCTGCTACTGGAGACGCTGCTCATGGATGAAATGCTAGCGGAAAAGTGGTGCGATGACGACATATCCTTCATGGGGGCCAAGTGGATCAGGGGAACCAAGATTGTCAACTGCGGAAATGACTGACTCTGACTCTTCTACCGCCGACCTCCTAATTTATCTCGCCGAAAAACACATAGACGTAGCCCTAGTCCAAGAAATGTGGATTGTGCACAACAAAGTGAGGGGACTAGCGGCATGCAACTACACGGTTATAACACCTAACACAGAAGATAAGTTAAGAACTTGTATAGTAGCTAAGAAAAATCTAGGTCTAATCTTGTCTACAAGTTTCAGTGATCGTTATTGATGGGTTTGTTCTGGGTAATCAGACTGACGGCACGGATTTTAACAAGGCGTTTGATAAAGTCAATCACGAGCTTTTGTTATATAAATTAGATAGAATTGGTTTTAGCTGTAATTTTTTGAAATGGATACCTTTTTATCTGAATAATCGTTTGCAGATTGTCAAATTCGGAACTTCTTGTTCTAGGCCAATTCTGGTTTCATCGGGAGTTCCCCAAGGTAGTCATCTTGGGCCTATACTATTTTTATTATTCATAAATGATCTCCCGGAGTCTATTATAAACTCTAGGATTTTGATGTATGCGGATGATGTGAAAATATTTTTTTCTTATAGACATCCTGAATATTCTCATTATTTGCAGGACGACTTAGATAATTTTGGATATTGGTGTGACATAAACTGCATGGAACTTAATTTACGGAAATGCAAGCATATGCGTATGGTGTTCTTGGCTTTATTAAACGTTGGGCTAAAGAATTTTCTGATCCCTATGTGACGAAACAGTTATATACTTCGCTCGTTAGGCCTATTTTGGAATATGGTTCTGTAGTATGGGACCCTCAGTATGACATCTATATTGACAGAATTGAGTCAGTTCAGAAGCAATTTTTATTGTTTTCATTGAGACACTTACATTGTAATAGTGATTTTGTTCTTCCACCCTATACTAGTAGATTGAAGTTGACTGACTTGCCCACCTTAAAAAGTAGACGAATTATGCTGAACACCGTGATGATATTTAAGGTTATGAATGGTGATGTCTCATCTGAATATCTTATTTCTAGGATTAAGTTTAACGTGCCATTTAGACCAACTAGATACTATCAGTTTCTTCATATTGATTTTCAGCGTACGAATTATGCTTCTGCGCAGCCCATTCGTAGAATGTGTATTGATTTTAATTCATTGTACCACATCATAGATTTCGGTGTCGGAATCGATACAATAAAGTATAGCTTCTGTCAAATGTTAGCATTAACCTTTAGTGTAGTTTGTTTTTGTTTTGTTTTTGCCGGCAGAAGATATTTAATCTGTAGCCGGTATTCCACCCTCTACTGCTTGTCCGCCACAGTTCGGACTGTGGTGTGTACGTTGTCCCTAAAAAAAATACTCTTCACAGTTAACACAGAGCGGAAGAACAAAGAACCGTTTAGGAACCCTAAAAGAACGAAATGGTCGACATTCCACCACCACGTGGAATCAGATCTTATGGATCTAAAGACTGACACGTTCCACGTTCAGCACTGTCCAACAGCTTCTCTCGGTCATGTCCCAAAACCTTCCCAGGAAAAATGACTCAGCCATACTGGTGGACCGCTGAGCTGAGGGAGCAGAGAAAGGTCACCAGGAAGCTATACAATAGAGCACAACGCACAGGAAGCAATAATTGGGAAAGCTACAAGATTAGTCATTCATCCGGTAAGGATTTCAGACCGATCAGCCTATCATCCTTCCTCCTTAAGACACTGCAACGAGTCCTAGATATCTATCTAAGAGGAAGCAACCTAATTAGTGGCGCTCAACATGCCTACATTAAAAGCAAATCCACGGAAAGCGCACTTCATGAGGTTGTCGGTTACATAGAGAGAAACCTAGAAAGAAAAGATTACACACTTGCAGCGTTTCTAGACATAGAAGGAGCCTTTGATAACTAACACCATTAGTACAGCATTAAGGGATCTACACGTTCCGGAATTCCTAGTTGAATGGATAGACACTATGCTCAAGCATCGAATCATTAACTCAACCTTAGGAATCGGTTCGATAAGGAAACCGGTGACAAGAGGAACACCACAAGGGGGAGTTTTATCCCCTCTTCTGTGGCTTCTGGCTGTCAACAGTGTCCTCAGATCCCTCTTTGCTGATGGTAGAAACGTCGATGATGTCGTAATCATGGTGGGAGGTAAATTCCTACCAACAATGAGCGAGTTAATGCAAGGCGCACTGAGGAAATTATCAGGCTGGGCTAAAACAGTGGCCTGGGTATCAATCCTAGGAGAACTGAACTAGTTCCGTTCACAAGGAAACATAGCATAGAACCATTCAGGACGCCAATTCTGGATGGATCTTGGGGCGATACTAGATCGGAAACTGAACTGGAATGGGAACATTGAAGAAAGGAATAAAAAAGGCCTAAATGCACTCTACATGTGTAGGAACTCCATAGGTAAGAGCTGTGGTCTGAAACCGAAAATTGTAGACTGGATCTACCGGTCGGTGGTCAGATCCATTACTACCGATGGCTGTTTAGTCTGGTGGAGTAGTCTGAAAAATGGATATTAACAAACTTGGACATTATGGGAGCACTTAAAAGCACTCCACAGGCAGCACTAGATGTAATCTTACATCACCTACCTCTGGACCACTTCGCAGAGATGACAGCTGCCAAAAGTGCGATAAGGCTCAAAGAATCAGGATGCTGGAGAAATATACCATATGTTCATGCAAACATTATGAACAGAGTAAGATTTCATGAACCGGAACTTGGTGGAGCTACCGACTATATGGTACCGGTTCTGGACTTCTCACCACAACCACAGATGATAATACCAAAGAGAGCAGATTGGGACAATGGCGAACCCTTCACATGCTTGTCGGTCTACACTGGCGGCTCAAAAACGGAAAAAGGCACAGGTGCGGGATTTTACACTGAATCATTGCAGATACGTAGGTCATTCAGACTTGACGACAACTGTAGTGTTTTTCAGGCAGAAATCCTGGCAATTAAAAAGGCAGCAAAAATTCTATCGAGTATGAACATCGCGGAAAACACGGATATTAATTTCTACATAGATAGTTAGGCAGCAATAAAATCAATCATGTCACACACTGTCAATCACTAGATGTCCTAGGCAACCATGTCGTCCGTCTCTGTTGGGTTCCTGGGCATAGCAATATTACAGGAAACGAAATAGCAGATGAACTGGCCAGACGAGGTTCGTCCTTGCATGTTAACCAACAGATCAGTAAAGCCGTCGGTTGGCATGTTTTTCAGACTGATTGAATTAGAAAAATTATCACAGGTGAATGAAACATGGAGTAGGTTACCAACCTGTAGGATCGCTAGGGCCATATTGCCAAAGATCGACAAAAGTAAAACAAAAACTCTATTGGAGCAAGGCAAGGTAGAAATCAGCATCAGAGGCAGAATTTTAAGATGGCAGACAGTAGTTCAGTAGTTCTATTTTCCTTGACAATTTCGTCAGAATAGTTTTTGCTTAATCGTTTGTTGGCTCTTTACATAAATTTTCTGTCCTATTTCGTAGTCTTTCTGGGGCATTTATTATTTATCGTGAAATTCAAATATCTTGTGCCTACTTCTGCTTTAACCTTATAATTTTTTGTAATCTGTCTTTCTCGAGTTCCCAAAAGCTAACTTAATTTCACTTAATTGTTCTTTAATATCTGCTGTGTCCCTAGAGGCTAGTAGCCATACATGTGCGTATTTTGAACATTTATCTATAGCAGATAGGGTTTATTTTTTTCCCGTAATAAAGATATCGATGTGGACTATTCGACCTGGAAACTGGGGAATATGTGTCTCTTGGATCCTAATTTTGTTAGGATGGCGGTCATATTTGCTATCTTTACAGACCTTGCATAACTTTGTCAATCACTTTATTTTTGCATTCATATCCGTAAAATATTGGGTCCGCCATCTAACGTTTTTTTTCAACTATTCAACCGTTGGACTATTATTTGTGGGGTGCCCCCAGCAGCCATTTGAATGAAATTATTTTCCATTATTAACCGGAAGGATTGTACTTATTATATATTCAGTAGTTTTTTTATAGCATTTTCAAAAAAAAGTTATTCGTTGAAGTGGTTTCTAGAGCGGAAAAAGTAAATCATAGGAGACCGGTCCGCCATCCAACGTTTTTTTTTTCAACCGGAACCGGAAGGATTCCATTATTAACCGGAAGGATTGTACATTCAAATAAAAAAAGAAATTTTAGAAAATATTCAGTTGTTTTTTATAGCATTTTCAAAAAAAAGTTATTCGCCAAATAGGGTCCGCCAGACCCTATATAATTTTGTCAAAATTTGTGATTTGTTCTCAGAATGATTTTTTTCCTGATCTTCTTCATTACTATGGTTCGAGTGTATTTTACTCTGTATTGAGCGAAATTATCACTAATATTTCCTGTATCTAACTTAAAATATTGGCAGGTGTTTTAATGCAACTTGTTACTGATGAGATTGAAATATTTGTTCAGGATGTTCTTTAAAATATCCGCTGAAATAAGCTGTTCAGAAAATGACACGTTATGCTTTGTCGCAGTCATAGAATTTACGTAAGATACCTCTTGTGGAATTCTATTGTAAAGAGTGGTTAAATTTTAAGGGCCGATGTTGATTTTGAATGAAACACAAATTATTGTCATTTCTTTTTATTATGATAATATTGGTATGGTTCAATCGGCGGCACACCTCTATTCGATGGCCCAAATTTTCGATGACGCTGAGGCCGAATTATCTCATCCATTAGCTCTTGAATTGTTGCTGGCTTATCGACGTACACCTTTTCTTTCAAATAGCCCCTGTTTGTGTAGCAAGAATGAAAATAAATAAAAAACACGAAAATTTAATATATTCAAATAAAACTCAAATAAAACTCAATTCAATTTATTGTCGTAAACAATATTACCTTTTGTACAAAAGTTTGTGAGGGTGTTGTATGGACGAAATCCAAAGAACAAGAGATTTACAATATAACGAGTAAAACTAAAGCAAAGCTTAGATGGAGAAGGCGGCTCTCAGTGCATTCGCTACTCGTTAGAAGGTGTTACTACTCTTTTTGTGCGTAATATCACAAAGTCGTATGAAGAAAGTAGTAGACAAAATCTAACGTAGGGGAATAAATAAAGGAATGCCATTTGACCGTAGGCCGCACACCAAGAAAAGGTCGAAACTGAGAAGGAGAACATTTGTAATTAAACATTGCCGCCCGCCTTGCAACAACCCGCTATGTTGTAAAGAAAATTAAACAATTTCAATCAAACCCTAATGTAATATAAATATGTGTATACACTTATTGCTAAGGGCAATAAAAGGGGCATTTGTCAGTTTTTATGAGCATTTATTTCGATTTCATTTTTCTTACATGCTAATTATCCAAAACCCTATATAGCTCGTAGAGCCCAGATTCGCAGTACCACAGCTCGTAGAGACCATAAGTACTGCTAACCACACCATAGACGTCGACGACCCGTAAGGCCAGCTTTGATGTGGTCCTACTACTATCACTATGCTTTCCATTGTACTACGAAAATAGAAATGGCGCGATAGTATTACACAAAAAAAAACTTTAAATTACTGGGTCAAAGTGACCAGCTCGAATATCCGCGACTCTAACGCGACCGTCGATACCCGGATGGACGTTATTTACCCGACCTCATTTCCACGAAGTGGGAGGCAGTTGTTCGTCTCGAATAACAACTAAATCGCCTATTTGAACATCGCGCCATTTTTTCCATTCCATTTATATCTTTTATATAAGCTCTTCAGATACTCGTCTTTCCACCGTAGGCAGAATTGCTGATTTAAAGCCTTAAATTTTCTGTATCGATTCACATTGTGTAATGTCGCATCTTCTATAGCCGACTCCGGTAGAGTCATATTGAAATAGAATAAATCTAACTGAGCATTCCAACGAATACCCAATGGCTTAGAACTACTAGCTTCCACGAAAGTGAGAAGCTTCGCATCGACTAAATGTTCCGTAGGAAAACATTCTATAATAGTCCGGTCATTCGACGTCCATTTCCTCAATTCGAATTTCGCAGAAGACAAAGCTGAAATTAATTGATCACGAGAGGTCAATGCAGTCTCCAGATCATGGTAACCCGTTAAAACGTCGTCAACGTACATGCACTTTCGTAGAATGTGTGCAGCATGAGGAAATTCGTCTTCAGAGTCATCGGCCAGTTGTAATAACGGCCGTATGGCTAGATATGGAGCACAGTTAACTCCAAAGGTCACCGTCTGCAGCTCATAATCTTGAACAATCTTTTGAGGAGAATCCCTAAAGAGTATTCTCTGCAGAGGAGTATGGGCCGAATCGACTCTAATCTGGCGGTACATCTGAGTAATATCGCAGTTTAAAACGAATCTAAATAGTCTCCACCTCCGAATGAGGAGAACTAGATCTAATTGCAAGGTCGGACCTATATGAAGAATGTCGTTAAGACTCTTCCCATTTGATGGTTTATTTGAGGCGTTAAAAACCACTCGCAGTTTGGTAGTCTTTTTATCCGGGTTAATTACCGGATGATGAGGCAAGTAACATACTGTGGGGGTTGCCGAAGAAGGGGCTGAAACTGGCCTCATATGGTTCAAGTCCAAATATTCCCTTACCACCCCGTCATAAACTGTCTTGATATGTGGTTTTCTCAGGAGAGAGGCCTCGTTACGCAGAAATTGTTGTAACCAATTTCCCCTTGATTGTCCTAAGTCCAGTTGTCCGCAGAATTCAGATTTAATGGGAAGTGTAACAATATATCTCCCCTCCGAATCTCTACGGGTCGTCAGCTTATAATTGTCTTCACAAAATTTGTCCGAAGGAGAAAACATAGACCTTCTCGGGGTCTCCTCAAGTTCCCAAAATCGAAGAAGATTCTTGTTAAGATTATCCTCTTCGGCGAACTCAATGGAGGTAGAAAAAACTCGAATGTAAGAAGAGGAAACGGGACCAGTAATGATCCAGCCAAAGACCGTGTTTTGCGGGATCAATGAGCCTAATACGTTTTGAAGAGTTCCTTCCAAGAGAATTCTCGGATAAAGATCTGCTCCCAGTAAAAGGTCCACAGGTCGACCATCAAAAAGATGCGTATCGGCCAAACGAATATTTGGCAAACGAGAAGTCACATCTGATTTCGTTGAAAAAGATGGCAGGTTGCCCGAAATATGCGGAAGAACTAAGGCATTAGTTTCCATCAACAGCGCCGTATCTAAAATAGACCCTATATGTCACTTAAGCGGGAGTTATTAATGTATACCCCTGAAAACAGATCCCTAAATGTAGGCCATGAGAGGAAATCGCCATGGAAAACGCCAGTATCGCAAGGCGGCAACGAAAGGCCGTGAGCCATACTGTTGCTGCCCCCACATTGCTCCTGCTGCTCCCTTATAGATTCTGATCGATCAGAAGGAGAATCCAAGTGATGTATCGAATTTGTATTCGTAGAAGTACGGGGCGGAGTCGGAGGGGATGACTTCAGCGGAGCTCGAAGTTCATCCAATTTCCTATTAATAGCAGCGAGGACACGTACAAATGCCCTATACGCTACATCATATTTGCTGTCAGCAGAATCTATGTCCTCCTTCTCCGCATCCTGAGCAGTTTGGAGATGACTAAGACACTTATCGTACCTGTCCTTAACATTACTCCATAATGTTCTCGCTTCTGAACCCTGTATTTCAAGGGAATATATGTCGAGGTCTTCATCCCGTAGGGTACTGAAGTTCGCATCAAATTTTACCAAAGCATCAGTTGCTCTGATAAATAAGTCAAGTGGAGTGAGAGGCATATTGAACCAAGCGAGAATTAAGTAAAACCCAAAAAAAGTAAAAACTTTGCTAAATGTATTAAAAAATACCAGGAAAATACACGTAAGTGCCAAATGAATGAAAACTATTCAAAGCTCTCTAAAAAACATTTCACAAAGAAATCCAAAAACATTCACAGTGTACCGCAAAATACCCTGAATATTTTGAAAAAGCACGAAAATGCTAAATTAATGAAAAATGTCTAGCAATAAGGTAGAACGAAACCCCAAAAATAGTCCAATGTATCGAAAAATACACTGAATTTTCAAAGCTGAGCTCGAAATCTTCCCAAATCAGTTAAAATACTAAAAAAATGAGTTAATTCGAACACGCCCAACCAAATTTCCGCAAAATGTATCGAAAAATACACGAAAATTAGTTCAGTCACGAACTTTGGCCAAATTGCTATTAAATTTAGCCAAAATTTTAATTAAAAATTATTAAACCTCACAGATTTTTTTCCCAGTGTATCGAAAAATACACGAAATTTTATTTAGAAGCACGAAAATGCCCCAAAATATTTCTCTGTAAAAAAAAGTCAATGGAAAAATCGAAAAAAAAAATATAAATTCCTATGTATGTTCACTTGACCTAGAGTAGGGTGCACGGACTGAATGATGCACGCAATAAATGTACGCTCGTATCAAGCAAAAACAAAAAATCAAAAATAAACCGAAAAAAATTTAAAATATTTTTCTGACAGTGTAGAAGACCGACTGTAGGGTACACGGTGTCGCGAAACCAAAATTTTTACTATATCCGGATAGTCCAACAATAATACTACCCGAGCTACGAAACGAAAAAAATTCGATAAAAAAATGCAAATGTCACCAAGAACGACCCACGCTAATAAATTTCAAATCTCACCGAGAACGACCCGCGCTAATAAATAAGAGAAAATATATGTATGGCTGTGTGTGTATTGACGTACGTATGTACTCTTTCATACGCTGACCGTTGGGTATGATGTTGTTTTGCAACTTCGAACCGTATGGTAAGCAAATGTATGTTGTTGTTGTTTTGTTTATTCTTCTTTTAACCGAGAGTAATACAATTACTCGTTTGAATACATATGCTTTGTTGTTGCAAAAAACCAACACCGATCAACGTTGAAAACCCAGCACTTTATTTATCTGTTTCAATAATTATTTACAGCACACTTTTCTCTTATTTCACTCACTGATAAATATTTTGAATATGCGTCGGCAATATTTTAATATTTATCTGTATTTTCGCGTAACGAAGATATGTTCTAATGTACGGATGTATGTCCGTCCGTCTGGATGTATGAGAATCACACAAAGACACAAACCGACGCGGTACCGATGTTGTAAAACGACCGTTTTATTATTATTTGTTCGGAAATATATTTCTTTATAAACAAACAAAACGCGATATGCTCACTTTTAAATAAAACTGAACTATGATGAAGATGGGTGAAAGAAGATGACTGATTTATGTGGGTGTTGTTGTTGCTGACGTAGTCAGGTTTGCCTTTTGAAGAAAAATATAAAAAACCAATTAATTGCTGGAAGCAAGTATCCGGCTCGAAGGACCAATGTTTGCGTAGCAAGAATGAAAATAAATAAAAAACACGAAAATTTAATATTTTCAAATAAAACTCAATTCAATTTATTGTCGTAGACAATATTACCTTTTGTACATAAGTTTGTGAGGGTGTTGTATGAACGAAATCCAAAGAACAAGAGATTTACAATATAACGAGTAAAACTACAGCAAAGCTTAGATGGAGAAAGGCGGCTCTCAGTGCATTCGCTACTCGTTAGAAGGTGTTACTACTCTTTTTGTGCGTGCAAATGCAAGTCTTTATGTATAATGTTCATCAACGACGAGCGTGAGAGGTGCAACTGTTGGACACGACGACGAGTTGAGGTGGACGGCTCTTCAGCCACACTATCCCGAACAGTCGCAATATTTTCTGCAGTACGAGCTGTACGAGCATGTACTGGTGTTTTCACATCTCCTACAGACCCGGTTTGCTCAAATTTTTGCACAATATGCATTTGGATTTGAACGCCCATTTTCATAATTAGCCTGAATAACTTTAACGCGTTTCTCGATTGTGTATCTTTCCATGGTTCAAATGGAGTTAGTCTGAAATTGAGAAATGTCAAATGATATGCAGAAAAAAACTTGACGTTTAGGTGTGGTTCACATTCAACATCGGACCTTACAATTTAACCACCCTTTATAATTTGTATAATAAGTCATACTTATAGTCATCTAAAAATGATTTCCATCTTTTAAGTTTATAATTACAATTCTTATTATTCAAAGCGCAAGTCAACGGTGGTGGTCATTGAAGATTTAAATTCTGACTGAACCTCAAAGATAATTTCTAAGTGACTTCTAAGCCCACACTATAGCAAGCAAGGCCTTGTCAACATCTGGGTATGTTAATAAATCATTAGCGGAAATCAATGTAAAACACAAAAAGTAAAATACCAACAACAGAAAAACAGAACGTAATATACGAAATCAAATGCAACGGCAATACAACAGAGACAAATCTACGTAGAAACAACAAAAAATCAACTAAAAACAGGAATATCAGCACATAAATCGGACATCAAACTACGGAACAACAAGGATATACAAAAAACAGCACTCGCAAAACATTGCAAAATCGAAAACCTTCACCGAAACTTTGACGAAAAACGAGAACTACAAAGAGAGGAGAATTGCAAAAAAACGATACATGCTGGAGATGTTGTACATTATAAACACACGAACAGTGCTAATGCCAAATATTCGTGGTCCATAACCGCAGGCCACCCTAATATTCTCCCGCCGAAACTTTGTCACAGCTTGGCTGTGTAGCGTCCACACATGCGCAAGTTCTAATAGTTTTGATTGTGTTCGTTATTCTCCAGTTCTAAATATGGCTACAATCCGTCCTCCTTTCACTTTCTTCCTACAACATTGTAAAATAAAACTCCACTTGTTATCCGAAGCTCAACACATTCGTTTTATATTGGTAAGACTCCTGCTAAAAATTGTTCGAATTCCAATAAAGGACGAAAACTTTTAATATAAAATTCTACTTCCTTGGTGTTTTTCTTTTATTTCCTATTTTCGGTGAAAAATTTTTGTGAGAAAATATCCCCACGTCCCTGGTACTATTTTCTGAC
Organism: Polietes domitor; assembly: GCA_947397865.1. Lineage (NCBI taxonomy): Eukaryota > Metazoa > Arthropoda > Insecta > Diptera > Muscidae > Polietes > Polietes domitor. The sequence goes on along the minus strand of OX377620.1, from coordinate 150,896,795 downwards.
TCACAGCTTAACAGCTACTAATTTCTCCAGGAAACAACAACCAACAAATCTTTGGTCCTTCGAACCGGATTTGTGCTACAGCTGTGAGGATTCTTCAAAGCTCCAATTCATTAATTCCATTTCATTCTTCATCTAAATCATCCACGGAAATGCAAGGTCAGTTTGTGTTTTGTTTATTTCTAAAAAGTGAAACGATAGTGCATTTATACCAGCTACCTTCTATAGCGTTCAAAGTCCAATATTTCATGTGTGTTTTGCCGACGTCAAAATGTAAATTTTTCTAAATTCAAAAATACCTGCACAGTGTTCTGGAGAGTGATTCAAATTATTCGGATATTTTTTATATGGTGATCGGTGTGAAGTTGGTGGAGATTTTCGTTCTATTGTTTAACCATTACTTTCGTGTAAAAAAGACGATTATTATTCTCATTAGTTCTCGGTAATTTTGGAATTGTTTAACCAAATTATATCGTTTTCATATTTACGTTCGATCGCGAAACAGTGTTTTTCTTTTATTTATTCTTCTTCTTGCATTACATTATTATTATCCACCATACATTATTATTATCCACCAAGTATTCACAGCCATCCACATACGTATTAACATAGTATATTTGCATGAGTACTAACACACACATCATTCGCTCCACTCGTGACGTCGATATAAGAGTGTGGCTTATTAAGAGAGTTTTAAGAGTAAGCCAGGTCGCTCTTTAATTATCTTAACCATACAGTGCGGTCGAGTCGCGACTCAAGTGGTTGGTAACATATTTACGCTAATGGTTCAGATAGTGGAAATATAATTCGGGTTTATCTCTGTAGTACACCAGCTCGACCTGTAGTGTACCCTACACTCGGTACAAGCCGTTCAGAGGTTTTGAACTGTTTCACGGATATTTTTTATTTTCATTTAGCGACAAAATTGGATTTGCACCCGACAGTCCGTTTTAGTGAAAATAACATTTTTTGTTATTTTCTTTTCTTTTTCGCGCAAATTGTCCTTTCGTGAGTATTTCTTGATCTTGGGGAACACTTTCTGAATTTTTTGCAGCCTACTGGTCATTCGCACCCTACGTGCTATCGTTTAGAACCATTGTTTCTGATATTTGAACTTTTTTCTATATATATATATATATATATATATATATATATATATATATATATATATATATATATTTGTGGTTGATTTTTAATATACAAGTATTTTGTCTGATAGATAAAATCTATTCTACTGAAGTCTAGTTCAAATTCCAGTTGTTCCGCTTGTATTAAATATTAATCCATCGTTTTCCAGCTCACACGTGGTCAGTTTTTTCGTCTCATTATTAGGATTTTTTCTATTATCTTCAATTTCCGTCAGATTTTTCACATTCTTTCGCACAAAATGTCTTTGGATTCGTTCATTCGTCTAGCTGATCGCCTCGTTGAATTTAATGCAGACATAAGCGATAACAAAGTTCAGCTATCTTCCTCTCATTTTATACATGTTCATCAGGAGGAGTTGAAGTCCATCTAGTTAGGAATTAAGTCTTCATTCGACAAATACCTGCATGAGCGGTATAGTGAAGAAGACGATGGTGAGGAGGAGGTGGACGGGGAAGGGAAGCTTCAGAGCTGGAAACACTTCGCGTCAAGTACATATGTTACGTACTGCAGTTGTCTGGCCAAGTTGACTCAGCTTTCGGAAGACTTTACAAATAGAGTTGGACAGAAAGAGTCTCCTGCCCATCGTCCCGCCCCTGCTTCTCAGCCTGAGTCTTCTGATAGTCATTCCAGCTATTCTTTCAATCTTCCACCGTGTTACAGCGAGATTTTCAAAGTGGATTTCATGTCATGGCCCACATTAAGGGATATGTTTACTGCGGTTTCATAAACAATTCTCGCCTCAGTCCAGTTGAAAGCTTATTCCATTTAGCCCAAAAGACACAAGGTGAAGCAAGCGACATAGTTAAGATGAGTCCTTTGACAAATCAAGTTTTCAGTTGGCGTGGAAAACCCTTTGCGATCGTTATGAAAATAGGAGAATCTTAGTTAATGGTCAGCTAAAGGTTCTCTTTAGTCTTAGCTTCATTTCATCTGAATCCATACGATATTGATGTCAAAAGTTGGGATCCCCTATTTGTTTTCCTCTGTTCGAATCGACTTCCAGATTCATCTTTGACTTTGTGGGAGCATGGCTTAGCTGACAAAACTTCAATTCCGAAGTGGTCAGACCTTGACTCCTTTCTCACAAATCGATATCGTACATTGGAATCCGTTTCAGAAATTCGCAGCCAGTCCATGTCTATCGATCGCAAATGAGCTTCATCTAGTCAGAATTCCAAAAATTCCAAGATGATTAGTTCATTTCGGAACAAATTCTCAGGACTGAAATATCCGTTATGTCCTAATGAGTCTCACATCATCCGAACGTGTCCCAAGTTTTAAGATATGAATATAAACGGACGGTATTCAGAAATTAAGAAGCTAGGGCTTTGTTTAAATTGTTTCTCAAAGACTCATGGCGTTAAGAAATCGTTGTTTCGACTGCAACAAGCCGCACCACTCTCTGCTGCATAGAGGTTCTGACGATTCCCGTCGCAATAATTTGCCGGTGCAATCATCTGGCACTAATACCAATTCTTCTCTAAATCCTAATTCCGCTCCTTTCTCTTCCAATCCAATACAGTCCACTAGTTCAGGGGCTGGAGTTATTCAGACGTGTTTTTCAACCAATTCCTAACGATCTTCAAATAGGTCAATCCAGGATAAGTGCAATGGCGCAATTCCTTCGAAATGAAGTTCGCCTTCTGCGGAATACTGATTTCAAGAGAGCGTTGTTCAAGAATACGTTCAGTTGAAGCATATGTCCTCAGTCCAGCCTCCGAGTTTTAGCAAAAATCCTCTTCGTTATTACTTGCCGCACCATGCAGTTATAAAATCGGAGAATACGACCACTAAAGTTCGAGTGGTCTTCAATGCTTCTTGTTCGACCTCCAACGGGTTAAGTCTTAACGACATTTTGCATACTGGCCCTGTTCTACAAAATGACTTAACGGTTCTGATTCTGAAATGGAAGTTCTTTCGATTCGTGTTTAACTCCGACATCCAGAAGATGTATCGGCAAATATTGGTTCATTCCGATCATACTCCCTTTCAAAGGATTGTATTCCGCAACCGCCTAGATGAGAATGTTCAAGATTTCGAGTTGAAGACAGTGACCTTTGGGGTCAATTGTGCTCCGTACCTAGCTATTCGTACTTTGCTCCAACTAGCTGATGATGTTCAGTCCAGCCATCCATTTGCCAATCCTGCGCAATTATATGCATGTGGATGATGCACTTGCTGGTGCACATTCAATTCCTATGGCAATTCACGCAAAAAATTGGCTAAAATCCGCTCTTGAATCAGCTGGTTTTTCATTGAGAAAATGGACAGCAAACTCAAAGGATATCCTAGCGGATCTTCCATCCGATCATTTGCTGTTTGAAGATTTCGATTGGCAGTAGCACAGCAAAAACGCTAGGAATTCGTTGGAATTCTCGTTCTGATTCATTTTATTTCACTACAAAGCCCATCCCAGACTTCTGCAAAAAAATACAAAAAAGGAAGTTCTCTCCCAAATTTCAAAACTTTTTGATCCTGCAGGTTGGCTGTCGCCATGTATCGTCGTGGCCAAAGTTCTCATGCAGAAGATATGGTCTGAAGGCACGGGTTGGGATGAAGTCTTAAGTCCTGACACTCTTTCACAATGGATTATTCCACTCTTGACAACGTTCAGATTCCCAGGTGGATCAACTATGTTCCAAGTTCCGATATTCAATTCCATGGTTTCTGTGATGCTTCAGAGAGAGCATACGCAGCTGCTTTATATGTACGAATAGCGATCGGTAGTTCCGTTTCCACTCATCTAGTATATTCCATAAGGGTTGCTCCTATAAAGACACTATCCATTCCAAGGTTGGAATTATGTGGGGCTGTTCTTTTAGCAAAGATGATAGATAGCTTTCTTCCAATGTTGGATATTCCGAAACATTTTATTTTCTGCTGGACTGATTCCACCATTGTCCTTTGCTGGCTGTCCAAACCTCCTTGCTGTTGGATGACTTTCGTAGCCAACAGAGTGTCTAGTATCGTTCAGATGATTGATCCTTCCAAGTGGCGACATGTTCCATCCGAAACTAATCCTGCAGATCTCGCTAGTCGCGGACTTCTACCTCAGGATATAGTCAGAAACGATTTCTGGTGGTATGGGCCTTCATGGCTCCAAGAACCATCCGATCGTTGGTCTGATTCCAGTCTTGCTACAATTTCCGAGACTGAATTGGAACGTAAGTCCATAAAATCTCATTTTTCCTATTTCCGGAGTTTTGAGGATATTCTTGAACGATTATCCTCCTTTCCTAGAGCGCTTTGGGTGGTCGCTTATGTGTATCGATTTTTCTATCGTACACATCCTAGATACCGTTCCAACTTCTTTAAAGAATCCACTTTGATCACGAGTGCTGAACTTACTATGGTCAGAGATGGATTAATTTCGATGAGTCAAAAGGCCTATTTTCCTAACGAGTACAACGTATTGTCATCCAAAAGTCCGATCCCTCCATCTAGTCCCATCTCCAACTTAAATCCATTCCTGGAATCCGATGGTCTAATTCGCTCGTGTGGTCGTCTCGAATCTCCAGGCCTCTGGTACACACTTCTTCTTCATGTTGACTCGAAGCTACGCGACCAGATTGTGCCATGGCATTCTAGGCCGCGTTTCCATTCGCAGTCTCGGTCCCTCTCCCCTAGGCCTTCATCGTCAAAGGGCTCAGTACCTTAAGTCTAAAGGCCCTTGGCTGCGGCACCATCAACGTCGAAGGCTACAACGCTGTCAGCCCTAATAAGACAGAACAGTGTCATACTGCTCCCACAGCCTTGGTTAAGATTGAGGGAAAGAAGGATAAGGCTGTGGCACGTTGCCTTCTCGACTCTGGGTCGCCCTTTAGCTGTATCTCCAAGAAAATGGTCGAGAAATTTGATTTACTAACGCTGACCCTGAAGGACGAGACTTTATGCCCACTGACCTTTTGTTCCAGGTTCGACGGCAATACCAAAATCGAAGGCATCTTCCGTGTGGACCGCATCGCACTGAAGACCCCTACGGAGTCCTTGCCGGAAACTTATAAAGGAAATTTTCCACATTTATTTTACGCCGATCCGAAATTCTACGCGTCTTCACAGGTGGACACCATAGTCGGCATCGATATGTATCCACGTGTCATAACTGAAAGAGGTATACACTAAGATTGGGTTACCAATGGCACTGAGCACCATATTCGGGTGGGCTATTTACGGCTCCTGCACCACATAAATTTCTTCAGAATTCTTTCTTGTTTTTAATAACAGTAATAAATTAATTCTTTTTCAGCTGCATCCAGTTCGTTTTCATACTCCAACACATGAATTCCATGGCGAAGTTCCTTTCGAACATCCGTTGGCGTTTTGAACCATACTTTTGGATCTTCATGAACTTATTTACTTTAAGTTATTAATTAATTTCATTCATTCCTTCTATTATTCATTCATATTCTTTTTGTAATCATATTGCTTCCTAATTTGTAACATACCATGTAATACAGATTTATTTCTGCGGCAGGAGCACGTATGTACGATGAGGCCTTGTAGCAACTTGCATTGCAGCGGCACTGCAAGGCGGGCGGTGATGTTAATGCCAAATATTCGTGGTCCATAACCTCAGGCCACCCTAATATTCTCCCGCCGAAACTTTGTAACAGCTTGGCAGTGTAGCGTCCACACATGCCCAAGTTCTAATAGTTTTGATTGTGTTCGTTATTCTCTAGTTATAAATATGGCTACAATCCGTCCTATGTACTCTCTCCTTTCACTTTCTTCCTACAACATTGTAAAATAAAACTTCACTTGTTATCCGAAGCTAAAACTAAGACTCCTGCTAAAAATTGTTCGAATTCCAATAAAGGAAGAAAACTTTCAATTCAAAATTCTAATTCCTTGGTGTTTTTCTTTCATTTCCTATTTTCGGTGAAAAATTTTTGTGAGAAAATATCCCCACGTCCCTGGTAATATTCTCTGACTCACAGCTTAACACCTACCAATTTCTCCAGGAAACAAAAACCAACAAATCTTTGGCGTTTTCAAACAGCAAAGAGAATCAATTACAAAGCGGACACCGAAAACACTGCTGTGAGCTACGGGCAGTTAATAACAAAAACAAGAACACAGGCCTAGCAATGATCACAGTGCAATAAGAAAATCAGTACAATAACAGTGACGGACGAGAGTAGTGAAACTACGCTAGCTTTAAGTTACATGTCTATTTATTTTCTTGTTTGTGAGTGATGATTGCTGTCTTTTATGTGTTTGTGTTGTTATTTGTTTGCTTTGGTGTCAACAAAATGGACAACAACATTAATAATTAAATTGTCTTTATGTTTATCTTTATTTTGTAGAACCTGATGATGCAATTCAATGTAATTGCGAAATATTGGAAAAACATATTTAAATAAATAAAATAATAAAGGCCTCGAGATCAACAAAAAAATCTATTAATCATTTATTTATAAAAAAGCTTGTTTGCGGTTTTTCACTGAGGGCGGATATCAGAGAGGACTAGGTATTTACTATGATGCTCTTTTGCGCGACAAATTCAATGGTCGTGTTATCTCATGTGGTGGCGATGTCAATTGACCACCAAGATCATGTGATTTCACACCGTTGGACTTCTTTCTTTGGGGCTGTTTAATTACAAATGTTCTCCTTCTCAGTTTCCACCTTTTCTTGGTGTGCAGCCTACGGTCAAATGGCATTCCTTTATTTATTCCCCTACGTTAGATTTTGTCTACTACTTTCTTCATACGACTTTGTGATATTACGCACAAAAAGAGTAGTAACACCTTCTAACGAGTAGCGAATGCACTGAGAGCCGCCTTTCTCCATCTAAGCTTTGCTGTAGTTTTACTCGTTATATTGTAAATCTCTTGTTCTTTGGATTTCGTCCATACAACACCCTCCCAAACTTTTGTACAAAAGGTAATATTGTCTACGACAATAAATTGAATTGAGTTTTATTTGAAAATATTAAATTTTCGTGTTTTTTATTTATTTTAATTCTTGCTACGCAAACATTGGTCCTTCGAGCCGGATACTTGCTTCCAGCAATTAATTAGTTTTTTTATATTTTTCTTCAAAAGGCAAACCTGACTACGTCAGCAACAACAACACTCACATAAATCAGTCATCTTCTTTCACCCATCTTCATCATATATATTATTAACAAAAGGTGCGCATTGTCAGTTTTATTTAAAAGTGAGCATATCGCGTTTTGTTTGTTTATAAAGAAATATATTTCCGAACAAATAATAATAAAACGGTCGTTTTACAACATCGGTACCGCGTCGGTTTGTGTCTTTGTGTGATTCTCATACATCCAGACGGACGGGCATACATGCATACATTAGAACATATTTTCGTTATATATGTTAATAATTATTGAAACAGATAAATAAAGTGCTGGGTTTTCAACGTTGATCGGTGGTGGTTTTTTTGCAACAGTAATTGCATTACTCTCGGTTAAAAGAAGAATAAACAAAACAACAACAACATTCATTTGCTTACCCAACGGTCAGCGTATGAAAGAGTACATACGTACGTCAATACACACACAGCCATACATATATTTTCTCTTATTTATTAGCGCGGGTCGTTCCCGGTGAGACTTGAAATTTATTAGCGTGGGTCGTTCTAGGTGACATTTGAAATATTTTATCGATTTTTTTGCGTTTGGTATCTTGGGTAGTATTATTGTTGGACTATCCGGATATAGTAAAAAATTTTGTTTCGCGACACCGTGTACCCTACAGTCGGTCTTCTACACTGTCAGAAAAATATTTTAAAAAATTTTCGGTTTATTTTTGATTTTTTGTTTTTGCTTGATACGAGCGTACATTTATTCCGTGCATCATACAGTCCGTGCACCCTACTCTAGGTCAAGTGAACATACATAGGAATTTATATTTTTTTCGATTTTTCCATTGACTTTCTTTTACAGAGAAATATTTTGGGGCATTTTCGTGCTTCTAAATAAAATTTCGTGTATTTTATATACACTGGGAAAAATCTGTGAGGTTTAATAATTTTTAATTAAAATTTTGGTTAAATTTAATAGCAATTTGGCCAAAGTTCGTGACTGACCTAACTTTCGTGTATTTTTCGATACATTTTGCGGAAATTTGTTTGGGCGTGTTCGAATTAACTCATTTTTTAGTATTTTTAACTGATTTGGGAAGATTTCGAGCTCTGCTTTGGAAATTCAGTGTATTTTTCGATACATTGGACTATTTTTGGGGATTCGTTCTACCTTATTGCTAGACATTTTTCATTCATTTAGCATTTTCGTGCTTTTTCAAAATAATCAGGGTATTTTTCGGTACACTGTGAATGTTTTTGGATTTCTTTCTGAAATATTTTTTGGATAGCTTTGAATAGTTTTCATTCATTTAGCACTTACGTGTTTTTCCTGGTATTTTTTAATTCATTTAGCAAAGTTTTTTACTTTTTTTGGGGTTTACTTAATTCTCGCTTGGTTCAATATGCCTCTCACTCCACTCGACTTCTTTATCAGAGCAACTGATGCTTTGGTAAAATTTATGCAAACTTCAGTACCCTACGGGATGAAGACCTCGACTCATATTCCCTTGAAATACAGGGTTCAGAAGCGAGAACATTATGGAGTAATGTTAAGGACAGGTACGATAAGTGTCTTAGTCATCTCCAAAGTGCTCAGGATGCGGAGAAGGAGGACATAGATTCTGCTGACAGCAAATATGATGTAGCTTATAGGGCATTTGTACGTGTCCTCGCTGCTATTAATAGGAAATTGGATGAACTTCGAGCTCCGCTGAAGTCATCCCCTCCGACTCCGCCCCGTACTTCTACGGATACATATTCGATAGATCACTTGGATTCTCCTTCTGATCGATCGAAATCAATAAGGGAGCAGCAGGAGCAATGTGGGGGCAGCAACAGTATGGCTCACGGCCTTTCGTTGCCGCCATGCGATACTGACGTTTTCCATGGCGATTTCCTCTCATGGCCTACATTTAGGGATCTTTTTTCAGCGGTATACATTAATAACTCCCGCTTAAGTGACATTAAACGGCTATGTCATTTGATGAGGCTCGCGAAATTGTATCCAAATTTCCACTCACCCATCGCAGTTTTATTCTAGCCTGGAAAGCCTTGAAAGATGTGTATGATAACACTCGCATCTTGGTGAACAACCAGCTCAAGATGCTTTTTGATCTTCCGATCCTTGATAGCGAAAGTAGCTTAGGTTTTAAAAATTTGCAACGCGGAATAAATGGATGTCTTTGTGCAATGTCCATTTATGTCGTAGCTACGGATAGTTGGGATCCTATATTAGTTTTTTTGTGTATTCAGCGATTGCCCAAAAGTAGTGTAACGTTATGGGAACAGAGTGTGAAGAATAAGTCGGCTTTGTCTTCGTGGACAGATTTGGATCTCTTTCTTACGGAAAGAATACAAACTCTGACATGCCTTCGTGACATAAAGGGTATCGATTCCACGAAAAAGTCCGACGGTAGGAAGGTGGGTGCGCATTTTACAAATGCAGGCTCATCTGGATCTTATCGTTCTCATCAAAACAAACTGTGTATTCTCTGTCCCAGACAATTTCATCAACTTCGTGATTGTCCACGATTTAGGGGCCTTTCGGTCTCCGACCGGTTTGACACCGTCAAACGTCATCACTGCTGTGTAAATTGCTTGATGCGTTGGAAGTATTCAAAAATGTGGAAAATGCGAGAAGAGACATCATACTCTTTTGCATCGCGATACATCGAATTCTGAGAGTTCGGCTGTTGTAGCGAATCCTGCGGGGAGTCTGGTTCCGATCACACAGCATACTAATCCTCCATTTGTGAATCCTTCGCTGCCGTCAACTTCTTCTGGAGGTTCATCTGGTGCTATAAATAGACAGGTATATCATGCTTCGCAGGATAGAACTGTGTTATTAGGGACAGCGATGGTAAATATCGTACACCAAGGTACTTCGTACCCATCTCGGGCTCTTATCGACCCGGCGTCAGAGGCTTCGTTCATTACGGAACGATTGCAAAATCGCCTCAACATTCCGGCCAGTTCCACTCAGGCTAGAATATCGGGTGTAAATCAGTCAATCTTGGCTACTTCTCGCAAAATATGTTCTTTGTGTATAGGGTCTATTTTGGATACGGCGCTGTTGATGGAAACTAATGCCTTAGTTCTTCCGCATATTTAGGGCAACTTGCCATCTTTTTCAACGAAATCAGATGTGACTTCTCGTTTGCCAAATATTCGTTTGGCCGATACGCATCTTTTTGATTGTCGACCTGTGGACCTTTTACTGGGAGCAGATCATTATCCGAGAATTCTCTTGGAAGGAACTCTTCAAAATGTATTAGGTTCAATGATCGCGCAAAACACGGTCTTTGGCTGGATCATTACTGGTCCCGTTTCCTCTTCTTACATTCGAGTTTTTTTCTACCTCCATTGAGTTCGCCGAAGAAGATAATCTTAACAAGAATCTTCTTCGATTTTGGGAACTTGAGGAGACCCCGAGAAGGTCTATGTTTTCTCCTTCGGACAAATTTTGTGAAGACAATTATAAACTGACGACCCGTAGAGATTCGGAGGGGAGATATATTGTTACACTTCCCATTAAATCTGAATTCTGCGGACAACTGGACTTAGGACAATCAAGGGGAAATTGTTTACGACAATTTCTGCGTAACGAGGCCTCTCTCCTGAGAAAACCACATATCAAGACAGTTTATGACGGGGTGGTAAGGGAATATTTGGACTTGAACCATATGAGGCCAGTTTCAGCCCCTTCATCGGCAACCCCCACAGTATGTTACTTGCCTCATCATCCGGTAATTAACCCGGATAAAAAGACTACCAAACTGCGAGTGGTTTTTAACGCCTCAAATAAACCATCAAATGGGAAGAGTCTTAACGACATTCTTCATATAGGTCCGACCTTGCAATTAGATCTAGTTCTCCTCATTCGGAGGTGGAGACTATTTAGATTCGTTTCAAACTGCGATATTACTCAGATGTACCGCCAGATTCGAGTCGATTCGGCCATTCTCCTCTGCAGAGAATACTCTTTAGGGATTCTCCTCAAAAGATTGTTCAAGATTATGAGCTGCAGACGGTGACCTTTGGAGTTAACTGTGCTCCATATCTAGCCATACGGACGTTATTACAACTGGCCGATGACTCTGAAGACGAATTTCCCCATGCTGCACACATTCTACGAAAGTGCATGTACGTTGACGACGTTTTAACGGGTTTGATCTGGATACTGCATTGACCTCTCGTGATCAATTAATTTCAGCTTAGTCTTCTGCGAAATTCGAATTGAGGAATTGGACGTCGAATGACCGGATTATTTTAGAATGTTTTCCTACGGAACATTTAGTCGATGCGAAGCTTCTCACTTTCGTGGAAGCTAGTAGTTCTAAGCCATTGGGTATTCGTTGGAATGCTCAGTTAGATTTATTCTATTTCAATATGACTCTACCGGAGTCGGCTATAGAAGATGCGACATTACACATTGTGAATCGATACAGGAAATTTAAGGCTTTAAATCAGCAATTCTGCCTACGGTGGAAAGACGAGTATCTGAAGAGCTTATATAAAAAATATAAATGGAAATTTCCGCAGCGCGATGTTCAAATAGGCGATTTAGTTGTTATTCGAGGCGAACAACCGCCTCCCACTTCATGGAAATGAGGTCGGGTAAATAACGTCCATCCGGGTATCGACGGTCGCGTTAGAGTCGCGGATATTCGAACGGGAAACGGTGTTGTAAGACGACCTATAGTAATTTAAAGTTTTTTTTTGTGTAATACTATCGCGCCATTTCTATTTTCGTAGTACAATGGAAATCATAGTGAAGGTAGTAGTAGGACCACATCAAGGCTGGCCTTACGAGTCGTCGACGTCTATGGTGTGGTCAGCAGGACTTATGGTCTCTACGAGCTGTGGTACTGCGAATCTGGGCTCTACGAGCTATATAGGGTTTTGGATAATTAGTATGTAAGAAAAATGAAATCGAAATAAATGCTCATAAAAACTGACAAATGCCCCTTTTATTTCCCTTAGCAATAAGTGTATATACATATTTGTATTACATTAGAGTTTGATTGAAATTGTTTAATTTTCTTTACAACATAGCGGGATGTTGCAAGGCGGGCGGCAATGTTTAATTACAAATGTTCTCCTTCTCAGTTTCGACCTTTTCTTGGTGTGCGGCCTACGGTCAAATGGCATTCCTTTATTTAATCCCGTACGTTAGATTTTGTCTACTACTTTCTTCATACGACTTTGTGATATTACGCACAAAAAGAGTAGTTACACCTTCTAACGAGTAGAGAATGCACTGAGAGCCGCCTTTCTCCATCTAAGCTTTGCTTTAGTTTTACTCGTTATATTGTAAATCTCTTGTTCTTTGGATTTCGTCCATACAACACCCTCACAAACTTTTGTACAAAAGGTAATATTGTTTACGACAATAAATTGAATTGAGTTTTATTTGAAAATATTAAATTTTGATTTGAACTGGGATATTGTCCTGGCTCAAGACCATTTTGCTTCTATATTTAATAGAATGCAAATTTATTTACAAATGACATGGTGACATTTATTACTTGGCTGCAGACTACCACGATCATGATTTCGACCATGTCAAAAGTCTTTTCAAGTGGCTTCGCAGCGACTTTTCAACATCAAACCCGGCCTCTATAAGGAGACGATTCTCACAAACGAACGAGAATCACAACTCACTTGCCGAATTTGCGTTTAAAAAATCGCACCAAGTAATAAAGCACACATGCCATCTTACAAGCATCTCATTGAGTTGCATATGTAAGTATGTGTATATGCAGGTATAGTTACCCAGCAATACTTCTGCCGTGCCAACGCTCATTTGTTTTAGTTTTTTCGTTTGCATTTTTTTGGTATGTAATCAATATTTGATTTGAACTGGGATATTGTCCTGGCTCAAGACCATTTTGCTTCTATATTTAATAGAATGCAAATTTATTTACAAATGGCATGGTGACATTTATTACTTGGCTGCAGACTACCACGATCATGATTTCGACCATGTCAAAAGTCTTTTCAAGTGGCTTCGCAGCGACTTTTCAACATCAAACCCGGCCTCTATAAGGAGATGATTCTCACAAACGAACGAGAATCACAACTCACTTGCCGAATTTGCGTTTAAAAAATCGCACCAAGTAATAAAGCACACATACCATCTTACAAGCATCTCATTGAGTTGCATATGTAAGTATGTGTATATGCAGGTATAGTTACCCAGCAATACTTCTGCCGTGCCAAGGCTCATTTGTTTTAGTTTTTTCGTTTGCATTTTTTTGGTCTGTAATCAATATTTGATTTGAACTGGGATATTGTCCTGGCTCAAGACCATTTTGCTTCTATATTTAATAGAATGCAAATTTATTTACAAATGGCATGGTGACATTTATTACTTGGCTGCAGACTACCACGATCATGATTTCGACCATGTCAAAAGTCTTTTCAAGTGGCTTCGCAGCGACTTTTCAACATCAAACCCGGCCTTCTATTAAATATAGAAGCAAAACGGTCTTGAGCCAGGACAATATCCCAGTTCAAATCAAATATTGATTACAGACCAAAAAAATGCAAACGAAAAAACTAAAACAAATGAGCGTTGGCACGGCAGAAGTATTGCTGGGTAACTATACCTGCATATACACATACTTACATATGCAACTCAATGAGATGCTTGTAAGATGGCATGTGTGCTTTATTACTTGGTGCGATTTTTTAAACGAAAATTCGGCAAGTGAGTTGTGATTCTCGTTCGTTTGTGAGAATCATCTCCTTATAGAGGCCGGGTTTGATGTTGAAAAGTCGCTGCGAAGCCACTTGAAAAGACTTTTGACATGGTCGAAATCATGATCGTGGTAGTCTGCAGCCAAGTAATAAATGTCACCATGCCATTTGTAAATAAATTTGCATTCTATTAAATATAGAAGCAAAATGGTCTTGAGCCAGGACAATATCCCAGTTTAAATCAAATATTGATTACAGACCAAAAAAATGCAAACGATAAAACTAAAACAAATGAGCGTTGGCACGGCAGAAGTATTGCTGGGTAACTAACTATACCTGCATATACACATACTTACATATGCAACTCAATGAGATGCTTGTAAGATGGCATGTGTGCTTTATTACTTGGTGCGATTTTTTAAACGCAAATTCGGCAAGTGAGTTGTGATTCTCGTTCGTTTGTGAGAATCATCTCCTTATAGAGGCCGGGTTTGATGTTGAAAAGTCGCTGCGAAGCCACTTGCAAAGACTTTTGGCATGGTCGAAATCATGATCGTGGTAGTCTGCAGCCAAGTAATAAATGTCACCATGCCATTTGTAAATAAATTTGCATTCTATTAAATATAGAAGCAAAATGGTCTAGAGCCAGGACAATATCCCAGTTCAAATCAAATATTGATTACAGACCAAAAAAAATGCAAACGAAAAAACTAAAACAAATGAGCGTTGGCACGGCAGAAGTATTGCTGGGTAACTATACCTGCATATACACATACTTACATATGCAACTCAATGAGATGCTTGTAAGATGGCATGTGTGCTTTATTACTTGGTGCGATTTTTTAAACGCAAATTCGGCAAGTGAGTTGTGATTCTCGTTCGTTTGTGAGAATCATCTCCTTATAGAGGCCGGGTTTGATGTTGAAAAGTCGCTGCGAAGCCACTTGAAAAGACTTTTGACATGGTCGAAATCATGATCGTGGTAGTCTGCAGCCAAGTAATAAATGTCACCATGCCATTTGTAAATAAATTTGCATTCTATTAAATATAGAAGCAAAATGGTCTTGAGCCAGGACAATATCCCAGTTCAAATCAAATATTGATTACAGACCAAAAAAAATGCAAACGAAAAAACTAAAACAAATGAGCGTTGGCACGGCAGAAGTATTGCTGGGTAACTATACCTGCATATACACATACTTACATATGCAACTCAATGAGATGCTTGTAAGATGGCATGTGTGCTTTATTACTTGGTGCGATTTTTTAAACGCAAATTCGGCAAGTGAGTTGTGATTCTCGTTCGTTTGTGAGAATCATCTCCTTATAGAGGCCGGGTTTGATGTTGAAAAGTCGCTGCGAAGCCACTTGAAAAGACTTTTGACATGGTCGAAATCATGATCGTGGTAGTCTGCAGCCAAGTAATAAATGTCACCATGCCATTTGTAAATAAATTTGCATTCTATTAAATATAGAAGCAAAATGGTCTTGAGCCAGGACAATATCCCAGTTCAAATCAAATATTGATTACAGACCAAAAAAATGCAAACGAAAAAACTAAAACAAATGAGCGTTGGCACGGCAGAAGTATTGCTGGGTAACTATACCTGCATATACGCATACTTACATATGCAACTCAATTAGATGCTTGTAAGATGGCATGTGTGCTTTATTACTTGGTGCGATTTTTTAAACGCAAATTCGGCAAGTGAGTTGTGATTCTCGTTCGTTTGTGAGAATCATCTCCTTATAGAGGCCGGGTTTGATGTTGAAAAGTCGCTGCGAAGCCTTTTCATACTTACATATGCAACTCAATGAGATGCTTGTAAGATGGCATGTGTGCTTTATTACTTGGTGCGATTTTTTAAACGCAAATTCGGCAAGTGAGTTGTGATTCTCGTTCGTTTGTGAGAATCATCTCCTTATAGAGGCCGGGTTTGATGTTGAAAAGTCGCTGCGAAGCCACTTGCAAAGACTTTTGGCATGGTCGAAATCATGATCGTGGTAGTCTGCAGCCAAGTAATAAATGTCACCATGCCATTTGTAAATAAATTTGCATTCTATTAAATATAGAAGCAAAATGGTCTTGAGCCAGGACAATATCCCAGTTCAAATCAAATATTGATTACAGACCAAAAAAAATGCAAACGAAAAAACTAAAACAAATGAGCGTTGGCACGGCAGAAGTATTGCTGGGTAACTATACCTGCATATACACATACTTACATATGCAACTCAATGAGATGCTTGTAAGATGGCATGTGTGCTTTATTACTTGGTGCGATTTTTTAAACGCAAATTCGGCAAGTGAGTTGTGATTCTCGTTCGTTTGTGAGAATCATCTCCTTATAGAGGCCGGGTTTGATGTTGAAAAGTCGCTGCGAAGCCACTTGAAAAGACTTTTGACCAGAGATACAAGCCGACCGATTTTAAGCCGACAAGCCGCCGCCGCCGCATGTTTCTGAACGAGCCGCGCCGCCGCCGATTTCATCGGCTCAAATCGACTCAACCACGCCGCCGATTTTATCGACTCATATCGACTTCAACCACGTCAGTCAAATCATACTACCAAAATAGACAACCCACTTAAAATTACAATAGGAAAATATAAATGTCAACTTAGACAACCTACTGCTGTGAAATATATTGATCTATCTTTCATTTATATAAGTCAATTCCAGTACGTGTGGCCATGTGTTCCTATAAATAACAATATCTATAGTGCTTCTTTAGTGTGTCAAAGTATCTAGAGTATTATCATTCTTTGGAAGGATTATGATATTCAAGAACGTCTGATCAAATATGCCTGACATGAAAAGCTGTAATTGCAAAAATATTTATATATTTATCCATATTATACATTTTGGGAATGAATTTCTTCTCCAAAAAATAATTGTATGAGTTAACAATTAGGGTATCCAACTTAAATTAAATTTTATTCGATTAATCGAATAGTTTTTGAATAACGAATAATTCGAATAAATTGTCCCATATAATCGAAATCATTTATAGTAAGAAGAATAGTAATTTCATAGAATAGTAAATTCATAGAAAAATTGAGGTTAACACCGGGATAATAAAGTCAGTTCTGTTATAAATCATATGATCCATATTCGAAAAAAGTCAATGGATAACTTCTGATATTATGCTCATTTAAGGGAAGGTTCTTTATTTTGATAAGATATTAAGATTTTTGTCAACTTCTAATGAATTTCGAATTTGATGTTACAATTTTTAAATAAAATCAGATACATAATAAACGTTCAATATATAGTTGAACTACCCGTAAACTGGCGTGTCTTGTCTATATAACTCTAATTAATTATATTTTATTTAAGTGGACAATTGATCGATTAATCGGTTAATAGAATAACTCTCGACTTCATTATTCGATTAATTGGAAATGTTTTGTTTTCAAATAAACGAAAAATCGAATAACATAAAAGTCAGAATAATTGGATACCCTAATAACAATATTAAATTATTGGAACATTGGCTAATATTAACGAATATTGAACTACTTGCCAAAAAATAAAAGTAAATTGTTCCTTCCAAATAGGGGTATTCGAATGACAGAACGAGCCGGCAAATCAGCCGAAAGCCGCCGCCGCCGACCCATTTTGAACAGCGCCGCCGCCGCCTATAATTATGGTTCGGCTTGTAACTCTGCTTTTGACATGGTCGAAATCATGATCGTGGTAGTCTGCAGCCAAGTAATAAATGTCACCATGCCATTTGTAAATAAATTTGCATTCTATTAAATATAGAAGCAAAATGGTCTTGAGCCAGGACAATATCCCAGTTCAAATCAAATATTGATTACAGACCAAAAAAATGCAAACGAAAAAACTAAAACAAATGAGCGTTGGCACGGCAGAAGTATTGCTGGGTAACTATACCTGCATATACACATACTTACATATGCAACTCAATGAGATGCTTGTAAGATGGCATGTGTGCTTTATTACTTGGTGCGATTTTTTAAACGCAAATTCGGCAAGTGAGTTGTGATTCTCGTTCGTTTGTGAGAATCATCTCCTTATAGAGGCCGGGTTTGATGTTGAAAAGTCGCTGCGAAGCCACTTGAAAAGACTTTTGACATGGTCGAAATCATGATCGTGGTAGTCTGCAGCCAAGTAATAAATGTCACCATGCCATTTGTAAATAAATTTGCATTCTATTAAATATAGAAGCAAAATGGTCTTGAGCCAGGACAATATCCCAGTTCAAATCAAATATTGATTACAGACCAAAAAAATGCAAACGAAAAAACTAAAACAAATGAGCGTTGGCACGGCAGAAGTATTGCTGGGTAACTATACCTGCATATACGCATACTTACATATGCAACTCAATTAGATGCTTGTAAGATGGCATGTGTGCTTTATTACTTGGTGCGATTTTTTAAACGCAAATTCGGCAAGTGAGTTGTGATTCTCGTTCGTTTGTGAGAATCATCTCCTTATAGAGGCCGGGTTTGATGTTGAAAAGTCGCTGCGAAGCCACTTGAAAAGACTTTTGACATGGTCGAACTCATGATCGTGGTAGTCTGCAGCCAAGTAATAAATGTCACCATGCCATTTGTAAATAAATTTGCATTCTATTAAATATAGAAGCAAAATGGTCTTGAGCCAGGACAATATCCCAGTTCAAATCAAATATTGATTACACAGTGCAACACGAAAAAAATAACCATATACGGACACCGCTACATGATAAAAGACCAAAAAAAAAAAGACCCGTGTTTTTTTTCCCCCCCAAAGTCATGCACTTTTTTTTATGGGCCCCCAGAGATTTGAGGCCTCGGTGTAATTTTTGGAAAAAATGATCATATTCTCAGGCTCATATCTTGCAAACCGTTCGGAATTTTGATTTACTCTCTGAGGCAAAGTTCTAGCTCTTGTCATAAAGAACAAAAATTGTGAACATATAAAATCAAAAAAACTTCATCTTCAAGGTCAAAATCGCAAATGTCGTCGAATGAATGAAGTGTTGTAGGTAGCGTATACGTGCTGTTGATTAATGATAATATCACTCATACGCACTGTAGTCGGACTGATCATTAACAGAAACAGTCCTGCAAGATATATTTTTCCTACCTAACCGGTGTTAAGAATCATTCCTAGGATGTTCATATGTTCTAGAAAGTTGTTTATTGAGATCTTAGGTACATTTTTGTAGTTGATTGTTTCCCTGAATTTTCAGTGGTTTGCTACCTATGGACCTGAACAGGGGAAAAAAGGTTAAAAAAAATCGAATTTTTTTAAGTTTTTTTTGCGATTTTGACCTTGAAGATGAAGTTTTTTTGATTTTATATGTTCACAATTTTTGTTCTTTATGACAAGAGCTAGAACTTTGCCTCAAAGAGTAAATCAAAATTCCGAACGGTTTGCAAGATATGAGCCTGAGAATATGATCACTTTTTTCCAAAAATTACACCGAGGCCTCAAATCTCTGGGGGCCCATAAAAAAAAAGTGCATGACTTTGGGGGAAAAAAAACACGGGTCTTTTTTTTTTGGTCTTTTATCATGTAGCGGTGTCCGTATATGGTTATTTTGAAATGACTTCAAAAATGTTGCACAGTGTTACAGACCAAAAAAATGCAAACGAAAAAACTAAAATATTAAATTTTCGTGTTTTTTATTTATTTTCATTCTTGCTACGCAAACAGGGGCTATTTGAAAGAAAAGGTGTACGTCGGTAAGCCAGCAACAATTCAAGAGCTAAAGGATGAGATAATTCGGCCTCAGCGTCATCGAAAATTTGGGCCATCGAATGGAGGTGTGCCGCCGAGGTAGCGGCGGCCATTTGTCCGATATTTTGTTCCATACATAATTGAACCATATCAATATTATCATAATAAAAAGAAATGACAATAATTTCCTAAATAATTTGTGTTTTATTAAAAATCAACATCGGCACTTAGAATGTAGCCACCCTTTAAAATAGAATCCCACAAGACGTATCTTACGTAAATTCTATGACTGCGACAAAACATAACGTGTCATTTTCTGAACAGCTTATTTCAGCGGATATTTTAAAGAACATCCTGTAAAAATATTTCAATCTAATCAGTAACAAGTTGCATTTAAACACCTAACAATATTTTAAGTTAGATACAGGAAATATTTAGTGATAATTTCGCTCAATACAGAGTAAAATACACTCGAACCATAGTAATGAAGAAGATCACGAAAAAAATCATCAGGGAACACGAAAGAGCTCATAGAAGCGGTTCTAAGAACAAATCACAAATTTTGACAAAATTATATTTTACGAATACGAATGCAAAAATAAAGGGATTGACAAAGTTATGCCAGGTCTGTAAAGAAAGCAAATATGACAATTATCCTAACAAAATTATGATCCAAGAGACACCTATTCCCCAGTTCCCAGGTCGAATAGTCCACATCGATATCTATATAGATAAATGTTCAAAATACGCACAGGTAAGGCTACTAGCCTCTAGGGACACAGCAGGTATTAAAGAACAATTAAATGAAAGTATGTTAGCTTTTGGAAACTCGAGAAAGACAGATTACAAAAGATTATAAGGTTACAGCAATAACAATAAAGAAAAAGTCCCAGAAAGACTACGAAATAGGACAGAAAATGTATGTAAAGGCCAACACGATTAGGAACAAACGATCAATCAAAAACTATTCTGAGGAAATTGTCAAGGAAAATAGAACTACTTTGTAAAAAAAAATATTTGAAAGATACCATATTCCATTCACTAATATAAAAGTATTTGAATTTTCGGAACTTAAAATAGCTTCTAGCAATAAATCTCTTATTTATATTGTAAACATCCCAATTACTACCGTAGAGTCATGTAAGAAGCTACTAATAAAACCCACTGAATTTGAATAGAAATGTTAGATTGTAGAAAAATCAGTAATGAACCACATAACCTCAGTGGAACTTTTATCCCCCAATACCACAGTGTCAATAACTATCTTCAAGTGACAGATGTTAAACATCTACCCGCCATTTTAGAACCAAGATTACCTGGATCCAATAGAGGAAATAGAGGAATACCCCAGAAACATTAACCCTTTGAGTCCAATAATTAAGCCAACAAAACCAAAATCACCGAAAGAAGACAAAAGAAAAATGAAATAATTACATCAATACCCCCTTTTGATGGCGATATAATCGAGGACGCTCATAACCGAAGGGGGAGGTGTTAACATCACAATAGTTGGTTAAACCAAATTAATTACTTCTTCCGCGTGAAGGTATTTTACAAAATAAATATTTTACTGACGTTGCTACTCGTGTGGCAGCAACTAATGCTTCGTAAAGATAAATTTGAATGTTGTGATTTCAACATTCAATGAAGACAATAGCTCCATTTAGAGTACTTGTCACAGACATTGTAATTCTTTCTCATCCCTTTATGAAATGAACCAAGCACAAGCGCGCTGCCACTATACTCGCATTCCTTGCCAATGTGTACTTGTTTACATTGGAGTCTTAAGATGGTGTGTATCCCAATTTCAATACGTCTAAACATTTTTGACGCACCTTTTGTGCACATCTTTTGCAAATTCACTATTTTTTGCAATTCCAGTTTTGAACGTCATTTAATCATTATCAAATTTATTCCAGTGTAACATTAATTCTGATAATATTTTTTATTTATTTATTTCATTATTTATTAAAATTCAAATTATAATAAATTTATACAATAAGGACACTAGCAAGTAAGGCTATCGGTCCGAATCTTGATAATAATTTTACTATGTAGTGTGATTAACGAATTAAAATATAAAACCATTCATAAGCATAAAAATTGCTGTACTCGCTTGAGTACACCCCTTAAAATCCAATTTAAAAAATTTTGGGTTTGATTTTTTTCTTATTGGAGCAAATAAGAGGTTAAATTAGTAAAAAATATTAAAATATTTTCTGAAATGAAAGGTCTTTAGAATGGCTCTACTTTATATTTGCCATTTTCCCACGTCCCCATATCGTAGGGACAGCGTACACACCATAGTTCGAACCATGCCGGCTAAGCAGTAGAGGGTGGACACCGGCTACAGATCAAATATCAACAGCCGGCATAACAAAAATATTAAACAAAATATTAGTATCACATGCAAATAAAAGTTATGTGTTGTCATTTATTTTGTTTTAAGACCAAAGGTTGTGCTGAAGTCTTCAGCAGAGCCCAAAATTAGCAAAAAGGCAAAGTGAGATCTTTATTGTTGCAGCTAAAAGTTGACTGCGCAGTTTCGATGGACGCTACCCCATCTCGTCAGAACTTTCGCAACGAATGTATGTCTTTGACTTAAATCAGGGTTCATATTAGTACCAGCGGTCACATACGACTAATGAGAAGCGCTGATAAACAAAATATTCCACCGTACTAAGTCGACACACTAAAAATCTCACTTTGCCAATTCAATGTTATGCATGTGCTCGCATCGCTCGCAACAATGCAAAGGTTGTTGTTGTACAGTATGTCCCATCTTCACTGTACCTCGTGTGTATTGTTGTTGTTTGTATGTACTGTTGGTCTGTTATGTTGTATGTGTTGTCATTTATTTTGGTTTAAGACCAAAGGTTGTGCTGAAGTCTTCAGCAGAACCCAAAATTAGCAAATAAGCAAAGTGAGATCTTTATTGTTGCAGCTAAAAGTTGACTGCGCAGTTTCGATGGACGCTACCCCATCTCGTCAGAACTTAGTCGTATGTGACCGCTGGTACTAATATGAACCCTGATTTAAGTAAAAGGCCAATTATAAGAAATAAATAAATATTTAAATATCATCTGCATACATTAGAAGTCGAGAATTGATGATAGCCCCGGAAGGCCATTTATGAATAATAAGAAAAGAACCGGCCCTAGATGACTACCCTGAGGAACACCTGATGTAATCAGAATTGGTCTAGAATAAGAATTGCCAAATTTGACAATCTGAGAGCGATTTGAAAGATACGAAGATATCCACTTCAAGAAGTTAGAGCTGAAACCTATACATCTAATTTATATAACAAAAGTTCGTGGTTCACTTTATCAAATGCCTTACTAAAATCTGTATAGATGACATCAGTCTGATTACCCTGAACAAATTCATCAATAACGTGAGAAGTAAACTGAATCAAATTTGTCACAGTAGAAAAGCCCTTACGAAATCCATGTTGATATGGACTCAATATAGAAGAAACTCTATGAGATACAATCTCTGTAACCAATTTCTCAAATAGCTTCGGACTAGCACTCAACTTAGCTATCCCTCTATAGTTTGAAACATCAATTAGACTGCTAGACTTATGGAGGGGATCAATGAATGAACTCCTCCAAACCAAAGGGAAATATCCAAAACTCAATGAAGTATTAAATAATAATGTTAGCGGAATAGCCAAACCACTAGCACAGAATTTCAAAATCATACTTGGCACCCCATCAGGGCCAACACTATTTGTGGATTTGAGATTATTCAAATTCGACAAAACTAAGGGTAAATCAATAACAGGGATTTATAATTGATTCAATGCAGAAATATTATAAGGATAGGCGTTACTCGAACCATAAGATCGCTCTGAGTATGTCGACGCAAAAAATTTTGCAAAACAATCAGCAATCGCCTGATCATCACCAAACTCTAAGCCATCCATTCTAATCCCTGTCGGCTTAGTTGAGGATCTACGTTTCAAATTCACAAAGTCATAAAAAGATCTAGGGTTATTCCTAAAATCATTCCTTAGTTTTTTCAAGTAGATCTTATAACATATCTGCGACTCAATGCTATATTTCGACCTAACAACGGAATATTGGACATAATCTGAATTCAAACAGGTCCTCTTAAATTTCTTAAAAAGTCTACTTCTCGAATTCTTCATGCTAGACAACTCACGTGAAAGCCAAGGTAGTCTTCTAGAGTGCCCAACACGAGTTTTCGGAACTGATTGTGACAAAAAGTCATTCAAAATTTGATAAAATCTATCTACGACAATGTCAAGATCAGTATAGTGACGACAGCTACAAACAGAATTCCAGTCAACATCCTGAATAAGTGAATTAAGCTTTTCGAAATGGGTTTCTCTTGAAAGAGGTTCGATTATCTTGCGAAGTAGAAGGAGAAGATTCACCAGAGTACAACATCAATATATATTCAAGGTAGGATGATAGTTGTCCTCCAGGAGTGATATGGGAGGAACTTTACTGTGAGGGCCAATCACCCCTATCAAAAGTTGACGTCAACGGTGTTAAAGTCTCGGCATCTGGCAAGGTAAGCCAAGATACAGAGGGTAAATTAAAATCCCCTAAAATCATAGTATGGTCTAAATCACTCGCCCTGGAGACAATCATACCAATTGCAGTCAAATGATTCTCGTAAACACATAACTCGGATGATGGAGGAATGTAAGAGCATGTAACAAACAACTTACTACGTCCCATGTTAATAAGGACTGCAATAAATTCAATGTCATCAAACCCTTGCAGAATAAAGCGTTCAGATGAGAATGCATTAGCAACCGCGATAAGAACACCGCCACCTATTCTCCCTACTCGATCCTTCCTGAAGACAACATATTTCCCACATAAAACCTCGGAGTCCAAAATTGAATCTTTCAACCAGGTCTCAGAAAAAGCTAGAGCAAAATCAAAACTTTCAACAAATAGACGATTTAACTTTGTATTTAAGCCTCTAACATTCTGATACCCAACGCAAAAATAACAATTCAGTTTTTTGGAATCGTAGCTGAATTTACTGGTAAACGCGCCAGATTGTCAACCCTATCCACAAATTCCTTGACAAAAATTTCTCGAAAATATCCCTTGAAACTATAATTTTAAATGAAGTCCGACTTTGGGCAAATGATGACTTCAATTTATAAGATTTCAAATAGAAGTCACCTTCAATCTTCGACCTAATGTACAAATTGAAATCATCTACGGAATTGTCCGGCGCGAAACGGGAAACGAATACCATCTTCATTTCCGGAGCCATGGACAATCTTCGAGAATTGCCACTAGAACCGTGAGCGCGGCCACCAGTAGCAACATTCACTGTCGCGTCCACACGGGCAGGAGAAGAGTCCGCCAAACTCGGGGCTGGATTATGGCGCAGCTGATCGGCAGCAACAGGCGTCGGCCCAGCAACCGAAGCATACGTCGGATTATCACCGTCCAGTGTGACCAACCCCTCGACTATAACAGCCGGAGCCACCGAATCCGATCCAGTTGGAGCCACAGAATCAGCCTGGGCCGTAGAAGCAGCCATGGCCACAGAAACGACATCATCCGAACCAATGGTGCTTGAAATCCCGGATTTCATAGCTGAGGACTTAGAAGATGTCGTTCTCGCCGTTCTCTTGGGTTTCTGGCCTGAAACTACCGGCGACTTAGAAAAATCATCAAATGCTGGGTATTTATCCAGATTGGATGTGCAATTGTTAAATCGGGTATAGATCGCCCAGAGATCTTTACCTCGGAAACCTCGGACATAGACGTTCTGAAAAAATTATAGAAATCTATACTTATCTTCCTACATTTGGTGCAGCACCAACGTAGACCATTGTTCTCCCCATACAATGCGTCAACGACCCTCGCACCAACACCGGCACATTTAGCATGCCATTGACTGGTACATAGCCAGCATTCAATGGTACGCTCCATATCCGATACAATTTTACAGTTAACAAATGAACACGACATCTAAAAATTCCACCCTTTACTGTAAAATAAATAAATTAAAAAAAGCAAAATCGCGTAATTAAAAAAACGCTAGATAGCAACACTGTTCAGTCAGATAACAAATAAACGAAATGGACAAAGCACACAAAAAGAATGACGTTATAAACAATAACAAAAAAGTGCACTGTGAAATCAAATAGTTGTTGTTGTTTGGTCAAGAAATATTTTTTAGCCAAAAACACGATTTTTTATCAAAAATAAAACACACAAACACTACCACA
Organism: Polietes domitor; assembly: GCA_947397865.1. Lineage (NCBI taxonomy): Eukaryota > Metazoa > Arthropoda > Insecta > Diptera > Muscidae > Polietes > Polietes domitor. The sequence continues at coordinate 150,870,974 of OX377620.1, read as the reverse complement.
AGTAAACTAAATTACAAAAGTACTTATCTGTAGATTAGTATTGAATCTATTGCACTAAAATATCAACAGATGCAAAATAACTAATATTTATTCAATTAGAAACGGAGCACAAAACTTTTATAGGTTGTAACAGAGCAGAGTTGCCATATCTGTAATTAAAATTAGTTATAATTAAATAAAATCTTTTTTATTAAAAACATTAAACACCACGGGATTTCTTATTCCGACATGATCTCGTGGTAGCCGATGTTTTATCTTAACCTCGACATGAACAACAGCGGCTTCATGTCGGTAGCAACATGGCAAATGACCAGGTGGTTCATTGTGTAATTTCCGAGTTATCGTGTCGTCCAACATAAAAACAATATCATTTCAAATATCATTCATTATTTCGTACCACAACAAAATTTTTAAGTTGAATATTTGAAATTGTTTTTATTTGTATGGGAAAATGTGAACAAAACTTATCATCAAAACGACACAATAATTCGAAAGTTACATAATAACCCCCCAGAGTGGTGTACCGGGATCAACCGTCGGAAATGTATATACTCACCTTACATTGCCTCAATTGGCCAGCTCCAACATTGAGTCGTGCTTCACGAAAATGAACTTTTGCTTCACCGCGTCTGGAATCACTTCCGACAAGCAAAAAGCAGCCTATTGTTGCTGCATCTTGTGGTAACGCCACCAAGTTTACCAAAATTGCCTATTTTATTCTGGATGAAATTTCGACAAACCAGGTACGTGCTGTGGCTATGTACAGTGAAATCGATGATCTACGCGATGCTGCCAAAAGTTTGACAAAGCCGTACACAAAGAGGCAGGCCTAGACACGAGTCATCGACCGCCGAACATAGAACCGACTAGTACTCAAAAGTATGCTTCGATTAATGTTCTGGGTGTACGACATATAACGTTAGACTTCGCTTTACAACGAATACGCTGAAACAAAGAAATTGTCTCCGTTTGGTTCCGTCACCAAATCAACGATATTCCACAGCATTCACAGGCTCATCGCCTGAAAAACTAGCCACAGAACGAATTCGAGGAAATCAGGCAGGCAGGAATCTGTCAACAATTGAGCAGCAATTGGACAAGCCCTCCACACATGGTGCAAAAGAGCAGTGGTTCTTGGAGACCATGTGGCGACTACAGAGCTCTCAACGCACAGAGAGTTCCTCACCGATTTTCTCAAAAATCTTCCTTCAAAAAACATTTCACCAGGTTCCGACACTGTCCCAAAAATGTTCTCAGAATTGTTCTAGATCGTTTAAATGGGAAAATGTGAACAAAACTTATCATCAAAACGACACAATAATTCGAAAGTTACATAATAACCCCCCAGAGTGGTGTACCGGGATCAACCGTCGGAAATGTATATACTCACCTTACATTGCCTCAATTGGCCAGCTCCAACATTGAGTCGTGCTTCACGAAAATGAACTTTTGCTTCACCGCGTCTGGAATCACTTCCGACAAGCAAAAAGCAGCCTATTGTTGCTGCATCTTGTGGTAACGCCACCAAGTTTACCAAAATTGCCTATTTTATTCTGGATGAAATTTCGACAAACCAGGTACGTGCTGTGGCTATGTACAGTGAAATCGATGATCTACGCGATGCTGCCAAAAGTTTGACAAAGCCGTACACAAAGAGGCAGGCCTAGACACGAGTCATCGACCGCCGAACATAGAACCGACTAGTACTCAAAAGTATGCTTCGATTAATGTTCTGGGTGTACGACATATAACGTTAGACTTCGCTTTACAACGAATACGCTGAAACAAAGAAATTGTCTCCGTTTGGTTCCGTCACCAAATCAACGATATTCCACAGCATTCACAGGCTCATCGCCTGAAAAACTAGCCACAGAACGAATTCGAGGAAATCAGGCAGGCAGGAATCTGTCAACAATTGAGCAGCAATTGGACAAGCCCTCCACACATGGTGCAAAAGAGCAGTGGTTCTTGGAGACCATGTGGCGACTACAGAGCTCTCAACGCACAGAGAGTTCCTCACCGATTTTCTCAAAAATCTTCCTTCAAAAAACATTTCACCAGGTTCCGACACTGTCCCAAAAATGTTCTCAGAATTGTTCTAGATCGTTTAAATGGGAAAATGTGAACAAAACTTATCATCAAAACGACACAATAATTCGAAAGTTACATAATAACCCCCCAGAGTGGTGTACCTGGATCAACCGTCGGAAATGTATATGCTCACCTTACATTGCCTCAATTGGCCAGCTCCAACATTGAGTCGTGCTTCACGAAAATGAACTTTTGCTTCACCGCGTCTGGAATCACTTCCGACAAGCAAAAAGCAGCCTATTGTTGCTGCATCTTGTGGTAACGCCACCATGTTTACCAAAATTGCCTATTTTATTCTGGATGAAATTTCGACAAACCAGGTACGTGCTGTGGCTATGTACAGTGAAATCGATGATCTACGCGATGCTGCCAAAAGTTTGACAAAGCCGTACACAAAGAGGCAGGCCTAGACACGAGTCATCGACCGCCGAACATAGAACCGACTAGTACTCAAAAGTATGCTTCGATTAATGTTCTGGGTGTACGACATATAACGTTAGACTTCGCTTTACAACGAATACGCTGAAACAAAGAAATTGTCTCCGTTTGGTTCCGTCACCAAATCAACGATATTCCACAGCATTCACAGGCTCATCGCCTGAAAAACTAGCCACAGAACGAATTCGAGGAAATCAGGCAGGCAGGAATCTGTCAACAATCGAGCAGCAATTGGACAAGCCCTCCACACATGGTGCAAAAGAGCAGTGGTTCTTGGAGACCATGTGGCGACTACAGAGCTGTCAACGCACAGAGAGTTCCTCACCGATTTTCTCAAAAATCTTCCTTCAAAAAACATTTCACCAGGTTCCGACACTGTCCCAAAAATGTTCTCAGAATTGTTCAAGATCGTTTAAATGGGAAAAAGTGAACAAAACCTTTCATCAAAACGACACAATAATTCGAAAGTTACATAATAACCCCCCAGAGTGGTGTACCGGGATCAACCGTCGGAAATGTATATACTCACCTCACATTGCCTCAATTGGCCAGCTCCAACATTGAGTCGTGCTTCACGAAAATGAACTTTTGCTTCACCGCGTCTGGAATCCCTTCCGACAAGCAAAAAGCAGCCTATTGTTGCTGCATCTTGTGGTAACGCCACCAAGTTTACCAAAATTGCCGATTTTATTCTGGATGAAATTTCGACAAACCAGGTACGTGCTGTGGCTATGTATAGTGAAATCGATGATCTACGCGATGCTGCCAAAAGTTTGACAAAGCCGTACACAAAGAGGCAGGCCTACACACGAGTCATCGACCGCCGAACATAGAACCGACTAGTACTCAAAAGTATGCTTCGATTAATGTTCTGGATGTACGACATATAACGTTAGACTTCGCTTTACAACGAATACGCTGAAAAAACGAAATTGTCTCCATTTGGTTCCGTCACCAAATCAACGATATTCCATAGCATTCACAGGCTCATCGCCTGAAAAACTAGCCACAGAACGAATTCGAGGAAATCAGGCAGGCAGGAATCTGTCAACAATCGAGCAGCAATTGGACAAGCCCTCCACACATGGTGCAAAAGAGCAGTGGTTCTTGGAGACCATGTGGCGACTTCAGAGCTCTCAACGCACAGAGAGTTCCTCACCGATTTTCTAAAAAATCTTCCTTCAAAAAACATTTCACCAGGTTCCTACACTGTCCCAAAAATGTTCTCAGAATTGTTCTAGATCGTTTGGGGGAGCAGAGATTCAATTTATGGGTACTAGAAATGATACCATTTAACTGGGAAAAGCTTCCGGATACGATCTTATAACGCCGAAAATGATTTTGGAACTACCATTTATGGCGATACTGTTCCGTTCAAATTTGTTCAATTCCATTTTTAGAATATGCTATTTCCCAAAATAATGGAAAATCTCATTAATAAAGATGATTCTGAAACCTGGAAAGGACAAAACAGTCCCTTCATCCTATAGGCCAATAAGCTTACTTTCGTGCTTGTCTAAACTCTTTGAGAACATTCTGCTCACTAAACTTAAACCATTTCTCGCATCTAAAAACGTGATTCCAGATCACCAATTTGGATTTCGCGAAGGTCATAACGCTATAGAGCAGATAAACAGATTGACCAATGAAATACGAAATGCTTTTGAAAGAAAAGAATACTGTTGTGTATTCCACGACGTTGTCCAGACTTTTGACAAATTTTGGCTCGAAGGACTGAACTACAAAATTCAAAAATATCTACCCGCAAACACTCACAGTCTTCTTAACTTATAGCTTTAGTCTTTTTCGGTTGCTGGGTCAGTGCCTGATACTGCCAATCAACCGTGGGTTTGATGGCATTGAATTTATTGCAGTCCATATTAATATGGGACGTAGTTATGTGTTTATGAGAGTCACATAACTACAATTGGTACGGTTGCTTCGAGGGCAAGTGATTTGGACCAAACTATGATTTTAACATCGTTGACGTCAACTTTTAATACGGATGATGATATGAAACGACTTCTTGTCACAATCAGTACCGCAAATTCGTGTTGAAGACTTCCTTTGTGTTCCGATTATATCAAATAACTTCCAGTGTATATCATTATCTCTAGTAAAAATATGATTTTTTTCTTATAATTGACCAGAATGTTCCCATCCATTGCAGGATGACTTGGATAGTTTTGGATACAGTGCGACATAAATTGCATGGAACTAAACCTCAGGCAGACATATGATTTTCTTTAGATCGAATCCAAGGTTTGTCAGGTGTAATATTAGAGGTACTGAGTAAAAAGTAGACCTGACATTACACAAGTGCAATATATTGGATTTCTGTCGTCACGTCTTGGGGTGCCTCATCGAGGTCAAAGGTGGTGAAAAGGGGTAAAATTACACAAAAAGCCACGAAACTGCCTCGGAGTCGCCCCCAGAGTAGTCAAATGTATGATTAATTTTCCCCAAATATACCTACCCCCTATCTACACTCCTTAACTCTCTCATGTCCAATGTTGCCTATAGACAACATTGCGAGTTAGTCCTATAAAATCTTTAAAATCACATATTTTGCAGAATTAATAATTTTTATTTTTGTTTACATATGTAACAAGGCATATTTAAAAGGGAAGCAAAAAATTCGGCAACTTGGGTTTGCGTAGGAAGGTGAAAACAAAAGTGAAGTCTCAAATTTCAATTCTTTGAGTTTCTTGTAATTCGAAATTGTTTAGAAATTCTTCTTATTTTTATTGAATTTCTTCGAGTACAAGAAAAACTGTCTTTGTTATTCGAAGGGTTATATATCAAAAAATTTTAAAATGAAGAAACCATTTACAAATATTTTTTTGTTTAACCGATATCTGCAGTATAATGATTTTAAGAAACATCCTGTTCTGTATGAATTAGAACCTCAAGGCTCTATAGAAATCATATTTAGACCTATACCTCATCAAAAAACATAGTAAGTTTTATATATTTATTAAGAAGAAAATTCGGGCATGAGAGGGTTAAGGGGGCTCCCATTCAAAAACTAAATTTTTATAAATTTTGTCCCCTCTAACTGTCCCAACGAGACCCATAGTGGGGTCAAATGTATGACCGACACCCAATATTTTTTCAACCCCCACATTTTCTCAGATCATACCTACCCTCTATCTTGAACCCTTAAGGTGGCCCTATACACATTTTTTTATTGTTTTATAAAAGAACGGCCTACAACTGTCCCTGAAAATCGATCCCCATTAATTTCCCTCCGCAAATTTTTTTCTGAACATACCTTCTATTACATGGAAAACCGATCCCCATTAATTTCCCTCTGCAATTTTTTTCTGAACATACCTTCTATTACCCTTTTAGAATATATATAACACGTATATACCTAGTAAAACAGATTTATTGCAGGCCACCGCTAACGTGTTTCATTGACTCTTAGTTTCTCTTAATTTCGGGGAATCATGGCATAGCGACAGTACACAATTTTTTTAAGTACTGTTAAAAATACGGAGAAAACTGAGCGCATGTATTCATTCATTCCGTGTTTGTTGTTCGTGAGTTTATCACACTGAAAATCCATATGTTGAAAATAAGATTAAGGGTGTGTATCCGGATTACAATTGAAATTCTACACGAACGAATGATACCCTGACGAACAACTCATAAATTGAGCTTTTGTAACACGTTTAAAAGTTTTCGTCTTATGACTTGAAATTATAAAAGCTTTCGTTCATTTGTCAATCAACATTTTTTGTAATTTTTTGATAATTTTATTCATAGAAGGCAACCCTAATAACTGTCTGATACAATTATTTGTTTACAAAATACAAATTTCAAAATAGTTTGTGTAAAAACATTTCTTGAATTTGTTGTGCTAAATCGCAATATTTGTACCCATTGACCCATTCTTACAGTGCGGAATAAAGAAGGATGTTTGTTTACGCGTATATATGACGAATTTTGGTGCATGTGTGAGTGTCAATCTGTGAAAAAAAATGTTTTCCTTATTTCAATTGAAATAGATATGTAAAGTATGTGTATTCGTTCGTTATTATAAGAGAAAATAAAATTTCTATTTATAAAACGCGGATATCAATCATTTTTTCTCTTTTGAATGTACAGGTTTTTCTAATCGTCCAGATTTGACATTTGTAACGAAAGCTTTTCTGTTTTACTCAAAAATTGTCATTCTTTATACGGAAACGCTAATCATGTATTTATTTCGCATATGTATTTATTTTTCATTTCATATCTTCATTATAGAAAATGAAAACCCCCCAGAGAGGTTTCGAACATATACTTTGTAAAACCTTCTAGACTTTCTGAAGCAATAAAATATAGAATTTTGAAGTTCTTTTTAAAATAACTCGTCTGAAATGGTAATTTTGCAGTAAAAACACGAAAATTACATAAAAACCGATGTTCAGTTCACGTGACTAAAATTTAGTTTCTACGCAATGCATTTTTCTCTGCGTGTAGGACTCTATTTTAAAATCTACTTTGAAGTTGCGAAACAACAAGAAAGTTTTAACTTACTCAAATTTTTGTTATATTTCTCACTTGTGTTAAATATTTTTCAGAGTTAGTATTCTTTTGTACATATGTAACAAGTATTATTCAAAAGAAAAACAACAAATTCAGTAACTTGGGTCTACGTAGGAAGACGAAACTCTAAAATACCAATTATTTGTTTTTTTTTTAATTAAAATTTCTATGTGTTTCTTCTTGCATTTTATCGAGTACAAATAACTGTTATAAAAATGTAGAAACATTTCCAAATATCTTTTATTTAATCGGAATATGCGTATAAAGATTTTGAGTAAACATCCTGTTACTCATGTCCTATATAAATTAAAAACCCCAAAAGTCAAAAAGCATATCCAATTTTCTGCATTTATCATAGAAAAAATGCGGGCCCGAAGATTTAAGCGCCGAGGAATTTAATCGTTTTTTGTGTAATATTTCTTCAAAATATATATCGAGGGCTCATATTCAAAAGTGTCTATGAACAATTTTCTCAAAAATGATATCTGTCATATAAATTTTCTGATTTGGCTATCCACTCACACGTTAGTTTGCATAAAAGGCTATGAACATAAAAATAATAGAATTAAAATAGTTCAACAATGGAACAGCATATAACCGAAGGTTATAATTCGCTACAACGATTTTGTTTAAAACATTTTTCTAGATTTAGGGCATATCGTACTATCAAATTCCATCATTTCGCGTTAATAGCATTTTGATTCCACACATTTCTCGCGAAAATGAAAATTTTCCAAAAAATATCTAATTTGTATTTTTTGTTTACCGTGCCCTAAATTTTCCTAAAATTTGGAAAAATGGTAACAATCTGACGGATGAAGCTGGAAGCTTTGGACAAATAAAAATTTGGAAAAATGGATAAAAATGGTACCAATATGACGGATGAAGCTGGAATCTTTAAATTGCTGTTTACATTACAGAAAATGCGTTTTCTATACAACATTGCCAAAATTTCATGAAAAACGTTATGGAGTTTACAACAAATCTTATTTATATACATATTTGGGCATAAATGGCTATGTGCTTATTTCAACATTCATAGTGCTCAATTTTAAACATACAAAAGTGGATATGAACCATAAAACCGCGAATAATAGGAAATTTCGAAAACTTTTTAATCGTTGCAAATAGCAATCCTTTTTAGATTAGACTGTAGAAGAATGATTTATAATTTCTCTTCAAATTAAGGAGTAAATCAGTTATTTCGCTCTCCCTCAATATGTATGTAATTTCAAGTCGGGCGGGGCCGACTATATGATGCACTCCACTTTCCATCGGAAAACAATTCAATTCAGTAAAAAAGTGAAAACGGGAAATTTTTTTCCTGTTTCCTAATCACAGGCTAATATGACCTGGCAGAATTTGACAAATCAAGAATAATATTTGTATCGGGGCTATACCCAAATATGGAATGAAGTGACTAACTTTCACAATAAGTTCTTCTAGTTGAAGTATAACGTGTTATGCTTAATTTTATAAAATTCCCTGAAAATACGTGGTTTCTGGGGGAACGAAATTTGTATGGGAGCTATACATAAATCTGAACCGATCTAACACATTTTTACCACAGGTGTTTCTAGTTGAAATATGAGATGTATTACCAATTTTGAAGAAAATCTGTTGTAATATGTGGTATCTAGAGTGAAGAGTCAAATCGGGAGTGAAATTCGTATGAGGGCTATATATAAATCTGAACCGATCTGACCTATTTTCACCATAGGTGTTCCTAGTTTAAATATAAGATGTTTTGCCAAATCTGAAGATAATCTGATACAATCTAATCTGGTTTCTAGAGCGGAAAAAGTCAAATCAGGAGCGAAATTTGCATGGGAGCTATATATAAATCTGAACCCATCTAAGACATTTTTACCACAGGTGTTTCTATTTGAACTATAAGATGTTTTGCCAATTTTGAAGAAAATCTGTTGAAATATGTGGTATCTAGAGTGAATAGAGTCAAATCGAGAGTGAAATTCGTATGGGGCTATATCTAAATCTGAACCGATTTTCTTCAAATTAAATAGCGTTCGTCCTTGTCCCGAAAAACTTCGTTGTGCAAAGTTTCGTTTGGTTCTGGCTACAATTGCGACGGACATTGTTAAATCGACTCAGAAAGTGATTCTAAGCATATCGGTATAATTAACAATGGGTGTTACAAACTATTACAGCTTTTTGCAGTTTTCTGCAATCTTACATCACCATTCACACTGCTAAAGAGTTGGAAGTCTGCTAAAATTGGCTGCTGTTAATTAAAATAGATAAGTGAGTTAAGCTCGAATTTCCTTTTATATTAGCTTGGGACAATATGCGTATCATTAAAAAGACAATCGCAATATCTTTCCGTGGTAATAAATTGCTTTATAATATCTTCTATTCAAAAAAGTGTTGTTAACATGTATATCTAAGTGTTCATATTGTTCTGTACATATGCTTTAAGTTTTTTTTCTATATTGCTAAAAACAGCAAACAGTTTCTCAGCAGGTACAAATCTGCTGTCTCTTTTTCAGCAGCAGAAAATCTGCTTTCTTTTACTGACAAATTCCTTTGAGTGTACTGATAGATGGATTAATGTAATCTTACCGACGAATTCTGTCGGACGAATGTATCAAACTATTTCTCGAAGATGCTGGCAATAAAATATGAATGGTTTCCAAACGCCCACGTAATCACACATAACGTCATTTATCATTGCGCCATAGACTGACTAGAGTTCACGAGAAAAATTGAACATTGATTGAAAATTGACTAAAATAATTAACAAAATTTTCTCCTGCTTTATTTTTTGTAAAACTACACTCAGAAAAATAGCATTCCTAAACCTGAGTAAAATTCATACTACAATTTAGTTCAACAATTTTACTCCAGTTCAGTAAAGATTTCCTAAAAAGTTAGAAAATTAACTGAGTATGAGTAAAGTTTCCTTCTTTCAAAGCCATAGTAAATAGTTTATTTACTTGAAAAAAGGTAGTAGACTTACTTACAAACATTTCTTTCGATCTAATAAAAAATTCTTACAATTGAGTAAATTCATACTTATGTGGAAGAATATTTCCAAGGTTTTGTGAAAAAAAAAATCTGAATTTTTTTGTATGGAAAAAATTACATTTAGGAAATTTTTACTTAAAAATGTGTTTTTTCCTAAAATGAAGTTAAAATTTATGCCGAGTTCTTCATACATTTAAGTATTAATGAACCTATAAAAACATTTCAAATTGTTTAAAAAATTCTTGAATATTAATCTAAATACTTTAAGAATTATTTTACACAACCAGGAAAAACTTACTGGAATTTTCCTCAGTTTGAGTAAATATTTACTTGGTTTGAGGATAAATGAACAAGTGCAAAGCATGCACTAAGTTCAAGGAAAAGTTGAACTTGATTTAAGGAAATTTTGCTTTAGTGCTATACGAAGTTCAATTTTCCTAAATTTTAGTTCATTTTTACTCATTATAGGGTTCACTTTTTTATGAGTGTAAGTGACCTTTGTTTAAGATTCATGAAATCATAAAAAGATCTAGGATTCTTCATAAAATCATTCTTTAGTTTCTGCAAGTAGATCCTATAACGTCCCTGAGACTCAATGCTATCGGAATTCAAACCAGTCCCCTTAATTTTCTTAAAAAGTCTACTTCTCGAATTCTTCATACTAGACAACTCACGAGGAAACCAATGTAGTCTTCTAGAGTACAGCTACAGACAGAATTCCAATGTACATCCTGGATAAGTGAATTTAGCATTACAAAATTGATTACCTTGAAACAATAAACGGTGCGATCATCTGTTAAGTAGAGGGAGAAGAATCACTGGAATACAAAATTTATATACTCAAGGTAGGTAGATATGGGAGGAACCCTACTGAACTGGGAGAAATGGGGATCATTGACAAATACTACGTCAAGTTACCTAGCATTTACATTTCCCATATAAATGATCTGAAACAAGTTTAAATCAGTAAAGAGTCTAACTATGTATCCCCTACTGGAGGTAACTATCTTTTCGCGATATAGAGGCTTAAGTGCAGCCAAGAACGGCTATAGGCGCTCCTGCGGCATCCTAAAAAGATTCGTAGGACGCGACTTTGCTCTGCTCTCTGACAAGGAAAAGGCGCTGCTCAAGAGACATCAACAAATTGTAGCTAGGTTCGAAAGAATTTATCCGCATGAGGTTGTGGATCGCCTCCTGATCAGTAGCCTCCCTTAGTACAAAACGGACAAAGCTTCTCAATTGTCGACCGACCACACAAAAATACGCGCACTTAAAAACGACACAAACAAACACGTAAACAGGAACAAGAAAGAGAAAAACAAACCTGGCTAAGAGAAAACTGTCATTCCTTCCCTTCCAGCTGAGGCACGCGGTTCTCTTGAAGGCCCTTCCACCAGCCAAGCGGCTCTCAAGTCCTCTGCTAATGGTCAGACCCTCAAGAGGGCTAGATCGGGTGATGAACCTCAGGTGGAGAGGAGGAAAAAACAGAAGCACGTCGGTAGCTCCCAAGTTCCATTGGAACTACAAGTAGCTGTCATCGACAGATCGGATCCGGATGGTAGGATCAATTCTGAAAGATGGCTGCTACTAGAGACACTGCTCTTCGATGAAATGCTTGCGGATAAGTGGTGTGATGACGACATATCCTTCAAGGGAGCCGAATGGAACAAAGGAACTATGATTGTTAATTGTGGTAATGAGAGATCTCTGATCTTCCTCAAAACCGTAATTGGCAGTCTTAGTTTCCCATGGCCAAACGCCGCCTTGACCTTGCACTACCACTCCGCACAATAGTCGTGGTATGGTTACCTCCTCCCGTCCCGGAGGAGGGTAAAATACTACGACTATTAGTAAAACAAAACAACGGTCTCGAAATTGCGATGGTTTCCTGCAAACATGCCACCGATTACGGTTTGGGGAAACCTTGACATTTGTCTCCATTTACATGCCTTATGAGAAACCCAGACCACCGGGAATTAACACGGAACAATTGATAGCATATGCGTCCAACAAAAGATGAAGACTAATTCTGGATTTACGGGAGTATTTCGGGAGCCCTTAAAAGCACTCCGCAAGCAGCACTAGTTGTAATTCTAGATCACCTATCTCTAGATTACTTCACAGAGATGGCTGCTGCCAAAAGCGCTATAAAGCTCAATGAATCAGGCTGCTGGCATGCAATCATTATTCAAAGAAACACAGAGAACCTTCATGAACCAGCCTTAAGTCGAGGCACCGATTACATGGTACCGGTTCTGGAATCTCATAGATGATTATACCGAAGAGAGCAGATTGGGACAATGGCTTGGATGTCTACACTACAAAGGGCACTGTAACATTAGAAGCAGGCTCAGCAGATGGCACACAGGCATTGAGGATTATTGCCGTCTGTGTGAGGATGAGATAGAGACGATGGAACACATACTATGTGTGTGCCCCTCTTTCTGCGTACGTAGAAAAAAACACCTAGGAGATTATATAATTAGAAACATTGATGAAATTGCCACAAATCGAAGCAACGCGGCAAATTGGGTGTGCACGTGCGCAAACATCACTCGAATTTGCCACAATTGGCCAGCAGGCGTCGCTCCAAATACTCGATGAAATTCGAATCGAATGGCGGCGGCAGCAGTGCCAATGTCTCCGACGATTGGAATAGCAAGCTAATCATCGATTGTTCCAAATGAGTTTGGGCCTATCTCCTGGCTCAAACCATGGACTACGATAGATGACAGTGTAGGAAAGTGAGCGAGAATGATGGTGGGGGTGGTGAAGGGTGGTATGAAAAGAATACAGATTTCGGTGATGACGATGACGGTGATCATGATGATAAGGACTGAGGTGTGGTGAGGGTCCCTGTTTTGGGAATTGTTTTGTAAATATTATATATCGGTTTGTGTAAATATCTTAAAGTATTTCAGTCTTTCAATTCACCTCTGGAGGTCAGTCTTGTCTTTCCCCATGAAATTTTCTCCCAATACCATTTGAAATTGGGGAAACTGTGATATTCTTTTTATGTTTGAGAAAATTTCAATATATGTATATAAATTAAAATTGAGAGTTATATTTATGAAGGCAATTTTCAAAATAAAATTCTCAATTCCAAATAGAAATTTCCACTAAGAAAATATTTCTGAAGACAATTGGAATGGGTCACAATTTAATTTGAAAGTTGTAAATTTTGGCATAATTTTGAAAATGTTGAAGGTTTTGTTTATCAATATTTTAGAAAATTTATGATCTGAGAAATATATTACCGTTCTCCAATTAAAATCTAAATTGTAAATCTAAATCCTTTATATTATTTTTCCACCCCAGATGTGTCAACTATGTTAGTTAGAGTTAAAAATTTATAAAAAAGAAAGATATCGGGCTAATGAATTGAGATTAGAATCTTTAATGAATGAAAAACGGATCTTCAGCAGCAAATTGTTATCGATTAATCTAGAAGTTATAAAAGACTTCCAAAATGTTTCCCGGAAAATGTATCTTTGAAATTGTGTTCTCATCAAGGAAATAGCCAATAAATTTCAATTAATTGACTTGATAAATTAATTAAGATTTATATTTGAAATTCTTCTTCTCATCTAACTATATACCTACAAGATCCCCCAAGTTATTAAAAATCTTACATAGAAATAGCCAACTACACTATCCATAAGTTACTTAATTGAGAATTTCATCTTAAGATTAAGATTTTTTGGAGAATTTTAAAATTTCAATATTTCAGTCCTAAAGCGCAATTGAAAATTTAATATTTGAAATTATCTTCTCATCCAACTATTTAAAACTATCTAGATCCAGATAGTTCGTTTATCACAGAGTGGAGAATATCAAGTGATCACTCCTTCTCTGATCACAAGAGAATACTCTTCAAGATTAACCTCGAACAAAAGAACATAGAACCATATAGGAATCCCAAAAGAACGAACTGGTCAAAATTCCACCATCACGTGGAATCAGACCTCATGGATCTCAGGATCGATACGTTCACGGGAGTTGATATTGACAAGTATGTCAGCAACCTGAGGTCGGCACTGTCAAACAGTTTAATTCGGTCATGTCCTAAAACGTTCCCAGGAAAATGGACTCAACCGTACCGTGGACCGCTGAGCTTAGAAGACCTCAGATTTATACCAAAGAACAGGAGGGAGGTAAGGGTTGTTTTCATACCCAAAGCAGGCAAACCGAGTCACTCGTCCGCTAAGGACTTCAGACCAATCAGCCTGTCATCCTTCCTCCCTAAGACAATGGAATGTATTTTAGATGCATATCTAAGAGATAGCATAGATAGCAATCTGCTAAATGACGCTCAACATGCCTATCTTAAAGGCAAATCTACTGAGAGTGCACTTCATGAGGTTGTCAGTTACATAGAAAGAAATCTAGAATTGAAAGAGTATACTCTTGCAGCGTTTCTAGATATAGAAGGAGCCTTTAATAACATAGAGTCCGACACCATCAGTAGCGCTCTAAGGGTTCTACACGTTCCGAACTTTCTCGTCGAGTGGATAGACTCGTTGCTAAGGCATCGTATTATCAATTCGACACTGGGGATCGGAATGATAAGGAAACTGGTGACTAGGGGAACACCACAGGGAGGAGTCTTATCCCCACTCCTGTGGCTCCTCGCTGTGAACAGTATCCTCAGATCCCTTTCTGATGATGGCAATAAGGTAGTTGCATATGCCGATGACGTAGTCATCATGGTAGGGGGGAAATTTTTACCAACTATCAGCGACTTAATGCAAGGAGCACTGAGGAAATTATCAGGATGGGCTAGTAGTAGTGGCCTGGGCATCAATCCTAGGAAAACATAACTAGTTCTTTTTACAAGGAAATAAAACATAGATCCATTCAGGAAACCAGTACTGGATGGTACCGAACTCCCTGGATGGTAGACTCGATGTTAAGGCATCGTATTATCAATTCGACTCTGGGGATCGGAATGATAAGGAAACTGGTGACTAGGGGAACACCACAGGGAGGGGTCTTATTCCCACTTCTGTGGCTCCTCGCTGTGAACAGTATCCTCAGATCCTTTTCTGATGATGGCAATAAGGTAGTTGCATATGCCGAAGACGTTGTCATCATGGTAGGGGGGAAATTCTTACCAACTATCAGCGATTTAATGCAAGGTGCACTGAGGAAATTATCAGGATGGGCTAGTAGTAGTGGCCTAGGCATCAATCCTAGGAAAACAGAACTAGTTCTTTTTACAAGGAAATACAACATAGATCCATTCAGGAAACCAGTACTGGATGGTACCGAACTTCCACTTTCACAGGAAGCTAAATATCTTGGAGTGATTCTAGATCGCAAGCTGAACTGGATCAGGAACACAGAGGAAAAATATAAAAAAGGCCTAAATGCTCTCTACATGTGCAGGAACTCCATAGGTAAGAGCTGGGGTCTGAAACTGAAAGTTGTAGATTGGATCTATCGGTCGGTAGTCAGGCCCATTACTACCTATGGTTGTTTAGTCTGGTGAAGTGCCAAGCAAAATTAACTAAGACACTGAGACTAGCTAGCCTGAGTATCACAGGAGCCCTCAAAAGCACACCGCAGTCAGCAGCGTTGGATGTAATATTACACCAGCTACCTCTGGATCATTTCACAGAGATAGCTGCTGCAAAAAGCGCTTTAAGACTCAAGGAATCAGGCTACTGGAGGAGTAGACCATACGGTCATGCGACTGTTTTTCAAAGAAATGTGGAGAACTTTCAGCCAGAATCAGTCTTCAATGAAGGTACCGGTTCTGGACTTCTCAACAGTACCACAGATGATTATACCGAAAAGAGCAGATTGGGACAATGGCGAGCATTTTACAGGCTTGTCTGTCTACACTGATGGCTCTAAGATGGATATTAGCACAGGTGCGGGTTTCTACATTGAATCACTACAGATACGTAAATCTTTCAGGCTCAACGATAACTGTAGCGTTTATCAAGCTGAAATCCTTAAATCATAAATCAATCATGTCGCATAACGTCAAATCAAAGCTTTTACTGAGTTGCAAGCGCTCGCTGGATGACCTCAGAAGCCATGTGGTCCGTATCTGCTGCTGCAATATCAGTGGGAACGAAATAGTAGATGAACTGGCCAGAAATGGTTCATCCATGGAAATCTCGCAAGCCGAAAACTCAGTGATCGATAGGCGTTTTCTATAGACTGATTGAGTCACGCAGATGGACAATGATGAACTTAACATGGATTAATTTATCAACCTGTAGGATTGCTAGGACCACCTGGCCAAAGGCAGACAAACAGAAAACCAGAACTTTATTAAAGTTAGGCCAAGCTGAGTTGCGTTCGCTCATAGGAATCTACACAGGGCAATGTACCATTAGAAGCAGGCTCAGCAGGTGGCACATAGGTACTGTGGACTATTGCCGACTGTGTGAGGACGAGGATGAGGTTGAGACGATCGAGCACATTTTATGTATGTGCCCCTCTCTCCGTGTACGTAGGAAAAAACACATAGGAGATTATATAATTAGGAACATGGATGAAATCGCAACCCGCACCATCCACGACCTGCTGAGATTCTCGAAGGGCCTGGACTGGATTATGGGTAGTTTCTGATTTACACTGATGATAACAGTGAATCCGGCACCTATCAGTAAGAATAAGAACCACAAGGT
This sequence comes from Polietes domitor, assembly GCA_947397865.1. Lineage (NCBI taxonomy): Eukaryota > Metazoa > Arthropoda > Insecta > Diptera > Muscidae > Polietes > Polietes domitor. The sequence goes on along the minus strand of OX377620.1, from coordinate 150,854,280 downwards.
ACGCCAATGTCAAGCTACCCAGAGGTATCCTCGTATTACTCATAGGCCACAGCAATTATAAGGAAGAAAGAGTATTACCTGACAACTGCACAGTCAAACTAAACTCGACTTCCTAACTCCTTCCACTCACTTGACACCTCCTATTCCACCACAACCCATATTCCCGCTTTTCCTCTATCCCTCACCTCCTGTCCCTCCCTCTCATCTAATTCACATTTACATATATACATTTCAGGTACAAGGATATGTACAATGGATCCAATAGGGTCTACGAGTGCACAGATCGCGAAAGCTCTCTGGTTCTTTAAACCAAACCAAACCATCTAGATCCACCACGTTATTCAACCATACCAAATAGGCAAAAAATGTCCACCATCCACAAGTTATTTAATTGAGAATTTCATCTAAAATTAAGATTTTTTTAAGAATTTTAAAATTTTTTCAGTCCAAAAGCGCAATTTAAAATTTAATATTAGGAAGAATGAGCTACCAGATGGCACTCTCGACTGACTAATACGCTATCACAATTACAAGGAAGAAAGATCACTACTTGACAATGGAAACAGTCAATTAAAGCTCGGATTCCCAACTCTATATACTTACCTAATCCTATGTATACCAATCTAACCCTATAAATTATTTTCCTCTATCCCTCTACTCCTCTCTTCTTATAATCGTCACCAAAAAAGTCGACGTCAACTGTGTTAAAGCCTCCGCATCTGGTCAAGATACTCAGGGTAAATTAAAATCCCCTAAAATCATAATCCCCGAAGCAACCATACCAATTGCAGTTAAATGCCTCTCATAAACACATAACCCGGCCAATGGATGAATGTAAGAACATGTGACAAACAACATACGTCCCATATTAATAAGGACTGCAATAAATTCAATGTCATCAAACCCTTGTAGAATAAAGCGTTCAGATGAGAACTCAATAGCAACTGCGATGAGAACACCGCCACCAATTCTCCCTACGCGATCCTTCCTAAATCAAAGTCAAAGCCATCAACAAACAGATGATTTAACTTCGTTTCAAGCCTCTAACATTCTGATACCCATCACAAAAAGAACTCAGTTTTTTGGAATAGTAGCTGACTTTGCTGGTAGACGCGCCAGATTGTCAACCCTATCCACAAACTCTTTGACAAAAGCCCTAGATGGACAGAATGAAGGCACAATTAGCTTGTCAAAAATTTCCTCGATACGACAATTTTAAACGATGTCCGAATTTGGGCTAATGATGACTTCAATTTAAACATTCTCATGTAGAAGTCACCATCAATCTTTGACCTGATAAAGAAATTCAAATCATCCACGGACGTATCCGGAGCGAAACGGGAAACGAATACCATCTTGATTTCCGGAGCCATGGACAATAGAGGTTACAAGTAAAAAAAAAAGTTCGCCGTACACCTTCGAATATGAAGTATTATTGAAAGGTAGTTTCAAAAAAAATTTTTTTTTATTTTTTTTATGCCGAACGTAGGGGTCGCGCTTTTACATTTTTCTATATAACTTCTGCATTTATAAACGGATTTTAAAGTGTGATACATCGATGTTTTTGTCTCGACGAGGCCGATTTTTTTGTCTTTGAAGTCATTGAGCTCAAGCATGATTCATGATTTTATGCGAGCTTTAATTTTCTGATATTAGAGTGGTACATTAGGGTAGTAGCAACTGAGATATGATGGGTAAGTACCAGAAGGGGGTGCTTGAGATCAATGACTTCAAAGACAAAAAAATCGGCCTCGTCGAGACAAAAACATCGATGTATCACACTTTAAAATCCGTTTATAAATGCAGAAGTTATATAGAAAAATGTAAAAGCGCGACCCCTACGTTCGGCATAAAAAAATAAAAAAAATTTTTTGAAACTACCTTTCAATAATACTTCATATTCGAAGGTGTACGGCGAACTTTTTTTTGAGGTACGCCCTAATGGACAATCTACCGGAATTTCTACCAGAAGGATGTGGGAGGACACCACCGGCAACATAAATGATGAATATTACTTAAATCCTACAAGGAACAACAGCGAAAAAACTGATTTTCTCCTTAACTTTAAGAGTAATTATGAATCATTCTTCTACAGTTTAATCTAAAGAGGATTACTAATTGCTACGACTAGAAAGGTTTCGAATTTTCCTATTATTCGCGGTCTTATGGTTCATAGCCACTTTTGCACGTTTAAAATTGAAATGTTATCCCTTTTCCAAATTGTTCGCGATTTTCCAAAAATTCGCGGTTGCAATTGCTTATATTTAAACTTTCTCTGTTCATGATTCAGAAACTTTTCTGACACAAATATTCCGAATGAAGTCAGCAATCATATGCTATATTTGATATTTTGTTATTCTTAATATGGTAAAAAGTTACGCGGGTTTTTCTAAAGATACTTTTCACAATTTTTGACTTTACAGCCACTATTTATCCTATTTTAGCCTGATAACTTGGGAACCAAAATGCTATTAACCGCGTAATGATGGAATTTGATATGCCCTAAATCTAGAAAAATGTTTTAAACAAAATTGTTGTAGCGAATTACATCCTTCGGTTATACAGTATGTCAAGAATGACTTCAAACATATAAAATAAATCCAAAATGTCATCCTTTTTAGCAATAAAATATATATTTTTATTTATCACATATATATTTTTTTGATGTATTTATATACATTGTTAAGTTAGGGTTATTAAAAATAAAGCAAGTTCAAAAACGTACAACAAAAACAGATATTTCTCCAGTTTGGCAGTGTCAAGAAACTCTATTCACAAATGTGTTAATATTAATCTAATAAGTCTTTACGCTAATTTTTTACTAAGTTAGTATTTGATATGACACCCCTTTGCATCCACCACGCATTTTTTATCGTGGTGGATGACCGATAGGGCCACGTCCCCATAACGTAGGGACAACGTACACACCACAGTCCGAACCATGGCGGCTACAGATCAAATATCAACAGCCGGTATAACAAGAATATTATTAAACAAAAAATTAGTATCACATGCAAATAATGGTTATTCTTAAAGTTAGTAACTAAAAATATTAAAGTAAACATATCATAACAAAACATCCAAGCAGGAGAAAATCCTGGACTTTATTATATCGATTCCTAATCCGAAATCTATGATGTGACACAATGAATTGAAATAAATACACATTCTACGAATGGGCTCTGTGGAAGCATAATTCGTACGCTGAAAAACAATATGAAGGAATTGAAAGTATCTAGAAGGTCTAAATGACACGTTAAAGTTAATCCTAGAAATAATATAATTAGAAGAGAAATCACCATTTACAACCTTATAAACCATCACGGTGTTTAACATAACACATCTGCTTTTTAAGGATGGCAAGTCGATCAACTTCAATCTACTAGTATAAGGGGGAAGAACAAAATCACTATTCCAATGTAAGTGTCTTAATGAAAAAATCAAAAATTGTTTCTGAACTGACTCAATTCTATCAATATAGATACCATACTGAGGATCCCACACTACGGAACCATATTCCAGAATAGGTCTGACAAGTGATGCAAATATCTGCTTCGTTACGTAAGGATCGGAAAACTCCTTAGCCCATCGCTTAATAAAGCCAATATGATTGTTGAAATTCAGTTTGGAATCCATTAGAATACCAAGGTCTACAAAAGAATCAACTAACTCTAACTCAGTTCCTCTAATATTATATCTGCCAAATCTTGGATTCGATCTAAAGAAACACATGTGTCTGCATTTCCTTAGGTTGAGTTCCATACAATTCACGTCACACCAGCGTCCAAAACTATCGAAGTCATCCTGCAAAGAATTCGAAAATTCTGGCCAATTATAAGAAAAAAATTTGTTTACATCATCTGCATACATTAGAAGTCGAGAATTGATGATAGACCCCGGAAGGTCATTTATGAATAATAAGAAAAGAACCGGCCCTAGATGACTACCCTGAGGAACATCTGATGTAATCAGAATTGGTCTAGAATAAGAATTGCCAAATTCGACAATCTGAGAGCGATTTGAAAGATACTAAGATATCCACTTCAAGAAGTTAGAGCTAAAACCTATACATCTAATTTATATAACAAAAGTTCGTGGTTCACTTTATCAAATGCCTTACTAAAACCTGTATAGATGACATCAGTCTGATTATCCTGAACAAATTCATCAATAACGTGAGAAGTAAAGTGAATTAAATTTGTAACAGTAGAGAAGCCCTTACAATCCATGTTGGTATGGACTTAATATAGAAGAAACCCTATGAGATACCACCTCAGTAACCAATTTCCCTACCGGAGGTAACAATCTTGTCGCGATGTAGGGGCTTAAGTGCAGTCGTACTAATTGGGGTGGTAGTCCGATTGTCCGTCTGCATGACTAAAGGTTGCCTCTTTCCTTCCTATGCAACTGGAATAGCCGTAATTCCTTAGCTATACCAGTAAGACGGAAGGTATAATAAATAACTTCCCTCTGTTCGATCCTCTGGTGAAGACCGTATAAGCCCACGAGGGTACCCCTATAGCCGGTGTTTGTTCCTGTGTGCACACCGGCTGTATTTTGAATCTATCTGGTCCTAGTCATCTAGAACCTACTTACATAGTTCAAATACGCAAAATAAAAGCATACAATGGGACAATTAATGGGATGAATAGGAAAAATGAAAAAAAGTCGGAGGTGGTAATATACACCCCAACGTCGGAAGGAGCAAAGGCGGCGCCTTCCGGCGGGCACGGTGGAGACGTCGGGTCTCCTCTACGTGTCGCCAGCGGCCTTACTGGGTAAATAGGTAAATTGACTTCGGACTGCCCACGGATCACTCTCGACAACGAACGAAAAACGACTTCCATTGAGGGAACGGACGAACGGACGACTCTAGCTCTCGAACAGGTAGCAGGTGCCATTTTGGAGCAGCAGTCTGAACTCCAGCACCAACTAGAGGCTGAACGGGAGTCCTCTCTGGGATCGCTCAGCGATCTCAGCGACAGCTCTGGATACTTTCGGAGGAGCTTGATGTCACGCTGACACAATCTCCAAAAGAGTTCCAGGAAAGGCCGGAACCTTCTGGTGGAGTCGTTGAGGCCAGTGAGATCCAACAGATGACTCTCGTTCTACCTGAGGTCAATGAGTCGGCACGAGCCGACCCGCCACGGACAGAAGCAGCGGCCACTCTGCTAAGACAAGACGCCATGGGCCTAGGATCAGATGGAAAGGATCTTAGCGTAACCACCGGAGGTTCCTCTAAAGAGCCTAAAGCTCTACTACGGTTGGAACCTAAAGATGGTGAAACTAAGACCAACACAGATGATGCGAAGTCCACGGGCAAGTCCGAGCAGAGCAAAGCTGCAGAGCAGAAGGCCAAAAGCGGCTTAAGGCGTTCCTGCGGTATTTTACGTAAATTCGTAGGACGTGACTTTGCTCTGCTCACAGACAGGGAAAAAGCGGTACTCAGGAGACATCGTCAGTGTGTGGCTAAGATCGAAAGAAGTTATCCACACATCACTGTTGATCGTCTCTTGATTAGCAGCCTTCCCTCGCACGCGACGGACAAGACCTCGACCCAATCCAGGGTTGGGGTGGACCCAACAAAGAACGGACAAGGAAACGACACAAACGGCAACGAAACTGACAAAAACAGCACATATACACGAAACGACGGCAAAGAACCTGCCTCTACTCCTCCCTCCACTGGAGTGATCAAGGCCTGCAGCTCAGTTGTGGGACCCTCCACCAGCCAAGCGGCTCTCAAGTCCTCGGATGTTGGAGTGGCTCTCAAAAGAGCTAGATCAGGGGATGAACCTCAAGTGAAGGAAAAGAAGAGGCAGAAGAACACGGGCAGCTTCCAAGTTCCGTCGGAACTACAAGTAGCAGTCATCGACAGATCGGATCCTGATGGCAGGATAAACGCTGAAAGATGGCTGCTGCTGGAAAGGCTGCTTCTGCTCGAGATGCTAGCGGAGAAGTGGTGTGATGACGAGATATCCTTCAAGGGAGCCGAATGGATCAAGGGAACCAAGATTGTGAATTGTGGTAATGAAAAGTCTCTGACATTTCTAAAATCTGTGATTCACAATCTTGTCTCCCCATGGCTAAACGCCGCCCTCGAAGTGGTACCAACGTCAGCACTGCCACTCCGTACAATAGTCGTAGTATCGTTTCCCCCGCCAGTACTGGAGGATGAGATGATACTGCGACTGTTAGCTAAACAGAACAGAGGTCTCGATACCGGGTCCTGGGAGGTTCTGCCTTCCACCAGTAAAAGAGACTTCGGTGATTAGCAAAGAATCGCCGCCTGGTGATTAGCAAAGAATCGGCGAATTATATTAAGGAAAGGAAAGGCAACATAAATTTCGGGCTTGGCTCCGTCAGATTCCGCATACCTGACGCTGAGGGCAAAAAATCTGGAAAGGAAGAGGATCAGCGTGGTGCAGATTAATCTGCATCACTGCCAAGCCGCTGCTGCCGACCTTTTAATTAATATAGCCGAACACAACACAGACGTAGCCCTAGTCCAGGTTCCGTGGATCGTTCACAACAAAGTGAGGGGACTAGCGGCTAACACCAACTACACGGTCATAACACCAAGCACGGATGAAAAGGTAAGAACATGCATAGTAGCTAAGAAAAGTCTTGGTTTAATCTTATCTACGAGCTTTAGTTCTGGTGATGCGACAGTGGCGTGTCTGGAGACAACCATCGGGGAGACCTTGACTTTTGCCTCCATATACATGCCCTATGAAAAACAAAACCCGCCGGGAATTAACACGGAAGAATTCATAGCATACGCATCAAACAACAAATGGAAGCTGATTCTGGGTTGTGATGCCAATGCTCACCACACACAATGGGGCAGCAAAGATATAAACGACAGAGGTGAGTCAGTTTTTGAATTTATTACATTATCCTGCCTTAGAATATGTATCGTAGGTAATACCCCAACCTTCAGTACTAAGGTCAGGTCAGAAGTTTTAGATTTGACTCTGACAAACATGGATAGTACCTTCATTACAGATTGGCGAGTGTCTAGTGATCACTCTTTTTCTGATCGCAAAAGAATACTCTTCACAGTTAATGTAAAACATAGTAATACAAAACCATATAGAAACCCAAAGAGAACAAACTGGTCAGCTTTTCACCATTACGTGGAAACAGATCTTACTGATCTACAAACTAGTACGTTCACAGGCAAAGATATTGACAAGTATGTCAACAACCTAACATCAGCACTGTCAAACAGTTTCACTAAGTCTTGTCCGAAAACCTTTCCAGGAAAGAGAACACAACCGTCCTGGTGGACCAATGAGCTAAGGGAACTCAGAAAGGTTACTAGGAAACTGTACAATAGGGCTCATTGTACAAGGAGCAATGATGATTGGGAAAACTATAAGATTAGTTTTAACAAATACAAAGCAGATTTAAAAAAGGCAAAGAGAATGTCATGGGTTGCCTATTGCGAGACAATAGATAACGTAAATGATTGCGCGAGATTTAGAAGAGTCTTGTCGAAGGATCCGAAACCTCTAGGACACATCCAGAAAACGGATGGCACCTGGACGGCATCGGGCCTAGAGACACTTAGCCTCTTAGCAGAGACCCACTTCCCAAATTGTGAGGATATTGAAGGCGAGGTCAACATGACCACAGCATCCAATTCTTCCCTTTTTGATGAAGTTATCATAGATAACATAGTCAGTGAAGATAAAGTTAAATGGGCAATTGATACATTCCAACCCTATAAATCTCCGGGAATGGATGGTGTATTCCCAGCCATGCTACAACATATAATAGATGTAATTGCTTCACATCTAGTCCGTGTGTTCAAAGCATGTCTGCGCCTAAAATTTATACCAACGAGCTAGAGGGAGGTGCGGGTAGTCTTCATACCCAAAGCAGGCAAAACAAGTCATTCATCCACCAAGGATTTTAGACCAATCAGTCTGTCATCCTTCCTCCTTAAGACAATGGAACGAATCTTAGACATTTATCTAAGAGGAAGCATAGACAACAATCTCATAAGCGACGCTCAGCATGCCTATCTCAAAGGCAAATCTACTGAGAGCGCTCTTCATGAGGTCGTTGGTTACATAGAGAGGAACCTAGAAAGTAAGGATTACACTCTTGCAGCGTTTCTAGACATAGAAGGAGCATTCAATAACATTGAGGCCAACACAATAACTAATTCATTAAAGGATCTACATGTTCCTAACTTCCTGACTGACTGGATTGATTCGATGCTACGACATCGAGTCATAAATTCAACCTTGGGAGCTGGAACTATAAGGAAATTGGAGACCAGGGGAACGCCAAAGGGGGGAGTTTTATCTCCTCTTCTGTGGCTTCTTGCTGTCAATAATATCCTCAGATCCCTTTCTGATGAGGGTAACAAAGTAGTTGCATATGCAGATGACGTTGTTATATTGGTAGGTGGAAAATTTCTACCAACAATCAGCGATCTGTTGCAAGGAGCACTGAAGAAATTATCTGATTGGGCCAGAGACAGTGGCCTGGGCATTAATCCTAGGAAAACTGAGCTAGTCCTATATACAAGGAGATATAACATAGAACCATTTAGGAAGCCAATCCTTGATGGAACGGAGCTCAACCTCTCTCAGGAGGCCAAATACCTTGGTGTCATCCTAGACCGGAAGTTGAACTGGAATAGGAACACAGAGGAAAGGTATAAAAAGGGTCTAAATGCACTCTACATGTGCAGGAACTCCATAGGCAAGAGCTGGGGTCTGAAACCAAAAGTTGTAGACTGGATCTACTGATCGGTTGTTAGACCCATTACTACTTATGGTTGTCTGGTATGGTGGGGCGCAATGAGAGTGAGTAAACTCCGGGCAAAATTGATGAAAACGCAAAGGCTAGCAGGACTGAGCATTACGGGAGCCATGAAAAGCACTCCACAAGCAGCAATGGATGTAATTCTGCATCACCCATCTCTGGACCACTTCACAGAGATGATTGCTGCCAGGAGTGCTATAAGACTCAAAGAATCAGGATGCTGGAAAAATAGACCTTATGGTCACGCAAGGATAGTTCAAGGAGGAATACTGGGTGTTCACGAATCGGTCATCAATGGAGGTACAGACTACATGGTGCCGGTTCTGGACTTCTCACCCTTACCACAGATGATTATACCAAAGAGATCAGACTGGGACAATGATGAGCCCTTCAAAGGGCTTTCGGTCTATACTGATGGCTCAAAGATGGAACAGGGCACAGGAGCGGGATTCTACATTGAATCACTACAGATACGCAAGTCTCTCCGACTCGACGACAACTGTAGTGTTTTCCAAGCAGAATTACTGGCAATCGAAAGGGCAGCAAGATTTCTATCAAGCGAGAACATTCCGTTAACCACGGATATAAACTTCTACGTAGATAGTCAGGCAGCAATGAAATCAATCATGTCACACACTGTCAAATCTAGGCTTGTGCTGAGTTGTAAACGCTCACTAGATAACCTCAACGACCATGTCGTCCGTCTCTGCTGGGTTCCCGGACATAGCAATGTCAAAGGAAACGAGAATTGGTTCGTCCTTGGAAATCGATAGAGCTGACAACTTAGTAAAACCACCGATTGACACGTTTTATAGACTGATTGAATCAAGAAAATGGTCACAGATGAACGCAGCATGGAATAGTTTGTCAACCTGTAGGATCGCCAGGGCCACATGGCCAAAGATCGATAGGGGCAAAACCAGAACTCTACTAGAGCTAAACAAGGCAACCCGCACCATTTATGACCTTTTGGGATTCTCAAAAGGACTAAATCGGATCAGGGGTGGCTATTAAGGAACATGGATGTAACCGCATAGACAGTTGGCGACTAACAAAGAAAGAGAGCCATAAAGGCTTACCACCACCATCGGTATACTGGATGACTCTCAACAAATTTTCTTACCTAGTCGTCAACCATTAGAAAACACCAATACACAGAAACACTAAAAACACAACTTCATATTCTCCTACCCCCATATCCCTTTCCAAAATCCTCTTACTTCCCTCACGTCCCATCTATCATCTATCACCCCTTCCTAAATCCTATCACTACCTGCCCCTCTCCTATAAACTACAACCTTATACTTTCAGATAACAGAAGGATTTGCACAATGGACCCAACTGGGTCTCCGAGTGTTCAGAGTGCAGGAGCATTCTGGTCCTTTAAACCAAACCAACCAATTTCTCAAATAGCTTCGGAATGGCACTCAACATAGCTACCCCTCTATAGTTTGACACCTCAATTAGACTGCCAGACTTATGGAGAGGGTCAATGAATGAACTCCTCCAAGCCAAAGGGAAATATCCAAATCTCAATGAAGTATTAAATAACAACGTTAGCGGAATAGCCAAACCACTAGCACAGAATTTCAAAATTATACTTGGCACCCCATCTGGCCCAACACTATTCGTGGATCTGAGATTATTCAAATTGGACAAAACCAAGGGTAAATCAAATACAGGGATTTCTAGTTGACTCAATGTAGAGACATTAAAAGGATAAGTGTCATTCGATCGATAAGATCGTTCAGAATAAGTCGTCGCAAAAAACTTCGCAAAACAATCAGCAATCGCCTGATCTTCACAAAATTCTAAACCATCCATTCTAATCCTTGTTGGCTTAGATGCGGATCTACGCTTAAGATTCACGAAGTCATAAAAAGATCTGGGGTTCTTCCTAAAATCATTCTTTAGTTTCTCCTAGTAGATTCTATAAAGTCTCTGAGACCCAATGCTATTTCTCGACCTAGCAACGGAGTATTTGATATAGTCAGAATTTAAACCAGTCCTCTTAAATTTTTTAAAGAGTCTACTTCTCGAATTATTCATACTAGACAACTCACGTGAAAACCAAGGTAGCCTTCTAGAAAGCCCAACACAAATTTTCGGTACTGATCGTGACATGAAATCATTTAAAATTTGATAAAATCTATCTACAACAATGTCAAGATCAGTATAGTGACAACAGCTACAGACAGAATTCCAATCAACATCCTGGATAAGATAATTTAGTATAACAAAGTTGGTTCTCTTGAAACAATAAATGGTACGATTATCTTGTGAAGCTGAGGGAAAAGAATCGATAGAATACAACATTGATATACTCAAGGTAGGATGATAGTCGTCATCCGGGATAGATATGGGAGGAAACCTACTGATCTCGAAGAAATGGGGATCATTGACAAATACTAGGTCAAGTTGCCTAGCATTTACATTTCCCACATAATTGATCTGAAACAAATTTAAATCAGTAAAGAGTCTAACTATATGCGAAGGCCAATCATCCGAATTAAAAGTTGACGTCAACGGTGTTAAAGCCTCCGCATCAGGCAAGGTAAGCCAAGATACTGTGGGTAAATTGAAATCTCCCAAAATCATAATATGGTCCAAATTACCTGTTTTCGAAGGAACCATACCAATCGCAGTCAACTGCCTCTCATATACACATAACTCGGACGATGGAGGAATATAAGAACATGTGACAAACAACTTACTACGTCCCATATTAATAAGGACTGCAATAAATGCAATGTCACCAAACCCTTGTAGAATAAAACGTTCGGATGAGAACTCATTAGCAACAGCGATAAGAACACCGCCACCAATTTTCCCTACGCAACATTACGCATTTTCCCTAAATACAACATATCTCCCACATAAAATCTCAGAGTCCAAAATCGAAACTTTCAGCCAGGCCTCAGTAAAGGCGAGAGCCGAGAAGAAAAAAGTTAGTATTTGATATGACACCCCTTTGCATCCACCACGCATTGTAATCGTTTTTTCATGGAATGGATCAACTTTTTCATGTCATAATTGCTCGGTATCTTTTGCCATTCGTCCAATGTAGCTGCTTTGAGTGCTGTCATATTTTTGGGTTGGCGTTTGGCGACATTTTTCCTCAAATGGACCCAGAAATTTTCAATAGGGTTTCGGTCAGGACTTTGACTTTTCCGCAATTATAGAGAAGCCACATCCGCACCATATGTGACTTATGCTTAGGGTCGTTATACTGATAAAATTTAAACTGTGGTTTGTTTTCTCTGATAAAGCCAAATTTCCTCGCGCTGCTTACCAAATTATTCTTTAGGATGTCTAAATATAGCTGAGCGTCCATGGAGGTTTCTATAAAAGATAAGTCTCCGACTCCTTTGCTTGAGATGCACCCCAAATCATAACTGAAGTTTTTCCAAATTTAAGAGTTGGAATGATGTTTCGGTTTTCTAGTGATGTTAAAGGCTTTCGCCATACTCTAGACGGTACATCGTTGTAATACATCGTTTTCGACTCGTCGCAAAATATGACGTCATCCCAATAGTCACTCGTTCGGGAAACATTCAAAACAGAGAAAGAAAAACGCTTTTCTACATTAACTAAAGAAAGGAGAGGTTTTTTATTGCTGCTCTTGATGAATATTTGTTCTTCGGTATGGCCTGTCGGACTGTTTCATGAGAAACAATTACTCCACACTCTTCCTCGAGCTCCCCTGCAAGGGTTCCGGTCGAAATTTTGAGGTTTCGATTTATTTTCCTAATCATTAGGCGTTCCGCACATTCTGTAATTTTTGGCTTAGGGCCTCCTCCACGAGATCCACGAGAGATGAACGAGATCCTGCCAGGATGGTGGACTCGTTAGGTTCTCAAAGACGAAATCTTGTGAGAAGCCTTTGTAGTGTGGTTGTTGTTGCACGAAAATGCAAGCAACGAAATCACAAGTAACACAAAGTAACGTAAGTAAAAGGCGTTTACTTACGCGTTGGTTCCTTTAAATAAAAACACTGACGGGTTCGGGGTTTGAGAAGTATATTTTATTATTTATTGACACGGTGGTCTTTGGAAAATCACATGTACCTTTTGCGAAACAACAAAGCAAAGTGGATATCACAAACATATTAAGTTGGCTGCAATCCTGGCCTACCAGTGTCAGGGATGACACTTAGTCGTTGAGATCGATCAAGTCGATGTCATCATCGACAGGACCTGATCGACCGTCAACATGCCGGCCCCCTTGCACGGGTGCAACATTATGGACCCCAGCCAGCTGGTCTAACGCCGACACTATCTGCTGGACTAACCGTTGAGCGCCTGGATTGGGACTCTCCACGTCCAGCAAAATTTGCTCCTGCCTCTCTTGCTTTGGCTTACGTTGGGGCTGGGGCTTTGGACGTTGAGCCTGAGATGGTTGCTGCTGACGAAGATGCATGCGTTGCCTCGGGTTCGGCCGCTTCTGCTGTTGGCGCTGATTTTGTTGACCTTGCAGCTGTGAGCGTTGCGGTTGTTGACGTTGTAGTAGTTGTCGTTTATGTGGTGGTCGCTGCGGTCGGTATACGGACCTACTCCTCGGTCCTGGGCCACTCCAATATTCTTTTAAAAAAGACCTACTGGCACCAATGAAATTGGTACCATTATCTGACATTAGACACTTCGGCCGGTCCCTTTTTCCTATAAATATGGCGAAAGAAGCTAGGAAGACGTCAGACGATAAACTTAAGCAAGCTTCTAGATCTACTGCTTTTGACGCGAAGCATACAAATATGCATGCATATGATTTGTGGTACGGGGAGTTTCCCAACATACCAGCTTTAATCTGAAATGGTCCAGCAAAGTGGACACCAGAATATGTGAATGGTAATGACAACGATGACCATTCCAATGGTAAAGCAGACATAATCTGGGTCCGTATCCTTTGCTTATACCGAACACATATTAAACATCCGTGGACACATTTCTTAATTAACCGTTTCAGGCTGGGAATATAAAATTGATTTCCAACAGTACTCATCGTAAGGGACACATCTGCATTGACGAGTACTTTATGGACGAATCCGAGAAATATTTGACAAAGTTGAGATGAATTCAGAATTATTATCGGAAATCTCTCATCGTATGTTATTGATGCATTGGCGAGTCGCCCATTAACTCGAATCACACTATGACCATCTAGGAAGGGATTCAGGGCGCGCAGAGTACTCTGTCTCGACAAGGTCTTTGAGGTACTCAGTTCATCATATTCTTGGGTAAAATGGGTGCATTGTGTGATCAACACCAAGACCATCTTCTCGTGAATAAGTTCCGCTTCAGACAGCGGAATACCAGCGGCCTTAATACCAGTTTTTTTGCATGCCGCACTTATAAATCTATACATATAAGTAATGACAGATAAAGCTCGGGGATAGGACGAAAATCGATAACAGAGACTCCTATTTATTTGTGTGGAGAAATGAATGCAGTAGGAGACGGTAGACTTAATGTTGGCCAATTATCCTGCGACCTTAGAAGCCAGGCTAGACCGTGCCACCATCTTGAATTCTGCGCTAAATCTAGAGAATTACATCCCCGAGTGTCAACATTTTTTCTATATAGAATTCTTTGATATGGGCGATCGGCTTTATTTACCACGATTTGGCGGTACATTTCCTCGATGTCACCATTGACGACATATCTGTACAAACGCCAGTTTAAAAACACTGCCATGAGATCTGCTTGCAATGTTGGTCCTATGTGTAAAACATCGTTTAACGAAAAGGAACTTTTAGTTTTACGAGAACCATTAAATACCATCATTACTTTTGTGGTCGCACTTTCTGGTCGAAAATCCACATGTTGTGGCAAATAATATGAGAAAAACTTTCCCTTCTTATAAACTTCTACAGAACTAGTGCTTGTCATATGGCCTAAATTCGAGTATTCATCCAAGACATTGTTATATAACTCTGCGAGGTCCTTGTCTCTCTGCAACTTTACCTTATGTTCGTACTATCTCTTTGCTACGAACCTGGAAGAGTCCAAGAATACGGTATCTGGAAATTCCTTTTTAAAGGGTAATCTCAGAACATTTTGGCCGTCCGATCGTCGGCACGTCGTCTTTTTATACATGTCCTCACAGTATAAATTAAACTCGGACGAAATTTGAGTACCTGAGACCTCCTCCTGTTCCCAAAAATCTCTTATCAATGATCCTATATCGTCATCACTTCTTGAAACGACGTCCGCTGTGGCACTTCCTGTTGCCTAATGGGACCATATATATACCATCCATAAATAGAATTTTGCGCTACCATATTTCCCAGCACATGCTTCCTGGTTCCTTCCAACACGATATATGGAATAACATCACTGCCCAAGAGCATATCAATATGTGCTGAAATGAGGAAACCAGGGTCTGCCAAATTTAAATCACTCACATCGGTGAGCTCTGAGATGGGAATCGTTCGCGTAGGTAATAAGCTTGTTAGATTCCTGACTACTAAAACTTGGGTACTCAGATAAAAATCATACTTTTCGGCAAACAAATCAACGGTGCAAATCTTATCCGAATTTGCAACTACTGTACCGCCCAGACCACTAACCCTATAGTTCGCATTCTGAGTCCTGATCCCGAATCTCTCAACTATCCTGCTTGTCAAAAAGGATTTTTTTGACGCAGAATCTATGAGTGCTCGTACGGTAAACGTTTCACCTGCATATCGAATCTGGACCAAAGCGGTCGGTAACATTATGTCATCCTGACCTACGGACAAATGGGTTTGGACATTGTCTAAATGGCTCGATGAGATTGAATTAGATGGCCCTTCTATAGAATTATTTGCACCGACATGATTCGTCTCCGTCCGGACGGGATTACTACCGTTATTCCGGTTTCCATTAGAATTAGAATTCCTTGACTGAGACCCATTCCTGCCTAAATGTAGTGTACTGTGATGTTTTCTCCTTCAATACGTACACGTATTCATACTTCTGCACTCTTGACTATTATGTCCAACCATTAAACAGTTGTCGCAGTAACCGTTATCGCGAACAAGATCTATCCTCTGTTTCACCGAAAGTCCTAAGAACTGAGGACAATTCCTCAATAAATGCATCTTATCACATAGGGGACAAAACTTGTGCGAATTATTCTGAGTCTGGCCATGATTCCTAGACAATTGATTTATTTGTTGACGTCGAAGACTGTCAACTCTCTCCAGAACATGATATCTATTTATCAAAAATTCCTCCATTTGAGACCAAAGGGGCAAATCCGAATGGGATTCCAGGGACTGTTCCCATAATGCAATTGTGTCGACGGGTAATTTTGTCGAACATAAATGGATAAGGATAGGATCCCATTGTCCTACTTCGACATCGTGTGTTGTCAGAATCGCTAGGCAGTCACTTATCGTTGACTGAATTCTGTTTATATCCTGACCACTTTCAGTTTGTGCTGCTGGAATGTTAAAAAGTATTTCCAGTTGTTTGTCGACTAAAACTCTCTTATTCTCATAGCGGGCCCGAAGGGCTTCCCAAGCCAATGAGTAATTCTGGTCAGACAGAGGATAATTATTAACGATCCTTCCAGCTTCTCCTTTCGTCTTATTACGCAAATGATATAATTTCTGAGCCTGCGTCAGACGAGGATGATTCCCATATATTGCCGTGAACATATCCCTAAACGCGAGCCATTCCTCATAACTTCCATGGAAATCCTGGGTATCGCAAGGTGGCACCTTAATACAAATTTCTGAAGTATCAAAAGTCGTATTCACAGGATAAATAGCGGAACTATGAAATAGTGACGCGCTCGTGGCGTCAGTCCTCTGTTGGGTATTCGTATGACCTCTCTTACCCTTCAACATGTCTATCATACTGGCCTTTGTTTTCTGATACATGTCCCTAGTCGACTCATATGTTTCTTTAGCTATTTGCTTGAAAATTCTATCTACAATTTGGTCATTAGCAAGGTAGACACTCTCATAAGCATTGCGGACACCATGCCAGTCTTCTTCTAATTCTTCTAGTTTAGTTTCTAGAAGGGAATCGGAGAGTTCTTTTTCAGGGATCTTTGCGAATGTTGTGCACACTCTTAGCAAATTGTCCGATTCATATTCGAATTTAGTACAAATGGCTGAACTCATGTTGCCGAGTACCTTTAAAAAATATATATTTTTGTTTTGATGCACTGATATGCGCTTGCCGGGAATCGAACCTGGCAACTTCCGCTTACAAGACGCACTTACTTGCACTAGCCTACGAAGGCTTGTTTGCTTAGCAGTCAGTATGTGTATATGAGCTTATATTTGTTGTCTCAATACAAAATTGTTTCTTCTGCTGACACAATTAACAGTAGAATCTTTATATAATAAATTTTATTGAAAAAAATTTATTTGAAATTTTTGCTCCAGCCGGGAATCGAACCCACGACCTTCAGTTTGCAAATCCCACAAACTTGCACTACACCACAAAGGCTTACTTCTGCATGTGGTCAGTATGCTTATATGGAGTTTGTATTTGTCGTTTTTTATACAAAATTATTCGCGTTTTCTGTTTACACAAATAACAGAAAAAACTATTACGAAAATTTAAAGACAAAAAAACTTTTTTTCTCAAACTTCGCGGCAGCTGGGATTCGAACCAAGGTACATTCTGATTGCAAGCTGTACACGATTGCACTAGACTACGCAGGCTTATTTGCAAAGTGAGCTTTATGCGTATAGGAGTATGTCCACCACCAATTTGTAGTGAGTGAACAGAGAAAGGTATTTGTTAGCTGCGCACAAAAGGAATAAACAAAACAGTATTGTATTTTTTTGTATTGCTTGGTATAAAAGTGTGACCGAAGTACCCAAACTATCAACAATGTGTGTAAAAAACAAAGCAATTGCGAAAACTGATTGACTTTGTCTAAACGCCACAATGTAAATAAATTAAATAATAATTATTTGAATGTACAGTGGTTTCTTTTAGTGGTTTTCGAAGGACCATGAACGATATCCTGCCAGGATGGTGGACTCGTTAGGTTCTCAAAGACGAAATCTTGTGAGAAGCCTGTGTAGTGTGGTTGTTATTGCAAGAAAATGCAAGCAACGAAATCACAAGTAACACAAAGTAACGTAAGTAAAAGGCGTTTACTTACGCGTTGGTTCCTTTAAATAAAAACACTGACGGGTTCGGGGTTTGAGAAGTATATTTTATTATTTATTGACACGGTGGTCTTTGGAAAATCACTTGTACCTTTTGCGAAACAACAAAGCAAAGTGGACATCACAAACATATTAAGTTGGCTGCAGTCCTGGCCTACCAGTGTCAGGGATGACACTTAGTCGTTGAGATCGATCAAGTCGATGTCATCATCGACAGGACCTGTGCCGCAATTCTGTAACTTTTTAACGACAACTTTCGGTAGTTAAGTTGTCAAAATTCGTTAGTTTACTACAATTGTCGTTAACAGTGATTCCGTAACATTTTCTTACCGGTTTTTATCGTTAAAAGAATCGTTAACTTACGAAAATTGTCGGTAGGCTAACTACAATAAAATTGCCGTAGTAAAATCGTACCGAATATCGTTAAGTATACAAACAGCTGTTTTGTGTTTACCTATTTTGTTTCAGTGTTGTCAATTCCAATATAAAACAT
The DNA here is from genome assembly GCA_947397865.1 of Polietes domitor. Lineage (NCBI taxonomy): Eukaryota > Metazoa > Arthropoda > Insecta > Diptera > Muscidae > Polietes > Polietes domitor. The sequence continues at coordinate 150,835,888 of OX377620.1, read as the reverse complement.
GCCGAAAAGGTGATTTTTTGCAGAAAAAGTTTATTTTTAAAGAATTATCTTCATGAAGTAAAGTTTACGACACTGAAATTGGCCTGTTCATTTAATGTTGTGCCGGGTGGCTCGCGGACCGCGTATTTTTTTTCCTGTACATGTAAATACATACATATGTTTATTAAATACATATTATAATTATTATTAATTATAATAATAAATACTTACAATTTTTTTTCATATTTAATACTCCAAAAAATTGTTTGAAAAGTGTTTACTTTTGTATTGTTTACTAATCAATTTTTGACATTCTCATATTTGCACCGATATTCGTCGTTAACTTGCAAAAACATATGCTATCGAAAAAAGTCGTTAACTAAAAAGTAGAGAATAGCAATTTCACTAAAACAACCGACAGTTTTCGTTAATTAACGATAACGACAATATCGTTAGAAAAGTTACAGAATTGCGGTAGTGATCGATCGTCAACACTTTAGGATGTCTAAATATTGCTGAGCGTCCATGGAGGTTTCTATAAAAGATAAGTCTCCAACTCCTTTGCTTGAGATGCACCCCAAATCATAACTGAAGTTTTTCCAAATTTAAGAGTTGGAATGATGTTTCGGTTTTCTAGTGATGTTAATGGCTTTCGCCATACTCTAGACGGTACATCGTTGTAATACATCGTTTTCGACTCGTCGCAAAATATGACGTCATCCCAATAGTCACTCGTTCGGGAAACATTCAAAACAGAGAAAGAAAAACGCTTTTCTACATTAACTAAAGAAAGGAGAGGTTTTTTATTGCTGCTCTTGATGAATATTTGTTCTTCGGTATGGCCTGTCGGACTGTTTCATGAGAAACAATTACTCCACACTCTTCCTCGAGCTCCCCTGCAAGGGTTCCGGTCGAAATTTTGGGGTTTCGATTTATTTTCCTAATCATTAGGCGTTCCGCACATTCTGTAATTTTTGGCTTAGGACCTCCTCCACGCTTTGGCTCCAATCTATCCTCATTTTTAGCTCGATTTAGTACATTATAAATTGTCTTTCATGCTACTGAAAACATGTCCGATAATTCTATTGCACTTTTTCCCAATTCCTGGTTATAGTAAATCAGCTGAATTACATCGAACAACAATCTTTTGCCTGGATTTAAAAAACACATTATTTGACGAAGTGATATGCGTACAACATAAACTGATCATCAACTGGCTGCCACAATCATTGACAAAAGCAAAGCAAATCATAAATAATTGTCAATCACAAATAACTGTAAAAAATTTAAAAAAATGCGAGCTGTGAAAAGAGTTTCTTGACACTAATAAAAATTACTGTAAGATGGGTGGCCTTCATAGCTCAGTGGAAGTGTGCACGTCTTGCAATCTGAAGGTGCTGGGTTCGATTCCCGGCCGGCGCTCTGGTAAAATTCAACATTAACAAATTTTCACTTTTCCTCATAAAATAAGAGTTTCTGCAGCCAATTTTCTCATCCGAACACACTTTCACATAAAAATAGTCATTTCGATTGCTCCAAGGTCCAGGGAAGAAGCTAATAGCCATTAGCAGTACATAACATGGCTGTTAACATAAAAAATGCAGCGCCCCTAGTGGAGGATAGTGGTACAACTCGATTAACATCCCATTCCCTTAACATTAACATCAACCTTGAAGAAGATGCAAATAACAGCCGGACAACATGAGAACGATGATGTTGTTCAGTCAAGTTCCCGCGATATTCGGATACACGCCGGAACGAAGTCTAGTACAATTCAGACTTAAGGATTATCACCTCAGCTCCCTCTAAAGCTGCTACAACAACAACAACTGTAAGATGTTTTTGTCTTATTTTTTGTTTATTACAACATGATTTTTCGTTTCTTTTTGGTCATACCCTTGCAAATGCTTTATGTAATCACAATATATAAAAAAGAAACAAGCTAAAAACCAAAAAGTGACCTTTTCATAAAAATTATTTTGAAAGTTATTATTTATTTCTAATGTGTAAACTGATTCTTGACATACTGTATGTTGCTCCAATTTTAAATTTTTTATTTCTATTATTTTTATGTTCATAGCCACTTATGCAGTCACAAAATAACATGTGAGTTGATAGCCAAATCAGAAAAATTGAAAAAATGGCTTTAGAAAAGAATTGTTTCTCCAAATTTATATGACAGATAACATCCAAGACATCGAGAAATTGGTTCATAGTCACTTATGAATATTTATTGCAGTCCTTATTAATATGGGACGTAGTAAGTTGTTTGTCACATGATCTTATATTCCTCCATCGTCCAAGTTGTGTGTATATGAGAGGCACTTGACTGCGATTGGTATGGTTGCTTCGAAAGCAGGTGATTTGGACCATGTTATGATTTTGGGAGACTTAAATTTACCCACAATATCTTGGCTTACCTTGCCTGATGCGGAGGGTTTAACTCCGTTGATGTCAACTTTTAATTCGGATGATTGGCCTTCGCATATAGTTACTCTTTACTGATTTAAATTTGTTGCAGATCAATTATGTGGGAAATGTAAATGCTAGGCAACTTGACCTAGTATTTGTCAATGATCCCCATTTCTTCGAGATCAGTAGGTTTCCTCCCATATCTATCCCGGAGGACGACTATAATCCTACCTTGAGTATATCAATGTTGTATTCTAGTGATTCTTCTCTCCCTGCTTCACAAGATAATCGTACCATTTATTGTTTCAAGAGAACCAACTTTGTTATGCTAAATTCTCTTACCCAGGATGTTGATTGGAATTCTGTCTGTAGCTGTTGTCACTATACTGATCTTGACTTCATGTCACGATTAGTACCGAAAATTCGTGTTGGGCACTCTAGAAGGCTACCTTGGTTCACACGTGAGTTGTCTAGTTTGAAGAATTTGAGATGTAGACTCTTTAAAAAATTTAAGAGGACTGGTTTAAATTCTGACTATATCAAATACTCCGTTGCTAGGTCGAGATATAGCATTGAGTCTCAGAGACTTTATAGGATCTACTTGGAGAAACTAAAGAATGATTTTAGGAAGAATCCCAGATCTTTTTATGACTTCGTGAATATTAATCGTAGATCCGCATCTAAGCCAACTAGGATTAGAATGGAATTGTTTTGCGAAGTTTTTTTGCGACGACTTATTCTGAACGATCTTATCGATCGAATGACATTTATCCTTTTAATGTCTCTGCATTGAGTCAACTGAAAATCCCTGTATTTGATTTACCCGTGGTTTTGTTCAATTTGAATAATCTCAGATCCACGAATAGTGTTGGCCCAGATGGTGTGCCAAATATAATTTTGAAATTCTGTGCTAGTGGTTTGGCTATTCCGCTAACATTGTTATTTAATACTTCATTGAGATTTGGATATTTCCCTTTGGCTTGGAGGAGTTCATTCATTGACCCCCTCCATAAGTCTGGCAGTCTAATTGACATGTCAAACTATAGAGGGGTAGCTAAGTTGAGTGCCATTCCGAAGCTATTTGAGAAATTGGTTACTGAGGTGGTATCTCATAGGGTTTATTCTATATTGAGTCCATACCAACGTGGATTTCGTAAGGGCTTTTCTACTGTTACAAATTTAATTCAGTTTACTTCTCACGTTATTGATGAATTTGTTCACGGTAATCAGACTGATGTCATCTATACGGATTTTAGTAAAGCATTTGATAAAGTGAACCATGAACTTTTGGTATATAAATTAGATCGCATTGGTTTTAGCTCTGACTTCTTGAAGTGGATATCTTCGTATCTTTCGAACCGCTCACAGATTGTTAAATTTGGAAATTCTTATTCTAAACGAATTCTGATTCCATCGGGAGTCCCTCAGGGTAGTCATCTAGGGCCTGTTTTATTCTTATTATTCATAAATGACCTTCCAGAGTCTATAATTAACTCTAAACTTCTAATGTATGCAGATGATGTAAAAATATTTTTTTCTTATGGATGATTCTCATCCATTGCAGACTGACTTGGATAGTTTTGGACGCTGGTGTGACATATTTTGCATGGAACTCAATCTTTTTTTTTTCGAACGGTCCCAACGCCTCTCACTCCCGCCCCTTCCGACCGAGAGGGCCTCGTCCCCATAACGTAGGGACAACGTACACAACACAGTCCGAACTGTGGTGGACAAGCAGTAGAGGGTGGAATACCGGCTACAGATTAAATATCTTCAGCCGGCAAAAACAAAACAAAGACAAACTACACTAAAGGTTAATGCTAACATTTGACATAGAATTAATACATTACATTTAATAATACTAAAACAGAACACTAAACATTCAAGTACGAGAGAATCCTTGACTTTATTGTATCGATTCCGACACCAAAATCTATGATGTGTTACAATGAATTAAAATCAATACACATTCTACGAATGGGCTGCGCAGAAGCATAATTCATACGCTGAATATCAATATGAAGAAACTGATAGTATCTAAATGGCACGTTAAACTTAATCCTAGAAATAAGATATTCAGATGAGACATCACCATTTATAACCTTAAATACCATCACGGTGTTCAGCATAATTCGTCTACTTTTTAAGGAGGGCAAGTCAATCAACTTCAATCTACTAGAATAGGGGGGAAGAACAAAATCACTATTCCAATGTAAGTGTCTCAATGAAAACAATAAAAATTGCTTCTGAACTGACTCAATTCTGTCAATATAGATGCCATACTGAGGGTCCCATACTACAGAACCATATTCCAAAATAGGCCTAACGAGCGAAGTAAATAACTGTTTCGTCACATAGGGATCAGAGAATTCTTTAGCCCAACGTTTAATAAAGCCAAGAACACCATACGCCCTGTTAACCATGGCCATAATATGATTGTTGAAATCAAGTTTCGAATCCATCAGAATACCAAGATCTACAAAAGAATCAACTGTCTCTAACTCAGCTCCAATAAGATCATCGCCCTTATTCTATTTGGCGTAGTCAACAGAAGACGACGTCGTTTTTTGTATTTTGTTTCAATTTCGTATTCCCGTTGGCAATATTGCCGTATTTCGATGACTGTTAAATTAAGTTTGGTATTCTGTAAGAAAAATTGGCGACGCCGTTGTTTTCAATTGGCTTTGATTTTGGCGTCGGCCATTTTAGTGTTGCCTTCAATGTATTGTTTACGTTAATTTTGATTTCATTAGAAAATTAAATGGAAAAATTAAAATAACAAATAAGCGCCAGTTCGAGAAGCTAGTGGAAGAGCTTGAAAAGAATCCATCACTAGCCAGAGGATTTCACAAGGGCACTGTTCCTAATAATTTTAATGAACAGTGGGAGAGTATTGCCACTGTGGTAAATTCTCATGGACCCCCAATTAGATCTGGTGCTGGATGGCAAAAGGTAAGGTAAATAGTTTGGTTAAAAACTATGCTGTTTGATGGAATTCTTTCTACAGATTTGGAGGGACCGAAAATTCAAAGTTAAAAGAAAAATGGCCATAAATAAAGCAGAAAGCAAAGCTACTCGAGGTGGTGTATTTAAGCAGCAAATGCTGAGCCCCTTGGAGGAAGCTGTGGCAAATTTGCTGCAGTTCGAAAAACAAATAAGTCCAGAGGGTATGGTTCAAGGAGTTCCAAACACTGAAGACAGTGTTGATGTTTGCTTATCGGAATTACTCGGACAAAATCCTCGAAACTACTGGCTGTGACAGTCCCAGGTTGAAATCATTTCCAACGCTCAGCTGGTACAATCCCTGGGCTAAAAAACGCAATGTTGCTGCCAATTTTATTGTGTTTGGAACAATTGTTGATCATGTCCCTTTTTTTAAATGAGGCTCTAATTTTTCCAAAACATATTTAAATGAAGGTTTATTCAGCCGAAAATAACTTTCAAATCTTAAAAAGGAATAAAAAATTGATTACTTAGGAAATTATGACTTCAAATATGTCTCTTACTTCTCATCGGGCAAATTAAAAATGGAAGATTTCTGTCTAAGCAGTCTTCTTTCCAATATTAATTTTTTTTTGTTTTCTTCGTCACTCGATGAGTCCGAATCGGATAGAAAAAACATTTTTATTTAAACTTTTTTTTACAAACAAACTTTTTCCCACGAAAATAGCACATAACTTACATATATTTCATCAAAAACAAGAAATAAAATGAATCAGCTGACTCTAACATTAGATATGTGTGCTGTATGTTATTGACATTTTCGATAAACAGGCAACGGCGTCGTAATACTCTTACAGAATACCAAATTAGCATAGAATTGATGTTGTCTTCGATTTGAGTTGCTGTTGCCTTGAAATTGCCGTTGATATTGCCGACGCCAAATAGAATAAGGATGCATATCTGACAAATTTCGGATTCGATCTAAAGAAACGCATATGCTTGCATTTCCGTAAATTAAGTTCCATGCAGTTTATGTCACATCAACATCCAAAATTATCCAAGTCGTCCTGCAAATAATGAGAATATTCTAGCTGTTTATAAGACAAAAATATTTTCACATCATCCGCATACATCAAAATCCTAGAGTTTATAATAGACTCCGGGAGATCATTTATGAATAATAAAAATAGTATAGGCCCAAGATGACTACCTTGGGGAACTCCCGATGAAACCAGAATTGGCCTAGAACAAGAATTTCCGAATTTGACAATCTGCGAACGATTATTCAGATAAGAAGATATCCATTTCAAAAAATTACAGCTAAAACCAATTCTATCTAATTTATATAACAAAAGCTCGTGATTGACTTTATCAAACGCCTTGCTAAAATCCGTGTAAATGACGTCAGTTTGATTACCTCAATAACGTGTGAGGTAAACTGAGTCAAATTCGTCGTGGTCGATAAGCCTTTACGAAACCCATGTTGGCTGGGACTCAAAATAGAAGAAACGCTGTGAGAAACAACATTAGTCACCAGTTTCTCAAAAAGCTTAGGGATAGCACTTAATTTAGCTATCCCTCTATAATTCGAAACGTCAAATAGACTGCCAGATTTATGTAGGGGATCAATGAACGACTGCCTCCAAGCCGAAGGGAAATATCCAAATCTCAACGAAGTATTAAACAATAACGTCAGAGGAATAGCCAAACCACTAGCACAGAATTTTAAAATTATACTTGGTATCCCATCGGGGCCGACACTATTTGTTGATTCTAGATCATTCAAACTTGACAAGACCAAGGGCAAGTCAATAACTGGTATTTCTAATTGATTCAAAGCAGGAATATCATAGGGGTAAGTGCTGTCGGATCGATAAGATCTATTTGAATATGTGGTCGCAAAAAAAAATCGCAAAACAATCAGCAATATCCTGGTCCTCACAATATTCCAAGCCATCCATTCTAATCCTAGTTGGTTTAGATGTGGATTTACGTTTCAAATTAACAAAATCGTAAAAAGCTCTAGGGTTATTTCGAAAATCATTCTTCACCTTTTCCAAGTATAGTCTATAACATCTCTGAGATTCAACGTTATATCTCGACCTAGCAATAGAGTATCTTACATAATCGGAATTCAATCCAGATTTCTTAAACTTCTTAAAAAGCCTACTTCTCGAATTTTTCATTCTGGACAATTTATGAGAAGACCAAGGTAGTCTTTCAGATTGCCCAACTCGAATTTTCGGTACAGATTGTGACAGGAAGTCCCTAAGAATTTGATAAAATTTATCCACAACAGCGTCAATATCTGCACAGTGGCTACAACTACAGACGGAATTCCAATCAACTTCACGGAGAAGAGAGTTAAGCAGTATAAAATTTGTCTTTCTGTAACAGTAAACGGTGAGATCATCCTGAGAGGTAGAAGAATGAGATTCATTGGAGTACAACATCGATAAACCTAAGGTAGGATGGTAATTGTCCTCTGGGAGAGATATGGGGAGAACCCTATTGATCTCAAAGTAATGAGGATCATTAACAAATACTAGGTCAAGTTGTCTTTCACTTATATTCTTCACGTAATTAATCTGGAATAAATTAAGTTCAGCAAAAAGCCTGACTATATTCGAGGCAGAATCATCCGTATCAAACGATGATGGCAGTGCGGTTAAAGCCTCCGTGTCCGGCAAGGCAAGCCAAGATACGGAAGGTAAATTAAAATCCCCTAAGATTAATGTACGGTCTAAGTCACCTGACATTGAAACAATCCTGCCAATCGCGGCCAAGTGACTTTCGTAGACACATAATTCAGATGATGGAGGAATATAAGAGCAAGTAATGAACGCCCTAAATTAATAAGAACTGCAATAAATTCAAAGTCATCAAGCCCATGGAGGATAATACGTTCCGATGGGAAAGAATTAGTAACAGCAATAAGTACACCGCCACCAATCCTTCCTAAATGACACAGTGCAACACGAAAAAAATAACCATATACGGACACCGCTACATGATAAAAGACCAAAAAAAAAGACCCGTGTTTTTTTTTCCCCCCAAAGTCATGCACTTTTTTTTTATGGGCCCCCAGAGATTTGAGGCCTCGGTGTAATTTTTGGAAAAAAGTGATCATATTCTCAGGCTCATATCTTGCAAACCGTTCGGAATTTTGATTTACTCTCTGAGGCAAAGTTCTAGCTCTTGTCATAAAGAACAAAAATTGTCAAAAAAACTTCATCTTCAAGGTCAAAATCGCAAAAAACTTATTCGATTTTTTTTAACCTTTTTTCCCCTGTTCAGGTCCATAGGTAGCAAACCGTTGAAAATTCAGGGAAACAATCAACTACAAAAATGTACCTAAGATCTCAATAAACAACTTTCTAGAACATATGAACTTCCTAGGAATTATTCTTAACACCGTTTAGGTAGCGCTTAGGTAGCCGCAAAAGTGAAAAATTTTCCAAAAATTAGATTTTTTTCCTTTTTTGCCCTGTTCAGGTCCATAGGTAGCAAACCGTTAAAAATTCAAGGAAACAATCAACAACAAAAATGTACTTAAGATTTCAATAAACAACTTTGTAGAACATATGAACTTCCTAGGAATTATTCTTAACACCGTTTAGGTAGCGCTTAGGTAGCCGCAAAAGTGAAAAATTGTTTATTCCAGTATTTCTTACCCACACGACATCATCGATGCCATTCAACAAACAACAACAAAGTCGTCGGTCCAAAAATTTGCACTAACAAAACACATGACAATTCAAAGCAGCGAAGTAGTCGCAATCCATTTGTACCAACAACATTAACAACACATATGTAGCCGCAGCACACAATATAAAAGCGACACGACGCTCACATTGAGGCAGTACACAGCGCGACGTCAACGAGAACTCAGCGGACAAAGTTATAGAAAAAGTGCTACAGCATAATTCACACACAACATTGGCAACTAACAATTTCAATATGCAATGTGAAAAAATTGATTTATTTTGCTACGTTTGCGGTCATCAAATCAGAAAACAAAATTCTAAAAGATTTCAAAAGCAAAAGAATCTTTTAACTAGTGAATTCATTATAGCATATAAGTTGTTTTTCGACGAAGTAGACTTGACCGGTGAAAATTACACACCTAATACAGTGTGTCGTCAATGTTATAACAATCTCATGGCATGGTTGAGTGGAGGAAATGTTAGTATGAAGTATTGTAAGCCGGTAAACTGGATTAATCACCCAGGTGATCATGATGCAACCAGTTGCTATGCATGCGTAAATTATACATGTCGTCTAAATCGACATGCTGAGAAGAACAAAATCTATAAAGCAACTGCAACAGCAACACTACCAGTGCTTGCACCTGAAGATTTTGTATCACCAAGGCCGCCAACTCCAGATCGTTGGACAGAATTAAGAGAAGGAATGAGTAGATCAAGTAGTGTTACTTATGAAGATCCATTTGATACCGATTATGAGCTCCAACAGGGAAGAGATGGACCACAACTAATAACACAAATGGAAATGGATTTTATTGTGGCCATATTGGGACTATCGCAGCGACTTGCCATATTTTTGACAGCGTTTTTAAAGCAAAGAAAACTCACACTTGCTAATGTTAACTCTAGCGCGTACCTCAAACGGCAAGCTGAATTTCAGAGCCTCTACACTCTAAATGATGACAATTCGTTCGCTTACTGCAACGATATAAAAGCTTTGGTGGTAAAAATGGGAATGAACTACATCGCTAGTGAGTGGAGATTATTTATTGATGGTTCTGTTTCAAGCTTGAAAGCAGTGTTGTTGCATGTATCGAACCGAAAACCTTCCATTCCGCTAGCAATGGGTATCAACATGAAAGAAACCTATCAAGTATTGAAAGATATAATGGAAAAAATCAAATACTACGAAAATAAATGGAAGATTTGCTGTGATTTGAAGGTCATCAACATTTTGCAAGGGATCATCGATAAGGGCGGCTTCCCAAAATTCTTTTGTTTTCTTTGTAATTGGGATTCGCGCTCACCTCTGAATCAATTCCAATGTAATTCGTGGAGACCAAGAGGAAGTGTGGAGGAACAAATGAAACAACATAGACTGAGGAATAAACCTTTAATTGACAATACTCAAGACATCTTGCTGCCACCGCTCCACATAAAATTGGGAATTGTTAAAAAATTCATCGAAGTGGCCGTTGTAAATTGTCCAAACGCATTCGACTATTTGAAAAGCGTTTTCCCAAAGCGTAGCGATGACAAAATTAAAAAAGGTATTGTAGTACATTTAAAACGAATTTTTGTTCACCTCATTGTACTATTTACACTACGTTAATGTTTTCTTTTCTGTCTTCATTTAACAGGCGTACTTAATGGCCCTGACATTAGAAAGTTATTCAAGAGTAACTTTGATTCATCGCTTGATGAAAATCATTCAATGGCATGGATTTACCTTCTGCGTGTATGCACCAGGGTCTTGGGAGGGGATCGAGACGCGGAACCGGAAGCAAGAGAATGGGTGAAAGAAGTGCTGTATTATTTTGAGAAAATCGGCACATCGATGACCTTAAAGCTGCATTTTCTTCATTTTCCTTTTGACGATTTTATTAAACAACTCCCTACCGAATCCGATGAGCAAGGAGAACGGTTTCACCAAACCACAATGCCCATGGAAAAACGGTACAAAGGCAAAAAACTCGACGCATTGCTTGCAGAGGTAATATCAATTTTATTGATCATTGTTTTGCATTCCTTTTTTGATTTCTTTTCTAATTCATTTCAGGTATGTTGGTGGAGTCACAAGATCACCCTGTATGATGTTAATGAAGTATATGAAGAAGAAAAAACTGATGGTGGAGGGCAGTCTGGAAGCAACGTGCCTCTGCACACCATAAGTTCTGAATCAGAGTCAGATTCGGACGATTCGGAGGACGATTTGGATCCACAACTTAAGAGAGTGCGATATGCAAGTCCAGGGCCATCAACATTATAAACATAATACGAATATTTTTTTATTTTTTTTGTATTAGATAGCATAGTATGTCAATGTTGAAGTAAAGAAAAACAAATGAAATTAAACAATTTTTGGGAAATTTTTCAATTTTGCGGCTACCTAAGCGCTACCTAAACGGTGTTAAGAATAATTCCTAGGAAGTTCATATGTTCTAGAAAGTTGTTTATTGAGATCTTAGGTACATTTTTGTAGTTGATTGTTTCCCTGAATTTTCAACGGTTTGCTACCTATGGACCTGAACAGGGGAAAAAAGGATTTTGACATTGACGATGAAGTTTTTTTGATTATATATGTTCGCAATTTTTGTTCTTTATGACAAGAGCTAGAACTTTGCCTCAGAGAGTAAATCAAAATTCCGAACGGTTTGCAAGATATGAGCCTGAGAATATGATCACTTTTTTCCAAAAATTACACCGAGGCCTCAAATCTCTGGGGGCCCATAAAAAAAAAGTGCATGACTTTGGGGGAAAAAAAACACGGGTCTTTTTTTTTTGGTCTTTTATCATGTAGCGGTGTCCGTATATGGTTATTTTGAAATGACTTCAAAAATGTTGCACAGTGTGATCATTTCTAAAGATAATAAATCTACTACAAAAATCTCAGAATCTTAAACTGACTCTTTTAACCAAGTCTCAGTAAATACAAGAGCAGAGAAATCAAAATCAAATCTATCAACAAATAATTGATTCAATTTCGTATTCAAACCCCTTACATTCTGATACAAAAAGATTCCGATATAAAAAGAATCAATTAGTTTTTTTGGGACAGTAGCTGACTTCAAAGGCAGACGAGCCAAATTGTCCACCCAATCCACAAATTCCTTAACAAATGCCAGAAGTCAGGGATTATCAATCTGTCAAAGATTTCCCTCGTCGTAATAATTTTAAAAGAAGCCCGACTTTGAGAAAATGACGACTTCAATTTAAAAGACTTAAGGTAAAAATCACCCTCAATCTTGGATCTAAAAAAGCCATTCAAGTCATCAACTGTGGTATCTGGGGCGAACCTCGAGACGAAGACCATTTTCATCTCCGGAGCCATGGCCAATCCACCAGAAGTACCACTAGATTGCTGTGAACGCACGTCTGCAACAGACATAGACTGAAGTAAATTCCCGCCTACCACACTGGTTTGTGGACTCATACCTGTTGCAGCCGTAGGACGAGTGGGATGGTCGCTTTCCACGCTGGTCTGTGGAGGATCTGTGACAGTTCTATCACAAAGAAGTGGCCCAGCAACTGTAGCATAGGTCGGATTTTTATCATTCGACGATTCCAACCCGTAACAAATTGAGCCGCAGGTTCAGCAACATTCAAATGCTCAGTCCTCGGCGTCACTGATCTTGATGATTTCTTCACCGTTCTTTTACGTTTTTGTCCCGAAACAACCGGTGATTTCGCAAACTTATCTAATTCAGGATATTTGTCAAAAATATCACCGAATTTAGAAAATCGCGTATAAATGGACCAAAGATCCCTAGACAGCTCGGTAACCTCCGTCATGGAGCCCTTAAAAAAGTTATAAAATTTTACACTAATTTTTCTACATTTAGTGCAGCACCACCTAAGACCATTGTTGTCTCCGTATAGAGCATCCACAATCCTTGCACTAATTCCGGCACACTTAGCATGCCACTGACCAGTGCAAAGCCAACACTCTATCGTGATCTCTATATCAGAGACAATTTTACATTTTTCCGACGAACAAGACATCTTTTTAAAACAAGCACAAATTATTAATATAAGGTAAATAAATAATTCCACCCTTTACTGTAATGATACTAATAAAAAAAAAACGCGCGTGAAAAAAAATCACTAAAAAATTTGAAAAATCGATTAAGTGGCAACACTGTCAGAATAGACAAACGAAGAACGAATGTTAAAACAAAGACAAAACAAAACTCAGTGTTAAACGTTAATCACAATAACAAAAATAATGGTTATGGAGCAGCAGTAATTGTTGTTGTTTGGTGAAGAAACAAATTCTTAACCAAAAATTACTTTTTTTAAACACTAAAAATGTAACAAAAGTAGTATCACAAATTAGTACACCAATAGAACGATCACTTATCTTCAAATTAGTTCACTAGTTGTGAAAAAATATCCACTTGAAACACAAAATAATCACAATTATTTAGAAAAAAGCACGGAGCACAAAAACTTTACTGCTTATTCAGACAGAGTTGCCAAAATATCCTACTTCTCGAATTTTTCATTCTGGACAATTTATGAGAAGACCAAGGTAGTCTTTCAGATTGCCCAACTCGAATTTTCGGTACAGATTGTGACAGGAAGTCCCTAAGAATTTGATAAAATTTATCCACAACAGCGTCAATATCTGCATAGGGGCTACAACTACAAACGGAATAAGAGAGTTAAGCAGTATAAAATTTGTCTTTCTGTAACAGTAAACGGTGAGATCATCCTGAGAGGTAGAAGAATGAGATTCATTGGAGTACAACATCGATAAACCTAAGGTAGGATGGTAATTGTCCTCTGGGAGAGATATGGGGAGAACCCTATTGATCTCAAAGTAATGAGGATCATTAACAAATACTAGGTCAAGTTGTCTTTCACTTATATTCTTCACGTAATTAATCTGGAATAAATTAAGGTCAACAAAAAGCCTGACTATATTCGAGGCAGAATCATCCGTATCAAACGATGATGGCAGTGCGGTTAAAGCCTCCGTGTCCGGCAAGGCAAGCCAAGATACGGAAGGTAAATTAAAATCCCCTAAGATTAATGTACGGTCTAAGTCACCTGACATTGAAACAATCCTACCAATCGCGGCCAAGTGACTTTCGTAGACACATAATTCAGATGATGGAGGAATATAAGAGCAAGTAATGAACAATTTATTGCGCCCTAAATTAATAAGAACTGCAATAAATTCAATGTCATCAAGCCCGTGGAGGATAATACGTTCCGATAGGAAAGAATTAGTAACAGCAATAAGTACACCGCCACCAATCCTTCCTAAACGATCATTTCTAAAGATAATAAATCTACTACAAAAAATCTCAGAATCTAAAACTGACTCTTTTAACCAAGTCTCAGTAAATACAAGAGCAGAGAAATCAAAATCAAAGCTATCAACAAATAATTGATTCAATTTCGTATTCAAACCCCTTACATTCTGATACCCGATATAAAAAGAATCAATTAGTTTTTTGGGACAGTAGCTGACTTCAAAGGCAGACGAGCCAAATTGTCCACCCTATCCACAAATTCCTTAACAAATGCCCTAGGTGGCCAGAAGTCAGGGATCATCAATCTGTCAAAGATTTCCCTCGTCGTAATAATTTTAAAAGAAGCCCGAGTTTGAGAAAATGACGACTTCAATTTAAAAGACTTAAGGTAAAAATCACTCTGCTCTGTTACAACGTGTGAAAGTTTTGTGCTCCGTTTCTAATTTGAATAAATATTTGTTATATTGCATCCATAGCTATTTTAGTGCATCAAATTCATTACTAATACACAGATAAGTATTTTTGTGATTTAGTTTTACTTGTGATATTGTATTTGTGTGTTTATTTTTTAATAAAAAATCGTGTCTTTGGCTAAGAAATATTTCTTGACCAAACAACAACAATTGTTTTGTGATTTCTGTGCACTTTTTTGTTATTGCTTGTAACGTTATTCTCGTTGTGCGTTCTGTCCATTTCGTTTATTTTGTTTTTTCTGACTGAACAGTGTTGCCATCTATCGTTTTTTAAACTTATTATAGTGATTTTTTTTTACGTGATTTTACTTTTTTATTTTAACACAGTAAAGGGTGGTAATTTAGAAAAATGTCGTGCTCGTATGATAATTGTAAAATTGTTTCGGACAGTGAGCGTTCCATTGAATGCTGGTTGTGTACCAGTCAATGGCATGCTAAATGTGCCGGTGTAAGTGCAAGGGTCGTGGACGCATTGTACGGGGAGAACAATGGTCTACGTTGGTGTTGCACCAAGTGTAGAAAAATTGGTGTAGATTTTTACAATTTTTTCAGGACTTCTATGTCCTAGGTTGCTGAAATGGGAAAGGACCTCTGGGCGATTTATACAAGATTTGGCAAGTGTGCGTCCAATCTGGATAAATACCCACAATTGGATGAGCTTGCTAAATCTCCGGAAGTTTCAGGCCAGAAACGTAAGAGAACGGCGAGGACGGGGTCTGCTAAGCCCTCGTCTGTGAAGTCTGGTACAATCAACACCATTGGATCAGATGGTGTTGTTTCGGTGGCCTCGGCTGTTCCTGAGGCTAAGGCTACTGTAGTCGGCGGGTCAATCACTGTGGACGGTGATACCCCGACTTATGCTTCGGTTGCTGGGCCGGTGTCTGATGTGGCTGATCAATCGCAAAATCAGACGCCAGTTGTAGCGGGTCCTTCTCTGGCCCGTGTGAATGCGACTGGTCGGCCGGACCCAGTTGCTGTTGCCGGTGGTGTCCGTCCACATCGTTCTGGAGGAAATTCCGGTGGATTGTCCAAGGCTCCGGAAATGAAAATGGTTTTCGTTTCCCGTTTCGCTCCGGATACGACCGTGGAAGATTTGAATTGTTTTATTAGGTCAAAAATTGAGGGTGACTTCCGTATAAAGACGTTTAAACTGAAGTCATCCTTTGCCCAAAGTCGGGCATCGTTTAAAATTGTTGTGTCGAGGGAAATTTTCGACAAGCTTATTGTCCCCTCATTCTGGCCATCTAGGGCTTTTGTCAAAGAGTTCGTGGATAGGGTTGACAATCTGGCGCGTCTCCCATCAATGTCAGCCACTATTCCAAAAAACTAAGCAGTTCTTTTAGTGTTGGGTATCAGAACGTTAGAGGTTTGAATACGAAGTTGAGTCGTCTGTTTGTTGATAGCTTTGACTTTGTCTTCTCGGCTCTCGCCTTTACTGAGACATGGCTGAAAGTTTCGATTTTGGACTCTGAGATTTTATGTGGGAGATATGTTGTATTTAGGAAGGATCGCGTAGGGAAAATTGGTGGCGGTGTTCTTATCGCTGTTGCTAATGAGTTCTCATCCGAACGCTTTACTCTACAAGGGCTTGATGACATTGAATTTATTGCAGTCCTTATTAATATGGGACGTAGTAAGTTGTTTGTCACATGCTCTTATATTCCTCCATCGTCTGAGTTGTGTGTATATGAGAGGCACTTGACTGCGATTGGTATGGTTGCTTCGAAAGCAGGTGATTTGGACCATGTTATGATTTTAGGAGATTTTAATTTACCCTCTGTATCTTGGCTTACCTTGCCAAATGCTGAGGCGTTAACTCCGTTGACGTCAACTTTTGATAGGGATGATTGGCCCTCGCAAATAGTTAGACTTTTTACTGATCTTAACTTGTCGCAGATAAATTATGTGGGAAATGCAAATGCTAGGCAACTAGACTTAGTATTTGTTGATGATCCCCATTACTTCGAAATCAGTAGAGTTCCTCCCATATCACTCCCGGAGGACATCTATCATCCTACCTTGAATATATCGATGTTGTACTCTGGTGAATCTTCTCCCTCAAGTTCGCAAGGTAATCGAACCTCTTTCTGTTTCAAGAGAACCAATTTCGAAAAGCTTAATTCACTTATTCAGGATGTTGACTGGAATTCTGTTTGTAGCTGTCGTCACTATACTGATCTTGACAGTGTCGTAGATAGATTTTATCACATTTTGAATGACTTTTTGTCACAATCAGTACCGAAAACTCGTGTTGGGCACTCTAGAAGACTGCCTTGGTTTTCACGTGAGTTGTCTAGCATGAAGAATTCGAGAAGTAGACTTTTTAAGAAATTTATGATTACCGGTTTGAATTCAGATTATGTCAAATATTCCGTTGCTAGGTCGAAATATAGCATTGAGTCTCAGAGATGTTATAGGATCTACTTGGAAAAACTAAAGAATGATTTTAAGAAGAACCCTAGATCTTTTTATGACTTTGTGAATTTGAAACGTAGATCCTCAACTAAGCCGACAAGGATTAGAATGGATGGCTTAGAGTTTGGTGATGATCAGGCGATTGCTGATTGTTTTGCAAAATTTTTTGCGACGACATACTCAGAGCGATCTTATGGGTCGAGTGACGCCTACCCTTATAATGTAATTATTATGATATTTTGTGTTGTCTTTTTGTATATCTAATGTTATTTATATTTTTAAGTGAATATCCCTGAGGATGATCGTCGATGACGATCGAAACATTGGAATAAATAAAAAGAAAAAATCTAAGAAAAACTAAAAACAGCCAGATCATCCAGAAAAATAGAAAATTAAAACTATACACAAAACTAACAACATTTGAAAACGAGAAAAGAAAAAGTAACTCATTTTTTTCACTGTCAAATAATTCTCAAAATTAAAGTGCAAAATAATCTCTTGTTTTGAAAAAAAATCATGCGTTTAAAGTTTTTGTTACAAAATAAAAAACTGCTGTCATATTAGTGTCCACTTGAATTTTGCAAAGAATTAGTTGACTAAGCCGACAAGGATTAGAATGGATGGCTTAGAGTTTGGTGATGATCAGGCGATTGCTGATTGTTTTGCAAAACTTTTTGCGACGACATACTCAGAGCGATCTTATGGGTCGAGTGACGCCTACCCTTATAATATTTCTGCATTGAGTCAATTAGAAATTCCTGTTATTGATTTACCCTTAGTTTTGTCGAGTTTGAATAATCTCAAATCCACAAATAGTGTTGGCCCAGATGGGGTGCAAAGTATAAGTGTGGTTTGGCTATTCCGCTAACATTATTATTTAATACTTCATTGAGTTTTGGATATTTCCCTTTGGCTTGGAGGAGTTCATTCATTGATCCCCTCCATAAGTCTGGCAGTCTAATTGATAATTGATATAGAGGGATCGCT
This sequence comes from Polietes domitor, assembly GCA_947397865.1. Classification (NCBI taxonomy): domain Eukaryota; kingdom Metazoa; phylum Arthropoda; class Insecta; order Diptera; family Muscidae; genus Polietes; species Polietes domitor. Next base: position 150,817,711 of record OX377620.1, on the reverse strand, counting down.
AAGTTGAGTGCTATTCCGAAGCTATTTGAGAAATTGGTTACTGAGGTTGTATCTCATAGAGTTTCTTCTATATTGAGTCCATATCAACATGGATTTCGTAAGGGCTTTTCTACTGTGACAAACTTGATTCAGTTTACTTCTCACGTTATTGATGAATTTGTTCAAGGTAATCAGACTGATGTCATCTATACAGATTTTAGTAAAGCATTTGATAAAGTGAACCACGAACTATTGTTATATAAATTAGATCGTATAGGTTTTAGCTCTAACTTCTTGAAGTGGATATCTTCGTACCTTTCAAATCGCTCTCAGATTGTAAAATTTGGTAATTCTTATTCTAGACCTATTCTGATTCCATCAGGTGTTCCTCAGGGTAGTCATCTAGGGCCGATTCTTTTCTTATTATTCATAAATGACCTTCCGGGGTCTATAATTAATTCTCGACTTCTAATGTATGCAGATGATGTAAAAATATTTTTTTTTCTTATAATTGGCCAGAATTTTCGAACCCATTGCAGGATGACTTAGATAGTTTTGGACGCTGGTGTGACATGAATTGTATGGAACTCAACCTAAGGAAATGCAGACACATGCGTTTCTTTAGATCGAATCCAAGATTTGTCAGATATAATATTAGAGGAACTGAGCTAGAGTTAGTTGATTCTTTTGTAGACCTTGGTATTCTAATGGATTCCAAACTGAATTTCAACAATCATATTATTACTATGGTTAACAAAGCATATGGTGTTCTTGGCTTCATTAAGCGATGGGCTAAGGAGTTCTCACTTGTCAGACCTATTCTGGAATATGGTTCCGTAGTGTGGGATCCAGTATGGTATCTATATTGACAGAATTGAGTCAGTTCAGAAACAATTTTTAATATTTTCATTAAGACATTTGCAATGGAATAGTGATTTTATTCTTCCCCCTTATACTAGTAGATTGAAGCTGATCGACTTGCCTTCCTTGAAAAGCAGACGTGTTATGTTGAACACCGTGATGGTTTATAAGGTTATAAATGGTGATTTCTCTTCTGACTATATTATTTCTAGGATTAAGTTTAACGTGCCATTTAGACCTTCTAGATACTATCAATTCATCCATATTGACTTTCAGCGTACGAATTACGCTTCCGCAGAGCCCATTCGCAGAATGTGTATTGATTTCAATTCATTGTGTCACATCATAGATTTCCGATTAGGAGTCGATATAATAAAGTCGAGGATTTTCTCCTGCTTGGATGTTTAGTTTGTTGTGACATGTTTACTTTACTTTAATATATTTAGTTACTAACTTTAGGAATAACTTATATTTGCATGTGATACTAATATTTTGTTTAATATTTTTGTTATGCCGGCTGTTGATATTTGATCTGTAGCCGGTGTCCACCCTCTAATGCTTAACCGCCATGGTTCGGACTATGGTGTGTACGCTGTCCCTACGTTATGGGGACGTGGCCCTCTCGGTCGGAATGGGCGGGTGTGAGAGGCGTTGGGACCGTTCGATAAAAAAAAAAAAAGAAAAAATTCAAAAAATATATTCTTATTGTTTAATTCCTTTTCCTAATGTAAAATATTCTCAATAAATACATTTTTCAAACAATTACTTTGCAAACTGTACATAAGTTGGTCTCTTATTGATGAATATTTAAAATGCTAAAAGAATAATATTTTAAATTCGGTGAAATTTTCAATTTTTCATAATAACTTTTGCTTTTCTATAATAAAAAACAAAATCTCCGATTTTTTCTGATTCTTTATTTTTTAAAGCGTAAAGATTACATTTTTTAGTGGTTAGTCAAATACGAATTACTTTCTTCCGGATTTTTTATTTACTTAGTTAATTTACAACTAGGGCTATGTCAATTGATTCAGCAAAAATCCACCAAAAATGGTTTACAACAAAAGGTAAGAGTCCATTCAGGCAGGCGTAGCACGACTATCGCAAGACGCTTTCACAGTAACGCCTTATCAATTGATTCCCTTTATACAGCACAAGTCAAATTAAATATGCGAAATCGTGTTGATTTTAAACAGAACGATTTTCATCACCTACCTGAATATTTTTGAACTCAGCACTTCATAATATGGCTGTTTTTCTTTAAGACTGGATAACTAAGCTGCGATAACAAAAATCTAAACAAAAAAAAACTGAAAATAAAAAAATCTTTTTTAAATTGTCGCCAAAAGCAATATCAATGTGTGTGAAAACAAATTTTTGAAAAAATAATTTTGTGTTAAAAATTTTTGACTTAGCCTGGATAATTATCCAGTGTAAAGCGGGTATTAGACGGGCATACATGTCTGTAGACATGTGTGACATACATGCTATTAGACACGACATACATGCTATTAGACAGTGTTTTTTGGTATGCCATCACACATGTCTACAGACATGTATGCCCGTCTAATACCCGCTTAAGTCAAAATTATAGTTATCGAGGCTAAGTCCATTAAAATCAACACTAAATATTTTCTTGAAAATTTCTCTTGATACATACATTTATATTGTAGTTGGCGACAATGTGATTTTTTTTTGAGCAAAAAATTAAATTTTTATTAACGTTTTTGTTATCGCAGCTTGTTATCCCGGCTTAAAGAAAAACAGCCCTAATATATTTAGAAGAAGATTCATTGTTTTCTGACAACTTCTATGCTATGTCCAATGCTAGTGTGGGGACGGCAGTGTGCGCCGCGTTGAAGACAACATATTTACCGGCCTTTAGCATGGACCAACTCTCTATATTAGTCTTACCCCCCTATGTGTTTAGGGTATACAAATAATGGATACCAAATATCAGGGAAACAAATCATCGAGAACCAAATAAAAAGAAACCAGAAACCGTAGCTTACCGTAAAAGAAATTACTTTTCCCAGATCCGTTTCTGCCAACAACAACATTATGCCTCTTATCAAATGGTTCCACAACAGTTTGATCTTTATAGCTCTTAAATCCTTGTATGATTATCTGTAAACAAAAATTATGATGAACAAGCTTTCATAATTGTTATTAATATTTACCTGCTTGATGTGCATCGCAAATTATTGTTTACTACTATCAAGGATAGAACGAAGTCGATACAAACGGCACCGGAACGGCGTATCTTTACGACACAATCCAAAGCCTTTTTCGAATTTACCGTCGGTAGTGAATTTTTTATGCTTTAGCCCAACCTAAATCCGCACGGTCAGCCGCTAATGACGCTTGCCTACGTTTTTACGCTTTAGATTCTGGTAAGCACCTCTCGTCAACACAAAGGTGTTTTTCTTTTAGCCGCGATACGCAAGTCATCAGAGCTTAAAGGCCAAAACACAATGAGAAAAATATACGTATAGTTTTAAGGATGTATGTCTCGAGCAATTTTGAAATGTATGTAAAGTTTACATTGTAAACATATGAAGAAGCGTATAATAAAAGCGTGCATCCCAAAAGTGTGTATCAAGCGTACAAAAAGTTGTTGAACTTTTTTGTGTGCTTCGTGAAGCAGAAGCATAAAAACATATGTTTTTGAGTTCTGTTTGCGCGTTTAGTTAGATAAAATCTGACCGATTTAATCGAAAAAGAAAATTAAAAAGGAAAATGTTTGAAGAAGTTTTAATAAATGAGGTGCAAAAATCAATGTATATATAATAAATCACACAAATCATTTAGAAATAAATTAATTAAAGCGGCAGCCTGGAAAGCAATACCCAGAGCTGTGGATTTACCAGGTAAGTACATTTGGACGAAAAACAAATTCTCACTTTATATGTCGGTAATTGATTAACCTTTTCGTTATATATTTTCGTAAATATATTTGTAATATGCGAAGTTAATAAATCCCGGAGTCAATGGAAGACGTTGCGGGATCGTTTTGTCAGAGAAAATTTAAGAATGTCATCTGGAAGCGCGGAGCCGGAGGAAACTTACGACTGCCATGTCTTTTATGAAAGACTATGTAGCTCCAAAACCGTGAGTAATGTGCTTATATAGAGAATTAATATTGACGATGTTGTGGATAAATTTTATCAAATTCTCATGGACTTCCTGTCACAATCTGTACCGAAAATCCGAGTTGGGCAATCTAAAGACTACCTTGGTCTTCTCATGAATTGTCCAGAATGTTAAATTCGAGAAGTAGGCTTTTTAAGAAGTTTAGGAAATCTGGATTGAATTCCGATTGTGTGAGATACTCCATTGCTAGGTCGAGATATAACGTCGAATCTCAAAGATGTTATAGACTATACTTGGAAAAGATGAAGAATGATTTTCGAAATAACCCTAGAGCTTTTTACGATTTTGTTAATTTGAAACGTAAATCCACATCTAAACCAACTAGGATTAGAATGGATGGCTTGGAATATTGTGAGGACCAGGATATTGCTGATTGTTTTGCGAATTTCTTTGCGACCACATATTCAAATAGATCTTATCGATCCGACAGCACTTATCCCTTAGAAATACCAATTATTGACTTGCCCTTGGTCTTGTCAAGTTTGAATGATGAAGTTTGAATTCTGTGCTAGTGGTTTAGCTATTCCTCTGGCGTTATTATTTAATACTTCTTTGAGATTTGGATATTTCCCTTCGGTTTGGAGGGATTGTAGGGGATCACATAAATCTGACAGTCTAATTGACGTTTCGAATTATAGAGGGATAGCTAAATTTAGTGCTATCCCTAAGCTTTTTGAGAAACTAGTGACTTAGGTTGTATCTCACAGCGTTTCTTCTATTTAGAGTCCCAGCCAACATGGGTTTCGGAAGGGCTTATCGACCACGACGAATTTGTCTCAGTTTACCTCTTACGTTATTGATGAGTTTGTTCTGGGTAATCAGACTGACGTCATTTACACGAATTTTAGCAAGGCGTTTGATAAAGTCAAGCACGATAAATTAGATAGAATTTATGTGAATAATCGTTAGCAGATTGTCAAATTCGGAAATTTTTTTTTTTTTTTTCACTGAACCAACACTCAGGGGATGTCCCCTATAAATGCAGTGCATTGCGTTGGTAGAAGGAAGATAAGGTATTGGAAGGAGGAAAGAGGGAGTAGTGTCTGTTGACATCTGTTTTGAATCTCTGAATGTCGTAATTGGAGGGAAAGATATTTGCCGGGAGTCGATTCCACATACGGATAGTACGGGCGAAGAACGAATTTATTCTGTAATGTGTAGTGCGGTCGGTTGTCCAATCGACAACAAATGGGTGAGCGTTCCTGGAAAGTCGCGTATCTCTACCGAACGTTCTCACGGGCGGTATAAGATCACGAATTTCCGAAGAACAAACACCATGAAAGTATCGATAGAACAATGACACACAACCAACATTACGACGGTGTTCAAGGGAGACAATAGAATTGGATATCCTACCATCACCTATCAACACCATCGCCCTCCTCTGGACACGGTCAAGTAGCTCCAGTGATGAAGCTGGAGCTCCCGACCATATATGGGAGTTGTATTCCATCTTTGGTCTGATGTAGGTAGTGTAGATATTGAGAAGATCAGAGGGTGTGAAATATTTTTTACATCTTTTTAGAAAGCCTAAACATTTGAAGGCATCTTTCGACACATCAAATACATGCTTTGTCCATCGAACATCACGTTGTATTTTCATGCCGAGAACATCGAGAGCATCTGATTGCTCAATATCTACACCGTTCATTAAAATCGACGACACCGTTGGATCAGTGAATCGTTTGTGAGACAACAAGGAGCACTGGGTCTTACGTGCATTAAAATCTACTCTATTCTCACGACCCCATTCAGAAATGGCCATCAAATCCTGGCTAAGTGACTCATCCATCAATCGCCTTTTATCCTCAATTTCTTGACGACTTGGTCTATGATCGAATGAGTATGAATGACAGAGGTTGCTGTCATCCGCGAATTAGTATATTGGATTCACAGTCCGATCCAAGAGGTCGTCGATGAAAATAAGAAAAAGGGAGGGGGAAAGGACAGAGCCCTGTGGTACTCCTGCGGTTAACCTATGCTCGTCGGATGAGAACCCATCTACAACAACACGTATAGTGCGATCTCTGAGAAAGCTCGATATAAATCGAGAGAAGTCACTACCAACACCAAAAGCGATAAGCTTTGATATGAGTGCGCCGTGCCAAACTCTATCAAAGGCCTTGGAGATATCTAGAGCAACGACCTTACTCTCACCAAGCTTGTGAATAGATCGATTCCACTTTTCGGATAGCAGTGTCATCAGGTCTCCCGTAGATCGATTCCTACGGAAGCCATACTGTCGATCATTAAGTAAGCCATTAGTTTCTAAATACCTCACAAGATGGTGGTTAACCATACTCTCCATAACCTTCGAAAGCGCTGAGCAAATCGCGATCGGTCGATAGTTAGCAGGATTATTAGCCTCACCTTTTTTAGGGATGGGTTGGATGTTCGCAATCTTCCAACGCGCTGGGAAAACCCCTGCACGGTATGCAAGGTTGAAAAGATTACGAAGGGGACGGGCAAGCGTCGAAGAGCACTTACATAGGACAAGTGCTGAAATGCCATCCGGGCCTGGAGTTTTATTTACGTCGAGATTTGCGAGAACCCTTTTAACTCCACGTGTTCGAAAAAATATCTGAGGCATGGAACTAGATACATTTTCGATCACGGGGAGTGGTTGATTGCTTTCCGGCAAGGATGAATTCCTTGCAAACATTTCAGCCAATAGGTTAGCTTTGTCAACCGGGTTAGTGAATATCTGGTCATCTTTAACAAGAGTTGGGATAGATGAGGAGTTATCCTTTACTCTTCTCACAAATGACCAAAAGCTCTTACTTCCCCTGGGAGAAGCAAGAACTTTAGCACGAAGACGTTGTTCGTACAGAAACTTTTCACGTCTAAGTACCCTGGCACACATGGTTCTTGTCTGCTTGCGTAGCAGATCAGTAGTGGCATTTTTATTTAAACGCCATTTCCTGAATGCTTCCTCTTTGGATCTGACAGCAGCCTTGCATGTCTGGTTAAACCAACTTTTGTTAGATGGTTTATCCGAAATAACTTTAATTGGAATAAATGACTTCATTCCAATCAAGATAATATTTTCAATCATTTCAGCCGCAGCATCTATATCACCATTAAGAAAACAAAGTTTCCAATTGAAATGCTGGAAAAAGTTGTTGAGCTCGGCCCAACGTGCCTTTTCGTATATATATATTGTCCGCTTTGGGGCTGGGGTCGAAGCGACACGAAGAGCGGAATACGAAAAGGATGCTGAAACAATGCAGTGATCCGAATTACCAAGAGGTGCTAGAACGTTAACTTCATACTTTTCAGGGTGTGATGTTAAGAAAAGATCAAGAATATTAGAGTGTTGCCCTTGGACACACGGAATGTGAGTCGGTTCATTCACTAGTTGCGTCAAATCATTATGCGCGGCAAAAAGCTCGGCGTATTGACCCTCCGGTGTTGAGTGACTCGAATGGGCAAGCCAAGAGGAATTATGGACATTGAAATCGCCAGCAACCACAATTTCACTGTCAGGACAATCCTCTAAAATTTTTGTAATTGAATCGGAAAGGGCGTCAAAGCCATTTAGGGATACCTCCCTTTCCGCGTTTGGACTTCTATACACAAATCCGAAATGTAGTACGTGTGTTCCAATCTTGAATTTAACCCAAAGGGAGTTAAATTCTGGATTTTCAGAGTTTAAGTTATGCCGGCTCTGAAACACTATATCATTACGTACGTATACCAAAAGACCTCTGTGGGGGACAAAGAGGGATAGGGTGTGATACCCAGGAATGTGAAAATCCTGTGGATCAGAATCCTCACACACCTGGGTCTCACAAAGAGCAAAAACATCAGGCCGATGGAATTGTACATGAGCGTACACGGCAAAAAAATTCGCTCTCAACCCTCGTACATTGGCAAATTGTACTTTAAACTTACCCACCATTAGAACAGACAAACAAGAAAAAAACAAAACAGAGTCAGTATGCAGCTACAGTTGACAAACTCCTCTCCCTGCCGTTGCTGTATTCCCCCAATGCTCAGTGTTATGCCTTAAGCATTGGGCGAACAGCGACAGAAAGAGAAGAGTGACAACTGCACTGCACGAATGGGAAGGGGGGGGGGAAGGGAAGGGGACAACGCACACACTACGTAGCGGACATAAAATGTGTGGTCAGTGATGTGCGGCTGTTGTGGATGCTGCTGCGATGTTATTGTTATTGTTGTTGTTGGGTTGTTTGGTTGTTTTGTTGTTTAAGGTCGGCGCGGCGCGGTTATTGTTATTGGTTGTTTTTCATGTTTTTTCATTAGTTCTATTTTGTTGTTTTTGATTTCTGTAATTGTTTCTTTTTTATTTGAACACAAAACTGAACGGCACACAACACGGACGACAGAGAAACACAAGTGCATCGGACGACGGACTGAAAAACACTATCGAGACCCCATAAAGTATATATATTCTGGGTCGTGGTAAAATTCTAAGACGATATAGCCATGTCCGTCTGTCTGTTGAAAGCACGATAGCGGCCGAACGAAATGAGCTAGGAGGTTCAAATTTTTCCTAAATGTGTCTTATGGTTGTAGATCGCTTGGGATTGAAAGTGGACGAAATCGGTCCAGAGGGAAAAATTTTTCCCTCACAAGTACTGAAAATACCCCTAATATTTAGAGTATTTCAGCATGTTTTTTGAACATATTAGCTTGTATTTACTTGATATTTGCAATTCGCATTACCTCGACATTCTTTAATCTACTGGTAATACTGTGGAATGCACTCCGTGGTGGAGGGTATATAAGATTCGGCCCGGCCGAACTTAACGCCTTCTTACTTGTTATTATTCATAAATGATCTCCCGGAGTCTATTATAAACTCTAGGATTTTGATGTATGCGGATGATGTGAAAATATTTTTTTCTTATAGACAGCCAGAATATTCTCATTATTTGCAGGACGACTTAGATTATTTTGGATATTGGTGTGACATAAACTGCATAGAACTTAATTTACGGAAATGCAAGCATATGCGTTTCTTTAGATCGAATCCGAAATTTGTCAGACATAATCTTATTGGGGCTGAGTTAGAGACATTTGATTCTTTTGTAGATCTTGGTATTCTGATGGATTCGAAACTTGATTTCAACAATCATATTATAACCATTGTTAACAAGGCATATGGTGTTCTTGGCTTTATTAAACGTTGGGCTAAGGAATTTTCTGATCCCTATGTGGCGAAACAGTTATTTACTTCGCTCGTGAGGCCTATTTTGGAATATGGTTCTGTAGTATGGGACCCTCAGTATGGCACTATATTGACAGAATTGAGTCAGTTCAGAAGCAATTTTTATTGTTTTCATTGAGACACTTACTAGTACATTGTAGTTGATTGACTTGGTGATGGTGATGTCTCATCTGAATATCTTATTTCTAGGATTAAGTCTAACGTGCCATTTAGACCAACTAGATACTATCAGTTTCTTCATATTGATTTTCAGCGTACGAATTATGCTTCTGCGAAGTCCATTCGTAAAATGTGTATTGATTTTAATTCATTGTACCACATCATAGATTTCGGTGCCGGAATCGATACAATAAAGTCAAAGATTCTCTCGTACTTGAATGTTTAGTGTTCTGTTTAGTATTATTAAATGTAATGTATTGCTTCTATGTCAAATTTTAGCATTAACCTTTAGTGTAGTTTGTTTTTGTTAGATTTTTGCCGGCTGAAAATATTTAATCTGTATCCGGTATTCCACCCTCTACTGCTTGTCCGCCACAGTTCGGACTGTGGTGTGTACAGTATCCTCAAATCCCTTTCTGATGAGGGTAACAAAGTAGTTGCATGTGCAGATGACGTTGTTATATTGGTAGGAGGAAAATTTCTACCAACAATCAGCGATCTGCTGCAAGGAGCACTGAAGAAATTATCTGATTGGGTTAGAGAAAGTGGCCTGGGCATTAATCCTAGGAAAACTGAGCTAGTCCTATTTACAAGGAGATATAACATAGAACCATTTAGGAAGTCAATCCTTGATGGAACGGAGCTCAACCTCTCTCATGAGGCCAAATACCTTGGTGTCATCCTAGACCGGAAGTTGAATTGGAATAGGAACACTGAGGAAAGGTATAAAAAAGGTCTAAATGCACTCTACATGTGCAGGAACTCCATAGGAAAGAGCTGGGGTCTGAAACCAAAAGTTGTAGACTGGATCTACTGATCGGTTGTTAGACCCATTACTACTTATGGATGTCTGGTATGGTGGGGCGCAATGAGAGTGAGTAAACTCCGCGCAAAATTAATGAAAACGCAAAGGCTAGCAGGACTGAGCATTACGGGAGCCATAAAAAGCACTCCACAAGCAGCAATGGATGTAATTCTGCATCACCCATCTCTGGACCACTTTACAGAGATGATTGCTGCCAGGAGTGCTATAAGACTCAAAGAATCAGGATGCTGGAAAAATAGACCATATGGTCACGCAAGGATAGTTCAAGGAGGAATACTGGGTGTTCACGAATCGGTCATCAATGGAGGTACAGACTACATGGTGCCGGTTCTGGACTTCTCACCCTTACCACAGATGATTATACCAAAGAGATCAGACTGGGACAATGGTGAGCGCTTCAAAGGGCTTTCGGTCTACATTGATGGCTCAAAGATGGAACAAGGCACAGGTGCGGGATTCTATATTGAATCACTACAGATACGCAAGTCTCTCCGACTCGACGACAACTGTAGTGTTTTCCAAGCAGAATTACTGGCAATTGAAAGGGCAGCAAGATTTCTATCAAGTGAGAACATTTCGGTGACCACGGATATAAACTTCTACGTAGATAGACAGGCAGCAATGAAATCAATCATGCCACACACTTTCAAATCCAGGCTTGTGCTGAGTTGTAAACGCTCACTAGATAACCTCAACGACCATGTCGTCCGTCTCTGCTGGGTTCCCGGACATAGCAATGTCAAAGGAAAGGAGATAGCAGATGAACTGGCTAAAAATGGTTCGTCCTTGGAAATCGATAGAGCTGACAGCTTAGTAAAACCACCGATTGGCACGTTTTATAGACTGATTGAATCAAGAAAATGGTCACAGATGAACGTAGCATGGAATAGTTTGTCAACCTGTAGGATCGCCAGGGCCACATGGCCAAAGATCGATAGGGGTAAAACCAGAACTCTATTAGAGCTAAACAAGACAGAAATTCGAACTTTGATAGGTATCTACACAGGTCATTACTGCACTAGGAGTAGGATCTCAAGATGGCAGTTGGACATTGAAGATCACTGTCGATTATGTGAGGATGAGAATGTGAGGAGAGAATCTATTGAACACATAATCTGCAGATGTCCAGCGCTTTGTATACGCAGAAATAAATACCTAGGAAGTTATTTCATCAGTAACATAGAGGATATTGCAACCCGCACCATTTACGACCTTTTGGGATTCTCAAAAGGACTAAATCGGATCAGGGGTGGCTAATAAGGAACATGGATGTAACCGCATAGGCAGTTGACGACTAACAAAGAAAGAGAGCCATAAAGGCATTCCACCATCGGTATACCGGATGACTCTCGACAAATTTTCTTACCTAGTCGTCAACCATTGGAAAACACCCACACACAGAAATACTAAAACACACCTACATATTCTCCTACCCCCATATCCCCTTACTTCCCTCACGTCTCATCTATCATCTATCACCAATCACTCCTTCCTAAATCCCATCACTCCCTATCCCTATCCTATAACCTACAACCTTATACTTTCAGGAAACAAAAGGATTTGCACAATGGACCCAACTGGGTCTCCGAGTGTTCAGAATACAGGAGCATTCTGGTCCTTTAAACCAAACCAACCCGTGTACGTTGTCCCTACGTTATGGGGACGAGGCCCTCTCGGTCGGAATGGGCGAGAGTGAGAGGCGTTGGGACCGTTCGAAAAAAATAACACTTTGCAGTCCGGACATTTGTTTGTTCTCGTTCATCATGCTGCTGCGTATGAGTACACAACACTAATTATTTGTAGCATGAGATTTAATATTCATCTTCTTTCTAGAACTACAAATAATTTTGTTGAGACATTTGATGGGCAGGTTATAGAATAGCCGACTCAGATGGATATAATTAACAAGAACCTTACAACTCCTCATCAAACATGGTGTCGGCAATGTATGGGGATGATTCTTCGAGTATGTCTTCCAAACCCTCTCTAGCTCCCAAGAATCATAATGAATATACCTTCAATTATACTCAACATATATTTGATGACGACGAGTTCGAATCTTTTACAAAAGTCTCTCCGGTGCAGATAAAAAACATTCAATGTACTATTTCCAAATGTGTATCCAGTCCTGAAACGGGGTAAGGGCGCAGTCAAAGATGCTCACGAAGAATTTTCAAAACTTTGTGGGACCGTTTGCAGCTTTTTGAAAAGAAAATTTAAATGCCACTTCCCAAGCTAATTGTAGCAATGATCCTTTCAATAATTTTTTAGAGAGTATTATATGCCAATTCGACAATCCTTTCCAAAACCAAATTAAAAACCAAACTATAAATAAAATAGAAATAAAAAATTAAACAGTGCGGTAATACCAAAGATTAATAACTGTAAATCGGATGTGTACACTCTCTTATTTTATATGATTAATAGTGTGTTCCTTTCGATTTTTTCACATGGTAATTGTCTTTAATTATTTTATTATTTTAATCTGTATTATTTTAGAACGTTAAACTTTAAGTTGGACTGAAACCTAAAATACAAATGAATTGTGATAATTTATTATTATGATCCTTGGTGCTTATGTAATAAGTAATTAATAAAACGAATTTTGTATGACTACCACAAATGCATTATATTTATTTTTCGGAAATTAAGGTTAGGACTTAGGTTAGGCTCCAGGCAAAGTCGTCTTATAAAATCCAACTTTTTCAAATAAAATAACATAAATATTCGGAACAAAACTTAAAAAAAAACTTTTAGCTTAAGCCGCTATCCGGCTAATTTTGTGGCTATGTTTTTGTGACTTCGTTTCACTTTTGGCAACGAACCAACTTCTTTCCTCCAAAGTCCTTCAAAAGTGATTTCGAACAGCAAAAATACGTATAATGCACGCATGCTCGATATGCGTACTTTGATCGGGTTTTGGCCTTAAAGCCTTAAGCCTTTAAAATTATACGGATTAAAAGAAAAAATAAAAGAATTAAAGACAATTACCATGTGTAAAAACTCGAAAGGAACACACAATTAATCATATAAAATAAGATAGTGATCACATTAGATTTACAGTTATTAATTTTTTGTATTACCTCACTGTTTAATTTTTTTCTATTTCTATTATTTTCTATTTTATTTATATTTTGTTTTTAATTAGATTTTGGAAAGGATTGTCGAATTGGCATATAATACTCTCTAAAAATTTATAGAAAGGAAGTGGACGGCATTTCAACGTCAATTTTCTTCTCAAAAAGCTGCAAACGGTCCAAAGTTTTGAAAATTCTTTGTGAGCATCTTTGACTGCGCCCTTACCCCGTTTCAGGACTGGAGATACATTTGGAAATAGTTCATGGTGATCATCATTGAATGCTTTTTTCGGCACCGGAGAGCCTTTTATAAAAAAATCGAATTCGTTGTCATCAAATATATGTTGAGTATCATTGAAGGTATATTCATTGTTTCTTGGAAGCTAGAGAGGGTTTGGAAGACATACTCGAAGAATCATCCCCATACATTGTCGACACCATGTTTGATGAGGAGTTGTAAGGATCTTGTTGAATATATCCATCTGAGCCGGCATATTCTATAACCGACCCATCAAAAGTCTCAAAAAAATTATTTGTAGTTCTAGAAAGAAGATAAATACAATACACAATTTGATGGAATAAATGAAATATGAATATTAAATCTTATACTACAAATAATTAGTGTTGTGTACTCATACGCAGCAGCATGATGAACGAGAAGAAATAAATGTCCGGACTGCAAACTGTTGCAAGAAGTGTCACTACGGCTATTCTCTATATTAATTCTCTATTTAAACAAATTTCTCGCGGTTTTGGAGCTACATAGTCTTTCATAAAAGACATGGCAGACGTAAATTTCCATTGTGTACTTTCCTCCGGCGCCGCGCTTCCAAATGACATTCTTAAATTTTCTCTGACAAAACGATCCCGCAACGTCTTCCATCGACTCTGGCATTTATCAACTTCACATATTACAAATATATATATAACGAAAAGGTTAATCAATTACCGACATATAAAGTGAGAACTTGTTTTTCGTCCAAATGGCAAATCCACAGCTCTGGATATTGCTTTTCAGGCTGCCGCTTTAAATAATTTATTTCTAAATGATTTGTGCCATTTTTTATATATACATTGATATTTTTGCACCTCATTTATTAAAACGTCCTCAAACATTTTCCCTTTTATTTTCTTTTTTATTTAAACCGGTCAGATTCTTTCTAACCAAACGCGCAAACAAAACTCAAAAAACATATGCTTTTGCTTCTGCTTCACGATGCACACAAAAAAGTTAAAAGTTCAGCAACTTTATGTACGCATGATACACTTTTTTGGTATGCACGCTTTTATTGTACGCTACTTCATATGTTTACATATATTTCAAAATTGCTCGAGACATACTGTGACGACGAAAGTCCGGAGTCGTTTTCGGCCCCGCATACACTAGCCTAGAAGGCTCATTAATTTTATTTTTTTCAATTCCTTTTAGTTTTAAGTCCCTTGAAGGGTATATTTATGTTATAAATATATCGTAGTTATAAGTCCCATGAAGGGTATTTTTTGTTATCTAGTTATAAGTCCCACGAAGGGTGTACAATGAATAATAAATAGTTTAAGTTAAAATCCATGTACTTGCATTAATACATAGGCATAAGGTACAGTCAGAACAAAACATCAGCATGAATGTTGTAAAATTATGTTGTTTACCAGTCTTGATAAACAATCAACAGTTAGTTGTTGGCTACTTTTTGTAAACAAGATACCGTTAGGACAGCAACCCAAGCAGCGACGATCACACACATACCCACATACACACACAACAGATGAGGATCGGCAGTGACTGTCACACACAGCATACCCATCACAGCCATCACACTCATAGCAACAGCGCGAAGAATATAAGAAGGAGGAAAACCAGAATTGAGGTCAGTTGGTCGGGAGCAGTGAACAAGGACAGACGTTGGTGAGTATTGGTAAAATATTTAGTTATAACTGGAGGGCCGCCGTTGGTCTCCACGTTTCAATAATAGTGCCGTGAGTAATAAGTGGAGTGCCGCCGTTGGTCTCCACGTTTCAATAATAGTGCCGTGAGTAATAAGTGGAGTGCCGCCGTTGGTCTCCACGTTTTAATAATAGTGCCGTGCGTGATAATTGGAGGGCCGCCGTTGGTCTCCACATTTAGTGAACTTTTCGCGTGCTTCTGACTAGAGGGCCGACGTGGTCTCTTCGTTATATAGCTTTCGCGTGTGTCTACCTAGAGGGCCGACGTGGTCTCTTCGTTATATAGTTTTCGCGTGTGTCAACTTAGAGGGCCGACGTGGTCTCTTCGTTATATAGTTTTCGCGTGTGTCTACCTAGAGGGCCGACGTGGTCTCTTCGTTATATAGTTTTCGCGTGTGTCTACCTAGAGGGCCGACGTGGTCTTTTCGTTATATAGTTTTCGCGTGTGTCAACTTAGAGGGCCGACGTGGTCTCTTCGTTATATAGTTTTCGCGTGTGTCTACCTAGAGGGCCGACGTGGTGTCTTCGTTATATAGTTTTCGCGTGTGTCAACTTAGAGGGCCGACGTGGTCTCTACGTCATTTAGTTTTCGCGTGCGTCTGATTAGAGGGCCGACGTGGTCTCTACGTTATTTAGCTTTCCACGGGTATCTGCTTAGAGGGCCGACGTGGCCTCTTCGCTATTTAGTTCTCGCGTGCGCCTGATTAGAGGGCCGACGTGGCATCTTCTCTGTTTAGCTTCCGCGTGCGTCTGATTAGAGGGCCGACGTGGTCTCTACGTTATTTAGCTTTCCGCGTCCGACTACTTAGAGGGCCGACGTGGCCTCTTCGCTATTTAGATTTCCGCGTCCGACTACTTAGAGGGCCGACGAGGCCTCTACATACGTGTATCTGCTTGGAGAGCCGTCACAGGTCTCCACCCTCAAGTCCCCAAGAAGAGCCGTCTCCTGGACAGCTGATCCTCGCCACACCTCACCATCGCAGCTCTTCTCACCACACTGCTCACCAACACAGTGCAACACGAAAAAAAATAACCATATACGGACACCGCTACATGATAAAAGACCAAAAAAAAAAGACCCGTGTTTTTTTTCCCCCCCAAAGTCATGCACTTTTTTTATGGGCCCCCAGAGATTTGAGGCCTCGGTGTAATTTTTGGAAAAAAGTGATCATATTCTCAGGCTCATATCTTGCAAACCGTTCGGAATTTTGATTTACTCTCTGAGGCAAAGTTCTAGCTCTTGTCATAAAGAACAAAAATTGTGAACATATAAAATCAAAAAAACTTCATCTTCAAGGTCAAAATCGCAAAAAACTTAAAAAAAAATCGATTTTTTTTTTAACCTTTTTTCCCCTGTTCAGGTCCATAGGTAGCAAACCGTTGAAAATTCAGGGAAACAATCAACTACAAAACTGTACCTAAGATCTCAATAAACAACTTTCTAGAACATATGAACTTCCTAGGAATTATTCTTAACACCGTTCTTTATGACAAGAGCTAGAACTTTGCCTCAGAGAGTAAATCAAAATTCCGAACGGTTTGCAAGATATGAGCCTGAGAATATGATCACTTTTTTCCAAAAATTACACCGAGGCCTCAAATCTCTGGGGGCCCATAAAAAAAAGTGCATGACTTTGGGGAAAAAAGAAAACACGGGTCTTTTTTTTTTTTGGTCTTTTATCATGTAGCGGTGTCCGTATATGGTTATTTTGAAATGACTTCAAAAATGTTGCACAGTGCAATCAACAAACCCCACGCCGTGATCCGTGTCCAGTACAGCCATAGCTACCACCCTAGTATTAAGAACGTTGTTATCGCTCTCTATAGGATAATTCAATAAAATCATTATATCGGGATAAACTGAAACACAGTCGTTTTTTTACTCTCTATCGCTACACAAATAAATTTCTGTGACAAACCCTTCCCCCGCGAGCTGAACCCCAGCAACCAGAGGAAACTCGTCGTTACAGTGGCGCCCGAGCAGGGACAGAGAGTATTAACAAACAAATCTATCGTACGACAAAATTACGAAGTTTTCCTAACATAACGGTACAATCCTAATAGAGAGCGGAATTTAAAGAATGGCAAACACATTACGGCTATCGTGGGCTTACAGCCTACGTAAGGAAGACCTCACTAGTTATCTGACAGAGTTTGAATGTGAGGTCGGAGGAACCGTCGAGGAACAGAGAAAGCGGTTCGCACAATTTCTGGCGGAAAGCCACGAACCCAAGCGTCTTCAGCGACTGTTACAACTGCAGGATAAACATGAACAGCCAGGGACAACATCGGATTTCAAACCCGTGACACCTCATAAACGACCAGAAATTATGATTACGTCCGGAGAAACCCAGGAAAACGCAGTAACGGCTCCCACAGGACTAAACCATGGTGCCGGTACTAATGTCAGGCAGACCGCTAGTAGTGCCGAATCAAGGGCGGCGAACATCGGCATGGATATAAAGGGTATATCCGACCAGGTCAGGAAATGGGGTATCGGGTTCAACGGAGAACACGAACCGTGGGAATTCGTTGAAAGGCTAGAGGAGCTAGCCCAGATGTATGCTATCCCATCGGATAGAATGGCCATAGTGATGCCCGAGGTACTCACCGGGAGAGCCCTAGTATGGTATCGGAATAACAATCGGCAGTGGCAAACATGGCTGGAGTTCAGACAGGATTTCCTGAGATTCTTCCTTCCACGTCGGTATTTCGAGCATCTGGAAGATGAAATACGGAAACGTCGTCAAAAACCCCGGGAATCCTTCAAAAACTACACCCTCCACAGGCAAAATCTAATGAGACACAGCAGCTACACGGAAGACCAGAAGTTGGAAATAATCTTTCGTAACGCACTACCGGAATACCTATGGTATATACACCGGAGGGACTTCCTAACGCTTAATGATCTCTTGGAAATGGCAGAGGACATGGAGAGTATCCCGCCAACCTCACAACCCCCTAGAGAACAACACCGACGAATGAACCAAGACGAAATCCAAGGAATGCAACAGCCGCGCATCAACCCGCGAACCGCGTGCCGGCGCTGTGGACAAGATGGGCATTTCGCTACACACTGTCAGAATGAGTCTATACTATTTTGTTGGATCTGCGGACGACGAGATATACGTACCATTCAATGCTGTCGCCGCCGGTCGGGAAACGAGAATCGGACCCGTACCGAACAAGGAGGTATGGGTCCCCAGCCGGAAACACCTCGAAACTAGGAACCTCATTATATCTCGAACCCACCAGACTCGTGGCCACAATCCGTTTCGGGGATCAAGTAGCCGCCGCCACAGTCGACACCGGGGCAACTCGGTGCTTTATCAGCGAAAGTTTTGCGGACACGTTATCCGATAGAAGTTGGCGACATGCGAACACCTCTCGGGTGACCCTCGCAGATGGAACCCATCGCCAAATCGATACAGCTTTGACAACGTCCATCGAAATCGGAGGGCTAAAAATCTCCGAAACCTTTCTCGTCATGCCCGAAGCCACCGAGGATGTCATACTCGGCTTAGATTTCTTGGCTAAATGTAATACCAGCATAGTGTTGGCTGGTCTATCGTGCAACTTTCAGAGCTTAGGCGATGGCGCCGCCCAGCAAGTTGTCTCCGATCGTAACCTCCACTTAACCACCACATCCAACCCACCAGCCATGACAATACCCGAAACACCGTCTACATCAACGGAAGTCGCACCCCCACCATATACACATTTACCAGTAAGTGACCCCAACGTCGAACAGCAACACAGAGTCAGAACCTTCATTGAGGAAGAGCTCCAGAAGTTCCGAGAATTACACGGAGTGTCCACCGCGGCTACCCATAGGATTGTAATGACGGACGACCGTCCGTTCAAGTTACGCTACGCTGCCCGTAATCCTGCATAGATGAAAAGATCAACGAACTATTAACCAATGGCTATATCGAGCCTTCCCGAAGTCCGTACAGCTCCCCAATCACCCTAGCACAAAAAAAGAACGGAACCTGGAGACTCTGCATGGATTTTAGACATCTAAACAGTAAATCAGACCCATATGCATACCCTTTGCCCCGAATCTCGTCCATATTAGATCGCCTCCGCGAGGCCACATACGTTAGCAGTCTTGATCTAAAAGATGGCTACTGGCAGATTCCCCTGGAAGAAGCTAGCAAGAAGTATACGGCTTTTACGGTCGCCGGTCGTGGCTTATACCAATGGCGTGTTATGCCCTTTGGCGTGTTATGCCGTTCCAACGAGCGCTAGATGGTGTGATCGGACCGGAAATGGAACCGTGCGCATTTGCCTATTTGGATGACATTATTGTCACGGGTAAGACACTAGAAGAACATTTAAAGAATCTGGGGGAAGTATTCCGTCGACTTAGAGCAGCTAACCTAAGGATTAATCCTGAAAAATGCGAGTTTTTCAAGCGAGAAACTAAGTACCTAGGACATGTCGTTAGTGCGGAAGGAATCCATACGGATCCAGATAAAGTAGCAGCGATACAGGAGATGTCCGCACCAAACACATTAAAAGAATTACGTCGTTTTCTAGGAGTAGTGTCCCGGTACCGCCGTTTTGTGCCCGACTTTGCCACACTTGCACACCCACTCACGTCGCTACTTAAGAAGGGTAAACACTGGAGGTGGACTGAGGATCAACAAACCGTTTTTGAAGTACTGAAGGCCAAGCTTACGGAAGCACCGGTTCTGGCATGCCCAGATTTTTCGAACACATTCATCTTACAAACAGATGCGAGCGACTATGGATTAGGTGCCGTTTTGACTCAGGAACTGGAGGATGGTGAACGAGTAATCGCTTACGCCAGCCGGACCCTGAATGGAGCTGAGAAAAACTATTCCGCCACAGAAAAGGAATGTCTGGCCATCGTTTGGGGAATCAGAAAAATGCGACCATACCTCGAGGGATACAGGTTCCACGTTATTACGGATCATTTGTCTCTTAAATGGCTGAATTCCATTGATAATCCGACTGGACGTCTCGCTCGATGGGCTCTAGAGCTACAGCAACACAATTTCAACGTACAGTATAGGAAAGGAAGATACAACGTGGTCGCCGACGCCTTATCACGCCAACCGCTGGAAACGCTCCATCGGGCAATCACGGAAACGTCAACCACATGTCCGTGGCTCCAGAAGAAGCTACGGGAAATGAAGGAGCAACCGGAGAAATTCGCTGATTATGCCATAGTCGGAACTCAACTTTTCCGACACATAACTAGGCATCCGAACGATGAAGACTGTACCCCTTGGAAACTGTGCGTGGCCACCCACCTACGAGAACGTGTATTACAGGAAAACCACAGCCAACCGGCTGCTGGGCATCAGGGTATCCGGAAAACTATTAATCGTGTATGCAACCGATATTATTGGCCTGGGATGATTCGCGACATAACCAGATACGTACGGAGCTGTGAATCGTGCCAACAATACAAACCAAGTCAGATCGCCCCTGCAGGAGAAATGTTAGTGACAATACCCGAAGAGCCCTGAGCTACCGTATGTGCCGATTTTGTAGGCCCTCTTCCTCGGACAAAGCATGGGAACTCTATGCTTCTGGTGTTCTTCGATCGTTTTTCCAAATGGGTTGAGCTAATCCCACTTCGGAAGGCAACCGCGGACAATGTGGTGAAGTCCTTCCGAGAACGTATTCTGGCCAGATTTGGAATGCCCAAAGTGCTAATAACTGATAATGGGAGCCAGTTCACCAGTCGAATCCTCCAGAAGTATCTCAGCGAGGTAGGAGTCCATCAGCAGTTTACGGCACCATACTGTCCTCAGGAGAACCCAACCGAAAGAGCAAATCGAACGGTAAAGATGATGATCGCCCAGATTGCGGAAAATAAACATAATAGATGGGATGACTACTTGCCCGAAATCAGTTTGGCCGTCAACAGCAGTACCTCGGAATCCACCGGATACAGTCCCGCTTTCCTTGTACAAGGTCGAGAGCCTCGCCTCCCGAACGCATTGTACGACGAACTGGTAACTGGGACGGGAGCCATCGAACAAACGCCAGACGGAAAGGCCAAGGAACTACAGGAGATATTTAAGATTGTACGCAACCAACTGGGTAAAGCAGCGGAAGACCAGCGCCGATACTATAATCTCCGCTGCCGTCCATGGAAACCGAAGATAGGGGATCTAGTTTTAATTCGACAGCACCCATTATCACGAGGCGTCGAAAACTTCGCCGCCAAGTTAGCCACTAAGTTCGATGGTCCGTACGAGGTTTTGGATTTCATATCCCCGGTAATCGTTCGCCTTCAGGGTCGGAAGAAAAACGATATACGAAATGCGACCATACCTCGAGGGATACAGGTTCCACGTTATTACGGATCATTTGTCTCTTAAATGGCTGAATTCCATTGATAATCCGACTGGACGTCTCGCTGGATGGGCTCTAGAGCTACAGCAACACAATTTCACCGTACAGTATAGGAAAGGAAGATACAACGTGGTCGCCGACGCCTTATCACGCCAACCGCTGGAAACGCTCCATCGGGCAATCACGGAAACGTCAACCACATGTCCGTGGCTCCAGAAGAAGCTACGGGAAATGAACGAGCAACCGGAGAAATTCGCTGATTATGCCATAGTCGGAACTCAACTTTTCCGACACATAACTAGGCATCCGAACGATGAAGACTGTACCCCTTGGAAACTGTGCGTGGCCACCCACCTACGAGAACGTGTATTACAGGAAAACCACAGCCAACCGGCTGCTGGGCATCAGGGTATCCGGAAAACTATTAATCGTGTATGCAACCGATATTATTGGCCTGGGATGATTCGCGACATAACCAGATACGTACGGAGCTGTGAATCGTGTCAACAATACAAACCAAGTCAGATCGCCCCTGCAGGAGAAATGTTGGTGACAATACCCGAAGAGCCCTGGGCTACCGTATGTGCCGATTTTGTAGGCCCTCTTCCTCGGACAAAGCATGGGAACTCTATGCTTCTGGTGTTCTTCGATCGTTTTTCCAAATGGGTTGAGCTAATCCCACTTCGGAAGGCAACCGCGGACAATGTGGTGAAGTCCTTCCGAGAACGTATTCTGTCCAGATTTGGAATGCCCAAAGTGCTAATAACTGATAATGGGAGCCAGTTCACCAGTCGAATCCTCCAGAAGTATCTCAGCGAGGTCGGAGTCCATCAGCAGTTTACGGCACCATACTGTCCTCAGGAGAACCCAACCGAAAGAGCAAATCGAACGGTAAAGATGATGATCGCCCAGATTGCGGAAAATAAACATAATAGATGGGATGACTACTTGCCCGAAATCAGTTTGGCCGTCAACAGCAGTACCTCGGAATCCACCGGATACAGTCCCGCTTTCCTTGTACAAGGTCGAGAGCCTCGCCTCCCGAACGCATTGTACGACGAACTGGTAACTGGGACGGGAGCCATCGAACAAACGCCAGACGGAAAGGCCAAGGAACTACAGGAGATATTTAAGATTGTACGCAACCAACTGGGTAAAGCAGCGGAAGACCAGCGCCGATACTATAATCTCCGCCGCCGTCCATGGAAACCGAAGATAGGGGATCTAGTTTTAATTCGACAGCACCCATTATCACGAGCCGTCGAAAACTTCGCCGCCAAGTTAGCCCCTAAGTTCGATGGTCCGTACGAGGTTTTGGATTTCGTATCCCCGGTAATCGTTCGCCTTCAGGGTCGGAAGAAAAACGATATACGAAACGCGCATCTCAGCGAAATTAAACCGTTTATTGACACTATAACCCCATTCACAACCATTACCTAGGCTAACAATCTTACCCTTTTCTTCCACAGAACAAAAAACCAAAAATCTCACAAAATGGACAGAGCCCAACCAGCAAAAACCAAGGCCTACTACAAGGAGAAGTGGCAGATACAAGAGGGAATCATCCATCGTAGGAGTGAGCGCCAACAGACCAACCGCCGACAAGTAAAGGGTCTCGGTAAACCGCGGGAGGCCAACACATCGGGTATCCGACCGACCACTCCTCCCATGCTGCCGCCTTGTTACGTGGTACTCACGTGGCTCACCAATGAAGAAATCCGTGCGGCACAGGGACCCGGAGAGGGGAAACGAACACCATACTGCCCAGTTACCTCTCCTGTTTCGGACGATGACGAGGTGATCGTCCTATCGAGCGACGATGCGGCGACACCCCCACGAGGTGGGCTGAGGTCGTACCCCACAACACCATCCCCCTGTGTTTCCCCACTCCAAGACGGACCGTATGTGTCACCCCGACAAAAGGAGGCACCACCAATCTATGAGATTTACTCCTCATCGTCCTCATCATCCCCATCTTCATCATCTTCCTCATCTTCCTCATCGCCCTCATCATCCAGCACAACATCATCCCCCCGGTCCGGCACCAACGGTTTTGGTTTAAACGACCAGAATGCTCCTGCACTCTGAACACTCGGAGACCCAGTCGGGTCCATTGTGCAAATCCTTTCGTTATCTGAAAAATAAGGTTGTAGTTTATAGGAGAGGGGTAGGGAGTGATAGGATTTAGGAAGGGGTGATAGATGATATATGGAGTGTGAGGGAAATAAGAGGATTTTGGAAAGGGATAAGGGGTAGGAGAATATGAAGTTGTGTTATTAGTTTTTTCTAATGGTTGACGACTAGGTAAGAAAATTTGTTGAGAGTCATCCGGTATACCTATGGCGGTGGTAAGCCTTTATGGCTCTCTTTCTTTGTTAGTCGCCAACTGTCTATGCGGTTACATCCATGTTCCTTACTAGCCACCCCTGATCCGATTTAGTCCTTTTGAGAATCCCAAAAGGTCATAAACGGTGCGGGTTGCAATATCCTCTATGTTGTTAATAAAATAACTTCCTAGGTATTTGTTTCTACGTGCACAAAGCGCTGGACATCTGCAGACTATGTGCTCGATAGATTCTAACTCCTCCTCATTCTCACATAATCGACAGTGATCCTCAATGTCCAACTGCCATCTAGAGATCCTACTCCTAGTGCAGTAATGCCCTGTGTAGATACCTATCAAAGTTCGAATTTCTGCCTTGTTTAGCTCTAGTAGAGTTCTGGTTTTGCCCCTATCGATCTTTGGCCATGTGGCCCTGGCGATCCTACAGGTTGACAAACTATTCCATGCTGCGTTCATCTGTGACCATTTTCTTGATTCAATCAGTCTGTAAAACGTGCCAATCGGTGGTTTTACTAGGTTGTCAGCTCTATTGATTTCCAAGGACGAACCATTTCTAGCCAGTTCATCTGCTATCTCGTTTCCTTTGACATTGCTATGTCCGGGAACCCAGCAGAGACGGACGGTATGGTCGTTGAGGTTATCTAGTGAGCGTTTACAACTCAGCACAAGCCTTGATTTGACAGTGTGTGACATAATTGATTTCATTGCTGCCTGACTATCTACGTAGAAATTTATATCCGTGGTTACCGGAATGTTCTCGCTTGATAGAAATCTTGCTGCCCTTTCTATTGCCAGTAATTCTGCTTGGAAAACACTACAGTTGTCGTCGAGTCGGAGAGACTTGCGTATCTGTAGTGATTCAATGTAGAATCCCGCTCCTGTGCCCTGTTCCATCTTTGAACCATCAGTGTAGACCGAAAGCCCTGTGAAGGGCTCACCATTGTCCCAATCTGATCTCTTTGGTAGAAACATCTGTGGTAAGGGTGAGAAGTCCAGAACCGGCACCATGTAGTCTGTACCTCCATTGATGACCGATTCGTGAACACCCAGTATTCCTCCTTGAACTATCCTTGCGTGACCATAAGGTCTATTTTTCCAGCATCCTGATTCTTTGAGTCTTATAGCACTCCTGGCAGCAATCATCTCTGTGAAGTGGTCCAGAGATGGGTGATGTAGAATTACATCCATCGTTGCTTGTGGAGTGCTTTTTATGGCTCCCGTAATGCTCAGTCCTGCTAGCCTTTGCGTTTTCATTAATTTTGCCCGGAGTTTACTCACTCTCATTGCGCTCCACCGTACCAGACAACCATAAGTAGTAATGGGTCTAACAACCGATCGGTAGATCCAGTCTACAACTTTTGGTTTCAGACCCCAGCTCTTACCAATGGAGTTCCTGCACATGTAGAGTGCATTTAGACCCTTTTTATACCTTTCCTCTGTGTTCCTATTCCAGTTCAACTTCCGGTCTAGGATGACACCAAGGTATTTGGCCTCCTGAGAGAGGTTGAGCTCCGTTCCATCAAGGATTGGCTTCCTAAATGGTTCTATGTTATATCTCCTTGTATATAGGACTAGCTCAGTTTTCCTAGGATTAATGCCCAGGCCACTGTCTCTGGCCCAATCAGATAATTTCTTCAGTGCTCCTTGCAGCAGATCGCTGATTGTTGGTAGGAATTTTCCACCTACCAATATAACAACGTCATCTGCATATGCAACTACTTTGTTACCCTCATCAGAAAGGGATCTGAGGATATTATTGACAGCAAGAAGCCACAGAAGAGGAGATAAAACTTCCCCCTGTGGTGTTCCCCTGGTCACCAATTTCCTTATAGTTCCAGCTCCCAAGGTTGAATTTATGACTCGATGTCGTAGCATCGAGTCAATCCAGTCAGTCAGGAAGTTAGGAACATGTAGATCCTTTAATGAATTAGTTATTGTGTTGGCCTCAATGTTATTGAATGCTCCTTCTATGTCTAGAAACGCTGCAAGAGTGTAATCCTTACTTTCTAGGTTTCTCTCTATGTAACCAACCACCTCATGAAGAGCGCTCTCAGTAGATTTGCCTTTTCATTTCCGCAATTCACAATCTTGGTTCCCTTGATCCATTCGGCTCCCTTGAAGGATATCTCGTCATCACACCACTTCTCCGCTAGCATCTCGATCAGAAGCAGCCTTTCCAGCAGCAGCCATCTCTCAGCGTTAATCCTGCCATCAGGATCCGATCTGTCGATGACTGCTACTTGTAGTTCCGACGGAACTTGGAAGCTGCCCGTGTTCTTCTGCCTCTTCTTTTCCTTCACTTGAGGTTCATCCCCTGATCTAGCTCTTTTGAGAGCCACTCCAGCATCCGAGGACTTGAGTGCCGCTTGGCTGGTGGAGGGTCCCACAACTGAGCTGCAGGCCTTGATCACTCCAGTTGAGGAAGGAGTAGAGGCAGGTTCTTTGCCGTCGTTTCGTGTATTTGTGCTGTTTTTGTCAGTTTCGTTGCCGTTTGTGTCGTTTCCATGTGCGTTTTTCGTTGGGTCCACCCCAACCCTTGACCCTTGTCCGTCGCGTGCGAGGGAAGGCTGCTAATCAAGAGACGATCAACAGTGATGTGTGGATAACTTCTTTCGATCTTAGCCACACACTGACGATGTCTCCTGAGTACCGCTTTTTCCCTGTCTGTGAGCAGAGCAAAGTCACGTCCTACGAATTTACGTAAAATACCGCAGGAGCGCCTTAAGCCGCTCCTGGCCTTCTGCTCTGCTCGGACTTGCCCGTGGACTTCGCATCATCTGTGTTGGTCTTAGTTTCACCATCTTCAGGTTCCAACCGTAGTAGAGCTTTTGGCTCTTTAGAGGAACCTCCGGTGGTTACGCTAAGATCCTTTCCATCTGATCCTAGGTCCATGGCGTCTTGTCTTAGCAGAGTGGCCACTGCTTCTGTCCGTGGCGGGTCGGCTCGTGCCGACTCATTGACCTCCGGTAGAATGAGAGTCGTCTGTTGGATCTCACTGGCCTCAACGACTCCGCCAGAAGGTTCCGACCTTTCCTGGAACTCTTTTGGAGATTGTGTCAGCGTGACATCAAGCTCCTCCGAGAGTATCCAGAGCTGGTCGAAACCCCCTATGGTGGTGTCGCTGAGATCACTGAGCGATCCCAGAGAGGACTCCCGTTCAGCCTCTAGTTGGTGCTGGAGTTCAGACTGCTGCTCCAAAATGGCACCTGCTACCTGTTCGAAAGCTAGAGTCGTCCGTTCGTCCGTTCCCTCAATGGAAGTCATGTTGCGTTCGTTGTCAAGAGTGATCCGTGGGCATTCCGTAGTCAATTTACCTAAACCAGTAAGGCCGCTGGCGACACGTAGAGGAGACCCGACGTCTCCACCGTGCCCGCCGGAAGTCGCCGCCTTTGCTCCTTCCGACGTTGGGGTGTATATTACCACCTCCGACTTTTCTTCATTTTTTCCTTTCATCCCATTTCTTGTCCCGTTGTATGCTTTTATTTTGCGTATTTGAACTATGTAAGTAGGTCCTAGGTGACTAGGACCAGATAGATTCAAAATACAGCCGGTGTGCACACAGGAACAAACACCGGCTATAGGGGTACCCTCGTGGGCTTATACGGTCTTCACCAGAGGATCGAACAGAGGGAAGTTATTTATTATACCTTCCGTCTTACTGGTATAGCTAAGGAAATTACGGCTATTCCAGTTGCATAGGAAGGAAAGAGGCAACCTTTAGTCATGCAGACGGACAATCGGACTACCACCCCAATTAGTTCGACTGCACTTAAGCCCCTACATCGCGACAAGATTGTTACCTCCGGTAGGGGGCACCAACGGTTACAACGATGTTGTAAGTAGCAAGGTCAACAGCGGAGGAAGGATGAACGCGCGCCTCACCAGTGTGCGAAGTCCGGGCACACCGCTGTACCGCGCCGTATCCCCGGATTACGAACCATCCTTCCAGTGCCGGCAGAAACTGGCACCGAGTGTTAGACAGTGGCTGGTACCACTGGTCCGGAAGGCGGTGAAGGCTCACATTCCCCACAGCAGGTCGTGTACTTTGGTGGAATTTGGTGATAACCGGTACCGTATACTAATTAACCGCCAAGGTAGGTTATCATCATGTCACGATGAGGGGGGGCAGTGTGACGACGAAAGTCCGGAGTCGTTTTCGGCCCCACATACACTAGCCTAGAAGGCTCATTAATTTTATTTTTTTCAATTCCTTTTAGTTTTAAGTCCCTTGAAGGGTATATTTTTGTTATAAATATATCGTAGTCCCATGAAGGGTATTTTTTGTTATCTAGTTATAAGTCCCACGTGCGTCTGACTAGAGGCCGACGTGGTCTCTTCGTTATATAGTTTTCGCGTGTGTCTACCTAGAGGGCCGACGTGGTCTCTTCGTTATATAGTTTTCGCGTGTGTCAACTTAGAGGGCCGACGTGGTCTCTTCGTTATATAGTTTTCGCGTGTGTATACCTAGAGGGCCGACGTGGTCTCTTCGTTATATAGTTTTCGCGTGTGTCAACTTAGAGGGCCGACGTGGTCTCTTCGTTATATAGTTTTCGCGTGTGTCTACTTAGAGGGCCGACGTGGTCTCTTCGTTATATAGTTTTCGCGTGTGTCTAATTAGAGGGCCGACGTGGCCTCTACGTTATTTAGTTTCCGCGTGCGTCTGATTAGAGGGCCGACGTGGTCTCTACGGTATATAGTTTTCGCGTGTGTCTACTTAGAGGGCCGACGTGGTCTCTTCATTATATAGTTTCCGCGTGTGTCTACTTAGAGGGCCGACGTGGTCTCTACGTTGATTAGCTTTCGTGTGCGTCTGACTAGAGGGCCGACGTGGTCTCTACGTTATTTAGTTTCCGTGTGCGTCGAATTAGAGGGCCGACGTGGTCTCTACGTCGATTAGCTTTCGTGTGCGTCGAATTAGAGGACCGACGTGGTCTCTACGTCGTTTAGTTTTCGCGTGCGTCTGATTAGAGGGCCGACGTGGTCTCTACGTTATTTAGCTTTCCACGTGTATCTGCTTAGAGGGCCGACGTGGCCTCCTCGCTATTTAGTTCTCGCGTGCGCCTGATTAGAGGGCCGACGTGGCATCTTCTCTGTTTAGCTTCCGCGTGCGTCTGATTAGAGGGCCGACGTGGTCTCTACGTTATTTAGCTTTCCACGGGTATCTGCTTAGAGGGCCGACGTGGCCTCTTCGCTATTTAGCTTTCCGCGTCCGACTACTTAGAGGGCCGACGTGGCCTCTTCGCTATTTAGTTCTCGCGTGCGCCTGATTAGAGGGCCGACGTGGCATCTTCTCTGTTTAGCTTCCGCGTGCGTCTGATTAGAGGGCAGACGTGGTCTCTACGTTATTTAGCTTTCCGCGTCCGACTACTTAGAGGGCCGACGTGGCCTCTTCGCTATTTAGATTTCCGCGTCCGACTACTTAGAGGGCCGACGAGGCCTCTACATACGTGTATCTGCTTGGAGAGCCGTCACAGGTCTCCACCCTCAAGTCCCCAAGAAGAGCCGTCTCCTGGACAGCTGATCCTCGCCACACCTCACCATCGCAGCTCTTCTCACCACACTGCTCACCAATCAACAAACCCCACGCCGTGTCCAGTACAGCCATAGCTCCCACCCTAGTATTAAGAACGTTGTTATCGCTCTCTATAGGATAATTCAATAAAATCATTATATCGGGATAAACTGAAACACAGTCGTTTTTTTACTCTCTGTCGCTACACAAATAAATTTCTGTGACAAACCCTTCCCCGCGAGCTGAACCCCAGCAACCAGGGAAACTCGTCGTTACAATACATGCTTATTTTCTGATGCTGATTTTCTCAACAACAATGAATTTATATTTTATTGAAACATTGTGACAGAAAATGAAAACTATTATAAATTAAAATAACAAAGTATGTATAAATTAAACTACAGTATAATTCATATTGCAACATCTTCATTTTTTTAAGTTTAAATGATGATAAGTTAAGTTAAACTAAGTATGTATAAGTTAAACTAAAGTATCCAGAATTTCTGATCCTAGTAGATCTCCGAAACTTAAATCATTAAATATACCATTAGTTGAGTTCTTCCCCAAATTTATATGTGACCTTCTAGGTCTAATGTGAAATGAATTTCTTCTGTAAATTCTTCCGTGTGGTAAACTTTTAACCATATATGATCGTGGGGTTTCATGATATCCGATTACAACTCCAGGTAACCAGTTTCGCGATGTCCCATTTTTTAAAAATATAGCATCCCCAATCTTAAATATATTCCTTTCTCTTGTGCTTCGATTATAATACTTCACAGAATTCATTTTCTTTCTATGCATTTCATCTTCTATCCGCTGATTCATAAGGCATTTCCTATCTAGCTGCAATAAATTATCCGTTATCGGAATTCTCGTCCTTAAACGTCTGTGAAAATGCAGTTGCTCCGGTGAATAATTCAAGTCCTTAGGTTTGGTTTAAAGCACCAGAATGCTCCTGCATTCTGAACACTCGGAGACCCAGTTGGGTCCATTGTGCAAATCCTTTTGTTTCCTGAAAGTATAAGGTTATAGGAGAGGGATGGAATTTAGGAAGGAGTGATTGGTGTTAGATGATAGATGAGACGTGAGGGGATATTGGAAATTGGGATATGGGGGTAGGAGAGTATGAAGGTGTGTTTTAGTATTTCTGTGTGTGGTTGACGACTAGGTAAGAAAATTTGTCGAGAGTCATCCGGGATACCGTTGGTTGTATGCCTTTAATGCTCTCTTTCTTTGTAAGTCGCCAACTGTTTGTGCGGTTACATCCCTGTTCCTAATCAGCCACCCCTGATACGATTTAGCCCTTTTGAGAATCCCAAAAGGTCGTAAATGGTGCGGGTTGCAGTATCCTCTATGTTACTGATGAAATAACTTCCTAGGTATTTATTTCTGCGTACACAAAGCGCTGGACATCTGCAGATTATGTGTTCAATAGATTCTATCACCTCCTCATCCTCACATAATCGACAGTGATCTTCAATGTCCAACTGCCATCTTGAGATCCTACTCCTAGTGCAGTAATGCCCTGTGTAGATACCTATCAAAGTTCGAATTTCTGCCTTGTTTAGCTCTAATAGAGTTTTGGTTTTGCCCCTATCGATCTTTGGCCATGTGGCCCTGGCGATCCTACAGGTTGACAAACTTGATTCAATCAGTCTATAAAACGTGCCAATCGGTGGTTTTACTAAGTTGTCAGCTCTATCGATTTCCAAGGACGAATCATGTCTAGCCAATTCATCTGCTATTTCGTTTCCTTTGACATTGCTATGTCCGGGAACCCAGCAGAGACGGAGGACATGGTCGTCACACAAGCCTGGGTTTGACAGTGAGTGACATGATTGATTTCATTGCTGCCTGACTATCTACGTAGAAGATTATATCCGTGTTCACCGGAATGTTCTCACTCGATAGAAATCTTGCTGCCCTTTCAATTGCCAGTAATTCTGCTTGGAAAACACTACAGTTGTCGTCGAGTCGGAGAGACTTGCGTATCTGTAGTGATTCAATGTAGAATCCCGCTCCTGTGCCCTGTTCCATCTTTGAGCCATCAGTGTAGACCGAAAGCCCTTTGAAGGGCTCGCCATTGTCGCAGTCTGATCTCTTTGGTATACTCATCTGTGGTAAGGGTGAGAAGTCCATGTAGTCTGTACCTCCATTGATAACCGATTCGTGAACACCCAGTATTCCTCCTTGAACTATCCTTGCGTGACCATATGGTCTATTTTTCCAGCATCCTGATTCTTTGAGTCTTATAGCGCTCCTGGCAGCAATCATCTCTGTAAAGTGGTCCAGAGATGGGTGATACAGAATTACATCCATTGCTGCTTGTGGAGTGCTTTTTATGGCTCCCGTAATGCTCAGTTCTACTAGCCTTTGCGTTTTTAATAATTTTGCCCGGAGTTTACTCACTCTCATTGCGCCCCACCATACCAGACATCCATAAGTAGTAATGGGTCTAACAACCGATCGGTAGATCCAGTCTACAACTTTTGGTTTCAGACCCCAGCTCTTGCCTATGGAGTTCCTGCACATGTAGAGTGCATTTAGACCTTTTTTATACCTTTCCTCATTGTTCCTATTCCAATTCAACATCCGGTCTAGGATGACACCAAGGTATTTGGCCTCATGAGAGAGGTTGAGCTCCGTTCCATCAAGGATTGGCTTCCTAAATTTTCCTCCTACCAATATAACAACGTCATCTGCATATGCAACTACTTTGTTACCCTCATCAGAAAGGGATCTGAGGATACTGTTGACAGCAAGAAGCCACAGAAGAGGAGATAAAACTCCCCTCTGTGGCGTTCCCCTGGTCGCCAATTTCCTTATAGTTCCGGCTCCCAAGGTTGAATTTATGACTCGATGTCGTAGCATCGAGTCAATCCATTCAGTCAGGAAGTTTGGAACATGTAGATTCCTTAATGAATTACTAATTGTGTTGGCCTCAATGTTATTGAATGCTCCTTCTATGTCTAGAAACGCTGCAAGAGTATAACCCTTACTTTCCAGGTTCCTCTCTATGTAATCAACGACCTCATGAAGAGCGCTCTCGGTAGATTTGCCTTTGAGATAGGCATGCTGAGTGTCGCTTATAAGATTGTTGTCTATGCTTCCTCTTAGATAAATGTCTAAGATTCGTTCCATTGTCTTAAGGAGGAAGGGTGACAGACTGATTGGTCTAAAATCCTTGGTGAATGAATGACTTGGTTTGCTTGCTTTGGGTATGAAGCACCTCCCTCCAGCTCGTTGGCATAAATTTTAGGCGCAAACATGCTTTGAACACACGGACTAGATGTGAAACAATTACATCTGTTGTATGTTGTAGCATGGCTGGGAATACACCATCCATTCCCGGAGATTTATAGGGTTGGAATGTGTCAATTGCCCATTTGACTTTATCTTCACTGACTGTGTTATCTATGATAGCTTCATCAAAAAGGGAAGAATTGGATGCTGTGGTCATATTGACCTCGCCTTCAATATCCTCACAATTTGGGAAGTGGGTCTCTGCTTAGAGGCTAAGTGTCTCTAGGTTCGATGCCGTCCAGGTGCCATCCGGTTTCTGGATGTGTCCTAGAGGTTTCGGATCCTTCGACAAGACTCTTCTAAATCTCGCGCAATCATTTACGTTATCTATTGTCTCGCAATAGGCAACCCATGATGTTCTCTTTGCCTTTTTTCTGCCTTGTATTTGTTAAAATTAATCTTATAGTTTTCCCAATCATCATTGCTCCTTGTACATTGAGCCCTATTGTACAGTTTCCTAGTAACCTTTCTTAGCGCCCTCAGCTCAGTGGTCCACCAGGACGTTTGTGTTCTTTTTCCTGGAAAGGGTTTCGGACAAGACTTAGTGAAACTGTTTGACAGTGCTGATGTTAGGTTGTTGACATACTTGTCAATATCTTTGCCTGTGAACGTACTAGTAAGATCTGTTTCCACGTAATGGTGAAAGGCTGAACAGTTTGTTCTCTTTGGATTTCTATATGGTTTTGTATTACTTTGTTCTACATTAACTTTGAAGAGTATTCTTTTGTGATCAGAAAAAGAGTGATCACTAGATACTCGCCAATCTGTAATGAAGGTACTATCCATGTTTGTCAGAGTCAAATCTAAAACTTCTGCCCTGACCTTAGTTCTGAAGGTTGGGGTTACATATTCTAGGGCAGGATAATGTAATAAATTCAAAAACTGACTCACCTCTCGTTTATATCTTTGCTGCCCCATTGTGTGTGGTGAGCATTGGCATCACATCCCAGGATTAACTTCCATTTGTTGTTTGATGCATATGCTGTGAGTTCTTCTGTGTTGGTTCCCGGCGGGTTTTGTTCTTCATATGGCATGTATATGGAGGCAAAAGTCAAGGTCTCCCCGATGGTTGTCTCCAAACACGCCACTGTCGCATCACCAGAACTAAAGCTCGTAGATAATATAAGACCAAGACTTTTCTTAGCTACTATGCATGTTCTTACCTTTTCATCCGTGCTTGGTGTTATGACCGTATAGTTGTTGTTAGTCGCTAGTCCCCTCACTTTGTTGTGAACGATCCACGGTTCTTGGACTAGGGCTACGTCTATGCCGTGTTCGGCTATATTAAGTAGTAGGTCGGCAGCAGCGGCTTGCCAGTGATGCAGATTATCTGCACCACGCTGATCCTCTTTTTTTCGGCTTTTTGCCCTCAGCGTCAGGTATGCGGTATTCAAGTCCTTAACAGAAGTATTGCGGTATTCCAATATAGCATTGAATACATCTTTCTTATTTTCCGATTTCCTCAAAATTTGTTTTACTATCCCTACAGCCCTTTCAGCCATCCCATTACTCCTCGGGTAATTTGGACTACTCGTAATAATTTTACAATTCCATTCAAACATTCGTAGGAGCCAAACGGAATATTATCGGCTATGATAACCTTTGGTATACCGAATCTAGAAAATACTTGCATCCAACCATCAATTACATCTGAAGAATTTTTAGATTTCAAATAAATCAACTCAATCCACTTTCTATAATAATCTACTACAACCAAAAAATTCTTTTCAGAATATTCCAAAATAACACAACCAACCTTCACAAATGGTAAATCTGGGATCTCATGAGAAATCATTGGCTCCTTCACATTCGCAGGTCTAATTTCCTGACACTTCCTATATTTAAGTATTGTATTCTCAATATCCTCATTCATATTCATCCAATAGAATAATTCTGAAGCTCTTTTTCGTGTCTTCGAAATACCCATATGACTCTCGTGCAATTTCTCCAAAACTTTCCTTTGCAATTCCTTTGGCACCATTATTCTATCATTGTAGAAAACAATGTGATCATCAATTGTGATGTCATTTCTCTTATTGTAGTAACCTCTCATAAAATCTAGAACTTTATTTTTACAAGGCCATCCATTAATGGCATAAAACGATACCATGCCTAGCACATCATCATCTGCCGTTGCCTTCCTAATATATTCCAATCTATCATCTTTAATATTAATACTATGTACCATACCGGTAACTCCCATCTCATGCTCTGAATCTTTCGTATCAATAAAATTCCTCGACAGATAGTCAGCTGCCACAATACTCTTTTCTGGCTTATATACAACTTCTACATCATATGGAAACATTTTCAATTTTAATCTCTGCAATCTGGTCGAACCAATTTTATTTATATCCTTCTTGAAAATAGTCTCCAATGGTTTGTGGTCTGAGATAATAATGACTTTTCTGTCATATATAAACTGGTGGAATTTCTTGCAAGAAAAAACAATAGCCAGGAATTACTTTTCTATCTGAGCATATTGCTTCTCAGCGCTAGATAAAGAACGAGAAGCAAACGAAATAATTTCGTCATCCTGAAACAAACAACAACCCAAACCGTCCTTAGAAGCATCCGTCTGTATGACTATATCCCTAAATGGTCCTTGGGGCATTTGAGATCCATAATCGATTCAACCCTCCTACGATCTAGCGAATACCCCCGTTCGACACCACGTGTCCCAAAAAACTCACCTCCTGGACTCTATATTGAATTTTTCCCTTATTCAACTTTATATTCCGATCTCTAGCTCTTCTTAAAAACAAATCCACGTTCCTGTCATGTTCTTCTAATGTTCTACCTCCTATTATTATATCATCTATATAAATACTAACGCCGGGAAGATCCCCAAAAGTGTCGAAATTATACCTTTGGAATACTTCCGATGCGGTCACCAATCCAAACGGCAATCTTTTAAATTTATAACAACCAAATGGAGTACTAAATGCAACTAATCTGCCAATGGAACATGCCAAAACCCATCCTTTAAGTCAAAAACAGAAAAATAAACATACTCCACTAAATTAGCAGTAATTTCTTCAAATGTTGGTATCAGATAGTGGTTTGGAATCACATGTTGGTTAAGCTCTCTAGGATCTAAACATAAACGCAAAGTTCCATTTAACTTTTCACGAATTACCAGATTACTAACCCATGCCTGTGGTTTATCTGTCTTTTCTATAATATTCAAATTTACCAGTTCATCCAATTTGTCCCTTAATTTATTTCGTATCTTCAGTGGTACTCTCCTGGGAGGATGAGCAACTGGAATAGCTGAGCTATCTATATCTATGTTGTAAGGTTCTCGAAATCTCCCCACGCCCTCAAAAACGTCCTTGTATTTCCTACACAATTTCCCAAGACAATCTGATTCTACATTACAGATCCTCTTGATCAATTCTAACTTCACACAAGAATCTCTACTCAAAATTGGCTTGTAACCATCATCAACGACAAGGAAAAGCTCATCGCTTGCTGTATCCTTTAAAACACATCGTAGAATTATCTCTCCTATGGGATAAATTTTGTGACCACTATACGCCTGTAGCGTCGTCTTTGTAGATTTTAAAATTGGGTGCTTAATTATTTTTCGAAGTGTAGACACCGGTATTATATTTGCATCGGAACCCGTATCTAATTTGAATTCCACGGAAGAATTTTCTATTTCTATATTATGCATCCACATGTCTTTCTTACCATGAGAATTTATACTGTAAGTCAACGCAAATTCACTACTAGAATCAGATTTATCTTCATTATTCTATGATAAAGTGTTCACTTGAATTCTCCTAGATTTACATGCAATGGAAAAATGATTGAGCTTTTTACACTTGTGACATATTTTACCAAAAGCAGGACAATTATTAATTTTGTGAGTTTTAAAACATTTATAACATTTTCTTATTTCCCTATTCCCCTGATTGTTCATCGTATTTCTAGATCTATTTTTAAATATTTTGGATACATTATCAACACGTTCATTGTCACCGGATTCATCTTCATTTTCTTGTATTGCGTTCCTTTTTGCTTCTTGAACTGACCGGACTTGATGTTTTTGTTTTTCATATATTCTGCACTCTAAGATGTAGGTTAGTAACTCCAAGTACAATACGATCTCGAACCATTTCTGACATATTGGCGAAGTCACAGCTAATTGCCAATTCTTTTAATTCTTTAACATATTCATCAATAGGTTCTTCTACATTTTCGTTTCTGTTGTAGAACACAAATCTTTCATATAAAATATTCGTCTTTGGAGCGAAAAATTCATTTAGGACACTAATGACTTTGTCATATTTAGATCGATCCTCATCTGGAATGGCTAATATTTTTATAATATCCTTGCCTTCTCGACCAATTTGATTTCGTAAAAGGGCCAATTTCATAGCATCGCCCATTTTCGTGTTTCTTGCCAATGGATAATCTTCAAAATCCTCAAGAAATACTTTCCAATTTTTAGCTCTATTCAGGTCAGCAATAGATTTCAAGTTCACCATTTTGATAGATTTATTTTCAGCGTTTAATAACTTATATTTTCACAAGCACGCGTAGGTACATATATATAATACTTTTTCTTTATTTTTTATGACTGCGCCATGTAGTATGTTTGATTTTCTCAACAAGAATGAATTTATATTTTATTGAAACATTGTGAAAGAAAATGAAAACTATTATAAATTAAAATAACAAAGTATGTATAAATTAAACTACAGTATAATTCATATTGCAACAATACGTATATTTTTCGTAGAAAATAGTAAAAAGTAATAGTAATCAACTGTCACCGACGGAAAAAAGATACCGACGACATAAATTGAAATATTTCGAATGAATTGTAGCCAAAACAAGAACAAATAAAATCTCGAATAAAGTAAGTATAAGGTATTATAGAGGAAAACAGTGCGATCATGTTGATATGTTTGGTCAAAATTTAAAAAAGTGTCCGAACACTGGAGGGCAGTAACTAAATCCCAGTGTCAGGACCAAACGGAGAATCCTCCAAAAAAGATCTTCTACAGAATTGTAGAGGAGACCAATGCGAACGTCCTCCAAAAAAGATCTTCAGCAGAATTGTAGAGGAGGTCAATACGAACATTTTGGTGTATCACACTTACCCAAAATGACTATGTCCGTGTTCTAGATTTAAATCAATAAATCATATACTTGCTCATGTGTAAACAAACCTATAAGAGTTTTTGTTTTTCGCTCAAATTTCGTTTATACACAATTCTGTATGTCTAAATATTCCAATACGCATTTGAAAACTTGGCATTACTGCAGAAACCCATCTGCAGCCAATTTTAGGTTGTTTTGATGTGAAAATTATTGGCGGCACACAAGGCTTATTTATACAGGTGATAGCAGGAGCCCAGCTGACTGAAATTTTTTTCATTCAAAAGTAACCGAAACTGTCAATATATTTTGCTTTGACAGTATGGCTCACCATTCAAAAAATTACTTGTATTTTGTTGTTGCCGAATTTGTTTTTGCTCTGCTGCTATCACCTGTATAAATACGCCTTGGCGGCACGAAAGAAATATTGTCGGCATAATTATGCAAAAATTATTGTATACAATTAAAGGTTTTTCTCATCCAAACACAAAATTTATGATATAGCACATTCTACGAATGGGCTCCGTAGAAACACACTTTGTACGCTGAAAATCAATAGGAAAAAACTGGTAGTATCTAGAAGGTCAAATGGCACGTTAAATAAGAATGCAATGGCACGAAGTAGATAAATGAGACATCACCATTTATAACCTTGAATACCATCACAGTATTCATCAGAACACGTCTGCTTTTCAAGGAAGGCTCGTTCAACTTCAATCAACTAGTGTAAGGGAAAGAAGAAAAAATATTATAATTATATAATTATTTCAGCAAATAATATAAAATGTCTACATGTGTACAGAAATGTGAATAACGTTATATACCATTTTAAAGGTACTTACAATACCTTTAAAATGAGATGTTGGTGGGTTTCATGCACAAATCTGATTCAGAGGTATGATCAAACATATGTACTATGGCTAATCGAAATTGTGTTAAAATAAAGTGGCAATTGTAGGAGTTTGCCGAAAAATGCTGACGAAATATCAATTCTACCATAAACTACACACAAGTTGAGTAATACATATATATTTTGGTCCACGACATTTATAGGTTACGCTCACTACGAATCACAAAATTACAACGCTTAAGAAAACTAACAAGACTACAGTAATCACAAAATGTTAAATATATTTTTCAACAACCTACGCCGGCCATCATTTTCATTAATATAGTCACTTCATTATTTTCTTTTTACGCCTTAATTTTAAGTATTTTGTATAACTGCCTTAGACTTGAATTAATCCCACTCACTTGTTTCAACGGCAAACTTTAAGTGCCTCTCAGGCTTGCAGTGTTGCCACCTAGTTTTCTGCAATACTTGGAGTGTTGCCATTAAGCAAATATATACACATTTAACAATTTCCGATTTTTCGAATTTCTGCCAAAAATATGGATTTGGGACCATAGTGCAGTGTATCAATAAACGTCATAGAATTCTTAAATTTTTGCACTAGGGTTATCGGTACGTATGGTCGAGGTGTATCGCCTTCCCATCATTTTAGCGTGCTCATATTATTAAAGCTAGTATTGTAATGAAATGGTATTTCGCTACCCCATAAAAAATGTACACGAAAAGAAAAAATGCCTATGCATTTCTTATTGGAATAGCGAAATTCAGTTTCAATACATTACTAGTCTTTATAGAGATGAACTTCAAATCTTACGAAAATGAAAACAAAAGCTATTTTATCTTCTCTGCAAATCACAGATTTGATTTTTTATTATTTTCAAAGCTAAAAAATTACAGAACAAAACTAAAAAGCTAAACAAAAATAATTAAAAAAAAAATAATTAAAAAAGTAAAAGCAAAACAAAGATAATTAAAAAAAAATAAAAAAGTAATAGCAAAGTATTTTTATTCTATATCGTTACCAAAATATAAAAAAGACTCAACTAATATTTTTTTGCAAATCGATATTTTTGTTTATTATGACGGAAGTTGTTGTGTTTTGTTAAAATAACCAAAAAATCTCGATTTGCAAAAAAATGTTAGTTGAGTCTTTTTATATTTTGGTAACGATATGGTATCTGTAATTTGTAGCATTGGAGTGCGGGGCTGTTCCACTTCTTCAGCATGTTGTTGCTCATACTGGTTGCACTCTTCAGCGACACCTACGGCTCTACGCTCCACGTAGGAGTAAAATGAATATATGTACACTTCGTCACCAGTCGTGGTTTCTTCGGTTGTTGGTTGTTGCCGGATTTGATGATATTTTTGTTGTAGTTGGTGTGATGGTTTTCGCCATTGTTCTTGTGGAGGCACTTGATATTGTGGTTGGTAGTGTTGTGGTTCATATTGTTGTTGTTCATATTGTTGTTGCGGTTCGTATTGTAGTTGTTGTGGTTCATATTGTTGTTGTTGTGGTTCATATTGTTGCTGTTGTGGCTGGTATTGTTTTTTCTGTTGGTTGCGGTATTTAAGTTGATTTTGAAATTGATGGGGCTGCTGATTTTGGTAACGTTGTTGGGGCTGATTATTTTGGAACTGTTGATTTTGGGGTTTGTACTGCTGTTGCGGCTGTTGTTTTGTTTTATTGTTTGTATGTGTTTTTCTATTTTTTTCTTATTATTCCTCCTACAATCGGACAAACATTGATTTTAAAACTTGATCAATATTTTTCACTTAACTTGTTACGATAAAGTACTAAATATTACAAATACGATTTGAATTATTGTACACTCTTATTTGCTGAGATTATCAATTAATTATCTTCAATTAAAATAAAAAAATGAATAACTTACCATTTTCAAATACAGTAATTTTCGCTTAAAGCGAACTTCAAGGGACTAGGTAAACTAGTTCGTTTTAAACGAAGTTCGGTTTAAATGAAGACTTGAAGAAAACAACTTATGTATGTATGTGCACATGCATTGATTTATTAAAGACAATTTTGGGATATTTTAATACATATGTATAAAAAAATAGTTTTTAAAAAAATCATCATTTTATATACACTTCTACTTGAGCCAAGAGATCAAGAATTTGTTGTGGAGTGTCGCGTGACTGAAGAAAAGTTCTTACATGGCTTACGCTACACATTGCATCCAGGGCAGTTGTGACTCGGAATGACTCTTCGTTGTCCATATCGTCGTCAAGGTCGTCATCATCAAAGCGAACAGACTGCAAAATACCTGTGTCGTCCAATTCTTCCGTAGTTACAAGGTCGTCATCAAAACATGTAATCGTTGAAGCTTTCTGCCCAACTGTAAATGCAAATAATAAAGGTTAATTTAAAGTACGACAACTCAGCAAACCCTTTTTATTACCATCTGTAAATTTTTCCATTGGTTGATTTAGCAATTCTATTAATGACAGATCATCATCCGAGTCGAACTCATCTTCATTGCTGGTAAATCCGCCGTTTTGATGACTTTTAACCATGCCATATGCAAAAAATTGATTGCGTCCAGTATATTTAATTTTTATATTTAAAGTTATCTTCACCCATATCAACCGAATTAACAATTTTTGAGAGAAGCAAGTGGCGATATTTACTTTTCGGTGCGTGAATGACCTTGGTCCATAGGTTGTAAAACTGAGCTTGTATTTGGAGGCATAAACACTAATTTAATGCACTCTAAGTTCTTTGTATCTGGATGAACTGGGCAGTTGTCTACCAAAAGTATAATTTAATAATAATTCGATTCGCACGGCGTAAATTATAGTCCCATTGTCTTAATTCGCTGGTGAAAATTTCGGATGTCATCCAAGCCTTTTTATTAGCCTGGTAATTAAATGGCAATTTTTTAATGTTTTTAAAGCACCTGGGACTTTTTGATTTTCCGGTTACTAAAAGTTTTCGTTTCTCTGTACCCGTCATATTAGCTACTACGAGCACTGTTAGCCGTTCCTTTGATAGTTTACCACCTGCACAGGTCTCACCTTTGAATCGCAATGTATTATTGGGAGTGAGTTTATAAAATAAACCAGTTTCATCGCCGTTAAATATGTCCTTATCTTTATAATTTGTTCTTATATCTGGCCACTTATTTTGCAACCAATCATTGACCACATCAACATTGACTTCAGCCGTCTCTCCAACAATTTTTCCACTAGTGATGTTGTGGCGTCTTTTAAATCGAACAATCCAAATTCTTGTGCTTTAGCTTGTAAAACGGCATTGGTTATAGTCATATTATTGGCTCTTTTCTGAGTAAACCATTTTAGTAGGCAATGGTCCAGTTCCATGAAAGAAGGGGTTTTAACCTTCTTTACATTTGAGGAGTTTTGCTCAAAATTATTTAGCACCAAGTCCTTATTTTTCCAAATTGTTGACTTGCTGAGGCCCATTTCTTGACATATTTGCTTTTGTTTTACACCTTGTTGTAATCGTTTAATTATTTCACACTTCTCTTTTAAAGAAAAACACTTTCTTTGCTTTCCAACTGCTACTACGTCCATCTTCTAGCTTTGTAATTTTCAACTGCTGTCTGCGCATCGCCTTCCCACAAACAAACATTAAACTTAGGGAAATCCCCTGATTCGAGAACATGGGAAAACTAAAATACTGCGTAATACAGTGTTTCCAGCGCAAAAATATCATGTTTTATTCATAGCGCCACTTATGGGTTCGTTTTAACCGAAAAATAAACAAATTTTGAATGCAAATAAAGTTTGTTATAACCGAAAGTTCGCTTTAAACGGGTTCGTAATAAGCGACAAAAATTTCATGGTTTATTAGAAATAAAGCACGTTGTTTAATTACAAATGTTGTCATTCTCAACTTCCACCTTTTCTTGGTGTGCGGCCTACGGTCAAATGGCATTCCTTTATTTATTCCCCTACGTTAGATTTTGTCTACTACTTTCTTCATACGACTTTGTGATATTACGCACAAAAAGAGTAGTAACACCTTCTAACGAGTAGCGAATGCACTGAGAGCCGCCTTGCTCCATCTAAGCTTTGCTCTAGTTTACTCGTTATATTGTAAATCTCTTGTTCTTTTGGATTTCGTCCAAACAACACCCTCACAAACTTTTGTACAAAAGGTAATATTGTTTACGACAATAAATTGAACTGAGTTTTATTTGAAAATATTAAATTTTCGTATTTTTATTTATTTTCATCCTTGCTACGCAAACATTGGTCCACACGAGCCGGATACTTGCTTCCAGCAATTAATTGGTTTTTATTTTTTCTTCAAAGGCAAACCTGACTCCGTCAGCAACAACAACACCCACATAAATCAGCCATCTTCATAATATATATTATTAATAAAAGGTGCGTATTGTCAGTTTTATTTAAAAGTGAGCATATCGCGTTTGTTTATAAAGAAATATATTTCCGAAAAAAATAATAATAAAACGGTCGTTTTACAACATCGGTACCGCGTCGGTTTGTGTCTTTGTGTGATTCTCATACATCCAGACGGACGGACATACATCCGTACATTAGAACATATTTTCGTTACGCGAAAATAAAGATAAATATTAGAATATTGCCGTCGCATATTCAAAATATTTAGCAGTGAGTGAAATAAGAGAAAAGTGTGCTGTTTAATAATTATTGAAACAGATAAATAAAGTGCTGTGTTTTCAACGTTGATCGGTGGTGGTTTTTTTGCAACAACAAAACATATGTATGCAAACGAGTAATTGCATTACTCTCGGTTAAAAGAAGAATAAACAAAACAACAACAACATACATTTGCTTACCATACGGCTCGAAGTTGCAAAAACAACATCATCATACCCAACGGGCAGCGTATGAAAGAGTACATACGTACGTCAATACACACACAGCCATACATATATTTTCTCTTATTTTATTAGCGCGGGTCGTTCTCGGTGCGATTTGAAATTTATTAGTGTGGGTCGTTCTTGGTTACATTTGAAATTTTTATCGAATTTTTTTCCGTTTCATATCTCGGGTTGTTGGACTATCCGGATATAGTAAAAATTTTGGTTTCGCGACACCGTGTACCCTACAGTCGGTCTTCTACACTGTCAGAAAAATATTTAAAAAAATTTTCGGTTTTCGATTTATTTTTGATTGGTTGTTTTTGCTTTTTGCTTGATACGAGCGTACATTTATTGCGTGCATCATACAGTCCGTGCACCCTACTCTCGGTCAAGTGAACATACATAGGAATTTATATTTTTTTCGATTTTTTCCATTGACTTTCTTTTACAGAGAAATATTTTGGGGCATTTTCGTGCTTCTCAATAAAATTTCGTGTATTTTTCGATACACTGTGAAAAAAAATCTGTGAGGTTTAATAATTTTTAATTAAAATTTTGGTTAAATTTAATAGCAATTTGGCCAAAGTTCGTGGACTGAACTAAATTTCGTGTATTTTTCGATACATTTTGCGGGAAATTTGGTTGGGCGTGTTCGAATTAACTCATTTTTTAGTATTTTAACTGATTTGGGAAGATTTCGAGCTCAGCTTTGAACATTCAGTGTATTTTTCGATACATTGGACTATTTTTGGGGTTTCGTTCTACCTTATTCCTAGACATTTTTCATTCATTTAGCATTTTCGTGCTTTTTCAAAATAATCAGGGAATTTTTCGGTACACTGTGAATGTTTTTAGATTTCTTTCTGAAATATTTTTTGGATAACTTTGAATAGTTTTCATTTATTTGGCACTTACGTGTATTTTCCTGGTATTTTTTAATACATTTAGCAAAGTTTTTACTTTTTTTGGGTTTTACTTAATTCGCGCTTGGTTCAATATGCCTCTCACTCCACTCGACTTCTTTATCAGAGCAACTGATGCTTTAGTAAAATTTGATGCGAACTTCAGTACCCTACGGGAGGAAGACCTCGACATATATTCCCTTGAAATACAGGGTTCAGAAGCGAGAACATTATGGAGTAATGTTAAGGACAGGTACGATAAGTGTCTT
Organism: Polietes domitor; assembly: GCA_947397865.1. Taxonomy (NCBI): domain Eukaryota; kingdom Metazoa; phylum Arthropoda; class Insecta; order Diptera; family Muscidae; genus Polietes; species Polietes domitor. Next base: position 150,773,055 of record OX377620.1, on the reverse strand, counting down.
AGTCATCTCCAAACTGCTCAGGATGCGGAGAAGGAGGACATAGATTCTGCTGACAGCAAATATGATGTAGCGTATAGGGCATTTGTACGTGTCCTCGCTGCTATTAATAGGAAATTGGATGAACTTCGAGCTCCGCTGAAGTCATCCCCTCCGACTCCGCCCCGTACTTCTACGGATACAAATTCGATACATCACTTGGATTCTCCTTCTGATCGATCAGAATCTATAAGGGAGCAGCAGGAGCAATGTGGGGGCAGCAACAGTATGGCTCACGGCCTTTCGTTGCCGCCTTGCGATACTGACGTTTTTCCATGGCGATTTCCTCTCATGGCCTACATTTAGGGATCTGTTTTCAGGGGTATACATTAATAACTCCCGCTTAAGTGACATATAGGGTCTATTTTAGATACGGCGCTGTTGATGGAAACTAATGCCTTAGTTCTTCCGCCATATTTCGGGCAACCTGCCATCTTTTTCAACGAAATCAGATGTGACTTCTCGTTTGCCAAATATTCGTTTGGCCGATACGCATCTTTTTGATGGTCGACCTGTGGACCTTTTACTGGGAGCAGATCTTTATCCGAGAATTCTCTTGGAAGGAACTCTTCAAAACGTATTAGGCTCATTGATCCCGCAAAACACGGTCTTTGGCTGGATCATTACTGGTCCCGTTTCCTCTTCTTACATTCGAGTTTTTTCTACCTCCATTGAGTTCGCCGAAGAGGATAATCTTAACAAGAATCTTCTTCGATTTTTGGGAACTTGAGGAGACCCCGAGAAGGTCTATGTTTTCTCCTTCGGACAAATTTTGTGAAGACAATTATAAGCTGACGACCCGTAGAGATTCGGAGGGGAGATATATTGTTACACTTCCCATTAAATCTGAATTCTGCGGACAACTGGACTTAGGACAATCAAGGGGAAATTGTTTACGACAATTTCTGCGCAACGAGGCCTCTCTCCTGAGAAAACCACATATCAAAACAGTTTATGACGGGGTGGTAAGGGAATATTTGGACTTGAACCATATGAGGCCAGTTTCAGCCCCTTCTTCGGCAACCCCCACAGTATGTTACTTGCCTCATCATCCGGTAATTAACCCGGATAAAAAGACTACCAAACTTCGAGTGGTTTTTAACGCCTCAAATAAAACATCAAATGGGAAGAGTCTTAACGATATTCTTCATATAGGTCCGACCTTACAATTAGATCTAGTTCTCCTCATTCTGAGGTGGAGACTATTTAGATTCGTTTTCAACTGCGATATTACGCAGATGTACCGCCAGATTAGAGTCGATTCGGCCCATACTCCTCTGCAGAGAATACTCTTTAGGGATTCTCCTCAAAAGATTGTTCAAGATTATGAGCTGCAGACGGTAACCTTTGGAGTTAACTGTGCTCCATATCTTAGCCATTACGGACGTTATTACAACTGGCCGATGACTCTGAAGACGAATTTCCCCATGCTGCACACATTCTACGAAAGTGCATGTACGTTGACGACGTTTTAACGGGTTACCACGATCTGGAGACTGCATTGACCTCTCGTGATCAATTAATTTCAGCTTTGTCTTCTGCGAAATTCAAATTGAGGAAATGGACGTCAAATGACCGGACTATTTTAGAATGTTTTCCTACGGAACATTTAGTCGATGCGAAGCTTCTCACTTTCGTGGAAGCTAGTAGTTCTAAGCCTTTAGGCATTCGTTGGAATGCTCAGTTAGATGTATTCTATTTCAGTATGACTCCTCTCGAGCGAAAATCTAACTATACAAAACGGGAAGTGTTGTCCACTATTGCGAGATTGTTCGATCCTGTAGGTTGGTTAGGCCCGGTGATAGTACTGGCAAAGATAATTATGCAGCGAATTTGGCTGGACAATATTGGGTGGGATGATTCACTTCCGTCTACGACGGAACTTGAATGGCAGAGGTTTGTTGATAACTACCAGGAAGTGAATTCCATTCAGATTCCTCGGTGGGTTCGATATTCTCCCAGTTGTTCAGCTGAACTTCATGTTTTTCTGATGCCTCAGAAAAGGCATACGCGGGGGTGATCTACATTCGAATTGTAGCACCGAATGGGGATATTACTACTCATTACTTTCGGGTTAAAACGAAAGTTGCCCCACTTAAATCAATTTCTTTGCCACGTTTAGAACTTTGTGGCGCTGTGTTGGCGTCCGAGTTGTTGAAAACCATCATGAGGGAAATAGATATAGATCTTCAAAGAGTTTATTGTTGGACTGATTCTACGATCGTCCTTTCTTGGCTTAGGAAAACTCCCTGCACGTGGACTACATTTGTTGCTAATCGTGGTATGCAGGATTCAGAGAATGTAGGTGGCCACAATTGGTATCACGTGCGGTCTGAGGATAACCCTGCTGATCTAGGTAAGCCGCGGGCTTTCGCCTGCAGAGCTAGCCACGTCTCAGATTTGGTGGCATGGACCACAATGGCTCCGCTTAGATAGCGCTCAATGGGATATTAGGGATTTAGCTCCTCTCGACACCGATATTGATTACGTGCTGTCAAGAGTCATGCATCGTTCTTTACGAACTATGAGGATATCCTTGAAAGATTTTCGTCTTGGGATAAAGCTTTACGTGTTGTGGCATATATCTTTCGATATTTTTATAGAACTCATCCTTCTCATAGGGGTCATAATCTTTTCCGAGATTCGACTATTTCGAGTTCTGAGCTGAAAGCCGTCAGGCTACGTCTGGCTTCACTGGCGCAGAAGGCATTATTCGCGGATGAATATGATTGTTTGTTGCAAAAAAGACCATTAGATCGTAAGAGTTCGTTCTTGCCGCTAAATCCATTCCTGGATGAAGCGGGGGTCATGCGGCTACACGGGAGACTGGTTAGATCGCCCAGTCTGTCATATTCCGAGCAACATCCAATTATTTTGCCTTATGCTAGTAGATTTACTCAGCTCTTAGTACAGTTTGTTCATGTGATAACTATTCATGGTGGAAACCAATTAATGCTTCGTGTCCTGCGTATTGAATATTGGATTCCACGTCTCACTTCTTTAGTCAGAACGACCATCAATCGTTGCAAACGTTGCTGGTTAGACAGAAGACGATCTTGCACTCAAATTATGGCCGCTCTTCCTCCGGAGAGAACTGTTATCACAAGGCCCTTTGTCACTACTGGCGTTGATTTTGCGGGTCCTTTCGAAGTTAAATCTTTTACTGGTAGGGCATGTAGAATAACAAAAGGTTACGTTTGCGTCTTCGTTTGCTTTTCTACGAAAGCAATACACCTCGAGGCTACTTCAGATTTGTCAACGACAACCTTTTTAGCCGCATTTCATAGATTTATTTCTCGTCGTGGTTGTCCAAAATCTATATTTTCGGACAACGGCACTAATTTCGTTGGTGCTTCTGGGAATTGGAACGGGATTTCAAGTGTGTGCTTCGTGAGAGTCGAGATCAGGTTTGTTCCGCATTCCAGTATCAAGAACTTTCATGGCAGTTCATTCCTGCCGGAGCCCCTCATATGGGTGGGCTTTGGGAAGCTGCGGTGAAAAGCTTTAAGCTGCATTTCCGCAAGCAAGCACAAAACTTCAAATATACGTTTGAAGAATTTTCAACGGTTCTTTCCAGAATCGAAGCTTGTTTGAATTCCCGTCCTCTGTGTCCTATGTCTGACAATCCACATGATCCGGTGGCGCTTACGCCGGGTCACTTTCTGATAGGGTCGCCGATCCTGGCTCCACCGGAGCCGGTCATAGAAGAAGCGCCATTGCACATCGTGAATCGATTTAGGAAAATTAAGGCTTTAACTCAGCAATTCTGCCTACGGTGGAAAGATGAGTATCTAAAAAATTTGCATAAAAGATATAAATGGAAATTTCCGCAGCGCGATGTTCAAGTAGGCGATTTAGTTATTATTCGAGACGAACAACTGCCTCCCACTTCGTGGAAATTAGGTCGGGTAAATAACGTCCATCCGGGTATCGACGGTCGCGTTAGAGTCGCGGATATTCGAACGGGAAACGGTGTTGTAAGACGACCTATAGTAAAGCTGGTCACTTTGACCCAGTAATTTAAAGTTTTTTTTTGTAATACTATCGCGCCATTTCTATTTTCGTAGTACAATGGAAAGCATAGTGAAGGTAGTAGTAGGACCACATCAAGGCTCCGCCGAAGTTCAGTTAGACGTGGTAACGGCTCCGAATGAGTCGGTTCTAGCTGTCGAGCAGGCCCCTGACGTCGGGATAACCCCAGTCGTCGCGCCCTTTCAGGGTGTCGTACCGGCGCTCTCAGTTGTCCCGCCGCCGGGGGTTGATTCAGCTCCTGCTGATGTCACGGCGTCTAACGTTCCGGGCTCGAATAGTCGACGTCTATGGTGTGGTCAGCAGTACTTATGGTCTCTACGAGCTGTGGTACTGCGAATCTGGGCTCTACGAGCTATATAGGGTTTTTGTTAATTAGTATGTAAGAAAAATTAAATCGAAAATAAATGCTCATAAAACTGACAACTACCCCTTTTATTTGCCTTATCAATAAGTGTATATACATATTTATATTACATTAGGGTTTGATTGAAATTGTTTAACTTTCTTTACAACATAGCGGGATGTTGCAAGGCGGGCGGCAATGTTTAATTACAAATGTTGTCATTCTCAACTTCCACCTTTTCTTGGTGTGCGGCCTACGGTCAAATGGCATTCCTTTATTTATTCCCCTACGTTAGATTTTGTCTAGTACTTTCTTCATACGACTTTGTGATATTACGCACAAAAAGAGTAGTAACACCTTCTAACGAGTAGCAAATGCACTGAGAGCCGCCTTGCTCCATCTAAGCTTTGCTCTAGTTTACTCGTTATATTGTAAATCTCTTGTTCTTTTGGATTTCGTCCAAACAACACCCTCACAAACTTTTGTACAAAAGGTAATATTGTTTACGACAATAAATTGAACTGAGTTTTATTTGAAAATATTAAATTTTCGTATTTTTATTTATTTTCATCCTTGCTACGCAAACACACGTGCTTTTGAAATTGGTTCGTTTTAGGCGAAAGTTCGTTTTAAGCGGGTTCGTTATAAGCGAAAATTACTGTATGTGAATGAAAATAAATTATGTGAGTAAAGATAAATTCCGAATTTAAGTAGCAGAAATACAAACCACTGTTAAAACTGTCGGCTGTTAATGTGTTAACAGAATTATGTTAAGCCGTTAACAGATCTCCTAAACACTTGAAGAGGTGAATTTGTGCGTCCATTGTGGCCAAATGGAGATACTTTCGTTAATGGGACTACCATCAAATAAAAGGTAATTCCGTTAGTTTCACCGTGTTAAGGCCAAAGTTCTGAAAAAATCTCCAAAATATCAATTTCTAGGCAAAAACTTCCCAACATTTCTGGAGAGGATGATTAGTGCATCCATTGTAGCCAAATGGAGATACTTTAGTTGATGGTGCTACCATCAAATTAAAGGTAATTCCGTAATTCACATTGGCTAAAAATTGATATTTTGAGGATTTTGCAGAACTTTGGCCTTAACACGGTGAAACTAGACGGAATTACCTTTAATTTGATGGTAGTCCCATCAACTAAAGTATCTCCATTTGGCCACAATGGACGCACTAATCATCCTCTCCAGAAATGTTGGAGGTTTTTGGCTAAAAATTGATATTTTGAAGATTTTTTCAGAACTTTGGCCTTTACACGGTGAATCTAGACGGAATTACCTTTAATTTGATGGTAGTCCCATCAACTAAAGTATCTCCATTTGGCCACAATGGACGCACTAATCATCCTCTCCAGAAATGTTGGAGGTTTTTGGCTAAAAATTGATATTTTGAGGATTTTGCAGAATTTTGGCCTTAACACGGTGAAACTAGACGGAATTACCTTTAATTTAATGGTAGTCCCATCAACTAAATTATCTCCTTTTGGCCACAATGGACGCACTAATCATCCTCTCCAGAAATTTTGGAGGTTTTTGGCTAAAAATTGATATTTTGAAGATTTTTTTCAGAACTTTGGCCTTAACACGGTGAAACTATACGGAATTACCTTTAATTTGTTGGTAGTCCTATCGAGTAAAGTATTCCCATTTGTCCACAACGGACGCACAAATCATACACAAGAATTTTGGTGTATACACGGTTTTTATTTTTGCAACTTAAATTCCAAATTTATCTTCAGTCATTTCTCTGTTAACGGCTTAACATAGCTCTGTTAAACCATTAACAGCAGACAGTTTTAACAGTGGTCTGTGTCTCTCCTACTTAAATTACGAATTTATCTTCACTCACATCTTCAAATTTGGTTGTTTCTTCGTCAAGAAAAAAAAACTGTTAATAAGAACAGTTAAGAAATGGCACATTTTATTAGAAAATGTTGCCTTATCGTAGAAAAATAATACAGGTTGCCATATCAAAAAAAAAAAAACATTATGGTGCCATATTTTTCACAATAATTTTTTAATTTCGATTTTCTTATAGCGCTGTTATAGCCTTGTCACACTGCATGCGAAATCTAGCTGAAATGACAATAGGTCGATTTTCAAATGTCATATTTGTTTGGGATCTGACATTTGTAAACCGACCTTATGTCGTTTCAGCTAGATTTCACATGCAGTGTGTCAAAGCTATTACGGCATCTGTACGATTTAATTTTCCGTCCAACACAAACATGTTTTACAACAAATTGAATAGTATATAGCTTTTTATTTCGACGATTTCGATGTTTTTGTAAAATCGCTCGAAACATTGTCCACACTAGGCCGTGGGTTTACTAAATTCCGCATGCAGTGTGACATGGCTATTAGGCCAGGATTCATTTAAGAAAAACCAATGAGTAGCAACGTTTATAAAAACACACATTATAAAGATTCTAAATTATAAGCTAGTAAGTTCAATTGAACAGACCTATTATGTCATTTCAGCTCGATTCCGCATGCAGTCTAAAAAGGCTATACAACTTGGTAGTCTATTATGGCGACGATATGTAAAAATACTGAATTATTATCAAAATATGAGATTCAGAAAACAACTAAATTGGTCAAATAGCATTTCGATCACCAGACTCATTCGGATTTTGATCCTAACTTTAATCAATTTTTAAGGCGCATTTACACTTGGTGAATGAAGGTTGATTCTTCTTCTGTGGAGACCTTTTAGTAACCATTACTACATCAATTAGCTAATTGTGTGTAGAGTGACAGATAAAAACTATTTGTCAACGAAATATTCTCATAAAGTGAAGTAAACCGACGAAGTGGTTCATCCAAGCATAGAAAATTAAGCAATACGTTAAATATTCGATGTCGTATTAGATTCTATGCTCAGCAAGTACTTCAAAAAAAAAACAGTTGAAATCGGTGCCAATTTGGAGGTGACACAGAATGATATTCATAACTTTGAAATTTCATTGCAACCATAGCAGAACTTTAATCAAGATCCGAAGATCGCAAACAAAAGTAATAACACTGAATGTCATATTTCAAATGTCTCCGAGATTATAGCAGAACATTCATATATCTCTCAAAGGGAAAATATGTTTGCATGTGAAGAAAGCTCTCCTCCGTACATTACCATGAATCAACCTGATGTTACAGAACATGTTTTTCAAGTTTTTACGGATCATTCCTATTCTAGAAGTTTTACAATTAAACCTTGCGCGGAAAGCTCGGTAATTTTAGAAGAACACAACATGTTTGCGGAAATCTCGCCTATTGAAGACATAGAAATAACGGAAGTTCCACTTGATTATTTGGTATTGGAGATCGGAAATATTACAGAAAATATTCCCTTCTCTTCTGGTATAGAAGCACTCATATTCCAACATTTGATATGAATACAACGTTTTCTACTGTTCCTCACCATAAAAACTCCACCCAGGAAAATAAAAACATAGACAATGTGTTTTCTCTTCAAGAGTGCCTAGACCGTTAGAAAAAAAACATTGTAAGTACCATTCAGATTTTCGTATTTAATTTTTAGTTTTGAATTCTGTGACATAACAGCAATATCAAACTCATTTTTTTAAAGCCTTTACTTTTCAATTTATTGGAACAAATATATAACATAAAATACACACTTAAATACTAATAAACTTTATATGTAATTAAATTTATTTTTTCCATTGAAAAAAAAACTAAAATTCCGTTCTTCCATTTTCTCCATATTCTTCTATTTTCTAGCATCTTTGGCGTTTAATACAAAAATACTCAATTTAGGAGATGCCACTTGTCAGCAAAATGTGAATAACACAATCTTCCACTCCTGAGTTTTGTTTTAATTCGCCCATGTGACATCTTCCTCTTTCAGTGTTTTTGGTTTACTATTCCAATTATTTCAAATAAGAAAGCATTTAATGTTTTCTCATTGTCATACATTAGTATTTTGTACTGTAATTTATTTAGCATTGTTTTTAATGAAATTTTGATTTCTGGCCTTAACCTGGAGATAATCCCAAAGATTTTCTACGAGACTCAAGCCGGGATTCTGGAGATGGATGTGGAAATGGTTGGCGTTATATAAACAGTCATAATTTTAGGTATAAAACGGTGTGCTGTGTTGTATAGGAAAAAATAGTTATTCGTAAAGACCAATTTTTTGCACACGTGCATACAAATTATTCTTCAAAATTAACAAATATACATCGTGATCTATAACCAACCCTATGTTCTACATAAGGTTTGAAATTTTCTATGTTTATTGGTCTTTCATGTACAACATTACGTCGATTCGAGCCAAATATGTCGTATTTACCTTCGTCACTAAATACACAAGTCGGGCTTTCTATTTATGTTTATCATGGAGAGTGATAATCGTTTACCTCCCAATAAATGCAACACGGCTGTTAATTTAGTTGGTCCTGCGCACCTCACGCGCCCTACCATCCCAGACAATCGTTCCTAGTGTTGGGCATTGGGCATCGAGATGGATGTGGAAATGGTTGGCGTTATATAAACAGTCATAATTTTAGGTATAAAACGGTGTGCTGTGTTGTATAGGAAAAAATAGTTATTCGTAAAGACCAATTTTTTGCACACGTGCATACAAATTATTCTTCAAAATTAACAAATATACATCGTGATCTATAACCAACCCTATGTTCTACATAAGGTTTGAAATTTTCTATGTTTATTGGTCTTTCATGTACAACATTACGTCGATTCGAGCCAAATATGTCGTATTTACCTTCGTCACTAAATACACAAGTCGGGCTTTCTATTTATGTTTATCATGGAGAGTGATAATCGTTTACCTCCCAATAAATGCAACACGGCTGTTAATTTAGTTGGTCCTGCGCACCTCACGCGCCCTACCATCCCAGACAATCGTTCCTAGTGTTGGGCATTATCGTTTACTGAACGGACCGGTCCTTTTCGTTCCGATCCGGCAAAGGAACTCGTTCACTCTTTTCGTTCCATCGTTCTTTTTGGATCCTTCGTTCATATGACTAATTCATTCGTTCAAACGTCACAACATTGTTTGTTGACTCGTTCAGTTTTTTAAGAAAGTAATAAAAACTTGAGAAAATTGAAAATATTAAGTATGCATGTATAATTTAATTAAATATGTACTGCTGGTTGCATTTAAATTACGATAGTTGTTAATCTATGAACGAGATCCTGCCAGGATGGTGGACTCGATAGGTTCTCAAAGACGAAATCTTGTGAGAAGCCTGTGTAGTGTGGTTGTTGTTGCACGAAAATACAAGCAACGAAATAACAAGTAACACAAAGTAACGTAAGTAAAAGGTGTTTACTTACGCGTTGGTTCCTTTAAATAAAAACACTGACGGGTTCGGGGTTTGAGAAGTATATTTTATTATTTATTGACACGGTGGTCACGAAAATCACTTGTACCTTTTGCGAAACAACAAAGCAAAGTGGACATCACAAACATATTAAGTTGGCTGCAATACTGGCCTACCAGTGTCAGGGATGACACTTAGTCGTTGAGATCGATCAAGTCGATGTCATCATCGACAGGACCTGATCGATCGTCAACATGCCGTCCCCCTTGCACGGGTGCAACATTATGGACCCCAGCCAGCTGGTCCAACGCCGACACTATCTGCTGGACTAACCGTTGAGCGTCTGCATTGGGACTCTCCACGTCCAGCGACATTTCCTGCCTCTCCTGCTTACGTTGGGGCTGGAGCTTTGGACGTTGAGCCTGAGACGGTTGCTGCTGACGAAGACGCATGCGTTGCCTCGGGTTCGGCCGCTTCTGCTGTTGACGCTGATTTTGTTGACGTTGCGGCTGTGAGCGTTGAGGTTGTTGAGGTTGTTGACGTTGTAGTTGTTGTCGTTTATGTGGTGGTCGCTGCGGTCGGTATACGGACCTACTCCTCGGTCCTGGCCCACTCGAATATTCTTTTAAAAAAGACCTACTGGCACCAACGAAATTGGTACCATTATCTGACATTAGACACTTCTTCCTATAAATATGGTAAAAGCAGACGTCAGACGATAAACTTGAGCAAGCTTCTAGATCTACTGCTTGACGATTTGTGATACGGGGAGTTTCCCAACATACCAGCCTTAATCTGAAATGGTCCAGCAAAGTGGACACCAGAATATGTGAATGGTAATGACAACGATGACCATTCCAATGGTAAAGCAGACATAATCTGGGTCCGTATCCTTTGCTTATACCGAACACATATTAAACATCCGTGGACACATTTCTTAATTAACCGTTTCAGGCTGGGAATATAAAATTGATTTCGAACAGTACTCATCGTAAGGGACACATCTGCATTGACGAGTACTTTATGGACGAATCCGAGAAATATTTGACAAAGTTGAGATGAATTCAGAATTATTATCGTAAATCTCTCATCGTATGTTATTGATGCATTGGCGAGTCGCCCATTAACTCGAATCACACTATGACCATCTAGGAAGGGATTCAGGGCTCGCAGAGTACTCTGTCTCGACAAGGGCTTTGAGGTACTCAGTTCATCATATTCTTGGGTAAAATGGGAGCATTGTGTGATCAATGACCATCTTCGCGTGAATAAGTTCCGCTTGAGACAGCGGAATATCAGCGGCCATAACACCAGATTTTTTGCATGCCGCACTAATAAATCTATACATATAAGTAATGACAGATAAAGCTCGGGAATATGACGAAAATCGATGACAGAGACTCCTATTTATTTGTGTGGAGAAATTAATCCTTTGTTCTGGTGCAGTCGGAGACGGTGGACTTAATGTTGGCCAATTATCCTGCGACCTTAGAAGCCAGGCTAGACCGTGCCACCATCTTGAATTCTGCGCTAAATCTAGAGAATTACATCCCCGAGTGCCAACATTTTTCCTATATAGAATTCTTTGATATGGGCGATCGGCTTTATTTACCACGATTTGGCGGTACATTTTCTCGATGTCACCATTGAAGACATATCTGTACAAACGCCAGTTTAAAAAACTGTCATGAGATCTGTTTGCAATATTGGTCCTATGTGTAAAACATCGTTTAACGAAAAGGAACTTTTGGTTTTACGAGAACCATTAAATACCATTCCTACTTTTGTGCTCGCACTTTCTGGTCGAAAACCCGCATGATGTGGCAAATAATATGAGAAAAAATTTCCCTTCTTATAAACTTCTACAGAACTAGTGCTTGTCATATGGCCTAAATTCGAGTATTCATCCAGGACATTGTTATATATCTCTGCGAGGTCCTTGTCTCTCTGCAACTTTACCTTATGTTCGTACTGTATCTTTGCTACGAACCTGGAGGAGTCCAAGAATTCGGAATCTGGAAAATCCTTTTTAAAGAGTAATCTCACAACATTTTGGCCGTCCGATCGTCGGTACGTCGTCTTTTTATACATGTCCTCACAGTATAAATTAAACTCGGACGAAATTTGAGTACGTGAGACCTCCTCCTGTTCCCAAAATTCTCTTATCAATGATCCTATACTTCTTGAAACCACGTCCACTGTGGTAAGTGGCACTTCCTGTTGCCTAATGGGACCATATATATACCATCCATAAATAGAATTTTGCGCTACCATATTTCCCAGCACATGCTTCATGGTTCCTTCCAACACGATATATGGAATAACATCACTGCCCAAGAGCATATCAACTTGTGCTGAAATGAGGAAACCCGGGTCTGCCAAATTTAAATCACTCACATCGGTGAGCTCTGAGATGGGAATCGTTCGCGTAGGTAATAAGCTTGTTAGATTCCTGACTACTAAAACTTGGGTACTCAGATGAAAATCATACTTTTCGGGAAACAAATCAACGGTGCAAATCTTATCCGAATTTGCAACTACTGTACCGCCCAGACCACTAACCCTATAGTTCGCATTCTGAGTCCTGATCCCGAATCTCTCAACTATCCTGCTTGTCAAAAAGGATTTTTTGACGCAGAATCTATGAGTGCTCGTACGGTAAACGTTTCACCTGCATATCGAATCTGGACCAAATCGGTCGGTAACATTATGTCATCCTGACCTACGGACAAATGGGTTTGGACAAATGCATCTTATCACATAGGGGACAAAACTTGTGCGAATTATTCTGAGTTTGGCCATGATTCCTAGACACTTGATTTATTTGTTGACGTCGAAGACTGTCAACTCTCTCCAGAACATGATATCTATTTATTAAAAATTCCTCCATTTGAGACCAAAGGGGCAAATCCGAATGGGATTCCAGGGACTGTTCCCATAATGCAATTGTGTCGACGGGTAATTTTGTCGAACATAAATGGATAAGGATAGGATCCCATTATCCTACTTCGACATCGTGTGTTGTCAGAATCGCTAGGCAGTCACTTATCGTTGACTGAATTCTGTTTATATCCTGACCACTTTCCGTTTGTGCTGCTGGAATGTTAAAAAGTATTTCCAGTTGTTTGTCGACTAAAACTCTCTTATTCTCATAGCGGGCCGAAGGGCTTCCCAAGCCAATGAGTAATACTGGTCAGACAGAGGATATTTATTAACGATCCTTCAGCTTCTCCTTTCGTTTTATTACGCAAATGATATAATTTCTGAGCCTGCGTCAGACGAGGATGATTCCCATATATTGCCGTGAACATATCCCTAAACGCGAGCCATTCCTCATAACTTCAATGGAAATTCTGGGTATCGCAAGGTGGCACCTTAATACAAATTTCTGAAGTATCAAAAGTCGTATACAGGATAAATAGCGGAACTATGAAATAGTGACGCGCTCGTGGCGTCAGTCCTCTGTTCGTATGACCTCTCTTACCCTTCAACATGTCTATCATACTGGCCTTGGCCGCTCCTACCCGAGATCCTATTAATTCTTTTGCCTCCTGACTGCGCTCTTGGCGCATGCGTTAGGCCTCAGTCAAAGCATTTTGAAATGTACTGGCCACCGTTTTCTCGGGACTTAAAGGTTGAGGAGATGTCTTAATGGGCACGTGGGCCGGTTGCAATTTATTGGCAATTTGAACATTCTTTTCTCTCTCTAAATGCTATTTTTCTTCTCGTGACCTCTGTTCCTTATGAACTTTTGCTTGTTCTAGTTGTCGCTGTTCCTTTTCGACAGCTAGCCGTCTTTTTTCCTCCTCTTCCTCCTTCTTCCAGAAGTCTTGCATAACTGAAGGATTCAATTCTTTTGTGGGAATCACCCTTGTATAGTTTGTCCCAATCGGCGTTTTTTGTTCCTCTTGAGCGGCACGTGGTTCTTTAAAGCTATAGGCCGAACTAACCGCACTTAATTTCTTTAACAGGCGATCTACATCTATGTCGTCCTCGTTGCGGGCATTTATTGTCAAATGAGCCCCCGAAATTATCTTTGAAACGTCACGTATGTGGTTGGCACAGTGCCTTTACGAAGCACTGGCGCGCCTTCTCCCTTCCAATTGATCAGCAAAAACTTTTTCAAGCCCGTTTTCGGATCTTCAATGCGAACGAAAGCATACATGATCTTGCCGCTGTTCAAATCTTCGCACAGTTCCTCCACCCCACCGTCACCACTGCTTACCAACTTCAAATCATTACTTTGTCCCTCGTACCCAATTGAGAAAAACCACCGTGCACGAAAATCAGAAAAGTGAGAAAGTAGACGACCTTGAGTCCACAACACAACACAACAACCACTGCACCGGTCCGGTCGGGTCGGATTATAATGAAACGAATCCGTATTGTTATAATGAAAATTATATTTTTTTTTATTACAATTATCTTTTAATATAATTGTAAAACGTAGAACTGTAAATCTAAATAATGAAAAAATGAAAATGTTTAGAAGTGGTTTTGCGAAAACTTAAAAAAGAAACTCCAAAAATCGTGAACAGCACAGCAGCAAGGAAGGAAGTGAAAGCTTGTTGATATTACAGAACCATTCCAGGAACACATCTACTTTAGCAAAAGAGGTCCAAATAAAAAACAATTTTTTTATGTGGTAGAGGGCATATTTTAGAAAGAAAAAAATAAATAAAAAAATTGACGGCGACCCATATTTTCCGAGTTACGGGGCCCCGAAATTTCAGAGTTATTGTCTTCCAGAATCGGATCAATATGGGTATCATTAGAAAGCTTATCACAATACCTTTAAAACGATATATATGTTTTTTCGATGCGATAACCCATTGCGATCCAATTAAATGTTTTCTGTAGGCGTGTTTACACATGAGGCTGTATTGTACATCCTAAAAGTAGTTTATGTATAAACACGGAGACAGAAACACGAAGTTTTTTCCTCTGGGGCACTAAAGTTTTTCTATGTAGCCGGCCTTCGGCCGGGGTTAAAGATTTTCTCCTCTGGGATATGTCCAAAACCGGCTACGCAGACTAAAGATTTCAAGGCTAGCAGGCCTTCGGTCGGGCTACGCAGACTAAAGTTTTTATGCGTAATGATTTTTTAATTCATTTTTCACTTTTTTCATTTGCACCATTTTTTTCTAATATCTCCGGTTTTTTAAGGGTTAACTACCCCTAAAAGAGGCTCAACTTATGGCGCATGATCTTGTCTACATGTGTGTGGCGTAAAAGACGTATCTCAATATTAGTACTATTTCCAGATAATAAGCTCTTTTGTAGAAAGTACGACTAAAAAATCGTAAATATTCAATTTGGCTCGCAATGGGTTATCGGATCGAAAAAACATATATATATTGTTTTAAAGGTATTGTGATAAGCTTTCTAATGATACTCATATTGATCCGATGAAAAACATGGAAGATATCGAGGAATATATCTAGGAACTTTCAGGGCCCATAACTCGGAAAATATAGGCCTCCGCCAAAATTTTTTTATTTTGATTAGAATCAAAAGTTGTACGTATGGTATGATTTTTGGACAAATTGGAGCTCTTGTGGTAAACTAGTCTGTTAACGGCTTAACATAGCTCTGTTAAACCATTAACAGCAGACAGTTTTAACAGTGGTCTGTGTCTCTCCTACTTAAATTACGAATTTATCTTCACTCACATCTTCAAATTTGGTTGTTTCTTCGTCAAGAAAAAAACTGTTAATAAGAACAGTTAAGAAATAGCGCATTTTATTAGAAAATGTTGCCTCATCGTAGAAGAATAATACAGGTTGCCATTTAAAAAAATCATAATGGTGCCATATTTTTCACAATAATTTTTCATTTCGATTTTCTTATAGCGCTGTTATAGCCTTGTCACACTGCATGCGAAATCTAGCTGAAATTACAATAGGTCGATTTTCAAATGTCATATTTGTTTGGGATCTGACATTTGTAAACCGACCTTATGTCGTTTCAGCTAGATTTCACATGCAGTGTGTCAAAGCTATTACGGTATCTGTATGATTTAATTTTCCGTCCAACACAAACATGTTTTACAACAAATTGAATAGTATATAGCTTTTTCTTTCGACAATTTCGATGTTTTTGTAAAATCGCTCGAAACATTGTCCACACTAGGCCGTGGGTTTACTAAATTCCGCATGCAGTGTGACATGGCTATTAGGCCAGGATTCATTTAAGAAAAAACAATGAGTAGCAACGTTTATAAAGACACACATTATAAAGATTCTAAATTATAAGCTAGTAAGTTCAATTGAACAGACCTATTATGTCATTTCAGCTCGATTCCGCATGCAGTCTAAAAAGGCTATAAAACTTGGTAGTCTATTATGGCGACGATATGTCGCCATATTTAAAATTTGTACAACAAATCTTTAAGTTATGTTTTTGGATAAGTAGTCAACTTATACTTAGCTGACTGTGTGGCAACACTAAATGTGTGGAATGGGAGAGAATAAAAAGCAATGAATGTGGCAACAATTGTTTTTAAGTAACGAATTCAATCCCGTTTGATATAAATTAGTATTATACATATTTTGCAAACTTTAAGTAAACGAACATAAAATTCAAGATAGTTTGGAATATTTTGAATTAAATAAAAAAATTCGAAAAAAATATTAAGATTCTAGTTCTAATTTATACGAACTTTTGCATTTCTATGATGACAAAAATGGATCATTCGATGCAATTATAAGTGAAGTAAACCGACGAAGTGGTTCATCCAAGCATAGAAAATTAAGCAATACGTTAAATATTCGATGTCGTATTAGATTCTATGCTCAGTAAGTACTTCAAAAAAAAACTGGGAATCGGTGCCAATTTGGTGGTGACACAGAATGATATTCATAACTTTGAAATTTCATTGTAACCATAGCAGAACTTTAATCAAGATCCGAAGATCGCAAACAAAAGTAATAACACTGAATTTCATATTTTAAATGTCTCCGAGATTACAGCAGGAACATTCATATTTCTCCCAAAAGGAAAATATGTTTGCATGTGAAGAAAGCACTCCTCCGTACATTACCATGAATCAACCTGATGTTACAGAAAATGTTTCTCAAGTTTTTACGGATCATTCCTATTCTAGAAGCTCGGTAATTTTAGAAGAACACAACATGTTTGCGGAAATCTCGCCTATTGAAGACATAGAAATAACGGAAGTTCCACTTGATTATTTGGTATTGGAGATCGGAAATATTACAGAAAATATTCCCTTCTCTCCTGATATAGAAGCACTCATATTCCAACATTTGATATGAATACAACGTTTTCTACTGTTCCTCGCCATAAAAACTCCACCCAGGAAAATAAAAACATAGACAATGTGTTTTCTCTTCAAGAGTGCCTAGACGAGCTTTTAGACGACGAAAATAAAACGAATGGACCGATAGAAAAAAGAACATTGTAAGTACCATTCAGATTTTCGTATATAATTTTTAGTTTTGAATTCTGTGACATAACAGCTGTTGACGATCGATCAGGTCCTGTCGATGATGACATCGATTTGGACTTGATCGATCTCAACGACTAAGTGTCATCCCTGACACTGGAAGGCGAGGAGTGCGACCAACTTCATATGTTTGTGTTGTACACTTTACTTTTGTTTTCGCAAAAAGTGCAAGTGATTTCTCCCAAGACCACCGTGTCAACAATCAATAAATAATAATTCCCTTATATCGAAACCGTAACTGTTTTATTTCAAGGAACCATCACGTAAGTAAACGACATTTACTTATGTTATATTTGTGTTATCTTGTGTTTTCGTTGCTTGCATTTTCGTGCAACAACAACCACAACTACACAGGCTTCTCACAAGATTCCGTCTTTGAGAACCTAACGAGTCCACCATCCTGGCAGGATCTCGTTCATGGTCCTTCGAAAACCACTAAAATAAACCACTGTACATTCAAATAATTATTATTTAATTTATTTACATTGTGGCGTTTAGACAAAGTCAATCAGTTTTCGCAATTGCTTTGTTTTTTACACACATTGTTGATAGTTTGGGTACTTCGGTCACACTTTTGTACCAAACAATACAAAAAAATACAATACTGTTTTGTTTATTCCTTTTGTGCGCAGCTAACAAATACCTTTTTCTGTTCACTCAATACAAATTGGTGGTGGACATACTCCTATACACATAAAGCTCGCTTTGCAAATAAGCTTGCGTAGTCTAGTGCAATCGTGTACAGCTTGCAATCAGAAGGTACCTTGGTTCGAATCCCAGCTGCCGCGAAGTTTGAGAAAAAAAAAGTTTTTTTGTCTTTAAATGTTCGTAATAGTTTCTTCTGTTATTTGTGTAAACAGAAAACGCGAATAATTTTGTATAAAAAAACGACAAATACAAACTCCATATAAGCATACTGACCACATGCAGAAGTAAGCCTTTGTGGTGTAGTGCAAGTTTGTGGGATTTGCAAACTGAAGGTCGTGGGTTCGATTCCCGGCTGGAGCAAAAATTTCAAATAAATTTTTTTCAATAAAATTTATTATATAAAGATTCTACTGTTAATTGTGTCAGCAGAAGAAACAATTTTGTATTGAGACAACAAATATAAGCTCATATACACATACTGACTGCTAACAAACAAGCCTTCGTAGGCTAGTGCAAGTAAGTGCGTCTTGTAAGCGGAAGTTGCCAGGTTCGATTCCCGGCAAGCGCATATCAGTGCATCAAAACAAAAATATATATTTTTTAAAGGTACTCGGCAACATGAGTTCAGCCATTTGTACTAAATTTGAATGTGAATCGGACAATTTGCTAAGAGTGTGCACAACATTCGCAAAGATCCCTGAAAAAGAACTCTCCGATTCCCTTCTAGAAACTAAACTAGAAGCATTAGAAGAAGACTGGCATGGTGTCCGCAATGCTTATGAGAGTGTCTACCTTGCTAATGACCAAATTGTAGATAGAATTTTCAAGCAAATAGCTAAAGAAACATATGAGTCGACTAGGGACATGTATCAGAAAACAAAGGCCAGTATGATAGACATGTTGAAGGGTAAGAGATGTCATACGAATACCCAACAGAGGACTGACGCCACGAGCGCGTCACTATTTCATAGTTCCGCTATTTATCCTGTGAATACGACTTTTGATACTTCAGAAATTTGTATTAAGGTGCCACCTTGCGATACCCAGGATTTCCATGGAAGTTATGAGGAATGGCTCGCGTTTAGGGATATGTTCACGGCAATATATGGGAATCATCCTCGTCTGACGCAGGCTCAGAAATTATATCATTTGCGTAATAAGACGAAAGGAGAAGCTGGAAGGATCGTTAATAAATATCCTCTGTCTGACCAGAATTACTCATTGGCTTGGGAAGCCCTTCGGGCCCGCTATGAGAATAAGAGAGTTTTAGTCGACAAACAACTGGAAATACTTTTTAACATTCCAGCAGCACAAACTGAAAGTGGTCAGGATATAAACAGAATTCAGTCAACGATAAGTGACTGCCTAGCGATTCTGACAACACACGATGTCGAAGTAGGACAATGGGATCCTATCCTTATCCATTTATGTTCGACAAAATTACCCGTCGACACAATTGCATTATGGGAACAGTCCCTGGAATCCCATTCGAATTTGCCCCTTTGGTCTTAAATGGAGGAATTTTTGATAAATAGATATCATGTTCTGGAGAGAGTTGACAGTCTTCGACGTCAACAAATAAATCAATTGTCTAGGAATCATGGCCAGACTCAGAATAATTCGCACAAGTTTTGTCCCCTATGTGATAAGATGCATTTATTGAGGAATTGTCCTCAGTTCTTAGCACTTTCGGTGAAACAGAGGATAGATCTTGTTCGCGATAACGGTTACTGCGACAACTGTTTAATGGTTGGACATAATAGTCAAGAGTGCAGAAGTATGAATACGTGTACGTATTGAAGGAGAAAACATCACAGTACACTACATTTAGGCAGGAATGGGTCTCAGTCAAGGAATTCTAATTCTAATGGAAACCGGAATAACGGTAGTAATCCCGTCCGGACGGAGACGAATCATGTCGGTGCAAATAATTCTATAGAAGGGCCATCTAATTCAATCTCATCGAGCCATTTAAACAATGTCCAAACCCATTTGTCCGTAGGTCAGGATGACATAATGTTACCGACCGCTTTGGTCCAGATTCGATATGCAGGTGACAAGCAGGATAGTTGAGAGATTCGGGATCAGGACTCAGAATGCGAACTATAGGGTTAGTGGTCTGGGCGGTACAGTAGTTGCAAATTCGGATAAGATTTGCACCGTTAATTTGTTTGCCGAAAAACATGATTTTCATCTTAGTACCCAAGTCTTAATAGTCAGGAATCTAACAAGCTTGTTACCAACTCTAACAATTCCCATATCAGAGCTCACCGATGTGAGTGATTTAAATTTGGCAGACCCGGGTTTCCTCATTTCAGCACAAGTTGATATGCTCTTAGGCAGTGATGTGATTCCATATATCGTATTGGAAGGAACCAGGAAGCACGTGTTGGGAAATATGGTAGCGCAAAATTCTATTTATGGGTAGGGTTTCCATATGGATAATTTTCAAAAGAGAACTTTCGCTTTAAAAAAAGAGAACATTTTAACTAAAAAAGAGTTTACAATAAAAAAATTCTTTATTAAATAATTAATAATTTTATTGATGTTAAAATTAAAATAATAATAGTTTCTAATGATAGAAACAACGAAATAAATATATAATAAAACAATAAAAAACAAAAAAAAAATAAACAAAATAAATTCAAAAAACACATTTTCTTTTGCTCATCTCTAGGCTACGTAAAACGTTTTTATATTAATATAAAATAATAATCATAGTTAAAAAAATAAATTACCTTATTGCTTATTAAACTAGCTAAACCATTAACTTTAAGGCTTCACACAAAGCAACCACGCTGCAGCGTGGCAAAACAAATAACAATAAACAATTTGTATTTGTTTTGACAGCAAACGGTTTGCTGTTGACAGAATGAGAGATTTTAAGCTGGCCATAGACGAACGATTTATTGGTGTGATTTGCAAATTTATTGCTGCGATTTATTGCATATCGTTTCTCCACACACGCTCGAACAAATCATAATTCGGCCGACGTTGATGAGTAAACATATGCTACGAAGCGGATGACGCGCTCGCATGTTCATTTTGTGTTTGAACTTCGGTTTGTGCTTCTGTCAGAATTTTGTGGTAGAAAATTTTTTATTTAACAATTGGTTTTTTCTGTTGATTGGAAACTTAAAAAAAACATGTGCGACGAAGCAGCGGCTGATGCAGCTGCGCTTTTATTTATATATACATGTTTCGACATGGAAAATAAAAAACTAGAAAAGAAAAAAATCGAAAAAAAAGAAAATGGAGTGAAGAGTGGCTGCTCGAAAGAAATAAGCATTCTATCATAAAGTCTTTGCTTGCCATTTTTTGTGTGCACTACACGACCTTTCGTTGCAATGGTTGAAGAGCAACTGAAATGGCGAAATGGCTTAAAATTTGCGCAGTAGCCCACACACGTATGATTTGTTCGCAAACTACCCCACAGACGTAAAAAAGCGACCACAAACCCAACAAATTGCTCGAATTTATCGTTCGTCTATGGCCAGCTTAAGGCCGGAACACAATCGCGACGTTTCGACGTATGGCGTATGGCCCACAATTGACGACGACAACGTATTGGCGTATTGGCGTATATAACAATTGTGGCGAATTCCTACTAAATAAATAAAATTCCATCAATCTAGGATTTTTTTTTGAAATAGAGTACATAAAGAGCACTGTTGGACATAAAAATACGGCACCAAAAAAAGAGAGTGAACAAAAAGATACGAACACAAAAAGAGAACATGTTCTCTTTAAAAGAGATGTAATGGACAGCCTATTTATGGGTGGTATATATATGGTCCCATTAGGCAACAGGAAGTATCACTTACGACAGTGGACGTTGTTTCTAAAGGTGATGAAGATATAGGATCACTGATAAGAAAACTTTGGGAACAGGAGGAGGTCTCACGTAATCCAATTTCGTCCGAGTTTGATTTATACTGTGAGGAAATGTATAAAAAGACAACGTACCGACGATCGGACGGCCGATATGTTGTGAGGTTACCCTTTAAAAAGGAGTTTCCAGATACTGTATTCTTGGACTCCTCAAGGTTCATAGCAAAGAAACAGTACGAACATATGGAGGTCAAATTGCAGAGAGATAAGGACCTTGCAGAAATATATAATAATGTCCTGGATGAGTACTCAATTTTAGGTCATATGAAAAGTACCAATTCTGTAGAAGTTTGTAGGAACGGAAAGTTTTTTTCATATTACTTGCCGCATCATGCGGTTTTTCGACCAGAAAGTGCGAGCACAAAAGTAAGGGTGGTATTTAATGGTTCTCGTAAAACAAAGAGTTCCTTTTCGTTAAACGATGTTTTACACATAGGACCAACATTGCAAACAGACCTCATGGCTGTGATTTTAAACTGGCGTTTGTACAGATATGTCTTCAATGGTGACATCGAGAAAATGTACCGCCAAATCGTGGTGAATAAAGCCGATCGCCCATATCAAAGAATTCTATATAGGAAAAATCCGTCTAGTAAAATAGAGGATTATGAGCTGACAACGGTCATCTTTGGTATAAATTGTGGTCCCTATTTGGATATACGCACACTTTTGCAGTTGGCCGAGGACACGGAGCTAGAAAGTCCGTTGTCCTCAAAGAATTTGATACGTGAAACGTATGTAGACGATGTACTGCCAGGTGGTCATACGATAGCCTCAGCGCTGGAGGCTCAACAGCAGCTAATACACACATTAGGCACGGCTGGATTTCCGCTTAAAAAGATGACAGCTAATCATCCGGATCTTTTAGCTAAAATTTCAAAGCAAAACGTGTTAGATGTCAATTTGTTGAAGATTGATGGTTCAAGCTCAACAAAAACGCTTGGCATATTGTGGGATGCGTTAAATGACTCCTTCGTCTATAAGGTTGAGCATTTATCAAGTCATAATATTGTGACAAAAAGAAAGATTCTGTCGAAGCTGTTGACCCGGCAGGGTGGCTGGCACCCATAATTATACAGGCAAAGATATTATTACAGGATTTGTGGTTAGATGGCGTAAACTGGGATGAAGAGGTAAAACCGAACATATTGCTGAAATGGAATGCTTTCATTCAGAATTTTACGTTTATCAACTCTATTAAGATTCCACGTTGGGTAAATTTTCATCCAACAAGTACGATTCAGCTTCATGGGTTCTGCGATGCTTCAGAGAAAGCGTATTGTGCCGTTTTGTATTTACGCTCTGAAACTGCATCTAATCGTTCCGTAAATTTGTTGGTGGCAAAGAGCAGGGTTGCACCACTTAAAAAGGTTAGTTTACCTCGGCTGGAATTATGTGGAGCGGTATTACTTTCGAGTCTGGTCAATCACATTGTATCAACTCTTCCATTTGAGCGTGTCTCTCTGCATTTGTGGTCTGATTCTACTATTGTCTTAGCATGGCTTCAGAAACCTCCATCGGTTTGGAACACTTATGTAGCGAATAGGACCGCTATAATTATGGAAAATGTAGGAAATGCCACTTGGAGGCATGTGTCGACAGAATGCAATCCAGCAGATCTTGGTACTCGGGGATGTAATTCTCAAGATTTAGCACAGAATCCAAAATGGTGGCATGGCCCAGCCTGGCTTCTAAGTTCGCAGGATAATTGGCCAACATCAAGTCCACCGTCGACGACTCCACCTGAACAAAGGAAGGTTTATGTTCATTGCTCCGCGCAAATAGATAGGAGTCTCTGTGATCGTTTTTCGTCTTATCCCCAAGCCTTATCTGTCATTGCCTATATGTATAGATTTATTAATGCGGCATGCAAAAAATCTGATATTAAGACCAGT
This sequence comes from Polietes domitor, assembly GCA_947397865.1. NCBI lineage: Eukaryota > Metazoa > Arthropoda > Insecta > Diptera > Muscidae > Polietes > Polietes domitor. Next base: position 150,749,426 of record OX377620.1, on the reverse strand, counting down.
CGGGAAAAAACGCTTTCTCAAGCGGAACTTACTCACGCGAAGATGGTCCTGGTGCGGGTCACACAACGCTCCCATTTTACCCAAGAATATAATGAACTGAGTACCTCAAAGACTTTGTCGAGACAGATTACTCTGCGCGCCCTGAATGCCTTCCTAGATGGTCAAAGTTTGATTCGAGTTAATGGGCGACTCGCCAATGCATCGATGACGTACGATGAGAGATTTCCTATAATAATTCCGAATTCATCTCAACTTTGTCAAATGTTTCTCGGATTCGTCCATAAAGTACTTGTCCATGCAGATGTGTCCCTTATGATGAGCACGGTTCGAAGTCAATTTTATATTCCCAGTCTTAAACGAGCAATTAAGAAATGTGTCCACGGATGTTTGATATGTGTCCGGTATAAGCAAAGAATACGGACCCAGATTATGTCTGCGTTGCCATTGGAACGCTCATCTTTCTCATTACCATTTACATATTCAGGTGTCGACTTTGCTGGACCATTTCAGATTAAGGCTGGTATGTTGAGAAACTCTCCGTACCAAAAATCATATGCATGTATATTTGTATGCTTCGAGACAAAAGCAGTACATCTAGATGCTTGCACAAGCTTATCGTCTGACACCTTCCTAGCTACGTTCGCCAGATTTATAGGAAGAAGGGGCCTGCCGAAGTGTTTAATGTCAGATAATGGCACCAACTTCGTTGGTGCAAGTCGGTCCTTTTTAAAAGAATATGCTGACTTTATGAAACTTTCGGCGAAAAGAGTGACAGAAAGGTATGCAATTCAAGGATTTGAATGGAAATTCATACCGCCTAGTGCCCCTCATATGGGCGGCCTATGGGAGGCGGGTGTAAAAAGTTTCAAGACACATTTTCGGAAGGTTGCCGGAAATCAAAAATTTAATTTCGAAGAATTCTCTACCCTTCTAGCAAGGATCGAATTCCCGACCGATATCTCCATTATCAGAAGACCCAAACGATCTGCAGGCACTAACGCCCGGTCATTTCCTTCGAGGAGGTCCGTTGGTACTCGCCCCTGATATACCTGCGGATAATCTATCACTTATCAATCGTTGGGAAAAGCTTAAATTATTGCACCACAACTTCAGCAAAAGGTGGAAAACGGAGTATTTACAAGAATTGCATAAAAGACGCAAATGGCAAGGTCCGATGCAGGACTTACAAGTTGGAGAATTTGTTATAATAAAGGACGAATTACTGCCACCAAATGAATGGAGAATGGGTCGCATCGAAACGGTACATCGAGGGCGTGATGGTCACGTACGAGTAGCAGACATCCGAACGCAATCAGGCGTCGTAACACGACCTATAGTGCACTACCAATCAGTGATAAGTCGTAGCTTGTTAACTCGTCCGTCCATTATGTGTGTTTTCATCTCGATTTTAATATAGTACTAATTCATTCTTCTTGCCTATCTGTCCGTTCGACATTGTCTTTTTTTATATAGTATCATGAATCGGTCAAATCCAAATTTATGCCTGGTCTGTTTCGGTTACCACCCTTTGCACCTCTGTATGCAATTCAAAGGGTTGACGGTACCACAGCGGGTGTACATGGTGCGTGTCCATGGGTACTGCGCGTGCTGCCTAGCAAGTACTCATCAGGTGGATGGCTGCCGTTTCTTGAGGGAGTGCCGTGGATGTGGAGGACTGCATCATCGGATGTTGTGCCAGGAGGGTTCCATTTCGTGGCGTTCTCCGGCAGTCGCACGAGTTAGTTCACCCTTCCAGGGCATTGAACGGCAGCATGTGGATTATACGAGTGGGCCGGAACCGAGAAGTAGGTCCGTTTACCAGCCGCAGCGACTGCCACAAAAGCGACAACAACAACAACGCCAACAACCTCAACGTCAACAGGCACAACGTCAGCATGGCCGGCATGTTGACGATCGATCAGGTCCTGTCTATGATGACATCGATTTGGACTTGATCGATCTCAACGACTAAGTGTCATCCCTGACACTGGAAGGCGAGGAGTGCGACCAACTTCATATGTTTGTGTTGTACACTTTACTTTTGTTTTCGCAAAAAGTGCAAGTGATTTCTCCCAAGACCACCGTGTCAACAATCAATAAATAATAATTCCCTTATATCGAAACCGTCAGTGTTTTATTTCAAGGAACCATCACGTAAGTAAACGACATTTACTTACGTTATATTTGTGTTATCTTGTGTTTTCGTTGCTTGCATTTTCGTGCAACAACAACCACAACTACACAGGCTTCTCACAAGATTCCGTCTTTGAGAACCTAACGAGTCCACCATCCTGGCAGGATCTCGTTCAACAGCAATATCAAACTCATTTTTTTAAAGCCTTTACTTTTCAATTTATTGGAAGAAATATATAACATGAAATACACACTTAAATACTAATAAACTTTATATGTAATTAAATTTATTTTGTCCATTAAAAAAAACTAAAATTCCGTTCTTCCATTTTCTATTTTCTAACATCTTTGATTATCACATGGCGTTTAATACAAAAATACTCAATTTAGGAGATGCCACTTGTCAGCAAAATGTGAATAACACAATCTTCCACTCCTGAGTTTTGTTTCAATTCGCCCATGTGACATCTTCCTCTTTCAGTTTTTTGGTTTACTATTCCAATTATTTCAAATAAGAAGAGCATTTAATGTTTTCTCATTGTCATACATTAGTATTTTGTGCTGTAATTTATTTAGCATTGTTTTTAATGAAATTTTGATTTCTGGCCTTAACCTCGAGATAATCCCAAAGATTTTCTACGAGGCTCAAGCCGGGATTCTGGAGATGGATGTGGAAATGGTTGGCGTTATATAAACAGTCATAATTTTAGGTCTAAAACGGTGTGCTTGGGGTTGTTGTATAGGAAAAAATAGTTATTCGTAAAGACCAATTTTTTGCACACGTGCATACAAATTATTCTTCAAAATTGACAAATAAACATCGTGATCTATAATCCCATCTGTAAATGTAAGTTTTCCTACTCCCAGGGCCGATGTACATCCCATCATAAGATCATATCTCTCCATAAGACCACTGAGCCAAACCTATGTTTTACATAAGGTTTGAAATTTTCTATGTTTATTGGTCTTTCATGTACAACATTACGTCGATTCGTCACTAAATACACAAGTCAGGCTTTCTATTTCTGTTTATCATGGAGAGTGATAATCGTTTACCTCCCAATAAATGCAACACGGCCGTTAATTTAGTTGGTTCTGCGCACCTCACGCACCCTATCATCCCAGACACTCGTTCCTAGTGTTGGGCATTATCGTTCACTGAACCTTTTCGTTCCGGTAAAGGAACTCGTTCACTCTTTTCGTTCCATTGTTCTTTTTAGATCCTTCGTTCATATGACTAATTCATTCGTTCAAACGTCACAACATTGTTTGTTGACTCGTTCAGTTTTTTAAGAAAGTAATAAAAACATGAGAAAATTGAAAATATTAAGTATTCATGTATAATTTAATTAAATATATACTGCTGGTTGCATTTAAATTACGACAGTTGTTAATCCATGTTATGTGTATGTAATATGAACGGTCTTAGCGCTAAGAAATATCATTCGGAAAAAATTGTGGAAACGACTTATCACCTGTTCAATGTTAAAACAAACGGAAGCATCACTGAACTAGTGAATGAAGGAGAGTTGGGCAGAAGGCAAAATAATAATGGAACGAAGTGAACGATGAAACTGAAAGAATGAAAGAGCAGGAACCAGTTCCCATCGTTCCACCAAGGGAATCGTTCAATTGAACGAGTTCGTTTCGGAACAACCCAAATCTAAATTAAAGGCTCTTCCAAACACGAAATTTATGATGTGGCCCATTCTATGAATGGGCTCCGTAGAAGCATAATTCGTTCGCTGAAAACACTAGTCAACAGTCAAAATGTACTCGGGATGCGATAATTTTTTCTGTGTAGATAACCTTGACATGAGCTCGAAAAACGCAATAAAATTTTTTTTTTCGTTTGGTTTTTTTTTTATTATTTTTTTTTTAAATTTTAAAAATTTTTTTTTTGTTAATTTGTTTCGTCCGGCATAACTCGGGAACCACTAGCCCGATTTAATTGAATTAAATTTTAAAAAATTTAAAATTACAATTCCCTTAATCTGTTCATATATTGTTTTCCTATACAAGCAACAGTTTCCAAGTTAAAAATGAATATATAAAGGAAAAAACTTATTTTTTGCCTAAAGATTTAATTTTTTTTTTAAATCCATAAAAAATCCAAAATGAAAAAAAATGTCAAATCTTATTACTTTTACGTAAAGTCACATAACCTATGAGCAAAATGAGACAAAGATCATGAAAATCGATGCACGCGTTTCGCTTTTATTCGCAATTGAGTAAAGGTATGAATTTCAAAAATTTGCTCGACATATGCACAACTTTGTCTATGGTAAGGTTTTTTCTTTTTTTTTGATTCTCAGAATTAACAAAACGGAATAAACAAAGGGTTATTTAATTTTTATGATTGCGTAAGCAAAGTAATAAACGCTAATAAATGTGCGTGAACAATTAAAAGGAAAAAAGGAAAGGGGACTTTTTTAATTATTTGGGTTTTCCGTTGGCTACCTGTATGATTTTTTTACAGAAATGCAACCCACATTTAAGGGTGGTCATTATTCGGAAAATTTAAGACTCACACATGGTGAAACAGGTATGTAGCCACCGTAAAAAATATACACCCATTTATAAGTACCTGTCAGTAAAATACTAAACAATACACAGTATAAATAGGTCTTCATTGATCGATTTTACTCATTCAACAAGTGTCGACGAACGCGATAGTTAAAATGAGCAAACGTTCGCGAGGATTTGAATGCAATACCAATCCAAGTAATTTTTGTTACATGTGCGGAGAATACGTTTCTGAAAAAACAAGCGTTGTTTTTCACCTAAATTGAGAGATTCATTTGAAGAGAGCTTCAATTTAAAGGTCTCAAACATAGATGAGCGATGGACACCAAGTGCTCTATGTCCAAGGTGCTACGTACAGCTAGCTGACTCAAGGTAAGTGTAGATTACGAAATTCAAGAACATATATAACTTATTATTGAAATTCTTTCAGACAGACAGCCGAGAATCATCATGCCAATGCTTTGGAGAGCTCCGCTTTGCCATGTAACAGATTGCTACTTCTGTCTTAGCAAAAAAAAACAGGCGTGGGAAAAAATATACGATGGACTTACGCTGCTGTTTCAACAGTGAATTTTCCAGTGCCATTTTCCGAAGAACCAGTGGACCCGCAACCGTCCGTTTCAAGATGGGCATCTAATAATGAGGCGATACATCCATCATCAGATCCGGAGACAGTAGAAACCACATCAGAATGCGAGTCAACATATACATTGCATGGAGGTCAACGCTTATGTTCCCAAGCAGAACTGAACGATTGGGTTAGAGAATTGAAACTCTCCAAGGAAGATGCAGAGTTGCATGCATCGCGCATGCAACAGTTCGGTTTCTTGGCTCCTGGTGTGGTGACAACAATCTACAGGAAGCGTCATGAACCATACGCAAGGTACTACACAAAAAAAGACAACATCTGTTTTTGTAAGGACATTCCCGGATTATTTGGTGAACTCGGGTACTCTTACGATCCAGGAGAGTGGCGTCTTTTCATCGACAGCAACAAGCAGAGCCTTAAAGCAATTTTACTGCACAACGGCAACGAGAAACCTTCGATTCCAATTGCTCATGCCGTTGACACCAAGGAAACATACGAAGTCATGGACAATCTACTAAAGTGCCTTAACTATGAGAGGCACGATTGGAAAGTTTGTGCCGACCTTAAGGTTATCGGTATCCTTTGTGGATTACAAGGTGGATTCACAAAGTACTGTTGTTTTCTCTGCCTTTGGGACAGCCGCGATCGTCAACATCATTACACCAGGAGGAGTTGGACAGAAAGAGTTAACTTCATCCCCGGCAGCGACAACGTGAAATATACACCAGAGTTGCATGCATCGCGCATGCAACAGTTCGGTTTCTTGGCTCCTGGTGTGGTGACAACAATCTACAGGAAGCGTCATGAACCATACGCAAGGTACTACACAAAAAAAGACAACATCTGTTTTTGTAAGGACATTCCCGGATTATTTGGTGAACTCGGGTACTCTTACGATCCAGGAGAGTGGCGTCTTTTCATCGACAGCAACAAGCAGAGCCTTAAAGCAATTTTACTGCACAACGGCAACGAGAAACCTTCGATTCCAATTGCTCATGCCGTTGACACCAAGGAAACATACGAAGTCATGGACAATCTACTAAAGTGCCTTAACTATGAGAGGCACGATTGGAAAGTTTGTGCCGACCTTAAGGTTATCGGTATCCTTTGTGGATTACAAGGTGGATTCACAAAGTACTGTTGTTTTCTCTGCCTTTGGGACAGCCGCGATCGTCAACATCATTACACCAGGAGGAGTTGGACAGAAAGAGTTAACTTCATCCCCGGCAGCGACAACGTGAAATATACACCACTCATAAAAAAGGAAAATGTTTTTCTCCCACCTCTTCACATAAAGCTCGGACTCATAAAAAACTTCGTGAAAGCTATCAACAAAGATGGCGAAGCGTTCGCCTATTTAAAAACCATTTTTCCTCACCTTTCATCGGCAAAGATAAAGGAAGGCGTTTTCGACGGTCCGCAAATTAAAAAGTTGTTGCAAGACCAACAGTTTGAGCACATTTTATCACCAAATGAAGCTGCAGCTTGGAATTCATTTCGGCAAATTGTTTCCGGATTTCTTGGAAACAACAAAAGCTCAAATTACAGAGAGATCGTCGAACAACTACTCCAAAATTATAAAAAAATTAGAGCAAATATGTCGCTTAAGATACATTTTCTACACTCGCACTTGGACTTCTTTCCGGACAACCTGGGCGATGTGAGTGACGAGCATGGCGCACATGTAACAAAAATTACTTGGATTGGTATTGCATTCAAATCCTCGCGAACGTTTGCTCATTTTAACTATCGCGTTCGTCGACACTTGTTGAATGAGTAAAATCGATCAATGAAGACCTATTTATACTGTGTATTGTTTAGTATTTTACTGACAGGTACTTATAAATGGGTGTATATTTTTTTACGGTGGCTACATACCTGTTTCACTATGTGTGAGTCTTAAATTTTCCGAATAATGACCACCCTTAAATGTGGGTTGCATTTCTGTAAAAAAATCATACAGGTAGCCAACGGAAAACCCAAATAATTAAAAAAGTCCCCTTTCCTTTTTTCCTTTTAATTGTTCACGCACATTTATTAGCGTTTATTACTTTGCTTACGCAATCATAAAAATTAAATAACCCTTTGTTTATTCCGTTTTGTTAATTCTGAGAATCAAAAAAAAAAGAAAAAACCTTACCATAGACAAAGTTGTGCATATGTCGAGCAAATTTTTGAAATTCATACCTTTACTCAATTGCGAATAAAAGCGAAACGCGTGCATCGATTTTCATGATCTTTGTCTCATTTTGCTCATAGGTTATGTGACTTTACGTAAAAGTAATAAGATTTGACATTTTTTTTCATTTTGGATTTTTTATGGATTTAAAAAAAAAAAAATTAAATCTTTAGGCAAAAAATAAGTTTTTTCCTTTATATATTCATTTTTAACTTGGAAACTGTTGCTTGTATAGGAAAACAATATATGAACAGATTAAGGGAATTGTAATTTTAAATTTTTTAAAATTTAATTCAATTAAATCGGGCTAGTGGTTCCCGAGTTATGCCGGACGAAACAAATTAACCAAAAAAAATTTTTTAAAATTTAAAAAAAAAAAATAATAAAAAAAAACCAAACGAAAAAAAAAATTTTTATTGCGTTTTTCGAGCTCATGTCAAGGTTATCTACACAGAAAAAATTATCGCATCCGGAGTACATGAAATTTTTTTCAATTTGTTGAGTAGTGAAATCAATAGGAAAAAACTGGTAGTATCTAGAAGGTCAAATGGCACGTTAAATAAGAATGCGATGACACGAAATAGATAAATGAGACATCACCATTTATAACCTTTTTATTTTGGGCTATAATATAAGTTGGCGATTATCTATCAACATTCATACATCCAGGGTAACCAGATATATGTAGTAAGAGCAGAATTTTATAACATGTCTGCTTTTCAACTTCAGTCAACTAGTGTAATGGAAAGAAGAAGAATCTATTCCAATGTAAGTGTCTTAATTACAATAATAAAAATTGTTTCTGACTAACTCAATCCAGCCCATACTACAGAACCATTCCAGGAACACATCTACTTTAGCAAAAGAGGTCCAAATAAAAAACAATTTTTTATGTGGTAGAGGGCATATTTTAGAAGAAAAAAATCAAATAAAAAATTGACTGCGACCTATATTTTCCGAGTTACGGAGCCCCGAAATTTCAGAGTTATATTCTTCGATATCTTTCAGGATCGGATCAATATGGGTATCATTAGAAATCTTATCGCAATACCTTTAAAACGATATATATGTTTTTTTCGATGCGATAACCCATTGCGAGCCAATTAAATGTTTTCTGTAGGCGTGTTTACACATGAGGCTGTATTGTACATCCTAAAAGTAGTTTATGTATAAACACGGAGAGAGAAACACGATGTTTTTTCCTCTGGGGCATGTCCAAAACCGGCTAAGCAGACTAATGTTGTTCAGCGTAGCCGGCCTTCGGCCGGGGTTAAAGATTTTCTCCTCTGGGGTATGTCCAAAACCGGTTACGCATACTAAAGTTTGTCTACATAGCCGCCCTTCCGCCGGGGTTTAAGATTTTCTCCTCTGGGGTATATCCAAAACCGGCTACGCAGACTAAAGATTTCCAGACTAGCCGGCCTTCGGCCGGGGTTAAAGACTTTCTCTTTTGGGGTATATCCAAAAGCGGCTACGCAGACTAAAGTTTTTCTGTGTAGCCGGCCTTCGGCTTGGGTTAAAGATTTTCTCCTCTGTGGTATGTCCAAAACCGGCTACGCAGACTAAAGATTTCCAGAATAGCCAGCCTTCGGCCGGGGTTAAAGACTTTCTCCATTTGGGGTAAATCCAAAAGCGGCTACGCAGACTAAAGTTTTTATGCGTAGTGATTTTTTAAATTCATTTTTCACTTTTTTCATTTGCACCATTGTTTTCTAATATCTCCGGTTTTTAAGGGTTAACTACCCCTAAAAGGGGCTCAACTTATGGCGCATGATCTTGTCTACATGTGTGTGGTGTAAAATACGTATCTCCATATCAGTACTATTTCCAGATAATAAGCTCTTTTGTAGAAAGTACGACTAAAAAATCGTAAATATTCAATTTGGCTCGCAATGGGTTATCAGATCGAAAAACATATATATATTGTTTTAAAGGTATTGTGATAAGCTTTCTAATGATACCCATATTGATCCGATGAAAAACATGGAAGATATCGAGGAATATATCTAGGAACTTTCAGGGCCCATAACTCGGGAAATATGGACCACCGCCAATTTTTTTTATTTTGATTAGAATAAAAAGTTGTACGTATGGTATGATTTTTGGACAAATTGGAGCTCTTGTGGTAAACTAGATATAAGCCTCATTCCAAAATAGGAATAACGAGCAGTGGTGGTCAGCGCTCGTTAAATCTATTTTGGTATAAGGTCCTGTACTAGCGTAATCAGTATGACAATATAGATTTGAGTCATTTTAGAATCAATTTTTATAAGGTAGAGTATGTATCATTTGGGACAAAAAAACGTGTAAGAATCAACTTCAAATAGCTTTTGTATGTTTTCTTATGGAAGATAATGAAGGAAATATAGTTATTGACGAAGTTCGTTGACGTTACCTACAAACTTGGAAAATTATCTTGGCGTCGTTCTCTACAACTTTTCGCACAGGTCTAAGAATTAGTCTTTGGGTAATATTTTGTGCCATATATGGCGACTAAAAGTAGGTTTCTGCGTTTAATAAGAAAACATTTTTGAAGTTGACTCCTACGCCACAGTTGTGTTTATACTCTAATTTATTGAAGAAGAGACTAATGTCCATAATGCCTATTTTTGGGGTAGGTATTTAAAAATCTCATTTAGTTAAATGCATGAAAACACGTTTTACATTGATTTTACATACATATGTGTCGTTCTAATTTTTGTGTTTCTTAAACTTATTTGTTCGATGAAATAAGTGATGAAAAATCAGAATTGCGATATCTTAGAATTTTGGTAAGATTTGCTTCATATCATTTACTGGTAAACATTTTGCACACAAATTTCCTCAAGTAGCTGTTAAAATTACTATTATTCTTAGGGAGTAGGTTTCCACACAGCCAAGAGGTAATACTCATTGCGCGTTGCCATATATTTTACTTGGCTTGACCAAAAAGTGCATTGCACATTACTAAAGCATTGTATGCTTAGTATTCTTAAAGCTAAAAGGAAACTAAATCTAAACTTAAAGTGTAAGTTTTTGCGACAGTGAGAAAGTGATCATCTGAGTCACTTAGACCAGAAGTCCACTGTGTAAGTATATACATACATACATACTCAAAACGATGTCTTTTTGACACTACTTAGCCATTGAGCTGCCACGATAACCAACATACGTATACATATGTATGTTTTATACTTTCCAAGGCATACCAAAATTCAATATAAAAATATTGACCATTCTGGAAATAAATGAAAAAGAAAATTAGTACAAATTCATTGAAGTGTGTTTATGGTATTTTCATATTCACATAATCTACAAATAATTCTTTTGCGCATTCATTAAAATACACATTTTTTTAAATTTTTTAAAATTTAATTCAATTAAATCGGGCTAGTGGTTCCCGAGTTATGCCGGACGAAACAAATTAACCAAAAAAAATTTTTTAAAATTTAAAAAAAAAAAATAATAAAAAAAAACCAAACGAAAAAAAAAATTTTTATTGCGTTTTTCGAGCTCATGTCAAGGTTATCTACACAGAAAAAATTATCGCATCCGGAGTACATGAAATTTTTTTCAATTTGTTGAGTAGTGAAATCAATAGGAAAAAACTGGTAGTATCTAGAAGGTCAAATGGCACGTTAAATAAGAATGCGATGACACGAAATAGATAAATGAGACATCACCATTTATAACCTTTTTATTTTGGGCTATAATATAAGTTGGCGATTATCTATCAACATTCATACATCCAGGGTAACCAGATATATGTAGTAAGAGCAGAATTTTATAACATGTCTGCTTTTCAACTTCAGTCAACTAGTGTAATGGAAAGAAGAAGAATCTATTCCAATGTAAGTGTCTTAATTACAATAATAAAAATTGTTTCTGACTAACTCAATCCAGCCCATACTACAGAACCATTCCAGGAACACATCTACTTTAGCAAAAGAGGTCCAAATAAAAAACAATTTTTTATGTGGTAGAGGGCATATTTTAGAAGAAAAAAATCAAATAAAAAATTGACTGCGACCTATATTTTCCGAGTTACGGAGCCCCGAAATTTCAGAGTTATATTCTTCGATATCTTTCAGGATCGGATCAATATGGGTATCATTAGAAATCTTATCGCAATACCTTTAAAACGATATATATGTTTTTTTCGATGCGATAACCCATTGCGAGCCAATTAAATGTTTTCTGTAGGCGTGTTTACACATGAGGCTGTATTGTACATCCTAAAAGTAGTTTATGTATAAACACGGAGAGAGAAACACGATGTTTTTTCCTCTGGGGCATGTCCAAAACCGGCTAAGCAGACTAATGTTGTTCAGCGTAGCCGGCCTTCGGCCGGGGTTAAAGATTTTCTCCTCTGGGGTATGTCCAAAACCGGTTACGCATACTAAAGTTTGTCTACATAGCCGCCCTTCCGCCGGGGTTTAAGATTTTCTCCTCTGGGGTATATCCAAAACCGGCTACGCAGACTAAAGATTTCCAGACTAGCCGGCCTTCGGCCGGGGTTAAAGACTTTCTCTTTTGGGGTATATCCAAAAGCGGCTACGCAGACTAAAGTTTTTCTGTGTAGCCGGCCTTCGGCTTGGGTTAAAGATTTTCTCCTCTGTGGTATGTCCAAAACCGGCTACGCAGACTAAAGATTTCCAGAATAGCCAGCCTTCGGCCGGGGTTAAAGACTTTCTCCATTTGGGGTAAATCCAAAAGCGGCTACGCAGACTAAAGTTTTTATGCGTAGTGATTTTTTAAATTCATTTTTCACTTTTTTCATTTGCACCATTGTTTTCTAATATCTCCGGTTTTTAAGGGTTAACTACCCCTAAAAGGGGCTCAACTTATGGCGCATGATCTTGTCTACATGTGTGTGGTGTAAAATACGTATCTCCATATCAGTACTATTTCCAGATAATAAGCTCTTTTGTAGAAAGTACGACTAAAAAATCGTAAATATTCAATTTGGCTCGCAATGGGTTATCAGATCGAAAAACATATATATATTGTTTTAAAGGTATTGTGATAAGCTTTCTAATGATACCCATATTGATCCGATGAAAAACATGGAAGATATCGAGGAATATATCTAGGAACTTTCAGGGCCCATAACTCGGGAAATATGGACCACCGCCAATTTTTTTTATTTTGATTAGAATAAAAAGTTGTACGTATGGTATGATTTTTGGACAAATTGGAGCTCTTGTGGTAAACTAGATATAAGCCTCATTCCAAAATAGGAATAACGAGCAGTGGTGGTCAGCGCTCGTTAAATCTATTTTGGTATAAGGTCCTGTACTAGCGTAATCAGTATGACAATATAGATTTGAGTCATTTTAGAATCAATTTTTATAAGGTAGAGTATGTATCATTTGGGACAAAAAAACGTGTAAGAATCAACTTCAAATAGCTTTTGTATGTTTTCTTATGGAAGATAATGAAGGAAATATAGTTATTGACGAAGTTCGTTGACGTTACCTACAAACTTGGAAAATTATCTTGGCGTCGTTCTCTACAACTTTTCGCACAGGTCTAAGAATTAGTCTTTGGGTAATATTTTGTGCCATATATGGCGACTAAAAGTAGGTTTCTGCGTTTAATAAGAAAACATTTTTGAAGTTGACTCCTACGCCACAGTTGTGTTTATACTCTAATTTATTGAAGAAGAGACTAATGTCCATAATGCCTATTTTTGGGGTAGGTATTTAAAAATCTCATTTAGTTAAATGCATGAAAACACGTTTTACATTGATTTTACATACATATGTGTCGTTCTAATTTTTGTGTTTCTTAAACTTATTTGTTCGATGAAATAAGTGATGAAAAATCAGAATTGCGATATCTTAGAATTTTGGTAAGATTTGCTTCATATCATTTACTGGTAAACATTTTGCACACAAATTTCCTCAAGTAGCTGTTAAAATTACTATTATTCTTAGGGAGTAGGTTTCCACACAGCCAAGAGGTAATACTCATTGCGCGTTGCCATATATTTTACTTGGCTTGACCAAAAAGTGCATTGCACATTACTAAAGCATTGTATGCTTAGTATTCTTAAAGCTAAAAGGAAACTAAATCTAAACTTAAAGTGTAAGTTTTTGCGACAGTGAGAAAGTGATCATCTGAGTCACTTAGACCAGAAGTCCACTGTGTAAGTATATACATACATACATACTCAAAACGATGTCTTTTTGACACTACTTAGCCATTGAGCTGCCACGATAACCAACATACGTATACATATGTATGTTTTATACTTTCCAAGGCATACCAAAATTCAATATAAAAATATTGACCATTCTGGAAATAAATGAAAAAGAAAATTAGTACAAATTCATTGAAGTGTGTTTATGGTATTTTCATATTCACATAATCTACAAATAATTCTTTTGCGCATTCATTAAAATACACATTTTTTGTGCACGTTGAACAAATTTTCTTGTTTCATTGCGAACATTCAGCACTAAGATCTATCGTACAAGAACAATGAATACATATTTCTCTGCTGGCATACTGCATCAGTTAGGTGTGCATTTTTTTCTATATAGAGTTTTTGGTTCTAGTTTCGTTAATGACATTTTTATAATATATCGTTTCCGCGACCATTGGTTTTGGTCGTGGTCAGTAATAAATACGTTCCAATTTCCATCCTTCTGGCTCAAAAAACACTTGCCACGTCCCTACCGCCCCCAAAATGAAAATCCAAATTTCGGCATCAAATTGATCTTTCTCATGGTCAGCAATATATATATACCAATTTTCAGTCTTCTAGCACTCAAAAACAAAACGAAAATCCAAATTTCGGCATCAAATTGAACTTTATCGTGGTTAGTAATATATACGTTCCAATTTTCAGCCTTCTAGCTCAAAAAAAACTTTTGCCACGTCCCCACCGCACACGAAACGAAATTCCAAATATCGGCATCAAATTGATATTTTTCTCAGTAATATATATGTACCAATTTTCAGCCTTCTAGCTCTTAAAAACACTATTGCCACGCCCCCTCCGCCCACAGAGCAAATTTTTAAAACAATATTTTTTTTAAAACCATCCTCATTGCATGTATGTAACGCATTCAGATGTGTGTGAAGTTAAATACGTATTTAACTAGCCAAGACACCAACCAATTGTAATAGATTAGGCAAAATCTAATTTGGGTATTTTCGGAAAAAACTAATTTTCTCGAAAACTAGAAGGAATAGGACGATGAAAATTGGAGTATACGTTGCCAGGACATCACTCTATCGTAGCAAAAAGCCACTTCCAGGATTGGTGCAAAAAAACTACAGTTGGAGCGAAAGGAAATCTGGGAAGGATAAAGGATCATCTCTGGAAAACGGTGATACCTTCAGCTACAGCAAGGATACCATAGGTAGTCCCACGAAGGGTCTATCGGTCTGTATATACAGTATTCCCGGATTCAATTTCAGACATCCAATATTGGACGTACAATATTTGTCCTTTTTTACGTGAATTTCTGGCAAGGATCAGTGGCCATATCTGGAAAACGGGTACGACTATGGAAACAGCAAGGATACTGTAAGTAGTTCCAGGAAGTGGCTATCAAACTGTGCTTACACTTTTTCAATATTCAACATATAACCTCTCGAAAGTGACCATGGAAATTTGGACTTTTTTAGGCTAATTTCTGGCCAGGATCACTGGCCATATCTGGAAAACGTAGCACGCATACCGTAAGAAGTGCCAGGAAGGGACTATCGAACTGCATTTACACTTTTTCCATATTCAATTTCTAACCATATTCAATTTCAAAAAAGTGGCCATGGAAATTTGGTCCTTTTCAAGTGAATTTCTGGCCAGGATCACTGGCCATATCTGGCAAACGGGAATACCTTGCGACATTGCACGCATACCGTACGTAGTGCTAGGAAGGACCTATCGAACTGCTTTTACACTTTTTCCATATGCAATTCCTAACCTCAAAAAAAGTGGCCATGGAAATTTGGTCTTTTCAGGGGAATTTCTGGCCAGGATCACTGGCCTTATCTGGCAAACGGGAATACCTTACGACATAGCACGTATACCGTAAGTAGTCCCATGAAGGAGCTATCGAACTGCTTTTACACTTTTTCCATATTCAATTTCTAACCTCAAAAAAGTGGCCATGGAAATTTGGTCTTTTCAGGGGAATTTCTGGCCAGGATCACTGGCCATATCTGGCAAACGGGAGTACCTTACGACATAGCACGCATACCGTAGGTAGTGCTAGGAAGGAGCTATCGAACTGCTTTTACACTTTTTCCATATTCAATTTCTAACCTCAAAAAAGTGGCCATGGAAATTTGGTCTTTTCAGGGGAATTTCTGGCCAGGATCACTGGCCATATCTGGCAAACGGGAATACCTTACGACATAGCACGCATACCGTAGGTAGTCCCAGGAAGGAGCTATCGAACTGCTTTTACACTTTTTCCATATTCAATTTCTAGCCTCAAAAAAGTGGCCATGGAAATTTGGTCCTTTTCAAGTGAATTTCTGGCCAGGATCACTGGCAATATCTGGCAAACGGGAGTACCTTACGACATAGCACGCATACCGTAGGTAGTGCTAGGAAGGAGCTATCGAACTGCTTTTACACTTTTTCCACATTCAATTTCTAACCTCAAAAAAGTGGCCATGGAAATTTGGTCTTTTCAGGGGAATTTCTGGCCAGGATCACTGGCCATATCTGTCAAACGGGAATACCTTACGACACAGCACGCATACCGTATGTAGTCCCAGGAAGGAGCTATCGAACTGCTTTTACACTTTTTCCATATTCAATTTCTAACCTCAAAAAAGTGGCCATGGAAATTTGGTCTTTTCAAGGGAATTTCTGGCCAGGATCACTGGCCATATCTGGCAAACGGGAATACCTTACGACATAGCACGCATACCGTAAGTAGTCCCATGAAGGAGCTATCGAACTGCTTTTACACTTTTTCCATATTCAATTTCTAACCTCAAAAAGTGGCCATGGAAATTTGGTCCTTTTCAAGTGAATTTCTGGCCAGGATCACTGGCCGTATCTGGCAAACGGGAATACCTTACGATATAGCACGCATACAGTAAGTAGTCCTAAGAAGGAGCTATCGAACTGCTTTTACACTTTTTCAATATTCAATTTCTAACCTCAAAAAAGTGGCCATGGAAATTTGGACTTTTCAGGGGAATTTCTGGCCAGGATCACTGGCCATATCTGGCAAACGGGAATACCTTACGACATAGCACGCATACCGTAAGTAGTCCCAGGAAGGAGCTATCGAACTGCTTTTACACTTTTCCATATTCAATTTCTAACCTCAAAAAAGTGGCCATTGAAATTTGGTCTTTTCAGGGGAATTTCTGGCCAGGATCACTGGCCATATCTGGCAAACGGGAGTACCTTACGACATAGCACGCATACCGTAGGTAGTGCTAGGAAGGAGATATCGAACTGCTTTTACACTTTTTCCATATTCAATTTCTAACCTCAAAAAAGTGGCCATGGAAATTTGGTGTTTTCATGGGAATTTCTGGCCAGGATCACTGGCCATATCTGGCAAACGGGAATACCTTACGACATAGCACGCATACCGTATGTAGTCCCAGGAAGGAGCTATCGAACTGCTTTTACACTTTTTCCATATTCAATTTCTAACCTCAAAAAAGTGGCCATGGAAATTTGGTCCTTTTCAAGTGAATTTCTGGCTAGGATCACTGGCAATATCTGGCAAACGGGAATACCTTACGACATAGCACGCATACCGTATGTAGTCCCATGAAGGAGCTATCGAACTGCTTTTACACTTTTTCCATATTCAATTTCTAACCTCAAAAAAGTGGCCATGGAAATTTGGTCCTTTTCAAGTGAATTTCTGGCCAGGATCACTGGCCATATCTGGCAAACGGGAATACGTTACGATATAGCACGAATACCGTAAGTAGTCCTAAGAAGGAGCTATCGAACTGCTTTTACACTTTTTCCATATTCAATTTCTAACCTCAAAAAAGTGGCCCTGGAAATTTGGTCCTTTTCAAGTGAATTTCTGGCCAGGATCACTGGCCATATCTGGCAAACGGGAATACCTTACGACATAGCACGCATACCGTAAGTAGTCCCAGGAAGGAGCTATCGAACTGCTTATACACTTTTTCTATATTCAATTTCTAACCTCAAAAAAGTGGTCATGGAAATTTGGTGTTTTCATGGGAATTTCTGGCCAGGATCACTGGCCATATCTGGCAAACGGGAATACCTTACGACATAGCACGCATACCGTATGTAGTCCCAGGAAGGAGCTATCGAACTGCTTTTACACTTTTTCCATATTCAATTTCTAACCTCAAAAAAGTGGCCATGGAAATTTGGTCCTTTTCAAGTAAATTTCTGGCCAGTATCAGTGGCCATATCTGGCAAACGGGAATACCTTACGACATAGCACGCATACCGTATGTTGTCCTAGGAAGGAGCTATCGAACTGCTTTTACACTTTTTCCATATTCAATTTCTAACCTCAAAAAAGTGGCCATGGAAATTTGGTCCTTTTCAAGTAAATTTCTGGCCAGGATCAGTGGCCATATCTGGCAAACGGGAATACCTTACGACATAGCACGCATACCGTAAGTAGTCCCAAGAAGGAGCTATCGAACTGCTTTTACACTTTTTCCATATTCAATTTCTAACCTCCAAAAAGTGGCCATGGAAATTTGGTATTTTCAAGCGAATTTCTGGCCAGGATCACTGGCCATATCTGGCAAACGGTAATACCTTACGACATAGCACGCATACCGTATGTAGTCCCAGGAAGGAGCTACCGAACTGCTTTTACACTTTTTCCATATTCAATTTCTAACCTCAAAAAAGTGGTCATGGAAATTTGGTCCTTTTCAAGTGAATTTCTGGCCAGGATCACTGGCAATATCTGGCAAACGGGAGTACCTTACGACATAGCACGCATACCGTAGGTAGTGCTAGGAAGGAGCTATCGAACTGCTTTTACACTTTTTCCATATTCAATTTCTAACCTCAAAAAAGTGGCCATGGAAATTTGGTCTTTTCAGGGGAATTTCTGGCCAGGATCACTGGCCATATCTGGCAAACGGGAATACCTTACGACATAGCACGCATACCGTATGTAGTCCCAGGAAGGAGCTATCGATCTGCTTTTACACTTTTTCCATATTCAATTTCTAACCTCCAAAAAGTGGCCATGGAAATTTGGTCCTTTTCAAGTGAATTTCTGGCCAGGATCACTGGCCATATCTGGCAAACGGTAATACCTTACGACATAGCACGCATAACGTATGTAGTCCCAGGAAGGAGCTATCGAACTGCTTTTACACTTTTTCCATATTCAATTTCTAACCTCAAAAAAGTGGCCATGTAAATTTGGTCCTTTTCAAGTGAATTTCTGGCCAGGATCACTGGCAATATCTGGCAAACGGGAGTACCTTACGACATAGCACGCATACCGTAGGTAGTGCTAGGAAGGAGCTATCGAACTGCTCTTACACTTTTTCCATATTCAATTTCTAACCTCAAAAAAGTGGCCATGGAAATTTGGTCTTTTCAGGGGAATTTCTGGCCAGGATCACTGGCCATATCTGGCAAACGGGAATACCTTACGACATAGCACGCATACCGTAGGTAGTCCCAGGAAGGAGCTATCGAACTGCTTTTACACTTTTTCCATATTCAATTTCTAGCCTCAAAAAAGTGGCCATGGAAATTTGGTCCTTTTCAAGTGAATTTCTGGCCAGGATCACTGGCAATATCTGGCAAACGGGAGTACCTTACGACATAGCACGCATACCGTAGGTAGTGCTAGGAAGGAGCTATCGAACTGCTTTTACACTTTTTCCACATTCAATTTCTAACCTCAAAAAAGTGGCCATGGAAATTTGGTCTTTTCAGGGGAATTTCTGGCCAGGATCACTGGCCATATCTGTCAAACGGGAATACCTTACGACACAGCACGCATACCGTATGTAGTCCCAGGAAGGAGCTATCGAACTGCTTTTACACTTTTTCCATATTCAATTTCTAACCTCAAAAAAGTGGCCATGGAAATTTGGTCTTTTCAAGGGAATTTCTGGCCAGGATCACTGGCCATATCTGGCAAACGGGAATACCTTACGACATAGCACGCATACCGTAAGTAGTCCCATGAAGGAGCTATCGAACTGCTTTTACACTTTTTCCATATTCAATTTCTAACCTCAAAAAGTGGCCATGGAAATTTGGTCCTTTTCAAGTGAATTTCTGGCCAGGATCACTGGCCGTATCTGGCAAACGGGAATACCTTACGATATAGCACGCATACAGTAAGTAGTCCTAAGAAGGAGCTATCGAACTGCTTTTACACTTTTTCCATATTCAATTTCTAACCTCAAAAAAGTGGTCCTGGAAATTTGGTCCTTTTCAAGTGAATTTCTGGCCAGGATCACTGGCCATATCTGGCAAACGAGAATACCTTACGACATAGCACGCATACCGTAAGTAGTCCCAGGAAGGAGCTATCGAACTGCTTTTACACTTTTTCAATATTCAATTTCTAACCTCAAAAAAGTGGCCATGGAAATTTGGACTTTTCAGGGGAATTTCTGGCCAGGATCACTGGCCATATCTGGCAAACGGGAATACCTTACGACATAGCACGCATACCGTAAGTAGTCCCAGGAAGGAGCTATCGAACTGCTTTTACACTTTTCCATATTCAATTTCTAACCTCAAAAAAGTGGCCATTGAAATTTGGTCTTTTCAGGGGAATTTCTGGCCAGGATCACTGGCCATATCTGGCAAACGGGAGTACCTTACGACATAGCACGCATACCGTAGGTAGTGCTAGGAAGGAGATATCGAACTGCTTTTACACTTTTTCCATATTCAATTTCTAACCTCAAAAAAGTGGCCATGGAAATTTGGTGTTTTCATGGGAATTTCTGGCCAGGATCACTGGCCATATCTGGCAAACGGGAATACCTTACGACATAGCACGCATACCGTATGTAGTCCCAGGAAGGAGCTATCGAACTGCTTTTACACTTTTTCCATATTCAATTTCTAACCTCAAAAAAGTGGACATGGAAATTTGGTCCTTTTCAAGTGAATTTCTGGCTAGGATCACTGGCAATATCTGGCAAACGGGAATACCTTACGACATAGCACGCATACCGTATGTAGTCCCATGAAGGAGCTATCGAACTGCTTTTACACTTTTTCCATATTCAATTTCTAACCTCAAAAAAGTGGCCATGGAAATTTGGTCCTTTTCAAGTGAATTTCTGGCCAGGATCACTGGCCATATCTGGCAAACGGGAATACGTTACGATATAGCACGAATACCGTAAGTAGTCCTAAGAAGGAGCTATCGAACTGCTTTTACACTTTTTCCATATTCAATTTCTAACCTCAAAAAAGTGGCCCTGGAAATTTGGTCCTTTTCAAGTGAATTTCTGGCCAGGATCACTGGCCATATCTGGCAAACGGGAATACCTTACGACATAGCACGCATACCGTAAGTAGTCCCAGGAAGGAGCTATCGAACTGCTTATACACTTTTTCTATATTCAATTTCTAACCTCAAAAAAGTGGTCATGGAAATTTGGTGTTTTCATGGGAATTTCTGGCCAGGATCACTGGCCATATCTGGCAAACGGGAATACCTTACGACATAGCACGCATACCGTATGTAGTCCCAGGAAGGAGCTATCGAACTGCTTTTACACTTTTTCCATATTCAATTTCTAACCTCAAAAAAGTGGCCATGGAAATTTGGTCCTTTTCAAGTAAATTTCTGGCCAGTATCAGTGGCCATATCTGGCAAACGGGAATACCTTACGACATAGCACGCATACCGTATGTTGTCCTAGGAAGGAGCTATCGAACTGCTTTTACACTTTTTCCATATTCAATTTCTAACCTCAAAAAAGTGGCCATGGAAATTTGGTCCTTTTCAAGTAAATTTCTGGCCAGGATCAGTGGCCATATCTGGCAAACGGGAATACCTTACGACATAGCACGCATACCGTAAGTAGTCCCAAGAAGGAGCTATCGAACTGCTTTTACACTTTTTCCATATTCAATTTCTAACCTCCAAAAAGTGGCCATGGAAATTTGGTATTTTCAAGCGAATTTCTGGCCAGGATCACTGGCCATATCTGGCAAACGGTAATACCTTACGACATAGCACGCATACCGTATGTAGTCCCAGGAAGGAGCTACCGAACTGCTTTTACACTTTTTCCATATTCAATTTCTAACCTCAAAAAAGTGGTCATGGAAATTTGGTCCTTTTCAAGTGAATTTCTGGCCAGGATCACTGGCAATATCTGGCAAACGGGAGTACCTTACGACATAGCACGCATACCGTAGGTAGTGCTAGGAAGGAGCTATCGAACTGCTTTTACACTTTTTCCATATTCAATTTCTAACCTCAAAAAAGTGGCCATGGAAATTTGGTCTTTTCAGGGGAATTTCTGGCCAGGATCACTGGCCATATCTGGCAAACGGGAATACCTTACGACATAGCACGCATACCGTATGTAGTCCCAGGAAGGAGCTATCGATCTGCTTTTACACTTTTTCCATATTCAATTTCTAACCTCCAAAAAGTGGCCATGGAAATTTGGTCCTTTTCAAGTGAATTTCTGGCCAGGATCACTGGCCATATCTGGCAAACGGTAATACCTTACGACATAGCACGCATAACGTATGTAGTCCCAGGAAGGAGCTATCGAACTGCTTTTACACTTTTTCCATATTCAATTTCTAACCTCAAAAAAGTGGCCATGTAAATTTGGTCCTTTTCAAGTGAATTTCTGGCCAGGATCACTGGCAATATCTGGCAAACGGGAGTACCTTACGACATAGCACGCATACCGTAGGTAGTGCTAGGAAGGAGCTATCGAACTGCTCTTACACTTTTTCCATATTCAATTTCTAACCTCAAAAAAGTGGCCATGGAAATTTGGTCTTTTCAGGGGAATTTCTGGCCAGGATCACTGGCCATATCTGGCAAACGGGAATACCTTACGACATAGCACGCATACCGTAGGTAGTCCCAGGAAGGAGCTATCGAACTGCTTTTACACTTTTTCCATATTCAATTTCTAGCCTCAAAAAAGTGGCCATGGAAATTTGGTCCTTTTCAAGTGAATTTCTGGCCAGGATCACTGGCAATATCTGGCAAACGGGAGTACCTTACGACATAGCACGCATACCGTAGGTAGTGCTAGGAAGGAGCTATCGAACTGCTTTTACACTTTTTCCACATTCAATTTCTAACCTCAAAAAAGTGGCCATGGAAATTTGGTCTTTTCAGGGGAATTTCTGGCCAGGATCACTGGCCATATCTGTCAAACGGGAATACCTTACGACACAGCACGCATACCGTATGTAGTCCCAGGAAGGAGCTATCGAACTGCTTTTACACTTTTTCCATATTCAATTTCTAACCTCAAAAAAGTGGCCATGGAAATTTGGTCTTTTCAAGGGAATTTCTGGCCAGGATCACTGGCCATATCTGGCAAACGGGAATACCTTACGACATAGCACGCATACCGTATGTAGTCCCATGAAGGAGCTATCGAACTGCTTTTACACTTTTTCCATATTCAATTTCTAACCTCAAAAAAGTGGCCATGGAAATTTGGTCCTTTTCAAGTGAATTTCTGGCCAGGATCACTGGCCATATCTGGCAAACGGGAATACGTTACGATATAGCACGAATACCGTAAGTAGTCCTAAGAAGGAGCTATCGAACTGCTTTTACACTTTTTCCATATTCAATTTCTAACCTCAAAAAAGTGGCCCTGGAAATTTGGTCCTTTTCAAGTGAATTTCTGGCCAGGATCACTGGCCATATCTGGCAAACGGGAATACCTTACGACATAGCACGCATACCGTAAGTAGTCCCAGGAAGGAGCTATCGAACTGCTTATACACTTTTTCTATATTCAATTTCTAACCTCAAAAAAGTGGTCATGGAAATTTGGTGTTTTCATGGGAATTTCTGGCCAGGATCACTGGCCATATCTGGCAAACGGGAATACCTTACGACATAGCACGCATACCGTATGTAGTCCCAGGAAGGAGCTATCGAACTGCTTTTACACTTTTTCCATATTCAATTTCTAACCTCAAAAAAGTGGCCATGGAAATTTGGTCCTTTTCAAGTAAATTTCTGGCCAGCATCAGTGGCCATATCTGGCAAACGGGAATACCTTACGACATAGCACGCATACCGTATGTTGTCCTAGGAAGGAGCTATCGAACTGCTTTTACACTTTTTCCATATTCAATTTCTAACCTCAAAAAAGTGGCCATGGAAATTTGGTCCTTTTCAAGTAAATTTCTGGCCAGGATCAGTGGCCATATCTGGCAAACGGGAATACCTTACGACATAGCACGCATACCGTAAGTAGTCCCAAGAAGGAGCTATCGAACTGCTTTTACACTTTTTCCATATTCAATTTCTAACCTCCAAAAAGTGGCCATGGAAATTTGGTATTTTCAAGCGAATTTCTGGCCAGGATCACTGGCCAGGATCACTGGCCATATCTGGCAAACGGTAATACCTTACGACATAGCACGCATACCGTATGTAGTCCCAGGAAGGAGCTACCGAACTGCTTTTACACTTTTTCCATATTCAATTTCTAACCTCAAAAAAGTGGTCATGGAAATTTGGTCCTTTTCAAGTGAATTTCTGGCCAGGATCACTGGCAATATCTGGCAAACGGGAGTACCTTACGACATAGCACGCATACCGTAGGTAGTGCTAGGAAGGAGCTATCGAACTGCTTTTACACTTTTTCCATATTCAATTTCTAACCTCAAAAAAGTGGCCATGGAAATTTGGTCTTTTCAGGGGAATTTCTGGCCAGGATCACTGGCCATATCTGGCAAACGGGAATACCTTACGACATAGCACGCATACCGTATGTAGTCCCAGGAAGGAGCTATCGATCTGCTTTTACACTTTTTCCATATTCAATTTCTAACCTCCAAAAAGTGGCCATGGAAATTTGGTCCTTTTCAAGTGAATTTCTGGCCAGGATCACTGGCCATATCTGGCAAACGGTAATACCTTACGACATAGCACGCATAACGTATGTAGTCCCAGGAAGGAGCTATCGAACTGCTTTTACACTTTTTCCATATTCAATTTCTAACCTCAAAAAAGTGGCCATGTAAATTTGGTCCTTTTCAAGTGAATTTCTGGCCAGGATCACTGGCAATATCTGGCAAACGGGAGTACCTTACGACATAGCACGCATACCGTAGGTAGTGCTAGGAAGGAGCTATCGAACTGCTCTTACACTTTTTCCATATTCAATTTCTAACCTCAAAAAAGTGGCCATGGAAATTTGGTCTTTTCAGGGGAATTTCTGGCCAGGATCACTGGCCATATCTGTCAAACGGGAATACCTTACGACATAGCACGCATACCGTATGTAGTCCCAGGAAGGAGCTATCGAACTGCTTTTACACTTTTTCCATATTCAATTTCTAACCTCAAAAAAGTGGCCATGGAAATTTGGTCTTTTCAGGGGAATTTCTGGCCAGGATCACTGGCCATATCTGGCAAACGGGAATACCTTACGACATAGCACGCATACCGTAAGTAGTCCCATGAAGGAGCTATTGAACTGCTTTTACACTTTTTCCATATTCAATTTCTAACCTCAAAAAAGTGGCCATGGAAATTTGGTCCTTTTCAAGTGAATTTCTGGCCAGGATCACTGGCCATATCTGGCAAACGGGAATACCTTAACGACATAGCACGCATACCGTAAGTAGTCCCATGAAGGAGCTATCGAACTGCTGTTACACTTTTTCCATATTCAATTTCTAACCTCAAAAAGTGGCCATGGAAATTTGGTCCTTTTCAAGCGAATTTCTGGCCAGGATCACTGGCCATATCTGGCAAACGGGAGTACCTTACGACATAGCACGCATACCGTAGGTAGTGCTAGGAAGGAGATATCGAACTGCTTTTACACTTTTTCCATATTCAATTTCTAACCTCAAAAAAGTGGCCATGGAAATTTGGTCTTTTCAGGGGAATTTCTGGCCAGGATCACTGGCCATATCTGGCAAACGGGAATACCTTACGACATAGCACGCATACCGTAAGTAGTCCCAGGAAGGAGCTATCGAACTGCTTTTACACTTTTCCATATTCAATTTCTAACCTCAAAAAAGTGGCCATTGAAATTTGGTCTTTTCAGGGGAATTTCTGGCCAGGATCACTGGCCATATATGGCAAACGGGAGTGCCTTACGACATAGCACGCATACCGTAGGTAGTGCTAGGAAGGAGATATCGAACTGCTTTTACACTTTTTCCATATTCAATTTCTAACCTCCAAAAAGTGGCCATGGAAATTTGGTCCTTTTCAAGTGAATTTCTGGCCAGGATCACTGGCCATATCTGGCAAACGGTAATACCTTACGACATAGCACGCATAACGTATGTAGTCCCAGGAAGGAGCTATCGAACTGCTTTTACACTTTTTCCATATTCAATTTCTAACCTCAAAAAAGTGGCCATGTAAATTTGGTCCTTTTCAAGTGAATTTCTGGCCAGGATCACTGGCAATATCTGGCAAACGGGAGTACCTTACGACATAGCACGCATACCGTAGGTAGTGCTAGGAAGTAGCTATCGAACTGCTCTTACACTTTTTCCATATTCAATTTCTAACCTCAAAAAAGTGGCCATGGAAATTTGGTCTTTTCAGGGGAATTTCTGGCCAGGATCACTGGCCATATCTGTCAAACGGGAATACCTTACGACATAGCACGCATACCGTATGTAGTCCCAGGAAGGAGCTATCGAACTGCTTTTACACTTTTTCCATATTCAATTTCTAACCTCAAAAAAGTGGCCATGGAAATTTGGTCTTTTCAGGGGAATTTCTGGCCAGGATCACTGGCCATATCTGGCAAACGGGAATACCTTACGACATAGCACGCATACCGTAAGTAGTCCCATGAAGGAGCTATTGAACTGCTTTTACACTTTTTCCATATTCAATTTCTAACCTCAAAAAAGTGGCCATGGAAATTTGGTCCTTTTCAAGTGAATTTCTGGCCAGGATCACTGGCCATATCTGGCAAACGGGAATACCTTAACGACATAGCACGCATACCGTAAGTAGTCCCATGAAGGAGCTATCGAACTGCTGTTACACTTTTTCCATATTCAATTTCTAACCTCAAAAAGTGGCCATGGAAATTTGGTCCTTTTCAAGCGAATTTCTGGCCAGGATCACTGGCCATATCTGGCAAACGGGAGTACCTTACGACATAGCACGCATACCGTAGGTAGTGCTAGGAAGGAGATATCGAACTGCTTTTACACTTTTTCCATATTCAATTTCTAACCTCAAAAAAGTGGCCATGGAAATTTGGTCTTTTCAGGGGAATTTCTGGCCAGGATCACTGGCCATATCTGGCAAACGGGAATACCTTACGACATAGCACGCATACCGTAAGTAGTCCCAGGAAGGAGCTATCGAACTGCTTTTACACTTTTCCATATTCAATTTCTAACCTCAAAAAAGTGGCCATTGAAATTTGGTCTTTTCAGGGGAATTTCTGGCCAGGATCACTGGCCATATCTGGCAAACGGGAGTACCTTACGACATAGCACGCATACCGTAGGTAGTGATAGGAAGGAGATATCGAACTGCTTTTACACTTTTTCCATATTCAATTTCTAACCTCAAAAAAGTGGCCATGGAAATTTGGTGTTTTCATGGGAATTTCTGGCCAGGATCACTGGCCATATCTGGCAAACGGGAATACCTTAGGACATAGCACGCATACCGTATGTAGTCCCATGAAGGAGCTATCGAACTGCTTTTACACTTTTTCCATATTCAATTTCTAACCTCAAAAAAGTGGCCATGGAAATTTGGTCCTTTTCAAGTGAATTTCTGGCCAGGATCAGTGGCCATATCTGGCAAACGGGAATACCTTACGATATAGCACGCATACCGTAAGTAGTCCTAAGAAGGAGATATCGAACTGCTTTTACACTTTTTCCATATTCAATTTCTAACCTCAAAAAAGTGGCCCTGGAAATTTGGTCCTTTTCAAGTGAATTTCTGTCCAGGATCACTGGCCATCTCTGGCAAACGGGAATACCTTACGACATAACACGCATACCGTAAGTAGTCCCAGGAAGGAGCTATCGAACTGCTTTTACACTTTTTCCATATTCAATTTCTAACCTCAAAAAAGTGGTCATGGAAATTTGGTGTTTTCATGGGAATTTCTGGCCAGGATCATTGGCCATATCTGGCAAACGGGAATACCTTACGACATAGCACGCATACCGTATGTAGTCCCAGGAAGGAGCTATCGAACTGCTTTTACACTTTTTCCATATTCAATTTCTAACCTCAAAAAAGTGGCCATGGAAATTTGGTCCTTTTCAAGTAAATTTCTGGCCAGGATCAGTGGCCATATCTGGCAAACGGGAATACCTAACGACATAGCACGCATACCGTATGTAGTCCCAGGAAGGAGCTATCGAACTGCTTTTACACTTTTTCCATATTCAATTTCTAACCTCAAAAAAGTGGCCATGGAAATTTGATCCTTTTCAAGTAAATTTCTGGCCAGGATCAGTGGCCATATCTGGCAAACGGGAATACCTTACGACATAGCACGCATACCGTAAGTAGTCCCAAGAAGGAGCTATCGAACTGCTTTTACACTTTTTCCATATTCAATTTATAACCTCCAAAAAGTGGCCATGGAAATTTGGCCCTTTTCAAGCGAATTTCTGGCCAGGATCAGTGGCCATATCTGGCAAACGGGAATACCTAACGACATAGCACGCATACCGTATGTAGTCCCAGGAAGGAGCTATCGAACTGCTTTTACACTTTTTCCATATTCAATTTCTAACCTCAAAAAAGTGGCCATGGAAATTTGATCCTTTTCAAGTGAATTTCTGGCCAGGATCACTGGCAATATCTGGCAAACGGGAGTACCTTACGACATAGCACGCATACCGTAGGTAGTGCTAGGAAGGAGCTATCGAACTGCTTTTACACTTTTTCCATATTCAATTTCTAACCTCAAAAAAGTGGCCATGGAAATTTGGTGTTTTCATGGGAATTTCTGGCCAGGATCACTGGCCATATCTGTCAAACGGGAATACCTTACGACATAGCACGCATACCGTATGTAGTCCCAGGAAGGAGCTATCGAACTGCTTTTACACTTTTTCCATATTCAATTTCTAACCTCAAAAAAGTGGCCATGGAAATTTGGTCCTTTTCAAGTAAATTTCTGGCCAGGATCAGTGGCCATATCTGGCAAACGGGAATACCTTACGACATAGCACGCATACCGTAAGTAGTCCCAAGAAGGAGCTATCGAACTGCTTTTACACTTTTTCCATATTCAATTTCTAACCTCAAAAAAGTGGCCATGGAAATTTGATCCTTTTCAAGTAAATTTCTGGCCAGGATCAGTGGCCATATCTGGCAAACGGGAATACCTTACGACATAGCACGCATGCCGTAAGTAGTCCCAAGAAGGAGCTATCGAACTGCTTTTACACTTTTTCCATATTCAATTTCTAACCTCCAAAAAGTGGCCATGGAAATTTGGCCCTTTTCAAGCGAATTTCTGGCCAGGATCACTGGCCATATCTGGCAAACGGTAATACCTTACGACATAGCACGCATACCGTATGTAGTCCCATGAAGGAGCTATCGAACTGCTGTTATACTTTTTCCATATTCAATTTCTAACCTTAAAAAAGTGGCCATGGAAATTTGGTCCTTTTCAAGTGAATTTCTGGCCAGGATCACTGGCACTATCTGGCAAACGGGAGTACCTTACGACATAGCACGCATACCGTACGTAGTGCTAGGAAGGAGCTATCGAACTGCTTTTACACTTTTTCCATATTCAATTTCTAACCTCAAAAAAGTGGCCATGGAAATTTGGTCCTTTTCAAGTGAATTTCTGGCCAGGATCACTGGCCATATCTGGCAAACGGGAATACCTTAACGACATAGCACGCATACCGTAAGTAGTCCCATGAAGGAGCTATCGAACTGCTGTTACACTTTTTCCATATTCAATTTCTAACCTCAAAAAGTGGCCATGGAAATTTGGTCCTTTTCAAGCGAATTTCTGGCCAGGATCACTGGCCATATCTGGCAAATGGGAGTACCTTACGACATAGCACGCATACCGTAGGTAGTGCTAGGAAGGAGATATCCTTTTACACTTTTTCCATATTCAATTTCTAACCTCAAAAAAGTGGCCATGGAAATTTGGTCTTTTCAGGGGAATTTCTGGCCAGGATCACTGGCCATATCTGGCAAACGGGAATACCTTACGACATAGCACGCATACCGTAAGTAGTCCCAGGAAGGAGCTATCGAACTGCTTTTACACTTTTTCCATATTCAATTTCTAACCTCAAAAAAGTGGCCATGGAAATTTGGTCCTTTTCAAGTGAATTTCTGGCCAGGATCACTGGCCATATCTGGCAAACGGGAATACCTTAACGACATAGCACGCATACCGTAAGTAGTCCCATGAAGGAGCTATCGAACTGCTGTTACACTTTTTCCATATTCAATTTCTAACCTCAAAAAAGTGGCCATGGAAATTTGGTGTTTTCATGGGAATTTCTGGCCAGGATCACTGGCCATATCTGGCAAACGGGAATACCTTAGGACATAGCACGCATACCGTATGTAGTCCCATGAAGGAGCTATCGAACTGCTTTTACACTTTTTCCATATTCAATTTCTAACCTCAAAAAAGTGGCCATGGAAATTTGGTCCTTTTCAAGTGAATTTCTGGCCAGGATCAGTGGCCATATCTGGCAAACGGGAATACCTTACGATATAGCACGCATACCGTAAGTAGTCCTAAGAAGGAGCTATCGAACTGCTTTTACACTTTTTCCATATTCAATTTCTAACCTCAAAAAAGTGGCCATTGAAATTTGGTCTTTTCAGGGGAATTTCTGGCCAGGATCACTGGCCATATCTGGCAAACGGGAGTACCTTACGACATAGCACGCATACCGTAGGTAGTGCTAGGAAGGAGATATCGAACTGCTTTTACACTTTTTCCATATTCAATTTCTAACCTCAAAAAAGTGGCCATGGAAATTTGGTGTTTTCATGGGAATTTCTGGCCAGGATCACTGGCCATATCTGGCAAACGGGAATACCTTAGGACATAGCACGCATACCGTATGTAGTCCCATGAAGGAGCTATCGAACTGCTTTTACACTTTTTCCATATTCAATTTCTAACCTCAAAAAAGTGGCCATGGAAATTTGGTCCTTTTCAAGTGAATTTCTGGCCAGGATCAGTGGCCATATCTGGCAAACGGGAATACCTTACGATATAGCACGCATACCGTAAGTAGTCCTAAGAAGGAGCTATCGAACTGCTTTTACACTTTTTCCATATTCAATTTCTAACCTCAAAAAAGTGGCCCTGGAAATTTGGTCCTTTTCAAGTGAATTTCTGTCCAGGATCACTGGCCATCTCTGGCAAACGGGAATACCTTACGACATAGCACGCATACCGTAAGTAGTCCCAGGAAGGAGCTATCGAACTGCTTTTACACTTTTTCCATATTCAATTTCTAACCTCAAAAAAGTGGCCATGGAAATTTGGTCCTTTTCAAGTAAATTTCTGGCCAGGATCAGTGGCCATATCTGGCAAACGGGAATACCTTACGACATAGCACGCATACCGTATGTAGTCCCAGGAAGGAGCTATCGAACTGCTTTTACACTTTTTCCATATTCAATTTCTAACCTCAAAAAAGTGGCCATGGAAATTTGATCCTTTTCAAGTAAATTTCTGGCCAGGATCAGTGGCCATATCTGGCAAACGGGAATACCTTACGACATAGCACGCATACCGTAAGTAGTCCCAAGAAGGAGCTATCGAACTGCTTTTACACTTTTTCCATATTCAATTTCTAACCTCCAAAAAGTGGCCATGGAAATTTGGCCCTTTTCAAGCGAATTTCTGGCCAGGATCACTGGCCATATCTGGCAAACGGTAATACCTTACGACATAGCACGCATACCGTATGTAGTCCCATGAAGGAGCTATCGAACTGCTTTTACACTTTTTCCATATTCAATTTCTAACCTCAAAAAAGTGGCCATGGAAATTTGGTCCTTTTCAAGTGAATTTCTGGCCAGGATCACTGGCAATATCTGGCAAACGGGAGTACCTTACGACATAGCACGCATACCGTAGGTAGTGCTAGGAAGGAGCTATCGAACTGCTTTTACACTTTTTCCATATTCAATTTCTAACCTCAAAAAAGTGGCCATGGAAATTTGGTGTTTTCATGGGAATTTCTGGCCAGGATCACTGGCCATATCTGTCAAACGGGAATACCTTACGACATAGCACGCATACCGTATGTAGTCCCAGGAAGGAGCTATCGAACTGCTTTTACACTTTTTCCATATTCAATTTCTAACCTCAAAAAAGTGGCCATGGAAATTTGGTCCTTTTCAAGTAAATTTCTGGCCAGGATCAGTGGCCATATCTGGCAAACGGGAATACCTTACGACATAGCACGCATACCGTATGTAGTCCCAGGAAGGAGCTATCGAACTGCTTTTACACTTTTTCCATATTCAATTTCTAACCTCAAAAAAGTGGCCATGGAAATTTGATCCTTTTCAAGTAAATTTCTGGCCAGGATCAGTGGCCATATCTGGCAAACGGGAATACCTTACGACATAGCACGCATACCGTAAGTAGTCCCAAGAAGGAGCTATCGAACTGCTTTTACACTTTTTCCATATTCAACTTCTAACCTCCAAAAAGTGGCCATGGAAATTTGTCCCTTTTCAAGCGAATTTCTGGCCAGGATCACTGGCCATATCTGGCAAACGGTAATACCTTACGACATAGCACGCATACCGTATGTAGTCCCATGAAGGAGCTATCGAACTGCTGTTATACTTTTTCCATATTCAATTTCTAACCTCAAAAAAGTGGCCATGGAAATTTGGTCCTTTTCAAGTGAATTTCTGGCAGGATCACTGGCACTATCTGGCAAACGGGAGTACCTTACGACATAGCACGCATACCGTACGTAGTGCTAGGAAGGAGCTATCGAACTGCTTTTACACTTTTTCCATATTCAATTTCTAACCTCAAAAAAGTGGCCATGGAAATTTGGTCTTTTTAAGGGAATTTCTGGCCAGGATCACTGGCCATATCTGTCAAACGGGAATACCTTACGACATAGCACGCATACCGTATGTAGTCCCAGGAAGGAGCTATCGAACTGCTTTTACACTTTTTCCATATTCAATTTCTAACCTCAAAAAAGTGGCCATGAAAATTTGGTCCTTTTCAAGTAAATTTCTGGCCAGGATCAGTGGCCATATCTGGCAAACGGGAATACCTTACGACATAGCACGCATACCGTAAGTAGTCCCAGGAAGGAGCTATCGAACTGCTTTTACACTTTTTCCATATTCAATTTCTAACCTCAAAAAAGTGGTCATGGAAATTTGGTATTTTCATGGGAATTTCTGGCCAGGATCACTGGCCATATCTGGCAAACGGGAATACCTTACGACATAGCACGCATACCGTATGTAGTCCCAGGAAGGAGCTATCGAACTGCTTTTACACTTTTTCCATATTCAATTTCTAACCTCAAAAAAGTGGCCATGGAAATTTGGTCCTTTTCAAGTAAATTTCTGGCCAGGATCAGTGGCCATATCTGGCAAACGGGAATACCTTACGACATAGCACGCATACCGTATGTAGTCCCAGGATGGAGCTATCGAACTGCTTTTACACTTTTTCCATATTCAATTTCTAACCTCAAAAAAGTGGCCATGGAAATTTGGTCCTTTTCAAGTAAATTTCTGGCCAGGATCAGTGGCCATATCTGGCAAACGGGAATACCTTACGACATAGCACGCATACCGTAAGTAGTACCAAGAAGGAGCTATCGAACTGCTTTTACACTTTTTCCATATTCAATTTCTAACCTCCAAAAAGTGGCCATGGAAATTTGGTCCTTTTCAAGTAAATTTCTGGCCAGGATCACTGGCAATATCTGGCAAACGGGAGTACCTTACGACATAGCACGCATACCGTAGGTAGTGCTAGGAAGGAGCTATCGAACTGCTTTTACACTTTTTCCATATTCAATTTCTAACCTCAAAAAAGTGGCCATGGAAATTTGGTGTTTTCATGGGAATTTCTGGCCAGGATCACTGGCCCTATCTGTCAAACGGGAATACCTTACGACATAGCACGCATACCGTATGTAGTCCCAGGAAGGAGCTATTGAACTGCTTTTACACTTTTTCCATATTCAATTTCTAACCTCAAAAAAGTGGCCATGGAAATTTGGTCCTTTTCAAGTAAATTTCTGGCCAGGATCAGTGGCCATATCTGGCAAACGGGAACACCTTACGACATAGCACGCATACCGTATGTAGTCCCAGGAAGGAGCTATAGAACTGCTTTTACACTTTTTCCATATTCAATTTCTAACCTCAAAAAAGTGGCCATGGAAATTTGGTCCTTTTCAAGTAAATTTCTGGCCAGGATCAGTGGCCATATCTGGCAAACGGGAATACCTTACGACATAGCACGCATACCGTAAGTAGTCCCAAGAAGGAGCTATCGAACTGCTTTTACACTTTTTCCATATTCAATTTCTAACCTCCAAAAAGTGGCCATGGAAATTTGGCCCTTTTCAAGCGAATTTCTGGCCAGGATCACTGGCCATATCTGGCAAACGGTAATACCTTACGACATAGCACGCATAACGTATGTAGTCCCAGGAAGGAGCTATCGAACTGCTTTTACACTTTTCCCATATTCAATTTCTAACCTCAAAAAAGTGGCCATGTAAATTTGGTCCTCTTCAAGTGAATTTCTGGCCAGGATCACTGGCAATATCTGGCAAACGGGAGTACCTTACGACATAGCACGCATACCGTAGGTAGTGCTAGGAAGGAGCTATCGAACTGCTTTTACACTTTTTCCATATTCAATTTCTAACCTCAAAAAAGTGGCCATGGAAATTTGGTCTTTTCAGGGGAATTTCTGGCCAGGATAACTGGCCATATCTGTCAAACGGGAATACCTTACGACATAGCACGCATACCGTATGTAGTCCCAGGAAGGAGCTATCGAACTGCCTTTACACTTTTTCCATATTCAATTTCTAACCTCAAAAAAGTGGCCATGGAAATTTGGTCTTTTCAGGGGAATTTCTGGCCAGGATCACTGGCCATATCTGGCAAACGGGAATACCTTACGACATAGCACGCATACCGTAAGTAGTCCCATGAAGGAGCTATCGAACTGCTTTTACACTTTTTCCATATTCAATTTCTAACCTCAAAAAAGTGGCCATGGAAATTTGGTCCTTTTCAAGTGAATTTCTGGCCAGGATCACTGGCCATATCTGGCAAACGGGAATACCTTACGATATAGCACGCATTCCGTAAGTAGTCCTAAGAAGGAGCTATCGAACTGCTTTTACACTTTTTCCATATTCAATTTCTAACCTCAAAAAAGTGGCCCTGGAAATTTTGTCCTTTTCAAGTGAATTTCTGGCCAGGATCACTGGCCATATCTGGCAAACGGGAATACCTTACGACATAGCACGCATACCGTAAGTAGTCCCAGGAAGGAGCTATCGAACTGCTTTTACACTTTTTCCATATTCAATTTCTAACCTCAAAAAAGTGGCCATGGAAATTTGGTCTTTTCAGGGGAATTTCTGGCCAGGATCACTGGCCATATCTGGCAAACGGGAATACCTTACGACATAGCACGCATACCGTAAGTAGTCCCAAGAAGGAGCTATCGAACTGCTTTTACACTTTTTCCATATTCAATTTCTAACCTCAAAAAAGTGGCCATGGAAATTTGGTCTTTTCAGGGGAATTTTTGGCCAGGATCACTGGCCATATCTGGCAAACGGGAGTACCTTACGACATACCACGCATACCGTAGGTAGTGCTAGGAAGAAGATATCGAACTGCTTTTACACTTTTTCCATATTCAATTTCTAACCTCAAAAAAGTGGCCATGGAAATTTGGTGTTTTCATGGGAATTTCTGGCCAGGATCACTGGCCATATCTGGCAAACGGGAATACCTTACGACATAGCACGCATACCGTATGTAGTCCCAGGAAGGAGCTATTGAACTGCTTTTACACATTTTCCATATTCAATTTCTAACCTCAAAAAAGTGGCCATGGAAATTTGGTCCTTTTCAAGTAAATTTCTGGCCAGGATCAGTGGCCATATCTGGCAAACGGGAATACCTTACGACATAGCACGTATACCGTATGTAGTCCCAGGAAGGAGCTATCGAACTGCTTTTACACTTTTTCCATATTCAATTTCTAACCTCAAAAAAGTGGCCATGGAAATTTGATCCTTTTCAAGTAAATTTCTGGCCAGGATCAGTGGCCATATCTGGCAAACGGTAATACCTTACGACATAGCACGCATAACGTATGTAGTCCCAGGAACGAGCTATCGAACTGCTTTTACACTTTTTCCATATTCAATTTCTAACCTCAAAAAAGTGGCCCTGGAAATTTGGTCCTTTTCAAGTGAATTTCTGGCCAGGATCACTGGCCATATCTGGCAAACGGGAATACCTTACGACATAGCACGCATACCGTAAGTAGTCCCAGGAAGGAGCTATCGAACTGCTTTTACACTTTTTCCATATTCAATTTCTAACCTCAAAAAAGTGGTCATGGAAATTTGGTGTTTTCATGGGAATTTCTGGCCAGGATCACTGGCCATATCTGGCAAACGGGAATACCTTACGACATAGCACGCATACCGTATGTAGTCCCAGGAAGGAGCTATCGAACTGCTTTTACACTTTTTCCATATTCAATTTCTAACCTCAAAAAAGTGGCCATGGAAATTTGGTCCTTTTCAAGTAAATTTCTGGCCAGTATCAGTGGCCATATCTGGCAAACGGGAATACCTTACGACATAGCACGCATACCGTATGTAGTCCCAGGAAGGAGCTATCGAACTGCTTTTACACTTTTTCCATATTCAATTTCTAACCTCAAAAAAGTGGCCATGGAAATTTGGTCCTTTTCAAGTAAATTTCTGGCCAGGATCAGTGGCCATATCTGGCAAACGGGCATACCTTACGACATAGCACGCATACCGTAAGTAGTCCCAAGAAGGAGCTATCGAACTGATTTTACACTTTTTCCATATTCAATTTCTAACCTCCAAAAAGTGGCCATGGAAATTTGGTATTTTCAAGCGAATTTCTGGCCAGGATCACTGGCCATATCTGGCAAACGGTAATACCTTACGACATAGCACGCATACCGTATGTAGTCCCAGGAAGGAGCTATCGAACTGCTTTTACACTTTTTCCACATTCAATTTCTAACCTCAAAAAAGTGGTCATGGAAATTTGGTCCTTTTCAAGTGAATTTCTGGCCAGGATCACTGGCAATATCTGGCAAACGGGAGTACCTTACGACATAGCACGCATACCGTAGGTAGTGCTAGGAAGGAGCTATCGAACTGCTTTTACACTTTTTCCATATTCAATTTCTAACCTCAAAAAAGTGGCCATGGAAATTTGGTCTTTTCAGGGGAATTTCTGGCCAGGATCACTGGCCATATCTGGCAAACGGGAATACCTTACGACATAGCACGCATACCGTATGTAGTCCCAGGAAGGAGCTATCGAACTGCTTTTACACTTTTTCCATATTCAATTTCTAACCTCCAAAAAGTGGCCATGGAAATTTGGTCCTTTTCAAGTGAATTTCTGGCCAGGATCACTGGCCATATCTGGCAAACGGTAATACCTTACGACATAGCACGCATAACGTATGTAGTCCCAGGAAGGAGCTATCGAACTGCTTTTACACTTTTTCCATATTCAATTTCTAACCTCAAAAAAGTGGCCATGTAAATTTGGTCCTTTTCAAGTGAATTTCTGGCCAGGATCACTGGCAATATCTGGCAAACGGGAGTACCTTACGACATAGCACGCATACCGTAGGTAGTGCTAGGAAGGAGCTATCGAACTGCTTTTACACTTTTTCCATATTCAATTTCTAACCTCAAAAAAGTGGCCATGGAAATTTGGTCTTTTCAGGGGAATTTCTGGCCAGGATCACTGGCCACATCTGTCAAACGGGAATACCTTACGACATAGCACGCATACCGTATGTAGTCCCAGGAAGGATCTATCGACCTGCTTTTACACTTTTTCCATATTCAATTTCTAACCTCAAAAAAGTGGCCATGGAAATTTGGTCTTTTCAGGGGAATTTCTGGCCAGGATCACTGGCCATATCTGGCAAACGGGCATACCTTACGACATAGCACGCATACCGTAAGTAGTCCCAAGAAGGAGCTATCGAACTGCTTTTACACTTTTTCCATATTCAATTTCTAACCTCCAAAAAGTGGCCATGGAAATTTGGTATTTTCAAGCGAATTTCTGGCCAGGATCACTGGCCATATCTGGCAAACGGTAATACCTTACGACATAGCACGCATACCGTATGTAGTCCCAGGAAGGAGCTATCGAACTGCTGTTACACTTTTTCCATATTCAATTTCTAACCTCAAAAAGTGGTCATGGAAATTTGGTCCTTTTCAAGTGAATTTCTGGCCAGGATCACTGGCAATATCTGGCAAACGGGAGTACCTTACGACATAGCACGCATACCGTAGGTAGTGCTAGGAAGGAGCTATCGAACTGCTTTTACACTTTTTCCATATTCAATTTCTAACCTCAAAAAAGTGGCCATGGAAATTTGGTCTTTTCAGGGGAATTTCTGGCCAGGATCACTGGCCATATCTGGCAAACGGGAATACCTTACGACATAGCACGCATACCGTATGTAGTCCCAGGAAGGAGCTATCGAACTGCTTTTACACTTTTTCCATATTCAATTTCTAACCTCCAAAAAGTGGCCATGGAAATTTGGTCCTTTTCAAGTGAATTTCTGGCCAGGATCACTGGCCATATCTGGCAAACGGTAATACCTTACGACATAGCACGCATAACGTATGTAGTCCCAGGAAGGAGCTATCGAACTGCTTTTACACTTTTTCCATATTCAATTTCTAACCTCAAAAAAGTGGCCATGTAAATTTGGTCCTTTTCAAGTGAATTTCTGGCCAGGATCACTGGCAATATCTGGCAAACGGGAGTACCTTACGACATAGCACGCATACCGTAGGTAGTGCTAGGAAGGAGCTATCGAACTGCTTTTACACTTTTTCCATATTCAATTTCTAACCTCAAAAAAGTGGCCATGGAAATTTGGTCTTTTCAGGGGAATTTCTGGCCAGGATCACTGGCCATATCTGTCAAACGGGAATACCTTACGACATAGCACGCATACCGTATGTAGTCCCAGGAAGGATCTATCGAACTGCTTTTACACTTTTTCCATATTCAATTTCTAACCTCAAAAAAGTGGCCATGGAAATTTGGTCTTTTCAGGGGAATTTCTGGCCAGGATCACTGGCCATATCTGGCAAACGGGAATACCTTACGACATAGCACGCATACCGTAAGTAGTCCCATGAAGGAGCTATTGAACTGCTTTTACACTTTTTCCATATTCAATTTCTAACCTCAAAAAAGTGGCCATGGAAATTTGGTCCTTTTCAAGTGAATTTCTGGCCAGGATCACTGGCCATATCTGGCAAACGGGAATACCTTAACGACATAGCACGCATACCGTAAGTAGTCCCATGAAGGAGCTATCGAACTGCTGTTACACTTTTTCCATATTCAATTTCTAACCTCAAAAAGTGGCCATGGAAATTTGGTCCTTTTCAAGCGAATTTCTGGCCAGGATCACTGGCCATATCTGGCAAACGGGAGTACCTTACGACATAGCACGCATACCGTAGGTAGTGCTAGGAAGGAGATATCGAACTGCTTTTACACTTTTTCCATATTCAATTTCTAACCTCAAAAAAGTGGCCATGGAAATTTGGTCTTTTCAGGGGAATTTCTGGCCAGGATCACTGGCCATATCTGGCAAACGGGAATACCTTACGACATAGCACGCATACCGTAAGTAGTCCCAGGAAGGAGCTATCGAACTGCTTTTACACTTTTCCATATTCAATTTCTAACCTCAAAAAAGTGGCCATTGAAATTTGGTCTTTTCAGGGGAATTTCTGGCCAGGATCACTGGCCATATCTGGCAAACGGGAGTACCTTACGACATAGCACGCATACCGTAGGTAGTGCTAGGAAGGAGATATCGAACTGCTTTTACACTTTTTCCATATTCAATTTCTAACCTCAAAAAAGTAGCCATGGAAATTTGGTGTTTTCATGGGAATTTCTGGCCAGGATCACTGGCCATATCTGGCAAACGGGAATACCTTAGGACATAGCACGCATACCGTATGTAGTCCCATGAAGGAGCTATCGAACTGCTTTTACACTTTTTCCATATTCAATTTCTAACCTCAAAAAAGTGGCCATGGAAATTTGGTCCTTTTCAAGTAAATTTCTGGCCAGGATCAGTGGCCATATCTGGCAAACGGGAATACCTTACGACATAGCACGCATACCGTATGTAGTCCCAGGAAGGAGCTATCGAACTGCTTTTACACTTTTTCCATATTCAATTTCTAACCTCAAAAAAGTGGCCATGGAAATTTGATCCTTTTCAAGTAAATTTCTGGCCAGGATCAGTGGCCATATCTGGCAAACGGGAATACCTTACGACATAGCACGCATACCGTATGTAGTCCCAGGAAGGAGCTATCGAACTGCTTTTACACTTTTTCCATATTCAATTTCTAACCTCAAAAAAGTGGCCATGGAAATTTGGTCTTTTCAGGGGAATTTCTGGCCAGGATCACTGGCCATATCTGGCAAACGGGAATACCTTACGACATAGCACGCATACCGTAAGTAGTCCCAAGAAGGAGCTATCGAACTGCTTTTACACTTTTTCCATATTCAATTTCTAACCTCCAAAAAGTGGCCATGGAAATTTGGCCCTTTTCAAGCGAATTTCTGGCCAGGATCACTGGCCATATCTGGCAAACGGTAATACCTTACGACATAGCACGCATACCGTATGTAGTCCCATGAAGGAGCTATCGAACTGCTTTCACACTTTTTCCATATTCAATTTCTAACCTCAAAAAAGTGGCCATGGAAATTTGGGCCTTTTCAAGTGAATTTCTGGCCAGGATCACTGGCAATATCTGGCAAACGGGAGTACCTTACGACATAGCACGCATACCGTAGGTAGTGCTAGGAAGGAGCTATCGAACTGCTTTTACACTTTTTCCATATTCAATTTCTAACCTCAAAAAAGTGGCCATGGAAATTTGGTGTTTTCATGGGAATTTCTGGCCAGGATCACTGGCCATATCTGTCAAACGGGAATACCTTACGACATAGCACGCATACCGTATGTAGTCCCAGGAAGGAGCTATCGAACTGCTTTTACACTTTTTCCATATTAAATTTCTAACCTCAAAAAAGTGGCCATGGAAATTTGGTCCTTTTCAAGTAAATTTCTGGCCAGGATCAGTGGCCATATCTGGCAAACGGGAATACCTTACGACATAGCACGCATACCGTATGTAGTCCCAGGAAGGAGCTATCGAACTGCTTTTACACTTTTTCCATATTCAATTTCTAACCTCAAAAAAGTGGCCATGGAAATTTGATCCTTTTCAAGTAAATTTCTGGCCAGGATCAGTGGCCATATCTGGCAAACGGGAATACCTTACGACATAGCACGCATACCGTAAGTAGTCCCAAGAAGGAGCTATCGAACTGCTTTTACACTTTTTCCATATTCAATTTCTAACCTCCAAAAAGTGGCCATGGAAATTTGGCCCTTTTCAAGCGAATTTCTGGCCAGGATCACTGGCCATATCTGGCAAACGGTAATACCTTACGACATAGCACGCATACCGTATGTAGTCCCATGAAGGAGCTATCGAACTGCTGTTATACTTTTTCCATATTCAATTTCTAACCTCAAAAAAGTGGCCATGGAAATTTGGTCCTTTTCAAGTGAATTTCTGGCCAGGATCACTGGCACTATCTGGCAAACGGGAGTACCTTACGACATAGCACGCATACCGTACGTAGTGCTAGGAAGGAGCTATCGAACTGCTTTTACACTTTTACACTTTTTCCATATTCAATTTCTAACCTCAAAAAAGTGGCCATGGAAATTTGGTCTTTTCAGGGGAATTTCTGACCAGGATCACTGGCCATATCTGTCAAACGGGAATACCTTACGACATAGCACGCATACCGTATGTAGTCCCAGGAAGGAGCTATCGAACTGCTTTTACACTTTTTCCATATTCAATTTCTAACCTCAAAAAAGTGGCCATGGAAATTTGGTCCTTTTCAAGTAAATTTCTGGCCAGGATCAGTGGCCATATCTGGCAAACGGGAATACCTTACGACATAGCACGCATACCGTAAGTAGTCCCAGGAAGGAGCTATCGAACTGCTTTTACACTTTTTCCATATTCAATTTCTAACCTCAAAAAAGTGGTCATGGAAATTTGGTATTTTCATGGGAATTTCTGGCCAGGATCATGGCCATATCTGGCAAACGGGAATACCTTACGACATAGCACGCATACCGTATGTAGTCCCAGGAAGGAGCTATCGAACTGCTTTTACACTTTTTCCATATTCAATTTCTAACCTCAAAAAAGTGGCCATGGAAATTTGGTCCTTTTCAAGTAAATTTCTGGCCAGGATCAGTGGCCATATCTGGCAAACGGGAATACCTTACGACATAGCACGCATACCGTATGTAGTCCCAGGATGGAGCTATCGAACTGCTTTTACACTTTTTCCATATTCAATTTCTAACCTCAAAAAAGTGGCCATGGAAATTTGGTCCTTTTCAAGTAAATTTCTGGCCAGGATCAGTGGCCATATCTGGCAAACGGGAATACCTTACGACATAGCACGCATACCGTAAGTAGTACCAAGAAGGAGCTATCGAACTGCTTTTACACTTTTTCCATATTCAATTTCTAACCTCCAAAAAGTGGCCATGGAAATTTGGTCCTTTTCAAGTAAATTTCTGACCAGGATCACTGGCAATATCTGGCAAACGGGAGTACCTTACGACATAGCACGCATACCGTAGGTAGTGCTAGGAAGGAGCTATCGAACTGCTTTTACACTTTTTCCATATTCAATTTCTAACCTCAAAAAAGTGGCCATGGAAATTTGGTGTTTTCATGGGAATTTCTGGCCAGGATCACTGGCCCTATCTGTCAAACGGGAATACCTTACGACATAGCACGCATACCGTATGTAGTCCCAGGAAGGAGCTATCGAACTGCTTTTACACTTTTTCCATATTCAATTTCTAACCTCAAAAAAGTGGCCATGGAAATTTGGTCCTTTTCAAGTAAATTTCTGGCCAGGATCAGTGGCCATATCTGGCAAACGGGAACACCTTACGACATAGCACGCATACCGTATGTAGTCCCAGGAAGGAGCTATAGAACTGCTTTTACACTTTTTCCATATTCAATTTCTAACCTCAAAAAAGTGGCCATGGAAATTTGGTCCTTTTCAAGT
Source organism: Polietes domitor (assembly GCA_947397865.1). Classification (NCBI taxonomy): domain Eukaryota; kingdom Metazoa; phylum Arthropoda; class Insecta; order Diptera; family Muscidae; genus Polietes; species Polietes domitor. The sequence continues at coordinate 150,706,399 of OX377620.1, read as the reverse complement.
AAATTTCTGGCCAGGATCAGTGGCCATATCTGGCAAACGGGAATACCTTACGACATAGCACGCATACCGTAAGTAGTCCCAAGAAGGAGCTATCGAACTGCTTTTACACTTTTTCCATATTCAATTTCTAACCTCCAAAAAGTGGCCATGGAAATTTGGCCCTTTTCAAGCGAATTTCTGGCCAGGATCACTGGCCATATCTGGCAAACGGTAATACCTTACGACATAGCACGCGTACCGTATGTAGTCCCATGAAGGAGCTATCGAACTGCTTTTACACTTTTTCCATATTCAATTTCTAACCTCAAAAAAGTGGCCATGGAAATTTGGTCCTTTTCAAGTGAATTTCTGGCCAGGATCACTGGCAATATCTGGCAAACGGGAGTACCTTACGACATAGCACGCATACCGTAGGTAGTGCTAGGAAGGAGCTATCGAACTGCTTTTACACTTTTTCCATATTCAATTTCTAACCTCAAAAAAGTGGCCATGGAAATTTGGTCTTTTCAGGGGAATTTCTGGCCAGGATCACTGGCCATATCTGTCAAACGGGAATACCTTACGACATAGCACGCATACCGTATGTAGTCCCAGGAAGGAGCTATAGAACTGCTTTTACACTTTTTCCATATTCAATTTCTAACCTCAAAAAAGTGGCCATGGAAATTTGGTCTTTTCAGGGGAATTTCTGGCCAGGATCACTGGCCATATCTGTCAAACGGGAATACCTTACGACATAGCACGCATACCGTATGTAGTCCCAGGAAGGAGCTATCGAACTGCTTTTACACTTTTTCCATGTTCAATTTCTAACCTCCAAAAAGTGGCCATGGAAATTTGGTCCTTTTCAAGTGAATTTCTGGCCAGGATTACTGGCCATATCTGGCAAACGGTAATACCTTACGACATAGCACGCATAACGTATGTAGTCCCAGGAAGCAGCTATCGAACTGCTTTTACACTTTTTCCATATTCAATTTCTAACCTCAAAAAAGTGGCCATGTAAATTTGGTCCTTTTCAAGTGAATTTCTGGCCAGGATCACTGGCAATATCTGGCAAACGGGAGTACCTTACGACATAGCACGCATACCGTAGGTAGTGCTAGGAAGGAGCTATCGAACTGCTTTTACACTTTTTCCATATTCAATTTCTAACCTCAAAAAAGTGGCCATGGAAATTTGGTCTTTTCAGGGGAATTTCTGGCCAGGATCACTGGCCATATCTGGCAAACGGGAATACCTTACGACATAGCACGCATACCGTAAGTAGTCCCATGAAGGAGCTATCGAACTGCTTTTACACTTTTTCCATATTCAATTTCTAACCTCAAAAAAGTGGCCATGGAAATTTGGTCCTTTTCAAGTGAATTTCTGGCCAGGATCACTGGCCATATCTGGCAAACGGGAATACCTTACGATATAGCACGCATACCGTAAGTAGTCCTAAGAAGGAGCTATCGAACTGCTTTTACACTTTTTCCATATTCAATTTCTAACCTCAAAAAAGTGGCCCTGGAAATTTTGTCCTTTTCAAGTGAATTTCTGGCCAGGATCACTGGCCATATCTGGCAAACGGGAATACCTTACGACATAGCACGCATACCGTAAGTAGTCCCAGGAAGGAGCTATCGAACTGCTTTTACACTTTTTCCATATTCAATTTCTAACCTCAAAAAAGTGGCCATGGAAATTTGGTCTTTTCAGGGGAATTTCTGGCCAGGATCACTGGCCATATCTGGCAAACGGGAATACCTTACGACATAGCACGCATACCGTAGGTAGTGCTAGGAAGGAGATATCGAACTGCTTTTACACTTTTTCCATATTCAATTTCTAACCTCAAAAAAGTGGCCATGGAAATTTGGTGTTTTCATGGGAATTTCTGGCCAGGATCACTGGCCATATCTGGCAAACGGGAATACCTTACGACATAGCACGCATACCGTATGTAGTCCCAGGAAGGAGCTATTGAACTGCTTTTACACATTTTCCATATTCAATTTCTAACCTCAAAAAGTGGCCATGGAAATTTGGTCCTTTTCAAGTGAATTTCTGGCCAGGATCACTGGCCATATCTGGCAAACGGGAATACCTTACGATATAGCACGCATACCGTAAGTAGTCCTAAGAAGGAGCTATCGAACTGCTTTTACACTTTTTCCATATTCAATTTCTAACCTCAAAAAAGTGGCCCTGGAAATTTGTCCTTTTCAAGTGAATTTCTGGCCAGGATCACTGGCCATATCTGGCAAACGGGAATACCTTACGATATAGCACGCATACCGTAAGTAGTCCTAAGAAGGAGCTATCGAACTGCTTTTACACTTTTTCCATATTCAATTTCTAACCTCAAAAAAGTGGCCATGGAAATTTGGTCTTTTCAGGGGAATTTCTGGCCAGGATCACTGGCCATATCTGTCAAACGGGAATACCTTACGACATAGCACGCATACCGTATGTAGTCCCAGGAAGGAGCTATCGAACTGCTTTTACACTTTTTCCATATTCAATTTCTAACCTCAAAAAAGTGGCCATGGAAATTTGGTCCTTTTCAAGTGAATTTCTGGCCAGGATCACTGGCCATATCTGGCAAACGGGAATACCTTACGATATAGCACGCATACCGTAAGTAGTCCTAAGAAGGAGCTATCGAACTGCTTTTACACTTTTTCCATATTCAATTTCTAACCTCAAAAAAGTGGCCCTGGAAATTTTGTCCTTTTCAAGTGAATTTCTGGCCAGGATCACTGGCCATATCTGGCAAACGGGAATACCTTACGACATAGCACGCATACCGTAAGTAGTCCCAGGAAGGAGCTATCGAACTGCTTTTACACTTTTTCCATATTCAATTTCTAACCTCAAAAAAGTGGCCATGGAAATTTGGTCTTTTCAGGGGAATTTCTGGCCAGGATCACTGGCCATATCTGGCAAACGGGAATACCTTACGACATAGCACGCATACCGTAGGTAGTGCTAGGAAGGAGATATCGAACTGCTTTTACACTTTTTCCATATTCAATTTCTAACCTCAAAAAAGTGGCCATGGAAATTTGGTGTTTTCATGGGAATTTCTGGCCAGGATCACTGGCCATATCTGGCAAACGGGAATACCTTACGACATAGCACGCATACCGTATGTAGTCCCAGGAAGGAGCTATTGAACTGCTTTTACACATTTTCCATATTCAATTTCTAACCTCAAAAAGTGGCCATGGAAATTTGGTCCTTTTCAAGTGAATTTCTGGCCAGGATCACTGGCCATATCTGGCAAACGGGAATACCTTACGATATAGCACGCATACCGTAAGTAGTCCTAAGAAGGAGCTATCGAACTGCTTTTACACTTTTTCCATATTCAATTTCTAACCTCAAAAAAGTGGCCCTGGAAATTTGTCCTTTTCAAGTGAATTTCTGGCCAGGATCACTGGCCATATCTGGCAAACGGGAATACCTTACGATATAGCACGCATACCGTAAGTAGTCCTAAGAAGGAGCTATCGAACTGCTTTTACACTTTTTCCATATTCAATTTCTAACCTCAAAAAAGTGGCCATGGAAATTTGGTCTTTTCAGGGGAATTTCTGGCCAGGATCACTGGCCATATCTGTCAAACGGGAATACCTTACGACATAGCACGCATACCGTATGTAGTCCCAGGAAGGAGCTATCGAACTGCTTTTACACTTTTTCCATATTCAATTTCTAACCTCCAAAAAGTGGCCATGGAAATTTGGTCCTTTTCAAGTGAATTTCTGGCCAGGATTACTGGCCATATCTGGCAAACGGTAATACCTTACGACATAGCACGCATAACGTATGTAGTCCCAGGAAGCAGCTATCGAACTGCTTTTACACTTTTTCCATATTCAATTTCTAACCTCAAAAAAGTGGCCATGTAAATTTGGTCCTTTTCAAGTGAATTTCTGGCCAGGATCACTGGCAATATCTGGCAAACGGGAGTACCTTACGACATAGCACGCATACCGTAGGTAGTGCTAGGAAGGAGCTATCGAACTGCTTTTACACTTTTTCCATATTCAATTTCTAACCTCAAAAAAGTGGCCATGGAAATTTGGTCTTTTCAGGGGAATTTCTGGCCAGGATCACTGGCCATTAGGGCGTACCTCAAAAAAAAAGTTCGCCGTACACCTTCGAATATGAAGTATTATTGAAAGGTAGTTTCAAAAAAAAAATTTTTATTTTTTTATGCCGAACGTAGGGGTCGCGCTTTTACATTTTTCTATATAACTTGTATTTATAAACGGATTTTAAAGTGTGATACATCGATGTTTTTGTCTCGACGAGGCCGATTTTTTTGTCTTTGAAGTCATTGAGCTCAAGCACCCCCTTCTGGTACTTACCCATCATTTCTCAGTTGCTACTACCCTAATGTACCACTCTAATAATCGAAAATTAAAGCTCGCATAAAATCATGAATCATGTTTGAGCTCAATGACTTCAAAGACAAAAAAATCGGACAAAAACATCGATGTATCACACTTTAAAATCCGTTTATAAATGCAGAAGTTATATAGAAAAATGTAAAAGCGCGACCCCTACGTTCGGCATAAAAAAATAAAAAAAATTTTTTTGAAACTACCTTTCAATAATACTTCATATTCGAAGGTGTACGGCGAACTTTTTTTTTTTTACTTGTAACCTGGTACGCTCTACTGGCCATATCTGGCAAACGGGAATACCTTACGACATAGCACGCATACCGTAAGTAGTCCCATGAAGGAGCTATCGAACTGCTTTTACACTTTTTCCATATTCAATTTCTAACCTCAAAAAAGTGGCCATGGAAATTTGGTCCTTTTCAAGTGAATTTCTGGCCAGGATCACTGGCCATATCTGGCAAACGGGAATACCTTACGATATAGCACGCATACCGTAAGTAGTCCTAAGAAGGAGCTATCGAACTGCTTTTACACTTTTTCCATATTCAATTTCTAACCTCAAAAAAGTGGCCCTGGAAATTTTGTCCTTTTCAAGTGAATTTCTGGCCAGGATCACTGGCCATATCTGGCAAACGGGAATACCTTACGACATAGCACGCATACCGTAAGTAGTCCCAGGAAGGAGCTATCGAACTGCTTTTACACTTTTTCCATATTCAATTTCTAACCTCAAAAAAGTGGCCATGGAAATTTGGTCTTTTCAGGGGAATTTCTGGCCAGGATCACTGGCCATATCTGGCAAACGGGAATACCTTACGACATAGCACGCATACCGTAGGTAGTGCTAGGAAGGAGATATCGAACTGCTTTTACACTTTTTCCATATTCAATTTCTAACCTCAAAAAAGTGGCCATGGAAATTTGGTGTTTTCATGGGAATTTCTGGCCAGGATCACTGGCCATATCTGGCAAACGGGAATACCTTACGACATAGCACGCATACCGTATGTAGTCCCAGGAAGGAGCTATTGAACTGCTTTTACACATTTTCCATATTCAATTTCTAACCTCAAAAAGTGGCCATGGAAATTTGGTCCTTTTCAAGTGAATTTCTGGCCAGGATCACTGGCCATATCTGGCAAACGGGAATACCTTACGATATAGCACGCATACCGTAAGTAGTCCTAAGAAGGAGCTATCGAACTGCTTTTACACTTTTTCCATATTCAATTTCTAACCTCAAAAAAGTGGCCCTGGAAATTTGTCCTTTTCAAGTGAATTTCTGGCCAGGATCACTGGCCATATCTGGCAAACGGGAATACCTTACGATATAGCACGCATACCGTAAGTAGTCCTAAGAAGGAGCTATCGAACTGCTTTTACACTTTTTCCATATTCAATTTCTAACCTCAAAAAAGTGGCCATGTAAATTTGGTCCTTTTCAAGTGAATTTCTGGCCAGGATCACTGGCCATATCTGGCAAACGGGAGTACCTTACGACATAGCACGCATACCGTAGGTAGTGCTAGGAAGGAGATATCGAACTGCTTTTACACTTTTTCCATATTCAATTTCTAACCTCAAAAAAGTGGCCATGGAAATTTGGTGTTTTCATGGGAATTTCTGGCCAGGATCACTGGCCATATCTGGCAAACGGGAATACCTTACGACATAGCACGCATACCGTATGTAGTCCCAGGAAGGAGGTGTTGAACTGCTTTTACACATTTTCCATATTCAATTTCTAACCTCAAAAAAGTGGCCATGGAAATTTGGTCCTTTTCAAGTAAATTTCTGGCCAGGATCAGTGGCCATATCTGGCAAACAGGAATACCTTACGACATAGCACGTATACCGTATGTAGTCCCAGGAAGGAGCTATCGAACTGCTTTTACACTTTTTCCATATTCAATTTCTAACCTCAAAAAAGTGGCCATGGAAATTTGATCCTTTTCAAGTAAATTTCTGGCCAGGATCAGTGGCCATATCTGGCAAATGGGAATACCTTACGACATAGCACGCATACCGTAAGTAGTCCCAAGAAGGAGCTATCGAACTGCTTTTACACTTTTTCCATATTCAATTTCTAACCTCCAAAAAGTGGCCATGGAAATTTGGTCCTTTTCAAGCGAATTTCTGGCCAGGATCACTGGCCATGTCTGGCAAACGGTAATACCTTACGACATAGCACGCATACCGTATGTAGTCCCAGGAAGGAGCTATCGAACTGCTTTTACACTTTTTCCATATTCAATTTCTAAGCTCAAAAAAGTGGCCATGGAAATTTGGTCCTTTTCAAGTGAATTTCTGGCCAGGATCACTGGCAATATCTGGCAAACGGGAGTACCTTACGACATAGCACGCATACCGTAGGTAGTGCTAGGAAGGAGCTATCGAACTGCTTTTACACTTTTTCCATATTCAATTTCTAACCTCAAAAAAGTGGCCATGGAAATTTGGTCTTTTCAGGGGAATTTCTGGCCAGGATCACTGGCCATATCTGTCAAACGGGAATACCTTACGACATAGCACGCATACCGTATGTAGTCCCAGGAAGGAGCTATCGAACTGCTTTTACACTTTTTCCATATTCAATTTCTAACCTCAAAAAAGTGGCCATGGAAATTTGGTCTTTTCAGGGGAATTTCTGGCCAGGATCACTGGCCATATCTGGCAAACGGGAATACCTTACGACATAGCACGCATACCGTAGGTAGTCCCAGGAAGGAGCTATCGAACTGCTTTTACACTTTTTCCATATTCAATTTCTAACCTCAAAAAAGTGGCCATGGAAATTTGGTCCTTTTCAAGTGAATTTCTGGCCAGGATCACTGGCCATATCTGGCAAACGGGAATACCTTACGACATATCACGCAGACCGTAGGTAATGCTAGGAAGGACCTATCGAACTGCTTTTACACTTTTTCCATATTCAATTTCTAACCTCAAAAAAGTGGCCATGGAAATTTGGTCTTTTCAGGGGAATTTCTGGCCAGGATCACTGGCCATATCTGGCAAACGGGAATACCTTACGACATAGCACGCATACCTTAGGTAGTGCTAGGAAGGATCTATCGAACTGCTTTTACACTTTTTCCATATTCAATTTCTAACCTCAAAAAAGTGGCCATGGAAATTTGGTCTTTTCAGGGGAATTTCTGGCCAGGATCACTGGCCATATCTGGCAAACGGGAGTACCTTACGACATAGCACGCATACCGTAGGTAGTGCTAGGAAGGAGCTATCGAACTGCTTTTACACTTTTTCCATATTCAATTTCTAACCTCAAAAAAGTGGCCATGGAAATTTGGTCCTTTTCAAGTGAATTTCTGGCCAGGATCACTGGCCATATCTGGCAAACGGGAATACCTTACGACATAGCACGCATACCGTATGTAGTCCCATGAAGGAGCTATCGAACTGTTTTTACACTTTTTCCATATTCAATTTCTAACCTCAAAAAAGTGGCCATGGAAATTTGGTCTTTTCAGGGGAATTTTTGGCCAGGATCACTGGCCATATCTGGCAAACGGGAATACCTTACGACATAGCACGCATACCGTAAGTAGTGTTGGCATGAGGTTTGAACCCATGCCCCTTCGGGAGAAGAGAAACTAGGAAGCGACAAAGTGAACTTTGCCAACGCACCCATAACACATGCTGACGTACCATGATCATTATTATAAATTAAATAAGTTGAACGCGCACAACTACACCAACCAGATTATGTATGTGCGCTTCTGTCGAAAACATTAAAATAGGAAGATATCATTGGTGCTCGCAGTACTAAACTCAAGAGATCATTTTTTATTGGCCGAAACCCATTTTGCATCAGTGAAACCGCATGAAAGTAAAGTAATTTTCCCATATTAACTTTTTTGGGTTTACCTACTAATGTTGTCTTAGTTTTTGACTAGTACAATATACATATGTTACTGAGAAACTCCACGGACCGAACTTTGAGTTTTAGATCTGGTTTGTATGAATGGATATTTTTTAATTTTAATGAAAAGTGTGTAATAATGAAGAATGCAATTCCAACTTGTCTTTGAAACTATGGAGACAACAGTTTCTGGAAAAGGCGTTTATAGCATTCGAAAGGTTCTTCCTAGGACTACTTAGGGTATTCCCTATGTGAATGCCACCATTCCAGTTTCCAAGTTATGGCCATTCATCCTCTCCAGAATTTCAGTGTCAAAAATACCCAAATTTGGACATGGACAACTACTGGAAAAACAGTTTCTGGAAAAGGCGTTTATAGCATTCGAAAGGTTCTTACAGCGAATACTTAGGGTATTCCCTATATGAATGCCACCATTCCAGTTACCAAGTTACGGCCATTCATCCTCTCCAGAATTTCAGTGTCAAAAATACCCAAATTGGGCTATGGACAACTACTGAGAAAAAATAGTTTCTCGAAAGGCGTTTATAGCATTCGAAAGGTCCTTCCTAGAACTACCTAGGATATTCCATATATGAATGCCACCATTCCAGTTTCCAAGTTATGGCCTTTCATCCTCTCCAGAATTTCAGTGTCAAAAATACCCAAATTTGGCCATGAACAACTATTGGAAAAAACGGTTTCTGAAAAAGGTGTTTATAGCATTCGAAAGGCCCTTCCTAGGACTACTTACGTTATTCCCAATATGAATGCCACCACTCCAGTTTCCAAGTTATGGCCATTCATCCTCTCCAGAATTTCTGTGACAAAAATAGCCAAATTTGGCCATGAACAACTGCTGGAAAAAAAACGGTTTCTGGGAAAGGCGTTTATAGCATTCGAAAGGTCCTTTCTAGTACTACTTAGGATATTTCATATATGAATGCCACCACTCCAGTTTCCAGGTTATGGTCATTCATCCTCTCCAGAATTTCAGTGTGAAAAATACCCAAATTTGGCTATGGACAACTACTGAGAAAAAATGGTTTCTCGAAAGGCGTTTATAGCATTCGAAAGGCCCTTCCTAGGACTATCTAGGATATTCCATATATGAATGCCACCATTCCATTTCCATGTTATGGCCATTCATCCTCTCCAGAATTTCAGTGTCAAAAATACCCAAATTTGGCCATGGACAAAAAACGGTAAAAACGGCTTCTGGAAAAGGCGTTTATAACATTACACTGTGCAACATTTTTGAAGTCATTTCAAAATAACCATATACGGACACCGCTACATGATAAAAGACCAAAAAAAAAAAGACCCGTGTTTTTTTTTCCCCAAAGTCATGCACTTTTTTTTATGGGCCCCCAGAGATTTGAGGCCTTGGTGTAATTTTTGGAAAAAAGTGATCATATTCTCAGGCTCATATCTTGCAAACCGTTCGGAATTTTGATTTACTCTCTGAGGCAAAGTTCTAGCTCTTGTCATAAAGAACAAAAATTGTTCGATTTTTTTTAACCTTTTTTCCCCTGTTCAGGTCCATAGGTAGCAAACCGCTGAAAATTCAGGGAAACAATCAACTACAAAAATGTACCTAAGATCTCAATAAACAACTTTCTAGAACATATGAACTTCCTAGGAATGATTCTTAACACCGGTTAGGTAGGAAAAATATATCTTGCAGGACTGTTTCTGTTAATGATCAGTCCGACTACAGTGCGTATGAGTGATATTATCCTTAATCAACAGCACGTATACGCTACCTACAACACTTCATTCATTCGACGACATTTGCGATTTTGACCTTGAAGATGAAGATTTTTTGATTTTATATGTTCACAATTTTTGTTCTTTATGACAAGAGCTAGAACTTTGCCTCAGAGAGTAAATCAAAATTCCGAACGGTTTGCAAGATATGAGCCTGAGAATATGATCACTTTTTTCCAAAAATTACACCGAGGCCTCAAATCTCTGGGGGCCCATAAAAAAAGTGCATGACTTTGGGGAAAAAAAAAACACGGGTCTTTTTTTTTGGTCTTTTATCATGTAGCGGTGTCCGTATATGGTTATTTTATTTCGTGTTGCACTGTGTTATAGTAGCGATGGACAACTACTGAAAAAACGGTTTCTGGAAAAGGCGTTTATAACATTATAGTAGCGATGGACAACTACTGAAAAAAACGGTTTCTGGAAAAGGCGTTTATAGCATTCAAAAGGTCCTTCCTAGGACTACTTTGGGTATTCCGTATATAAGTGCCACCATTCTGGTTTCCAAGTTATGGCCATTCATTCTCTCCAGAATTTCAGTGTCAAAAATACCCAAGTTTAACCATGAACAACTACTGGAAAGGTCCTTCCTAGGACTACTTAGGGTATTCCCTATATGAATGCCACCATTCCAGTTTCCAAGTTGTGGCCTTTCATCCTCTCCAGAATTTCAGTGTGAAAAATACCCAAATTTGGCCATGGACAGCTACTGGAGACAACGATTTCTGCAAAAGGCGTTCATAGCATTCGAAAGGTCCTTACGAGGACTACTTAGGGTATTCCATATATGAATACCACCATTCCAGTTTCCAAGTTATGGCCATTCATCCTCTCCAGAATTTCAGTGTCAAAAATACCCAAATTTGGACATGGACAACTACTGTAAAAAACGGTTTCTGGAAAAGGCGTTTATATCATTCGAAAGGTTCATCCTAGGACTACTTAGGGTATTCCCTATATGAATGCCACCATTCCAGTTTCCAAGTTATGGCCATTCATCCTCTCCAGAATTTCAGTGTCAAAAATACCCAACTTTGGCGATGGACAACTACTGGAAAAGGCGTTTATAGCATAGGAAAGTTCCTTCCCAGGACTACTTAGGGTATTCCCTATATGAATGCCAACATTCCAGTTTCCAAGTTATGGCCTTTCATCCTCTCCAGAATTTCAGTGTGAAAAATACCCAAATTTGGCCATGGACAACTACTGGAGACAACGGTTTCTGGTAAAGGCGTTTATAGCATTCGAAAGGTCCTTACTAGGACTACTTAGGATATTCCATATATGAATGCCACCATTCCAGTTTCCAAGTTATGGCCATTCATCCTCTCCAGAATTTCAGTGTCAAAAATACCTTAATTTGGACATGGACAACTACTGGAAAAACTGTTTCTGGAAAAGGCGTTTATAGCATTCGAAAGGTTCTTCCTAGGACTACTTAGGGTATTCCCTATATGAATGCAACAATTCCAGTTTCCAAGTTACGGCCATTCATCCGCTCCAGAATTTCAGTGTGAAAAATACCCAAATTTGGCCATCGACAACTACGGGAAAAACGGTTTCTGGAAAAGAGGTTTATAGCATTCGAAAGGTTCTTCCTAGGACTACTTAGGGTATTCCCTATATGAATGCAACAATTCCAGTTTCCAAGTTACGGCCATTCATCCGCTCCAGAATTTCAGTGTGAAAAATACCAAAATTTGGCCATCGACAACTACGGGAAAAACGGTTTCTGGAAAAGGCGTTTATAGCAATCGAAATGTTCTTCCTAGGACTACTTAGGGTATTCCCTATATGAATGCCACCATTCCAGTTTCCAAGTTATGGCCATTCATTCTCTCCAGAATTTCAGTGTCAAAAATACCCAATTTTGGCCATTGACAACTACTGGAGACAACAGTTTCTGGAAAAGGCGTCTATAGCATTCGAAAGGTCCTTACCAGGACTACTTAGGATATTCCATATATGAATGCCACCATTCCAGTTTCCAAGTTATGGCCATTCAGCCTCTCCAGAATTTCAGTGTCAAAAATACCCAACTTTGGACATGGACAACTACTGCAAAAAACAGTTTCTGGAAAAGGCGTTTATAGCATAGGAAAGTTACTTCCCAGGACTACTTAGGGTATTCCCTATATGAATGCCAACATTCCAGTTTCCAAGTTATGGCCATTCATCCTCTCCAGAATTTCAGTGTGAAAAATACCCTAATTTGGCCATGGACAACTACTGGAGACAACAGTTTCTGTAAAAGGCGTTTATAGCATTCGAAAGGTTCTTCCTAGGACTACTTAGGGTATTCCCTATATGAATGCAACAATTCCAGTTTCCAAGTTACGGCCATTCATCCGCTCCAGAATTTCAGTGTGAAAAATACCCAAATTTGGCCATCGACAACTACGGGAAAGCGGTTTCTGTAAAAGGCGTTTATAGCATTCGAAAGGTTCTTCCTAGGACTACTTAGGGTATTCCCTATATGCATGCCACCATTCCAGTTTCCAAGTTATGGCCATTCATCCTCTCCAGAATTTCAGTGTCAAAAATACCCAATTTTGGCCATGGACAACTACTGGAAAAAACGGTTTCTGGAAAAGGCGTTTATAGCATTCGAAAGGTTCTTCCTAGGACTACTTAGGGTATTCCCTATATGAATGCCACCATTCCAGTTTCCAAGATATGGCCATTCATCCTCTCCAGAATTTCAGTGTCAAAAATACCCAATTTTGGCCATGGACAACTACTGGAGACAACAGTTTCTGGAAAAGGCGTTTATAGCATTCGAAAGGTTATTTCTAGGACTACTTAGGGTATTCCCTACATGAATGCCACCATTCCAGTTTCCAAGTTATGACCATTCATCCTCTCCAGAATTTCAGTGTCAAAAATACCCAATTCTGGCCATGGACAACTACTGGAAAGGCGTTTATAGCATAGGAAAGTTCCTTCCCAGGACTACTTAGGGTATTCCCTATATGAATGCCAACATTCCAGTTTCCAAGTTATGGCCATTCATCCTCTCCAGAATTTCAGTGTGAAAAATACCAAAATTTGGCCATGGGCAACTACTGGAGACAACGGTTTCTGGAAAAGGCGTTTATAGCATTCGAAAGGTCCTTACTAGGACTACTTAGGATATTCCATATATGAATGCCACCATTCCAGTTTTCAAGTTATGGCCATTCATCCTCTCCAGAATTTCAGTGTCAAAAATACCCAACTTTGGACATGGACAACTACTGGAAAAAAACAGTTTCTGGAAAAGGCATTTATAGCATTCGAAAGGTTCTTCCTAGGACTACTTAGGGTATTCCCTATATGAATGGAATAATTCCAGTTTCCAAGTTACGACCATTCATCCGCTCCAGAATTTCAGTGTGAAAAATACCCAATTTTGGCCATCGACAACTACGGGAAAAAATGTTTCTGGAAAAGGAGTTTATAGCATTCGAAAGGCTCTTCCTAGGACTACTTAGGATATTCCCTATATGAATGCAACAATTTCAGTTTCCAAGTTACGGCAATTCATCCGCTCCAGAATTTCAGTGTGAAAAATACCCAAATTTGGCCATCGACAACTACGGGAAAAACGGTCTCTGGAAAAGGCGTTTATAGCATTCGAAAGGTTCTTCCTAGGACTACTTAGGGTATTCCCTATATGAATGCAACAATTCCAGTTTCCAAGTTACGGCCATTCATCCGCTCCAGAATTTCAGTGTGAAAAATACCAAAATTTGGCCATCGACAACTACGGGAAAAACGGTTTCTGGAAAAGGCGTTTATAGCATTCGAAAGGTTCTTCCTAGGACTACTTAGGGTATTCCCTATATGAATGCCACCATTCCAGTTTCCAAGTTATGGCCATTCATTCTCTCCAGAATTTCAGTGTCAAAAATACCCAATTTTTGCCATTGACAACTACTGGAGACAACAGTTTCTGGAAAAGGCGTCTATAGCATTCGAAAGGTCCTTCCTAGGACTATCTAGGATATTCCATATATGAATGCCACCATTCCATTTCCATGTTATGGCCATTCATCCTCTCCAGAATTTCAGTGTCAAAAATACCCAAATTTGGCCATGGACAACTACTGGTAAAAACGGTTTCTGGAAAAGGCGTTTATAACATTATAGTAGCGATGGACAACTACTGGAAAAAACGGTTTCTGGAAAAGGCGTTTATAGCATTCAAAAGGTCCTTCCTAGGACTACTTTGGGTATTCCGTATATGAATGCCACCATTCTGGTTTCCAAGTTATGGCCATTCATTCTCTCCAGAATTTCAGTGTCAAAAATATCCAAGTTTAACCATGAACAACTACTGGAAAGGTCCTTCCTAGGACTACTTAGGGTATTCCCTATATGAATGCCACCATTCCAGTTTCCAAGTTGTGGCCTTTCATCCTCTCCAGAATTTCAGTGTGAAAAATACCCAAATTTGGCCATGGACAGCTACTGGAGACAACGATTTCTGCAAAAGGCGTTCATAGCATTCGAAAGGTCCTTACGAGGACTACTTAGGGTATTCCATATATGAATACCACCATTCCAGTTTCCAAGTTATGGCCATTCATCCTCTCCAGAATTTCAGTGTCAAAAACACCCAAATTTGGACATGGACAACTACTGTAAAAAACGGTTTCTGGAAAAGGCGTTTATATCATTCGAAAGGTTCATCCTAGGACTACTTAGGGTATTCCCTATATGAATGCCACCATTCCAGTTTCCAAGTTATGGCCATTCATCCTCTCCAGAATTTCAGTGTCAAAAATACCTTACTTTGGACATGGACAACTACTGGAAAAACTGTTTCTGGAAAAGGCGTTTATAGCATTCCTAGGACTACTTAGGGTATTCCCTATATGAATGCAACAATTCCAGTTTCCAAGTTACGGCCATTCATCCGCTCCAGAATTTCAGTGTGAAAAATACCCAAATTTGGCCATCGACAACTACGGGAAAAACGGTTTCTGGAAAAGAGGTTTATAGCATTCGAAAGGTTCTTCCTAGGACTACTTAGGGTATTCCCTATATGAATGCAACAATTCCAGTTTCCAAGTTACGGCCATTCATCCGCTCCAGAATTTCAGTGTGAAAAATACCAAAATTTGTCCATCGACAACTACGGGAAAAACGGTTTCTGGAAAAGGCGTTTATAGCATTCGAAAGGTTCTTCCTAGGACTACTTAGGGTATTCCCTATATGAATGCCACCATTCCAGTTTCCAAGTTATGGCCATTCATTCTCTCCAGAATTTCAGTGTCAAAAATACCCAATTTTGGCCATTGACAACTACTGGAGACAACAGTTTCTGGAAAAGGCGTCTATAGCATTCGAAAGGTCCTTACCAGGACTACTTAGGATATTCCATTTATGAATGCCACCATTCCAGTTTCCAAGTTATGGCCATTCAGCCTCTCCAGAATTTCAGTGTCAAAAATACCCAACTTTGGACATGGACAACTACTGCAAAAAACAGTTTCTGGAAAAGGCGTTTATAGCATAGGAAAGTTACTTCCCAGGACTACTTAGGGTATTCCCTATATGAATGCCAACATTCCAGTTTCCAAGATATGGCCATTCATCCTCTCCAGAATTTCAGTGTCAAAAATACCCAAATTTGGCCATGGACAACTACTGGAGACAACAGTTTCTGCAAAAGGCGTTCATAGCATTCGAAAGGTCCTTACGAGGACTACTTAGGGTATTCCATATATGATTACCACCATTCCAGTTTCCAAGTTATGGCCATTCATCCTCTCCAGAATTTCAGTGTCAAAAACACCCAAATTTGGACATGGACAACTACTGTAAAAAACGGTTTCTGGAAAAGGCGTTTATATCATTCGAAAGGTTCATCCTAGGACTACTTAGGGTATTCCCTATATGAATGCCACCATTCCAGTTTCCAAGTTATGGCCATTCATCCTCTCCAGAATTTCAGTGTCAAAAATACCCAACTTTGGCGATGGAAAACTACTGGAAAAGGCGTTTATAGCATAGGAAAGTTCCTTCCCAGGACTACTTAGGGTATTCCCTATATGAATGCCAACATTCCAGTTTCCAAGTTATGGCCATTCATCCTCTCCAGAATTTCAGTGTGAAAAATACCCAAATTTGGCCATGGACAACTACTGGAGACAACGGTTTCTGGTAAAGGCGTTTATAGCATTCGAAAGGTCCTTACTAGGACTACTTAGGATATTCCATATATGAATGCCACCATTCCAGTTTCCAAGTTATGGCCATTCATCCTCTCCAGAATTTCAGTGTCAAAAATACCTTACTTTGGACATGGACAACTACTGGAAAAACTGTTTCTGGAAAAGGCGTTTATAGCATTCCTAGGACTACTTAGGGTATTCCCTATATGAATGCAACAATTCCAGTTTCCAAGTTACGGCCATTCATCCGCTCCAGAATTTCAGTGTGAAAAATACCCAAATTTGGCCATCGACAACTACGGGAAAAACGGTTTCTGGAAAAGAGGTTTATAGCATTCGAAAGGTTCTTCCTAGGACTACTTAGGGTATTCCCTATATGAATGCAACAATTCCAGTTTCCAAGTTACGGCCATTCATCCGCTCCAGAATTTCAGTGTGAAAAATACCAAAATTTGGCCATCGACAACTACGGGAAAAACGGTTTCTGGAAAAGGCGTTTATAGCATTCGAAAGGTTCTTCCTAGGACTACTTAGGGTATTCCCTATATGAATGCCACCATTCCAGTTTCCAAGTTATGGCCATTCATTCTCTCCAGAATTTCAGTGTCAAAAATACCCAATTTTGGCCATTGACAACTACTGGAGACAACAGTTTCTGGAAAAGGCGTCTATAGCATTCGAAAGGTCCTTACCAGGACTACTTAGGATATTCCATATATGAATGCCACCATTCCAGTTTCCAAGTTATGGCCATTCAGCCTCTCCAGAATTTCAGTGTCAAAAATACCCAACTTTGGACATGGACAACTACTGCAAAAAACAGTTTCTGGAAAAGGCGTTTATAGCATAGGAAAGTTACTTCCCAGGACTACTTAGGGTATTCCCTATATGAATGCCAACATTCCAGTTTCCAAGATATGGCCATTCATCCTCTCCAGAATTTCAGTGTCAAAAATACCCAAATTTGGCCATGGACAACTACTGGAGACAACAGTTTCTGGAAAAGGCGTTTATAGCATTCGAAAGGTTATTTCTAGGACTACTTAGGGTATTCCCTACATTAATGCCACCATTCCAGTTTCCAAGTTATGACCATTCATCCTCTCCAGAATTTCAATGTCAAAAATACCCAATTCTGGCCATGGACAACTACTGGAAAAGGCGTTTATAGCATAGGAAAGTTCCTTCCCAGGACTACTTAGGGTATTCCCTATATGAATGCCAACATTCCAGTTTCCAAGTTATGGCCATTCATCCTCTCCAGAATTTCAGTGTGAAAAATACCCAAATTTGGCCATGGACAACTACTGGAGACAACGGTTTCTGGAAAAGGCGTTTATAGCATTCGAAAGGTACTTACTAGGACTACTTAGGATATTCCATATATGAATGCCACCATTCCAGTTTTCAAGTTATGGCCATTCATCCGCTCCAGAATTTCAGTGTCAAAAATACCCAACTTTGGACATGGACAACTACTGGAAAAAACAGTTTCTGGAAAAGGCATTTGTAGCATTCGAAAGGTTCTTCCTAGGACTACTTAGGGTATTCCCTATATGAATGCAATAATTCCAGTTTCCAAGTTATGGCCATTCATCCGGTCCAGAATTTCAGTGTGAAAAATACCCAATTTTGGCTATGGACAACTACTGGAAAAGGCGTTTATAGCATAGGAAAGTTCCTTCCCAGGACTACTTAGGGTATTCCCTATATGAATGCCAACATTCCAGTTTCTAAGTTATGGCCATTCATCCTCTCCAGAATTTCAGTGTGAAAAATACCCAAATTTGGCCATGGACAACTACTGGAGACAACGGTTTCTGGAAAAGGCGTTTATAGCATTCGAAAGGTCCTTACTAGGACTACTTAGGGTATTCCCTATATGAATGCAACAATTCCAGTTTCCAAACTACGGCCATTCATCCGCTCCAGAATTTCAGTGTGAAAAATACCCAATTTTGGCCATCGACAACTACGGGAAAAAATGTTTCTGGAAAAGGAGTTTATAGCATTCGAAAGGCTCTTCCTAGGACTACTTAGGGTATTCCCTATATGAATGCAACAATTCCAGTTTCCAAGTTACGGCCATTCATCCGCTCCAGAATTTCAGTGTAAAAAATACCCAAATTTGGTCATCGACAACTACGGGAAAAACGGTTTCTGGAAAAGGCGTTTATAGCATTCGAAAGGTTCTTCCTAGGACTACTTAGGGTATTCCCTATATGAATGCCACCATTCCAGTTTCCAAGTTATGGCCATTCATTCTCTCCAGAATTTCAGTGTCAAAAATACCCAATTTTAGCCATTGACAACTACTGGAGGCAACAGTTTCTGGAAAAGGCGTCTATAGCATTCGAAGGGTCCTTACCAGGACTACTTAGGATATTCCATATATGAATGCCACCATTCCAGTTTCCAAGTTATGGCCATTCAGCCTCTCCAGAATTTCAGTGTCAAAAATACCCAACTTTGGACATGGACAACTACTGCAAAAAACAGTTTCTTGAAAAGGCGTTTATAGCATTCGAAAGGTTCTTCCCAGGACTACTTAGGGTATTCCCTATCTGAATGCCAACATTCCAGTTTCCAAGTTATGGCCATTCATCCTCTCCAGAATTTCAGTGTGAAAAATACCCAAATTTCCATGGCCAAATTTGGAGACAACAGTTTCTGGAAAAGGCGTTTATAGCATTCGAAAGGATCTTCCTAGGACTACTTAGGGTATTCCCTATATGAATGCAACAATTCCAGTTTCCAAGTTACGGCCATTCATCCGCTCCAGAATTTCAGTGTGAAAAATACCCAAATTTGGCCATCGACAACTACGGGAAAAACGGTTTCTGGAAAAGGGGTTTATAGCATTCGAAAGGTTCTTCCTAGGACTACTTAGGATATTCCCTATATGAATGCAACAATTCCAGTTTCCAAGTTACGGCCATTCATCCGCTCCAGAAAATACCCAAATTTGGCCATCGAAATCTACGGGAAAAACGGTTTCTAGAAAAGGCGTTTATAGCATTCGAAAGGGTCTTCCAAGCACTACTTAGGGTATTCCCTATATGAATGCCACCATTCCAGTTTCCAAGTTATGGCCATTCATCCTCTCCAGAATTTCAGTGTCAAAAATACCCAATTTTGGCCATGGACAACTACTGGAGACAACAGTTTCTGGAAAAGGCGTTTATAGCATTCGAAAGGTTATTTCTAGGACTACTTAGGGTATTATCTACATGAATGCCACCATTCCAGTTTCCAAGTTATGACCATTCATCCTCTCCAGAATTTCAGTGTCAAAAATACCCAATTCTGGCCATGGACAACTACTGGAGACAACGGTTTCTGGAAAAGGCGTTTATAGCATTCGAAAGGTCCTTACTAGG
The DNA here is from genome assembly GCA_947397865.1 of Polietes domitor. NCBI lineage: Eukaryota > Metazoa > Arthropoda > Insecta > Diptera > Muscidae > Polietes > Polietes domitor. Next base: position 150,686,805 of record OX377620.1, on the reverse strand, counting down.
ACTACTTAGGATATTCCATATATGAATGCCACCATTCCAGTTTTCAAGTTATGGCCATTCATCCCCTCCAGAATTTCAGTGTCAAAAATACCCAACTTTGGACATGGACAACTACTGGAAAAAACAGTTTCTGGAAAAGGCATTTATAGCATTCGAAAGGTTCTTCCTAGGACTACTTAGGGTATTCCCTATATGAATGCAATAATTCCAGTTTCCAAGTTACGGCCATTCATCCGCTCCAGAATTTCAGTGTGAAAAATACCCAATTTTGGCCATCGACAACTACGGGAAAAAATATTTCTGGAAAAGGAGTTTATAGCATTCGAAAGGCTCTTCCTAGGACTACTTAGGATATTCCCTATATGAATGCAACAATTCCAGTTTCCAAGTTACGGCCATTCATCCGCTCCAGAATTTCAGTGTGAAAAATACCCAAATTTGGCCACCGACAACTACGTGAAAAACGGTTTCTGGAAAAGGCGTTTATAGCATTCGAAAGGTCCTGCCTAGGACTACTTAGGGTATTCCATATATGAATGCCATCATTCCAGTATCCAAGTTATGGCCATTCATCCTCTCCAGAATTTCAGTGAGAAAAATACCCAAATTTGGCCATCGACAACTACGGGAAAAACGGTTTCTGGAAAAGGCGTTTATAGCATTCGAAAGGTCCTTCCTAGGACTACCTAGGATGTTCCATATATGAATGCCACCATTCCAGTTTCCAAGTTATGGCCATTCATCCTCTCCAGAATTTCAGTGTGAAAAATACCCAAATTTGGCCATTGATAACTACTGGAAAAAACAGTTTTTGGAAAAGGCGTTTATAGCATTCGAAAGGTCCTTACTAGGACTACTTAGGGTATTCCGTATATGAATGCAACAATTCCAGTTTCCAAGTTATGGCCATTCATCCTCTCCAGAATTTCAGTGTGAAAAATACCCAAATTTGGCCATCGACAAATACGGGAAAAACGGTTTCTGGAAAAGGCGTTTATAGCATTCGAAAGGTCCTTCCTAGGACTACTTAGGGTATTCCATATATGAATGCCACCATTCCAGTTTCCAAGTTATGGTCATTCATCCGCTCCAGAATTTCAGTGTCAAAAATACCCAAATTTGGACATGGACAACTACTGGAAAAAACGGTTTCTGGAAAAGGCGTTTATAGCATTCGAAAGGTTCTTCCTAGGACTACTTAGGGTATTCCCTATATGAATGCCACCATTCCAGTTTCCAAGTTACAGCCATTCATCTGCTGCAGAATTTCAGTGTGAAAAATACCCAAATTTGGCCATCGACAACTACGGGAAAAATGGTTTCTGGAAAAGGCGTTTATAGCATTCGAAAGGTCCTTCCTAGGACTACTTAGGGTATTCCATATATGAATGCCACCATTCCAGTTTCCAAGTTGTGGTCATTCATCCTCTCCAGAATTTCAGTGTCAAAAATACCCAACTTCGGCCATGGACAGCAACTGGAGACAACAGTTTCAGGAAAAGGCGTTTATAGCATTCGAAAGGTCCTTACTAGGACTACTTAGGGTATTCCGTATATGAATGCAACAATTCCAGTTTCCAAGTTATGGCCATTCATCCTCTCCAGAATTTCAGTGTCAAAAATACCCAACTTTGGCCATAGACAACTAATGGAAAAGGCGTTTATAGCATAGGAAAGTTCTTTCCCAGGACTACTTAGGGTATTCCCTATATGAATGCCACCATTACAGTTTCCAAGTTATGACCATTCATCCTCTCCAGAATTTCATTGTCAAAAATACCCAATTTTGGCCATGGACAACTACTGGAGACAACAGTTTCTGGAAAAGGCGTTTATAGCATTCGAAAGGTTCTTCCTAGGACTACTTAGGATATTCCCTATATGAATGCCAGCGTTCCAGTTTCCAAGTTACGGCCATTCATCCTCTCCAGAATTTCAGTGTCAAAAATACCCAAATTTGGCCATGGACAACTACTGGTAAAAACGGTTTATTGAAAAGGCGTTTATAGCATTATAGTAGCCATGGACAACTACTGAAAAAAACGCTTTCTGGAAAAGGCGTTTATAGCATTCGAAAGGATCTTCCTAGGACTACCTAGGATATTCCATATATGAATGCCACCATTCCAGTTTCCATGTTATGGCCATTCATCCTCTCCAGAATTTCAGTGTCAAAAATACCATAATCTGGCCATCGACAACTACTGGAAAAAAGAGTTTCTGGAAAACGCATTTATAGCATACGAAAGGGTCTTCCTAGGACTGCTTAGGGTATTCCCTATATGAATGCCACCATTCCAGTTTCCAAGTCATGGCCATTCATCCTCTCCAGAATTTCAGTGTCAAAAATACCCAATTTTGGCCATGGACAACTACTGGAGACAACAGTTTCTGGAAAAGGCGTTTATAGCATTCGAAAGGTTCTTCCTAGGACTACTTAGGGTATTCCCTATATGAATGCAATAATTCCAGTTTTCAAGTTACGGCCATTCATCCGTTCCAGAATTTCAGTGTGAAAAATACCCAATTTTGGCCATCGACAACTACGGGAAAAAATATTTCTGGAAAAGGAGTTTATAGCATTCGAAAGGCTCTTCCTAGGACTACTTAGGATATTCCCTATATGAATGCAACAATTCCAGTTTCCAAGTTACGGCCATTCATCCGCTCCAGAATTTCAGTGTGAAAAATACCCAAATTTGGCCATCGACAACTACGGGAAAAACGGTTTCTGGAAAAGGCGTTTATAGCATTCGAAAGGTCCTGCCTAGGACTACTTAGGGTATTCCATATATGAATGCCATCACTCCAGTATCCAAGTTATGGCCATTCATCCTCTCCAGAATTTCAGTGAGAAAAATACCCAAATTTGGCCATCGACAACTACGGGAAAAACGGTTTCTGGAAAAGGCGTTTATAGCATTCGAAAGGTCCTTCCTAGGACTACCTAGGATGTTCCATATATGAATGCCACCATTCCAGTTTCCAAGTTATGGCCATTCATCCTCTCCAGAATTTCAGTGTGAAAAATACCCAAATTTGGCCATTGATAACTACTGGAAAAAACAGTTTTTGGAAAAGGCGTTTATAGCATTCGAAAGGTCCTTACTAGGACTACTTAGGGTATTCCGTATATGAATGCAACAATTCCAGTTTCCAAGTTATGGCCATTCATCCTCTCCAGAATTTCAGTGTGAAAAATACCCAAATTTGGCCATCGACAAATACGGGAAAAACGGTTTCTGGAAAAGCCGTTTATAGCATTCGAAAGGTCCTTCCTAGGACTAGTTAGGATATTCCCTATATGAATGCAACAATTCCAGTTTCCAAGTTATGGTCATTCATCCGCTTCAGAATTTCAGTGTCAAAAATACCCAAATTTGGACATGGACAACTACTGGAAAAAACGGTTTCTGGAAAAGGCGTTTATAGCATTCGATAGGTTCTTCCTAGGACTACTTAGGGTATTCCCTATATGAATGCCACCATTCCAGTTTCCAAGTTACAGCCATTCATCCGCTCCAGAATTTCAGTGTGAAAAATACCCAAATTTGGCCATGGACAACTACTGGAAAAAACGGTTTCTGGAAAAGGCGTTTATAGCATTCGAAAGGTCCTTCCTAGGACTACTTAGGGTATTCCATATATGAATGCCACCATTCCAGTTTCCAAGTTGTGGTCATTCATCCTCTCCAGAATTTCAGTGTCAAAAATACCCAACTTTGGCCATGGACAGCAACTGGAGACAACAGTTTCTGGAAAAGTCGTTTATAGCATTCGAAAGGTCCTTACTAGGACTACTTATGATATTCCATATATGAATGTCACCATTCCAGTTTCCAAGTTATGGCCATTCATCCTCTCCAGAATTTCAGTGTCAAAAATACTCAAATTTGGACATGGACAACTACTGGAAAAAACGGTTTCTGGAAAAGGCGTTTATAGCATTCGAAAGGTTCTTCCTAGGACTACTTAGGATATTCCCTATATGAATGCCACCATTACAGTTTCCAAGTTATGGCCATTCATCCTCTCCAGAATTTCAGTGTCAAAAATACCCAACTTTGGCCATAGACAACTAATGGAAAAGGCGTTTATAGCATAGGAAAGTTCTTTCCCAGGACTACTTAGGGTATTCCCTATATGAATGCCACCATTACAGTTTCCAAGTTATGGTCATTCATCCTCTCCAGAATTTCATTGTCAAAAATACCCAATTTTGGCCATGGACAACTACTGGAGACAACAGTTTCTGGAAAAGGCGTTTATAGCATTCGAAAGGTTCTTCCTAGGACTACTTAGGATATTCCCTATATGAATGCCAGCGTTCCAGTTTCCAAGTTACGGCCATTCATCCTCTCCAGAATTTCAGTGTCAAAAATACCCAAATTTGGCCATGGACAACTACTGGTAAAAACGGTTTATTGAAAAGGCGTTTATAGCATTATAGTAGCCATGGACAACTACTGAAAAAAACGGTTTCTGGAAAAGGCGTTTATAGCATTCGAAAGGTCCTTCCTAGGACTACCTAGGATATTCCATATATGAATGCCACCATTCCAGTTTCCATGTTATGGCCATTCATCCTCTCCAGAATTTCAGTGTCAAAAATACCATAATCTGGCCATGGACAACTACTGGAAAAAAGAGTTTCTGGAAAACGCATTTATAGCATACGAAAGGGTCTTCCTAGGACTACTTAGGGTATTCCCTATATGAATGCCACCATTCCAGTTTCCAAGTTATGGCCATTCATCCTCTCCAGAATTTCAGTGTGAAAAATACCCAACTTTGGCCATGGATAACTAATGGAAAAAACGGTTTCTGGAAAAGGCGTTTATAGTATTCGAAAGGTTCTTTCTAGGACTACCTAGGATATTCCATACATGAATGCCACCATTCCAGTTTTCATGTAACGGCCATTCAACCTCTCCAGAATTTCAGTGTGAAAAATACCCAAATTTGCCCATCGACAACTACGGGAAAAAAACGGCTGCTGGAAAAGGCGTTTATTGCATTCGAAAGGTCCTTCCTAGGACTACTTAAGGTATTCCATATATGAATGCCACCATTCCAGTTTCCAAGTTATGGCCATTCATCCTCTCCAGAATTTCAGTGTCAAAAATACCCAAATTTGGACATGGACAACTACTGGAAAAACGGTTTCTGGAAAAGGCGTTTATAGCATTCGAAAGGTTCTTCCTAGGACTACTTAGGCTATTCCCTATATGAATGCCACCATTCCAGTTTCCAAGTTATGGCCATTCATCCTCTCCAGAATTTCAGTGTCAAAAATACCCAACTTTGGCCATGGACAACTACTGGAAAAGGCGTTTATAGCATAGGAAAGTTCCTTCCCAGGACTACTTAGGGTATTCCCTATATGAATGCCAACATTCCAGTTTCCAAGTTATGGCCATTCATCCTCTCCAGAATTTCAGTGTGAAAAATACCCAAATTTGGCCATGGACAACTACTGGAGACAACGGTTTCTGGAAAAGGCGTTTATAGAATTCGAAAGGTCCTTACTAGGACTACTTAGGGTATTCCCTATATGAATGCAACAATTCCAGTTTCCAAACTACGGCCATTCATCCGCTCCAGAATTTCAGTGTGAAAAATACCCAATTTTGGCCATGGACAACTACTGCAAAAAACAGTTTCTGGAAAAGGCGTTTATAGCATTCGAAAGGTTCTTCCTAGGACTACTTAGGGTATTCCCTATATGAATGCAATAATTCCAGTTTCCAAGTTACGGCCATTCATCCGCTCCAGAATTTCAGTGTGAAAAATACCCAATTTTGGCCATCGACAACTACGGGAAAAAATATTTCTGGAAAAGGAGTTTATAGCATTCGAAAGGCTCTTCCTAGGACTACTTAGGATATTCCCTATATGAATGCAACAATTCCAGTTTCCAAGTTACGGCCATTCATCCGCTCCAGAATTTCAGTGTGAAAAATACCCAAATTTGGCCATCGACAACTACGGGAAAAACGGTTTCTGGAAAAGGCGTTTATAGCATTCGAAAGGTCCTGCTTAGGACTACTTAGGGTATTCCATATATGAATGCCACCGTTCCAGTATCCAAGTTATGGCCATTCATCCTCTCCAGAATTTCAGTGAGAAAAATACCCAATTTTGGCCATGGACAACTACTGCAAAAAACAGTTTCTGGAAAAGGCGTTTATAGCATTCGAAAGGTTCTTCCTAGGACTACTTAGGGTATTCCCTATATGAATGCAATAATTCCAGTTTCCAAGTTACGGCCATTCATCCGCTCCAGAATTTCAGTGTGAAAAATACCCAATTTTGGCCATCGACAACTACGGGAAAAAATATTTCTGGAAAAGGATTTTATAGCATTCGAAAGGCTCTTCCTAGGACTACTTAGGATATTCCCTATATGAATGCAACAATTCCAGTTTCCAAGTTACGGCCATTCATCCGCTCCAGAATTTCAGTGTGAAAAATACCCAAATTTGGCCATCGACAACTACAGGAAAAACGGTTTCTGGAAAAGGCGTTTATAGCATTCGAAAGGTCCTGCCTAGGACTACTTAGGGTATTCCATATATGAATGCCACCATTCCAGTATCCAAGTTATGGCCATTCATCCTCTCCAGAATTTCAGTGAGAAAAATACCCAAATTTGGCCATCGACAACTACGGGAAAAACGGTTTCTGGAAAGGCGTTTATAGCATTCGAAAGGTCCTTCCTAGGACTAACTAGGATGTTCCATATATGAATGCCACCATTCCAGTTTCCAAGTTATGGCCATTCATCCTCTCCAGAATTTCAGTGTGAAAAATACCCAAATTTGGCCATTGATAACTACTGGAAAAAACAGTTTTTGGAAAAGGCGTTTATAGCATTCGAAAGGTCCTTACTAGGACTACTTAGGGTATTCCGTATATGAATGCAACAATTCCAGTTTCCAAGTTATGGCCATTCATCCTCTCCAGAATTTCAGTGTGAAAAATACCCAAATTTGGCCATCGACAAATACGAGAAAAACGGTTTCTGGAAAAGGCGTTTATAGCATTCGAAAGGTCCTTCCTAGGACTACTTAGGGTATTCCATATATGAATGCCACCATTCCAGTTTCCAAGTTATGGTCATTCATCCGCTCCAGAATTTCAGTGTCAAAAATACCCAAATTTGGACTTGGACAACTACTGGAAAAAACCGTTTCTGGAAAAGGCGTTTATAGCATTCGAAAGGTTCTTCCTAGGACTACTTAGGGTATTCCCTATATGAATGCCACCATTCCAGTTTCCAAGTTACAGCCATTCATCCGCTCCAGAATTTCAGTGTGAAAAATACCCAAATTTGGCCATCGACAACTACGGGAAAAACGGTTTCTGGAAAAGGCGTTTATAGCATTCGAAAGGTCCTTCCTAGGACTACTTAGGGTATTCCATATATGAATGCCACCATTCCAGTTTCCAAGTTGTGGTCATTCATCCTGTCCAGAATTTCAGTGTCAAAAATACCCAAATTTGGACATGGACAACTACTGGAAAAACAGTTTCTGGAAAAGGAGTTTATAGCATTCGAAAGGCTCTTCCTAGGACTACTTAGGATATTCCCTATATGAATGCAACAATTCCAGTTTCCAAGATACGGCCATTCATCCGCTCCAGAATTTCAGTGTGAAAAATACCCAAATTTGGCCATCGACAACTACGGGAAAAACGGTTTCTGGAAAAGGCGTTTATAGCATTCGAAAGGTCCTTCCTAGGAATACTTAGGGTATTCCATATATGAATGCCACCATTCCAGTTTCCAAGTTATGGTCATTCATCCTCTCCAGAATTTCAGTGTCAAAAATACCCAAATTTGGACATGGACAACTACTGGAAAAAACGGTTTCTGGAAAAGGCGTTTATAGCATTCGAAAGGTTCTTCCTAGGACTACTTAGGGTATTCCCTATATGAATGCCACCATTCCAGTTTCCAAGTTATGGCCATTCATCCTCTCCAGAATTTCAGTGTCAAAAATACCCAACTTTGGCCATAGACAACTACTGGAAAAGGCGTTTTTAGCATAGGAAAGTTCCTTCCCAGGACTACTTAGGGTATTCCCTATATGAATGCCACCATTACAGTTTCCAAGTTATGGCCATTCATCCTCTCCAGAATTTCATTGTCAAAAATACCCAATTTTGGCCATGGACAACTACTGGAAAAACTGTTTCTGGAAAAGGCGTTTATAGCATTCGAAAGGTTCTTCCTAGGACTACTTAGGGTATTCCCTATATGAATGCAACAATTCCAGTTTCCAAGTTACGGCCATTCATCCGCTCCAGAATTTCAGTGTGAAAAATACCCAAATTTGGCCATCGACATCTACGGGAAAAACGGTTTCTGGGAAAGGCGTTTATAGTATTCGAAAGGTCCTTTCTAGGACTACCTAGGATATTCCATATATGAATGCCACCATTCCAGTTTCCAAGTTACGGCCATTCATCCTCTCCAGAATTTCAGTGTCAAAAATACCCAACTTTGGCCATGGACAACTACTTGAAAAAACAGTTTCTGGAAAAGGCATTTATAGCATTCGAAAGGTTCTTCCTAGGACTACTTTGAGTATTCCCTATATGAATGCAGCAATTCCAGTTTCCAAGTTACGGCCATTCATCCTCTCCAGAATTTCAGTGTGAAAAATACCCAACTTTGGCCATGGATAACTAGTGGATAAAACGGTTTCTGGGAAAGGCGATTATAGTATTCGAAAGGTCCTATAACTACTTAGGGTATTCCCTATATGAATGCCAACTTTCCAGTTTCCAAGTTATGGCCATTCAGCCTCTCCAGAATTTCAGTGTGAAAAATACCCAAATTTGGCCATGGAAAACTACTGAAAAAAACGGTTTCTGGAAAAGGTGTTTATAGTATTCGAAAGGTCATTTCTAGGACTACCTAGGATATTCCATATATGAATGCCACCATTCTAGTTTCCAAGTTATAGCCATTCATCCTCTCCAGAATTTCAGTGTCAAAAATACCCAACTTTGGTCATGGACAACTACTGGAAAAAACGGTTTCTGGAAAAGGCGTTTATAGCATTCGAAAGGTCCTTCCTAGGACTACTTAGGGTATTCTCTATATGGATGCCACCAGAATTTCAGTGTGAAAAATACCCAACTTTGGCTATGGACAACTACTGGAAAAAACGGTTTCTGGAAAAGGCGTTTATAGCATTCTAAAGTTTCTTCCTAGGACTATTCCATATACGATTGCCACCACTCCAGTTTCCAAGTTATAGTCATTCATCCTCTCCAGAATTTCAGTGTCAATAATACCCAACTTTGGCCATGGACAACTACTGGACAAAACGGTTTCTGGAAAAGGCGTTTATAGCATTCGAAAGGTCCTTCCTAGGACTAATTAGGGTATTCTCTATATGGAAGCCACCAGAATTTCAGTGTGAAAAATACCCAACTTTGGCCATGGACAACTTAGGATATTCCATACATGAATGCCACCATTCCAGTTTCCAAGTTATGGCCATTCAACCTATCCAGAATTTCAGTGTCAAAAATACCCAACATTGGACATGGACAACTACTGAAAAAACAGTTTCTGGAAAAGGCGTTTATAGCATTCGAAATGTTCTTCTTAGGACTACTTAGGGTATTCTCTATATGAATGAATAATTCCAGTTTCCAAGTTATAGTCATTCATCCTCTCCAGAATTTCAGTGTCAATAATACCCAACTTTGGCCATGGACAACTACTGGACAAAACGGTTTCTGGGAAAGGCTTTTATAGCATTCGAAAGGTCCTTCCTAGGACTACTTAGGGTATTCCATATATGAATGCCACCATTCCAGTTTCCAAGTTACGGTCATTCATCCTCTCCAGACTTTCAGTGTCAAAAATACCCAATTTTGGCCATGGACAACTACTGGAAAAAACGGTTTGTAGAAAAGGCGTTTATAGCATTCGAAAGGTCCTTCCTAGGACCACTTAGGGTATTCCCTATATGAATGCCAACATTCCAGTTTCCAAGTTATGGCCATTCATCCTCTCCAGAATTTCAGTGTGAAAAATACCAAAATTTGGATATGGAAAACTACTGGAAAAAACGGTTTCTGGAAAAGGCGTTTATAGCATTCGAAAGGTCCTTCCTAGGACCACTTAGGGTATTCCCTATATGAATGCCAACATTCCAGTTTCCAAGTTATGGCCATTCATCCTCTCCAGAATTTCAGTGTGAAAAATACCCAACTTTGGCCATGGACAACTTAGGATATTCCATACATGAATGCCACCATTCCAGTTTCCAAGTTATGGCCATTCAACCTCTCCAGAATTTCAGTGTCAAAAATACCCAACATTGGACATGGACAACTACTGCAAAAAACAGTTTCTGGAAAAGGCGTTTATAGCATTCGAAATGTTCTTCTTAGGACTACTTAGGGTATTCTCTATATGAATGAACAATTCCAGTTTCCAAGTTATAGTCATTCATCCTCTCCAGAATTTCAGTGTCAATAATACCCAACTTTGGCCATGGACAACTACTGGACAAAACGGTTTCTGGGAAAGGCTTTTATAGCATTCGAAAGGTCCTTCCTAGGACTACTTAGGGTATTCCATATATGAATGCCACCATTCCAGTTTCCAAGTTACGGTCATTCATCCTCTCCAGACTTTCAGTGTTAAAATATACCCAATTTTGGCCATGGACAACTACTGGAAAAAACGGTTTGTAGAAAAGGCGTTTATAGCATTCGAAAGGTCCTTCCTAGGACTACTTTGAGTATTCCCTATATGAATGCAGCAATCCCAGTTTCCAAGTTACGGCCATTCATCCTCTCCAGAATTTCAGTGTGAAAAATACCCAACTTTGGCCATGGATAACTAGTGGATAAAACGGTTTCTGGGAAAGGCGATTATAGTATTCGAAAGGTCCTATAACTACTTAGGGTATTCCCTATATGAATGCCAACATTCCAGTTTCCAAGTTATGGCCATTCAGCCTCTCCAGAATTTCAGTGTGAAAAATACCCAATTTTGTCCATGGACAACTACTGGAAAAAACAGTTTCTGGAAAAGGCGTTTATAGCATTCGAAAGGTCCTTCCTAGGACCACTTAGGGTATTACCTATTTGAATGCCAACATTCCAGTTTCCAAGTTATGGTCATTCATCCTCTCCAGAATTTCAGTGTGAAAAATACCCAAATTTGGCCATGGAAAACTACTGAAAAAAGCGGTTTCTGGAAAAGGCGATTATAGCATTCGAAAGGTTCTTCCTAGGACTACCTAGGGTATTCTATATATGAATGCCACCATTCCAGTTTCCAAGTTATGGCCATTCATCCTCTCCAGAATTTCAGTGTGAAAAATACCCAACTTTGACCATGGATAACTACTGGAGAAAACGGTTTCTGGAAAAGGTGTTTATAGTATTCGAAACGTCCTTTCTAGGACTACCTAGGATATTCCATATATGAATGCCACCATTCCAATTTCCAAGTTATAGCCATTCATCCTCTCCAGAATTTCAGTGTCAAAAATACCCAAATTTGGCCATGGACAACTACTGGAAAAAACGATTTCTGGAAAAGGCGTTTATAGCATTCGAAAGGTTCTTCCTAGGACTATTCCATATACGATTGCCACCACTCCAGTTTCCAAGTTATAGCCATTCATCCTCTCCAGAATTTCAGTGTCAATAATACCCAACTTTGGCCATGGACAACTACTAGAAAAAACTGTTTCTGGAAAAGGCGTTTATAGCATTCGAAAGGTCCTTCCTAGGACTAATTAGGGTATTCTCTATATGGATGCCACCGGAATTTCAGTGTCAAAAATACCCAAATTTGGCCATGGACAACTACTGGAAAAAATGATTTCTGGAAAAGGCGTTTATAGCATTCGAAAGGTCCTTCCTAGGACTAATTAGGGTATTCTCTATATGGATGCCACCAGAATTTCAGTGTGAAAAATACCCAACTTTGGCCATGGACAACTTAAGATATTCCATATATGAATGCCACCATTCCAGTTTCCAAGTTATGGCCATTCAACCTCTCAGAATTTCAGTGTCAAAAATACCCAACATTGGACATGGACAACTACTGCAAAAAACAGTTTCTGAAAAAGGCGTTTATAGCATTCGAAAGGTTCTTCTTAGGACTACTTAGGGTATTCCCTATATGAATGCAACAATTCCAGTTTCTAAGTTACGGCCATTTATCCGCTCCAGAATTTCAGTGTGAAAAATACCCAATTTTGGCCATCGACAACTACGGGAAAAACGGCTGCTGGGAAAGGCGGTTATAGCATTCCAAAGGTCCTTCCTAGGACTACTTAGGGTATTCCATATATGAATGCCACCATTCCAGTTTCCAAGTTATGGCCATTCATCCTCTCCAGAATTTCAGTGTCAAAAATACCCAAATTAGCGTCTATAGCATTCGAAAGTTCCTTCTCAGGACTACTTAGGGTATTCCATATATGAATGCCACCATTCCAGTTTCCAAGTTATGGCCATTCAACCGCTCCAGAATTTCAGTGTCAAAAATACCCAAATTGGACATGGACAACTACTGCAAAAAACAGTTTCTGGAAAAGGCGTTTATAGCATTCGAAAGGTTCTCCTTAGGACTACTTAGGGTATTCCCTATATGAATGCAACAATTCCAAGTTACGGCCATTCATCCGCTCCAGAATTTCAGTGTGAAAAATACCCAACTTTGGCTATCGACAACTACGGGAAAAAAGGTTTCTGGAAGAGGAGTTTATAGCACTCGAAAGGTTCTTCCTAGGACTAGTTAGGGTATTCCCTATATGAATGCAACAATTCCAGTTTCCAAGTTACGGCCATTCATCCGCTCCAGAATTTCAGTGTGAAAAATACCCAAATTTGGCTATCGACAACTACGGGAAAAAAGGTTTCTGGAAGAGGAGTTTATAGCATTCGAAAGGTTCTTCCTAGAACTACTTAGGGTATTCCCTATATGAATGCCACCATTCCAGTTTCCAAGTTATGGTCATTCATCCTCTCCAGAATTTCAGTGTCAAAAATACCCAAATTTGGCCATGGACAACTACTGGAGACAACAGTTTCTGGAAAAGGCGTCTATAGCATTCGAAAGGTCCTTACCAGGACTACTTAGGGTATTCCATATATGAATGCCACCATTCCAGTTTCCAAGTTATGGTCATTCATCCTCTCCAGAATTTCAGTGTCAAAAATACCCAAATTTGGACATGGACAACTACTGGAAAAAACGGTTTCTGGAAAAGGCGTTTATAGCATTCGAAAGGTTCTTCCTAGGACTACTTAGGGTATTCCCTATATGAATGCCACCATTCCAGTTTCCAAGTTATGGCCATTCATCCTCTCCAGAATTTCAGTGTCAAAAATACCCAACTTTGGCCATAGACAACTACTGGAAAAGGCGTTTTTAGCATAGGAAAGTTCCTTCCCAGGACTACTTAGGGTATTCCCTATATGAATGCCACCATTACAGTTTCCAAGTTATGGCCATTCATCCTCTCCAGAATTTCATTGTCAAAAATACCCAATTTTGGCCATGGACAACTACTGGAGACAACAGTTTCTGGAAAAGGCGTTTATAGCATTCGAAAGGTTCTTCCTAGGACTACTTAGGATATTCCCTATATGAATGCCAGCGTTCCAGTTTCCAAGTTACGGCCATTCATCCGCTCCAGAATTTCAGTGTGAAAAATACCCAAATTTGGCCATCGACATCTACGGGAAAAACGGTTTCTGGGAAAGGCGTTTATAGTATTCGAAAGGTCCTTTCTAGGACTACCTAGGATATTCCATATATGAATGCCACCATTCCAGTTTCCAAGTTACGGCCATTCATCCTCTCCAGAATTTCAGTGTCAAAAATACCCAACTTTGGCCATGGACAACTACTTGAAAAAACAGTTTCTGGAAAAGGCATTTATAGCATTCGAAAGGTTCTTCCTAGGACTATTTTGAGTATTCCCTATATGAATGCAGCAATTCCAGTTTCCAAGTTAAGGCCATACCCAAATTTGGCCATGGATAACTAGTGGATAAAACGGTTTCTGGGAAAGGCGATTATAGTATTCGAAAGGTCCTATAACTACTTAGGGTATTCCCTATATGAATGCCAACTTTCCAGTTTCCAAGTTATGGCCATCCAGAATTTCAGTGTGAAAAATACCCAAATTTGGCCATGGAAAACTACTGAAAAAAACGGTTTCTGGAAAAGGTGTTTATAGTATTCGAAAGGTCATTTCTAGGACTACCTAGGATATTCCATATATGAATGCCACCATTCTAGTTTCCAAGTTATAGCCATTCATCCTCTCCAGAATTTCAGTGTCAAAAATACCCAACTTTGGTCATGGACAACTACTGGAAAAAACGGTTTCTGGAAAAGGCGTTTATAGCATTCGAAAGGTCCTTCCTAGGACTACTTAGGGTATTCTCTATATGGATGCCACCAGAATTTCAGTGTGAAAAATACCCAACTTTGGCTATGGACAACTACTGGAAAAAACGGTTTCTGGAAAAGGCGTTTATAGCATTCTAAAGTTTCTTCCTAGGACTATTCCATATACGATTGCCACCACTCCAGTTTCCAAGTTATAGTCATTCATCCTCTCCAGAATTTCAGTGTCAATAATACCCAACTTTGGCCATGGACAACTACTGGACAAAACGGTTTCTGGAAAAGGCGTTTATAGCATTCGAAAGGTCCTTCCTAGGACTAATTAGGGTATTCTCTATATGGATGCCACCAGAATTTCAGTGTGAAAAATACCCAACTTTGGCCATGGACAACTTAGGATATTCCATACATGAATGCCACCATTCCAGTTTCCAAGTTATGGCCATTCAACCTCTCCAGAATTTCAGTGTCAAAAATACCCAACATTGGACATGGACAACTACTGCAAAAAACAGTTTCTGGAAAAGGCGTTTAAGCATTCGAAATGTTCTTCTTAGGACTACTTAGGGTATTCTCTATATGAATGAACAATTCCAGTTTCCAAGTTATAGTCATTCATCCTCTCCAGAATTTCAGTGTCAATAATACCCAACTTTGGCCATGGACAACTACTGGACAAAACGGTTTCTGGGAAAGGCTTTTATAGCATTCGAAAGGTCCTTCCTAGGACTACTTAGGGTATTCCATATATGAATGCCACCATTCCAGTTTCCAAGTTACGGTCATTCATCCTCTCCAGACTTTCAGTGTCAAAAATACCCTATTTTGGCCATGGACAACTACTGGAAAAAACGGTTTGTAGAAAAGGCGTTTATAGCATTCGAAAGGTCTTTCCTAGGACCACTTAGGGTATTCCCTATATGAATGCCAACATTCCAGTTTCCAAGTTATGGCCATTCATCCTCTCCAGAATTTCAGTGTGAAAAATACCAAAATTTGGATATGGAAAACTACTGGAAAAACGGTTTCTGGAAAAGGCGTTTATAGCATTCGAAAGGTCCTTCCTAGGACCACTTAGGGTATTCCCTATATGAATGCCAACATTCCAGTTTCCAAGTTATGGCCATTCATCCTGTTCAGAATTTCAGTGTGAAAAATACCCAACTTTGGCCATGGACAACTTAGGATATTCCATACATGAATGCCACCATTCCAGTTTCCAAGTTATGGCCATTCAACCTCTCCAGAATTTCAGTGTCAAAAATACCCAACATTGGACATGGACAACTACTGCAAAAAACAGTTTCTGGAAAAGGCGTTTATAGCATTCGAAATGTTCTTCTTAGGACTACTTAGGGTATTCTCTATATGAATGAACAATTCCAGTTTCCAAGTTATAGTCATTCATCCTCTCCAGAATTTCAGTGTCAATAATACCCAAATTTGGCCATGGACAACTACTGGACAAAACGGTTTCTGGGAAAGGCTTTTATAGCATTCGAAAGGTCCTTCCTAGGACTACTTAGGGTATTCCATATATGAATGCCACCATTCCAGTTTCCAAGTTACGGTCATTCATCCTCTCCAGACTTTCAGTGTCAAAAATACCCAATTTTGGCCATGGACAACTACTGGAAAAAACGGTTTGTAGAAAAGGCGTTTATAGCATTCGAAAGGTCCTTCCTAGGACTACTTTGAGTGTTCCCTATATGAATGCAGCAATTCCAGTTTCCAAGTTACGGCCATTCATCCTCTCCAGAATTTCAGTGTGAAAAATACCCAACTTTGGCCATGGATAACTAGTGGATAAAACGGTTTCTGGGAAAGGCGATTATAGTATTCGAAAGGTCCTATAACTACTTAGGGTATTCCCTATATGAATGCCAACATTCCAGTTTCCAAGTTATGGCCATTCAGCCTCTCCAGAATTTCAGTGTGAAAAATACCCAATTTTGTCCATGGATAACTACTGGAAAAAACAGTTTCTGGAAAAGGCGTTTATAGCATTCGAAAGGTCCTTCCTAGGACCACTTAGGGTATTCCCTATTTGAATGCCAACATTCCAGTTTCCAAGTTATGGTCATTCATCCTCTCCAGAATTTCAGTGTGAAAAATACCCAAATTTGGCCATGGAAAACTACTGAAAAAAGCGGTTTCTGGAAAAGGCGATTATAGCATTCGAAAGGTTCTTCCTAGGACTACCTAGGGTATTCTATATATGAATGCCACCATTCCAGTTTCCAAGTTATGGCCATTCATCCTCTCCAGAATTTCAGTGTGAAAAATACCCAACTTTGACCATGGATAACTACTGGAGAAAACGGTTTCTGGAAAAGGTGTTTATAGTATTCGAAACGTCCTTTCTAGGACTACCTAGGATATTCCATATATGAATGCCACCATTCCAATTTCCAAGTTATAGCCATTTATCCTCTCAAGAATTTCAGTGTCAAAAATACCCAACTTTGGCCATGGACAACTACTGGAAACAACGATTTCTGGAAAAGGCGTTTATAGCATTCGAAAGGTTCTTCCTAGGACTATTCCATATACGATTGCCACCACTGCAGTTTCCAAGTTATAGCCATTCATCCTCTCCAGAATTTCAGTGTCAATAATACCCAACTTTGGCCATGGACAACTACTAGAAAAAACTGTTTCTGGAAAAGGCGTTTATAGCATTCGAAAGGTCCTTCCTAGGACTAATTAGGGTATTCTCTATATGGATGCCACCGGAATTTCAGTGTCAAAAATACCCAAATTTGGCCATGGACAACTACTGGAAAAAATGATTTCTGGAAAAGGCGTTTATAGCATTCGAAAGGTCCTTCCTAGGACTAATTAGGGTATTCTCTATATGGATGCCACCAGAATTTCAGTGTGAAAAATACCCAACTTTGGCCATGGATAACTTAAGATATTCCATATATGAATGCCACCATTCCAGTTTCCAAGTTATGGCCATTCAACCTCTCAGAATTTCAGTGTCAAAAATACCCAACATTGGACATGGACAACTACTGCAAAAAACAGTTTCTGAAAAAGGCGTTTATAGCATTCGAAAGGTTCTTCTTAGGACTACTTAGGGTATTCCCTATATGAATGCAACAATTCCAGTTTCTAAGTTACGGCCATTTATCCGCTCCAGAATTTCAGTGTGAAAAATACCCAATTTTGGCCATCGACAACTACGGGAAAAACGGCTGCTGGGAAAGGCGGTTATAGCATTCCAAAGGTCCTTCCTAGGACTACTTATGGTATTCCATATATGAATGCCACCATTCCAGTTTCCAAGTTATGGCCATTCATCCTCTCCAGAATTTCAGTGTCAAAAATACCCAAATTTGCGTCTATAGCATTCGAAAGTTCCTTCCCAGGACTACTTAGGGTATTCCCTATATGAATGCCACCATTCCAGTTTCCAAGTTATGGCCATTCAACCGCTCCAGAATTTCAGTGTCAAAAATACCCAAATTGGACATGGACAACTACTGCAAAAAACAGTTTCTGGAAAAGGCGTTTATAGCATTCGAAAGGTTCTCCTTAGGACTACTTAGGGTATTCCCTATATGAATGCAACAATTCCAGTTTCCAAGTTACGGCCATTCATCCGCTCCAGAATTTCAGTGTGAAAAATACCCAACTTTGGCTATCGACAACTACGGGAAAAAAGGTTTCTGGAAGAGGAGTTTATAGCACTCGAAAGGTTCTTCCTAGGACTACTTAGGATATTCCCTATATGAATGCCACCATTCCAGTTTCCAAGTTATGGCCATTCATCCTCTCCAGAATGTCAGTGTCAAAAATACCCAAATTTGGCCATGGACAACTACTGGAGACAACAGTTTCTGGAATAGGCGTCTATAGCATTCGAAAGGTCCTTACCAGGACTACCTAGGATATTCCATATATGAATGCCACCATTCCAGTTTCCAAGTTATGGCCATTCAACCGCTCCAGAATTTCAGTGTCAAAAATACCCAATTTTGGCCATGGACAACTACTGGACACAACAGTTTCTGGAAAATATGTCTATAGCATTCGAAACGTCCTTCCTAGGACTACCTAGGATATTCCATATATGAATGCCACCATTCCAGTTTCCAAGTTATGGCCATTCATCCTCTCCAGAATTTCAGTGTCAAAAATACCCAACTTTGGCCATGGACAACTACTGGAAAAAACAGTTTCTGGAAAAGGCATTTATAGCATTCGAAATTTTCTTCCTATTACTACTTATGGTATTCCCTATATGAATGCAACAATTCCAGTTTCCAAGTTACGGCCATTCATCCGCTCCAGAATTTCAGTGTGAAAAATACCCAACTTTGGTTATCGACAACTACGGGAAAAAAGGTTTCTGGAAGAGGAGTTTATAGCACTCGAAAGGTTCTTCCTAGGACTACTTAGGGTATTCCATATATGAATGCCATCATTCCAGTTTCCAAGTTATGGCCATTCATCCTCTCCAGAATTTCAGTGTCAAAAATACCCAAATTTGGCCATATACAACTACTGGAGACAACAGTTTCTGGAATAGGCGTCTATAGCATTCGAAAGGTCCTTACCAGGACTACCTAGGATATTCCATATATGAATGCCACCATTCCAGTTTCCAAGTTATGGCCATTCAACCTCTCCAGAATTTCAGTGTCAAAAATACCCAACTTGGACATGGACAACTACTGCAAAAAACAGTTTCTGGAAAAGGCGTTTATAGCATTCGAAAGGTTCTTCTTAGGACTACTTAGGGTATTCCCTATATGAATGCAACAATTCCAGTTTCCAAGTTACGGCCATTCATCCTCTCCAGAATTTCAGTGTGATAAATACCCAAATTTGGCCATCGACAACTACGGGAAAAACGGTTTCTGGAAAAGGCGTTTATAGCATTCGAAAGGTTCTTCCTAGGACTACTTAGGGTATTCCCTATATGAATGCCACCATTCCAGTTTCCAAGTTATGGCCATTCATCCTCTCCAGAATTTCAGTGTCAAAAATACCCAATTTTGGCCATGGACAACTACTGTAGACAACAGTTTCCGGAAAATATGTCTATAGCATTCGAAACATCCTTCCTAGGACTACCTATTATATTCCATATATGAATGCCACCATTCCAGTTTCCAAGTTATGGCCATTCATCCTCTCCAGAATTTCAGTGTCAAAAATACCCAACTTTGGCCATGGACTACTACTGGAAAAAACAGTTTCTGGAAAAGGCATTTATAGCATTCGAATGTTTCTTCCTAGGACTACTTAGGGTATTCCATGTATGAATGCCACCATTCCAGTTTCCAAGTTATGGCCATTCATCCTCTCCAAAATTTCAGTGTCAAAAATACCCAAATATGGCCATGGACAACTACGGGAAAAACGGTTTCTGGAAAAGGCGTTTATAGCGTTCGAAAGGTTCTTCCTAGGACTACTTAGGGTATTCCCTATATGAATGCCACCATTCCAGTTTCCAAGTTATGGCCATTCATCCTCTCCAAAATTTCAGTGTCAAAAATACCCAATTTTGGCCATGGACAACTACTGGAGACAACAGTAGCATTCGAAACGTCCTTCCTAGGACTACCTAGGATATTCCATATATGAATGCCACCATTCCAGTTTCCAAGTTATGGCCATTCATCCTCTCCAGTATTTCAGTGTGAAAAATACCCAAATTTGGCCATGGACAACTACTGGAGACAACAGTTTCTGGAAAAGGCGTTTACAGCATTCGAAAGGTCCTTACTAGGACTACTTAGGATATTCCATATATGAATGCCACCATTCCAGTTTCCAAGTTATGGCCATTCATCCTCTCCAGAATTTCAGTGTGAACAATACCCAACTTTGGCCATGGATAACTAATGGAAAAAGCGGTTTCTGGAAAAGGCGTTTATAGCATTTGTAACGTCCTTCCTAGGACTACCTAGGATATTCCATACATGAATGGCACCATTCCAGTTTATGGTGATTCATCCTCTCCAGAATTTCAGTGTCAAAAATACCCAAATTTGGCCATGGACAACTACTGGAGACAACAGTTTCTGGAAAAGGCGTCTATAGCATTCGAAAGGTCCTTACCAGGACTACTTACGATATTCCATATATGAATGCCACTATTCCAGTTTCCAAGTTATGGCCATTCAACCGCTCCAGAATTTCAGTGTCAAAAATACCCAACTTTGGCTATCGACAACTACGGGGAAAAAGGTTTCTGGAAGAGGAGTTTATAGCATTCGAAAGGTTCTTCCTAGGACTACTTAGGGTATTCCCTATATGAATGCCACCATTCCAGTTTCCAAGTTATGGTCATTCATCCTCTCCAGAATTTCAGTGTCAAAAATACCCAAATTTGGCCATGGACAACTACTGGAGACAACAGTTTCTGGAAAAGGCGTCTATAGCATTCGAAAGGTCCTTACCAGGACTACTTACGATATTCCATATATGAATGCCACTATTCCAGTTTCCAAGTTATGGCCATTCAACCGCTCCAGAATTTCAGTGTCAAAAATACCCAACTTTGGATATGGACAACTACTGCAAAAAACTGTTTCTGGAAAAGGCGTTTATAGCATTCGAAAGGTTCTCCTTAGGACTACTTAGGGTATTCCCCATATGAATGCAACAATTCCAGTTTCCGAGTTACGGCCATTCATCCGCTCCAGAATTTCAGTGTGAAAAATACCCAAATTTGGCCATCGACAAGTACGGGAAAAAAGGTTTCTGGAACAGGAGTTTATAGCATTTGAAACGTCCTTCCTAGGACTACCTAGGATATTCCATATATGAATGCCACCATTCCAGTTTCCAAGTTATGGCCATTCATCCTCTCCAGAATTTCAGTGTCAAAAATATCCTACTTTGGACATGGACAACTACTGCAAAAACAGTTTCTGTAAAAGGCTTTTATAGCATTCGAAAGGTTCTCCTTAGGACTACTTAGGGTATTCCCTATATGAATGCAACAATTCCAGTTTCCAAGTTACGGCCATTCATCCGCTCCAGAATTTCAGTGTCAAAAATACCCAACTTTGGCTATCGACAACTACGGGGAAAAAGGTTTCTGGAAGAGGAGTTTATAGCATTCGAAAGGTTCTTCCTAGGACTACTTAGGGTATTCCCTATATGAATGCCACCATTCCAGTTTCCAAGTTATGGTCATTCATCCTCTCCAGAATTTCAGTGTCAAAAATACCCAAATTTGGCCATGGACAACTACTGGAGACAACAGTTTCTGGGAAAGGCGTCTATAGCATTCGAAAGGCCCTACCAGGACTACTTAGGATATTTCATATATGAATGCCACCATTCCAGTTTCCAAGTTATGGCCATTCAACCTCTCCAGAATTTCAGTGTCAAAAATACCCAACTTGGACATGGACAACTACTGCAAAAAACAGTTTCTGGAAAAGGCGTTTATAGCATTCGAAAGGTTCTTCTTAGGACTACTTAGGGTATTCCCTATATGAATGCAACAATTCCAGTTTCCAAGTTACGGCCATTCATCCTCTCCAGAATTTCAGTGTGAAAAATACCCAAATTTGGCCATCGACAACTACGGGAAAAACGGTTTCTGGAAAAGGCGTTTATAGCATTCGAAAGGTTCTTCCTAGGACTACTTAGGGTATTCCCTATATGAATGCCAACATTCCAGTTTCCAAGTTATGGCCATTCATCCTCTCCAGAATTTCAGTGTCAAAAATACCCAATTTTGGCCATGGACAACTACTGGAGACAACAGTTTCTGGAAAATATGTCTATATCATTCGAAACGTCCTTCCTAGGACTACCTAGGATATTCCATATATGAATGCCACCATTCCAGTTTCCAAGTTATGGCCATTCATCCTCTCCAGAATTTCATTGTCAAAAATTCCCAACTTTCTGGAAAAGGCGTTTATAGCATTCGAAAGGTTCTCCTTAGGACTACTTAGGGTATTCCCCATATGAATGCAACAATTCCAGTTTCCAAGTTACGGCCATTCATCCGCTCCAGAATTTCAGTGTGAAAAATACCCAAATTTGGCCATCGACAAGTACGGGAAAAAAGGTTCGTGGAACAGGAGTTTATAGCATTTGAAACGTCCTTCCTAGGACTACCTAGGATATTCCATATATGAATGCAACAATTCCAGTTTCCAAGTTACGGCCATTCATCCGCTCCAGAATTTCAGTGTGAAAAATACCCAACTTTGGCTATCGACAACTACGGGAAAAAAGGTTTCTGGAAGAGGAGTTTATAGCATTCGAAAGGTTCTTCCTAGGACTACTTAGGGTATTCCCTATATGAATGCCACCATTCCAGTTTCCAAGTTATGGTCATTCATCCTCTCTAGAATTTCAGTGTCAAAAATACCCAAATTTGGCCATGGACAACTACTGGAGACAACAGTTTCTGGAAAAGGCGTCTATAGCATTCGAAAGGTCCTTACCAGGACTACTTAGGATATTTCATATATGAATGCCACCATTCCAGTTTCCAAGTTATGGCCATTCAACCTCTCCAGAATTTCAGTGTCAAAAATACCCAACTTGGACATGGACAACTACTGCAAAAAACAGTTTCTGAAAAAGGCGTTTATAGCATTCGAAAGGTTCTTCTTAGGACTACTTAGGGTACTCCCTATATGAATGCAACAATTCCAGTTTCCAAGTTACGGCCATTCATCCTCTCCAGAATTTCAGTGTGAAAAATACCCAAATTTGGCCATCGACAACTACGGGAAAAACGGTTTCTGGAAAAGGCGTTTATAGCATTCGAAAGGTTCTTCCTAGGATTACTTAGGGTATTCCCTATATGAATGCCAACATTCCAGTTTCCAAGTTATGGCCATTCATCCTCTCCAGAATTTCAGTGTCAAAAATACCCAATTTTGGCCATGGACAACTACTGGAGACAACAGTATCTGGAAAATATGTCTATAGCATTCGAAACGTCCTTCCTAGGACTACCTAGGATATTCCTTATATGAATGCCACCATTCCAGTTTCCAAGTTATGGCCATTCATCCTCTCCAGAATTTCAGTGTCAAAAATACCCAACTTTGGCCATGGACAACTACTGGAAAAAACAGTTTCTGGAAACGGCATTTATAGCATTCGAAAGTTTCTTCCTAGGACTACTTATGGTATTCCCTATATGAATGCAGCAATTCCAGTTTCCAAGTTACGGCCATTCATCCGCTCCAGAATTTCAGTGTGAACAATACCCAACTTTGGCCATGGATAACTAATGGAAAAAGCGGTTTCTGGAAAAGGCGTTTATAGCATTTGAAACGTCCTTCCTAGGACTACCTAGGATATTCCATACATGAATGCCACCATTCCAGTTTATGGCCATTCATCCTCTCCAGAATTTCAGTGTGAAAAATAGCCAAACTTGGCCATGGAAAACTACTGGAAAAAACGGTTTCTGGAAAAGGCGTTTATAGTATTCGAAAGGTCCTTCCTAGGACTACCTAGGATATTCCATATATGAATGCCACCATTCCAGTTTCCAAGTTATGGCCATTCATCCTCTCCTGAATTTCAGTGTGAAAAATACCCAAATTTGGCCATGGATAATTACTGGAAAAACACTTTCTGGAAAAGGCGTTTATAGCATTCGAAAGGTCCTTACTAGGACTACTTGGGGTATTCCCTATACGAATGCCACCATTCCAGTTTCCAAGTTACGGTCATTCATCCGCTCCAGAATTTCAGGGTGAAAAATACCCAAATTTGGCCATGGACAGCTACTGGAAAAGGCGTCTATAGCATTCGAAAGGTCCTTACCAGGACTACTTAGGGTATTTCATATATGAATGCCACCATTCCAGTTTCCAAGTTATGGCCATTCATCCTCTCCAGAATTTCAGTGTCAAAAATACCCAACTTAGGACATGGACAACCACAGGAAAAAACGGTTTCTGGAAAAGGCGTTTATGGCATTCGAAAGGTTCTTCCTAGGACTACTTAGGGTATTCCCTATATGAATGCTACCATTCTAGTTTCCAAGTTATGGCCATTCATCTACTCCAGAATTTCAGTGTGAAAAATACCCAAATTTGACCATGGATAACTACTGGAAAAAACAGTTTCTTGAAAAGGTGTTTAGAGCACTCGAAAGGTCCTTACTAGGACTACTTGGGGTATTCCCTATACGAATGCCACCATTCCAGTTTCCAAGTTACGGTCATTCATCCGCTCCAGAATTTCAGTTTCCAAGTTACGGTCATTCATCCGCTCCAGAATTTCAGTGTGAAAAATACCCAAGTTTGGCCATCGACAACTACGGGAAAAAACGGTTGCTGGAAAAGGCGTTTATAGCATTCGAAAGGTTATTTCTAGGACTACTTAGGGTATTCCCTATATGAATGCCAACATTCCAGTTTCCAAGTTATGGCCATTCATCCTCTCCAGAATTTCAGTGTGAAAAATACCCAAATTTGGCCATGGATAACTACTGTAAAAAACGGATTCTGGAAAAGGCATTTATAGCATTCGAAAGGTCCTTCCTAAGACTACTTAGGGTATTCTATATATGAATGCCACCATTCCAGTTTCCAAGTTATGGCCATTCATCCTCTCCAGAATTTCAGTGTCAAAAATATCCTACTTTGGACATGGACAACTACTGCAAAAAACAGTTTCTGTAAAAGGCTTTTATAGCATTCGAAAGGTTCTCCTTAGGACTACTTAGGGTATTCCCTATATGAATGCAACAATTCCAGTTTCCAAGTTACGGCCATTCATCCGCTCCAGAATTTCAGTGTGAAAAATACCCAACTTTGGCTATCGACAACTACGGGAAAAAAGGTTTCTGGAAGAGGAGTTTATAGCATTCGAAAGGTTCTTCCTAGGACTACTTAGGGTATTCCCTATATGAATGCCACCATTCCAGTTTCCAAGTTATGGTCATTCATCCTCTCCAGAATTTCAGTGTCAAAAATACCCAAATTTGGCCATGGACAACTACTGGAGACAACAGTTTCTGGAAAAGGCGTCTATAGCATTCGAAAGGCCCTTACCAGGACTACTTAGGATATTTCATATATGAATGCCACCATTCCAGTTTCCAAGTTATGGCCATTCAACCTCTCCAGAATTTCAGTGTCAAAAATACCCAACTTGGACATGGACAACTACTGCAAAAACAGTTTCTGGAAAAGGCGTTTATAGCATTCGAAAGGTTCTTCTTAGGACTACTTAGGGTATTCCCTATATGAATGCAACAATTCCAGTTTCCAAGTTACGGCCATTCATCCTCTCCAGAATTTCAGTGTGAAAAATACCCAAATTTGGCCATCGACAACTACGGGAAAAACGGTTTCTGGAAAAGGCGTTTATAGCATTCGAAAGGTTCTTCCTAGGACTACTTAGGGTATTCCCTATATGAATGCCAACATTCCAGTTTCCAAGTTATGGCCATTCATCCTCTCCAGAATTTCAGTGTCAAAAATACCCAATTTTGGCCATGGACAACTACTGGAGACAACAGTTTCTGGAAAATATGTCTATATCATTCGAAACGTCCTTCCTAGGACTACCTAGGATATTCCATATATGAATGCCACCATTCCAGTTTCCAAGTTATGGCCATTCATCCTCTCCAGAATTTCATTGTCAAAAATTCCCAACTTTCTGGAAAAGGCGTTTATAGCATTCGAAAGGTTCTCCTTAGGACTACTTAGGGTATTCCCCATATGAATGCAACAATTCCAGTTTCCAAGTTACGGCCATTCATCCGCTCCAGAATTTCAGTGTGAAAAATACCCAAATTTGGCCATCGACAAGTACGGGAAAAAAGGTTTGTGGAAAAGGAGTTTATAGCATTTGAAACGTCCTTCCTAGGACTACCTAGGATATTCCATATATGAATGCAACAATTCCAGTTTCCAAGTTATGGCCATTCATTCGCTCCAGAATTTCAGTGTGAAAAATACCCAACTTTGGCTATCGACAACTACGGGAAAAAAGGTTTCTGGAAGAGGAGTTTATAGCATTCGAAAGGTTCTTCCTAGGACTACTTAGGGTATTCCCTATATGAATGCCACCATTCCAGTTTCCAAGTTATGGTCATTCATCCTCTCTAGAATTTCAGTGTCAAAAATACCCAAATTTGGCCATGGACAACTACTGGAGACAACAGTTTCTGGAAAAGGCGTCTATAGCATTCGAAAGGTCCTTACCAGGACTACTTAGGATATTTCATATATGAATGCTACCATTCCAGTTTCCAAGTTATGGCCATTCAACCTCTCCAGAATTTCAGTGTCAAAAATACCCAACTTGGACATGGACAACTACTGCAAAAAACAGTTTCTGAAAAAGGCGTTTATAGCATTCGAAAGGTTCTTCTTAGGACTACTTAGGGTACTCCCTATATGAATGCAACAATTCCAGTTTCCAAGTTACGGCCATTCATCCTCTCTTCAGTGTGAAAAATACCCAAATTTGGCCATCGACAACTACGGGAAAAACGGTTTCTGGAAAAGGCGTTTATAGCATTCGAAAGGTTCTTCCTAGGATTACTTAGGGTATTCCCTATATGAATGCCAACATTCCAGTTTCCAAGTTATGGCCATTCATCCTCTCCAGAATTTCAGTGTCAAAAATACCCAATTTTGGCCATGGACAACTACTGGAGACAACAGTTTCTGGAAAATATGTCTATAGCATTCGAAACGTCCTTCCTAGGATATTCCTTATATGAATGCCACCATTCCAGTTTCCAAGTTATGGCCATTCATCCTCTCCAGAATTTCAGTGTCAAAAATACCCAACTTTGGCCATGGACAACTACTGGAAAAAACAGTTTCTGGAAACGGCATTTATAGCATTCGAAAGTTTCATCCTAGGACTACTTATGGTATTCCCTATATGAATGCAGCAATTCCAGTTTCCAAGTTACGGCCATTCATCCGCTCCAGAATTTCAGTGTGAACAATACCCAACTTTGGCCATGGATAACTAATGGAAAAAGCGGTTTCTGGAAAAGGCGTTTATAGCATTTGAACGTCCTTCCTAGGACTACCTAGGATATTCCATACATGAATGCCACCATTCCAGTTTATGGCCATTCATCCTCTCCAGAATTTCAGTGTGAAAAATAGCCAAACTTGGCCATGGAAAACTACTGGAAAAAACGGTTTCTGGAAAAGGCGTTTATAGTATTCGAAAGGTCCTTCCTAGGACTACCTAGGATATTCCATATATGAATGCCACCATTCCAGTTTCCAAGTTATGGCCATTCATCCTCTCCTGAATTTCAGTGTGAAAAATACCCAAATTTGGCCATGGATAATTACAGGAAAAACACTTTCTGGAAAAGGCGTTTATAGCATTCGAAAGGTCCTTACTAGGACTACTTAGGATATTCCATTTATGAATGCCACCATTCCAGTTTCCAAGTTGTGGCCATTCATCCTCTCCAGAATTTCAGGGTGAAAAATACCCAAATTTGGCCATGGACAGCTACTGGAAAAGGCGTCTATAGCATTCGAAACGTCCTTCCTAGGACTACCTAGGATATTCCTTATATGAATGCCACCATTCCAGTTTCCAAGTTATGGCCATTCATCCTCTCCAGAATTTCAGTGTCAAAAATACCCAACTTTGGCCATGGACAACCACTGGTAAAAACGGTTTCTGGAAAAGGCGTTTATGGCATTCGAAAGGTTCTTCCTAGGACTACTTATGGTATTCCCTATATGAATGCAGCAATTCCAGTTTCCAAGTTACGGCCATTCATCCGCTCCAGAATTTCAGTGTGAACAATACCCAACTTTGGCCATGGATAACTAATGGAAAAAGCGGTTTCTGGAAAAGGCGTTTATAGCATTTGAACGTCCTTCCTAGGACTACCTAGGATATTCCATACATGAATGCCACCATTCCAGTTTATGGCCATTCATCCTCTCCAGAATTTCAGTGTGAAAAATAGCCAAACTTGGCCATGGAAAACTACTGGAAAAAACGGTTTCTGGAAAAGGCGTTTATAGTATTCGAAAGGTCCTTCCTAGGACTACCTAGGATATTCCATATATGAATGCCACCATTCCAGTTTCCAAGTTATGGCCATTCATCCTCTCCTGAATTTCAGTGTGAAAAATACCCAAATTTGGCCATGGATAATTACAGGAAAAACACTTTCTGGAAAAGGCGTTTATAGCATTCGAAAGGTCCTTACTAGGACTACTTAGGATATTCCATTTATGAATGCCACCATTCCAGTTTCCAAGTTGTGGCCATTCATCCTCTCCAGAATTTCAGGGTGAAAAATACCCAAATTTGGCCATGGACAGCTACTGGAAAAGGCGTCTATAGCATTCGAAAGGTCCTTACCAGGACTACTTAGGGTATTTCATATATGAATGCCACCATTCCAGTTTCCAAGTTATGGCCATTCATCCTCTCCAGAATTTCAGTGTCAAAAATACCCAACTTAGGACATGGACAACCACTGGTAAAAACGGTTTCTGGAAAAGGCGTTTATGGCATTCGAAAGGTTCTTCCTAGGACTACTTAGGGTATTCCCTATATGAATGCCACCATTCTAGTTTCCAAGTTATGGCCATTCATCCACTCCAGAATTTCAGTGTGAAAAATACCCAAATTTGACCATGGATAACTACTGGAAAAACAGTTTCTTGAAAAGGTGTTTATAGCATTCGAAAGGTCCTTACTAGGACTACTTAGGGTATTCCCTATACGAATGCCACCATTCCAGTTTCCAAGTTACGGCCATTCATCCGCTCCAGAATTTCAGTTTCCAAGTTACGGTCATTCATCCGCTCCAGAATTTCAGTGTGAAAAATACCCAAGTTTGGCCATCGACAACTACGGGAAAAAACGGTTGCTGGAAAAGGCGTTTATAGCATTCGAAAGGTTATTTCTAGGACTACTTAGGGTATTCCCTATATGAATGCCAACATTCCAGTTTCCAAGTTATGGCCATTCATCCTCTCCAGAATTTCAGTGTGAAAAATACCCAAATTTGGCCATGGATAACTACTGTAAAAAACGGATTCTGGAAAAGGCATTTATAGCATTCGAAAGGTCCTTCCTAAGACTACTTAGGGTATTCTATATATGAATGCCACCATTCCAGTTTCCAAGTTATGGCCATTCCTCCTCTCCAGAATTTCAGTGTCAAAAATACCCTACTTTGGACATGGACAACTACTGGAAAAAAGGGTTTCTGGAAAAGACGTTTATAGCATTCGAAAGGTTCTTCCTAGGACTACCTAGGATATTCCATATATGAATGCCACCATTCCAGTTTCCAAGTTATGGTCATTCATCCTCTCCAGAATTTCAGTGTCAAAAATACCCAACTTTGGACATGAACATCTACTGGAAAGGGCGTTTATAGCATTGGAAAGGTCCTTCCTAGGACTACTTAGGGTATTCCCTATATGAACGCCACCATTCCAGTTTCCAAGTTTCGGCCACTCATCCTCTCCAGAATTTAAGTGTGAAAAATACCCAAATTTGGCCATGGACAGCTACTGGAGACAACGATTTCTGGAAAAGGCGTTTATAGCATTCGAAAGGTCCTTACGAGGACTACTTAGGATATTCCATATATGAATGCCACCATTCTAGTTTCCAAGTTATGTGCCATTCATCCTCTCCAGAATTTCAGTGTCAAAAATACCCAAATTTGGCCATGGACAACTACTGCAAAAAACAGTTTCTGGAAAAGGCATTTATAGCATTCGAAAGGTTCTTCCTAGGACTACTTATGGTATTCCCTATATGAATGCAACAATTCCAGTTTCCAAGTTACGGCCATTCATCCGCTCCAGAATTTCAGTGTGAAAAATACCCAACTTTGGCCATCGACAACTACGGCAAAAAACGGCTGCTGGAAAAGACGTTTATAGCATTCGAAAGGTTCTTCCTAGGACTACTTAGGGTATTCCCTATATGAATGCCACCATTCCAGTTTCCAAGTTATGGCCATTCATCCTCTCCAGAATTTCAGTTTCAAAAATACCCAAATTTGGCCATGGACAACTACTGGAGACAACAGTTTCTGGAAAAGGCGTTTATAGCATTCCAAAGGTCCTTACCAGGACTACTTAGGATATTCCATATATGAGTACCACCATTCCAGTTTCCAAGTTATGGCCATTCAGCCTCTTCACAATTTCAGTGTCAAAAATACCCAACTTTGGACATGGATAACTACTGCAAAAAACAGTTTCTGGAAAAGGCGTTTACAGCATTCGAAAGGTTCTTCCTAGCACTACTTAGGGTATTCCCTATATGAATGCAACAACTCCAGTTTCCAAGTTACGGCCATTCATCCGCTCCAGAATTTCAGTGCGAAAAATACCCTAATTTGGCCATCGACAACTACGGGAAAAACGGTTTCTGGAAAAGGCGTTTATAGCATTCGAAAGGTTCTTCCTAGGACTACTTAGGGTATTCCCTATATGAATGCCAATATTCCAGTTTCCAAGTTATGGCCATTCATCCTCTCCAGAATTTCAGTGTGAAAAATACCCAATTTTGGCCATGGACAGCTACTAGAGACAACGGTTTCTGGAAAAGGCGTTTATAGCATTCGAAAGGTTCTTCCTAGGACTACTTAGGGTATTCCCTTTATGAATGCAACAATTCCAGTTTCCAAGTTACGGCCATTCATCCGCTCCAGAATTTCAGTGTGAAAAATACCCAACTTTGGCCATCGACAACTACGGGAAAAAAACGGCTGCTGGAAAAGGCGTTTATATCATTCGAAAGGTCCTTCCTAGGACTACTTAGGGTATTCCCTATATGAATGCAACAATTCCAGTTTCCTAGTTACGGCCATTCATCCGCTCCAGAATTTCAGTGTGAAAAATAAACAATTTTGGCCATCGACAACTACGGGAAAAAAGGTTTCTGGAAAAGGAGTTTATATCATTCGAAATTCTTCCTAGGACTACTTAGGGTATTCCCTATGTGAATGCCATCATTCCAGTTTCCAAGTTATGACCATTCATCCTCTCCAGAATTTCAGTGTCAAAAATACCCAAACTTGGCCATGGAAAACTACTGGAAAAACGGTGTCTGGAAAAGGCGTTTATAGTATACGAAAGGTCCTTCTTAGAACTACCTAGGATATTCCATATATAAATGCCACCATTCCAGTTTGCCAGTTATGGCCATTCATCCTCTCCAGAATTTCAGTCTGAAAAATACCCAAATTTGGCCATGGATAACTACTGGAGACAACAGTTTCTGGAAAAGACGTTTATAGTATTCGAAAGGTCCTTACCAGGTTTACTTAGGATATTCCATATATGAATGTCACCATTCCAGTTTCCAAGTTATGGCCATTCAGCCTCTCCAGAATTTCAGTGTCAAAAATACCCAATTTTGGACATGGACAACTACTGGAAAAAACAGTTTCTGGAAAAGGCGTTTATATCATTCGAAAGGTTCTTGCTAGGACTACTTAGGGTATTCCATATATGAATGCCACCATTCCAGATTCCAAGTTATGGCCATTCATCCTCTCCAGAATTTCAGTGTGAAAAATAGCCAAACTTGGCCATGGAAAACTACTGGAAAAGGCGTTTATAGCATTCGAAAGGTCCTTACTAGGACTACTTAGGATATTCCATTTATGAATGCCACCATTCCAGTTTCCAAGTTGTGGCCATTCATCCTTTCCAGAATTTCAGGGTGAAAAATACCCAAATTTGGCCATGGACAGCTACTGGAAAAGGCGTCTATAGCATTCGAAAGGTCCTTACCAGGACTACTTAGGGTATTTCATATATGAATGCCACCATTCCAGTTTCCAAGTTATGGCCATTCATCCTCTCCAGAATTTCAGTGTCAAAAATACCCAACTTAGGACATGGACAA
Organism: Polietes domitor; assembly: GCA_947397865.1. Taxonomy (NCBI): domain Eukaryota; kingdom Metazoa; phylum Arthropoda; class Insecta; order Diptera; family Muscidae; genus Polietes; species Polietes domitor. The sequence goes on along the minus strand of OX377620.1, from coordinate 150,654,545 downwards.
CCACTGGAAAAAACGGTTTCTGGAAAAGGCGTTTATGGCATTCGAAAGGTTCTTCCTAGGACTACTTAGGGTATTCCCTATATGAATGCCACCATTCTAGTTTCCAAGTTATGGCCATTCATCCACTCCAGAATTTCAGTGTGAAAAATACCCAAATTTGACCATGGATAACTACTGGAAAAAACAGTTTCTTGAAAAGGTGTTTATAGCATTCGAAAGGTCCTTACTAGGACTACTTAGGGTATTCCCTATACGAATGCCACCATTCCAGTTTCCAAGTTACGGCCATTCATCCGCTCCAGAATTTCAGTTTCCAAGTTACGGTCATTCATCCGCTCCAGAATTTCAGTGTGAAAAACAAGTTTGGCCATCGACAACTACGGGAAAAAACGGTTGCTGGAAAAGGCGTTTACAGCATTCGAAAGGTTATTTCTAGGACTACTTAGGGTATTCCCTATATGAATGCCAACATTCCAGTTTCCAAGTTATGGCCATTCATCCTCTCCAGAATTTCAGTGTGAAAAATACCCAAATTTGGCCATGGATAACTACTGTAAAAAACGGATTCTGGAAAAGGCATTTATAGCATTCGAAAGGTCCTTTCTAAGACTACTTAGGGTATTCTATATATGAATGCCACCATTCCAGTTTCCAAGTTATGGCCATTCCTCCTCTCCAGAATTTCAGTGTCAAAAATACCCTACTTTGGACATGGACAACTACTGGAAAAAGGGTTTCTGGAAAAGACGTTTATAGCATTCGAAAGGTTCTTCCTAGGACTACCTAGGATATTCCATATATGAATGCCACCATTCCAGTTTCCAAGTTATGGTCATTCATCCTCTCCAGAATTTCAGTGTCAAAAATACCCAACTTTGGACATGAACATCTACTGGAAAGGGCGTTTATAGCATTGGAAAGGTCCTTCCTAGGACTACTTAGGGTATTCCCTATATGAACGCCACCATTCCAGTTTCCAAGTTTCGGCCACTCATCCTCTCCAGAATTTAAGTGTGAAAAATACCGAAATTTGGCCATGGACAGCTACTGGAGACAACGATTTCTGGAAAAGGCGTTTATAGCATTCAAAAGGTCCTTACGAGGACTACTTAGGATATTCCATATATGAATGCCACCATTCTAGTTTCCAAGTTATGTGCCATTCATCCTCTCCAGAATTTCAGTGTCAAAAATACCCAAATTTGGCCATGGACAACTACTGCAAAAAACAGTTTCTGGAAAAGGCATTTATAGCATTCGAAAGGTTCTTCCTAGGACTACTTATGGTATTCCCTATATGAATGCAACAATTCCAGTTTCCAAGTTACGGCCATTCATCCGCTCCAGAATTTCAGTGTGAAAAATACCCAACTTTGGCCATCGACAACTACGGCAAAAAACGGCTGCTGGAAAAGGCGTTTATAGCATTCGAAAGGTTCTTCCTAGGACTACTTAGGGTATTCCCTATATGAATGCCACCATTCCAGTTTCCAAGTTATGGCCATTCATCCTCTCCAGAATTTCAGTTTCAAAAATACCCAAATTTGGCCATGGACAACTACTGGAGACAACAGTTTCTGGAAAAGGCGTTTATAGCATTCCAAAGGTCCTTACCAGGACTACTTAGGATATTCCATATATGAGTAACACCATTCCAGTTTCCAAGTTATGGCCATTCAGCCTCTTCACAATTTCAGTGTCAAAAATACCCAACTTTGGACATGGATAACTACTGCAAAAAACAGTTTCTGGAAAAGGCGTTTACAGCATTCGAAAGGTTCTTCCTAGCACTACTTAGGGTATTCCCTATATGAATGCAACAACTCCAGTTTCCAAGTTACGGCCATTCATCCGCTCCAGAATTTCAGTGCGAAAAATACCCTAATTTGGCCATCGACAACTACGGGAAAAAAGGTTTCTGGAAAAGGAGTTTATATCATTCGAAAGGTTCTTCCTAGGACTACTTAGGGTATTCCCTATGTGAATGCCATCATTCCAGTTTCCAAGTTATGACCATTCATCCTCTCCAGAATTTCAGTGTCAAAAATACCCAAATTTGGCCATGGACAGCTACTGGAGACAACAGTTTCTGGAAAAGACGTTTATAGTATTCGAAAGGTCCTTACCAGGACTACTTAGGATATTCCATATATGAATGTCACCATTCCAGTTTCCAAGTTATGGCCATTCAGCCTCTCCAGAATTTCAGTGTCAAAAATACCCAATTTTGGACATGGACAACTACTGGAAAAAACAGTTTCTGGAAAAGGCGTTTATATCATTCGAAAGGTTCTTGCTAGGACTACTTAGGGTATTCCATATATGAATGCCACCATTCCAGATTCCAAGTTATGGCCATTCATCCTCTCCAGAATTTCAGTGTGAAAAATAGCCAAACTTGGCCATGGAAAACTACTGGAAAAGGTGTTTATAGCATTCGAAAGGTCCTTACTAGGACTACTTAGGATATTCCATTTATGAATGCCACCATTCCAGTTTCCAAGTTGTGGCCATTCATCCTCTCCAGAATTTCAGGGTGAAAAATACCCAAATTTGGCCATGGACAGCTACTGGAAAAGGCGTCTATAGCATTCGAAAGGTCCTTACCAGGACTACTTAGGGTATTTCATATATGAATGCCACCATTCCAGTTTCCAAGTTATGGCCATTCATCCTCTCCAGAATTTCAGTGTCAAAAATACCCAACTTAGGACATGGACAACCACTGGAAAAAAACGGTTTCTGGAAAAGGCGTTTATGGCATTCGAAAGGTTCTTCCTAGGACTACTTAGGGTATTCCCTATATGAATGCCACCATTCTAGTTTCCAAGTTATGGCCATTCATCCACTCCAGAATTTCAGTGTGAAAAATACCCAAATTTGACCATGGATAACTACTGGAAAAAACAGTTTCTTGAAAAGGTGTTTATAGCATTCGAAAGGTCCTTACTAGGACTACTTAGGGTATTCCCTATACGTATGCCACCATTCCAGTTTCCAAGTTACGGCCATTCATCCGCTCCAGAATTTCAGTTTCCAAGTTACGGTCATTCATCCGCTCCAGAATTTCAGTGTGAAAAATACCCAAGTTTGGCCATCGACAACTACGGGAAAAAACGGTTGCTGGAAAAGGCGTTTACAGCATTCGAAAGGTTATTTCTAGGACTACTTAGGGTATTCCCTATATGAATGCCAACATTCCAGTTTCCAAGTTATGGCCATTCATCCTCTCCAGAATTTCAGTGTGAAAAATACCCAAATTTGGCCATGGATAACTACTGTAAAAAACGGATTCTGGAAAAGGCATTTATAGCATTCGAAAGGTCCTTTCTAAGACTACTTAGGGTATTCTATATATGAATGCCACCATTCCAGTTTCCATGTTATGGCCATTCCTCCTCTCCAGAATTTCAGTGTCAAAAATACCCTACTTTGGACATGGACAACTACTGGAAAAAAGGGTTTCTGGAAAAGACGTTTATAGCATTCGAAAGGTTCTTCCTAGGACTACCTAGGATATTCCATATATGAATGCCACCATTCCAGTTTCCAAGTTATGGTCATTCATCCTCTCCAGAATTTCAGTGTCAAAAATACCCAACTTTGGACATGAACATCTACTGGAAAGGGCGTTTATAGCATTGGAAAGGTCCTTCCTAGGACTACTTAGGGTATTCCCTATATGAACGCCACCATTCCAGTTTCCAAGTTTCGGCCACTCATCCTCTCCAGAATTTAAGTGTGAAAAATACCGAAATTTGGCCATGGACAGCTACTGGAGACAACGATTTCTGGAAAAGGCGTTTATAGCATTCGAAAGGTCCTTACGAGGACTACTTAGGATATTCCATATATGAATGCCACCATTCTAGTTTCCAAGTTATGTGCCATTCATCCTCTCCAGAATTTCAGTGTCAAAAATACCCAAATTTGGCCATGGACAACTACTGCAAAAAACAGTTTCTGGAAAAGGCATTTATAGCATTCGAAAGGTTCTTCCTAGGACTACTTATGGTATTCCCTATATGAATGCAACAATTCCAGTTTCCAAGTTACGGCCATTCATCCGCTCCAGAATTTCAGTGTGAAAAATACCCAACTTTGGCCATCGACAACTACGGCAAAAAACGGCTGCTGGAAAAGGCGTTTATAGCATTCGAAAGGTTCTTCCTAGGACTACTTAGGGTATTCCCTATATGAATGCCACCATTCCAGTTTCCAAGTTATGGCCATTCATCCTCTCCAGAATTTCAGTTTCAAAAATACCCAAATTTGGCCATGGACAACTACTGGAGACAACAGTTTCTGGAAAAGGCGTTTATAGCATTCCAAAGGTCCTTACCAGGACTACTTAGGATATTCCATATATGAGTAACACCATTCTAGTTTCCAAGTTATGGCCATTCAGCCTCTTCACAATTTCAGTGTCAAAAATACCCAACTTTGGACATGGATAACTACTGCAAAAAACAGTTTCTGGAAAAGGCGTTTACAGCATTCGAAAGGTTCTTCCTAGCACTACTTAGGGTATTCCCTATATGAATGCAACAACACCAGTTTCCAAGTTACTGCCATTCATCCGCTCCAGAATTTCAGTGCGAAAAATACCCTAATTTGGCCATCGACAACTACGGGAAAAACGGTTTCTGGAAAAGGCGTTTATAGCATTCGAAAGGTTCTTCCTAGGACTACTTAGGGTATTCCCTAAATGAATGCCACCATTCCAGTTTCCAAGTTATGGCCATTCATCCTCTCCAGAATTTCAGTGTCAAAAATACCCAATTTTGGCCATGGACAACTACTGGAGACAACAGTTTCTGGAAAAGGCGTTTATAGCATTCGAAAGGTTCTTCCTAGGACTACTTAGGGTATTCCCTATATGAATGCCACCATTCCAGTTTCCAAGTTATGGCCATTCATCCTCTCCAGAATTTCAGTGTGAAAAATACCCAAATTTGGCCATGGACAGCTACTAGAGACAACGGTTTCTGGAAAAGGCGTTTATAGCATTCGAAAGGTTCTTCCTAGGACTACTTAGGGTATTCCCTTTATGAATGCAACAATTCCAGTTTCCAAGTTACGGCCATTCATCCGCTCCAGAATTTCAGTGTGAAAAATACCCAACTTTGGCCATCGACAACTACGGGAAAAAAACGGCTGCTGGAAAGGGCGTTTATATCATTCGAAAGGTCCTTCCTAGGACTACTTGGGGTATTCCCTATATGAATGCAACAATTCCAGTTTCCTAGTTACGGCCATTCATCCGCTCCAGAATTTCAGTGTGAAAAATAAACAATTTTGGCCATCGACAACTACGGGAAAAAAGGTTTCTGGAAAAGGAGTTTATATCATTCGAAAGGTTCTTCCTAGGACTACTTAGGGTATTCCCTATGTGAATGCCATCATTCCAGTTTCCAAGTTATGACTATTCATCCTCTCCAGAATTTCAGTGTCAAAAATACCCAAACTTGGCCATGGAAAACTACTGGAAAAACGGTTTCTGGAAAAGGCGTTTATAGTATACGAAAGGTCCTTCTTAGAACTACCTAGGATATTCCATATATGAATGCCACCATTCCAGTTTGCCAGTTATGGCCATTCATCCTCTCCAGAATTTCAGTCTGAAAAATACCCAAATTTGGCCATGGATAACTACTGGAAAAAACAGTTTCTGGAAAAGGCGTTTATAGTAATCGAAAGGTCCTTCCTAGGACTACCTAGGATATTCCGTATATGAATGCCAGCATTCCAGTTTCCAAGTTATGGCCATTCATCCTGTCCAGAATTTCAGTGTGAAAAAATACCCAAATTTGGCCATGGACAGCTACTGGAGACCACAGTTTCTGGGAAAGACGTTTATAGTATTCGAAAGGTCCTTACCAGGACTACTTAGGATATTCCATATATGAATGTCACCATTCCAGTTTCCAAGTTATGGCCATTCAGCCTCTCCAGAATTTCAGTGTCAAAAATACCCAATTTTGGACATGGACAACTACTGGAAAAAACAGTTTCTGGAAAAGGCGATTATATCATTCGAAAGGTTCTTGCTAGGACTACTTAGGGTATTCCATATATGAATGCCACCATTCCAGATTCCAAGTTATGGCCATTCATCCTCTCCAGAATTTCAGTGTGAAAAATAGCCAAACTTGGCCATGGAAAACTACTGGAAAAGGCGTTTATAGCATTCGAAAGGTCCTTACCAGGACTACCTAGGATATTCCCTATATGAATGCCACCATTCCAGTTTCCAAGTTATGGCCATTCATCCTCTCCAGAATTTCAGTGTGCAAAATACCCAAATTTGGCCATCGACAACTACGGGAAAAAAGGTTTCTGGAACAGGAGTTTATAGCATTTGAAACGTCCTTCCTAGGACTACCTAGGATATTCCATATATGAATGCCACCATTCCAGTTTCCAAGTTATGGCCATTCATCCTCTCCAGAATTTCAGTGTCAAAAATACCCAACTTTGGCCATGGACAACTACAGGAAAAAAGAGTTTCTGGAAAAGGCATTTATAGCATTCGAAAGGTTCTTCCTAGGACTACGTATGGTATTCCCCATATGAATGCAACAATTCCAGTTTCCAAGTTACGGTCATTCATCCGCTCCAGAATTTCAGTGTGAAAAATACCCAAATTTGGCCATCGACAACTACGGGAAAAAACGGTTGCTGGAAAAGGCATTTATAGCATTCGAAAGGTTATTTCTAGGACTACTTAGGGTATTCCCTATATGAATGCCAACATTCCAGTTTCCAAGTTATGGCCATTCATCCTCTCCAGAATTTCAGTGTGAAAAATACCCAAATTTGGCCATGGATAACTACTGTAAAAAACGAATTCTGGAAAAGGCATTTATAGCATTCGAAAGGTCCTTCCTAAGACTACTTAGGGTATTCTATATATGAATGCCACCATTCCAGTTTCCAAGTTATGACCATTCCTCCTCTCCAGAATTTCAGTGTCAAAAATACCCTACTTTGGACATGGACAACTACTGGAAAAAAGGGTTTCTTGAAAAGGCGTTTATAGCATTCGAAAGGTTCTTCCTAGGACTACCTAGGATATTCCATATATGAATGCCACCATTCCAGTTTCCAAGTTATGGTCATTCATCCTCTCCAGAATTTCAGTGTCAAAAATACCAAACTTTGGACATGAACATCTACTGGAAAGGGCGTTTATAGCATTGGAAAGGTCCTTCCTAGGACTACTTAGGGTATTCCCTATATGAACGCCACCATTCCAGTTTCCAAGTTTCGGCCACTCATCCTCTCCAGAATTTAAGTGTGAAAAATACCCAAATTTGGCCATGGACAGCTACTGGAGACAACGATTTCTGGAAAAGGCGTTTATAGCATTCGAATGGTCCTTACGAGGACTACTTAAGATATTCCATATATGAATGCCACCATTCTAGTTTCCAAGTTATGTGCCATTCATCCTCTCCAGAATTTCAGTGTCAAAAATACCCAAATTTGGCCATGGACAACTACTGCAAAAAACAGTTTCTGGAAAAGGCATTTATAGCATTCGAAAGGTTCTACCTAGGACTACTTAGGGTATTCCCTATATGAATGCAACAATTCCAGTTTCCAAGTTACGGCCATTCATCCGCTCCAGAATTTCAGTGTGAAAAATACCCAACTTTGGCCATCGACAACTACGGCAAAAAAACGGCTGCTGGAAAAGGCGTTTATAGCATTCGAAAGGTTCTTCCTAGGACTACTTAGGGTATTCCCTATATGAATGCCACCATTCCAGTTTCCAAGTTATGGCCATTCATCCTCTCCAGAATTTCAGTTTCAAAAATACCCAAATTTGGCCATGGACAACTACTGGAGACAACAGTTTCTGGAAAAGGCGTTTATAGCATTCCAAAGGTCCTTACCAGGACTACTTAGGATATTCCATATATGAATACCACCATTCCAGTTTCCAAGTTATGGCCATTCAGCCTCTTCACAATTTCAGTGTCAAAAATACCCAAATTTGGCCATGGACAACTACTGCAAAAAACAGTTTCTGGAAAAGGCATTTATAGCATTCGAAAGGTTCTACCTAGGACTACTTAGGGTATTCCCTATATGAATGCCACCATTCCAGTTTCCAAGTTATGGCCATTCATCCTGTCCAGAATTTCAGTGTGAAAAATACCCAAATTTGGCCATGGACAATTACTGGAGACAACAGTTTCTTGAAAAGGTGTTTATAGCATTCGAAAGGTCCTTACCAGGACTACTTAGGGTATTCCCTATACGAATGCCACCATTCCAGTTTATTAGTTACGGCCATTTTTGGCCATGGACAACTACTGGAGACAACAGTTTCTGGAAAAGGCGTTTATAGCATTCGAAAGGTTCTTCCTAGGACTACTTAGGGTATTCCCTATATGAATGCCACCATTCCAGTTTCCAAGTTATGGCCATTCATCCTCTCCAGAATTTCAGTGTGAAAAATACCCAAATTTGACCATGGACAGCTACTAGAGACAACGGTTTCTGGAAAAGGCGTTTATAGCATTCGAAAGGTTCTTCCTAGGACTACTTAGGCTATTCCCTTTATGAATGCAACAATTCCAGTTTCCAAGTTACGGCCATTCATCCGCTCCAGAATTTCAGTGTGAAAAATACCCAACTTTGGCCATCGACAACTACGGGAAAAAAACGGCTGCTGGAAAAGGCGTTTATATCATTCGAAAGGTCCTTCCTAGGACTACTTAGGGTATTCCCTATATGAATGCAACAATTCCAGTTTCCTAGTTACGGCCATTCATCCGCTCCAGAATTTCAGTGTGAAAAATAAACAATTTTGGCCATCGACAACTACGGGAAAAAAGGTTTCTGGAAAAGGAGTTTATATCATTCGAAAGGTTCTTCCTAGGACTACTTAGGGTATTCCCTATGTGAATGCCATCATTCCAGTTTGCCAGTTATGGCCATTCATCCTCTCCAGAATTTCAGTCTGAAAAATACCCAAATTTGGCCATGGATAACTACTGGAAAAAACAGTTTCTGGAAAAGGCGTTTATAGTATTCGAAAGGTCCTTCCTAAGACTACTTAGGGTATTCTATATATGAATGCCACCATTCCAGTTTCCAAGTTATGGCCATTCCTCCTCTCCAGAATTTCAGTGTCAAAAATACCCTACTTTGGACATGGACAACTACTGGAAAAAAGGGTTTCTTGAAAAGGCGTTTATAGCATTCGAAAGGTTCTTCCTAGGACTACCTAGGATATTCCATATATGAATGCCACCATTCCAGTTTGCCAGTTATGGCCATTCATCCTCTCCAGAATTTCAGTCTGAAAAATACCCAAATTTGGCCATGGATAACTACTGGAAAAAACAGTTTCTGGAAAAGGCGTTTATAGTATTCGAAAGGTCCTTCCTAAGACTACTTAGGGTATTCTATATATGAATGCCACCATTCCAGTTTCCAAGTTATGGACATTCCTCCTCTCCAGAATTTCAGTGTCAAAAATACCCTACTTTGGACATGGACAACTACTGGAAAAAAGGGTTTCTTGAAAAGGCGTTTATAGCATTCGAAAGGTTCTTCCTAGGACTACCTAGGATATTCCATATATGAATGCCACCATTCCAGTTTCCAAGTTATGGTCATTCATCCTCTCCAGAATTTCAGTGTCAAAAATACCAAACTTTGGACATGAACATCTACTGGAAAGGGCGTTTATAGCATTGGAAAGGTCCTTCCTAGGACTACTTAGGGTATTCCCTATATGAACGCCACCATTCCAGTTTCCAAGTTTCGGCCACTCATCCTCTCCAGAATTTAAGTGTGAAAAATACCCAAATTTGGCCATGGACAGCTACTGGAGACAACGATTTCTGGAAAAGGCGTTTATAGCATTCGAATGGTCCTTACGAGGACTACTTAAGATATTCCATATATGAATGCCACCATTCTAGTTTCCAAGTTATGTGCCATTCATCCTCTCCAGAATTTCAGTGTCAAAAATACCCAAATTTGGCCATGGACAACTACTGCAAAAAACAGTTTCTGGAAAAGGCATTTATAGCATTCGAAAGGTTCTACCTAGGACTACTTAGGGTATTCCCTATATGAATGCAACAATTCCAGTTTCCAAGTTACGGCCATTCATCCGCTCCAGAATTTCAGTGTGAAAAATACCCAACTTTGGCCATCGACAACTACGGCAAAAAAACGGCTGCTGGAAAAGGCGTTTATAGCATTCGAAAGGTTCTTCCTAGGACTACTTAGGGTATTCCCTATATGAATGCCACCATTCCAGTTTCCAAGTTATGGCCATTCATCCTATCCAGAATTTCAGTTTCAAAAATACCCAAATTTGGCCATGGACAACTACTGGAGACAACAGTTTCTGGAAAAGGCGTTTATAGCATTCCAAAGGTCCTTACCAGGACTACTTAGGATATTCCATATATGAATACCACCATTCCAGTTTCCAAGCTGTGGCCATTCAGCCTCTTCACAATTTCAGTGTCAAAAATACCCAAATTTGGACATGGATAACTACTGCAAAAAACAGTTTCTGGAAAAGGCGTTTACAGCATTCGAAAGGTTCTTCCTAGCACTACTTAGGGTATTCCCTATATGAATGCCACCATTCCAGTTTCCAAGTTATGGCCATTCATCCTCTCCAGAATTTCAGTGTGAAAAATACCCAAATTTGGCCATGGACAATTACTGGAGACAACAGTTTCTTGAAAAGGTGTTTATAGCATTCGAAAGGTCCTTACCAGGACTACTTAGGGTATTCCCTATACGAATGCCACCATTCCAGTTTCCAAGTTACGGCCATTCATCCGCTCCAGAATTTCAGTGTTGAAAATACCCAAATTTGGCCAGCGACAACTACGGGAAAAAAGGTTTCTGGAACAGGAGTTTATAGCATTTGAAACGTCCTTCCTAGGACTACCTAGGATATTCCATATATGAATGCCACCATTCCAGTTTCCAAGTTATGGCCATTCATCCTCTCCAGAATTTCAGTGTCAAAAATACCCAACTTTGGCCATGGACAACTGCAGGAAAAAACAGTATCTGGAAAAGGCATTTATAGCATTCGAAAGGTTCTTCCTAGGACTACGTATGGTATTCCCTATATGAATGCAACAATTCCAGTTTCCAAGTTACCGTCATTCATCCGCTCCAGAATTTCAGTGCGAAAAATACCCTAATTTGGCCATCGACAACTACGGGAAAAACGGTTTCTGGAAAAGGCGTTTATAGCATTCGAAAGGTTCTTCCTAGGACTACTTAGGGTATTCCCTAAATGAATGCCACCATTCCAGTTTCCAAGTTATGGCCATTCATCCTCTCCAGAATTTCAGTGTCAAAAATACCCAATTTTGGCCATGGACAACTACTGGAGACAACAGTTTCTGGAAAAGGCGTTTATATCATTCGAAAGGTCCTTCCTAGGACTACTTAGGGTATTCCCTATATGAATGCAACAATTCCAGTTTCCTAGTTACGGCCATTCATCCGCTCCAGAATTTCAGTGTGAAAAATAAACAATTTTGGCCATCGACAACTACGGGAAAAAAGGTTTCTGGAAAAGGAGTTTATATCATTCGAAAGGTTCTTCCTAGGACTACTTAGGGTATTCCCTATGTGAATGCCATCATTCCAGTTTCCAAGTTATGACCATTCATCCTCTCCAGAATTTCAGTGTCAAAAATACCCAAACTTGGCCATGGAAAACTACTGGAAAAACGGTTTCTGGAAAAGGCGTTTATAGCATTTGAAACGTCCTTCCTAGGACTACCTAGGATATTCCATATATGAATGCCACCATTCCAGTTTCCAAGTTATGGCCATTCATCCTCTCCAGAATTTCAGTGTCAAAAATACCCAACTTTGGCCATGGACAACTGCAGGAAAAAACAGTATCTGGAAAAGGCATTTATAGCATTCGAAAGGTTCTTCCTAGGACTACGTATGGTATTCCCTATATGAATGCAACAATTCCAGTTTCCAAGTTACGGTCATTCATCCGCTCCAGAATTTCAGTGCGAAAAATACCCTAATTTGGCCATCGACAACTACGGGAAAAACGGTTTCTGGAAAAGGCGTTTATAGCATTCGAATGGTTCTTCCTAGGACTACTTAGGGTATTCCCTAAATGAATGCCACCATTCCAGTTTCCAAGTTATGGCCATTCATCCTCTCCAGAATTTTAGTGTCAAAAATACCCAATTTTGGCCATGGACAACTACTGGAGACAACAGTTTCTGGAAAAGGCGTTTATAGCATTCGAAAGGTTCTTCCTAGGACTACTTAGGGTATTCCCTATATGAATGCCACCATTCCAGTTTCCAAGTTATGGCCATTCATCCTCTCCAGAATTTCAGTGTGAAAAATACCCAAATTTGGCCATGGACAGCTACTAGAGACAACGGTTTCTGGAAAAGGCGTTTATAGCATACGAAAGGTTCTTCCTAGGACTACTTAGGGTATTCCCTTTATGAATGCAACAATTCCAGTTTCCAAGTTACGGCCATTCATCCGCTCCAGAATTTCAGTGTGAAAAATACCCAACTTTGGCCATCGACAACTACGGGAAAAAAGCGGCTGCTGGAAAAGGCGTTTATATCATTCGAAAGGTCCTTCCTAGGACTACTTAGGGTATTCCCTATATGAATGCAACAATTCCAGTTTCCTAGTTACGGCCATTCATCCGCTCCAGAATTTCAGTGTGAAAAATAAACAATTTTGGCCATCGACAACTACGGGAAAAAAGGTTTCTGGAAAAGGAGTTTATATCATTCGAAAGGTTCTTCCTAGGACTACTTAGGGTATTCCCTATGTGAATGCCATCATTCCAGTTTCCAAGTTATGACCATTCATCCTCTCCAGAATTTCAGTGTCAAAAATACCCAAACTTGGCCATGGAAAACTACTGGAAAAACGGTTTCTGGAAAAGGCGTTTATAGTATACGAAAGGTCCTTCTTAGAACTACCTAGGATATTCCATATATGAATGCCACCATTCCAGTTTGCCAGTTATGGCCATTCATCCTCTCCAGAATTTAAGTCTGAAAAATACCCAAATTTGGCCATGGATAACTACTGGAAAAAACAGTTTCTGGAAAAGGCGTTTATAGTATTCGAAAGGTCCTTCCTAGGACTACCTAGGATATTCCGTATATGAATGCCAGCATTCCAGTTTCCAAGTTATGGCCATTCATCCTGTCCAGAATTTCAGTGTGAAAAAATACCCAAATTTGGCCATGGACAGCTACTGGAGACAACAGTTTCTGGGAAAGACGTTTATAGTATTCGAAAGGTCCTTACCAGGACTACTTAGGATATTCCATATATGAATGTCACCATTCCAGTTTCCAAGTTATGGCCATTCAGCCTCTCCAGAATTTCAGTGTCAAAAATACCCAATTTTGGACATGGACAACTACTGGAAAAAACAGTTTCTGGAAAAGGCGTTTATATCATTCGAAAGGTTCTTGCTAGGACTACTTAGGGTATTCCATATATGAATGCCACCATTCCAGATTCCAAGTTATGGCCATTCATCCTCTCCAGAATTTCAGTGTGAAAAATAGCCAAACTTGGCCATGGAAAACTACTGGAAAAGGCGTTTATAGCATTCGAAAGGTCCTTACCAGGACTACCTAGGATATTCCCTATATGAATGCCACCATTCCAGTTTCCAAGTTATGGCCATTCATCCTCTCCAGAATTTCAGTGTGCAAAATACCCAAATTTGGCCATCGACAACTACGGGAAAAAAGGTTTCTGGAACAGGAGTTTATAGCATTTGAAACGTCCTTCCTAGGACTACCTAGGATATTCCATATATGAATGCCACCATTCCAGTTTCCAAGTTATGGCCATTCATCCTCTCCAGAATTTCAGTGTCAAAAATACACAACTTTGGCCATGGACAACTACAGGAAAAAACAGTTTCTGGAAAAGGCATTTATAGCATTCGAAAGGTTCTTCCTAGGACTACGTATGGTATTCCCCATATGAATGCAACAATTCCAGTTTCCAAGTTACGGTCATTCATCCGCTCCAGAATTTCAGTGTGAAAAATACCCAAGTTTGGCCATCGACAACTACGGGAAAAAACGGTTGCTGGAAAAGGCATTTATAGCATTCGAAAGGTTATTTCTAGGACTACTTAGGGTATTCCCTATATGAATGCCAACATTCCAGTTTCCAAGTTATGGCCATTCATCCTCTCCAGAATTTCAGTGTGAAAAATACCCAAATTTGGCCATGGATAACTACTGTAAAAAACGAATTCTGGAAAAGGCATTTATAGCATTCGAAAGGTCCTTCCTAAGACTACTTAGGGTATTCTATATATGAATGCCACCATTCCAGTTTCCAAGTTATGGCCATTCCTCCTCTCCAGAATTTCAGTGTCAAAAATACCCTACTTTGGACATGGACAACTACTGGAAAAAAGGGTTTCTTGAAAAGGCGTTTATAGCATTCGAAAGGTTCTTCCTAGGACTACCTAGGATATTCCATATATGAATGCCACCATTCCAGTTTCCAAGTTATGGTCATTCATCCTCTCCAGAATTTCAGTGTCAAAAATACCAAACTTTGGACATGAACATCTACTGGAAAGGGCGTTTATAGCATTGGAAAGGTCCTTCCTAGGACTACTTAGGGTATTCCCTATATGAACGCCACCATTCCAGTTTCCAAGTTTCGGCCACTCATCCTCTCCAGAATTTAAGTGTGAAAAATACCCAAATTTGGCCATGGACAGCTACTGGAGACAACGATTTCTGGAAAAGGCGTTTATAGCATTCGAATGGTCCTTACGAGGACTACTTAAGATATTCCATATATGAATGCCACCATTCTAGTTTCCAAGTTATGTGCCATTCATCCTCTCCAGAATTTCAGTGTCAAAAATACCCAAATTTGGCCATGGACAACTACTGCAAAAAACAGTTTCTGGAAAAGGCATTTATAGCATTCGAAAGGTTCTACCTAGGACTACTTAGGGTATTCCCTATATGAATGCAACAATTCCAGTTTCCAAGTTACGGCCATTCATCCGCTCCAGAATTTCAGTGTGAAAAATACCCAACTTTGGCCATCGACAACTACGGCAACAAAACGGCTGCTGGAAAAGGCGTTTATAGCATTCGAAAGGTTCTTCCTAGGACTACTTAGGTTATTCCCTATATGAATGCCACCATTCCAGTTTCCAAGTTATGGCCATTCATCCTCTCCAGAATTTCAGTTTCAAAAATACCCAAATTTGGCCATGGACAACTACTGGAGACAACAGTTTCTGGAAAAGGCGTTTATAGCATTCCAAAGGTCCTTACCAGGACTACTTAGGATATTCCATATATGAATACCACCATTCCAGTTTCCAAGTTATGGCCATTCAGCCTCTTCACAATTTCAGTGTCAAAAATACCCAAATTTGGACATGGATAACTACTGCAAAAAACAGTTTCTGGAAAAGGCGTTTACAGCATTCGAAAGGTTCTTCCTAGCACTACTTAGGGTATTCCCTATATGAATGCCACCATTCCAGTTTCCAAGTTATGGCCATTCATCCTCTCCAGAATTTCAGTGTGAAAAATACCCAAATTTGGCCATGGACAATTACTGGAGACAACAGTTTCTTGAAAAGGTGTTTATAGCATTCAAAAGGTCCTTACCAGGTTAGGGTATTCCCTATACGAATGCCACCATTCCAGTTTATTAGTTACGGCCATTTTTGGCCATGGACAACTACTGGAGACAACAGTTTCTGGAAAAGGCGTTTATAGCATTCGAAAGGTTCTTCCTAGGACTACTTAGGGTATTCCCTATATGAATGCCACCATTCCAGTTTCCAAGTTATGGCCATTCATCCTCTCCAGAATTTCAGTGTGAAAAATACCCAAATTTGGCCATGGACAGCTACTAGAGACAACGGTTTCTGGAAAAGGCGTTTATAGCATTCGAAAGGTTCTTCCTAGGACTACTTAGGGTATTCCCTTTATGAATGCAACAATTCCAGTTTCCAAGTTACGGCCATTCATCCGCTCCAGAATTTCAGTGTGAAAAATACCCAACTTTGGCCATCGACAACTACGGAAAAAAAACGGCTGCTGGAAAAGGCGTTTATATCATTCGAAAGGTCCTTCCTAGGACTACTTAGGGTATTCCCTATATGAATGCAACAATTCCAGTTTCCTAGTTACGGCCATTCATCCGCTCCAGAATTTCAGTGTGAAAAATAAAAAATTTTGGCCATCGACAACTACGGGAAAAAAGGTTTCTGGAAAAGGAGTTTATATCATTCGAAAGGTTCTTCCTAGGACTACTTAGGGTATTCCCTATGTGAATGCCATCATTCCAGTTTCCAAGTTATGACCATTCATCCTCTCCAGAATTTCAGTGTCAAAAATACCCAAACTTGGCCATGGAAAACTACTGGAAAAACGGTTTCTGGAAAAGGCGTTTATAGTATACGAAAGGTCCTTCTTAGAACTACCTAGGATATTCCATATATGAATGCCACCATTCCAGTTTGCCAGTTATGGCCATTCATCCTCTCCAGAATTTCAGTCTGAAAAATACCCAAATTTGGCCATGGATAACTACTGGAAAAAACAGTTTCTGGAAAAGGCGTTTATAGTATTCGAAAGGTCCTTCCTAAGACTACTTAGGGTATTCTATATATGAATGCCACCATTCCAGTTTCCAAGTTATGGCCATTCCTCCTCTCCAGAATTTCAGTGTCAAAAATACCCTACTTTGGACATGGACAACTACTGGAAAAAAGGGTTTCTTGAAAAGGCGTTTATAGCATTCGAAAGGTTCTTCCTAGGACTACCTAGGATATTCCATATATGAATGCCACCATTCCAGTTTCCAAGTTATGGTCATTCATCCTCTCCAGAATTTCAGTGTCAAAAATACCAAACTTTGGACATGAACATCTACTGGAAAGGGCGTTTATAGCATTGGAAAGGTCCTTCCTAGGACTACTTAGGGTATTCCCTATATGAACGCCACCATTCCAGTTTCCAAGTTTCGGCCACTCATCCTCTCCAGAATTTAAGTGTGAAAAATACCCAAATTTGGCCATGGACAGCTACTGGAGACAACGATTTCTGGAAAAGGCGTTTATAGCATTCGAATGGTCCTTACGAGGACTACTTAAGATATTCCATATATGAATGCCACCATTCTAGTTTCCAAGTTATGTGCCATTCATCCTCTCCAGAATTTCAGTGTCAAAAATACCCAAATTTGGTCATGGACAACTACTGCAAAAAACAGTTTCTGGAAAAGGCATTTATAGCATTCGAAAGGTTCTACCTAGGACTACTTAGGGTATTCCCTATATGAATGCAACAATTCCAGTTTCCAAGTTACGGCCATTCATCCGCTCCAGAATTTCAGTGTGAAAAATACCCAACTTTGGCCATCGACAACTACGGCAAAAAACGGCTGCTGGAAAAGGCGTTTATAGCATTCGAAAGGTTCTTCCTAGGACTACTTAGGGTATTCCCTATATGAATGCCACCATTCCAGTTTCCAAGTTATGGCCATTCATCCTCTCCAGAATTTCAGTTTCAAAAATACCCAAATTTGGCCATGGACAACTACTGGAGACAACAGTTTCTGGAAAAGGCGTTTATAGCATTCCAAAGGTCCTTACCAGGACTACTTAGGATATTCCATATATGAATACCACCATTCCAGTTTCCAAGTTATGGCCATTCATCCTCTCCAGAATTTCAGTGTGAAAAATACCCAAATTTGGCCATGGACAATTACTGGAGACAACAGTTTCTTGAAAAGGTGTTTATAGCATTCGAAAGGTCCTTACCAGGACTACTTAGGGTATTCCCTATACGAATGCCACCATTCCAGTTTCCAAGTTATGGCCATTCATCCTCTCCAGAATTTCAGTGTGAAAAATACCCAAATTTGGCCATGGACAATTACTGGAGACAACAGTTTCTTAAAAAGGTGTTTATAGCATTCGAAAGGTCCTTACCAGGACTACTTAGGGTATTCCCTATACGAATGCCACCATTCCAGTTTCCAAGTTATGGCCATTCATCCTCTCCAGAATTTCAGTGTGAAAAATACCCAAATTTGGCCAGCGACAACTACGGGAAAAAAGGTTTCTGGAACAGGAGTTTATAGCATTTGAAACGTCCTTCCTAGGACTACCTAGGATATTCCATATATGAATGCCACCATTCCAGTTTCCAAGTTATGGCCATTCATCCTCTCCAGAATTTCAGTGTGAAAAATACCCAAATTTGGCCATGGATAACTACTGTAAAAAACGGATTCTGGAAAAGGCATTTATAGCATTCGAAAGGTCCTTCCTAAGACTACTTAGGGTATTCTATATATGAATGCCACCATTCCAGTTTCCAAGGTATGGCCATTCCTCCTCTCCAGAATTTCAGTGTCAAAAATACCCTACTTTGGACATGGACAACTACTGGAAAAAAGGGTTTCTGGAAAAGGCGTTTATAGCATTCGAAAGGTTCTTCCTAGGACTACCTAGGATATTCCGTATATGAATGCCACCATTCCAGTTTCCAAATTATGGTCATTCATCCTCTCCAGAATTTCAGTGTCAAAAATACCCAACTTTGGACATGAACATCTACTGGAAAGGGCGTTTATAGCATTGGAAAGGTCCTTCCTAAGACTACTTAGGGTATTCTATATATGAATGCCACCATTCCAGTTTCCAAGGTATGGCCATTCCTCCTCTCCAGAATTTCAGTGTCAAAAATACCCTACTTTGGACATGGACAACTACTGGAAAAAAGGGTTTCTGGAAAAGGCGTTTATAGCATTCGAAAGGTTCTTCCTAGGACTACCTAGGATATTCCCTATATGAATGCCACCATTCCAGTTTCCAAGTTATGGCCATTCATCCTCTCCAGAATTTCAGTTTCAAAAATACCCAAATTTGGCCATGGACAACTACTGGAGACAACAGTTTCTGGAAAAGGCGTTTATAGCATTCCAAAGGTCCTTACCAGGACTACTTAGGATATTCCATATATGAATACCACCATTCCAGTTTCCAAGTTATGGCCATTCAGCCTCTTCACAATTTCAGTGTCAAAAATACCCAACTTTGGACATGGATAACTACTGCAAAAAACAGTTTCTGGAAAAGGCGTTTACAGCATTCGAAAGGTTCTTCCTAGCACTACTTAGGGTATTCCCTATATGAATGCACAACTCCAGTTTCCAAGTTACGGCCATTCATCCGCTCCAGAATTTCAGTGCGAAAAATACCCTAATTTGGCCATCGACAACTACGGGAAAAACGGTTTCTGGAACAGGAGTTTATAGCATTCGAAAGGTTCTTCCTAGGACTACTTAGGGTATTCCCTATATGAATGCCACCATTCCAGTTTCCAAGTTATGGCCATTCATCCGCTCCAGAATTTCAGTGTGAAAAATAAACAACTTTGGCCATCGACAACTACGGGAAAAAAGGTTTATGGAAAAGGAGTTTATAGCATTCGAAAGGTTCTTCCTAGGACTACTTAGGGTATTCCCTATGTGAATGCCACCATTCCAGTTTCCAAGTTATGGCCATTCAGCCTCTCCAGAATTTCAGTGTCAAAAATACCCAATTTTGGACATGGACAACTACTGGAAAAAACAGTTTCTGGAAAAGGCGTTTATATCATTCGAAAGGTTCTTGCTAGGACTACTTAGGGTATTCCATATATGAATGCCACCATTCCAGATTCCAAGTTATGGCCATCCATCCTCTCCAGAATTTCAGTGTGAAAAATACCCAAATTTGGCCAGTGTGAAAAATAGCCAAACTTGGCCATGGAAAACTACTGGAAAAACGGTTTCTGGAAAAGGCGTTTATAGTATACGAAAGGTCCTTCTTAGAACTACCTAGGATATTCCATATATGAATGTCACCATTCCAGTTTGCCAGTTATGGCCATTCATCCTCTCCAGAATTTCAGTCTGAAAAATACCCAAATTTGGCCATGGATAACTACTGGAAAAAACAGTTTCTGGAAAAGGCGTTTATAGTATTCGAAAGGTCCTTCCTAGGACTACCTAGGATATTCCGTATATGAATGCCAGCATTCCAGTTTCCAAGTTATGGCCATTCATCCTCTCCAGAATTTCAGTGTGAAAAAATACCCAAATTTGGCCATGGACAGCTACTGGAGACAACAGTTTCTGGAAAAGACGTTTATAGTATTCGAAAGGTCCTTACCAGGACTACTTAGGATATTCCATATATGAATGTCACCATTCCAGTTTCCAAGTTATGGCCATTCAGCCTCTCTAGAATTTCAGTGTCAAAAATACCCAATTTTGGACATGGACAACTACTGGAAAAAACAGTTTCTGGAAAAGGCGTTTATATCATTCGAAAGGTTCTTGCTAGGACTACTTTGGGTATTCCATATATGAATGCCACCATTCCAGATTCCAAGTTATGGCCATTCATCCTCTCCAGAATTTCAGTGTGAAAAATAGCCAAACTTGGCCATGGAAAACTACTGGAAAAAACGGTTTCTGGAAAAGGCGTTTATAGTATTCGAAAGGTCCTTCCTAGGACTACCTAGAATATTCCATATATGAATGCCACCATTCCAGTTTCCAAGTTATGGCCATTCATCCTCTCCAGAATTTCAGTGTGAAAAATACCCAAATTTGGCCATGGACAATTACTGGAGACAACAGTTTCTGGAAAAGACGTTTATAGCATTCGAAAGGTCCTTACCAGGACTACTTAGGATATTCCATATATGAATGCCACCATTCCAGTTTCCAAGTTATGGCCATTCAGCCTCTCCAGAATTTCAGTGTGAAAAATACCCAACTTTGGCCATCGACAACTACGGGAAAAAACGGCTGCTGGAAAAGGCGTTTATATCATTCGAAAGGTCCTTCCAAGGACTACTTAGGGTATTCCCTACATGAATGCAACAATTCCAGTTTCCTAGTTACGGCCATTCATCCGCTCCAGAATTTCAGTGTGAACAATACCCAACTTTGGCCATGGATAACTAATGGAAAAAGCGGTTTCTGGAAAAGGCGTTTATAGCATTTGAAACGTCCTTCCTAGGACTACCTAGGATATTCCATACATGAATGCCACCATTCCAGTTTATGGCCATTCATCCTCTCCAGAATTTCATTGTGAAAAATAGCCAAACTTGGCCATGGAAAACTACTGGAAAAAACGGTTTCTGGAAAAGGCGTTTATAGTATTCGAAAGGTCCTTCCTAGGACTACCTAGGATATTCCATATATGAATGCCACCATTCCAGTTTCCAAGTTATGGCCATTCATCCTCTCCTGAATTTCAGTGTGAAAAATACCCAAATTTGGCCATGGATAATTACAGGAAAAAACAGTTTCTGGAAAAGGCGTTTATAGCATTCGAAAGGTCCTTACTAGGACTACTTAGGATATTCCATTTATGAATGCCACCATTCCAGTTTCCAAGTTGTGGCCATTCATCCTCTCCATAATTTCAGGGTGAAAAATACGCAAATTTGGCCATGGACAGCTACTGGAAAAGGCGTCTATAGCATTCGAAAGGTCCTTACCAGGACTACTTAGGGTATTTCATATATGAATGCCACCATTCCAGTTTCCAAGTTATGGCCATTCATCCTCTCCAGAATTTCAGTATCAAAAATACCCAACTTTGGCCATGGACAACTACAGGAAAAAACAGTTTCTGGAAAAGGCATTTATAGCATTCGAAAGGTTCTTCCTAGGACTACGTATGGTATTCCCTATATGAATGCAACAATTCCAGTTTCCAAGTTATGGCCATTCATCCGCTCCAGAATTTCAGTGTGAAAAATAAACAACTTTGGCCATCGACAACTACGGGAAAAAAGGTTTATGGAAAAGGAGTTTATAGCATTCGAAAGGTTCTTCCTAGGACTACTTAGGGTATTCCCTATGTTAATGCCACCATTCCAGTTTCCAAGTTATGGCCATTCATCCTCTCCAGAATTTCAGTGTCAAAAATACCCAAATTTGGCCATGGACAACTACTGGAGACAACAGTTTCTGGAAAAGCGTTTATAGCATTCAAAAGGTCCTTACCAGGACTACTTAGGATATTCCATATATGAATGCCACCATTCCAGTTTCCATGTTATGGCCATTCATCCTCTCCAGAATTTCAGTGTGAAAAATAGCCAAACTTGGCCATGGAAACTACTGGAAAACGGTTCCTGGAAAAGGCGTTTATAGTATACGAAAGGTCCTTCTTAGAACTACCTAGGATATTCCATATATGAATGTCACCACTCCAGTTTGCCAGTTATGGCCATTCATCCTCTCCAGAATTTCAGTCTGAAAAATACCCAAATTTGGCCATGGATAACTACTGGAAAAAACAGTTTCTGGAAAAGGCGTTTATAGTATTCGAAAGGTCCTTCCTAGGACTACCTAGGATATTCCGTATATGAATGCCAGCATTCCAGTTTCCATGTTATGGCCATTCATCCTCTCCAGAATTTCAGTGTGAAAAAATACCCAAATTTGGCCATGGACAGCTACTGGAGACAACAGTTTCTGGAAAAGACGTTTATAGTATTCGAAAGGTCCTTACCAGGACTACTTAGGATATTCCATATATGAATGTCACCATTCCAATTTCCAAGTTATGGCCATTCAGCCTCTCCAGAATTTCAGTGTCAAAAATACCCAATTTTGGACATGGACAACTACTGGAAAAAACAGTTTCTGGAAAAGGCGTTTATATCATTCGAAAGGTTCTTGCTAGGACTACTTAGGGTATTCCATATATGAATGCCACCATTCCAGATTCCAAGTTATGGCCATCCATCCTCTCCAGAATTTCAGAGTGAAAAATAGCCAAACTTGGCCATGGAAAACTACTGGAAAAAAACGGTTTCTGGAAAAGGCGTTTATAGTATACGAAAGGTCCTTCTTAGAACTACCTAGGATATTCCATATATGAATGTCACCATTCCAGTTTGCCAGTTATGGCCATTCATCCTCTCCAGAATTTCAGTGTGAAAAAATACCCAAATTTGGCCATGGACAGCTACTGGAGACAACAGTTTCTGGAAAAGACGTTTATAGTATTCGAAAGGTCCTTACCAGGACTACTTAGGACATTCCATATATGAATGTCACCATTCCAGTTTCCAAGTTATGGCCATTCATCCTCTCCAGAATTTCAGTGTGAAAAATACCCAAATTTGGCCATGGAAAATTACTGGAGACAACAGTTTCTGGAAAAGACGTTTATAGCATTCGAAAGGTTCTTCCTAGGACTACTTAGGGTATTCCCTATGTGAATGCCACCATTCCAGTTTCCAAGTTATGGCCATTCATCCTCTCCAGAATTTCAGTGTCAAAAATACCCAAATTTGGCCATGGACAACTACTGGAGACAACAGTTTCTGGAAAAGCGTTTATAGCATTCGAAAGGTCCTTACCAGGACTACTTAGGATATTCCATATATGAATGCCACCATTCCAGTTTCCATGTTATGGCCATTCATCCTCTCCAGAATTTCAGTGTGAAAAATAGCCAAACTTGGCCATGGAAAACTACTGGAAAAACGGTTTCTGGAAAAGGCGTTTATAGTATACGAAAGGTCCTTCTTAGAACTACCTAGGATATTCCATATATGAATGTCACCATTCCAGTTTGCCAGTTATGGCCATTCATCCTCTCCAGAATTTCAGTCTGAAAAATACCCAAATTTGGCCATGGATAACTACTGGAAAAAACAGTTTCTGGAAAAGGCGTTTATAGTATTCGAAAGGTCCTTCCTAGGACTACCTAGAATATTCCGTATATGAATGCCAGCATTCCAATTTCCAAGTTATGGCCATTCATCCTCTCCAGAATTTCAGTGTGAAAAAATACCCAAATTTGGCCATGGACAGCTACTGGAGACAACAGTTTCTGGAAAAGACGTTTATTGTATTCGAAAGGTCCTTACCAGGACTACTTAGGATATTCCATATATGAATGTCACCATTCCAGTTTCCAAGTTATGGCCATTCAGCCTCTCCAGAATTTCAGTGTCAAAAATACCCAATTTTGGACATGGACAACTACTGGAAAAAACAGTTTCTGGAAAAGGCGTTTATATCATTCGAAAGGTTCTTGCTAGGACTACTTAGGGTATTCCATATATGAATGCCACCATTCCAGATTCCAAGTTATGGCCATTCATCCTCTCCAGAATTTCAGTGTGAAAAATAGCCAAACTTGGCCATGGAAAACTACTGGAAAAAACGGTTTCTGGAAAAGGCGTTTATAGTACTCGAAAGGTCCTTCCTAGGACTACCTACGATATTCCATATATGAATGCCACCATTCCAGTTTCCAAGTTATGGCCATTCATCCTCTCCAGAATTTCAGTGTGAAAAATACCCAAATTTGGCCATGGACAATTACTGGAGACAACAGTTTCGAAAGGTCCTTACCAGGACTACTTAGGATATTCCATATATGAATGCCACCATTCCAGTTTCCAAGTTATGGCCATTCAGCCTCTCCAGAATTTCAGTGTGAAAAATACCCAACTTTGGCCATCGACAACTACGGGAAAAAACGGCTGCTGGAAAAGGCGTTTATATCATTCGAAAGGTCCTTCCTAGGACTACTTAGGGTATTCCCTACATGAATGCAACAATTCCAGTTTCCTAGTTACGGCCATTCATCCGCTCCAGAATTTCAGTGTGAAAAATACTTATGGTATTCCCTATATGAATGCAGCAATTCCAGTTTCCAAGTTACGGCCATTCATCCGCTCCACAATTTCAGTGTGAACAATACCCAACTTTGGCCATGGATAACTAATGGAAAAAACGGTTTCTGGAAAAGGCGTTTATAGCATTTGAAACGTCCTTCCTAGGACTACCTAGGATATTCCATACATGAATGCCACCATTCCAGTTTATGGCCATTCATCCTCTCCAGAATTTCAGTGTGAAAAATAGCCAAACTTGGCCATGGAAAACTACTGGAAAAAACGGTTTCTGGAAAAGGTGTCTATAGCATTCGAAAGGTCCTTACCAGGACTACCTAGGATATTCCATATATGAATGCCACCATTCCAGTTTCCAAGTTATGGCCATTCATCCTCTCCTGAATTTCAGTGTGAAAAATACCCAAATTTGGCCATGGATAATTACAGGAAAAAACAGTTTCTGGAAAAGGCGGGTATAGCATTCGAAAGGTCCTTACTAGGACTACTTAGGATATTCCATTTATGAATGCCACCATTCCAGTTTCCAAGTTGTGGCCATTCATCCTCTCCAGAATTTCAGTGTGATAAATACCCAAATTTGGCCATGGATAACTACTGTAAAAAACGGATTCTGGAAAAGGCATTTATAGCATTCGAAAGGTCCTTCCTAAGACTACTTAGGGTATTCTATATATGAATGCCACCATTCCAGTTTCCAAGTTATAGCCATTCCTACTCTCCAGAATTTCAGTGTCAAAAATACCCTACTTTGGACATGGACAACTACTGGAAAAAAGGGTTTCTGGAAAAGGCGTTTATAGCATTCGAAAGGTTCTTCCTAGGACTACCTAGGATATTCCATATATGAATGCCACCATTCCAGTTTCCAAGTTATGGTCATTCATCCTCTCCAGAATTTCAGTGTCAAAAATACCCAACTTTGGACATGAACATCTACTGGAAAGGGCGTTTATAGCATTGGAAAGGTCCTTCCTAGGACTACTTAGGGTATTCCCTATATGAACGCCACCATTCCAGTTTCCAAGTTTCGGCCACTCATCCTCTCCAGAATTTAAGTGTGAAAAATACCCAAATTTGGCCATGGACAGCTACTGGAGACAACGATTTCTGGAAAAGGCGTTTATAGCATTCGAAATGTCCTTACGAGGACTACTTAGGATATTCCATATATGAATGCCACCATTCTAGTTTCCAAGTTATGTGCCATTCATCCTCTCCAGAATTTCAGTGTCAAAAATACCCAAATTTGGCCATGGACAACTACTGCAAAAAACAGTTTCTGGAAAAGGCATTTATAGCATTCGAAAGGTTCTACCAAGGACTACTTAGGGTATTCCCTATATGAATGCAACAATTCCAGTTTCCAAGTTACGGCCATTCATCCGCTCCAGAATTTCAGTGTGAAAAATACCCAAATTTGGCCATCGACAACTACGGCAAAAAACGGCTGCTGGAAAAGGCGTTTATAGCATTCGAAAGGTTCTTCCTAGGACTACTTAGGGTATTCCCTCTATGAATGCGACCATTCCAGTTTCCAAGTTATGGCCATTCATCCTCTCCAGAATTTCAGTTTCAAAAATACCCAAATTTGGCCATGGACAAATACTGGAGACAACAGTTTGTGGAAAAGGCGTTTATAGCATTCCAAAGGTCCTTACCAGGACTACTTAGGATATTCCATATATGAATACCACCATTCCAGTTTCCAAGTTATGGCCATTCAGCCTCTTCACAATTTCAGTGTCAAAAATACCCAACTTTGGACATGGATAACTACTGCAAAAAACAGTTTCTGGAAAAGGCGTTTACAGCATTCGAAAGGTTCTTCCTAGCACTACTTAGGGTATTCCCCATATGAATGCAACAACTCCAGTTTCCAAGTTACGGCCATTCATCCGCTCCAGAATTTCAGTGCGAAAAATTCCCTAATTTGGCCATCGACAACTACGGGAAAAACGGTTTCTGGAAAAGGCGTTTATAGCATTCGAAAGGTTCTTCCTAGGACTACTTAGGGTATTCCCTATATGAATGCCACCATTCCAGTTTCCAAGTTATGGCCATTCATCCTCTCCAGAATTTCAGTGTCAAAAATACCCAATTTTGGCCATGGACAACTACTGGAGACAACTGTTTCTGGAAAAGGCGTTTATAGCATTCGAAAGGTTCTTTCTAGGACTACTTAGGGTATTCCATATATGAATGCCACCATTCCAGTTTCCATGTTATGGCCATTCATCCTCTCCAGAATTTCAGTGTGAAAAATAGCCAGACTTGGCATGGAAAACTACTGGAAAAACGGTTTCTGGAAAAGGCGTTTATAGTATACGAGAGGTCCTTCTTAGAACTACCTAGGATATTCCATATATGAATGCCACCATTCCAGTTTGCCAGTTATGGCCATTCATCCTCTCCAGAATTTCAGTCTGAAAAATACCCAAATTTGGCCATGGATAACTACTGGAAAAAACAGTTTCTGGAAAAGGCGTTTATAGTATTCGAAAGGTCCTTCCTAGGACTACCTAGGATATTCCATTTATGAATGCCAGCATTCCAGTTTCCAAGTTATGGCCATTCATCCTCTCCAGAATTTCAGTGTGAAAAAATACCCAAATTTGGCCATGGACAGCTACTGGAGACAACAGTTTCTGGCAAAGACGTTTATAGTATTCGAAAGGTCCTTACCAGGACTACTTAGGATATTCCATATATGAATGCCACCATTCCAGTTTCCAAGTTATGGCCATTCAGCCTCTCCAGAATTTCAGTGTGAAAAGTACCCAACTTTGGCCATCGACAACTACGGGAAAAAACGGCTGCTGGAAAAGGCGTTTATATCATTCGAAAGGTCCTTCCTAGGACTACCTAGGGTATTCCCTATATGAATGCAACAATTCCAGTTTCCTAGTTACGGCCATTCATCCGCTCCAGAATTTCAGTGTGAAAAATACCCAACTTTGGCCATCGACAACTACGGGAAAAAAGGTTTCTGGAAAAGGAGTTTATAGCATTCGAAAGATTCTTCCTAGGACTACTTAGGGTATTCCCTATATGAATGCCACCATTCCAGTTTCCAAGTTATGGCCATTCATCCTCTCCAGAATTTCAGTGTCAAAAATACCCAAATTTGGCCATGGACAACTACTGGAGACAACAGTTTCTGGAAAAGGCGTTTATAGCATTCGAAAGGTCCTTACCAGGACTACTTAGGATATTCCATATATGACTGCCACCATTCCAGTTTCCATGTTATGGCCATTCATCCTGTCCAGAATTTCAGAACTACTTAGGATATTCCATATATGAATGCCACCATTCCAGTTTCCAAATTGTGGCCATTCATCCTCTCCAGAATTTCAGTGTGAAAAATACCCAAATTTGGCTATGGACAACTACTGGAAAAGGCGTTTATAGCATTCGAAAGGTCCTTACCAGTACTACTTAGGATATTCCATATACGAATGCCACCATTCCAGTTTCCATGTTATGGCCATTCATCCTGTCCAGAATTTCAGAACTACTTAGGATATTCCATATATGAATGCCACCATTCCAGTTTCCAAGTTATGGCCATTCAGCCTCTCCAGAATTTCAGTGTGAAAAGTACCCAACTTTGGCCATCGACAACTACGGGAAAAAACGGCTGCTGGAAAAGGCGTTTATATCGTTCGAAAGGTCCTTCATAGGACTACCTAGGGTATTCCCTATATGAATGCAACTATTCCAGTTTCCTAGTTACGGCCATTCATCCGCTCCAGAATTTCAGTGAAAAAAGCCCAACTTTGGCCATGGAAAACTACTGGAAAAACCGGTTTCTGGAAAAGGCGTTTATAGTATTCGAAAGGTCCTTCCTAGGACTACCTAGGATATTCCATATATGAATGCCACCATTCCAGTTTCCAAGTTATGGCCATTCATCCTCTCCAGAATTTCAGTGTGAAAAATACCCAAATTTGGCCATGGACAATTACTGGAGACAACAGTTTCTGGAAAAGACGTTTATAGCATTCGAAAGGTTCTTCCTAGAACTACTTAGGGTATTCCCTATGTGAATGCCACCATTCCAGTTTCCAAGTTATGGCCATTCATCCTCTCCAGAATTTCAGTGTCAAAAATACCCAAATTTGGCCATGGACAACTACTGGAGACAACAGTTTCTGGAAAAGCGTTTATAGCATTCGAAAGATCCTTACCAGGACTACTTAGGATATTCCATATATGAATGCCACCATTCCAGTTTCCATGTTATGGCCATTCATCCTCTCCAGAATTTCAGTGTGAAAAATAGCCAAACTTGGCCATGGAAAACTACTGGAAAAACGGTTTCTGGAAAAGGCGTTTATAGTATACGAAAGGTCCTTCTTAGAACTACCTAGGATATTCCATATATGAATGTCACCATTCCAGTTTGCCAGTTATGGCCATTCATCCTCTCCAGAATTTCAGTCTGAAAAATACCCAAATTTGGCCATGGATAACTACTGGAAAAAACAGTTTCTGGAAAAGGCGTTTATAGTATTCGAAAGGTCCTTCCTAGGACTACCTAGTATATTCCCTATATGAATGCCACCATTCCAGTTTCCAAGTTATGGCCATTCATCCTCTCCAGAATTTCAGTGTGAAAAAATACCCAAATTTGGCCATGGACAGCTACTGGAGACAACAGTTTCTGGAAAAGACGTTTATAGTATTCGAAAGGTCCTTACCAGGACTACTTAGGATATTCCATATATGAATGTCACCATTCCAGTTTCCAAGTTATGGCCATTCAGCCTCTCCAGAATTTCAGTGTCAAAAATACCCAATTTTGGACATGGACAACTACTGGAAAAAACAGTTTCTGGAAAAGGCGTTTATATCATTCGAAAGGTTCTTGCTAGCACTACTTAGGGTATTCCATATATGAATGCCACCATTCCAGATTCCAAGTTATGGCCATTCATCCTCTCCAGAATTTCAGTGTGAAAAATAGCCAAACTTGGCCATGGAAAACTACTGGAAAAAACGGTTTCTGGAAAAGCCGTTTATAGTATTCGAAAGGTCCTTCCTAGGTCTACCTAGGATATTCCATATATGAATGCCACCATTCCAGTTTCCAAGTTATGGCCATTCATCCTCTCCAGAATTTTAGTGTGAAAAATACCCAAATTTGGCCATGGACAATTACTGGAGACAACAGTTTCTGGAAAAGACGTTTATAGCATTCGAAAGGTCCTTACCAGGACTACTTAGGATATTCCATATATGAATGCCACCATTCCAGTTTCCAAGTTATGGCCATTCAGCCACTCCAGAATTTCAGTGTGAAAAATACCCAACTTTGGCCATCGACAACTACGGGAAAAAACGGCTGCTTGAAAAGGCGTTTATATCATTCGAAAGGTCCTTCCTAGGACTACTTAGGGTATTCCCTATATGAATGCAACAATTCCAGATTCCTAGTTACGGCCATTCATCCGCTCCAGAATTTCAGTGTGAAAAATACTTATGGTATTCCCTATATGAATGCAGCAATTCCAGTTTCCAAGTTACGGCCATTCATCCGCTCCACAATTTCAGTGTGAACAATACCCAACTTTGGCCATGGATAACTAATGGCAAAAGCGGTTTCTGGAAAAGGCGTTTATAGCATTTGAAACGTCCTTCCTAGGACTACCTAGGATATTCCATACATGAATGCCACCATTCCAGTTTATGGCCATTCATCCTCTCCAGAATTTCAGTGTGAAAAATAGCCAAACTTGGCCATGGAAAACTACTGGAAAAAACGGTTTCTGGAAAAGGCGTTTATAGTATTCGAAAGGTCCTTCCTAGGACTACCTAGGATATTCCATATATGAATGCCACCATTCCAGTTTCCAAGTTATGGCCATTCATCCTCTCCTGAATTTCAGTGTGAAAAATACCCAAATTTGGCCATGGATAATTACGGGAAAAAAGGTTTCTGGAAAAGGCGTTTATAGCATTCGAAAGGTCCTTACTAGGACTACTTAGGATATTCCATTTATGAATGCCACCATTCCAGTTTCCAAGTTGTGGCCATTCATCCTCTCCAGAATTTCAGGGTGAAAAATACAAAAATTTGGCCATGGACAGCTACTGGAAAAGGCGTCTATAGCATTCGAAAGGTCCTTACCAGGACTACTTAGGGTATTTCATATATGAATGCCACCATTCCAGTTTCCAAGTTATGGCCATTCATCCTCTCCAGAATTTCAGTGTCAAAAATACCCAATTTTGGCCATGGACAACTACAGGAAAAAACAGTTTCTGGAAAAGGCATTTATAGCATTCGAAAGGTTCTTCCTAGGACTACGTATGGTATTCCCTATATGAATGCAACAATTCCAGTTTCCTAGTTATGGTCATTCATCCGCTCCAGAATTTCAGTGTGAAAAATACCCAAGTTTGGCCATCGACAACTACGGGAAAAAACGGTTGCTGGAAAAGGCGTTTATAGCATTCGAAAGGTTATTTCTAGGACTACAGGGTGGCCCAGAAGTGGCAGGGTGGTGTGAATTCCTTATAACTTTTTTATTATAATTTTTTTTTTCTTTTCTTTTCAGTATTTTGTAAAGAAGACTTGGATAATTTATAATGGAGCAATACACAATTGAACAACGTGCCCATATTGTTGAAATTTACTTTTCAAATCAAAATGCATACCGTCGTCAATTTAATGTGCGGGGATTTAACCGCTCCAGACTGTTTTCTTTGGGGCTATTTAAAAGGAAAAGTTTATGTTAATAAGCCTAGGACTATTGAGGAGTTAAAAACCAATATTCGAGAAGAAATTAACAACATACCACCGGAAGTTTTGCGAAAGGTCATGGAAAATGTGTTGGAAAGAGCACATTTGTGCGAAGCAGAATATGGCCACCACTTGCGGGATATCATTTTTAATAACTAATCCAAAAATATTCCCCATAAATTTAATGTATTTAAAAAAAAAAAAATTAAAAAATATCTCTTAAATAAAAAGTTATAAACAAAACAATTCACACCACTTCGGTCTTTCTGGGCCACCCTGTACTTAGGGTATTCCCTATATGAATGCCAACATTCCAGTTTCCAAGTTATGGCCATTCATCCTCTCCAGAATTTCAGTGTGAAAAATACCCAAATTTGGCCATGGATAACTACTGTAAAAAACGGATTCTGGAAAAGGCATTTATAGCATTCGAAAGGTCCTTCCTAAGACTACTTAGGGTATTCTATATATGAATGCCACCATTCCAGTTTCCAAGTTATAGCCATTCCTCCTCTCCAGAATTTCAGTGTCAAAAATACCCTACTTTGGACATGGACAACTACTGGAAAAAAGGGTTTCTGGAAAAGGCGTTTATAGCATTCGAAAGGTTCTTCCTAGGACTACCTAGGATATTCCATATATGAATGCCACCATTCCAGTTTCCAAGTTATGGTCATTCATCCTCTCCAGAATTTCAGTGTCAAAAATACCCAACTTTGGACATGAACATCTACTGGAAAGGGCGTTTATAGCATTGGAAAGGTCCTTCCTAGGACTACTTAGGGTATTCCCTATATGAACGCCACCATTCCAGTTTCCAAGTTTCGGCCACTCATCCTCTCCAGAATTTAAGTGTGAAAAATACCCAAATTTGGCCATGGACAGCTACTGGAGACAACGATTTCTGGAAAAGGCGTTTATAGCATTCGAAAGGTCCTTACGAGGACTACTTAGGATATTCCATATATGAATGCCACCATTCTAGTTTCCAAGTTATGTGCCATTCATCCTCTCCAGAATTTCAGTGTCAAAAATACCCAAATTTGGCCATGGACAACTACTGCAAAAAACAGTTTCTGGAAAAGGCATTTATAGCATTCGAAAGGTTCTACCTAGGACTACTTAGGGTATTCCCTATATGAATGCAACAATTCCAGTTTCCAAGTTACGGCCATTCATCCGCTCCAGAATTTCAGTGTGAAAAATACCCAAATTTTGCCATCGACAACTACGGCAAAAAACGGCTGCTGGAAAAGGCGTTTATAGCATTCGAAAGGTTCTTCCTAGGACTACTTAGGGTATTCCCTATATGAATGCCACCATTCCAGTTTCCAAGTTATGGCCATTCATCCTCTCCAGAATTTCAGTTTCAAAAATACCCAAATTTGGCCATGGACAAATACTGGAGACAACAGTTTGTGGAAAAGGCGTTTATAGCATTCCAAAGGTCCTTACCAGGACTACTTAGGATATTCCATATATGAATACCACCATTCCAGTTTCCAAGTTATGGCCATTCATCCTCTCCAGAATGTCAGTGTCAAAAATACCCAACTTTGGCCATGGACAACTACAGGAAAAAACAGTTTCTGGAAAAGGCATTTATAGCATTCGAAAGGTTCTTCCTAGGACTACGTATGGTATTCCCTATATGAATGCAACAATTCCAGTTTCCAAGTTATGGTCATTCATCCGCTCCAGAATTTCAGTGTGAAAAAACCCAAGTTTGGCCATCGACAACTACGGGAAAAAACGGTTGCTGGAAAAGGCGTTTATAGTATTCAAAAGGTCCTTCCTACGACTACTTAGGGTATTCCCTATATGAATGCAACAATTCCAGTTTCCAAGTTACGGCCATTCATCCGCTCCAGAATTTCAGTGTGAAAAATAAACAACTTTGGCCATCGACAACTACGGGAAAAAGGGTTTCTGGAAAAGGAGTTTACAGCATTCGAAAGGTTCTTCCTAGTACTACTTAGGGTATTCCCTATGTGAATGCAACCATTCCAGTTTCCAAGTTATGGCCATTCATCCTCTCCAGAATTTCAGTGTCAAAAATACCCAAATTTGGCCATGGACAACTACTGGAGACAACAGTTTCTGGAATAGCGTTTATAGCATTCGAAAGGTCCTTACCAGGACTACTTAGGATATTCCATATATGAATGCAACAATTCCAGTTTCCAAGTTACGGCCATTCATCCGCTCCAGAATTTCAGTGTGAAAAATACCCAAATTTGGCCATGGAAAACTACTGGAGACAACAGTTTCTGGAAAAGGCGTTTATAGTATTCGAAAGGTCCTTCCTAGGACTACCTAGGATATTCCATAAATGAATGCCGCCATTCCAGTTTCCAAGTTATGGCCTTTCATCCTCTCCAGAATTTCAGTGTCAAAAATACCCAAATTTGGCCATGGAAAACTACTGGAAAAACGGTTTCTGGAAAAGGCGTTTATAGTATACGAAAGGTCCTTCTTAGAACTACCTAGGATATTCCATATATGAATGCCACCATTCCAGTTTGCCAGTTATGGCCAGTCATCCTCTCCAGAATTTCAGTCTGAAAAATACCCAAATTTGGCCATGGATAACTACTGGAAAAAACAGTTTCTGGAAAAGGCGTTTATAGCATTCGAAAGGTCCTTACTAGGACTACTTAGGATATTCCATTTATGAATGCCACCATTCCAGTTTCCATGTTGTGGCCATTCATCCTCTCCAGAATTTCAGTGTGAAAAAATACCCAAATTTGGCCATGGACAGCTACTGGAAAAGGCGTTTATACCATAGGAAAGGTTCTTCCTAGGACTACTTAGGGTATTCCCTATATGAATGCAACAATTCAAGCTTCCAAGTTACGGCCATTCATCCTCTCCAGAATTTCAGTGTGAAAAATAGCCAAACTTGGCCATGAAATACTACTGGAAAAAACGGTTTCTGGAAAAGGCGTTTATAGTATTCGAAAGGTCCAATTACTGGAGACAACAGTTTCTGGAAAAGACGTTTATAGCATTCGAAAGGTCGTTACCAGGACTACTTAGGATATTCCATATATGAATGCCACCATTCCAGTTTCCAAGTTATGGCCATTCAGCCTCTCCAGAATTTCAGTATCAAAAATACCCAACTTTGGACATGGACAACTACTGCAAAACACAGTTTCTGGAAAAGGCGTTTATAGCATTCAAAAGGTTCTTCCTAGGACTACTTAGGGTATTCCCTACATGAATGCAACAATTCCAGTTTCCAAGTTACGGCCATTCATCCGCTCCAGAATTTCAGTGTGAAAAATACCCAAATTTGGCCATGAATAACTACGGGAAAAACGGTTTCTGGAAAAGGCGTTTATAGCATTCGAAAGGTTCTTCCTAGGACTACTTAGGGTATTCCCTATATGAATGCCACCATTCCAGTTTCCAAGTTATGGCCATTCATCCTCTCCAGAATTTCAGTGTGAAAAATACCCAAATTTGGCCATGGACAGCTACTGGAAAAGGCGTTTATAGCATTCGAAAGGTTCTTCCTAGGACTACTTAGGGTATTCCCTATATGAATGCCACCATTCCAGTTTCCAAGTTATGGCCATTCATCCTCTCCAGAATTTCAGTGTGAAAAATACCCAAGTTTGGCCATCGACAACTACGGGAAAAAACGGTTGCTGGAAAAGGCGTTTATAGCATTCGAAAGGTTATTTCTAGGACTACAGGGTGGCCCAGAAGTGGCAGGGTGGTGTGAATTCCTTATAACTTTTTTATTATAATTTTTTTTTTCTTTTCTTTTCAGTATTTTGTAAAGAAGACTTGGATAATTTATAATGGAGCAATACACAATTGAACAACGTGCCCATATTGTTGAAATTTACTTTTCAAATCAAAATGCATACCGTCGTCAATTTAATGTGCGGGGATTTAACCGCTCCAGACTGTTTTCTTTGGGGCTATTTAAAAGGAAAAGTTTATGTTAATAAGCCTAGGACTATTGAGGAGTTAAAAACCAATATTCGAGAAGAAATTAACAACATACCACCGGAAGTTTTGCGAAAGGTCATGGAAAATGTGTTGGAAAGAGCACATTTGTGCGAAGCAGAATATGGCCACCACTTGCGGGATATCATTTTTAATAACTAATCCAAAAATATTCCCCATAAATTTAATGTATTTAAAAAAAAAAAAATTAAAAAATATCTCTTAAATAAAAAGTTATAAACAAAACAATTCACACCACTTCGGTCTTTCTGGGCCACCCTGTACTTAGGGTATTCCCTATATGAATGCCAACATTCCAGTTTCCAAGTTATGGCCATTCATCCTCTCCAGAATTTCAGTGTGAAAAATACCCAAATTTGGCCATGGATAACTACTGTAAAAAACGGATTCTGGAAAAGGCATTTATAGCATTCGAAAGGTCCTTCCTAAGACTACTTAGGGTATTCTATATATGAATGCCACCATTCCAGTTTCCAAGTTATAGCCATTCCTCCTCTCCAGAATTTCAGTGTCAAAAATACCCTACTTTGGACATGGACAACTACTGGAAAAAAGGGTTTCTGGAAAAGGCGTTTATAGCATTCGAAAGGTTCTTCCTAGGACTACCTAGGATATTCCATATATGAATGCCACCATTCCAGTTTCCAAGTTATGGTCATTCATCCTCTCCAGAATTTCAGTGTCAAAAATACCCAACTTTGGACATGAACATCTACTGGAAAGGGCGTTTATAGCATTGGAAAGGTCCTTCCTAGGACTACTTAGGGTATTCCCTATATGAACGCCACCATTCCAGTTTCCAAGTTTCGGCCACTCATCCTCTCCAGAATTTAAGTGTGAAAAATACCCAAATTTGGCCATGGACAGCTACTGGAGACAACGATTTCTGGAAAAGGCGTTTATAGCATTCGAAAGGTCCTTACGAGGACTACTTAGGATATTCCATATATGAATGCCACCATTCTAGTTTCCAAGTTATGTGCCATTCATCCTCTCCAGAATTTCAGTGTCAAAAATACCCAAATTTGGCCATGGACAACTACTGCAAAAAACAGTTTCTGGAAAAGGCATTTATAGCATTCGAAAGGTTCTACCTAGGACTACTTAGGGTATTCCCTATATGAATGCAACAATTCCAGTTTCCAAGTTACGGCCATTCATCCGCTCCAGAATTTCAGTGTGAAAAATACCCAAATTTTGCCATCGACAACTACGGCAAAAAACGGCTGCTGGAAAAGGCGTTTATAGCATTCGAAAGGTTCTTCCTAGGACTACTTAGGGTATTCCCTATATGAATGCCACCATTCCAGTTTCCAAGTTATGGCCATTCATCCTCTCCAGAATTTCAGTTTCAAAAATACCCAAATTTGGCCATGGACAAATACTGGAGACAACAGTTTGTGGAAAAGGCGTTTATAGCATTCCAAAGGTCCTTACCAGGACTACTTAGGATATTCCATATATGAATACCACCATTCCAGTTTCCAAGTTATGGCCATTCATCCTCTCCAGAATGTCAGTGTCAAAAATACCCAACTTTGGCCATGGACAACTACAGGAAAAAACAGTTTCTGGAAAAGGCATTTATAGCATTCGAAAGGTTCTTCCTAGGACTACGTATGGTATTCCCTATATGAATGCAACAATTCCAGTTTCCAAGTTATGGTCATTCATCCGCTCCAGAATTTCAGTGTGAAAAAACCCAAGTTTGGCCATCGACAACTACGGGAAAAAACGGTTGCTGGAAAAGGCGTTTATAGTATTCAAAAGGTCCTTCCTACGACTACTTAGGGTATTCCCTATATGAATGCAACAATTCCAGTTTCCAAGTTACGGCCATTCATCCGCTCCAGAATTTCAGTGTGAAAAATAAACAACTTTGGCCATCGACAACTACGGGAAAAAGGGTTTCTGGAAAAGGAGTTTACAGCATTCGAAAGGTTCTTCCTAGTACTACTTAGGGTATTCCCTATGTGAATGCAACCATTCCAGTTTCCAAGTTATGGCCATTCATCCTCTCCAGAATTTCAGTGTCAAAAATACCCAAATTTGGCCATGGACAACTACTGGAGACAACAGTTTCTGGAATAGCGTTTATAGCATTCGAAAGGTCCTTACCAGGACTACTTAGGATATTCCATATATGAATGCAACAATTCCAGTTTCCAAGTTACGGCCATTCATCCGCTCCAGAATTTCAGTGTGAAAAATACCCAAATTTGGCCATGGAAAACTACTGGAGACAACAGTTTCTGGAAAAGGCGTTTATAGTATTCGAAAGGTCCTTCCTAGGACTACCTAGGATATTCCATAAATGAATGCCGCCATTCCAGTTTCCAAGTTATGGCCTTTCATCCTCTCCAGAATTTCAGTGTCAAAAATACCCAAATTTGGCCATGGAAAACTACTGGAAAAACGGTTTCTGGAAAAGGCGTTTATAGTATACGAAAGGTCCTTCTTAGAACTACCTAGGATATTCCATATATGAATGCCACCATTCCAGTTTGCCAGTTATGGCCAGTCATCCTCTCCAGAATTTCAGTCTGAAAAATACCCAAATTTGGCCATGGATAACTACTGGAAAAAACAGTTTCTGGAAAAGGCGTTTATAGCATTCGAAAGGTCCTTACTAGGACTACTTAGGATATTCCATTTATGAATGCCACCATTCCAGTTTCCATGTTGTGGCCATTCATCCTCTCCAGAATTTCAGTGTGAAAAAATACCCAAATTTGGCCATGGACAGCTACTGGAAAAGGCGTTTATACCATAGGAAAGGTTCTTCCTAGGACTACTTAGGGTATTCCCTATATGAATGCAACAATTCAAGCTTCCAAGTTACGGCCATTCATCCTCTCCAGAATTTCAGTGTGAAAAATAGCCAAACTTGGCCATGAAATACTACTGGAAAAAACGGTTTCTGGAAAAGGCGTTTATAGTATTCGAAAGGTCCAATTACTGGAGACAACAGTTTCTGGAAAAGACGTTTATAGCATTCGAAAGGTCGTTACCAGGACTACTTAGGATATTCCATATATGAATGCCACCATTCCAGTTTCCAAGTTATGGCCATTCAGCCTCTCCAGAATTTCAGTATCAAAAATACCCAACTTTGGACATGGACAACTACTGCAAAACACAGTTTCTGGAAAAGGCGTTTATAGCATTCAAAAGGTTCTTCCTAGGACTACTTAGGGTATTCCCTACATGAATGCAACAATTCCAGTTTCCAAGTTACGGCCATTCATCCGCTCCAGAATTTCAGTGTGAAAAATACCCAAATTTGGCCATGAATAACTACGGGAAAAACGGTTTCTGGAAAAGGCGTTTATAGCATTCGAAAGGTTCTTCCTAGGACTACTTAGGGTATTCCCTATATGAATGCCACCATTCCAGTTTCCAAGTTATGGCCATTCATCCTCTCCAGAATTTCAGTGTGAAAAATACCCAAATTTGGCCATGGACAGCTACTGGAAAAGGCGTTTATAGCATTCGAAAGGTTCTTCCTAGGACTACTTAGGGTATTCCCTATATGAATGCCACCATTCCAGTTTCCAAGTTATGGCCATTCATCCTCTCCAGAATTTCAGTGTGAAAAATACCCAAGTTTGGCCATCGACAACTACGGGAAAAAACGGTTGCTGGAAAAGGCGTTTATAGCATTCGAAAGGTTATTTCTAGGACTACAGGGTGGCCCAGAAGTGGCAGGGTGGTGTGAATTCCTTATAACTTTTTTATTATAATTTTTTTTTTCTTTTCTTTTCAGTATTTTGTAAAGAAGACTTGGATAATTTATAATGGAGCAATACACAATTGAACAACGTGCCCATATTGTTGAAATTTACTTTTCAAATCAAAATGCATACCGTCGTCAATTTAATGTGCGGGGATTTAACCGCTCCAGACTGTTTTCTTTGGGGCTATTTAAAAGGAAAAGTTTATGTTAATAAGCCTAGGACTATTGAGGAGTTAAAAACCAATATTCGAGAAGAAATTAACAACATACCACCGGAAGTTTTGCGAAAGGTCATGGAAAATGTGTTGGAAAGAGCACATTTGTGCGAAGCAGAATATGGCCACCACTTGCGGGATATCATTTTTAATAACTAATCCAAAAATATTCCCCATAAATTTAATGTATTTAAAAAAAAAAAATTAAAAAATATCTCTTAAATAAAAAGTTATAAACAAAACAATTCACACCACTTCGGTCTTTCTGGGCCACCCTGTACTTAGGGTATTCCCTATATGAATGCCAACATTCCAGTTTCCAAGTTATGGCCATTCATCCTCTCCAGAATTTCAGTGTGAAAAATACCCAAATTTGGCCATGGATAACTACTGTAAAAAACGGATTCTGGAAAAGGCATTTATAGCATTCGAAAGGTCCTTCCTAAGACTACTTAGGGTATTCTATATATGAATGCCACCATTCCAGTTTCCAAGTTATAGCCATTCCTCCTCTCCAGAATTTCAGTGTCAAAAATACCCTACTTTGGACATGGACAACTACTGGAAAAAAGGGTTTCTGGAAAAGGCGTTTATAGCATTCGAAAGGTTCTTCCTAGGACTACCTAGGATATTCCATATATGAATGCCACCATTCCAGTTTCCAAGTTATGGTCATTCATCCTCTCCAGAATTTCAGTGTCAAAAATACCCAACTTTGGACATGAACATCTACTGGAAAGGGCGTTTATAGCATTGGAAAGGTCCTTCCTAGGACTACTTAGGGTATTCCCTATATGAACGCCACCATTCCAGTTTCCAAGTTTCGGCCACTCATCCTCTCCAGAATTTAAGTGTGAAAAATACCCAAATTTGGCCATGGACAGCTACTGGAGACAACGATTTCTGGAAAAGGCGTTTATAGCATTCGAAAGGTCCTTACGAGGACTACTTAGGATATTCCATATATGAATGCCACCATTCTAGTTTCCAAGTTATGTGCCATTCATCCTCTCCAGAATTTCAGTGTCAAAAATACCCAAATTTGGCCATGGACAACTACTGCAAAAAACAGTTTCTGGAAAAGGCATTTATAGCATTCGAAAGGTTCTACCTAGGACTACTTAGGGTATTCCCTATATGAATGCAACAATTCCAGTTTCCAAGTTACGGCCATTCATCCGCTCCAGAATTTCAGTGTGAAAAATACCCAAATTTTGCCATCGACAACTACGGCAAAAAACGGCTGCTGGAAAAGGCGTTTATAGCATTCGAAAGGTTCTTCCTAGGACTACTTAGGGTATTCCCTATATGAATGCCACCATTCCAGTTTCCAAGTTATGGCCATTCATCCTCTCCAGAATTTCAGTTTCAAAAATACCCAAATTTGGCCATGGACAAATACTGGAGACAACAGTTTGTGGAAAAGGCGTTTATAGCATTCCAAAGGTCCTTACCAGGACTACTTAGGATATTCCATATATGAATACCACCATTCCAGTTTCCAAGTTATGGCCATTCATCCTCTCCAGAATTTCAGTGTCAAAAATACCCAACTTTGGCCATGGACAACTACAGGAAAAAACAGTTTCTGGAAAAGGCATTTATAGCATTCGAAAGGTTCTTCCTAGGACTACGTATGGTATTCCCTATATGAATGCAACAATTCCAGTTTCCAAGTTATGGTCATTCATCCGCTCCAGAATTTCAGTGTGAAAAAACCCAAGTTTGGCCATCGACAACTACGGGAAAAA
The DNA here is from genome assembly GCA_947397865.1 of Polietes domitor. NCBI lineage: Eukaryota > Metazoa > Arthropoda > Insecta > Diptera > Muscidae > Polietes > Polietes domitor. Next base: position 150,613,350 of record OX377620.1, on the reverse strand, counting down.
ACGGTTGCTGGAAAAGGCGTTTATAGTATTCAAAAGGTCCTTCCTACGACTACTTAGGGTATTCCCTATATGAATGCAACAATTCCAGTTTCCAAGTTACGGCCATTCATCCGCTCCAGAATTTCAGTGTGAAAAATAAACAACTTTGGCCATCGACAACTACGGGAAAAAGGGTTTCTGGAAAAGGAGTTTACAGCATTCGAAAGGTTCTTCCTAGTACTACTTAGGGTATTCCCTATGTGAATGCAACCATTCCAGTTTCCAAGTTATGGCCATTCATCCTCTCCAGAATTTCAGTGTCAAAAATACCCAAATTTGGCCATGGACAACTACTGGAGACAACAGTTTCTGGAATAGCGTTTATAGCATTCGAAAGGTCCTTACCAGGACTACTTAGGATATTCCATATATGAATGCAACAATTCCAGTTTCCAAGTTACGGCCATTCATCCGCTCCAGAATTTCAGTGTGAAAAATACCCAAATTTGGCCATGGAAAACTACTGGAGACAACAGTTTCTGGAAAAGGCGTTTATAGTATTCGAAAGGTCCTTCCTAGGACTACCTAGGATATTCCATAAATGAATGCCGCCATTCCAGTTTCCAAGTTATGGCCTTTCATCCTCTCCAGAATTTCAGTGTCAAAAATACCCAAATTTGGCCATGGAAAACTACTGGAAAAACGGTTTCTGGAAAAGGCGTTTATAGTATACGAAAGGTCCTTCTTAGAACTACCTAGGATATTCCATATATGAATGCCACCATTCCAGTTTGCCAGTTATGGCCAGTCATCCTCTCCAGAATTTCAGTCTGAAAAATACCCAAATTTGGCCATGGATAACTACTGGAAAAAACAGTTTCTGGAAAAGGCGTTTATAGCATTCGAAAGGTCCTTACTAGGACTACTTAGGATATTCCATTTATGAATGCCACCATTCCAGTTTCCATGTTGTGGCCATTCATCCTCTCCAGAATTTCAGTGTGAAAAAATACCCAAATTTGGCCATGGACAGCTACTGGAAAAGGCGTTTATACCATAGGAAAGGTTCTTCCTAGGACTACTTAGGGTATTCCCTATATGAATGCAACAATTCAAGCTTCCAAGTTACGGCCATTCATCCTCTCCAGAATTTCAGTGTGAAAAATAGCCAAACTTGGCCATGAAATACTACTGGAAAAAACGGTTTCTGGAAAAGGCGTTTATAGTATTCGAAAGGTCCAATTACTGGAGACAACAGTTTCTGGAAAAGACGTTTATAGCATTCGAAAGGTCGTTACCAGGACTACTTAGGATATTCCATATATGAATGCCACCATTCCAGTTTCCAAGTTATGGCCATTCAGCCTCTCCAGAATTTCAGTATCAAAAATACCCAACTTTGGACATGGACAACTACTGCAAAACACAGTTTCTGGAAAAGGCGTTTATAGCATTCAAAAGGTTCTTCCTAGGACTACTTAGGGTATTCCCTACATGAATGCAACAATTCCAGTTTCCAAGTTACGGCCATTCATCCGCTCCAGAATTTCAGTGTGAAAAATACCCAAATTTGGCCATGAATAACTACGGGAAAAACGGTTTCTGGAAAAGGCGTTTATAGCATTCGAAAGGTTCTTCCTAGGACTACTTAGGGTATTCCCTATATGAATGCCACCATTCCAGTTTCCAAGTTATGGCCATTCATCCTCTCCAGAATTTCAGTGTGAAAAATACCCAAATTTGGCCATGGACAGGTACTGGAGACAACGGTTTCTGGAAAAGGCGTTTATAGCATTCGAAAGGTCCTTGCGAGGACTACTTAGGATATTCCATATATGAATGCCACCATTTCAGTTTCCAACTTACGGCCATTCATCCGCTCCAGAATTTCAGTGTGAAAAATACCCAACTTTGGCCATCGACAACTACGGGAAAAAAGGTTTCTGGAAAAGGAGTTTATAGCATTCGAAAGATTCTTCCTAGGACTACTTACTGGAAAAAACGTTTTCTGGAAAAGGCGTTTATAGTATTCGAAAGGTCCAATTACTGGAGACAACAGTTTCTGGAAAAGACGTTTATAGCATTCGAAAGGTCGTTACCAGGACTACTTAGGATATTCCATATATGAATGCCACCATTCCAGTTTCCAAGTTATGGCCATTCAGCCTCTCCAGAATTTCAGTATCAAAAATACCCAACTTTGGACATGGACAACTACTGCAAAACACAGTTTCTGGAAAAGGCGTTTATAGCATTCAAAAGGTTCTTCCTAGGACTACTTAGGGTATTCCCTACATGAATGCAACAATTCCAGTTTCAAAGTTACGGCCATTCATCCGCTCCAGAATTTCAGTGTGAAAAATACCCAAATTTGGCCATGAATAACTACGGGAAAAACGGTTTCTGGAAAAGGCGTTTATAGCATTCGAAAGGTTCTTCTTAGGACTACTTAGGGTATTCGCTATATGAATGCCACCATTCCAGTTTCCAAGTTATGGCCATTCATCCTCTCCAGAATTTCAGTGTGAAAAATACCCAAATTTGGCCATGGACAGGTACTGGAGACAACGGTTTCTGGAAAAGGCGTTTATAGCATTCGGAAGGTCCTTGCGAGGACTACTTAGGATATTCCATATATGAATGCAACCATTTCAGTTTCCAAGTTACGGCCATTCATCCGCTCCAGAATTTCAGTGTGAAAAATACCCAAATTTGGCCATCGACAACCACGGGAAAAAACGGCTGCTGGAAAAGGCGTTTATAGCATTCGAAAGCTCCTTCCTAGGACTACGTAGGGTATTCCCTATATGAATGCCACCATTCCAGTTTCCACGTTATGGCCATTCATCCTCTCCAGAATTTCAGTGTGAAAAATACCCAAATTTGGCCATGGACAGGTACTGGAGACAACGGTTTCTGGAAATGGCGTTTATAGCATTCGCAAGGTCCTTGCGAGGACTACTTAGGATATTCCATATATGAATGCCACCATTTCAGTTTCCAAGTTACGGCCATTCATCCGCTCCAGAATTTCAGTGTGAAAAATACCCAACTTTGGCCATCGACAACTACGGGAAAAAACGGCTGCTGGAAAAGGCGTTTATAGCATTCGAAAGGTCCTTCCTAGGACTACTTAGGGTATTCCCTATATGAATGCAACAATTCCAGTTTCCTAGTTACGGCCATTCATCCGCTCCAGAATTTCAGTGTGAAAAATACCCAACTTTGGCCATCGACAACAACGGGATAAAAGGTTTCTGGAAAAGGAGTTTATAGCATTCGAAAGATTCTTCCTAGGACTACTTAGGGTATTCCCTATATGAATGCCACCATTCCAGTTTCCAAGTTATGGCCATTCATCCTCTCCAGAATTTCAGTGTCAAAAATACCCAAATTTGGCCATGGACAACTACTGGAGACAACAGTTTCTGGAAAAGGCGTTTATAGCATTCGAAAGGTCCTTACAAGGACTACTTAGCATATTCCATATATGAATGCCACCATTCCAGTTTCCATGTTATGGCCATTCATCCTGTCCAGAATTTCAGGACTACTTAGGATATTCCATATAAGAATGCCACCATTCCAGTTTCGAAATTGTGGCCATTCATCCTCTCCAGAATTTCAGTGTGAAAAATACCCAAATTTGGCCATGGACAACTACTGGAAAAGGCGTTTATACCATAGGAAAGGTCCTTACCAGGACTACTTAGGATATTCCATATATGAATGCCACCATTCCAGTTTCCATGTTATGGCCATTCATCCTGTCCAGAATTTCAGTGTGAAAAATAGCCAAACTTGGCCATTGACAGGTACTGGAGACAACGGTTTCTGGAAAACGTGTTTATAGCATTCGAAAGGTCCTTACGAAGACTACTTAGGATATTCCATATATGAATGCCACCATTCCAGTTTCCAAGTTACGGCCATTCATCCGCTCCAGAATTTCAGTGTGAAAAATACCCATCTTTGGCCATCGACAACTAAGGGAAAAAATGGCTGCTGGAAAAGGCGATTATAGCATTCGAAAGGTCCTTCCTAGGACTACTTAGGATATTCCCTATATGAATGCACCAATTCCAGTTTCCTAGTTACGGCCATTCATCCGCTCCAGAATTTCAATGTGAAAAATACCCAACTTTGGCCATCGACAACTACGGGAAAAAAGGTTTCTGGAAAAGGAGTTTATAGCATTCGAAAGATTCTTCCTAGGACTACTTAGGGTATTCCCTATATGAATGCCTCCATTCCAGTTTCCAAGTTATGGCCATTCATCGTCTCCAGAATTTCAGTGTCAAAAATACCAAATTTTGGCCATGGACAACTACTGGAGACAACGGTTTCTGGAAAAGGCGTTTATAGCATTCAAAAGGTCCTTGCGAGGACTACTTAGGATATTCCATATATGATGCCACCATTTCAGTTTCCAAGTTATGGCCATTCAACCTCTCCAGAATTTCAGTGTGAAAAATACCCAAATTTGGCCATGGACAACTACTGGAAAAGGCGTTTATACCATAGGAAAGGTCCTTACCAGGACTACTTACGATATTCCATATATGAATGCCACCATTCCAGTTTCCATGTTATGGCCATTCATCCTGTCCAGAATTTCAGTGTGAAAAATAGCCAAACTTGGCCATGGACAGGTACTGGAGACAACGGTTTCTTAAAAACGTGTTTATAGCATTCGAAAGGTCCTTACGAAGACTACTTAGGATATTCCATATATGAATGCCACCATTCCAGTTTCCAAGTTACAGCCATTCATCCGCTCCAGAATTTCAGTGTGAAAAATACCCATCTTTGGCCATCGACAACTAAGGGAAAAAACGGCTGCTGGAAAAGGCGTTTATAGCATTCGAAAGGTCCTTCCTAGGACTACTTAGGGTATTCCCTATATGAATTCAACAATTCCAGTTTCCTAGTTACGGCCATTCATCCGCTCCAGAATTTCAATGTGAAAAATACCCAACTTTGGCCATCGACAACTACGGGAAAAAAGGTTTCTGAAAAAGGAGTTTATAGCATTCGAAAGATTCTTCCTAGGACTACTTAGGGTATTCCATACATGAATGCCACCATTTCAGTTTCCAAGTTATGGCCATTCAACCTCTCCAGAATTTCAGTGTGAAAAATACCCAAATTTGGCCATGGACAGGTACTGGAGACAACGGTTTCTGGAAAAGGCGTTTATAGCATTCGAAAGGTCCTTGCGAGGACTACTTAGGATTATCCATATATGAATACCGCCATTCCAGTTACCAAGTTACGGCCATTCATCCGCTCCAGAATTTCAGTGTGAAAAATACCCAATTTTGGCCATCGACAACTACGGGAAAAAACAGTTTCTGGAAAAGGCGTTTATAGCATTCGAAAGGTCCTTACTAGGACTACTTAGGATATTCCATTTATGAATGCCACCATTCCAGTTTCCAAGTTGTGGCCATTCATCCTCTCCAGAATTTCAGGGTGAAAAATACCCAACTTTGGCCATCGACAACTACGGGAAAAAATAGTTTCTGGAAAAGGCGTTTATAGCATTTGAAACGTCCTTCCTAGGACTACCTAGGATATTCCATACATGAATGCCACCATTCCAGTTTATGGCCATTCATCCTCTCCAGAATTTCAGTGTGAAAAATAGCCAAACTTGGCCATGGAAAACTACTGGAAAAAACGGTTTCTGGAAAAGGCGTTTATAGTATTCGAAAGGTCCTTCCTAGGACTACCTAGGATATTCCATATATGAATGCCACCATTCCAGTTTCCAAGTTATGGCCATTCATCCTCTCCTGAATTTCAGTGTGAAAAATACCCAAATTTGGCCATGGATAATTACAGGAAAAAACAGTTTCTGGAAAAGGCGTTTATAGAATTCGAAAGGTCCTTACTAGGACTACTTAGGATATTCCATTTATGAATGCCACCATTCCAGTTTCCAAGTTGTGGCCATTCATCCTCTCCAGAATTTCAGGGTGAAAAATACCCAAATTTGGCCATGGACAGCTACTGGAAAAGGCGTCTATAGCATTCGAAAGGTCCTTGCGAGGACTACTTAGGATTATCCATATATGAATACCACCATTCCAGTTTCCAAGTTACGGTCATTCATCCGCTCCAGAATTTCAGTGTGAAAAATACCCAAGTTTGGCCATCGACAACTACGGGAAAAAACTGTTGCTGGAAAAGGCGTTTATAGCATTCGAAAGGTTATTTCTAGGACTACTTAGGGTATTCCCTATATGAATGCCAACATTCCAGTTTCCAAGTTATGGCCATTCATCCTCTCCAGAATTTCAGTGTGAAAAATACCCAAATTTGGCCATGGATAACTACTGTAAAAAACGGATTCTGGAAAAGGCATTTATAGCATTCGAAAGGTCCTTCCTAAGACTACTTAGGGTATTCTATATATGAATGCCACCATTCCAGTTTCCAAGTTATAGCCATTCCTCCTCTCCAGAATTTCAGTGTCAAAAATACCCTACTTTGGACATGGACAACTACTGGAAAAAAGGGTTTCTGGAAAAGGCGTTTATAGCATTCGAAAGGTTCTTCCTAGGACTACCTAGGATATTCCATATATGAATGCCACCATTCCAGTTTCCAAGTTATGGTCATTCATCCTCTCCAGAATTTCAGTGTCAAAAATACCCAACTTTGGACATGAACATCTACTGGAAAGGGCGTTTATAGCATTGGAAAGGTCCTTCCTAGGACTACTTAGGGTATTCCCTATATGAACGCCACCATTCCAGTTTCCAAGTTTCGGCCACTCATCCTCTCCAGAATTTAAGTGTGAAAAATACCCAAATTTGGCCATGGACAGCTACTGGAGACAACGATTTCTGGAAAAGGCGTTTATAGCATTCGAAAGGTCCTTACGAGGACTACTTAGGATATTCCATATATGAATGCCACCATTCTAGTTTCCAAGTTATGTGCCATTCATCCTCTCCAGAATTTCAGTGTCAAAAATACCCAAATTTGGCCATGGACAACTACTGCAAAAAACAGTTTCTGGAAAAGGCATTTATAGCAGTCGAAAGGTTCTACCTAGGACTACTTAGGGTATTCCCTATATGAATGCAACAATTCCAGTTTCCAAGTTACGGCCATTCATCCGCTCCAGAATTTCAGTGTGAAAAATACCCAACTTTGGCCATCGACAACTACGGCAAAAAAACGGCTGCTGGAAAAGGCGTTTATAGCTTTCGAAAGGTTCTTCCTAGGACTACTTAGGGTATTCCCTATATGAATGCCACCATTCCAGTTTCCAAGTTATGGCCATTCATCCTCTCCAGAATTTCAGTTTCAAAAATACCCAAATTTGGCCATGGACAAATACTGGAGACAACAGTTTGTGGAAAAGGCGTTTATAGCATTCCAAAGGTCCCTACCAGGACTACTTAGGATATTCCATATATGAATACCACCATTCCAGTTTCCAAGTTATGGCCATTCAGCCTCTTCACAATTTCAGTGTCAAAAATACCCAACTTTGGACATGGATAACTACTGCAAAAAACAGTTTCTGGAAAAGGCGTTTACAGCATTCGAAAGGTTCTTCCTAGCACTACTTAGGGTATTCCCTATATGAATGCAACAACTCCAGTTTCCAAGTTACGGCCATTCATCCGCTCCAGAATTTCAGTGCGAAAAATACCCTAATTTGGCCATCGACAACTACGGGAAAAACGGTTTCTGGAAAAGGCGTTTATAGCATTCGAAAGGTTCTTCCTAGGACTACTTATGGTATTCCCTATATGAATGCCACCATTCCAGTTTCCAAGTTATGGCCATTCATCCTCTCCAGAATTTCAGTGTCAAAAATACCCAATTTTGGCCATGGACAACTACTGGAGACAAGAGTTTCTGGAAAAGGCGTTTATAGCATTCGAAAGGTCCTTGCGAGGACTACTTAGGGTATTCCCTATATGAATGCCACCATTCCAGTTTCCAAGTTATGGCCATTCATCCTCTCCAGAATTTCAGTGTGAAAAATTCCCAAATTTGGCCATGGACAGCTACTAGAGACAACGGTTTCTGGAAAAGGTCCTTACGAGGACTACTTAGGATATTTCATATATGAATGCCACCTTTCCAGTTTCCAAGTTATGGCCATTCATCCTCTCCAGAATTTCTGTGTAAAAAATACCCAACTTTGGCCATGGACAACTACTGGAAAAAACAGTTTCTGGAAAAGGCATTTATAGCATTCGAAAGGTTCTTCCTAGGACTACTTAGGGTATTCCCTATATGAATGCAACAATTCCAGTTTCCAAGTTACGGCCATTCATCCGCTCCAGAATTTCAGTGTGAAAAATAAACAACTTTGGCCATCGACAACTACGGGAAAAAAGGTTTCTGGAAAAGGAGTTTACAGCATTCGAAAGGTTCTTCCTAGGACTACTTAGGGTATTCCCTATGTGAATGCCACCATTCCAGTTTCCAAGTTATGGCCATTCATCCTCTCCAGAATTTCAGTGTCAAAAATACCCAAATTTGGCCATGGACAACTACTGGAGACAACAGTTTCTGGAAAAGGCGTTTATAGCATTCGAAAGGTCCTTACCAGGACTACTTAGGATATTCCATATATGAATGCCACCATTCCAGTTTCCATGTTATGGCCATTCATCCTGTCCAGAATTTAAGAACTACTTAGGATATTCCATATATGAATGCCACCATTCCAGTTTCCAAATTGTGGCCATTCATCCTCTCCAGAATTTCAGTGTGAAAAATACCCAAATTTGGCTATGGACAACTACTGGAAAAGGCGTTTATACCATAGCAAAGGTCCTTACCAGGACTACTTAGGATATTCCATATATGAATGCCACCATTCCAGTTTCCATGCTATGGCCATTCATCCTGTACAGAATTTCAGTGTGAAAAATAGCCAAACTTGGCCATGGAAAACTACTGGGAAAAACGGTTTCTGGAAAAGGCGTTTATAGTATTCGAAAGGTCCTTCCTAGGACTACCTAGGATATTCCATATATGAATGCCACCATTCCAGTTTCCAAGTTATGGCCTTTCATCCTCTCCAGAATTTCAGTGTGAAAAATACCTAAAATTTGGCCATGGATAACTACTGGAAAAAAAAAAAACAGTTTCTGGAAAAGACGTTTATAGTATTCGAAAGGTCCTTACGAGGACTACTTAGGATATTCCATATATGAATGTCACCATTCCAGTTTCCAAGTTATGGTCATTCAGCCTCTCCAGAATTTTAGTGTCAAAAATACCCAACTTTGGACATGGACAACTACTGGAAAAAACAGTTTCTGGAATAGCATTCGAAAGGTCCTTACCAGGACTACTTAGGATATTCCATATATGAATGCAACAATTCCAGTTTCCAAGTTACGGCCATTCATCCGCTCCAGAATTTCAGTGTGAAAAATACCCAAATTTGGCCATGGAAAACTACTGGAGACAACAGTTTCTGGAAAAGGCGTTTATAGTATTCGAAAGGTCCTTCCTAGGACTACCTAGGATATTCCATATATGAATGCCGCCATTCCAGTTTCCAAGTTATGGCCTTTCATCCTCTCCAGAATTTCAGTGTCAAAAATACCCAAATTTGGCCTTGGAAAACTACTGGAAAAACGGTTTCTGGAAAAGGCGTTTATAGTATACGAAAGGTCCTTCTTAGAACTACCTAGGATATTCCATATATGAATGCCACCATTCCAGTTTGCCAGTTATGGCCAGTCATCCTCTCCAGAATTTCAGTCTGAAAAATACCCAAATTTGGCCATGGATAACTACTGGAAAAAACAGTTTCTGGAAAAGGCGTTTATAGCATTCGAAAGGTCCTTACTAGGACTACTTAGGATATTCCATTTGTGAATGCCACCATTCCAGTTTCCATGTTGTGGCCATTCATCCTCTCCAGAATTTCAGTGTGAAAAAATACCCAAATTTGGCCATGGACAGCTACTGGAAAAGGCGTTTATACCATAGGAAAGGTTCTTCCTAGGACTACTTAGGGTATTCCCTATATGAATGCAACAATTCAAGCTTCCAAGTTACGGCCATTCATCCTCTCCAGAATTTCAGTGTGAAAAATAGCCAAACTTGGCCATGGAATACTACTGGAAAAAACGGTTTCTGGAAAAGGCGTTTATAGTATTCGAAAGGTCCAATTACTGGAGACAACAGTTTCTGGAAAAGACGTTTATAGCATTCGAAAGGTCGTTACAAGGACTACTTAGGATATTCCATATATGAATGCCACCATTCCAGTTTCCAAGTTATGGCCATTCAGCCTCTCCAGAATTTCAGTATCAAAAATACCCAACTTTGGACATGGACAACTACTGCAAAACACAGTTTCTGGAAAAGGCGTTTATAGCATTCAAAAGGTTCTTCCTAGGACTACTTAGGGTATTCCCTACATGAATGCAACAATTCCAGTTTCCAAGTTACGGCCATTCATCCGCTCCAGAATTTCAGTGTCAAAAATACCCAAATTTGGCCATGAATAACTACGGGAAAAACGGTTTCTGGAAAAGGCGTTTATAGCATTCGAAAGGTTCTTCCTAGGACTACTTAGGGTATTCCCTATATGAATGCCACCATTCCAGTTTCCAAGTTATGGCCATTCATCCTCTCCAGAATTTCAGTGTGAAAAATACCCAAATTTGGCCATGGACAGGTACTGGAGACAACGGTTTCTGTAAAAGGCGTTTATAGCATTCGAAAGGTCCTTGCGAGGACTACTTAGGATATTCCATATATGAATGCCACCATTTCAGTTTCCAAGTTACGGCCATTCATCCGCTCCAGAATTTCAGTGTGAAAAAACCCAAATTTGGCCATCGACAACTACGGGAAAAAACGGCTGCTGGAAAAGGCGTTTATAGCATTCGAAAGGTCCTTCCTAGGACTACTTAGGGTATTCCCTATATGAATGCCACCATTCCAGTTTCCAAGTTATGTCCATTCATCCTCTCCAGAATTTCAGTGTGAAAAATACCCAAATTTGGCCATGGACAGGTACTGGAGACAACGGTTTCTGGAAAAGGCGTTTATAGCATTCGAAAGGTCCTTGCGAGGACTACTTAGGATATTCCATATATGAATGCCACCATTTCAGTTTCCAAGTTACGGCCATTCATCCGCTCCAGAATTTCAGTGTGAAAAATACCCAACTTTGGCCATCGACAACTACGGGAAAAACGGCTGCTGGAAAAGGCGTTTATAGCATTCGAAAGGTCCTTCCTAGGACTACTTAGGGTATTCCCTATTTCCAGTTTCCTAGTTACGGCCATTCATCCGCTCCAGAATTTCAGTGTGAAAATACCCAACTTTGGCCATCGACAACTACGGGAAAAAAGGTTTCTGGAAAAGGAGTTTATAGCATTCGAAAGATTCTTCCTAGGACTACTTACTGGAAAAAACGGTTTCTGGAAAAGGCGTTTATAGTATTCGAAAGGTCCAATTACTGGAGACAACAGTTTCTGGAAAAGACGTTTATAGCATTCGAAAGGTCGTTACCAGGACTACTTAGGATATTCCATATATGAATGCCACCATTCCAGTTTCCAAGTTATGGCCATTCAGCCTCTCCAGAATTTCAGTATCAAAAATACCCAACTTTGGACATGGACAACTACTGCAAAACACAGTTTCTGGAAAAGGCGTTTATAGCATTCAAAAGGTTCTTCCTAGGACTACTTAGGGTATTCCCTACATGAATGCAACAATTCCAGTTTCCAAGTTACGGCCATTCATCCGCTCCAGAATTTCAGTGTGAAAAATACCCAAATTTGGCCATCGACAACTACGGGAAAAAACGGCTGCTGGAAAAGGCGTTTATAGCATTCGAAAGGTCCTTCCTAGGACTACTTAGGGTATTCCCTATATGAATGCAACAATTCCAGTTTCCTAGTTACGGCCATTCATCCGCTCCAGAATTTCAGTGTGAAAAATACCCAACTTTGGCCATCGACAACTACGGGAAAAAAGGTTTCTGGAAAAGGAGTTTATAGCATTCGAAAGATTCTTCCTAGGACTACTTAGGGTATTCCCTATATGAATGCCACCATTCCAGTTTCCAAGTTATGGCCATTCATCCTCTCCAGAATTTCAGTGTCAAAAATACCCAAATTTGGCCATGGACAACTACTGGAGACAACAGTTTCTGGAAAAGGCGTTTAAAGCATTCGAAAGGTACTTACAAGGACTACTTAGGATATTCCATATATGAATGCCACCATTCCAGTTTCCATGTTATGGCCATTCATCCTATCCAGAATTTCAGGACTACTTAGGATATTCCATATAAGAATGCCACCATTCCAGTTTCGAAATTGTGGCCATTCATCCTCTCCAGAATTTCAGTGTGAAAAATACCCAAATTTGGCCATGGACAACTACTGGAAAAGGCGTTTATACCATAGGAAAGGTCCTTACCAGGACTACTTAGGATATTCCATATATGAATGCCACCATTCCAGTTTCCATGTTATGGCCATTCATCCTGTCCAGAATTTCAGTGTGAAAAATAGCCAAGCTTGGCCATGGACAGGTACTGGAGACAACGGTTTCTGGAAAACGTGTTTATAGCATTCGAAAGGTCCTTACGAAGACTACTTAGGATATTCCATATATGAATGCCACCATTCCAGTTTCCAAGTTACGGCCATTCATCCGCTCCAGAATTTCAGTGTGAAAAATACCCATCTTTGGCCATCAACAACTAAGGGAAAAAACGGCTGCTGGAAAAGGCGTTTATAGCATTCGAAAGGTCCTTCCTAGGACTACTTAGGGTATTCCCTATATGAATGCAACAATTCCAGTTTCCTAGTTACGGCCATTCATCCGCTCCAGAATTTCAATGTGAAAAATACCCAACTTTGGCCATCGACAACTACGGGAAAAAAAGTTTCTGGAAAAGGAGTTTATAGCATTCGAAAGATTCTTCCTAGGACTACTTAGGGTATTCCCTATATGAATGCCACCATTCCAGTTTCCAAGTTATGGCCATTCATCGTCTCCAGAATTTCAGTGTCAAAAATACCAAATTTTGGCCATGGACAACTACTGGAGACAACGGTTTCTGGAAAAGGCGTTTATAGCATTCGAAAGGTCCTTGCGAGGACTACTTAGGATATTCCATATATGATGTCACCATTTCAGTTTCCAAGTTATGGCCATTCAACCTCTCCAGAATTTCAGTGTGAAAAATACCCAAATTTGGCCATGGACAGGTACTGGAGACAACGGTTTCTGGAAAAGGCGTTTATAGCATTCGAAAGGTCCTTGCGAGGACTACTTAGGATTATCCATATATGAATACCACCATTCCAGTTTCCAAGTTACGGCCATTCATCCGCTCCAGAATTTCAGTGTGAAAAATACCCAACTTTGGCCATCGACAACTACGGGAAAAAACGGCTGCTGGAAAAGGCGTTTATAGCATTCGAAAGGTCCTTCCTAGGACTACTTAGGGTATTCCCTATATGAATGCAACAATTCCAGTTTCCTAGTTACGGCCATTCATCCGCTCCAGAATTTCAGTGTGAAAAATACCCAACTTTGGCCATCGACAACTACGGGAAAAAATGTTTCTGGAAAAGGAGTTTATAGCATTCGAAAGATTCTTCCTAGGACTACTTAGGGTATTACCTATATGAATGCCACCATTCCAGTTTCCAAGTTGTGGCCATTCATCCTCTCCAGAATTTCAGTGTCAAAAATACCCAAATTTGGCCATGGACAACTACTGGAGACAACAGTTTCTGGAAAAGGCGTTTATAGCATTCGAAAGGTCCTTACCAGGACTACTTAGGATATTCCATATATGAATGCCACCATTCCAGTTTCCATGTTATGGCCATTCATCCTGTCCAGAATTTCAGAACTACTTAGGATATTCCATATATGAATGCCACCATTCCAGTTTCCATGTTATGGCCATTCATCCTCTCCAGAATTTCAGTGTGAAAAATATCCAAACTTGGCCATGGAAAACTACCGGAAAAACGGTTTCTGGAAAAGGCATTTATAGTATACGAAAGGTCCTTCTTAGAACTACCTAGGATATTCCATATATGAATGCCACCATTCCAGTTTGCCAGTTATGGCCAGTCATCCTCTCCAGAATTTCAGTCTGAAAAATACCCAAATTTGGACATGGACAACTACTGGAAAAAACAGTTTCTGGAAAAGGCGTTTATAGCATTCAAAAGGTTCTTTCTAGGACTACTTAGGGTATTCCATATATGAATGCCACCATTCCAGTTTCCAAGTTACGGCCATTCAACCGCTCCAGAATTTCAGTGTGAAAAATACCCAACTTTGGACATCGACAACTACGGGAAAAAAACGGCTGCTGGAAAGGGCGTTTATAGCATTCGAAAGGTCCTTCCTAGGACTACTTAGGGTATTCCCTATATGAATGCAACAATTCCAGTTTCCAAGTTACGGCCATTCATCCGCTCCAGAATTTCAGTGTCAAAAATACCCAAATTTGGCCATGGACAACTACTGGAGACAACAGTTTCTGGAAAAGGCGTTTATAGCATTCGAAAGGTCCTTACCAGGACTACTTAGGATATTCCATATATGAATGCCACCATTCCAGTTTCCATGTTATGGCCATTCATCCTGTCCAGAATTTCAGAACTACTTAGGATATTCCATATATGAATGCCACCATTCCAGTTTCCATGTTATGGCCATTCATCCTCTCCAGAATTTCAGTGTGAGAAATATCCAAACTTGGCCATGGAAAACTACCGGAAAAACGGTTTCTGGAAAAGGCATTTATAGTATACGAAAGGTCCTTCTTAGAACTACCTAGGATATTCCATATATGAATGCCACCATTCCAGTTTGCCAGTTATGGCCAGTCATCCTCTCCAGAATTTCAGTCTGAAAAATACCCAAATTTGGACATGGACAACTACTGGAAAAAACAGTTTCTGGAAAAGGCGTTTATAGCATTCAAAAGGTTCTTTCTAGGACTACTTAGGGTATTCCATATATGAATGCCACCATTCCAGTTTCCAAGTTACGGCCATTCAACCGCTCCAGAATTTCAGTGTGAAAAATACCCAACTTTGGACATCGACAACTACGGGGAAAAAACGGCTGCTGGAAAGGGCGTTTATAGCATTCGAAAGGTTCTTCCTAGGACTACTTAGGGTATTTCCTATATGAATGCCACCATTCCAGTTTCCAAGTTATGGTCATTCATCCTGTCCAGAATTTCAGAACTACTTAGGATATTCCATAAATGAATGCCACCATTCCAGTTTCCAAATTGTGGCCATTCATCCTCTCCAGAATTCCATATATGAATGCCACCATTCCAGTTTCCAAATTGTGGCCATTCATCCTCTCCAGAATTTCAGTGTGAAAAATACCCAAATTTGGCCATGGACAACTACTGGAAAAGGCGTTTATACCATAGGAAAGGTTCTTCCTAGGACTACTTAGGGTATTCCCTATATGAATGCAACAATTCAAGCTTCCAAGTTACGGCCATTCATCCTCTTCAGAATTTCAGTGTGAAAAATAGCCAAACTTGGCCATGGAATACTACTGGAAAAAACGGTTTCTGGAAAAGGCGTTTATAGTATTCGAAAGGTCCTTCCTAGGACTACCTAGGATATTCCATATATGAATGCCAGCATTCCAGTTTCCATGTTATGGCCATTCATCCTCTCCAGAATTTCAGTGTGAAAAATACCCAAATTTGGCAATGGACAACTACTGAAGACAACAGTTTCTGGAAAAGACGTTTATAGTATTCGAAAAGTCCTTACCAGGACTACTTAGGATATTCCATATATGAATGTCACCATTCCAGTTTCCAAGTTATGGCCATTCAGCCTCTCCAGAATTTCAGTGTCAAAAATACCCAACTTTGGACATGGACAACTACTGGAAAATAAGTTTCTGGAAAAGGCGTTTATAGCATTCGAAAGGTTCTTGCTAGGACTACTTAGGGTATTCCATATATGAATGCCACCATTCCAGTTTCCAAGTTATGGCCATTCATCCTCTCCATAATTTCAGTGTGAAAAATAGCCAAACTTGGCCATGGAAAACTACTGGAAAAAACGGTTTCTGGAAAAGGCGTTTATAGTATTCGAAAGGTCCTTCCTAGGACTACCTAGGATATTCCATATATGAATGCCACCATTCCAGTTTCCATGTTATGGCATTTCATCCTCTCCAGAATTTCAGTGTGAAAAATACCCAAATTTGGCCATGGACAATTACTGGAGACAACAGTTTCTGGAAAAGACGTTTATAGCATTCGAAAGGTCCTTACCAGGACTACTTAGGATATTCCATATATGAATGCCACCATTCCAGTTTCCAAGTTATGGCCATTCAGCCTCTCCAGAATTTCAGTATCAAAAATACCCAAATTTGGACATGGACAACTACTGCAAAACACAGTTTCTGGAAAAGGCGTTTATAGCATTCAAAAGGTTCTTCCTAGGACTACTTAGGGTATTCCCTATATGAATGCAACAATTCCAGTTTCCAAGTTACGGCCATTCATCCGCTCCAGAATTTCAGTGTGAAAAATACCCAAATTTGGCCATGAATAACTACGGGAAAAACGGTTTCTGGAAAAGGCGTTTATAGCATTCGAAAGGTTCTTCCTAGGACTACTTAGGGTATTCCCTATATGGATGCCACCAATCCAGTTTCCAAGTTATGGCCATTCATCCTCTCCAGAATTTCAGTGTGAAAAATACCCAAATTTGGCCATGGACAGGTACTGGAGACAACGGTTTCTGGAAAAGGCGTTTATAGCATTCGAAAGGTCCTTGCGAGGACTACTTGGGATATTCCATATATGAATGCCACCATTTCAGTTTCCAAGTTACGGCCATTCATCCGCTCCAGAATTTCAGTATGAAAAATACCCAACTTTTGCCATCGACAACTACGGGAAAAAACGGCTGCTGGAAAAGGCGTTTATAGCATTCGAAAGGTCCTTCCTAGGACTACTTAGGGTATTCCCTATATGAATGCCACCATTCCAGTTTCCAAGTTATGGCCATTCATCCTCTCCAGAATTTCAGTGTGAAAAATACCCAAATTTGGCCATGGACAGGTACTGGAGACAACGGTTTCTGGAAAATACGTTTATAGCATTCAAAAGGTCCTTGCGAGGACTACTTAGGATATTCCATATATGAATGCCACCATTTCAGTTTCCAAGTTACGGCCATTCATCCGCTCCAGAATTTCAGTGTGAAAAATACCCAAATTTGGCCATCGACAACTACGGGGAAAACGGCTGCTGGAAAAGGCGTTTATAGCATTCTAAAGGTCCTTCCTAGGACTACTTAGGGTATTCCCTATATGAATGCAACAATTCCAGTTTCCTAGTTACGGCCATTCATCCGCTCCAGAATTTCAGTGTGAAAAATTCCCATCTTTGGCCATCGACAACTACGGGAAAAAAGGTTTCTGGAAAAGTAGTTTATAGCATTCGAAAGATTCTTCCTAGGACTACTTAGGGTATTCCCTATATGAATGCCACCATTCCAGTTTCCAAGTTATGGCCATTCATCCTCTCCAGAATTTCAGTGTCAAAAATACCCAAATTTGGCCATGGACAACTACTGGAGACAACAGTTTCTGGAAAAGGCGTTTATAGCATTCGAAAGGTCCTTACCAGGACTACTTAGGATATTCCATATATGAATGCCACCATTCCAGTTTCCATGTTATGGCCATTCATCCTGTCCAGAATTTCAGGACTACTTAGGATATTCCATATAAGAATGCCACCATTCCAGTTTCGAAATTGTGGCCATTCATCCTCTCCAGAATTTCAGTGTGAAAAATACCCAAATTTGGCCATGGACAACTACTGGAAAAGGCGTTTATACCATAGGAAAGTCCTTACCAGGACTACTTAGGATATTCCATATATGAATGCCACCATTCCAGTTTCCATGTTATGGCCATTCATCCTGTCCAGAATTTCAGTGTGAAAAATAGCCAAACTTGGCCATGGACAGGTACTGGAGACAACGGTTTCTGGAAAACGTGTTTATAGCATTCGAATGGTCCTTACGAAGACTACTTTGGATATTCCATATATGAATGCCACCATTCCAGTTTCCAAGTTACGGCCATTCATCCGCTCCAGAATTTCAGTGTGAAAAATACCCAACTTTGGCCATCGACAACTACGGGAAAAAACGGCTGCTGGAAAAGGCGTTTATAGCATTCGAAAGGTCCTTCCTAGGACTACTTAGGGTATTCCCTATATGAATGCAACAATTCCAGTTTCCTAGTTACGGCCATTCATCCGCTCCAGAATTTCAGTGTGAAAAATACCCAACTTTGGCTATCGACAACTACGGGAAAAAAGGTTTCTGGAAAAGGAGTTTATAGCATTCGAAAGATTCTTCCTAGGACTACTTAGGGTACTCCCTATATGAATGCCACCATTCTAGTTTCCTAGTTATGGCCATTCATCGTCTCCAGAATTTCAGTGCAAAAATACCCAATTTTGGCCATGGACAACTACTGGAGACAACAGTTTCTGGAATAGGTGTGTATAGCATTCGAAAGGTTCTTCCTAGGACTACTTAGGGTATTCCCTATATGAATGCCACCATTCCAGTTTCCAAGTTATGGCCATTCAACCTCTCCAGAATTTCAGTGTGAAAAATACCCAAATTTGGCCATGGACAGGTACTGGAGACAACGGTTTCTGGAAAAGGCGTTTATAGCATTCGAAAGGTCCTTGCGAGGACTACTTAGGATATTCCATATATGAATGCCACCATTCCAGTTTCCAAGTTACGGCCATTCATCCGCTCCAGAATTTCAGTGTGAAAAATACCCAACTTTGGCCATCGACAACTACGGGAAAAAAACGGCTGCTGGAAAAGGCGTTTATAGCATTCGAAAGGTCCTTCCTAGGACTACTTAGGGTATTCCCTATATGAATGCAACAATTCCAGTTTCCTAGTTACGGCCATTCATCCGCTCCAGAATTTCAGTGTGAAAAATACCCAACTTTGCCCATCGACAACTACGGGAAAAAAGGTTTCTGGAAAAGGAGTTTATAGCATTCGAAAGATTCTTCCTAGGACTACTTAGGGTATTCCCTATATGAATGCCACCATTCCAGTTTCCAAGTTATGGCCATTCATCCTCTCCAGAATTTCAGTGTCAAAAATACCCAAATTTGGCCATGGACAACTACTGGAAAAGGACTACTTAGGATATTCCATATATGAATGCCACCATTCCAGTTTCCATGTTATGGCCATTCATCCTGTCCAGAATATCAGAACTACTTAGGATATTCCATATATGAATGCCACCATTCCAGTTTCCAAATTGTGGCCATTCATCTTCTCCAGAATTTCAGTGTGAAAAATACCCAAATTTGGCCATGGACAACTACTGGAAAAGGACTACTTAGGATATTCCATATATGAATGCCACCATTCCAGTTTCCATGTTATGGCCATTCATCCTGTCCAGAATTTCAGTGTGAAAAATAGCCAAACTTAGCCATGGAAAACTACTGGAAAAAACGGTTTCTGGAAAAGGCGTTTATAGTATTCGAAAGGTCCTTCCTAGGACTACTTAGGATATTCTATATATGAATGCCACCATTCCAGTTTCCAAGTTATGGCCTTTCATCCTCTCCAGAATTTCAGTGTGAAAAATACCCAAATTTGGCCATGGATAACTACTGCAAAAAACAGTTTCTGGAAAAGACGTTTATAGTATTCGAAAGGTCCTTACGAGGACTACTTAGAATATTCCATATATGAATGTCACCATTCCAGTTTCCAAGTTATGGCCATTCAGCCTCTCCAGAATTTCAGTGTCAAAAATACCCAACTTTGGACATGGACAACTACTGGAAAAAACAGTTTCTGGAAAAGCGTTTATAGCATTCGAAAGGTCCTTACCAGGACTACTTAGGATATTCCATATATGAATGCAACAATTCCAGTTTCCAAGTTACGGCCATTCATCCGCTCCAGAATTTCAGTGTGAAAAATACCCAAATTTGGCCATGGAAAACTACTGGAAAAAACGGTTTCTGGAAAAGGCGTTTATAGCATTCGAAAGGTCCTTCCTAGGACTACCTAGGATATTCCATATATGAATGCCGCCATTCCAGTTTCCAAGTTATGGCCTTTCATCCTCTCCAGAATTTCAGTGTCAAAAATACCCAAATTTGGCCATGGACAACTACTGGAGACAACAGTTTCTGGAAAAGCGTTTATAGCATTCGAAAGGTCCTTACCAGGACTACTTAGGATATTCCTTATATGAATGCCACCATTCCAGTTTCCATGTTATAGCCATTCATCCTCTCCAGAATTTCAGTGTGAAAAATAGCCAAACTTGGCCATGGAAAACTACTGGAAAAACGGTTTCTGGAAAAGGCGTTTATAGTATACGAAAGGTCCTTCTTGGAACTACCTAGGATATTCCATATATAAATGCCACCATTCCAGTTTGCCAGTTATGGCCAGTCATCCTCTCCAGAATTTCAGTCTGAAAAATACCCAAATTTGGCCATGGATAACTACTGGAAAAAACAGTTTCTGGAAAAGGCGTTTATAGCATTCGAAAGGTCCTTACCAGGACTACTTAGGATATTCCATATATGAATGCCACCATTCCAGTTTCCATGTTATGGCCATTCATCCTCTCCAGAATTTCAGTGTGAAAAATAGCCAAACTTGGCCATGGAAAACTACTGGAAAAACGGTTTCTGGAAAAGGCGTTTATAGTATACGAAAGGTCCTTCTTGGAACTACCTAGGATATTCCATATATGAATGCCACCATTCCAGATTGCCAGTTATGGCCATTCATCCGCTCCAGAATTTCAGTGTGAAAAATACCCGAATTTGGCCATCGACAACTACGGGGAAAAAGGTTTCTGGAAAAGGAGTTTATAGCATTCGAAAGATTCTTCCTAGGACTACTTAGGGTATTCCCTATATGAATGCCACCATTCCAGTTTCCAAGTTATGGCCATTTATCCTCTCCAGAATTTCAGTGTCAAAAATACCCAAATTTGGCTATGGACAACTACTGGAGACAACAGTTTCTGGAAAAGGCGTTTATAACATTCGAAAGGT
Source organism: Polietes domitor (assembly GCA_947397865.1). Classification (NCBI taxonomy): domain Eukaryota; kingdom Metazoa; phylum Arthropoda; class Insecta; order Diptera; family Muscidae; genus Polietes; species Polietes domitor. The sequence goes on along the minus strand of OX377620.1, from coordinate 150,592,244 downwards.
CCTTACCAGGACTACTTAGGATATTCCATATATGAATGCCACCATTCCAGTTTCCATGTTATGGCCATTCATTATGTCCAGAATTTCAGGACTACTTAGGATATTCCATATAAGAATGCCACCATTCCAGTTTCGAAATTGTGGCCATTCATCCTCTCCAGAATTTCAGTGTGAAAAATACCCATATTTGGCCATGGACAACTACTGGAAAAGGCGTTTATACCATAGGAAAGTCCTTACCAGGACTACTTAGGACATTCCATATATGAATGCCACCATTCCAGTTTCCAAGTTATGGCCATTCATCCTCTCCAGAATTTCAGTGTCAAAAATACCCAAATTTGGCCATGGACAACTACTGGAGACAACAGTTTCTGGAAAAGGCGTTTATAGCATTCGAAAGGTCCTTACCAGGACTACTTAGGATATTCCATATATGAATGCCACCATTCCAGTTTCCATGTTATGGCCATTCATCCTGTCCAGAATATCAGAACTACTTAGGATATTCCATATATGAATACCACCATTCCAGTTTCCAAATTGTGGCCATTCATCCTCTCCAGAATTTCAGTGTGAAAAATACCCAAATTTGGCCATGGACAACTACTGGAAAAGGCGTTTATACCACAGGAAAGGTCCTTACCAGGACTACTTAGGATATTCCATATATGAATGCCACCATTCCAGTTTCCATGTTATGGCCATTCATCCTGTCCAGAATTTCAGTGTGAAAAATAGCCAAACTTGGCCATGGAAAACTACTGGAAAAAACGGTTTCTGGAAAAGGCGCTTATAGTATTCGAAAGTTCCTTCCTAGGACTACCTAGGATATTCCATATATGAATGCCACCATTCCAGTTTCCAAGTTATGACCTTTCATCCTCTCCAGAATTTCAGTGTGAAAAATACCCAAATTTGGCCATGGATAACTACTGCAAAAAACAGTTTCTGGAAAAGACGTTTATAGTATTCGAAAGGTCCTTACGAGGTCTACTTAGAATATTCCATATATGAATGTCACCATTCCAGTTTCCAAGTTATGGCCATTCAGCCTCTCCAGAATTTCAGTGTCAAAAATACCCAACTTTGGACATGGACAACTACTGGAAAAAACAGTTTCTGGAAAAGCGTTTATAGCATTCGAAAGGTCCTTACCAGGACTACTTAGGATATTCCATATATGAATGCAACAATTCCAGTTTCCAAGTTACGGCCATTCATCCGCTCCAGAATTTCAGTGTGAAAAATACCCAAATTTGGCCATGGAAAACTACTGGAAAAAACGGTTTCTGGAAAAGGCGTTTATAGTATTCGAAAGGTCCTTCCTAGGACTACCTATGATATTCCATATATGAATGTCGCCATTCCAGTTTCCGAGTTATGGCCTTTCATCCTCTCCAGAATTTCAGTGTCAAAAATACCCAAATTTGGCCATGGACAACTACTGGAGACAACAGTTTCTGGAAAAGCGTTTATAGCATTCGAAAGGTCCTTACCAGGACTACTTGGGATATTCCATATATGAATGCTACCATTCCAGTTTCCATGTTATAGCCATTCATCCTCTCCAGAATTTCAGTGTGAAAAATAGCCAAACTTGGCCATGGAAAACTACTGGAAAAACGGTTTCTGGAAAAGGCGTTTATAGTATACGAAAGGTCCTTCTTGGAACTACCTAGGATATTCCATATATGAATGCCACCATTCCAGTTTGCCAGTTATGGCCAGTCATCCTCTCCAGAATTTCAGTCTGAAAAATACCCAAATTTGGCCATGGATAACTACTCGAAAAAACAGTTTCTGGAAAAGGCGTTTATAGCATTCGAAAGGTTCTTCCTAGGACTACTTAGGGTATTCCCTATATGAATGCCACCATTCCAGTTTCCAAGTTATGGCCATTCATCCTCTCCAGAATTTCAGTGTGAAAAATACCCAAATTTGGCCATGGACAGGTACTGGAGACAACGGTTTCTGGAAAAGGCGTTTATAGCATTCGAAAGGTCCTTGCGAGGACTACTTAGGATATTCCATATATGAATGCCACCATTTCAGTTTCCAAGTTACGGCCATTCACCCGCTCCAGAATTTCAGTGTGAAAAATACCCAACTTTGGCCATCGACAACTACGGGAAAAAACGGCTGCTGGAAAAGGCGTTTATAGCATTCGAAAGGTCCTTCCTAGGACTACTTAGGGTATTCCCTATATGAATGCCACCATTCCAGTTTCCAAGTTATGGCCATTCATTCTCTCCAGAATTTCAGTGTGAAAAATACCCAAATTTGGCCATGGACAGGTACTGGAGACAACGGTTTCTGGAAAAGGCGTTTATAGCATTCGAAAGGTCCTTGCGAGGACTACTTAGGATATTCCATATATGAATGCCACCATTTCAGTTTCCAAGTTTCGGCCATTCATCCGCTCCAGAATTTCAGTGTGAAAAATACCCAACTTTGGCCATCGACAACTACGGGAAAAAACGGCTGCTGGAAAAGGCGTTTATAGCATTCGAAAGGTCCTTCCTAGGACTACTTAGGGTATTCCCTATATGAATGCAACAATTCCAGTTTCCTAGTTACGGCCATTCATCCGCTCCAGAATTTCACTGTGAAAAATACCCAACTTTGGCCATCGACAACTACGGGAAAAAAGGTTTCTGGAAAAGGAGTTTATATCATTCGAAAGATTCTTCCTAGGACTACTTAGGCTATTCCCTATATGAATGCCACCATTCCAGTTTTCAAGTTATGGCCATTCATCCTCTCCAGAATTTCAGTGTCAAAAATACCCAAATTTGGCCATGGACAACTACTGGAGACAACAGTTTCTGGAAAAGGCGTTTATAGCATTCGAAAGGTCCTTACCAGGACTACTTAGGATATTCCATATATGAATGCCACCATTCCAGTTTCCATGTTATGGCCATTCATCCTGTCCAGAATTTCAGGACTACTTAGGATATTCCATATATGAATGCCACCATTCCAGTTTCGAAATTGTGGCCATTCATCCTCTTCAGAATTTCAGTGTAAAAAATACCCAAATTTGGCCATGGACAGGTACTGGAGACAACGGTTTCTGGAAAAGGTGTTTATAGCATTCGAAAGGTCCTTACGAAGACTACTTAGGATATTCCATATATGAATGCCACCATTCCAGTTTCCAAGTTACGGCCATTCATCCGCTCCAGAATTTCAGTGTGAAAAATACCCAAATTTGGCAATGGACAACTACTGGAGACAACAGTTTCTGGAAAAGACGTTTATAGTATTCGAAAGGTCCTTACCAGGACTTCTTAGGATATTCCATATATGAATGCCACCATTCCAGTTTCCAAGTTATGGCCATTCATCCTCTCCAGAATTTCAGTGTGAAAAATAGCCAAACTTGGCCATGGAAAACTACTGGAAAAACGGTTTCCGGAAAAGGCCTTTATAGTATTCGAAAGGTCCTTCCTAGGACTACCTAGGATATTCCATTTATGAATGCCACCATTCCAGTTTGCCAGTTATGGCCAGTCATCCTCTCCAGAATTTCAGTCTGAAAAATACCCAAATTTGGCCATGGATAACTACTGGAAAAAACAGTTTCTGGAAAAGGCGTTTATTGCATTCGAAAGGTCCTTACTAGGACTACTTAGGATATTCCATTTATGAATGCCACCATTCCAGTTTCCATGTTGTGGCCATTCATCCTCTCCAGAATTTCAGTGTGAAAAATAGCCAAACTTGGCCATGGAAAACTACTGGAAAAACGGTTTCTGGAAAATTCGTTTATAGTATACGAAAGGTCCTTCTTAGAACTACCTAGGATATTCCATATATGAATGCCACCATTCCAGTTTCCAAGTTATGGCCATTCAGCCTCTCCAGAATTTCAGTGTCAAAAATACCCAACTTTGGACATGGACAACTACTGGAAAAAACAGTTTCTGGAAAAGGCGTTTATAGCATTCGAAAGGTTCTTTCTAGGACTACTTAGGGTATTCCATATATGAATGCCACCATTCCAGTTTCCAAGTTATGGCCATTCACCCTCTCCAGAATTTCAGTGTGAAAAATAGCCAAACTTGGCCATGGAAAACTACTGGAAAAAACGGTTTCTGGAAAAGGCGTTTATAGTATTCGAAAGGTCCTTCCTAGGACTACCTAGGATATTCCATATATGAATGCCACCATTCCAGTTTCCAAGTTATGGCCTTTCATCCTCTCCAGAATTTCAGTGTGAAAAATACCCAAATTTGGCAATGGACAATTACTGGAGACAACAGTTTCTGGAAAAGACGTTTATAGCATTCGAAGGTCTTACCAGGACTACTTAGGATATTCCATATATGAATGCCACCATTCCAGTTTCCAAGTTATGGCCATTCAGCCTCTCCAGAATTTCAATATCAAAAATACCCAACTTTGGACATGGACAACTACTGCAAAACACAGTTTCTGGAAAAGGCGTTTATAGCATTCAAAAGGTTCTTCCTAGGACTACTTAGGGTATTCCCTATATGAATGCAACAATTCCAGTTTCCAAGTTACGGCCATTCATCCGCTCCAGAATTTCAGTGTGTAAAATACCCAAATTTGGCCATGAATAACTACGGGAAAAACGGTTTCTGGAAAAGGCGTTTATAGCATTCGAAAGGTCCTTCCTAGGACTACTTAGGGTATTCCCTATATGAATGCCACCATTCCAGTTTCCAAGCTATGGCCATTCATCCTCTCCAGAATTTCAGTGTGAAAAATACCCAAATTTGACCATGGACAGGTACTGGAGACAACGGTTTCTGGAAAAGGCGTTTATAGCATTCGAAAGGTCCTTGCGAGGACTACTTAGGATATTCCATATATGAATGCCACCATTTCAGTTTCCAAGTTACGGCCATTCATCCGCTCCAGAATTTCAGTGTGAAAAATACCCAACCTTGGCCATCGACAACTACGGGAAAAAACGGCTGCTGGAAAAGGCGTTTATAGCATTCGAAAGGTCCTTCCTAGGACTACTTAGGGTATTCCCTATATGAATGCAACAATTCCAGTTTCCTAGTTACGGCCATTCATCCGCTCCAGAATTTCAGTGTGAAAAATACCCAACTTTGGCCATCGACAACTACGGGAAAAAAGGTTTCTGGAAAAGGAGTTTATAGCATTCGAAAGATTCTTCCTAGGACTACTTAGGGTATTCCCTATATGAATGCCACCATTCCAGTTTCCAAGTTATGGCCATTCATCCTCTCCAGAATTTCAGTGTCAAAAATACCCAAATTTGGCCATGGACAACTACTGGAGACAACAGTTTCTGGAAAAGGCGTTTATAGCATTCGAAAGGTCCTTACCAGGACTACTTAGGATATTCCATATATGAATGCCACCATTCCAGTTTCCATGTTATGGCCATTCATCCTGTCCAGAATTTCAGGACTACTTAGGATATTCCATATATGAATGCCACCATTCCAGTTTTGAAATTGTGGCCATTCATCCTCTCCAGAATTTCAGTGTGAAAAATACCCAAATTTGGCCATGGACAACTACTGGAAAAGGCGTTTATACCATAGGAAAGGTCCTTACCAGGACTACTTAGGATATTCCATATATGAATGCCACCATTCCAGTTTCCAAGTTATGGCCATTCATCCTCTCCAGAATTTCAGTGTGAAAAATACCCAACTTTGGCCATGAACAACTACTGGAGACAACAGTTTCTTGAAAAGGCCTTTACAGCATTAGAAAGGTCCTTCCTAGGACTACTTAGGGTATTCCCTATATGAATGCCACCATTCCAGTTTCCAAGTTATGGCCATTCATCCTCTCCAGAATTTCAGTGTCAAAAATACCCAAATTTGGCCATGGACAACTACTGGAGACAACAGTTTCTGGAAAAGGCGTTTATAGCATTCGAAAGGTCTTTACTAGGACTACTTAGGATATTCCATATATGAATGCCATCATTCCAGTTTCCAAGTTACGGTCCTTCATCCGCTCCAGAATTTCAGTGTGAAAAATACCCAACTTTGGCCATCGACAACTACGGGAAAAAACGGCTGCTGGAAAAGGCGTTTATAGCATTCGAAAGGTCCTTCCTAGGACTACTTAGGGTATTGCCTATATGAATGCCACCATTCCAGTTTCCAAGTTATGGCCATTCATTCTCTCCAGAATTTCAGTGTGAAAAATACCCAAATTTGGCCATGGACAGGTACTGGAGACAACGGTTTCTGGAAAAGGCGTTTATAGCATTCGAAAGGTCCTTGCGAGGACTACTTAGGATATTCCATATATGAATGCCACCATTTCAGTTTCCAAGTTACGGCCATTCATCCGCTCCAGAATTTCAGTGTGAAAAATACCCAACTTTGGCCATCGACAACTACGGGAAAAAACGGCTGCTGGAAAAGGCGTTTATAGCATTCGAAAGGTCCTTCCTAGGACTACTTAGGGTATTCCCTATATGAATGCAACAATTCCAGTTTCCTAGTTACGGCCATTCATCCGCTCCAGAATTTCACTGTGAAAAATACCCAACTTTGGCCATCGACAACTACGGGAAAAAAGGTTTCTGGAAAAGGAGTTTATAGCATTCGAAAGATTCTTCCTAGGACTACTTAGGCTATTCCCTATATGAATGCCACCATTCCAGTTTTCAAGTTATGGCCATTCATCCTCTCCAGAATTTCAGTGTCAAAAATACCCAAATTTGGCCATGGACAACTACTGGAGACAACAGTTTCTGGAAAAGGCGTTTATAGCATTCGAAAGGTCCTTACCAGGACTACTTAGGATATTCCATATATGAATGCCACCATTCCAGTTTCCATGTTATGGCCATTCATCCTGTCCAGAATTTCAGGACTACTTAGGATATTCCATATATGAATGCCACCATTCCAGTTTCGAAATTGTGGCCATTCATCCTCTTCAGAATTTCAGTGTAAAAAATACCCAAATTTGGCCATGGACAGGTACTGGAGACAACGGTTTCTGGAAAAGGTGTTTATAGCATTCGAAAGGTCCTTACGAAGACTACTTAGGATATTCCATATATGAATGCCACCATTCCAGTTTCCAAGTTACGGCCATTCATCCGCTCCAGAATTTCAGTGTGAAAAATACCCAAATTTGGCAATGGACAACTACTGGAGACAACAGTTTCTGGAAAAGACGTTTATAGTATTCGAAAGGTCCTTACCAGGACTTCTTAGGATATTCCATATATGAATGCCACCATTCCAGTTTCCAAGTTATGGCTATTCATCCTCTCCAGAATTTCAGTGTGAAAAATAGCCAAACTTGGCCATGGAAAACTACTGGAAAAACGGTTTCCGGAAAAGGCCTTTATAGTATTCGAAAGGTCCTTCCTAGGACTACCTAGGATATTCCATTTATGAATGCCACCATTCCAGTTTGCCAGTTATGGCCAGTCATCCTCTCCAGAATTTCAGTCTGAAAAATACCCAAATTTGGCCATGGATAACTACTGGAAAAAACAGTTTCTGGAAAAGGCGTTTATTGCATTCGAAAGGTCCTTACTAGGACTACTTAGGATATTCCATTTATGAATGCCACCATTCTAGTTTCCATGTTGTGGCCATTCATCCTCTCCAGAATTTCAGTGTGAAAAATAGCCAAACTTGGCCATGGAAAACTACTGGAAAAACGGTTTCTGGAAAATTCGTTTATAGTATACGAAAGGTCCTTCTTAGAACTACCTAGGATATTCCATATATGAATGCCACCATTCCAGTTTCCAAGTTATGGCCATTCAGCCTCTCCAGAATTTCAGTGTCAAAAATACCCAACTTTGGACATGGACAACTACTGGAAAAAACAGTTTCTGGAAAAGGCGTTTATAGCATTCGAAAGGTTCTTTCTAGGACTACTTAGGGTATTCCATATATGAATGCCACCATTCCAGTTTCCAAGTTATGGCCATTCACCCTCTCCAGAATTTCAGTGTGAAAAATAGCCAAACTTGGCCATGGAAAACTACTGGAAAAAACGGTTTCTGGAAAAGGCGTTTATAGTATTCGAAAGGTCCTTCCTAGGACTACCTAGGATATTCCATATATGAATGCCACCATTCCAGTTTCCAAGTTATGGCCTTTCATCCTCTCCAGAATTTCAGTGTGAAAAATACCCAAATTTGGCAATGGACAATTACTGGAGACAACAGTTTCTGGAAAAGACGTTTATAGCATTCGAAGGTCTTACCAGGACTACTTAGGATATTCCATATATGAATGCCACCATTCCAGTTTCCAAGTTATGGCCATTCAGCCTCTCCAGAATTTCAATATCAAAAATACCCAACTTTGGACATGGACAACTACTGCAAAACACAGTTTCTGGAAAAGGCGTTTATAGCATTCAAAAGGTTCTTCCTAGGACTACTTAGGGTATTCCCTATATGAATGCAACAATTCCAGTTTCCAAGTTACGGCCATTCATCCGCTCCAGAATTTCAGTGTGAAAAATACCCAAATTTGGCCATGAATAACTACGGGAAAAACGGTTTCTGGAAAAGGCGTTTATAGCATTCGAAAGGTCCTTCCTAGGACTACTTAGGGTATTCCCTATATGAATGCCACCATTCCAGTTTCCAAGCTATGGCCATTCATCCTCTCCAGAATTTCAGTGTGAAAAATACCCAAATTTGACCATGGACAGGTACTGGAGACAACGGTTTCTGGAAAAGGCGTTTATAGCATTCGAAAGGTCCTTGCGAGGACTACTTAGGATATTCCATATATGAATGCCACCATTTCAGTTTCCAAGTTACGGCCATTCATCCGCTCCAGAATTTCAGTGTGAAAAATACCCAACCTTGGCCATCGACAACTACGGGAAAAAACGGCTGCTGGAAAAGGCGTTTATAGCATTCGAAAGGTCCTTCCTAGGACTACTTAGGGTATTCCCTATATGAATGCAACAATTCCAGTTTCCTAGTTACGGCCATTCATCCGCTCCAGAATTTCAGTGTGAAAAATACCCAACTTTGGCCATCGACAACTACGGGAAAAAAGGTTTCTGGAAAAGGAGTTTATAGCATTCGAAAGATTCTTCCTAGGACTACTTAGGGTATTCCCTATATGAATGCCACCATTCCAGTTTCCAAGTTATGGCCATTCATCCTCTCCAGAATTTCAGTGTCAAAAATACCCAAATTTGGCCATGGACAACTACTGGAGACAACAGTTTCTGGAAAAGGCGTTTATAGCATTCGAAAGGTCCTTACCAGGACTACTTAGGATATTCCATATATGAATGCCACCATTCCAGTTTCCATGTTATGGCCATTCATCCTGTCCAGAATTTCAGGACTACTTAGGATATTCCATATATGAATGCCACCATTCCAGTTTTGAAATTGTGGCCATTCATCCTCTCCAGAATTTCAGTGTGAAAAATACCCAAATTTGGCCATGGACAACTACTGGAAAAGGCGTTTATACCATAGGAAAGGTCCTTACCAGGACTACTTAGGATATTCCATATATGAATGCCACCATTCCAGTTTCCAAGTTATGGCCATTCATCCTCTCCAGAATTTCAGTGTGAAAAATACCCAACTTTGGCCATGAACAACTACTGGAGACAACAGTTTCTTGAAAGGGCCTTTACAGCATTAGAAAGGTCCTTCCTAGGACTACTTAGGGTATTCCCTATATGAATGCCACCATTCCAGTTTCCAAGTTATGGCCATTCATCCTCTCCAGAATTTCAGTGTCAAAAATACCCAAATTTGGCCATGGACAACTACTGGAGACAACAGTTTCTGGAAAAGGCGTTTATAGCATTCGAAAGGTCTTTACTAGGACTACTTAGGATATTCCATATATGAATGCCATCATTCCAGTTTCCAAGTTACGGCCCTTCATCCGCTCCAGAATTTCAGTGTGAAAAATACTCAAATTTGGCCATCGACAACTACGGGAAAAACGGTTTCTGGAAAAGGCGTTTATAGCATTGGAAAGGTTCTTCCTAGGACTACTTAGGGTATTCCCTATATGAATGCCACCATTCCAGTTTCCAAGTTATGGCCATTCATCCTCTCCAGAATTTCAGTGTCAAAAATAACCAACTTTGGCCATGGACACCTACTGGAAAATCCATTCGAAAGGTCCTTCCTAGGACTACTTAGGGTATTCCCTATATGAATGCAGCAATTCCAGTTTCCAAGTTATGGCCATTCATCCTCTCCAGTATTTCAGTGTCAAAAATACCCAAATTTGGCCATGGACAACTACTGGAGCCAACAGTTTCTGGAAAAGGCGTTTATAGCATTAGAAAGGTCCTTACTAGGACTACTTAGGATATTCCATATATGAATGCCATCATTCCAGTTTCCATGTTACGGCCATTCATCCGCTCCAGAATTTCAGTGTGAAAAATACCTAAATTTGGCCATCGACAACTACGGGAAAAACGGTTTCTGGAAAAGGCGTTTATAGCATTGGAAAGGTTCTTCCTAGGACTACTAAGGGTATTCCCTATATGAATGCCACCATTCCAGTTTCCAAGTTATGGCCATTCATCCTCTCCAGAATTTCAGTGTCAAAAATACCCAACTTTGGCCATGGACAACTACTGGAAAATCCAGTTTCTGGAAAAGGCATTTATAGCATTCGAAAGGTCCTTCCTAGGGCTACTTAGGGTATTCCCTATATGAATGCAGCAATTCCAGTTTCCAAGTTATGGCCATTCATCCTCTCCAGAATTTCAGTGTCAAAAATACCCAAATTTGGCCATCGACAACTACGGGAAAAACGGTTTCTGGAAAAGCGTTTATTGCATTGGAAAGGTTCTTCTTAGGACTACTTAGGATATTCCCTATATGAATGCCACCATTCCAGTTTCCAAGTTATGGCCATTCATCCTCTCCAGAATTTCAGTGTCAAAAATACCCAACTTTGGCCATGGACAACTACTGGAAAATCCAGTTTCTGGAAAAGGCATTTATAGCATTCGAAAGGTCCTTCCTAGGGCTACTTAGGATATTCCCTATATGAATGCAGCAATTCCAGTTTCCAAGTTATGGCCATTCATCGTCTCCAGAATTTCAGTGTCAAAAATACCCAAATTTGGCCATGGACAACTACTGGAGACAACAGTTTCTGGAAAAGGCGTTTACAGCATTAGAAAGGTCCTTACTAGGACTACCTAGGGTATTCCATATATGAATGCCACCATTGCAGTTTCCAAGTTATGGCCATTCATCCTCTCCAGAATTTCAATGTGAAAAATAGCCAAACTTGGCCATGGAAAACTACTGAAAAAACGGTTTCTGGAAAAGGTGTTTACAGTATTCGAAAGGTCCATCCTAGGACTACTTAGGGTATTCCCTATATGAATGCCACCATTCCAGTTTCCATGTTATGGCCATTCATCCTCTCCAGAATTTCAGTGTGAAAAATACCCAAATTTGGCCATCGACAACTACTGGAAAAAAACGGTTTCTGAAAAAGGCGTTTATAGCATTCGAAAGGTCCTTCCTAGGACTACCTAGGATATTCCATATATGAATGCCACCATTCCAGTTTCCATGTTATGGCCATTCATCCTCTCCAGAATTTCAGTGTGAAAAATAGCCAAACTTGGCCATGGAAAACTACTGGAAAACAGTTTCTGGAAAAGGCGTTTATAGCATTCGAAAGGTCCTTACTAGGACTACCTAGGATATTCCATATATGAATGCCACCATTCCAGTTTCCAAGTTGTGGCCATTCATCCTCTCCAGAATTTTAGTGTGAAAAATACCCAAATTTGGCCATGGACAGCTACTGGAAAGACAGTTTCTGGAAAAGGCGTTTATAGCATTCGAAAGGTCCTTACTAGGACTACTTAGGATATTCCTATATGAATGCAACAATTCCAGTTTCCTAGTTACGGCCATTCATCCGCTCCAGAATTTCAGTGTGAAAAATACCCAACTTTGGCCATCGACAACTACGGGAAAAAAGGTTTCTGGAAAAGGAGTTTATAGCATTCGAAAGATTCTTCCTAGGACTACTTAGGGTACTCCCTATATGAATGCCACCATTCCAGTTTCCTAGTTATGGCCATTCATCGTCTCCAGAATTTCAGTGTCAAAAATACCCAATTTTGGCCATGGACAACTACTGGAGACAACAGTTTCTGGAATAGGTGTGTATAGCATTCGAAAGGTTCTTCCTAGGACTACTTAGGGTATTCCCTATATGAATGCCACCATTCCAGTTTCCAAGTTATGGCCATTCAACCTCTCCAGAATTTCAGTGTGAAAAATACCCAAATTTGGCCATGGACAGGTACTGGAGACAACGGTTTCTGGAAAAGGCGTTTATAGCATTCGAAAGGTCCTTGCGAGGACTACTTAGGATATTCCATATATGAATGCCACCATTCCAGTTTCCAAGTTACGGCCATTCATCCGCTCCAGAATTTCAGTGTGAATAATACCCAACTTTGGCCATCGACAACTACGGGAAAAAAACGGCTGCTGGAAAAGGCGTTTATAGCATTCGAAAGGTCCTTCCTAGGACTACTTAGGGTATTCCCTATATGAATGCAACAATTCCAGTTTCCTAGTTACGGCCATTCATCCGCTCCAGAATTTCAGTGTGAAAAATACCCAACTTTGGCCATCGACAACTACGGGAAAAAAGGTTTCTGGAAAAGGAGTTTATAGCATTCGAAAGATTCTTCCTAGGACTACTTAGGGTATTCCCTATATAAATGCCACCATTCCAGTTTCCAAGTTATGGCCATTCATCCTCTCCAGAATTTCAGTGTCAAAAATACCCAAATTTGGCCATGGACAACTACTGGAGACAACAGTTTCTGGAAAAGGCGTTTATAGCATTCGAAAGGTCCTTACCAGGACTACTTAGGATATTCCATATATGAATGCCACCATTCCAGTTTCCATGTTATGGCCATTCATCCTGTCCAGAATATCAGAACTACTTAGGATATTCCATATATGAATGCCACCATTCCAGTTTCCAAATTGTGGCCATTCATCCTCTCCAGAATTTCAGTGTGAAAAATACCCAAATTTGGCCATGGACAACTACTGGAAAAGGCGTTTATACCACAGGAAAGGTCCTTACCAGGACTACTTAGGATATTCCATATATGAATGCCACCATTCCAGTTCCCATGTTATGGCCATTCATCCTGTCCAGAATTTCTGTGTGAAAAATAGCCAAACTTGGCCATGGAAAACTACTGGAAAAAACGGTTTCTGGAAAAGGCGTTTATAGTATTCGAAAGGTCCTTCCTAGGACTACTTAGGATATTCCATATATGAATGCCACCATTCCAGTTTCCAAGTTATGGCCTTTCATCCTCTCCAGAATTTCAGTGTGAAAAATACCCAACTTTGGCCATCGACAACTACGGGGAAAAAACGGCTGCTGTAAAAGGCGTTTATAGCATTCGAAAGGTCCTTCTTAGGACTACTTAGGGTATTCCCTATATGAATGCAACAATTCCAGTTTCCTAGTTACGGCCATTCATCCGCTCCAGAATTTCAGTGTGAAAAATACCCAACTTTGGCCATCGACAACTACGGGAAAAAAGGTTTCTGGAAAAGGAGTTTATAGCATTCGAAAGATTCTTCCTAGGACTACTTAGGGTATTCCCTATATGAATGCCACCATTCCAGTTTCCAAGTTATGGCCATTCATCCTCTCCAGAAATTCAGTGTCAAAAATACCCAAATTTGGCCATGGACAACTACTGGAGACAACAGTTTCTGGAAAAGGCGTTTATAACATTCGAAAGGTCCTTACCAGGACTACTTAGGATATTCCATATATGAATGCCACCATTCCAGTTTCCATTCATCCTGTCCAGAATATCAGAACTACTTAGGATATTCCATATATGAATGCCACCATTCCAGTTTCCAAATTGTGGCCATTCATCCTCTCCAGAATTTCAGTGTGAAAAATACCCAAATTTGGCCATGGACAACTACTGGAAAAGGCGTTTATACCACAGGAAAGGTCCTTACCAGGACTACTTAGGATATTCCATATATGAATGCCACCATTCCAGTTTCCATGTTATGGCCATTCATCCTGTCCAGAATTTCAGTGTGAAAAATAGCCAAACTTGGCCATGGAAAACTACTGGAAAAAACGGTTTCTGGAAAAGGCGTTTATAGTATTCGAAAGGTCCTTCCTAGGACTACTTAGGATATTCCATGTATGAATGCCACCATTCCAGTTTCCAAGTTATGGCCTTTCATCCTCTCCAGAATTTCAGTGTGAAAAATACCCAAATTTGGCCATGGATAACTACTGCAAAAAACAGTTTCTGGAAAAGACGTTTATAGTATTCGAAAGGTCCTTACGAGGACTACTTAGAATATTCCATATATGAATGTCACCATTCCAGTTTCCAAGTTATGGCCACTCAGCCTCTCCAGAATTTCAGTGTCAAAAATACCCAACTTTGGACATGGACAACTACTGGAAAAAACAGTTTCTGTTATGTTATGGCCATTCATCCTGTCCAGAATTTCTGTGTAAAAAATAGCCAAACTTGGCCATGGAAAACTACTGGAAAAACGGTTTCTGGAAAAGGCGTTTATAGTATTCGAAAGGTCCTTCCTAGGACTACTTAGGATATTCCATATATGAATGCCACCATTCCAGTTTCCAAGTTATGGCCTTTCATCCTCTCCAGAATTTCAGTGTGAAAAATACCCAACTTTGGCCATCGACAACTACGGGGAAAAAACGGCTGCTGGAAAAGGCGTTTATAGCATTCGAAAGGTCCTTCCTAGGACTACTTAGGGTATTCCCTATATGAATGCAACAATTCCAGTTTCCTAGTTACGGCCATTCATCCGCTCCAGAATTTCAGTGTGAAAAATACCCAACTTTGGCCATCGACAACTACGGGATAAAAGGTTTCTGGAAAAGGAGTTTATAGCATTCGAAAGATTCTTCCTAGGACTACTTAGGGTATTCCCTATATGAATGCCACCATTCCAGTTTCCAAGTTATGGGCATTCATCCTCTCCAGAATTTCAGTGTCAAAAATACCCAAATTTGGCCATGGACAACTACTGGAGACAACAGTTTCTGGAAAAGGCGTTTATAGCATTCGAAAGGTCCTTACCAGGACT
Organism: Polietes domitor; assembly: GCA_947397865.1. Classification (NCBI taxonomy): domain Eukaryota; kingdom Metazoa; phylum Arthropoda; class Insecta; order Diptera; family Muscidae; genus Polietes; species Polietes domitor. The sequence goes on along the minus strand of OX377620.1, from coordinate 150,577,126 downwards.
ACTTAGGATATTCCATATATGAATGCCACCATTCCAGTTTCCATGTTATGGCCATTCATCCTGTCCAGAATATCAGAACTACTTAGGATATTCCATATATGAATGCCACCATTCCAGTTTCCAAATTGTGGCCATTCATCCTCTCCAGAATTTCAGTGTGAAAAATACCCAAATTTGGCCATGGACAACTACTGGAAAAGGCGTTTATACCACAGGAAAGGTCCTTACCAGGACTACTTAGGATATTCCATATATGAATGCCACCATTCCAGTTTCCATGTTATGGCCATTCATCCTGTCCAGAATTTCAGTGTGAAAAATAGCCAAACTTGGCCATGGAAAACTACTGGAAAAAACGGTTTCTGGAAAAGGCGTTTATAGTATTCGAAAGGTCCTTCCTAGGACTACTTAGGATATTCCATGTATGAATGCCACCATTCCAGTTTCCAAGTTATGGCCTTTCATCCTCTCCAGAATTTCAGTGTGAAAAATACCCAAATTTGGCCATGGATAACTACTGCAAAAAACAGTTTCTGGAAAAGACGTTTATAGTATTCGAAAGGTCCTTACGAGGACTACTTAGAATATTCCATATATGAATGTCACCATTCCAGTTTCCAAGTTATGGCCATTCAGCCTCTCCAGAATTTCAGTGTCAAAAATACCCAACTTTGGACATGGACAACTACTGGAAAAAACAGTTTCTGGAAAAGCGTTTATAGCATTCGAAAGGTCCTTACCAGGACTACTTAGGATATTCCATATATGAATGCAACAATTCCAGTTTCCAAGTTACGGCCATTCATCCGCTCCAGAATTTCAGTGTGAAAAATACCCAAATTTGGCCATGGAAAACTACTGGAAAAAACGGATTCTGGAAAAGGCGTTTATAGCATTCGAAAGGTCCTTCCTAGGACTACCTAGGATATTCCATATATGAATGCCGTCATTCCAGTTTCCAAGTTATGGCCTTTCATCCTCTCCAGAATTTCAGTGTCAAAAATACCCAAATTTGGCCATGGACAACTACTGGAGACAACAGTTTCTGGAAAAGCGTTTATAGCATTCGAAAGGTCCTTACCAGGACTACTTAGGATATTCCATATATGAATGCCACCATTCCAGTTTCCATGTTATAGCCATTCATCCTCTCCAGAATTTCAGTGTGAAAAATGGCCATGGAAAACTACTGGAAAAACGGTTTCTGGAAAAGGCGTTTATAGTATACGAAAGGTCCTTCTTGGAACTACCTAGGATATTCCATATATGAATGCCACCATTCCAGTTTCCATGTTATAGCCATTCATCCTCTCCAGAATTTCAGTGTGAAAAATAGCCAAACTTGGCCATGGAAAACTACTGGAAAAACGGTTTCTGGAAAAGGCGTTTATAGTATACGAAAGGTCCTTCTTGGAACTACCTAGGATATTCCATATATGAATGCCACCATTCCAGTTTGCCAGTTATGGCCATTCATCCGCTCCAGAATTTCAGTGTGAAAAATACCCGAATTTGGCCATCGACAACTACGGGGAAAAACGGCTGCTGGAAAAGGCGTTTATAGCATTCGAAAGGTCCTTCCTAGGACTACTTAGGGTATTCCCTATATGAATGCAACAATTCCAGTTTCCTAGTTACGGCCATTCATCCGCTCCAGAATTTCAGTGTGAAAAATTCCCAACTTTGGCCATCGACAACTACGGGAAAAAAGGTTTCTGGAAAAGGAGTTTATAGCATTCGAAAGATTCTTCCTAGGACTACTTAGGGTATTCCCTATATGAATGCCACCATTCCAGTTTCCAAGTTATGGCCATTCATCCTCTCCAGAATTTCAGTGTCAAAAATACCCAAATTTGGCTATGGACAACTACTGGAGACAACAGTTTCTGGAAAAGGCGTTTATAGCATTCGAAAGGTCCTTACCAGGACTACTTAGGATATTTCATATATGAATGCCACCATTCCAGTTTCCATGTTATGGCCATTCATTATGTCCAGAATTTCAGGACTACTTAGGATATTCCATATAAGAATGCCACCATTCCAGTTTCGAAATTGTGGCCATTCATCCTCTCCAGAATTTCAGTGTGAAAAATACCCAAATTTGGCCATGGACAACTACTGGAAAAGGCGTTTATACCATAGGAAAGTCCTTACCAGGACTACTTAGGACATTCCATATATGAATGCCACCATTCCAGTTTCCATGTTATGGCCATTCATCCTGTCCAGAATTTCAGTGTGAAAAATAGCCAAACTTGGCCATGGACAGGTACTGGAGACAACGGTTTCTGGAAAACGTGTTTATAGCATTCGAATGGTCCTTACGAAGACTACATAGGATATTCCATATATGAATGCCACCATTCCAGTTTCCAAGTTACGGCCATTCATCCGCTCCAGAATTTCAGTGTGAAAAATACCCAACTTTGGCCATCGACAACTACGGGAAAAAAACTGCTGCTGGAAAAGGCGTTTATAGCATTCGAAAGGTCCTTCCTAGGACTACTTAGGGTATTCCCTATGTGAATGCAACAATTCCAGTTTCCTAGTTACGGCCATTCATCCGCTCCAGAATTTCAGTGTGAAAAATCCCAACTTTGGCCATCGACAACTACGGGAAAAAAGGTTTCTGGAAAAGGAGTTTATAGCATTCGAAAGATTCTTCCTAGGACTACTTAGGGTACTCCCTATATGAATGCCACCATTCCAGTTTTCAAGTTATGGCCATTCATCGTCTCCAGAATTTCAGTGTCAAAAATACCCAATTTTGGCCATGGACAACTACTGGAGACAACAGTTTCTGGAATAGGTGTGTATAGCATTCGAAAGGTTCTTCCTAGGACTACTTAGGGTATTCCCTATATGAATGCCACCATTCCAGTTTCCAAGTTATGGCCATTCAACCTCTCCAGAATTTCAGTGTGAAAAATACCCAAATTTGGCCATCGACAACTACGGGAAAAAGGTTTCTGGAAAAGGAGTTTATAGCATTCGAAAGATTCTTCCTAGGACTATTTAGGGTATTCCCTATATGAATGCCACCATTCCAGTTTCCAAGTTATGGCCATTCATCCTCTCCAGAATTTCAGTGTCAAAAATACCCAAATTTGGCCATGGACAACTACTGGAGACAACAGTTTCTGGAAAAGGCGTTTATAGCATTCGAAAGGTCCTTACCAGGACTACTTAGGATATTCCATATATGAATGCCACCATTCCAGTTTCCATGTTATGGCCATTCATCCTGTCCAGAATATCAGAACTACTTAGGATATTCCATATATGAATGCCACCATTCCAGTTTCCAAATTGTGGCCATTCATCCTCTCCAGAATTTCAGTGTGAAAAATACCCAAATTTGGCCATGGACAACTACTGGAAAAGGCGTTTATACCACAGGAAAGGTCCTTACCAGGACTACTTAGGATATTCCATATATGAATGCCACCATTCCAGTTTCCATGTTATGGCCATTCATCCTGTCCAGAATTTCAGTGTGAAAAATAGCCAAACTTGGCCATGGAAAACTACTGGAAAAAACGGTTTCTGGAAAAGGCGTTTATAGTATTCGAAAGGTCCTTCCTAGGACTACCTAGGATATTCCATATATGAATGCCACCATTCCAGTTTCCAAGTTATGGCCTTTCATCCTCTCCAGAATTTCAGTGTGAAAAATACCCAAATTTGGCCATGGATAACTACTGCAAAAAACAGTTTCTGGAAAAGACGTTTATAGTATTCGAAAGGTCCTTACGAGGTCTACTTAGAATATTCCATATATGAATGTCACCATTCCAGTTTCCAAGTTATGGCCATTCAGCCTCTCCAGAATTTCAGTGTCAAAAATACCCAACTTTGGACATGGACAACTACTGGAAAAAACAGTTTCTGGAAAAGCGTTTATAGCATTCGAAAGGTCCTTACCAGGACTACTTAGGATTTTCCATATATGAATGCAACAATTCCAGTTTCCAAGTTACGGCCATTCATCCGCTCCAGAATTTCAGTGTGAAAAATACCCAAATTTGGCCATGGAAAACTACTGGAAAAAACGGTTTCTGGAAAAGGCGTTTCTAGTATTCGAAAGGTCCTTCCTAGGACTACCTAGGATATTCCATATATGAATGTCGCCATTCCAGTTTCCAAGTTATGGCCTTTCATCCTCTCCAGAATTTCAGTGTCAAAAATACCCAAATTTGGCCATGGACAACTACTGGAGACAACAGTTTCTGGAAAAGCGTTTATAGCATTCGAAAGGTCCTTACCAGGACTACTTGGGATATTCCATATATGAATGCTACCATTCCAGTTTCCATGTTATAGCCATTCATCCTCTCCAGAATTTCAGTGTGAAAAATAGCCAAACTTGGCCATGGAAAACTACTGGAAAAACGGTTTCTGGAAAAGGCGTTTATAGTATACGAAAGGTCCTTCTTGGAACTACCTAGGATATTCCATATATGAATGCCACCATTCCAGTTTGCCAGTTATGGCCAGTCATCCTCTCCAGAATTTCAGTCTGAAAAATACCCAAATTTGGCCATGGATAACTACTCGAAAAAACAGTTTCTGGAAAAGGCGTTTATAGCATTCGAAAGGTTCTTCCTAGGACTACTTAGGGTATTCCCTATATGAATGCCACCATTCCAGTTTCCAAGTTATGGCCATTCATCCTCTCCAGAATTTCAGTGTGAAAAATACCCAAATTTGGCCATGGACAGGTACTGGAGACAACGGTTTCTGGAAAAGGCGTTTATAGCATTCGAAAGGTCCTTGCGAGGACTACTTAGGATATTCCATATATGAATGCCACCATTTCAGTTTCCAAGTTACGGCCATTCATCCGCTCCAGAATTTCAGTGTGAAAAATACCCAACTTTGGCCATCGACAACTACGGGAAAAAACGGCTGCTGGAAAAGGCGTTTATAGCATTCGAAAGGTCCTTCCTAGGACTACTTAGGGTATTCCCTATATGAATGCAACAATTCCAGTTTCCTAGTTACGGCCATTCATCCGCTCCAGAATTTCAGTGTGAAAAATACCCAACTTTGGCCATCGACAACTACGGGAAAAAAGGTTTCTGGAAAAGGAGTTTATAGCATTCGAAAGATTCTTCCTAGGACTACTTAGGCTATTCCCTATATGAATGCCACCATTCCAGTTTTCAAGTTATGGCCATTCATCCTCTCCAGAATTTCAGTGTCAAAAATACCCAAATTTGGCCATGGACAACTACTGGAGACAACAGTTTCTGGAAAAGGCGTTTATAGCATTCGAAAGGTCCTTACCAGGACTACTTAGGATATTCCATATATGAATGCCACCATTCCAGTTTCCATGTTATGGCCATTCATCCTGTCCAGAATTTCAGGACTACTTAGGATATTCCATATATGAATGCCACCATTCCAGTTTCGAAATTGTGGCCATTCATCCTCTCCAGAATTTCAGTGTAAAAAATACCCAAATTTGGCCATGGACAGGTACTGGAGACAACGGTTTCTGGAAAAGGTGTTTATAGCATTCGAAAGGTCCTTACGAAGACTACTTAGGATATGAATGCCACCATTCCAGTTTCCAAGTTACGGCCATTCATCCGCTCCAGAATTTCAGTGTGAAAAATACCCAACTTTGGCCATCGACAACTACGGGAAAAAACGGCTGCTGGAAAAGGCGTTTATAGCATTCGAAAGGTCCTTCCTAGGACTACTTAGGATATTCCCTATATGAATGCAACAATTCCAGTTTCCTAGTTACGGCCATTCATCCTCTCCAGAATTTCAGTGTGAAAAATACCCAAATTTGGCAATGGACAACTACTGGAGACAACAGTTTCTGGAAAAGACGTTTATAGTATTCGAAAGGTCCTTACCAGGACTACTTAGGATATTCCATATATGAATGTCACCATTCCAGTTTCCAAGTTATGGCCATTCATCCTCTCCAGAATTTCAGTGTGAAAAATAGCCAAACTTGGCCATGGAAAACTACTGGAAAAACGGTTTCTGGAAAAGGCCTTTATAGTATTCGAAAGGTCCTTCCTAGGACTACCTAGGATATTCCATTTATGAATGCCACCATTCCAGTTTCCAAGTTATGGCCTTTCATCCTCTCCAGAATTTCAGTGTGAAAAATACCCAAATTTGGCCATGGACAATTACTGGAGACAACAGTTTCTGGAAAAGACGTTTATAGCATTCGAAAGGTCCTTACCAGGACTACTTAGGATATTCCATATATGAATGCAACAATTCCAGTTTCCAAGTTACGGCCATTCATCCGCTCCAGAATTTCAGTGTGAAAAATACCCAAATTTGGCCATGGAAAACTACTGGAAAAAACGGTTTCTGGAAAGGCGTTTATAGTATTCGAAAGGTCCTTCCTAGGACTACCTCGGATATTCCATATATGAATGCCGCCATTCCAGTTTCCAAGTTATGGCCTTTTATCCTCTCCAGAATTTCAGTGTCAAAAATACCCAAATTTGGCCATGGACAACTACTGGAGACAACAGTTTCTGGAAAAGCGTTTATAGCATTCGAAAGATCCTTACCAGGACTACTTAGGATATTCCATATATGAATGCCACCATTCCAGTTTCCATGTTATGGCCATTCATCCTCTCCAGAATTTCAGTGGGAAAAATAGCCAAACTTGGCCATGGAAAACTACTGGAAAAACGGTTTCTGGAAAAGGCGTTTATAGTATACGATAGGTCCTTCTTAGAACTACCTAGGATATTCCATATATGAATGCCACCATTCCAGTTTGCCAGTTATGGCCAGTCATCCTCTCCAGAATTTCAGTCTGAAAAATACCCAAATTTGGCCATGGATAACTACTGGAAAAAACAGTTTCTGGAAAAGGCGTTTATAGCATTCGAAAGGTCCTTACTAGGACTATTTAGGGTATTCCATTTATGAATGCCACCATTCCAGTTTCCATGTTGTGGCCATTCATCCTCTCCAGAATTTCAGTGTGAAAAATAGCCAAACTTGGCCATGGAAAACTACTGGAAAAACGGTTTCTGGAAAATTCGTTTATAGTATACGAAAGGTCCTTCTTAGAACTACCTAGGATATTCCATATATGAATGCCACCATTCCAGTTTCCAAGTTATGGCCATTCAGCCTCTCCAGAATTTCAGTGTCAAAAATACCCAACTTTGGACATGGACAACTACTGGAAAAAACAGTTTCTGGAAAAGGCGTTTATAGCATTCGAAAGGTTCTTTCTAGGACTACTTTGGGTATTCCATATATGAATGCCACCATTCCAGTTTCCAAGTTATGGCCATTCACCCTCTCCAGAATTTCAGTGTGAAAAATAGCCAAACTTGGCCATGGAAAACTACTGGAAAAAACGGTTTCTGGAAAAGGCGTTTATAGTATTCGAAAGGTCCTTCCTAGGACTACCTAGGATATTCCATATATGAATGCCACCATTCCAGTTTCCAAGTTATGGCCTTTCATCCTCTCCAGAATTTCAGTGTGAAAAATACCCAAATTTGGCAATGGACAATTACTGGAGACAACAGTTTCTGGAAAAGACGTTTATAGCATTCGAAGGTCTTACCAGGACTACTTAGGATATTTCATATATGAATGCCACCATTCCAGTTTCCAAGTTATGGCCATTCAGCCTCTCCAGAATTTCAATATCAAAAATACCCAACTTTGGACATGGACAACTACTGCAAAACACAGTTTCTGGAAAAGGGGTTTGAAAACGCCAAAGATTTGTTGTTTGTTGTTTCCTGGAGAAATTGGTAGGTGTTACGCTGTGAGTCAGAAAATATTACCAGGGACGTGGGAATATTTTCTCACAAAAATTGTTCACCGAAAATAGGAAATAAAAGAAAAAAACACCAAGGAATTAGAATTTTGAATTGAAAGTTTTCTTCCTTTATTGGAATTTGAACAATTTTTAGCAGGAGTCTTACCAAGATAAACAGGCTGTGTTGAGCTTCGGATAACAAGTGAAGTTTTATTTTACAATGTTGTAGGGAGAAAGTGAAAGGAGAGAGTACATAGGACGGATTGTAGCCATATTTAGAACTAGAGAATAACGAACACAATCAAAACTATTAGAACTTGCGCATGTGTGGACGCTACACAGCCAAGCTGTGACAAAGTTTCGGCGGGAGAATATTAGGGTGGCCCACGGTTATGGACCACGAATATTTGGCATTAACATCACCGCCCGCCTTGCAGTGCCGCTGCAATGAAAGTTGCTACAAAGTCTCGTCGTACATACTTGCTCCTGTCGTACAAAGAAATCTGTATTACATGGTATGTTACAAATTAGGAAGCAATATGAATACAAGAAGGAATATGAATGAATAATAGAAATTAGGAAAGGAATGAATGAAATTAATTAATAACTTAAAGTAAATAAATTCATGAAGATCCAAAGGTATGGTTCAAACCCCAACGGATGTACGAAAGGAACTTCGCTATGGAATTCATGTGTTGGAGTATGAAAACGAACTTTAGAACGAACTGGATGTAGCTGAAAAAGAAAGTTTGTGTTTTGTTTGTGGAATGAGAATACGATACTCGTTAGGAAAATAGGCCTTTTGACTCATCGAAATTAATCCATCTCTGACCATAGTAAGTTCAGCACTCGTGATCAAAGTGGATTCTTTAGAGAAGTTGGAACGGTATCTAGGATGTGTATGATAGAAAAATCGATACACATAAGCGACCACCCGAAGCGCTCTAGGGAAGGAAGAAAATCGTTCAAGAATGTCCTCAAAGTTCCGGAAGTAGGAAAAATGAGATTTTATGGACTTACGTTCCAAATCAGTCTCGGAAATTGTAGCAAGACTGGAATCAGGCCAACGATCAGCTGGTTCTTGGAGCCATGAAGGCCCAAACCACCAGAAATCGTTTCTGACTATATCCTGAGGTAGAAGTCCGCGACTAGCGAGATCTGCAGGATTAGTTTCGGATGGAACATGTCGCCACTTCGAAGGATCAATCATCTGAACGATACTAGACACTCTGTTGGCTACGAAAGTCATCCAACAGCAAGGAGGTTGGGACAGCCAGGAAAGGACAATGGTGGAATCGGTCCAGCAGAAAATAGAATATTTTGAAATATCCAACATTGGAAGCAAGGTATCTATCATCTCTGCTAAAAGAACCGCCCCACATAATTCCAACCTCGGAATGGATAGTGTCTTTATAGGTGCAACCCTTGTTTTGGAAAATACCAGATGAGTGGAAACGGAACTACCTATAGCTAGTCGTACGTATAAAGCAGCTGCGTATGCTTTTTCTGAAGCATCGCAGAAACCATGGAATTGAATATCGGAACTTGGAACATAGTTGATCCACCTGGGAATCTGAACGTTGTCAAGAGTGGAATAATCGGATTGGAACGTCTTCCATTGTGAAAGAGTGTCAGGACTTAAGACTTCATCCCAACCCGTGCCTTCAGACCATATCTTCTGCATGAGAACTTTGGCCACGACGATACACGGCGACAGCCAACCTGCAGGATCAAAAAGTTTTGAAATTTGGGAGAGAACTTCCCTTTTTGTATTTTTGCAGAAGTCTGGGAAGGGCTTTGTAGTGAAATAAAATGAATCAGAACGAGCATTCCAACGAATTCCTAGCGTTTTTGCTGTGCTACTGTCATCGAAATTCAGGAAATCTTCACACAGCAAATGATCGGATGGAAGATCCGCTAGGATATCCTTTGAATTTGCTGTCCATTTTCTCAATGAAAAACCAGCTGATTCAAGAGCGGATTTTAGCTCATTTTTTGCGTGAATTGCCATAGGAATTGAATGTGCACCAGCAAGTGCATCGTCCACATACATGGAGTTGCGCAGGATTTTACTGGCAATTGGATGGCTGGACTGAACATCATCAGCTAGTTGGAGCAAAGTACGGAGGTACGGAGCACAATTGACCCCAAAGGTCACTGTCTTCAATTCGAAATCTTGAACATTCTCATCTGGGCGGTTGCGGAATAGAATTCTTTGAAAGGGAGTATGATCGGAATGAACCAATATTTGCCGATACATCTTTTGGATATCGGCGTTAAATACGAATCGAAAGAACCTCCATTTCAGAATCAGAACCGTTAAGTCATTTTGTAGAACAGGGCCAGTATGCAAAATGTCGTTAAGACTTAACCCGTTGGAGGTCGCAGAAGAAGCGTTGAAGACCACTCGAACTTTAGTGGTCGTACTCTCCGGTTTTATAACTGCATGGTGTGGCAAGTAATAATGAAGAGGATTTTTGCTAAAACTCGGAGGCTGGACTGAGGACATATGCTTCAACTGGACGTATTCTTGAACAACTTGATCATACTCTCTCTTGAAATCAGGATTTCGCAAAAGGCGAACTTCATTTCGAAGGAATTGCGCCATTGCACTTATCCTGGATTGACCTATTTGAAGATTGTTAGGATATCCTTCTTTGAAGGGAAGATGAACAATGTATTTTCCATCTTCGTTCCTCCTCGTAGTCGCAACGAACAACTCCTCACAGAATTTATCCGAAGCCGACGTAAAGTTCTTCCTTGGAAGATTCTCCACCTCCCAAAATCGAGAAATCTCTTTATCCAAAGAGATTTCGCAGAAATTCGAAACAACTGTGGACCGTGGAGATGAGGAACGAAGTGAAATCGGACCCGTCAGAATCCATCCGAAAATTGTTTCTTGGGCCATCAGTGAACCGCAAACCTCGCGTCTTACACCAGATAGCATTATCGATGGTAGAAAGTCCCCGCCGATAAGAATATCTATCTTCGAACTAGTGTAGAATTGCGGGTCTGCCAATTGAATTTGCGGAAGGTTCGAAAAGGAGTCAGCAGACACGGTGTGTGATGGAAGATTGCCAGACAAATGAGGTACCACAAGCGCATCGACTGAATAGGAAATATTCGGATCAAATCGTGAGCCAAGTGCGAAAGTGCACTCTTTCTGAACTACTGCGGACACGGAATTGTTCAGGCCGGAAATTCGGGCACTCGTGCGATTAAAAGGAAGCTTCAAAACATTGAACAATCTCTCCGAAATAAAAGTTCCTTCTGAACCTGAGTCAAGAAGCGCACGGGCCTGATAAGTTACACCTAGGTGCAACACATTCACCAGTGCCGTCCCTAGCAGAACACCCCGAGAATTGGTCGAAAAACACGTCTGAATAACTCCAGCCCCTGAACTAGTGGACTGTATTGGATTGGAAGAGAAAGGAGCGGAATTAGGATTTAGAGAAGAGTTGGTATTTGTGCCAGATGGTCGCACCGGCAAATTATTGCGACGGGAATCTTCAGAACCTCTATGCAGCAGAGTGTGGTGCGGCTTGTTGCAATCGAAACAGCGATGGCTGGGACACCCCTTAACGCCATGAGTCTTTGAGAAACAATTTAAACAAAGCCCAAGCTTCTTAATTTCGGAATACCGTCCGTTTATATCCATATCTAGAAACTTAGGACACGTTCGGATGATGTGAGACTCGTTAGGACATAACGGACATTTCGGTCCTGAAACTTTGTTCCGAAATGAACTAATCTTCTTGGAATTTTTGGAATTCTGACTAGATGACACTCCTTTGCGATCGATAGACATAGACTGGCTGCGAATTTCTGAAACGGATTCCAACGTACGATATCGATTTGTGATAAAGGAGTCAAGGTCTGACCACTTCGGAATTGAAGTTTTGTCAGCTAACCCTTGCTCCCACAAAGTCAAAGTTGTATCTGGAAGTCGATTTGAACAAAGGAAAACAAATAGGGGATCCCAACTTTTGACATCAATATCGTACAACTGTAATGCTGAGATACACGAATTGATATCCCGCTGCAATTGCTTAATAGCTTGCCCGGATTCGGATGAAATGGAGCTAAGACTAAAAAGAACCTTTAACTGGCCATTAACTAAGATTCTCCTATTTTCATAACGATCGCAAAGGTTTTTCCGCGCCAACTGAAAACCTTGATTTGTCAAAGGACTCATCTTAACTATGTCGCGTGCTTCACCCTGGGTCTTCTGGGCTAAATGGAATAAGCGTTCAACTGGACTGAGGCGAGAATTGTTTATGTAAACCGCAGTAAACATATCCCTAAATGTGGGCCATGACATGTAATCGCCTTTGAAAATCTCGGTATCACACGGCGGAAGATTGAAAGAATAGCTGGAATGACTATCAGAAGACTCAGGCTGAGAAGCAGGGACGGGGCAATGGGCAGGAGACTCTTTCTGTACCACTCTATTTGTAAAGTCTTCCGAAAGCTGAATATCGGCTTGTACCGAGTGTAGGGTACACTACAGGTCGAGTTGGAGTACTACCGAGATAACCCCGAATATATTTCCACTATCTGAACAAATAGCGTAAATATGTTACCAACCGCTTGAGTCGCGACTCGACCGGACTGTAGGGGTACCTGTTAAGAGAATTAAAGAGCGACCTGGCTTACTCTTAAAACTCTCTTAATAAGCCACACTCTTATAGCGACGTCACGACTGGAGCGGAATGATGTGGAGCAATGTAGGTAGGCAATGAATGTTTGTATGTATGTAGGTATGTTAGTACTCATGCAAATATATGTTAATACGTATGTGGATGGCTGTGAATGCTTGGTGGATAATAATAATGTATGTCGTATGTGTGCGATTGTACGAAAAAAAGGGAATAGAGCAATCTCTTTACGATGCACCACCAAAGCGACAGCAAGAAGAAGAATAAATAAAAGAAAAAACACACTGTTTCGCGACCGAACAAAAAAATGAAAACGATATAATTTGGTTAAAAAATTCCAAAATTACCGAGAACTAATGAGAATATTAATCTTCTTTTTCACGAAACTAATGGTTAAACAATAGAACGAAAATCTCCACCAATTTCACACCGATCACCATATAAAAAATACCCGAATAACTTTCTAGAACACTGTGCAGGTATTTTTGAATTTGGAAAAATTGCAATTTGCCGTCGGCAAAACACACATGAACTTATCGGACTTTGACCGCTACAGAAGGTAGCTCGTATAAATGCACTATCGTTTCACTTTTTAGAAATAAACAAAACACAAACTGACCTTGTATTTCCGTGGATGATTTAGATGAAGGATGAAATGGAATTGATGGATTGGAGCTTTGAAGAATCCTCACAGCTGTAGCACAAATCCGGTTCGAAGGACCAAATGAAAACGCCAAAGATTTGTTGTTTGTTGTTTCCTGGAGAAATTGGTAGGTGTTACGCTGTGAGTCAGAAAATATTACCAGGGACGTGGGAATATTTTCTCACAAAAATTGTTCACCGAAAATAGGAAATAAAAGAAAAAAACACCAAGGAATTAGAATTTTGAATTGAAAGTTTTCTTCCTTTATTGGAATTTGAACAATTTTTAGCAGGAGTCTTACCAAGATAAACAGGCTGTGTTGAGCTTCGGATAACAAGTGAAGTTTTATTTTACAATGTTGTAGGGAGAAAGTGAAAGGAGAGAGTACATAGGACGGATTGTAGCCATATTTAGAACTAGAGAATAACGAACACAATCAAAAACTATTAGAACTTGCGCATGTGTGGACGCTACACAGCCAAGCTGTGACAAAGTTTCGGCGGGAGAATATTAGGGTGGCCCACGGTTATGGACCACGAATATTTGGCATTAACAGCGTTTATAGCATTCAAAAGGTTCTTCCTAGGACTACTTAGGGTATTCCCTATATGAATGCAACAATTCCAGTTTCCAAGTTACGGCCATTCATCCGCTCCAGAATTTCAGTGTGAAAAATACCCAAATTTGGCCATGAATAACTACGGGAAAAAACGGTTTCTGGAAAAGGCGTTTATAGCATTCGAAAGGTCCTTCCTAGGACTACTTAGGGTATTCCCTATATGAATGCCACCATTCCAGTTTCCAAGCTATGGCCATTCATCCTCTCCAGAATTTCAGTGTGAAAAATACCCAAATTTGACCATGGACAGGTACTGGAGACAACGGTTTCTGGAAAAGGCGTTTATAGCATTCGAAAGGTCCTTGCGAGGACTACTTAGGATATTCCATATATGAATGCCACCATTTCAGTTTCCAAGTTACGGCCATTCATCCGCTACAGAATTTCAGTGTGAAAAATACCCAACCCTGGCCATCGACAACTACGGGAAAAAACGGCTGCTGGAAAAGGCGTTTATAGCATTCGAAAGGTCCTTCCTAGGACTACTTAGGGTATTCCCTATATGAATGCAACAATTCCAGTTTCCTAGTTACGGCCATTCATCCGCTCCAGAATTTCAGTGTGAAAAATACCCAACTTTGGCCATCGACAACTACGGGACAAAAGGTTTCTGGAAAAGGAGTTTATAGCATTCGAAAGATTCTTCCTAGGACTACTTAGGGTATTTCCTATATGAATGCCACCATTCCAGTTTCCAAGTTATGGCCATTCATCCTCTCCAGAATTTCAGTGTCAAAAATACCCAAATTTGGCCATGGACAACTACTGGAGACAACAGTTTCTGGAAAGGGCGTTTATAGCATTCGAAAGGTCCTTACCAGGACTACTTAGGATATTCCATATATGTGAATGCCACCATTCCAGTTTCCATGTTATGGCCATTCATCCTGTCCAGAATTTCAGGACTACTTAGGATATTCCATATATGAATGCCACCATTCCAGTTTCGAAATTGTGGCCATTCATCCTCTCCAGAATTTCAGTGTGAAAAATACCCAAATTTGGCCATGGACAACTACTGGAAAAGGCGTTTATACCATAGGAAAGGTCCTTACCAGGACTACTTAGGATATTCCATATATGAATGCCACCATTCCAGTTTCCAAGTTATGGCCATTCATCCTCTCCAGAATTTCAGTGTGAAAAATACCCAACTTTGGCCATGAACAACTACTGGAGACAACAGTTTCTTGAAAAGGCCTTTACAGCATTAGAAAGGTCCTTCTTAGGGTATTCCCTATATGAATGCCACCATTCCAGTTTCCAAGTTATGGCCATTCATCCTCTCCAAAATTTCAGTGTCAAAAATACCCAAATTTGGCCATGGACAACTACTGGAGACAACAGTTTCTGGAAAAGGCGTTTATAGCATTCGAAAGGCCTTTACTAGGACTACTTAGGATATTCCATATATGAATGCCATCATTCCAGTTTCCAAGTTACGGCCATTCATCCGCTCCAGAATTTCAGTGTGAAAAATACTCAAATTTGGCCATCGACAACTACGGGAAAAACGGTTTCTGGAAAAGGCGTTTATAGCATTGGAAAGGTTCTTCCTAGGACTACTTAGGGTATTCCCTATATGAATGCCACCATTCCAGTTTCCAAGTTATGGCCATTCATCCTCTCCAGAATTTCAGTGTCAAAAATAACCAACTTTGGCCATGGACACCTACTGGAAAATCCATTCGAAAGGTCCTTCCTAGGACTACTTAGGGTATTCCCTATATGAATGCAGCAATTCCAGTTTCCAAGTTATGGCCATTCATCCTCTCCAGTATTTCAGTGTCAAAAATACCCAAATTTGGCCATGGGCAACTACTGGAGCCAACAGTTTCTGGAAAAGGCGTTTATAGCATTCGAAAGGTCCTTACTAGGACTACTTAGGATATTCCATATATGAATGCCATCATTCCAGTTTCCATGTTACGGCCATTCATCCGCTCCAGAATTTCAGTGTGAAAAATACCTAAATTTGGCCATCGACAACTTCGTGAAAAACGGTTTCTGGAAAAGGAGTTTATAGCATTGGAAAGGTTCTTCCTAGGATTACTTAGGGTATTCCCTATATGAATGCCACCATTCCAGTTTCCAAGTTATGGCCATTCATCCTCTCCAGAATTTCAGTGTCAAAAATACCCAACTTTGGCCATGGACAACTACTGGAAAATCCAGTTTCTGGAAAAGGCATTTATAGCATTCGAAAGGTCCTTCCTAGGGCTACTTAGGGTATTCCCTATATGAATGCAGCAATTCCAGTTTCCAAGTTATGGCCATTCATCCTCTCCAGAATTTCAGTGTGAAAAATACCCAAATTTGGCCATCGACAACTACGGGAAAAACGGTTTCTGGAAAAGCGTTTATTGCATTGGAAAGGTTCTTCTTAGGACTACTTAGGATATTCCCTATATGAATGCCACCATTCCAGTTTCCAAGTTATGGCCATTCATCCTCTCCAGAATTTCAGTGTCAAAAATACCCAAATTTGGCCATGGACAACTACTGGAAAATCCAGTTTCTGGAAAAGGCATTTATAGCATTCGAAAGGTCCTTCCTAGGGCTACTTAGGATATTCCCTATATGAATGCAGCAATTCCAGTTTCCAAGTTATGGCCATTCATCCTCTCCAGAATTTCAGTGTGAAAAATACCCAAATTTGGCCATCGACAACTACTGGAAAAAAACGGTTTCTGGAAAAGGCGTTTATAGCATTCGAAAGGTCCTTCCTAGGACTACCTAGGATATTCCATATATGAATGCCACCATTCCAGTTTCCATGTTATGGCCATTCATCCTCTCCAGAATTTCAGGGTGAAAAATAGCCAAACTTGGCCATGGAAAACTACTGGAAAAACAGTTTCTGGAAAAGGCGTTTATAGCATTCGAAAGGTCCTTACTAGGACTACCTAGGATATTCCATATATGAATGCCACCATTCCAGTTTCCAAGTTGTGGCCATTCATCTTCTCCAGAATTTTAGTGTGAAAAATACCCAAATTTGGCCATGGACAGCTACTGGAAAGACAGTTTCTGGAAAAGGCGTTTATAGCATTCGAAAGGTCCTTACTAGGACTACTTAGGATATTCCTATATGAATGCAACAATTCCAGTTTCCTAGTTACGGCCATTCATCCGCTCCAGAATTTCAGTGTGAAAAATACCCAACTTTGGCCATCGACAACTACGGGAAAAAAGGTTTCTGGAAAAGGAGTTTATAGCATTCGAAAGATTCTTCCTAGGACTACTTAGGGTACTCCCTATATGAATGCCACCATTCCAGTTTCCAAGTTATGGCCATTCATCCTGTCCAGAATTTCAGTGTGAAAAATAGCCAAACTTGGCCATGGACAGGTACTGGAGACAACGGTTTCTGGAAAACGTGTTTATAGCATTCGAATGGTCCTTGCGAGGACTACTTAGGATATTCCATATATGATGTCACCATTTCAGTTTCCAAGTTATGGCCATTCAACCTCTCCAGAATTTCAGTGTGAAAAATACCCAAATTTGGCCATGGACAGGTACTGGAGACAACGGTTTCTGGAAAAGGCGTTTATAGCATTCGAAAGGTCCTTGCGAGGACTACTTAGGATTATCCATATATGAATACCACCATTCCAGTTTCCAAGTTACGGCCATTCATCCGCTCCAGAATTTCAGTGTGAAAAATACCCAACTTTGGCCATCGACAACTACGGGAAAAAACGGCTGCTGGAAAAGGCGTTTATAGCATTCGAAAGGTCCTTCCTAGGACTACTTAGGGTATTCCCTATATGAATGCAACAATTCCAGTTTCCTAGTTACGGCCATTCATCCGCTCCAGAATTTCAGTGTGAAAAATACCCAACTTTGGCCATCGACAACTACGGGAAAAAAGGTTTCTGGAAAAGGAGTTTATAGCATTCGAAAGATTCTTCCTAGGACTACTTAGGGTATTACCTATATGAATGCCACCATTCCAGTTTCCAAGTTGTGGCCATTCATCCTCTCCAGAATTTCAGTGTCAAAAATACCCAAATTTGGCCATGGACAACTACTGGAGACAACAGTTTCTGGAAAAGGCGTTTATAGCATTCGAAAGGTCCTTACCAGGACTACTTAGGATATTCCATATATGAATGCCACCATTCCAGTTTCCATGTTATGGCCATTCATCCTGTCCAGAATTTCAGAACTACTTAGGATATTCCATATATGAATGCCACCATTCCAGTTTCCAAATTGTGGTCATTCATCCTCTCCAGAATTTCAGTGTGAAAAATACCCAAATTTGGCCATGGACAACTACTGGAAAAGGCGTTTATACCACAGGAAAGGTCCTTACCAGGACTACTTAGGATATTCCATATATGAATGCCACCATTCCAGTTTCCAAGTTATGGCCATTCATCCTCTCCAGAATTTCAGTGTCAAAAATACCCAAATTTGGCCATGGACAACTACTGGAGACAACAGTTTCTGGAAAAGGCGTTTATAGCATTCGAAAGGTCCTTCCTAGGACTACCTCGGATATTCCATATATGAATGCCGCCATTCCAGTTTCCAAGTTATGGCCTTTTATCCTCTCCAGAATTTCAGTGTCAAAAATACCCAAATTTGGCCATGGACAACTACTGGAGACAACAGTTTCTGGAAAAGCGTTTATAGCATTCGAAAGATCCTTACCAGGACTACTTAGGATATTCCATATATGAATGCCACCATTCCAGTTTCCATGTTATGGCCATTCATCCTCTCCAGAATTTCAGTGGGAAAAATAGCCAAACTTGGCCATGGAAAACTACTGGAAAAACGGTTTCTGGAAAAGGCGTTTATAGTATACGATAGGTCCTTCTTAGAACTACCTAGGATATTCCATATATGAATGCCACCATTCCAGTTTGCCAGTTATGGCCAGTCATCCTCTCCAGAATTTCAGTCTGAAAAATACCCAAATTTGGCCATGGATAACTACTGGAAAAAACAGTTTCTGGAAAAGGCGTTTATAGCATTCGAAAGGTCCTTACTAGGACTATTTAGGGTATTCCATTTATGAATGCCACCATTCCAGTTTCCATGTTGTGGCCATTCATCCTCTCCAGAATTTCAGTGTGAAAAATAGCCAAACTTGGCCATGGAAAACTACTGGAAAAACGGTTTCTGGAAAATTCGTTTATAGTATACGAAAGGTCCTTCTTAGAACTACCTAGGATATTCCATATATGAATGCCACCATTCCAGTTTCCAAGTTATGGCCATTCAGCCTCTCCAGAATTTCAGTGTCAAAAATACCCAACTTTGGACATGGACAACTACTGGAAAAAACAGTTTCTGGAAAAGGCGTTTATAGCATTCGAAAGGTTCTTTCTAGGACTACTTTGGGTATTCCATATATGAATGCCACCATTCCAGTTTCCAAGTTATGGCCATTCACCCTCTCCAGAATTTCAGTGTGAAAAATAGCCAAACTTGGCCATGGAAAACTACTGGAAAAAACGGTTTCTGGAAAAGGCGTTTATAGTATTCGAAAGGTCCTTCCTAGGACTACCTAGGATATTCCATATATGAATGCCACCATTCCAGTTTCCAAGTTATGGCCTTTCATCCTCTCCAGAATTTCAGTGTGAAAAATACCCAAATTTGGCAATGGACAATTACTGGAGACAACAGTTTCTGGAAAAGACGTTTATAGCATTCGAAGGTCTTACCAGGACTACTTAGGATATTTCATATATGAATGCCACCATTCCAGTTTCCAAGTTATGGCCATTCAGCCTCTCCAGAATTTCAATATCAAAAATACCCAACTTTGGACATGGACAACTACTGCAAAACACAGTTTCTGGAAAAGGGGTTTGAAAACGCCAAAGATTTGTTGTTTGTTGTTTCCTGGAGAAATTGGTAGGTGTTACGCTGTGAGTCAGAAAATATTACCAGGGACGTGGGAATATTTTCTCACAAAAATTGTTCACCGAAAATAGGAAATAAAAGAAAAAAACACCAAGGAATTAGAATTTTGAATTGAAAGTTTTCTTCCTTTATTGGAATTTGAACAATTTTTAGCAGGAGTCTTACCAAGATAAACAGGCTGTGTTGAGCTTCGGATAACAAGTGAAGTTTTATTTTACAATGTTGTAGGGAGAAAGTGAAAGGAGAGAGTACATAGGACGGATTGTAGCCATATTTAGAACTAGAGAATAACGAACACAATCAAAACTATTAGAACTTGCGCATGTGTGGACGCTACACAGCCAAGCTGTGACAAAGTTTCGGCGGGAGAATATTAGGGTGGCCCACGGTTATGGACCACGAATATTTGGCATTAACATCACCGCCCGCCTTGCAGTGCCGCTGCAATGAAAGTTGCTACAAAGTCTCGTCGTACATACTTGCTCCTGTCGTACAAAGAAATCTGTATTACATGGTATGTTACAAATTAGGAAGCAATATGAATACAAGAAGGAATATGAATGAATAATAGAAATTAGGAAAGGAATGAATGAAATTAATTAATAACTTAAAGTAAATAAATTCATGAAGATCCAAAGGTATGGTTCAAACCCCAACGGATGTACGAAAGGAACTTCGCTATGGAATTCATGTGTTGGAGTATGAAAACGAACTTTAGAACGAACTGGATGTAGCTGAAAAAGAAAGTTTGTGTTTTGTTTGTGGAATGAGAATACGATACTCGTTAGGAAAATAGGCCTTTTGACTCATCGAAATTAATCCATCTCTGACCATAGTAAGTTCAGCACTCGTGATCAAAGTGGATTCTTTAGAGAAGTTGGAACGGTATCTAGGATGTGTATGATAGAAAAATCGATACACATAAGCGACCACCCGAAGCGCTCTAGGGAAGGAAGAAAATCGTTCAAGAATGTCCTCAAAGTTCCGGAAGTAGGAAAAATGAGATTTTATGGACTTACGTTCCAAATCAGTCTCGGAAATTGTAGCAAGACTGGAATCAGGCCAACGATCAGCTGGTTCTTGGAGCCATGAAGGCCCAAACCACCAGAAATCGTTTCTGACTATATCCTGAGGTAGAAGTCCGCGACTAGCGAGATCTGCAGGATTAGTTTCGGATGGAACATGTCGCCACTTCGAAGGATCAATCATCTGAACGATACTAGACACTCTGTTGGCTACGAAAGTCATCCAACAGCAAGGAGGTTGGGACAGCCAGGAAAGGACAATGGTGGAATCGGTCCAGCAGAAAATAGAATATTTTGAAATATCCAACATTGGAAGCAAGGTATCTATCATCTCTGCTAAAAGAACCGCCCCACATAATTCCAACCTCGGAATGGATAGTGTCTTTATAGGTGCAACCCTTGTTTTGGAAAATACCAGATGAGTGGAAACGGAACTACCTATAGCTAGTCGTACGTATAAAGCAGCTGCGTATGCTTTTTCTGAAGCATCGCAGAAACCATGGAATTGAATATCGGAACTTGGAACATAGTTGATCCACCTGGGAATCTGAACGTTGTCAAGAGTGGAATAATCGGATTGGAACGTCTTCCATTGTGAAAGAGTGTCAGGACTTAAGACTTCATCCCAACCCGTGCCTTCAGACCATATCTTCTGCATGAGAACTTTGGCCACGACGATACACGGCGACAGCCAACCTGCAGGATCAAAAAGTTTTGAAATTTGGGAGAGAACTTCCCTTTTTGTATTTTTGCAGAAGTCTGGGAAGGGCTTTGTAGTGAAATAAAATGAATCAGAACGAGCATTCCAACGAATTCCTAGCGTTTTTGCTGTGCTACTGTCATCGAAATTCAGGAAATCTTCACACAGCAAATGATCGGATGGAAGATCCGCTAGGATATCCTTTGAATTTGCTGTCCATTTTCTCAATGAAAAACCAGCTGATTCAAGAGCGGATTTTAGCTCATTTTTTGCGTGAATTGCCATAGGAATTGAATGTGCACCAGCAAGTGCATCGTCCACATACATGGAGTTGCGCAGGATTTTACTGGCAATTGGATGGCTGGACTGAACATCATCAGCTAGTTGGAGCAAAGTACGAATAGCTAGGTACGGAGCACAATTGACCCCAAAGGTCACTGTCTTCAATTCGAAATCTTGAACATTCTCATCTGGGCGGTTGCGGAATAGAATTCTTTGAAAGGGAGTATGATCGGAATGAACCAATATTTGCCGATACATCTTTTGGATATCGGCGTTAAATACGAATCGAAAGAACCTCCATTTCAGAATCAGAACCGTTAAGTCATTTTGTAGAACAGGGCCAGTATGCAAAATGTCGTTAAGACTTAACCCGTTGGAGGTCGCAGAAGAAGCGTTGAAGACCACTCGAACTTTAGTGGTCGTACTCTCCGGTTTTATAACTGCATGGTGTGGCAAGTAATAATGAAGAGGATTTTTGCTAAAACTCGGAGGCTGGACTGAGGACATATGCTTCAACTGGACGTATTCTTGAACAACTTGATCATACTCTCTCTTGAAATCAGGATTTCGCAAAAGGCGAACTTCATTTCGAAGGAATTGCGCCATTGCACTTATCCTGGATTGACCTATTTGAAGATTGTTAGGATATCCTTCTTTGAAGGGAAGATGAACAATGTATTTTCCATCTTCGTTCCTCCTCGTAGTCGCAACGAACAACTCCTCACAGAATTTATCCGAAGCCGACGTAAAGTTCTTCCTTGGAAGATTCTCCACCTCCCAAAATCGAGAAATCTCTTTATCCAAAGAGATTTCGCAGAAATTCGAAACAACTGTGGACCGTGGAGATGAGGAACGAAGTGAAATCGGACCCGTCAGAATCCATCCGAAAATTGTTTCTTGGGCCATCAGTGAACCGCAAACCTCGCGTCTTACACCAGATAGCATTATCGATGGTAGAAAGTCCCCGCCGATAAGAATATCTATCTTCGAACTAGTGTAGAATTGCGGGTCTGCCAATTGAATTTGCGGAAGGTTCGAAAAGGAGTCAGCAGACACGGTGTGTGATGGAAGATTGCCAGACAAATGAGGTACCACAAGCGCATCGACTGAATAGGAAATATTCGGATCAAATCGTGAGCCAAGTGCGAAAGTGCACTCTTTCTGAACTACTGCGGACACGGAATTGTTCAGGCCGGAAATTCGGGCACTCGTGCGATTAAAAGGAAGCTTCAAAACATTGAACAATCTCTCCGAAATAAAAGTTCCTTCTGAACCTGAGTCAAGAAGCGCACGGGCCTGATAAGTTACACCTAGGTGCAACACATTCACCAGTGCCGTCCCTAGCAGAACACCCCGAGAATTGGTCGAAAAACACGTCTGAATAACTCCAGCCCCTGAACTAGTGGACTGTATTGGATTGGAAGAGAAAGGAGCGGAATTAGGATTTAGAGAAGAGTTGGTATTTGTGCCAGATGGTCGCACCGGCAAATTATTGCGACGGGAATCTTCAGAACCTCTATGCAGCAGAGTGTGGTGCGGCTTGTTGCAATCGAAACAGCGATGGCTGGGACACCCCTTAACGCCATGAGTCTTTGAGAAACAATTTAAACAAAGCCCAAGCTTCTTAATTTCGGAATACCGTCCGTTTATATCCATATCTAGAAACTTAGGACACGTTCGGATGATGTGAGACTCGTTAGGACATAACGGACATTTCGGTCCTGAAACTTTGTTCCGAAATGAACTAATCTTCTTGGAATTTTTGGAATTCTGACTAGATGACACTCCTTTGCGATCGATAGACATAGACTGGCTGCGAATTTCTGAAACGGATTCCAACGTACGATATCGATTTGTGATAAAGGAGTCAAGGTCTGACCACTTCGGAATTGAAGTTTTGTCAGCTAACCCTTGCTCCCACAAAGTCAAAGTTGTATCTGGAAGTCGATTTGAACAAAGGAAAACAAATAGGGGATCCCAACTTTTGACATCAATATCGTACAACTGTAATGCTGAGATACACGAATTGATATCCCGCTGCAATTGCTTAATAGCTTGCCCGGATTCGGATGAAATGGAGCTAAGACTAAAAAGAACCTTTAACTGGCCATTAACTAAGATTCTCCTATTTTCATAACGATCGCAAAGGTTTTTCCGCGCCAACTGAAAACCTTGATTTGTCAAAGGACTCATCTTAACTATGTCGCGTGCTTCACCCTGGGTCTTCTGGGCTAAATGGAATAAGCGTTCAACTGGACTGAGGCGAGAATTGTTTATGTAAACCGCAGTAAACATATCCCTAAATGTGGGCCATGACATGTAATCGCCTTTGAAAATCTCGGTATCACACGGCGGAAGATTGAAAGAATAGCTGGAATGACTATCAGAAGACTCAGGCTGAGAAGCAGGGACGGGGCAATGGGCAGGAGACTCTTTCTGTACCACTCTATTTGTAAAGTCTTCCGAAAGCTGAATATCGGCTTGTACCGAGTGTAGGGTACACTACAGGTCGAGTTGGAGTACTACCGAGATAACCCCGAATATATTTCCACTATCTGAACAAATAGCGTAAATATGTTACCAACCGCTTGAGTCGCGACTCGACCGGACTGTAGGGGTACCTGTTAAGAGAATTAAAGAGCGACCTGGCTTACTCTTAAAACTCTCTTAATAAGCCACACTCTTATAGCGACGTCACGACTGGAGCGGAATGATGTGGAGCAATGTAGGTAGGCAATGAATGTTTGTATGTATGTAGGTATGTTAGTACTCATGCAAATATATGTTAATACGTATGTGGATGGCTGTGAATGCTTGGTGGATAATAATAATGTATGTCGTATGTGTGCGATTGTACGAAAAAAAGGGAATAGAGCAATCTCTTTACGATGCACCACCAACGCGACAGCAAGAAGAAGAATAAATAAAAGAAAAAACACACTGTTTCGCGACCGAACAAAAAAATGAAAACGATATAATTTGGTTAAAAAATTCCAAAATTACCGAGAACTAATGAGAATATTAATCTTCTTTTTCACGAAACTAATGGTTAAACAATAGAACGAAAATCTCCACCAATTTCACACCGATCACCATATAAAAAATACCCGAATAACTTTCTAGAACACTGTGCAGGTATTTTTGAATTTGGAAAAATTGCAATTTGCCGTCGGCAAAACACACATGAACTTATCGGACTTTGACCGCTACAGAAGGTAGCTCGTATAAATGCACTATCGTTTCACTTTTTAGAAATAAACAAAACACAAACTGACCTTGTATTTCCGTGGATGATTTAGATGAAGGATGAAATGGAATTGATGGATTGGAGCTTTGAAGAATCCTCACAGCTGTAGCACAAATCCGGTTCGAAGGACCAAATGAAAACGCCAAAGATTTGTTGTTTGTTGTTTCCTGGAGAAATTGGTAGGTGTTACGCTGTGAGTCAGAAAATATTACCAGGGACGTGGGAATATTTTCTCACAAAAATTGTTCACCGAAAATAGGAAATAAAAGAAAAAAACACCAAGGAATTAGAATTTTGAATTGAAAGTTTTCTTCCTTTATTGGAATTTGAACAATTTTTAGCAGGAGTCTTACCAAGATAAACAGGCTGTGTTGAGCTTCGGATAACAAGTGAAGTTTTATTTTACAATGTTGTAGGGAGAAAGTGAAAGGAGAGAGTACATAGGACGGATTGTAGCCATATTTAGAACTAGAGAATAACGAACACAATCAAAACTATTAGAACTTGCGCATGTGTGGACGCTACACAGCCAAGCTGTGACAAAGTTTCGGCGGGAGAATATTAGGGTGGCCCACGGTTATGGACCACGAATATTTGGCATTAACAGCGTTTATAGCATTCAAAAGGTTCTTCCTAGGACTACTTAGGGTATTCCCTATATGAATGCAACAATTCCAGTTTCCAAGTTACGGCCATTCATCCGCTCCAGAATTTCAGTGTGAAAAATACCCAAATTTGGCCATGAATAACTACGGGAAAAACGGTTTCTGGAAAAGGCGTTTATAGCATTCGAAAGGTCCTTCCTAGGACTACTTAGGGTATTCCCTATATGAATGCCACCATTCCAGTTTCCAAGCTATGGCCATTCATCCTCTCCAGAATTTCAGTGTGAAAAATACCCAAATTTGACCATGGACAGGTACTGGAGACAACGGTTTCTGGAAAAGGCGTTTATAGCATTCGAAAGGTCCTTGCGAGGACTACTTAGGATATTCCATATATGAATGCCACCATTTCAGTTTCCAAGTTACGGCCATTCATCCGCTACAGAATTTCAGTGTGAAAAATACCCAACCCTGGCCATCGACAACTACGGGAAAAAACGGCTGCTGGAAAAGGCGTTTATAGCATTCGAAAGGTCCTTCCTAGGACTACTTAGGGTATTCCCTATATGAATGCAACAATTCCAGTTTCCTAGTTACGGCCATTCATCCGCTCCAGAATTTCAGTGTGAAAAATACCCAACTTTGGCCATCGACAACTACGGGACAAAAGGTTTCTGGAAAAGGAGTTTATAGCATTCGAAAGATTCTTCCTAGGACTACTTAGGGTATTTCCTATATGAATGCCACCATTCCAGTTTCCAAGTTATGGCCATTCATCCTCTCCAGAATTTCAGTGTCAAAAATACCCAAATTTGGCCATGGACAACTACTGGAGACAACAGTTTCTGGAAAGGGCGTTTATAGCATTCGAAAGGTCCTTACCAGGACTACTTAGGATATTCCATATATGAATGCCACCATTCCAGTTTCCATGTTATGGCCATTCATCCTGTCCAGAATTTCAGGACTACTTAGGATATTCCATATATGAATGCCACCATTCCAGTTTCGAAATTGTGGCCATTCATCCTCTCCAGAATTTCAGTGTGAAAAATACCCAAATTTGGCCATGGACAACTACTGGAAAAGGCGTTTATACCATAGGAAAGGTCCTTACCAGGACTACTTAGGATATTCCATATATGAATGCCACCATTCCAGTTTCCAAGTTATGGCCATTCATCCTCTCCAGAATTTCAGTGTGAAAAATACCCAACTTTGGCCATGAACAACTACTGGAGACAACAGTTTCTTGAAAAGGCCTTTACAGCATTAGAAAGGTCCTTCTTAGGGTATTCCCTATATGAATGCCACCATTCCAGTTTCCAAGTTATGGCCATTCATCCTCTCCAAAATTTCAGTGTCAAAAATACCCAAATTTGGCCATGGACAACTACTGGAGACAACAGTTTCTGGAAAAGGCGTTTATAGCATTCGAAAGGCCTTTACTAGGACTACTTAGGATATTCCATATATGAATGCCATCATTCCAGTTTCCAAGTTACGGCCATTCATCCGCTCCAGAATTTCAGTGTGAAAAATACTCAAATTTGGCCATCGACAACTACGGGAAAAACGGTTTCTGGAAAAGGCGTTTATAGCATTGGAAAGGTTCTTCCTAGGACTACTTAGGGTATTCCCTATATGAATGCCACCATTCCAGTTTCCAAGTTATGGCCATTCATCCTCTCCAGAATTTCAGTGTCAAAAATAACCAACTTTGGCCATGGACACCTACTGGAAAATCCATTCGAAAGGTCCTTCCTAGGACTACTTAGGGTATTCCCTATATGAATGCAGCAATTCCAGTTTCCAAGTTATGGCCATTCATCCTCTCCAGTATTTCAGTGTCAAAAATACCCAAATTTGGCCATGGGCAACTACTGGAGCCAACAGTTTCTGGAAAAGGCGTTTATAGCATTCGAAAGGTCCTTACTAGGACTACTTAGGATATTCCATATATGAATGCCATCATTCCAGTTTCCATGTTACGGCCATTCATCCGCTCCAGAATTTCAGTGTGAAAAATACCTAAATTTGGCCATCGACAACTTCGTGAAAAACGGTTTCTGGAAAAGGAGTTTATAGCATTGGAAAGGTTCTTCCTAGGATTACTTAAGGTATTCCCTATATGAATGCCACCATTCCAGTTTCCAAGTTATGGCCATTCATCCTCTCCAGAATTTCAGTGTCAAAAATACCCAACTTTGGCCATGGACAACTACTGGAAAATCCAGTTTCTGGAAAAGGCATTTATAGCATTCGAAAGGTCCTTCCTAGGGCTACTTAGGGTATTCCCTATATGAATGCAGCAATTCCAGTTTCCAAGTTATGGCCATTCATCCTCTCCAGAATTTCAGTGTGAAAAATACCCAAATTTGGCCATCGACAACTACGGGAAAAACGGTTTCTGGAAAAGCGTTTATTGCATTGGAAAGGTTCTTCTTAGGACTACTTAGGATATTCCCTATATGAATGCCACCATTCCAGTTTCCAAGTTATGGCCATTCATCCTCTCCAGAATTTCAGTGTCAAAAATACCCAAATTTGGCCATGGACAACTACTGGAAAATCCAGTTTCTGGAAAAGGCATTTATAGCATTCGAAAGGTCCTTCCTAGGGCTACTTAGGATATTCCCTATATGAATGCAGCAATTCCAGTTTCCAAGTTATGGCCATTCATCCTCTCCAGAATTTCAGTGTGAAAAATACCCAAATTTGGCCATCGACAACTACTGGAAAAAAACGGTTTCTGGAAAAGGCGTTTATAGCATTCGAAAGGTCCTTCCTAGGACTACCTAGGATATTCCATATATGAATGCCACCATTCCAGTTTCCATGTTATGGCCATTCATCCTCTCCAGAATTTCAGGGTGAAAAATAGCCAAACTTGGCCATGGAAAACTACTGGAAAAACAGTTTCTGGAAAAGGCGTTTATAGCATTCGAAAGGTCCTTACTAGGACTACCTAGGATATTCCATATATGAATGCCACCATTCCAGTTTCCAAGTTGTGGCCATTCATCTTCTCCAGAATTTTAGTGTGAAAAATACCCAAATTTGGCCATGGACAGCTACTGGAAAGACAGTTTCTGGAAAAGGCGTTTATAGCATTCGAAAGGTCCTTACTAGGACTACTTAGGATATTCCTATATGAATGCAACAATTCCAGTTTCCTAGTTACGGCCATTCATCCGCTCCAGAATTTCAGTGTGAAAAATACCCAACTTTGGCCATCGACAACTACGGGAAAAAAGGTTTCTGGAAAAGGAGTTTATAGCATTCGAAAGATTCTTCCTAGGACTACTTAGGGTACTCCCTATATGAATGCCACCATTCCAGTTTCCAAGTTATGGCCATTCATCCTGTCCAGAATTTCAGTGTGAAAAATAGCCAAACTTGGCCATGGACAGGTACTGGAGACAACGGTTTCTGGAAAACGTGTTTATAGCATTCGAATGGTCCTTGCGAGGACTACTTAGGATATTCCATATATGATGTCACCATTTCAGTTTCCAAGTTATGGCCATTCAACCTCTCCAGAATTTCAGTGTGAAAAATACCCAAATTTGGCCATGGACAGGTACTGGAGACAACGGTTTCTGGAAAAGGCGTTTATAGCATTCGAAAGGTCCTTGCGAGGACTACTTAGGATTATCCATATATGAATACCACCATTCCAGTTTCCAAGTTACGGCCATTCATCCGCTCCAGAATTTCAGTGTGAAAAATACCCAACTTTGGCCATCGACAACTACGGGAAAAAACGGCTGCTGGAAAAGGCGTTTATAGCATTCGAAAGGTCCTTCCTAGGACTACTTAGGGTATTCCCTATATGAATGCAACAATTCCAGTTTCCTAGTTACGGCCATTCATCCGCTCCAGAATTTCAGTGTGAAAAATACCCAACTTTGGCCATCGACAACTACGGGAAAAAAGGTTTCTGGAAAAGGAGTTTATAGCATTCGAAAGATTCTTCCTAGGACTACTTAGGGTATTACCTATATGAATGCCACCATTCCAGTTTCCAAGTTGTGGCCATTCATCCTCTCCAGAATTTCAGTGTCAAAAATACCCAAATTTGGCCATGGACAACTACTGGAGACAACAGTTTCTGGAAAAGGCGTTTATAGCATTCGAAAGGTCCTTACCAGGACTACTTAGGATATTCCATATATGAATGCCACCATTCCAGTTTCCATGTTATGGCCATTCATCCTGTCCAGAATTTCAGAACTACTTAGGATATTCCATATATGAATGCCACCATTCCAGTTTCCAAATTGTGGTCATTCATCCTCTCCAGAATTTCAGTGTGAAAAATACCCAAATTTGGCCATGGACAACTACTGGAAAAGGCGTTTATACCACAGGAAAGGTCCTTACCAGGACTACTTAGGATATTCCATATATGAATGCCACCATTCCAGTTTCCAAGTTATGGCCATTCATCCTCTCCAGAATTTCAGTGTCAAAAATACCCAAATTTGGCCATGGACAACTACTGGAGACAACAGTTTCTGGAAAAGGCGTTTATAGCATTCGAAAGGTCCTTACCAGGACTACTTAGGATATTAAATATATGAATGCCACCATTCCAGTTTCCATGTTATGGCCATTCATCCTGTCCAGAATATCAGAACTACTTAGGATATTCCATATATGAATGCCACCATTCCAGTTTCCAAATTGTGGTCATTCATCCTCTCCAGAATTTCAGTGTGAAAAATACCCAAATTTGGCCATGGACAACTACTGGAAAAGGCGTTTATACCACAGGAAAGGTCCTTACCAGGACTACTTAGGATATTCCATATATGAATGCCACCATTCCAGTTTCCATGTTATGGCCATTCATCCTGTCCAGAATTTCAGTGTGAAAAATAGCCAAACTTGGCCATGGAAAACTACTGGAAAAACGGTTTCTGGAAAAGGCGTTTATAGTATTCGAAAGGTCCTTCCTAGGACTACTTAGGATATTCCATATATGAATGCCACCATTCCAGTTTCCAAGTTATGGCCTTTCATCCTCTCCAGAATTTCAGTGTGAAAAATACCCAACTTTGGCCATCGACAACTACAGGAAAAAAACGGCTGCTGGAAAAGGCGTTTATAGCATTCGAAAGGTCCTTCCTAGGACTACTTAGGGTATTCCCTATATGAATGCAACAATTCCAGTTTCCTAGTTACGGCCATTCATCCGCTCCAGAATTTCAGTGTGAAAAATACCCAACTTTGGCCATCGACAACTACGGGAAAAAAGGTTTCTGGAAACGGAGTTTATAGCATTCGAAAGATTCTTCCTAGGACTACTTAGGGTATTCCCTATATGAATGCCACCATTCCAGTTTCCAAGTTATGGCCATTCATCCTCTCCAGAATTTCAGTGTCAAAAATACCCAAATTTGGCCATGCACAACTACTGGAGACAACAGTTTCTGGAAAAGGCGTTTATAGCATTCGAAAGGTCCTTACCAGGACTACTTAGGATATTCCATATATGAATGCCACCATTCCAGTTTCCAAATTGTGGCCATTCATCCTCTCCAGAATTTCAGTGTGAAAAATACCCAAATTTGGCCATGGACAACTACTGGAAAAGGCGTTTATACCACAGGAAAGGTCCTTACCAGGACTACTTAGGATATTCCATATATGAATGCCACCATTCCAGTTTCCATGTTATGGCCATTCATCCTGTCCAGAATTTCAGTGTGAAAAATAGCCAAACTTGGCCATGGAAAACTACTGGAAAAAACGGTTTCTGGAAAAGGCGTTTATAGTATTCGAAAGGTCCTTCCTAGGACTACTTAGGATATTCCATATATGAATGCCACCATTCCAGTTTCCAAGTTATGGCCTTTCATCCTCTCCAGAATTTCAGTGTGAAAAATACCCAAATTTGGCCATGGATAACTACTGCAAAAAACAGTTTCTGGAAAAGACGTTTATAGTATTCGAAAGGTCCTTACGAGGACTACTTAGAATATTCCATATATGAATGTCACCATTCCAGTTTTCAAGTTATGGCCATTCAGCCTCTTCAGAATTTCAGTGTCAAAAATACCCAACTTTGGACATGGACAACTACTGGAAAAAACAGTTTCTGGAAAAGCGTTTATAGCATTCGAAAGGTCCTTACCAGGACTACTTAGGATATTCCATATATGAATGCAACAATTCCAGTTTCCAAGTTACGGCCATTCATCCGCTCCAGAATTTCAGTGTGAAAAATACCCAAATTTGGCCATGGAAAACTACTGGAAAAAACGGTTTCTGGAAAAGGCGTTTATAGCATTCGAAAGGTCCTTCCTAGGACTACCTAGGATATTCCATATATGAATGCCGCCATTCCAGTTTCCAAGATATGGCCTTTCATCCTCTCCAGAATTTCAGTGTCAAAAATACCCAAATTTGGCCATGGACAACTACTGGAGACAACAGTTTCTGGAAAAGCGTTTATAGCATTCGAAAGGTCCTTACCAGGACTACTTAGGATATTCCATATATGAATGCCACCATTCCAGTTTCCATGTTATAGCCATTCATCCTCTCCAGAATTTCAGTGTGAAAAATAGCCAAACTTGGCCATGGAAAACTACTGGAAAAACGGTTTCTGGAAAAGGCGTTTATAGTATACGAAAGGTCCTTCTTGGAACTACCTAGGATATTCCATATATGAATGCCACCATTCCAGTTTGCCAGTAATGGCCAGTCATCCTCTCCAGAATTTCAGTCTGAAAAATACCCAAATTTGGCCATGGATAACTACTGGAAAAAACAGTTTCTGGAAAATGCGTTTATAGCATTCGAAAGGTCCTTACCAGGACTACTTAGGATATTCCATATATGAATGACACCATTCCAGTTTCCATGTTATAGCCATTCATCCTCTCCAGAATTTCAGTGTGAAAAATAGCCAAACTTGGCCATGGAAAACTACTGGAAAAACGGTTTCTGGAAAAGGCGTTTATAGTATACGAAAGGTCCTTCTTGGAACTACCTAGGATATTCCATATATGAATGCCACCATTCCAGTTTGCCAGTTATGGCCATTCATCCGCTCCAGAATTTCAGTGTGAAAAATACCCAACTTTGGCCATCGACAACTACGGGAAAAAAACGGCTGCTGGAAAAGGCGTTTATAGCATTCGAAAGGTCCTTCCTAGGACTACTTAGGGTATTCCCTATATGAATGCAACAATTCCAGTTTCCTAGTTACGGCCATTCATCCGCTCCAGAATTTCAGTGTGAAAAATTCCCAACTTTGGCCATCGACAACTACGGGAAAAAAGGTTTCTGGAAAAGGAGTTTATAGCATTCGAAAGATTCTTCCTAGGACTACTTAGGATATTCCCTATATGAATGCCACCATTCCAGTTTCCAAGTTATGGCCATTCATCCTCTCCAGAATTTCAGTGTCAAAAATACCCAAATTTGGCTATGGACAACTACTGGAGACAACAGTTTCTGGAAAAGGCGTTTATAGCATTCGAAAGGTCCTTACCAGGACTACTTAGGATATTTCATATATGAATGCCACCATTCCAGTTTCCATGTTATGGCCATTCATTATGTCCAGAATTTCAGGACTACTTAGGATATTCCATATAAGAATGCCACCATTCCAGTTTCGAAATTGTGGCCATTCATCCTCTCCAGAATTTCAGTGTGAAAAATACCCAAATTTGGCCATGGACAACTACTGGAAAAGGCGTTTATACCATAGGAAAGTCCTTACCAGGACTACTTAGGACATTCCATATATGAATGCCACCATTCCAGTTTCCATGTTATGGCCATTCATCCTGTCCAGAATTTCAGTGTGAAAAATAGCCAAACGTGGCCATGGACAGGTACTGGAGACAACGGTTTCTGGAAAACGTGTTTATAGCATTCGAATGGTCCTTACGAAGACTACTTAGGATATTCCATATATGAATGCCACCATTCCAGTTTCCAAGTTACGGCCATTCATCCGCTCCAGAATTTCAGTGTGAAAAATACCCAACTTTGGCCATCGACAACTACGGGAAAAAACTGCTGCTGGAAAAGGCGTTTATAGCATTCGAAAGGTCCTTCCTAGGACTACTTAGGGTATTCCCTATGTGAATGCAACAATTCCAGTTTCCTAGTTACGGCCATTCATCCGCTCCAGAATTTCAGTGTGAAAAATACCCAACCTTGGCCATCGACAACTACGGGAAAAAAGGTTTCTGGAAAAGGAGTTTATAGCATTCGAAAGATTCTTCCTAGGACTACTTAGGCTATTCCCTATATGAATGCCACCATTCCAGTTTTCAAGTTATGGCCATTCATCCTCTCCAGAATTTCAGTGTCAAAAATACCCAAATTTGGCCATGGACAACTACTGGAGACAACAGTTTCTGGAAAAGGCGTTTATAGCATTCGAAAGGTCCTTACCAGGACTACTTAGGATATTCCATATATGAATGCCACCATTCCAGTTTCCATGTTATGGCCATTCATCCTGTCCAGAATTTCAGGACTACTTAGTATATTCCATATATGAATGCCACCATTCCAGTTTCGAAATTGTGGCCATTCATCCTCTCCAGAATTTCAGTGTAAAAAATACCCAAATTTGGCCATGGACAGGTACTGGAGACAACGGTTTCTGGAAAAGGTGTTTATAGCATTCGAAAGGTCCTTACGAAGACTACTTAGGATATTCCATATATGAATGCCACCATTCCAGTTTCCAAGTTACGGCCATTCATCCGCTCCAGAATTTCAGTGTGAAAAATACCCAACTTTGGCCATCGACAACTACGGGAAAAAACGGCTGCTGGAAAAGGCGTTTATAGCATTCGAAAGGTCCTTCCTAGGACTACTTAGGATATTCCCTATATGAATGCAACAATTCCAGTTTCCTAGTTACGGCCATTCATCCTCTCCAGAATTTCAGTGTAAAAAATACCCAAATTTGGCAATGGACAACTACTGGAGACAACAGTTTCTGGAAAAGACGCTTATAGTATTCGAAAGGTCCTTACCAGGACTACTTAGGATATTCCATATATGAATGTCACCATTCCAGTTTCCAAGTTATGGCCATTCATCCTCTCCAGAATTTCAGTGTGAAAAATAGCCAAACTTGGCCATGGAAAACTACTGGAAAAACGGTTTCTGGAAAAGGCCTTTATAGTATTCGAAAGGTCCTTCCTAGGACTACCTAGGATATTCCATATATGAATGCCACCATTCCAGTTTCCAAGTTATGGCCTTTCATCCTCTCCAGAATTTCAGTGTGAAAAATACCCAAATTTGGCCATGGACAATTACTGGAGACAACAGTTTCTGGAAAAGACGTTTATAGTATTCGAAAGGTCCTTACCAGGACTACTTAGGATATTCCATATATGAATGCAACAATTCCAGTTTCCAAGTTACGGCCATTCATCCGCTCCAGAATTTCAGTGTGAAAAATACCCAAATTTGGCCATGGAAAACTACTGGAAAAAACGGTTTCTGGAAAGGCGTTTATAGTATTCGAAAGGTCCTTCCTAGGACTACCTAGGATATTCCATATATGAATGCCGCCATGCCAGTTTCCAAGTTATGGCCTTTTATCCTCTCCAGAATTTCAGTGTCAAAAATACCCAAATTTGGCCATGGACAACTACTGGAGACAACAGTTTCTGGAAAAGCGTTTATAGCATTCGAAAGATCCTTACCAGGACTACTTAGGATATTCCATATATGAATGCCACCATTCCAGTTTCCATGTTATGGCCATTCATCCTCTCCAGAATTTCAGTGGGAAAAATAGCCAAACTTGGCCATGGAAAACTACTGGAAAAACGGTTTCTGGAAAAGGCGTTTATAGTATACGAAAGGTCCTTCTTAGAACTACCTAGGATATTCCATATATGAATGCCACCATTCCAGTTTGCCAGTTATGGCCAGTCATCCTCTCCAGAATTTCAGTCTGAAAAATACCCAAATTTGGCCATGGATAACTACTGGAAAAAACAGTTTCTGGAAAAGGCGTTTATAGCATTCGAAAGGTCCTTACTAGGACTACTTAGGATATTCCATTTATGAATGCCACCATTCCAGTTTCCATGTTGTGGCCATTCATCCTCTCCAGAATTTCAGTGTGAAAAAATACCCAAATTTGGCCATGGACAGCTACTGGAAAAGGCGTTTATACCATAGGAAAGGTTCTTCCTAGGACTACTTAGAATATTCCATATATGAATGCCCCCATTCCAGTTTCCATGTTATTGCCATTCATCCTCTCCAGAATTTCAGTGTGAAAAATAGCCAAACTTGGCCATGGTAAACTACTGGAAAAACGGTTTCTGGAAAATTCGTTTATAGTATACGAAAGGTCCTTCTTAGAACTACCTAGGATATTCCATATATGAATGCCACCATTCCAGTTTCCAAGTTATGGCCATTCAGCCTCTCCAGAATTTCAGTGTCAAAAATACCCAACTTTGGACATGGACAACTACTGGAAAAAACAGTTTCTGGAAAAGGCGTTTATAGCATTCGAAAGGTTCTTTCTAGGACTACTTAGGGTATTCCATATATGAATGCCACCATTCCAGTTTCCAAGTTATGGCCATTCACCCTCTCCAGAATTTCAGTGTGAAAAATAGCCAAACTTGGCCATGGAAAACTACTGGAAAAAACGGTTTCTGGAAAAGGCGTTTATAGTATTCGAAAGGTCCTTCCTAGGACTACCTAGGATATTCCATATATGAATGCCACCATTCCAGTTTCCAAGTTATGGCCTTTCATCCTCTCCAGAATTTCAGTGTGAAAAATACCCAAATTTGGCAATGGACAATTACTGGAGACAACAGTTTCTGGAAAAGACGTTTATAGCATTCGAAGGTCTTACCAGGACTACTTAGGATATTCCATATATGAATGCCACCATTCCAGTTTCCAAGTTATGGCCATTCAGCCTCTCCAGAATTTCAATATCAAAAATACCCTACTTTGGACATGGACAACTACTGC
The DNA here is from genome assembly GCA_947397865.1 of Polietes domitor. Lineage (NCBI taxonomy): Eukaryota > Metazoa > Arthropoda > Insecta > Diptera > Muscidae > Polietes > Polietes domitor. The sequence goes on along the minus strand of OX377620.1, from coordinate 150,540,680 downwards.
AAAACACAGTTTCTGGAAAAGGCGTTTATAGCATTCAAAAGGTTCTTCCTAGGACTACTTAGGGTATTCCCTATATGAATGCAACAATTCCAGTTTCCAAGTTACGGCCATTCATCCGCTCCAGAATTTCAGTGTGAAAAATACCCAAATTTGGCCATGAATAACTACGGGAAAAACGGTTTCTGGAAAAGGCGTTTATAGCATTCGAAAGGTCCTTCTAGGACTACTTAGGGTATTCCCTATATGAATGCCACCATTCCAGTTTCCAAGCTATGGCCATTCATCCTCTCCAGAATTTCAGTGTGAAAAATACCCAAATTTGACCATGGACAGGTACTGGAGACAACGGTTTCTGGAAAAGGCGTTTATAGCATTCGAAAGGTCCTTGCGAGGACTACTTAGGATATTCCATATATGAATGCCACCATTTCAGTTTCCAAGTTACGGCCATTCATCCGCTCCAGAATTTCAGTGTGAAAAAAAATACCCAACCTTGGCCATCGACAACTACGGGAAAAAACGGCTGCTGGAAAATGCGTTTATAGCATTCGAAAGGTCCTTCCTAGGACTACTTAGGGTATTCCCTATATGAATGCAACAATTCCAGTTTCCTAGTTACGGCCATTCATCCGCTCCAGAATTTCAGTGTGAAAAATACCCAACTTTGGCCATCGACAACTACGGGAAAAAAGGTTTCTGGAAAAGGAGTTTATAGCATTCGAAAGATTCTTCCTAGGACTACTTAGGGTATTCCCTATATGAATGCCACCATTCCAGTTTCCAAGTTATGGCCATTCATCCTCTCCAGAATTTCAGTGTCAAAAATACCCAAATTTGGCCATGGACAACTACTGGAGACAACAGTTTCTGGAAAAGGCGTTTATAGCATTCGAAAGGTCCTTACCAGGACTACTTAGGATATTCCATATATGAATGCCACCATTCCAGTTTCCATGTTATGGCCATTCATCCTGTCCAGAATTTCAGGACTACTTAGGATATTCCATATATGAATGCCACCATTCCAGTTTCGAAATTGTGGCCATTCATCCTCTCCAGAATTTCAGTGTGAAAAATACCCAAATTTGGCCATGGACAACTACTGGAAAAGGCGTTTATACCATAGGAAAGGTCCTTACCAGGACTACTTAGGATATTCCATATATGAATGCCACCATTCCAGTTTCCAAGTTATGGCCCTTCATCCTCTCCAGAATTTCAGTGTGAAAAATACCCAACTTTGGCCATGAACAACTACTGGAGACAACAGTTTCTTGAAAAGGCCTTTACAGCATTAGAAAGGTCCTTCCTAGGACTACTTAGGGTATTCCCTATATGAATGCCACCATTCCAGTTTCCAAGTTATGGCCATTCATCCTCTCCAGAATTTCAGTGTCAAAAATACCCAAATTTGGCCATGGACAACTACTGGAGACAACAGTTTCTGGAAAAGGCGTTTATAGCATTCGAAAGGTCTTTACTAGGACTTCTTAGGATATTCCATATATGAATGCCATCATTCCAGTTTCCAAGTTACGGCCATTCATCCGCTCCAGAATTTCAGTGTGAAAAATACTCAAATTTGGCCATCGACAACTACGGGAAAAACGGTTTCTGGAAAAGGCGTTTATAGCATTGGAAAGGTTCTTCCTAGGACTACTTAGGGTATTCCCTATATGAATGCCACCATTCCAGTTTCCAAGTTATGGCCATTCATCCTCTCCAGAATTTCAGTGTCAAAAAAAACCAACTTTGGCCATGGACAACTACTGGAAAATCCATTCGAAAGGTCCTTCCTAGGACTACTTAGGGTATTCCCTATATGAATGCAGCAATTCCAGTTTCCAAGTTATGGCCATTCATCCTCTCCAGTATTTCAGTGTCAAAAATACCCAAATTTGGCCATGGACAACTACTGGAGCCAACAGTTTCTGGAAAAGGCGTTTATAGCATTCGAAAGGTCCTTACTAGGACTACCTAGGATATTCCATATATGAATGCCACCATTCCAGTTTCCAAGTTGTGGCCATTCATCCTCTCCAGAATTTTAGTGTGAAAAATACCCAAATTTGGCCATGGACAGCTACTGGAAAGACAGTTTCTGGAAAAGGCGTTTATAGCATTCGAAAGGTCCTTACTAGGACTACATAGGATATTCCATATATAAATGCCACCATTCCAGTTTCCAAGTTGTGTCCATTCATCCTCTCCAGAATTTCAGTGTGAAAAATACCCAAATTTGGCCATGGACAGCTACTGGAAAAACAGTTTCTGGGAAAGGCATTTATAGCATTCGAAAGGTCCTTCCTAGGACTACTTAGGGTATTCCCTATATGAATGCAACAATTCCAGTTTCCAAGTTACGGCCATTCATCTGCTCCAGAATTTCAGTGTGAAAAATACCCAACTTTGGCCATGGACAACTACTGGAGACAACAGTTTCTGGAAAAGGCGTTTACAGCATTAGAAAGGTCCTTACTAGGACTACTTAGGATATTCCATATATGAATGCCACCATTCTAGTTTCCAAGTTATGGCCATTCATCCTCTCCAGAATTTCAGTGTGAACAATACCCAACTTTGGCCATTTATAACTAATGGAAAAACGGTATCTGGAAAGGGCGTTTATAGTATTTGAAACGTCCTTCCTAGGACTACCTAGGATATTTCATATATGAGTGCCACCATTCCAGTTTTCAAGTTATAACCATTCATCCTGTCCAGAATTTCAGTGTGAAAAATACCCAAATTTGGCCATCGACAACTACGGGAAAAAACGGTTGCTGGAAAAGGCGTTTATAGCATTCGAAAGGTCCTTACTAGGGCTACTTAGGATATTCCCTATATGAATGCCACCATTCCAGTTTCCAAGTTATGGCCATTCATCCTCTCCAGAATTTCAGTGTCAAAAATACCCAACTTTGGCCATGGACAACTACTGGAAAAGCTTTTATACCATAGGAAATGTCCTTCCCAGGACTACTTAGGCATTTATAGCATTCGAAAGGTCCTTACTAGGACTACTTAGAATATTCCATATATGAATGCCACCATTCCAGTTTCCATGTTATGGCCATTCATCCTCTCCAGAATTTCAGTGTGAAAAATACCCAAATTTGGCCATGAACAGCTACTGGAGACAACGGTTTCTGGAAAAGGCGTTTATAGCATTCGAAAGGTCCTTACGAGGACTACTTAGGATATTTCATATATGAATGCCACCATTCCAGTTTCCAAGTTATGGCCACAATTACAGTTTCCAAGTTACGGCCATTCATCCGCTCTAGAATTTCAGTGTGAAAAATACCCAAATTTGGCCATCGACAACTACGGGAAAAACGGTTTCTGGAAAAGGCGTTTATAGCATTCGAAAGGTCCTTCCTAGGACTACTTAGGGCATTGCATATATGAATGCCACCACTCCAGTTTCCAAGTTATGGTCATTCATCCTCTCCAGAATTTCAGTGTCAAAAATACCCAACTTTGGCCATGGACAACTACTGGAAAAAACAGTTTCTGGAAAAGTCATTTATAGCATTAGAAAGGTCCTTCCTAGGACTACTTAGCGTATTCCCTATATGAATGCAACAATTCCAGTTTCCAAGTTACGAACATTCATCCGCTCCAGAAATTCAGTGTGAAAAATACCCAACTTTGGCCATGGACAACTACTGGAGACAACAGTTTCTGGAAAAGGCGTTTACAGCATTAGAAAGGTCCTTACTAGGACTACCTAGGATATTCCATATATGAATGCCACCATTCCAGTTTCCATGTTATGGCCATTCATCCTCTCCAGAATTTCAGTGTGAAAATAGCCAAACTTGGCCATGGATAACTACTGGAAAAAACCGTTTCTGGAAAAGGCGTTTATAGTATTCGAAAGGTCCTTCCTAGGACTACTTAGGGTATTCCCTATATGAATGCAACAATTCCAGTTTCCAAGTTATGGCCATTCATCCTCTCCAGAATTTCAGTGTGAAAAATACCCAAATTTGGCCATCGACAACTACGGGAAAAATGGTTGCTGGAAAAGGCGTTTATAGCATTCGAAAGGTCCTTTCTAAGACTACATAGGGTATTGCATATATGAATGCCACCATTAAAGTTTTCAAGTTATGGCCATTCATCCTCTCCAGAATTTCAGTGTCAAAAATACCCAACTTTGGCCATGGACAACTACTGGAAAAACAGTTTCTGGAAAAGGCATTTATAGCATTCGAAAGGTCCTTCCTAGGACTACTTAGGGTATTCCCTATATGAATGCAACAATTCCAGTTTCCATGTTACGGCCATTCATCCGCTCCAGAATTTCAGAGTGAAAAATACCCAACTTTGGCCATGGACATCTACTGGAGACAACAGTTTCTGGAAAAGGCGTTTACAGCATTAGAAAAGTTATTACTAGGGCTACTTAGGATATTCCATATATGAATGCCACCATTCCAGTTTCCAAGTTATGGCCATTCATCCTCTCCAGAATTTCAGTGTGAACAATACCCAACTTGGGCCATGGATAACTAATGGAAAAAACAGTTTCTGGAAAAGGCGTTGATAGCATTTGAATCGTCCTTCCTAGGACTACGTAGGATATTCCATATATGAATGCCACCATTCCAGTTTCCATGTTATGGCCATTCATCCTCTCCTGTCCATGGCCAAACTTGGCCATGGACAGCTACTGGAAAAACAGTTTCTGGAAAAGGCATTTATAGCATTCGAAAGGTCCTTCCTAGGACTACTTAGGGTATTCCGTATATGAATGCCACCATTCCAGTTTCAAAGTTATGGCCATTCATCCTCTCCAGAATTTCAGTGTCAAAAATACCCAACTTTGGCCATGGACAACTACTGGAAAAGGCGTTTATACCATAGGAAAGGTCCTTCCTAGGACTACTTAGGGTATTCCCTATATGAATGCAACAATTCCAGTTTCCAAGTTACGGCCATTCATCTGCTCCAGAATTTCAGTGTGAAAAATACCCAACTTTGGCCATGGACAACTACTGGAGACAACAGTTTCCGGAAAAGGCGTTTATAGCATTAGAAAGGTCCTTACTAGGACTACTTAGGATATTCCATATATGAATTCCACCATTCCAGTTTCCAAGTTATGGCCATTCATCCTCTCCAGAATTTCAGTGTGAACAATACCCAACTTTGGCCATTCATAACTAATGGAAAAACGGTATCTGGAAACGGCGTTTATAGCATTTGAAACGTCCTTCCTAGGACTACCTAGGACATTCCATATATGAGTGCCACCATTCCAGTTTCCATGTTATGGCCATTCATCCTCTCCAGAATTTCAGTGTGAAAAATAGATAAACTTGGCCATGGAAAACTACTGGAAAAATCGGTTTCTGGAAAAGGCGTTTATAGTATTCGAAAGGTCCTTCCTAGGACTACCTAGGATATTCCATATATGAATGCCACCATTCCAGTTTCCAAGTTATGTACATTCATCCTCTCCAGAATTTCAGTGTGAAAAATACCCAAATTTGGCCATGGATAACTACTGGAAAGAACAGTTTTGGATAACTACTGGAAAAAACAGTTTCTGGGAAAGGCGTTTATAGCATTCGAAAGGTCCTTACTAGGACTACTTAGGATATTCCATATTTGAATGCCACCATTCCAGTTTCCAAGTTATGGCCATTCATCCTCTCCAGAATTTCAGTGTCAAAAATACCCAATTTTGGCCATGGACAACTACTGGAGACAACAGTTTCTGGAAAAGGCGTTTATAGTATTCGAAATGTCCTTCCTAGGACTACCTAGGATATTTCATATATGAGTGCCACCATTCCAGTTTTCAAGTTATAACCATTCATCCTGTCCAGAATTTCAGTGTGAAAAATACCCAAATTTGGCCATCGACAACTACGGGAAAAAACGGTTGCTGGAAAAGGCGTTTATAGCATTCGAAAGGTCCTTACTAGGGCTACTTAGGATATTCCCTATATGAATGCCACCATTCCAGTTTCCAAGTTATGGCCATTCATCCTCTCCAGAATTTCAGTGTCAAAAATACCCAACTTTGGCCATGGACAACTATTGGAAAAGCTCTTATACCATAGGAAATGTCCTTCCCAGAACTACTTAGGCATTTATAGCATTCGAAAGGTCCTTACTAGGACTACTTAGAATATTCCATATATGAATGCCACCATTCCAGTTTCCAAGTTATGGCCATTCATCCTCTCCAGAATTTCAGTGTGAAAAATACCCAACTTTGGCCACCGACAACTACGGGAAAAAAACGGTTGCTGGAAAAGGCGTTTATAGCATTCGAAAGGTCCTTCCTAGGACTACTTAGGGTATTCCCTATATGAATGCAACAATTCGAGTTTCCTAGTTACGGCCATTCATCCGCTCCAGAATTTCAGTGTGAAAAATACCCAACTTTGGCCACCGACAACTACGGGAAAAAACGGTTGCTGGAAAAGGCGTTTATAGCATTCGAAAGGTCCTTCCTAGGACTACTTAGGGTATTCCCTCTATGAATGCAACAATTCGAGTTTCCTAGTTACGGCCATTCATCCTCTCCAGAATTTCAGTGTGAAAAATACCCAACTTTGGACATCGACAACTACGGGAAAAACGGGAAAAAAGGTTTCTGGAAAAGGAGTTTATAGCATTCGAAAGGTTCTTCCTAGGACTACTTAGGGTATTCCCTATATGAATGCCACCATTCCAGTTTCCATGTTATGGCCATTCATCCTCTCCAGAATTTCAGTGTCAAAAATACCCAAATTTGGCCATGGACAACTACTGGAGACAACAGTTTCTGGAAAAGGCGTTTATAGCATTGGAAAGGTCCTTCCTAGGACTACCTAGGATATTCCATATATGAATGCCACCATTACAGTTGCCAAGTTATGGCCATTCATCCTCTCCAGAATTTCATTGTGAAAAATACCCAAATTTGGCCTTCGACAACTACGGGAAAAACGGTTTCTGGAAAAGGCGTTTATAGCATTCGAAAGGTCCTTCCTAGGACTACTTAGGGCATTGCATATATGAATGCCACCATTCCAGTTTCCAAGTTATGGTCATTCATCCTCTCCAGAATTTCAGTGTCAAAAATACCCAACTTTGGCCATGGACAACTACTGGAAAAAACAGTTTCTGGAAAAGGCATTTATAGCATTCGAAAGGTCCTTCCTAGAACTACCTAGGATATTCCATATATGAATGCCACCATTCCAGTTTCCAAGTTATGTCCATTCATCCTCTCCAGAATTTCAGTGTGAAAAATACCCAAATTTGGCCATGGATAACCACTGGAAAAACAGTTTTGGATAACTACTGGAAAAAACAGTTTCTGGGAAAGGCGTTTATAGCATTCGAAAGGTCCTTACTAGGACTACTTAGGATATTCCATATTTGAATGCCACCATTCCAGTTTCCAAGTTATGGCCATTCATCCTCTCCAGAATTTCATTGTGAAAAATACCCAAATTTGGCCTTCGACAACTACGGGAAAAACGGTTTCTGGAAAAGGCGTTTATAGCATTCGAAAGGTCCTTCCTAGGACTACTTAGGGCATTGCATATATGAATGCCACCATTCCAGTTTCCAAGTTATGGTCATTCATCCTCTCCAGAATTTCAGTGTCAAAAATACCCAACTTTGGCCATGGACAACTACTGGAAAAAACAGTTTCTGGAAAAGGCATTTATAGCATTCGAAAGGTCCTTCCTAGGACTACCTAGGATATTCCATATATGAATGCCACCATTCCAGTTTCCAAGTTATGTCCATTCATCCTCTCCAGAATTTTAGTGTGAAAAATACCCAAATTTGGCCATGGATAACTACTGGAAAAACAGTTTTGGATAACTACTGGAAAAAACAGTTTCTGGGAAAGGCGTTTATAGCATTCGAAAGGTCCTTACTAGGACTACTTAGGATATTCCATATTTGAATGCCACCATTCCAGTTTCCAAGTTATGGCCATTCATCCTCTCCATAATTTCATTGTGAAAAATACCCAAATTTGGCCTTCGACAACTACGGGAAAAACGGTTTCTGGAAAAGGCGTTTATAGCATTCGAAAGGTCCTTCCTAGGACTACCTAGGATATTCCATATATGAATGCCACCATTCCAGTTTCCAAGTTATGGCCATTCATCCTCTCTAGAATTTCAGTGTCAAAAATACCCAACTTTGGCCATGGACAACTACTGGAAAAGCTTTTATACCATAGGAAATGTCCTTCCCAGAACTACTTAGGCATTTATAGCATTCGAAAGGTCCTTACTAGGACTACTTAGAATATTCCATATATGAATGTCACCATTCCAGTTTCCAAGTTATGGCCATTCATCCTCTCCAGAATTTCAGTGTGAAAAATACCCAAATTTGGCCATGAACAGCTACTGGAGACAACGGTTTCTGGAAAAGGCGTTTATAGCATTCGAAAGGTCCTTACGAGGACTACTTAGGATATTTCATATATGAATGCCACCATTCCAGTTTCCAAGTTATGGCCATTCATCCTCTTCAGAATTTCAGTGTCAAAAATACCCAACTTTGGCCATGGACAACTACTGGAAAAAACAGTTTCTGGAAAAGGCATTTATAGCATTCGAAAGGTTATTCTTAGGACTACTTAGGGTATTCCCTATATGAATGCAACAATTCCAGTTTCCAAGTTACGGCCATTCATCCGCTCCAGAATTTCAGTGTGAAAAATACCCAACTTTGGCCACCGACAACTACGGGAAAAAACAGTTGCTGGAAAAGGCGTTTATAGCATTCGATAGGTCCTTCCTAGGACTACTTAGGGTATTCCCTATATGAATGCAACAATTCGAGTTTCCTAGTTACGGCCATTCATCCGCTCCAGAATTTCAGTGTGAAAAATACCCAACTTTGGCCATCGACAACTACGAGAAAAACGGAAAAAAAGGTTTCTGGAAAAGGAGTTTATAGCATTCGAAAGGTTCTTCCTAGGACTACTTAGGGTATTCCCTATATGAATGCCACCATTCCAGTTTCCATGTTATGGCCATTCATTCTCTCCAGAATTTCAGTGTCAAAAATACCCAAATTTGGCCATGGACAACTACTGGAGACAACAGTTTCTGGAAAAGGCGTTTATAGCATTCGAAAGGTCCTTCCTAGGACTACCTAGGATATTCCATATATGAATGCCACCATTACAGTTTCCAAGTTATGGCCATTCATCCTCTCCAGAATTTCATTGTGAAAAATACTTAGGATATTCCCTATATGAATGCCACCATTCCAGTTTCTAAGTTATGGCCATTCATCCTCTCCAGAATTTCAGTGTCAAAAATACCCAACTTTGGCCGTGGACAACTACTGGAAAAGGCGTTTATACCATAGGAAAGGTCCTTCCTAGGACTACTTAGGGTATTGCCTATATGTATGCAAAAATTACAGTTTCCAAGTTACGGCCATTCATCCGCTCTAGAATTTCAGTGTGAAAAATACCCAAATTTGGCCATCGACAACTACGGGAAAAACGGTTTCTGGAAAAGGCGTTTATAGCATTCGAAAGGTCCTTCCTAGGACTACTTAGGGCATTGCATATATGAATGCCACCATTCCAGTTTCCATGTTATGGTCATTCATTCTCTCCAGAATTTCAGTGTCAAAAATACCCAAATTTGGAGAAGTGTATGCTGCTTTTCGATTTATGTGAAGATGAATCGATAAGCATAATACCTTTCGATAACTGTGGAAGAAGAGGACCAATGAAGAGGCAGCGAAAAGATGTGCTCAAAACCCCAACAAAACGAACAAGACGTTCATAATTATTTTTTATAATTTTAAATTAAATACTGTAAATATTATTTTTAGTTTAATAACAATAATTTAAAAAATAAATTAAATATAAAATATTTATATATTTAAATTAAATATTTTTTTAATATTATATTCAAATTTCAATTTCCCCTTTTCAGCTTACAACAACAATAAAAAATCAAATCAAAATACATAAGTTTTCTTTTTATTTCAAGAATGGAGGGGGATTTTTCTTTTCTGCTTACAATAACATCAAAATAAAATACCAATCAATATAAAGTATATACTTTTTCTTTTTATTTCAAATTAGAGGAGGGTTTTTCTTTTTTCGGTAATAAATATAACTTTTCTCTTTTACTCTTGTTGTCTCTTTATGTAAAATGTGAAATACGTCATATATTTACAAATGCTGACCCCTACTTTGCATGCAATATACATCTCGCTCATTCAACGAAAAATTGTTTGATTCATAATCAGAATCTGGTATAAATATCAGTAAGTAATACAATAAATTCACAGTTGAAAAAATAAAGTTGTAGAGATGTCATCAAATACAGAATTAATAACCACGTTTAACTTCCTAAATTTCAAAAAAATCCTTAGTATAAAGGATATGAAACTAAATACAGAATATGTAATTAGTGCAGCATACCGGACGTCAACCAAGTATGGGGACAAACTTGTCTTGAAATTGGACGACTGCATTTTGTATCTACCGAGCAGATTCAACTCTCTTGGAGACGATGTGGTGCAACGATTAAATGATGGAGCCTTTTCAATAACAAAATCATCCTTGCGTGATGGGCAAGATAACCTATATAGATTAGAGCTAAAACAAATTCTACCTACTGAAGTATTTTATTCACATTATTTAGTATAGATTATAAAAAACTTCAAATAAATAAACTCAATCGTTTGACTGAAATAAAATTCCATGTGTTTTTGTTTTTAATTTTATTATTATTTATTTATCAATATGTTATTCATTTAATATAAAGTCTTCTATTTGATAATAATTTTTCTCTACAAAAACAAATATTTTATATAAATTATTAATGGCGCACTTAAAACTAACATCAGAATGCAGCGGACAAGAAGTAAAGTAATTGGGTAATGTTTTAAAACTTGTTTTGTTTTCCAGATTTATTATGTTGGTTTTAATATATTTTGTTAGAAAGTCTTTCTTAGCCTTTCCAAAAACAAAAATGTACTTATATGTATTTAGGGGTGAAAGTATAGCACCTACATCACAATAGTCTATTGAGCCTTCTGACCAATCCAATCCATTCACAAATTTTTTGCAGTAATTGTTTTTTCTCCGTCCCTCTCTGGTTAGTTCTCTGACATCGAAAGGTGGTTTGAAAAGGAAATAGTTGGGGACAACCGATGTTCCACACATGTATGCCATCTCTTTCATATATATACTGTTTTCATTGCCATGACAGTATTGAAAATCCAAAAAGGCAACGGAAGATCTATTTATTTGAAACATTTTACAACCGAGTTTGGTGACCAACTAAAATAACTATTATTTTTGTGAACCCTTTATATACAGTTTTTATTTTCATAAAATCGACAGTGTTAATTTACTCTTTCAACTCAAATGGAGCAAGCGAATAAAAAGGAAGAAAAAAAATTCCAAAATCATGACGTCGTTTTTGAATTTGAATATTTTGTTAATTTAAATTTAAAAGTTAAATGCGGATTTTCAACATCATCAAAATTTGAGCCAATGATATGGTTTCAAAATAAGAAGAAGCACTATGTGGGCCTAACTCGTGATATGTGGGTTCATTTGATGACGTATAAGGACTACATCCAAGTGCGATTGGATCAATATGAATTTTTTGATTCATTTAATTTGCTTAACGATCCTCCGAAAGAAGGCATCAAATATGAATTTCGACAAAAGGATGGTAGAAGTCTCCTAATACTAAGACAAAACGATAACAAACTCAAAATTGACTGTGAAACATGGCATGCAATAACTCGAATTGGAATATTTTTAACTACATTCGTTTGCTGGAACAACATATTGCAAAAACAAATTGCATATTTTTATTATAATTTTTATATACCTACATGTGCCGATCTGAAGAAAACATATATACAAATTTCTGATATTAAAGGATTCTATGAAAAGGATGTTGAAATTGATTTAACCCGTCTATGTTTCGAGTTTGGTAAAAAAATGGTTAATACAATAAAACAAGATGTAAAAATTTATAAATTACTTTCAAGAATGGAAAATAAATGAAATATGAATAAAAGGAAAATTAAGTGCTTTATTTTTTATTTATTTAAATTGGATTAAAAATTTTAAACAAAGGTGTCCGCAATTGACTGAATTAAATTTCTGACGTCTCTTATAATTGTAGGTTATATTATTTCCTAAATATTCTATTATTTCCAATGGTGGTTGTAAATTACCAAAGCTATCGAAATATTCAATAAAATCTTTATTTTTATAGTATGCTACCCAATGCGTACCGGCTCCTTTATGTGAGTCTAAATTAACTATACCACATTCTCTATAACGAGGTTTTTTTGGTAGTTTATCTCTCATATAAACATCTCTAAAATAGGGAATACGTTTTTTGCCGAATGTTTTTAAATCAATATTACTTAGAGGTACATTGGGTAGATGTTTTATTAGTTTTTTGTCGAATTTTTGTTATCCACTATGATCCCCAGTCCTTTCTTATATGGTTTAAGGTAAAGCCCTTTACCCATTGCTATAGTCTCCATGCTTTTATTATGTCGAACATTTTCTTCCAGCTGTTGTTTGGTTTTTTTTGCAGTGTTTAACGCATTTGCAATAGAAGCCCCTCCAGAGGCAATGGCTCCCATAGCTCCAAGTCCTGATAGAATTGATATTAGAGGAAGAAACCCACCAATTTTTGGTACTCTTATAACCCTCGGAATAACAATCTGTGATTTCTTTCCTTTGAATGAGTTGTGAATAACCCTTCGTGCAGTTTTTATAGCTGTATTTATATCTTGCGGTTTTTGCTTCTTTAGAATGGTGATGGCATTTTTTACAGCACTTGAAAATATTTTTTTTCCACATATTTTTTTCTTCCCCATACCTAAACCGAATTTTACTTTAGCTTTCATGGCGTTGGTGACTAAATATGCGCTTATTTTTTCTCCTAATGTACTGTCTTTAGCTTTAACACGTTCCCACGCTCTCTCGGTTAGCTCTCTATCAGCTCGATGTCGATGATTTAAGTCGTTACTTTGTGTATATGCTATATCATGAGTTCTACAAGCAGCATCAAGGGCATTTATTCCCTTATCACCCCTTTCCAATCGTTTCTCTAACTTTGTTCCTGGTCCACAAAATTGGTAGCCAGGTAAATGAAGCTCAATTGGTAATGAATTAATTAAATTATTCATCAACCCTCTCCCGCGAACGTTTCTTTTACAATTAATTTTATTATTCGAATAAACAATCATTTTATATAATTTCTGAAATGAAAAAAAAAAAAAACAACATAAATTTGAATGAAATAACCAACTTGTAATCAGTTGTTAAAATGCGTTTAGTTAAACAGGATACAAATATTAATGTGCGAAATTTAGATTTCACACAAAATAATTCTAATCAAACGAGACATAGCTCCTTATTACCGAACTCTATAAGAGCATTGATAGTGGGACCTTCTAATTGTGGAAAAACAAATGTCTTGCTGAGTCTAATTGAAAGCCCTAATGGATTGAAATTTGAAAATATATATTTATATTCAAAGTCCTTGTATCAACCGAAATATGAGTATCTAAAGAAACTTATAACACCTATAAAGGGTATGGGATATTACACTTTTACGGATAATGTTGATGTCATACCACCGGACGAAGCAAAATCAAATTCTCTAATGATATTTGACGATGTTGCTTGTGAAAAACAAAACAATATTCGAAGTTATTTTTCTATGGGTAGACATAAAAATGTCGATTGTTTTTATTTGAATCAAACATATACCCGAATTCCTAAACATTTAATTCGAGATAATTCCAATGTAATTATAATGTTCAAACAGGACGAAATGAATATGAAGCACATCTATAATGATCATGTTGGTTCCGATATGAAGTTTAATAAATTTATGGAAATTTGTCGAGAATGTTGGAAAGATAGATATGGATTTTTAATTATAAGCAAAGACGATGATATTACATGTGGACGCTATAGAAAAGGGTTTGATGTATTCATATATATTTAGTAATAAATATTCTTTTGATTACAACAGACGTCAATTTAAAACGAACAGCAGTCGATATAAAAGACCAGCTATCAACATAAAACAAACAGCTATCAGTATAATAGGATCTGCTATCAGTCCGATAGGAACTGCTACCAGTATAATAGGAGCTGCTACCAGTCCGATAGGAACTGCTACCAGTCTAATAGGAACTGCTACCAGTCCGATAGGAACTGCTACCAGTCTAATAGAAACTGCTACCAGTCCGATAGGAACTGCTACCAGTATAATAGGAACTGGTATCAGTCCGATAGGAACTGCTACCAGTCTAATAGAAACTGCTACCAGTCCGATAGGAACTGCTACCAGTCCGATTGGAACTGCTACCAGTCTAATAGAAACTGATATCAGTCAAAAAACTAGCATATATCTGTTTAAAACAGACTGCACACCAGTTAAAAACAACTGCCCACCAGTTTAAAATACCTGTCTACCACTTTAAAACGAACAGCTAGCAGTTTGCAACAAACTGATTATTGGTTGAAACATTGACACACATTAACAATGGATGAAAAAATATTAAAGGAACTAATAAAGTCGTGAAAAATTTTAAAACAAAAATTTCAGAGTATCAAATTGGGAGAAAATGAAATAGCGAATAAGTTGGAAAGCACATTTAAACCTCTAACAGAACCACTAAATAAATTCATTAAAATATCTCATGAAAATATTAAAAGACCTCCACCTGAAAATCAGGATATAAAATTTGAAACCAGTACACCAAATAAAAAGTATAAAAAGGAAAACAGATTTTCTAGTAAAATCTATAAAGATGAGTCTGATAGCTTGAGTGAAGAGGAAGAGGAAGAAGAAGCAAAGGAGGATAAGTTTTTTTCGCAATCAGAGGAGGAAGACACAATTGACTTATCTTCTTTGAATAGAGATGGAAAACTTGATACCATATATGGACCGCATAAAGAGAATGATGTTTGGAAATTCGGTAACAGCAGTATACATCTAAGTGCTGACAAAATTATTATTGGAAATCAATCTTGGGCTAATACGCATGGACTATATGAATTGCTTTTTTATAAAAATCCTAAGAGTTATGATTCATATGAGTTGGATATATACAAAAAGATTTTAATTAATACAAATGCACATCGAAGAAAACATGACCCCAATGAACAAATTAAAGGAAGCAAAGGTTTTAAATATACAAAAATAATAAAAAGGTTATTTCAATCTACTCACACAGGTAAAGGCCTTATGAGCGTAAGTCTTCAAAACCCGAACTATATATACTGGGACGATCCCAACGAATTGGTGGAAAGATTAAAGCTTCTCATAGCATCACAAAATGCTGGCCATACTAATCAAAATAACGAAATAGTATCTATAATTGAAGAATTAAAGGAATCAGATATAATATACTGACGATGAAGAAACTCAATTAATCATAAGATGAGTGTTGACAAGTTCGGTCACTTTTCAAATTCTGATATATTGAGGAGAAATGTTCCGAAAATGTTGGGAATTGGTCTTGATGATCATAACAACCTCGATATCCGAAATAAGAAAATCAAAAATTTGGGTCCGCCATCAGAAGTGGGAGACGCTGTCAACAAATTTTATCTACAAACACAAATCAACCGTTCACGAGAAATATTAAACGCAGAAATTATTGATAATAAAAAAAATATACTACAGTTGAAGGATAAACTTGATGAAGTTTATAATAATATTTGTGTATCTGTACCATCAACCAATTGTAAAAAACAATAAGATATTAATAGAATAAAAAACAATGGAGAAAAGAAAAATTGTAAATGAACTGCATACTCAAGCCCGCAAAAAGTTCCCACGACGAAGAGTTATTATGAAAGGAATTGACGATTCATGGCAAGCAGATTTAGTTGAAATGGGGAATTATTCAAAATTTAATAAAGGATTCAAATATCTATTAACAGTTATAGACAACTTTTCAAAATATGCGTGGGTAGAACACACCAAAAATTAAAAATGCTTCCGATGTTTCCGCTGCATTCCAAAGAATATTGAATTTGGGTCGAATACCAAAAAATTTACAAACTGACGATGGAAAGGAGTTTTTAATAAAGATTTTAAACGATTAATGAATAAGTATAAAATTAATCACTATTCTACATATAGTACAATGAAGGCGTCAATTGTTGAGCGTTTCAACCGTACCTTAAAATCTATCCTGTTTCGTGAATTTTCATTTAAGGGAACCTATCAGTGGATCAAGATATATAAGGATTTAGTAGATACATACAATAATAAAGAACATAGAACAATAAAAATGGCCCCCATTAATGTAAACCCTGAGAATGAGAAAATGTTATTAAACACTGTATACAACCACTTGAAAATATTTAAACCGTCAAATTTTCATGTGGGGGATTATGTACGCATAAGCAAATATAAAAATATATTTGAAAAAGGATATACACCAAACTTTAGTACAGAGATTTTTAGAATTAAATCTGTTCAAATTACAAATCCAGTTACATATACATTGGAAGACTATCAAGGAAATCCGATTAAAGGAGGTTTCTATAAGGAAGAGATTATACACACACGCTTTCCTAATGCGTACCTCGTTGAGAAAGTTTTAAAAACGAAGGCAGATAAAGTATATGTTAAATGGTTGGGGTTCTCCAATCAACACAACTCCTGGATAGATAAAAATGAAATACTTTAAGCAAAATTATATCACTCAATTATATATTTTGTTTGTCATTAGTTAAATAGCATTCATAATGTCAATAACATTAGCATTAAGCGGAAGATCGCCGGTTTTAACAGCCAATTATTTTCCACCAATCCAACTTCCAGACGAGTATGAATGTTCTCTAATAGATTTTCATTCTTACAACTCCATTCCAAACGTTGACTATGACAACAATTTATTTCATATCGGTGACATGACAATCGAAATACCAGTCGGATCTTACGAGTTGGAAGATATTGTATCCTATATAAAATCAGTATATGGAAAACATAATGGAGAAAAAACTTTAGATATCGCAGCTAACAATAATACGTTACAAATTGAAATATATTCTTCACATGATGTTATTTATTTTAATCGAGATCGTTCTCTAGGAACATTGTTTGGATTTGATGACCGAATTTTGTTATCGAAAGAAAGTCATAAATCGTATCTACCTGTTAACATTTTGAAAGTGAACGCCGTACAAATACAATGCAATATAATTACAGGAGCATATTTAAACAATTTACCAGTACATACTATACACGAGTTTGCTATAAACGTGTCTCCAGGATATAAAATGGATGAAATACCTAAAAACCTAATTTATTTACCAGTAAACGTCAAAGAAATCAGTTCACTTAAAGTTTGGATTGTGGATCAAGAAGAACGTTTAATAAATTTTCGCGGAGAAGAAATTACACTTCGATTGCATCTCAGACCAAAATCAAAATGATTATTTATAATAAATACGGGAATAAAAGAAAAGATATACACATTCCTTTCCAATCAGTCAAACCTAAAAGACTACCATTGACAAAAGAAAATAAAATTTTTTTAAAATCTTTAAAATTTCGATTAAAAAATTATGTCTGAAATACTTAATGTTGGTGAAAAGCCACTCACAGACGAGAATATAATAAAAAAAGACTATCATACATATGTACCATATATACAATCTTTTAAAAATAACGATGAGATAAGAATAACAATTCAAAATCAGGACTTGTATGTATTACCCAGTGAAAGCTACATTTTCATAGAAGGCTGTGTTACACTGGTAGGGGGTGCGAAAACATCTAATGCTCGATTGCGAAACAACTGTGTGGCATACATGTTTGATGAAATTCGATATGAAATTAATGGCGTTGAAATCGATCGAACTCGCTATTTAGGATTATCTAGCACCATAAAGAATTATGCTTCTCTGAACGACTTTGAAAGTAATATGATGAAAAATGCTGGATGGAATAACGGTAACGATCTAACAATGGGGGTGTTCAACTTTTATGTTCCACTTAAGATGTTATTGGGGTTTGCCGAAGATTACACTAAAGTTATATTGAATAGCAAACACGACCTCATAATGCTACGTAGCTCAAGTGACAACAACGTATGTTATTCCACAGATGTAGCTGAAGTTTTAAATTTAACAATAACAAATATAACATGGCGAATTCCACACATACACCTTTCTGATACATCGAAAATAAAAATTATGAAAACCATAAAAGATGGAACGTCTTTACCACTCGCGTTCCGTAGCTGGGATTGTCATTTTAATCCAACATTTTATGGTGCAACAAAGTGTAATTGGAATGTAAAGCTGTCTGTAAACAGAGAAAGGCCACGTTTCATTTTGTTTGCGTTCTCAAAAGATACAAAATTTTCACACTGTAATTTGACAAACATGAAAGTCCACCTAAATTCAGAAACATATCCATACGATGATTTAAACTTGAAATTTGATGATAACCGATATGCTGTTCTATATGATATGTACGCTAAATTTCAACAAAGTTATTATATGCGTGAACCACAACCAATCCTTTCATGTGAAAAATTTAAGGAAACCCCTGTAATAGTAATTGATGTTAGTCATCAGAATGAAATGGTTAAAAGCGGACCTATTGATGTTAAAATTGAGTTTGAAACAAACAAAGCTATTCCTGAAAACACATCTGCATATTGTTTAATACTTCACGATCGATTGCTTGAGTATACACCTTTAACAGGAATAGTTAGAAAAATTATTTAAACTTTTTAAAATTATTTAAACATTTTTAAAATTATATACTTACACAACATCATTGTATGAATGAAATTACCAAAATAAAAACACAAATTTACAATTATATTTGAAACTTAATAACAAGTCTTTTTATTTTTAACTATAAATAGGTAACGAAAATATTAGTTAACAAGGAAAATACAAATCTAAATAAATAAATATATATATATATATTAATAACAAAAGTAATATTGTTTAATTATAAATTCAATTCGTTAAGCTCGTCTAAAGAAGCCAAGTCTTGATTATTAACCCCATTAAAATTACAATCAAATGTCATGAGATTTATTGAACTTAAATCTATATGGACATTTTCACTTTCTCTCAGTTCATCTAAAGTCGCAAGATCTAGATTGTTGATATCACTTAAACTGTAATCAAACGTCATTAAATCAATCGAGTTCAGATCAATATTTTCAATATAATTGTCTGATGGACTTTCTATTTCATAATGTCCCCAAGCATATGTATTTATACCGTCGGACTTAATTTTTCTTTTGTCGTCGTCGTAGCTTAAAGTTATTTTATTGATTTGATTAGTATAAATTATATGCTTTTTAGATCTAAATGTGATCATATTATCACAATATTTTTTCTTATTTAATAAGCAGTCTCGGTAGGGGTCTATTGTATATTTATTAAGGACAGACTTTTTAACGCCCTTAGATTTTTTTATGAGGGCTCCGTCTTGTACACTTATAGCATACATTTTCGGTCTCAATCCTACAAATTCTGTCATAATTTTTCCACAATTTTCATCCTTCATCATTCCTAATACCTTTTTATTTAGTAGCGGTATATTGAAAGGATTATCTGAAGGATACTCTGAGGTATCAAACCTATCCTGAATATCCTGTAATGTCAGTTCTTTATAAAAGTCTCTACCTATAAAGGAATATATGAATGAATCTGTATCCATATAATTTAAATAAAAATCTTCCTGGAACTTCTTCTTCATGAATTCGTAATGGAAATCATACATTAACCATTTGGAAAGTTCCAATACAGAGAACCCTAAATAAATTGGTTTGTCGTATAAAGTCTTTACACGACTCAACTGAATGGCAACCATGTCATCAGAAAACTGTGTCAAACTATGGAAATTCGGTTTCGCTATCCATGCCTGTGCACCCAATCTATTCCTATCTGTTCTCTCCCAATATTTAACAATTTTGACATCTTTTCTTTTGTCAACATTTTCCATGGTTTTCCCGTAAACTGAATTATTCAATAGCTTGAAAAAGTCTTTTTCGAAAGCATTCTTCGCCATGGTTCTATGATAATTGTTTTTTTCGATGTATGGTTTTAACCAAGCTTCCTGTTTAAAAGAAAGGATACGGTTAACCTTTTCTAAAATCAACCCATTCGCTAAACATTGTTTGAGAACTCGAGAGTGTATTGGATACGATTGTTTTGTCGAAAAATCTGTTATTAATTTCTTACACTTTGATCCCCCAACCTTCTTGTTTTCAGCACAGAACGGTAAGTCGTTATGCGCTTTGTGTAAACAAGTTGGATATGAAATATCCGCATCAATAAAGTAAGCTCTGTCTCCATCGTCAGCTAATTTCATGATTTCTTCTTTGCGACTAAGTTTTTCAAATTCTGCTCCTTCGACTCATTTAAAATCATTTTTAGGTAGATATTGTGACATTGCCCACCCATACAAATTATTCGCATCAAGATACATGAGATATTCTGACGGTTTACTCTTGTCATAGTTACTCATGTATTTATTATTTGCTTTTGTATGTCGTTTGGAGCATTGGACAATGCCACCTCGAATCCCATTCTTACAGAAATTGTACATGTCAATGTCTGTTAAAAGTTCCAATTCTACCTTTGTATGTTTTAACATAGCATCCCACGAAAGACCTGGTGCGGTATAATAATGACTAGGGTCTAAATTATGAATTTTCTTACAAACCGCTCTAAAATTTTCAAAAACGTCAGTCAATATTAAGACGTCGGCCTTCAGATACAATTCCATGTAATCTTTCAGATTCTGACATCCAAATCTTGACCACACATCTTGAGCATGTTTATAGTCTTGCACCGAACATTCTTTGTTTATCAAATAGTTAAAAAAATCATTTCTAGGTGGAAGTTTATTTTCCGAAAGTTTAGAATAACTAGATATATATTCATAGGGGAAGGTACCTTTCTTATTCATAAGTTTAAAATCAATATCATTGGGAAATTGTTTTCGAACACTATGAAAATCTTGTTCGGGTAAGTTTTTAGCCAACGTATCTAAACTAGCTGCCATGAATCTAAATGAGTCTAAAAACCTCATTCTAATCTATTTTTCCCATCCATTTTAATGAAATGGGAAAGTGAAACATACAATTCCTTATTCAAAGGAATTACTTTGGTTTCACCATCGAATTTAGACAGCTCACTGATGAAAAGGTGGCAGTCATATGAAGAAAAATTATGGAAGTATACTGGGACAAATTTAGCTATCTGATGCTGTAAGTTACAAGCATTATGTGCTCCCCCTCTGAAATTTCCGGTTAAATGACAGTGGTCTCTCACTCTATCATCACCTAAAGTCTCATCACATATATGACAGTTTACTGCAGTCATAAATTGGGTTTCCTCTAAGGGCGTTAAAGGAATCATCTCCTTATTCACATTTAAATATTTATTGTAAATTTCTTTACAATCTTTCACAAGATTTTGCAAAAATTTTGTGGGAGCATCTTCTCCTGTATATATACAGAACTTATCCAGACTGCTATCGTAGCTACATTTAATTGCATAACTAAAAGCACAAGGAACGTGCTTCTTCAACTCTACAGTTTTTGTTGAAGTTGCGGTGTTTGTTGAATTCTGTAACACACACTCAAAATCGGCATACACCACAAAAGGAACATCTAACTTTCGTTGATGGTGTTTATATTTCAAAATGGCTTTGTCCCCTTGTGGCAAGTGTGTTACAATGCCTCCACATTCCGGTTTGTGTCTCTGTAGTAGACCTTCCGAACCAAAATGTTGAATGCATCCATTGCATATAAAAATTGTTGCTTTTCCTCGAGAAAATTGTGTGCTCAGTAGTCTATGGAAGAAAATAAAAATATTAATATTTTTGTTTTAAAATAAAAAATATATATTTTTGTATTTTTACCTTGACATATTTTTAATCCATATGTAATGGAATTGACCGTCTTTATGTAGCAGCATTAAATTTACGTGATTCACCTTTTCCTTTTTCGTTAGGTGGTACGGTCCCACAACCTCATTGTTTTCATATCCGAAAACATTTATACTAATATTGTCATTAATTGCTTCAAACAATTTAATGTGTTGAATGGCTAGAGGAAATTCTAGATCTTGAAAATTCAACTCAATGTTAGTTTGTAGAGGTATTCTATCATTATGAATATTCACGTTGTAGGAAGATGTGCAGTTCGCATTATTTGTGGGTGTGTGATCTAATGCTGCTACTAGACTCCATTTAAAACAGAATTCGTCCTGATTTTTTACATTTAGGCATGCTTGTTTTACTGCTAGACTCTGCGGCAGCGCCATAAATTGGGATCCCTTAGTAAGTGCAGCCTGATTTATATTTATTTCCAACTTTATTATTTTTGATAATGCCCATCCAGAATCCCTCTCCTGGAATTCGGACATTTTTTTTCTAATTATGTCAACTTGATCATCAAAAAGCTGGTTTATATCATCGGCCATGGTTACTAAGGTCATTTTCGCCATATGGTTAAAAGGTGTTGGACTACTTATTCCATCAGAAATAGGATTGACCAGTTTTTTGTTTGTAGCTTGTCTTGACGTTGTTGGTTGTTCTTCACCTCCATTAACACTCAAATTGTTTGCAACAATAGCAGGTTTAACATAATCCGCTAGCAGCTCCATATTAAATTTAATAATATTATGATCTACTAGCCTGAGACTTAGTAGTTTTACCAAACTTTGTTTCGTTTCATATAAAAACCCTTCAGGTATCAAAGTGTTGTTTTTATTTAAATATTCATATGTCGCAACACGGTTCGAAAATGTACTTTTTATGTGATTAACATTCTGATTAATAAAAAATGCAACATTTCGCTTATGTTCATTGGTACGAACATGGCTTACTTTTGCAGCTACATCTACATTGCAATCTTCGCAAAAAATAGTTTTTTTAATCGGTGCGGTTTGAGTATTTTGTGTTGTTTGTGGGATTAATGCGTCTACTCCTGTGTTACTAGTCGTTATTGGTGGTATTGAACTTTGTCCATTGTCTGAGTATTGTTGAGGATGTTGTTGTTGTAACACATTGTTGTTCTTGTTGAATCCAGAATAAGTTGGGTTTATGTTGCTATTTGATCGATATTGTACATGTTTCAACTTTTTTGAATCTGGCTGATCCTCCATATCCATTGATCGCTTTCTAGGTTGAGATACTGCAGTTTCATTTGAATGGAAAGCTCGTATGTGGAACTTCACTGCATGCATCGTTACAAAAACTTGATTGCAGATGGGACAATGCAATTTTAAATGCCTTTCATATTGGCTTGAAATACCAAATCCAGCGTTGCATATGTCACAAGTATATGTATATGAAGCCATTTTACTTTATTTATTTATTTTTTTTTAACAATGTTAGAAAATTTTTTATAGTAAATACACTTTTTCGCAAGTACACAGTATTCGTTAAATAAAAAATATAATAAAAAACGAATTTAAATTATTTAACTTTTATAATTTGAAAATAATCTCAAAATTAATATATGTTTACAGAATGATGCTTCACTCTCCAAAGGTCAACGAATACTGTATTCCTAGGACTAATTTCATTGTTTATTATAAAAAATAAACATACAGCCATTGGTATAGTTTATCTCTAACCACATGACAATAAACCCTTAATCTCAAAAATAAATATACAAGTGTATACACTAACAACCATTGGTATAGTTTATCCCTAACCATATGACAATAAACCTTTAAAAAGGATATCCTAAAATAAATAACAGCAAGCGCCGTCATAAATTCTAACTCGTCATAAACGTTTCCACTAGCGTCTTCACTGGCGGTCAAAAAGCAATTTGAAATGTACCCGATATACCACCAACGTCGATCATAAAAATCGATGTCGATCTAAAACAAACTGTTTTGTGCATTTCAATTTTTACTCATACATCCTTCAACCCCCTTCATATTTTTACCTATAAATGAAAAAATACACAATTTTTTCGTGAAAAATATTATTTTCTATTTTTCATCTTCACCATACGACGTCTTTAAAAAAGGATGACCTAAAATAAATAACAACAACATATACACGAATATTATTATTTTCAATTTATGGCATGTCGCCTTAAACCAATCTGATCTACATGACATCAAAAAGGGACACTGTCTTTAGCAGACACAGAATTCTGACGCTCACAACTCTCTCCGCCATAACAAAAACAATCGTCCTTAAAAAACACTTGTCGCTACAAATTGCCTACCATTACATTGCCTACCTTTTGAAAGGTGGTGAAGCGGATAAACACAGATTGTTTTGATCGGCGTCATGAGACGAAAACGAAAGGATGACCTAAAATAAATAACAACAACATATACACGAATATTATTATTTTCAATTTATGGCATGTCGCCTTAAACCAATCTGATCTACATGACATCAAAAACGGACACTGTCTTTAGCAGACACAGAATTCTGACGCTCACAACTCTCTCCGCCATAACAAAAACAATCGTCCTTAAAAAACACTTGTCGCTACAAATTGCCTACCATTACATTGCCTACCTTTTGAAAGGTGGTGAAGCGGATAAACACAGATTGTTTTGATCGGCGTCATGAGACGAAATCGAAAGGACACACAAACATTAAGGGACAGACGTAACCTTTCGCTCTCATCTCTACTGCCCACCCAATGAGTACACACGAACAACTAGTAAAACTCTCTTACATACAAACATTAAGGGACAGACGTAACCTTTCGCTCTCATCTCTACTGCCCACCCAATGAGTACACACGAACAACTAGTAAAATTCTCTTACATACAAACATTAAGGGACAGACGTAACCTTTCGCACTCATCTCTACTGCCCACCCAATGAGTACACACGAACAACTAGTAAAATTCTCTTACATACAAAGGAATCTAACTGTTGATCATCAACCCCTACCGAAAAACTCCAATCACCTTTACAGACAATGCAGTCTAACCGTCAACTAACCCCCCACCCCTACAACCATCTGGATGAACACCTGGCTGAACACCTGGATGAACACCTGACCACCCCAACCTGACCCTCGTCAAACAACCTGTCAAAATATTCAATCAAAATATGTGACATTTATACCGTTCCCGTATCCCCCCCTCTACTGGCCATGGACAACTACTGGAAAAAACAGTTTTGGATAACTACTGGAAAAAACAGTTTCTGGGAAAGGCGTTTATAGCATTCGAAAGGTCCTTACTAGGACTACTTAGGATATTCCATATTTGAATGCCACCATTCCAGTTTCCAAGTTATGGCCATTCATCCTCTCCAGAATTTTATTGTGAAAAATACCCAAATTTGGCCTTCGACAACTACGGGAAAAACGGTTTCTGGAAAAGGCGTTTATAGCATTCGAAAGGTCCTTCCTAGGACTACCTAGGGCATTGCAAATATGAATGCCACCATTCCAGTTTCCAAGTTATGGTCATTCATCCTCTCCAGAATTTCAGTGTCAAAAATACCCAACTTTGGCCATGGACAACTACTGGAGACAACAGTTTCTGGAAAAGGCGTTTATAGTATTCGAAATGTCCTTCCTAGGACTACCTAGGATATTTCATATATGAATGCAACAATTCGAGTTTCCTAGTTACGGCCATTCATCCGCTCCAGAATTTCAGTGTGAAAAATACCCAACTTTGGCCATCGACAACTACGAGAAAAACGGAAAAAAAGGTTTCTGGAAAAGGAGTTTATAGCATTCGAAAGGTTCTTCCTAGGACTACTTAGGGTATTCCCTATATGAATGCCACCATTCCAGTTTCCATGTTATGGCCATTCATTCTCTCCAGAATTTCAGTGTCAAAAATACCCAAATTTGGCCATGGACAACTACTGGAGACAACAGTTTCTGGAAAAGGCGTTTATAGCATTCGAAAGGTCCTTCCTAGGACTACCTAGGATATTCCATATATGAATGCCACCATTCCAGTTTCCAAGTTATGGCCATTCATCCTCTCCAGAATTTCAGTGTGAAAAATACCCAAATTTGGCCTTCGATAACTACGGGAAAAACGGTTTCTGGAAAAGGCGTTTATAGCATTCGAAAGGTCCTTCCTAGGACTACTTAGGGCATTGCATATATGAATGCCACCATTCCAGTTTCCAAGTTATGGTCATTCATCCTCTCCAGAATTTCAGTGTCAAAAATACCCAACTTTGGCCATGGACAACTACTGGGAAAAACAGTTTCTGGAAAAGGCATTTATAGCATTCGAAAGGTCCTTCCTTGGACTACTTAAGGTATTCCCTATATGAATGCAACAATTCCAGTTTCCAAGTTACGGCCATTCATTCGCTCCAGAATTTCAGTGTGAAAAATACCCAACTTTGGCCATGGACAAATACTGGAGACAACAGTTTCTGGAAAAGGCGTTTACAGAATTAGAAAGGTCATTACTAGGACTACTTAGGATATTCCATATATGAATGCCACCATTCCAGTTTCCAAGTTATGGCCATTCACCCTCTCCAGAATTTCAGTGTGAAAAATACCCAAATTTGGCCATCGAAAACTACGGGAAAAACCGGTTGCTGGAAAAGGCGTTTATAGCATTCGAAAGGTCCTTACTAGGACTACTTAGGATATTCCCTATATGAATGCCACCATTCCAGTTTCTAAGTTATGGCCATTCATCCTCTCCAGAATTTCAGTGTCAAAAATAACCAACTTTGGCCGTGGACAACTACTGGAAAATGCGTTTATACCATAGGAAAGGTCCTTCCTAAGACTACTTAGGGTATTGACTATATGTATGCAAAAATTACAGTTTCCAAGTTACGGCCATTCATCCGCTCTAGAATTTCAGTGTGAAAAATACTCAAATTTGGCCATCGACAACTACGGGAAAAACGGTTTCTGGAAAAGGCGTTTATAGCATTCGAAAGGTCCTTCCTAGGACTACTTAGGGCATTGCATATATGAATGCCACCATTCCAGTTTCCAAGTTATGGTCATTCATCCTCTCCAGAATTTCAGTGTCAAAAATACCCAACTTTGGCCATGGACAACTACTGGAAAAAACAGTTTCTGGAAAAGGCATTTATAGCATTAGAAAGGTCCTTCCTAGGACCACTTAGTGTATTCCCTATATGAATGCAACAATTCCAGTTTCCAAGTTATGGTCATTCATCCTGTCCAGAATTTCAGTGTGAAAAATACCCAAATTTGGCCATCGACAACTACGGGAAAAAAACGGTTGCTGGAAAAGGCGTTTATAGCATTCGAAAGGTCCTTACTAGGGCTACTTAGGATATTCCCTATATGAATGCCACCATTTCAGTTTCCAAGTTATGTCCATTCATCCTCTCCAGAATTTCAGTGTCAAAACTACCCAACTTTGGCCATGGACAACTACTGGAAAAGGCGTTTATACCATAGGAAATGTCCTTCCTAGGACTACTTAGGGTATTCCCTATATGAATGCCATGGACAACTACTGGAGACAACGGTTTCTGGAAAGGGCGTTTATAGCATTCGAAAGGTCCTTACTAGGACTACTTAGGATATTTCATATATGAATGCCACCATTCCAGTTTCCAAGTTATGGCCATTCATCCTCTCCAGAATTTCAGTGTGAAAAATACCCAAATTTGGCCATGGACAGCTACTGGAGACAACGGTTTCTGGAAAAGGCGTTTATAGCATTCGAAAGGTCCTTCCTAGGACTACTTAGGGTATTCCGTATATGAATGCCACAATTCCAGTTTCCAAGTTATGGCCATTCATCCTCTCCAGAATTTCAGTGTCAAAAATACCCAACTTTGGCCATGGACAACTACTGGAAAAGGCGTTTATACCATAGGAAAGGTCTTTCCTAGGACTACTTAGGTTATTCCCTATATGAATGCCAACATTCCAGTTCCCAAGTTATGGCCATTCATCCTCTTCAGAATTTCAGTGTGAAAAATACCCAAATTTGGCCATGGACAACTACTGGAGACAACGGTTTCTGGAAAGGGCGTTTATAGCATTCGAATGGTCCTTACTAGGACTACTTAGGATATTCCATATATGAATGCCACCATTCCAGTTTCCAAGTTATGGCCATTCATCCTCTCCAGAATTTCAGTGTCAAAAATACCCAAATTTGGACATGGACAAGTACTGGAAAAAACTGTTTCTGGAAAAGGCGTTTGTAGCATTCGAAATGTTCTTCCTAGGACTACTTAGGGTATTCCCTATATGAATGCCACCATTCCAGTTTCCAAGTTATGGTCATTCATCCTGTCCAGAATTTCAGTGTGAAAAATACCCAAATTTGGCCATCGACAACTACGGGAAAAAACGGTTGCTGGAAAAGGCGTTTATAGCATTCGAAAGGTCCTTACTAGGGCTACTTAGGATATTCCCTATATGAATGCCACCATTTCAGTTTCCAAGTTATGTCCATTCATCCTCTCCAGAATTTCAGTGTCAAAACTACCCAACTTTGGCCATGGACAACTACTGGAAAAGGCGTTTATACCATAGGAAATGTCCTTCCTAGGACTACTTAGGGTATTCCCTATATGAATGCCATGGACAACTACTGGAGACAACGGTTTCTGGAAAGGGCGTTTATAGCATTCGAAAGGTCCTTACTAGGACTACTTAGGATATTCCATATATGAATGCCACCATTCCAGTTTCCAAGTTATGGCCATTCATCCTCTCCAGAATTTCAGTGTGAAAAATACCCAAATTTGGCCATGGACAGCTACTGGAGACAACGGTTTCTGGAAAAGGCGTTTATAGCATTCGAAAAGTCCTTACGCGGACTACTTAGGATATTTCATATAAGAATGCCACCATTCCAGTTTCCAAGTTATGGCCATTCATCCTCTTCAGAATTTCAGTGTCAAAAATACCCAACTTTGGCCATGGACAACTATGGGAAAAAACGGTTGCTGGAAAAGGAGTTTATAGCATTCGAAAGGTCCTTACTAGGACAACTTAGGATATTCCATATATGAATGCCACCATTCCAGTTTCCAAATTGTGGCCATTCATCCTCTCCAGAATTTCAATTTGAAAAATACCCAAATTTGGCGATGGACAACTACGGGAAAAGGCGTTTATACCATAGGTGTTTAATTACAAATGTTGTCACTCTCAACTTCCACCTTTTCTTGGTGTGCGGCCTACGGTCAAATGGCATTCCTTTATTTATTCCCCTACGTTAGATTTTGTCTACTACTTTCTTCATACGACTTTGTGATATTACGCACAAAAAGAGTAGTAACACCTTCTAACGAGTAGCGAATGCACTGAGAGCCGCCTTTCTCCATCTAAGCTTTGCTCTAGTTTACTCGTTATTGTAAATCTCTTGTTCATTGGATTTCGTCCATACAACACCCTCACAAACTTTTGTACAAAATTGTTTACGACAATAAATTGACTTGAGTTTTATTTGAAAATACTAAATTTTCGTATTTTTATTTATTTTCATCCTTGCTACGCAAACATTGGTCCACACGAGCCGGATACTTGCTTCCAGCAATTAATTGGTTTTTTATTTTTTCTTCAAAAGGCAAACCTGACTCCGTCAGCAGCAACAACACCCACATAAATCAGCCATCTTCTTTCACCCATCTTCATCATATATATTATTAACAAAAGGTGCGTATTGTCAGTTTTATTTAAAAGTGAGCATATCGCGTTTTGTTTATTTATAAAGAGATATATTTCCAAAAAAAATAATAATAAAACGGTCGTTTTACAACATCGGTACCGCGTCGGTTTGTGTCTTTGTGTGATTCTCATACATCCAGACGGACGGACATACATCCGTACATTAGAACATATTTTCGCTACGCGAAAATAAAGATAAATATTAAAATATTGCCGTCGCATATTCAAAATATTTATCAGTGGGTGAAATAAGAGAAAAGTGTGCTGTTAATAATTATTGAAACAGATAAATAAAGTGCTGGGTTTTCAACGTTGATCGGTGGTGGTTTTTTGCAACAACAAAGCATATGTATTCAAACGAGTAATTGCATTACTCTCGGTTAAAAGAAGAATAAACAAAACAACAACAACATACATTTGCTACGGTTCGAAGTTGCAAAACAACATCATCATACCCAACGGGCAGCGTATGAAAGAGTACATACGTACGTCAATACACACACAGCCATACATATATTTTCTCTTATTTATTAGCGCGGGTCGTTCTCGGTGAGATTTGAAATTTATTAGCGTGGGTCGTTCTTGGTGACATTTGAAATTTTTTTCGTTTCGTATCTCGGGTAGTATTATTGTTGGACTATCCGGATATAGTAAAAATTTTGGTTTCGCGACACCGTGTACCCTACAGTCGGTCTTCTACACTGTCAGAAAAATATTTTAAAAAAAATTTCGGTTTTCGGTTTATTTTTGATTTGTTGTTTTTGCTTTTTGCTTGATACGAGCGTACATTTATTGCGTGCATCATACAGTCCGTGCACCCTACTCTCGGTCAAGTGAACATACATAGGAATTTATATTTTTTTCGATTTTTTCCATTGACTTTCTTTTACAGAGAAATATTTTGGGGCATTTTCGTGCTTCGAAATAAAATTTCGTGTATTTTTCGATACACTGTGAAAAAATCTGTGAGGTTTAATAATTTTTAATTAAAATTTTGGTTAAATTTAATAGCAATTTGGCCAAAGATCGTGACTGAACTAAATTTCGTGTATTTTTTCGATACATTTTGCGGAAATTTGGTTGGACGTGTTCGAATTAACTCATTTTTTTAGTATTTTTAACTGATTTGGGAAGATTTCGAGCTCAGCTTTGAAAATTCAGTGTATTTTTCGATACATTGGACTATTTTTGGGGTTTCGTTCTACCTTATTGCTAGACATCTTTCATTCATTTAGCATTTTCGTGCTTTTTCAAAATATTCAGGGTATTTTTCGGTACACTGTGAATGTTTTTGGATTTCTTTCTGAAATATTTTTTGGATAACTTTGAATAGTTTTCATTCATTTGGCACTTACGTGTATTTTCCTGGTATTTTTTAATACATTTAGCAAAGGTTTTACTTTTTTGGGTTTTACTTAATTCTCGCTTGGTTCAATATGCCTCTCACTCCACTCGACTTCTTTATCAGAGCAACTGATGCTTTGGTAAAATTTGATGCGAACTTCAGTACCCTACGGGATGAAGACCTCGACATATATTCCCTTGAAATACAGGGTTCAGAAGCGAGAACATTATGGAGTAATGTTAAGGACAGGTACGATAAGTGTCTTAGTCATCTCCAAACTGCTCAGGATGCGGAGAAGGAGGACATAGATTCTGCTGACAGCAAATATGATGTAGCGTATAGGGTATTTGTACGTGTCCTCGCTGCTATTAATAGGAAATTGGATGAACTTCGAGCTCCACTGAAGTCATCCCCTCCGACTCCGCCCCGTACTTCTACGGATACATATTCGATAGATCATTTGGATTCTCCTTCTGATCGATCAGAATCTATAAGGGAGCAGCAGGAGCAATGTGGGGGCAGCAACAGTATGGCTCACGGCCTTTCGTTGCCGCCATGCGATACTGACGTTTTCCATGGCGATTTCCCCTCATGGCCTACATTTAGGGATCTTTTTTCAGCGGTATACATTAATAACTCCCGCTTAAGTGACATTGAACGGCTATGTCATTTGATTAGGAAAACGAGCGGTGAGGCTCGCGAAATTGTATCCAAATTTCCACTCACCCATCGCAGTTTTATTCTAGCCTGGAAAGCCTTGAAAGATGTGTATGATAACACTCGCATCTTGGTGAACAACCAGCTCAAGATGCTTTTTGATCTTCCGATCCTTGATAGCGAAAGTAGCTTAGGTTTGAAAAATTTACAACGCGGAATAAATGGATGTATTTCTGCAATGTCCATTTATGACGTAGCCACGGATAGTTGGGATCCTATATTAGTTTTTTTGTGTATTCAGCGATTGCCCAAAAGTAGTGTTACGTTATGGGAACAGAGTGTGAAGAATAAGTCGGCTTTGTCTTCGTGGAAAGATTTGGATCTCTTTCTTACGGAAAGAATACAAACTCTGACATGTCTTCGTGACATAAAGGGTATCGATTCCACGAAAAAGTCCGACGGTAGGAAGGTGGGTGCGCATTTTACGAATGCAGGCTCATCTGGATCTTCTCGTTCTCATCAGAACAAATTGTGTATTCTCTGTCCCAGACAATTTCATCAACTTCGTGATTGTCCACGATTTGGGGGCCTTTCGGTCTCCGACCGGTTTGACACCGTCAAACGTCATCACTGCTGTGTAAATTGCTTGA
Source organism: Polietes domitor (assembly GCA_947397865.1). Classification (NCBI taxonomy): domain Eukaryota; kingdom Metazoa; phylum Arthropoda; class Insecta; order Diptera; family Muscidae; genus Polietes; species Polietes domitor. The sequence goes on along the minus strand of OX377620.1, from coordinate 150,508,379 downwards.
TGCGTGGACACGAAGCTAGGAAGTGTGGAAGTATTCACAAATGTGGAAAATGCGAGAAGAGACATCATACTCTTTTGCATCGTGATACATCGAATTCTGAGGGTTCGGCTGTTGTAGCGAATCCTGCGGGGAGTTTGGTTCCGATCACACAGCATACTAATCCTACATTTGTGAATCCTTCGCTGCCGTCAACTTCTTCTGGAGGTTCATCTGGTGCTATAAATAGACAGGTATATCATGCTTCGCAGGATAGAACTGTGTTATTAGGGACAGCGATGGTAAATATCGTACACCAAGGTACTTCGTACCCAGCTCGGGCTCTTATCGACCCGGCGTCAGAGGCTTCGTTCATTGCGGAACGATTGCAAAATCGCCTCAACATTCCGGCCAGTTCCACTCAGGCTAGAGTATCGGGTGTAAATCAGTCATTCTCGGCTACTTCTCGCAAAATATGTTCGTTGTGTATAGGGTCTATTTTGGATACGGCGCTGTTGATGGAAACTAATGCCTTAGTTCTTCCGCATATTTCGGGCAACTTGCCATCTTTTTCAACGAAATCAGATGTGACTTCTCGCTTGCAAAATATTCGTTTGGCCGATACGCATCTTTTTGATTGTCGACCTGTGGACCTTTTACTGGGAGCAGATCTTTATCCGAGAATTCTCTTGGAAGGAACTCTTCAAAACGTGTTAGGTTCATTGATCGCGCAAAACACGGTCTTTGGCTGGATCATTACTGGTCCCGTTTCCTCTTCTTACATTCGAGTTTTTTCTACCTCCATTGAGTTCGTCGAAGAGGATAATCTTAACAAGAATCTTCTTCGATTTTGGGAACTTGAGGAGACCCCGAGAAGGTCTATGTTTTCTCCTTCAGACAAATTTTGTGAAGACAATTATAAACTGACGACCCGTAGAGATTCGGAGGGGAGATATATTGTTACACTTCCCATTAAATCTGAATTCTGCGGACAACTGGACTTAGGACAATCAAGGGGAAATTGTTTACGACAATTTCTGCGCAACGAGGCCTCTCTCCTGAGAAAACCACATATCAAGACAGTTTATGACGGGGTGGTAAGGGAATATTTGGACTTGAACCATATGAGGCCAGTTTCAGCCCCTTCTTCGGCAACCCCCACAGTATGTTACTTGCCTCATCATCCGGTAATTAACCCGGATAAAAAGACTACCAAACTTCGAGTGGTTTTTAACGCCTCAAATAAAACATCAAATGGGAAGAGTCTTAACGATATTCTTCATATAGGTCCGACCTTACAATTAGATCTAGTTCTCCTCATTCTGAGGTGGAGAGTATTTAGATTCGTTTTCAACTGCGATATTACGCAGATGTACCGCCAGATTAGAGTCGATTCGGCCCATACTCCTCTGCAGAGAATACTCTTTAGGGATTCTCCTCAAAAGATTGTTCAAGATTATGAGCTGCAGACGGTAACCTTTGGAGTTAACTGTGCTCCATATCTAGCCATACGGACGTTATTACAACTGGCCGATGACTCTGAAGACGAATTTCCCCATGCTGCACACATTCTACGAAAGTGCATGTACGTTGACGACGTTTTAACGGGTTACCATGATCTGGAGACTGCATTGACCTCTCGTGATCAATTAATTTCAACTTTGTCTTCAGCGAAATTCGAATTGAGGAAATGGACGTCAAATGACCGGACTATTTTAGAATGTTTTCCTACGGAACATTTAGTCGATGCGAAGCTTCTCACTTTCGTGGAAGCTAGTAGTTCTAAGCCTTTAGGCATTCGTTGGAATGCTCAGTTAGATGTATTCTATTTCAGTATGACTCCTCTCGAGCGAAAATCTAACTATACAAAACGGGAAGTGTTGTCCACTATTGCGAGATTGTTCGATCCTGTATGTTGGTTAGGCCCGGTGATAGTACTGGCAAAGATAATTATGCAGCGAATTTGGCTGGACAATATTGGGTGGGATGATTCACTTCCGTCTACGACGGAACTTGAATGGCAGAGGTTTGTTGATAACTACCAGGAAGTGAATTCCATTCAGATTCCTCGGTGGGTTCGATATTCTCCCAGTTGTTCAGCTGAACTTCATGTTTTTTCTGATGCCTCAGAAAAGGCATACGCGGGGGTGGTCTACATTCGAATTGTAGCACCGAATGGGGATATTACTACTCATTTACTTTCGGGTAAAACGAAAGTTGCCCCACTTAAATCAATTTCTTTGCCACGTTTAGAACTTTGTGCCGCTGTGTTGGTGACCGCTTTGTTGAAAACCATCATGAGGGAAATAGATATAGATCTTCAAAGAGTTTATTGTTGGACTGATTCTACGATCGTCCTTTCTTGGCTTAGGAAAACTCCCTGCACGTGGACTACATTTGTTGCTAATCGTGTATGCATGATTCAGGAGAATGTAGGTGGCCACAATTGGTATCACGTGCGGTCTGAGGATAACCCTGCTGATCTAGGTAGCCGCGGGCTTTCGCCTGCAGAGCTAGCCACGTCTCAGATTTGGTGGCATGGACCACAATGGCTCCGCTTAGATAGCGCTCAATGGGATATTAGGGATTTAGCTCCTCTCGACACCGATATTGAATTACGTGCTGTCAAGAGTCATGCATCGTTCTTTACGAACTATGAGGATATCCTTGAAAGATTTTCGTCTTGGGATAGAGCTTTACGTGTTGGGGCATATATCTTTCGATATTTTTATAGAACTCATCCTTCTCATAGGGGTCATAATCTTTTCCGAGATTCGACTATTTCGAGTTCTGAGCTGAAAGCCGTCAGGCTACGTCTGGCTTCACTGGCGCAGAAGGCATTATTCGCGGATGAATATGATTGTTTGTTGCAAAAAAGACCATTAGATCGTAAGAGTTCGCTCTTGCCGCTAAATCCATTCCTGGATGAAGCGGGGGTCATGCGGCTACACGGGAGACTGGTTAGATCGCCCAGTCTGTCATATTCCGAGCAATATCCAATTATTTTGCCTTATGCTAGTAGATTTACTCAGCTCTTAGTACAGTTTGTTCATGTGATAACTATTCATGGTGGAAACCAATTAATGCTTCGCATCCTGCGTATTGAATATTGGATTCCACGTCTGACTTCTTTAGTCAGAACGACCACCAATCGTTGTAAACGTTGCTGGTTAGACAGAAGACGATCTTGCACTCAAATTATGGCCGCTCTTCCTCCGGAGAGAACTGTTATCACAAGGCCCTTTGTCACTACTGGCGTAGATTTTGCGGGTCCTTTCGAAGTTAAATCTTTTACTGGTAGGGCATGTAGAATAACAAAAGGTTACGTTTGCGTCTTCGTTTGCTTTTCGTAGAAGCAATTCAGATTTGTCAACGACAACCTTTTTAGCCGCATTTCATAGATTTATTTCTCGTCGTGGTTGTCCAAAATCTATATTTTCGGACAACGGCACTAATTTCGTTGGTGCTTCTAGGGAATTGGAACGGGATTTCAAGTGTGTGCTTCGTGAGAGTCGAGATCAGGTTTGTTCCGCATTCCAGTATCAAGAACTTTCATGGCAGTTCATTCCTGCCGGAGCCCCTCATATGGGTGGGCTTTGGGAAGCTGCGGTGAAAAGCTTTAAGCTGCATTTCCGCAAGCAAGCACAAAACTTCAAATATACGTTTGAAGAATTTTCTACGGTTCTTTCCAGAATCGAAGCTTGTTTGAACTCCCGTCCTCTGTGTCCTATGTCTGACAATCCACATGATCCGGTGGCGCTTACGCCGGGTCACTTTCTGATAGGGTCGCCGATCCTGGCTCCACCGGAGCCGGTCATAGAAGAAGCGCCATTGCACATCGTAAATCGATTTAGGAAAATTAAGGCTTTAACTCAGCAATTCTGCCTACGGTGGAAAGATGAGTATCTAAAAAATTTGGATAAAAGATATAAATGGAAATTTCCGCAGCGCGATGTTCAAGTAGGCGATTTAGTTGTTATTCGAGACGAACAACTGCCTCCCACTTCGTGGAAATTAGGTCGGGTAAATAACGTCCATCCGGGTATCGACGGTCGCGTTAGAGTCGCGGATATTCGAACGGGAAACGGTGTTGTAAGACGACCTATAGTAAAGCTGGTCACTTTGACCCAGTAATTTAAAGTTTTTTTTGTAATACTATCGCGCCATTTCTATTTTCGTAGTACAATGGAAAGCATAGTGCATAGGTAGTAGTAGGACCACATCAAGGCCCCGCCGAAGTTCAGTTAGACGTGGTAACGGCTCCGAATGAGTCGGTTCCAGCTGTCGAGCAGGCCCCTGACGTCGGGATAACCCCAGTCGTCGCGCCCTTTCAGGGTGTCGTACCGGCGCTCTCAGTTGTCCCGCCGCAGGGGGTTGATTCAGCTCCTGCTGATGTCACGGCGTCTAACGTTCCAGGCTCGAATAGTCGACATCTATGGTGTGGTCAGCAGTACTTATGGGCTCTACGAGCTGTGGTACTGCGAATCTGGGCTCTACGAGCTATATAGGGTATTGTTAATTAGTATGTAAGAAAAATTAAATCGAAAATAAATGCTCATAAAACTGACAACTACCCCTTTTATTTGCCTTATCAATAAGTGTATATACATATTTATATTACATTAGGGTTTGATTGAAATTGTTTAACTTTCTTTACAACATAGCGGGATGTTGCAAGGCGGGCGGCAATGTTTAATTACAAATGTTGTCACTCTCAACTTCCACCTTTTCTTGGTGTGCGGCCTACGGTCAAATGGCATTCCTTTATTTATTCCCCTACGTTAGATTTTGTCTACTACTTTCTTCATACGACTTTGTGATATTACGCACAAAAAGAGTAGTAACACCTTCTAACGAGTAGCGAATGCACTGAGAGCCGCCTTTCTCCATCTAAGCTTTGCTCTAGTTTACTCGTTATTGTAAATCTCTTGTTCATTGGATTTCGTCCATACAACACCCTCACAAACTTTTGTACAAAAGGTAATATTGTTTACGACAATAAATTGACTTGAGTTTTATTTGAAAATACTAAATTTTCGTATTTTTATTTATTTTCATCCTTGCTACGCAAACAATAGGAAAGGTTCTTCCTAGGACTACTTAGGGTATTGCCTATATGTATGCAACAATTACAGTTTCCAAGTTACGGCCAACTACGGGAAAAAGGTTTCTGGAAAAGGCGTTTATAGCATTCGAAAGGTCCTTCCTAGGACTACTTAGAGCATTGCATATATGAATGCCACCATTCCAGTTTCCAAGTTATGGTCATTCATCCTCTCCAGAATTTCAGTGTCAAAAATAGCCAACTTTGGCCATGGACAACTACTGGAAAAAACAGTTTCTGGAAAAGGGATTTATAGCATTCGAAACGTCCTTCCTAGGACTACTTAGGGTATTCCCTATACGAATGCAACAATTCCAGTTTCCAAGTTACGGCCATTCATCCGCTCCAGAATTTCAGTGTGAAAAATACCCAACTTTGGCCATGGACAACTACTGGAGACAACAATTTCTGGAAAAAGCGTTTACAGCATTAGAAATGTCCTTACTAGGACTACTTAGGGTATTCCATATATGAATGCCACCATTCCAGTTTCCAAGTTATGGCCATTCATCCTCTCCAGAATTTCAGTGTGAACAATACCCAACTTTGGCCATGGATAACTAATGGAAAAATCGGTATCTGGAAAAGGCATTTATAGCATTTGAAACGTCCTTCCTAGGACTACCTAGGATATTCCATATATGAATGTCACCATTCCAGTTTCCATGTTATAGCCATTCATCCTCTCCAGAATTTCAGTGTCAAAATAGCCAAACTTGGCCATGGAAAACTACTGGAAAAAACGGTTTCTGGAAAAGGCGTTTGTAGTATTCGAAAGGTCCTTCCTAGGCCTACTTAGGGTATTCCCTATATGAATGCAACAATTCCAATTTCCAAGTTATGGCCATTCATCCTCTCCAGAATTTCATTGTGAAAAATACCCAAATTTGGCCATCGACAACTACGGGAAAAAAATTTTGCTGGAAAAGGCGTTTATAGCATTCGAAAGGTCCTTCCTAGGACTACTTAGGGTATTGCATATATGACTGCCACCATTCCAGTTTCCAAGTTATGGCCATTCATCCTCTCCAGAATTTCAGTGTCAAAAATAGCCAACTTTGGCCATGGAAAACTACTGGATAAAACAGTTTCTGGAAAAGGCGTTTATGACATTCTAAAGGTCCTTACTAGGACTACTTAGGATATTCCATAAATGAATGCCACCATTCCAGTTTCCAAGTTGTGGCCATTCATCCTCTCCAGAATTTCAGTGTGAAAAATACCCAAATTTGGCCATGGACAGCTACTGGAAAAATAGTTTCTGGAAAAGGCATTTATAGCATTCGAAAGGTCCTTCCTAGGACTACTTAGGGTATTCCCTATATGATAGCAACAGTTCCAGTTTCCAAGTTACGGCCATTCATCCTCTCCAGAATTTCAGTGTGAAAAATACCCAAATTTGGCCATTGATAACTACTGGATAAAACAGTTTCTGGAAAAGGCGTTTATGACATTCTAAAGGTCCTTACTAGGACTACTTAGGATATTCCATATATGAATGCCACCATTCCAGTTTCCAAGTTGTGGCCATTCATCCTCTCCAGAATTTCAGTGTGAAAAATACCCAAATTTGGCCATGGACAGCTACTGGAAAAATAGTTTCTGGAAAAGGCATTTATAGCATTCGAAAGGTCCTTCCTAGGACTACTTAGGGTATTCCGTATATGAATGCAACAATTCCAGTTTCCAAGTTACGACCATTCATCCTCTCCAGAATTTCAGTGTGAAAAATGCCCAACTTTGGCCATGGACAACTACTGGAGACAACAGTTTCTGGAAAAGGCGTTTACAGCATTAGAAAGGTCCTTACGAGGACTACTTAGGATATTCCATATATGAATGCCGCCATTCCAGTTTCCAAGTTATGGCCACTCATTCTCTCCAGAATTTCAGTGTGAACAATAACCAAATTTGACCATGGTTAACTAATGGAAAAAACGGTATCTGGAAAAGGCGTTAATAGCATTTGAAACGTCCTTCCTAGGACTACCTAAGATATTCCATATATGAATGCCACCATTCCAGTTTCCATGTTATGGCCATTCATCCTCTCCAGAATTTCAGTGTGAAAAATAGCCAAACTTGGCCATGGAAAACTACTGGAAAAACGGTTTCTGGAAAAGGCGTTTATAGTATTCGAAAGGTCCTTCCTAGGATATTCCATATATGAATGCCACCATTCCAGTTTCCATGTTATGGCCATTCATCCTCTCCAGAATTTCAGTGTGAAAAATAGCCAAACTTGGCCATGGAAAACTACTGAAAAAACGGTTTCTGGAAAAGGCGTTTATAGTATTCGAAAGGTCCTTCCTAGGACTACCTAGGATATGCCATATATGAATGCCACCATTCCAGTTTCCAAGTTATGGCCATTCATCCTCTCCAGAATTTCAGTGTGAAAAATACCCAAATTTGGCTATGGATAACTACTGAAAAAAACAGTTTTGGATAACTACAGGAAAAAACAGTTTCTGAGAAAGGCGTTTATAGCATTGGAAAGGTCCTTACTAGGACTACTTAGGATATTCCATATTTGAATGCCACCATTCCAGATTCCAAGTTATGGCCATTCATCCTCTCCAGAATTTCAGTGTCAAAAATACCCAATTTTGGCCATGGACAACTACTGGAGACAACAGTTTCTGGAAAAGGCGTTTATAGTATTCGAAATGTCCTTCCTAGGACTACCTAGGATATTCCATATATGAGTGCCACCATTCCAGTTTTCAAGTTATAGCCATTCATCCTGTCCAGAATTTCAGTGTGAAAAATACCCAAATTTGGCCATGGATAACTACTGGAAAAAACAGTTTCTGGAAAAGGCGTTTATAGCATTCAAAAGGTCCTTACTAGGACTACTTAGGATATTCCATATATGAATGCCACCATTCCAGTTTCCAAGTTGTGGCCATTCATCCTCTCCAGAATTTCAGTGTGAAAAATACCCAAATTTGGCCATGGACAACTACTGGAGACAACAGTTTCTGGAAAAGGCGTTTATAGCATTCGAAAGGTCCTTACCAGGACTACTTAGGATATTCCATATATGAATGCCACCATTCCAGTTTCCAAGTTATGGCCATTCATCCTCTCCAGAATTTCAGTGTGAAAAATACCCAAATTTGGCCATGGACAACTACTGGAGACAACAGTTTCTGGAAAAGGCGTTTATAGCATTCGAAAGGTCCTTACCAGGACTACTTAGGATATTCCATATATGAATGCCACCATTCCAGTTTCCAAGTTATGGCCATTCATCCTCTCCAGAATTTCAGTGTGAAAATAGCCAAACTTGGCCATGGAAAACTACTGGAAAAAACGGTTTCTGGAAAAGGCGTTTATAGTATTCGAAAGGTCCTTCCTAGGACTACTTAGGGTATTCCCTATATGAATGCAACAATTCCAGTTTCCAAGTTATGGCCATTCATCCTCTCCAGAATTTCAGTGTGAAAAATACCCAACTTTGGCCATGGACAACTACTGGAGACAACAGTTTCTGGAAAAGGCGTTTACAACATTAGAAAGGTCCCTACTAGGACTACTTAGGATATTCCATATATGAATGCCACCATTCCAGTTTCCAAGTTATGGCCATTCATCCTCTCCAGAATTTCAGTGTGAACAACACCCAAATTTGGCCATGGACAAGTACTGGAAAAAACGGTATCTGGAAAAGGCGTTTATAGCATTTGAAACGTCCTTCCTAGGACTACTTAGGATATTCCATATATGAATGCCACCATTCCAGTTTCCAAGTTATGGATTCATCCTCTCCAGAATTTCACTGTCAAAAATACCCAACTTTGGCCATGGACAACTACTGGAAAAAACAGTTTCTGGAAAAGGCATTTATAGCATTCGAAAGGTTCTTCCTAGGACTACTTAGGGTATTCCCTATATGAATGCCAACATTCCAGTTTCCATGTTATGGCCATTCATCCTCTCCAGAATTTCAGTGTCAAAAATACCCAAATTTGGCCATGGACAACTACTGGAGACAACAGTTTCTGGAAAAGGCGTTTACAGCATTTGAAACGTCCTTCCTAGGACTACCTAGGATACTCCATATATGAATGCCACCATTCCAGTTTCCATGTTATGGCCATTCATCCTCTCCAGAATTTCAGTGTGAAAATAGCCAAACTTGGCCATGGAAAACTACTGGAAAAGACGGTTTCTGGAAAAGGCGTTTATAGTATTCGAAAGGTCCTTCCTAGGACTACTTAGGGTATTCCCTATATGAATGCAACAATTCCAGTTTCTAAGTTATGGCCATTCATCCTCTCCAGAATTTCAGTGTGAAAAATACCCAAATTTGGCCATTGATAACTACTGGAAAAAACAGTTTCTGGAGAAGGCGTTTGTAGCATTCTAAAGGTCCTTACTAGGACTACTTAGGATATTCCATATATGAATGCCACCATTCCAGTTTCCAAGTTGTGGCCATTCATCCTCTCCAGAATTTCAGTGTGAAAAATTCCCAAATTTGGCCATGGACAGCTACTGGAAAAACAGTTTCTGGAAAAGGCATTTATAGCATTCGAAAGGTCCTTCCTATGACTACTTAGGGTATTCCGTATATGAATGCAAAAATTCCAGTTTCCAAGTTACGACCATTCATCCGCTCCAGAATTTCAGTGTGAAAAATACCCAACTTTGGCCATGGACAACTACTGGAGACAACAGTTTCTGGAAAAGGCGTTTACAGCATTAGAAAGGTCCTTACTAGGACTACTTAGGATATTCCATATTTGAATGCCACCATTGCATTTTCCAAGTTATGGCCATTCATCCTCTTCAGAATTTTAGTGTGAACAATACCCAAATTTGGCCATGGATAACTAATGGAAAAAACGGTATCTGGAAAAGGCGTTAATAGCATTTGAAACGTCCTTCCTAGGACTACCTAGGATATTCCATATATGAATGCCACCATTCCAGTTTCCATGTTATGGGCATTCATCTTCTCCAGAATTTCAGTGTGAAAAATACCCAAATTTGGCCATGGAAAACTACTGGAAAAACGGTTTCTGGAAAAGGCGTTTATAGTATTCGAAAGGTCCTTCCTAGGAATACCTAGGATATTCCATATATGAATGCCACCATTCCAGTTTCCAAGTTATGGCCATTCATCCTCTCCAGAATTTCAGTGTGAAAAATACCCAAATTTGGCCATGGATAACTACTGGAAAAAACAGTTTTGTATAACTACAGGAAAAAACAGTTTCTGGGAAAGGCGTTTATAGCATTCGAAAGGTCCTTACTAGGACTACTTAGGATATTCCATATTTGAATGCCACCATTCCAGATTCCAAGTTATGGCCATTCATCCTCTCCAGAATTTCAGTGTCAAAAATACCCAATTTTGGCCATGGACAACTACTGAAGACAACATTTTCTGGAAAGGGCGTTTATAGTATTCGAAATGTCCTTCCTAGGACTACCTAGGATATTCCATATATGAGTGCCACCATTCCAGTTTTCAAGTTATAGCCTTTCATCCTGTCCAGAATTTCAGAACGGAAAAGGCGTTTATAGCATTCGAAAGGTCCTTACTAGGACTACTTAGGATATTCCCTATATGAATGCCACCATTCCAGCTTCCAAGTTATGGCCATTCATCCTCTCCAGAATTTTAGTGTCAAAAATACCCAACTTTAGCCATGGACAACTACTGGAAAAGGCGTTTATACCATAGGAAAGGTCCTTCCTAGGACTACTTAGGTTATTCCCTATATGAATGCCAACATTCCAGTTCCCAAGTTATGGCCATTCATCCTCTCCAGAATTTCAGTGTGAAAAATACCCAAATTTGGCCATGGACAACTACTGGAGACAACGGTTTCTGGAAAGTGCGTTTATAGCATTCGAAAGGTCCTTACTAGGACTACTTAGGATATTCCATATATGAATGCCACCATTCCAGTTTCCAAGTTATGGCCATTCATCCTCTCCAGAATTTCAGTGTCAAAAATACCCAAATTTGGACATGGACAAGTACTGGAAAAAACTGTTTCTGGAAAAGGCGTTTATAGCATTCGAAATGTTCTTCCTAGGACTACTTAGGATAATTCCTATATGAATGCCACCATTCCAGTTTCCAAGTTATGGCCATTCATCCTCTCCAGAATTTCAGTGTCAAAAATACCCAAATCTGGCCATGGACAACTACTGGAGACAGCAGTTTCTGGAAAAGGCGTTTATAGCATTCGAAAGGTCCTTACCAGGACTACTTAGGATATTCCATATATGAATGCCACCATTCCAGTTTCCATGTTATGGTCATTCATCCTCTCCAGAATTTCAGTGTGAAAAATACCCAAATTTGGTCATGGATAACTACTGGAAAAAACAGTTTCTGGAAAAGGCGTTTATAACATTCAAAAGGTCCTTACTAGGACTACTTAGGATATTCCATATATGAATGCCACCATTCCAGTTTCCAAGTTGTGGCCATTCATCCTCTCCAGAATTTCAGTGAGAAAAATACCCAACTTCGGCCATGGACAACTACTGGAGACAACAGTTTCTGGAAAAGGCGTTTACAGCATTAGAAAGGTCCTTACTAGGACTACTTAGGATATTCCATATATGAATGCCACCATTCCAGTTTCCAAGTTATGGCCATTCATCCTGTTCAGAATTTCAGTGTGAAAAATACCCAAATTTGGCCATCGACAACTACGGGGAAAAACGGTTGCTGGAAAAGTCGTTTATAACATTCGAAAGGTTCTTACTAGGGCTACTTAGGATATTCCCTATATGAATGCCACCATTTCAGTTTCCAAGTTATGTCCATTCATCTTCTCCAGAATTTCAGTGTGAAAAATACCCAACTTTGGCCATGGACATCTACTGGAGACAACTGTTTCTGGAAAAGGCGTTTACAGCATTAGAAAGGTTATTACTAGGGCTACTTAGGATATTCCATATATGAATGCCACCATTCCAGTTTCCAAGTTATGGCCATTCATCCTGTCCAGACTTTCAGTGTGAAAAATAGCCAAACTTGGCCATGGACAGCTACTGGAAAAACAGTTTCTGGAAAAGGCGTTTATAGCATTCGAAAGGTATTTACTAGGGCTACTTAGGATATTCCCTATATGAATGCCACCATTTCAGTTTCCAAGTTATGTCCATTCATCCTCTCCAGAATTTCAGTGTGAAAAATAGCCAAACTTGGCCATGGACAGCTACTGGAAAAGGCATTTATAGCATTCGAAAGGTCCTTCCTAAGACTACTTAGGGTATTCCGTATATGAATGCCACCATTCCAGTTTCCAAGTTATGGCCATTCATCCTCTCCAGAATTTCAGTGTCAAAAATACCCAACTTTGGCCATGGACAATTACTGGAAAAATAGTTTCTGGAAAAGGCATTTATAGCATTCGAAAGGTCCTTCCTAGGACTACTTAGGGTATTCCGTATATGAATGCAACAATTCCAGTTTCCAAGTTACGACCATTCATCCTCTCCAGAATTTCAGTGTGAAAAATGCCCAACTTTGGCCATGGACAACTACTGGAGACAACAGTTTCTGGAAAAGGCGTTTACAGCATTAGAAAGGTCCTTACGAGGACTACTTAGGATATTCCATATATGAATGCCGCCATTCCAGTTTCCAAGTTATGGCCACTCATTCTCTCCAGAATTTCAGTGTGAACAATAACCAAATTTGACCATGGTTAACTAATGGAAAAAACGGTATCTGGAAAAGGCGTTAATAGCATTTGAAACGTCCTTCCTAGGACTACCTAGGATATTCCATATATGAATGCCACCATTCCAGTTTCCATGTTATGGCCATTCATCCTCTCCAGAATTTCAGTGTGAAAAATAGCCAAACTTGGCCATGGAAAACTACTGGAAAAACGGTTTCTGGAAAAGGCGTTTATAGTATTCGAAAGGTCCTTCCTAGGATATTCCATATATGAATGCCACCATTCCAGTTTCCATGTTATGGCCATTCATCCTCTCCAGAATTTCAGTGTGAAAAATAGCCAAACTTGGCCATGGAAAACTACTGAAAAAACGGTTTCTGGAAAAGGCGTTTATAGTATTCGAAAGGTATTTACTAGGGCTACTTAGGATATTCCCTATATGAATGCCACCATTTCAGTTTCCAAGTTATGTCCATTCATCCTCTCCAGAATTTCAGTGTGAAAAATAGCCAAACTTGGCCATGGACAGCTACTGGAAAAGGCGTTTATGACATTCTAAAGGTCCTTACTAGGACTACTTAGGATATTCCATATATGAATGCCACCATTCCAGTTTCCAAGTTGTGGCCATTCATCCTCTCCAGAATTTCAGTGTGAAAAATACCCAAATTTGGCCATGGACAGCTACTGGAAAAATAGTTTCTGGAAAAGGCATTTATAGCATTCGAAAGGTCCTTCCTAGGACTACTTAGGGTATTCCGTATATGAATGCAACAATTCCAGTTTCCAAGTTACGACCATTCATCCTCTCCAGAATTTCAGTGTGAAAAATGCCCAACTTTGGCCATGGACAACTACTGGAGACAACAGTTTCTGGAAAAGGCGTTTACAGCATTAGAAAGGTCCTTACGAGGACTACTTAGGATATTCCATATATGAATGCCGCCATTCCAGTTTCCAAGTTATGGCCACTCATTCTCTCCAGAATTTCAGTGTGAACAATAACCAAATTTGACCATGGTTAACTAATGGAAAAAACGGTATCTGGAAAAGGCGTTAATAGCATTTGAAACGTCCTTCCTAGGACTACCTAGGATATTCCATATATGAATGCCACCATTCCAGTTTCCATGTTATGGCCATTCATCCTCTCCAGAATTTCAGTGTGAAAAATAGCCAAACTTGGCCATGGAAAACTACTGGAAAAACGGTTTCTGGAAAAGGCGTTTATAGTATTCGAAAGGTCCTTCCTAGGATATTCCATATATGAATGCCACCATTCCAGTTTCCATGTTATGGCCATTCATCCTCTCCAGAATTTCAGTGTGAAAAATAGCCAAACTTGGCCATGGAAAACTACTGAAAAAACGGTTTCTGGAAAAGGCGTTTATAGTATTCGAAAGGTCCTTCCTAGGACTACCTAGGATATGCCATATATGAATGCCACCATTCCAGTTTCCAAGTTATGGCCATTCATCCTCTCCAGAATTTCAGTGTGAAAAATACCCAAATTTGGCTATGGATAACTACTGAAAAAAACAGTTTTGGATAACTACAGGAAAAAACAGTTTCTGAGAAAGGCGTTTATAGCATTGGAAAGGTCCTTACTAGGACTACTTAGGATATTCCATATTTGAATGCCACCATTCCAGATTCCAAGTTATGGCCATTCATCCTCTCCAGAATTTCAGTGTCAAAAATACCCAATTTTGGCCATGGACAACTACTGGAGACAACAGTTTCTGGAAAAGGCGTTTATAGTATTCGAAATGTCCTTCCTAGGACTACCTAGGATATTCCATATATGAGTGCCACCATTCCAGTTTTCAAGTTATAGCCATTCATCCTGTCCAGAATTTCAGTGTGAAAAATACCCAAATTTGGCCATGGATAACTACTGGAAAAAACAGTTTCTGGAAAAGGCGTTTATAGCATTCAAAAGATCCTTACTAGGACTACTTAGGATATTCCATATATGAATGCCACCATTCCAGTTTCCAAGTTGTGGCCATTCATCCTCTCCAGAATTTCAGTGTGAAAAATACCAAAATTTGGCCATGGACAACTACTGGAGACAACAGTTTCTGGTAAAGGCGTTTATAGCATTCGAAAGGTCCTTACCAGGACTACTTAGGATATTCCATATATGAATGCCACCATTCCAGTTTCCAAGTTATGGCCATTCATCCTCTCCAGAATTTCAGTGTGAAAAATACCCAAATTTGGCCATGGACAACTACTGGAGACAACAGTTTCTGGAAAAGGCGTTTATAGCATTCGAAAGGTCCTTACCAGGACTACTTAGGATATTCCATATATGAATGCCACCATTCCAGTTTCCAAGTTATGGCCATTCATCCTCTCCAGAATTTCAGTGTGAAAATAGCCAAACTTGGCCATGGAAAACTACTGGAAAAAACGGTTTCTGGAAAAGGCGTTTATAGTATTCGAAAGGTCCTTCCTAGGACTACTTAGGGTATTCCCTATATGAATGCAACAATTCCAGTTTCCAAGTTATGGCCATTCATCCTCTCCAGAATTTCAGTGTGAAAAATACCCAACTTTGGCCATGGACAACTACTGGAGACAACAGTTTCTGGAAAAGGCGTTTACAACATTAGAAAGGTCCCTACTAGGACTACTTAGGATATTCCATATATGAATGCCACCATTCCAGTTTCCAAGTTATGGCCATTCATCCTCTCCAGAATTTCAGTGTGAACAACACCCAAATTTGGCCATGGACAAGTACTGGAAAAAACGGTATCTGGAAAAGGCGTTTATAGCATTTGAAACTAGGACTACTTGGGATATTCCATATATGAATGCCACCATTCCAGTTTCCAAGTTATGGATTCATCCTCTCCAGAATTTCACTGTCAAAAATACCCAACTTTGGCCATGGACAACTACTGGAAAAAACAGTTTCTGGAAAAGGCATTTATAGCATTCGAAAGGTTCTTCCTAGGACTACTTAGGGTATTCCCTATATGAATGCCAACATTCCAGTTTCCATGTTATGGCCATTCATCCTCTCCAGAATTTCAGTGTCAAAAATACCCAAATTTGGCCATGGACAACTACTGGAGACAACAGTTTCTGGAAAAGGCGTTTACAGCATTTGAAACGTCCTTCCTAGGACTACCTAGGATACTCCATATATGAATGCCACCATTCCAGTTTCCATGTTATGGCCATTCATCCTCTCCAGAATTTCAGTGTGAAAATAGCCAAACTTGGCCATTGAAAACTACTGGAAAAGACGGTTTCTGGAAAAGGTGTTTATAGTATTCGAAAGGTCCTTCCTAGGACTACTTAGGGTATTCCCTATATGAATGCAACAATTCCAGTTTCCAAGTTATGGCCATTCATCCTCTCCAGAATTTCAGTGTGAAAAATACCCAAATTTGGCCATTGATAACTACTGGAAAAAACAGTTTCTGGAGAAGGCGTTTGTAGCATTCTAAAGGTCCTTACTAGGACTACTTAGGATATTCCATATATGAATGCCACCATTCCAGTTTCCAAGTTGTGGCCATTCATCCTCTCCAGAATTTCAGTGTGAAAAATTCCCAAATTTGGCCATGGACAGCTACTGGAAAAACAGTTTCTGGAAAAGGCATTTATAGCATTCGAAAGGTCCTTCCTATGACTACTTAGGGTATTCCGTATATAAATGCAAAAATTCCAGTTTCCAAGTTACGACCATTCATCCGCTCCAGAATTTCAGTGTGAAAAATACCCAACTTTGGCCATGGACAACTACTGGAGACAACAGTTTCTGGAAAAGGCGTTTACAGCATTAGAAAGGTCCTTACTAGGACTACTTAGGATATTCCATATTTGAATGCCACCATTCCATTTTCCAAGTTATGGCCATTCATCCTCTTCAGAATTTTAGTGTGAACAATACCCAAATTTGGCCATGGATAACTAATGGAAAAAACCGTATCTGGAAAAGGCGTTAATAGCATTTGAAACGTCCTTCCAAGGACTACCTAGGATATTCCATATATGAATGCCACCATTCCAGTTTCCATGTTATGGGCATTCATCTTCTCCAGAATTTCAGTGTGAAAAATACCCAAATTTGGCCATGGAAAACTACTGGAAAAACGGTTTCTGGAAAAGGCGTTTATAGTATTCGAAAGGTCCTTCCTAGGAATACCTAGGATATTCCATATATGAATGCCACCATTCCAGTTTCCAAGTTATGGCCATTCATCCTCTCCAGAATTTCAGTGTGAAAAATACCCAAATTTGGCCATGGATAACTACTGGAAAAAACAGTTTTGTATAACTACAGGAAAAAACAGTTTCTGGGAAAGGCGTTTATAGCATTCGAAAGGTCCTTACTAGGACTACTTAGGATATTCCATATTTGAATGCCACCATTCCAGATTCCAAGTTATGGCCATTCATCCTCTCCAGAATTTCAGTGTCAAAAATACCCAATTTTGGCCATGGACAACTACTGAAGACAACATTTTCTGGAAAGGGCGTTTATAGTATTCGAAATGTCCTTCCTAGGACTACCTAGGATAATCCATATATGAGTGCCACCATTCCAGTTTTCAAGTTATAGCCTTTCATCCTGTCCAGAATTTCAGAACGGAAAAGGCGTTTATAGCATTCGAAAGGTCCTTACTAGGACTACTTAGGATATTCCCTATATGAATGCCACCATTCCAGCTTCCAAGTTATGGCCATTCATCCTCTCCAGAATTTTAGTGTCAAAAATACCCAACTTTGGCCATGGACAACTACTGGAAAAGGCGTTTATACCATAGGAAAGGTCCTTCCTAGGACTACTTAGGTTATTCCCTATATGAATGCCAACATTCCAGTTCCCAAGTTATGGCCATTCATCCTCTCCAGAATTTCAGTGTGAAAAATACCCAAATTTGGCCATGGACAACTACTGGAGACAACGGTTTCTGGAAAGTGCGTTTATAGCATTCGAAAGGTCCTTACTAGGACTACTTAGGATATTCCATATATGAATGCCACCATTCCAGTTTCCAAGTTATGGCCATTCATCCTCTCCAGAATTTCAGTGTCAAAAATACCCAAATTTGGACATGGACAAGTACTGGAAAAAACTGTTTCTGGAAAAGGCGTTTATAGCATTCGAAATGTTCTTCCTAGGACTACTTAGGATAATTCCTATATGAATGCCACCATTCCAGTTTCCAAGTTATGGCCATTCATCCTCTCCAGAATTTCAGTGTCAAAAATACCCAAATCTGGCCATGGACAACTACTGGAGACAGCAGTTTCTGGAAAAGGCGTTTATAGCATTCGAAAGGTCCTTACCAGGACTACTTAGGATATTCCATATATGAATGCCACCATTCCAGTTTCCATGTTATGGTCATTCATCCTCTCCAGAATTTCAGTGTGAAAAATACCCAAATTTGGTCATGGATAACTACTGGAAAAAACAGTTTCTGGAAAAGGCGTTTGTAGCATTCTAAAGGTCCTTACTAGGACTACTTAGGATATTCCATATATGAATGCCACCATTCCAGTTTCCAAGTTGTGGCCATTCATCCTCTCCAGAATTTCAGTGAGAAAAATACCCAACTTTGGCCATGGACAACTACTGGAGACAACAGTTTCTGGAAAAGGCGTTTACAGCATTAGAAAGGTCCTTACTAGGACTACTTAGGATATTCCATATATGAATGCCACCATTCCAGTTTCCAAGTTATGGCCATTCATCCTGTTCAGAATTTCAGTGTGAAAAATACCCAAATTTGGCCATCGACAACTACGGGGAAAAACGGTTGCTGGAAAAGTCGTTTATAACATTCGAAAGGTTCTTACTAGGGCTACTTAGGATATTCCCTATATGAATGCCACCATTTCAGTTTCCAAGTTATGTCCATTCATCTTCTCCAGAATTTCAGTGTGAAAAATACCCAACTTTGGCCATGGACATCTACTGGAGACAACTGTTTCTGGAAAAGGCGTTTACAGCATTAGAAAGGTTATTACTAGGGCTACTTAGGATATTCCATATATGAATGCCACCATTCCAGTTTCCAAGTTATGGCCATTCATCCTGTCCAGACTTTCAGTGTGAAAAATAGCCAAACTTGGCCATGGACAGCTACTGGAAAAACAGTTTCTGGAAAAGGCGTTTATAGCATTCGAAAGGTATTTACTAGGGCTACTTAGGATATTCCCTATATGAATGCCACCATTTCAGTTTCCAAGTTATGGCCATTCATCCTCTCCAGAATTTCAGTGTCAAAAATACCCAACTTTGGCCATGGACAATTACTGGAAAAGGCGTTTATACCATAGGAAAGGTCCTTCCTAGGACTACGTAGGATATTCCATATATGAATGCCACCATTCCAGTTTCCATGTTATGGCCATTCATCCTCTCCAGACTTTCAGTGTGAAAAATAGCCAAACTTGGCCATGGACAGCTACTGGAAAAACAGTTTCTGGAAAAGGCATTTATAGCATTCGAAAGGTCCTTCCTAGGACTACTTAGGGTATTCCGTATGTGAATGCCACCACTCCAGTTTCCAAGTTGTGGCCATTCATCCTCTCCAGAATTTCAGTGTGAAAAATACCCAACTTTGGCCATGGACAACTACTGTAGACAACAGTTTCTGGAAAAGGCGTTTACAGCATTAGAAAGGTCCTTACTAGGACTACTTAGGATATTCCATATATGAATGCCACCATTCCAGTTTCCAAGTTATGGCCATTCATCCTGTCCAGATTTTCAGTGTGAAAAATAGCCAAACTTGGCCATGGACAGCTACTGGAAAAACAGTTTCTGGAAAAGGCGTTTATAGCATTCGAAAGGTATTTACTAGGGCTACTTAGGATATTCCCTATATGAATGCCACCATTCCAGTTTCCAAATTGTGGCCATTCATCCTCTCCAGAATTTCAGTGTGAAAAATACCCAAATTTGGCGATGGACAACTACTGGAAAAGGCGTTTATACCATAGGAAAGGTTCTTCCTAGGACTACTTAGGGTATTGCCTATATGTATGCAACAATTACAGTTTCCAAGTTACGGCCATTCATCCGCTCTAGAATTTCAGTGTGAAAAATTACCAGATTTGGTCATAGTTGTCGGGAAAAAGGTTTCTGGAAAAGGCGTTTATAGCATTTGAAAGGTCCTTCCTAGGACTACTTAGAGCATTGCATATATGAATGCCACCATTGCAGTTTCCAAGTTACGACCATTCATCCTCTCCAGAATTTCAGTGTGAAAAATGCCCAACTTTGGCCATGGACAACTACTGGAGACAACAGTTTCTGGAAAAGGCGTTTACAGCATTAGAAAGGTCCTTACGAGGACTACTTAGGATATTCCATATATGAATGCCGCCATTCCAGTTTCCAAGTTATGGCCACTCATTCTCTCCAGAATTTCAGTGTGAACAATAACCAAATTTGACCATGGTTAACTAATGGAAAAAACGGTATCTGGAAAAGGCGTTAATAGCATTTGAAACGTCCTTCCTAGGACTACCTAGGATATTCCATATATGAATGCCACCATTCCAGTTTCCATGTTATGGCCATTCATCCTCTCCAGAATTTCAGTGTGAAAAATAGCCAAACTTGGCCATGGAAAAATACTGGAAAAACGGTTTCTGGAAAAGGCGTTTATAGTATTCGAAAGGTCCTTCCTAGGATATTCCATATATGAATGCCACCATTCCAGTTTCCATGTTATGGCCATTCATCCTCTCCAGAATTTCATTGTGAAAAATAGCCAAACTTGGCCATGGAAAACTACTGAAAAAACGGTTTCTGGAAAAGGCGTTTATAGTATTCGAAAGGTCCTTCCTAGGACTACCTAGGATATGCCATATATGAATGCCACCATTCCAGTTTCCAAGTTATGGCCATTCATCCTCTCCAGAATTTCAGTGTGAAAAATACCCAAATTTGGCTATGGATAACTACTGAAAAAAACAGTTTTGGATAACTACAGGAAAAAACAGTTTCTGAGAAAGGCGTTTATAGCATTGGAAAGGTCCTTACTAGGACTACTTAGGATATTCCATATTTGAATGCCACCATTCCAGATTCCAAGTTATGGCCATTCATCCTCTCCAGAATTTCAGTGTCAAAAATACCCAATTTTGGCCATGGACAACTACTGGAGACAACAGTTTCTGGAAAAGGCGTTTATAGTATTCGAAATGTCCTTCCTAGGACTACCTAGGATATTCCATATATGAGTGCCACCATTCCAGTTTTCAAGTTATAGCCATTCATCCTCTCCAGAATTTCAGTGTGAAAAATACCCAAATTTGGCCATGGACAACTACTGGAGACAACAGTTTCTGGAAAAGGCGTTTATAGCATTCGAAAGGTCCTTACCAGGACTACTTAGGATATTCCATATATGAATGCCACCATTCCAGTTTCCAAGTTATGGCCATTCATCCTCTCCAGAATTTCAGTGTGAAAATAGCCAAACTTGGCCATGGAAAACTACTGGAAAAAACGGTTTCTGGAAAAGGCGTTTATAGTATTCGAAAGGTCCTTCCTAGGACTACTTAGGGTATTCCCTATATGAATGCAACAATTCCATTTTCCAAGTTATGGCCATTCATCCTCTCCAGAATTTCAGTGTGAAAAATACCCAACTTTGGCCATGGACAACTACTGGAGACAACAGTTTCTGGAAAAGGCGTTTACAACATTAGAAAGGTCCCTACTAGGACTACTTAGGATATTCCATATATGAATGCCACCATTCCAGTTTCCAAGTTATGGCCATTCATCCTCTCCAGAATTTCAGTGTGAACAACACCCAAATTTGGCCATGGACAAGTACTGGAAAATACGGTATCTGGAAAAGGCGTTTATAGCATTTGAAACGTCCTTCCTAGGACTACTTGGGATATTCCATATATGAATGCCACCATTCCAGTTTCCAAGTTATGGATTCATCCTCTCCAGAATTTCACTGTCAAAAATACCCAACTTTGGCCATGGACAACTACTGGAAAAAACAGTTTCTGGAAAAGGCATTTATAGCATTCGAAAGGTTCTTCCTAGGACTACTTAGGGTATTCCCTATATGAATGCCAACATTCCAGTTTCCATGTTATGGCCATTCATCCTCTCCAGAATTTCAGTGTCAAAAATACCCAAATTTGGCCATGGACAACTACTGGAGACAACAGTTTCTGGAAAAGGCGTTTACAGCATTTGAAACGTCCTTCCTAGGACTACCTAGGATACTCCATATATGAATGCCACCATTCCAGTTTCCATGTTATGGCCATTCATCCTCTCCAGAATTTCAGTGTGAAAATAGCCAAACTTGGCCATGGAAAACTACTGGAAAAGACGGTTTCTGGAAAAGGTGTTTATAGTATTCGAAAGGTCCTTCCTAGGACTACTTAGGGTATTCCCTATATGAATGCAACAATTCCAGTTTCCAAGTTATGGCCATTCATCCTCTCCAGAATTTCAGTGTGAAAAATACCCAAATTTGGCCATTGATAACTACTGGAAAAAACAGTTTCTGGAGAAGGCGTTTGTAGCATTCTAAAGGTCCTTACTAGGACTACTTAGGATATTCCATATATGAATGCCACCATTCCAGTTTCCAAGTTGTGGCCATTCATCCTCTCCAGAATTTCAGTGTGAAAAATTCCCAAATTTGGCCATGGACAGCTACTGGAAAAACAGTTTCTGGAAAAGGCATTTATAGCATTCGAAAGGTCCTTCCTATGACTACTTAGGGTATTCCGTATATGAATGCAAAAATTCCAGTTTCCAAGTTACGACCATTCATCCGCTCCAGAATTTCAGTGTGAAAAATACCCAACTTTGGCCATGGACAACTACTGGAGACAACAGTTTCTGGAAAAGGCGTTTACAGCATTAGAAAGGTCCTTACTAGGACTACTTAGGATATTCCATATTTGAATGCCACCATTCCATTTTCCAAGTTATGGCCATTCATCCTCTTCAGAATTTTAGTGTGAACAATACCCAAATTTGGCCATGGATAACTAATGGAAAAAACGGTATCTGGAAAAGGCGTTAATAGCATTTGAAACGTCCTTCCAAGGACTACCTAGGATATTCCATATATGAATGCCACCATTCCAGTTTCCATGTTATGGGCATTCATCTTCTCCAGAATTTCAGTGTGAAAAATACCCAAATTTGGCCATGGAAAACTACTGGAAAAACGGTTTCTGGAAAAGGCGTTTATAGTATTCGAAAGGTCCTTCCTAGGAATACCTAGGATATTCCATATATGAATGCCACCATTCCAGTTTCCAAGTTATGGCCATTCATCCTCTCCAGAATTTCAGTGTGAAAAATACCCAAATTTGGCCATGGATAACTACTGGAAAAAACAGTTTTGTATAACTACAGGAAAAAACAGTTTCTGGGAAAGGCGTTTATAGCATTCGAAAGGTCCTTACTAGGACTACTTAGGATATTCCATATTTGAATGCCACCATTCCAGATTCCAAGTTATGGCCATTCATCCTCTCCAGAATTTCAGTGTCAAAAATACCCAATTTTGGCCATGGACAACTACTGAAGACAACATTTTCTGGAAAGGGCGTTTATAGTATTCGAAATGTCCTTCCTAGGACTACCTAGGATATTCCATATATGAGTGCCACCATTCCAGTTTTCAAGTTATAGCCTTTCATCCTGTCCAGAATTTCAGAACGGAAAAGGCGTTTATAGCATTCGAAAGGTCCTTACTAGGACTACTTAGGATATTCCCTATATGAATGCCACCATTCCAGCTTCCAAGTTATGGCCATTCATCCTCTCCAGAATTTTAGTGTCAAAAATACCCAACTTTGGCCATGGACAACTACTGGAAAAGGCGTTTATACCATAGGAAAGGTCCTTCCTAGGACTACTTAGGTTATTCCCTATATGAATGCCAACATTCCAGTTCCCAAGTTATGGCCATTCATCCTCTCCAGAATTTCAGTGTGAAAAATACCCAAATTTGGCCATGGACAACTACTGGAGACAACGGTTTCTGGAAAGTGCGTTTATAGCATTCGAAAGGTCCTTACTAGGACTACTTAGGATATTCCATATATGAATGCCACCATTCCAGTTTCCAAGTTATGGCCATTCATCCTCTCCAGAATTTCAGTGTCAAAAATACCCAAATTTGGACATGGACAAGTACTGGAAAAAACTGTTTCTGGAAAAGGCGTTTATAGCATTCGAAATGTTCTTCCTAGGACTACTTAGGATAATTCCTATATGAATGCCACCATTCCAGTTTCCAAGTTATGGCCATTCATCCTCTCCAGAATTTCAGTGTCAAAAATACCCAAATCTGGCCATGGACAACTACTGGAGACAGCAGTTTCTGGAAAAGGCGTTTATAGCATTCGAAAGGTCCTTACCAGGACTACTTAGGATATTCCATATATGAATGCCACCATTCCAGTTTCCATGTTATGGTCATTCATCCTCTCCAGAATTTCAGTGTGAAAAATACCCAAATTTGGTCATGGATAACTACTGGAAAAAACAGTTTCTGGAAAAGGCGTTTATAACATTCAAAAGGTCCTTACTAGGACTACTTAGGATATTCCATATATGAATGCCACCATTCCAGTTTCCAAGTTGTGGCCATTCATCCTCTCCAGAATTTCAGTGAGAAAAATACCCAACTTTGGCCATGGACAACTACTGGAGACAACAGTTTCTGGAAAAGGCGTTTACAGCATTAGAAAGGTCCTTACTAGGACTACTTAGGATATTCCATATATGAATGCCACCATTCCAGTTTCCAAGTTATGGCCATTCATCCTGTTCAGAATTTCAGTGTGAAAAATACCCAAATTTGGCCATCGACAACTACGGGGAAAAACGGTTGCTGGAAAAGTCGTTTATAACATTCGAAAGGTTCTTACTAGGGCTACTTAGGATATTCCCTATATGAATGCCACCATTTCAGTTTCCAAGTTATGTCCATTCATCTTCTCCAGAATTTCAGTGTGAAAAATACCCAACTTTGGCCATGGACATCTACTGGAGACAACTGTTTCTGGAAAAGGCGTTTACAGCATTAGAAAGGTTATTACTAGGGCTACTTAGGATATTCCATATATGAATGCCACCATTCCAGTTTCCAAGTTATGGCCATTCATCCTGTCCAGACTTTCAGTGTGAAAAATAGCCAAACTTGGCCATGGACAGCTACTGGAAAAACAGTTTCTGGAAAAGGCGTTTATAGCATTCGAAAGGTATTTACTAGGGCTACTTAGGATATTCCCTATATGAATGCCACCATTTCAGTTTCCAAGTTATGTCCATTCATCCTCTCCAGAATTTCAGTGTGAAAAATAGCCAAACTTGGCCATGGACAGCTACTGGAAAAGGCATTTATAGCATTCGAAAGGTCCTTCCTAAGACTACTTAGGGTATTCCGTATATGAATGCCACCATTCCAGTTTCCAAGTTATGGCCATTCATCCTCTCCAGAATTTCAGTGTCAAAAATACCCAACTTTGGCCATGGACAATTACTGGAAAAGGCGTTTATACCATAGGAAAGGTCCTTCCTAGGACTACGTAGGATATTCCATATATGAATGCCACCATTCCAGTTTCCATGTTATGGCCATTCATCCTCTCCAGACTTTCAGTGTGAAAAATAGCCAAACTTGGCCATGGACAGCTACTGGAAAAACAGTTTCTGGAAAAGGCATTTATAGCATTCGAAAGGTCCTTCCTAGGACTACTTAGGGTATTCCGTATGTGAATGCCACCATTCCAGTTTCCAAGTTGTGGCCATTCATCCTCTCCAGAATTTCAGTGTGAAAAATACCCAACTTTGGCCATGGACAACTACTGTAGACAACAGTTTCTGGAAAAGGCGTTTACAGCATTAGAAAGGTCCTTACTAGGACTACTTAGGATATTCCATATATGAATGCCACCATTCCAGTTTCCACGTTATGGCCATTCATCCTGTCCAGATTTTCAGTGTGAAAAATAGCCAAACTTGGCCATGGACAGCTACTGGAAAAACAGTTTCTGGAAAAGGCGTTTATAGCATTCGAAAGGTATTTACTAGGGCTACTTAGGATATTCCCTATATGAATGCCACCATTCCAGTTTCCAAATTGTGGCCATTCATCCTCTCCAGAATTTCAGTGTGAAAAATACCCAAATTTGGCGATGGACAACTACTGGAAAAGGCGTTTATACCATAGGAAAGGTTCTTCCTAGGACTACTTAGGGTATTGCCTATATGTATGCAACAATTACAGTTTCCAAGTTACGGCCATTCATCCGCTCTAGAATTTCAGTGTGAAAAATTACCAGATTTGGTCATAGTTGTCGGGAAAAAGGTTTCTGGAAAAGGCGTTTATAGCATTTGAAAGGTCCTTCCTAGGACTACTTAGAGCATTGCATATATGAATGCCACCATTGCAGTTTCCAAGTTATGGTCATTCATCCTCTCCAGAATTTCAGTATCTGGAAAAGGCATTTATAGCATTTGAAACGTCCTTCCTAGGACTACCTAGGATATTCCATATATGAATGCCACCATTCCAGTTTCCATGTTATAGCCATTCATCCTCTCCAGAATTTCAGTGTGAAAATAGACAAACTTGGCCATGGAAAACTACTGGAAAAACGGTTTCTGGAAAAGGCGTTTATAGTATTCGAAAGGTCATTCCTAGGCCTACTTAGGGTATTCCCTATATGAATGCAACAATTCCAATTTCCAAGTTATGGCCATTCATCCTCTCCAGAATTTCAGTGTGAAAAATACCCAAATTTGGCCATCGACAACTACGGGAAAAAAGGTTGCTGGAAGAGGCGTTTATAGCATTCGAAAGGTCCTTCCTAGGACTACTTAGGGTATTGCATATATGAATGCCACCATTCCAGTTTCCAAGTTATGGCCATTCATCCTCTCCAGAATTTCAGTGTCAAAAATAGCCAACTTTGGCCATGGACAACTACTGGAAAAAACAGTTTCTGGAAAAGGCATTTATAGCATTCGAAAGGCCCTTCCTAGGACTACTTAGGGTATTCCCTATATGATTGCAACATTTCCAGTTTCCAAGTTACGGCCATTCATCCGCTCCAGAATTTCAGTGTGAAAAATACCCAACTTTGGCCATGGACAACTACTGGAGACAACAGTTTCTGGAAAAGGCGTTTACAGCATTAGAAAGGTCATTACTAGGACTACTTAGGATATTCCATATATGAATGCCACCATTCCAGTTTCCATGTTATGGCCATTCATCCTCTCCAGAATTTCAGTGTCAAAAATACCCAACTTTGGCCATGGACAACTACTGGAAAAAACGGTATCTGGAAAAGGCGTTTATAGCATTTGAAACGTCCTTACTAGGACTACGTAGGATATTCCATATATGAATGCTACCATTCCAGTTTCCATCTTATGGCCATTCATCCTCTCCAGAATTTCAGTGTGAAAAATAGCCAAACTTGGAGAAGAACTACTGAAAAAAAAAACGGTTTCTGGAAAAGGCGTTTATAGTATTCAAAGGTCCTTTCTAGGACTACCTAGGATATTCCATATATGAATGCCACCATTCCAGTTTCCAAGTTATGGCCATTCATACTCTCCAGAATTTCAGTGTGAAAAATACCCAAATTTGGCCATTGATAACTACTGGATAAAACAGTTTCTGGAAAAGGCGTTTATAGCATTCGAAAGGTCCTTACTAGGACTACTTAGGATATTCCATATATGAATGCCACCATTCCAGTTTCCAAGTTGTGGCCATTCATCCTCTCCAGAATTTCAGTGTGAAAAATACCCAAATTTGGCCATGGACAGCTACTGGAAAAACAGTTTCTGGAAAAGGCATTTATTGCATTCGAAAGGTCCTTCTAGGACTACTTAGGGTATTCCGTATATGAATGCAACAATTCCAGTTTCCAACTTACGACCATTCATCCGCTCCAGAATTTCAGTGTGAAAAATACCCAACTTTGGCCATGGACAACTACTGGAGACAACAGTTTCTGGAAAAGGCGTTTACAGCATTAGAAAGGTCCTTGCTAGGACTACTTAGGATATTCCATATATGAATGCCACCATTCCAGTTTCCAAGTTATGGCCATTCATCCTCTCCAGAATTTCAGTGTGAAAAATACCCAACTTTGGCCATCGACAACTACGGGAAAAAAGGTTGCTGGAAGAGGCGTTTATAGCATTCGAAAGGTCCTTCCTAGGACTACTTAGAGTATTGCATATATGAATGCCACCATTCCAGTTTCCAAGTTATGGCCATTCATCCTCTCCAGAATTTCAGTGTCAAAAATAGCCAACTTTGGCTATGGACAACTACTGGAAATAACAGTTTCTGGAAAAGGCATTTATAGCATTCGAAAGGCCCTTCCTAGGACTACTTAGGGTATTCCCTATATGATTGCAACAATTCCAGTTTCCAAGTTACGGCCATTCATCCGCTCCAGAATTTCAGTGTCAAAAATACCCAACTTTGGCCATGGACAACTACTGGAAAAAACGGTATCTGGAAAAGGCGTTTATAGCATTTGAAACGTCCTTACTAGGACTACGTAGGATATTCCATATATGAATGCCACCATTCCAGTTTCCACGTTATGGCCATTCATCCTCTCCAGAATTTCAGTGTGAAAAATAGCCAAACTTGGAGAAGAACTACTGGAAAAAAACGGTTTCTGGAAAAGGCGTTTATAGTATTCGAAAGGTCCTTCCTAGGACTACCTAGGATATTCCATATATGAATGCCACCATTCCAGTTTCCAAGTTATGGCCATTCATCCTCTCCAGAATTTCAGTGTGAAAAATACCCAAATTTGGCCATTGATAACTACTGGATAAAACAGTTTCTGGAAAAGGCGTTTATAGCATTCGAAAGGTCCTTACTAGGACTACTTAGGATATTCCATATATGAATGCCACCATTCCAGTTTCCAAGTTGTGGCCATTCATCCTCTCCAGAATTTCAGTATGAAAAATACCCAAATTTGGCCATGGACAGCTACTGGAAAAACAGTTTCTGGAAAAGGCATTTATAGCATTCGAAAGGTCCTTCCTAGGACTACTTAGGGTATTCCGTATATGAATGCAACAATTCCAGTTTCCAAGTTACTACCATTCATCCGCTCCAGAATTTCAGTGTGAAAAATACCCAACTTTGCCCATGGACAACTACTGGAGACAACAGTTTCTGGAAAAGGCGTTTATAGTATTCGAAATGTCCTTCCTAGGACTACCTACGATATTCCATATATGAGTTCCACCATTCCAGTTTTCAAGTTATAGCCATTCATCCTGTCCAGAATTTCAGTGTGAAAAATACCCAAATTTGGCCATGGATAACTACTGGAAAAAACAGTTTCTGGAAAATTCGTTTATATCATTCAAAAGGTCCTTACTAGGACTACTTAGGGTATTCCGTATATGAATGCAACAATTCCAGTTTCCAAGTTACGACCATTCATCCGCTCCAGAATTTCAGTGTGAAAAATACCCAACTTTGGCCATGGACAACTACTGGAGACAACAGTTTTTGGAAAAGGCGTTTACAGCATTAGAAAGGTCCTTACTAGGACTACTTAGGATATTCCATATATGAATGCCAACATTCCAGTTCCCATGTTATGGCCATTCATCCTCTCCAGAATTTCAGTGTGAAAAATACCCAATTTGGCCATGGACAACTACTGGAGACAACAGTTTCTGGAAAAGGCGTTTACAGCATTAGAAAGGTCATTACTAGGACTACTTAGGATATTCCATATATGAATGCCACCATTCCAGTTTCCATATTATGGCCATTCATCCTCTCCAGAATTTCAGTGTCAGAAATACCCAACTTTGGCCATGGACAACTACTGGAAAAAACGGTATCTGGAAAAGGCGTTTATAGCATTTGAAACGTCCTTACTAGGACTACGTAGGATATTCCATATATGAATGCCACCATTCCAGTTTCCATGTTATGGCCATTCATCCTCTCCAGAATTTCAGTGTGAAAAATAGCCAAACTTGGAGAAGAACTACTGGAAAAAAACGGTTTCTGGAAAAGGCGTTTATAGTATTCGAAAGGTCCTTCCTAGGACTACCTAGGATATTCCATATATGAATGCCACCATTCCAGTTTCCAAGTTATGGCCATTCATCCTCTCCAGAATTTCAGTGTGAAAAATACCCAAATTTGGCCATTGATAACTACTGGATAAAACAGTTTCTGGAAAAGGCGTTTATAGCATTCGAAAGGTCCTTACTAGGACTACTTAGGATATTCCATATATGAATGCCACCATTCCAGTTTCCAAGTTGTGGCCATTCATCCTCTCCAGAATTTCAGTGTGAAAAATACCCAAATTTGGCCATGGACAGCTACTGGAAAAACAGTTTCTGGAAAAGGCATTTATAGCATTCGAAAGGTCCTTCCTAGGACTACTTAGGGTATTCCGTATATGAATGCAACAATTCCAGTTTCTAAGTTACGACCATTCATCCGCTCCAGAATTTCAGTGTGAAAAATACCCAAATTTGGCCATGGACAACTACTGGAGACAACAGTTTCTGGAAAAGGCGTTTACAGCATTAGAAAGGTCCTTGCTAGGACTACTTAGGATATTCCATATATGAATGCCACCTTTCCAGTTTCCAAGTTATGGCCATTCATCCTCTCCAGAATTTCAGTGTGAACAATAACCAAATTTGACCATGGATAACTAATGGAAAAAACAGTTTCTGGGAAAGGCGTTTATAGCATTCGAAAGGTCCTTCCTAGGACTACCTAGGATATTCCATATATGAATGCCACCATTCCAGTTACCAAGTTATGGCCATTCATCCTCTCCAGAATTTCAGTGTGAAAAATACCCAAATTTGGCCATTGATAACTACTGGATAAAACAGTTTCTGGAAAGGGCGTTTATAGTATTCGAAATGTCCTTCCTAGGACTACCTAGGATATTCCATATATGAGTGCCACCATTCCAGTTTTCAAGTTATAGCCTTTCATCCTGTCCAGAATTTCAGAATGGAAAAGGCGTTTATAGCATTCGAAAGGTCCTTACTAGGACTACTTAGGATATTCCCTATATGAATGCCACCATTCCAGCTTCCAAGTTATGGCCATTCATCCTCTCCAGAATTTTAGTGTCAAAAATACCCAACTTTGGCCATGGACAACTACTGGAAAAGGCGTTTATACCATAGGAAAGGTCCTTCCTAGGACTACTTAGGTTATTCCCTATATGAATGCCAACATTCCAGTTCCCAAGTTATGGCCATTCATCCTCTCCAGAATTTCAGTGTGAAAAATACCCAAATTTGGCCATGGACAACTACTGGAGACAACGGTTTCTGGAAAGTGCGTTTATAGCATTCGAAAGGTCCTTACTAGGACTACTTAGGATATTCCATATATGAATGCCACCATTCCAGTTTCCAAGTTATGGCCATTCATCCTCTCCAGAATTTCAGTGTCAAAAATACACAAATTTGGACATGGACAAGTACTGGAAAAAACTGTTTCTGGAAAAGGCGTTTATAGCATTCGAAATGTTCTTCCTAGGACTACTTAGGGTAATTCCTATATGAATGCCACCATTCCAGTTTCCAAGTTATGGCCATTCATCCTCTCCAGAATTTCAGTGTCAAAAATACCCAAATCTGGCCATGGACAACTACTGGAGACAGCAGTTTCTGGAAAAGGCGTTTATAGCATTCGAAAGGTCCTTACCAGGACTACTTAGGATATTCCATATATGAATGCCACCATTCCAGTTTCCATGTTATGGTCATTCATCCTCTCCAGAATTTCAGTGTGAAAAATACCCAAATTTGGCCATGGATAACTACTGGAAAAAACAGTTTCTGGAAAAGGCGTTTATAACATTCAAAAGGTCCTTACTAGGACTACTTAGGATATTCCATATATGAATGCCACCATTCCAGTTTCCAAGTTGTGGCCATTCATCCTCTCCAGAATTTCAGTGAGAAAAATACCCAACTTTGGCCATGGACAACTACTGGAGACAACAGTTTCTGGAAAAGGCGTTTACAGCATTAGAAAGGTCCTTACTAGGACTGCTTAGGATATTCCATATATGAATGCCACCATTCCAGTTTCCAAGTTATGGCCATTCATCCTGTTCAGAATTTCAGTGTGAAAAATACCCAAATTTGGCCATCGACAACTACGGGGAAAAACGGTTGCTGGAAAAGTCGTTTATAACATTCGAAAGGTCCTTACTAGGGCTACTTAGGATATTCCCTATATGAATGCCACCATTTCAGTTTCCAAGTTATGTCCATTCATCCTCTCCAGAATTTCAGTGTGAAAAATACCCAACTTTGGCCATGGACATCTACTGGAGACAACTGTTTCTGGAAAAGGCGTTTACAGCATTAGAAAGGTTATTACTAGGGCTACTTAGGATATTCCATATATGAATGCCACCATTCCACTTTCCAAGTTATGGCCATTCATCCTCTCCAGAATTTCAGTGTGAACAATACCCAACTTTGGCCATGGATAACTAATGGGAAAAACAGTTTCTGGAAAAGGCGTTGATAGCATTTGAATCGTCCTTCCTAGGACTACGTAGGATATTCCATATATGAATGCCACCATTCCAGTTTCCATGTTATGGCCATTCATCCTCTCCAGACTTTCAGTGTGAAAAATAGCCAAACTTGGCCATGGACAGCTACTGGAAAAGGCATTTATAGCATTCGAAAGGTCCTTCCTAAGACTACTTAGGGTATTCCGTATATGAATGCCACCATTCCAGTTTCCAAGTTATGGCCATTCATCCTCTCCAGAATTTCAGTGTCAAAAATACCCAACTTTGGCCATGGACAACTACTGGAAAAGGCGTTTATACCATAGGAAAGGTCCTTCCTAGGACTACGTAGGATATTCCATATATGAATGCCACCATTCCAGTTTCCATGTTATGGCCATTCATCCTCTCCAGACTTTCAGTGTGAAAAATAGCCAAACTTGGCCATGGACAGCTACTGGAAAAACAGTTTCTGGAAAAGGCATTTATAGCATTCGAAAGGTCCTTCCTAGGACTACTTAGGGTATTCCGTATGTGAATGCCACCATTCCAGTTTCCAAGTTGTGGCCATTCATCCTCTCCAGAATTTCAGTGTGAAAAATACCCAACTTTGGCCATGGACAACTACTGGAGACAACAGTTTCTGGAAAAGGCGTTTACAGCATTAGAAAGGTCCTTACTAGGACTACTTAGGATATTCCATATATGAATGCCACCATTCCAGTTTCCAAGTTATGGCCATTCATCCTGTCCAGACTTTCAGTGTGAAAAATAGCCAAACTTGGCCATGGACAGCTACTGGAAAAACAGTTTCTGGAAAAGGCGTTTATAGCATTCGAAAGGTATTTACTAGGGCTACGTAGGATATTCCCTATATGAATGCCACCATTTCAGTTTCCAAGTTATGTCCATTCATCCTCTCCAGAATTTCAGTGTCAAAAATACCCAACTTTGCCCATGGACAACTACTGGAAAAGGCGTTTATACCATAGGAAATGTCCTTCCTAGGACTACTTAGGGTATTCCCTATATGAATGCCAGGGACTACTACTGGAGATAATGGTTTCTGGAAAGGGCGTTTATAGCATTCGAAAGGTCCATACTAGGACTACTTAGGATATTCCATATATGAATGCCACCATTACAGTTTCCAAGTTGTGGCCATTCATCCTCTCCAGAATTTCAGTATGAAAAATACCCAAATTTGGCCATGGACAGCTACTGGAGACAACAGTTTCTGGAAAAGGCGTTTATAGCATTCGAAAGGTCCTTACGAGGACTACTTAGGATATTTCATATAAGAATGCCACCATTCCAGTTTCCAAGTTATGGCCATTCATCCTCTCCAGAATTTCAGTATGAAAAATACCCAACTTTGGCCATCGACAACTACGGGAAAAAAGGTTGCTGGAAGAGGCGTTTATAGCATTCGAAAGGTCCTTCCTAGGACTACTTAGGATATTGCATATATGAATGCCACCATTCCAGTTTCCAAGTTATGGCCATTCATCCTCTCCAGAATTTCAGTGTCAAAAATAGCCAACTTTGGCTATGGACAACTACTGGAAAAAACAGTTTCTGGAAAAGGCATTTATAGCATTCGAAAGGCCCTTCCTAGGACTACTTAGGGTATTCCCTATATGATTGCAACAATTCCAGTTCCCAAGTTACGGCCATTCATCCGCTCCAGAATTTCAGTGTCAAAAATACCCAACTTTGGCCATGGACAACTACTGGAAATAACGGTATCTGGAAAAGGCGTTTATAGCATTTGGAACGTCCTTACTAGGACTACGTAGGATATTCCATATATGAATGCCACCATTCCAGTTTCCATGTTATGGCCATTCATCCTCTCCAGAATTTCAGTGTGAAAAATAGCCAAACTTGGAGAAGAACTACTGGAAAAAACGGTTTCTGGAAAAGGCGTTTATAGTATTCGAAAGGTCCTTCCTAGGACTACCTAGGATATTCCATATATGAATGCCACCATTCCAGTTTCCAAGTTATGGCCATTCATCCTCTCCAGAATTTCAGTGTGAAAAATACCCAAATTTGGCCATTGATAACTACTGGATAAAACAGTTTCTGGAAAAGGCGTTCATAGCATTCGAAAGGTCCTTACTAGGACTACTTAGGATATTCCATATATGAATGCCACCATTCCAGTTTCCATGTTATGGCCATTCATCCTCTCCAGAATTTCAGTGTGAAAAATAGCCAAACTTGGAGAAGAACTACTGGAAAAAAACGGTTTCTGGAAAAGGCGTTTATAGTATTCGAAAGGTCCTTCCTAGGACTACCTAGGATATTCCATATATGAATGCCACCATTCCAGTTTCCAAGTTATGGCCATTCATCCTCTCCAGAATTTCAGTGTCAAAAATAGCCAACTTTGGCTATGGACAACTACTGGAAAAAACAGTTTCTGGAAAAGGCATTTATAGCATTCGAAAGGCCCTTCCTAGGACTACTTAGGGTATTCCCTATATGATTGCAACAATTCCAGTTCCCAAGTTACGGCCATTCATCCGCTCCAGAATTTCAGTGTCAAAAATACCCAACTTTGGCCATGGACAACTACTGGAAATAACGGTATCTGGAAAAGGCGTTTATAGCATTTGGAACGTCCTTACTAGGACTACGTAGGATATTCCATATATGAATGCCACCATTCCAGTTT
Source organism: Polietes domitor (assembly GCA_947397865.1). Lineage (NCBI taxonomy): Eukaryota > Metazoa > Arthropoda > Insecta > Diptera > Muscidae > Polietes > Polietes domitor. The sequence continues at coordinate 150,473,389 of OX377620.1, read as the reverse complement.
CCATGTTATGGCCATTCATCCTCTCCAGAATTTCAGTGTGAAAAATAGCCAAACTTGGAGAAGAACTACTGGAAAAAAACGGTTTCTGGAAAAGGCGTTTATAGTATTCGAAAGGTCCTTGCTAGGACTACCTAGGATATTCCATATATGAATGCCACCATTCCAGTTTCCAAGTTATGGCCATTCATCCTCTCCAGAATTTCAGTGTGAAAAATCCCAAATTTGGCCATGGACAGCTACTGGAAAAACAGTTTCTGGAAAAGGCTTTTATAGCATTCGAAAGGTCCTTCCTAGGACTACTTAGGGTATTCCGTATATGAATGCAACAAGTTATGGCCATTCATCCTCTCCATAATTTCAGTGTCAAAAATACCCAATTTTGGCCATGGACAACTACTGGAGACAACAGTTTCTGGAAAAGGCGTTTATAGTATTCGAAATGTCCTTCCTAGGACTACCTAGGATATTCCATATATGAGTTCCACCATTCCAGTTTTCAAGTTATAGCCATTCATCCTGTCCAGAATTTCAGTGTGAAAAATACCCAAATTTGGCCATGGATAACTACTGGAAAAAGCAGTTTCTGGAAAATTCGTTTATATCATTCAAAAGGTCCTTACTAGGACTACTTAGGGTATTCCGTATATGAATGCAACAATTCCAGTTTCCAAGTTACGACCATTCATCCGCTCCAGAATTTCAGTGTGAAAAATACCCAACTTTGGCCATGGACAACTACTGGAGACAACAGTTTCTGGAAAAGGCGTTTACAGCATTAGAATGGTCCTTACTAGGACTACTTAGGATATTCCATATATGAATGCCAACATTCCAGTTCCCATGCTATGGCCATTCATCCTCTCCAGAATTTCAGTGTGAAAAATACCCAATTTGGCCATGGACAACTACTGGAGGCAACATTTTCTGGAAAAGGCGTTTACAGCATTAGAAAGGTCATTACTAGGACTACTTAGGATATTCCATATATGAATGCCACCATTCCAGTTTCCATGTTATGGCCATTCATCCTCTCCAGAATTTCAGTGTCAAAAATACCCAACTTTGGCCATGGACAACTACTGGAAAAAACGGTATCTGGAAAAGGCGTTTATAGCACTTGAAACGTCCTTACTAGGACTACGTAGGATATTCCATATATGAATGCCACCATTCCAGTTTCCATGTTATGGCCATTCATCCTCTCCAGAATTTCAGTGTGAAAAATAGCCAAACTTGGAGAAGAACTAGTGGAAAAAAACGGTTTCTGGAAAAGGCGTTTATAGTATTCGAAAGGTCCTTCCTAGGACTACCTAGGATATTCCATATATGAATGCCACCATTCCAGTTTCCAAGTTATGGCCATTCATCCTCTCCAGAATTTCAGTGTGAAAAATACCCAAATTTGGCCATGGACAGCTACTGGAAAAACAGTTTCTGGAAAAGGCGTTTATAGCATTCGAAAGGTCCTTACTACGACTACTTAGGATATTCCATATATGAATGCCACCATTCCAGTTTCCAAGTTGTGGCCATTCATCCTCTCCAGAATTTCAGTGTGAAAAATACCCAAATTTGGCCATGGACAGCTACTGGAAAAACAGTTTCTGGAAAAGGCATTTATAGCATTCGAAAGGTCCTTCCTAGGACTACTTAGGGTATTCCGTATATGAATGCAACAATTCCAGTTTCCAAGTTACGACCATTCATCCGCTCCAGAATTTCAGTGTGAAAAATACCCAACTTTGGCCATGGACAACTACTGGAGACAACAGTTTCTGGAAAAGGCGTTTACAGCATTAGAAAGGTCCTTGCTAGGACTACTTAGGATATTCCATATATGAATGCCACCATTCCAGTTTCCAAGTTATGGCCATTCATCCTCTCCAGAATTTCAGTGTGAACAATAACCAAATTTGACCATGGATAACTAATGGAAAAAACAGTTTCTGGGAAAGGCGTTTATAGCATTCGAAAGGTCCTTACTAGGACTACTTAGGATATTCCATATTTGAATGCCACCATTCCAGATTCCAAGTTATGGCCATTCATCCTCTCCAGAATTTCAGTGTCAAAAATACCCAATTTTGGCCATGGACAACTACTGGAAAAAATAGTTTCTGGAAAAGCCGTTTATAGCATTCGAAAGGTCCTTACGAGGACTACTTAGGATATTCCATATATGAATGCCACCATTCCAGTTTCCAAGTTATGGCCATTCATCCTCTCCAGAATTTCAGTGTCAAAAATACCCAAATTTGGCCATGGATAACTACTGGAAAAAACAGTTTCTGGAAAAGGCGTTTATATCATTCAAAAGGTCCTTACTAGGACTACTTAGGGTATTCCGTATATGAATGCAACAATTCCAGTTTCCAAGTTACGACCATTCATCCTCTCCAGAATTTCAGTGTGAAAAATACCCAAATTTGGCCATTGATAACTACTGGATAAAACAGTTTCTGGAAAAGGCGTTTATAGCATTCGAAAGGTCCTTACTAGGACTACTTAGGATATTCCATATATGAATGCCACCATTCCAGTTTCCAAGTTGTGGCCATTCATCCTCTCCAGAATTTCAGTGTGAAAAATACCCAAATTTGGCCATGGACAGCTACTGGAAAAACAGTTTCTGGAAAAGGCTTTTATAGCATTCGAAAGGTCCTTCCTAGGACTACTTAGGGAATTCCGTATATGAATGCAACAAGTTATGGCCATTCATCCTCTCCATAATTTCAGTGTCAAAAATACCCAATTTTGGCCATGGACAACTACTGGAGACAACAGTTTCTGGAAAAGGCGTTTATAGTATTCGAAATGTCCTTCCTAGGACTACCTAGGATATTCCATATATGAGTTCCACCATTCCAGTTTTCAAGTTATAGCCATTCATCCTGTCCAGAATTTCAGTGTGAAAAATACCCAAATTTGGCCATGGATAACTACTGGATAAAACAGTTTCTGGAAAATTCGTTTATATCATTCAAAAGGTCCTTACTAGGACTACTTAGGGTATTCCGTATATGAATGCAACAATTCCAGTTTCCAAGTTACGACCATTCATCCGCTCCAGAATTTCAGTGTGAAAAATACCCAACTTTGGCCATGGACAACTACTGGAGACAACAGTTTCTGGAAAAGGCGTTTACAGCATTAGAATGGTCCTTACTAGGACTACTTAGGATATTCCATATATGAATGCCAACATTCCAGTTCCCATGTTATGGCCATTCATCCTCTCCAGAATTTCAGTGTGAAAAATACCCAATTTGGCCATGGACAACTACTGGAGGCAACATTTTCTGGAAAAGGCGTTTACAGCATTAGAAAGGTCATTACTAGGACTACTTAGGATATTCCATATATGAATGCCACCATTCCAGTTTCCATGTTATGGCCATTCATCCTCTCCAGAATTTCAGTGTCAAAAATACCCAACTTTGGCCATGGACAACTACTGGAAAAAACGGTATCTGGAAAAGGCGTTTATAGCATTTGAAACGTCCTTACTAGGACTACGTAGGATATTCCATATATGAATGCCACCATTCCAGTTTCCATGTTATGGCCATTCATCCTCTCCAGAATTTCAGTGTGAAAAATAGCCAAACTTGGAGAAGAACTACTGGAAAAAAACGGTTTCTGGAAAAGGCGTTTATAGTATTCGAAAGGTCCTTCCTAGGACTACCTAGGATATTCCATATATGAATGCCACCATTCCAGTTTCCAAGTTATGGCCATTCATCCTCTCCAGAATTTCAGTGTGAAAAATACCCAAATTTGCCCATTGATAACTACTGGATAAAACAGTTTCTGGAAAAGGCGTTTATAGCATTCGAAAGGTCCTTACTAGGACTACTTAGGATATTCCATATATGAATGCCACCATTCCAGTTTCCAAGTTGTGGCCATTCATCCTCTCCAGAATTTCAGTGTGAAAAATACCCAAATTTGGCCATGGACAGCTACTGGAAAAACAGTTTCTGGAAAAGGCATTTATAGCATTCGAAAGGTCCTTCCTAGGACTACTTAGGGTATTCCGTATATGAATGCAACAATTCCAGTTTCCAAGTTACGACCATTCATCCGCTCCAGAATTTCAGTGTGAAAAATACCCAACTTTGGCCATGGACAACTACTGGAGACAACAGTTTCTGGAAAAGGCGTTTACAGCATTAGAAAGGTCCTTGCTAGGACTACTTAGGATATTCCATATATGAATGCCACCATTCCAGTTTCCAAGTTATGGCCATTCATCCTCTCCAGAATTTCAGTGTGAACAATAACCAAATTTGACCATGGATAACTAATGGAAAAAACAGTTTCTGGGAAAGGCGTTTATAGCATTCGAAAAGTCCTTACTAGGACTACTTAGGATATTCCATATTTGAATGCCACCATTCCAGATTCCAAGTTATGGCCATTCATCCTCTCCAGAATTTCAGTGTCAAAAATACCCAATTTTGGCCATGGACAACTACTGGAGACAACAGTTTCTGGAAAAAGCGTTTATAGTATTCGAAATGTCCTTCCTAGGACTACCTAGGATATTCCATATATGAGTTCCACCATTCCAGTTTTCAAGTTATAGCCATTCATCCTGTCCAGAATTTCAGTGTGAAAAATACCCAAATTTGGCCATGGATAACTACTGGAAAAAACAGTTTCTGGAAAAGGCGTTTATATCATTCAAAAGGTCCTTACTAGGACTACTTAGGGTATTCCGTATATGAATGCAACAATTCCAGTTTCCAAGTTACGACCATTCATCCGCTCCAGAATTTCAGTGTGAAAAATACCCAACTTTGGCCATGGACAACTACTGGAGACAACAGTTTCTGGAAAAGGCGTTTACAGCATTAGAAAGGTCCTTACTAGGACTACTTAGGATATTCCATATATGAATGCCAACATTCCAGTTCCCATGTTATAGCCATTCATCCTCTCCAGAATTTCAGTGTGAAAAATACCCAATTTTGGCCATGGACAACTACTGGAGACAACAGTTTCTGGAAAAGGCGTTTATAGTATTCGAAATGTCCTTCCTAGGACTACCTAGGATATTCCATATATGAGTTCCACCATTCCAGTTTCCATGTTATGGTCATTCATCCTGTCCAGAATTTCAGTGTGAAAAATACCCAAATTTGGCCATGGACAACTACTGGAGACAACTGTTTCTGGAAAAGGCGTTTACAGCATTAGAAAGGTCCTTACTAGGACTACTTAGGATATTCCATATATGAATGCCACCATTCCAGTTTCCAAGTTATGGCCATTCATCCTGTCCAGAATTTCAGTGTGAAAAATACCCAAATTTGGCGATGGACAACTACTGGAAAAGGCGTTTATACCATAGGAAAGGTTCTTCCTAGGACTACTTAGGGTATTGCCTATATGTATGCAACAATTACAGTTTCCAAGTTACGGCCATTCATCCGCTCTAGAATTTCAGTGTGAAAAATACCCAGATTTGGTCATAGTTGTCGGGAAAAAGGTTTCTGGAAAAGGCGTTTATAGCATTCGAAAGGTCCTTCCTAGGACTACTTAGAGCATTGCATATATGAATGCCACCATTGCAGTTTCCAAGTTATGGTCATTCATCCTCTCCAGAATTTCAGTGTGAAAAATACCCAACTTTGGCCATGGACAACTACTGGAAAAAACAGTTTCTGGAAAAAGGATTTATAGCATTCGAAACGTCCTTCCTAGGACTACTTAGGGTATTCCCTATACGAATGCAACAATTCCAGTTTCCAAGTTACGGCCATTCATCCTCTCCAGAATTTCAGTGTGAAAAATACCCAACTTTGGCCATGGACAACTACTGGAGACAACAATTTCTGGAAAAGGCGTTTACAGCATTAGAAATGTCCTTACTAGGACTACCTAGGGTATTCCATATATGAATGCCACCATTCCAGTTTCCAAGTGATGGCCATTCATCCTCTCCAGAATTTCAGTGTGAACAATACCAAATTTTGGCCATGGATAACTAATGGAAAAAACGGTATCTGGAAAAGGCATTTATAGCATTTGAAACGTCCTTCCTAGGACTACCTAGGATATTCCATATATGAATGCCACCATTCCAGTTTCCATGTTATGGCCATTCATCCTCTCCAGAATTTCAGTGTCAAAAATACCCAACTTTGGCCATGGACAACTACTGGAAAAAACGGTATCTGGAAAAGGCGTTTATAGCATTTGAAACGTCCTTACTAGGACTACGTAGGATATTCCATATATGAATGCCACCATTCCAGTTTCCATGTTATGGCCATTCATCCTCTCCAGAATTTCAGTGTGAAAAATAGCCAAACTTGGAGAAGAACTACTGGAAAAAAACGGTTTCTGGAAAAGGCGTTTATAGTATTCGAAAGGTCCTTCCTAGGACTACCTAGGATATTCCATATATGAATGCCACCATTCCAGTTTCCAAGTTATGGCCATTCATCCTCTCCAGAATTTCAGTGTGAAAAATACCCAAATTTGCCCATTGATAACTACTGGATAAAACAGTTTCTGGAAAAGGCGTTTATAGCATTCGAAAGGTCCTTACTAGGACTACTTAGGATATTCCATATATGAATGCCACCATTCCAGTTTCCAAGTTGTGGCCATTCATCCTCTCCAGAATTTCAGTGTGAAAAATACCCAAATTTGGCCATGGACAGCTACTGGAAAAACAGTTTCTGGAAAAGGCATTTATAGCATTCGAAAGGTCCTTCCTAGGACTACTTAGGGTATTCCGTATATGAATGCAACAATTCCAGTTTCCAAGTTACGACCATTCATCCGCTCCAGAATTTCAGTGTGAAAAATACCCAACTTTGGCCATGGACAACTACTGGAGACAACAGTTTCTGGAAAAGGCGTTTACAGCATTAGAAAGGTCCTTGCTAGGACTACTTAGGATATTCCATATATGAATGCCACCATTCCAGTTTCCAAGTTATGGCCATTCATCCTCTCCAGAATTTCAGTGTGAACAATAACCAAATTTGACCATGGATAACTAATGGAAAAAACAGTTTCTGGGAAAGGCGTTTATAGCATTCGAAAAGTCCTTACTAGGACTACTTAGGATATTCCATATTTGAATGCCACCATTCCAGATTCCAAGTTATGGCCATTCATCCTCTCCAGAATTTCAGTGTCAAAAATACCCAATTTTGGCCATGGACAACTACTGGAGACAACAGTTTCTGGAAAAAGCGTTTATAGTATTCGAAATGTCCTTCCTAGGACTACCTAGGATATTCCATATATGAGTTCCACCATTCCAGTTTTCAAGTTATAGCCATTCATCCTGTCCAGAATTTCAGTGTGAAAAATACCCAAATTTGGCCATGGATAACTACTGGAAAAAACAGTTTCTGGAAAAGGCGTTTATATCATTCAAAAGGTCCTTACTAGGACTACTTAGGGTATTCCGTATATGAATGCAACAATTCCAGTTTCCAAGTTACGACCATTCATCCGCTCCAGAATTTCAGTGTGAAAAATACCCAACTTTGGCCATGGACAACTACTGGAGACAACAGTTTCTGGAAAAGGCGTTTACAGCATTAGAAAGGTCCTTACTAGGACTACTTAGGATATTCCATATATGAATGCCAACATTCCAGTTCCCATGTTATAGCCATTCATCCTCTCCAGAATTTCAGTGTGAAAAATACCCAATTTTGGCCATGGACAACTACTGGAGACAACAGTTTCTGGAAAAGGCGTTTATAGTATTCGAAATGTCCTTCCTAGGACTACCTAGGATATTCCATATATGAGTTCCACCATTCCAGTTTCCATGTTATGGTCATTCATCCTGTCCAGAATTTCAGTGTGAAAAATACCCAAATTTGGCCATGGACAACTACTGGAGACAACTGTTTCTGGAAAAGGCGTTTACAGCATTAGAAAGGTCCTTACTAGGACTACTTAGGATATTCCATATATGAATGCCACCATTCCAGTTTCCAAGTTATGGCCATTCATCCTGTCCAGAATTTCAGTGTGAAAAATACCCAAATTTGGCGATGGACAACTACTGGAAAAGGCGTTTATACCATAGGAAAGGTTCTTCCTAGGACTACTTAGGGTATTGCCTATATGTATGCAACAATTACAGTTTCCAAGTTACGGCCATTCATCCGCTCTAGAATTTCAGTGTGAAAAATACCCAGATTTGGTCATAGTTGTCGGGAAAAAGGTTTCTGGAAAAGGCGTTTATAGCATTCGAAAGGTCCTTCCTAGGACTACTTAGAGCATTGCATATATGAATGCCACCATTGCAGTTTCCAAGTTATGGTCATTCATCCTCTCCAGAATTTCAGTGTGAAAAATACCCAACTTTGGCCATGGACAACTACTGGAAAAAACAGTTTCTGGAAAAAGGATTTATAGCATTCGAAACGTCCTTCCTAGGACTACTTAGGGTATTCCCTATACGAATGCAACAATTCCAGTTTCCAAGTTACGGCCATTCATCCTCTCCAGAATTTCAGTGTGAAAAATACCCAACTTTGGCCATGGACAACTACTGGAGACAACAATTTCTGGAAAAGGCGTTTACAGCATTAGAAATGTCCTTACTAGGACTACCTAGGGTATTCCATATATGAATGCCACCATTCCAGTTTCCAAGTGATGGCCATTCATCCTCTCCAGAATTTCAGTGTGAACAATACCAAATTTTGGCCATGGATAACTAATGGAAAAAACGGTATCTGGAAAAGGCATTTATAGCATTTGAAACGTCCTTCCTAGGACTACCTAGGATATTCCATATATGAATGCCACCATTCCAGTTTCCATGTTATAGCCATTCATCCTCTCCAGAATTTCAGTGTGAAAATAGACAAACTTGGCCATGGAAAACTACTGGAAAAACGGTTTCTGGAAAAGGCGTTTATAGTATTCGAAAGGTCCTTCCTAGGCCTACTTAGGGTATTCCCTATATGAATGCAACAATTCCAATTTCCAAGTTATGGCCATTCATCCTCTCCAGAATTTCAGTGTGAAAAATACCCAAATTTGGCCATCGACAACTACGGGAAAAAAGGTTGCTGGAAGAGGCGTTTATAGCATTCGAAAGGTCCTTCCTAGGACTACTTAGGGTATTGCATTTATGAATGCCACCATTCCAGTTTCCAAGTTATGGCCATTCATCCTCTCCAGAATTTCAGTGTCAAAAATAGCCAACTTTGGCCATGGACAACTACTGGAAAAAACAGTTTCTGGAAAAGGCATTTATAGCATTCGAAAGGCCCTTCCTAGGACTACTTAGGGTATTCCCTATATGATTGCAACAATTCCAGTTTCCAAGTTACGGCCATTCATCCGCTCCAGAATTTCAGTGTGAAAAATACCCAACTTTGGCCATGGACAACTACTGGAGACAACAGTTTCTGGAAAAGGCGTTTACAGCATTAGAAAGGTCATTACTAGGACTACTTAGGATATTCCATATATGAATGCCACCATTCCAGTTTCCATGTTATGGCCATTCATCCCCTCCAGAATTTCAGTGTCAAAAATACCCAACTTTGGCCATGGACAACTACTGGAAAAAACGGTATCTGGAAAAGGCGTTTATAGCATTTGAAACGTCCTTACTAGGACTACGTAGGATATTCCATATATGAATGCCACCATTCCAGTTTCCATGTTATGGCCATTCATCCTCTCCAGAATTTCAGTGTGAAAAATAGCCAAACTTGGAGAAGAACTACTGAAAAAAAAACGGTTTCTGGAAAAGGCGTTTATAGTATTCGAAAGGTCCTTTCTAGGACTACCTAGGATATTCCATATATGAATGCCACCATTCCAGTTTCCAAGTTATGGCCATTCATCCTCTCCAGAATTTCAGTGTGAAAAATACCCAAATTTGGCCATTGATAACTACTGGATAAAACAGTTTCTGGAAAAGGCGTTTATAGCATTCGAAAGGTCCTTACTAGGACTACTTAGGATATTCCATATATGAATGCCACCATTCCAGTTTCCAAGTTGTGGCCATTCATCCTCTCCAGAATTTCAGTGTGAAAAATACCCAAATTTGGCCATGGACAGCTACTGGAAAAACAGTTTCTGGAAAAGGCATTTATAGCATTCGAAAGGTCCTTCTAGGACTACTTAGGGTATTCCGTATATGAATGCAACAATTCCAGTTTCCAAGTTACGACCATTCATCCGCTCCAGAATTTCAGTGTGAAAAATACCCAACTTTGGCCATGGACAACTACTGGAGACAACAGTTTCTGGAAAAGGCGTTTACAGCATTAGAAAGGTCCTTGCTAGGACTACTTAGGATATTCCATATATGAATGCCACCATTCCAGTTTCCAAGTTATGGCCATTCATCCTCTCCAGAATTTCAGTGTGAAAAATACCCAACTTTGGCCATCGACAACTACGGGAAAAAAGGTTGCTGGAAGAGGCGTTTATAGCATTCGAAAGGTCCTTCCTAGGACTACTTAGGATATTGCATATATGAATGCCACCATTCCAGTTTCCAAGTTATGGCCATTCATCCTCTCCAGAATTTCAGTGTCAAAAATAGCCAACTTTGGCTATGGACAACTACTGGAAAAAACAGTTTCTGGAAAAGGCATTTATAGCATTCGAAAGGCCCTTCCTAGGACTACTTAGGGTATTCCCTATATGATTGCAACAATTCCAGTTCCCAAGTTACGGCCATTCATCCGCTCCAGAATTTCAGTGTCAAAAATACCCAACTTTGGCCATGGACAACTACTGGAAATAACGGTATCTGGAAAAGGCGTTTATAGCATTTGGAACGTCCTTACTAGGACTACCTAGGATATTCCATATATGAATGCCACCATTCCAGTTTCCATGTTATGGCCATTCATCCTCTCCAGAATTTCAGTGTGAAAAATAGCCAAACTTGGAGAAGAACTACTGGAAAAAAACGGTTTCTGGAAAAGGCGTTTATAGTATTCGAAAGGTCCTTCCTAGGACTACCTAGGATATTCCATATATGAATGCCACCATTCCAGTTTCCAAGTTATGGCCATTCATCCTCTCCAGAATTTCAGTGTGAAAAATACCCAAATTTGGCCATTGATAACTACTGGATAAAACAGTTTCTGGAAAAGGCGTTTATAGCATTCGAAAGGTCCTTACTAGGACTACTTAGGATATTCCATATATGAATGCCACCATTCCAGTTTCCAAGTTGTGGCCATTCATCCTCTCCAGAATTTCAGTGTGAAAAATACCCAAATTTGGCCATGGACAGCTACTGGAAAAACAGTTTCTGGAAAAGGCTTTTATAGCATTCGAAAGGTCCTTCCTAGGACTACTTAGGGTATTCCGTATATGAATGCAACAAGTTATGGCCATTCATCCTCTCCATAATTTCAGTGTCAAAAATACCCAATTTTGGCCATGGACAACTACTGGAGACAACAGTTTCTGGAAAAGGCGTTTATAGTATTCGAAATGTCCTTCCTAGGACTACCTAGGATATTCCATATATGAGTTCCACCATTCCAGTTTTCAAGTTATAGCCATTCATCCTGTCCAGAATTTCAGTGTGAAAAATACCCAAATTTGGCCATGGATAACTACTGGAAAAAACAGTTTCTGGAAAATTCGTTTATATCATTCAAAAGGTCCTTACTAGGACTACTTAGGGTATTCCGTATATGAATGCAACAATTCCAGTTTCCAAGTTACGACCATTCATCCGCTCCAGAATTTCAGTGTGAAAAATACCCAACTTTGGCCATGGACAACTACTGGAGACAACAGTTTCTGGAAAAGGCGTTTACAGCATTAGAATGGTCCTTACTAGGACTACTTAGGATATTCCATATATGAATGCCAACATTCCAGTTCCCATGTTATGGCCATTCATCCTCTCCAGAATTTCAGTGTGAAAAATACCCAATTTGGCCATGGACAACTACTGGAGGCAACATTTTCTGGAAAAGGCGTTTACAGCATTAGAAAGGTCATTACTAGGACTACTTAGGATATTCCATATATGAATGCCACCATTCCAGTTTCCATGTTATGGCCATTCATCCTCTCCAGAATTTCAGTGTCAAAAATACCCAACTTTGGTCATGGACAACTACTGGAAAAAACGGTATCTGGAAAAGGCGTTTATAGCATTTGAAACGTCCTTACTAGGACTACGTAGGATATTCCATATATGAATGCCACCATTCCAGTTTCCATGTTATGGCCATTCATCCTCTCCAGAATTTCAGTGTGAAAAATAGCCAAACTTGGAGAAGAACTACTGGAAAAAAACGGTTTCTGGAAAAGGCGTTTATAGTATTCGAAAGGTCCTTCCTAGGACTACCTAGGATATTCCATATATGAATGCCACCATTCCAGTTTCCAAGTTGTGGCCATTCATCCTCTCCAGAATTTCAGTGTGAAAAATACCCAAATTTGGCCATGGACAGCTACTGGAAAAACAGTTTCTGGAAAAGGCATTTATAGCATTCGAAAGGTCCTTCCTAGGACTACTTAGGGTATTCCGTATATGAATGCAACAATTCCAGTTTCCAAGTTACGACCATTCATCCGCTCCAGAATTTCAGTGTGAAAAATACCCAACTTTGGCCATGGACAACTACTGGAGACAACAGTTTCTGGAAAAGGCGTTTAAAGCATTAGAAAGGTCCTTGCTAGGACTACTTAGGATATTCCATATATGAATGCCACCATTCCAGTTTCCAAGTTATGGCCATTCATCCTCTCCAGAATTTCAGTGTGAACAATAACCAAATTTGACCATGGATAACTAATGGAAAAAACAGTTTCTGGGAAAGGCGTTTATAGCATTCGAAAGGTCCTTACTAGGACTACTTAGGATATTCCATATTTGAATGCCACCATTCCAGATTCCAAGTTATGGCCATTCATCCTCTCCAGAATTTCAGTGTCAAAAATACCCAATTTTGGCCATGGACAACTACTGGAGACAACAGTTTCTGGAAAAAGCGTTTATAGTATTCGAAATGTCCTTCCTAGGATATTCCATATATGAGTTCCACCATTCCAGTTTTCAAGTTATAGCCATTCATCCTGTCCAGAATTTCAGTGTGAAAATACCCAAATTTGGCCATGGATAACTACTGGAAAAAAACAGTTTCTGGAAAAGGCGTTTATATCATTCAAAAGGTCCTTACTAGACTACTTAGGGTATTCCGTATATGAATGCAACAATTCCAGTTTCCAAGTTACGACCATTCATCCGCTCCAGAATTTCAGTGTGAAAAATACCCAACTTTGGCCATGGACAACTACTGGAGACAACAGTTTCTGGAAAAGGCGTTTACAGCATTAGAAAGGTCCTTACTAGGACTACTTAGGATATTCCATATATGAATGCCAACATTCCAGTTCCCATGTTATAGCCATTCATCCTCTCCAGAATTTCAGTGTGAAAAATACCCAATTTTGGCCATGGACAACTACTGGAGACAACAGTTTCTGGAAAAGGCGTTTATAGTATTCGAAATGTCCTTCCTAGGACTACCTAGGATATTCCATATATGAGTTCCACCATTCCAGTTTCCATGTTATGGTCATTCATCCTGTCCAGAATTCAGTGTGAAAAATACCCAAATTTGGCCATGGACAACTACTGGAGACAACTGTTTCTGGAAAAGGGCGTTTACAGCATTAGAAAGGTCCTTACTAGACTACTTAGGATATTCCATATATGACTGCCACCATTCCAGTTTCCAAGTTATGGCCATTCATCCTGTCCAGAATTTCAGTGTGAAAAATAGCCAAATTTGGCCATGGATAACTACTGGAAAAAACAGTTTCTGGAAAAGGCGTTTATATCATTCAAAAGGTCCTTACTAGGACTACTTTGGATATTCCATATATGAATGCCACCATTCCAGTTTCCAAGTTGTGGCCATTCATCCTCTCCAGAATTTCAGTGTGAAAATACCCAAATTTGGCCATGGACAGCTACTGGAAAAACAGTTTCTGGAAAAGGCATTTATAGCATTCGAAAGGTCCTTTCTAGGATTACTTAGGGTATTCCGTATATGAATGCAACAATTCCAGTTTCCAAGTTACGACCATTCATCCGCTCCAGAATTTCAGTGTGAAAAATACCCAACTTGGCCATGGACAACTACTGGAGACAACAGTTTCTGGAAAAGGCGTTTACAGCATTAGAAAGGTCCTTACTAGGACTACGTAGGATATTCCATATATGAATGCCACCATTCCAGATTCCAAGTTATGGTCATTCATCCTCTCCAGAATTTCAGTGTGAACAACACCCAACTTTGGCCATGGATAACTAATGGAAAAAACGGTATCTGGAAAAGGCGTTAATAGCATTTGAAACCTCCTTCTTAGGACTACCTAGGATATTCCATATATGAATGCCACCATTCCAGTTTCCATGTTATGGCTATTCATCCTCTCCAGAATTTCAGTGTCAAAAATACCCAACTTTGGACATGGACAAGTACTGGAAAAAACGGTATCTGGAAAAGGCGTTTATAGCATTTGAAACGTCCTTCCTAGGACTACGTAGGATATTCCATATATGAATGCCACCATTAAAGTTTCCATGTTATGGCCATTCATCCTCTCCACAATTTCAGTGTCAAAAATAGCCAACTTTGGCCATGGACAACTACTGGAAAAAACAGTTTCTGGAAAAGGCATTTATAGCATTCGAAAGGCCCTTCCTAGGACTACTTAGGGTATTCCCTATATGATTGCAACAATTCCAGTTTCCAAGTTACGGCCATTCATCCGCTCCAGAATTTCAGTGTGAAAAATACCCAACTTTGGCCATGGACAACTACTGGAGACAACAGTTTCTGGAAAAGGCGTTTACAGCATTAGAAAGGTCATTACTAGGACTACTTAGGATATTCCATATATGAATGCCACCATTCCAGTTTCCATGTTATGGCCATTCATCCCCTCCAGAATTTCAGTGTCAAAAATACCCAACTTTGGCCATGGACAACTACTGGAAAAAACGGTATCTGGAAAAGGCGTTTATAGCATTTGAAACGTCCTTACTAGGACTACGTAGGATATTCCATATATGAATGCCACCATTCCAGTTTCCATGTTATGGCCATTCATCCTCTCCAGAATTTCAGTGTGAAAAATAGCCAAACTTGGAGAAGAACTACTGAAAAAAAAACGGTTTCTGGAAAAGGCGTTTATAGTATTCGAAAGGTCCTTTCTAGGACTACCTAGGATATTCCATATATGAATGCCACCATTCCAGTTTCCAAGTTATGGCCATTCATCCTCTCCAGAATTTCAGTGTGAAAAATACCCAAATTTGGCCATTGATAACTACTGGATAAAACAGTTTCTGGAAAAGGCGTTTATAGCATTCGAAAGGTCCTTACTAGGACTACTTAGGATATTCCATATATGAATGCCACCATTCCAGTTTCCAAGTTGTGGCCATTCATCCTCTCCAGAATTTCAGTGTGAAAAATACCCAAATTTGGCCATGGACAGCTACTGGAAAAACAGTTTCTGGAAAAGGCATTTATAGCATTCGAAAGGTCCTTCTAGGACTACTTAGGGTATTCCGTATATGAATGCAACAATTCCAGTTTCCAAGTTACGACCATTCATCCGCTCCAGAATTTCAGTGTGAAAAATACCCAACTTTGGCCATGGACAACTACTGGAGACAACAGTTTCTGGAAAAGGCGTTTACAGCATTAGAAAGGTCCTTGCTAGGACTACTTAGGATATTCCATATATGAATGCCACCATTCCAGTTTCCAAGTTATGGCCATTCATCCTCTCCAGAATTTCAGTGTGAAAAATACCCAATTTTGGCCATGGACAACTACTGGAGACAACAGTTTCTGGAAAAGGCGTTTATAGTATTCGAAATGTCCTTCCTAGGACTACCTAGGATATTCCATATATGAGTTCCACCATTCCAGTTTTCATGTTATGGTCATTCATCCTGTCCAGAATTTCAGTGTGAAAAATACCCAAATTTGGCCATGGACAACTACTGGAGACAACTGTTTCTGGAAAAGGCGTTTACAGCATTAGAAAGGTCCTTACTAGGACTACTTAGGATATTCCATATATGAATGCCACCATTCCAGTTTCCAAGTTATGGCCATTCATCCTGTCCAGAATTTCAGTGTGAAAAATACCCAAATTTGGCGATGGACAACTACTGGAAAAGGCGTTTATACCATAGGAAAGGTTCTTCCTAGGACTACTTAGGGTATTGCCTATATGTATGCAACAATTACAGTTTCCAAGTTACGGCCATTCATCCGCTCTAGAATTTCAGTGTGAAAAATACCCAGATTTGGTCATAGTTGTCGGGAAAAAGGTTTCTGGAAAAGGCGTTTATAGCATTCGAAAGGTCCTTCCTAGGACTACTTAGAGCATTGCATATATGAATGCCACCATTGCAGTTTCCAAGTTATGGTCATTCATCCTCTCCAGAATTTCAGTGTGAAAAATACCCAACTTTGGCCATGGACAACTACTGGAATATATGAATGCAACAATTCCAGTTTCCAAGTTACGACCATTCATCCGCTCCAGAATTTCAGTGTGAAAAATACCCAACTTTGGCCATGGACAACTACTGGAGACAACAGTTTCTGGAAAAGGCGTTTACAGCATTAGAAAGGTCCTTACTAGGACTACGTAGGATATTCCATATATGAATGCCACCATTCCAGATTCCAAGTTATGGTCATTCATCCTCTCCAGAATTTCAGTGTGAACAACACCCAACTTTGGCCATGGATAACTAATGGAAAAAACGGTATCTGGAAAAGGCGTTAATAGCATTTGAAACCTCCTTCTTAGGACTACCTAGGATATTCCATATATGAATGCCACCATTCCAGTTTCCATGTTATGGCTATTCATCCTCTCCAGAATTTCAGTGTCAAAAATACCCAACTTTGGACATGGACAAGTACTGGAAAAAACGGTATCTGGAAAAGGCGTTTATAGCATTTGAAACGTCCTTCCTAGGACTACGTAGGATATTCCATATATGAATGCCACCATTAAAGTTTCCATGTTATGGCCATTCATCCTCTCCACAATTTCAGTGTGAAAAATAGCCAAACTTGGCCATGGAAAACTACTGGAAAAAAACCGGTTTCTGGAAAAGGCGTTTATAGTATTCGAAAGGTCCTTTCTAGGACTACCTAGGATATTCCATATATGAATGCCACCATTCCAGTTCCCAAGTTATGGCCATTCATCCTCTCCAGAATTTCAGTGTGAAAAATACCCAAATTTTCCATTGATAACTCCTGGAAAAAACAGTTTCTGGAAAAGGCGTTTATAGCATTCTAAAGGTCCTTACTAGGACTACCTAGGATATTCCATATATGAATGCCACCATTCCAGTTTCCATGTTATGGCTATTCATCCTCTCCAGAATTTCAGTGTCAAAAATACCCAACTTTGGACATGGACAAGTACTGGAAAAAACGGTATCTGGAAAAGGCGTTTATAGCATTTGAAACGTCCTTCCTAGGACTACGTAGGATATTCCATATATGAATGCCACCATTAAAGTTTCCATGTTATGGCCATTCATCCTCTCCACAATTTCAGTGTGAAAAATAGCCAAACTTGGCCATGGAAAACTACTGGAAAAAAACCGGTTTCTGGAAAAGGCGTTTATAGTATTCGAAAGGTCCTTTCTAGGACTACCTAGGATATTCCATATATGAATGCCACAATTCCAGTTTCCAAGTTATGGCCATTCATCCTCTCCAGAATTTCAGTGTGAAAAATACCCAAATTTTCCATTGATAACTACTGGAGAAAACAGTTTCTGGGAAAAGGCGTTTATAGCATTCTAAAGGTCCTTACTAGGACTACTTAGGATATTCCATATATGAATGCCACCAAGTTGTGGCCATTCATCCTCTCCAGAATTTCAGTGTGAAAAATACCCAAATTTGGCCATGGACAGCTACTGGAAAAGGCATTTATAGCATTCGAAAAGTCCTTCATAGGACTACTTAGGGTATTCCGTATATAAATGCAACAATTCCAGTTTCCAAGTTACGACCATTCATCCGCTCCAGAATTTCAGTGTGAAAAATACCCAACTTTGGCCATGGACAACTACTGGAGACAACAGTTTATGGAAAAGGCGTTTACAGCATTAGAAAGGTCCTTACTAGGACTACTTAGGATATTCCATATATGAATGCCACCATTCCAGTTTCCAAGTTATGGTCATTCATCCTCTCCAGAATTTCAGTGTCAAAAATACCCAACTTTGGCCATGGACAACTACTGGAAAAAACAGTTTCTGGAAAAGGCATTTATAGCATTCGCAAGGTCCTTCCTAGGACTACTTAGGGTATTCCCTATATGAATGCAGCAATTCCAGTTTCCAAGTTACGGCCATTCATCCGCTCCAGAAATTCAGTGTGAAAAATACCCAACTTTGGCCATGGACAACTACTGGAGACAACAGTTTCTGGAAAAGGCGTTTACAGCATTAGAAAGGTCCTTACTAGGACTACCTAGGGTATTCCATATATGAATGCCACCATTCCAGTTTCCAAGTTATGGCCATTCATCCTCTCCAGAATTTCAGTGTGAAAAATACCCAACTTTGGCCACCGACAACTACGGGAAAAAAGGTTGCTGGAAGAGGCGTTTATAGCATTCAAAAGGTCCTTCCTAGGACTACTTAGGATATTGCATATATGAATGCCACCATTCCAGTTTCCAAGTTATGGCCATTCATCCTCTCCAGAATTTCAGTGTCAAAAATAGCCAACTTTGGCTATGGACAACTACTGGAAAAAAACGGTTTCTGGAAAAGGCGTTTATAGTATTCGAAAGGTCCTTCCTAGGACTACCTAGGATATTCCATATATGAATGCCACCATTCCAGTTTCCAAGTTATGGCCATTCATCCTCTCCAGAATTTCAGTGTGAAAAATACCCAAATTTGGCCATTGATAACTACTGGATAAAACAGTTTCTGGAAAAGGCGTTTATAGCATTCGAAAGGTCCTTACTAGGACTACTTAGGATATTCCATATATGAATGCCACCATTCCAGTTACCAAGTTGTGGCCATTCATCCTCTCCAGAATTTCAGTGTGAAAAATACCCAAATTTGGCCATGGACAGCTACTGGAAAAACAGTTTCTGGAAAAGGTATTTATAGCATTCGAAAGGTCCTTCCTAGGACTACTTAGGGTATTCCGTATATGAATGCAACAATTCCAGTTTCCAAGTTACGACCATTCATCCGCTCCAGAATTTCAGTGTGAAAAATACCCAACTTTGGCCATGGACAACTACTGGAGACAACAGTTTCTGGAAAAGGCGTTTACAGCATTAGAAAGGTCCTTGCTAGGACTACTTAGGATATTCCATATATGAATGCCACCATTCCAGTTTCCAAGTTATGGCCATTCATCCTCTCCAGAATTTCAGTGTGAACAATAACCAAATTTGACCATGGATAACTAATGGAAAAAACGGTATCTGGAAAAGCCGTTAATAGCATTTGAAACGTCCTTCCTAGGACTACCTAGGATATTCCATATATGAGTTCCACCATTCCAGTTTTCAAGTTATAGCCATTCATCCTGTCCAGAATTTCAGTGTGAAAAATACCCAAATGTGGCCATGGATAACTACTGGAAAAAACAATTTCTGGGAAAGGCGTTTATAGCGTTCGAAAGGTCCTTACTAGGACTACTTAGGATATTCCATATTTGAATGCCACCATTCCAGATTCCAAGTTATGGCCATTCATCCTCTCCATAATTTCAGTGTCAAAAATACCCAATTTTGGCCATGGACAACTACTGGAGACAACAGTTTCTGGAAAAGGCGTTTATAGTATTCGAAATGTCCTTCCTAGGACTACCTAGGATATTCCATATATGAGTTCCACCATTCCAGTTTTCAAGTTATAGCCATTCATCCTGTCCAGAATTTCGGTGTGAAAAATACCCAAATTTGGCCATGGATAACTACTGGAAAAAACAGTTTCTGGAAAATTCGTTTATATCATTCAAAAGGTCCTTACTAGGACTACTTAGGGTATTCCGTATATGAATGCAACAATTCCAGTTTCCAAGTTACGACCATTCATCCGCTCCAGAATTTCAGTGTGAAAAATACCCAACTTTGGCCATGGACAACTACTGGAGACAACAGTTTCTGGAAAAGGCGTTTACAGCATTAGAAAGGTCCTTACTAGGACTACTTAG
Source organism: Polietes domitor (assembly GCA_947397865.1). Classification (NCBI taxonomy): domain Eukaryota; kingdom Metazoa; phylum Arthropoda; class Insecta; order Diptera; family Muscidae; genus Polietes; species Polietes domitor. The sequence goes on along the minus strand of OX377620.1, from coordinate 150,453,149 downwards.
GATATTCCATATATGAATGCCAACATTCCAGTTCCCATGTTATGGCCATTCATCCTCTCCAGAATTTCAGTGTGAAAAATACCCAATTTGGCCATGGACAACTACTGGAGACAACAGTTTCTGGAAAAGGCGTTTACAGCATTAGAAAGGTCATTACTAGGACTACTTAGGATATTCCATATATGAATGCCACCATTCCAGTTTCCATGTTATGGCCATTCATCCTCTCCAGAATTTCAGTGTCAAAAATACCCAACTTTGGCCATGGACAACTACTGGAAAAAACGGTATCTGGAAAAGGCGTTTATAGCATTTGAAACGTCCTTACTAGGACTACGTAGGATATTCCATATATGAATGCCACCATTCCAGTTTCCATGTTATGGCCATTCATCCTCTCCAGAATTTCAGTGTGAAAAATAGCCAAACTTGGAGAAGAACTACTGGAAAAAAACGGTTTCTGGAAAAGGCGTTTATAGTATTCGAAAGGTCCTTCCTAGGACTACCTAGGATATTCCATATATGAATGCCACCATTCCAGTTTCCAAGTTATGGCCATTCATCCTCTCCAGAATTTCAGTGTGAAAAATACCCAAATTTGGCCATTGATAACTACTGGATAAAACAGTTTCTGGAAAAGGCGTTTATAGCATTCGAAAGGTCCTTACTGGGACTACTTAGGATATTCCATATATGAATGCCACCATTCCAGTTTCCAAGTTGTGGCCATTCATCCTCTCCAGAATTTCAGTGTGAAAAATACACAAATTTGGCCATGGACAGCTACTGGAAAAACAGTTTCTGGAAAAGGCATTTATAGCATTCGAAAGGTCCTTCCTAGGACTACTTAGGGTATTCCGTATATGAATGCAACAATTCCAGTTTCCAAGTTACGACCATTCATCCGCTCCAGAATTTCAGTGTGAAAAATACCCAACTTTGGCCATGGACAACTACTGGAGACAACAGTTTCTGGAAAAGGCGTTTACAGCATTAGAAAGGTCCTTGCTAGGACTACTTAGGATATTCCATATATGAATGCCACCATTCCAGTTTCCAAGTTATGGCCATTCATCCTCTCCAGAATTTCAGTGTGAACAATAACCAAATTTGACCATGGATAACTAATGGAAAAAACAGTTTCTGGGAAAGGCGTTGTAACGTGGTTTTCTCGTTGGCTGAGGTAAGCTCAATCGCATCCAGGGTCGTCATAAGGACCCACAAAACCTTACGAAATAATAACACAAGTATTTATCCCTTCCTTGGGCAATAATACAATTCGGTTCTTTATTGATGTAAAACTATGTTATAATCTACTTGTGAAAATGCAAATATTAATATGTATATTTCATTGAAAGTGATTCGTATTGGATATTGGCTCGTCTCTACGGGCTGAGTGGATAGTCGATTTAAGTTGATCGGGAACTCTCGTAACTCTCTTTAGCAGTCACAGCGGCAGAATATCGGAAACGAGGGATTTGTAGTAGTAGATTCTGATTCGGTAGCAGTAGATTCGGCGTATGATGAAGATGGAATCGGGTTTCGGTAGTAAGCGTGGCTAGTTCGGCCGTATACTCGGTTCCTCAGGTTCGGTAGTAAAGTCGGCTGGTTCAGGTTCGGTAGTAAAGTCGGCTGGTTCAGGTTCGGTGATAATCGGCTTCTTCAGGTTCGGGTTGGCTCGTTCTTCATTACAAACTAAATCTCTATTTACATTCTACTAATCTAACTACTGGCTGAACAGTGAACCGAAGTTCCTGTGTTTGAACAGTGGACCGAAGTCCCTGTATTACAATTTATTTGCCCGAGGGCGGTAAAAAGTGAGCAGACAGCAAGACTTATAAAAAGTCAAGCAGACCGGTGTGACACGCTGTTTCAAACAAAACGTTGAAATGGATCACTGTGGTGCTAGCTCCCTGTAGTGTCCCAAAGCTAATCATTTATCCGGTTTGACAATTAAACTAAATGAGAATTGCCTTGCTGTTGTGTGTTTTCCGCACACACTGAGTGCTTGTGCGGGCGATCACTCTTGTAGGCAGTTGTGTATGTGTGTGGTGTGGGCGGCTGTTCGTGGTATGTCTGTGTGTAATTCTTCTTTGTCTGTTGTGGGTGATGTTAGTGGCGTGATTATGATGTGTGTTTGTATGGTTGTGTGTATGGCTTGGCTTGTTTGTGACGTCACAGGCATAGCCATACCATGTACGGAGATTTTCTCAGGAGAAATTCGTCACGTTACATTCCCCCCTTACTTTATAGAGCTATGCTCTGTCTGATATAAAATTAAGTTAGTCGACCATGTTGGTCACGTGTTCTTGACCTTTGCATCGTAGACGAGCTACTTGTTTGTTCAGTACACTGACCTTCACTGGTAGTTTTCCCTTCAGCCTTATTACGTATTGTAGATGCTTTTGGTTCTTCCGTGGCTTACGTATGGCCAGAGATTTTATGAATTGCCGAACCTCGTGTGGTGGGATCGTGATCGGCCCAATTAGTGGTTCCACCCGTGGCTTCGGTTTTCCTGGATCTGTCTGGCTCGTTCTGGCGATTTGTGTTTCCTTTTGTAATGTACTTGTGCTGGTGGTGGCCTTGACTTTGGTTATAGCGGTGGTTATTGGGGCAAGCTGTGGTGGTAATTTTGTCATTGACCGTTCTGCACTCGCAAATGTCACTTTTCGCAGAAGGCTGCTGGCGGTTGCGAGGGGTTCGGTCGGCGGTGATATTTGCCGAATCACATTCTGGATCACACGTACTCGTGCTTCTGGTGGTGGATTATGTGGCTTTGGTGGTGCCGCTGTCTGTCGTGTCCTTTTCATAATTTTGCGAGGCATAGTTCGTTTATGTTCTTGTGATAAAAAATCTCGGCTGGTGATGGTGTGTAGATAATCTGGTCTAAATGTGGGCTGATGAGGACGCGAAATAATGATTCCGTCAAGGAGTAGACTGGCATCTCGTTGGGAAAGAAAATCCATCCCCAATATAATTGGTTCGGCCAAGGTAGGAATAACTGAGGCTTTTACATTTGTAATCCTGTTATTATACTTAATATCTATCGCGTACACGTCCGCACAGGTGGTTGTCCTTTGGTCGGCCATTTGTACTTGTCTGCGCGACGACGTCGGATGTATACCAACACTTTTTAAATAATCTTGAATGGAACTATCAATATACACTGAAAGAAAAAGCTTCGTAGCATGAACGATTTTTTACGTTGCATCAACGAAATCTGACATTAAAAGTCAACCAACGTCGGGCTTCGTTGATTTAACGAAAATAGTTTCGTTAAAGTGAAAAGTTTCGTTCATACAACGTAAAATTAAAAATCGTTGATACAACAATATAGTTTCATTGACACAACAACTTTGTTTCGTTGATACAACAACCTTGGTTCGTTGATACAACAATCTTTTTTCCTTGATACAACAACCTTGTTGTTGAAACAACAATCTTGTTTCGTTGTTACAACAATCTTGTTTCGTTAATACACCAACCTTTTTTCGTTTATACAACAATATTGGTTCGTTGATACAACAATCTTGGTTCGTGGATGCAACAACCTTGTTGTTGAAACAACAATCTTGTTTCGTTGTTACAACAATCTTGTTTCGTTAATACACCAACCTTTTTTCGTTTATACAACAATATTGGTTCGTTGATACAACAATCTTGGTTCGTGGATGCAACAACCTAGTTCTTGATACAACAATCTTGTTTCGTTGTTACAACAATCTTGGTTCGTTGATACAACAATCTTGGTTCGTGGATGCAACAACCTTGTTTCGTTAATACAACAATCTTATTTCGTTAATACAACAATCTTGTTTCGTTGATACAATATTGTGCACTGGAAGCAATAATAAAAAAAATCTGATTTTTAGCTTTTTACTTCAAATGAATACATTTTATTATACTTTTTTGTGATATTTACTCTTTACAATTTGGTATATTTAAAGTTTCATGTATTTTATCATAAATTGTATATGTAACCAAGAGATTAAAAAAATATGAAGGAACATGTTTTTGTTTACATATATATTTTATAATTCATATAACATTGCATTCCATTTCTATTACAAAAAAAAAGTTCATATAAATTGACTGAGAAATAAATCAGCATTTCTTAAAAAAATATTGTTTTTAAATAAAAGAAAAATATTTATTATCGGAATTATTTGTTGCTATTTTATTTAATACTATTTTTTCACATGTTTTACTTTTCTCGTTTTTTTTTTTCTTATTCATTTTTATAAAAAAAAATATTATTTAATACAAAAAAAATACGAATGTATTAAAAGAAAATTTGTTTACTGCTTTCATTCTTGAAAGCATTAAAAAAATCCATATTGTGTAATTCTTTGAAATTCAAAGCCATTTGTTTTTGAATTACAGTTGAAAAGTAATGAAAAGATCAATATGCGCAAAACAAAAAATAATTTGTACATTCTGAAAATAATTTACTTTTTAAAATGAGATTTTTTTTTTGATAATTACAAATTTGTAAATAACTTTTTGGCATTTAGTTTTCAGTTGGAACTTTTTTTGTTATAAATAATACGAACGTTTTAAATGTTTGTATATTACAATATATAAAATAAATATATTTTATACATTTTTTAGTATTTTTTTTTAAATTATACCGATTTGTTTTATTTTTCTTTTTCAAAACGGCTACGTAAAACAATTCTTTGTTAAATTTCATGCTTGCTATGCAAGGAAATTTAAACGTTGATTTAAATTACATTTTAGATAGTTCGTCTATAAGGACGGCAACTTTGCTTAAAGGTTTATTATTGGCGTTAATTTTGTAAAGGTAGCGCTCTATGAATGTCCAAAATGTGCAGGATGGTAAAGGGTACTCCACATTAAATAGGTGAAATGATTTGAAGCAAATATCAAGTGATCTGTTAAAGTTGTTGAAGGGCATAAGATGACCGTCCAAGTACACAAAAAACTTTGAAACGTTGAGAGTTTTTGGCTCGCCAAGTCCTAAGATAAACGGCTGAATTGGATTACCATTACCTTTTAGAAACTCGATGTGTTCTTCTAATGATTGGATTGTTTCGTTTATGTATATGAACGATTCCTGTGAGTCTTTTATTGAAAATCGGCCGCATTGTTTCCTTCCATTAACGTCCTTCCGGATATTTTTTTTCGTTGGAAATAGCTGATAGTGAAGGGTCCATAAAATTTTGAGATAAAACTCATCACTACCTATAAGAATAAAAATGAATTAGTTTTTAATGATTTTTTCTTTCGGAATATATAAAGAACACAATTGCTGAGTCGTTTCTTTCAACAAAATTTATGACTGTAGAGCAAGTCCTTTTTTTAAAAAATAATTTCTTGATGCCGTTTTAATACTTAGACTGGATAGCAATCGAGTATAAGCCAATCCGACATTTATCAAGGCTAAGTATTAAAACGGCACCTAAACTTTATTTTTTTAAATTTGCATTTGCAGCCAAGTACTTTACGACAAAACCTATAGCCATAAATTTCATTATAATTTTTTGTTAACGTAAGACTCAGCAATTCCGTTTTTGCTGGATAGCAAAAACACCACAAATACTACTCACCATTTTTCAGCGGATTATTCTCCAAAGATGACAAAACTTGTTTGACCTCGATGTTCCGAATATTGGTTCGAAGTTTTCAAAAATCAAATAGTTTTGTAAATTTTGTATCCCAATCCATCATCAAATCAGCAGTTTTGTGAATTATGTTGAAGTCATTGTCAATCTAAATACAAAAAATTTTTGATTACATAAATTAAAGACGTTAATAAAATTTTATAAAGGACTACTTTTGTTACTACATACCAGTTTAAAGCCATTTGGTTGTTTATATTGGGGCCATAGTTTTAATGATTCCTTTATATTGTTAGTCTCATGAAATAGCTGATGTAGTCGAAACTGTGCGCAACCTGCCCATGTTGACATAAACTCTTCCACTGAAAGATTATCGAACTTAAGACTTTGTTGTAAGCAATTTGCGTTTTCTTCGGGCACTATAAAAAATATACATAAAATATATGTTCAAAAATACAATATAAAGACATGATTAAACATACTTACCAAATTTGAAATTTTCTTTATTAGCTTGGAGTTTATCAATGTTGCCTAAGGTTTTATCACCATTAAGTGATTTTATTAGCTTCTTTTTGTTGTGGTATTTTACATAAATCTTACCACGCCGATCTGTCCGATAAAATTCCAATTTCTCTGTTGGAAATAGTTCGATGATTTCATTTTCCAAATTGTGACTGATATTGAGCGTCATGTTTATATCCTTAGAGTCAAAATATTCAACGATGATGTTTATTATAAAATTTCTTTGTTCATCAGTTATAATTCGGTTAGATTTATAATATTCAATTATAGTGCATCCACTTTTGTGTTGCTTTAAAATATCTATGACGTTTATGCCATGGTTGTTTTCATATTCGTCGGACAATTGCGATGATGGAAGTGAAGATGAGGTAGACGATGGTAAGTTGCGGCATTCATTTAAATTTTTTTGTGAAAGAGGGGGAATATTGTTGTCGTTCCTCCATTTTTCAAAATGATATTTGAAAACAATTCTGTCCCCAAATTTCATTTTATTTGTTAAATCGTTTAAATCGTCCTTTTTCATAAGTGTTAAAACATATGCGGTAATATTTTCAGCTGTAAGAGATTTTGTGTGTAACACCTATATTATTGGGTTTTTCGCAAGACTCGAAACTATGGCTGGATATCAAAAACGTAATTGCCGAGCCGTTTCTTCAGAAAAAATCCAACAAAATGTATGGCTATGGAAAATGCCCTGACTGGAAGATAAAAAATAAATTTTTCTTGTCGTTTTAATACTTAGGCTGGGTAGAAGTCTAATTGACGTATACTCGAACGGCAACAAAAAATATTTTTTTAAAAAATTATGTTGCCGTCAAGTACTTAGGGCATTTTCCGTAGCCATAAATTTTGTTATTTTTTTTGTGATGAAACGACTCGGCAATTGCGTTTTTAATATCCAACCTAGTTATCGAGTCTTGCACAAAAACACCACTAAAATATAAATTTATTTACCTTCGAAAAAATCAATCAAATTTGGTAGTTTCCAGCTGGTTAAAAGATCGTGTAGTGAAACATCCGTCGGCTCCTTTGCATCTATGGAATTTAAATTTAAAGTGTTTCTTTAAGGCGAATCATAAATTTTGCTCTAAAGGTGTTAATGATAGTAGTAGGAGGTCCTACGATTTTGTTAATATCTAAAACATCAAATTCACCTAAATCTTTTGGGTCAATTTGAAAAGCAGTGTAGTGTTTTATATATAAAACATTTTGAATTTTTTTGAACGAACAAGAACACCGACCTTTCGAAAAGAACAACGTTTACGATTTTATATATATTGTAATCCACATTTCGCGTTGCAACAAAAAAACCTTTTTTGAACAGAATATTATCATATACTACTTTGTTATACAAGGTTATATAATCTTTTGATTGATTTAGTTTACCACATATGAAATCGATTAAATGGCTCTCTGAACTGTCTTTTTCGGAAAAAATCAATTTATTATTACATTCCGTGTCAGGAAGTAAGAAATTTGCAAAATAGAATTGATACTTTTTTGCTATTGAAACACTTACGTTTCTTCTGGATGTTATTGCACGACCATAACGTTTGAAAACGCGATGTCTAGCTTCGAAATGGAAGCTCCAAAACTTTCTCACAGGCCCACAAGCCCTCATAACTTCCGGGTAATGTGTAAGAATATGGAATTTCGGTTTCAAGTTTTCTTTAAATAGATTTAAAAACAATTTGTTATGCTTTTCAATCGTAAATTGAAATGCGTTTATGCTTGCATTTGTTATCTGGAATAGGAGTATATTATCTATAATATCTATCAAAACTAAAATAAATGCCCAGACTTCATCGTCGTCGGGAACCAAGTCTCCAACCATGATTGGGAAATACATGACGAAAGTCAACATTTCCCGAGCTGACATTCTCAGATGTTTTTTATTTAAATGAACCATTGTTATGTCCTGCGAAATGTTGCCTATTTCTAGTTCTCCGTATTCGAAATTCCGTTTTCGTTTATTCAATGTTTTGAGAGAAAAATATTTCATAGTTTGTATAAAATATAAAATTGCAAAACACATGTCATAATGACAGATGCCTTCTAAAACGTCGTGCATCGCATCGACACTTAAATTATCGACAACGTGAAAAGAAGAAATTTCGTTGAATACACATTTTTCGACAATGCCAGTTTCACTAGAGTTATTTTTCTCTAAATCTGACTCATAGTTTTCACGAGTGCGTCGTAACGATGGAATTTGTGTAATTGCCGTTCGGCTTGTATTTTTGGAAATAGAGCAAAAGCGGCAAAAGTTGCTATTAAATGATTTACTAAAACCCATCATGACATTCAACCCAAGATTATCCCCCAAAATCAAAATAGGGATAAAATGCGGATTATATGTTTGACCATCTGATAAGACTACGGATACCCCGCTTTCTTCTAAAAATTTCATTTGCTCAATTATAGGTTTTACACATTCTTTTTTTCCGAATTTCTTCATATCATTGGAATTTATACCGGCGATAAAAAAAACATTTTTCAGTTTAGTGTCATTTGGAAGACAAGGAAAACTACAATAAAAATTGCAAACTAAGTTGGATGAATGCGACCCCAATGGGTTATTAATTTCTACTTCATCCGAATAAAGGTAATAGGGAATTAGTAACTTGTTTGGGTACATTTCACACTTGTTTTTCCAAAGAACTCCTTGGGTAATATTTTGCATATTTTTACTCTGTGAAACTTCCGACATGAACAATTGCATTTCCTTTAAGGTGTCATTTTTTTCGAGAACTTTTTTAAAACAAAATGCCATGGGCATATATGCAATCTTCTTAGTAGCTTGTATGAATTGCAACTCACCATTTTTATGTGCAAGGGTCCCACTCGAATCTATAACAACCTCATTCAGAGGAGCAAATAAGTCTTCCTCCATTAGCTTCTTTTTCAGTAGATGTTCACTTTTCACGGAAACGAATACTTCTTGGCATTGGCCTGTAAAATTACAAATTTTTATATAATAATCTGGATCAAGATGTTTCCCGAAATTTTTAAATAATTCCAGAAGTGGTTCAATAATCAATTTCATAAATTTTTCATTGATGCCGTCAGCATCACTTCTAGCAAAATTAAAATTCGAATACATTTCCGTATGAAACTTTAATAAATTTTTAAAAAGTAAATTCAAATGAAACTTTTCATCAAATATGGTATCATTTCCAGGAATATTTTTTTCAGTCACTTCTTTTTCTCTTGAAAATTCCACTTGTTCACTTTCTACCGACTGTGCGGTGTCACAATACGAAGAAGAGTTTGTATTTAAGTCACAATACGAAGAAGAGTTTGTATTTAAATTTGTATTCGAGTTTGTATTTTAATTTGTATTCAATTGTGTTTTTGTATGTTTTATTCGAACATGTCTCTTAAAACGCGAACCGTCTTTATAAATAACTCCACAACATCTATAGACATCATTATGCTTAAGAAAATGATAATTTTTTAAATGCTTAAAATATTTTTCGTTTTCTTCAAAAGCACAATCACACAAAAAACACTTCATTTTTATTTTACACCTACCGAAACACCACTTGAAATTTCACAATAACTACGCGCACGCGACAACCTTCTGATTCAGCTTTTTATGAACAACTGAGGTAGAAGAGGTTTGTGAGCACACAATGTTGTCAACAGTGGAACGTTTTGGTTTTGTTTTGACGATTTTGCGACAAATGTTTTTATTGATATAAATATGTTAAGCTTCTTTATATTTGTAATTTATTTAACTGCTCGAGCTTATTTTGTGGTTTTTTACTTAAATCTAAAGATTTCGAAATATTTTGGAAATACCACCAATTTCGGAAAATAAAAATTGTTTATATCTCGAGAACGGTGCGAGACTGCAAAATTTGTTATTTAATTTTTTGTGCTTCCTTGGTCATTTTATTCCTAAAAATATAAATTGCAAAATAGTTTTCTATATTTTTTGGAAATGTCGCCCATCGAAATATACAAATTGTCAATATCTGCGAGATACCAAAGCTTTTTATTTAATATTTTGTGCTTATTTTAAGCATTCGTGCTTAAAAGTAACAATTTTTTACCCCTTCGAAATGTCATCAATTTACACCAAAACAATTTACACGAAAACTAAAGTAGATATCAAAAAAATTTATTAAACTGTTTGTGCTTATTTTGTCGTTTTCTCTAAAAATTGAACCTTCGAAATATTCTTTCTAAATTTTTTGAAAATATCGCCCATTTTGGAAAATAAAATTTTTCGATATCTCTAGAACGGCGCGAGATATCACAATTTTTAATTTAGTTTTTTGTGTTTAGTTTGAGGTTTTCTACTTAAAAATAGCAATTTTAGATTTTTTTTTTTTAAATTTCATGAATTTTCTAAAATACTCTCTCTATGGGTTTCAAAACTAGGGGGTGACTCGTACACCTTTTTTGTGACCCGCCTTCGTATACATACGAAAAGAGATTATTATTAAATCAAAAAAATTTTATTAACACTACGGCGATTTTTATGTCAGCGTGTTGTCATCACTCGAAGCACACCCCACACACAAACGTATTTTTTATGTATATGACTTGGAACAGTGTTGCCGTTTTACGTGGTTCCGTCCGAATTCGGAAAAATTGGTAGTTTGAGGGGATCTTACTAAAATACCCCCAAAATATGTGATTTTTAAAAAGGTTGTTAAAGTTCTTGTGTGGGGAAATGTTTTTCCTGTGGAACGATTTCGCCCAATATCAATCCCAAACTACGTACAACCATAAGACATCTCTGCCAATTTTCCATCTAACTTCATTATCGTGCCCCCAAACTTAATTTCAACGGACGAACATTCCAAAATCGCCTTAGAATTTTACGCTGATTGAAAATATATGTATATGCTTTATAGGGTCGGAGATCAATATTTCTAAGAGTTACAAACGGAACGACAAATTTAATATTATCCCCCTCCCCCCAACTCGTCTTCCTTCATGGTAAAACAATTTTTTATTATATATTTGGATATATAAGATATATATTTACTTATATTTGGACGGATGATGCAACCGGTTTTGGGGGAACTTTTTGACGAAAAAAAGTATAGCGGCAACACTGCTTCCGAATGAAAATACAACCAATGATGGTTTTTCAAAATTTTGTAACCAACTCGCAAGCACGCATGGATCTGCTCATTTGTAGATACACCAAAACATACATATTTTTGCTTGGGCGAGCTTGTAGATCATATTTTGTGTATGCTTTAAAGTTCTGTAAATATTTGTTGTTGTATTTTGTAACCCAATACATAATGATTAGAATAGTATGTATATTTGTGGCTTTGTAACGAAAAAGTTTGTTTTTTTTAGATGGCTGTATTATTTTGCATCTCAGCGATACGCGTTTATAGGATTGTTGTATGTAACATTGTTGTTCTAACAAAACAAACTAACATATGCTCGTACATGTAGTATATGGATAGGTATTTGTGCATACATATATTTTTAAAGTAATGATAACTGCACTTTGCTTTTGTCGTTTGAAACAATTAAAACACTTGTTCATTTCAGGAATTCGTTGCATAAACGTATGGATTGTTGTATCTCCGATTGCGTTGCATATCGTTAACTTTAAGTTAGGCAAATCACCGTTGAAAAAAAATATTGAAATAGTAAAATTTAAAGTCTAAGGCATAACTTATGTGCACAATCGCGCTTCCTGATCAAAATAAGCCAAACAAATCATATCGTTGAATGAACGAATGGGTTGTTGCACATACCATTGCGTTGTAGCATCAACGTATACATGTGGTTAGCTATAAGTGTTAGAAAAATCAGCCTTAAAATAAATCCTGAAACGAGAATTGATATAGTGAGACTGCAAACGGTGAAAAAAGTCGTGTACAATATTTTTCAAGCGGTTTCCTCCCTGAAAATTAGAATAAAATCATAAACAAATTATTTCGTTTGATATATGAATGAGTAGTTGTATATACGAATCGATGGTTACATCAACGTATGTGTTTCGTTAACTATAAATGTTGTATAAAACCACAAGATAAAAACAAATGTTTAAAAGACGTATTCGAGTAGACAAATGAAAGCATTTAAAGATATAAAATATTAATTTTTTTTCTTATTTGCTCTTATTTTCACAAAAAAAAAATTCGTTACATTAACGTATGCTGAGTTGTTGCATAAACGAAACTACGAAAAGTGCGAAAAATCCATTTCGTAGTATAAACGTACCAAATGTTGCATGAACGTCAGGTTTCGTTGCATGAACGTAATTTTTCGTTGCATCAACGTACGAACTTCAACGAAACGCGTTCGTTCATACAACAACCGTTTTTTCTTTCAGTGTACGTCAGAGAAGCTCCAGTATCTACGAGCGCTTCTAACTGCAATCCATTGACATCCACCTTTAGAAAATATCGGCCGTGATGGTCGTTGGTTACGGTGTCGGCGTGTCGGCAATTACATTGGCTGGATAGGACATCATCTTTTCCGCAATATGAGCAAAACAGTTTGCCCCGGTTATTACATTGGTATCGGGTATGCCCTTCCTTCTTGCAACGCCAACAATGATTCTCTCTATTGTACCCTTTAAAGGCCTCAGATACCACGTGCGAAGTGTGAGGTCGTTCATTTCGAGCTTCATCTCGTTTGATCAACTCGTAATCATCTGCCATTGAAATTAAATCATCCAGCGTATTAAAATCATGTCTACGAACATAATGCCTATATTCGGGTCGTAAACCATCGTAGATTCTATCGAGGTGATTCAAAACTCGCAGTTGAGGGTGTTGTCTGGCGGTGGTGAGCATTTGTATTATATAATCTTTGGCCCTTTCCCGATTGTGCTGTCTTCGGTTGTAGAACGAATGCTCCAACTGGGCAAGGTACCGTTTCGGTAAGAAAAACTTTTCTGCTTCTAACCGAAATGACTTCCATGACGTAATATCAACCTTCTTAACACGATACCATTTGAGTGCGTTACCTTGTAGGATACCGGGTAATGTTGGTAGTAGCTTGTCGGTAGGTATATGGTAGCACTCTGCTAACTCTTCAATCCGTTCAATGAATTCGACTAAGTCGCCTTCGCCGCTAAACTGGAGATCCCATCTCTGCACGGTATTCATAATTTCACCGTCCGAAATTTGACTCCACTTGTTTGCAGTAGTTTCGCTTGAGATGATCGTGTTTTCATCCGACTTTAGAGCATTTTCCAGGTCTCGGAAAATATTTTCCGACGATGCTCTTAACCGCTTTCTTCGTATAAACTCTGCAAACTGTTTCCTCAGATATTCAACTGTAAATCCTTCTGTGGATATATCCGCCGCCTGGCATTGCTCTACCAGTTGCTCTTTCTTTAGCAAATATATCCATCCAATTGAATCAACTTTCAGTTTATTATATTTTTGACTGGATTCTCCATCGTTGGCGGTTATTTCGGGTTTTCCGCATTGCTATTTTGAACCGAGTCCCTGCTCGGGCGCCATTTGTAACGTGGTTTTCTCGTTGGCTGAGGTAAGCTCAATCGCATCCAGGGTCGTCATAAGGACCCACAAAACCTTACGAAATAATAACACAAGTATTTATCCCTTCCTTGGGCAATAATACAATTCGGTTCTTTATTGATGTAAAACTATGTTATAATCTACTTGTGAAAATGCAAATATTAATATGTATATTTCATTGAAAGTGATTCGTATTGGATATTGGCTCGTCTCTACGGGCTGAGTGGATAGTCGATTTAAGTTGATCGGGAACTCTCGTAACTCTCTTTAGCAGTCACAGCGGCAGAATATCGGAAACGAGGGATTTGTAGTAGTAGATTCTGATTCGGTAGCAGTAGATTCGGCGTATGATGAAGATGGAATCGGGTTTCGGTAGTAAGCGTGGCTAGTTCGGCCGTATACTCGGTTCCTCAGGTTCGGTAGTAAAGTCGGCTGGTTCAGGTTCGGTAGTAAAGTCGGCTGGTTCAGGTTCGGTGATAATCGGCTTCTTCAGGTTCGGGTTGGCTCGTTCTTCATTACAAACTAAATCTCTATTTACATTCTACTAATCTAACTACTGGCTGAACAGTGAACCGAAGTTCCTGTGTTTGAACAGTGGACCGAAGTCCCTGTATTACAATTTATTTGCCCGAGGGCGGTAAAAAGTGAGCAGACAGCAAGACTTATAAAAAGTCAAGCAGACCGGTGTGACACGCTGTTTCAAACAAAACGTTGAAATGGATCACTGTGGTGCTAGCTCCCTGTAGTGTCCCAAAGCTAATCATTTATCCGGTTTGACAATTAAACTAAATGAGAATTGCCTTGCTGTTGTGTGTTTTCCGCACACACTGAGTGCTTGTGCGGGCGATCACTCTTGCTTGTAGGCAGTTGTGTATGTGTGTGGTGTGGGCGGCTGTTCGTGGTATGTCTGTGTGTAATTCTTCTTTGTCTGTTGTGGGTGATGTTAGTGGCGTGATTATGATGTGTGTTTGTATGGTTGTGTGTATGGCTTGGCTTGTTTGTGACGTCACAGGCATAGCCATACCATGTACGGAGATTTTCTCAGGAGAAATTCGTCACGTTACAGCGTTTATAGCATTCGAAAGGTCCTTACTAGGACTACTTAGGATATTCCATATTTGAATGCCACCATTCCAGATTCCAAGTTATGGCCATTCATCCTCTCCAGAATTTCAGTGTCAAAAATACCCAATTTTGGCCATGGACAACTACTGGAGACAACAGTTTCTGGAAAAAGCGTTTATAGTATTCGAAATGTCCTTCCTAGGATATTCCATATATGAGTTCCACCATTCCAGTTTTCAAGTTATAGCCATTCATCCTGTCCAGAATTTCAGTGTGAAAAATACCCAAATTTGGCCATGGATAACTACTGGAAAAAACAGTTTCTGGAAAAGGCGTTTATATCATTCAAAAGGTCCTTACTAGGACTACTTAGGGTATTCCGTATATGAATGCAACAATTCCAGTTTCCAAGTTACGACCATTCATCCGCTCCAGAATTTCAGTGTGAAAAATACCCAACTTTGGCCATGGACAACTACTGGAGACAACAGTTTCTGGAAAAGGCGTTTACAGCATTAGAAAGGTCCTTACTAGGACTACTTAGGATATTCCATATATGAATGCCAACATTCCAGTTCCCATGTTATAGCCATTCATCCTCTCCAGAATTTCAGTGTGAAAAATACCCAATTTTGGCCATGGACAACTACTGGAGACAACAGTTTCTGGAAAAGGCGTTTATAGTATTCGAAATGTCCTTCCTAGGACTACCTAGGATATTCCATATATGAGTTCCACCATTCCAGTTTCCATGTTATGGTCATTCATCCTGTCCAGAATTTCAGTGTGAAAAATACCCAAATTTGGCCATGGACAACTACCGGAGACAACTGTTTCTGGAAAAGGCGTTTACAGCATTAGAAAGGTCCTTACTAGGTCTACTTAGGATATTCCACATATGAATGCCACCATTCCAGTTTCCAAGTTATGGCCATTCATCCTGTCCAGAATTTCAGTGTGAAAAATACCCAAATTTGGCCATGGATAACTACTGGAAAAAACAGTTTCTGGAAAAGGCGTTTATATCATTCAAAAGGTCCTTACTAGGACTACTTAGGATATTCCATATATGAATGCCACCATTCCAGTTTCCAAGTTGTGGCCATTCATCCTCTCCAGAATTTCAGTGTGAAAATACCCAAATTTGGCCATGGACAGCTACTGGAAAAACAGTTTCTGGAAAAGGCATTTATAGCATTCGAAAGGTCCTTCCTAGGATTACTTAAGGTATTCCGTATATGAATGCAACAATTCCAGTTTCCATGTTACGACCATTCATCCGCTCCAGAATTTCAGTGTGAAAAATACCCAACTTTGGCCATGGACAACTACTGGAGACAACAGTTTCTGGAAAAGGCGTTTACAGCATTAGAAAGGTCCTTACTAGGACTACTTAGGATATTCCATATATGAATGCCACCATTCCAGTTTCCAAGTTATGGTCATTCATCCTCTCCAGAATTTCAGTGTGAACAACACCCAACTTTGGCCATGGATAACTAATGGAAAAAACGGTATCTGGAAAAGGCGTTAATAGCATTTGAAACCTCCTTCTTAGGACTACCTAGGATATTCCATATATGAATGCCACCATTCCAGTTTCCATGTTATGGCTCTTCATCCTCTCCAGAATTTCAGTGTCAAAAATACCCAACTTTGGACATGGACAAGTACTGGAAAAAACGGTATCTGGAAAAGGCGTTTATAGCATTTGAAACGTCCTTCCTAGGACTACGTAGGATATTCCATATATGAATGCCACCATTAAAGTTTCCATGTTATGGCCATTCATCCTCTCCACAATTTCAGTGTGAAAAGTAGGCAAACTTGGCCATGGAAAACTACTGGAAAAAAAACCGGTTTCTGGAAAAGGCGTTTATAGTATTCGAAAGGTCCTTTCTAGGACTACCTAGGATATTCCATATATGAATGCCACTATTCCAGTTTCCAAGTTATGGCCATTCATCCTCTCCAGAATTTCAGTGTGAAAAATACCCAAATTTTCCATTGATAACTACTGGAAAAAACAGTTTCTGGAAAAGGCGTTTATAGCATTCTAAAGGTCCTTACTAGGACTACCTAGGATATTCCATATATGAATGCCACCATTCCAGTTTCCATGTTATGGCTATTCATCCTCTCCAGAATTTCAGTGTCAAAAATACCCAACTTTGGACATGGACAAGTACTGGAAAAAACGGTATCTGGAAAAGGCGTTTATAGCATTTGAAACGTCCTTCCTAGGACTACGTAGGATATTCCATATATGAATGCCACCATTAAAGTTTCCATGTTATGGCCATTCATCCTCTCCACAATTTCAGTGTGAAAAATAGCCAAACTTGGCCATGGAAAACTACTGGAAAAAACCGGTTTCTGGAAAAGGCGTTTATAGTATTCGAAAGGTCCTTTCTAGGACTACCTAGGATATTCCATATATGAATGCCACCATTCCAGTTTCCAAGTTATGGCCATTCATCCTCTCCAGAATTTCAGTGTGAAAAATACCCAAATTTTCCATTGATAACTACTGGAAAAAACAGTTTCTGGGAAAAGGCGTTTATAGCATTCTAAAGGTCCTTACTAGGACTACTTAGGATATTCCATATATGAATGCCACCATTCCAGTTTCCAAGTTGTGGCCATTCATCCTCTCCAGAATTTCAGTGTGAAAAATACCCAAATTTGGCCATGGACAGCTACTGGAAAAACAGTTTCTGGAAAAGGCATTTATAGCATTCGAAAGGTCCTTCATAGGACTACTTAGGGTATTCCATATATGAATGCCACCATTCCAGTTTCCAAGTTATGGTCATTCATCCTCTCCAGAATTTCAGTGTCAAAAATACCCAACTTTGGCCATGGACAACTACTGGAAAAAACAGTTTCTGGAAAAGGCATTTATAGCATTCGCAAGGTCCTTCTAGGACTACTTAGGGTATTCCCTATATGAATGCAGCAATTCCAGTTTCCAAGTTACGGCCATTCATCCGCCCCAGAAATTCAGTGTGAAAAATACCCAACTTTGGCCATGGACAACTACTGGAGACAACAGTTTCTGGAAAAGGCGTTTACAGCATTAGAAAGGTCCTTACTAGGACTACCTAGGGTATTCCATATATGAATGCCACCATTCCAGTTTCCAAGTTATGGCCATTCATCCTCTCCAGAATTTCAGTGTGAAAAATACCCAACTTTGGCCATGGATAACTAATGGAAAAAACGGTTTCTGGAAAAGGCGTTTATAGCATTTGAAACGTCCTTCCTAGGACTACCTAGGATATTCCATATATGAATGCCACCATTCCAGTTTCCATGTTATGGCCATTCATCCTCTCCAGAATTTCAGTGTGAAAATAGCCAAACTTGGCCATGGAAAACTACTGGAAAAAACGGTTTCTGGAAAAGGCGTTTATAGTATTCGAAAGGTCCTTCCTAGGACTACTTAGGGTATTCCCTATATGAATGCAACAATTCCAGTTTCCAAGTTATGGCCATTCATACTCTCCAGAATTTCAGTGTGAAAAATACCCAAATTTGGCCATTGATAACTACTGGAAAAAACAGTTTCTGGAAAAGGCGTTTGTAGCATTCTAAAGGTCCTTACTAGGACTACTTAGGATATTCCATATATGAATGCCACCATTCCAGTTTCCAAGTTGTGGCCATTCATCCTCTCCAGAATTTCAGTGTGAAAAATACCCAAATTTGGCCATGGACAGCTTCTGGAAAAACAGTTTCTGGAAAAGGCATTTATAGCATTCGAAAGGTCCTTCATAGGACTACTTAGGGTATTCCGTATATGAATGCAACAATTCCAGTTTCCAAGTTACGACCATTCATCCGCTCCAGAATTTCAGTGTGAAAAATACCCAAATTTGGCCATGGACAACTACTGGAGACAACAGTTTCTGGAAAAGGCGTTTACAGCATTAGAAAGGTCCTTACTAGGACTACTTAGGATATTCCATATATGAATGCCACCATTCCAGTTTCCAAGTTATGGCCATTCATCCTCTTCAGAATTTTAGTGTGAACAATACCCAACTTTGGCCATGGATAACTAATGGTAAAAACGGTATCTGGAAAAGGCGTTAATAGCATTTGAAACGTCCTTCCTAGGACTACCTAGGATATTCCATATATGAATGCCACCATTCCAGTTTCCATGTTATGGCCATTCATCTTCTCCAGAATTTCAGTGTGAAAAATAGCCAAACTTGGCCATGGAAAACTACTGGAAAAACAGTTTCTGGGAAAGGCGTTTATAGCATTCGAAAGGTCCTTACTAGGACTACTTAGGATATTCCATATTTGAATGCCACCATTCCAGATTCCAAGTTATGGCCATTCATCCTCTCCAGAATTTCAGTGTGAACAATACCCAACTTTGGCCATGGACAACTACTGGAGACAACAGTTTCTGGAAAAGGCGTTTACAGCATTAGAAAGGTCCTTACTAGGACTACTTAGGATATTCCATATATGAATGCCACCATTCCAGTTTTCAAGTTATAGCCATTCATCCTGTCCAGAATTTCAGTGTGAAAAATACCCAAATTTGGCCATCGACAACTACGGGAAAAAACGGTTGCTGGAAAAGGCGTTTATAGCATTCGAAAGGTCCTTACTAGGACTACTTAGGATATTCCCTATATGAATGCCACCATTCCAGCTTCCAAGTTATGGCCATTCATCCTCTCCAGAATTTCAGTGTCAAAAATACCCAACTTTGGCCATGGGCAACTACTGGAAAAGGCGTTTATACCATAGGAAAGGTCCTTCCTAGGACTACTTAGGTTATTCCCTATATGAATGCCAACATTCCAGTTCCCAAGTTATGGCCATTCATCCTCTCCAGAATTTCAGTGTGAAAAATACCCAAATTTGGCCATGGACAACAACTGGAGACAATGGTTTCTGGAAAGTGCGTTTATAGCATTCGAAAGGTCCTTACTAGGACTACTTAGGATATTCCATATATGAATGCCACCATTCCAGTTTCCAAGTTATGGCCATTCATCCTCTCCAGAATTTCAGTGTCAAAAATACCCAAATTTGGACATGGACAAGTACTGGAAAAAACTGTTTCTGGAAAAGGCGTTTATAGCATTCGAAATGTTCTTCCTAGGACTACTTAGGGTATTCCCTATATGAATGCCACCATTCCAGTTTCCAAGTTATGGTCATTCATCCTGTCCAGAATTTCAGTGTGAAAAATACCCAAATTTGGCCATCGACAACTACGGGAAAAAACGGTTGCTGGAAAAGGCGTTTATAGCATTCGAAAGGTCCTTACTAGGGCTACTTAGGATATTCCCTATATGAATGCCACCATTTCAGTTTCCAAGTTATGTCCATTCATCCTCTCCAGAATTTCAGTGTCAAAACTACCCAACTTTGGCCATGGACAACTACTGGAAAAGGCGTTTATACCATAGGAAATGTCCTTCCTAGGACTACTTAGGGTATTCCCTATATGAATGCCATGGACAACTACTGGAGACAACGGTTTCTGGAAAGGGCGTTTATAGCATTCGAAAGGTCCTTACTAGGACTACTTAGGATATTCCATATATGAATGCCACCATTCCAGTTTCCAAGTTATGGCCATTCATCCTCTCCAGAATTTCAGTGTGATCAACACCCAAATTTGGCCATGGACAGCTACTGGAAAAACAGTTTCTGGAAAAGGCATTTATAGCATTCGAAAGGCTCTTCTTAGGACTACTTAGGGTATTCCCTATATGAATGCAACAATTTCAGTTTCCAAGTTACGGCCATTCATCCGCTGCAGAATTTCAGTGTGAAAAATACCCAAATTTGGCCATGGATAACTACTGGAAAAAACAGTTTCTGGAAAAGGCGTTTATAGCATTCTAAAGGTCCTTACTAGGACTACTTAGGGTATTCCATATATGAATGCCACCATTCCAGTTTCCAAATTGTGGCCATTCATCCTCTCCAGAATTTCAGTGTGAAAAATACCCAAATTTGACGATGGAAAACTACTGGAAAAGGCGTTTATACCATAGGAAAGATTCTTCCTAGGACTACTTAGGGTATTCCCTATACGAATGCAACAATTCCAGATTCCAAGTTACGGCCATTCATCCGCTGCAGAATTTCAGTGTGAAAAATACCCAACTTTGGCCACGGACAACTACTGGAGACAACAGTTTCTGGAAAAGGCATTTATAGCATTCGAAAGGTTCTTCTTAGGACTACTTAGGGTATTCCCTATATGAATGCAATTCCAGTTTCAAGTTACGGCCATTCATCCACTCCAGAATTTCAGTGCGAAAAATACCCAAATGTGGCCATGGATAAGTACTGTAAAAAAACATTTTCTGGAAAAGGCGTTTATAGCATTCGAAAGGTCCTTACTAGGAATACTTAGGGTATTCCATATATGAATGCCACCAGTTTCCAAGTTATGGCCATTCATCCTCTTCAGAATTTCAGTGTCAAAAATACCCAACATTGGCCATGGACAACTACTGGAAAAAACAGTTTCTGGAAAAGGCATTTATAGCATTCGAAAGGTTCTTCTTAGGACTACTTAGGGTATTCCCTATATGAATGCAACAATTCCAGTTTCCAAGTTACGGCCATTCATCCGCTCCAGAATTTCAGTGTGAAAAATACCCAACTTTGGCCATCGACAACTACGGGAAAAAACGGTTGCAGGAAAAGGAGTTTATAGCATTCGAAAGGTCCTTCCTAGGACTACTTAGGGTATTCCCTATATGAATGCCACCATTCTAGTTTCCAAGTTATGGCCATTCATCCTCTCCAGAATTTCAGTGTCAAAAATACCCAAATTTGGCCATGGACAACTACTGGAGACAACAGTTTCTGGAAAAGGCGTTTATAGCATTCTAAAGGTCCTTCCTAGGACTACCTAGGATATTCCATATATGAATGCCACCATTCCAGTTACCAAGTTATGGCCATTCATCCTCTCCTGAATTTCAGTGTGAAAAATACCCAAATTTGGCCATGGATAACTACTGGAAAAAACAGTTTCTGGAAAAGGCGTTTATAGCATTCGAATGGTCCTTACTAGGACTACTTAGGGTATTCCATATATGAATGCCACCATTCCAGTTTCCAAATTGTGGCCATTCATCCTCTCCAGAATTTCAGTGTGAAAAATACCCAAATTTGGCGATGGACAACTACTGGAAAAGGCGTTTATACCATAGGAAAGGTTCTTCCTAGGACTACTTAGGGTACTGCCTATATGTATGCAACAATTACAGTTTCCAAGTTACGGCCATTCATCCGCTTTAGAATTTCAGTGTGAAAAATACCCAAATTTGGCCATGGTATTCCCTATTCGAATGCAACAATTCCAGTTTCCAAGTTACGGCCATTCATCCGCTCCAGAATTTCAGTGTGAAAAATACCCAACTTTGGCCACGGACAACTACTGGAGACAACAGTTTCTGGAAAAGGCGTTTACAGCATTAGAAAGGTCCTTACTAGGACTACCTAGGGTATTCCATATATGAATACCACCATTCCAGTTTCCAAGTTATAGCCATTCATCCTCTCCAGAATTTCAGTGTGAACAATACCCAACTTTGGCCATGGACAACTACTGGAGACAACAGTTTCTGGAAAAGGCGTTTACAGCATTAGAAAGGTCCTTACTAGGACTACTTAGGATATTCCATATATGAATGCCACCATTCCAGTTTCCAAGTTATGGCCATTCATCCTCTCCAGAATTTCAGTGTGAAAATAGCCAAACTTGGAAATGGACAAATACTGGAAAACAGTTTCTGGATAAGACATTTATAGCATTCGAAAGGTTCTTCTTAGGACTACTTAGGGTGTTCCCTATACGAATGCAACAATTCCAGTTTCCAAGTTACGGCCATTCATCCGCTCCAGAATTTCAGTGCGAAAAATACCCAACTTTGGCCACGGACAACTACTGGAGACAACAGTTTCTGGAAAAGGCATTTATAGCATTCGAAAGGTCCTTCTTAGGACTACTTAGGGTATTCCCTATATGAATGCAACAATTTCAGTTTCCAAGTTACGGCCATTCATCCGCTCCAGAATTTCAGTGTGAAAAATACCCAAATTTGGCCATGGATAACTACTGGAAAAAAAAAGTTTCTGGAAAAGGCGTTTATAGCATTCGAAAGGTCCTTACTAGGACTACTTAGGGTATTCCATATATGAATGCCACCATTCCAGTTTCCAAATTGTGGCCATTCATCCTCTCCAGAATTTCAGTGTGAAAAATACCCAAATTTGGCGATGGACAACTACTGGAAAAGGCGTTTATACCATAGGAAAGATTCTTCCTAGGACTACTTAGGGTATTCCCTATACGAATGCAACAATTCCAGTTTCCAAGATACGGCCATTCATCCGCTGCAGAATTTCAGTGTGAAAAATACCCAACTTTGGCCACGGACAACTACTGGAGACAACAGTTTCTGGAAAAGGCATTTATAGCATTCGAAAGATTCTTCTTAGGACTACTTAGGGTATTCCCTATATGAATGCAATTCCCGTTTCAAGTTACGGTCATTCATCCGCTCCAGAATTTCAGTGTGAAAAATACCCAAATTTGGCCATGGATACCTACTGGAAATAAACAGTTTCTAGAAAAGGCGTTTATAGCATTCGAAAGGTCCTTACTAGGACTACTTAGGGTATTCCATATATGAATGCCATCATTCCAGTTTCCAAGTTATGGCATTCATCCTCTTCAGAATTTCAGTGTCAAAAATACCCAACATTGGCCATGGACAACTACTGGAAAAAACAGTTTCTGGAAAAGGCATTTATAGCATTCGAAAGGTTCTTCTTAGGACTACTTAGGGTATTCCCTATATGAATGCAACAATTCGAGTTTCCTAGTTACGGCCATTCATCCGCCCCAGAATTTCAGTGTGAAAAATACCCAAATTTGGCCATCAACAACTACGGGAAAAACTTTTTCTGGAAAAGGAGTTTATAGCATTCGAAAGGTTTTTCCTAGGACTACTTAGGGTATTCCCTATATGAATGCCACCATTCCAGTTTCCAAGTTATGGCCATTCATCCTCTCCAGAATTTCAGTGTCAAAAATACCCAAATTTGGCCATGGACAACTACTGGAGACAACAGTTTCTGGAAAAGGCGTTTATGGCATTCTAAAGGTCCTTCCTAGGACTACCTAGAATATTCCATATATGAATGCCACCATTCCAGTTTCCAAGTTATGGCCATTCATTCTCTCCTGAATTTCAGTGTGAAAAATACCGAAATTTGGCCATGGATAACTACTGGAAAAAACAGTTTCTGGAAAAGGCGTTTATAGCATTCGAAAGGTCCTTACTAGGACTACTTAGGGTATTCCATATATGAATGCCACCATTACAGTTTCCATATTGTGGCCATTCATCCTCTCCAGAATTTCAGTGTGAAAAATACCCAAATTTGGCGATGGACAACTACTGGAAAAGGCGTTTATACCATAGGAAAGGTTCTTCCTAGGACTACTTAGGGTATTGCCTATATGTATGCAACAATTACAGTTTCCAAGTTACGGCCATTCATCCGCTCTAGAATTTCAGTGTGAAAAATACCCAAATTTGGCCATCGACAACTACGGGATAAAGGTTTCTGGAAAAGGCGTTTACAGCATTCGAAAGGTCCTTCCTAGGACTACTTAGAGCATTGCATATATGAATGCCACCATTCCAGTTTCCAAGTTATGGTCATTCATCCTCTCCAGAATTTCAGTGTCAAAAATACCCAACTTTGGCCATGGACAACTACTGGAAAAAACAGTTTCTGGAAAAGGCATTTATAGCATTCGAAAGGTCCTTCCTAGGACTACTTAGCGTATTCCCTATACGAATGCAACAATTCCAGTTTCCAAGTTACGGCTATTCATCCGCTCCAGAATTTCAGTGTGAAAAATACCCAACTTTGGCCCCGGACAACTACTGGAGACAACAGTTTCTGGAAAAGGCGTTTACAGCATTAGAAAGGTCCTTACTAGGACTACCTAGGGTATTCCATATATGAATGCCACCATTCCAGTTTCCAAGTTATAGCCATTCATCCTCTCCAGAATTTCAGTGTGAACAATACCCAACTTTGGCCATGGATAACTAATGGAAAAAACGGTATCTGGAAAATGCATTTATAGCATTTGAAACGTCCTTCCTAGGACTACCTAGGATATTCCATATATGAATGCCACCATTCCAGTTTCCATGTTATAGCCATTCATCCTCTCCAGAATTTCAGTGTGAAAATAGCCAAACTTGGACATGGAAAACTACTGGAAAAAACGGTTTCTGGAAAAGGCGTTTATAGTATTCGAAAGGTCCTTCCTAGGACTACTTAGGGTATTCCCTATATGAATGCAACAATTCCAATTTCCAAGTTATGGCCATTCATCCTCTCCAGAATTTCAGTGTGAAAAATACCCAACTTTGGCCATCGACAACTACGGGAAAAAAGGTTGCTGGAAAAGGCGTTTATAGCATTCGAAAGGTCCTTCCTAGGACTACCTAGGATATTCCATGTATGAATGCCACCATTCCAGTTTCCAAGTTATGGCCATTCATCCTCTCCAGAATTTCAGTGTGAAAAATACCCAAATTTGGCCATGGATAACTACTGGAAAAAAAACAGTTTCTGGAAAAGGCGTTTATAGCACTCGAAAGGTCCTTACTGGGACTACTTAGGGTATTCCATATATGAATGCCACCATTCCAGTTTCCAAATTGTGGCCATTCATCCTCTCCAGAATTTCAGTATGAAAAATACCCAAATTTGGCGATGGACAACAACTGGAAAAGGCGTCTATACCATAGGAAAGGTTCTTCCTAGGACTACTTAGGGTATTGCCTATATGTATGCAACAACTACAGTTTTCAAGTTACGGCCATTCATCCGCTCTAGAATTTCAGTGTGAAAAATACCCAAATTTGGCCATCGACAACTACGGGAAAAAGGTTTGTGGAAAAGGCGTTTATAACATTCGAAAGGCCCTTCCTAGGACTACTTAGAGCATTGCATATATGAATGCCACCATTCCAGTTTCCAAGTTATGGTCATTCATCCTCTCCAGAACTTCAGTGTCAAAAATACCCAAATTTGGCCATGGACATCTACTGGAAAAAACAGTTTCTGGAAAAGGCATTTATAACATTCGAAAGGTCCTTCCTAGGACTACCTAGGGTATTCCCTATACGAATGCAAAAATTCCAGTTTCCAAGTTACGGCCATTCATCCGCTCCAGAATTTCAGTGTGAAAAATACCCAACTTTGGCCACGGACAACTACTGGAGACAACAGTTTCTGGAAAAGGCGTTTACAGCATTAGAAACGTCCTTCCTAGGACTACCTATGATATTCCATATATGAATGCCACCATTCCAGTTTCCATGTTATAGCCATTCATCCTCTCCAGAATTTCAGTGTGAAAATAGCCAAACTTGGCCATGGAAAACTACTGGAAAAAACGGTTTCTGGAAAAGGCATTTATAGCATTCGAAAGGTCCTTTCTAGGACTACCTAGGATATTCCATATATGAATGCCACCATTCCAGTTTCCAAGTTATGGCCATTCATCCTCTCCAGAATTTCAGTGTGAAAAATACCCAAATTTGGCCATTGATAACTACTGGAAAAAACAGTTTCTGGAAAAGGCGTTTATAGCATTCTAAAGGTCCTTACTGAGACTACTTAGGATATTCCATATATGAATGCCACCATTCCAGTTTCCAAGTTGTGGCCATTCATCCGCTCCAGAATTTCAGTGTGAAAAATATCCAAATTTGGCCATGGACAACTACTGGAGACAACAGTTTCTGGAAAAGGCGTTTACAGCATTAGAAAGGTCCTTGCTAGGACTACTTAGGATATTCCATATATGAATGCCACCATTCCAGTTTCCAAGTTATGGCCATTCATCCTCTCCAGAATTTCAGTGTGAACAATAACCAAATTTGACCATGGATAACTAATGGAAAAAACGGTATCTGGAAAAGGCGTTAATAGCATTTGAAACGTCCTTCCTAGGACTACCTAGGATATTCCATATATGAATGCCACCATTCCAGTTTCCATGCTATGGCCATTCATCCTCTCCAGAATTTCAGTGTGAAAAATAGCCAAACTTGGCCATGGAAAACTACTGGAAAAACGGTTTCTGGAAAAGGCGTTTATAGTATTCGAAAGGTCCTTCCTAGGACTACCTACGATATTCCATATATGAATGCCACCATTCCAGTTTCCAAGTTATGGCCATTCATCCTCTCCAGAATTTCAGTGTGAAAAATACCCAAATTTGGCCATGGATAACTACTGAAAAAAAACAGTTTTGGATAACTATAGGAAAAAACAGTTTCTGGGAAAGGCGTTTATAGCATTCGAAAGGTCCTTACTAGGACTACTTAGGATATTCCATATTTGAATGCCACCATTCCAGATTCCAAGTTATAGCCATTCATCCTGTCCAGAATTTCTGTGTGAAAATACCCAAATTTGGCCATCGACAACTACGGGAAAAAACGGTTGCTGGAAAAGACGTTTATAGCATTCGAAAGGTCCTTACTAGGACTACTTAGGATATTCCCTATATAAATGCCACCATCGAGCTTCCAAGTTATGGCTATTCATCCTCTCCAGAATTTCAGTGTCAAAAATACCCAACTTTGGCCATGGACAACTACTGGAAAAGGCGTTTATACCATAGGAAAGGTCCTTCCTAGGACTACTTAGGTTATTCCCTATATGAATGCCAACATTCCAGTTCCCAAGTTATGGCCATTCATCCTCTCCAGAATTTCAGTGTGAAAAATACCCAAATTTGGCCATGGACAACTACTGGAGACAACGGTTTCTGGAAAGTGCGTTTATAGCATTCGAAAGGTCCTTACTAGGACTACTTAGGGTATTCCATATATTAATGCCACCATTCCAGTTTCCAAGTTATGGCAATTCATCCTCTCCAGAATTTCAGTGTCAAAAATACCCAAATTTGGACATGGACAAGTACTGGAAAAAACTGTTTCTGGAAAAGGCGTTTATAGCATTCGAAAGGTCCTTACCAGGACTACTTAGGATATTCCATATATGAATGCCACCATTCCAGTTTCCAAGTTGTGGCCAGTCATCCTCTCCAGAATTTCAGTGTGAAAAATACCCAAATTTGGCCATGGACAGCTACTTGAAAAACAGTTTCTGGAAAAGGCATTCATAGCATTCGAAAGGTCCTTCCTAGGACTACTTAGGGCATTCCGTATATGAATGCAACAATTCCAGCTTCCAAGTTACGACCATTCATCCGCTCCAGAATTTCAGTGTGAAAAATACCCAACTTTGGCCATGGACAACTACAGGAGACAACAGTTTCTGGAAAAGGCGTTTACAGCATTAGAAAGGTCCTTACTAGGACTACTTAGGATATTCCATATATGAATGCCACCATTCCAGTTTCCATGTTATGGCCATTCATCCTCTCCAGAATTTCTGTGTCAAAAATACCCAACTTTGGACATGGTCAAGTACTGGAAAAAACGGTATCTGTAAAAGGCGTTTTAGCATTTGAAACGTCCTTCCTAGGACTACGTAGGATATTCCATATATAAATGCCACCATTAAAGTTTCCATGTTATGGCCATTCATCCTCTCCAGAATTTCAGTGTGAAAAATAGCCAAACTTGGCCATGGAAAGCTACTGGAAAAAAACGGTTTCTGGAAAAGGCGTTTATAGTATTCGAAAGGTCCTTCCTAGGACTACCTAGGATATTCCATATATGAATGCCACCATTCCAGTTTCCAAGTTATGGCCATTCATCCTCTCCAGAATTTCAGTGTGAAAAATACCCAAATTTGGCCATTGATAACTACTGGAAAAAACAGTTTCTGGAAAAGGCATTTATAGCATTCGAAAGGTCCTTCCTAGGACTACTTAGGTTATTCCCTATATGAATGCCAACATTCCAGTTCCCAAGTTATGGCCATTCATCCTCTCCAGAATTTCAGTGTGAAAAATACCCAAATTTGGCCATGGACAACTACTGGAGACAACGGTTTATGGAAAGTGCGTTTATAGCATTCGAAAGGTCCTTACTATGACTACTTAGGATATTCCATATATTAATGCCACCATTCCAGTTTCCAAGTTATGGCCATTCATCCTCTCCAGAATTTCAGTGTCAAAAATACCCAAATTTGGACATGGACAAGTACTGGAAAAAACTGTTTCTGGAAAAGGCGTTTATAGCATTCGAAATGTTCTTCCTAGGACTACTTAGGGTATTCCCTATATGAATGCCACCATTCCAGTTTCCAAGTTACGGTCATTCATCCTCTCCAGAATTTCAGTGTCAAAAATACCCAAATTTGGCCATGGACAACTACTGGAGACAACAGTTTCTGGAAAAGGCGTTTATAGCATTCGAAAGGTCCTTACCAGGACTACTTAGGATATTCCATATATGAATGCCACCATTCCAGTTTCCAAGTTGTGGCCATTCATCCTCTCCAGAATTCCAGTGTGAAAAATACCCAAATTTGGCCATGGACAGCTACTTGAAAAACAGTTTCTGGAAAAGGCATTCATAGCATTCGAAAGGTCCTTCCTAGGACTACTTAGGGTATTCCGTATATGAATGCAACAATTCCAGTTTCCAAGTTACGACCATTCATCCGCTCCAGAATTTCAGTGTGAAAAATACCAAAAATTTGGCCATGGACAACTACTGGAGACAACAGTTTCTGGAAAAGGCGTTTACAGCATTAGAAAGGTCCTTACTAGGACTACTTAGGATATTCCATATATGAATGCCACCATTCCAGTTTCCAAGTTATGGCCATTCATCCTCTCCAGAATTTCAGTGTGAACAACACCCAAATTTGGCCATGGATAACTAATGGAAAAAACGGTATCTGGAAAAGGCGTTAATAGCATTTGAAACGTCCTTCCTAGGACTACCTAGGATATTCCATATATGAATGCCACCATTCCAGTTTCCATGTTATGGCCATTCATCCTCTCCAGAATTTCTGTGTCAAGAATACCCAACTTTGGACATGGACAAGTACTGGAAAAAACGGTATCTGTAAAAGGCGTTTATAGCATTTGAAACGTCCTTCCTAGGACTACGTAGGATATTCCATATATAAATGCCACCATTAAAGTTTCCATGTTATGGCCATTCATCCTCTCCAGAATTTCAGTGTGAAAAATAGCCAAACTTGGCCATGGAAAGCTACTGGAAAAAAAACGGTTTCTGGAAAAGGCGTTTATAGTATTCGAAAGGTCCTTCCTAGGACTACCTAGGATATTCCATATATGAATGCCACCATTCCAGTTTCCAAGTTATGGCCATTCATCCTCTCCAGAATTTCAGTGTGAAAAATACCCAAATTTGGCCATTGATAACTACTGGAAAAACAGTTTCTGGAAAAGGCGTTTATAGCATTCTAAAGGTCCTTACTGGGACTACTTAGGATATTCCATATATGAATGCCACCATTCCAGTTTCCAAGTTGTGGACATTAATCCTCTCCAGAATTTCAGTGTGAAAAATACCCAAATTTGGCCATGGACAGCTACTGGAAAAACAGTTTCTGGAAAAGGCATTTATAGCATTCGAATGGTCCTTCCTAGGACTACTTAGGGTATTCCGTATATGAATGCAACAATTCCAGTTTCCAAGTTACGACCATTCATCCGCTCCAGAATTTCAGTGTGAAAAATACCCAACTTTGGCCGTGGACAACTACTGGAGACAACAGTTTCTGGAAAAGGCGTTTACAGCATTAGAAAGGTCCTTGCTAGGACTACTTAGGATATTCCATATATGAATGCCACCATTCCAGTTTCCAAGTTATGGCCATTCATCCTCTCCAGAATTTCAGTGTGAACAATAACCAAATTTGACCATGGATAACTAATGGAAAAAACGGTATCAGGAAAAGGCGTTAATAGCATTTGAAACGTCCTTCCTAGGACTACCTAGGATATTCCATATATGAATGCCACCATTCCAGTTTCCAAGTTATGGCCATTCATCCTCTCCAGAATTTCAGTGTGAAAAATACCCAAATTTGGCCATGGATAACTACTGGAGACAACAGTTTCTGGGAAAGGCGTTTATAGCATTCGAAAGGTCCTTACTAGGACTACTTAGGATATTCCATATTTGAATGCCACCATTCCAGATTCCAAGTTATAGCCATTCATCCTGTCCAGAATTTCAGTGTGAAAAATACCCAAATTTGGCCATCGACAACTACGGGAAAAAAACAGTTGCTGGAAAAGGCGTTTATAGCATTCGAAAGGTCCTTACTAGGACTACTTTGGATATTCCCTATATGAATGCCACCATTCCAGCTTCCAAGTTATGGCCATTCATCCTCTCCAGAATTTCAGTGTCAAAAATACCCAAATTTGACCATGGACAGCTACTGGAAAAACAGTTTCTGGAAAAGGCATTTATAGCATTCGAATGGTCCTTCCTAGGACTACTTAGGGTATTCCGTATATGAATGCAACAATTCCAGTTTCCAAGTTACGACAATTCATCCGCTCCAGAATTTCAGTGTGAAAAATACCCAAATTTGGCCATGGACAACTACTGGAGACAACAGTTTCTGGAAAAGGCGTTTATAGCATTCGAAAGGTCCTTACCAGGACTACTTAGGATATTCCATATATGAATGCCACCATTCCAGTTTCCATGTTATGGTCATTCATCCTCTCCAGAATTTCAGTGTGAAAAATACCCAAATTTGGCCATGGATAACTACTGGAAAAAACAGTTTCTGGAAAAGGCGTTTATAGCATTCAAAAGGTCCTTACTAGGACTACTTAGGATATTCCATATACGAATGCCACCATTCCAGTTTCCAAGTTGTGGCCATTCATCCTCTCCAGAATTTCAGTGGGAAAAATACCCAAATTTGGCCATGGACAGCTACTTGAAAAACAGTTTCTGGAAAAGGCATTCATAGCATTCGAAAGGTCCTTCCTAGGACTACTTAGGGTAGTCCGTATATGAATGCAACAATTCCAGTTTCCAAGTTACGACCATTCATCCGCTCCAGAATTTCAGTGTGAAAAATACCCAACTTTGGCCATGGACAACTACTGGAGACAACAGTTTCTGGAAAAGACGTTTACAGCATTAGAAAGGTCCTTACTAGGACTACTTAGGATATTCCATATATGAATGCCACCATTCCAGTTTCCATGTTATGGCCATTCATCCTCTCCAGAATTTCAGTGTGAACAACACCCAAATTTGGCCATGGATAACTAATGGAAAAAACGGTATCTGGAAAAGGCGTTAATAGCATTTGAAACGTCCTTCCTAGGACTACCTAGGATATTCCATATATGAATGCCACCATTCCAGTTTCCATGTTATGGCCATTCATCCTCTCCAGAATTTCTGTGTCAAAAATACCCAACTTTGGACATGGACAAGTACTGGAAAAAACGGTATCTGTAAAAGGCGTTTATAGCATTTGAAACGTCCTTCCTAGGACTACGTAGGATATTCCATATATAAATGCCACCATTAAAGTTTCCATGTTATGGCCATTCATCCTCTCCAGAATTTCAGTGTGAAAAATAGCCAAACTTGGCCATGGAAAGCTACTGGAAAAAAACGGTTTCTTGGAAAGGCGTTTATAGTATTCGAAAGGTCCTTCCTAGGACTACCTAGGATATTCCATATATGAATGCCACCATTCCAGTTTCCAAGTTATGGCCATTCATCCTCTCCAGAATTTCAGTGTGAAAAATACCCAAATTTGGCCATTGATAACTACTGGAAAAACAGTTTCTGGAAAAGGCGTTTATAGCATTCTAAAGGTCCTTACTAGGACTACTTAGGATATTCCATATATGAATGCCACCATTCCAGTTTCCAAGTTGTGGACATTCATCCTCTCCAGAATTTCAGTGTGAAAAATACCCAAATTTGGCCATGGACAGCTACTGGAAAAACAGTTTCTGGAAAAGGCATTTATAGCATTCGAATGGTCCTTCCTAGGACTACTTAGGGTATTCCGTATATGAATGCAACAATTCCAGTTTCCAAGTTACGACCATTCATCCGCTCCAGAATTTCAGTGTGAAAAATACCCAAATTTGGCCATGGACAACTACTGGAGACAACAGTTTCTGGAAAAGGCGTTTATAGCATTCGAAAGGTCCTTACCAGGACTACTTAGGATATTCCCTATATGAATGCCACCATTCCAGCTTCCAAGTTATGGCCATTCATCCTCTCCAGAATTTCAGTGTCAAAAATACCCAACTTTGGCCATGGACAACTACTGGAGACAACGGTTTCTGGAAAGTGCGTTTATAGCATTCGAAAGGTCCTTACTAGGACTACTTAGGATATTCCATATTTGAATGCCACCATTCCAGATTCCAAGTTATGGCCATTCATCCACTCCAGAATTTCAGTGTCAAAAATAACCAATTTTGGCCATGGACAACTACTGGAGACAATAGTTTCTGGAAAAGGCGTTTATAGCATTTGAAACGTCCTTCCTAGGACTACGTAGGATATTCCATATATGAGTGCCACCATTCCAGTTTTCAAGTTATAGCCATTCATCCTGTCCAGAATTTCAGTGTGAAAAATACCCAAATTTGGCCATCGACAACTACGGGAAAAAACGGTTGCTGGAAAAGGCGTTTATAGCATTCGAAAGGTCCTTACTAGGACTACTTAGGATATTCCCTATATGAATGCCACCATTCCAGCTTCCAAGTTATGGCCATTCATCCTCTCCAGAATTTCAGTGTCAAAAATACCCAACTTTGGCCATGGACAACTACTGGAAAAGGCGTTTATACCATAGGAATGGTCCTTCCTAGGACTACGTAGGATATTCCATATATAAATGCCACCATTAAAGTTTCCATGTTATGGCCATTCATCCTCTCCAGAATTTCAGTGTGAAAAATAGCCAAACTTGGCCATGGAAAGCTACTGGAAAAAAACGGTTTTTGGAAAAGGCATTTATAGTATTCGAAAGGTCCTTCCTAGGACTACCTAGGATATTCCATATATGAATGCCACCATTCCAGTTTCCAAGTTATGGCCATTCATCCTCTCCAGAATTTCAGTGTGAAAAATACCCAAATTTGGCCATTGATAACTACTGGAAAAACAGTTTCTGGAAAAGGCGTTTATGGCATTGTAAAGGTCCTTACTAGGACTACTTAGGATATTCCATATATGAATGCCACCATTCCAGTTTCCAAGTTGTGGACATTCATCCTCTCCAGAATTTCAGTGTGAAAAATACCCAAATTTGGCCATGGACAGCTACTGGAAAAACAGTTTCTGGAAAAGGCATTTATAGCATTCGAATGGTCCTTCCTAGGACTACTTAGGGTATTCCGTATATGAATGCAACAATTCCAGTTTCCAAGTTACGACCATTCATCCGCTCCAGAATTTCAGTGTGAAAAATACCCAAATTTGGCCATGGACAACTACTGGAGACAACAGTTTCTGGAAAAGGCGTTTATAGCATTCGAAAGGTCCTTACCAGGACTACTTAGGATATTCCATATATGAGTGCCACCATTCCAGTTTTCAAGTTATAGCCATTCATCCTGTCCAGAATTTCAGTGTGAAAAATACCCAAAGTTGGCCATCGACAACTACGGGAAAAAACCGTTGCTGGAAAAGGCGTTTATAGCATTCGAAAGGTCCTTACTAGGACTACTTAGGATATTCCCTATATGAATGCCACCATTCCAGCTTCCAAGTTATGGCCATTCATCCTCTCCAGAATTTCAGTGTCAAAACTACCCAACTTTGGCCATGGACAACTACTGGAAAAGGCGTTTATACCATAGGAAAGGTCCTTCCTAGGACTACGTAGGATATTCCATATATAAATGCCACCATTAAAGTTTCCATGTTATGGCCATTCATCCTCTCCAGAATTTCAGTGTGAAAAATAGCCAAACTTGGCCATGGAAAGCTACTGGAAAAAAACGGTTTCTGGAAAAGGCATTTATAGTATTCGAAAGGTCCTTCCTAGGACTACCTAGGATATTCCATATATGAATGCCACCATTCCAGTTTCCAAGTTATGGCCATTCATCCTCTCCAGAATTTCAGTGTGAAAAATACCCAAATTTGGCAATTGATAACTACTGGAAAAACAGTTTCTGGAAAAGGCGTTTATGGCATTCTAAAGGTCCTTACTAGGACTACTTAGGATATTCCATATATGAATGCCACCATTCCAGTTTCCAAGTTGTGGACATTCATCCTCTCCAGAATTTCAGTGTGAAAAATACCCAAATTTGGCCATGGACAGCTACTGGAAAAACAGTTTCTGGAAAAGGCATTTATAGCATTCGAATGGTCCTTCCTAGGACTACTTAGGGTATTCCGTATATGAATGCAACAATTCCAGTTTCCAAGTTACGACCATTCATCCGCTCCAGAATTTCAGTGTGAAAAATACCCAACTTTGGCCATGGACAACTACTGGAGACAACAGTTTCTGGAAAAGGCGTTTATAGCATTCGAAAGGTCCTTACCAGGACTACTTAGGATATTCCATATATGAATGCCACCATTCCAGTTTCCATTTTATGGTCATTCATCCTCTCCAGAATTTCAGTGTGAAAAATACCCAAATTTGGCCATGGATAACTACTGGAAAAAACAGTTTCTGGAAAAGGCGTTTATAGCATTCAAAAGGTCCTTACTAGGACTACTTAGGATATTCCATATACGAATGCCACCATTCCAGTTTCCAAGTTGTGGCCATTCATCCTCTCCAGAATTTCAGTGTGAAAAATACCCAAATTTGGCCATGGACAGCTACTTGAAAAACAGTTTCTGGAAAAGGCATTCATAGCATTCGAAAGGTCCTTCCTAGGACTACGTAGGATATTCCATATATAAATGCCACCATTAAAGTTTCCATGTTATGGCCATTCATCCTCTCCAGAATTTCAGTGTGAAAAATAGCCAAACTTGGCCATGGAAAGCTACTGGAAAAAAACGGTTTCTGGAAAAGGCGTTTATAGTATTCGAAAGGTCCTTCCTAGGACTACCTAGGATATTCCATATATGAATGCCACCATTCCAGTTTCCAAGTTATGGCCATTCATCCTCTCCAGGATGAATGGCATTGATAACTACTGGAAAAACAGTTTCTGGAAAAGGCGTTTATAGCATTCTAAAGGTTCTTACTAGGACTACTTAGGATATTCCATATATGAATGCCACCATTCCAGTTTCCAAGTTGTGGACATTCATCCTCTCCAGAATTTCAGTGTGAAAAATACCCAAATTTGGCCATGGACAGCTACTGGAAAAACAGTTTCTGGAAAAGGCATTTATAGCATTCGAATGGTAATTCCTAGGACTACTTAGGGTATTCCGTATATGAATGCAACAATTCCAGTTTCCAAGTTACGACCATTCATCCGCTCCAGAATTTCAGTGTGAAAAATACCCAACTTTGGCCATGGACAACTACTGGAGACAACAGTTTCTGGAAAAGGCATTTACAGCATTAGAAAGGTCCTTGCTAGGACTACTTAGGATATTCCATATATGAATGCCACCATTCCAGTTTCCAAGTTATGGCCATTCATCCTCTCCAGAATTTCAGTGTGAACAATAACCAAATTTGACCATGGATAACTAATGGAAAAAACGGTATCTGGAAAAGGCGTTAATAGCATTTGAAACGTCCTTCCTACGACTACCTAGGATATTCCATATATGAATGCCACCATTCCAGTTTCCATGCTATGGCCATTCATCCTCTCCAGAATTTCGGTGTGCAAAATACCCAAATTTGGCCATGGATAACTACTGGAAAAAACAGTTTTGGATAACTACAGGAAAAAACAGTTTCTGGGAAAGGGTTTATAGCATTCGAAAGGCCCTTACTAGGACTTATTAGGATATTCCATATTTGAATGCCACCATTCCAGATTCCAAGTTATGGCCATTCATCCTCTCCAGAATTTCAGTGTCAAAAATACCCAATTTTGGCCATGGACAACTATTGGAGACAACAGTTTCTGGGAAAGGCGTTTATAGCATTCGAAAGGTCCTTACTAGGACTACTTAGGATATTCCATATTTGAATGCCACCATTCCAGATTCCATGTTATAGCCATTCATCCCGTCCAGAATTTCAGTGTGAAAAATACCCAAATTTGGCCATCGACAACTACGGGAAAAAACGGTTGCTGGAAAAGGCGTTTATAGCATTCGAAAGGTCCTTACTAGGACTACTTAGGATATTCCCTATATGAATGCCAGCATTCCAGCTGCCAAGTTATGGCCATTCATCCTCACCAGAATTTCAGTGTCAAAAATACCCAACTTTGGCCATGGACAACTACTGGAAAAGGCGTTTATACCATAGGAAAGGTCCTTTCTAGGACTACTTAGGTTATTCCCTATATGAATGCCAACATTCCAGTTCCCAAGTTATGGCCATTCATCCTCTCCAGAATGTCAGTGTGAAAAATACCCAAATTTGCCCATGGACAACTACGGGAAAAAACGGTTTCTGGAAAGTGCGTTTATAGCATTCGAAAGGTCCTTACTAGGACTACTTAGGATATTCCATATATGAATGCCACCATTCCAGTTTCCAAGTTATGGCCATTCATCCTCTCCAGAATTTCAGTGTCAAAAATACCCAAATTTGGACATGGACAAGTACTGAAAAAAACTGTTTCTGGAAAAGGCGTATATAGCATTCGAAATGTTCTTCCTAGGACTACTTAGGGTATTCCCTATATGAATGCCACCATTCCAGTTTCCAAGTTACGGCCATTCATCCTC
The DNA here is from genome assembly GCA_947397865.1 of Polietes domitor. NCBI lineage: Eukaryota > Metazoa > Arthropoda > Insecta > Diptera > Muscidae > Polietes > Polietes domitor. The sequence goes on along the minus strand of OX377620.1, from coordinate 150,415,661 downwards.
TCCAGAATTTCAGTGTCAAAAATACCCAAATTTGGCCATGGACAACTACTGGAGACAACAGTTTCTGGAAAAGGCGTTTATAGCCTTCGAAAGGTCCTTACCAGGACTACTTAGGATATTCCATATATGAATGCCACCATTCCAGTTTCCAAGTTGTGGCCATTCATCCTCTCCAGAATTTTAGTGTGAAAAATACCCAAATTTGGCCATGGACAGCTACTGGAAAAACAGTTTCTGGAAAAGGCATTTATAGGATTCGAAAGGTCCTTCCTAGGACTACTTAGGGTATTCCGTATATGAATGCAACAATTCCAGTTTCCAAGTTACGACCATTCATCCGCTCCAGAATTTCAGTGTGAAAAATACCCAACTTTGGCCATGGACAACTACTGGAGACAACAGTTTCTGGAAAAGGCGTTTACAGCATTAGAAAGGTCCTTACTAGGACTACTTAGGATATTCCATATATGAATGCCACCATTCCAGTTTCCATGTTATGGCCATTCATCTTCTCCAGAATTTCAGTGTGAAAAATACCCAAATTTGGCCATGGACAACTACTGGAGACAACGGTTTCTGGAAAGTGCGTTTATAGCATTCGAAAGGTCCTTACTAGGACTACCTAGGATATTCCATATATGAATGCCACCATTCCAGTTTCCAAGTTATGGCCATTCAACCTCTCCAGAATTTCAGTGTGAAAAATACCCAAATTTGGCCATGGATAACTACTGGAAAAAAACAGTTTTGGATAACTACAGGAAAAAACAGTTTCTGGGAAGGGGTTTATAGCATTCGAAAGGTCCTTACTAGGACTACTTAGGATATTCCATATTTGAATGCCACCATTCCAGATTCCAAGTTATGGCCATTCATCCTCTCCAGAATTTCAGTGTCAAAAATACCCAAATTTGGACATGGACAAGTACTGAAAAAAACTGTTTCTGGAAAAGGCGTATATAGCATTCGAAATGTTCTTCCTAGGACTACTTAGGGTATTCCCTATATGAATGCCACCATTCCAGTTTCCAAGTTACGGCCATTCATCCTCTCCAGAATTTCAGTGTCAAAAATACCCAAATTTGGCCACGGACAACTACTGGAGACAACAGTTTCTGGAAAAGGCGTTTATAGCCTTCGAAAGGTCCTTACCAGGACTACTTAGGATATTCCATATATGAATGCCACCATTCCAGTTTCCAAGTTGTGGCCATTCATCCTCTCCAGAATTTTAGTGTGAAAAATACCCAAATTTGGCCATGGACAGCTACTGGAAAAACAGTTTCTGGAAAAGGCATTTATAGGATTCGAAAGGTCCTTCCTAGGACTACTTAGGGTATTCCGTATATGAATGCAACAATTCCAGTTTCCAAGTTACGACCATTCATCCGCTCCAGAATTTCAGTGTGAAAAATACCCAAATTTGGCCATGGACAACTACTGGAGACAACAGTTTCTGGAAAAGGCGTTTACAGCATTAGAAAGGTCCTTACTAGGACTACTTAGGATATTCCATATATGAATGCCACCATTCCAGTTTCCATGTTATGGCCATTCATCTTCTCCAGAATTTCAGTGTGAAAAATACCCAAATTTGGCCATGGACAACTACTGGAGACAACGGTTTCTGGAAAGTGCGTTTATAGCATTCGAAAGGTCCTTACTAGGACTACCTAGGATATTCCATATATGAATGCCACCATTCCAGTTTCCAAGTTATGGCCATTCATCCTCTCCAGAATTTCAGTGTGAAAAATACCCAAATTTGGCCATGGATAACTACTGGAAAAAAACAGTTTTGGATAACTACAGGAAAAAACAGTTTCTGGGAAAGGGTTTATAGCATTCGAAAGGTCCTTACTAGGACTACTTAGGATATTCCATATTTGAATGCCACCATTCCAGATTCCAAGTTATGGCCATTCATCCTCTCCAGAATTTCAGTGTCAAAAATACCCAATTTTGGCCATGGACAACTACTGGAGACAACAGTTTCTGGAAAAGGCGTTTATAGTATTCGAAATGTCCTTCCTAGGACTACCTAGGATATTCCATATATGAGTGCCACCATTCCAGTTTTCAAGTTATAGCCATTCATCCTGTCCAGAATTTCAGTGTGAAAAATACCCAAATTTGGCCATCGACAACTACGGGAAAAAACGGTTGCTGGAAAAGGCGTTTATAGCATTCGAAAGGTCCTTACTAGGACTACTTAGGATATTCCCTATATGAATGCCACCATTCCAGCTTCCAAGTTATGGCCATTCATCCTCTCCAGAATTTCAGTGTCAAAAATACCCAACTTTGGCCATGGACAACTACTGGAAAAGGCGTTTATACCATAGGAAAGGCCCTTCCTAGGACTACTTTGGTTATTCCCTATATGAATGCCAACATTCCAGTTCCCAAGTTATGGCCATTCATCCTCTCCAGAATTTCAGTGTGAAAAATAGCCAAACTTGGCCATGGAAAACTACTGGAAAAAAACGGTTTCTGGAAAAGGCGTTTATAGCATTCGAAAGGTCCTTCCTAGGACTACCTAGGATATTCCATATATGAATGCCACCATTCCAGTTTCCAAGTTATGGCCATTCATCCTCTCCAGAATTTCAGTGTGAAAAATACCCAAATTTGGCCATTGATAACTACTGGAAAAAACAGTTTCTGGAAAAGGCGTTTATAGCATTCTAAAGGCCCTTACTAGGACTACTTAGGATATTCCATATATGAATGCCACCATTCCAGTTTCCAAGTTGTGGCCATTCATCCTCCCCAGAATTTCAGTGTGAAAAATACCCAAATTTGGCCATGGACAGCTACTGGAAAAACAGTTTCTGGAAAAGGCATTTATAGCATTCGAAAGGTCCTTCCTAGGACTACTTAGGGTATTCCGTATATGAATGCAACAATTCCAGTTTCCAAGTTACGACCATTCATCCGCTCCAGAATTTCAGTGTGAAAAATACCCAACTTTGGCCATGGACAACTACTGGAGACAACAGTTTCTGGAAAAGGCGTTTACAGCATTAGTAAGGTCCTTACTAAAACTACTTAGGATATTCCATATATGAATGCCACCATTCCAGTTTCCAAGTTATGGCCATTCATCCTCTCCAGAATTTCAGTGTGAACAATACCCAACTTTGGCCATGGAAAACTAATGGAAAAAACGGTATCTGGAAAAGGCGTTTATAGTATTCGAAAGGTCCTTCCTAGGACTACCTAGGGTATTCCATATATGAATGCCACTATTCCAGTTTCCATGTTATGGCTATTCATCCTCTCCAGAATTTCAGTGTGAAAAATACCCAAATTTGGCCATGGATAACTACTGGAAAAAAACAGTTTTGGATAACTACAGGAAAAAACAGTTTCTGGGAAAGGCGTTTATAGCATTCGAAAGGTCCTTACTAGGACTCATAGGATATTCCATATTTGAATGCCACCATTCCAGATTCCAAGTTATGGCCATTCATCCTCTCCAGAATTTCAGTGTCAAAAATACCCAATTTTGGCCATGGACAACTACGGGAAAAAACGGTTGCTGGAAAAGGCGTTTATAGCATTCGAAAGGTCCTTACTAGGACTACTTAGGATATTCCCTATATGAATGCCACCATTCCAGTTTCCAAGTTATGGCCATTCATCCTCTCCAGAATTTCAGTGTCAAAAATACCCAACTTTGGCCATGGACAACTACTGGAAAAGGCGTTTATACCATAGGAAAGGTCCTTCCTAGGACTACTTAGGTTATTTCCTATATGAATGCCAACATTCCAGTTCCCACGTTATGGCCATTCGTCCTCTCCAGAATTTCAGTGTGAAAAATACCCAAATTTGGCCATGGACAACTACTGGAGACAACGGTTTCTGGAATGTGCGTTTATAGCATTCGAGAGGTCCTTACTAGGACTACTTAGGATATTCCGTATATGAATGCCACCATTCCAGTTTCCAAGTTATGGCCATTCATTCTCTCCAGAAGTTCAGTGTCAAAAATACCCAACTTTGGACATGGACAAGTACTGGAAAAAACTGTTTCTGGAAAAGGCGTTTATAGAATTCGAAAGGTCCTTACCAGGACTACTTAGGATATTCCATATATGAATGCCACCATTCCAGTTTCCATGTTATGGCCATTCATCCTCTCCAGAATTTCAGTGTGAAAAATACCCAAATTTGGCCATGGATAACTACTGGAAAAAACAGTTTCTGGAAAAGGCGTTTATAGCATTCAAAAGGTCCTTACTAGGACTACTTACGATATTCCATATATGAATGCCACCATTCCAGTTTCCAAGTTGTGGCCATTCATCCTCTGCAGAATTTCAGTATGAAAAATAACCCAATTTAGCTACTGGAAAAGGCGTTTATACCATAGGAAAAGTTCTTCCTAGGACTACTTAGGGTATTCCCTATATGAATGCAACAATTCCAGTTTCCAAGTTATGGCCATTTATCCTCTCCACAATTTCAGTGTGAAAAATACCCAATTTTGGCCATCGACAACTACGGGAAAAAACGGTTGCTGGAAAAGGCGTTTATAGCATTCGAAAGGTCCTTCCTAGGACTACTTAGGGTATTCCCTATATGAATGCAACAATTCCAGTTTCCAAGTTACGGCCATTCAACCGCTCCAGAATTTCAGTGTGAAAAATACCCAAATTTGGCCATGGACAACTACTGGAGACAACAGTTTCTGGAATAGGCGTTTACAGCATTAGAAAGGTCCTTACTAGGACTACTTAGGGTATGCCATATATGAATCCCACCATTCCATTTTCCAAGTTATGGCCATTCATCCTCTCCAGAATTTCAGTGTGAAAAATACCCAATTTTGGCCATCGACAACTACGGGAAAAAACGGTTGCTGGAAAAGGCGTTTATAGCATTCGAAAGGTCCTTCCTAGGACTACTTAGGGTATTCCCTATATGAATGCAACAATTCCAGTTTCCAAGTTACGGTCATTCATCCGCTCCAGAATTTCAGTGTGAAAAATACCCAATTTTGGCTATCGACAACTACGGGAAAAAACAGTTTCTGGAGAAGGCATTTATAGCATTCGAAGGGTCCTTCCTAGGACTACTTAGGATATTCCCTATATGAATGCAACAATTCCAGTTTCCAAGTTATGGCCATTTATCCTCTCCACAATTTCAGTGTGAAAAATACCCAATTTTGGCCATCGACAACTACGGGAAAAAACGGTTGCTGGAAAAGGCGTTTATAGCATTCGAAAGGTCCTTCCTAGGACTACTTAGGGTATTCCCTATATGAATGCAACAATTCCAGTTTCCAAGTTACGGCCATTCATCCGCTCCAGAATTTCAGTGTGAAAAATACCCAAATTTGGCCATGGACAACTACTGGAGACAACAGTTTCTGGAATAGGCGTTTACAGCATTAGAAAGGTCCTTACTAGGACTACTTAGGGTATGCCATATATGAATCCCACCATTCCATTTTCCAAGTTATGGCCATTCATCCTCTCCAGAATTTCAGTGTGAAAAATACCCAAATTTGGCCATCGACAACTACGGGAAAAACGATTTCTGGAAAAGGCGTTTATAGCATTCGAAAGGTTCTTCCTAGGACTACTTAGGATATTCCCTATATGAATGCCACCATTCCAGTTTCCAAGTTATGGCCATTCATCCTCTCCAGAATTACAGTGTCAAAAATACCCAAATTTGGCCATGGATAACTACTGGAAAAAACAGTTTCTGGAAAAGGCGTTTATAGCATTCGAAAGGTCCTTCATAGGACTACTTAGGGTATTCCCTATATGAATGCAACAATTCCAGTTTCCAAGTTATGGCCATTCATCCGCTCCAGAATTTCAGTGTGAAAAATACCCAAATTTGGCCATCGACAACTACGGGAAAAAACGGTTGCTGGAAAAGGCGTTTATAGCATTCGAAAGGTCCTTACTAGGACTACTTAGGATATTCCCTATATGAATGCCACCATTCCAGCTTCCAAGTTATGGCCATTCATCCTCTCCAGAATTTCAGTGTCAAAAATACCCAACTTTGGCCATGGACAACTACTGGAAAAGGCGTTTATACCATAGGAAAGGTCCTTCCTAGGACTACTTAGGTTATTCCCTATATGAATGCCAACATTCCAGTTCCCAAGTTATGGCCATTCATCCTCTCCAGAATTTCAGTGTGAAAAATACCCAATTTTGGCCATGGACAGCTACTGGAAAAAACAGTTTCTGGAAAAGGCATTCATAGCATTCGAAAGGTCCTTCCTAGGACTATTTAGGGTATTCCCTATATGAATGCAACAATTCCAGTTTCCAAGTTACCACCATTCATCCGCTCCAGAATTTCAGTGTGAAAAATACCCAACTTTGGCCATGGACAACTACTGGAGACAACAGTTTCTGGAAAAGGCGTTTACAGCATTAGAAAGGTCCTTACTAGGACTACTTAGGATATTCCATATATGAATGCCACCATTCCAGTTTCCAAGTTATGGCCATTCATCCTCTCCAGAATTTCAGTGTGAACAACACCCAACTTTGGCCATGGATAACTAATGGAAAAAACGGTATCTGGAAAAGGCGTTAATAGAATTTGAAACGTCCTTCCTAGGATATTCCATATATGAATGCCACCATTCCAGTTTCCATGTTATGGCTATTCATCCTATCCAGAATTTCAGTGTCACCAAATACCCAACTTTGGACATGGACAAGTACTGAAAAAAACGGTATCTGGAAAAGGCGTTTATAGCATTTGAAACGTCCTTCCTAGGACTACGTAGGATATTCCATATATGAATGCCACCATTAAAGTTTCCAAGTTATGGCCATTCATCCTCTCCAGAATTTCAGTGTGAAAAATAGCCAAACTTGGCCATGGAAAACTACTGAAAAAAAACGATTTCTGGAAAAGGCGTTTATAGCATTCGAAAGGTTCTTCCTAGGACTACTAAGGATATTCCCTATATGAATGCCACCATTCCAGTTTCCAAGTTATGGCCATTCATCCTCTCCAGAATTACAGTGTCAAAAATACCCAAATTTGGCCATGGATAACTACTGGAAAAAACAGTTTCTGGAAAAGGCGTTTATAGCATTCGAAAGGTCCTTCATAGGACTACTTAGGGTATTCCCTATATGAATGCAACAATTCCAGTTTCCAAGTGATGGCCATTCATCCGCTCCAGAATTTCAGTGTGAAAAATACCCAAATTTGGCCATCGACAACTACGGGAAAAAACGGTTGCTGGAAAAGGCGTTTATAGCATTCGAAAGGTCCTTACTAGGACTACTTAGGATATTCCCTATATGAATGCCACCATTCCAGCTTCCAAGTTATGGCCATTCATCCTCTCCAGAATTTCAGTGTCAAAAATACCCAACTTTGGCCATGGACAACTACTGGAAAAGGCGTTTATACCATAGGAAAGGTCCTTCCTAGGACTACTTAGGTTATTCCCTATATGAATGCCAACATTCCAGTTCCCAAGTTATGGCCATTCATCCTCTCCAGAATTTCAGTGTGAAAAATACCCAAATTTGGCCATGGACAACTACTGGAGACAACGGTTTCTGGAAAGTGCGTTTATAGCATTCGAAAGTTCCTTACTAGGACTACTTAGGGTATTCCGTATATAAATGCAACAATTCCAGTTTCCAAGTTACGACCATTCATCCGCTCCAGAATTTCAGTGTGAAAAATACCCAACTTTGGCCATGGACAACTACTGGAGACAACAGTTTCTGGAAAAGGCGTTTACAGCATTAGAAAGGTCCTTACTAGGACTACTTAGGATATTCCATATATGAATGCCACCATTCCAGTTTCCAAGTTATGGCCATTCATCCTCTCCAGAATTTCAGTGTGAACAACACCCAACTTTGGCCATGGATAACTAATGGAAAAAACGGTATCTGGAAAAGGGGTTAATAGAATTTGAAACGTCCTTCCTAGGACTACCTAGGATATTCCATATATGAATGCCACCATTCCAGTTTCCATGTTATGGCTATTCATCCTATCCAGAATTTCAGTGTCACCAAATACCCAACTTTGGACATGGACAAGTACTGGAAAAAACGGTATCTGGAAAAGGCGTTTATAGCATTTGAAACGTCCTTCCTAGGACTACGTAGGATATTCCATATATGAATGCTACCATTAAAGTTTCCATGTTATGGCTATTCATCCTCTCCAGAATTTCAGTGTCACAAAATCCCCAACTTTGGACATGGACAAGTACTGGAAAAAACGGTATCTGCAAAAGGCGTTTACAGCATTAGAAAGGTCCTTACTAGGACTACTTAGGATATTCCATATATGAATGCCACCATTCCAGTTTCCAAGTTATGGCCATTCATCCTCTCCAGAATTTCAGTGTGAAAAATACCCAAATTTGGCCATGGACAGCTACTGGAAAAACAGTTTCTGGAAAAGGCATTTATAGCATTCGAAAGGTCCTTCCTAGGACTACTTAGGGTATTCCGTATATGAATGCAACAATTCCAGTTTCCAAGTTACGACCATTCATCCGCTCCAGAATTTCAGTGTGAAAAATACCCAACTTTGGCCATGGTCAACTACTGGAGACAACAGTTTCTGGAAAAGGCGTTTACAGCATTAGAAAGGTCCTTACTAGGACTACTTAGGATATTCCATATATGAATGCCACCATTCCAGTTTCCAAGTTATGGCCATTCATCCTCTCCAGAATTTCAGTGTGAACAATACCCAACTTTGGCCATGGATAACTAATGGAAAAACGGTATCTGGAAAAGGCGTTTATAGTATTCGAAAGGTCCTTCCTAGGACTACCTAGGGTATTCCATATATGAATGCCACTATTCCAGTTTCCAAGTTATGGCCATTCATCCTCTCCAGAATTTCAGTGTGAAAAATACCCAAATTTGGCCATGGATAACTACTGGAAAAAAACAGTTTTGGATAACTACAGGAAAAAACAGTTTCTGGGAAAGGCGTTTATAGCATTCGAAAGATCCTTACTAGGACTCTTAGGATATTCCATATTTGAATGCCACCATTCCAGATTCCAAGTTATGGCCATTCATCTTCTCCGGAATTTCAGTGTCAAAAATACCCAATTTTGGCCATGGACAACTACGGGAAACAACGGTTGCTGGAAAAGGCGTTTATAGCATTCGAAAGGTCCTTACTAGGACTACTTAGGATATTCCATATATGAATGCCACCATTCCAGTTTCCAAGTTATGGCCAATCATCCTCTCCAGAATTTCAGTGTGAAAAATACCCAAATTTGGCCATGGATAACTACTGGAAAAAAACAGTTTTGGATAACTACAGGAAAAAACAGTTTCTGGGAAAGGCGTTTATAGCATTCGAAAGATCCTTACTAGGACTCTTAGGATATTCCATATTTGAATGCCACCATTCCAGTTTCCAAGTTATGGCCATTCATCCTCTCCAGAATTTCAGTGTCAAAAATACCCAACTTTGGCCATGGACAACTACTGGAAAAGGCGTTTATACCATAGGAAAGGTCCTTCCTAGGACTACTTAGGTTATTCCCTATATGAATGCCAACATTCCAGTTCCCAAGTTATGGCCATTCGTCCTCTCCAGAATTTCAGTGTGAAAAATACCCAAATTTGGCCATGGACAACTACTGGAGACAACGGTTTCTGGAATGTGCGTTTATAGCATTCGAAAGGTCCTTACTAGGACTACTTAGGGTATTCCCTATATGAATGCCACCATTCCAGTTTCCAAGTTATGGCCATTCATCCTCTCCAGAATTTCAGTGTCAAAAATACCCAACTTTGGACATGGACAAGTACTGGAAAAAACTGTTTCTGGAAAAGGCGTTTATAGCATTCGAAAAGTCCTTACCAGGACTACGTAGGATATTCCATATATGAATGCCACCATTCCAGTTTCCAAGTTATGGCCATTCATCCTCTCCAGAATTTCAGTGTCAAAAATTCCCAAATTTGGCCATGGACAACTACTGGAGACAACAGTTTCTGGAAAAGGCGTTTATAGCATTCGAAAGGTCCTTACCAGGACTACTTAGGATATTCCATATATGAATGCTACCATTCCAGTTTCCATGTTATGGCCATTCATCCTCTCCAGAATTTCAGTGTCAAAAATTCCCAAATTTGGCCATGGACAACTACGGGAAAAACGATTTCTGGAAAAGGCGTTTATAGCATTCGAAAGGTTCTTCCTAGGACTACTTAGGATATTCCCTATATGAATGCTACCATTCCAGTTTCCATGTTATGGCCATTCATCCTCTCCAGAATTTCAGTGTGACAAATACCCAAATTTGGCCATGGATAACTACTGGAAAAAACAGTTTCTGGAAAAGGCGTTTATAGCATTCAAAAGGTCCTTACTAGGACTACTTAGGATATTCCATATATGAATGCAACAATTCAAGTTTCCAAGTTACGGCCATTCATCCGCTCCAGAATTTCAGTGTGAAAAATACCCAAATTTGGCCATCGACAACTACGGGAAAAACGATTTCTGGAAAAGGCGTTTATAGCATTCGAAAGGTTCTTCCTAGGACTACTTAGGATATTCCCTATATGAATGCCACCATTCCAGTTTCCAAGTTATGACCATTCATCCTCTACAGAATTACAGTGTTAAAAATACCCAAATTTGGCCATGGATAACTACTGGAAAAAACAGTTTCTGGAAAAGGCATTTATAGCATTCGAAGGGTCCTTCCTAGGACTACTTAGGGTATTCCCTATATGAATGCAGCAATTCCAGTTTCCAAGTTATGGCCATTTATCCTCTCCACAATTTCAGTGTGAAAAATACCCAATTTTGGCCATCGACAACTATGGGAAAAAACGGTTGCTGGAAATGGCGTTTATAGCATTCGAAAGGTCCTTCCTAGGACTACTTAGGGTATTCCCTATATGAATGCAACAATTCCAGTTTCCAAGTTACGGCCATTCATCCGCTCCAGAATTTCAGTGTGAAAAATACCCAAATTTGGCCATGGACAACTACTGGAGACAACAGTTTCTGGAATAGGCGTTTACAGCATTAGAAAGGTCCTTACTAGGACTACTTAGGGTATTCCATATATGAATGCCACCATTCCATTTTCCAAGTTATGGCCATTCATCCTCTCCAGAATTTCAGTGTGAACAATACTCAAATTTGGCCATGGATAACTAATGGAAAAAACGGTTTCTGGAATAGGCGTTTATAGCATTTAAAACGTCCTTCCTAGGACTACCTAGGATATTCCATATGTGAATGCCACCATTCCAGGTTCCATGTTATGGCCATTCATCCTCTCCTGAATTTCTGTGTGAAAAATAGCCAAACATGGCCATGGAAAACTACTGGAAAAAACGGTTTCTGGAAAAGGCGTTTATAGTATTCGAAAGGTCCTTCCTAGGACTACCTAGGATATTCCATATATGAATGCCACCATTCCAGTTTCCAAGTTATGGCCATTCATCCTCTCCAGAATTTCAGTGTGAAAAATACCCAAATTTGGCCATGGGCAGCTACTGGAAAAACAGTTTCTGGAAAAGGCATTTATAGCATTCGAAAGGTCCTTCCTAGGACTACTTAGGGTATTCCATATATGAATGCCACCATTCCAGTTTCCATGTTATGGCTATTCATCCTCTCCAGAATTTCAGTGTCACAAAATCCCCAAATTTGGACATGGACAAGTACTGGAAAAAACGGTATCTGCAAAAGGCGTTTACAGCATTAGAAAGGTCCTTACTAGGACTACTTAGGATATTCCATATATGAATGCCACCATTCCAGTTTCCAAGTTATGGCCATTCATCCTCTCCAGAATTTCAGTGTGAAAAATACCCAAATTTGGCCATGGACAGCTACTGGAAAAACAGTTTCTGGAAAAGGCATTTATAGCATTCGAAAGGTCCTTCCTAGGACTACTTAGGGTATTCCGTATATGAATGCAACAATTCCAGTTTCCAAGTTACGACCATTCATCCGCTCCAGAATTTCAGTGTGAAAAATACCCAACTTTGGCCATGGTCAACTACTGGAGACAACAGTTTCTGGAAAAGGCGTTTACAGCATTAGAAAGGTCCTTACTAGGACTACTTAGGATATTCCATATATGAATGCCACCATTCCAGTTTCCAAGTTATGGCCATTCATCCTCTCCTGAATTTCAGTGTGAACAATACCCCACTTTGGCCATGGATAACTAATGGAAAAACGGTATCTGGAAAAGGCGTTTATAGTATTCGAAAGGTCCTTCCTAGGACTACCTAGGGTATTCCATATATGAATGCCACTATTCCAGTTTCCAAGTTATGGCCATTCATCCTCTCCAGAATTTCAGTGTGAAAAATACCCAAATTTGGCCATGGATAACTACTGAAAAAAAAACAGTTTTGGATAACTACAGGAAAAAACAGTTTCTGGGAAAGGCGTTTATAGCATTCGAAAGATCCTTACTAGGACTCTTAGGATATTCCATATTTGAATGCCACCATTCCAGATTCCAAGTTATGGCCATTCATCTTCTCCGGAATTTCAGTGTCAAAAATACCCAATTTTGGCCATGGACAACTACGGGAAACAACGGTTGCTGGAAAAGGCGTTTATAGCATTCGAAAGGTCCTTACTAGGACTACTTAGGATATTCCATATATGAATGCCACCATTCCAGTTTCCAAGTTATGGCCATTCATCCTCTCCAGAATTTCAGTGTGAAAAATACCCAAATTTGGCCATGGATAACTACTGGAAAAAAACAGTTTTGGATAACTACAGGAAAAAACAGTTTCTGGGAAAGGCGTTTATAGCATTCGAAAGATCCTTACTAGGACTCTTAGGATATTCCATATTTGAATGCCACCATTCCAGTTTCCAAGTTATGGCCATTCATCCTCTCCAGAATTTCAGTGTCAAAAATACCCAACTTTGGCCATGGACAACTACTGGAAAAGGCGTTTATACCATAGGAAAGGTCCTTCCTAGGACTACTTAGGTTATTCCCTATATGAATGCCAACATTCCAGTTCCCAAGTTATGGCCATTCATCCTCTCCAGAATTTCAGTGTGAACAACACCCAAATTTGGCCATGGATAACTAATGGAAAAAACGGTTTCTGGAAAAGGCGTTTATAGCATTCGAAAGGTCCTTCCTAGGACTACCTAGGATATTCCATATATGAATGCCACCATTCCAGTTTCCAAGTTATGGCCATTCATCCTCTCCAGAATTTCAGTGTGAAAAATACCCAAATTTGGCCATGGGCAGCTACTGGAAAAACAGTTTCTGGAAAAGGCATTTATAGCATTCGAAAGGTCCTTCCTAGGACTACTTAGGGTATTCCCTATATGAATGCCACCATTCCAGTTTCCAAGTTATGGCCATTCATCCTCTCCAGAATTTCAGTGTCAAAAATTCCCAAATTTGGCCATGGACAACTACTGGAGACAACAGTTTCTGGAAAAGGCGTTTATAGCATTCGAAAGTTCCTTACTAGGACTACTTAGGATATTCCATATATGAATGCCACCATTCCAGTTTCCAAGTTATGGCCATTCATCCTCTCCAGAATTTCAGTGTCAAAAATACCCAAATTTGGCCATGGACAGCTACTGGAAAAAACAGTTTCTGGAAAAGGCATTCATAGCATTCGAAAGGTCCTTCCTAGGACTATTTAGGGTATTCCGTATAAGAATGCAACAATTCCAGTTCCCAAGTTATGGCCATTCGTCCTCTCCAGAATTTCAGTGTGAAAAATACCCAAATTTGGCCATGGACAACTACTGGAGACAACGGTTTCTGGAATGTGCGTTTATAGCATTCGAAAGGTCCTTACTAGGATTACTTAGGATATTCCATATATGAATGCCACCATTCCAGTTTCCAAGTTATGGCCATTCATCCTCTCCAGAAGTTCAGTGTCAAAAATACCCAACTTTGGACATGGACAAGTACTGGAAAAAACTGTTTCTGGAAAAGGCGTTTATAGAATTCGAAATGTTCTTCCTAGGACTACTTAGGGTATTCCCTATATGAATGCCACCATTCCAGTTTCCAAGTTATGGCCATTCATCCTCTCCAGAATTTCAGTGTCAAAAATTCCCAAATTTGGCCATGGACAACTACTGGAGACAACAGTTTCTGGAAAAGGCGTTTATAGCATTCGAAAGGTCCTTACCAGGACTACTTAGGATATTCCATATATGAATGCTACCATTCCAGTTTCCATGTTATGGCCATTCATCCTCTCCAGAATTTCAGTGTGACAAATACCCAAATTTGGCCATGGAAAAAACAGTTTCTGGAAAAGGCGTTTATAGCATTCAAAAGGTCCTTACTAGGACTACTTAGGATATTCCATATATGAATGCAACAATTCAAGTTTCCAAGTTACGGCCATTCATCCGCTCCAGAATTTCAGTGTGAAAAATACCCAAATTTGGCCATCGACAACTACGGGAAAAACGATTTCTGGAAAAGGCGTTTATAGCATTCGAAAGGTTCTTCCTAGGACTACTTAGGATATTCCCTATATGAATGCCACCATTCCAGTTTCCAAGTTATGACCATTCATCCTCTACAGAATTACAGTGTTAAAAATACCCAAATTTGGCCATGGATAACTACTGGAAAAAACAGTTTCTGGAAAAGGCATTTATAGCATTCGAAGGGTCCTTCCTAGGACTACTTAGGGTATTCCCTATATGAATGCAGCAATTCCAGTTTCCAAGTTATGGCCATTTATCCTCTCCACAATTTCAGTGTAAAAAATACCCAATTTTGGCCATCGACAACTATGGGAAAAAACGGTTGCTGGAAAAGGCGTTTATAGCATTCGAAAGGTCCTTCCTAGGACTACTTAGGGTATTCCCTATATGAATGCAACAATTCCAGTTTCCAAGTTACGGCCATTCATCCGCTCCAGAATTTCAGTGTGAAAAATACCCAAATTTGGCCATGGACAACTACTGGAGACAACAGTTTCTGGAATAGGCGTTTACAGCATTAGAAAGGTCCTTACTAGGACTACTTAGGGTATTCCATATATGAATGCCACCATTCCATTTTCCAAGTTATGGCCATTCATCCTCTCCAGAATTTCAGTGTGAACAATACTCAAATTTGGCCATGGATAACTAATGGAAAAAACGGTTTCTGGAATAGGCGTTTATAGCATTTAAAACATCCTTCCTAGGACTACCTAGGATATTCCATATGTGAATGCCACCATTCCAGGTTCCATGTTATGGCCATTCATCCTCTCCTGAATTTCAGTGTGAAAAATAGCCAAACATGGCCATGGCAAACTACTGGAAAAAACGGTTTCTGGAAAAGGCGTTTATAGTATTCGAAAGGTCCTTCCTAGGACTACCTAGGATATTCCATATATGAATGCCACCATTTAATTTTTCAAGTTATTGCCATTCATCCTCTCTAGAATTTCAGTGTGAAAAATACCCAAATTTGGCCATAGATAACTACTGGAAAAAACAGTTTCTGGAAAGGGCGTTTATAGCATTCGAAAGGTCCTTACTAGGACTACTTAGGATATTCCATATATGAATGCCACCATTCCAGTTCCCAAGTTATGGCCATTCACCCTCTCCAGAATTTCAGTGTGAAAAATACCCAAATTTGGCCATGGACAGCTACTGGAGACAACATTTTCTGGAAAAGGCGTTTATAGTATTCGAAAGGTCCTTCCTAGGACTACCTGGAAAATTCCATATATGAATGCCACCATTCCAGTTACCAAGTTATGGCCATTCATCCTCTCCAG
Organism: Polietes domitor; assembly: GCA_947397865.1. Lineage (NCBI taxonomy): Eukaryota > Metazoa > Arthropoda > Insecta > Diptera > Muscidae > Polietes > Polietes domitor. The sequence goes on along the minus strand of OX377620.1, from coordinate 150,399,891 downwards.
AATTTCAGTGTGCAAAATACCCAAATTTGGCCATGGATAACTACTGGAAAAAACAGTTTTGGATAACTACTGAAAAAAAAACTGTTTCTGGAAAAGGCGTCTATAGCATTCGAAAGGTCCTTCCTAGGATTACCTGGAATATTCCATATATGAATGCCACCATTCCAGTTCCCAAGTTATGGCCATTCATCCTCTCCAGAATTTCAGTGTGAAAAATACCCAAATTTGGCCATGGATAACTACTGGAAAAACAGTTTTGGATAACTACTGGAAAAAACTGTTTCTGGAAAAGGCGTCTATAGCATTCGAAAGGTCCTTACTATGACTACTTAGGATATTCCATATATGAATGCCACCATTCCAGTTTCCAAATTGTGGCCATTCATCCTCCCCAGAATTTCAGTGTGAAAAATACCCAAATTTAGCCATGGATAACTACTGGAAAAAACAGTTTCTGGGAAAGACGTTTACAGCATTCTACTAGGACTACTTTGGATATTACCTATATGAATGCCACCATTCCAGTTTCCAAGTTATGGCCATTCATCCTCTCCAGAATTTCAGTGTCAAAAATACCCAACTTTGGCAATGGACAACTACTGGAAAAGGCGTTTATACCATAGGAAAGGTCCTTCCTAGGACTACTTAGGGTATTCCCTATATGAATGCCAACATTCCAGTTCCCAAGTTATGGCCTTTCATCCTCTCCGATGTGAAAAATAACTAAGTTTGGCCATGGACAACTACTGGAGACAACGGTTTCTGGAAAAGGCGTTTTTAGCATTCGAAATGTCCTTGCTAGGACTACTTAGGATATTCCACATATGAATGCCACCATTCCAGTTTCCAAGTTATGGCCATTCAACCTGTCCAGAATTTCAGTGTCAAAAATACCCAACTTTGGACATGGACAACTACTGGAAAAGGCGTTTATAGCATAGGAAAGGCCCTTCATAGGACTAATTAGGGTATTCCCTATAAGAATGCCAACATTCCAGTTTCCAAGTTATGGCCATTCATCCTTTCCAGAATTTCAGTGTGAAAAATACTCAAACTTGGCCATGGACAACTACTGGAGACAACGGTTTCTGGAAAAGGCGTTTAAAGCATTCGAAAGGTCCTTACTAGGACTACTTAGGATATTCCATATGTGAATGCCACCATTCCAGTTTCCAAGTTATGGCCATTCATCCTCTCCAGAATTTCAGTGTGAAAAATACCCAAATTTGGCCATGGATAACTACTGGAAAAAGCAGTTTCTTGAAAAGACGTTTATAGCATTCGAAAGGACCTTACTAGGACTACTTAGGATATTACCTATATGAATGCCACCATTCCAGTTTCCAAGTTATGGCCATTCATCCTCCCCAGAATTTCAGTGTGAAAAATACCCAAATTTGGCCATGGATAACTACTGGAAAAGGAGTTTATACCATAGGAAAGGTCCTTCCTAGGACTACTTAGGGTATACCCTATATGAATGCCAACATTCCAGTTCCCAAGTTATGGCCATTCATCCTCTCCAGAATTTCAGTGGAAAAATACCCAAATTTGGCCATGGCCAACTACTGGAGACAACATTTTCTGGAAAAGGCGTTTATAGTATTCGAAAGGTCCTTCCTAGGACTACCTAGGATATTCCATATATGAATGCCACCATTCCAGTTTCCAAGTTATGGCCATTCATCCTTTCCAGAATTTCAGTGTGAAAAATACCCAAATTTGGCCATGGATAACTACTGGAAAAAACAGTTTTGGATAACTACTGGAAAAAACTGTTTCTGGAAAAGGCGTCTATAGCATTCGAAAGGTCCTTACTAGGACTACTTAGGATATTCCATATATGAATGCCACCATTCCAGTTTCCATGTTATGGCCATTCATCCTCCCCAGAATTTCAGTGTGAAAAATACCCAAATTTGGCCATGGATAACTACTGGAAAAAACAGTTTCTGGAAAAGACGTTAACAGCATTCGAAATTTCCTTACTGGGACTACTTAGGATATTACCTATATGAATGCCACCATTCCAGTTTCCAAGTTATGGCCATTAATCCTCTCCAGAATTTCAGTGTCAAAAATACCCAACTATGGCAATGGACAACTACTGGAAAAGGCGTTTATACCATAGGAAAGGTCCTTCCTAGGACTACTTAGGGTATTCCCTATATGAATGCCAACATTCCAGTTCCCAAGTTATGGCCTTTCATCCTCTCCAATGTGAAAAATACCTAAGTTTGGCCATGGACAACTACTGGAGACAACGGTTTCTGGAAAAGGCGTTTTTAGCATTCGAAATGTCCTTGCTAGGACTACTTAGGATATTCCACATATGAATGCCACCATTCCAGTTTCCAAGTTATGGCCATTCAACCTCTCCAGAATTTCAGTGTCAAAAATACCCAACTTTGGACATGGACAACTACTGGAAAAGACGTTTATAGCATAGGAAAGGCCCTTCCTAGGACTAATTAGGGTATTCCCTATTTGAATGCCAACATTCCAGTTTCCAAGTTATGGCCATTCATCCTTTCCAGAATTTCAGTGTGAAAAATACTCAAACTTGGCCATGGACAACTACTGGAGACAACGGTTTCTGGAAAAGTCGTTTAAAGCATTCGAAAGGTCCTTACTTGGACTACTTAGGGTATTCCCTATATGAATGCCAACATTCCAGTTCCCAAGTTATGGCCTTTCATCCTCTCCAATGTGAAAAATACCTAAGTTTGGCCATGGACAACTACTGGAGACAACGGTTTCTGGAAAAGGCGTTTTTAGCATTCGAAATGTCCTTGCTAGGACTACTTAGGATATTCCACATATGAATGCCACCATTCCAGTTTCCCAGTTATGGCCATTCAACCTCTCCAGAATTTCAGTGTGAACAACACCCAACTTTGGCCATGGATAACTAATGGAAAAAACGGTATCTGGAAAAGGCGTTAATAGAATTTGAAACGTCCTTCCTAGGACTACCTAGGATATTCCATATATGAATGCCACCATTCCAGTTTCCATGTTATGGCTATTCATCATCTCCAGAATTTCAGTGTCACAAAATACCCAACTTTGGACATGGACATCTACGGGAAAAAACGGTATCTGGAAAAGGCGTTTATAGCATTTGAAACGTCCTTCCTAGGATATTCCATATATGAATGCCACCATTAAAGTTTCCAAGTTATGGCCATTCATCCTCTCCAGGTCCTTCCTAGGACTACTTAGGGTATTCCGTATATGAATGCAACAATTCCAGTTTCCAAGTTACGACCATTCATCCGCTCCAGAATTTCAGTGTGAAAAATACCCAACTTTGGCCATGGACAACTACTGGAGACAACAGTTTCTGGAAAAGGCGTTTACAGCATTAGAAAGGTCCTTACTAGGACTACTTAGGATATTCCATATATGAATGCCACCATTCCAGTTTCCAAGTTATGGCCATTCATCCTCTCCAGAATTTCAGTGTGAACAATACCCAACTTTGGCCATGGATAACTAATGGAAAAAACGGTATCTGGAAAAGGCGTTTATAGTATTCGAAAGGTCCTTCCTAGGACTACCTAGGGTATTCCATATATGAATGCCACTATTCCAGTTTCCAAGTTATGGCCATTCATCCTCTCCAGAATTTCAGTGTGAAAAATACCCAAATTTGGCCATGGATAACTACTGGAAAAAACAGTTTTGGATAACTACAGGAAAAAACAGTTTCTGGGAAAGGCGTTTATAGCATTCGAAAGGTCCTTACTAGGACTCTTAGGATATTCCATATTTGAATGCCACCATTCCAGATTCCAAGTTATGGCCATTCATCTTCTCCAGAATTTCAGTGTCAAAAATACCCAATTTTGGCCATGGACAACTACGGGAAAAAACGGTTGCTGGAAAAGGCGTTTATAGCATTCGAAAGGTCCTTACTAGGACTACTTAGGATATTCCCTATATGAATGCCACCATTCCAGTTTCCAAGTTATGGCCATTCATCCTCTCCAGAATTTCAGTGTCAAAAATACCCAACTTTGGCCATGGACAACTACTGGAAAAGGCGTTTATACCATAGGAAAGGTCCTTCCTAGGACTACTTAGGTTATTCACTATATGAATGCCAACATTCCAGTTCCCAAGTTATGGCCATTCGTCCTCTCCAGAATTTCAGTGTGAAAAATACCCAAATTTGGCCATGGACAACTACTGGAGACAACGGTTTCTGGAATGTGCGTTTATAGCATTCGAAAGGTCCTTACTAGGACTACTTAGGATATTCCATATATGAATGCCACCATTCCAGTTTCCAAGTTATGGCCATTCATCCTCTCCAGAAGTTCAGTGTCAAAAATACCCAACTTTGGACATGGACAAGTACTGGAAAAAACTGTTTCTGGAAAAGGCGTTTATAGAATTCGAAATGTTCTTCCTAGGACTACTTAGGGTATTCCCTATATGAATGCCACCATTCCAGTTTCCAAGTTATGGCCATTCATCCTCTCCAGAATTTCAGTGTCAAAAATACCCAAATTTGGCCATGGACAACTACTGGAGACAACAGTTTCTGGAAAAGGCGTTTATAGCATTCGAAAGGTCCTTACCAGGACTACTTAGGATATTCCATATATGAATGCCACCATTCCAGTTTCCATGTTATGGCCATTCATCCTCTCCAGAATTTCAGTGTGAAAAATACCCAAATTTGGCCATGGATAACTACTGGAAAAACAGTTTCTGGAAAAGGCGTTTATAGCATTCAAAAGGTCCTTGCTAGGACTACTTAGGATATTCCATATATGAATGCAACAATTCAAGTTTCCAAGTTACGGCCATTCATCCGCTTCAGAATTTCAGTGTGAAAAATACCCAAATTTGGCCATCGACAACTACGGGAAAAACGATTTCTGGAAAAGGCGTTTATAGCATTCGAAAGGTTCTTCCTAGGACTACTTAGGATATTCCCTATATGAATGCCACCATTCCAGTTTCCAAGTTATGGCCATTCATCCTCTACAGAATTACAGTGTTAAAAATACCCAAATTTGGCCATGGACAACTACTGGAGACAACAGTTTCTGGAATAGGCGTTTACAGCATTAGAAAGGTCCTTACTAGGACTACTTAGGGTATTCCATATATGAATGCCACCATTCCATTTTCCAAGTTATGGTCATTCATCCTCTCCAGAATTTCAGTGTGAACAATACTCAAATTTGGCCATGGATAACTAATGGAAAAAACGGTTTCTGGAATAGGCGTTTATAGCATTTAAAACTTCCTTCCTAGGACTACCTAGGATATTCCATATATGAATGCCACCATTCCACCTTCCATGTTATGGCCATTCATCCTCTCCTGAATTTCAGTGTGAAAAATAGCCAAACATGGCCATGGAAAACTACTGGAAAAAACGGTTTCTGGAAAAGGCGTTTATAGTATTCGAAAGGTCCTTCCAAGGACTACCTAGGATATTCCATATATGAATGCCACCATTCCATTTTTCAAGTTATTGCCATTCATCCTCTCTAGAATTTCAGTGTGAACAATACCCAAATTTGGCCATGGATAACTACTGGAAAAAACAGTTTCTGGAAAAGGCGTTTATAGCATTCGAAAGGTCCTTACTAGGACTACTTAGGATATTCCATATATGAATGCCACCATTCCAGTTCCCAAGTTATGGCCATTCACCCTCTCCAGAATTTCAGTGTGAAAAATACCCAAATTTGGCCATGGACAGCTACTGGAGATAACATTTTCTGGAAAAGGCGTTTATAGTATTCGAAAGGTCCTTCCTAGGACTACCTGGAAAATTCCATATTTGAATGCCACCATTCCAGTTTCCAAGTTATGGCCATTCATCCTCTCCAGAATTTCAGTGTGCAAAATACCCAAATTTGGCCATGGATAACTACTGGAAAAACAGTTTTGGATAACTACTGAAAAAAAACTGTTTCTGGAAAAGGCGTCTATAGCATTCGAAAGGTCCTTCCTAGGACTACCTGGAATATTCCATATATGAATGCCACCATTCCAGTTTTCATGTTATGGCCATTCATCCTCTCCAGAATTTCAGTGTCAAAAATAGCCAAACTTGGCCATAGAAAACTACTGGAAAAAACGGTTTCTAGAAGAGGCGTTTATAGTATTCGAAAGGTCCTTCCTAGGACTACCTAGGATATTCCATATATGAATGCCACCATTCCAGTTTCCAAGTTATTGCCATTCATCCTCTCTAGAATTTCAGTGTGAAAAATACAAAACTTGGCCATGGAAAACTACTGGAAAAAACGGTTTCTGGAAAAGGCGTTTATTGTATTCGAAATGTCCTTCCTAGGACTACCTAGGATATTCCATATATGAATGCCACCATTCCAGTTCCCAAGTTATGGCCATTCATCCTCTCCAGAATTTCAGTGTGAAAAATACCCAAATTTGGTCATGGACAGCTACTGGAAAAGGCGTTTATACCATAGGAAAGTTCCTTCCTAGGACTACTTAGGGTATACCCTATATGAATGCCAACATTCCAGTTCCCAAGTTATGGCCATTCAACCTCTCCAGAATTTCAGTGGAAAAATACCCAAATTTGGCCATGGCCAACTACTGGAGACAACATTTTCTGGAAAAGGCGTTTATAGTATTCTTAAGGTCCTTCCTAGGACTACCTAGGATATTCTATATATGAATGCCACCATTCCAGTTTCCAAGTTATGGCCATTCATCCTCTCCAGAATTTCAGTGTGAAAAATACCCAAATTTGGCCATGGATAACTACTGGAAAAAGCAGTTTCTTGAAAAGACGTTTATAGCATTCGAAAGGTCCTTACTAGGACTACTTAGGATATTACCTATATGAATGCCACCATTCCAGTTTCCAAGTTATGGCCATTCATCCTCCCCAGAATTTCAGTGTGAAAAATACCCAAATTTGGCCATGGATAACTACTGGAGACAACATTTTCTGGAAAAGGCGTTTATAGTATTCGTAAGGTCCTTCCTAGGACTACCTAGGATATTCCATATATGGAAAAGGCGTCTATAGCATTCGAAAGGTCCTTACTAGGACTACTTAGGATATTCCATATATGAATGCCACCATTCCAGTTTCCAAGTTATGGCCATTCATCCTCCCCAGAATTTCAGTGTGAAAAATACCCAAATTTGGCCATGGATAACTATTGGAAAAAACAGTTTCTGGAAAAGACGTTTACAGCATTCGAAATTTCCTTACTAGGACTACTTAGGATATTACCTATATGAATGCCACCATTCCAGTTTCCAAGTTATGGCCATTCATCCTCCCCAGAATTTCAGTGTGAAAAATACCCAAATTTGGCCATGGATAACTACAGGAAAAGGCGTTTATACCATAGGAAAGGTCCTTCCTAGGACTACTTAGGGTATACCCTATATGAATGCTAACATTCCAGTTCCCAAGTTATGGCCATTCATCCGCTCCAGAATTTCAGTGGAAAAATACCCAAATTTGGACATGGCCAACTACTGGAGACAACATTTTCTGGAAGAGGCGTTTATAGTATTCGAAAGGTCCTTCCTAGGACTACCTAGGATATTCCATATATGAATGCCACCATTCCAGTATCGAAGTTATGGCCATTCATCCTCTCCAGAATTTCAGTGTGAAAAATACCCAAATTTGGCCATGGATAACTACTGGAAAAAACAGTTTTGGATAACTACTGGAAAAAACTGTTTCTGGAGAAGGCGTCTATAGCATTCGAAAGGTCCTTACTAGGACTACTTAGGATATTCCATATATGAATGCCACCATTCCAGTTTCCAAGTTATGGCCATTCATCCTCCCCAGAATTTCAGTGTGAAAAATACCCAAATTTGGCCATGGATAACTATTGGAAAAAACAGTTTCTGGAAAAGACGTTTACAGCATTCGAAATTTCCTTACTAGGACTACTTAGGATATTACCTATATGAATGCCACCATTCCAGTTTCCAAGTTATGGCCATTCATCCTCTCCAGAATTTCAGTGTCAAAAATACCCAACTTTGGCAATGGACAACTACTGGAAAAGGCGTTTATACCATAGGAAAGGTCCTTCCTAGGACTACTTAGGGTATTCCCTATATGAATGCCAACATTCCAGTTCCCAAGTTATGGCCTTTCATCCTCTCCAATGTGAAAAATACCTAAGTTTGGCCATGGACAACTACTGGAGACAACGGTTTCTGGAAAAGGCGTTTTTAGCATTCGAAATGTCCTTGCTAGGACTACTTAGGATATTCCACATATGAATGCCACCATTCCAGTTTCCAAGTTATGGCCATTCAACCTCTCCAGAATTTCAGTGTCAAAAATACCCAACTTTGGACATGGACAACTACTGGAAAAGGCGTTTATAGCATAGGAAAGGCCCTTCCTAGGACTAATTAGGGTATTCCCTATATGAATGCCAACATTCCAGTTTCCAAGTTATGGCCATTCATCCTTTCCAGAATTTCAGTGTGAAAAATACTCAAACTTGGCCATGGACAACTACTGGAGACAACGGTTTCTGGAAAAGGCGTTTAAAGCATTCGAAAGGTCCTTACTAGGACTACTTAGGATATTCCATATATGAATGCCACCATTCCAGTTTCCAAGTTATGGCCATTCATCCTCTCCAGAATTTCAGTGTGAAAAATACCCAAATTTGGCCATGGATAACTACTGGAAAAAGCAGTTTCTGGAAAAGACGTTTATAGCATTCCAAAGGTCCTTACTAGGACTACTTAGGATATTACCTATATGAATGCCACCATTCCAGTTTCCAAGTTATGGCCATTCATCCTCCCCAGAATTTCAGTGTGAAAAATACCCAAATTTGGCCATGGATAACTACTGGAAAAAACAGTTTCTGGAAAAGACGTTTATAGCATTCGAAAGGTCCTTACTAGGACTACTTAGGATATTACCTACATGAATGCCACCATTCCAGTTTCCAAGTTATGGCCATTCATCCTCTCCAGAATTTCAGTGCCAAAAATACCCAACTTTGGCAATGGACAACTACTGGAAAAGGCGTTTATACCATAGGAAAGGTCCTTCCTAGGACTACTTAGGGTATTCCATATATGAATGCCAACATTCCAGTTCCCAAGTTATGGCCTTTCATCCTCTCCAATGTGAAAAATACCTAAGTTTGGCCATGGACAACTACTGGAGACAACGGTTTCTGGAAAAGGCGTTTTTAGCATTCGAAATGTCCTTGCTAGGACTACTTAGGATATTCCACATATGAATGCCACCATTCCAGTTTCCCAGTTATGGCCATTCAACCTCTCCAGAATTTCAGTGTCAAAAATACCCAACTTTGGACATGGACAACTACTGGAAAAGGCGTTTATAGCATAGGAAAGGCCCTTCCTAAGACTAATTAGGGTATTCCCTATATGAATGCCAACATTCCAGTTTCCAAGTTATGGCCATTCATCCTTTCCAGAATTTCAGTGTGAAAAATACTCAAACTTGGCCATGGACAACTACTGGAGACAACGGTTTCTGGAAAAGGTGTTTATAGCATTCGAAAGGTCCTTACTAGGACTACTTAGGATGTTCCATATATGAATGCCACCATTCCAGTTTCCAAGTTACGGCCATTCATCCTCTCCAGAATTTCAGTGTCAAAAATACCCAACTGTGGACATGGACAACTACTGAAAAAGGCGTTTATACCATAGGAAAGGTCCTTCCTAGGACTCCTTAGGGTATTCCCTATATGAATGCCAACATTCCAGTTCCCAAGTTATGGCCATTCATCCTCTCCAGAATTTCATTGTGAAAAACATTGAAAAAACATTGTGAAAAACTCATTGTGAGACAACGGTTTCTGGAAAAGGTGTTTATAGCATTCGAAAGATCCTTACTAGGACTACTTAGGATATTCCATATATGAATGCCACCATTCCAGTTTCGAAGTTATGGCCTTTCATCCTCTCCAATGTGAAAAATACCTAAGTTTGGCCACGGACAACTACTGGAGACAACGGTTTCTGCAAAAAGGCGTTTTTAGCATTCGAAATGTCCTTGCTATGACTACTTAGGATATTCCACATATGAATGCCACCATTTCAGTTTCCAAGTTATGGCCATTCAACCTCTCCAGAATTTCAGTGTCAAAAATACCCAACTTTGGACATGGACAACTACTGGAAAAGGCGTTTATAGTATTCGAAAGGTCCTTCCTAAGACTACCTAGGATATTCCATATATGAATGCCACCATTCCAGTTTCCAAGTTATGGCCATTCATCCTCTCCAGCATTTCAGTGTCAAAAATACCCAATTTTGTCCATGGACAACTACTGGAGACAACTATTTCTGGAAAAGGCGTTTATAGTATTCGAAAGGTCATTCCTAGGACTACCTAGTATATTCCATATATGAATGACACCATTCCAGTTTCCAAGTTATGGTCATTCATCCTCTCCAGAATTTCAGTGTGAAAAATACCCAAATTTGACCATGGATAACTACTGGAAAAAACAGTTTCTGGAAAAGGCGTTTATAGCATTCGAAAGCTCATTACTAGGACTACTTAGGATATTCCCTATATGAATGCCACCATTCCTGTTTCCATGTTATGGCCATTCATCCTCTCCAGAATTTCAGTGTGAAAAATACCCAAATTTGGCCATGAACAACTACTGGAGACAACGGTTTCTGGAAAAGGTGTTTATAGCATTCGAAAGGTCCTTACTAGGACTACTTAGGATGTTCCATATATGAATGCCACCATTCCAGTTTCCAAGTTACGGCCATTCATCCTCTCCAGAATTTCAGTGTCAAAAATACCCAACTGTGGACATGGACAACTACTGAAAAAGGCGTTTATACCATAGGAAAGTTCCTTCCTAGGACTCCTTAGGGTATTCCCTATATGAATGCCAACATTCCAGTTCCCAAGTTATGGCCATTCATCCTCTCCAGAATTTCATTGTGAAAAACATTGAAAAAACATTGTGAGACAACGGTTTCTGGAAAAGGTGTTTATAGCATTCGAAAGATCCTTACTAGGACTACTTAGGATATTCCATATATGAATGCCACCATTCCAGTTTCGAAGTTATGGCCATTCATCCTCTCCAGAATTTCAGTGTCAAAAATACCCAAATTTGGACATGGAAAACTACTGGAAAAACGGTTTCTGGAAAAGGCGTTTATAGCATTCGAAATGTTCTTCCTAAGACTACTTAGGGTATTCCCTATATGAATGCCACCATTCCAGTTTCCAAGTTATGGTCATTCATCCTCTCCAGAATTTCAGTGTGAAAAATACCCAAATTTGGCCATGGACAACTACTGGAGACAACAGTTTCTGGAAAAGGCGTTTATAGCATTCGAAAGGTCCTTCCTAGGACTACCTAGGATATTCCATATATGAATGCCACCATTCCAGTTTCCAAGTTATGGCCAATCATCCTCTCCAGAATTTCAGTGTGAAAAATACCCAAATTTGGCAATGGATAACTACTGGAAAAAACAGTTTCTGGAAAAGGCGTTTATAGCATTCGAAAGGTCCTTACGAGGACTACTTAAGGTATTCCCTATATGAATGCCACCATTCCAGTTTCCGAGTTATGGCCATTCATCCTCTCCAGAATTTCAGTGTCAAAAATACCCAACTTTGGACATGGACAACTACTGGAAAAGGCGTTTATAGCATAGGAAAGGTCCTTCCTAGGACTACTTAGGGTATTCCCTATATGAATGCCACCATTCCAGTTTCCAAGTTGTGCCCATTCATCCTCTCCAGAATTTCAGTGTGAAAAATACCCAACTTTGGCCATGAATAACTAATGGAAAAAACTATTTCCTGAAAAGGTGTTTATAGCATTTGAAACGTCCTTCCTAGGACTACCTAGGATATTCCCTATATGAATGCCACCATTCCTGTTTCCATGTTATGGCCATTCATCCTCTCCAGAATTTCAGTGTGAAAAATACCCAAATTTGGCCATGGACAACTACTGGAGACAACAGTTTCTGGAAAAGGCGTTTATAGCATTCGAAAGGTCCTTACTAGGACTACTTAGGATATTCCATATATGAATGCCACCTTATCAGTTTCCAAGTTATGGCCATTCATCCTCTCCAGAATTTCAGTGTGAAAAATACCCAAATTTGGCCATAGATAACTACTGGAAAAGGCGTTTATAGCATTCGAAAGGTCCTTCCTAGGACTACCTAGGATATTCCATATATGAATGCCACCATTCCAGTTTCCAAGTTATGGCCAATCATCCTCTCCAGAATTTCAGTGTGAAAAATACCCAAATTTGGCAATGGATAACTACTGGAAAAAACAGTTTCTGGAAAAGGCGTTTATAGCATTCGAAAGGTCCTTACGAGGACTACTTAGGGTATTCCCTATATGAATGCCACCATTCCAGTTTCCGAGTTATGGCCATTCATCCTCTCCAGAATTTCAGTGTCAAAAATACCCAACTTTGGTCATGGACAACTACTGGAAAAGGCGTTTATAGCATAGGAAAGGTCCTTCCTAGGACTACTTAGGGTATTCCCTATATGAATGCCACCATTCCAGTTTCCAAGTTGTGCCCATTCATCCTCTCCAGAATTTCAGTGTGAAAAATACCCAACTTTGGCCATGAATAACTAATGGAAAAAACTATTTCCTGAAAAGGTGTTAATAGCATTTGAAACGTCCTTCCAAGGACTACCTAGGATATTCCCAATATGAATGCCACCATTCCTGTTTCCATGTTATGGCCATTCATCCTCTCCAGAATTTCAGTGTGAAAAATACCCAAATTTGGCCATGGATAACTACTGGAAAAAACGGTTTCTGGAAAAGGCGTTTATAGCATTCGAAAGGTTCTTCCTAGGACTACTTAGTGTATTCCCTATATGAATACCACCACTCCAGTTTCCAAGTTATGGCCATTCATCCTCTCCAGAATTTCAGTGTCAAAAATACCCAATTTTGGCCATGGACAACTACTGGAAAAAAGGCGTTTATAGCATTCGAAAGGTCCTTCCTAAGACTACGTAGGGTATTCCATATATGAAAGGCACCATTCCAGTTTCCAAGTTGTGGCCATTCATCCTCTCCAGAATTTCAGAGTCAAAAGTACCCAATTTTGGCCATGGACAACTACTGGAGATAACAGTTTCTGGAAAAGGCGTTTATAGCATTCGAAAGCTCATTACTAGGACTACTTAGGGTTTTCACTATATGAATGCAACAATTCCAGTTTCCAAGTTATGGCCATTCATCCTCTACAGAATTTCAGTGTCAAAAATACCCAATTTTGGCCATGGACAACTACTGGAAAAAAGGCGTTTATAGCATTCGAAAGGTCCTTCCTAAGACTACGTAGCGTATTCCATATATGAAAGGCACCATTCCAGTTTCGAAGTTATGGCCATTCATCCTCTCCAGAATTTCAGTGTCAAAAATACCCAAATTTGGACATGGACAACTACTGGAAAAACGGTTTCTGGAAAAGGCGTTTATAGCATTCGAAATGTTCTTCCTAGGACTACTTAGGGTATTCCCTATATGAATGCCACCATTCCAGTTTCCAAGTTATGGTCATTCATCCTCTCCAGAATCCTCTCCAAAACAGTTTCTGGAAAAGGCGTTTATAGCATTCGAAAGGTCCTTACTAGGACTACTTAGGATATTCCATATATGAATGCCACCTTATCAGTTTCCAAGTTGTGGCCATTCATCCTCTCCAGAATTTCAGTGTGAAAAATACCCAAATTTGGCCATAGATATATTTATAGCATTCGAAAGGTCCTTCCTAGGACTACCTAGGATATTCCATATATGAATGCCACCATTCCAGTTTCCAAGTTATGGCCAATCATCCTCTCCAGAATTTCAGTGTGAAAAATACCCAAATTTGGCAATGGATAACTACTGGAAAAAACAGTTTCTGGAAAAGGCGTTTATAGCATTCGAAAGGTCCTTACGAGGACTACTTAGGGTATTCCCTATATGAATGCCACCATTCCAGTTTCCGAGTTATGGCCATTCATCCTCTCCAGAATTTCAGTGTCAAAAATACCCAACTTTGGTCATGGACAACTACTGGAAAAGGCGTTTATAGCATAGGAAAGGTCCTTCCTAGGACTACTTAGCGTATTCCCTATATGAATGCCACCATTCCAGTTTCCAAGTTGTGCCCATTCATCCTCTCCAGAATTTCAGTGTGAAAAATACCCAACTTTGGCCATGAATAACTAATGGAAAAAACTATTTCCTGAAAAGGTGTTTATAGCATTTGAAACGTCCTTCCTAGGACTACCTAGGATATTCCCTATATGAATGCCACCATTCCTGTTTCCATGTTATGGCCATTCATCCTCTCCAGAATTTCAGTGTGAAAAATACCCAAATTTGGCCATGGATAACTACAGGAAAAAACGGTTTCTGGAAAAGGCGTTTATAGCATTCGAAAGGTTCTTCCTAGGACTACTTAGTGTATTCCCTATATGAATACCACCACTCCAGTTTCCAAGTTATGGCCATTCATCCTCTCCAGAATTTCAGTGTCAAAAATACCCAATTTTGGCCATGGACAACTACTGGAAAAAAGGCGTTTATAGCATTCGAAAGGTCCTTCCTAGGACTACGTAGGGTATTCCATATATGAAAGGCACCATTCCAGTTTCCAAGTTGTGGCCATTCATCCTCTCCAGAATTTCAGAGTCAAAAGTACCCAATTTTGGCCATGGACAACTACTGGAGACAACAGTTTCTGGAAAAGGCGTTTATAGCATTCGAAAGCTCATTACTAGGACTACTTAGGGTTTTCCCTATATGAATGCAACAATTCCAGTTTCCAAGTTATGGCCATTCATCCTCTACAGAATTTCAGTGTCAAAAATACCCAATTTTGGCCATGGACAACTACTGGAAAAAAGGCGTTTATAGCATTCGAAAGGTCCTTCCTAAGACTACGTAGGGTATTCCATATATGAAAGGCACCATTCCAGTTTCGAAGTTATGGCCATTCATCCTCTCCAGAATTTCAGTGTCAAAAATTCCCAAATTTGGACATGGACAACTACTGGAAAAACGGTTTCTGGAAAAGGCGTTTATAGCATTCGAAATGTTCTTCCTAGGACTACTTAGGGTATTCCCTATATGAATGCCACCATTCCAGTTTCCAAGTTATGGTCATTCATCCTCTCCAGAATTTCAGTGTGAAAAATACCCAAATTTGGCCATGGACAACTACTGGAGACAACAGTTTCTGGAAAAGGCGTTTATAGCATTCGAAAGGTCCTTACTAGGACTACTTAGGATATTCCATATATGAATGCCACCTTATCAGTTTCCAAGTTATGGCCATTCATCCTCTCCAGAATTTCAGTGTGAAAAATACCCAAATTTGGCCATAGATAACTACTGGAAAAGGCGTTTATAGCATTCGAAAGGTCCTTCCTAGGACTACCTAGGATACTCCATATATGAATGCCACCATTCCAGTTTCCAAGTTATGGCCAATCATCCTCTCCAGAATTTCAGTGTGAAAAATACCCAAATTTGGCAATGGATAACTACTGGAAAAAACAGTTTCTGGAAAAGGCGTTTATAGCATTCGAAAGGTCCTTACGAGGACTACTTAGGGTATTCCCTATATGAATGCCACCATTCCAGTTTCCGAGTTATGGCCATTCATCCTCTCCAGAATTTCAGTGTCAAAAATACCCAACTTTGGTCATGGACAACTACTGGAAAAGGCGTTTATAGCATAGGAAAGGTCCTTCCTAGGACTACTTAGGGTATTCCCTATATGAATGCCACCATTCCAGTTTCCAAGTTGTGCCCATTCATCCTCTCCAGAATTTCAGTGTGAAAAATACCCAACTTTGGCCATGAATAACTAATGGAAAAAACTATTTCCTGAAAAGGTGTTTATAGCATTTGAAACGTCCTTCCTAGGACTACCTAGGATATTGCATATATGAATGCCACCATTCCAGTTTCCAAGTTATGGCCATTCATCCTCTCCAGAATTACAGTGTCAAAAATACCCTAATTTGGCCATGGATAACTACTGGAAAAAACGGTTTCTGGAAAAGGCGTTTATAGCATTCGAAAGGTTCTTCCTAGGACTACTTAGTGTATTCCCTATATGAATACCACCATTCCAGTTTCCAAGTTATGGCCATTCATCCTCTCCAGAATTTCAGTGTCAAAAATACCCAATTTTGGCCATGGACAACTACTGGAAAAAAGGCGTTTATAGCATTCGAAAGGTCCTTCCTAGGACTACGTAGGGTATTCCATATATGAAAGGCACCATTCCAGTTTCCAAGTTGTGGCCATTCATCCTCTCCAGAATTTCAGAGTCAAAAGTACCCAATTTTGGCCATGGACAACTACTGGAGATAACAGTTTCTGGAAAAGGCGTTTATAACATTCGAAAGGTTCTTCCTAGGACTACTTAGGGTTTTCCCGATATGAATGTAACAATTCCAGTTTCCAAGTTACGGCCATTCATCCGATCCAGAATTTCAGTGTGAAAAATACCCAACTCAAAATTGGTCATGGACAACTACTGGAGACAACGCACAGTGGTCAATTTCGCGAGATAGCGGTCAAAACTCTATAACTTTTGGCCGGATTGGTATTTTTTTACGCAAATTGTTTTGTTCAATAGGAGGGACTTTAAGCTTCAATTTGCGTGTTCAAACGTAAAAATCGACTGATAGGAACGTAAGTAATGTGGAGTTAAAAATGCATTTTAATTTTTTGTTGAGTTTCCATGTAAAAGTTGAATATTTTGACATTTTAAATAGGTATATTTTTTATAATTTCTTATTTTCTTCAATCGTAATTTACAACCTTTGATTTTCATTTTGCAGTAGTTGTTTAGCTTCTTCATCTAACTCTAATGAGGTTGATTTCCATTTTTGTCGAATACTGGACATATATGGGTCTGATGTGCACAACAAAATACACTAGTCAACAGTCAAAATGTACTCGGGATGCGATAATTTTTTCTGTGTAGATTACCTTGACATGAGCTCGAAAAACGCAATAATTTTTTTTTTTTTTCGTTTGGTTTTTGTTTTATTTTTTTTTTTTTAATTTTAAAATTTTTTTTTGGTTAATTTGTTTCGTCCGGCATAACTCGGGAACCACTAGCCCGATTTAATTGAATTAAATTTTAAAAAATTTAAAATTACAATTCCCTTAATCTGTTCATATATTGTTTTCCTATACAAGCAACAGTTTCCAAGTTAAAAATGAATATATAAAGGAAAAAACTTATTTTTTGCCTAAAGATTTAATTTTTTTTTTAAATCCATAAAAAATCCAAAATGAAAAAAAATGTCAAATCTTATTACTTTTACGTAAAGTCACATAACCTATGAGCAAAATGAGACAAAGATCATGAAAATCGATGCACGCGTTTCGCTTTTATTCGCAATTGAGTAAAGGTATGAATTTCAAAAATTTGCTCGACATATGCACAACTTTGTCTATGGTAAGGTTTTTTCTTTTTTTTTTGATTCTCAGAATTAACAAAACGGAATAAACAAAGGGTTATTTAATTTTTATGATTGCGTAAGCAAAGTAATAAACGCTAATAAATGTGCGTGAACAATTAAAAGGAAAAAAGGAAAGGGGACTTTTTTAATTATTTGGGTTTTCCGTTGGCTACCTGTATGATATTTTTACAGAAATGCAACCCACATTTAAGGGTGGTCATTATTCGGAAAATTTAAGACTCACACATGGTGAAACAGGTATGTAGCCACCGTAAAAAAATATACACCCATTTATAAGTACCTGTCAGTAAAATACTAAACAATACACAGTATAAATAGGTCTTCATTGATCGATTTTACTCATTCAACAAGTGTCGACGAACGCGATAGTTAAAATGAGCAAACGTTCGCGAGGATTTGAATGCAATACCAATCCAAGTAATTTTTGTTACATGTGCGGAGAATACGTTTCTGAAAAAAACAAGCGTTGTTTTTCACCTAAATTGAGAGATTCATTTGAAGAGAGCTTCAATTTAAAGGTCTCAAACATAGATGAGCGGTGGACACCAAGTGCTCTATGTCCAAGGTGCTACGTACAGCTAGCTGACTCAAGGTAAGTGTAGATTACGAAATTCAAGAACATATATAACTTATTATTGAAATTCTTTCAGACGACAGCCGAGAATCATCATGCCAATGCTTTGGAGAGCTCCGCTTTGCCATGTAACAGATTGCTACTTCTGTCTTAGCAAAAAAACAGGCGTGGGAAAAAATATACGATGGACTTACGCTGCTGTTTCAACAGTGAATTTTCCAGTGCCATTTTCCGAAGAACCAGTGGACCCGCAACCGTCCGTTTCAAGATGGGCATATAATAATGAGGCGATACATCCAACATCAGATCCGGAGACAGTAGAAACCACATCAGAATGCGAGTCAACATATACATTGCATGGAGGTCAACGCTTATGTTCCCAAGCAGAACTGAACGATTGGGTTAGAGAATTGAAACTCTCCAAGGAAGATGCAGAGTTGCATGCATCGCGCATGCAACAGTTCGGTTTATTGGCTCCTGGTGTGGTGACAACAATCTACAGGAAGCGTCATGAACCATACGCAAGGTACTACACAAAAAAAAAGACAACATCTGTTTTTGTAAGGACATTCCCGGATTATTTGGTGAACTCGGGTACTCTTACGATCCAGGAGAGTGGCGTCTTTTCATCGACAGCAACAAGCAGAGCCTTAAAGCAATTTTACTGCACAACGGCAACGAGAAACCTTCAATTCCAATTGCTCGTGCCGTTGACACCAAGGAAACATACGAAGTCATGGACAATCTACTAAAGTGCCTTAACTATGAGAGGCACGATTGGAAAGTTTGTGCCGACCTTAAGGTTATCGGTATCCTTTGTGGATTACAAGGTGGATTCACAAAGTACTGTTGTTTTCTCTGCCTTTGGGACAGCCGCGATCGTCAACATCATTACACCAGGAGGAGTTGGACAGAAAGAGTTAACTTCATCCCCGGCAGCGACAACGTGAAATATACACCACTCATAAAAAAGGAAAATGTTTTTCTCCCACCTCTTCACATAAAGCTCGGACTCATAAAAAACTTCGTGAAAGCTATCAACAAAGATGGCGAAGCGTTCGCCTATTTAAAAACCATTTTTCCTCACCTTTCATCGGCAAAGATTAAGGAAGGCGTTTTCGACGGTCCGCAAATTAAAAAGTTGTTGCAAGACAAACAGTTTGAGCACATTTTATCACCAAATGAAGCTGCAGCTTGGAACTCATTTCGGCAAATTGTTTCCGGATTTCTTGGAAACAACAAAAGCTCAAATTACAGAGAGATCGTCGAACAACTACTCCAAAATTATAAAAAAATTAGAGCAAATATGTCGCTTAAGATACATTTTCTACACTCGCACTTGGACTTCTTTCCGGACAACCTGGGCGATGTGAGTGACGAGCATGGCGCACATGTAACAAAAATTTCTTGGATTGGTATTGCATTCAAATCCTCGCGAACGTTTGCTCATTTTAACTATCGCGTTCGTCGACACTTGTTGAATGAGTAAAATCGATCAATGAAGACCTATTTATACTGTGTATTGTTTAGTATTTTACTGACAGGTACTTATAAATGGGTGTATATTTTTTTACGGTGGCTACATACCTGTTTCACCATGTGTGAGTCTTAAATTTTCCGAATAATGACCACCCTTAAATGTGGGTTGCATTTCTGTAAAAAAATCATACAGGTAGCCAACGGAAAACCCAAATAATTAAAAAAGTCCCCTTTCCTTTTTTCCTTTTAATTGTTCACGCACATTTATTAGCGTTTATTACTTTGCTTACGCAATCATAAAAATTAAATAACCCTTTGTTTATTCCGTTTTGTTAATTCTGAGAATCAAAAAAAAGAAAAAACCTTACCATAGACAAAGTTGTGCATATGTCGAGCAAATTTTTGAAATTCATACCTTTACTCAATTGCGAATAAAAGCGAAACGCGTGCATCGATTTTCATGATCTTTGTCTCATTTTGCTCATAGGTTATGTGACTTTACGTAAAAGTAATAAGATTTGACATTTTTTTTTCATTTTGGATTTTTTATGGATTTAAAAAAAAAAAATTTTAAATCTTTAGGCAAAAAATAAGTTTTTTCCTTTATATATTCATTTTTAACTTGGAAACTGTTGCTTGTATAGGAAAACAATATATGAACAGATTAAGGGAATTGTAATTTTAAATTTTTTAAAATTTAATTCAATTAAATCGGGCTAGTGGTTCCCGAGTTATGCCGGACGAAACAAATTAACCAAAAAAATTTTTTTAAATTAAAAAAAAAAAAAAATAAAAAAAAACCAAACGAAAAAAAAATTTTATTGCGTTTTTCGAGCTCATGTCAAGGTTATCTACACAGAAAAAATTATCGCATCCGGAGTACATGAAATTTTTTTCATTTTGTTGAGTAGTGATATTAATAAGATCTTCATTAGTACAATATCTGGAAATTTTTCTTGTCTTTGTTCCTTTTTTCTTGCGCTTCTTCTGAGAGATCTCCAATTGGAAGCATATTGTGCTGAATTATTTGTTCCCCATGGAACAAAATTTTGTGAACTGTGGTTGGCATATGTCTCCAAGAATATTTTTGGTTATAAAGGGTTGCTGTCTCATTAGCATACTGACCAATTTTTTTTGCATCTACCTTTTTGCTACATGCTATAACTTCTAATATGATTTGGAATCGTCGTATTAAATCATAATCTAC
Organism: Polietes domitor; assembly: GCA_947397865.1. Classification (NCBI taxonomy): domain Eukaryota; kingdom Metazoa; phylum Arthropoda; class Insecta; order Diptera; family Muscidae; genus Polietes; species Polietes domitor. The sequence goes on along the minus strand of OX377620.1, from coordinate 150,379,126 downwards.
TCCAGTTATAGAAGCTGCAGTTTCTGGATCGGAAAAAAATCTCCTTGCTGTGTTTCCATCATTAGAATTTCCTTCTCCTTGCTTTGGCTGGTCAATTATAAGGCCTATCTCACGGTATTTTTCTTGAATATCTTTTTTTTTTTTTGCTTTCTTTTTTCCAAATTTTCTTTGTTGTTTCTCACTGTTTCGCCTAACGGGCCAAATTCCAAATCGTATCCCAATTTAAGAATATGCTCCATAAAACGAATTCTAGCATGAAGAGGTGACATTCCAAATTCATATGCTTCATTAAAACTATCGTCTTGTGTTGGTGGTTGGCTCAATTGACTTGATGTTTTTTGGCATATGGTGCAGCTTGACGAAGACTTTGTTTCGGTTAAAGCTTGTGCAACTTTTCCATCGATCATTGTAAGTGACATTTTAAAGTTAACTTCGATGCATTGGTCATTAAATTCAAATATCACTGGTTGAAGTTCCTTAATTTCATCTCTTATTTTGCCAACTTCTTCAGTTATGACATCTTTAGTTTCTTTTTTGTAAGCAAACTTTATTGGTCTACAAAATTTTGTTGACGAGGGAATTTCATTCTTCCATACATCTATCTCTGCAGCTCTACTAGTTGACGGCTCTGAACCAATATAAGTTTTTGTTAAACGTAATGAAAGAAATCATGAATAAATTGGCATCTGATGAATTTTCCGCATTACATTGTTTGTATTGTTTCTGGCCAGAGGACCCATCACATCCCCATTTAGAAATTAAAGTCATGCTGCAATTTTTAAACTTCTTTAAATAGTCAGCATCAAATGTTTTTTAATAATCGTTCTGCAGTGTGTTCAAGAAGATCCTGCAATTTTATTTCTGCTGAACTTGAAGTTACACTAATAGCAGTTGGTGAAGGTAAGCAATCTTTTTTGACAGAAACTAAATCTCGATATGATGGAAAAATTCCACAATTTTTTTCATTGGTTCGCTTCCGCAATTCTGTATATTGGTTTTTAGTCATTTTCAAATCCAAAAATAGTGCAAATGCTTCTTCTGGAGTAAATTTATTTTCTTCAGTTGGTGTCGGCATACTTTCTAAAATCCTTTTTGTGCGTCTGGGGCTTGCTTCCACTATTTTTTCAATAATAGCAATTTTACTCTTTTTAGTTTTCGATGGTTGAATTTGATGCAGAAATGAATCCTTTATGATGCTACAACAAACTTCTTCATTGATATGTTTAAGCTTGCGTCTTCGTGATCTTTCACTACAATTATCAATTGGCTTTGCTGTCGACCACCTTTTACAGTTTCCGTGGTAGTTACTGATGGCTTTTCAAAAATAAGTTTATTTCTTAGCCATTCTTGGTTGCGTGAGTAAAACAATTTCTTGTTTCTGGAACATTGATTGTACCGTTTTCTTAAAGTATTTAAAAAGTTTTTTATTTTTAACTTATGAATTTTAATTTCTTGTTTGTCGGATATTTTGAAGAATGGATTATTCATTATATGTAAAATAATGTCGTTTTCATCTTTCCGTTCAAAATATATATCAGATAGAACACTATAACTGAATTTAGCCATTGTTTAAACAATAATTATATATAATTATATAATTCACTATTAAAAACTGCACTTTCAAAATATTGACTTGTACTTTTCGCGTTCGTCGACACTTGTTGAATGAGTAAAATCGATCAATGCACACCTATTTATACTGTGTATTGTTCACTATTTTACTGACAGGTACTTGTAAATGGGTGCATATTTTTTTACCGTCGCTATATACCTGTTTCACCATGTGTGAGGTTTAAATTTTCCGAATAATGACCACCCCTAAATGTGAAAAACCCAAATAATAAAAAGTTACTTTGCTTACTATGAGTTTTTCAGTTGGCTACCTGTTTTTTACAGAAATTCAACGCACATTTAGGGGTCGTCATTATTCGCAAATGTATTTAAAACAGGTATTCTGAACGGACCTGATATTCGGAAATTGATCAAAAGTGATTCTTTCATGAACAACCTACGAAGAAAACAAGATCATCAGAACCACAAGCGTCAACTTCTGCAAGCATGGATATTGCCAATAATTGAAAAAATGTTCTGAATTTGGTTTTTATGCATATTATTATTGCGTATTAATTGCATATTATTTTATTTTCATATAGTTTTTATAAATATTTTTTTTTTGCATGATAATTTTTTAATTTTTATTTTTATTTTATTTTTTGAAATTGCGAATAACAGCGAAACGCGTGCATCGATTTTCATGATCTTTGTCTCATTTTGCTCATAGGTTATGTGACTTTGCGAAAAAGTAACTACACTTGAAACTTATTTCCGTTTTGTATTTTTTATGAATTTAAAAAAAATGTTTCTTCATTTTTTATTGGAAACTTATTTTTAACTTGTAAACTGTTGCTTGTATAGGAAAACAATATATGAACAGATTAAGGGAATTGTAATTCTTAATTTTTTAAAATTTATTTCAACTAAATCGGGCTAGTGGCTGTCGAGCTATGTCAAACAACAGGGCATAAAACGTGATAAATTCCCCTATACGATAGTACTAACTTCAAATCGACATTAAAAATATTTCGGCAGGTAAGAAGACAAAACGAATGATGCAGAAATTTCACATACTGTTCTCAGAATTGAGTTGGCAAATCATGTGTTGTACTGTGTAATGAATAATAATGACTTTGGATGATATGTACGTCAATCGTTTCGTTTGTTTTCGTGCACTGGATAGCACTAAGTTGTGACAGTGCTGTTGTCTCTTTCATTTTTGTGATTCATTCTCGTTTCTAATGTTCTCTTCGTTGTGTTCTGTCGTAATTGTTGGTAAAAATTGAATTTAATGTTCTATTTGGTTTGTAAGCAAAGCGAATGTTGTCAGATTCTATTGTCATTTTTGTCAAAATTTTGATACACCCTTCTATGTGGACTAGGTCCAAATATGGGCCAAATTCTCCTAATTTCAACAGAATTATTTTTTGGGTCAATAAGAACTCTTGTACAAAATTTCATCAAAATATATGCATAATAGCCACTTTCACATACAAATAACTTCTCAAAAAATATGACGTGCATTTGTACCGAATATCTTACCTTGGGTCAGAAAAATTGCTGTAGCTCAAAAAGTGCAGTCCCGATGCATGGACATGTATAAATTAAAGTAGTCCAAAGTTTGTGGGTTTTATTTAGGATTAGCTCTCGCTTAATCCTTCTTTATTTGACCGGTATGACCGAGTTCTTTGAGTTCCGTTAGTAAACTAAAACTAACCCTAGCTTAAATATTGTCTCGAAGATATCGCTGCCCATTGCCGTTGCTACTAAGTGAATCAGGCAGAATGCCTGACGTAGCTACTCGTGTGTGGTGTCGTGTTGCCTTAACATAAAGATGTTGCTGCCCGTAGCCGTTGTTACTATGGAAGCAAGCCAGCATGCTTGACGTTGTTGTTCATGTGTGGTGTAGAGTTGCTCGAGAGGCCGCAGACATGGTGTCAGCAAAATAACGGTGGGAATGCAAATTAATAAAATCACGGAGTTAACTGTAGCGTGTTAACTCCTCCCTCGCTTAAGCGAGAGCCGTCCTCGGATCTTCCGAAACTGTCAATGGCAGCTTGGATGGCACAGCTCTGCAGATCCCTCTCTCGTCTCCGGCGTAATTTGGCGAAGCAATATACGATCACAGCCGCCACCATTATGAGGGTGAACGTGGCTGGACCCGCGATCAGCGTATTTTTAATATTCCCGATGATTCTCAAGTTCTCTACGCTTAACCTTTTGAGATACGGCAGACTTAATAATTCCTCATGGCCAGTTATGTTGATACTCGTAATCGCTGCTGAGCCAGGTATTTTAAATGGCAACCCCTTTGTATTTTCATAGGTGGTTCCATTAATTTGGATCTCACCCTCGAAGGTAATTAAGAACGTTCCCGTGATTGTTTTGGTGTTTTCTGTGGTTCTTACTCTGGCAGTGTTGTCGTTGACTATGATGATGCCGTCGTCGACGACGACGACTGGCTCGAGGTGGCTAGGTCGGGTAGTGCAGTGAGCTAGGCGGCCGGAGTGGACTTGTTGGGCACATGAGGGATGGGGCAGCTCTCTACAAAATGTTGACGTGAGTGTGGCAGTACAATGCCCTATCGCAAGTATTTCGTTCTCGCAATCGGCAACGGTGTTCTCGTCAAAGTGCAGGACCTTTTCGTTATGCTGAACTGGAAACAATATTATTTTCTTACATACTATTCTTGGTCTAGGGTACTTAATTAGGAAATGTAGGAAATCATTATCTAATAAGACCTTAACGTATGAAGACTCCATTATATCTGTTACAGTTGTGTTAGTAGAGTATCGGTACATAATTTTTCTTAAGTCTTCAGAATCTAAAAGTAAAGGATTTATAATCCCTATCTTTGCAAGGGTGACGGACAACAGCAATGTCTCGATTTCCGAAATAATAATCCTATTTCTGGCCAATAGTGTTTCATACAAATGGCCCGTATCGATCTGTCCTTTTCCTGATTCTCTTATTATATTATTGACAGCATCTGTCAGCCTATTTATCTGGTCCTGCGTCTTTGTATTTATGGCTATCTGCGTATTTTCCGCATTTATTAGTTCTTGCTGTTTGAATTTCAGATTCTCAAAGTCGTCAAAATCTGGTGTCCCGGCGATCACTTTAAGGGCCGTACCTAATACATTAATGCTTCTAGCGTGCCTGTGGTGGACGTTTAGTGACGCCAAAAGATTCACTATGTGTTGTACATCGGACACCATTAGTCTCTTCATGTGGGATAGGGGAAAATGGTCTGTGAGTCGTGTCGTTTCCTCAGCTATCTCTGCGTACCTGGTCAAGTTCGAACTATGTCTTAGGTAGTCGAAGTCCCGCCAAATGATGACACTACCGTCCATAATGGGAATGTAGTCCGAGTTAGTGTAGTTCGTTAATTTTGGTGTCGTTGGCCATATGAGTACTGTCACGGTCAAAATCCTAAAAGATGAAGTTAGAAACAAAATAGTCATAAACGAGGAAACGATGGTAGGATGACTTCTTTATCTCAAGTTGTCCTTATGGACCACCCTCCCTTTAATAAGAACCGTAGTTCCCAAGTCTGCTTCTACTTTTTCTTCAGAATATAGTGGGGTAAGTTTATTTCCTAACCTCCTGTTGTTTTTGACCAATACAGACTCTCCCAATTGAAACGTTCTATTCTGCCTGGAAATATTGTTTCTTTCCAATAACGCCCGTTGAGCCTCTGTTATTCTTTCTCTTATCTCCTCCCTAATGTCAGAAGATGCGGAGTATATTACGTCAATCGGTCTTTTCTTCGTCACAGAGTGAATTGTCCGATTATACTGTACCGTTGCAAGTAAAATGATTTCAACCGTGCTGTCGATCTTCTTTTCCAATTTAAGGCACCTTGCGATCTCCAGAAGAGTACTGTGGAACCGCTCGACTTGTCCGTTCGAAGTGCTATGAAGGGGGGGCGCGTTTGCAACCGAAACACCAAACTGGTTCCGTAGCATGGATGTAATAGTTTCGGATTTTAGTGATGGTTCATTGTCGCAGTAAATATTTTTTGTGTCCGGGAAAAAATTCATTAACTGTATAATTGGGGGCGTCAAATCTACAATAGTGCGCGAAGGAATTACCTGAACCACAGCGAATTTAGAAAACTTGTCAATACACGTGAGAAAGTATTTTTTGTCGGTGGAAAATATATCAATGTGTAGCATTTCCCCCGGATAAGATGGTATAGGGGTTGCACCAATCTCTTGTCTACACGGGTGCCTATCGTATTTCGCCTTTGTACAGATCCTACAATTTGCCATGACCTCGCTTGCTAACTTAGACATTCTCGGAAAGTAATAGTCAAGGAGGATTTGCTTGACATTTTCTTGAGCCGCCCTGTGAGCTCGGTTATGTTCCGTATTGACTATTTCTGTCTGCTCATTTTTGTCGAAAATGTCCAACACCATTTTCTTACAGTACCAGAATTTGGTAGATGGGAAGCATCTAACCAGTTCGTGTTGAATGGTAGCCAACGTTGGCAAATCGCAATGTATTGCGTTCACCACGTTTGGGTTCACTGCCAGTTTGGCCTCTTCGATAAGAGCGTTCTTATCCGAGAATTCGATGACATGTCGAGTTTTTTCAGAGAATAAAATGAAGTTTTTCTTTCTCGCGAATAGTGCTTCTTCCAAGACTATTTGGTTTCTGAAACAGTTTAGGGGTTTGTCCGTCGTTTCGATCGTGTATGTAAAGGAACCCTCGCTGTGAACGGTCGCAACATCGGAAAGTGTTTCCTGTTCCAAGGTATGGATATTCTGACGTGACAAAGCGTCCGCGACGTAATTCTCTTTACCAGGCTTGTAGAAAATCTTTGCATTTTGTTCGTCTATAAATGCTTTCCAGCGCTTAATCTTAGCGTTAGGGTTTCGTTCTGAAACTGCAAACGTAAGTGGCTGGTGGTCCGTATAAATATTCAAGTCTCTCACGCCATAGAGATAGTTCCTAAGTTTCCCCAGTGCCCACACTATGGCCAGCAATTCGCGTTCATTTGTAGCAAAGTTCAGTTCTCTGTCTTTAAGTGTTCTGGAGATCATGGTGATCGGTCTACCCCCTTGTGACAGAACTGCCCCCAAACCCAATGAAGAAGCATCTGTAGTCAAATCGAATGGCTTCTTAAAGTCTGGGTAAAGGAGTAAAACATCCTCGGAGGCTAACATCTCCCTTAGCTTGTCAAAATCCTGAGCTTGACTCCCATTAAAATCCACCCGGATTTTCTTGGACTGATGGGCACTGACTTTGCCATTTTCACCCTTCAATATATCGGTAAGAGGCTTTGCTATTGAGGCAAAATTCTTAATAAAACACCTGTAATAACTTGCTAATCCTAAAAACGATCTTACGTTGAACAGCGTCGTTGGGCGTTCATAGTTACGGATTGCATTCACTTTATCGGGACTCGTCCTGATGCCATCTCTGGATACGACAAATCCGAGGTATTCGACACTTTTCTTAAAAAAATGTGACTTTTCCCTAGAGACCCTCATATTTGCCTCATACAGTCGACGCAGTACCCATCCAACATGTCTGACATGCTCATCTTCGTTTTCCGAGAAAATTATCACGTCGTCCACGTAGACGTAGCATGTTCTCCCTATCTGCTCCCTAAGGACGTCGTCAATTGCTCTCTGAAAAATACTGGGAGCATTTTTCAAGCCGAAAGGCAATCTGCAGAATTCGTATTTCCCGTTTCCAACGGAAAATGCAGTCTTCTCCCTATCCTGTTCTGCGAGAGATATTTGATGGAACCCGGATTTTAAATCAAGAGTGGTGAAATATCTAGCCCTGCCCAGGTTTGACAGAATAACCGCCACATCCGGAATAGGGTATTTGTCGTCAACGGTCTTTTGATTTAATTTCCTAAAGTCGATGACGAGCCGTTTCTTGGCATTGCCATATTCATCCTTGCCTTTCTTATCGACCACCCAGACCGGGTTGTTATATGGCGACCTAGATGGCCTGATTATGCCGTTTTTCAGTAAGTTCCGCACTTCGCCATTAACGAAGTCAGCCACGCCCATTGGGTAGGGATACAATTTTGAGTAGATCGGTTCGTCATTTTCAGTGCGGATAGTTGCCACGACATTCGTATTATAAGGCAGCGCTTCGTTAGGATTCGCAAAAACTCCTAAAACATTTTTCATCATTTGTTGAAAATTTTTGGCAACGGTTTGAGGCACTATTATGTCCTCCACCTGTGTAAAGTTCACATTGGCACATTTCAAAAATTTAATCTCTTCTGAACCAAATTTTGTCTGGATTTCCTTGTTCTTAAAATCTAACTTTGCACTTGGCTGCGTTAGCAAATCAAGGCCAATTATACCATCGAAGGTTGAAAGTGACGGCAATATGAAAAATGCAGTATTTGTATTAAATAAGTTGATAGTACACTTCTTATTGACCGTGTTAAAACCATGGATTGATTTCACTAGGAATGGTTTGTCTACCGGAACTATATTACCAAGTTCCTTTAGGGGTTTTATGTAGTTCTTGGATGCCCCTGTGTCAATTAATAATCTAATAGTTCTCCCTGCGACTGTCCTTTCTATGAACGGTAGCAGAGAGTTTTGTCTAAAAAATTAATCTGGTCGAAATCTTCTTCATCATCGATCTCTGATGCCACCGACTCCGCTTTCTCCTGATATTCGTTTGGATGCTGTTCGTCTGTTTCCTGCGAAACAAAATTGATCCTTTGCTGTTTAGGACCTGTGAATCTAGCAGAGCCATTATGTTGTCTCTTCAACGCTTGTCCGGAGGCCTCATTATTAAAATACTGAGCCCGCGATGGTTCAGCGTGTTGTCCCCGCACCTCGTTGTCATGGTACGGTAAGTGAGATGGACGACTATTGCCCGCCCGGAATTTTGTCGATTGCCTAAATCGTACAGAATCATCAACATCCATTGGTTGGACGGGATCCTCCCTCTGGGGAGAATTGCTGCGATAGCCCTGACGTTTTGAAAAATGTGGATTTTTAAACGCTTGGCCACCTGAAAAATTGTTCCTATTCTGTCGTTTCTCCTCAAGGGATTTTGCGTAGTTGGTAGCAAAAATGTATCTCTCGTGATTAGACTCAACCTCCTGCGCTAATGCCAGAGCCGAAGGTAAATCGTTCGGCCGGGCCGAAAAAAGGACATCACTCAACCCCTTTTTAGTTCCAGATATAAACACCCGGAGTGCATCCATTCTATACTTCTCATTTATGGATGCCGCAGTGGACCTGTCATATGTCATGATGGTCTTGTTCGTCAAAAGAGTAAGTTTTTTCTCGACCTCATCGTAAAATTGCAACAGAGTCATATTCCCTTGACGGAGAATGGAAAGCTCCTGTTCAATCAAATAAATAGGGCGTTTGTCAGAGTACGTGAAATCAAGGCGATCAATGATTGCCTTGAAGTTAAGGACTGTGTTAAAGGACGACAGTATCATATCAGCTGGTCCCTTTATCTTATTCCGAATTATGGCAACCGCCTGGTAGTGTTTGGAACTACCATCAAAATTTTCAAAAATTTTATAGGCGGTATGTGCCGCCTGACGCCACGAGACGTACGTTTCCTGCTTCCCTTCAAAGTCCGGCAAAGATTTCACTATGTCCAGTGGTTCGTCGCATTGTCGCCCTGCAACTATTTCTATTTCTTGATAAGGTTCCACCTGAGGAGTCGTAAGTACAACCTGGTTAAACCGCTTGTTCACTTCCTCTAGTTGTTTCTCAAATGCGGTCTTTTGCGTCCTTAAGGCTGTGGAAATAGCAACCTCCATCATAACCCTAATTTGGTCCGGTGTCATCGCCATTGTGCTTTCGTTCCACCAATTGTCCTGCCTAGAGTCACTTACTTTCCTATCCACCGTCAATTTGCAAAGGCCCTCGACTACTTCTTCTAACACAGATTGTTCCCTACTCATGAACTACGGCCCTTGCAAAGATTTACAATGTTGTCCTATTTTCAAGTAATTCTACTTACACAATAATATAATCTATCATTATTCCTTGATGCCGTTGTTGCCTTTGATGCTGTTGTTGCTTTTGATGTTGTTGTTGCTTTTGATGTTGTTGTTTTGTTGCTTTTGATTCCGTTGTTGCTTTTGATGGTGTTGTTGCTTTTGATGTTGTTGTTTTGTTGCTTTTGATGCTGCTGTTGCTTTTGATTCCGTTGTTGCTTTTGATTCCGTTGTTGTTTTTGATGCTGTTGTTGCTTTTGATGTTGTTTTGTCGCTTTTGATGCTGTTGTTGCTTTTATTTTTATTCTTGTCTTTCAAAGGTAAAGGTTTTACACTTTTTTGAATTTTGTCCTTGATAATCAATCACTTCACTGTTGTTCAACAATAATATGATCTATCATTACTCTTTGAAGCTGTTGTTGCTTTTATTTTTACTCTTGTCTTTCAAAGGTAAGGGTTTTAATTGACCTTTTTTTAATTTTTGTTCTTGGTAATCAACCACTTCACTGTTGTTCACTAAAACTTTTCACTAAAGCCCCACGTTGGGCGCCAATTAAAGTAGTCCAAAGTTTGTGGGTTTTATTTAGGATTAGCTCTCGCTTAATCCTTCTTTATTTGACCGGTATGACCGAGTTCTTTGAGTTCCGTTAGTAAACTAAAACTAACCCTAGCTTAAATATTGTCTCGAAGATATCGCTGCCCATTGCCGTTGCTACTAAGTGAATCAGGCAGAATGCCTGACGTAGCTACTCGTGTGTGGTGTCGTGTTGCCTTAACATAAAGATGTTGCTGCCCGTAGCCGTTGTTACTATGGAAGCAAGCCAGCATGCTTGACGTTGTTGTTCATGTGTGGTGTAGAGTTGCTCGAGAGGCCGCAGACATGATGTCAGCAAAATAACGGTGGGAATGCAAATTAATAAAATCACGGAGTTAACTGTAGCGTGTTAACTTATATATAGGAATGTAGGGGAGGGTTAGGACTACAAAATAGTAAATTTGTGTTTTGACTCAGCTTGACTCACAGGAGTTGTGCTCTATGAAGTAGGAAATTTCCGATAAATTAGACCTTTTTTAAAAAAAATATTTAAATTGTTCTGCAAACAGTAGAGCTTCAATTTTTTCTACCAGTGATAGGAAATAAGTTAAGTTACAACACAAAATTTATTTCGTCCAAAAATCTTGAAAAACAAAAAAGTTATGATCATTTCAACTTTAAAAATTAACTAAAAATATCATAAATATCATAAATTCTGAAAAAGCCCATTTTGGACCACCCTGTTCTCAGTGAAATAGTTAAAATAGAGTTCTAATTTTTTGGCACCCGAGGTTTACTACTGTCTACTTTCATATAAGTCTAATAACTTTAAAATCGGAGAACAAAAACCAAAAGGAGTTTTGGCCGCTATCTCAAAATAATGACCACAGTGCAACGGTTTCTGGAAAAGGCGTTTAAAGCATTCGAAAGGTCCTTCCTAGGACTACTTAGGACATTCCATATATGAATGCCACCATTCCAGTTTCCAAGTTGTGCCCATTCATCCTCTCCAGAATTTCAGTGTGAAAAATACCCAAATTTGGCCATGGACAGCTACTGGAGACAACAGTTTCTGGAAAAGGCGTTTATAGCATTTGAAATGTCCTTACTAGGACTACTAATGATATTCCATATATGAATGCCACCATTCCAGTTTCCAAGTTATGGCCATTCATCCTCTCCAGAATTTCAGTGTGAAAAATAGCCAAACTTGGCCATGGAAACTACTGGAAAAAACGGTTTCTGAAAAAGGCGTTTATAGTATTCGAAAGGTCCTTCCTAAGACTACCTAGGATATTCCGTTTATGAATGCCACCATTCCAGTTTCCAAGTTATGGCCATTCATCCTCTCCAGAATTTCAGTGTGAAAAATACCCAAATTTGGCCATGGATAACTACTGGAAAAAACTGTTTCTGGAAAAGGCGTTTATAGCATTCGAAAGGTCCTTACTAGGACTACTTAGGATGTTCCATATATGAATGCCACCATTCCAGTTTCCAAGTTACGGCCATTCATCCTCTCCAGAATTTCAGTGTCAAAAATACCCAACTGTGGACATGGACAACTACTGGAAAAGGCGTTTATACCATAGGAAAGGTCCTTCCTAGGACTACTTAGGGTATTCCCTATATGAATGCCAACATTCCAGTTCCCAAGTTATGGCCATTCATCCTGAACAGAGTTGTGGCGGTTGAATAAACCCACAACATATATTACCTGAACTCCTTTAAGCGTGGCGCTTGGCGAATAATACTAATACCTTTACGCGGTATCATTAGAGAATCAAGGAGGTTTGATTCAATGTCCTTATGAACATTAACCGTCGTTCAATGGGAAAGATAATACCAGAGATTTGAGTTTTCTTTGAACTTACATTTTATTACAAAATTCAGGGAGTTGTGTAGACGATCTTAACGTTGATTATGCAAAAAGGTGAAAGAGACCGAGCCTTCGTAGAGTTTACCCACGAAGCCTCGGTTATAAATCCAAAATGGAGTTAATAAAAAAGGAGGAGGCGCTAATTGCCACCTTTTCAGAAAAATAGTGGTTTACATATTACATTGAAGCGCTGTATAATAGAGGAATACACTAAATAAATTCATTTTAAATTAACTTATGTTACAAGTTTGAAAATAAACAATTCATTATAATTCATTAGTAGGTATTAATGTCTTAACTAGCTTTAACATATTGCCGCCTTGGCTTATAAGGTCAATATTAGTTATAGAGCTTCACTGAGCTGCTCTAACGCTCGTAAGGCTACCCGTAAAATTGTCTTCGGATTCTGAGGGTTTGTGACTGGTTGTCCACTATAGCGGTTGGGTGGCTGCTGTTGTTGTGACCTAGGTCTGCCAATTTGTTGACGTTTGTTTTCGCTCTGTCGAACACGAATACCATTTTGCTGTTGTTGTGATCGGTGTTGTATTTGTGCTAACTCAGCTAGTCCAGTCCTTAAATGCACAGATAAGTGTAGTAACGTGTGATGCTCACTCCCGCAACGTTGACAGGAACATTTCGAGGTGCATTTGTTCGTCGTATGAGAGCGTGCCAAACAATTCATGCAATACCTATACCTGCGAACAATTCGACGTCGACTTTCTACACTCATTGCCAGGAATCTTTTGCAATATCTCAAGGAGTGAAATCGTTGACAAACTAAACACCGATGAATCCGTGGGTTTATGGGAGCCCTGTGAAGCAAATCAAAGGTAAATTTGTATAACAAAATGAGTACATTCTTCATAAACGAATCTTTTGTCTGAAACTATTGATTATTCTTGTATAGCTTGGCTGTATTTTGCGAATCTGATATATGGGAATTGGGTTAGAGTTGAACTTTTATTAAACGGACTGAGAAGAAGTACTGGGAAGAACCAAAAGTGATCTAGTAATAGTCCCCGATTGCGTTCTCACATCTGCTACCCGAACGAGGCCGTCATTCCCTTGGTAAATCTTTTTTATTCGTCCAAGTCTCCATTCACATGGTGGCAGGAGATCTTCTTTGATAACAACGAGCTGACCAATTTTAACGTTATCATGTTGTCGCTGCCATTTGTATCGTCTCTGTAACTCTTTGATGTATTCATCTTTCCAACGGCGTGCAAAGTGGTGTTGGATAGCTTTTAATTTTTCCCATCGATCCACTAAGGACAGTTCATCAGGCGGTGATTCTGGGATAGCTATTAACGGCGCACCCCTTAGGAAGTGACCTGCGGTTAGTGCAAGGATTTCATGCGGATCGTCAGTCATCGGGGATAACGGACGGGAATTTAAAACAGCTTCTATTCGTGTTAAAAGAGTAGTGAACTCTTCAAACGTGTACTTATGATTCTGTGCAACCTTGCGAAAATGTGTTTTAAAAGACTTTACACCGGCTTCCCATAATCCTCCCATATGTGGGGCATTTGGGGGTATGAATGACCATTGAAACCCAAATGTTGCGTACTTCTGTGAAATATCTTTCGAAGCAGTTTTTAGAAACTCGTCAAATTCGTTCCTGAGAGAACGTTGAGCACCCAAAAAATTCGTTCCGTTATCGGACATGATCTTTTGAGGCAGTCCTCGCCGGCCTACAAATCGTGTGAAGGCGGCTTGAAAAGAAGCAGCCGTCAGATCGGAGCAGAGCTCAAGATGTAGAGATTTCGTACTAAAGCAAATATGCTTTTATGGAAAAGGGTCCTGCAAAATCTATTCCTGATATAGAAAAAGGAAGTGAAAAGGTACTTCGTTCTGTGGGGAGTGCTGCCATGAACTGGGACTGTATTTTTTGTTTATATATTAAACAGATTTTGCAGTTACGTATACATTTCTTTATGGCTGATCGTAGTCTGGACACGTAATATTCCTCGCGTATAATCCGTATCATTAAATTATTTTCAGCGTGTACTAGAAGATTATGAGTGAAAGAGATAAACAATTCACAATATTTTGACTTTACCGGCATAATAATTGGATGGCGCTCACCGTAAGACATATCGGAATTAGAGAGCCGACCATTAGCTCTTAGGATCCCCTGAGAATCAATAAAAGGACTTAAGGGATAGAGAGAACTGTTTCTGCTAACTGTTTTGGAGTCTGATAGTGAATGATGCTCTCGAAAATAATATCTTTTCTGGGTTAAAACTATTAAACGGTTTCTGGCACTACGGAACTCGGAATGCGAGATTGCGAGAGAATGGAAAGGTCCAGCTTTTTTTGAGATTTTGTTATAAAATCGAAATAGGTATGCAACAACCCTAATAGCTCTGTCCCATTTCGAAAATCTTTCTAATATATCCGGAGTATCATCAATGGTATGAAATACCTCGACTTTCCTTATTTCGGGAGGACTATCGTGAACACCTATGGATTTTGGCCAATCCTCTGGTCCATTTCTGAGCCATTGAGGACCATGCCACCATAAGGAGTTATCTATAAGTTCTTTCGGGCTACATCCTCTAGATCCGAGGTCTGCCGGATTATCGGGAGAACGAACATGACGCCATGGACAGTTTCCCACATTGCGAATGATTTTTGAAGTTCTATTTGCCACATAAGTCTTCCAGGAACATGGGGGCTTTTCCAGCCATGCGAGGACTATTGACGAATCAGACCAGAGATATAATTCGTAGTTATGGATGGGTAAAGAGGAACACAAATGTTTTATCAGTTGGGATAAGAGAACAGCTCCACATAGTTCTAACCTGGGGAGACTTACTGGGTCAATTGGTGCCACTTTTCCTTTAGAAACAAGCAGGTGGGATGTTACAGAGTGTCCATTTTGGATTCTGAGATAAACTACAGCACAGTATGCCTTTTCCGAGGCATCACAGAAGCCGTGTATTTGAGTCATGAATAGGGGGGCGAAATTAGTCCAACGGTTAATTTTTATCTTTGAGATCTCAGACAAGTTTTCAACGAATTTGTTCCACTGGAGTAGGGTGCTTGTTTTCACACAATCGTCCCAGTTAGTTCCTTCTAACCACAGTTGTTGTAAATGTATTTTGGCTTTGATGATGACGGGGGATATCCAGCCAGCAGGATCGAAAAGCTTGGATATGGTCGAAAGAATTTGCCTTTTCGTGATGGACACTGCAGGTTGTAGTGGGCTAATATTATATGAGAAACAGTCGCTAAGTGCGTTCCACTGAATACCTAACGTTTTCGTAGTGCTTGTTTCATGAAATTTTAAAAACTCCGAGTCTAAGAGAAACTCTTTAGGAACTGACTCTAAGACTTCTTTATGATTCGATGTTATCTTTTTTAAGGGAAATCCAGCAGATTTAAGGAGGCCTATTAATTGACCCAAAGATTCTATAGACGAATTTACATCATGAGCTCCTGACAAAATATCATTTACATATGTCTCGTTTTGTAGAATCTGAGAGGCTTGTGGATATCTATCCTCGGAATCCCGAGCCAACTGATTCAGTGTTCGAATTGCTAGGTATGGTGCACAATTTACACCAAAGGTAACCGTCTTCAGGGCGAAATCTTTCACGGGTCCAATCGGGTCTGGACGAAAGAGAACTCTCTGGAAATTAATATCGTCATTATGAATAAGAATTTGGCGGTACATCTTCTCGATGTCGCCGCTAAAAACATACTTATATAAACGCCAATTCAGGATTACAGTCATTAAATCCAGTTGGAGAGTGGGGCCTATGTGAAGAACATCATTCAGAGAATGTCCGGAGTATGTTCGCTTAGAGGCATTAAAAACCACGCGAACTTTGGTAATTTTACTGTCGGGTTTGAAAACTGCATGGTGTGGCAAGTAAAAGGATCCGTACATGGATTTGTTGGAAATTTCGTGGGAAGTATCTGGTTCCATATGATTAAGTGTTATGTACTCCTGAAGAACTTTGTAATACGTTTCCTCAACTTCTGGTTTATTTCTTAACGTTTTCTCCATTCGGATATATTGTATTAAAGCTTGAGACCGGGATGGACCTAAAGATATGTCATGCGGAAAGGTTGATTTAAATGGCAGTTTTACTATATATCGCCCTTCTGTGTTCCGAATGGTCGTACTTTCGAACAGGGATTCGCAGTACTCGTCATCTCTTGATAGGGGACGTTTGCTTGGGATCTCTTCTTGTTCCCAAAAAAGTCTCAGCTGATAACCAATTGGGTCTTCTCCGATTTCGGTAGTTTCAATAGGAAAAGATGAAATAATATCCCTTGCAACTGGACCACTTATTACCTATCCGAAAATAGTCGATTGTGCAATAAGGGAATTGCAAACTCTTTTAACACCGCCTAGTAGTAACTGTGGAATCACATTGCTGCCTATTAACAGATCAACATGGCTAGGGGACAGGAAGTCGGGGTCAGCCAACTCCAGATCTTTAATTTCGTCAAGCTGACAGTCGGATCTAGGGATCGTGAAATTTGGTAAAAGTCGCGTAATTTTTGGAACAACTATGGCTTTTATCTTTAAAGATTGTTCACTTCTCTCAGAAAATAAAGTGAGTTCGCATAGTGAATTCGATACCTCGAATTTGGAAATTTTTCGTTTCTGTTGGTAATGTTAAACGTTGTTGTAAGCCTTTTGAAATGAAAGTCCTTTCCGAACCTTGGTCCAGGAACGCGCGAGCTCTAAATGTATCTCCTCTATACTTTATGAAAACAATAGCAGTTGGTAGTAACGTATTCTCGGATGCGGTTTGGGTTTGGTGAGAGATGAAGTGCGAACTGGCCTGATCTACTTGTCCTCTGGCAGAAGTGCTAGGCAATTCGTCTGACCTATTGTAAACGGGTGACTCTGTTGGCTGACTTTGACTGGGATAATGTAAAAGTGTGTTGTGATTCTTCCCGCAGTGCCCGCACCCATGTTTACTTCGACAATCCCTTCTTAAATGGGCATAGGAAAGACAGTTCAGGCAAATTTTGTTTTTGAACACAAAATCATTCCTAGCTGCGTGATCTAAACCATGGAACTTTGGATAATTTTTCAGTGCGTGGCTTGTATCACAAAGCTGGCACGAAAATTTTGGTGTGCCTTCAGTGTTGAAAGTACTAACATCAGATTCCATCTTTTTACGAGAAGTTGGTCTGACTCCTTGAATGCTGTTTAGCCTTTCAACAACTTCATACCTATTTGACAAAAATGCGTCCATATCCTCCCATTTTGGAAGGTCTCTATGAAACTTCAAAGACTGTTCCCAAAGCGACAACGTTTCGTGTGGTAGTTTAGTTGAACAGAGGTATACTAAAATAGGATCCCAATCACCTGTGGAAATATTTTGTGCCTTTAGAGCCGCTAACGAATCATTAATGGTGGTTTGTATTTCTTGAAGTGATTCACTACTTTCCATGGGAATTGATTTTATATTTAAAAGAATCTTTAATTGATTATCAACAAGAATTCTCTTATTCTCGTATCGAGCCTTTAGGGCTTCCCAAGCTAAATAGAAATTCTCACCACAGAGCTTATATTTCTGAACAATACCTCCCGCTTGACCGCGAACTTTCAGGCGAAGATGGTATAGTTTCTGTACCGAAGATAGTTTGGGATGGTCCACATAAACCGCCGTGAACATATCCCTAAACGAGGGCCATTCTTCATAGCCGCCGTAAAAGATCTCGGTGTCGCATGGGGGAACTTGAATACATCCAAAGGTGGTTTCTGGATTTTGAGATTGCATGAAGGGTTCTGTTCCCCTAGAAATGGATGGGGATACAAGAGATTTCTGTGCATCTAAAATTTTAGATTTGCATTTATGGAAATTAGTCGTACAATTTGTATATTTGCTACGAACCGAGTCCATTTCATATTGACTTATGCTTTTGTCCTTTTTTATGCAGAAGGCGCGGTACGACCTTTGCACAGTTTGCCATCGATCGTTTAGATCCTGAAGATTAACTTCCAACAGGGAATCTGTAAGTTCTTCGGGTGGAATGAAATCGAACTGTGCGAAAAAGTAACCAAGTCATCCGAATCAAAAATAAATTCTGCCTCCATCTTTAGAAATAAAGTTCCAAGGGTTCGTTCGATTGACCGGTTTAATTTTAATTGATATAACTGATAGTAATACTGAGCTCCTTAATTAATTAATTATTAATGATTACTTCTCGAAATATGTTATACAGATCAGAACATTAATAATTCAATTTCTACGAGTTGCTTATATTATAAAATAATTTCACTAAATAGAGTTCGTCAGTTATCTTTTTATGAAATTTCAAAGTTTCGGAATTAATATTTTGAAATCAACATTTACGAACTTCCTATTTATTAGATTAAATATTCCTTTTACTGACGAGTGATTTTGTATTTCAATCGGGATGTTATGTTTCAGTAAAAAATAAATTCAGAAAAATTCAGCAAACTAATTTTTTATGTGTGAGAGATTCAGGCGTTGCGGTAATAACATGTTAATTTCATGTGTAAGAGATTCATAGTTGATGTTGGATTGATTAACAAAATTTGCATTTAGTAATGAATTAAAATTTGTGGTTGTTCATATAGAGTCATCACTTTACAACACGCTGATACATCGTAAATGTAGTGCGTATATGTACTAGAGAAGTACATGCAATGTTATATTTTATACCGATAATGATAGTTATTCGTTTTTATTTTTTTATATTTAGAGATACTTTATGTAGAAATGAAAAATTCTGACTTACATTTAGTATATTTTCTTTATAATGATAATTGATCCAAGTAAGTGGTTTTGTGTGTACTGTGATAGTGATGACTGGTTAAAGATGAAATGTTTATGTTGTATATGCTCTGCCGAAGTGTCGATAATGTTTTTGATGATGTAAGGTGTGGAACTACTTCATGTGATTATTGTGGCATTAGAGTGTTATCCGTTTTATTCAGTTGGATTTTTGTTCAACCGCAATATTTTAGAAACAGAACTACTTCATGTGATTATTGTGGCATTAGAGTGTTATCCGTTTTATTCAGTTGGATTTTTGTTCAACCGCAATATTTTAGAAACAGTGCTTTAACTGTAGAGATACTCGATTCCTCTTTATGGGGTTAAAGATATCCATAGTTTGAAAGTATGTACATACATAAGTTTGGCCAGGAAATTGTATAGTCTTGTTTATATTTTTTGTGCGCCTAAAGTTGGTATCAACTGTAATATGACCTGCTCAGTTTTAAATCAATATAGCTATATAATTGTACTATTCTCAAAGGGCAGAGCTTCTGAAATAAAAGTAGGAATAAGAGAAGGTATTAGTTCTTAAAGTATATCGATGCACTAAATCATAATTTGTTAATAAATATATTTTCTCTAATGTGCAGCTCACAGCGGCATATGTACATGTACTTTAGTTACTATTACTCTTTTTTCTACCTTTGACACTTGGTTATTTTGAGAGGCCTCTCTAAAAGAGAAAGACACTCAATGGATGTTTCTACTCGTGACTGATGGTGATTGTTTTTGCACGTCCAAATGTGTAGTTGGATTTGTTTCTTCTTCTTCTTTAACGAAAGTAGTAATTGCCTGAAAGTGAGAAATCACTCAATGGATGTGTATACTGAATATTAGCGAATGTTGTTGTAGCACGGTTTCCAACCATCGGAATGGAGTGCTTAATTTTGACGAATGTCGTTGCTTTAAGCTTTTAAGTTGGGCATGCACTTTTCGAAGATTGTGACTAGATTTACCTATTTTGATGGCGATCTGCATAGGAGAAATAATAAGAGTTGTTAGTGAATAGGAGGCTTCGTCTAATGTTTCGTCCAAATTCCAAATCAGTACAATTACTATGTTTCCAAACGTGCTTAATTTTGACGAATGTTGTTGTAACAATCTAAAATACTCAAAGCTTTTAAGTTGAGTATGCACTTTTCGTACATTGTAAAAAGATTTAATTTTGACGATGACGATTTGTATTGTACGACAATGTAATTCCGACGATAATGTCATTTAATGTTTCGTAATTATTGAATTTAATTTACGTAATTTATTCCATTCTTTCACTTGTCGCTTCTTCTTGTCACACCGCGTGTTTCGTTATAAGATGTGTATGCAAACGTCAAATTTCGGAATTGGGAAAGATTAATAGAGATGTAATCGATTGGTAGTTAACAGTGTTGCTAATTGTGGACTGTATATTTATTAGTCTGATCAAGGGAGGTTCTGAAGGATCATGAACAGAGTTGTGGCGGTTGAATAAACCCACAACATATATTACCTGAACTCCTTTAAGCGTGGCGCTTGGCGAATAATACTAATACCTTTACGCGGTATCATTAGAGAATCAAGGAGGTTTGATTCAATGTCCTTATGAACATTAACCGTCGTTCAATGGGAAAGATAATACCAGAGATTTGAGTTTTCTTTGAACTTACATTTTATTACAAAATTCAGGGAGTTGTGTAGACGATCTTAACGTTGATTATGCAAAAAGGTGAAAGAGACCGAGCCTTCGTAGAGTTTACCCACGAAGCCTCGGTTATAAATCCAAAATGGAGTTATAAAAAAGGAGGAGGCGCTAATTGTAACCTTTTCAGAAAAATAGTGGTTTACATATTACATTGAAGCGCTGTTGAAAAAACATTGTGAAGCGCTGTTGAAAAAACATTGTGAAAAACTCATTGTGAGACAACGGTTTCTGGAAAAGGTGTTTATAGCATTCGAAAGATCCTTACTAGGACTACTTAGGATATTCCATATATGAATGCCACCATTCCAGTTTCGAAGTTATGGCCATTCATCCTCTCCAGAATTTCAGTGTCAAAAATACCCAAATTTGGACATGGAAAACTCCTGGAAAAACGGTTTCTGGAAAAGGCGTTTATAGCATTCGAAATGTTCTTCCTAGGACTACTTAGGGTATTCCCTATATGAATGCCACCATTCCAGTTTCCAAGTTATGGTCATTCATCCTCTCCAGAATTTCAGTGTGAAAAATACCCAAATTTGGCCATGGACAACTACTGGAGACAACAGTTTCTGGAAAAGGCGTTTATAGCATTCGAAAGGTCCTTACTAGAACTACTTAGGGTTTTCCCTATATGAATGCAACAATTCCAGTTTCCAAGTTATGGCCATTCATCCTCTCCAGAATTTCAGTGTGAAAAATACCCAAATTTGGCCATAGATAACTACTGGAAAAGGCGTTTATAGCATTCGAAAGGTCCTTCCTAGGACTACTTAGGGTTTTCCCTATATGAATGCGACAATTCCAGTTTCCAAGTTATGGCCATTCATCCTCTACAGAATTTCAGTGTGAAAAATACCCAAATTTGGCAATGGATAACTACTGGAAAAAACAGTTTCTGGAAAAGGCGTTTATAGCATTCGAAAGGTCCTTACGAGGACTACTTAGGGTATTCCCTATATGAATGCCACCATTCCAGTTTCCGAGTTATGGCCATTCATCCTCTCCAGAATTTCAGTGTCAAAAATACCCAACTTTGGTCATGGACAACTACTGGAAAAGGCGTTTATAGCTTAGGAAAGGTCCTTCCTAGGACTACTTAGGGTATTCCCTATATGACTGCCACCATTCCAGTTTCCAAGTTGTGCCCATTCATCCTCTCCGGAATTTCAGTGTGAAAAATACCCAACTTTGGCCATGAATAACTAATGGAAAAAACTGTTTCCTGAAAAGGTGTTTATAGCATTTGAAACGTCCTTCCTAGGATATTGCATATATGAATGCCACCATTCCAGTTTCCAAGTTATGGCCATTCATCCTCTCCAGAATTTCAGTGTCAAAAATACCCTAATTTGGCCATGGATAACTACTGGAGAAAACGGTTTCTGGAAAAGGCGTTTATAGCATTCGAAAGGTTCTTCCTAGGACTACTTAGTGTATTCCCTATATGAATACCACCACTCCAGTTTCCAAGTTATGGCCATTCATCCTCTCCAGAATTTCAGTGTCAAAAATACCCAATTTTGGCCATGGACAACTACTGGAAAAAAGGCGTTTATAGCATTCGAAAGGTCCTTCCTAGGACTACGTAGGGTATTCCATATATGAAAGGCACCATTCCAGTTTCCAATTTGTGGCCATTCATCCTCTCCAGAATTTCAGAGTCAAAAGTACCCAATTTTGGCCATGGACAACTACTGGAGATAACAGTTTCTGGAAAAGGCGTTTATAGCATTCGAAAGGTTCTTCCTAGGACTACTTAGGGTTTTCCCTATATGAATGCAACAATTCCAGTTTCCAAGTTATGGTCATTCATCCTCTACAGAATTTCAGTGTCAAAAATACCCAATTTTGGCCATGGACAAATTCTGGAAAAAAGGCGTTTATAGCATTCGAAAGGTCCTTCCTAGGACTACGTAGGGTATTCCATATATGAAAGGCACCATTCCAGTTTCCAAGTTGTGGCCATTCACCCTCTCCAGAATTTCAGAGTCAAAAGTACCCAATTTTGGCCATGGACAACTACTGGAGATAACAGTTTCTGGAAAAGGCGTTTATAACATTCGAAAGGTTCTTCCTAGGACTACTTAGGGTTTTCCCGATATGAATGTAACAATTCCAGTTTCCAAGTTACGGCCATTCATCCGCTCCAGAATTTCAGTGTGAAAAATACCCAACTCAAAATTGGTCATGGACAACTACTGGAGACAACGGTTTCTGGAGAAGGCGTTTAAAGCATTCGAAAGGTCCTTCCTAGGACTACTTAGGACATTCCATATATGAATGCCACCATTCCAGTTTCCAAGTTGTGCCCATTCATCCTCTCCAGAATTTCAGTGTGAAAAATACCCAAACTTGGCCATGGACAGCTACAGGAGACAACAGTTTCTGGAAAAGGCGTTTATAGCATTTGAAATGTCCTTACTAGGACTACTAATGATATTCCATATATGAATGCCACCATTCCAGTTTCCAAGTTATGGCCATTCATCCTCTCCAGAATTTCAGTGTGAAAAATAGCCAAACTTGGCCATGGAAACTACTGGAAAAAACGGTTTCTGAAAAAGGCGTTTATAGTATTCGAAAGGTCCTTCCTAAGACTACCTAGGATATTCCGTTTATGAATGCCACCATTCCAGTTTCCAAGTTATGGCCATTCATCCTCTCCAGAATTTCAGTGTCAAAAATATCCAAATTTGGCCATGGACAACTACAGGAAAAAACGGTTTCTGGGAAAGGCGTTGATAGCATTCGAAATGTTCTTCCTAGGACTACTTAGGGTATTCCCTATATGAATGCCACCATTCCAGTTTCCAAGTTATGGCCATTCATCCTCTCCAGAATTTCAGTGTGAAAGATACTCAAATTTGGCCATGGACAACTACTGGAGACAACGGTTTCTGGAAAAGGTGTTTATAGCATTCGAAAGGTCCTTACTAGGACTACTTAGGGTATTCCCTATATGAATGCCACCATTCCAGTTTCCAAGTTATGGCCATTCATCCTCTCCAGAATTTCAGTGTCAAAAATACCCAATTTTGGCCATGGACAACTACTGGAGACAACAGTTTCTGGAAAAGGCGTTTATAGCATTCGAAAGGTCCTTACTAAGACTACTTAGGATATTCCATATATGAATGCCACCATATCAGTTTCCAAGTTATGGCCATTCATCCTCTCCAGAATTTCAGTGTGAAAAATACTCAAAGTTTGGCCATAGATAACTACTGGAAAAGGCGTTTATAGCATTCGAAAGGTCCTTCCTAGGACTACCTAGGATATTCCATATATGAATGCCACCATTTCAGTTTCCAAGTTACGGCCATTCATCCTCTCCAGAATGTCAGTGTCAAAAATACCCAACTTTGGCCATGGACAACTACTGGAAAAGGCGTTTATAGCATAGGAAAGGTCCTTCCTGGGACTACTTAGGGTATTCCCGATATGAATGCCAACATTCCAGTTTCCAAGTTATGGCCATTCATCCTCTCCAGAATTTCAGTGTGAAAAATACTCAAATTTGGCCATGGACAACTACTGGAGACAACGGTTTCTGGAAAAGGCGTTTAAAGCATTCGAATGGTCCTTACTAGGCTAGGACTACCTAGGATATTGCAGATATGAATGCCACCATTCCAGTTTCCAAGTTATGGCCATTCATCCTCTCCAGAATTTCAGTGTCAAAAATACCAAAATTTGGCCATGGATAACTACTGGAAAAAACGGTTTCTGGAAAAGGCGTTTATAGCATTCGAAAGGTTCTTCCTAGGACTACTCAGGGTATTCCCTATATGAATACCACCACTCCAGTTTCCAAGTTATGGCCATTCATCCTCTCCAGAATTTCAGTGTCAAAAATACCCAATTTTGGCCATGGACAACTACTGGAAAAAAGGCGTTTATAGCATTCGAAAGGTCCTCCCTAGGACTACTTAGGGTATTCCATATAAGAAAGCAACCATTCCAGTTTCCAAGTTATGGCCATTCATCCTCTCCAGAATTTCAGAGTCAAAAATACCCAATTTTGGCCATGGACAACTACTGGAGATAACAGTTTCTGGAAAAGGCGTTTATAGCATTCGAAAGGTTCTTCCTAGGACTACGTAGGGTTTTCCCTATATGAATGCAACAATTCCAGTTTCCAAGTTATGGCCATTCATCCTCTTCAGAATTTCAGTGTCAAAAATACCCAATTTTGGCCATAAACAACTACTGGAAAAAAGGCGTTTATAGCATTCGAAAGGTCCTCCCTAGGACTACTTAGGGTATTCCATATAAGAAAGCAACCATTCCAGTTTCCAAGTTATGGCCATTCATCCTCTCCAGAATTTCAGAGTCAAAAATACCCAATTTTGGCCATGGACAACTACTGGAGATAACAGTTTCTGGAAAAGGCGTTTATAGCATTCGAAAGGTTCTTCCTAGGACTACGTAGGGTTTTCCCTATATGAATGCAACAATTCCAGTTTCCAAGTTATGGCCATTCATCCTCTCCAGAATTTCAGAGTCAAAAATACCCAATTTTGGCCATGGACAACTACTGGAGATAACAGTTTCTGGAAAAGGCGTTTATAGCATTCGAAAGGTTCTTCCTAGGACTACGTAGGGTTTTCCCTATATGAATGCAACAATTCCAGTTTCCAAGTTATGGCCATTCATCCTCTCCAGAATTTCAGAGTCAAAAATACCCAATTTTGGCCATGGACAACTACTTGAGATAACAGTTTCTGGAAAAGGCGTTTATAGCATTCGAAAGGTTCTTCCTAGGACTACTTAGGGTTTTCCCTATATGAATGCAACAATTCCAGTTTCCAAGTTACGGCCATTCATCCGCTCCAGAATTTCAGTGTGAAAAATACCCAACTTTGGCCATCGACAACTACGGGAAAAAACGGTTGCTGGAAAAGGCGTTTATAGCATTCGAACGGTTCTTCTCAGGGCTACTTAGGATATTCCCTATATGAATACCACCACTCCAGTTTCCAAGTTGTGGCCATTCATCCTCTCCAGAATTTCAGTGTCAAAAATACCCAATTTTGGCCATGGACAACTACTGGAAAAAAGGCGTTTATAGCATTCGAAAGGTACTTCCTAGGACTACTTAGGGCATTCCATATATGAAAGCCACCATTCCAGTTTCCAAGTTATGGCCATTCATCCTCTCCAGAATTTCAGAGTCAAAAATACCCAATTTTGGCCATGGACACCTACTGGAGATAACAGTTTCTGGAAAATGCGTTTATAGTACTCGAAAGGCCCTTCCTAGGACCACCACCATTCCAGTTTCCAAGTTATGGCCATTCATCCTCTCCAGAATTTCAGTGTCAAAAATACCAAAATTTGGCCATGGATAACTACTGGAAAAAACGGTTTCTGGAAAAGGCGTTTATAGCATTCGAAAGGTTCTTCCTAGGACTACTCAGGGTATTCCCTATATGAATACCACCACTCCAGTTTCCAAGTTATGGCCATTCATCCTCTCCAGAATTTCAGTGTCAAAAATACCCAATTTTGGCCATGGACAACTACTGGAAAAAAGGCGTTTATAGCATTCGAAAGGTCCTCCCTAGGACTACTTATGGTATTCCATATAAGAAAGCAACCATTCCAGTTTCCAAGTTATGGCCATTCATCCTCTCCAGAATTTCAGAGTCAAAAATACCCAATTTTGGCCATGGACAACTACTGGAGATAACAGTTTCTGGAAAAGGCGTTTATAGCATTCGAAAGGTTCTTCCTAGGACTACGTAGGGTTTTCCCTATATGAATGCAACAATTCCAGTTTCCAAGTTATGGCCATTCATCCTCTTCAGAATTTCAGTGTCAAAAATACCCAATTTTGGCCATAAACAACTACTGGAAAAAAGGCGTTTATAGCATTCGAAAGGTCCTCCCTAGGACTACTTAGGGTATTCCATATAAGAAAGCAACCATTCCAGTTTCCAAGTTATGGCCATTCATCCTCTCCAGAATTTCAGAGTCAAAAATACCCAATTTTGGCCATGGACAACTACTGGAGATAACAGTTTCTGGAAAAGGCGTTTATAGCATTCGAAAGGTTCTTCCTAGGACTACGTAGGGTTTTCCCTATATGAATGCAACAATTCCAGTTTCCAAGTTATGGCCATTCATCCTCTCCAGAATTTCAGAGTCAAAAATACCCAATTTTGGCCATGGACAACTACTGGAGATAACAGTTTCTGGAAAAGGCGTTTATAGCATTCGAAAGGTTCTTCCTAGGACTACGTAGGGTTTTCCCTATATGAATGCAACAATTCCAGTTTCCAAGTTATGGCCATTCATCCTCTCCAGAATTTCAGAGTCAAAAATACCCAATTTTGGCCATGGACAACTACTTGAGATAACAGTTTCTGGAAAAGGCGTTTATAGCATTCGAAAGGTTCTTCCTAGGACTACTTAGGGTTTTCCCTATATGAATGCAACAATTCCAGTTTCCAAGTTACGGCCATTCATCCGCTCCAGAATTTCAGTGTGAAAAATACCCAACTTTGGCCATCGACAACTACGGGAAAAAACGGTTGCTGGAAAAGGCGTTTATAGCATTCGAACGGTTCTTCTCAGGGCTACTTAGGATATTCCCTATATGAATACCACCACTCCAGTTTCCAAGTTGTGGCCATTCATCCTCTCCAGAATTTCAGTGCCAAAAATACCCAATTTTGGCCATGGACAACTACTGGAAAAAAGGCGTTTATAGCATTCGAAAGGTACTTCCTAGGACTACTTAGGGCATTCCATATATGAAAGCCACCATTCCAGTTTCCAAGTTATGGCCATTCATCCTCTCCAGAATTTCAGAGTCAAAAATACCCAATTTTGGCCATGGACACCTACTGGAGATAACAGTTTCTGGAAAATGCGTTTATAGTACTCGAAAGGCCCTTCCTAGGACTACCTAGGATATTCCATATATGAGTGCCACCATTCCAGTTTCCAAGTTATGGCCATTCATCCTCTCCAGAATTTCAGTGTGAAAAATACCCAAATTTGGCCATGGATAACTACTGGAAAAAACGGTTTCTGGAAAAGGCGTTTATAGTATTTGAAACGTCCTTCCTAGGACTACCTAGGATATTGCATACATGAATGCCACCATTCCAGTTTCCATGTTATGGCCATTCATCCTCTCCAGAATTTTCCCTATATGAATGCAACAATTCCAGTTTCCAAGTTACGGCCATTCATCCGCTCCAGAATTTCAGTGTGAAAAATACCCAACTTTGGCCATCGACAACTACGGGAAAAAGCGGTTGCTGGAAAAGGCGTTTATAGCATTCGAAAGGTTCTTCCTAGGACTACTTAGGGTATTCCCTATACGAATACCACCACTCCAGTCTCCAGAATTTCAGTGTCAAAAATACCCAATTTTGGCCATGGACAACTACTGGAAAAAGGCGTTTATAGCATTCGAAAGGTCCTTCCTAGGACTACTTAGGGCATTCCATATATGAAAGCCACCATTCCAGTTTCCAAGTTATGGCCATTCATCCTCTCCAGAATTTCAGAGTCAAAAATACCCAATTTTGGCCAAGAACAACTACTGGAGATAACGGTTTCTGGAAAAGGCGTTTATAGTACTCGAAAGGCCCTTCCTAGGACAACCTAGGATATTCCATATATGAGTGCCACCATTCCAGTTTCCAAGTTATGGCCACTCATCCTCTCAAGAATTTCAGTGTCAAAAATACCCAACTTTGGCCATGGAAAACTACTGGAAAAGGCATTTATACCATAGGAAAGGTCCTTCCTAGGACTACTTAGGGTGTTCCCTATATGAATGCCAACATTCCAGTTCCCAAGTTATGGCCATTCATCCTCTCCAGAATTTCAGTGTCAAAAATACCCAATTTTGGCCATGGACAACTACTGGGGACAAAAGTTTCTGGAAAAGGCGTTTATTGCATTCGAAAGGTCCTTAATAGGACTACTTAGGATATTCCATATATGAATGCCACCATATCAGTTTCCAAGTTATGGCCATTCATCCTCACCAGAATTTCAGTGTGAAAAATACTCAAAGTTTGGCCATAGATAACTACTGGAAAATTCGTTTATAGCATTCGAAAGGTCCTTCCTAGGACTACCTAGGATATTCCATATATGAATGCCACCATTCCAGTTTCCAAGTTATGGCCATTCATCCTCTCCAGAATTTCAGTGTGAAAAATACCCAAATTTGGCCATGGATAACTACTGGAAAAAACAGTTTCTGGAAAAGGCGTTTATAGCATTCGAAAGGTCCTTACGAGGACATTCCCTATATGAATGCCACCATTCCAGTTTCCAAAGTATGGCCATTCATCCTCTCCAGAATTTCAGTGTCAAAAATACCTAACTTTGGCCATGGACAACTACTGGAAAAGGCGTTTATAGCATAGGAAAGGTCCTTCCTAGGACTACTTAGGGTATTCCCTATATGAATGCCAACATTCCAGTTTCCAAACTGTGCCCATTCATCCTCTCCAGAATTTCAGTGTGAAAAATACCCAACGTTGGCCATGAATAACTAATGGAGACAACGGTTTCTGGAAAAGGCGTTTAAAGCATTCGAATGGTCCTTACTAGGACTACTTAGGATATTCCATGTATGAATGCCACCATTTCAGTTTCCAAGTTGTGCCCATTCATCCTCTCCAGAATTTCAGTGTGAAAAATACTCAACTTTGGCCATGAATAACTAATGGAAAAAACGGTTTCCTGAAAAGGTGTTTATAGCATTTGAAACGTCCTTCCTAGGACTACCTAGGATATTGTATATATGAATGCCACCATTCCAGTTTCCAAGTTATGGCCATTCATCCTCTCCAGAATTTCAGCGTCAAAAATACCAAAATTTGGCCATGGATAACTACTGGAAAAAACGGTTTCTGGAAAAGGCGTTTATAGCATTCGAAAGGTTCTTCCTAGGACTACTTAGGGTATTCCCTATATGAACACCACCACTCCAGTTTCCAAGTTATGGCCATTCATCCTCTATAGAATTTCAGTGTCAAAAATACCCAATTTTGGCCATGGACAACTACTGGAAAAAAGGCGTTTATAGCATTCGAAAGGTCCTCCCTAGGACTACTTAGGGTATTCCATATATGAAAGCCATCATTCCTGTTTCCAAGTTATGGCCATTCATCCTCTCCAGAATTTCAGAGTCAAAAATACCCAATTTTGGCCATGGACAACTACTGGGGATAACAGTTTCTGGAAAAGGCGTTTACAGCATTCGAAAGGTTCTTCCTAGGACTACGTAGGGTTTTCCCTATATGAATGCAGCAATTTCAGTTTATAAGTTATGGCCATTCATCCTCTCCAGAATTTCAGTGTCAAAAATACCCAATTTTGGCCATGGACAACTACTGGAAAAAAGGCGTTTATAGCATTCGAAAGGTCCTTCCTAGGACTACTTAGGGTATTCCATATATAAAAGGCACCATTCCAGTTTCCAAGTTATGGCCATTCATTCTCTCCAGAATTTCAGAGTCATAAATACCCAATTTTGGCCATGGACAACTACTTGAGATAACAGTTTCTGGAAAAGGCGTTTATAGCATTCGAAAGGTTCTTCCTAGGACTACTTAAGGTTTTCCCTATATGAATGCAACAATTCCAGTTTCCAAGTTACGGCCATTCATCCGCTCATGAATTTCAGTGTGAAAAATACCCAACTTTGGCCATCGACAACTACGGGAAAAAACGGTTGCTGGAAAAGGCGTTTATAGCATTCAAAGGTTCTTCCTAGGACTACTTAGGGTATTCCCTATATGAATACCACCACTCCAGTTTCCAAGTTATGGCCATTCATCCTCTCCAGAATTTCAGTGTCAAAAATACCCAACTTTGGACATGGACAATTACTGGAAAAAACTGTTTCTGGAAAAGGCGTTTATAGCATTCAAAAGGTCCTTACTAGGACTACTTCGGATATTCCATATATGAATGCCACCATTCCAGTTTCCAAGTTATGGCCATTTATCCTCTCCAGAATTTCGGTGTGAAAAATACCCAACTTTGGCCATGAATAACTAATGGAAAAACGGTTTCTGGAAAAGGCGTTTATAGCATTTGAAACGTCCTTCCTAGGACTACCTAGGATATTGCATATATGAATGCCACCATTCCAGTTTCCATGTTATGGCCATTCATCCTCTCCAGAATTTTCCCTATATGAATGCAACAATTCCAGTTTCCAAGTTACGGCCATTCATCCGCTCCAGAATTTCAGTGTGAAAAATTCCCAACTTTGGCCATCGACAACTACGGGAAAAACGGTTGCTGGAAAAGGCGTTTATAGCATTCGAAAGGTTCTTCCTAGGACTACTTAGGGTATTCCCTATATGAATACCACCACTCCAGTTTCCAACTTATGGCCATTCATCCTCTCCAGAATTTCAGTGTCAAAAATACCCAATTTTGGTCATGGACAACTACTGGAAAAAAGGCGTTTATAGCATTCAAAAGGTCCTTCCTAGGACTACTTAGGGCATTCCATATATGAGAGCCACCATTTCAGTTTCCAAGTTATGGCCATTCATCCTCTTCAGAATTTCAGTGTGAAAAATACCCAAATTTGGCCATGGATAACTACTGGAAAAAACAGTTTCTGGAAAAGACGTTTATAGCATTCGAAAGGTCCTTACTAGGACTACTTAGGATATTCCCTATATGAATGCCACCATTCCAGTTTCCAAGTTATGGCCATTCATCCTCTCCAGAATTTCAGTGTCAAAAATACCCTACTTTGGCCATGGACAACTACTGGAAAAGGCGGTTATACCATAGGAAAGGTCCTTCCTAGGACTACTTAGGGTATTCCCTATATGAATGCCAACATTCCAGTTCCCAAGTTATGGCCATTCATCCTCTCCAGAATTTCAGTGTGAAAAATACCCAAATTTGGCCATGGACAACTACTGGAGACAACGGTTTCTGGAAAAGGCGTTTTTAGCATTCGAAAGGTTCTTACTAGGACTACTTAGGATATTCAATATATGAATGCCACCATTCCAGTTTCCAAGTTATGGCCATTCATCCTCTCCAGAATTTCAATGTCAAAAATACCCAACTTTGGACATGGACAATTACTGGAAAAAACTGTTTCTGGAGAAGGCGTTTATAGCATTCGAAAGGTCGTTACTAGGACTACTTCGGATATTCCATATATGAATGCCACCATTCCAGTTTCCAAGTTATGGCCATTTATCCTCTCCAGAATTTCAGTGTGAAAAATACCCAACTTTGGCCATGAATAACTAATGGAAAAACGGTTTCTGGAAAAGGTGTTTATAGCATTTGAAACGTCCTTCCTAGGACATTGCATATATGAATGCCACCATTCCAGTTTCCATGTTATGGCCATTCATCCTCTCCAGAATTTCAGTGTTAAAAATGCCCAAATTTGGCCATGGAAACTACTGAAAAAAAAACGGTTTCTGGAAAAGGCGTTTATAGTATTTGAAAGGTCCTTCCTAAGACTACCTAGGATATTCCATATATGAATGCCACCATTCCAGTTTCCAAGTTATGGCCATTCATCCTCTCCAGAATTTCAGTGTCAAAAACACCCAATTTTGGCCATGGACAACTACTGTAGACAACAGTTTCAGGAAAAAGCGTTTATAGTATTCGAAAGGTCCTTCCTAGGACTACCTAGGATATTGCATATATGAATGCCACCATTCCAGTTTCCATGTTATGGCCATTCATCCTCTCCAGAATTTCAGTGTCAAAAATACCCAATTTTGGCCATGGACAACTACTGGAGACAACAGTTTCTGGAAAAGGCGTTTATAGCATTCGAAAGGTCCTTCCTAGGATATTCCATATATGAATGCCACCATTCCAGTTTCCAAGTTATGGTCATTCATCCTCTCCAGAATTTCAGTGTGAAAAATACCCAAATTTGGCCATGTATAACTACTGGAAAAAACAGGATAAAGATAGGATATTGCATATATGAATGCCACCATTCCAGTTATGGCCATTCATCCTCTCCAGAATTTCAGTGTGAAAAATACCCAAATTTGGCCATAGATAAATACTGGAAAAGGCGTTTATAACATTCGAAAGGTCCTTCCTAGGACTACCTAGGATATTCCATATATGAATGCCACCATTCCAGTTTCCAAGTTATGGTCATTCATCCTCTCCAGAATTTCAGTGTCAAAAATACCCAACTTTGGACATGGACAATTACTGGAAAAAACTGTTTCTGGAAAAGGCGTTTATAGCATTCGAAAGGTCGTTACTAGGACTACTTCGGATATTCCATATATGAATGCCACCATTCCAGTTTCCAAGTTATGGCCATTTATCCTCTCCAGAATTTCAGTGTGAAAAATACCCAACTTTGGCCATGAATAACTAATGGAAAAACGGTTTCTGGAAAAGGTGTTTATAGAATTTGAAACGTCCTTCCTAGGACATTTCATATATGAATGCCACCATTCCAGTTTCCATGTTATGGCCATTCATCCTCTCCAGAATTTCAGTGTGAAAAATAGCCAAACTTGGCCATGGAAACTACTGGAAAAACGGTTTCTGGAAAAGGCGTTTATAGTATTTGAAAGGTCCTTCCTAAGACTACCTAGGATATTCCATATATGAATGCCACCATTCCAGTTTCCAAGTTATGGCCATTCATCCTCTCCAGAATTTCAGTGTCAAAAACACCCAATTTTGGCCATGGACAACTACTGTAGACAACAGTTTCAGGAAAAAGGGTTTATAGTATTCGAAAGGTCCTTCCTAGACTACCTAGGATATTGCATATATGAATGCCACCATTCCAGTTTCCATGTTATGGCCATTCATCCTCTCCAGAATTTCAGTGTGAAAATCAGCCATGGAAACTGCTGGAAAAAACAGATTCTGGAAAAGGCGTTTATAGCATTCGAAAGTTCCTTACTAGGACTACTTAGGATATTCCATATATGAATGCCACCATTCCAGTTTCCAAGTTATGGCCATTCATCCTCTCCAGAATTTCAGTGTCAAAAATACCCAATTTTGGCCATGGACAACTACTGGAGACAACAGTTTCTGGAAAAGGCGTTTATAGTATTCGAAAGGTCCATCCTAGGACTACCTAGGATATTCCATATATGAATGCCACCATTCCAGTTTCCAAGTTATGGCCATTCATCCTCTCCAGAATTTCAGTGTCAAAAATACCCAACTTTGGACATGGACAATTACTGGAAAAAACTGTTTCTGGAAAAGGCGTTTATAGCATTCGAAAGGTCGTTACTAGGACTACTTCGGATATTCCATATATGAATGCCACCATTCCAGTTTCCAAGTTATGGCCATTTATCCTCTCCAGAATTTCAGTGTGAAAAATACCCAATTTGGCCATGAATAACTAATGGAAAAACGGTTTCTGGAAAAGGCGTTTATAGCATTTGAAACGTCCTTCCTAGGACATTGCATATATGAATGCCACCATTCCAGTTTCCATGTTTTGGCCATTCATCCTCTCCAGAATTTCAGTGTGAAAAATAGCCAAACTTGGCCATGGAAATTACTGGAAAAAACGGTTTCTGGAAAACGCGTTTATAGTATTTGAAAGGTCCTTCCGAAGACTACCTAGGATATTCCATATATGAATGCCACAATTCCAGTTTCCAAGTTATGGCCATTCATCCTCTCCAGAATTTCAGTGTCAAAAACACCCAATTTTGGCCATGGACAACTACTGTAGACAACAGTTTCAGGAAAAAGCGTTTATAGTATTCGAAAGGTCCTTCCTAGACTACCTAGGATATTGCATATATGAATGCCACCATTCCAGTTTCCATGTTATGGCCATTCATCCTCTCCAGAATTTCAGTGTGAAAAACAGCCAAACTTGGCCATGGAAACTGCTGGAAAAAACAGTTTCTGGAAAAGGCGTTTATAGCATTCGAAAGTTCCTTACTAGGACTACTTAGGATATTGCATATATGAATGCCACCATTCCAGTTTCCAAGTTATGGCCATTCATCCTCTCCAGAATTTCAGTGTCAAAAATACCCAATTTTGGCCATGGAAAACTACTGGAGACAACAGTTTCTGGAAAAGGCGTTTAAAGCATTCGAATGGTCCTTAATAGGACTACTTAGGATATTCCATGTATGAATGCCACCATTCCAGTTTCCAAGTTGTGCCCATTCATCCTCTCCAGAATTTCAGTGTGAAAAATACCCAACTTTGGACATGGACAATTACTGGAAAAAACTGTTTCTGGAAAAGGCGTTTATAGCATTCGAAAGGTCGTTACTAGGACTACTTCGGATATTCCATATATGAATGCCACCATTCCAGTTTCCAAGTTATGGCCATTTATCCTCTCCAGAATTTCAGTGTGAAAAATACCCAATTTGGCCATGAATAACTAATGGAAAAACGGTTTCTGGAAAAGGTGTTTATAGCATTTGAAATGTCCTTCCTAGGACATTGCATATATGAATGCCACCATTCCAGTTTCCATGATTTGGCCATTCATCCTCTCCAGAATTTCAGTGTGAAAAATAGCCAAACTTGGCCATGGAAACTACTGGAAAAAACGGTTTCTGGAAAACGCGTTTATAGTATTTGAAAGGTCCTTCCGAAGACTACCTAGGATATTCCATATATGAATGCCACCATTCCAGTTTCCAAGTTATGGCCATTCATCCTCTCCAGAATTTCAGTGTCAAAAACACCCAATTTTGGCCATGGACAACTACTGTAGACAACAGTTTCAGGAAAAAGCGTTTATAGTATTCGAAAGGTCCTTCCTAGACTACCTAGGATATTGCATATATGAATGCCACCATTCCAGTTTCCATGTTATGGCCATTCATCCTCTCCAGAATTTCAGTGTGAAAAACAGCCAAACTTGGCCATGGAAACTGCTGGAAAAAAACAGTTTCTGGAAAAGGCGTTTATAGCATTCGAAAGTTCCTTACTAGGACTACTTAGGATATTGCATATATGAATGCCACCATTCCAGTTTCCAAGTTATGGCCATTCATCCTCTCCAGAATTTCAGTGTGAAAAATACCCAAATTTGGCCATGGACAGCTACTGGTGACAACAGTTTCTGGAAAAGGCGTTTATAGCATTCGAAAGGTCCTTACTAGGACTACTTAGGATATTCCATATGTGAATGCCACCATTCCAGTTTCCAAGTTATGGCCATTTATCCTCTCCAGAATTTCAGTGTGAAAAATACCCAACTTTGGCCATGAATAACTAATGGAGACAACAGTTTCTGGAAAAGGCGTTTATAGTATTCGAAAGGTCCTTCCTAGGATATTCCATATATGAATGCCACCATTCCAGTTTCCAAGTTATGGCCATTCATCCTCTCCAGAATTTCAGAGTCAAAAATACCCAATTTTGGCCATGGACAACTACTGGAGATAACAGTTTCTGGAAAAGGCGTTTATAGCATTCGAAAGGTTCTTCCTAGGACTACGTAGGGTTTTCCCTATATGAATGCAACAATTCCAGTTTCCAAGTTATGGCCATTCATCCTCTCCAGAATTTCAGAGTCAAAAATACCCAATTTTGGCCATGGACAACTACTGGAGATAACAGTTTCTGGAAAAGGCGTTTATAGCATTCGAAAGGTTCTTCCTAGGACTACGTAGGGTTTTCCCTATATGAATGCAACAATTCCAGTTTCCAAGTTATGGCCATTCATCCTCTCCAGAATTTCAGAGTCAAAAATACCCAATTTTGGCCATGGACAACTACTTGAGATAACAGTTTCTGGAAAAGGCGTTTATAGCATTCGAAAGGTTCTTCCTAGGACTACTTAGGGTTTTCCCTATATGAATGCAACAATTCCAGTTTCCAAGTTACGGCCATTCATCCGCTCCAGAATTTCAGTGTGAAAAATACCCAACTTTGGCCATCGACAACTACGGGAAAAAACGGTTGCTGGAAAAGGCGTTTATAGCATTCGAACGGTTCTTCTCAGGGCTACTTAGGATATTCCCTATATGAATACCACCACTCCAGTTTCCAAGTTGTGGCCATTCATCCTCTCCAGAATTTCAGTGTCAAAAATACCCAATTTTGGCCATGGACAACTACTGGAAAAAAGGCGTTTATAGCATTCGAAAGGTACTTCCTAGGACTACTTAGGGCATTCCATATATGAAAGCCACCATTCCAGTTTCCAAGTTATGGCCATTCATCCTCTCCAGAATTTCAGAGTCAAAAATACCCAATTTTGGCCATGGACACCTACTGGAGATAACAGTTTCTGGAAAATGCGTTTATAGTACTCGAAAGGCCCTTCCTAGGACTACCTAGGATATTCCATATATGAGTGCCACCATTCCAGTTTCCAAGTTATGGCCATTCATCCTCTCCAGAATTTCAGTGTGAAAAATACCCAAATTTGGCCATGGATAACTACTGGAAAAAACGGTTTCTGGAAAAGGCGTTTATAGTATTTGAAACGTCCTTCCTAGGACTACCTAGGATATTGCATACATGAATGCCACCATTCCAGTTTCCATGTTATGGCCATTCATCCTCTCCAGAATTTTCCCTATATGAATGCAACAATTCCAGTTTCCAAGTTACGGCCATTCATCCGCTCCAGAATTTCAGTGTGAAAAATACCCAACTTTGGCCATCGACAACTACGGGAAAAAGCGGTTGCTGGAAAAGGCGTTTATAGCATTCGAAAGGTTCTTCCTAGGACTACTTAGGGTATTCCCTATACGAATACCACCACTCCAGTCTCCAGAATTTCAGTGTCAAAAATACCCAATTTTGGCCATGGACAACTACTGGAAAAAGGCGTTTATAGCATTCGAAAGGTCCTTCCTAGGACTACTTAGGGCATTCCATATATGAAAGCCACCATTCCAGTTTCCAAGTTATGGCCATTCATCCTCTCCAGAATTTCAGAGTCAAAAATACCCAATTTTGGCCAAGAACAACTACTGGAGATAACGGTTTCTGGAAAAGGCGTTTATAGTACTCGAAAGGCCCTTCCTAGGACAACCTAGGATATTCCATATATGAGTGCCACCATTCCAGTTTCCAAGTTATGGCCACTCATCCTCTCAAGAATTTCAGTGTCAAAAATACCCAACTTTGGCCATGGAAAACTACTGGAAAAGGCATTTATACCATAGGAAAGGTCCTTCCTAGGACTACTTAGGGTGTTCCCTATATGAATGCCAACATTCCAGTTCCCAAGTTATGGCCATTCATCCTCTCCAGAATTTCAGTGTCAAAAATACCCAATTTTGGCCATGGACAACTACTGGGGACAAAAGTTTCTGGAAAAGGCGTTTATTGCATTCGAAAGGTCCTTAATAGGACTACTTAGGATATTCCATATATGAATGCCACCATATCAGTTTCCAAGTTATGGCCATTCATCCTCACCAGAATTTCAGTGTGAAAAATACTCAAAGTTTGGCCATAGATAACTACTGGAAAATTCGTTTATAGCATTCGAAAGGTCCTTCCTAGGACTACCTAGGATATTCCATATATGAATGCCACCATTCCAGTTTCCAAGTTATGGCCATTCATCCTCTCCAGAATTTCAGTGTGAAAAATACCCAAATTTGGCCATGGATAACTACTGGAAAAAACAGTTTCTGGAAAAGGCGTTTATAGCATTCGAAAGGTCCTTACGAGGACATTCCCTATATGAATGCCACCATTCCAGTTTCCAAAGTATGGCCATTCATCCTCTCCAGAATTTCAGTGTCAAAAATACCTAACTTTGGCCATGGACAACTACTGGAAAAGGCGTTTATAGCATAGGAAAGGTCCTTCCTAGGACTACTTAGGGTATTCCCTATATGAATGCCAACATTCCAGTTTCCAAACTGTGCCCATTCATCCTCTCCAGAATTTCAGTGTGAAAAATACCCAACGTTGGCCATGAATAACTAATGGAGACAACGGTTTCTGGAAAAGGCGTTTAAAGCATTCGAATGGTCCTTACTAGGACTACTTAGGATATTCCATGTATGAATGCCACCATTTCAGTTTCCAAGTTGTGCCCATTCATCCTCTCCAGAATTTCAGTGTGAAAAATACTCAACTTTGGCCATGAATAACTAATGGAAAAAACGGTTTCCTGAAAAGGTGTTTATAGCATTTGAAACGTCCTTCCTAGGACTACCTAGGATATTGTATATATGAATGCCACCATTCCAGTTTCCAAGTTATGGCCATTCATCCTCTCCAGAATTTCAGCGTCAAAAATACCAAAATTTGGCCATGGATAACTACTGGAAAAAACGGTTTCTGGAAAAGGCGTTTATAGCATTCGAAAGGTTCTTCCTAGGACTACTTAGGGTATTCCCTATATGAACACCACCACTCCAGTTTCCAAGTTATGGCCATTCATCCTCTATAGAATTTCAGTGTCAAAAATACCCAATTTTGGCCATGGACAACTACTGGAAAAAAGGCGTTTATAGCATTCGAAAGGTCCTCCCTAGGACTACTTAGGGTATTCCATATATGAAAGCCATCATTCCTGTTTCCAAGTTATGGCCATTCATCCTCTCCAGAATTTCAGAGTCAAAAATACCCAATTTTGGCCATGGACAACTACTGGGGATAACAGTTTCTGGAAAAGGCGTTTACAGCATTCGAAAGGTTCTTCCTAGGACTACGTAGGGTTTTCCCTATATGAATGCAGCAATTTCAGTTTATAAGTTATGGCCATTCATCCTCTCCAGAATTTCAGTGTCAAAAATACCCAATTTTGGCCATGGACAACTACTGGAAAAAAGGCGTTTATAGCATTCGAAAGGTCCTTCCTAGGACTACTTAGGGTATTCCATATATAAAAGGCACCATTCCAGTTTCCAAGTTATGGCCATTCATTCTCTCCAGAATTTCAGAGTCATAAATACCCAATTTTGGCCATGGACAACTACTTGAGATAACAGTTTCTGGAAAAGGCGTTTATAGCATTCGAAAGGTTCTTCCTAGGACTACTTAAGGTTTTCCCTATATGAATGCAACAATTCCAGTTTCCAAGTTACGGCCATTCATCCGCTCATGAATTTCAGTGTGAAAAATACCCAACTTTGGCCATCGACAACTACGGGAAAAAACGGTTGCTGGAAAAGGCGTTTATAGCATTCAAAGGTTCTTCCTAGGACTACTTAGGGTATTCCCTATATGAATACCACCACTCCAGTTTCCAAGTTATGGCCATTCATCCTCTCCAGAATTTCAGTGTCAAAAATACCCAACTTTGGACATGGACAATTACTGGAAAAAACTGTTTCTGGAAAAGGCGTTTATAGCATTCAAAAGGTCCTTACTAGGACTACTTCGGATATTCCATATATGAATGCCACCATTCCAGTTTCCAAGTTATGGCCATTTATCCTCTCCAGAATTTCGGTGTGAAAAATACCCAACTTTGGCCATGAATAACTAATGGAAAAACGGTTTCTGGAAAAGGCGTTTATAGCATTTGAAACGTCCTTCCTAGGACTACCTAGGATATTGCATATATGAATGCCACCATTCCAGTTTCCATGTTATGGCCATTCATCCTCTCCAGAATTTTCCCTATATGAATGCAACAATTCCAGTTTCCAAGTTACGGCCATTCATCCGCTCCAGAATTTCAGTGTGAAAAATTCCCAACTTTGGCCATCGACAACTACGGGAAAAACGGTTGCTGGAAAAGGCGTTTATAGCATTCGAAAGGTTCTTCCTAGGACTACTTAGGGTATTCCCTATATGAATACCACCACTCCAGTTTCCAACTTATGGCCATTCATCCTCTCCAGAATTTCAGTGTCAAAAATACCCAATTTTGGTCATGGACAACTACTGGAAAAAAGGCGTTTATAGCATTCAAAAGGTCCTTCCTAGGACTACTTAGGGCATTCCATATATGAGAGCCACCATTTCAGTTTCCAAGTTATGGCCATTCATCCTCTCCAGAATTTCAGTGTGAAAAATACCCAAATTTGGCCATGGATAACTACTGGAAAAAACAGTTTCTGGAAAAGACGTTTATAGCATTCGAAAGGTCCTTACTAGGACTACTTAGGATATTCCCTATATGAATGCCACCATTCCAGTTTCCAAGTTATGGCCATTCATCCTCTCCAGAATTTCAGTGTCAAAAATACCCTACTTTGGCCATGGACAACTACTGGAAAAGGCGGTTATACCATAGGAAAGGTCCTTCCTAGGACTACGTAGGGTATTCCCTATATGAATGCCAACATTCCAGTTCCCAAGTTATGGCCATTCATCCTCTCCAGAATTTCAGTGTGAAAAATACCCAAATTTGGCCATGGACAACTACTGGAGACAACGGTTTCTGGAAAAGGCGTTTTTAGCATTCGAAAGGTTCTTACTAGGACTACTTAGGATATTCAATATATGAATGCCACCATTCCAGTTTCCAAGTTATGGCCATTCATCCTCTCCAGAATTTCAATGTCAAAAATACCCAACTTTGGACATGGACAATTACTGGAAAAAACTGTTTCTGGAGAAGGCGTTTATAGCATTCGAAAGGTCGTTACTAGGACTACTTCGGATATTCCATATATGAATGCCACCATTCCAGTTTCCAAGTTATGGCCATTTATCCTCTCCAGAATTTCAGTGTGAAAAATACCCAACTTTGGCCATGAATAACTAATGGAAAAACGGTTTCTGGAAAAGGTGTTTATAGCATTTGAAACGTCCTTCCTAGGACATTGCATATATGAATGCCACCATTCCAGTTTCCATGTTATGGCCATTCATCCTCTCCAGAATTTCAGTGTTAAAAATGCCCAAATTTGGCCATGGAAACTACTGAAAAAAAAACGGTTTCTGGAAAAGGCGTTTATAGTATTTGAAAGGTCCTTCCTAAGACTACCTAGGATATTCCATATATGAATGCCACCATTCCAGTTTCCAAGTTATGGCCATTCATCCTCTCCAGAATTTCAGTGTCAAAAACACCCAATTTTGGCCATGGACAACTACTGTAGACAACAGTTTCAGGAAAAAGCGTTTATAGTATTCGAAAGGTCCTTCCTAGGACTACCTAGGATATTGCATATATGAATGCCACC
Source organism: Polietes domitor (assembly GCA_947397865.1). Classification (NCBI taxonomy): domain Eukaryota; kingdom Metazoa; phylum Arthropoda; class Insecta; order Diptera; family Muscidae; genus Polietes; species Polietes domitor. The sequence goes on along the minus strand of OX377620.1, from coordinate 150,337,691 downwards.
ATTCCAGTTTCCATGTTATGGCCATTCATCCTCTCCAGAATTTCAGTGTCAAAAATACCCAATTTTGGCCATGGACAACTACTGGAGACAACAGTTTCTGGAAAAGGCGTTTATAGCATTCGAAAGGTCCTTCCTAGGATATTCCATATATGAATGCCACCATTCCAGTTTCCAAGTTATGGTCATTCATCCTCTCCAGAATTTCAGTGTGAAAAATACCCAAATTTGGCCATGTATAACTACTGGAAAAAACAGGATAAAGATAGGATATTGCATATATGAATGCCACCATTCCAGTTATGGCCATTCATCCTCTCCAGAATTTCAGTGTGAAAAATACCCAAATTTGGCCATAGATAAATACTGGAAAAGGCGTTTATAACATTCGAAAGGTCCTTCCTAGGACTACCTAGGATATTCCATATATGAATGCCACCATTCCAGTTTCCAAGTTATGGTCATTCATCCTCTCCAGAATTTCAGTGTCAAAAATACCCAACTTTGGACATGGACAATTACTGGAAAAAACTGTTTCTGGAAAAGGCGTTTATAGCATTCGAAAGGTCGTTACTAGGACTACTTCGGATATTCCATATATGAATGCCACCATTCCAGTTTCCAAGTTATGGCCATTTATCCTCTCCAGAATTTCAGTGTGAAAAATACCCAACTTTGGCCATGAATAACTAATGGAAAAACGGTTTCTGGAAAAGGTGTTTATAGAATTTGAAACGTCCTTCCTAGGACATTTCATATATGAATGCCACCATTCCAGTTTCCATGTTATGGCCATTCATCCTCTCCAGAATTTCAGTGTGAAAAATAGCCAAACTTGGCCATGGAAACTACTGGAAAAACGGTTTCTGGAAAAGGCGTTTATAGTATTTGAAAGGTCCTTCCTAAGACTACCTAGGATATTCCATATATGAATGCCACCATTCCAGTTTCCAAGTTATGGCCATTCATCCTCTCCAGAATTTCAGTGTCAAAAACACCCAATTTTGGCCATGGACAACTACTGTAGACAACAGTTTCAGGAAAAAGCGTTTATAGTATTCGAAAGGTCCTTCCTAGACTACCTAGGATATTGCATATATGAATGCCACCATTCCAGTTTCCATGTTATGGCCATTCATCCTCTCCAGAATTTCAGTGTGAAAATCAGCCATGGAAACTGCTGGAAAAAACAGATTCTGGAAAAGGCGTTTATAGCATTCGAAAGTTCCTTACTAGGACTACTTAGGATATTCCATATATGAATGCCACCATTCCAGTTTCCAAGTTATGGCCATTCATCCTCTCCAGAATTTCAGTGTCAAAAATACCCAATTTTGGCCATGGACAACTACTGGAGACAACAGTTTCTGGAAAAGGCGTTTATAGTATTCGAAAGGTCCATCCTAGGACTACCTAGGATATTCCATATATGAATGCCACCATTCCAGTTTCCAAGTTATGGCCATTCATCCTCTCCAGAATTTCAGTGTCAAAAATACCCAACTTTGGACATGGACAATTACTGGAAAAAACTGTTTCTGGAAAAGGCGTTTATAGCATTCGAAAGGTCGTTACTAGGACTACTTCGGATATTCCATATATGAATGCCACCATTCCAGTTTCCAAGTTATGGCCATTTATCCTCTCCAGAATTTCAGTGTGAAAAATACCCAATTTGGCCATGAATAACTAATGGAAAAACGGTTTCTGGAAAAGGCGTTTATAGCATTTGAAACGTCCTTCCTAGGACATTGCATATATGAATGCCACCATTCCAGTTTCCATGTTTTGGCCATTCATCCTCTCCAGAATTTCAGTGTGAAAAATAGCCAAACTTGGCCATGGAAATTACTGGAAAAAACGGTTTCTGGAAAACGCGTTTATAGTATTTGAAAGGTCCTTCCGAAGACTACCTAGGATATTCCATATATGAATGCCACAATTCCAGTTTCCAAGTTATGGCCATTCATCCTCTCCAGAATTTCAGTGTCAAAAACACCCAATTTTGGCCATGGACAACTACTGTAGACAACAGTTTCAGGAAAAAGCGTTTATAGTATTCGAAAGGTCCTTCCTAGACTACCTAGGATATTGCATATATGAATGCCACCATTCCAGTTTCCATGTTATGGCCATTCATCCTCTCCAGAATTTCAGTGTGAAAAACAGCCAAACTTGGCCATGGAAACTGCTGGAAAAAACAGTTTCTGGAAAAGGCGTTTATAGCATTCGAAAGTTCCTTACTAGGACTACTTAGGATATTGCATATATGAATGCCACCATTCCAGTTTCCAAGTTATGGCCATTCATCCTCTCCAGAATTTCAGTGTCAAAAATACCCAATTTTGGCCATGGAAAACTACTGGAGACAACAGTTTCTGGAAAAGGCGTTTAAAGCATTCGAATGGTCCTTAATAGGACTACTTAGGATATTCCATGTATGAATGCCACCATTCCAGTTTCCAAGTTGTGCCCATTCATCCTCTCCAGAATTTCAGTGTGAAAAATACCCAACTTTGGACATGGACAATTACTGGAAAAAACTGTTTCTGGAAAAGGCGTTTATAGCATTCGAAAGGTCGTTACTAGGACTACTTCGGATATTCCATATATGAATGCCACCATTCCAGTTTCCAAGTTATGGCCATTTATCCTCTCCAGAATTTCAGTGTGAAAAATACCCAATTTGGCCATGAATAACTAATGGAAAAACGGTTTCTGGAAAAGGTGTTTATAGCATTTGAAACGTCCTTCCTAGGACATTGCATATATGAATGCCACCATTCCAGTTTCCATGATTTGGCCATTCATCCTCTCCAGAATTTCAGTGTGAAAAATAGCCAAACTTGGCCATGGAAACTACTGGAAAAAACGGTTTCTGGAAAACGCGTTTATAGTATTTGAAAGGTCCTTCCGAAGACTACCTAGGATATTCCATATATGAATGCCACCATTCCAGTTTCCAAGTTATGGCCATTCATCCTCTCCAGAATTTCAGTGTCAAAAACACCCAATTTTGGCCATGGACAACTACTGTAGACAACAGTTTCAGGAAAAAGCGTTTATAGTATTCGAAAGGTCTTTCCTAGACTACCTAGGATATTGCATATATGAATGCCACCATTCCAGTTTCCATGTTATGGCCATTCATCCTCTCCAGAATTTCAGTGTGAAAATCAGCCATGGAAACTGCTGGAAAAAACAGATTCTGGAAAAGGCGTTTATAGCATTCGAAAGTTCCTTACTAGGACTACTTAGGATATTCCATATATGAATGCCACCATTCCAGTTTCCAAGTTATGGCCATTCATCCTCTCCAGAATTTCAGTGTCAAAAATACCCAATTTTGGCCATGGACAACTACTGGAGACAACAGTTTCTGGAAAAGGCGTTTATAGTATTCGAAAGGTCCATCCTAGGACTACCTAGGATATTCCATATATGAATGCCACCATTCCAGTTTCCAAGTTATGGCCATTCATCCTCTCCAGAATTTCAGTGTCAAAAATACCCAACTTTGGACATGGACAATTACTGGAAAAAACTGTTTCTGGAAAAGGCGTTTATAGCATTCGAAAGGTCGTTACTAGGACTTCTTCGGATATTCCATATATGAATGCCACCATTCCAGTTTCCAAGTTATGGCCATTTATCCTCTCCAGAATTTCAGTGTGAAAAATACCCAATTTGGCCATGAATAACTAATGGAAAAACGGTTTCTGGAAAAGGCGTTTATAGCATTTGAAACGTCCTTCCTAGGACATTGCATATATGAATGCCACCATTCCAGTTTCCATGTTTTGGCCATTCATCCTCTCCAGAATTTCAGTGTGAAAAATAGCCAAACTTGGCCATGGAAATTACTGGAAAAAACGGTTTCTGGAAAACGCGTTTATAGTATTTGAAAGGTCCTTCCGAAGACTACCTAGGATATTCCATATATGAATGCCACAATTCCAGTTTCCAAGTTATGGCCATTCATCCTCTCCAGAATTTCAGTGTCAAAAACACCCAATTTTGGCCATGGACAACTACTGTAGACAACAGTTTCAGGAAAAAGCGTTTATAGTATTCGAAAGGTCCTTCCTAGACTACCTAGGATATTGCATATATGAATGCCACCATTCCAGTTTCCATGTTATGGCCATTCATCCTCTCCAGAATTTCAGTGTGAAAAACAGCCAAACTTGGCCATGGAAACTGCTGGAAAAAACAGTTTCTGGAAAAGGCGTTTATAGCATTCGAAAGTTCCTTACTAGGACTACTTAGGATATTGCATATATGAATGCCACCATTCCAGTTTCCAAGTTATGGCCATTCATCCTCTCCAGAATTTCAGTGTCAAAAATACCCAATTTTGGCCATGGAAAACTACTGGAGACAACAGTTTCTGGAAAAGGCGTTTAAAGCATTCGAATGGTCCTTAATAGGACTACTTAGGATATTCCATGTATGAATGCCACCATTCCAGTTTCCAAGTTGTGCCCATTCATCCTCTCCAGAATTTCAGTGTGAAAAATACCCAACTTTGGACATGGACAATTACTGGAAAAAACTGTTTCTGGAAAAGGCGTTTATAGCATTCGAAAGGTCGTTACTAGGACTACTTCGGATATTCCATATATGAATGCCACCATTCCAGTTTCCAAGTTATGGCCATTTATCCTCTCCAGAATTTCAGTGTGAAAAATACCCAATTTGGCCATGAATAACTAATGGAAAAACGGTTTCTGGAAAAGGTGTTTATAGCATTTGAAACGTCCTTCCTAGGACATTGCATATATGAATGCCACCATTCCAGTTTCCATGATTTGGCCATTCATCCTCTCCAGAATTTCAGTGTGAAAAATAGCCAAACTTGGCCATGGAAACTACTGGAAAAAACGGTTTCTGGAAAACGCGTTTATAGTATTTGAAAGGTCCTTCCGAAGACTACCTAGGATATTCCATATATGAATGCCACCATTCCAGTTTCCAAGTTATGGCCATTCATCCTCTCCAGAATTTCAGTGTCAAAAACACCCAATTTTGGCCATGGACAACTACTGTAGACAACAGTTTCAGGAAAAAGCGTTTATAGTATTCGAAAGGTCCTTCCTAGACTACCTAGGATATTGCATATATGAATGCCACCATTCCAGTTTCCATGTTATGGCCATTCATCCTCTCCAGAATTTCAGTGTGAAAAACAGCCAAACTTGGCCATGGAAACTGCTGGAAAAAAACAGTTTCTGGAAAAGGCGTTTATAGCATTCGAAAGTTCCTTACTAGGACTACTTAGGATATTGCATATATGAATGCCACCATTCCAGTTTCCAAGTTATGGCCATTCATCCTCTCCAGAATTTCAGTGTGAAAAATACCCAAATTTGGCCATGGACAGCTACTGGTGACAACAGTTTCTGGAAAAGGCGTTTATAGCATTCGAAAGGTCCTTACTAGGACTACTTAGGATATTCCATATGTGAATGCCACCATTCCAGTTTCCAAGTTATGGCCATTTATCCTCTCCAGAATTTCAGTGTGAAAAATACCCAACTTTGGCCATGAATAACTAATGGAGACAACAGTTTCTGGAAAAGGCGTTTATAGTATTCGAAAGGTCCTTCCTAGGATATTCCATATATGAATGCCACCATTCCAGTTTCCAAGTTATGGCCATTCATCCTCTCCAGAATTTCAGTGTGAAAAATACCCAAATTTGGCCATGTATAACTACTGGAAAAGGCGTTTATACCATAGGAAAGGTCCTTCCTAGGACTACTTAGGGTATTCCCTATATGAATGCCAACATTCCAGTTCCCAAGTTGTAGCCATTCACCCTCTCCAGAATTTCAGTGTGAAAAATACGCAAATTTGGCCATGGACAACTACTGGAGACAACGGTTTCTGGAAAATGTGTTCATAGCATTCGAAAGTCCTTACTAGGACTACTTAGGATATTCCATATATGAATGCCACCATTCCACTTTCCAAGTTATGGACATTCATCCTCTCCAGAATTTCAGTCTCAAAAATACCCAATTTTGGCCATGGACAACTACTGGAGATAACAGTTTCTGGAAAAGGCGTTTATAGCATTCGAAAGGTTCTTCCTAGGACTACCTAGGATATTCCATATATGAATGCCACCATTCCAGTTTCCAAGTTATGGCCATTCATCCTCTCCAGAATTTCAGTGTCAAAAATACCGAATTTTGGCCATGGACAACTAATGGAGACAACAGTTTCAGGAAAAAGCGTTTATAGTATTCGAAAGGTTCTTCCTAGGACTACCTACGATATTGCATATATGAATGCCACCATTCCAGTTTCCATGTTATGGCCATTCATCCTCTCCAGAATTTCAGTGTGAAAAACAGCCAAACTTGGCCATGGAAACTGCTGGAAAAAACAGTTTCTGGAAAAGGCGTTTATAGCATTCGAAAGGTCCTTACTAGGACTACTTAGGATATTCCATATATGAATGCCACCATTCCAGTTTCAAACTTATGGCCATTCATCCTCTCCAGAATTTCAGTGTCAAAAATACCCAATTTTGGCCATGGACAACTACTGGCGACAACAGTTTCTGGAAAAGGCGTTTAAAGCATTCGAATGGTCCTTACTAGGACTACTTAGGATATTCCATGTATGAATGCCACCATTCCAGTTTCCAAGTTGTGCCCATTCATCCTCTCCAGAATTTCAGTGTGAAAAATACCCAACTTTGGCCATGAATAACTAATGGAAAAAACGGTTTCCTGAAAAGGTGTTTATAGCATTTGAAACGTCCTTCCTAGGACTACCTAGGATATTGCATATATGAATGCCACCATTCCAGTTTCCAAGTTATGGCCATTCATCCTCTCCAGAATTTCAGAGTCAAAAATACCCAATTTTGGCCATGGACAACTACTTGAGATAACAGTTTCTGGAAAAGGCGTTTATAGCATTCGAAAGGTTCTTCCTAGGACTAGTTAGGGTTTTCCCTATATGAATGCAACAATTCCAGTTTCCAAATTACGGCCATTCATCCGCTCCAGAATTTCAGTGTGAAAAATACCCATCTTTGGCCATCGACAACTACGGGAAAAACGGTTGCTGGAAAAGGCGTTTATAGCATTCGAAAGGTTCTTCCTAGGACTACTTAGGGTATTCCCTATATGAATACCACCACTCCAGTTTCCAAGTTATGGCCATTCATCCTCTCCAGAATTTCAGTGTCAAAAATGCCCAATTTTGGCCATGGACAACTACTGGAAAAAAGGCGTTTATAGCATTCGAAAGGTCCTTCGTAGGACTACTTAGGGCATTCCATATATGAAAGCCACCATTCAAGATTCCAAGTTATGACCATTCATCCTCTCCAGAATTTCAGAGTCAAAAATACCCAATTTTGGCCATGGACAACTACTGGAGATAACAGTTTCTGGAAAAGGCGTTTATAGTACTCGAAAGTCCTTTCCTAGGACTACCTAGGATATTCCCTATATGAATGCCACCATTCCAGTTTCCAAGTTATGGCCATTCATCCTCTCCAGAATTTCAGTGTCAAAAATACCCAACTTTGGCCATGGACAACTACTGGAAAAGGCGTTTATACCATAGGAAACGTCCTTCCTAGGACTACTTAGGTTATTCCCTATATGAATGCCAACATTCCAGTTCCCAAGTTATGGCCATTCATCCTCTCCAGAATTTCAGCGTGAAAAATACCCACATTTGGCCATGGACAACTACTGGAGACAACGGTTTCTGGAAAAGGCGTTTTTAGCATTCGAAAGGTCCTTACTAGGACTACTTAGGATATTCCGTATGTGAATGCCACCATTCCAGTTTCCAAGTTATGGCCATTCATCCTCTCCAAAATTTCAGTGTCAAAAATACTCAACTTTGGACATGGACAATTACTGGAAAAAAATGTTTCTGGAAAAGGCGTTTATAGCATTCGAAATGTTCTTCCTAGGACTACTTATTGTATTCCCTATATGAATGCCACCATTCCAGTTTCCAAGTTATGGCCATTCATCCTCTCCAGAATTTCAGTGTCAAAAATACCCAACTTTGGCCATGGACAACTACTGGAAAAGGCGTTTATAGCATAGGAGACGTCATTCCTAGGACTACTTAGGGTATTCCCTATATGAATGCCAACATTCCATTTTCCATGTTATAGCCATTCATCCTCTCCAGAATTTCAGTGTGGAAAATACTCAAATTTGGCCATGGACAACTACTGGAGACAACGGTTTCTGGAAAAGGCGTTTAAAGCATTCGAAAGGTCCTTACTAGGACTATTTAGGATATTCCATATATGAATGCCACCATTCCAGTTTCCAAGTTGTGCCCATTCATCCTCTCCAGAATTTCAGTGTGAAAAATACCCAAATTTGGCCATGGACAGCTACTGGAGACAACAGTTTCTGGAAAAGGCGTTTATAGCATTCGAAAGGTCCTTACTAGGACTACTTAGGATATTCCATATGTGAATGCCACCATTCCAGTTTCCAAGTTATGGCCATTCATCCTCTCCAGAATTTCAGAGTCAAAAATACCCAATTTTGGCCATGAATAACTAATGGAGACAACAGTTTCTGGAAAAGGCGTTTATAGTATTCGAAAGGTCCTTCCTAGGATATTCCATATATGAATGCCACCATTCCAGTTTCCAAGTTATGGCCATTCATCCTCTCCAGAATTTCAGTGTGAAAAATACCCAAATTTGGCCATGTATAACTACTGGAAAAAAACAGTTTCTGGAAAAGGCGTTTATAGCATTCGAAAGGTCCTTACTAGGACTACTTAGGATATTCCCTATATGAATGCCACCATTCCAGTTTCCAAGTTATGGCCATTCATCCTCTCCAGAATTTCAGTGTCAAAAATACCCAACTTTGGCCATGGATAACTACTGGAAAAGGCGTTTATACCATAGGAAAGGTCCTTCCTAGAACTACTTAGGGTATTCCCTATATGAATGCCAACATTCCAGTTCCCAAGTTGTAGCCATTCATCCTCTCCAGAATTTCAGTGTGAAAAATACCCAAATTTGGCCATGGACAACTACTGGAGACAACGGTTTCTGGAAAAGGTGTTTATAGCATTCGAAAGTCCTTACTAGGACTACTTAGCATATTCCATATATGAATGCCACCATTCCACTTTCCAAGTTATGGACATTCATCCTCTCCAGAATTTCAGTCTCAAAAATACCCAATTTTGGCCATGGACAACTACTGGAGATAACAGTTTCTGGAAAAGGCGTTTATAGCATTCGAAAGGTTCGTCCTAGGACTACCTAGGATATTCCATATATGAATGCCACCATTCCAGTTTCCAAGTTATGGCCATTCATCCTCTCCAGAATTTCAGTGTCAAAAATACCGAATTTTGGCCATGGACAACTAATGTAGACAACAGTTTCAGGAAAAAGCGTTTATAGTATTCGAAAGGTCCTTCCTAGGACTACCTACGATATTGCATATATGAATGCCACCATTCCAGTTTCCATGTTATGGCCATTCATCCTCTCCAGAATTTCAGTGTGAAAAACAGCCAAACTTGGCCATGGAAACTGCTGGAAAAAACAGTTTCTGGAAAAGGCGTTTATAGCATTCGAAAGGTTCTTACTAGGACTACTTAGGATATTCCATATATGAATGCCACCATTCCAGTTTCCAACTTATGGCCATTCATCCTCTCCAGAATTTCAGTGTCAAAAATACCCAATTTTGGCCATAGACAACTACTGGAGACAACAGTTTCTGGAAAAGGCGTTTATAGTATTCGAAAGGTCCTTCCTAGGATATTCCATATATGAATGCCACCATTCCAGTTTCCAAATTATGGCCATTCATCCTCTCCAGAATTTCAGTGTGAAAAATACCCATATTTGGCCATGGGCGTTTATGGCATTCGAAAGGTCCTTACTAGGACTACTTAGGATATTCCCTATATGAATGCCACCATTCCAGTTTCCAAGTTATGGCCATTCATCCTCTCCAGAATTTCAGTGTCAAAAATACCCAACTTTGGCCATGGACAACTACTGGAAAAGGCGTTTATACCATAGGAAAGGTCCTTCCTAGGACTACTTAGGGTATTCCCTATATGAATGCCAACATTCCAGTTCCCAAGTTATAGCCATTCATCCTCTCCAGAATTTCAGTGTGAAAAATACCCAAATTTGGCCATGGACAACTACTGGAGACAACGGTTTCTGGAAAAGGTGTTTATAGCATTCGAAAGGTCCTTACTAGGACTACTTAGGATATTCCATATATGAATGCCACTTTCCAAGTTATGGACATTCATACTCTCCAGAATTTCAGTGTCAAAAATACCCAAATTTGGACATGGACAACTACTGGAAAAGACGGTTTCTGGAAAAGGCGTTTATAGCATTCGAAATGTTCTTCCTAGGACTACTTAGGGTATTCCCTACATGAATGCCACCATTCCAGTTTCCAAGTTATGGCCATTCATCCTCTCCAGAATTTCAGTGTCAAAAATACCCAATTTTGGCCATGGACAACTACTGGAGACAACAGTTTCTGGAAAAGGCGTTTATAGCATTCGAAAGGTCCTTACTAGGACTACTTAGGATATTCCATATATGAACGCCACCATATCAGTTTCCAAGTTATGACCATTCATCCTCTCCAGAATTTCAGTGTGAAAAATACCCAAATTTGGCCATGAATAACTAATGGAAAAACGGTTTCTGGAAAAGGCGTTTATAGCGTTTGAAACGTCCTTCCTAGGACTACTTAGGGTATTCCCTACATGAATGCCACCATTCCAGTTTCCAAGTTATGGCCATTCATCCTCTCCAGAATTTCAGTGTCAAAAATACCCAAATTTGGCCATCGACAACTATGGAAAAAAACGGTTGCTGGAAAAGGCGTTTAGAGCATTCGAAAGGTTCTTCCTAGGACTACCTAGGATATTCCATATATGAATGCCATCATTCCAGTTTCCAAGTTATGGCCATTCATCCTCTCCAGAATTTCAGTGTCAAAAATACCCAAATTTGGCCATCGACAACTATGGAAAAAAACGGTTGCTGGAAAAGGCGTTTAGAGCATTCGAAAGGTTCTTCCTAGGACTACCTAGGATATTCCATATATGAATGCCATCATTCCAGTTTCCAAGTTATGACCATTCATCCTCTCCAGAATTTCAGTGTGAAAAATACCCAAATTTGGCCATGAATAACTAATGGAAAAACGGTTTCTGGAAAAGGCGTTTATAGCGTTTGAAACGTCCTTCCTAGGACTACTTAGGGTATTCCCTACATGAATGCCACCATTCCAGTTTCCAAGTTATGGCCATTCATCCTCTCCAGAATTTCAGTGTCAAAAATACCCAAATTTGGCCATCGACAACTATGGAAAAAAACGGTTGCTGGAAAAGGCGTTTAGAGCATTCGAAAGGTTCTTCCTAGGACTACCTAGGATATTCCATATATGAATGCCATCATTCCAGTTTCCAAGTTAAGGCCATTCATCCTCTCCAGAATTTCAGTGTGAAAAATAGCCAAACTTGGCCATGGAATCTACTGAAAAAAACGGTTTCTGAAAAAGGCGTTTATAGTATTCGAAAGGTCCTTCCTAAGACTACCTAGGATATTCCGTTTATGAATGCCACAATTCCAGTTTCCAAGTTATGGCCATTCATCCTCTCCAGAATTTCAGTGTGAAAAATACCCAAATTTGGCCATGGATAACTACTGGAAAAAATGGTTTCTGGAAAAGGCGTTTATAGCATTTGAAACGTCCTTCCTAGGACTACCTAGGATATTCCATATATGAATGCCACCATTCCAGTTTCCAAGTTATGGCCATTCATCCTCTCCAGAATTTCAGTGTGAAAAATAGCCAAACTTGGCCATGGAATCTACTGGAAAAAACGGTTTCTGAAAAAGGCGTTTATAGTATTCGAAAGGTCCTTCCTAAGACTACCTAGGATATTCCGTTTATGAATGCCACCATTCCAGTTTCCAAGTTATGGCCATTCATCCTCTCCAGAATTTCAGTGTGAAAAATACCCAAATTTGACCATGGATAACTACTGGAAAAAATGGTTTCTGGAAAAGGCGTTTATAGCATTTGAAACGTCCTTCCTAGGACTACCTAGGATATTCCATATATGAATGCCACCATTCCAGTTTCCAAGTTATGGCCATTCATGCTCTCCAGAATTTCAGTGTGAAAAATACCCAAATTTGGCCATGGATAACTACTAAAAAAAAACAGTTTCTGGAAAAGGCGTTTATACCATTCGAAAGGTCCTTACGAGGACTACTTAGGGTATTCCCTATATGAATGCCAACATTCCAGTCTCCAAGTTATGGCCATTCATCCTCTACAGAATTTCAGTGTGAAAAATACCCAAATTTGGCCATCGACAACTATGGAAAAAACGGTTGCTGGAAAAGGCGTTTAGAGCATTCGAAAGGTTCTTCCTAGGACTACTTAGGGTATTCCCTATATGAATGCCACCACTCCAGTTTACAAGTTATGGCCATTCATGCTCTCAAGAATTTCAGTGTCAAAAATACCCAATTTTGGCCATGGACATCTACTGGAAAAAAGGCGTTTATAGCATTCGAAAGGTCCTTCCTAGGACTACCTAGGATATTCCATATATGAATGCCACCATTCCAGTTTCCAAGTTATGGCCATTCATCCTCTCCAGAATTTTAGTGTGAAAAATACCCAAATTTGGCCATGGATAACTACTGAAAAAAAAAACAGTTTCTGGAAAAGGCGTTTATACCATTCGAAAGGTCCTTACGAGGACTACTTAGGATATTCCCTATATGAATGCCAACATTCCAGTTTCCAAGTTGTGGCCATTCATCCTCTCCAGAATTTCAGTGTCAAAAATACCCAATTTTGGCCATGGACAAATACTGGAAGAGACGTTTATAGCATAGGAAAGGTCCTTCCTAGGACTACTTAGGGTATTCCCTATATGAATGACAACATTCCTGTTTCCATGTTATGGTCATTCATCCTCTCCAGAATTTCAGTGTGAAAAATACCCAAATTAGGCCATGGACAGCTACTGGAGACAACGGTTCCTGGAAAAGGCGTTTATAGCATTTGAAAGGTTCTTCCTAGGACTACTAAGGGTGTTCCCTATATGAATGCCACAATTCCAGTTTCCATGTTGTGGCCATTCATCCTCTCCAGAATTTCAGTGTCAAAAATACCCAATTTTGGCGATGGACAACTACTGGAAAAAAAGGCGTTTATAGCATTCGAAAGGTCCTTACGAGGACTACTTAGGATATTCCATATATGAATGCCACCATTCCAGTTTCCAAGTTATGGCCATTCATCCTCTCCAGAATTTCAGTGTCAAAAATACCCAAATTTGGCCATGGATAACTACTGGAAAAAACGGTTTCTGGAAATGGCGTTTATAGTATTCGAAAGGTCCTTCCTAGGACTACTTAGGGTATTCCATATATGAATGACACTATTCCAGTTTCCAAGTTATGGCAATTCATCCTCTCCAGAATTTCAGTGTGAAAAATAGCCAAACATGGCCATGGAAAACAACTGGAAAAAATGGTTTCTGGAAAAGGCGTTTATAGTATTCGAATGGTCCTTTCTGGGACTATTTAGAATATTCCATATATGCATGCCACCATTCCAGTTTCCAAGTTATGGCCATTCATCCTGTCCAGAATTTCAGTGTCAAAAATACCCAATTTTGGGCATGGACAACTACTGGAGACAACAGTTTCTGAAAAAGGCGTTTATAGTATTCGAAAGGTCCTCCCTAGGACTACCTAGGATATTCAATATATATATGCCACCATTCCAGTTTCCAAGTTATGGCCATTCATCCTCTCCAGAATTTCAGTGTGAAAAATACCCAAATTTGGCCATGGATAACTACTGGAAAAAATGGTTTCTGGAAAAGGCGTTTATAGCATTCGAAAGGTCCTTACTAGGACTACTTAGGATATTCCCTATATGAATGCGACCATTCCAGTTTCCAAGTTATGGCCATTCATCCTCTCCAGAATTTCAGTGTCAAAAATACCCAACTTTGGCCATGGACAACTACTAGAAAAGGCGTTTATACCATAGGAAAGGTCCTTCCTAGGACTACTTAGGGTATTCCCTATATGAATGCCAACATTCCAGTTCCCAAGTTATGGTCATTCATCCTCTCCATGGACAGCAAATGGAGACAACGGTTCCTGGAAAAGGCGTTTATAGCATTTGAAAGGTTCTTCCTAGGACTACTAAGGGTGTTCCCTATATGAATGCCACAATTCCAGTTTCCATGTTGTGGCCATTCATCCTCTCCAGAATTTCAGTGTCAAAAATACCCAATTTTGGCGATGGACAACGACTGGAAAAAAGGCGTTTATAGCATTCGAAAGGTCCTTACGAGGACTACTTAGGATATTCCATATATGAATGCCACCATTCCAGTTTCCAAGTTATGGCCATTCATCCTCTCCAGAATTTCAGTGTCAAAAATACACAAATTTGGCCATGGAAAACTACTGGAAAAAAACGGTTTCTGGAAATGGCGTTTATAGTATTCGAAAGGTCCTTCCTAGGACTACTTAGGGTATTCCATATATGAATGACACTATTCCAGTTTCCAAGTTATGGCAATTCATCCTCTCCAGAATTTCAGTGTGAAAAATAGCCAAACATGGCCATGGAAAACAACTGGAAAAAAAAGGTTTCTGGAAAAGGCGTTTATAGTATTCGAATGGTCCTTTCTGGGACTATTTAGAATATTCCATATATGCATGCCACCATTCCAGTTTCCAAGTTATGGCCATTCATCCTGTCCAGAATTTCAGTGTCAAAAATACCCAATTTTGGGCATGGACAACTACTGGAGACAACAGTTTCTGAAAAAGGCGTTTATAGTATTCGAAAGGTCCTCCCTAGGACTACCTAGGATATTCCATATATGAATGCCACCATTCCAGTTTCCAAGTTATGGCCATTCATCCTCTCCAGAATTTCAGTGTGAAAAATACCCAAATTTGGCCATGGATAACTACTGGAACAAACAGTTTCTGGAAAAGGCGTTTATAGCATTCGAAAGGTCCTTACTAGGACTACTTAGGATATTCCCTATATGAATGCGACCATTCCAGTTTCCAAGTTATGGCCATTCATCCTCTCCAGAATTTCAGTGTCAAAAATACCCAACTTTGGTCATGGACAACTACTAGAAAAGGCGTTTATACCATAGGAAAGGTCCTTCCTAGGACTACTTAGGGTATTCCCTATATGAATGCCACATTCCAGTTCCCAAGTTATGGTCATTCATCCTCTCCAGAATTTCAGTGTCAAAAAAACCCAAATCTGGCCATAGACAACTACGGGAAAAAACGGTTTCTGGAAAAGGCGTTTATAGTATTCGAAAGGTCCTTCCTAGGACTACCTAGGATATTCCATATATGAATGCCACCATTCCAGTTTCCATGTTATGGCCACTCATCCTCTCCAGAATTTCAGTGTGAAAAATACCCAACTTTGGCCATGAATAACTAATGGAAAAACGGTTTCTGGAAAAGGCGTTTATAGCATTTGAAACGTCCTTCCTAGGACTACCTAGGATATTGCATATATGAATGCCACCATTCCAGTTTCCATGTTATGGCCATTCATCCTCTCCAGAATTTCAGTGTGAAAAATAGCTAAACTTGGCCATGGAAAACTACTGGAAAAAACGGTTTCTGGAAAATGCGTTTATAGTATTCGAAAGGTTCTTCCCAAGACTACCTAATATATTCGATATGTGAATACCACCATTCCAGTTTCCAAGTTATGGCCATTCATCCTCTCCAGAATTTCAGTGTGAAAAATACCCAAATTTGGCCATGGATAACTACTGGAAAAACAATTTCTGGAAAAGGCGTTTATAGCATTCCAAAGGTCCTTACGAGGACTACTTAGGGTATTCCCTATATGAATGCCAACATTCCAGTTTCCAAGTTATGGCCATTCATCTTCTCCAGAATTTTAGTGTGAAAAATACCCAAATTTTGCCATGGATAACTACTGGAAAATACAGTTTCTGGAAAATGCGTTTATAGCATTCGAAAGGTCCTTGCTAGGACTACTTAGGATATTCCCTATATGAATGCGACCATTCCAGTTTCCAAGTTATGGCCATTCATCCTCTCCAGAATTTCAGTGTCAAAAATACCCAACTTTGGCCATGGACAAATACTGGAAAAGGCGTTTATAGCATAGGAAAGGTCCTTCCTAGGACTACTTAGGATATTCCCTATATGAATAACAACATTTCTGTTTCCAAGTTATGGCCATTCATCCTCTCCAGAATTTCAGTGTGAAAAATACTCAAATTTGGCCATGGACAACTAGTGGAGACAACAGTTTCTGGAGAAGGCGTTTATAGCATTCGAAAGGTTCTTCCTAGGACTACTTAGGGTGTTCCCTATATGAATGTCATCATTCAAGTTTCCAAGTTATGGCCATTCATCCTCTCCAGAATTTCAGTGTCAAAAATACTCAAATTTGGCCATGGACAACTAGTGGAGACAACGGTTTCTGGAAAAGGCGTTTATAGCATTTGAAACGTCCTTCCTAGGACAACCTAGGATATTGCATATATGAATGCCACCATTCCAGTTTCCATGTTATGGCCATTCATTCTCTCCAGAATTTCAGTGTGAAAAATAGCTAAACTTGGCCATGGAAAACTACTGGAAAAAACGGTTTCTGGAAAATGCGTTTATAGCATTCGAAAGGTCCTTCCTAGGACTACCTAGGATATTCCATATATGAATGCCACCATTCCAGTTTCCAAGTTATGGCCATTCATCCTCTCCAGAATTTTAGTGTGAAAAATACCCAAATTTGGCCATGGGTAACTACTGAACAAAAAAACAGTTTCTGGAAAAGGCGTTTATACCATTCGAAAGGTCCTTACGAGGACTACTTAGGATATTCCCTATATGAATGCCAACATTCCAGTTTCCAAGTTGTGGCCATTCATCCTCTCCAGAATTTGAGTGTCAAAAATACCCAACTTTGGCCATGGACAAATACTGGAAAAGGCGTTTATAGCATAGGAAAGGTCCTTCCTAGGACTACTTAGGGTATTCCCTATATGAATGACAACATTCCTGTTTCCATGTTATGGTCATTCATCCTCTCCAGAATTTCAGTGCGAAAAATACCCAAATTAGGCCATGGACAGCTACTGGAGACAGCGGTTCCTGGAAAAGGCGTTTATAGCATTTGAAAGGTTCTTCCTATGACTACTAAGGGTGTTCCCTATATGAATGCCACAATTCCAGTTTCCATGTTGTGGCCATTCATCCTCTCCAGAATTTCAGTGTCAAAAATACCCAATTTTGGCGATGGACAACTACTGGAAAAAAAGGCGTTTAAAGCATTCGAAAGGTCCTTCATAGGACTACTTAGGGTATTCCATATATGAAAGCCACCATTCCAGTTTCCAAGTTATGGCCATTCATCCTCTCCAGAATTTCAGTGTGAAAAATAGCTAAATTTGGCCATGGACAACTAGTGGAGACAACGGTTTCTCGAGAAGGCGTTTATAGCATTCGCAAGGTCCTTACGAGGACTACTTAGGATATTCCATATATGAATGCCACCATTCCAGTTTCCAAGTTATGGCCATTCATCCTCTCCAGAATTTCAGTGTCAAAAATACACAAATTTGGCCATGGAAAACTACTGGAAAAAAACGGTTTCTGGAAATGGCGTTTATAGTATTCGAAAGGTCCTTCCTAGGACTACTTAGGGTATTCCATATATGAATGACACTATTCCAGTTTCCAAGTTATGGCAATTCATCCTCTCCAGAATTTCAGTGTGAAAAATAGCCAAACATGGCCATGGAAAACAACTGGAAAAAAAAGGTTTCTGGAAAAGGCGTTTATAGTATTCGAATGGTCCTTTCTGGGACTATTTAGAATATTCCATATATGCATGCCACCATTCCAGTTTCCAAGTTATGGCCATTCATCCTGTCCAGAATTTCAGTGTGAAAAATACCCAATTTTGGGCATGGACAACTACTGGAGTTTCTGAAAAAGCGTTTATAGTATTCGAAAGGTCCTCCCTAGGACTACCTAGGATATTCAATATATATATGCCACCATTCCAGTTTCCAAGTTGTGGCCATTCATCCTGTCCAGAATTTCAGTGTCAAAAATACCCAATTTTGGGCATGGACAACTACTGGAGACAACAGTTTCTGAAAAAGGCGTTTATAGTATTCGAAAGGTCCTCCCTAGGACTACCTAGGATATTCCATATATGAATGCCACCATTCCAGTTTCCAAGTTATGGCCATTCATCCTCTCCAGAATTTCAGTGTGAAAAATACCCAAATTTGGCCATGGATAACTACTGGAACAAACAGTTTCTGGAAAAGGCGTTTATAGCATTCGAAAGGTCCTTACTAGGACTACTTAGGATATTCCCTATATGAATGCGACCATTCCAGTTTCCAAGTTATGGCCATTCATCCTCTCCAGAATTTCAGTGTCAAAAATACCCAACTTTGGCCATGGACAACTACTAGAAAAGGCGTTTATACCATAGGAAAGGTCCTTCCTAGGACTACTTAGGGTATTCCCTATATGAATGCCACATTCCAGTTCCCAAGTTATGGTCATTCATCCTCTCCAGAATTTCAGTGTCAAAAAAACCCAAATCTGGCCATAGACAACTACGGGAAAAAACGGTTTCTGGAAAAGGCGTTTATAGTATTCGAAAGGTCCTTCCTAGGACTACCTAGGATATTCCATATATGAATGCCACCATTCCAGTTTCCATGTTATGGCCACTCATCCTCTCCAGAATTTCAGTGTGAAAAATACCCAACTTTGGCCATGAATAACTAATGGAAAAACGGTTTCTGGAAAAGGCGTTTATAGCATTTGAAACGTCCTTCCTACGACTACCTAGGTTATTCCATATATGAATGCCACCATTCCAGTTTCCAAGTTATGGCCATTCATGCTCTCCAGAATTTCAGTGTGAAAAATACCCAAATTTGGCCATGGATAACTACTAAAAAAAACAGTTTCTGGAAAAGGCGTTTATAGCATTTGAAACGTCCTTCCTAGGACTACCTAGGATATTCCATATATGAATGCCAACATTCCAGTCTCCAAGTTATGGCCATTCATCCTCTACAGAATTTCAGTGTGAAAAATACCCAAATTTGGCCATCGACAACTATGGAAAAAACGGTTGCTGGAAAAGGCGTTTAGAGCATTCGAAAGATTCTTCCTAGGACTACTTAGGGTATTCCCTATATGAATGCCACCACTCCAGTTTACAAGTTATGGCCATTCATGCTCTCAAGAATTTCAGTGTCAAAAATACCCAATTTTGGCCATGGACATCTACTGGAAAAAAGGCGTTTATAGCATTCGAAAGGTCCTTCCTAGGACTACTTAGGGTATACCATATATGAAAGCCACCATTCCAGTTTCCAAGTTATGGCCATTCATCCTCTCCAGAATTTCAGTGTGAAAAATATCCAAATTTGGCCATGGACAACTACTGGAGACAACAGTTTCTGGAAAAGGCATTTACAGCATTCGAAAGGTCCTTACTAGGACTACTTAGGGTATTCCATATATGAATGCCACCATTCCAGTTTCCAAGTTATGGCCATTCATGCTCTCCAGAATTTCAGTGTGAAAAATACCCAAATTTGGCCATGGATAACTACTGGAAAAAATGGTTTCTGGAAAAGGCGTTTATAGCATTTGAAACGTCCTTCCTAGGACTACCTAGGATATTGCATATATGAATGCCACCATTCCAGTTTCCATGTTATGGCCATTCATCCTCTCCAGAATTTCAGTGTGAAAAATAGCTAAACTTGGCCATGGAAAACTTCTGGAAAATGCGTTTATAGCATTCGAAAGGTCCTTCCTAGGACTACCTAGGATATTCCATATATGAAAGCCACCATTCCAGTTTCCAAGTTATGGCCATTCATCCTCTCCAGAATTTTAGTGTGAAAAATACCCAAATTTGGCCATGGATAACTACTGAAAAAAAAACAGTTTCTGGAAAAGGCGTTTATACCATTCGAAAGGTCCTTACGAGGACTACTTAGGATATTCCCTATATGAATGCCAACATTCCAGTATCCAAGTTATGGCCAGAATTTCAGTGTCAAAAATACCCAACTTTGGCCATGGACAAATACTGGAAAAGACGTTTATAGCATAGGAAAGGTCCTTCCTAGGACTACTTAGGGTATTCCCTATATGAATGACAACATTCCTGTTTCCATGTTATGGTCATTCATCCTCTCCAGAATTTCAGTGTGAAAAATACCCAAATTAGGCCATGGACAGCTACTGGAGACAACGGTTCCTGGAAAAGGCGTTTATAGCATTTGAAAGGTTCTTCCTAGGACTACTAAGGGTGTTCCCTATATGAATGCCACAATTCCAGTTTCCATGTTGTGGCCATTCATCCTCTCCAGAATTTCAGTGTCAAAAATACCCAATTTTGGCGATGGACAACTACTGGAAAAAAAGGCGTTTATAGCATTCGAAAGGTCCTTACGAGGACTACTTAGGATATTCCATATATGAATGCCACCATTCCAGTTTCCAAGTTATGGCCATTCATCCTCTCCAGAATTTCAGTGTCAAAAATACCCAAATTTGGCCATGGATAACTACTGGAAAAAACGGTTTCTGGAAATGGCGTTTATAGTATTCGAAAGGTCCTTCCTAGGACTACTTAGTGTATTCCATATATGAATGACACTATTCCAGTTTCCAAGTTATGGTAATTCATCCTCTCCAGAATTTCAGTGTGAAAAATAGCCAAACATGGCCATGGAAAACAACTGGAAAAAATGGTTTCTGGAAAAGGCGTTTATAGTATTCGAATGGTCCTTTCTGGGACTATTTAGAATATTCCATATATGCATGCCACCATTCCAGTTTCCAAGTTATGGCCATTCATCCTGTCCAGAATTTCAGTGTCGAAAATACCCAATTTTGGGCATGGACAACTACTGGAGTTTCTGAAAAAGCGTTTATAGTATTCGAAAGGTCCTCCCTAGGACTACCTAGGATATTCAATATATATATGCCACCATTCCAGTTTCCAAGTTGTGGCCATTCATCCTCTCCAGAATTTCAGTGTGAAAAATACCCAAATTTGGCCATGGATAACTACTGGAAAAAATGGTTTCTGGAAAAGGCGTTTATAGCATTCGAAAGGTCCTTACTAGGACTACTTAGGATATTCCCTATATGAATGCGACCATTCCAGTTTCCAAGTTATGGCCATTCATCCTCTCCAGAATTTCAGTGTCAAAAATACCCAACTTTGGCCATGGACAACTACTAGAAAAGGCGTTTATACCATAGGAAAGGTCCTTCCTAGGACTACTTAGGGTATTCCCTATATGAATGCCAACATTCCAGTTCCCAAGTTATGGTCATTCATCCTCTCCATTGACAGCAAATGGAGACAACGGTTCCTGGAAAAGGCGTTTATAGCATTTGAAAGGTTCTTCCTAGGACTACTAAGGGTGTTCCCTATATGAATGCCACAATTCCAGTTTCCATGTTGTGGCCATTCATCCTCTCCAGAATTTCAGTGTCAAAAATACCCAATTTTGGCGATGGACAACTACTGGAAAAAAGGCGTTTATAGCATTCGAAAGGTCCTTACGAGGACTACTTAGGATATTCCATATATGAATGCCACCATTCCAGTTTCCAAGTTATGGCCATTCATCCTCTCCAGAATTTCAGTGTCAAAAATACACAAATTTGGCCATGGAAAACTACTGGAAAAAAACGGTTTCTGGAAATGGCGTTTATAGTATTCGAAAGGTCCTTCCTAGGACTACTTAGGGTTTTCCATATATGAATGACACTATTCCAGTTTCCAAGTTATGGCAATTCATCCTCTCCAGAATTTCAGTGTGAAAAATAGCCAAACATGGCCATGGAAAACAACTGGAAAAAAAAGGTTTCTGGAAAAGGCGTTTATAGTATTCGAATGGTCCTTTCTGGGACTATTTAGAGTATTCCATATATGCATGCCACCATTCCAGTTTCCAAGTTATGGCCATTCATCCTGTCCAGAATTTCAGTGTCAAAAATACCCAATTTTGGGCATGGACAACTACTGGAGACAACAGTTTCTGAAAAAGGCGTTTATAGTATTCGAAAGGTCCTCCCTAGGACTACCTAGGATATTCCATATATGAATGCCACCATTCCAGTTTCCAAGTTATGGCCATTCATCCTCTCCAGAATTTCAGTGTGAAAAATACCCAAATTTGGCCATGGATAACTACTGGAACAAACAGTTTCTGGAAAAGGCGTTTATAGCATTCGAAAGGTCCTTACTAGGACTACTTAGGATATTCCCTATATGAATGCGACCATTCCAGTTTCCAAGTTATGGTCATTCATCCTCTCCAGAATTTCAGTGTCAAAAATACCCAATTTTGGCCATGGACAACTACTAGAAAAGGCGTTTATACCATAGGAAAGGTCCTTCCTAGGACTACTTAGGGTATTCCCTATATGAATGCCACATTCCACTTCCCAAGTTATGGTCATTCATCCTCTCCAGACTTTCAGTGTCAAAAAAACCCAAATCTGGCCATAGACAACTACGGGAAAAAACGGTTTCTGGAAAAGGCGTTTATAGTATTCGAAAGGTCCTTCCTAGGACTACCTAGGATATTCCATATATGAATGCCACCATTCCAGTTTCCATGTTATGGCCACTCATCCTCTCCAGAATTTCAGTGTGAAAAATACCCAACTTTGGCCATGAATAACTAATGGAAAAACGGTTTCTGGAAAAGGCGTTTATAGCATTTGAAACGTCCTTCCTAGGACTACCTAGGATATTGCATATATGAATGCCACCATTCCAGTTTCCATGTTATGGCCATTCATCCTCTCCAGAATTTCAGTGTGAAAAATAGCTAAACTTGGCCATGGAAAACTACTGGAAAAAACGGTTTCTGGAAAATGCGTTTATAGTATTCGAAAGGTTCTTCCCAAGACTACCTAATATATTCGATATGTGAATACCACCATTCCAGTTTCCAAGTTATGGCCATTCATCCTCTCCAGAATTTCAGTGTCAAAAATACCAAACTTTGGCCATGGACAAATACTGGAAAAGGCGTTTATAGCATAGGAAAGGTCCTTCCTAGGACTACTTAGGATATTCCCTATATGAATAACAACATTTCTGTTTCCAAGTTATGGCCATTCATCCTCTCCAGAATTTCAGTGTGAAAAATACTCAAATTTGGCCATGGACAACTAGTGGAGACAACAGTTTCTGGAGAAGGCGTTTATAGCATTCGAAAGGTTCTTCCTAGGACTACTTAGGGTGTTCCCTATATGAATGTCATCATTCAAGTTTCCAAGTTATGGCCATTCATCCTCTCCAGAATTTCAGTGTCAAAAATACTCAAATTTGGCCATGGACAACTAGTGGAGACAACGGTTTCTGGAAAAGGCGTTTATAGCATTTGAAACGTCCTTCCTAGGACAACCTAGGATATTGCATATATGAATGCCACCATTCCAGTTTCCATGTTATGGCCATTCATCCTCTCCAGAATTTCAGTGTGAAAAATAGCTAAACTTGGCCATGGAAAACTACTGGAAAAAACGGTTTCTGGAAAATGCGTTTATAGCATTCGAAAGGTCCTTCCTAGGACTACCTAGGATATTCCATATATGAATGCCACCATTCCAGTTTCCAAGTTATGGCCATTCATCCTCTCCAGAATTTTAGTGTAAAAAATACCCAAATTTGGCCATGGGTAACTACTGAAAAAAAACAGTTTCTGGAAAAGGCGTTTATACCATTCGAAAGGTCCTTACGAGGACTACTTAGGATATTCCCTATATGAATGCCAACATTCCAGTTTCCAAGTTGTGGCCATTCATCCTCTCCAGAATTTGAGTGTCAAAAATACCCAACTTTGGCCATGGACAAATACTGGAAAAGGCGTTTATAGCATAGGAAAGGTCCTTCCTAGGACTACTTAGGGTATTCCCTATATGAATGACAACATTCCTGTTTCCATGTTATGGTCATTCATCCTCTCCAGAATTTCAGTGTGAAAAATACCCAAATTAGGCCATGGACAGCTACTGGAGACAGCGGTTCCTGGAAAAGGCGTTTATAGCATTTGAAAGGTTCTTCCTATGACTACTAAGGGTGTTCCCTATATGAATGCCACAATTCCAGTTTCCATGTTGTGGCCATTCATCCTCTCCAGAATTTCAGTGTCAAAAATACCCAATTTTGGCGATGGACAACTACTGGAAAAAAAAGGCGTTTAAAGCATTCGAAAGGTCCTTCATAGGACTACTTAGGGTATTCCATATATGAAAGCCACCATTCCAGTTTCCAAGTTATGGCCATTCATCCTCTCCAGAATTTCAGTGTGAAAAATAGCTAAATTTGGCCATGGACAACTAGTGGAGACAACGGTTTCTCGAGAAGGCGTTTATAGCATTCGCAAGGTCCTTACGAGGACTACTTAGGATATTCCATATATGAATGCCACCATTCCAGTTTCCAAGTTATGGCCATTCATCCTCTCCAGAATTTCAGTGTCAAAAATACCCAAATTTGGCCATGGATAACTACTGGAAAAAAACGGTTTCTGGAAATGGCGTTTATAGTATTCGAAAGGTCCTTCCTAGGACTACTTAGGGTATTCCATATATGAATGACACTATTCCAGTTTCCAAGTTATGGCAATTCATCCTCTCCAGAATTTCAGTGTGAAAAATAGCCAAACATGGCCATGGAAAACAACTGAAAAAAAAAGGTTTCTGGAAAAGGCGTTTATAGTATTCGAATGGTCCTTTCTGGGACTATTTAGAATAGTCCATATATGCATGCCACCATTCCAGTTTCCAAGTTATGGCCATTCATCCTGTCCAGAATTTCAGTGTCAAAAATACCCAATTTTGGGCATGGACAACTACTGGAGACAACAGTTTCTGAAAAAGGCGTTTATAGTATTCGAAAGGTCCTCCCTAGGACTACCTAGGATATTCCATATATGAATGCCACCATTCCAGTTTCCAAGTTATGGCCATTCATCCTCTCCAGAATTTCAGTGTGAAAAATACCCAAATTTGGCCATGGATAACTACTGGAAAAAACAGTTTCTGGAAAAGGCGTTTATAGCATTCGAAAGGTCCTTACTAGGACTACTTAGGATATTCCCTATATGAATGCAACCATTCCAGTTTCCAAGTTATGGCCATTCATCCTCTCCAGAATTTCAGTGTCAAAAATACCCAACTTTGGCCATGGACAACAACTAGAAAAGGCGTTTATACCATAGGAAAGGTCCTTCCTAGGATTACTTAGGGTATTCCCTATATGAATGCCAACATTCCAGTTCCCAAGTTATGGTCATTCGTCCTCTCCAGAATTTCAGTGTCAAAAAAACCCAAATTTGGCCATAGACAACTACGGGAAAAAACGGTTTCTGGAAAAGGCGTTTATAGTATTCGAAAGGTCCTTCCTAGGACTACCTAGGATATTCCATATATGAATGCCACCATTCCAGTTTCCATGTTATGGCCACTCATCCTCTCCAGAATTTCAGTGTGAAAAATACCCAACTTTGGCCATGAATACCTAATGGAAAAACGGTTTCTGGAAAAGGCGTTTATAGCATTTGAAACGTCCTTCCTAGGACTACCTAGGATATTGCATATATGAATGCCACCATTCCAGTTTCCATGTTATGGCCATTAATCCTCTCCAGAATTTCAGTGTGAAAAATAGCTAAACTTGGCCATGGAAAACTACTGGAAAAAACGGTTTCTGGAAAATGTGTTTATAGTATTCGAAAGGTTCTTCCTAAGACTACCTAATATATTCGATATGTGAATACCACCATTCCAGTTTCCAAGTTATGGCCATTCATCCTCTCCAGAATTTCAGTGTGAAAAATACCCAAATTTGGCCATGGATAACTACTGGAAAAACAATTTCTGGAAAAGGCGTTTATAGCATTCGAAAGGTCCTTCCTAGGACTACCTAGGATATTCCAT
This sequence comes from Polietes domitor, assembly GCA_947397865.1. Taxonomy (NCBI): domain Eukaryota; kingdom Metazoa; phylum Arthropoda; class Insecta; order Diptera; family Muscidae; genus Polietes; species Polietes domitor. Next base: position 150,311,605 of record OX377620.1, on the reverse strand, counting down.
ATATGAATGCCACCATTCCAGTTTCCAAGTTATGGCCATTCATCCTCTCCAGAATTTTAGTGTGAAAAATACCCAAATTTGGCCATGGATAACTACTGAAAAAAAACAGTTTCTGGAAAAGGCGTTTATAGCATTCGAAAGGTCCTTACGAGGACTACTTAGGGTATTCCCTATATGAATGCCAACATTCCAGTTTCCAAGTTATGGCCATTCATCTTCTCCAGAATTTTAGTGTAAAAATACCCAAATTTGGCCATGGATAACTACTGGAAAAAACAGTTTCTGGAAAAGGCGTTTATAGCATTCGAAAGGTCCTTGCTAGGACTACTTAGGATATTCCCTATATGAATGCGACCATTCCAGTTTCCAAGTTATGGCCATTCATCCTCTCCAGAATTTCAGTGTCAAAAATACCCAACTTTGGCCATGGACAAATACTGGAAAAGGCGTTTATAGCATAGGAAAGGTCCTTCCTAGGACTACTTAGGATATTCCCTATATGAATAACAACATTTCTGTTTCCAAGTTATGGCCATTCATCCTCTCCAGAAATTCAGTGTGAAAAATACTCAAATTTGGCCATGGACAACTAGTGGAGACAACGGTTCCTGGAAAAGTAGTTTATAGCATTCGAAAGGTTCTTCCTAGGACTACTTAGGGTATTCCCTATATGAATGCCACCATTCAAGTTTCCAAGTTATGGCCATTCATCCTCTCCAGAATTTCAGTGTCAAAAATACTCAAATTTGGCCATGGACAACTAGTGGAGACAACGGTTTCTGGAAAAGGCGTTTATAGCATTTGAAACGTCCTTCCTAGGACAACCTAGGATATTGCATATATGAATGCCACCATTCCAGTTTCCATGTTATGGTCATTTATCCTCTCCACAATTTCAGTGTCAAAAATACCCAACTTTGGCCATGACCAACTACTGGAAAAGGCGTTTATACCATAGGAAAGGTCCTTCCTAGGACTACTTAGGGTATTCCCTATATGAATGCAACAATTCCAGTTTTCAAGTTACGGCCATTCATCCGCTCCAGAATTTCAGTGTGAAAAATACCCAAATTTGGCCATTGACAACTACGGGAAAAAACGGTTTCTGGAAAAGGCGTTTATAGTATTCGAAAGGTCCTTCATAGGACTACCTAGGATATTCCATATATGAATACCACCATTCCAGTTTCCAAGTTATGGCCATTCATCCTCTCCAGAATTTCAGTGTGAAAAATACCCAAATTTGGCCGTGGATAACTAATGGAAAAAGCGGTTTCTGGAAAAGGCGTTTATAGCATTCGAAAGCTCTTACTAGGACTACTTAGGATATTCCCTATATGAATGCCACCATTCCAGTTTCCAAGTTATGGCCATTCATCCTCTCCAGAATTTTAGTGTGAAAAATACCCAAATTTGGCCATGGATAACTACTGAAAAAAACAGTTTCTGGAAAAGGCGTTTATAGCATTCGAAAGGTCCTTACGAGGACTACTTAGGGTATTCCCTATATGAATGCAACAATTCCAGTTTTCAAGTTACGGCCATTCATCCTCTCCAGAATTTCAGTGTGAAAAATATCCAAATTTGGCCATGGATAACTACTGAAAAAACAGTTTCTGCAAAAGGCGTTTATAGCATTCGAAAGGTTCTTCCTAGGACTACTTAGGGTGTTCCCTATATGAATCCCACAATTCCAGTTTCCATGTTATGGTCATTTATCCTCTCCACAATTTCAGTGTCAAAAATACCCAACTTTGGCCATGACCAACTACTGGAAAAGGCGTTTATACCATAGGAAAGGTCCTTCCTAGGACTACTTAGGGTATTCCCTATATGAATGCCATCATTGAAGTTTCCAAGTTATGGCCATTCATGCTCTCCAGAATTTCAGTGTCAAAAATACACAAATTTTGACATGGACAACTACTGGAAAAAATAGTTTCTGGAAAAGCCGTTTATAGCATTCGAAATGTTCTTCCTATGACTACTTAGGGTATTCCCTATATGAATGCAACAACTCCAGTTTCCAAGTTATGGCCATTCATCCTCTCCAGAATTTCAATGGCAAAAATACCCAAATTTGGACATGAACAACTACTGGAAAAAATAGTTTCTGGAAAAGCCGTTTATAGCATTCGAAAGGTCCTTACGAGGACTACTTAGGATATTCCATATATGAATGCCACCATTCCAGTTTCCAAGTTATGGCCATTCATCCTCTCCAGAATTTCAGTGTCAAAAATACCCAAATTTGGACATAGACAACTACTGGAAAAAATAGTTTCTGGAAAAGCCGTTTACAGCATTCGAAAGGTTCTTCGTAGGACTACTTAGGGTATTCCCTATACTAATGCACCATTCCAGTTTCCAAGTTATGGCCATTCATGCTCTCCAGAATTTCAGTGTCAATAATACCCAATTTTGGCCATGGACAACTGCTGGAGACAACGGTTTCTGGAGAAGGCGTTTATAGCATACGAAAGGTCCTTACGAGGACTACTTAGGATATTCCACATATGAATGCCACCATTCCAGTTTCCAAATTATGGTCATTCATCCTCTCCAGAATTTCAGTGTCAAAAATACCCAAATTTGGCCATGGATAACTACTGGAAAAAACGGTTTCTGGAAAAGGCGTTTATAGCATTTGAAAGGTCCTTCTTAGGACTACTTAGGGTATTCCATATATGAATGCCACTATTCCAGTTTCCAAGTTATGGCCATTCATCCTCTCCAGAATTTCAGTGTAAAAAATACTCAAATTTGGCCATGGACAACTACTGAAAAAAACTGTTTCTGGAAAAGGCGTTTATAGCATTTCAATGGTCCTTTCTGGGACTATTTAGGATATATCATATATGAACGCCACCATTATAGTTTCCAAGTTATGGCCATTCATCCTCTCCAAAATTTCAGTGTCAAAAATACCCAACATTGACCATGAACAACTACTGGGAATACTTAGGGTATTGCATATATGAATGCCACCATTCCAGTTTCCAAGTTATGGCCATTCATCCTCTCCAGAATTTCAGTGTGAAAAATACCCAACATTGGCCAATTACTGAAAAAAAAAACGGTTTCTGGAAAAGGCGTTTATATCATTCGAAAAGTCCTTCCTAGGACTACTTAGGGTATTCCCTATATGAATGCTACCATTCCAGTTATGGCCAGTTATGGCCATTCATCCTCTCCAGAATTTCAGTGTCAAAAATACCCAACTTTGGCCATCGACAACTACGGGAAAAACGGCTGCTGGAAAAGTCGTTTATAGCATTCGAAAGCTTCTTACTACGAATACTTAGGGTATTCCCTATATGAATGCCACTATTCCAGTTTCCAAGTTATGGTCATTCATCCTCTCCAGAATTTCAGTGTCAAAAATACCCAATTTTGGCCATGGACAACTACTGGAAATAACGGTTTCTGGAAAAGGCCATAATATCATTCGAAAGGTCCTTCCTAGGAATACTTAGGGTATTGCATATATGAATGCCACCATTCCAGTTTCCAAGTTATGGCCATTCATCCTCTCCAGAATTTCAGTGTGAAAAATACCCAAATTTGGCCATGGATAACTACTGGAACAAAAACAGTTTCTGGAAAAGGCGTTTATAGCATTCAAAAAGTGCTTCCTAGGACTACTTTGGGTATGTCCTATATGAATGCCACCATTCTAGTTTCCAAGTTATGGCCATTCATCCTCTCCAGAATTTCAGTGTCACAAATACAAAACATTGACCATGAACAACTACTGGAAATAACGGTTTCTGGAATATCATTCGAAAGGTCATTCATAGGACTACTTAGGGTATTCCATATATGAAAGCCACCATTCCAGTTTCCAAGTTAAGTCCATTCATCCTCTCCAGAATTTCAGTGTGAAAAATACCCAAATTTGGCCATGCACAACTACTGGAGACAACGGTTTCTGGAAAAGGCGTTTATAGCATTCGAAAGGTCCTTCCTAGGACTACTTACGGTACTGCATATATAAATGACACTATTCCAGTTTCCAAGTTATGGCCATTCATCCTCTCCAGAATTTCAGTGTGAAAAATAGCCAAACTCGGCCATGGAAAACTACTGGAAAAAAGTTTCTGGAAAAGGCGTTTATAGTATTCGAATGGTCCTTCCTAAGACTACTTAGGGTATTCCCTATATGAATGCCACCATTCCAGTTTATAAGTTATGGTCATTCATCCTCTCCAGAATTTCAGTGTGAAAAATACCCAAATTTGGCCATGGACAACTACTGGAAAAAACGGTTTCTGGAAAAGGCGTTTATAGCATTCGAAAGGTTCTTCCTAGGAGTACTTAGGGTATTCCCTATATGAATGCCACCATTCCACTTTCCAAGTTATGGCCATTCATCCTCTCCAGAATTTCAATGTCAAAAATACCCAACTTTGGCCATCGACAACTACTGGAAAAAACGGTTTCTGCAAAAGGCGTTTATAGCATTCGAAAGGTCCTTCCTAGGACTACTGAGGGTATTCCATATATGAATGCCACTATTCCAGTTTCCAAGTTATGGCCATTCATCCTCTCCAGAATTTCAGTGTGAAAAATACTCAAATTTGGCCATGGACAACTACTGAAAAAAACTGTTTCTGGAAAAGACGTTTATATATGAATGCCACCATTCATATATGAATGCCACCATTCCAGTTTCCATGTTATGGCCATTCATCCTCTCCAGAATTTCAGTGTTAAAAATACCCAAATTTGGCCATGGACATCTACTGGTAAAAACGGTTTCTGGAAAAGGCGTTTATAGTATTATAGTAGCCATGGACAACTACTAAAAAAACGGTTTCTGGAAAAAGCGTTTACAGCATTCAAAAGGTCCTTCCTAGGACTACTTAGGGTATTCCCTATATGAATGTCACCATTCCAGTTTCCAAGTTATGGCCATTCATCCTCTCCAGAATTTCAGTGTCAAAAATACCCAAATTTGGCCATCGACAACTACTGGAAAAAACAGTTTCTGCAAAAGGCGTTTAAAGCATTCGAAAGGTCCTTCCTAGGACTACTTAGGATATTCCATATATGAATGCCACTATTCCAGTTTCCAAGTTATGGCCATTCATCCTCTCCAGAATTTCAGTGTGAAAAATACTCAAATTTGGCCATGGACAACTACTGAAAAAAACTGTTTCTGGAAAAGTTTTTTATAGCATTTCAATGGTCCTTTCTGGGACTATTTAGGATATTCCATATATGATTGCCACCATTCCAGTTTCCATGTTATGGCCATTCATCCTCTCCAGAATTTCAGTGTTAAAAATACCCAAATTTGGCCATGGACATCTACTGGTAAAAACGATTTCTGGAAAAGGCGTTTATAGCATTCAAAAGGTCCTTCCTAGGACTACTTTGGGTATTTCCTATATGAATGCCACCATTCTAGTTTACAAGTTATGGCCATTCATCCTCTCCAGAATTTCAGTGTCAAAAATACCCATGGCCATGGACAAGTACAGGAAAAGGCGTTTATAGCTTAGGAGAGGTCCTTCCTAGGACTACCTAGGATATTTCATATATGAATGCCACCATTCCAGTTTCCATGTTATGAAAAATACCCAAATTTGGCCATCGACAACTACTGAAAAAACGGTTTCTGCAAAAGGCGTTTATTGTATTCGAAAGGTCCTTCCTAAGACTACCTAGGATATTCCATATATGAATGCCACCATTCCAGTTTCCAGGTTATGGCCATTTATCCTCTCCAGAATTTCAGTGTGAAAAATACCCAAATTTGGCCATGGATAACTACTGGAAAAAACAGTTTCTGGAAAAGGCGTTTATAGCATAGGAAAGGTCCTTCCTAGGACTACTTAGGATATTCCCTATATGAATAACAACATTTCTGTTTCCAAGTTATGGCCATTCATCCTCTCCAGAATTTCAGTGTGAAAAATACTCAAATTTGGCCATGGACAACTAGTGGAGACAACGGTTTCTGGAGGAGGCGTTTATAGCATTCGAAAGGTTCTTCCTAGGACTACTTAGGGTGTTCCCTATATGAATGTCATCATTCAAGTTTCCAAGTTATGGCCATTCATCCTCTCCAGAATTTCAGTGTCAAAAATACTCAAATTTGGCCATGGACAACTAGTGGAGACAACGGTTTCTGGAAAAGGCGTTTATAGCATTCGAAAGTTCCTTCCTAGGACTACCTAGGATATTCCATATATGAATGCCACCATTCCAGTTTCCATGTTATGGCCATTCATCTTCTCCAGAATTTTAGTGTGAAAAATACCCAAATTTGGCCATGGATAACTACTGGAAAAAACGGTTTCTGTAAAAGGCGTTTATAGCATTCGAAAGGTCCTTACTAGGACTACTTAGGATATTCCATATATGAATGCCACCATTCCAGTTTCCAAGTTATGGCCATTCATCCTCTCCAGAATTTCAGTGTGAAAAATACCCAAATTTGGCCATGGACAACTACTGGAGACAACGGTTCCTGGAAAAGGTGTTTATAGCATTCGAAAGGTTCTTCCTAGGACTACTAAGGGTATTCCCTATATGAATGTCACCATTCAAGTTTCCAAGTTATGGCCATTCATCCTCTCCAGAATTTCAGTGTCAAAAATACCCAAATTTTGACATGCACAAATACTGGAAAAAATAGTTTCTGGAAAAGCCGTTTATAGCATTCGAAAGGTTCTTCCTAGGTCTACTTAGGGTATTCCCTATATGAATGCAACAATTCCAGTTTTCAAGTTACGGCCATTCATCCGCTCCAGAATTTCAGTGTGAAAAATACCCAAATTTGGCCATTGACAACTACGGGAAAAAACGGTTTCTGGAAAAGGCGTTTATAGTATTCGAAAGGTCCTTCATAGGACTACCTAGGATATTCCATATATGAATACCACCATTCCAGTTTCCAAGTTATGGCCATTCATCCTCTCCAGAATTTCAGTGTGAAAAATACCCAAATTTGGCCGTGGATAACTAATGGAAAAAGCGGTTTCTGGAAAAGGCGTTTATAGCATTCGAAAGCCCTTACTAGGACTACTTAGGATATTCCCTATATGAATGCCACCATTCCAGTTTCCAAGTTATGGCCATTCATCCTCTCCAGAATTTTAGTGTGAAAAATACCCAAATTTGGCCATGGATAACTACTGAAAAAAACAGTTTCTGGAAAAGGCGTTTATAGCATTCGAAAGGTCCTTACGAGGACTACTTAGGGTATTCCCTATATGAATGCAACAATTCCAGTTTTCAAGTTACGGCCATTCATCCTCTCCAGAATATCCAAATTTGGCCATGGATAACTACTGAAAAAACAGTTTCTGCAAAAGGCGTTTATAGCATTCGAAAGGTTCTTCCTAGGACTACTTAGGGTGTTCCCTATATGAATGCCACAATTCCAGTTTCCATGTTATAGTCATTTATCCTCTCCACAATTTCAGTGTCAAAAATACCCTACTTTGGCCATGACCAACTACTGGAAAAGGCGTTTATACCATAGGAAAGGTCCTTCCTAGGACTACTTAGGGTATTCCCTATATGAATGCCATCATTGAAGTTTCCAAGTTATGGCCATTCATCCTATCCAGAATTTCAGGGTCAAAAATACCCAAAATTGACCATGAACAACTACTGGAAATAACGGTTTCTGGAAAAGGCGTTTATATCATTCGAAAGGTCCTTCCTAGGACTACTTAGGGTATTCCATATATGAATGCCACCATTCCAGTTTCCAAGTTATGGCCATTCATCCTCTCCAGAATTTCAGTGTGAAAAATACCCAACATTGGCCATGGACAACTACTGGAGACAACAGTTTCTGGAATAGGCGTTTTCAGCATTCGAAAGGTCCTTACAAGGACTACTTAGGGTATTCCATATATGAATGCCACCATTCCAGTTTCCAAGTTATGGCCATTCATCCTCTCCAGAATTTCGGTGTGAAAAATACCCAAATTTGGCCATCGACAACTACTGAAAAAACGGTTTCTGCAAAAGACGTTTATTGTATTCGAAAGGTCCTTCCTAAGACTACCTAGGATATTCCATATATGAATGCCACCATTGCAGTTTCCAGGTTATGGCCATTTATCCTCTCCAGAATTTCAGTGTGAACAATACCCAAATTTGGCCATGGATAACTACTGGAAAAAACAGTTTCTGGATAAGGCGTTTATAGCATTCGAAAGGTCCTTCCTAGAACTACCTAGTATATTCCATATATGAATGCCACAATTCCAGTTTCCAAGTTATGGCCATTCATCCTCTCCAGAATTTCAGTGTGAAAAATACTCAATTTTGGCCATGAATAACTAATGGAAAAAACGGTTTCTGGAAAAGGCGTTTATAGCATTTGAAACGTCCTTCCTAGGACTACCTAGGATATTGCATATATGAATGCCACCATTCCAGTTTCCATGTTATGGCCATTCATCCTCTCCAGAATTTCAGTGTGAAAAATACCCAAATTTGGCCATGGATAACTACTGGAAAAAACAGTTTCTGGAAAAGGCGTTTATAGCATTCGAAAGGTCCTTCCTAGAACTACCTAGTATATTCCATATATGAATGCCACCATTCCAGTTTCCAAGTTATGGCCATTCATCCTCTCCAGAATTTCAGTGTGAAAAATACCCAAATTTGGCCATTGATAACTACTGGAACAAAAACAGTTTCTGGAAAAGGCGTTTATAGCATTCAAAAGGTGCTTCCTAGGACTACTTTGGGTATGTCCTATATGAATGCCACCATTCTAGTTTCCAAGTTATGGCCATCCAGATTTCAGTGTCACAAATACAAAACATTGACCATGAACAACTACTGGAAATAACGGTTTCTGGAATATCATTCGAAAGGTCATTCCTAGGACTACTTAGGGTATTCCATATATGAAAGCCACCATTCCAGTTTCCAAGTTAAGTCCATTCATCCTCTCCAGAATTTCAGTGTGAAAAATACCCATATTTGGCCATGCACAACTACTGGAGACAACTGTTTCTGGAAAAGGCGTTTATAGCATTCGAAAGGTCCTTCCTAGGACTACTTACGGTACTGCATATATAAATGACACTATTCCAGTTTCCAAGTTATGGCCATTCATCCTCTCCAGAATTTCAGTGTGAAAAATAGCCAAACTCGGCCATGGAAAACTACTGGAAAAAAGTTTCTGGAAAAGGCGTTTATAGTATTCGAATGGTCCTTCCTAAGACTACTTAGGGTATTCCCTATATGAATGCCACCATTCCAGTTTATAAGTTATGGCCATTCATCCTCTCCAGAATTTCAGTGTGAAAAATACCCAAATTTGGCCATGGACAACTACTGGAAAAAACGGTTTCTGGAAAAGGCGTTTATAGCATTCGAAAGGTTCTTCCTAGGACTACTTAGGGTATTCCCTATATGAATGCCACCATTCCACTTTCCAAGTTATGGCCATTCATCCTCTCCAGAATTTCAGTGTCAAAAATACCCAACTTTGGCCATCGACAACTACTGGAAAAAACGGTTCCTGCAAAAGGCGTTTATAGCATTCGAAAGGTCCTTCCTAGGACTACTTAGGGTATTCCATATATGAATGCCACTATTCCAGTTTCCAAGTTATGGCCATTCATCCTCTCCAGAATTTCAGTGTGAAAAATACTCAAATTTGGCCATGGACAACTACTGAAAAAAACTGTTTCTGGAAAAGACGTTTATATATGAATGCCATCATTCATATATGAATGCCACCATTCCAGTTTCCATGTTATGGCCATTCATCCTCTCCAGAATTGCAGTGTTAAAAATACCCAAATTTGGCCATGGACATCTACTGGTAAAAACGGTTTCTGGAAAAGGCGTTTATAGAATTATAGTAGCCATGGACAACTACTAAAAAAACGGTTTCTGGAAAAGGCGTTTACAGCATTCAAAAGGTCCTTCCTAGGACTACTTAGGGTATTCCCTATATGAATGTCACCATTCCAGTTTCCAAGTTATGGCCATTCATCCTCTCCAGAATTTCAGTGTCAAAAATACCCAAATTTGGCCATCGACAACTACTGGAAAAAACAGTTTCTGCAAAAGGCGTTAAAAGCATTCGAAATGTCCTTCCTAGGACTACTTAGGATATTCCATATATGAATGCCACTATTCCAGTTTCCAAGTTATGGCCATTCATCCTCTCCAGAATTTCAGTGTGAAAAATACTCAAATTTGGCCATGGACAACTACTGAAAAAAACTGTTTCTGGAAAAGTTTTTTTATAGCATTTCAATGGTCCTTTCTGGGACTATTTAGGATATTCCATATATGATTGCCACCATTCCAGTTTCCATGTTATGGCCATTCATCCTCTCCAGAATTTCAGTGTTAAAAATACCTAAATTTGGCCATGGACATCTACTGGTAAAAACGATTTCTGGAAAAGGCGTTTATAGCACTATAGTAGCCATGAACAACTACTAAACACAAACGGTTTCTGGCAAAGGCGTTTATAGCATTCAAAAGGTCCTTCCTAGGACTACTTTGGGTATTTCCTATATGAATGCCACCATTCTAGTTTACAAGTTATGGCCATTCATCCTCTCCAGAATTTCAGTGTCAAAAATACCCAACTTTGGCCATGGACAAGTACAGGAAAAGGCGTTTATAGCTTAGGAAAGGTCCTTCCTAGGACTACCTAGGATATTTCATATATGAATGCCACCATTCCAGTTTCCATGTTATGAAAAATACCCAAATTTGGCCATCTACAACTACTGAAAAAACGGTTTCTGCAAAAGGCGTTTATTGTATTCGAAAGGTCCTTCCTAAGACTACCTAGGATATTCCATATATGAATGCCACCATTCCAGTTTCCAGGTTATGACCATTTATCCTCTCCAGAATTTCAGTGTGAAAAATACCCAACATTGGCCATGGACAATTACTGAAAAAAAAACGGTTTCTGGAAAAGGCGTTTATATCATTCGAAAGGTCCTTCCTAGGACTACTTAGGGTGTTCCCTATATGAATGTCATCATTCAAGTTTCCAAGTTATGGCCATTCATCCTCTCCAGAATTTCAGTGTCAAAAATACTCAAATTTGGCCATGGACAACTAGTGGAGACAATGGTTTCTGGAAAAGGCGTTTATAGCATTCGAAAGGTCCTTCCTAGGACTACCTAGGATATTCCATATATGAATGCCACCATTCCAGTTTCCATGTTATGGCCATTCATCTTCTCCAGAATTTTAGTGTGAAAAATACCCAAATTTGGCCATGGATAACTACTGAAAAAAACAGTTTCTGGAAAAGGCGTTTATAGCATTCGAAAGGTCCTTACGAGGACTACTTAGGGTATTCCCTATATGAATGCCACAATTCCAGTTTCCATATTATGGTCATTTATCCTCTCCACAATTTCAGTGTCAAAAATACCCAACTTTGGCCATGACAAACTACTGGAAAAGGCGTTTATACCATAGGAAAGGTCCTTCCTAGGACTACTTAGGGTATTCCCTATATGAATGCCATCATTGAAGTTTCCAAGTTATGGCCATTCATCCTATCCAGAATTTCAGTGTCAAAAATACCCAAATTTGGACATGGACAACTACTGGAAAAAATAGTTTCTTGAAAAGCCGTTTATAGCATTCGAAATGTTCTTCCTATGACTACTTAGGGTATTCCCTATATGAATGCAACAACTCCAGTTTCCAAGTTATGGCCATTCATCCTCGCCAGAATTTCAATGTCAAAAATACCCAAATTTGGACATGGATAACTACTGGAAAAAATAGTTTCTGGAAAAGCCGTTTATAGCATTCGAAAGGTCCTTACGAGGACTACTTAGGATATTCCATATATGAATGCCACCATTCCAGTTTCCAAGTTATGGCCATTCATCCTCTCCAGAATTTCAGTGTCAAAAATACCCAAATTTGGACATGGACAACTACTGGAAGAAAAAGTTTCTGGAAAAGCCCTTTATAGCATTCGAAAGGTTCTTCCTAGGACTACTTAGGGTATTCCCTAAACTAATGCACCATTCCAGTTTCCAAGTTATGGCCATTCATGCTCTCCAGAATTTCAGTGTCAATAATACCCAATTTTGGCCATGGACAACTACTGGAGACAACAGTTTCTGGAAAAGGCGTTTATAGCATTCGAAAGGTCCTTACTAGGACTACTTAGGATATTCCATATATGAATGCCACCGTTCCAGTTTCCAAGTTGTGGCCATTCATCCTCCCTAGAATTTCAGTGTCAAAAATACCCAAATTTGGCCATGGATAACTACTGGAAAAAACGGTTTCTGGAAAAGGTGTTTATAGCATTTGAAAGGTCCTTCTTAGGACTACTTAGGGTATTCCATATATGAATGCCACTATTCCAGTTTCCAAGTTATGGCCATTCATCCTCTTCAGAATTTCAGTGTGAAAAATACCCAAATTTGGCCATGGACAGCTACTGGAGACAACGGTTTCTGGAGAAGGCGTTTATAGCATTCGAAAGGTCCTTACGAGGACTACTTAGGATATTCCACATATGAATGCCACCATTCCAGTTTCCAAATTATGGCCATTCATCCTCTCCAGAATTTCAGTGTCAAAAATACCCAAATTTGGCCATGGATAACTACTGGAAAAAACGGTTTCTGGAAAAGGCGTTTATAGCATTTGAAAGGTCCTTCTTAGGACTACTTAGGGTATTCCATATATGAATGCCACTATTCCAGTTTCCAAGTTATGACCATTCATCCTCTCCAGAATTTCAGTGTAAAAAATACTCAAATTTGGCCATGTACAACTACTGAAAAAAACTGTTTCTGGAAAAGGCGTTTATAGCATTTCAATGGTCCTTTCTGGGACTATTTAGGATATATCATATATGAATGCCACCATTCTAGTTTCCAAGTTATGGCCATTCATCCTCTCCAAAATTTCAGTGTCAAAAATACCCAACATTGACCATGAACAACTACTGGAAATAACGGTTTCTGGAAAAGGCCATAATATCATTCGAAAGGTCCTTCCTAGGAATACTTAGGGTATTGCATATATGAATGCCACCATTCCAGTTTCCAAGTTATGGCCATTCATCCACTCCAGAATTTCAGTGTGAAAAATACCCAACATTGGCCATGGACAATTACTGAAAAAAAAACGGTTTCTGGAAAAGGCGTTTATATCATTCGAAAGGTCCTTCCTAGGAATACTTAGGGTATTCCCTATATGAATGCCACCATTCCAGTTATGGCCAGTTATGGCGATTCATCCTCTCCAGAATTTCAGTGTCAAAAATACCCAACTTTGGCCATCGACAACTACGGGAAAAACGGCTGCTGGAAAAGGCGTTTATAGCATTCGAAAGCTTCTTACTACGAATACTTAGGGTATTGCATATATGAATGCCACCATTCCAGTTTCCAAGTTATGGCCATTCATCCTCTCCAGAATTTCAGTGTGAAAAATACCCAACATTGGCCATGGACAATTACTGAAAAAAAACGGTTTCTGGAAAAGGCGTTTATATCATTCGAAAGGTCCTTTCTAGGACTACTTAGGGTATTCCCTATATGAATGCCACCATACCAGTTATGGCCAGTTATGACCATTCATCCTCTCCAGAATTTCAGTGTCAAAAATACCCAGTTTTGGCCATGGACAACTACTGGAAAAAACGGTTTCTGGAAAAGGCGTTTATAGCATTCGAAAGGTCCTTCCTAGCACTACTTAGGGTATTCCCTAATACCAACATTCCAGTTTCCAGGTTATGGCCATTCATCCTCTCCAGAATTTCAGGGTGAAAAATACCCAAATTTGGCCATGGATAACTACTGGAAAAAAACAGTTTCTGGAAAAGGCGTTTATAGCATTCAAAAGGTCCTTCCTAGGACTACTTAGGGTATTTCCTATATGAATGCCACCATTCTAGTTTCCAAGTTATGGTCATTCATCCTCTCCAGAATTTCAGGGTCAAAAATACCCAATATTGACCATGAACAACTACTGGAAATAACGGTTTCTTGAAAAGGTGTTTATATCATTCGAAAGGTCCTTCCTAGGACTACTTAGGGTATTCCATATATGAATGCCACCATTCGAGTTTCCAAGTTATGGCCATTCATCCTCTCCAGAATTTCAGTGTGAAAAATACCCAACATTGGCCATGGACAACTACTGGAGACAACAGTTTCTGGAATAGGCGTTTACAGCATTCGAAAGGTCATTACAAGGACTACTTAGGATATTCCATATATGAATGCCACCGTTCCAGTTTCCAAGTTGTGGCCATTCATCCTCCCCAGAATTTCAGTGTCAAAAATACCCAAATTTGGCCATGGATAACTACTGGAAAAAACAGTTTCTGGATAAGGCGTTTATAGCATTCGAAAGGTCCTTCCTAGAACTACCTAGTATATTCCATATATGAATGCCACAATTCTAGTTTCCAAGTTATGGCCATTCATCCTCTCCAGAATTTCAGTGTGAAAAATACCCAAATTTGGCCGTGGATAACTAATGGAAAAAGCGGTTTCTGGAAAAGGCGTTTATAGCATACGAAAGCCCTTACTAGGACTACTTAGGATATTCCATATATGAATGCCACCGTTCCAGTTTCCAAGTTGTGGCCATTCATCCTCCCCAGAATTTCAGTGTCAAAAATACCCAAATTTGGCCATGGATAACTAATGGAAAAAACGGTTTCTGGAAAAGGCGTTTATATCATTCGAAAGGTCCTTCCTAGGACTACTTAGGGTATTCCCTATATGAATGCCACCATTCCAGTTATGGCCAGTTATGGCGATTCATCCTCTCCAGAATTTCAGTGTCAAAAATACCCAACTTTGGCCATCGACAACTACGGGAAAAACGGCTGCTGGAAAAGGCGTTTATAGCATTCGAAAGCTTCTTACTACGAATACTTAGGGTATTGCATATATGAATGCCACCATTCCAGTTTCCAAGTTATGGCCATTCATCCTCTCCAGAATTTCAGTGTGAAAAATACCCAACATTGGCCATGGACAATTACTGAAAAAAAAACGGTTTCTGGAAAAGGCGTTTATATCATTCGAAAGGTCCTTTCTAGGACTACTTAGGGTATTCCCTATATGAATGCCACCATACCAGTTATGGCCAGTTATGGCCATTCATCCTCTCCAGAATTTCAGTGTCAAAAATACCCAATTTTGGCCATGGACAACTACTGGAAAAAACGGTTTCTGGAAAAGGCGTTTATAGCATTCGAAAGGTCCTTCCTAGCACTACTTAGGGTATTCCCTAATACCAACATTCCAGTTTCCAGGTTATGGCCATTCATCCTCTCCAGAATTTCAGGGTGAAAAATACCCAAATTTGGCCATGGATAACTACTGGAAAAAAACAGTTTCTGGAAAAGGCGTTTATAGCATTCAAAAGGTCCTTCCTAGGACTACTTTGGGTATTTCCTATATGAATGCCACCATTCTAGTTTCCAAGTTATGGTCATTCATCCTCTCCAGAATTTCAGGGTCAAAAATACCCAATATTGACCATGAACAACTACTGGAAATAACGGTTTCTTGAAAAGGCGTTTATATCATTCGAAAGGTCCTTCCTAGGACTACTTAGGGTATTCCATATATGAATGCCACCATTCCAGTTTCCAAGTTATGGCCATTCATCCTCTCCAGAATTTCAGTGTGAAAAATACCCAACATTGGCCATGGACAACTACTGGAGACAACAGTTTCTGGAATAGGCGTTTACAGCATTCGAAAGGTCCTTACAAGGACTACTTAGGATATTCCATATATGAATGCCACCGTTCCAGTTTCCAAGTTGTGGCCATTCATCCTCCCCAGAATTTCAGTGTCAAAAATACCCAAATTTGGCCATGGATAACTACTGGAAAAAACAGTTTCTGGATAAGGCGTTTATAGCATTCGAAAGGTCCTTCCTAGAACTACCTAGTATATTCCATATATGAATGCCACAATTCTAGTTTCCAAGTTATGGCCATTCATCCTCTCCAGAATTTCAGTGTGAAAAATACCCAAATTTGGCCGTGGATAACTAATGGAAAAAGCGGTTTCTGGAAAAGGCGTTTATAGCATACGAAAGCCCTTACTAGGACTACTTAGGATATTCCCTATATGAATGCCACCTTTCCAGTTTCCAAGTTATGGCCAATCATCCTCTCCAGAATTTTAGTGTGAAAAATACCCAAATTTGGCTACTGAAAAAAACAGTTTCTGGAAAAGGCGTTTATAGCATTCGAAAGGTCCTTACGAGGACTACTTAGGGTATTCCCTATATGAATGCAACAATTCCAGTTTTCAAGTTACGGCCATTCATCCTCTCCAGAATTTCAGTGTGAAAATTATCCAAATTTGGCCATGGATAACTACTGAAAAAACAGTTTCTGCAAAAGGCGTTTATAGCATTCGAAAGGTTCTTCCTAGGACTACTTAGGGTGTTCCCTATATGAGTGCCACAATTGCAGTTTCCATGTTATGGTCATTTATCCTCTCCACAATTTCAGTGTCAAAAATACCCAACTTTGGCCATGACCAACTACTGGAAAAGGCGTTTATACCATAGGAAAGGTCCTTCCTAGGACTACTTAGGGTATTCCCTGTATGAATGCCATCATTGAAGTTTCCATGTTATGGCCATTCATCCTCTCCAGAATTTCAGTGTCAAAAATACCCAAATTTGGACATGGACAACTACTGGAAAAAATAGTTTCTGGAAAAGCCGTTTATAGCATTCGAAATGTTCTTCCTATGACTACTTAGGGTATTCCCTATATGAATGCAACAACTCCAGTTTCCACCCAGCAGAAAATTTTCAAAAATTCGGAAGCACTAAAATTATTCATAGTATACGGTATGCTGTAATTACAAGCGCAACACTAAATAGATGATATCATTAATGCCGCATCAGGTGTCAGGTAATCGAGGACATGACTTGTTCATCTGCAAGCATACCCGATGTCTTTACGATCTTTGTCGACCAAACCAATCCGAGAACCTTCTGTACATACTCTCTTTGCATTCGACGATATTGTTTTTTCTCAAATAGAGAAATTCAGTTCACGTGTTGACATAATCGAGTACGGGTGACTTATGATAGTTCGCATAAACTATTGTGTGTATACGTTATATTGTGTGTGTACGGTATATTGTGTGTATACTAGAAAATTGAAAGAAGTAAATATTAGAACTTTTAAATATTTAGTGTTTGTTGTTGTGTGTGCTTGGAAAATATAGAAATGAAAGACGCTTGCTTTGTGATGAAATTGTTTGAGTTTGTTTCGCATTCTGTTTTAACATAAAATATTACGATATTTTACAGTAATAATGAACAATTTGCATAAAAAAAGAAAAATTGGTAAAAGACAACAATATAGGTTAATAAAAAAATCGAAAGAAGAAAACGTCGAAGTTTTAGAATCTGTCATTAATAGAACAACTTTTGGGGAAGTAGAAATTTGTTCTAATGAAGAAACGCCAAGTATTCCATTTGGAGATGATTTTCAAATAAACTCTCCAAATTTATGTGACGACATTCGAGTGTGGTACCAGCTGTTTAGGCCTCCTGTGGCTTGTACATCGGCACTTCTAAAAATATTGAAGTCGTACAATCTAGATGTACCATTAAGTGTTAGTACACTTATAGGAAGTCAGTACAAAGTTGTGAAAAGGACGGTCTGTCCGGGATCATATTTCCACATTGGAGTAGCACCAAATCTTCAAAAAATTTTGAGTTCTGTGAATTCGAAAAATATAAAAGAGATAGTTTTGGATATTGGGATTGACGGTCTACCAATATTTAAAAGTAGTGAAGTCGGGCTGTGGCCAATTCTGGGCCGAGTCGTAAACATTCCCGAAATTAACATTTTTTTGATTGGTAGCTACGTTGGAAGAAAAAAGCCTGTAAATATTGACTCCTTCCTACATGATTATGTTCGAGAAATGAAAACATTGCTCAAAGAAGGTTATGTTTATAATACTTATAAAGTGAAAATTAATATTCGTGCTTATTTGGTTGATGCGCCTGCTCGATCGTTTGTTTGTGATATAAAGGGACACAATTCTTTAAATGGATGCCCTAAATGTGAGCAAAATGGCAAAAGTATTTCTAAAGTTTGTGTTTTTAGCACTACAGTAGGCAAAATGAGAACCAATGACGATTTTAAAAAAAGGAAAGACAAAAGTTTTCACAAGGAAAATTTCATTAATGCGAAATGGGTCTAGAGGATATTGACACTCAAATGATTACCCAATTTCCACTTGATGTTATGCATTTGGTTGATCTTGGAGTATCAAAAAAAATTATTTTTAAATTGTATAAAGGAGAACCAAGGTACCGATTGTCTCCAACAGCAAGACAATCAATGTCATCGATGCTGACATCATTTTCGGCATATATTCCCCGAGAATTCGCTAGGAAACCGCGCTCGATTTTTGAGTTTCCTAAATGGAAAGCTGTCGAATTCCGGCAGTTCCTCCTTTACATGGGCTTAATTGTACTTAAAGAGTATACAAATGGCGAACAGTACAATCATTACCTTCTTTTGGCATGCGCCTACCGAATATTGTTAAGCAACCAAATTGGCGAAAAAAAAATTACACTAGCTGAAAACATGCTTAAGACGTAATATAACAGCGTATCCATTCGAAAATATGAATCAGAAGATTAAGAAAGCTGTAAAAAACCACAATATATTGAGGAACAATTGTTTAATACATTTTACAATCTTCCAATAATTACTCAAGAAACACACAAAGGATGCAAAAGAAACGCCAAAGGAAAAATAATATATTATTCCTCAGATCATGGTTATTTCCGTGCAAATTTCCAGGACAGTTACTGTTTAATTGAACCTAATATTCCCATAAAAATTATAAGTTTTACTGAGGAGGGACATTTGCGAGCGCATATTTTTTTAACCCCTAAAAGCTTTTTCCATAAGCCTATAAAATCTACTGATCTTGGTATCTGCGTAGTTAATATGGATAGCTGGAAGAAATTGAGGAAGAAATAAATGAGAACACCACACAAGCAATGGTAATGTATTATTGATATGATATTATTATATTTGATATTTTATAATTATTTTGTGTCATTTTAGATAAGTACTATTAAATGCATAATCGGGCATAATGATCTGCAGAAGGGCTTAAAAAATTTAATTGCAATACCCCTTCTGTTAGACTACAATATTAAAGGAGTTCAACGGAAGAAGAGGCTGCTAAACTATCCAAAATTAATGAAAGTTATATATAGTGAGTTATTTTATGTTATTTATTTATATCACAAATATTAAAATTTGTCTTCTTATTTTTTTATAGAAGCAATCGGTGGTGATTTTGGAAATAGAGAAACATTTTTTAAGCACTTTGGAAAATGCATTCGCATGGTGAAAAATTCTCACTATAAAAACTCAGCAGACAGAAGAGAAAAAATTTTCGAAAGCTCTGATGAAGAAACTATTGAAGACTGAATTAATAAGATTAAATCTCATATTTTTTATTTTAATTTAGTACAGAAAGTACAAATTTTCTTTTAAACTACAAAAACTCAGCACATAAAATAGAAATTTTTTCGAAAGCTCTAATGAGAAACTATTGAAGACTGAATTAATAAGATGAAATCTCATATTTTTATTTAAATTTAGTACAGAAAGTACACATTTTCTTTTAATTTATGATAAGACAAAATGTTTTTTGTAAATATTTGTAACTCGTCTATCAAAATGTAAAGCTTTAATATTCTTTCGTAACCAATTTTCTTATCTAGTTATAAAGAATTTTATTTTTTTCCAATGAATTTATTTTTATCCGACGAACAATTTAAAAAGCAAAAAATCCATTTATCCATTATCCATTTTTATTTTTTCTGTTAAACTAAATCTGAATTCGAGTTTTGTTTGTGTTCTCTTATTTAAAAATTAATTTTGTTCTTTGTATGAATAATTACATTATAAACAAAAAATAAATGTTTTTAAAAATGAATTTAAAAAAGTCTGCTTCCATATCTTAATATAAATTTACGGTATGGAATCATTCTTGAATCTTTCCTTTAAAAACGCAGTATATCGAACTATTTAGTACAATGATGTAAGCGCAGTTACGAAGCGCTTCTTCATTACACTAAAATTGCGAGCACCTCTGCAGTTGTAAACCTTAACGACTGGAGCGCTCCGAGTCCTTTATTCTCTCATGTAGGATTTTTTGCGCTTACCAGAGCGGTGTAAGACAGCATAAAGTAAGCGCAGATTCTTGTGACATTGCCTTATAAAATCATTAATGAATTCACTAGTTTGGTAAGCGCTGGTACCCCAATTCATTACATACTTTAGTGCTTCTTCGTCAGCAGGTTTTTTGCTGGGCAAGTTATGGCCATTCATCCTCTCCAGAATTTCAATGTCAAAAATACCCAAATTTGGACATGGACAACTACTGGAAAAAATAGTTTCTGGAAAAGCCGTTTATAGCATTCGAAAGGTCCTTACGAGGACTACTTAGGATATTCCATATATGAATGCCACCATTCCAGTTTCCAAGTTATGGCCATTCATCCTCTCCAGAATTTCAGTGTCAAAAATACCCAAATTTGGACATGGACAACTACTGGAAAAAATAGTTTCTGGAAAAGCCGTTTATAGCATTCGAAAGGCTCTTCCTAGGACTACTTAGGGTATTCCCTATACTAATGCACCATTCCAAGTTATGGCCATTCATGCTCTCCAGAATTTCAGTGTCAATAATACCCAATTTTGGCCATGGACAACTACTGGAGACAACAGTTTCTGGAAAAGGCGTTTATAGCATTCGAAAGGTCCTTACTAGGACTACTTAGGATATTCCATATATGAGTGCCACCGTTCCAGTTTCCAAGTTGTGGCCATTCATCCTCCCCAGAATTTCAGTGTCAAAAATACCCAAATTTGGCCATGGATAACTACTGGAAAAAACGGTTTCTGGAAAAGGTGTTTATAGCATTTGAAAGGCCCTTCTTAGGACTACTTAGGGTATTCCATATATGTGAATGCCACTATTCCAGTTTCCAAGTTATGGCCATTCATCCTCTCCAGAATTTCAGTTTGAAAAATACCCAAATTTGGCCATGGACAGCTACTGGAGACAACGGTTTCTGGAGAAGGCGTTTATAGCATTCGAAAGGTCCTTACGAGGACTACTTAGGATATTCCACATATGAATGCCACCATTCCAGTTTCCAAATTATGGCCATTCATCCTCTCCAGAATTTCAGTGTCAAAAATACCCAAATTTGGCCATGGATAACTACTGGAAAAAACGGTTTCTGGAAAAGGCGTTTATAGCATTTGAAAGGTCCTTCTTAGGACTACTTAGGGTATTCCATATATGAATGCCACTATTCCAGTTTCCAAGTTATGGCCATTCATCCTCTCCAGAATTTCAGTGTAAAAAATACTCAAATTTGGCCATGGACAACTACTGAAAAAAACTGTTTCTGGAAAAGGCGTTTATAGCATTTCAATGGTCCTTTCTGGGACTATTTAGGATATATCATATATGAATGCCACCATTCTAGTTTCCAAGTTATGGCCATTCATCCTCTCCAAAATTTCAGTGTCAAAAATACCCAACATTGACCATGAACAACTACTGGAAATAACGGTTTCTGGAAAAGGCCATAATATCATTCAAAAGGTCCTTCCTAGGAATACTTAGGGTATTGCATATATGAATGCCACCATTCCAGTTTCCAAGTTATGGCCATTCATCCTCTCCAGAATTTCAGTGTGAAAAATACCCAACATTGCCCATGGACAATTACTGAAAAAAAAACGGTTTCTGGAAAAGGCGTTTATATCATTCGAAAGGTCCTTCCTAGGACTACTTAGGGTATTCCCTATATGAATGCCACCATTCCAGTTATGGCCAGTTATGGCCATTCATCCTCTCCAGAATTTCAGTGTCAAAAATACCCAACATTGGCCATCGACAACTACGGGAAAAACGGCTGCTGGAAAAGGCGTTTATAGCATTCGAAAGCTTCTTACTACGAATACTTAGGGTATTCCCTATATGAATGCCACTATTCCAGTTTCCAAGTTATGGTCATTCATCCTCTCCAGAATTTCAGTGTCAAAAATACCCAATTTTGGCCATGGACAACTACTGGAAAAAACGGTTTCTGGAAAAGCCGTTTATAGCATTCGAAAGGTCCTTCCTAGCACTACTTAGGGTATTCCCTAATACCAACATTCCAGTTTCCAGGTTATGGACATTCATCCTCTCCAGAATTTCAGGGTGAAAAATACCCAAATTTGGAAAAGGCGTTTATAGCATTCAAAAGGTCCTTCCTAGGACTACTTTGGGTATTTCCTATATGAATGCCACCATTCTAGTTTCCAAGTTATGGCCATTCATCCTCTCCAGAATTTCAGGGTCAAAAATACCCAATATTGACCATGAACAACTACTGGAAATAACGGTTTCTGGAAAAGGCGTTTATATCATTCGAAAGGTCCTTCCTAGGACTACTTAGGGTATTCCATATATGAATGCCACCATTCCAGTTTCCAAGTTATGGCCATTCATCCTCTCCAGAATTTCAGTGGGAAAAATACCCAACATTGGCCATGGACAACTACTGGAGACAACAGTTTCTGGAATAGGCGTTTACAGCATTCGAAAGGTCCTTACAAGGACTACTTAGGGTATTCCATATATGAATGCCACCATTCCAGTTTCCAAGTTATAGCCATTCATCCTCTCCAGAATTTCGGTGTGAAAAATACCCAAATTTGGCCATCGACAACTACTGAAAAAACGGTTTCTGCAAAAGACGTTTATTGTATTCGAAAGGTCCTTCCTAAGACTACCTAGGATATTCCATATATGAATGCCACCATTCCAGTTTCCAGGTTATGGCCATTTATCCTCTCCAGAATTTCAGTGTGAAAAATACCCAAATTTGGCCATGGATAACTACTGGAAAAAACAGTTTCTGGATAAGGCGTTTATACCATTCGAAAGGTCCTTCCTAGAACTACCTAGTATATTCCATATATGAATGCCACAATTCCAGTTTCCAAGTTATGGCCATTCATCCTCTCCAGAATTTCAGTGTGAAAAATACTCAACTTTGGTCATGAATAACTAATGGTAAAAACGGTTTCTGGAAAAGGCGTTTATAGCATTTGAAACGTCCTTCCTAGGACTACCTAGGATATTACATATATGAATGCCACCATTCCAGTTTCCATGTTATGGCCATTCATCCTCTCCAGAATTTCAGTGTGAAAAATACCCAAATTTGGCCATGGATAACTACTGGAAAAAACAGTTTCTGGAAAAGGCGTTTATAGCATTCGAAAGGTCCTTCCTAGGACTACTTAGGGTATTCCATATATGAAAGCCACCATTCCAGTTTCCAAGTTAAGTCCATTCATCCTCTCCAGAATTTCAGTGTGAAAAATACCCAAATTTGGCCATGCACAACTACTGGAGACAACGGTTTCTGGAAAAGGCGTTTATAGCATTCGAAAGGTCCTTCCTAGGACTACTTACGGTACTCCATATATAAATGACACTATTCCAGTTTCCAAGTTATGGCCATTCATCCTCTCCAGAATTTCAGTGTGAAAAATAGCCAAACTCGGCCATGGAAAACTACTGGAAAAAAGTTTCTGGAAAAGGCGTTTATAGTATTCGAATGGTCCTTCCTGGGACTATTTAGGATATTCCATATATGAATGCCACCATTCCAGTTTCTAAGTTATGGCCATTCATCCTCTCCAGAATTTCAGTGTGAAAAATACCCAAATTTGGCCATGGACAACTACTGGAAAAAAACGGTTTCTGGAAAATTCGTTTATAGCATTCGAAAGGTTCTTCCTAGGACTACTTAGGGTATTCCCTATATGAATGCCACCATTCCACTTTCCAAGTTATGGCCATTCATCCTCTCCAGAATTTCAGTGTCAAAAATACCCAACTTTGGCCATCGACAACTACTGGAAAAAACGGTTTCTGCAAAAGGCGTTTATAGCATTCGAAAGGTCCTTCCTAGGACTACCTAGGGTATTCCATATATGAATGCCACTATTCCAGTTTCCAAGTTATGGCCATTCATCCTCTCCAGAATTTCAGTGTGAAAAATACTCAAATTTGGCCATGGACAACTACTGAAAAAAAAAACTGTTTCTGAAAAAGACGTTTATATATGAATGCCACCATTCATATATGAATGCCACCATTCCAGTTTCCATGTTATGGCCATTCATCCTCTCCAGAATTTCAGTGTTAAAAATACCCAAATTTGGCCATGGACATCTACTGGTAAAAACGGTTTCTGGAAAAGGCGTTTATAGAATTATAGTAGCCATGGACAACTACTAAAAAACGGTTTCTGGAAAAGGCGTTTATAGCATTCAAAAGGTCCTTCCTAGGACTACTTAGGGAATTCCCTATATGAATGTCACCATTCCAGTTTCCAAGTTATGGCCATTCATCCTCTCCAGAATTTCAGTGTCAAAAATACCCAAATTTGGCCATCGACAACTACTGAAAAAAAAACTGTTTCTGGAAAAGACGTTTATATATCAATGCCACCATTCATATATGAATGCCACCATTCCAGTTTCCATGTTATGGCCATTCATCCTCTCCAGAATTTCAGTGTTAAAAATACCCAAATTTGGCCATGGACATCTACTGGTAAAAACGATTTCTGGAAAAGGCGTTTATAGAACTATAGTAGCCACGAACAACTACTAAACAAAAACGGTTTCTGGAAAAGGCGTTTATAGCATTCAAAAGGTCCTTCCTAGGACTACTTTGGGTATTTCCTATATGAATGCCACCATTCTAGTTTACAAGTTATCTCCTCTCCAGAATTTCAGTGTCAAAAATACCCAACTTTGGCCATAGACAAGTACAGGAAAAGGCGTTTATTGCTTAGGAAAGGTCCTTCCTAGGACTACCTAGGATATTTCATATATGAATGCCACCATTCCAGTTTCCATGTTATGAAAAATACCCAAATTTGGCCATCGACAACTACTGAAAAAACGGTTTCTGCAAAAGGCGTTTATTGTATTCGAAAGGTCCTTCCTAAGACTACCTAGGATATTCCATATATGAATGCCACCATTCCAGTTTCCAGGTTATGGCCATTTATCCTCTCCAGAATTTCAGTGTGAAAAATACCCAAATTTGGCCATGGATAACTACTGGAAAAAACAGTTTCTGGAAAAGGCGTTTATAGCATTCGAAAGGTCCTTCCTAGAACTACCTAGTATATTCCATATATGAATGCCACAATTCCAGTTTCCAAGTTATGGCCATTCATCCTCTCCAGAATTTCAGTGTGAAAAATACTCAACTTTGGCCATGAATAACTAATGGAAAAAACGGTTTCTGGAAAAGGCGTTTATACATTTGAAACGTCCTTCCTAGGACTACCTAGGATATTGCATATATGAATGCCACCATTCCAGTTTCCATGTTATGGCCATTCATCCTCTCCAGAATTTCAGTGTTAAAAATACCCAAATTTGGCCATGGACATCTACTGGTAAAAACAGTTTCTGCAAAAGGCGTTTATAGCATTCGAAAGGTCCTTCCTAGGACTACTTAGGATATTCCATATATGAATGCCACTATTCCAGTTTCCAAGTTATGGCCATTCATCCTCTCCAGAATTTCAGTGTGAAAAATACTCAAATTTGGCCATGGACAACTACTGAAAAAAACTGTTTCTGGAAAAGGTTTTTATAGCATTTCAATGGT
Source organism: Polietes domitor (assembly GCA_947397865.1). NCBI lineage: Eukaryota > Metazoa > Arthropoda > Insecta > Diptera > Muscidae > Polietes > Polietes domitor. The sequence continues at coordinate 150,285,869 of OX377620.1, read as the reverse complement.
CCTTTCTGGGAAAGGCGTTTATAGCATTCAAAAAGTCCTTCCTAGGACTACTTTGAGTATTTCCTATATGAATGCCACCATTCTAGTTTACAAGTTATGGCCATTCATCCTCTCCAGAATTTCAGTGTCAAAAATACCCAACTTTGGCCATGGACAAGTGATTTTACGGGGAGTAAAATAAAATAGTTTACCCAAATTTTAAATAAAAAACAACAAATTATTTTTTCAATTTCGAATTAAAGCGGGGTGTTTTATTACAAAACGTACCTTCGGGTTTCGGGTTTTATTCGGGAGTAAATAATTCATTTTGACAGTTTGTCATTTTCACTTTTCTTTTCGTTTTCTTCGCAATTACAAAGTTGTATTCCATATACAATTTACACTTAAAAAACTACACTTATTTTAGGGTGCCCAGCGTAGACATCCCGCCCCCTTGCAGTAATGCAAAGGAAGAAGAAGCAGGAGCTAGTCTGGGCTTATATATTCAATAACAATTCAAATCAATAATAATTCAAATTCAAAAAAATCAATATATATAAAAATTTATAATACGGCCATTGTTGCCATTGTTGCCACGGTCGTTACTCGGGTTGTTGTTATTGTTGCGATTCTTGTTGTTATTGTTGCCGTTATTGTTCTTCTTGTTGCGTTTGTTTTTGTTAATGTTGCCGTTATTGTTCGTCTTGTTTGCCCGACCTTTTTTGATGTTGTGGGATTTGGGGTTGACGGCGCGATTGTCGCTTCTGCTACGGTCGGTGCTGCGGCTCCGACCATTGCTGCCTGGGCCAGCACTGTCAGCATTAGTGCTTCTTCCCTTGGACGGCACCACTTGAAAATATGGAGCATCGTGTGGTGCTCCGCCGTACACTCCTTGCAGCGCTCTCTGCTCCGACACTCCTTCACAAAATGGGACTGCGCCAGACAGTTAATGCAGTAATTATGCCTCCTCACTGCTTCTAGCCGTTTCTGCGGATCCATCGCTCGGAAACGTGGGCACATATATAAAATGTGGCTCTGCAGGCACACGCGGCAGCGGACACTAGATGCTTCAGACTCTTTCGGGGCCTCTGGTCGTTCAGCGACAAGTCGTCTCGGCTGTTCCGACATATTCCCTATGGGGCGATAACAACAACAAAAAAAACACAAAAAATATAATTAGTGGTGTTCGGGTTTAGGAAGCAGTACGAGCTTCACCACTGGCCGAGTAAGGACACCATTAGCGGTTCGAACATCAGCCACTCGTTCTTTGGAATCAGATCCAAGGTAAACCTTTACGACCCTGCCTATATGCCATTCATGGGGAGGTAGATTATCTTTCCTAATTACGACCAAATCATCTAGGACAAAATTACGTTGAGGATACTTCCACTTATTTCTTTTATGGAGTTCAACCAAATACTCATCTTTCCACCGTTTAGCAAAATAATGATGCAGAACCTTCAGTTTTTGCCATCTGTTTTGATAGCTCAAATTTTCTGAGGACACATCGTTTTCCGGGGGTGAAAGCAAAGCATTTCCTATCAAAAAATGTCCAGGGGTCAACGGATTCAAATCACTTGGATTGTCTTTCATGGGACTAAGAGGTCTAGAATTTAAGGAAGCTTCGATTCTTGCTAACATGGTCGTAAATTCCTCAAAGGTAAATCTTTGGGCATGTGATACTTTCTTGAGGTGAGTCTTAAAACTTTTTACTCCAGCTTCCCAGAGTCCACCCATATGTGGAGCTCCAGGGGGAATGAAATGCCATTCCATTAGTTGGAAAGCATGTACAGCCAAAAGTTGCCGTTACAGTTACATCTAAAAAGAATTGGGTCTGATATTTTTTGAGTACATTGGAAGCTCCGACAAAAGCGGTTCCATTATCAAAATACATTTTCGAAGGGCATCCACGACGGGAGAAAAATCGGGTAAAAGCAGCGAGAAAACAGTTCGTTGATAGATCGTTTGTCGCCTCAAGGTGTATTGCTTTCGTAGCAAAACAAACAAAAACCAAAACATATCCCTTCGTTATACGACATCCTCTTCCAATATAAGATTTCAATTCAAAGGGGCCAGCAAAGTCCACGCCGGTGAAGGTAAAAGGACGTGTTAGTTGAGTTCTTTCAGGGGGGAGAGCGGCCATAATCTGTTCAGAAGATTTCTTCTTCTGAAGGACACACTCACGACAATTGTGTATTACGGTCCGTACCAAATTCTTAAGTTTTGGGACCCAAAACTCTAGTCTCATCAGACGTAACATTAAGGAATTTTCTCCATGAATTGAGTACTGATGGACGTATTCCAGATAGAGTTTCGTAAAACGACCACTATACGGGAGAATCTTCGGAAATCGTTCCTCATAAGTGAGAGTTAGCGATCGGCTTAACCTACCGTTCATTCTCAAAAAACCATACGAATCAATAAATGGGTTAAAACATAATAGGGGGCTTTTATGGGACAATTCAGCACCATTTTCGAGCAACGCATATTCGGGGAAATGTTGTCTTTGACACAAAACAATCAAACGACCTTTCACGAAATTAATTTCACCTTGGCCAAGTTCCAAGGAAGAATAGGAGTGGGTCGCCTTATATTTCGCAACCGTCCTGTGATAAAAACGGAAAATATACGATATTACTCTCATAGCTCGAGGTAAACTGGAAAAACGAACCAAGATATCCTCTGAGAAGGATACTTTGGCAGTGTGAACTTTTACAGGACGGGTTTCCAGATTTGTAATTAATCTAAACGATTGTTTAGGCCATTTTGATTGTGGAAGGCCTAACCAGGAGGGACCTTTCCACCAAAGGTTGTGTGATATTAAGTCTCGTGCTAAAATACCACGAGAAGCAATATCAGCCGGGTTGTCATGTGAATTGACATGATGCCAGTTATTCGTACCAACAGAATTTAATATTCTGGAGACTCTGTTCGCTACAAAAGTGGGCCAGGTACACGGGGGCTTTTGAAGCCAAGATAAGACTATTGTCGAATCTGTCCAATAAAACGCCTTCAGTGAGCTGAGACCTATCTCATCACGAAGCGCATGTACCATTTCGGCTAGTAGAGTTGCACCGCAGAGCTCTAATCTGGGTAAGGATTCAACCTTTATTGGCGCCACCTTGGTCTTTGCAGCAAGTAAACGGGTGGTGAAAACACCATACGGGTTCTGGATTCGAATGTACAGAGTGGCCGCGTAAGCTTTTTCAGAAGCATCACAAAAAGCGTGAAGTTCAACTTCAAGATCAGGGTTGAAACCAACCCATCGGGGGATCTCAATCCTTTCGATTTCAGAATAATCGTCCAAAAATGCGAGCCACCTGCTTAGAGTCAAGGGTTTCAAACAATCGTCCCAACCAGTCTTATCCTTCCAGATTTGCTGCATAATTATCTTCGATACGATAATCTTCGGGGCCAGCCAACCTGCTGGATCAAACAATTTAGCAATTTCAGATAAGACGGCTCGTTTGGTGACGATAGACCTATCCGGGGTGGAAGCTAGTTTAAAAAAGAAATAATCCATTCCAGCGTTCCAACGTAAACCCAAAGTTTTGGTAGTACTAGCATCCGATATCTTAAGAAATTCTGAATCTAATATATGTTCCGGGGCTAAATCCTCTAGCAGATCTTGACTGTTCGCAGTCCATTTGCGAAGGCTCATTCCAGCCGAAGACAGAACTTTAATAAGCTCATTGCGACCCTGTGTCGCTTCTTCAACAGTATGAGCCCCAGCCAGTACGTCATCAACATACATCTGTCTTTTAATAATTTGGGCTGCTAGGTTCGAATAGCCAAATAAGGGGCACAATTCACTCCAAACGTGACTGTGTTCAACTCGAAGTCGCAAATATCATCCTCTGGGTTCTTACGGAAAACAATTCGCTGATACGCGGTTTGATCCGGGTGTATCAGTATTTGCCTGTACATCTTTTCGATGTCAGCATTGAAGGCATACCGGAAAAGTCTCCATCGGAGAACCAAAATCATCAAATCTGATTGTAAAACGGGTCCGGTATGCAAAATATTATTCAGGCTTACGCCATTGGACGTAGGATTCGAGGCATTAAAAACCACACGAAGTTTATTAGTTACACTGTCTGGCTTAAAAACAGCGTGATGGGGTAGATAATACGAGGGTCTCGATATCGTGGGCTCCTCTGGACGAACTTTCGTCATATGTCCCAGAGAAGAATACTCTTCAATGAGTCATACTGAGATTTTATAAGGGGATTTTTCAACAAACGGGCTTCATTTCTCACAAATTGAGAAATAGCACCCTTCCGAGACTGGGCCAATTGCAGCTCTAAAGGATACTCGCGCTTGAAAGGGAGTGAAACAACGTATCTACCATCTGAATTTCGATATGTGGTGTTGCGGTATAGATCTTCACAAAACGTATCTTCTTCCGAAATATAAGATACCTTAGGCATCTCTTCGATCTCCCAAAATCGAGACAGTTGGTCATTCAGCCCCAGATGACTATAGAAGGACACAACCGATTGTAATGGTTCGGGTTGGGAGATCTTGCCGGTGACTATCCAGCCAAAAACAGTTCGCTGTGCAATAAGATCACCACTGGGATGTTTATGGACATCGGTAAGCATAATCTTCGAATATACGTCTCCTCCTAACAATAAGTCCATATGAGAACATTTGAGATCACTCATCGTTATTTCGGGTAGATGACAATCTAAAAATTGGGCCAACGAGTATGTTGGTAAACGACCGGTAAGCTTTTCGACCACATAAGCCTCCGTGATAACTTCAAAATGAGGATCAAGAGAAGAACCAATGGTAATTCGACATATCTTTGTCGATCTAGCAGTTACAGCACCATTTAAACCAACAATTTCAGCAGTAGGGGCACTAAAAGTGGGCAATGAAAGCTTCTTTTGAAGTTTTCGTGAAATGAAGGTTGCTTGGGATGCTGGATCTATGAGAGCTCTTGCGGAACATCTCAGTTTATGAACACATACATCCACCACTGTTGTCCCTAAAAGGACAGTAGTGCATTCGTTTGCAATTGAGTTGCAAATGTCTGCAGCGAGCGGGCAGCAGTCGAAGTTGATGGGCCACTAACATTATCTGGCGGTACTTGCGAGGAATGAGATCTTGAATTCAACGATGCATTAGAAAGGGCAGGGTTCGCAGGAGGGTTGTAAGAGTTCCGTTGCGTTGGAATATCTTTCAAATGCAACAAAGAATGGTGCTTCTGTTGACACAGAGAACACTTAACCGAACTCCTACAACTGCTAAAAGTGTGCCAATCGGCCAAACAATTCGTGCAATATTTCAATCTCTTAACAGCTTCAAGACGTTCTGTTTCTGACAATCGATGAAAAACCGAGCACAGCTTAATAGGGTGTAACTCAGAGCACATTGGACAATTCTTTTGAGGCCTATTTTGGGGGACAGTAGTCGCAAAGCTTTTATATCTTCTACTGTCATTCGAGTTACCCTTCTGATGTGAGGGTTTCTTATTTTGGGTCGCATTAGGGGATACCATCGGGGTATGTGCACCTCTAATATCGAATACGATTCCAGAGTTTGATATCTAGAAGTCAGAAATTTGTCCATGCTTTCCCATTTCGGCAGATCAGAACTGCTCCCCTGGGTTTGTTCCCAAAGCCCTAGAGTGACTTCAGGTAGACGGGTAGAACAGATGAATACAAAAATTACATCCCAGTTCTTTGTTTCTATACCCAAAAGAGACAAATTGGTTATGCAGTCATTCAATGTACGTTGCAATTTTTTGATAGTGGGACCAGATTCTTTTACTATAGGGGCTAGATTAAAAAGCGTCTTGAGCTGGGCATTGACGAGTACCCGTTTATTTTCGTACCTGTCAACCAAAGTCATTGGACAAGTTTTGATAATGTCGCGAGCTTCACCTTCAGTTTTCTGCATTAGATAATATTTGTATATCACTTATGTGCATGTTATCTTTGTAAATAGCAGAAAACATGTCTCTAAAAGTAGGCCATTTTTTATAATCGCCAGAAAATACCTCAGTATCACATGGGGGCAGATGAATGGGAATGTTGGAACTAGCCAATCTCCTTTTTTCATTCATCTTATCGATAAGATCATCCATATAAGCCATTGTGCGGACATACGTTTTATACCCTGATGTATAACATTTTTTAATTTCGGCTATAGTAGGGTTCTTTTTATCTAAAGAGTCGATCAATTCCTCATAACAATTACGGAAAGTCTCCCAAAGTCTTTCCATTTCTTTCTTATGGGTGTTTAGTGAGTTTACAGAATGTTCCTCGTCCTTCATAGAAGTTACGAGAAACTCAAAGTCGACTAAACGGTCTGCACTTCTAATCAATGTCTTCAAATCCGACATGATTTCTCAACTAAAGCTTAGCAAAAATAAGAAAGGGTGAGGAAAATTTCGAAAAACCACAAAAATATAAGAAAAAATTCGAAAAATCAATCTTTTTATCACCTTTGGGTAAAAAATAAGAACGTTAATCGCAAAAAACTGGTCGAAAATATCAAAAAAAAAAACAAGAAATTATTTAAGAACCAAGAATTTATAATGAATTGACAAATTAATCAAGTTATGCCTCGAAACGAAAATATTCCAAAAATGTTTATGTATGTATATATAATATAATTATGGACAAAAAGTTTTCACTTTTTTGCCTCACCAACACCACTGTTCTATATAAATATCTTATATACAGACGTCACAGTGTGCAAGAACATTCACTTTTTATGGGTCTAACTTTCCAAAAATAGTTAGAAATCAAATACTATATTATGTGAAATTACGTGTGAAACAATATTAAATATCACGTATTAGTGTGTAAAGTGCTTGGTTATCGAATTATAGTTGATTTCCGATCAAATTATAAAAATAAAAAATTTCCACTTTTTGTTCAGTTGGATCCACTGTGCAAGAGAGGAATCGAAAAACAAAACAACGGACGCAACAAATGTATGTATGTATGTACGTGTGTATGTACGTATGAGCGTATGTGGCGTATTGTTGTTATTGTTTTATGTTCGTTGGCCGGCGACGCGTCACAAACAAATAAAACCGCGATTTCACTGAAATGTGGAAGAGGAGAGTGGGGAAGCGAAAAAACCGAAATCAACTCGAATGCACTGAATGTATTAGAGGAGTGGGAAGCAAAACGAAAACAACAACTTGTTTGTTATTGTTGTAGAAACGATTAACCAAACGCACTGCACTATTTTCTTCTTTTTTTAATTTATTTTGTGTTCTTGCACTATTTACACAGTAAATATTTCAAAAAACCTACCTTGTTTTTTGTTGGGGTATATTTTAAGGATGAAGAAAAAAAACCTTTTTATTTGTGGGGATCCGACAACAACAAATTAGTTTGGATCTGCAAATAAACGTTTGGGTAAATTATTTTATTTTGATGAAAGGCGGCTTCGGAATCCGGCTCGATGAGGACCAATGATTTTACGGGGAGTAAAATAAAATAGTTTACCCAAATTTTAAATAAAAAACAACAAATTAATTTTTCAATTTCGAATTAAAGCGGGGTGTTTTATTACAAAACGTACCTTCGGGTTTCGGGTTTTATTCGGGAGTAAATAATTCATTTGGCAGTTTGTCATTTTCACTTTTCTTTTCGTTTTCTTCGCAATTACAAAGTTGTATTCCATATACAATTTACACTTAAAAAACTACACTTATTTTAGGGTGCCCAGCGTAGACACAGGAAAAGGCGTTTATAGCTTAGGAAAGGTCCTTCCTAGGACTACCTAGGATATTTCATATATGAATGCCACCATTCCAGTTTCCATGTTATGAAAAATACCCAAATTTGGCCATCGACAAATACTGAAAAAACGGTTTCTGCAAAAGGCGTTTATTGTATTCGAAAGGTCCTTCCTAAGACTACCTAGGATATTCCATATATGAATGCCACCATTCCAGTTTCCAGGTTATGGCCATTTATCCTCTCCAGAATTTCAGTGTGAAAAATACCCAAATTTGGCCATGGACAACTACTGGAAAAAACGGTTTCTGGAAAAGGCGTTTATAGCATTCAAAAGGTTCTTCCTAGGACTACTTAGGGTATTCCCTATATGAATGCCACCATTCCACTTTCCAAGTTATGGCCATTCATCCTCTCCAGAATTTCAGTGTCAAAAATACCCAACTTTGGCCATCGACAACTACTGGAAAAAACGGTTTCTGCAAAAGGCGTTTATAGCATTCGAAAGGTCCTTCCTAGGACTACTTAGGGTATTCCATATATGAATGCCACTATTCCAGTTTCCAAGTTATGGCCATTCATCCTCTCCAGAATTTCAGTGTGAAAAATACTCAAATTTGGCCATGGACAACTACTGAAAAAAACTGTTTCTGGAAAAGGCGTTTATATATGAATGCCACCATTCATATATGAATGCCACCATTCCAGTTTCCATGTTATGGCCATTCATCCTCTCCAGAATTTCAGTGTTAAAAATACCCAAATTTGGCCATGGACATCTACTGGTAAAAACGGTTTCTGGAAAAGGCGTTTATAGAATTATAGTAGCCATGGACAACTATTAAAAAGACGGTTTCTGGAAAAGGCGTTTATAGCATTCAAAAGGTCCTTCCTAGGACTACTTAGGGTATTCCCTATATGAATGCAACCATTCCAGTTTCCAAGTTATGGCCATTCATCCTCTCCAGAATTTCAGTGTCAAAAATACCCAAATTTGGCCATCGACAACTACTGGAAAAAACAGTTTCTGCAAAAAGCGTTTATAGCATTCGAAAGGTCCTTCCTAGGACTACCTAGTATATTCCATATATGAATGCCACCATTCCAGTTTCCAAGTTATGGCCATTCATCCTCTCCAGAATTTCAGTGTGAAAAATACTCAACTTTGGCCATGAATAACTAATGAAAAAAAAAACGGTTTCTGGAAAAGGTTTTTATAGCATTTCAATGGTCCTTTCTGGGACTATTTAGGATATTCCATATATGATTGCCACCATTCCAGTTTCCATGTTATGGCCATTCATCCTCTCCAGAATTTCAGTGTTAAAAATACCCAAATTTGGCCATGGACATCTACTGGTAAAAACGATTTCTGGAAAAGGCGTTTATAGCACTATAGTAGCCATGAACAACTACTAAACAAAAACGGTTTCTGGAAAAGGCGTTTATAGCATTCAAAAGGTCCTTCCTAGGACTACTTTGGGTATTTCCTATATGAATGGCACCATTCTAGTTTACAAGTTATGGCCATTCATCCTCTCCAGAATTTCAGTGTCAAAAATACCCAACTTTGGCCATGGACAAGTACAGGAAAAGGCGTTTATAGCTTAGGAAAGGTCCTTCCTAGGACTACCTAGGATATTTCATATATGAATGCCACCATTCCAGTTTCCATGTTATGGCCATTCATCCCCTCCAGAATTTCAATGTGAAAAATACTCAAATTTGGCCATGGACAACTACTGGAGACAGCGGTTTCTGGAAAAGGCGTTTAATGCATTCGAACGGTCCTTACTAGGACTACTTAGGATATTCCATATATGAATGCCACCATTCCAGTTTCCAAGTTGTGCCCATTCATCCTCTCCAGAATTTCAGTGTGAAAAATACCCAAATTTGGCCATGGACAGCTACTGGAGACAACAGTTTCTGGAAAAGGTGTTTATAGCATTCGAAAGGTCCTTACTAGGACTACTTAGGATATTCCATATATGAATGTCACCATTCCAGTTTCCAAGTTATGGCCATTCATCCTCTCCAGAATTTCAGAGTGAAAAATACCAAATTTTGTCCATGAATAACTGATGGATAAAACGGTTTCTGGAAAAGGCGTTTATAGCATTCGAAACGTCCTTCCTAGGACTACCTAGGATATTCCATATATGAATACCACCATTCCAGTTTCCAAGTTATGGCCATTCATCCTCTCCAGAATTTCAGGGTCAAAAATACCCAAATTTTAACATGGACAACTACTGGAAAAACAGTTTCTGGAAAAGGCGTTTATAGCATTCGAAAGGTTCTTACTACAAATACTTAGGGTATTCCCTATATGAATGCAACAATTCCAGTTTCCAAGTTACGGCCATTCATCCGCTCCAGAATTTCAGTGTGAAAAATACCCAAATTTGGCCATCGACAACTACGGGGAAAAACGGTTGCTGGAAAAGGCGGTTATAGCATTCGAATGGTTCTTCCTAGGACTACTTAGGGTATTCCCTATATGAATGCCACCATTCCAGTTTCCAAGTTATGGCCATTCATCCTCTCCAGAATTTCAGTGTGAAAAATACCCAATTTTGGCCATGAATAACTAATGGATAAAACGATTTCTGGAAAAGGCGTTTATAGCATTTGAAACGTCCTTCCTAGGACTACCTAGGATATTCCATATATGAATGCCACCATTCCAGTTTCCAAGTTATGGCCATTCATCTTCACCAGAATTTCAGTGTCAAAAATACCCAAATTTGGACATGGACAACTACTGGAAAAACAGTTTCTGGAAAAGGCGTTTATAGCATTAGAAAGGTCCTTACTACGAATACTTAGGGTATTCCCGATATGAATGCAACAATTCCAGTTTCCAAGTTACGGCCATTCATCCGCTCCAGAATTTCAGTGTGAAAAATACCCAAATTTGGCCATCGACAACTACGGGAAAAAACGGTTGCTGGAAAAGGCGGTTATAGCATTCGAAAGGTTCTTCCTAGGACTACTTTGGGTATTTCCTATATGAATGCCACCACTCTAGTTTACAAGTTATGGCCATTCATCCTCTCCAGAATTTCAGTGTCAAAAATACCCAACTTTGGCCATGGACAAGTACAGGAAAAGGCGTTTATAGCTTAGGAAAGGTCCTTCCTAGGACTACCTAGGATATTTCATATATGAATGCAACCATTCCAGTTTCCATGTTATGGCCATTCATCCTCTCCAGAATTTCAGTGTGAAAAATTGCAAAACTTGGCCATGGCAACTATTGAAAAAAACGTTTTCTGGAAAAGGCGTTTATAGTATTCGAAAGGTCCTTCCTAAGACTACCTAGGATATTCCATATATGAATGCCACCATTCCAGTTTCCAGGTTATGGCCATTCATCATCTCCAGAATTTCAGTGTGAAAAATACCCAAATTTGGCCATGGATAACTACTGGAAAAAAACAGTTTCTGGAAAAGGCGTTTATAGCATTCGAAAGGTCCTTCCTAGAACTACCTAGTATATTCCATATATGAATGCCACCATTCCAGTTTCCAAGTTATGGCCATTCATCCTCTCCAGAATTTCAGTGTGAAAAATACCCAAATTTGGCCATGGATAACTACTGAAAAAAACAGTTTCTGGAAAAGACGTTTATAGCATTCGAAAGGTCCTTCCTAGAACTACCTAGGATATTCCATATATGAATGCCACCATTCCAGTTTCCAGGTTATGGCCATTCATCCTCTCCAGAATTTCAGTGTGAAAAATACCCAAATTTGGCCATGGATAACTACTGGAAAAACAGTTTCTGGAAAAGGCGTTTATATCATTCGAAAGGTCCTTCCTAGAACTACCTAGTATATCCCATATATGAATGCCACCATTCCAGTTTCCAAGTTATGGCCATTCATCCTCTCCAGAATTTCAGTGTGAAAAATACCCAAATTTGGCCATGGATAACTACTGAAAAAAAAAACAGTTTCTGGAAAAGACGTTTATAGCATTCGAAAGGTCCTTCCTAGAACTACCTAGTATATTCCATATATGAATGCCACCATTCCAGTTTCCAAGTTATGGCCATTCATCCTCTCCAGAATTTCAGTGTGAAAAATACTCAACTTTGGCCATAAATAACTAATGAAAAAAACGGTTTCTGGAAAAGGCGTTTATAGCATTTGAAACGTCCTTCCTAGGACTACCTAGGATATTGCATATATGAATGCCACCATTCCAGTTTCCATGTTATGGTCATTCATCCTCTCCAGAATTTCAGTGTGAAAAATACCCAAATTTGGCCATGGATAACTACTGGAAAAACAGTTTCTGGAAAAGGCGTTTATATCATTCGAAAGGTCCTTCCTAGAACTACCTAGTATATCCCATATATGAATGCCACCATTCCAGTTTCCAAGTTATGGCCATTCATCCTCTCCAGAATTTCAGTGTGAAAAATACCCAAATTTGGCCATGGATAACTACTGAAAAAAAACAGTTTCTGGAAAAGACGTTTATAGCATTCGAAAGGTCCTTCCTAGAACTACCTAGTATATTCCATATATGAATGCCACCATTCCAGTTTCCAAGTTGTGCCCATTCATCCTCTCCAGAATTTCAGTGTGAAAAATACCCAAATTTGGCCATGGACAGCTACTGGAGACAACAGTTTCTGGAAAAGGTGTTTATAGCATTCGAAAGGTCCTTACTAGGACTACTTAGGATATTCCATATATGAATGTCACCATTCCAGTTTCCAAGTTATGGCCATTCATCCTCTCCAGAATTTCAGAGTGAAAAATACCAAATTTTGTCCATGAATAACTGATGGATAAAACGGTTTCTGGAAAAGGCGTTTATAGCATTCGAAACGTCCTTCCTAGGACTACCTAGGATATTCCATATATGAATACCACCATTCCAGTTTCCAAGTTATGGCCATTCATCCTCTCCAGAATTTCAGGGTCAAAAATACCCAAATTTTAACATGGACAACTACTGGAAAAACAGTTTCTGGAAAAGGCGTTTATAGCATTCGAAAGGTTCTTACTACGAATACTTAGGGTATTCCCTATATGAATGCAACAATTCCAGTTTCCAAGTTACGGCCATTCATCCGCTCCAGAATTTCAGTGTGAAAAATACCCAAATTTGGCCATCGACAACTACGGGGAAAACGGTTGCTGGAAAAGGCGGTTATAGCATTCGAATGGTTCTTCCTAGGACTACTTAGGGTATTCCCTATATGAATGCCACCATTCCAGTTTCCAAGTTATGGCCATTCATCCTCTCCAGAATTTCAGTGTGAAAAATACCCAATTTTGGCCATGAATAACTAATGGATAAAACGATTTCTGGAAAAGGCGTTTATAGCATTTGAAACGTCCTTCCTAGGACTACCTAGGATATTCCATATATATATGCCACCATTCCAGTTTCCAAGTTATGGCCATTCATCTTCACCAGAATTTCAGTGTCAAAAATACCCAAATTTGGACATGGACAACTACTGGAAAAACAGTTTCTGGAAAAGGCGTTTATAGCATTAGAAAGGTCCTTACTACGAATACTTAGGGTATTCCCTATATGAATGCAACAATTCCAGTTTCCAAGTTACGGCCATTCATCCGCTCCAGAATTTCAGTGTGAAAAATACCCAAATTTGGCCATCGACAACTACGGGAAAAAACGGTTGCTGGAAAAGGCGGTTATAGCATTCGAAAGGTTCTTCCTAGGACTACTTTGGGTATTTCCTATATGAATGCCACCACTCTAGTTTACAAGTTATGGCCATTCATCCTCTCCAGAATTTCAGTGTCAAAAATACCCAACTTTGGCCATGGACAAGTACAGGAAAAGGCGTTTATAGCTTAGGAAAGGTCCTTCCTAGGACTACCTAGGATATTTCATATATGAATGCCACCATTCCAGTTTCCATGTTATGGCCATTCATCCTCTCCATAATTTCAGTGTGAAAAATTGCAAAACTTGGCCATGGCAACTATTGAAAAAAACGTTTTCTGGAAAAGGCGTTTATAGTATTCGAAAGGTCCTTCCTAAGACTACCTAGGATATTCCATATATGAATGCCACCATTCCAGTTTCCAGGTTATGGCCATTCATCCTCTCCAGAATTTCAGTGTGAAAAATACCCAAATTTGGCCATGGATAACTACTGGAAAAAAACAGTTTCTGGAAAAGGCGTTTATAGCATTCGAAAGGTCCTTCCTAGAACTACCTAGTATATTCCATATATGAATGCCACCATTCCAGTTTCCAAGTTATGGCCATTCATCCTCTCCAGAATTTCAGTGTGAAAAATACCCAAATTTGGCCATGGATAACTACTGAAAAAAAAACAGTTTCTGGAAAAGACGTTTATAGCATTCGAAAGGTCCTTCCTAGAACTACCTAGGATATTCCATATATGAATGCCACCATTCCAGTTTCCAGGTTATGGCCATTCATCCTCTCCAGAATTTCAGTGTGAAAAATACCCAAATTTGGCCATGGATAACTACTGAAAAAAAACAGTTTCTGGAAAAGACGTTTATAGCATTCGAAAGGTCCTTCCTAGAACTACCTAGTATATTCCATATATGAATGCCACCATTCCAGTTTCCAAGTTATGGCCATTCATCCTCTCCAGAATTTCAGTGTGAAAAATACTCAACTTTGGCCATAAATAACTAATGAAAAAAACGGTTTCTGGAAAAGGCGTTTATAGCATTTGAAACGTCCTTCCTAGGACTACCTAGGATATTGCATATATGAATGCCACCATTCCAGTTTCCATGTTATGGTCATTCATCCTCTCCAGAATTTCAGTGTGAAAAATAGCCAAACTTGGCCATGGAAACTACTGGAAAAAACAGTTTCTGGAAAAGGCGTTTATAGTATTCGACAGGTCCTTCCTAAGACTACCTAGGATATTCCATATATGAATGCCACCATTCCAGTTTCCAGGATATGGCCATTCATCCTCTCCAGAATTTCAGTGTGAAAAATACCCAAATTTGGCCATGGATAACTACTGAAAAAAAAAACTGTTTCTGGAAAAGACGTTTATAGCATTCGAAAGGTCCTTCCTAGAACTACCTAGTATATTCCATATATGAATGCCACCATTCCAGTTTCCAAGTTATGGCCATTCATCCTCTCCCGAATTTCAGTGTGAAAAATACTCAACTTTGGCCATGAATAACTAATGAAAAAAACGGTTTCTGGAAAAGGCGTTTATAGCATTCGAAAGGTCCTTCCTAGGACTACCTACGGTACTCCATATATAGATGACACTATTCCAGTTTCCAAGTTATGGCCATTCATCCTCTCCAGAATTTCAGTGTGAAAAATACCCAATTTTGGCCATCGACAACTACGGGAAAAACAGTTGCTGGAAAAGGCGGTTATAGAATTCGAAAGGTTCTTCCTAGGACTACTTAGGGTATTCCCTATATGAATGCCACCATTCCACTTTCCAAGTTATGGCCATTCATCCTCTCCAGAATTTCAGTGTCAAAAATACCCAACTTTGGCCATCGACAACTGCTGGAAAAAACGGTTTCTGCAAAAGGCGTTTATAGCATTCGAAAGGTCCTTCCTAGGACTACTTAGGGTATTCCATATATGAATGCCACTATTCCAGTTTCCAAGTTATGGCCATTCATCCTCTCCAGAATTTCAGTGTGAAAAATACTCAAATTTGGCAATGGACAACTACTGAAAAAAACTGTTTCTGGAAAAGGCGTTTATATATGAATGCCACCATTCATATATGAATGCCACCATTCCAGTTTCCATGTTATGGCCATTCATCCTCTCCAGAATTTCAGTGTTAAAAATACCCAAATTTGGCCATGGACATCTACTGGTAAAAACGGTTTCTGGAAAAGGCGTTTATAGAATTATAGTAGCCATGGACAACTATTAAAAAGACGGTTTCTGGAAAAGGCGTTTATAGCATTCAAAAGGTCCTTCCTAGGACTACTTAGGGTATTCCCTATATGAATGTCACCATTCCAGTTTCCAAGTTATGGCCATTCATCCTCTCCAGAATTTCAGTGTCAAAAATACCCAAATTTGGCCATCGACAACTACTGGAAAAAACAGTTTCTGCAAAAGGCGTTTATAGCATTCGAAAGGTCCTTCCTAGGACTACCTAGTATATTCCATATATGAATGCCACCATTCCAGTTTCCAAGTTATGGCCATTCATCCTCTCCAGAATTTCAGTGTGAAAAATACTCAACTTTGGCCATGAATAACTAATGAAAAAAACGGTTTCTGGAAAAGGTTTTTATAGCATTTCAATGGTCCTTTCTGGGACTATTTAGGATATTCCATATATGATTGCCACCATTCCAGTTTCCATGTTATGGCCATTCATCCTCTCCAGAATTTCAGTGTTAAAAATACCCAAATTTGGCCATGGACATCTACTGGTAAAAACGATTTCTGGAAAAGGCGTTTATAGCACTATAGTAGCCATGAACAACTACTAAACAAAAACGGTTTCTGGAAAAGGCGTTTATAGCATTCAAAAGGTCCTTCCTAGGACTACTTTGGGTATTTCCTATATGAATGGCACCATTCTAGTTTACAAGTTATGGCCATTCATCCTCTCCAGAATTTCAGTGTCAAAAGTACCCAACTTTGGCCATGGACAAGTACAGGAAAAGGCGTTTATAGCTTAGGAAAGGTCCTTCCTAGGACTACCAAGGATATTTCATATATGAATGCCACCATTCCAGTTTCCATGTTATGGCCATTCATCCTCTCCAGAATTTCAATGTGAAAAATACTCAAATTTGGCCATGGACAACTACTGGAGACAGCGGTTTCTGGAAAAGGCGTTTAATGCATTCGAACGGTCCTTACTAGGACTACTTAGGATATTCCATATATGAATGCCACCATTCCAGTTTCCAAGTTGTGCCCATTCATCCTCTCCAGAATTTCAGTGTGAAAAATACCCAAATTTGGCCATGGACAGCTACTGGAGACAACAGTTTCTGGAAAAGGTGTTTATAGCATTCGAAAGGTCCTTACTAGGACTACTTAGGATATTCCATATATGAATGTCACCATTCCAGTTTCCAAGTTATGGCCATTCATCCTCTCCAGAATTTCAGAGTGAAAAATACCAAATTTTGTCCATGAATAACTGATGGATAAAACGGTTTCTGGAAAAGGCGTTTATAGCATTCGAAACGTCCTTCCTAGGACTACCTAGGATATTCCATATACGAATACCACCATTCCAGTTTCTAAGTTATGGCCATTCATCCTCTCCAGAATTTCAGGGTCAAAAATACCCAAATTTTAACATGGACAACTACTGGAAAAACAGTTTCTGGAAAAGGCGTTTATAGCATTCGAAAGGTTCTTACTACGAATACTTAGGGTATTCCCTATATGAATGCAACAATTCCAGTTTCCAAGTTACGGCCATTCATCCGCTCCAGAATTTCAGTGTGAAAAATACCCAAATTTGGCCATCGACAACTACGGGGAAAAACGGTTGCTGGAAAAGGCGGTTATAGCATTCGAATGGTTCTTCCTAGGACTACTTAGGGTATTCCCTATATGAATGCCACCATTCCAGTTTCCAAGTTATGGCCATTCATCCTCTCCAGAATTTCAGTGTGAAAAATACCCAATTTTGGCCATGAATAACTAATGGATAAAACGATTTCTGGAAAAGGCGTTTATAGCATTTGAAACGTCCTTCCTAGGACTACCTAGGATATTCCATATATGAATGCCACCATTCCAGTTTCCAAGTTATGGCCATTCATCTTCACCAGAATTTCAGTGTCAAAAATACCCAAATTTGGACATGGACAACTACTGGAAAAACAGTTTCTGGAAAAGGCGTTTATAGCATTAGAAAGGTCCTTACTACGAATACTTAGGGTATTCCCTATATGAATGCAACAATTCCAGTTTCCAAGTTACGGCCAATCATCCGCTCCAGAATTTCAGTGTGAAAAATACCCAAATTTGGCCATCGACAACTACGGGAAAAAACGGTTGCTGGAAAAGGCGGTTATAGCATTCGAAAGGTTCTTCCTAGGACTACTTTGGGTATTTCCTATATGAATGCCACCACTCTAGTTTACAAGTTATGGCCATTCATCCTCTCCAGAATTTCAGTGTCAAAAATACCCAACTTTGGCCATGGACAAGTACAGGAAAAGGCGTTTATAGCTTAGGAAAGGTCCTTCCTAGGACTACCTAGGATATTTCATATATGAATGCCACCATTCCAGTTTCCATGTTATGGCCATTCATCCTCTCCAGAATTTCAGTGTGAAAAATTGCAAAACTTGGCCATGGCAACTATTGAAAAAAACGTTTTCTGGAAAAGGCGTTTATAGTATTCGAAAGGTCCTTCCTAAGACTACCTAGGATATTCCATATATGAATGTTCCAGTTTCCAGGTTATGGCCATTCATCCTCTCCAGAATTTCAGTGTGAAAAATACCCAAATTTGGCCATGGATAACTACTGGAAAAAAACAGTTTCTGGAAAAGGCGTTTATAGCATTCGAAAGGTCCTTCCTAGAACTACCTAGTATATTCCATATATGAATGCCACCATTCCAGTTTCCAAGTTATGGCCATTCATCCTCTCCAGAATTTCAGTGTGAAAAATACCCAAATTTGGCCATGGATAACTACTGAAAAAAACAGTTTCTGGAAAAGACGTTTATAGCATTCGAAAGGTCCTTCCTAGAACTACCTAGGATATTCCATATATGAATGCCACCATTCCAGTTTCCAGGTTATGGCCATTCATCCTCTCCAGAATTTCAGTGTGAAAAATACCCAAATTTGGCCATGGATAACTACTGGAAAAACAGTTTCTGGAAAAGGCGTTTATATCATTCGAAAGGTCCTTCCTAGAACTACCTAGTATATCCCATATATGAATGCCACCATTCCAGTTTCCAAGTTATGGCCATTCATCCTCTCCAGAATTTCAGTGTGAAAAATACCCAAATTTGGCCATGGATAACTACTGAAAAAAACAGTTTCTGGAAAAGACGTTTATAGCATTCGAAAGGTCCTTCCTAGAACTACCTAGTATATTCCATATATGAATGCCACCGTTCCAGTTTCCAAGTTATGGCCATTCATCCTCTCCAGAATTTCAGTGTGAAAAATACTCAACTTTGGCCATAAATAACTAATGAAAAAAACGGTTTCTGGAAAAGGCGTTTATAGCATTTGAAACGTCCTTCCTAGGACTACCTAGGATATTGCATATATGAATGCCACCATTCCAGTTTCCATGTTATGGTCATTCATCCTCTCCAGAATTTCAGTGTGAAAAATAGCCAAACTTGGCCATGGAAACTACTGGAAAAAACAGTTTCTGGAAAAGGCGTTTATAGTATTCGACAGGTCCTTCCTAAGACTACCTAGGATATTCCATATATGAATGCCACCATTCCAGTTTCCAGGATATGGCCATTCATCCTCTCCAGAATTTCAGTGTGAAAAATACCCAAATTTGGCCATGGATAACTACTGAAAAAAAACTGTTTCTGGAAAAGACGTTTATAGCATTCGAAAGGTCCTTCCTAGAACTACCTAGTATATTCCATATATGAATGCCACCATTCCAGTTTCCAAGTTATGGCCATTCATCCTCTCCCGAATTTCAGTGTGAAAAATACTCAACTTTGGCCATGAATAACTAATGAAAAAAACGGTTTCTGGGAAAGGCGTTTATAGCATTCGAAAGGTCCTTCCTAGGACTACCTACGGTACTCCATATATAAATGACACTATTCCAGTTTCCAAGTTATGGCCATTCATCCTCTCCAGAATTTCAGTGTGAAAAATACCCAATTTTGGCCATCGACAACTACGGGAAAAACAGTTGCTGGAAAAGGCGGTTATAGAATTCGAAAGGTTCTTCCTAGGACTACTTTGGGTATTTCCTATATGAATGCCACCATTCTAGTTTACAAGTTATGGCCATTCATCCTCTCCAGAATTTCAGTGTCAAAAATACCCAACTTTGGCCATGGACAAGTACAGGAAAAGGCGTTTATAGCATTCGAAAGGTCCTTCCTAGAACTACCTAGGATATTCCATATATGAATGCCACCATTCCAGTTTCCAGGTTATGGCCATTCATCCTCTCCAGAATTTCAGTGTGAAAAATACCCAAATTTGGCCATGGATAACTACTGGAAAAACAGTTTCTGGAAAAGGCGTTTATATCATTCGAAAGGTCCTTCCTAGAACTACCTAGTATATCCCATATATGAATGCCACCATTCCAGTTTCCAAGTTATGGCCATTCATCCTCTCCAGAATTTCAGTGTGAAAAATACCCAAATTTGGCATTGGATAACTACTGAAAAAAAACAGTTTCTGGAAAAGACGTTTATAGCATTCGAAAGGTCCTTCCTAGAACTACCTAGTATATTCCATATATGAATGCCACCATTCCAGTTTAAAAGTTATGGCCATTCATCCTCTCCAGAATTTCAGTGTGAAAAATACTCAACTTTGGCCATAAATAACTAATGAAAAAAAACGGTTTCTGGAAAAGGCGTTTATAGCATTTGAAACGTCCTTCCTAGGACTACCTAGGATATTGCATATATGAATGCCACCATTCCAGTTTCCATGTTATGGTCATTCATCCTCTCCAGAATTTCAGTGTGAAAAATAGCCAAACTTGGCCATGGAAACTACTGGAAAAAACAGTTTCTGGAAAAGGCGTTTATAGTATTCGACAGGTCCTTCCTAAGACTACCTAGGATATTCCATATATGAATGCCACCATTCCAGTTTCCAGGATATGGCCATTCATCCTCTCCAGAATTTCAGTGTGAAAAATACCCAAATTTGGCCATGGATAACTACTGAAAAAAAAACTGTTTCTGGAAAAGACGTTTATAGCATTCGAAAGGTCCTTCCTAGAACTACCTAGTATATTCCATATATGAATGCCACCATTCCAGTTTCCAAGTTATGGCCATTCATCCTCTCCCGAATTTCAGTGTGAAAAATACTCAACTTTGGCCATGAATAACTAATGAAAAAAACGGTTTCTGGAAAAGGCGTTTATAGCATTCGAAAGGTCCTTCCTAGGACTACTTTGGGTATTTCCTATATGAATGCCACCATTCTAGTTTACAAGTTATGGCCATTCATCCTCTCCAGAATTTCAGTGTCAAAAATACCCAACTTTGGCCATGGACAAGTACAGGAAAAGGCGTTTATAGCTTAGGAAAGGTCCTTCCTAGGACTACCTAGGATATTTCATATATGAATGCCACCATTCCAGTTTCTATGTTATGGCCATTCATCCTCTCCAGAATTTCAGTGTGAAAAATTGCCAAACTTGGCCATGGCAACTATTGAAAAAAACCGTTTTCTGGAAAAGGCGTTTATAGTATTCGAAAGGTCCTTCCTAAGACTACCTAGGATATTCCATATATGAATGCCACCATTCCATTTTCCAGGTTATGACCATTCATCCTCTCCAGAATTTCAGTGTGAAAAATACCCAAATTTGGCCATGGATAACTACTGGAAAAAACAGTTTCTGGAAAAGGCGTTTATAGCATTCGAAAGGTCCGTCCTAGAACTACCTAGTATATTCCATATATTAATGCCACCATTCCAGTTTCCAAGTTATGGCCATTCATCCTCTCCAGAATTTCAGTGTGAAAAATACCCAAATTTGACCATGGGTAACTACTGGAAAAAAACTGTTTCTGGAAAAGACGTTTATAGCATTCGAAAGGTCCTTCCTAGAACTACCTAGTATATTCCATATATGAATGCCACCATTCCAGTTTCCAAGTTATGGTCATTCATCCTCTCCAGAATTTCAGTGTGAAAAATACTCAACTTTGGCCATGAATAACTAATGAAAAAAACGGTTTCTGGAAAAGGCGTTTATAGCATTTGAAACGTCCTTCCTAGGACTACCTAGGATATTCCATATATGAATGCCACCATTCCAGTTTCCAAGTTATGGCCATTCATCTTCACCAGAATTTCAGTGTCAAAAATACCCAAATTTGGACATGGACAACTACTGGAAAAACAGTTTCTGGAAAAGGCGTTTATAGCATTAGAAAGGTCCTTACTACGAATACTTAGGGTATTCCCAATATGAATGCAACAATTCCAGTTTCCAAGTTACGGCCATTCATCCGCTCCAGAATTTCAGTGTGAAAAATACCCAAATTTGGCCATCGACAACTACGGGAAAAAACGGTTGCTGGAAAAGGCGGTTATAGCATTCGAAAGGTTCTTCCTAGGACTACTTTGGGTATTTCCTATATGAATGCCACCACTCTAGTTTACAAGTTATGGCCATTCATCCTCTCCAGAATTTCAGTGTCAAAAATACCCAACTTTGGCCATGGACAAGTACAGGAAAAGGCGTTTATAGAAAGGTCCTTCCTAGGACTACCTAGGATATTTCATATATGAATGCCACCATTCCAGTTTCCATGTTATGGCCATTCATCCTCTCCAGAATTTCAGTGTGAAAAATTGCCAAACTTGGCCATGGCAACTATTGAAAAAAACGTTTTCTGGAAAAGGCGTTTATAGTATTCGAAAGGTCCTTCCTAAGACTACCTAGGATATTCCGTATATGAATGCCACCATTCCAGTTTCCAGGTTATGGGCATTCATCCTCTCCAGAATTTCAGTGTGAAAAATACCCAAATTTGGCCATGGATAACTACTTGAAAAAAAAACAGTTTCTGGAAAAGGCGTTTATAGCATTCGAAAGGTCCTTCCTAGAACTACCTAGTATATTCCATATATGAATGCCACCATTCCAGTTTCCAAGTTATGGCCATTCATCCTCTCCAGAATTTCAGTGTGAAAAATACCCAAATTTGGCCATGGATAACTACTGAAAAAAACAGTTTCTGGAAAAGACGTTTATAGCATTCGAAAGGTCCTTCCTAGAACTACCTAGGATATTCCATATATGAATGCCACCATTCCAGTTTCCAGGATATGGCCATTCATCCTCTCCAGAATTTCAGTGTGAAAAATACCCAAAATTTGGCCATGGATAACTACTGAAAAAAACAGTTTCTGGAAAAGACGTTTATAGCATTCGAAAGGTCCTTCCTAGAACTACCTAGTATATTCCATATATGAATGCCACCATTCCAGTTTCCAAGTTATGGCCATTCATCCTCTCCCGAATTTCAGTGTGAAAAATACTCAACTTTGGCCATGAATAACTAATGAAAAAAACGGTTTCTGGAAAAGGCGTTTATAGCATTCGAAAGGTCCTTCCTAGGACTACCTAGGATATTCCATATATGAATGCCACCATTCCAGTTTCCAGGATATGGCCATTCATCCTCTCCAGAATTTCAGTGTGAAAAATACCCAAATTTGGCCATGGATAACTACTGAAAAAAAACAGTTTCTGGAAAAGACGTTTATAGCATTCGAAAGGTCCTTCCTAGAACTACCTAGTATATTCCATATATGAATGCCACCATTCCAGTTTCCAAGTTATGGCCATTCATCCTCTCCCGAATTTCAGTGTGAAAAATACTCAACTTTGGCCATGAATAACTAATGAAAAAAACGGTTTCTGGAAAAGGCGTTTATAGCATTCGAAAGGTCCTTCCTAGGACTACCTACGGTACTCCATATATAAATGACACTATTCCAGTTTCCAAGTTATGGCCATTCATCCTCTCCAGAATTTCAGTGTGAAAAATAGCCAAACTCGACCATGGAAAACTACTGGAAAAGGCGTTTATAGTATTCGAATGGTCCTTCCTGGGACTATTTAGGATATTCCATATATGAATGCCACCATTCCAGTTTCTAAGTTATGGCCATTCATCCTCTCCAGAATTTCACTGTGTAAAATACCCAAATTGGCCATGGACAACTACTGGAAAAAACGGTTTCTGGAAAAGGTGTTTATAGCATTCGAAAGGTACTTCCTAGGACTACTTAGGGTATTCCCTATATGAATGCCACCATTCCACTTTCCAAGTTATGGCCATTCATCCTCTCCAGAATTTCAGTGTCAAAAATACCTAACTTTGGCCATCGACAACTACTGGAAAAAACGGTTTCTGCAAAAGGCGTTTATAGCATTCGAAAGGTCCTTCCTAGGACTACTTAGGGTATTCCATATATAAATGCCACTATTCCAGTTTCCAAGTTATGGCCATTCATCCTCTCCAGAATTTCAGTGTGAAAAATACTCAAATTTGGCCATGGACAACTACTGGAAAAAACAGTTTCTGGAAAAGGCGTTTATAGCATTCGAAAGGTCCGTCCTAGAACTACCTAGTATATTCCATATATTAATGCCACCATTCCAGTTTCCAAGTTATGGCCATTCATCCTCTCCAGAATTTCAGTGTGAAAAATACCCAAATTTGACCATGGGTAACTACTGGAAAAAAACTGTTTCTGGAAAAGACGTTTATAGCATTCGAAAGGTCCTTCCTAGAACTACCTAGTATATTCCATATATGAATGCCACCATTCCAGTTTCCAAGTTATGGCCATTCATCCTCTCCAGAATTTCAGTGTGAAAAATACTCAACTTTGGCCATGAATAACTAATGAAAAAAACGGTTTCTGGAAAAGGCGTTTATAGCATTTGAAACGTCCTTCCTAGGACTACCTAGGATATTCCATATATGAATGCCACCATTCCAGTTTCCAAGTTATGGCCATTCATCCTCTCCAGAATTTCAGTGTGAAAAATACTCAAATTTGGCCATGGACAACTACTGAAAAAAACTGTTTCTGGAAAAGGTTTTTATAGCATTTCAATAGTCCTTTCTGAGACTATTTATTATATTCCATATATGAATGCCACCATTCCAGTTTCCATGTTATGGCCATTCATCCTCTCCAGAATTTCAGTGTTAAAAATACCCAAATTTGGCCATGGACATCTACTGGTAAAAACGATTTCTGGAAAAGGCGTTTATAGCATTATAGTAGCCACGAAAAACTACTAAACAAAAACGGTTTCTGGAAAAGGCGTTTATAGCATTCAAAAGGTCCTTCCTAGGACTACTTTGGGTATTTCCTATATGAATGCCACCATTCTAGTTTACAAGTTATGGCCATTCATCCTCTCCAGAATTTCAGTGTCAAAAATACCCAACTTTGGCCATGGACAAGTACAGGAAAAGGCGTTTATAGCTTAGGAAAGGTCCTTCCTAGGACTACCTAGGATATTTCATATATTAATGCCACCATTCCAGTTTCCATGTTATGGCCATTCATCCCCTCCAGAATTTCAGTGTGAAAAATACTCAATTTTGGCCATGAATAACTAATGGATAAAACGGTTTCTGGAAAAGGCGTTTATAGCATTTGAAACGTCCTTCCTAGGACTACCTAGGATATTCCATATATGAATGCCACCATTCCGGTTTCCAAGTTATGGCCATTCATCCTCTCCAGAATTTCAGTGTCAAAAATACCCAAATTTGGACATGGACAACTACTGGAAAAACAGTTTCTGGAAAAGGCGTTTATAGCATTCGAAAGGTTCTTACTACGAATACTTAGGGTATTCCCTATATGAATACAACATTTCCAGTTTCCAAGTTACGGCCATTCATCCGCTCCAGAATTTCAGTGTGAAAAATACCCAACTTTGGCCATCGACAACTACGGGAAAAAACGGTTGCTGGAAAATGCGGTTATAGCATTCGAAAGGTTCTTCCTAGGACTACTTAGGGTATCCCCTATATGAATGCCACCATTCCACTTTCCAAGTTATGGCCATTCATCCTCTCCAGAATTTCAGTGTCAAAAATACCCAATTTTGGCCATGGACAACTACAGGAAAAGGCGTTTATGGCTTAGGAAAGGTCCTTCCTAGGACTACCTAGGATATTGCATATATGAATGCCACCATCCAGTTTCCATGTTATGGCCATTCATCCTCTCCAGAATTTCAGTGTGAAAAACTGCCAAACTTGGCCATGGAAACTATTGAAAAAAACGTTTTCTGGAAAAGGCGTTTATAGTATTCGAAAGGTCCTTTCTGGAACTATTTATGATATTCCATATATGAATGCCACTATTCCAGTTTATAAGTTATGGCCATTCATCCTCTCCAGAATTTCAGTGTCCAAAATACCCAACTTTGGCCATCGACAACTACTGGAAAAAACGGTTTCTGCAAAAGGCGTTTATAGCATTCCTAGGACTACCTTGGGTATTCCATATATGAATGCCACTATTCCAGTTTCCAAGTTATGGCCATTCATCCTCTCCAGAATTTCAGTGTGAAAAATACTCAAATTTGGCCATGGACAACTACTGGAAAAAACTGTTTCTGGAAAAGGTTTTTATAGCATTTCAATGGTCCATTCTGGGACTATTTAGGATATTCCATATATGAATGCCACCATTCCAGTTTCCATGTTATGGCCATTCATCCTCTCAGAATTGCAGTGTTAAAAATACCCAAATTTGGCCATGGACATCTACTGTTAAAAACGATTTCTAGAAAAGGCGTTTATAGCATTATAGTAGCCATGAACAACTACTAAACAAAAACGGATTCTGGAAAAGGCGTCTATAGCATTCAAAAGGTCCTTCCTAGGACTACTTTGGGTATTTCCTATATGAATGCCACCATTCTAGTTTACAAGTTATGGCCATTCATCCTCTCCAGAATTTCAGTGTCAAAAATAAACAAACTTTGGCCATGGACAACTACAGGAAAAGGCGTTTATAGTTTAGGAAAGGTCCTTCCTAGAACTACCTAGGATATATGAATGCCATTCATACCCTCCAGAATTTCAGTGTGAAAAATACTCAAATTTGGCCATGGACAACTACTGGAGACAACGGTTTCGGAAAAAAGGCGTTTAAAGCATTCGAAAGGTCCTTACTAGGACTACTTAGGATATTCCATATATGAATGCCACCATTCCAGTTTCCAAGTTGTGCCCATTCATCCTCTCCAGAATTTCAGTGTAAAAAATACCCAAATTTGGCCATGGACAGCTACTGGAGGCAACAGTTTCTGGAAAAGGCGTTTATAGCATTCGAAAGGTCCTTACTGGGACTACTTATGATATTCCATATATGAATGTCACCATTCCAGTTTCCAAGTTATGGCCATTCATCCTCTCCAGAATTTCAGTGTGAAAAATACCCAATTTAGGCCATGAATAACTAATGGATAAAACGGTTTCTGGAAAAGGCGTTTATAGAACTTGAAACGTCCTTCCTAGGACTACCTAGGATATTCCATATATGAATGCCACCATTCCAATTTCCATGTTATGGCCATTCATCCTCTCCAGAATTTCAGTGTCAAAAATACCCAAATTTGGACATGGACAACTACTGGAAAAACAGTTTCTGGAAAAGGCGTTTATAGCATTCGAAAGGTTCTTTCTGCGAATACTTAGGGTATTCCCTATATGAATGCAACAATTCCAGTTTCCAAGTTACGGCCATTCATCCTCTCCAGAATTTCAGTGTGAAAAATACCCAAATTTGGCCATCGACAACTACGGGAAAAAACGGTTGCTGGAAAAGGCGGTTATAGCATTCGAAAGGTTCTTACTAGGACTACTTAGGATATTCCATATATGAATGCCACCATTCCAGTTTCAAAGTTATGGCCATTCATCCTCTCCAGAATTTCAGTGTCAAAAATACCCAATTTTGGCCATGGACAACTACTGGAAAAAAGGCGTTTATAGCAATCGAAAGGTCCTTCCTAGGACTACTTAGGGTATTCCATATATGAAAGCCACCATTCCAGTTTCCAAGTTATGGCCAATCATCCTCTCCAGAATTTCAGTGTGTAAAGTACCCAAATTTGGCCATGGACAACTACTGGAGACAACAGTTTCTGGAATAGGCGTTTACAGCATTCGAAAGGTCCCTGCTAGGACTACTTAGGGTATTCCCTATATGAATGCCACCATTCCAGTTTATAAGTTATGGCCATTCATCCTCTCCAGAATTTCAGTGTGAAAAATACCCAACATTGGCCATGGACAATTACTGAAAAAAACGGATTCTGGAAAAGGCGTTTATATCATTCGAAAGGTCCTTCCTAAGACTACTTAGGGTATTCCCTATATGAATGCCACCATTCCAGTTTATAAGTTATGGCCATTCATCCTCTCCAGAATTTCAGTGTGAAAAATACCCAAATTTGGCCATGGACAACTACTGGAAAAAACGGTTTCTGGAAAAGGCGTTTATAGCATTCGAAAGGTTCTTCCTAGGACTACTTAGCGTATTTCCTATATGAATGCCACCATTCCAGTTTCCAAGTTATGGCCAATCATCCTCTCCAGAATTTCAGTGTCAAAAATACCCAACTTTGGCCATCGACAACTACTGGAAAAAACGGTTTCTGCAAAAGGCGTTTATAGCATTCCTAGGACTACCTTGGGTATTCCATATATGAATGCCACTATTCCAGTTTCCAAGTTATGGCCATTCATCCTCTCCAGAATTTCAGTGTGAAAAATACTCAAATTTGGCCATGGACAACTACTGGAAAAACTGTTTCTGGAAAAGGTTTTTATAGCATTTCAATGGTCCTTTCTGGGACTATTTAGGATATTCCATATATGAATGCCACCATTCCAGTTTCCATGTTATGGCCATTCATCCTCTCAGAATTGCAGTGTTAAAAATACCCAAATTTGGCCATGGACATCTACTGGTAAAAACGATTTCTGGAAAAGGCGTTTATAGCATTATAGTAGCCATGAACAACTACTAAACAAAAACGGTTTCTGGAAAAGGCGTTTCTAGCATTCAAAAGGTCCTTCCTAGGACTACTTAGGGTATTCCATATATGAATGCCACCATTCCAGTTTCCAAGTTGTGCCCATTCATCCTCTCCAGAATTTCAGTGTGAAAAATACCCAAATTTGGCCATGGACAGCTACAGGAGACAACAGTTTCTGGAAAAGGCGTTTATAGCATTCGAAAGGTCCTTACTAGGACTACTTATGATGTTCCATATATGAATGTCACCATTCCAGTTTCCAAGTTATGGCCATTCATCCTCTCCAGAATTTCAGTGTGAAAAATACCCAATTTTGGCCATGAATAACTAATGGATAAAACGGTTTCTGGAAAAGGCGTTTATAGAACTTGAAACGTCCTTCCTAGGACTACTTAGGGTATTCCATATATGAAAGCCACCATTCCAGTTTCCAAGTTATGACCAATCATCCTCTCCAGAATTTCAGTGTGAAAAATACCCAAATTTGGCCATGGACAACTACTGGAAACAACAGTTTCTGGAATAGGCGTTTACAGCATTCGAAAGGTTCCTGCTAGGACTACTTAGGATATTCCATATATGAATGCCACCATTCCAGTTTCCAAGTTATGGCCATTCATCCTCTCCAGAATTTCAGTGTGAAAAATACCCAAATTTTGCCATCGACAACTACTGGAAAAAACGGTTTCTGCAAAAGGCGTTTATAGCATTCGAAAGCTCCTTCCTAGGACTACTTAGGGTATTCCATATATGAATGCCACTATTCCAGTTTCCAAGTTATGGCCATTAATCCTCTCCAGAATTTTAGTGTGAAAAATACTCAAATTTGCCCATGGATAACTACTGAAAAATTTTTTTCTGGAAAAGGCGTTTATAGCATTTCAATGGTCCTTTCTGGGACTATTCAGGATATTCCATATATGAATGCCACCATTCCAGTTTCCAAGTTATGGCCATTCATCCTCTCCAGAATTTCAGTGTGAAAAATACCCAACATTGGCCATGGACAATTACTGAAAACAAAAACGGTTTCTGGAAAAGGCGTTTATATCATTCGAAAGGTCCTTCCTAAGACTACTTAGGGTATTCCCTATATGAATGCCACCATTCCAGTTTCCAAGTTATGGCCATTCATCCTCTCCAGAATATCAGTGTCAAAAATACCCAAATTTGGACATGGACAACTACTGGAAAACAGTTTCTGGAAAAGCCGTTTATAGCATTCGAAAGGTTCTTACTATGAATACTTAGGATATTCCCTATATGAATGCAACAATTCCAGTTTCCAAGTTACGGCCATTCATCCGCTCCAGAATTTCAGTGCGAAAAATACCCAACTTTGGCCATCGACAACTACGGGAAAAACGGTTGCTGGAAAAGGCTGTTATAGCATTCGAAAGGTTCTTCCTAGGACTACTTAGGGTATTCCCTATATGAATGCCACCATTCCAGTTTCCAAGTTATGGCTATTCATCCTCTCCAGAATTTCAGAGTCAAAAATACCCAATTTTGGCCATGGACAACTACTGGAAAAAGGCGTTTATAGCATTCGAAAGGTCCTTCCTAGGACTACTTAGGGTATTCCATATATGAAAGCCACCATTCCAGTTTCCAAGTTATGGCCATTCATCCTCTCCAGAATTTCAGTGTCAAAAATACCCAAATTTGGCCATCGACAACTACTGGAAAAAAAACGGTTTCTGTAAAAGGCGTTTATAGCATTCGAAAGGTCTTTCCTAGGACTACTTAGGATATTCCATATATGAATGCCACTATTCCAGTTTCCAAGTTATGGTCATTCATCCTCTCCAGAATTTCAGTGTTAAAAATACCCAAATGTGGCCATCGACAACTTCTGGAAAAAACTGTTTCTGGAAAAGGCGTTTATAGCATTTCAATGGCCCTTTCTGGGACTATTTAGGATATTCCATATATGAATGCCACCATTCCAGTTTCCATGTTATGGCCATTCATCCTCTCCAGAATTTCAGTGTGAAAAATACCCAAATGTGGCCATGGACATCTACTGGTAAAAACGGTTTCTGGAAAAGGCGTTTATAGCATTATAGTAGCCATGGACAACTACTAAAAAAACGGTTTCTGGGAAAGGCGTTTATAGCATTCAAAAGGTCCTTCCTAGGACTACTTAGGGTATTCTCTATATGAATGCCACCATTCCATTTTCCAAGTTATGGCCATTCATCCTCTCCAGAATTTCAGTGTCAAAAATACCCAAATTTGGCCATCGACAACTACTGGAAAAAACGGTTTCTGCAAAAGGCGTTTATAGCATTCGAAAGGTCTTTCCTAGGACTACTTAGGATATTCCATATATGAATGCCACTATTCCAGTTTCCAAGTTATGGCCATTCATCCTCTCCAGAATTTCAGTGTGAAAAATAGTCTAATTTGGCCATGGACAACTACTGAAAAACTGTTTCTGGAAAAGGTTTTTATAGCATTTCAATGGTCCTTTCTGGGACTATTTAGGATATTGCATATATGAATGTCACCATTCCAGTTTCCATGTTATGGCCATTCATCCTCTTCAGAATTTCAGTGTTAAAAATGCCCAAATTTGGCCATGGACATCTACTGGTAAAAACGATTTCTAGAAAAGGCATTTATAGCATTATAGTAGCCATGGACAAATACTAAACAAAAACGGTTTCTGGAAAAGGCGTTTATAGCATTCAAAAGGTCCTTCCTAGGACTACTTAGGGTATTCCCTATATGAATGCCACCATTCCAGTTTCCAAGTAATGGCCATTCATCCTCTCCAGAATTTCAGTGTCAAAAATACCCAAATGTGGCCATGGACATCTACTGGTAAAAACGGTTCCTGGAAAAGGCGTTTATAGCATTCAAAAGGTCCTTCCTAGGACTACTTTGGGTATTTCCTATATGAATGCCACTATTCCAGTTTCCAAGTTATGGCCATTCATCCTCTCCAGAATTTCAGTGTGAAAAATACCCAAATTTGGCCATGGACAACTACTGGAGACAACGGTTTCTGGAAAAGGTGTTTATAGCATTCGAAAGGTTCTTCCTAGGACTCCTTAGGGTATTCCCTATATGAATGCCACCATTCCAATTTCCAAGTTATGGCCATTCATCCTCTCCAGAATTTCAGTGTCAAAAATACCCAACTTTGGCCATGGACAACTACTGGAAAAAACGAATTCTGCAAAAGGCGTTTATAGTATTCGAAAGGCCCTTCCTAGGACTACTTAGGGTATTCCATATATGAATGCCACTATTCCAGTTTCCAAGTTATGGCCATTCATCCTCTCCAGAATTTCAGTGTGAATAATGCTCAAATTTGGCCATGGACAACTACTGAAAAAAACTGTTTCTGGAAAAGGCGTTTATAGCATTTCAATGGTCCTTTCTGGGACTATTTAGGATATTCCATATATGAATGCCACCATTCCAGTTTCCATGTTATGGCCATTCATCCTCTCCAGAATTTCAGTGTTAAAAATACCCAAATTTGGCCCTGGACATCTACTTGTAAAAACTGTTTCTGGAAAAGGCGTTTATAGCATTATAGTAGCCATGGACAACTAATAAAAAAAACGGTTTCTGGAAAAGGCGTTTATAGCATTCAAAAGGTCCTTCCTAGGACTACTTAGGATATTCCACATATGAATGCCACTATTCCAGTTTCCAAGTTATGGTCATTCATCCTCTCCAGAATTTCAGTGTGAAAAATAGTCAAATTTGGCCATGGACAACTACTGAATAAAACTGTTTCTGGAAACGATTTTTATAGCATTTCAATGGTCCTTTCTGGGACTATTTAGGATATTGCATATATGAATGCCACCATTCCAGTTTCCATGTTATGGCCATTCATCCTCTCCAGAATTTCAGTGTTAAAAATACCCAAATTTGGCCATGTACATCTACTGGTAAAAACGATTTCTGGAAAAGGCATTTATAGCTTTATAGTAGCTGTTTAATTACAAATGTTGTCATTCTCAACTTCCACCTTTTCTTGGTGTGCGGCCTACGGTCAAATGGCATTCCTTTATTTATTCCCCTACGTTAGATTTTGTCTACTACTTTCTTCATACGACTTTGTGATATTACGCACAAAAAGAGTAGTAACACCTTCTAACGAGTAGCGAATGCACTGAGAGCCGCCTTTCTCCATCTAAGCTTTGCTCTAGTTTACTCGTTATTGTAAATCTCTTGTTCTTTGGATTTCGTCCAGACAACGCCCTCACAATCTTTTGTACAAAAGGTAATATTGTTTACGACAATAAATTGAGTTTTATTTGAAAATATAAAATTTTCGTATTTTTATTTATTTTCATCCTTGCTACGCAAACATTGGTCCACACGAGCCGGATACTTGCTTCCAGCAATTAATTGGTTTTTTATTTTTTCTTCAAAAGGCAAACCTGACTCCGTCAGCAACAACAACACCCACATAAATCAGCCATCTTCTTTCACCCATCTTCATCATATATATTATTAACAAAAGGTGCGTATTGTCAGTTTTATTTAAAAGTGAGCATATCGCGTTTTGTTTGTTTATAAAGAAATATATTTCCAAACAAATAATAATAAAACGGTCGTTTTTCAACATCGGTACCGCGTCGGTTTGTGTCTTTGTGTGATTCTCATACATCCAGACGGACGGACATATATCCGTACATTAGAACATATTTTCGTTACGCGAAAATAAAGATAAATTTAAAATATTGCCGTCGCATATTCAAAATATTTATCAGTGAGTGAAATAAGAGAAAAGTGTGCTGTTAATAATTATTGAAACAGATAAATAAAGTGCTGTGTTTTCAACGTTGATCGGTGGTGGTTTTTTGCAACAACAAAACATATGTATTCAAACGAGTAATTGCATTACTCTCGGTTAAAAGAAGAATAAACAAAACAACAACAACATACATTTGCTACGGTTCGAAGTTGCAAAACAACATCATCATACCCAACGGTCAGCGTATGAAAGAGTACATACGTTCGTCAATACACACACAGCCATACATATATTTTCTCTTATTTATTAGCGCGGGTCGTTCTCGGTGAGATTTGAAATTTATTAGCGTGGGTCGTTCTTCGTTACATTTGAAAATTTTTATCGATTTTTGTTCGTTTCGTATCTCGGGTAGTATTATTGTTGGACTATCCGGATATAGTAAAAATTTTGGTTTCGCGACACCGTGTACCCTACAGTCGGTCTTCTACACTGTCAGAAAAATATTTTAAAAAATTTTCGGTTTTCGGTTTATTTTTTATTTTTTGTTTTTGCTTTTTGCTTGATACGAGCGTACATTTATTGCGTGCATCATACAGTCCGTGCACCCTACTCTCGGTCAAGTGAACATACATAAGAATTTATATTTTTTTTTTTCCATTGACTTTCTTTTACAGAGAAATATTTGGGGCATTTTCGTGCTTCTAAATAAAAGTTCGTGTATTTTTCGATACACTAGGAAAAAAATCTGTGAGGTTTAATAATTTTTAATTAAAATTTTGGTTAAATTTAATAGCAATTTGGCCAAAGTTCGTGTATTTTTCGATACATTTTGCGGAAATTTGGTTGGGCGTGTTCGAATTAACTCATTTTTTAGTATTTTTAACTGATTTGGGAAGATTTCGAGCTCAGCTTTGAACATTCAGTATATTTTTCGATACATTGGACTATTTTTGGGGTTTCGTTCTACCTTATTGCCAGACATTTTTCATTCATTTAGCATTTTCGTGCTTTTTCAAAATAATCAGGGTATTTTTCGGTACACTGTGAATGTTTTTGGATTTCTTTCTGAAATATTTTTTGGATAACTTTGAATAGTTTTAATTTATTTGGCACTTACGTGTATTTTCCTGGTATTTTTTAATACATTTAGCAAAGGTTTTACTTTTTTGGGTTTACTTAATTCTCGCTTGGTTCAATATGCCTCTCACTCCACTCGACTTCTTTATCAGAGCAACTGATGCTTTGGTAAAATTTGATGCGAACTTCAGTACCCTACGGGATGAAGACCTCGACATATCTTCCCTTGAAATACAGGGTTCAGAAGCGAGAACATTATGGAGTAATGTTAAGGACAGGTACGATAAGTGTCTTAGTCATCTCCAAACTGCTCAGGATGCGCAGAAGGAGGACATAGATTCTGCTGACAGCAAATATGATGTAGCGTATAGGGCATTTGTACGTGTCCTCGCTGCTATTAATAGGAAATTGGATGAACTTCGAGCTCCGCTGAAGTCATCTCCTCCGACTCCGCCCCGTACTTCTACGGATACAAATTCGATACATCACTTGGATTCTCCTTCTGATCGATCAGAATCTATAAGGGAGCAGCAGGAGCAATGTGGGGGCAGCAACAGTATGGCTCACGGCCTTTCGTTGCCGCCATGCGATACTGACGTTTTCCATGGCGATTTCCTCTCATGGCCTACATTTAGGGATCTGTTTTCAGCGGTATACATTAATAACTCCCGCTTAAGTGAATTTGAACGGCTATGTCATTTGATTAGGAAAACGAGCGGAGAGGCTCGCGAAATTGTATCCAAATTTCCACTCACCCATCGCAGTTTTATTCTAGCCTGGAAAGCCTTGAAAGATGTGTATGATAACACTCGCATCTTGGTGAACAACCAGCTCAAGATGCTTTTTGATCTTCCGATCCTTGATAGCGAAAGTAGCTTAGGTTTGAAAAATTTGCAACGCGGAATAAATGGATGTCTTTCTGCAATGTCCATTTATGACGTAGCCACGGATAGTTGGGATCCTATATTAGTTTTTTTGTGTATTCAGCGATTGCCCAAAAGTAGTGTTACGTTATGGGAACAGAGTGTGAAGAATAAGTCGGCTTTGTCTTCGTGGAAAGATTTGGATCTCTTTCTTACGGAAAGAATACAAACTCTGACATGTCTTCGTGACATAAAGGGTATCGATTCCACGAAGAAATCCGACGGTAGGAAGGTGGGTGCGCATTTTACAAATGCAGTCTCATCAGGATCTTCTCGTTCTCATCAGAACAAACTGTGTATTCTCTGTCCCAGACAATTTCATCAACTTCGTGATTGTCCACGATTTGGGGGCCTTTCGGTCTCCGACCGGTTTGACACCGTCAAACGTCATCACTGCTGTGTAAATTGTTTGATGCGTGGACACGAAGCTAGGAAGTGTGGAAGTATTCACAAATGTGGAAAATGCGAGAAGAGACATCATACTCTTTTGCATCGTGATACAGCGAATTCTGAGGGTTCGGCTGTTGTTGCGAATCCTGCGGGGAGTTTGGTTCCGATCACCCAGCATACTAATATTCCATTTGTGAATCCTTCGCTGCCGTCAACTTCTTCTGGAGGTTCATCTGGTGCTATAAATAGATTATTAGGGACAGCGATGGTAAATATCGTACACCAAGGTACTTCCTACCCAGCCCGGGCTCTTATCGACCCGGCGTCAGAGGCTTCGTTCATTACGGAACGATTGCAAAATCGCCTCAACATTCCGGCCAGTTCCACTCAGGCTAGAATATCGGGTGTAAATCAGTCATTCTCGGCTACTTCTCGAAAAATATGTTCTTTGTGTATAGGGTCTATTTTAGA
The DNA here is from genome assembly GCA_947397865.1 of Polietes domitor. NCBI lineage: Eukaryota > Metazoa > Arthropoda > Insecta > Diptera > Muscidae > Polietes > Polietes domitor. The sequence goes on along the minus strand of OX377620.1, from coordinate 150,249,848 downwards.
TACGGCGCTGTTGATGGAAACTAATGCCTTAGTTCTTCCGCATATTTCGGTCAACTTGCCATCTTTTTCAACGAAATCAGATGTGACTTCTCGTTTGCCAAATATTCGTTTGGCCGATACGCATATTTTTGATTGTCGACCTGTGGACCTTTTACTGGGAGCAGATCTTTATCCGAGAATTCTCTTGGAAGGAACTCTTCAAAACGTATTAGGTTCATTGATCGCGCAAAACACGGTCTTTGGCTGGATCATTACTGGCCCCGTTTCCTCTTCTTACATTCGAGTTTTTTCTACCTCCATTGAGTTCGCCGAAGAGGATAATCTTAACAAGAATCTTCTTCGATTTTGGGAACTTGAGGAGACCCCGAGAAGGTCTACGTTTTCTCCTTCGGACAAATTTTGTGAAGACAATTATAAACTGACGACCCGTAGAGATTCGGAGGGGAGATATGTTGTTACACTTCCCATTAAATCTGAATTCTGCGGACAACTGGACTTAGGTCAATCAAGGGGAAATTGTTTACGACAATTTCTGCGCAACGAGGCCTCTCTCCTGAGAAAACCACATATCAAGACAGTTTATGACGGGGTGGTAAGGGAATATTTGGACTTGAACCATATGAGGCCAGTTTCAGCCCCTTCTTCGGCAACCCCCACAGTATGTTACTTGCCTCATCATCCGGTAATTAACCCGGATAAAAAGACTACCAAACTTCGAGTGGTTTTTAACGCCTCAAATAAAACATCAAATGGGAAGAGTCTTAACGATATTCTTCATATAGGTCCGACCTTACAATTAGATCTAGTTCTCCTCATTCTGAGGTGGAGACTATTTAGATTCGTTTTCAACTGCGATATTACGCAGATGTACCGCCAGATTAGAGTCGATTCGGCCCATACTCCTCTGCAGAGAATACTCTTTAGGGATTCTCCTCAAAAGATTGTTCAAGATTATGAGCTGCAGACGGTGACCTTTGGAGTTAACTGTGCTCCATATCTAGCCATACGGACGTTATTACAACTGGCCGATGACTCTGAAGACGAATTTCTCCATGCTGCACACATTCTACGAAAGTGCATGTACGTTGACGACGTTTTAACGGGTTACCATGATCTGGAGACTACATTGACCTCTCGTGATCAATTAATTTCAGCTTTGTCTTCTGCGAAATTCGAATTGAGGAAATGGACGTCGAATGACCGGACTATTTTAGAATGTTTTCCTACGGAACATTTAGTTGATGCGAAGCTTCTCACTTTCGTGGAAGCTAGTAGTTCTAAGCCTTTAGGCATTCGTTGGAATGCGCAGTTAGATGCATTCTATTTCAGTATGACTCCTCTCGAGCGAAAATCTAACTATACAAAACGGGAAGTGTTGTCCACTATTGCGAGATTGTTCGATCCTGTAGGTTGGTTAGGCCCGGTGACAGTACTGGCAAAGATAATTATGCAGCGAATTTGGCTGGACAATATTGGGTGGGATGATTCACTTCCGTCTACGACGGAACTTGAATGGCAGAGGTTTGTTGATAACTACCAGGAAGTGAATTCCATTCAGATTCCTCGGTGGGTTCGATATTCTCCCAGTTGTTCAGCTGAACTTCATGTTTTTTCTGATGCCTCAGAAAAGGCATACGCGGGGGTGGTCTACATTCGAATTGTAGCACCGAATGGGGATATTACTACTCATTTACTTTCGGGTAAAACGAAAGTTGCCCCACTTAAATCAATTTCTTTGCCACGTTTAGAACTTTGTGGCGCTGTGTTGGCGTCCGAGTTGTTGAAAACCATCATGAGGGAAATAGATATAGATCTTCAAAGAGTTTATTGTTGGACTGATTCTACGATCGTCCTTTCTTGGCTTAGAAAAACTCCCTGCACGTGGACTACATTTGTTGCTAATCGTGTATGCAGGATTCAGGAGAATGTAGGTGGCCACAATTGGTATCACGTACGGTCTGAGGATAACCCTGCTGATCTAGGTAGCCGCGGGCTTTCGCCTGCAGAGCTAGCCACGTCTCAGATTTGGTGGCATGGACCTCAATGGCTCCGCTTAGATAGCGCTCAATGGGATATTAGGGATTTAGTTCCTCTCGACACCGATATTGAATTACGAGCTGTCAAGAGTCATGCATCGTTCTTTACGAACTATGCGGATATCCTTGAAAGATTTTCGTCTTGGGATAGAGCTTTACGTGTTGTGGCATATATCTTTCGATATTTTTATAGAACTCATCCTTCTCATAGGGGTCATAATCTTTTCCGAGATTCGACTATTTCGAGTTCTGAGCTGAACGCCGTCAGGCTACGTCTGGCTTCACTGGCTCAGAAGGCATTATTCGCGGATGAATATGATTGTTTGCTGCAAAAAAGACCATTAGATCGTAAGAGTTCGCTCTTGCCGCTAAATCCATTCCTGGATGAAGCGGGGGTCATGCGGCTACACGGGAGACTGTTTAGATCGCCCAGTCTGTCATATTCCGAGCAACATCCAATTATTTTGCTTTATTTACTTACTCATTATTTATTTACTCAGCTCTTAGTACAGTTTGTTCATGTGATAACTATTCATGGCGGAAACCAATTAATGCTTCGCATTCTGCGTATTGAATATTGGATTCTACGTCTGACTTCTTTAGTCAGAACGACCATCAATCGTTGCAAACGCTGCTGGCTAGACAGAAGACGATCTTGCACTCAAATTATGGCCGCTCTTCCTCCGGAGAGAACTGTTATCACAAGGCCCTTTGTCACTACTGGCGTAGATTTTGCGGGTCCTTTCGAAGTTAAATCTTTTACTGGTAGGGCATGTAGAATAACAAAAGGTTACGTTTGCGTCTTCGTTTGCTTTTCTACGAAAGCAATACACCTCGAGGCTACTTCAGATTTGTCAACGACAACCTTTTTAGCCGCATTTCATAGATTTATTTCTCGTCGTGGTTGTCCAAAATCCATATTTTCGGATAACGGCACTAATTTCGTTGGTTCTTCTAGGGAATTGGAACGGGTTTTCAAGTGTGTGCTTCGTGAGAGTCGAGATCAGGTTTGTTCCGCATTCCAGTATCAAGAACTTTCATGGCAGTTCATTCCTGCCGGAGCCCCTCTTATGGGTGGGCTTTGGGAAGCTGCGGTGAAAAGCTTTAAGCTGCATTTCCGCAAGCAAGCACAAAACTTCAAATATACGTTTGAAAAATTTTCAACGGTTCTTTCCAGAATCGAAACTTGTTTGAATTCCCGTCCTCTGTGTCCTATGTCTGACAATCCACATGACGGTGGCGCTTACGCCGGGTCACTTTCTAATAGGGTCGCCGATCCTGGCTCCACCGGAGCCGGTCATAGAAGAAGCGCCATTGAACATCGTGAATCGATTTAGGAAAATTAAGGCTTTAACTCAGCAATTCTGCCTACGGTGGAAAGATGAGTATCTAAAAAATTTGCATAAAATATATAAATGGAAATTTCCGCAGCGCGATGTTCAAATAGGCGATTTAGTTGTTATTCGAGACGAACAACTGCCTCCCACTTCGTGGAAATTAGGTTGGGTAAATGACGTCCATCCGGGTATCGACGGTCGCGTTAGAGTCGCGGATATTCGAACGGGAAACGGTGTTGTAAGACGACCTATAGTAAAGCTGGTCACTTTGACCCTGTAATTTAAAGCGTTTTCGTTATACTATCGCGCCATTTCTATTTTCGTAGAACAATGGAAAGCATCCGATCGCTATTTGTGTCCCTCCCTGACTCCGAGGATGACGTCCCCATGTCTGACAAGGAAAAAGGCTCCGCCGAAGTTCAGTTAGACGTGGTAGCGGCTCCGAATGAGTCGGTTCCAGCTGTCGAGCAGGCCCCTGACGTCGGGATAACCCCAGTCGTCGCGCCCTTTCAGGGTGTCGTACCGGCGCTCTCAGTTGTCCCGCCGCCGGGGGTTGATTCAGCTCCTGCTGATGTCACGGCGTCTAACGTTCCGGGCTCGAATAGTCGACGTCTATGGTGTGGTCAGCAGTACTTATGGTCTCTACGAGCTGTGGTACTGCGAATCTGGGCTCTACGAGGTTTTTGTTAATTAGTATGTAAGAAAAATTAAATCGAAAATAATGCTCATAAAACTGACAACTACCCCTTTTATTTGCCTTATCAATAAGTGTATATACATATTTATATTACATTAGGGTTTGATTGAAATTGTTTAACTTTCTTTACAACATAGCGGGATGTTGCAAGGCGGGCGGCAATGTTTAATTACAAATGTTGTCATTCTCAACTTCCACCTTTTCTTGGTGTGCGGCCTACGGTCAAATGGCATTCCTTTATTTATTCCCCTACGTTAGATTTTGTCTACTACTTTCTTCATATGACTTTGTGATATTACGCACAAAAAGAGTAGTAACACCTTCTAACGAGTAGCGAATGCACTGAGAGCCGCCTTTCTCCATCTAAGCTTTGCTCTAGTTTACTCGTTATTGTAAATCTCTTGTTCTTTGGATTTCGTCCAGACAACGCCCTCACAATCTTTTGTACAAAAGGTAATATTGTTTACGACAATAAATTGAGTTTTATTTGAAAATATTAAATTTTCGTATTTTTATTTATTTTCATCCTTGCTACGCAAACAGTAGCCATGGACAACTACTAAACCAAAACGGTTTCTGGAATAGGCGTTTTTAGCATTCAAAAGGTCCTTCCTAGGACTACTTTGGGCATTTCCTATATGAATGCCACCATTCTAGTTTACAAGTTATGCCCATTCATCCTCTCCAGAATCTCAGTGTCAAAAATACCCAACATTGGCCATGGACAACTACTGGAAAAGGCGTTTATACCATAGGAAAGGTCCTTCCTAGGACTACTTAGGGTATTCCCTATATGAATGCCAACATTTCAGTTCCCAAGTTATAGCCATTCATCCTCTCCAGAATTTCAGTGTGAAAAATACCCAAATTTGGCCATGGACAACTACTGGAGACAACGGTTTCTGGAAAAGGTGTTTATAGCATTCGAAAGGTTCTTCCTAGGACTCCTTAGGGTATTCCCTATATGAATGCCACCATTCCAATTTCCAAGTTATGGCCATTCATCCTCTCCAGAATTTCAGTGTCAAAAATACCCAACTTTAGCCATGGACAACTACTGGAAAAAACGAATTCTGCAAAAGGCGTTTATAGCATTCGAAAGGCCCTTCCTAGGACTACTTAGGGTATTCCATATATGAATGCCACTATTCCAGTTTCCAAGTTATGGCCATTCATCCTCTCCAGAATTTCAGTGTGAAAAATACTCAAATTTGGCCATGGACAACTACTGAAAAAAACTGTTTCTGGAAAAGGCGTTTATAGCATTTCAATGGTCCTTTCTCGGACTATTTAGGAAATTCCATATATGAATGCCGCCATTCCAGTTTCCATGTTATGGCCATTCATCCTCTCCAGAATTTCAGTGTTAAAAATACCCAAATTTGGCCATGGACATCTACTTGTAAAAACGGTTTCTGGAAAAGGCGTTTATAGCATTATAGTAGCCATGGACAACTAATAAAAAAAAACGGTTTCTGGAAAAGGCGTTTATAGCATTCAAAAGGTCCTTCCTAGGACTACTTAGGATATTCCACATATGAATGCCACTATTCCAGTTTCCAAGTTATGGCCATTCATCCTCTCCAGAATTTCAGTGTGAAAAATAGTCAAATTTGGCCATGGACAACTACTGAATAAAACTGTTTCTGGAAAAGGTTTTTATAGCATTTCAATGGTCCTTTCTGGGACTATTTAGGATATTGCATATATGAATGCCACCATTTCAGTTTCCATGTTATGGCCATTCATCCTCTCCAGAATTTCAGTGTTAAAAATACCCAAATTTGGCCATGGACATCTACTGGTAAAAACGATTTCTGGAAAAGGCATTTATAGCTTTATAGTAGCCATGGACAACTACTAAACAAAAACGGTTTCTGGAATAGGCGTTTTTAGCATTCAAAAGGTCCTTCCTAGGACTACTTTGAGTATTTCCTATATGAATGCCACCATTCTAGTTTACAAGTTATGCCCATTCATCCTCTCCAGAATCTCAGTGTGAAAAATACCCAACTTTGGCCATGGACAACTACAGGAAAAGGCGTTTATAGCATAGGAAAGTTCCTTCCTAGGACTACCTAGGATATTGCATATATGAATGCCAAAATTCCAGTTTCCATGTTATGGCCATTCATGCCCTCCAGAATTTCAGTGTGAAAAATACTCAAATTTGGCCATGGACAACTACTGGAGACAACGGTTTCTGGAAAAGGCGTTTAAACCATTCGAAAGGTCCTTACTAGGACTATTTAGGATATTCCATATATGAATGCCACCATTCCAGTTTCTAAGTTTTGGCCATTCATCCTCTCCAGAATTTCAGTGTGAAAAATACCCAACTTTGGCCATGGACAGCTACTGGAGACAACAGTTTCTGGAAAAGGCGTTTATAGCATTCGAAAGGTCCTTACTAGGACTACTTAGGATACTCCATATATGAATGTCACCATTCCAGTTTCCAACTTATGGCCATTCATCCTCTTCAGAATTTCAGTGTGAAAAATACCCAAATTTGGCCATGAATAACTAATGGAAAAAACGGTTTCTGGAAAAGGCGTTTATAGCATTTGAAACGTCCTTCCTAGGACTACCTATGACATTTCTTATATGAATGCCACCATTCTAGTTTCCAAGTTATGGCCATTCATCCTCTCCAGAATTGCAGTGTCAAAAATATCCAATATTGACCATGAACAACTATTGGAAAAAACGGTTTCTGCAAAAGGCGTTTATAGCATTCGAAAGGTCCTTCCTAGGACTACTTAGGGTATTCTATATATGAATGCCACTATTCCAGTTTCTAAGTTATGGCCATTCATCCTCTCCAGAATTTCAGTGTGAAAAATACTCAAATTTAGCCATGGACAACTACTGAAAAAAAACAGTTTCTGGAAAAGGCGTTTATAGCATTTTCATGGTCCTATCTGGGACTATTTAGGATGTTCCATATATGAATTCCACCATTCCAGTTTCCATTTTATGGCCATTCATCCTCTCCAGAATTTCAGTGTTAAAAATACCCAAATGTGGCCATGGACATCTACTGGTAAAAACGGTTCCTGGAAAAGGCGTTTATAGCATTCAAAAGGTCCTTCCTAGGACTACTTTGGGTATTTCCTATATAAATGCCACTATTCTAGTTTCCAAGTTATGGCCATTCATTCTCTCCAGAATTTCAGTGTGAAAAATACCCAAATTTGGCCATGGACAACTACTGGAGACAACAGTTTCTGGAATAGGCGTTTACAGCATTCGAAAGGTCCTTACTAGGACTACTTAGGGTATTCCCTATATGAATGCCACCATTCCAGTTTCCAAGTTATGGCATACCCAAATGTGGTCATGGACATCTACTGGTAAAAATGGTTCCTGGAAAAGGCGTTTATAGCATTCAAAAGGTCCTTCCTAGGACTACTTTGGGTATTTCCTATATGAATGCCACTATTCTAGTTTCCAAGTTATGGCCATTCATCCTCTCCAGAATTTCAGTGTGAAAAATACCCAAATTTGGCCATGGACAACTACTGGAGACAACAGTTTCTGGAATAGGAGTTTACAGCATTCGAAAGGTCCTTACTAGGACTACTTAGGGTATTCCCTATATGAATGCCACCATTCCAGTTTCCAAGTTATAGCCATTCATCCTCTCCAGAATTTCAGTGCCAAAATACCTAACTTTGGCCATGGACAACTACTGGAAAAGGCGTTTATACCATAGGAAAGGTCCTTCCTAGGACTACTTAGGGTATTCCCTATATGAATGCCACCATTCCAGTTTCCAAGTTATGGCCATTCATCCTCTCCAGAATTTCAGTGTGAAAAATACCCAAATTTGGCCATGGACAACTACTGGAAAAAACGGCTTCTGAAAAGACGTTTATAGCATTCGAAAGGTCCTTGCTAGGACTACTTAGGGTATTCCATATATGAATGCCACTATTCCAGTTTCCAAGTTATGGCCATTAATCCTCTCCAGAATTTCAGTGTGAAAAATACTCAAATTTGGCCATGGACAACTACTGAAAAAAACTGTTTCTGGAAAAGGCGTTTATAGCATTTGAATGGTCCTTTCTGGGACTATTTAGGATATTTCATATATGAATTCCACCATTCCAGTTTCCATGTTATGGCCATTCATCCTCTCCACAATTTCAGTGTCAAAAATACCCAATTTTGGCCATGGACAACTACTGGAAAAAAGGCGTTTATAGAATTCGAAAGGTCCTTCCTAGGACTACTTAGGGTATTCCATATATGAAAGCCACCATTCCAGTTTCCCAGTTATGGCCATTCATCCTCTCCAGAATTTCAGTGTGAAAAATACCCAAATTTGGCCATGGACAACTACTGGAGACAACAGTTTCTGGAATAGGTGTTTACAGCATTCGAAAGGTCCTTACTAGGACTACTTAGGGTATTCCATATATGAATGCCACCATTCCAGTTTCCAAGTTATGGCCATTCATCCTCTCCAGAATTTCAGTGTTAAAAATACCCAAATGTGGCCATGGACATCTACTGGAAATAACGGTTTCTGGAAAAGGCGTTTATATCATTCGAAAGTTCATTCCTAGGACTACTTAGATTATTCCATATATGAAAGCCACCATTCCAGTTTCCAAGTTATGTCCATTCATCCTCTCCAGAATTTCAGTGTGAAAACTACCCAAATTTTGCCATGCACAACTACTGGAGACAACGGTTTCTGGAAAAGGCGTTTATAGCATTCGAAAGGTCCTTCCTAGGACTACTTACGGTACTCCATATATTAATGACACTATTCCAGTTTCCAAGTTATGGCCATTCATCCTCTCCAGAATTTCAGCGTGAAAAATAGCCAAACTTGGCCATGGAAAACTACTGGAAAAAAGGTTTCTGGAAAAGGCGTTTATAGTATTCAAATGGTCCTTTCTGGGACTATTTAGGATATTCCATATATGAATGTCACCATTCCAGTTTCTAAGTTATGGCCATTCATCCTCTCCAGAATTTCAGTGTGAAAAATACCCGAATTTGGCCATGGACAACTACAGGAGACAACGGTTTCTGGAAAAGGCGTTTAAAGCGTTCGAAAGGTCCTTACTAGGACTACTTAGGATATTCCATATATGAATGCCACCATTCCAGTTTCCAAGTTATGGTCATTCATCCTCTCCAGAATTTCAGTGTCAAAAATACCCAACATTGACCATGAACAACTACTGGAAATAACGGTTTCTGGAAAAGGCGTTTATAGCATTTGAAACGTCCTTCCTAGGACTACCTAGGATATTTCATATATGAATGTCACCATTCCAGTTTCCAAGTTATGGCCATTCATCCTCTCCAGAATTTCAGTGTGAAAAATACCCAACTTTGGCCATGAATAACTAATGGAAAAAACGGTTTCTGGAAAAGGCGTTTATAGCATTTGAAACGTCCTTCCTAGGACTACCTAGGATATTTCCTATATGAATGCCACCATTCTAGTTTCCAAATTATGGCCATTCATCCTCTCCAGAATTTCAGTGTCAAAAATACCCAACATTGACCATGAACAACTACTGGAAATAACACTGAAATTCTGGAGAGGATGAATGGCCATAACTTGGAAACTGGAATGGTGACATTCATATATGGAATATCCTAAGTAGTCCTAGTAAGGACCTTTCGAATGCTATAAACGCCTTTTCCAGAAACTGTTGTCTCCAGTAGCTGTCCATGGCCAAATTTGGGTATTTTTCACACTGAAATTCTGGAGAGGATGAATGGGCACAACTTGGAAACTGGAATGGTGGCATTCATATATGGAATATCCTAAGTAGTCCTAGTAAGGACCTTTCGAACGCTTTAAACGCCTTTTCCAGAAACCGTTGGCTCCAGTAGTTGTCCATGGCCAAATTTGAGTATTTTTCACACTGAAATTCTGGAGGGGATGAATGGGCACAACTTGGAAATTGGAATGGTGGCATTCATATATGGAATATCCTAAGTAGTCCTAGGAAGGACCTTTCGAATGATATAAACGCCTTTTCCAGAAACCGTTATTTCCAGTAGTTGTTAATGGTCAATGTTGGGTATTTTTGACACTGAAATTCTGGAGAGGATGAATGACCATAACTTGGAAACTGGAATGGTGGCATTCATATAGGAAATATCCTAAGTAGTCCTAGTAAGGACCTTTCGAATGCTATAAGCGCCTTTTCCAGAAACTGTTGTCTCCAGTAGCTGTCCATGGCCAAATTTGGGTATTTTTCACACTGAAATTCTGGAGAGGATGAATGGGCACAAATTGGAAACTGGAATGGTGGCATTCATATATGGAATATGCTAAGTAGTCCTAGTAAGGACCTTTCGAACGCTTTAAACGCCTTTTCCAGAAACCGTTGTCTCCTGTAGTTGTCCATGGCCAAATTCGGGTATTTTTCACACTGAAATTCTGGAGAGGATGAATGGCCATAACTTAGAAACTGGAATGGTGACATTCATATATGGAATATCCTAAATAGTCCCAGAAAGGACCATTTGAATACTATAAACGCCTTTTCCAGAAACCTTTTTTCCAGTAGTTTTCCATGGCCAAGTTTGGCTATTTTTCACGCTGAAATTCTGGAGAGGATGAATGGCCATAACTTGGAAACTGGAATAGTGTCATTAATATATGGAGTACCGTAAGTAGTCCTAGGAAGGACCTTTCGAATGCTATAAACGCCTTTTCCAGAAACCGTTGTCTCCAGTAGTTGTGCATGGCAAAATTTGGCTATTTTTCACACTGAAATTCTGGAGAGGATGAATGGACATAACTTGGAAACTGGAATGGTGGCTTTCATATATGGAATAATCTAAGTAGTCCTAGGAATGAACTGTCGAATGATATAAACGCCTTTTCCAGAAACCGTTATTTCCAGTAGATGTCCATGGCCACATTTGGGTATTTTTAACACTGAAATTCTGGAGAGGATGAATGGCCATAACTTGGAAACTGGAATGGTGGCATTCATATATGGAATACCCTAAGTAGTCCTAGTAAGGACCTTTCGAATGCTGTAAACACCTATTCCAGAAACTGTTGTCTCCAGTAGTTGTCCATGGCCAAATTTGGGTATTTTTCACACTGAAATTCTGGAGAGGATGAATGGCCATAACTGGGAAACTGGAATGGTGGCTTTCATATATGGAATACCCTAAGTAGTCCTAGGAAGGACCTTTCGAATTCTATAAACGCCTTTTTTCCAGTAGTTGTCCATGGCCAAAATTGGGTATTTTTGACACTGAAATTGTGGAGAGGATGAATGGCCATAACATGGAAACTGGAATGGTGGAATTCATATATGAAATATCCTAAATAGTCCCAGAAAGGACCATTCAAATGCTATAAACGCCTTTTCCAGAAACAGTTTTTTTCAGTAGTTGTCCATGGCCAAATTTGAGTATTTTTCACACTGAAATTCTGGAGAGGATTAATGGCCATAACTTGGAAACTGGAATAGTGGCATTCATATATGGAATACCCTAAGTAGTCCTAGGAAGGACCTTTCGAATGCTATAAACGCCTTTTCAGAAGCCGTTTTTTCCAGTAGTTGTCCATGGCCAAATTTGGGTATTTTTCACACTGAAATTCTGGAGAGGATGAATGGCCATAACTTGGAAACTGGAATGGTGGCATTCATATAGGGAATACCCTAAGTAGTCCTAGGAAGGACCTTTCCTATGGTATAAACGCCTTTTCCAGTAGTTGTCCATGGCCAAAGTTGGGTATTTTGACACTGAAATTCTGGAGAGGATGAATGGCTATAACTTGGAAACTGGAATGGTGGCATTCATATAGGGAATACCCTAAGTAGTCCTAGTAAGGACCTTTCGAATGCTGTAAACTCCTATTCCAGAAACTGTTGTCTCCAGTAGTTGTCCATGGCCAAATTTGGGTATTTTTCACACTGAAATTCTGGAGAGGATGAATGGCCATAACTTGGAAACTAGAATAGTGACATTCATATAGGAAATACCCAAAGTAGTCCTAGGAAGGACCTTTTGAATGCTATAAACGCCTTTTCCAGGAACCATTTTTACCAGTAGATGTCCATGACCACATTTGGGTATTTTTGATACTGAAATTCTGGAGAGGATGAATGGCCATAACTTGGAAACTGGAATGGTGGCATTCATATAGGGAATACCCTAAGTAGTCCTAGTAAGGACCTTTCGAATGCTGTAAACGCCTATTCCAGAAACTGTTGTCTCCAGTAGTTGTCCATGGCCAAATTTGGGTATTTTTCACACTGAAATTCTGGAGAGAATGAATGACCATAACTTGGAAACTAGAATAGTGGCATTCATATAGGAAATACCCAAAGTAGTCCTAGGAAGGACCTTTTGAATGCTATAAACGCCTTTTCCAGGAACCGTTTTTACCAGTAGATGTCCATGGCCACATTTGGGTATTTTTAACACTGAAATTCTGGAGAGGATGAATGGCCATAAAATGGAAACTGGAATGGTGGAATTCATATATGGAACATCCTAAATAGTCCCAGATAGGACCATGAAAATGCTATAAACGCCTTTTCCAGAAACTGTTTTTTTTTCAGTAGTTGTCCATGGCTAAATTTGAGTATTTTTCACACTGAAATTCTGGAGAGGATGAATGGCCATAACTTAGAAACTGGAATAGTGGCATTCATATATAGAATACCCTAAGTAGTCCTAGGAAGGACCTTTCGAATGCTATAAACGCCTTTTGCAGAAACCGTTTTTTCCAATAGTTGTTCATGGTCAATATTGGATATTTTTGACACTGCAATTCTGGAGAGGATGAATGGCCATAACTTGGAAACTAGAATGGTGGCATTCATATAAGAAATGTCATAGGTAGTCCTAGGAAGGACGTTTCAAATGCTATAAACGCCTTTTCCAGAAACCGTTTTTTCCATTAGTTATTCATGGCCAAATTTGGGTATTTTTCACACTGAAATTCTGGAGAGGATGAATGGCCATAAGGTGAAAACTGGAATGGTGACATTCATATATGGAGTATCCTAAGTAGTCCTAGTAAGGACCTTTCGAATGCTATAAACGCCTTTTCCAGAAACTGTTGTCTCCAGTAGCTGTCCATGGCCAAAGTTGGGTATTTTTCACACTGAAATTCTGGAGAGGATGAATGGCCATAACTTAGAAACTGGAATGGTGGCATTCATATATGGAATATCCTAAATAGTCCTAGTAAGGACCTTTCGAATGGTTTAAACGCCTTTTCCAGAAACCGTTGTCTCCAGTAGTTGTCCATGGCCAAATTTGAGTATTTTTCACACTGAAATTCTGGAGGGCATGAATGGCCATAACATGGAAACTGGAATTTTGGCATTCATATATGCAATATCCTAGGTAGTCCTAGGAAGGACCTTTCCTATGCTATAAACGCCTTTTCCTGTAGTTGTCCATGGCCAAAGTTGGGTATTTTTCACACTGAGATTCTGAAGAGGATGAATGGGCATAACCTACCTAGGATATTCCATATATGAATGCCTCCATTCCAGTTTCCAAGTTATGGCCATTCATCCTCTCCAGAATTTCAGTGTGAAAAATACCCAAATTTGGCCATGGATAACTACTGGAGACAACGGTTTCTGGAAAAGCCGTTTATAGCATTCGAAAGGTCCTTCCTAGGACTACCTAGGATGTTCCGTATATGAATGCCACCATTCCAGTTTCCAAGTTATGGCCATTCATCCTCTCCAGAATTTCAGTGTGAAAAATACCCAAATTTGGACATGGATAACTACTGTAAAAAACAGTTTCTGGAAAATTCGTTTATAGCATTCGAAAGGTCCTTCCTAGGACTACCTATGATATTCCATATATGAATGCCACCATTCCAGTTTCCAAGTTATGGCAATTCATCCTCTCCAGAATTTCAGTGTGAAAAATACCCAACTTTGGCCATGGACAACTACTGGAAAAAACAGTTTCTGGAAAACTCGTTTATATTATTTGAAAGGTCCTGGGACTACCTAGGATATTCCATATATGAATGCCACCATTCCAGTTTCCAAGTTATGGCCATTCATCCTCTCCAGAATTTCAGTGTGAAAAATACTCAAATTTGGCCATGGACAACTACTGGAGACAACGGTTTCTGGAAAAGGCGTTTATAGCATTCGAAAGGTCCTTACTAGGACTACTTAGGATATTCCATATATGAATGCCACCATTCTAGTTTCCAAGTTATGGCCATTCATCCTCTCCAGAATTACAGTGTCAAAAATACCCAACATTGACCATGAACAACTACTGGAAATAACGGTTTCTGGAAAAGGCGTTTATATCATTCGAAAGGTCCTTCCTAGGACTACTTAAGGTATTCCATATATGAAAGCCACCATTCCAGTTTCCAAGTTATGTCCATTCATCCTCTCCAGAATTTCAGTGTGAAAAATACCCAAATTTGCCCATGCTCAACTACTGGGGACAACGGTTTCTGGAAAAGGCGTTTATAGCATTCGAAAGCTCCTTACGAGGACTACTTAGGGTATTCCCTATATGAATGCCACCATTCCAGTTTCCAAGTTATGGTCATTCATCCTCTCCAGAATTTCAGTGTCAAAAATACTCAAATTTGGCCATGGACAACTACTGAAAAAAACGGTTTCTGCAAAAGGCGTTTATAGCATTCGAAAGGTCCTTCCTAGGACTACTTAGGGTATTCCCTATATGAATACCACCATTCCAGTTTCCAAGTTATGGTCATTCATCCTCTCCAGAATTTCAGTGTCAGAAATACCCAAATTTGGCCATGGACAAATACTGGAGACAACAGTTTCTGGAAAAGGCGTTTATAGTATTCGAAAGGTCCTTCCTAGGACTACCTAAGATATTCCATATATGAATGCCACCATTCCAGTTTCCAAGTTATAGCATTTGAAACTTCCTTCCTAGGACTACATAGCATATTGCATATATGAATGCCACCATTCCAGTTTCCATGTTATGGCCATTCATCCTCTCCAGAATTTCAGTGTGAAAAATAGCCAAACTTGGCCATGGAAACTACTGGAAAAAACGGTTTCTGGAAAAGGCGTTTATAGTATTCGAAAGGTCCTTCCTAAGACTACCTAGGATATTCCATATATGAATACCACCATTCCAGTTTCCAAGTTATGGTCATTCATCCTCTCCAGAATTTCAGTGTCAGAAATACCCAAATTTGGCCATGGACAAATACTGGAGACAACAGTTTCTGGAAAAGGCGTTTATAGTATTCGAAAGGTCCTTCCTAGGACTACCTAAGATATTCCATATATGAATGCCACCATTCCAGTTTCCAAGTTATAGCATTTGAAACTTCCTTCCTAGGACTACATAGCATATTGCATATATGAATGCCACCATTCCAGTTTCCATGTTATGGCCATTCATCCTCTCCAGAATTTCAGTGTGAAAAATAGCCAAACTTGGCCATGGAAACTACTGGAAAAAACGGTTTCTGGAAAAGGCGTTTATAGTATTCGAAAGGTCCTTCCTAAGACTACCTAGGATATTCCATATATGAATGCCTCCATTCCAGTTTCCAAGTTATGGCCATTCATCCTCTCCAGAATTTCAGTGTGAAAAATACCCAAATTTGGCCATGGATAACTACTGGAGACAACGGTTTCTGGAAAAGGCGTTTATAGCATTCGAAAGGTCCTTCCTAGGACTACCTAGGATGTTCCGTATATGAATGCCACCATTCCAGTTTCCAAGTTGTGCCCATTCATCCTCTCCAGAATTTCAGTGTGAAAAATACCCAAATTTGGCCATGGACAGCTACTGGAGACAACGGTTTCTGGAAAAGGCGTTTATAGCATTCGAAAGGTTCTTTCTAGGACTACTTAGGGTATACCCTATACGAATGCCACAATTCCAGTTTCCAAGTTATGGCCATTCATCCTCTCCAGAATTTCAGTGTCAAAAACACCCAACTTTGGCCATGGATAACTACTGGAAAAGGCGTTTATACCATAGAAAGGTCCTTCCTAGGACTACTTAGGGTATTCCTTATATGAATGCCACCATTGAAATTTCCAAGTTATGGCCATTCATCCTCTCCAGAATTTCAGTGTCATACATACCCAAATTTGGACATGGACAACTACTTGAAAAACAGTTTCTGGAAAAGCCGTTTATAGCATTCGAAAGGCCCTTACTAGGACTACTTAGGATATTCCATATATGAATGCCACCATTCCAGTTTCCAAGTTGTGCCCATTCATCCTCTCCAGAATTTCAGTGTGAAAAATACCCAAATTTGGCCATGGACAGCTACTGGGGACAACAGTTTCTGGAAAAGGCGTTTATAGCATTCGAAAGGTCTTTACTAGGACTACTTAGGATATTCCATATATGAATGCCACCATTCCAGTTTCCAAGTTATGGCCATTCATCCTCTACAGAATTTCAGTGTGAAAAATACCCAAATTTGGCCATCGACAACTACTGGAAAAAACGGTTTCTGCAAAAGGCGTTTATAGCATTCGAAAGGTCCTTCCTAGGACTACTTAGGGTATTCCATATATGAATGCCACTATTCCAGTTTCCAAGTTATGGCCATTCATCCTCTCCAGAATTTCAGTGTGAAAAATTCTCAAATTTGGCCATGGACAACTACTAAAAAAACTGTTTCTGGAAAAGGCGTTTATAGCATTTCAATGGTCCTTTCTGGGACTATTTAGGATACTTCATATATGAATACCACTATTCCAGTTTTCATGTTATGGCCATTCATCCTCTCCAGAATTTCAGTGTTAAAAATACCCAAATGTGGCCATGGACATCTACTGGTAACAAAGGTTTCTGGAAAAGGCGTTTATAGCATTATAGTAGCCATGGACAACTACTGAAAAAAAGGGTTTCTGGAAAAGGCGTTTATAGCATTTGAAACGTCCTTCCTAGGACTACTTTGGGTATTTCCTATATGAATGCAACCATTCTAGTTTCCAAGTTATGGCCATTCATTCTCTCCAGAATTTCAGTGTCAAAAATACCCAAATTTGGCCATGGATAACTACTGGAGACAACGGTTTCTGGAAAAGGCGTTTATAGCATTCGAAAGGTCCTTACTAGGACTACTTAGGATATTCCATATATGAATGCCACCATTCCAGTTTCCAAGTTATGGCCATTCATCCTCTCCAGAATTTCAGTGTGAAAAATACCCAAATTTGGCCATCGCCAACTACTGGAAAAAACGGTTTCTGCAAAAGGCGTTTATAGCATTCGAAAGGGCCTTCCTAGGACTACTTAGGGTATTCCATATATGAATGCCACTATTCCAGTTTCCAAGTTATGACCATTCATCCTCTCCAGAATTTCAGTGTGAAAAATTCTCAAATTTGGCCATGGACAACTACTAAAAAAAACTCTTTCTGGAAAAGGCGTTTATAGCATTCGAAAGGTCCTTACTAGGACTACCTATGATATTCCATATATGAATGCCACCATTCCAGTTTCCAAGTTATGGCCATTCATCCTCTCCAGAATTTCAGTGTGAAAAATTCTAAAATTTGGCCATGGACAACTACTAATAAAAACTCTTTCTGGAAAAGGCGTTTATAGCATTTCAATGGTCCTTTCTGGGACTATTTAGGAAACTCCATATATGAATGCCACTATTCCAGTTTTCATGTTATGGCCATTCATCCTCTCCAGAATTTCAGTGTTAAAATTACCCAAATGTGGCCATGGACATCTACTGGTAACAAAGGTTTCTGGAAAAGGCGTTTATAGCATTATAGTAGCCATGGACAACTACTGAAAAAAAGGGTTTCTGGAAAAGGCGTTTATAGCATTTGAAACGTCCTTCCTAGGACTACTTTGGGTATTTCCTATATGAATGCCACCATTCCAGTTTCCAAGTTATGGCCATTCATCCTCTCCAGAATTTCAGTGTGAAAAATACCCAAATTTGGACATGGATAACTACTGTAAAAAACAGTTTCTGGAAAAGGCGTTTATAGCATTCGAAAGGTCCTTACTAGGACTACCTATGATATTCCATATATGAACGCCACCATTCCAGTTTCCAAGTTATGGCAATTCATCCTCTCCAGAATTTCAGTGTGAAAAATACCCAACTTTGGCCATGGACAACTACTGGAAAAAACAGTTTCTGGAAAACTCGTTTATATTATTTGAAAGGTCCTGGGACTACCTAGGATATTCCATATATGAATGTCACCATTCCAGTTTCCAAGTTATGGCCATTCGTCCTCTCCAGAATTTCAGTGTGAAAAATACTCAAATTTGGCCATGGACAACTACTGGAGACAACGGTTTCTGGAAAAGGCGTTTATAGCATTCGAAAGGTCCTTACTAGGACTACTTAGGATATTCCATATATGAATGCCACCTTTCTAGTTTCCAAGTTGTGCCCATTCATCCCCTCCAGAATTTCAGTGTGAAAAATACCCAAATTTGGCCATGGACAGCTACTGGAGACAACGGTTTCTGGAAAAGGCGTTTATAGCATTCGAAAGGTTCTTTCTAGGGCTACTTAGGGTATACCCTATACGAATGCCACAATTCCAGTTTCCAAGTTATGGCCATTCATCCTCTCCAGAATTTCAGTGTCAAAAACACCCAACTTTGGCCATGGATAACTACTGGAAAAGGCGTTTATACCATAGAAAGGTCCTTCCTAGGACTACTTAGGGTATTCCCTATATGAATGCCACCATTGAAGTTTCCAAGTTATGGCCATTCATCCTCTCCAGAATTTCAGTGTCAAACATACCCAAATTTGGACATGGACAACTACTTGAAAAACAGTTTCTGGAAAAGCCGTTTATAGCATTCGAAAGGCCCTTACTAGGACTACTTAGGATATTCCATATATGAATGCCACCATTCCAGTTTCCAAGTTGTGCCCATTCATCCTCTCCAGAATTTCAGTGTGAAAAATACCCAAATTTGGCCATGGACAGCTACTGGGGACAACAGTTTCTGGAAAAGGCGTTTATAGCATTCGAAAGGTCCTTACTAGGACTACTTAGGATATTCCATATATGAATGTCACCATTCCAGTTTCCAAGTTATGGTCATTCATCCTCCCCAGAATTTCAGTGTGAAAATACCCAAATTTGGCCATCGACAACTACTGGAAAAAACGGTTTCTGCAAAAGGCGTTTATAGCATTCGAAAGGTCCTTCCTAGGACTACTTAGGGTATTCCATATATGAATGCCACTATTCCAGTTTCCAAGTTATGGCCATTCATCCTCTCCAGAATTTCAGTGTGAAAAATTCTAAAATTTGGCCATGGACAACTACTAATAAAAACTCTTTCTGGAAAAGGCGTTTATAGCATTTCAATGGTCCTTTCTGGGACTATTTAGGAAACTCCATATATGAATGCCACTATTCCAGTTTTCATGTTATGGCCATTCATCCTCTCCAGAATTTCAGTGTTAAAATTACCCAAATGTGGCCATGGACATCTACTGGTAAAAAAGGTTTCTGGAAAAGGCGTTTATAGCATTATAGTAGCCATGGACAACTACTGAAAAAAGGGTTTCTGGAAAAGGCGTTTATAGCATTTGAAACGTCCTTCCTAGGACTACTTTGGGTATTTCCTATATGAATGCCACCATTCCAGTTTCCAAGTTGTGCCCATTCATCCTCTCCAGAATTTCAGTGTGAAAAATACCCAAATTTGGCCATGGACAGCTACTGGGGACAACAGTTTCTGGAAAAGGCGTTTATAGCATTCGAAAGGTCCTTACTAGGACTACTTAGGATATTCCATATATGAATGCCACCATTCCAGTTTCCAAGTTATGGCCATTCATCCTCTCCAGAATTTCAGTGTGAAAAATACCCAAATTTGGCCATCGCCAACTACTGGAAAAAACGGTTTCTGCAAAAGGCGTTTATAGCATTCGAAAGGTCCTTCCTAGGACTACTTAGGGTATTCCATATATGAATGCCACTATTCCAGTTTCCAAGTTATGACCATTCATCCTCTCCAGAATTTCAGTGTGAAAAATTCTCAAATTTGGCCATGGACAACTACTAAAAAAAACTCTTTCTGGAAAAGGCGTTTATAGCATTTCAATGGTCCTTTCTGGGACTATTTAGGAAACTCCATATATGAATGCCACTATTCTAGTTTTCATGTTATGGCCATTCATCCTCTCCAGAATTTCAGTGTTAAAATTACCCAAATGTGGCCATGGACATCTACTGGTAAAAAAGGTTTCTGGAAAAGGCGTTTATAGCATTATAGTAGCCATGGACAACTACTGAAAAAAGGGTTTCTGGAAAAGGCGTTTATAGCATTTGAAACGTCCTTCCTAGGACTACTTTGGGTATTTCCTATATGAATGCCACCATTCTAGTTTCCAAGTTATGGCCATTCATCCTCTCCAGAATTTCAGTGTCAAAAATACCCAAATTTGGCCATGGATAACTACTGGAAAAAACAGTTTCTGGAAAAGGCGTTTATAGCATTCGAAAGGTCCTTGCTAGGACTACCTATGATATTCCATATATGAATGCCACCATTCCAGTTTCCAAGTTATGGCAATTCATCCTCTCCAGAATTTCAGTGTGAAAAATACCCAACTTTGGCCATGGACAACTACTGGAAAAAACAGTTTCTGGAAAACTCGTTTATATTATTTGAAAGGTCTGGGACTACCTAGGATATTCCATATATGAATGTCACCATTCCAGTTTCCAAGTTATGGCCATTCGTCCTCTCCATAATTTCAGTGTGAAAAATACTCAAATTTGGCCATGGACAACTACTGGAGACAACGGTTTCTGGAAAAGGCGTTTATAACATTCGAAAGGTCCTTACTAGGACTACTTAGGATATTCCATATATGAATGCCACCATTCCAGTTTCCAAGTTGTGCAGATTCATCCTCTCCAGAATTTCAGTGTGAAAAATACCCAAATTTGGCCATGGACAGCTACTGGAGACAACGGTTTCTGGAAAAGGCGTTTATAGCATTCGAAAGGTTCTTTCTAGGACTACTTAGGGTATACCCTATACGAATGCCACAATTCCAGTTTCCAAGTTATGGCCATTCATCCTCTCCAGAATTTCCGTGTCAAAAACACCCAACTTTGGCCATGGACAACTACTGGAAAAGGCGTTTATACCATAGGAAAGGTCCTTCCTAGGACTACTTAGGGTATTCCCTATATGAATGCAACCATTGAAGTTTCCAAGTTATGGCCATTCATCCTCTCCAGAATTTCAGTGTCACACATACCCAAATTTGGACATGGACAACTACTGGAAAAACAGTTTCTGGAAAAGCCGTTTATAGCATTTGAAAGGTCCTTACTAGGACTACTTAGGATATTCCATATATGAATGCCACCATTCCAGTTTCCAAGTTGTGCCCATTCATCCTCTCCAGAATTTCAGTGTGAAAAATACCCAAATTTGGCCATGGACAGCTTCTGGGGACAACAGTTTCTGGAAAAGGCGTTTATAGCATTCGAAAGGTCCTTCCTAGGACTACTTAGGGTATTCCATATATGAATGCCACTATTCCAGTTTCCAAGTTATGGCCGTTAATCCTCTCCAGAATTTCAGTGTGAAAAATACTCAAATTTGGCCATGGACAACTACTGAAAAAACTGTTTCTGGAAAAGGCGTTTATAGCATTTCAATGGTCCGTTCTGGGACTATTTAGGATATTCCATGTATGAATTCCACCATTCCAGTTTCCATGTTATGGCCATTCATCCTCTCCAGAATTTCAGTGTTAAAAATACCCAAATGTGGCCATGGACATCTACTGGTAAAAACGGTTCCTGGAAAAGGCGTTTATAGCATTCAAAAGGTCCTTCCTAGGACTACTTTGGGTATTTCCTATAAGAATGCCACCATTATAGTTTCTAAGTTATGGCCATTCATCTTCTCCAGAATTACAGTGTCAAAAATACCCAACATTGACCATGAACAACTACTGGAAATAACGGTTTTTGGAAAAGGCGTTTATATCATACGAAAGGTCCTTCCTAGGACTACTTAGGGTATTCCATATATGAAAGCCACCATTCCAGTTTCCATGTTATGTCCATTCATCCTCTCCAGAATTTCAGTGTGAAAAATACCCAAATTTGCCCATGCACAACTACTGGAGACAACAGTTTCTGGAAAAGGCGTTTATAGCATTCGAAAGGTCCTTACGAGGACTACTTAGTGTATTCCCTATATGAATGCCACCATTCCAGTTTCCAAGTTATGGTCATTCATCCTCTCCAGAATTTCAGTGTCAGAAATACCCAAATTTGGCCATGGACAAATACTGGAGACAACAGTTTCTGGAAAAGGCGTTTATAGTATTCGAAAGGTCCTTCCTAGGACTACCTAAGATATTCCATATATGAATGCCACCATTCCAGTTTCCAAGTTATGGCCATGGACAACTACAGGAAAAGGCGTTTATAGCATAGGAAAGGTCCTTCCTAGGACTACCTAGGATATTGCATATATGAATGCCACCAATCCAGTTTCAAAGTTATGGCCATTCATCCTCTCCAGAATTTCAGTGTGAAAAATACCCAAATTTGGCCATGGACAACTACTGGAGACAACAGTTTCTGGAATAGACGTTTACAGCATTCGAAAGGTCCTTACTAGGACTACTTAGGTTATTCCATATATGAATGCCACCATTCCAGTTTCCTCTCCAGAATTTCGGTGTGAAAAATACCCAAATTTGGCCATCGACAACTACTGGAAAAAAGGTTTCTGCAAAAGGCGTTTATAGCACTCGAAAGGTCCTTCCTAGGACTACTTAGGATATTCCATATGTGAATGCCACCATTCTAATTTCCAAGTTATGGTTATTCATCCTCTCCAGAATTTCAGTGTGAAAAATACCCAAATTTGGCCATGGACAACTACTGGAGACAACGGTTTCTGGAAAAGGCGTTTATAGCATTCGAAAGGTCCTTACTAGGACTACTTAGGATATTCCATATATGAATGCCACCATTCCAGTTTCCAAGTTGTGCCCATTCATCCTCTCCAGAATTTCAGTGTGAAAAATACCCAAATTTGGCCATGGACAGCTACTGGAGACAACGGTTTCTGGAAAAGGCGTTTATAGCATTCGAAAGGTTCTTTCTAGGACTACTTAGGGTATACCCTATACGAATGCCACAATTCCAGTTTCAAAGTTATGGCCATTCATCCTCTCCAGAATTTCAGTGTCAAAAACACCCAACTTTGGCCATGGATAACTACTGGAAAAGGTGTTTATACCATAGAAAGGTCCTTCCTAGGACTACTTAGGGTATTCCCTATATGAATGCCACCATTGAAGTTTCCAATTAATGGCCATTCATCCTCTCCAGAATTTCAGTGTCAAACATACCCAAATTTGGACATGGACAACTACTGGAAAAACAGTTTCTGGAAAAGGCGTTTATAGCATTCGAAAGGTCCTTACTAGGACTACTTAGGATATTCCATATATGAATGCCACCATTCCAGTTTCCAAGTTGTGCCCATTCATCCTCTCCAGAATTTCAGTGTGAAAAATACCCAAATTTGGCCATGGACAACTACTGGAGACAACGGTTTCTGGAAAAGGCGTTTATAGCATTCGAAAGGTCCTTACTAGGACTACTTAGGATATTCCATATATGAATGCCACCATTCCAGTTTCCAAGTTGTGCCCATTCATCCTCTCCAGAATTTCAGTGTGAAAAATACCCAAGTTTGGCCATGGACAGCTACTGGGGACAACAGTTTCTGGAAAAGGCGTTTCCAAGTTATGGCCATTCATCCTCTCCAGAATTTCAGTGTGAAAAATACCCAAATTTGGCCATCGACAACTACTGGAAAAAACGGTTTCTGCTAAAGGCGTTTATAGCATTCGAAAGGACTACTTAGGATATTCCATATATGAATGCCACCATTCTAGTTTCCAAGTTATGGTTATTCATCCTCTCCAGAATTTCAGTGTCAAAAATACCCAAATTTGGCCATGGATAACTACTGGAAAAAACAGTTTCTGGAAAAGGCGTTTATAGCATTCGAAAGGTCCTTCCTAGGACTACCTATGATATTCCATATATGAATGCCACCATTCCAGTTTCCAAGTTGTGCCCACTCATCCTCTCCAGAATTTCAGTGTGAAAAATACCCAAATTTGGCCATGGACAGCTACTGGAGACAACGGTTTCTGGAAAAGGCGCTTATAGCATTCGAAAGGTTCTTTCTAGGACTACTTAGGGTATACCCTATACGAATGCCACAATTCCAGTTCCCTAGTTATGGCCATTCATCCTCTCCAGAATTTCAGTGTCAAAAACACAAAACTTTGGCCATGGACAACTACTGGAAAAGGCGTTTATACCATAGGAAAGGTCCTTCCTAGGACTACTTAGGGTATTCCCTATATGAATGCCACCACTGAAGTTTCCAAGTTATGGCCATTCATCTTCTCCAGAATTTCAGTGTCACACATACCCAAATTTGGACATGGACAACTACTAGAAAAACTTTTTCTGGAAAAGCCGTTTATAGCATTCGAAAGGTCCTTACTAGGACTACTTAGGATATTCCATATATGAATGCCACCATTCCAGTTTCCAAGTTGTGCCCATTCATCCTCTCCAGAATTTCAGTGTGAAAAATACCAAAATTTGGCCATGGACAGCTACTGGGGACAACAGTTTCTGGAAAAGGCGTTTATAGCATTCGAAAGGTCCTTACTAGGACTTCTTAGGATATTCCATATATGAATGCCACCATTCCAGTTTCCAAGTTATGGCCATTCATCCTCTCCAGAATTTCAGTGTGAAAAATACCCAAATTTGGCCAACGACAACTACTGGAAAAACAGTTTCTGCAAAAGGCGTTTATAGCATTCGAAAGGTCCTTCCTAGGACTACTTAGGGTATTCCCTATATGAATGCCACCATTGAAGTTTCCAAGTAATGGCCATTCATCCTCTCCAGAATTTCAGTGTCAAACATACCCAAATTTGGACATGGACAACTACTGGAAAAACAGTTTCTGGAAAAGCCGTTTATAGCATTCGAAAGGTCCTTACTAGGACTACTTAGGATATTCCATATATGAATGCCACCATTCCAGTTTCCAAGTTGTGCCCATTCATCCTCTCCAGAATTTCAGTGTGAAAAATACCCAAGTTTGGCCATGGACAGCTACTGGGGACAACAGTTTCTGGAAAAGGCGTTTCCAAGTTATGGCCATTCATCCTCTCCAGAATTTCAGTGTGAAAAATACCCAAATTTGGCCATCGACAACTACTGGAAAAAACGGTTTCTGCAAAAGGCGTTTATAGCATTCGAAAGGTCCTTACTAGGACCACTTAGGATATTCCATATATGAATGCCACCATTCCAGTTTCCAAGTTATGGCCATTCATCCTCTCCAGAATTTCAGTGTGAAAAATACCCAAATTTGGCCATCGACAACTACTGGAAAAAACGGTTTCTGCAAAAGGCGTTTATAGCATTCGAAAGGTCCTTCCTAGGACTACTTAGGGTATTCCATATATGAATGACACTATTCCAGTTTCCAAGTTATGGCCATTCATCCTCTCCAGAATTTCAGTGTGAAAAATTCTCAAATTTGGCCATGAACAACTACTGAAAAAACTGTTTCTGGAAAAGTCGTTTATAGCATTTCAATGGTCCTTTCTGGGACTATTTAGGATACTCCATATATGAATGCCACTATTCCAGTTTTCATGTTATGGCCATTCATCCCCTCCAGAATTTCAGTTTTAAAAATACCCAAATGTGGCCATGGACATCTACTGGTAAAAACGGTTTCTGGAAAAGGCGTTTATAGCATTATAGTAGCCATGGACAACTACTGAAAAAAAGGGTTTCTGGAAAAGGCGTTTATAGCATTTGAAACGTCCTTCCTAGGACTACTTTGGGTATTTCCTATATGAATGCCACCATTCTAGTTTCCAAGTTATGGTTATTCATCCTCTCCAGAATTTCAGTGTCAAAAATACCCAAATTTGGCCATGGATAACTACTGGAAAAAACAGTTTCTGGAAAAGGCGTTTATAGCATTCGAAAGGTCCTTACTAGGACTTCTTAGGATATTCCATATATGAATGCCACCATTCCAGTTTCCAAGTTATGGCCATTCATCCTCTCCAGAATTTCAGTGTGAAAAATACCCAAATTTGGCCAACGACAACTACTGGAAAAACAGTTTCTGCAAAAGGCGTTTATAGCATTCGAAAGGTCCTTCCTAGGACTACTTAGGGTATTCCCTATATGAATGCCACCATTGAAGTTTCCAAGTAATGGCCATTCATCCTCTCCAGAATTTCAGTGTCAAACATACCCAAATTTGGACATGGACAACTACTGGAAAAACAGTTTCTGGAAAAGCCGTTTATAGCATTCGAAAGGTCCTTACTAGGACTACTTAGGATATTCCATATATGAATGCCACCATTCCAGTTTCCAAGTTGTGCCCATTCATCCTCTCCAGAATTTCAGTGTGAAAAATACCCAAGTTTGGCCATGGACAGCTACTGGGGACAACAGTTTCTGGAAAAGGCGTTTCCAAGTTATGGCCATTCATCCTCTCCAGAATTTCAGTGTGAAAAATACCCAAATTTGGCCATCGACAACTACTGGAAAAAACGGTTTCTGCAAAAGGCGTTTATAGCATTCGAAAGGTCCTTACTAGGACCACTTAGGATATTCCATATATGAATGCCACCATTCCAGTTTCCAAGTTATGGCCATTCATCCTCTCCAGAATTTCAGTGTGAAAAATACCCAAATTTGGCCATCGACAACTACTGGAAAAAACGGTTTCTGCAAAAGGCGTTTATAGCATTCGAAAGGTCCTTCCTAGGACTACTTAGGGTATTCCATATATGAATGACACTATTCCAGTTTCCAAGTTATGGCCATTCATCCTCTCCAGAATTTCAGTGTGAAAAATTCTCAAATTTGGCCATGAACAACTACTGAAAAAACTGTTTCTGGAAAAGTCGTTTATAGCATTTCAATGGTCCTTTCTGGGACTATTTAGGATACTCCATATATGAATGCCACTATTCCAGTTTTCATGTTATGGCCATTCATCCCCTCCAGAATTTCAGTTTTAAAAATACCCAAATGTGGCCATGGACATCTACTGGTAAAAACGGTTTCTGGAAAAGGCGTTTATAGCATTATAGTAGCCATGGACAACTACTGAAAAAAAGGGTTTCTGGAAAAGGCGTTTATAGCATTTGAAACGTCCTTCCTAGGACTACTTTGGGTATTTCCTATATGAATGCCACCATTCTAGTTTCCAAGTTATGGTTATTCATCCTCTCCAGAATTTCAGTGTCAAAAATACCCAAATTTGGCCATGGATAACTACTGGAAAAAACAGTTTCTGGAAAAGGCGTTTATAGCATTCGAAAGGTCCTTCCTAGGACTACTTAGGGTATTCCATATATGAATGACACTATTCCAGTTTCCAAGTTATGGCCATTCATCCTCTCCAGAATTTCAGTGTGAAAAATTCTCAAATTTGGCCATGAACAACTACTGAAAAAACTGTTTCTGGAAAAGTCGTTTATAGCATTTCAATGGTCCTTTCTGGGACTATTTAGGATACTCCATATATGAATGCCACTATTCCAGTTTTCATGTTATGGCCATTCATCCCCTCCAGAATTTCAGTTTTAAAAATACCCAAATGTGGCCATGGACATCTACTGGTAAAAACGGTTTCTGGAAAAGGCGTTTATAGCATTATAGTAGCCATGGACAACTACTGAAAAAAAGGGTTTCTGGAAAAGGCGTTTATAGCATTTGAAACGTCCTTCCTAGGACTACTTTGGGTATTTCCTATATGAATGCCACCATTCTAGTTTCCAAGTTATGGTTATTCATCCTCTCCAGAATTTCAGTGTCAAAAATACCCAAATTTGGCCATGGATAACTACTGGAAAAAACAGTTTCTGGAAAAGGCGTTTATAGCATTCGAAAGGTCCTTCCTAGGACTACTTATGATATTCCATATATGAATGCCACCATTCCAGTTTCCAAGTTATGGCAATTCATCCTCTCCACAATTTCAGTGTGAAAAATACCCAACTTTGGCCATGGACAACTACTGGAAAAAACAGTTTCTGGAAAAGTCGTTTATATTATTTGAAAGGTCCTGGGACTACCTAGGATATTCCATATATGAATGCCACCATTCCAGTTTCCAAGTTGTGCCCACTCATCCTCTCCAGAATTTCCGTGTGAAAAATACCCAAATTTGGCCATGGACAGCTACTGGAGACAACGGTTTCTGGAAAAGGCGCTTATAGCATTCGAAAGGTTCTTTCTAGGACTACCTAGGATATTCCATATATGAATGCCACCATTCCAGTTTCCAAGTTATGGCCATTCATCCTCTCCAGAATTTCAGTGTCAAAAACACCCAACTTTTGCCATGGACAACTACTGGAAAAGGCGTTTATACCATAGGAAAGGTCCTTTCTAGGACTACTTAGGGTATTCCCTATATGAATGCCACCATTGAAGTTTCCAAGTTATGGCCATTCATCCTCTCCAGAATTTCAGTGTCACACATACCCAAATTTGGACATGGACAACTACTGGAAAAGCCGTTTATAGCATTCGAAAGGTCCTTACTAGGACTACTTAGGATATATATGAATGCCACCATTCCAGTTTCCAAGTTGTGCCCATTCATCCTCTCCAGAATTTCAGTGTGAAAAATACCCAAATTTGGCCATGGACAGCTACTGGGGACAACAGTTTCTGGAAAAGGCGTTTATAGCATTCGAAAGGTCCTTCCTAGGACTACTTAGGGTATTCCATATATGAATGCCACTATTCCAGTTTCCAAGTTATGGCCATTCATCCTCTCCAGAATTTCAGTGTGAAAAATACTCAAATTTGGCAATGGACAACTACTGAAAAAAACTGTTTCTGGAAAAGGCGTTTATAGCATTTCAATGGTCCTTTCTGGGACTATTTAGGATATTCCATATATGAATGCCACCATTCCAGTTTCCATGTTATGGCCATTCATCCTCTCCAGAATTTCAGTGTTAATACCCAAATGGATACAACCTTTCTCCAGTATCGGTAACAGAAGTAAGGAGCAGATTCAGTTCGGTTGATGATGCCGTGTATAAAGTCCAATTTACCAGGAATTCATTTAATCCAAACTCACTACGCAACATTAAATCAATTTGCAGTGTAATTGTCACATGGAAGAAGCATAAACCAAAGAAGAATGAACAACCAACTCAATGTTGGAGGTGTTTGATGTACGGCCACGGTGGTGAACACTGTAACCGTAAACCGGCATGCATGATTTGTGCTAATCAACACAACACAAATGAATGCCCGTTCAGTAAAAATAACAAAAAACCAGCAGCATTCTCTTGCTTCAACTGTAAGAAGAATGGAGAAGAAAGAACCTATCACTCTGCGAACGACGTCAGCTGCCCTTGGCGAGCGAAATACCTGGAAGCCAGAGCACGAGCATCAACACACAACCAAACTAAGAGAAACGCACCCAGACGTCAGAACTCTTATGTCAACAACGCATCTCAATATCCAACGATAAACAACATAAACACTCCTCCAGCTAGACACCAATTCGGTAATCAAAACTCTTACTCCGAACGGCTAAAGAGTAATTCAAGCGATCTCTTCAATATTGACGAGCTCTTCAACATTTTTACTTTGGCTCTCGATGAGCTAAGCAAGTGCACATCAAAAGTACAACAAATACAAGTTGTAATGTCGATGGTTAAATATGCTTATGAATTTAAATAATCTCACTATTGGGCAATTCAAAATTCTACACTGGAATGCAAATGGATTAAGTAATTTCTCCACACTCAGGCAACTTGAATATCTTCTTGAAAAGGGGAATATCCAAATTGTTTCAATAAATGAAACATTTTTTAAATAAAATCATAAACCATTTTTCAACAGCTTCTGCCTCTACCGCAATGACAGAACTTCCGCTAGAGGGGGAGGGGTGGCCCTTTTAGTTCGTAGATCTCTTAGGCACAAACTGCTTCCACTCACTAAGACTTCTACGACTGAAAATTTGTCAATACAAATAGTCTTAAATCAAAGAAATTTCCACTGCTTATTCCCCGCGTTATACACAGCATTTTTTAAATGATATTGCTGCATTAACTCCTATCAACAATGAATTTATTGTCTTGGGTGATCTGAATGCACAACACACATCATGGAATTGCCGAAGAAATAACCAGTCTGGAATTGCGTTAAATAATCTGCAGCAATACCGAAATTTCTTTGAATATAGCCCGAACAACAGCACTTTGTTTCCTCATCAGCGAAATCGTAGCGAGTCTACGGTTGATATTGCTTTAAGTAACACATCCCTTAACTTGAGATTGAAAACTTTGGACTACGAAATCCCTTCTGATCATCGACCTATACCTATACTGTGCTCTATTGAATGTTCCACATTTGAGCAAGTCGACACTAGCAAATACTCCTATAAACATGCAAGTTGGCGAGCTTTTCGGAAAATTATTGATAATTCTGTTTCAACACCGGATAGATCATATGACACAACAACTGCAATTGACCAGAAAATAACTGAATTTGTTCAACTCATACTCCATGCTAGGGATTCGTCAATTCCAAAGTTTACCCACATGAGAAATAATATTTTACCTGAAGACGTCCTAAGTTACATTGCTCAAAGAAGAAAATTCAAAAGGAAATCTCAAAGGGCAACGGATCCTCATTTGATAAATTTTTACGAAGAAAGTTGTAAATTCCTCAGCAAATTGATCAATAAAAGAATATCCACTGAAAGAAGCAAAAAATGGACCAATCTTTTAACCAGTTTGAAACCAGGAGATAAACGCTTCTGGAAGGTAAGCCGCAGTCTGAGAGGTAAATCGAAAAATCAAATCCCGCATCTGGTCGATAACAACAATAAAGTTGTAGACGATTCACACAAAGCTGAGATATTGGCCAACACATTTGCAAAGTCCCATACGCTTACTATGAACTATACGCATTCCTTTGACAACCGAGTTAACAGTGCACTTACCAGACTTAAGACGGAACCCCCATCAACAACCGGAATAAGACTAATTTCTCCCTCCGAAATAAGAACACTTTTAACTACTCTAAAAACATCAAAATCACGACAATGTCTCAAATATTTTACTCAAAAAGCTCCCAGACAAAGCTATTAATCTACTGGCATGGATATTTAACAACTGCCTCTCTCTCAATCGTTTCCCAAATGCCTTCAAAAATGCCAAAATTGTTGATGTCATTAAACCAAATAAACCAAGAAATAACCCAAGCAGCTACAGGCCCATAAGCCTTCTAAGTAATTTTGGTAAATCATACGAAAAGCTCATTCACTCCAGGATAAACGAATTCACTGACGACCACAACATAATTCCAAGAGAACAATTTGGGTTTAGAAAAGAGCACAGTACTGTACACCAAATAACTCGAATCAAACACAAAATTAAGGCCAATAAACAGCTTAGAAAATCAACCGGATTCCTACTATTGGATATCGAAAAAGCCTTTGATACTATATGGCACAATGGTCTATTGTATAAACTTATAAAGACAAATTTTCCGAAATATCTCTGCAAGATAATTGGTGATTTTCTTGAGAACAGAACATTTACAGTTTATGTAAATTCTACGTCTTCCACTCCGAAAACTATACCAGCAGGTCTACCCCAAGGTTCAGTATTATCCCCTCTGTTATACTCTATATTTACCTCAGACTTCAAGCCAAATAGAGAAACTAATATTGCATATTACGCTGACGATACTGCATTGATAACCTCTAGTAAACTGACAAGTGCACTTATCAAGAAAATGGAAAAAAGCCTCATAGAATGCAACATTTTTTTCAGAAAATGGAAGATTAAAATCAACAACGATAAAACTCAGGTTATAATCTTCCCGTTCAACAAATCACAAAAGAGGCTACCCACAAGATTGCTGAAATTCGAAAACAACTCCATATGCATTCAAAACCAAGTTAGATACCTCGGTGTTCTACTTGATAAAAAACTGCTTTTTCAAAAACATATTGAATCAACATGCACAAAAGCTATAAAAGCCTTTAGGGCCCTGTGGCCTTTGTTAAATCGAAGATCGTCACTAAGCCTAAAAAATAAAAACTTAATATTCAAAAGTGTTATTAGACCCATTATGTCTTACGCGTGTCCAGTATGGTACAAAGCGGCCAAGTGCCACATAAAAAAGCTGCAAGTCATCCAAAACAAATGCCTTAAAACGATTCAAAATAAACCTTGGAGATACTCAACAACTTTATTACATGATGAAACCGGCTACGATTTGTTTTCTGATTTCATCAGAAGAACCAAAAATTGCATATATGAATGCCACCATTCCAGTTTCCATGTTATGACCATTCATCCTCTCCATAATTTCAGTGTGAAAAATAGCCAAACTTGGCCATGGAAACTACTGGAAAAACGGTTTCTGGAAAAGGCGTTTATATCATTCGAAAGGTCCTTCCTAGGACTACTTAGGGTATTCCATATATGAAAGCCACCATTCCAGTTTCCAAGTTATGTCCATTCATCCTCTCCAGAATTTCAGTGTGAAAAATACCCAAATTTGGCCATGCACAACTACTGGAGACAACGGTTTCTGGAAAAGGCGTTTATAGCATTTGAAACGTCCTTCCTAGGACTACCTAGGATATTCCATATATGAATGCAACCATTCCAGTTTCCAAGTTATGGCCTTCATCCTCTCCAGAATTTCAGTGTCGAAAATACCCAAATTTGGCCATGCACAACTACTGGAGACAACGGTTTCTGGAAAAGGCGTTTATAGCATTCGAAAGGTCCTTCCTAGGACTACTTAGGGTATTCCATATATGAATGACACTATTCCAGTTTCCAAGTTATGGCCAATCATCCTCTCCAGAATTTCAGTGTGAATAATACCCAACTTTGGCCATGGATAACTACTGGAAAAAACATTTTCTGGAAAACTCGTTTATATTATTTGAAAGGTCCTGGGACTACCTAGGATATTCCATATATGAATGCCACCATTCCAGTTTCCAAGTTATGGCCATTCGTCCTCTCCAGAATTTCAGTGTGAAAAATACTCAAATTTGGCCATGGACAACTACTGGAGACAACGGTTTCTGGAAAAGGAGTTTATAGCATTCGAAAGGCCCTTACTAGGACTACTTAGGATATTCCATATATGAATGCCACCATTCCAGTTTCCAAGTTGTTCCCATTCATCCTCTCCAGAATTTCAGTGTGAAAAATACCCAAATTTGGCCATGGACAGCTACTGGAGACAACGGTTTCTGGAAAAGGCGTTTATAGCATTCGAAAGGTTCTTTCTAGGACTACTTAGGGTATACCCTTTACGAATGCCACAAATCCAGTTTCCAAGTTATGGCCATTCATCCTCTCCAGAATTTCCGTGTCAAAAACACCCAAATTTGGCCATGGACAACTACTGGAAAAGGCGTTTATACCATAGGAAAGGTCCTTCCTAGGACTACTTAGGGTATTCCCTATATGAATGCCACCATTGAAGTTTCCAAGTTATGGCCATTCATCCTCTCCAGAATTTCAGTGTCACACATACCCAAATTTGGACATGGACAACTACTGGAAAAACAGTTTCTGGAAAAGCCGTTTATAGCATTCGAAAGGTCCTTACTAGGACTACTTAGGATATTCCATATATGAATGCCACCATTCCAGTTTCCAAGTTATGGCCATTCATCCTCTCCAGAATTTCAGTGTGAAAAATACCCAAATTTGGCCATGGATAACTAATGCAAAAAAACGGTTTCTGGAAAAGGCGTTTATAGCATTTGAAACGTCCTTCCTAGGACTACCTAGGACATTCCATATATGAATGCCACCATTCCAGATTCCATGTTATGGTCATTCATCCTCTCCAGAATTTCAGTGTCAGAAATACCCAAATTTGACCATGGACAAATACTGGAGACAACAGTTTCTGGAAAAGGCGTTTATAGTATTCGAAAGGTCCTTCCTAGGACTACCTAAGATATTCCATATATGAATGCCACCATTCCAGTTTCCAAGTTATGGCCATGGACAACTACAGGAAAAGGCGTTTATAGCATAGGAAAGGTCCTTCCTAGAACTACCTAGGATATTGCATATATGAATGCCACCAATCCAGTTTCAAAGTTATGGCCATTCATCCTCTCCAGAATTTCAGTGTGAAAAATACCCAAATTTGGCCATGGACAACTACTGGAGACAACAGTTTCTGGAATAGACGTTTACAGTATTCGAAAGGTCCTTACTAGGACTACTTAGGTTATTCCATATATGAATGCCACCATTCCAGTTTCCTCTCCAGAATTTCGGTGTGAAAAATACCCAAATTTGGCCATCGACAACTACTGGAAAAAAGGTTTCTGCAAAAGGCGTTTATAGCATTCGAAAGGTCCTTCCTAGGACTACTTAGGGTATTCCATATATGAATGTCACTATTCCAGTTTCCAAGCTATGGCCGTTAATCCTCTCCAGAATTTCAGTGTGAAAAATACTCAAATTTGGCCATGGACAACTACTGAAAAAAACTGTTTCTGGAAAAGGCGTTTATAGCATTTCAATGGTCCTTTCTGGGACTATTTAGGATATTCCATATATGAATTCCACCATTCCAGTTTCCATGTTATGGTCATTCATCCTCTCCAGAATTTCAGTTAAAAATACCCAAATGTGGCGATGGTCCTCTACTGGTAAAAACGGTTCCTGGAAAAGGCGTTTACAGCATTCAAAAGGTCCTTCCTAGGACTACTTTGGGTATTTCCTATATGAATGCCACCATTCTAGTTTCCAAGTTATGGCCATTCATCCTCTCCAGAATTTCAGTGTCAAAAATACCCAACATTGACCATGAACAACTACTGGAAATAACGGTTTCTGGAAAAGGCGTTTATATCATTCGAAAGGTCCTTCCTAGTACTACTTAGGGTATTCCATATATGAATTCCACCATTCCAGTTTTCATGTTATGGCCATTCATCCCCTCCAGAATTTCAGTTTTAAAAATACCCAAATGTGGCCATGGACATCTACTGGTAAAAACGGTTTCTGGAAAAGGCGTTTATAGCATTATAGTAGCCATGGACAACTACTGAAAAAAAGGGTTTCTGGAAAAGGCGTTTATAGCATTTGAAACGTCCTTCCTAGGACTACTTTGGGTATTTCCTATATGAATGCCACCATTCTAGTTTCCAAGTTATGGTTATTCATCCTCTCCAGAATTTCAGTGTCAAAAATACCCAAATTTGGCCATGGATAACTACTGGAAAAAACAGTTTCTGGAAAAGGCGTTTATAGCATTCGAAAGGTCCTTCCTAGGACTACTTAGGGTATTCCATATATGAATGACACTATTCCAGTTTCCAAGTTATGGCCATTCATCCTCTCCAGAATTTCAGTGTGAAAAATTCTCAAATTTGGCCATGAACAACTACTGAAAAAACTGTTTCTGGAAAAGTCGTTTATAGATTCAAAAGGTCCTTCCTAGGACTACTTAGGGTATTCCATATATGAATGCCACTATTCCAGTTTCCAAGTTATGGCCATTCATCCTATCCACAATTTCAGTGTCAAAAATACCCAACATTGACCACTAACAACTACTGGAAATAACGGTTTCTGGAAAAGGCGTTTATATCATTCGAAAGGTCCTTCCTAGGACTACTTAGGGTATTCCATATATGAATGCCACCATTCCAGTTTCCAAGTTATGGCCATTCATCCTCTCCACAATTTCAGTGTCAAAAATACTCAACATTGACCATTAACAACTACAGGAAATAACGGTTTCTGGAAAAGGCGTTTATAGCATTCGAAAGGTCCTTCCTAGGACTACTTAGGGTATTCCATATATGAATGCCACTATTCCAGTTTCCAAGTTATGGTCATTCATCCTCTCCAGAATTTCAGTGCCAAAAATACCCAAATTTGGTTTCTGGAAAAGGCGTTTATAGCATTCGAAAGGTCCTTCCTAGGACTACCTATGATATTCCATATATGAATGCCACCATTCCAGTTTCCAAGTTATGGCAATTCATCCTCTCCACAATTTCAGTGTGAAAAATACCCAACTTTGGCCATGGACAACTACTGGAAAAAACAGTTTCTGGAAAAGTCGTTTATATTATTTGAAAGGTCCTGGGACTACCTAGGATATTCCATATATGAATGTCACCATTCCAGTTTCCAAGTTGTGCCCACTCATCCTCTCCAGAATTTCAGTGTGAAAAATACCCAAATTTGGCCATGGACAGCTACTGAAGACAACGGTTTGTGGAAAAGGCGCTTATAGCATTCGAAAGGTTATTTCTAGGACTACTTAGGGTATACCCTATACGAATGCCACAATTCCAGTTTCCAAGTTATGGCCATTCATCCACTCCAGAATTTCAGTGTCAAAAACACCCAACTTTGGCCATGTACAACTACTGGAAAAGGCGTTTATACCATAGGAAAGGTCCTTCCTAGGACTACTTAGGGTATTCCCTATATGAATGCCACCATTGAAGTTTCCAAGTTATGGCCATTCATCCTCTCCAGAATTTCAGTGTCACACATACCCAAATTTGGACATGGACAACTACTGGAAAAACAGTTTCTGGAAAAGCCGTTTATAGCATTCGAAAGGTCCTTACTAGGACTACTTATGAAAGTTACCATTCCAGTTTCCAAGTTGTGCCCATTCATCCTCTCCAGAATTTCAGTGTGAAAAATACCCAAATTTGGCCATGGACAGCTACTGGGGACAACAGTTTCTGGAAAAGGCGTTTATAGCATTCGAAAGGTCCTTACTAGGACTACTTAGGATATTCCATATATGAATGCCACCATTCCAGTTTCCAAGTTATGGCCATTCATCCTCTCCAGAATTTCAATGTGAAAAATACCCAAATTTGGCCATCGACAACTACTGCAAAAAACGGTTTCTGCAAAAGGCGTTTATAGCATTTCAATGGTCCTTTCTGGGACTATTTAGGATATTCCATATATGAATGCCACCATTCCAGTTTCCATGTTATGGCCATTCATCCTCTCCAGAATTTCAGTGTTAAAAATACCCAAATGGTTACAACCTTTCTCCAGTACCGGTAACAGAAGTAAGGACCAGATTCAGTTCGGTTGATGATGCCGTGTATAAAGTCCAATTTACTAGGAATTCATTTAATCCAAACTCACTACGCAACATTAAATCAATTTGCAGTGTAATTGTCACATGGAAGAAGCATAAACCAAAGAAGAATGAACAACCAACTCAATGTTGGAGGTGTTTGATGTACGGCCACGGTGGTGAACACTGTAACCGTAAACCGGCATGCATGATTTGTGCTAATCAACACAACACAAATGAATTCCCGTTCAGTAAAAATAACAAAAAACCAGCAGCATTCTCTTGCTTCAACTGTAAGAAGAATGGAGAAGAAAGAACCTATCACTCTGCGAACGACGTCAGCTGCCCTTGGCGAGCGAAATACCTGGAAGCCAGAGCACGAGCATCAACACACAACCAAACTAAGAGAAACGCACCCAGACGTCAGAACTCTTATGTCAACAACGCATCTCAATATCCAACGATAAACAACATAAACACTCCTCCAGCTAGACACCAATTCGGTAATCAAAACTCTTACTCCGAACGGCTAAAGAGTAATTCAAGCGATCTCTTCAATATTGACGAGCTCTTCAACATTTTTACTTTGGCTCTCGATGAGCTAAGCAAGTGCACATCAAAAGTACAACAAATACAAGTTATAATGTCGATGGTTAAATATGCTTATGAATTTAAATAATCTCACTATTGGGCAATTCAAAATTCTACACTGGAATGCAAATGGATTAAGTAATTTCTCCACACTCAGGCAACTTGAATATCTTCTTGAAAAGGGGAATATCCAAATTGTTTCAATAAATGAAACATTTTTTAAAGAAAATCATAAACCATTTTTCAACAGCTTCTGCCTCTACCGCAATGACAGAACTTCCGCTAGAGGGGGAGGGGTGGCCCTTTTAGTTCGTAGATCCCTTAGGCACAAACTGCTTCCACTCACTAAGACTTCTACGACTGAAAATTTGTCAATACAAATAGTCTTAAATCAAAGAAATTTCCACTGCTTATTCCCCGCGTTATACACAGCATTTTTTAAATGATATTGCTGCATTAACTCCTATCAACAATGAATTTATTGTCTTGGGTGATCTGAATGCACAACACACATCATGGAATTGCCGAAGAAATAACCAGTCTGGAATTGCGTTAAATAATCTGCAGCAATACCGAAATTTCTTTGTATATAGCCCGAACAACAGCACTTTGTTTCCTCATCAGCGAAATCGTAGCGAGTCTACGGTTGATATTGCTTTAAGTAACACATCCCTTAACTTGAGATTGAAAACTTTGGACTACGAAATCCCTTCTGATCATCGACCTATACCTATACTGTGCTCTATTGAATGTTCCACATTTGAGCAAGTCGACACTAGCAAATACTCCTATAAACATGCAAGTTGGCGAGCTTTTCGGAATATTATTGATAATTCTGTTTCAACACCGGATAGATCATATGACACAACAACTGCAATTGACCAGAAAATAACTGAATTTGTTCAACTCATACTCCATGCTAGGGATTCGTCAATTCCAAAGTTTACCCACATGAGAAATAATATTTTACCTGAAGACGTCCTAAGTTACATTGCTCAAAGAAGAAAATTCAAAAGGAAATCTCAAAGGGCAACGGATCCTCATTTGATAAATTTTTACGAAGAAAGTTGTAAATTCCTCAGCAAATTGATCAATAAAAGAATATCCACTGAAAGAAGCAAAAAATGGACCAATCTTTTAACCAGTTTGAAACCAGGAGATAAACGCTTCTGGAAGGTAAGCCGCAGTCTGAGAGGTAAATCGAAAAATCAAATCCCGCATCTGGTCGATAACAACAATAAAGTTGTAGACGATTCACACAAAGCTGAGATATTGGCCAACACATTTGCAAAGTCCCATACGCTTACTATGAACTATACGCATTCCTTTGACAACCGAGTTAACAGTGCAGTTACCAGACTTAAGACGGAACCCCCATCAACAACCGGAATAAGACTAATTACTCCCTCCGAAATAAGAACACTTTTAACTACTCTAAAAACATCAAAATCACCTGGTCTCGACAATGTCTCAAATATTTTACTCAAAAAGCTCCCAGACAAAGCTATTAATCTACTGGCATGGATATTTAACAACTGCCTCTCTCTCAATCGTTTCCCAAATGCCTTCAAAAATGCCAAAATTGTTGATGTCATTAAACCAAATAAACCAAGAAATAACCCAAACAGCTACAGGCCCATAAGTCTTCTAAGTAATTTTGGTAAATCATACGAAAAGCTCATTCACTCCAGGATAAACGAATTCACTGACGACCACAACATAATTCCAAGAGAACAATTTGGGTTTAGAAAAGAGCACAGTACTGTACACCAAATAACTCGAATCAAACACAAAATTAAGGCCAATAAACAGCTTAGAAAATCAACCGGAAACCTACTATTGGATATCGAAAAAGCCTTTGATACTATATGGCACAATGGTCTATTGTATAAACTTATAAAGACAAATTTTCCGAAATATCTCTGCAAGATAATTGGTGATTTTCTTGAGAACAGAACATTTACAGTTTATGTAAATTCTACGTCTTCCACTCCGAAAACTATACCAGCAGGTCTACCCCAAGGTTCAGTATTATCCCCTCTGTTATACTCTATATTTACCTCAGACTTCAAGCCAAATAGAGAAACTAATATTGCATATTACGCTGACGATACTGCATTGATAACCTCTAGTAAACTGACAAGTGCACTTATCAAGAAAATGGAAAAAAGCCTCATAGAATGCAACAATTTTTTCAGAAAATGGAAGATTAAAATCAACAACGATAAAACTCAGGCTATAATCTTCCCGTTCAACAAATCACAAAAGAGGCTACCCACAAGAATGCTGAAATTCGAAAACAACTCCATATGCATTCAAAACCAAGTTAGATACCTCGGTGTTCTACTTGATAAAAAACTGCTTTTTCAAAAACATATTGAATCAACATGCACAAAAGCTATAAAAGCCTTTAGGGCCCTGTGGCCTTTGTTAAATCGAAGATCGTCACTAAGCCTAAAAAATAAAAACTTAATATTCAAAAGTGTTATTAGACCCATTATGTCTTACGCGTGTCCAGTATGGTACAAAGCGGCCAAGTGCCACATAAAAAAGCTGCAAGTCATCCAAAACAAATGCCTTAAAATGATTGGAGATACTCAACAACTTTATTACATGATGAAACCGGCTACGAGTTGTTTTCTGATTTCATCACAAGAACCAAAAATAATTATTTTACTAAGATAGAATATTCTAATTATGTCACTATAAGAGAATGTAGAAAACCATCTTAAATGTGTTATGCAAATCACCGAAGGAAAATGTATGCCGTATAGCCGATTATTCCTAAATACTCGCACTATAAGCATATATATTTTCCACCTATTCCACATCCCATCTTTTGAATTCAAATAAAGGTTTTTGCCCCCCTTTTCCTTTAAAAAATAAAATAAAAACGATGTAAAAATATATAAAATAATGATCTCATTTGTTGCAATATCCTACAGATAAAATCTCAAAAATTGTATTTATGTATTAAGTATTATATGTATGTGATATCTGGATGAATAAAATTTTAAATTGAAAAAAAATTGCATATATGAATGCCACCATTCCAGTTTCCATGTTATGGCCATTCATCCTCTCCAGAATTTCAGTGTGAAAAATACTCAAATTTGGCCATGGACAACTACTGGAAAAAACGGCATCTGGAAAAGGCGTTCATAACATTCGAAAGGTCCTTACTAGGACTACTTAGGATATTCCATATATGAATGCCACCATTCCAGTTTCCGAGTTATGGCCATTCATCCTCTCCAGAATTTCAGTGTGAAAAATACCCAACTTTGGCCATGGACAACTACTGGAAAAACGGTTTCTGGAAAAGGCGTTTATAGCATTCGAAAGGTTCTTCCTAGGACTACTTAGGGTATTCCCTATATGAATGCCACCATTACAGTTTCCATGTTATGGCCATTCATCCTCTCCAGAATTTCAGTGTGAAAAATAGCCAAACTTGGCCATGGAAACTACTGGAAAAATCGGTTTCTGGAAACGGCGTTTATAGTATTCGAAAGGTCCTTCCTAAGACTACCTAGGCTATTCCATATATGAATGCCACCATTCCAGTTTCCAAGTTATGGCCATTCATCCTCTCCAGAATTTCAGTGTGAAAAATACCCAAATTAGGCCGTGGATAACTACTGGAAAAAACAGTTTCTGTAAAAGGCGTTTATAGCATTCGAAAGGTCCTTATTCCATATATGAATGGCACCATTCCAGTTTCCAAGTTATGGCCATTCATCGTCTCCAGAATTTCAGTGTGAAAAATACCCAACTACCCATGAATAACTAATAGAAAAAACGGTTGCTGGAAAAGGCGTTTATAGCATTTGAAACGTCCTTCCTAGGACTACCTAGGATATTGCATATATGAATGCCACCATTCCAGTTTCCATGTTATGGCCATTCATCCTCTCCAGAATTTCAGTGTGAAAAATAGCCAAATTTGGCCATGGAAACTACTGGAAAAAACGGTTTCTGGAAAAGGCGTTTATAGTATTCGAAAGGTCCTTCCTAAGACTACCTAGGATTTTCCATATATGAATGCCACCATTCCAGTTTCCATGTTATGGCCATTCATCCTCTCCAGAATTTCAGTGTGAAAAATACCCAACTTTGGCCATGGACAACTACTGGAAAAAACAGTTTCTGGAAAAGGCGTTTATATCATTTGAAAGGTCCTGGGACTGCCTAGGATATTCCATATATGAAAGCCACCATTCCAGTTTCCACGTTATGGCCATTCATCCTCTCCAGAATTTCAGTGTGAAAAATACCCAAATTTGGTCATGGATAACTACTGGAAAAAACGGTTTCTGGAAATGGCGTTTATATCATTCGAAAGGTCCTTCCTAGGACTACTTAGGGTATTCCATATATGAAAGCCACCATTCCAGTTTCCCAGTTATGTCCATTCATCCCCTCCAGAATTTCAGTGTGAAAAATACCCAAACTCGGCCGTGGAAAACTACTGGGGAAAAAGGTTTCTGGAAAAGGCGTTTATAGTATTCGAATGGTCCTTTCTGGGACTATTTAGGATATTCCATATATGAATGCCACCATTCCAGTTTCCAAGTTATGGCCATTCATCCTCTCCAGAATTTCAGTGTGAAAAATACCCAACTTTGGCCATGGACAACTACTGGAAAAAACAGTTTCTGGAAAAGGCGTTTATATCATTTGAAAGGTCCTGGAACTACCTAGGGTATTCCCTATATGAATGCCACCATTCCAGTTTCCAAGTAATGGCCATTCATCCTCTCCAGAATTTAAGTGTGAAAAATACTCAAATTTGGCCATGGACAACTACTGAAAAAAACTGTTTCTGGAAAAGGCGTTTACAGCATTCGAAAGGTCCTTACTAGGACTACTTAGGATATTCCATATATGAATGCCACCATTCCAGTTTCCAAGTTATGGCCATTCATCCTCTCCAGAATTTCAGTGTGAAAAATATCCAAGTTTGGCCATGGATAACTAATGCAAAAAACGGTTTCTGGAAAAGGCGTTTATAGCATTTGAAACGTCCTTCCTAGGACTACCTAGGATATTCCATATATGAATGCAACCATTCCAGTTTTCAAGTTATGGCCATTCATCCTCTCCAGAATTTCAGTGTGAAAAATACCTAAATTTGGTCATGGATAACTACTGGAAAAAACGGTTTCTGGAAAAGGCGGTTATAGCATACGAAGGGTTCTTCCTAGGACTACTTAGGGTACTCCCTATATGAATGCCACCATTCCAGTTTCCAAGTTATGGCCATTCATCCTCTCCAGAATTTCAGTGTGAAAAATACCCAACTTTGGCCATGGATAACTAATGGAAAAAAGGTTTCTGCAAAAGGCGTTTATAGCTTTTGAAGCGTCCTTCCTAGGACTACCTGGGATATTCCATATATGAATACCACCATTCCAGTTTCCATGTTATGGCCTTTCATCCTCTCCAGCATTTTAGTGTCAAAAATACCCAACTATACCCAACTACTGGAAAAGGCGTTTATAGCATAGGAAAGGTCCTTCCTAGGACTACTTAGGGTAGCATTCGAAAGGTCCTTACTAGGACTACTTAGGAGATTCCATATATGAATGCCACCATTCCAGTTTCCAAGTTATGGCCATTCATCCTCTCCAGAATTTCAGTGTGAAAAATATCCAAATTTGGTCTTGGATAACTACTGGAAAAAACGGTTTCTGGAAAAGGCGTTTATAGCATACGAAAGGTTCTTTCTAGGACTACTTAGGGTACTCCCTATATGAATGCCACCATTCCAGTTTCCAAGTTATGGCCATTCATCCTCTCCAGAATTTCAGTGTCAAAAATACCCAACTTTGGCAATGGATAACTAATGGAAAAAAGGTTTCTGCAAAAGGCGTTTATAGCATTTGAAGCGTCCTTCCTAGGACTACCTGGGATATTCCATATATGAATGCCACCATTCCAGTTTCCATGTTATGGCCTTTCATCCTCTCCAACATTTTAGTGTCAAAAATACCCAACTACTGGAAAAGGCGTTTATAGCATAGGAAAGGTCCTTCCTAGGACTACTTAAGGTATTCCCTATATGAATGCCAACATTCCAGTTTCCAAGTTATGGCCATTCATCCTCTCCAGAATTTCAGTGTGAAAAATACCTAAATTTGGCCATGGATAACTACTGGAAAAAAAGGTTTCTGGAAAAGGCGTTTATAGCATACGAAAGGTTCTTCCTAGGACTACTTAGGGTACTCCCTATATGAATGCCACCATTCCAGTTTCCAAGTTATGGCCATTCATCCTTTCCAGAATTTCAGTGTCAAAAATACCCAAATTTGGCCATGGATAACTATTGGAAAAAAATGTTTCTGCAAAAGGCTATAACTACTGGAAAAAAAAGGTTTCTGGAAAAGGCGTTTATAGCATACGAAAGGTTCTTCCTAGGACTACCTGGGATATTCCATATATGAATGCAACCATTCCAGTTTCCAAGTTATGGCCATTCATCCTCTCCAGAATTTCAGTGTGAAAAATACCTAAATTTGGCCATGGATAACTACTGGAAAAAACATTTTCTGGAAAAGGTGTTTATAGCATTCGAAAGGTCCTTACTAGGACTACTTAGGATATCCCATATCCTACAATTCCAGTTTCCAAGATGTGGCCATTCATCCGCTCTAAAATTTCAATGTGAAAAATACCCAACGTTGGCTATCGACAACTACGGGAAAAAACGGTTTCTGGAAAAGGCGTTTATAGCATTCGAAAGGCTCTTCCTAGGACTACTTAGGGTATTCCCTATATGAATGCCACCATTCCACTTTCCAAGTTATGGCCATTCATCCTCTCCAGAATTTCAGTGTCAAAAATATCCAATTTTGGCCATGGACAACTACTGGAAAAAATGGTTTCTGGAAAAGGCGTTTATAGCATTCGAAAGGTCCTTCCTAGGGCTACTTAGGATATTCCCTATATGAATGCCAACATTCCAGTTTCCAAGTTATGGTCATTCATCCTCTCCAGAATTTCAGTGTGAAAAATACCCAAATTTGGACATGGACAACTACTGGAGACAAAAGTTTCTGGAAAAGGCGTTTACAGCATTCGAAAGGTCCTTACTAGGACTACTTAGGAGATTCCATATATGAATGCCACCATTCCAGTTTCTAAG
Organism: Polietes domitor; assembly: GCA_947397865.1. Taxonomy (NCBI): domain Eukaryota; kingdom Metazoa; phylum Arthropoda; class Insecta; order Diptera; family Muscidae; genus Polietes; species Polietes domitor. The sequence goes on along the minus strand of OX377620.1, from coordinate 150,204,867 downwards.
TTATGGCCATTCATCCTCTCCAGAATTTCAGTGTGAAAAATATCCAACTTTGGCCATGGATAACTAATGCAAAAAACGGTTTCTGCAAAAGGCGTTTGTTTATTGAATGGACTGTTTTGCCCTTCAATGAATTTGTATTTGATTTTTTATCGAGGCAGTATCACCAAGATAAAGTTTTGGAGCAACTCAAGCACATGAACTTGGTTACAGCGGAGATATTGGCGAGAAGTTAACACAATGTAGGGTTGTGAATTTCTTAATTTTATTGATAGATTTTCTTTCTTAAATACTAAATTATTGCTAAGTTTACAATTTTGTTCTTATTCTATGGTATTCCCTTTGAATGAATGGGAACGCTGCTCACAGAATTATACATACATAAGTGTGTATATAGCTTATGGCTTGTTCAACCCAAATGTAGGCATTGTTGTGTAACAATTTTCTTGGTGTATTGTTACAAAAAGTTGAAGTAGTTGCTTTGCATATGTGTGTGTGTTTATTATTTTGGGACAATAAATAAACCTTGAGTCAGCGTAAATGATTAAATATGAACATATGAAAAACAAAACCAAGCGATGTGAATGTATGAACATGCTCCCCGCCGTTGAGCTATGCTCGACAAAGTTACATTATAGTGATATTCTTAATGGCTTTAATGTTCCAAACAAAGTAATGTTCTTTTAGTTTAATTTTATTTCTTTGTTATTCAAGCTACTGTTACTGTAAATTCTGATGACGCTGCCTGTTGGGAAATTGCTGTTAGTGAGGTTTGTTGACCGAATTTTCTTCTTTGACGTTGTTGCTTTTGGTAGATTGTCGAAACGATGACTCCGAATGCAAGAAGAAGGGCGGTGTAAGCTACTGCTGCATGGTGTTTTTTTATGTGAGTTAATTGTTGAGGTAGGTCAGTGAGTACCTGTTGGTGCAATTCCTGTTGGATATCCGATATATTTTTTATATGATTTATGTACTGTTTGAGGTGAATTCTGCTTACTTCGTCTTCGGTTGGGTAATTAATTTCACTCATGTTGGCAGTAGCAGTATATGATGTGTGTAAGGATGTCGAATAGATTTCGTGTCCCTGAATGAACATAGCTTTGTATTTGAGTGTGCAGTCTGGACTTATTTTTATGAGTCCAGTGCCCTGTAGGTCGAGTCGAATATGTTCGTGGCTGCACACGGCGGTCATAGGAGTTGAGTGCGGCATGGTGTACATCCATTGATTGTTGTGGTGCAATTGGATGAGTGAAGTGTTTTCTACAAACGGAGTTACGTTGCAGTTGGTACTATAGCATTTGAAGCGTCCTTCTTAGGACTACCTATGATATTCCATATATGAATGCCAGCATTCCAGTTTAAATGTTATGGCCTTTCATCCTCTCCAGCATTTTAGTGTCAAAAATACCCAACTACTGGAAAAGGCGATTATAGCATAGGAAAGGTCCTTCCTAGGACTACTTAGGGTATTCCCTATATGAATGCCAACATTCCAGTTTCCAAGTTATGGCCATTCATCCTCTCCAGAATTTCAGAGTGAAAAATACCTAAATTTGGCCATGGATAACTACTGGAAAAACGGTTTGTGGAAAAGGCGTTTATAGCATTCGAAAGGTTCTTCCTAGGACTACTTAGGGTACTCGCTATATGAATGCCACCATTCCAGTTTCCAAGTTATGGCCATTCATCCTCTCCAGAATTTCAGTGTCAAAAATACCCAAATTTGGCCATGGATAACTAATGGAAAAAAAATTCTGCAAAAGGCATTTTTAGCATTTGAAACGTCCTTCCTAGGACTACCTGGGATATTCCATATATGAATGCAACCATTCCAGTTTCCAAGTTATGGCCATTCATCCTCTCCAGAATTTCAGTGTGAAAATACCCAAATTTGGCCATGGATAACTACTGGCAAAAACAGTTTCTGGAAAAGACGCTTATAGCATTCGAAAGGTCCTTACTAGGACTACTTAGGATATTCCCTATATGAATGCCACCATTCCAGTTTCCAAGTTATGGCCATTCATCCTCTCCAGAATTTCAGTGTCAAAAATACCCAACTTTGGCCATGGACAACTACTGGAAAAGGCGTTAATACCATAGGAAAGGCCTTCCTAGGACTACTTAGGGTATTCCCTATATGAATGCCAACATTCCAGTTCCCAGGTTATGGCCATTCATCCTCTCCAGAATTTCAGTGTGAAAATACCCAAATTTGGCCATGGATAACTACTGGCAAAAACAGTTTCTGGAAAAGACGCTTATAGCATTCGAAAGGTCCTTACTAGGACTACTTAGGATATTCCCTATATGAATGCCACCATTCCAGTTTCCAAGTTATGGCCATTCATCCTCTCCAGAATTTCAGTGTCGAAAATACCCAACTTTGGACATGGATAATTACTGGAAAAAACTGTTTCTGGAAAAGGCGTTTATAGCATTCGAAAGGTCCTTACTAGGACTACCTAGGATATTCCATATATGAATGCCACCATTCCAGTTTCCATGTTATGGCCATTTATCCTCTCCAGAATTTCAGTGTGAAAAATACCCAACATTGGCCATGAATAACAAATGGAAAAACGGTTTCTGGAAAAGGCGTTTATAGCATTTGAAACGTCCTTCCTAGGACTACCTAGGATATTGCATATATGAATGCCACCATTCCAGTTTCCATGTTATGGCCATTCATCCTCTCCAGAATTTCAGTGTCAAAAATACCCAACTTTGGCCATGGACAACTACTGGAAAAGGCGTTTATAGCATAGGAAAGGTCCTTCCTAGGACTACTTAGGGTATTCCCTATATGAATTCCAACATTCCAGTTTCCAATTTATGGCCATTCATCCTCTCCAGAATTTCAGTGTCAAAAATACCCAACTTTGGCCATGGACAACTACTGGAAAAGGCGTTTATAGCATAGGAAAGGTCCTTCCTAGGACTACTTAGGATATTCCATATATGAATGCCACCATTCCAGTTTCCAAGTTATGGCCATTCATCCTCTCCAGAATTTCAGTGTGAAAAATACTCAAAGTTTGGCCATAGATAACTACTGGAAAAGGCGTTTATAGCATTCGAAAGGTCTTTCCTAGGACTACCTAGGATATTCCATATATAAATGCCACCATTCCAGTTTCCAAGTTATGGCCATTCATCCTCTCCAGAATTTCAGTGTGAAAAATACCCAAATTTGGCCATGGATAACTACTGGAAAAAACAGTTGCTGGAAAAGGCGTTTATAGCATTCGAAAGGTCCACGAGGACTACTTAGGATATTCCCTATATGAATGCCACCATTCCAATTTCCAAATTATGACAATTCATCCTCTCCAGAATTTCAGTGTCAAAAATATCCAACTTTGGCCATGGACAACTACTGGAAAAGGCGTCTATAGCGTAGGAAAGGTCATTCCTAGGACTACTTAGGGCATTCCCTATATGAATGCCAACATTCCAGTTTCCAAGTTATGGCCATTCATCCTCTCCAGAATTTCAGTGTGAAAAATACTCAAATTTGGCCATGGATAACTACTGGAGACAACGGTTTCTGAAAAAGGCGTTTAAAGCATTCGAATGGTCCTTACTAGGACTACTTAGGATATTCCATGTATGAATGCCAACATTCCAGTTTCCAAGTTGTGCCCATTCATCCTCTCCAGAATTTCAGTGTGAAAAATACCCAATTTGGCCATGAATAACTAATGGAAAAAACGGTTTCCTGAAAAGGTGTTTATAGCATTTGAAACGTCCTTCCTAGGACTACCTAGGATATTCCCTATATGAATACCACCACTCCAGTTTCCAAGTTATGGCCATTCATCCTCTCCAGAATTTCAGAGTCAAAAATACCCAATTTTGGCCATGGACAACTACTGGAGATAACAGTTTCTGGAAAAGGCGTTTATAGCATTCGAAAGGTTCTTCCTAGGACTACGTAGGGTTTTCCCTATATGAATGCAACAATTCTAGTTTCCAAGTTATGGCCATTCATCCTCTCCAGAATTTCAGTGTCAAAAATACCCAATTTTGGCCATAAACAACTACTGGAAAAAAGGCGTTTATAGCATTCGAAAGGTCCTTCCTAGGACTACTTAGGGCATTCCATATATGAAAGCCACCATTCAAGTTTCCAAGTTATGGCCATTCATCCTCTCCAGAATTTCAGAGTCAAAAATACCCAATTTTGGCCATGGACAACTACTGGAGATAACAGTTTCTGGAAAATGCGTTTATAGCATTCGAAAGGTTCTTCCTAGAACTACCTAGGATATTCCATATATGAGTGCCACCATTCCAGTTTCCAAGTTATGGCCATTCATCCTCTCCAGAATTTCAGTGTGAAAAATACCCAAATTTGGCCATGGATAACTACTGGAAAAACAGTTTCTGGAAAAGGCGCTTATAGCATTCGAAAGGTCCTTACGAGGACTACTTAGGATATTCCCTATATGAATGCCACCATTCCAATTTCCAAATTATGACAATTCATCCTCTCCAGAATTTCAGTGTCAAAAATACCCAACTTTGGCCATGGACAACTACTGGAAAAGGCGTTTATAGCATAGGCAAGGTCCTTCCTAGGACTACTTAGGGTATTCCCTATATGAATGCCAACATTCCAGTTTCCAAGTTATGGCCATTCATCCTCTCCAGAATTTCAGTGTGAAAAATACTCAAATTTGGCCATGGATAACTACTGGAGACAACGGTTTCTGGAAAAGGTGTTTAAAGCATTCGAATGGTCCTTACTAGGACTACTTAGGATATTCCATGAATGAATGCCAACATTCCAGTTTCCAAGTTGTGCCCATTCATCCTCTCCAGAATTTCAGTGTGAAAAATACCCAACTTTGGCCATGAATAACTAATGGAAAAAACGGTTTCCTGAAAAGGTGTTTATAGCATTTGAAACGTCCTTCCTAGGACTACCTAGGATATTCCCTATATGAATACCACCACTCCAGTTTCCAAGTTATGGCCATTCATCCTCTCCAGAATTTCAGTGTGAAAAATACCCAACATTGGCCATGAATAACTAATGGAAAAACGGTTTCTGGAAAATGCGTTTATAGCATTTGAAACGTCCTTCCTAGGACTACCTAGGATATTCCATATATGAATGCAACCATTCCAGTTTTCAAGTTATGGCCATTCATCCTCTCCAGAATTTCAGTGTGAAAAATACCCAACTTTGGCCATGGATAACTAATGGAAAAAAGGTTTCTGCAAAAGGCGTTTATAGCTTTTGAAGCGTCCTTCCTAGGACTACCTGGGATATTCCATATATGAATACCACCATTCCAGTTTCCATGTTATGGCCTTTCATCCTCTCCAGCATTTTAGTGTCAAAAATACCCAACTATACCCAACTACTGGAAAAGGCGTTTATAGCATAGGAAAGGTCCTTCCTAGGACTACTTAGGGTAGCATTCGAAAGGTCCTTACTAGGACTACTTAGGAGATTCCATATATGAATGCCACCATTCCAGTTTCCAAGTTATGGCCATTCATCCTCTCCAGAATTTCAGTGTGAAAAATATCCAAATTTGGTCTTGGATAACTACTGGAAAAAACGGTTTCTGGAAAAGGCGTTTATAGCATACTAAAGGTTCTTTCTAGGACTACTTAGGGTACTCCCTATATGAATGCCACCATTCCAGTTTCCAAGTTATGGCCATTCATCCTCTCCAGAATTTCAGTGTCAAAAATACCCAACTTTGGCAATGGATAACTAATGGAAAAAAGGTTTCTGCAAAAGGCGTTTATAGCATTTGCAGCGTCCTTCCTAGGACTACCTGGGATATTCCATATATGAATGCCACCATTCCAGTTTCCATGTTATGGCCTTTCATCCTCTCCAACATTTTAGTGTCAAAAATACCCAACTACTGGAAAAGGCGTTTATAGCATAGGAAAGGTCCTTCCTAGGACTACTTAAGGTATTCCCTATATGAATGCCAACATTCCAGTTTCCAAGTTATGGCCATTCATCCTCTCCAGAATTTCAGTGTGAAAAATACCTAAATTTGGCCATGGATAACTACTGGAAAAAAGGTTTCTGGAAAAGGCGTTTATAGCATACGAAAGGTTCTTCCTAGGACTACTTAGGGTACTCCCTATATGAATGCCACCATTCCAGTTTCCAAGTTATGGCCATTCATCCTTTCCAGAATTTAAGTGTCAAAAATACCCAAATCTGGCCATGGATAACTAATGGAAAAAAATGTTTCTGCAAAAGGCTATAACTACTGGAAAAAAGGTTTCTGGAAAAGGCGTTTATAGCATACGAAAGGTTCTTCCTAGGACTACCTGGGATATTCCATATATGAATGCAACCATTCCAGTTTCCAAGTTATGGCCATTCATCCTCTCCAGAATTTCAGTGTGAAAAATACCCAAATTTGGCCATGGATAACTACTGGAAAAAACATTTTCTGGAAAAGGTGTTTATAGCATTCGAAAGGTCCTTACTAGGACTACTTAGGATATCCCATATCCTACAATTCCAGTTTCCAAGATGTGGCCATTCATCCTCTCCAGAATTTCAGTGTGAAAAATACCCAAATTTGGCCATGGGCAGCTACTGGAGACAACGGTTTCTGGAAAAGGCGTTTATAGCATTCGAAAGATCCTTACGAGGACTACTTAGGGTATTCCCTATATGAATGCCACCATTCCAGTTTCCAAGTTGTGGCCATTCATCCTCTCCAGAATTTCAGTGTGTGAAATACCCAAATTTGGCCATGGACAGCTACTGGAAACAACGGTTTCTGGAAAGACGTTTATATCATTCGAAAGGTCCTTCGTAGGACTACTTAGGATATTCCATACATGAAAGCCACCATTCCAGTTTCCAAGTTGTGGCCATTCATCCTCTCCAGAATTTCAGTGTGAAAAATACACAAATTTGGCCATGGGCAACTACTGGAGACAACGGTTTCTGGAAAAGGCGTTTATAGCATTCGAAAGGACATTACGATGACTACTTAGGGTATTCCATATATGAATGCCACCATTCCAGTTTCCAAGCTATGGTCATTCATCCTCTCCAGAATTTCAGTGTCAAAAATACCCAAATTACTACTGGAAATAACGGTTTCTGGAAAAGGCGTTTATAGCATTCGAAAGGTTCTTCCTAGCACTACTTAGGGTATTCCCTATATGAATGCAGCAATTCCACTTTCCAAGCTACGGCCATTCATCCGCTCTAAAATTTCAATGTGAAAAATACCCAACGTTGGCTATCGACAACTACGGGAAAAAACGGTTTCTGGAAAAGGCGTTTATAGCATTCGAAAGGCTCTTCCTAGGACTACTTAGGGTATTCCCTATATGAATGCCACCATTCCACTTTCCAAGTTATGGCCATTCATCCTCTCCAGAATTTCAGTGTCAAAAATACCCAATTTTGGCCATGGACAACTACTGGAAAAAATGGTTTCTGGAAAAGGCGTTTATAGCATTCGAAAGGTCCTTCCTAGGGCTACTTAGGATATTCCCTATATGAATGCCAACATTCCAGTTTCCAAGTTATGGTCATTCATCCTCTCCAGAATTTCAGTGTGAAAAATACCCAAATTTGGACATGGACAACTACTGGAGACAAAAGTTTCTGGAAAAGGCGTTTACAGCATTCGAAAGGTCCTTACTAGGACTACTTAGGAGATTCCATATATGAATGCCACCATTCCAGTTTCTAAGTTATGGCCATTCATCCTCTCCAGAATTTCAGTGTGAAAAATATCCAACTTTGGCCATGGATAACTAATGCAAAAAACGGTTTCTGCAAAAGGCGTTTGTTTATTGAATGGACTGTTTTGCCCTTCAATGAATTTGTATTTGATTTTTTATCGAGGCAGTATCACCAAGATAAAGTTTTGGAGCAACTCAAGCACATGAACTTGGTTACAGCGGAGATATTGGCGAGAAGTTAACACAATGTAGGGTTGTGAATTTCTTAATTTTATTGATAGATTTTCTTTCTTAAATACTAAATTATTGCTAAGTTTACAATTTTGTTCTTATTCTATGGTATTCCCTTTGGATGAATGGGAACGCTGCTCACAGAATTATACATACATAAGTGTGTATATAGCTTATGGCTTGTTCAACCCAAATGTAGGCATTGTTGTGTAACAATTTTCTTGGTGTATTGTTACAAAAAGTTGAAGTAGTTGCTTTGCATATGTGTGTGTGTTTATTATTTTGGGGACAATAAATAAACCTTGAGTCAGCGTAAATGATTAAATATGAACATATGAAAAACAAAACCAAGCGATGTGAATGTATGAACATGCTCCCCGCCGTTGAGCTATGCTCGACAAAGTTACATTATAGTGATATTCTTAATGGCTTTAATGTTCCAAACAAAGTAATGTTCTTTTAGTTTAATTTTATTTCTTTGTTATTCAAGCTACTGTTACTGTAAATTCTGATGACGCTGCCTGTTGGGAAATTGCTGTTAGTGAGGTTTGTTGACCGAATTTTCTTCTTTGACGTTGTTGCTTTTGGTAGATTGTCGAAACGATGACTCCGATTGCAAGAAGAAGGGCGGTGTAAGCTACTGCTGCATGGTGTTTTTTTATGTGAGTTAATTGTTGAGGTAGGTCAGTGAGTACCTGTTGGTGCAATTCCTGTTGGATATCCGATATATTTTTTATATGATTTATGTACTGTTTGAGGTGAATTCTGCTTACTTCGTCTTCGGTTGGGTAATTAATTTCACTCATGTTGGCAGTAGCAGTATATGATGTGTGTAAGGATGTCGAATAGATTTCGTGTCCCTGAATGAACATAGCTTTGTATTTGAGTGTGCAGTCTGGACTTATTTTTATGAGTCCAGTGCCCTGTAGGTCGAGTCGAATATGTTCGTGGCTGCACACGGCGGTCATAGGAGTTGAGTGCGGCATGGTGTACATCCATTGATTGTTGTGGTGCAATTGGATGAGTGAAGTGTTTTCTACAAACGGAGTTACGTTGCAGTTGGTACTATAGCATTTGAAGCGTCCTTCCTAGGACTACCTATGATATTCCATATATGAATGCCAGCATTCCAGTTTAAATGTTATGGCCTTTCATCCTCTCCAGCATTTTAGTGTCAAAAATACCCAACTATACCCAACTACTGGAAAAGGCGATTATAGCATAGGAAACGTCCTTCCTAGGACTACCTGGGATATTCCATATATGAATGCAACCATTCCAGTTTCCAAGTTATGGCCATTCATCCTCTCCAGAATTTCAGGGTGAAAATACCCAAATTTGGCCATGGATAACTACTGGCAAAAACAGTTTCTGGAAAAGACGCTTATAGCATTCGAAAGGTCCTTACTAGGACTACTTAGGATATTCCCTATATGAATGCCACCATTCCAGTTTCCAAGTTATGGCCATTCATCCTCTCCAGAATTTCAGTGTCAAAAATACCCAACTTTGGCCATGGACAACTACTGGAAAAGGCGTTAATACCATAGGAAAGGCCTTCCTAGGACTACTTAGGGTATTCCCTATATGAATGCCAACATTCCAGTTCCCAGGTTATGGCCATTCATCCTCTCCAGAATTTCAGTGTGAAAATACCCAAATTTGGCCATGGATAACTACTGGCAAAAACAGTTTCTGGAAAAGACGCTTATAGCATTCGAAAGGTCCTTACTAGGACTACTTAGGATATTCCCTATATGAATGCCACCATTCCAGTTTCCAAGTTATGGCCATTCATCCTCTCCAGAATTTCAGTGTCGAAAATACCCAACTTTGGACATGGATAATTACTGGAAAAAACTGTTTCTGGAAAAGGCGTTTATAGCATTCGAAAGGTCCTTACTAGGACTACCTAGGATATTCCATATATGAATGCCACCATTCCAGTTTCCATGTTATGGCCATTTATCCTCTCCAGAATTTCAGTGTGAAAAATACCCAACATTGGCCATGAATAACAAATGGAAAAACGGTTTCTGGAAAAGGCGTTTATAGCATTTGAAACGTCCTTCCAAGGACTACCTAGGATATTGCATATATGAATGCCACCATTCCAGTTTCCATGTTATGGCCATTCATCCTCTCCAGAATTTCAGTGTCAAAAATACCCAACTTTGGCCATGGACAACTACTGGAAAAGGCGTTTATAGCATAGGAAAGGTCCTTCCTAGGACTACTTAGGGTATTCCCTATATGAATGCCAACATTCCAGTTTCCAAGTTATGGCCATTCATCCTCTCCAGAATTTCAGTGTCAAAAATACCCAACTTTGGCCATGGACAACTACTGGAAAAGGCGTTTATAGCATAGGAAAGGTCCTTCCTAGGACTACTTAGGATATTCCATATATGAATGCCACCATTCCAGTTTCCAAGTTATGGCCATTCATCCTCTCCAGAATTTCAGTGTGAAAAATACTCAAAGTTTGGCCATAGATAACTACTGGAAAAGGCGTTTATAGCATTCGAAAGGTCTTTCCTAGGACTACCTAGCATATTCCATATATAAATGCCACCATTCCAGTTTCCAAGTTATGGCCATTCATCCTCTCCAGAATTTCAGTGTGAAAAATACCCAAATTTGGCCATGGATAACTACTGGAAAAAACAGTTTCTGGAAAAGGCGTTTATAGCATTCGAAAGGTCCTTACGAGGACTACTTAGGATATTCCCTATATGAATGCCACCATTCCAATTTCCAAATTATGACAATTCATCCTCTCCAGAATTTCAGTGTCAAAAATATCCAACTTTGGCCATGGACAACTACTGGAAAATGCGTCTATAGCGTAGGAAAGGTCATTCCTAGGACTACTTAGGGCATTCCCTATATGAATGCCAACATTCCAGTTTCCAAGTTATGGCCATTCATCCTCTCCAGAATTTCAGTGTGAAAAATACTCAAATTTGGCCATGGATAACTACTGGAGACAACGGTTTCTGAAAAAGGCGTTTAAAGCATTCGAATGGTCCTTACTAGGACTACTTAGGATATTCCATGTATGAATGCCAACATTCCAGTTTCCAAGTTGTGCCCATTCATCCTCTCCAGAATTTCAGTGTGAAAAATACCCAACTTTGGCCATGAATAACTAATGGAAAAAACGGTTTCCTGAAAAGGTGTTTATAGCATTTGAAACGTCCTTCCTAGGACTACCTAGGATATTCCCTATATGAATACCACCACTCCAGTTTCCAAGTTATGGCCATTCATCCTCTCCAGAATTTCAGAGTCAAAATACCCAATTTTGGCCATGGACAACTACTGGAGATAACAGTTTCTGGAAAAGGCGTTTATAGCATTCGAAAGGTTCTTCCTAGGACTACGTAGGGTTTTCCCTATATGAATGCAACAATTCTAGTTTCCAAGTTATGGCCATTCATCCTCTCCAGAATTTCAGTGTCAAAAATACCCAATTTTGGCCATAAACAACTACTGGAAAAAAGGCGTTTATAGCATTCGAAAGGTCCTTCCTAGGACTACTTAGGGCATTCCATATATGAAAGCCACCATTCCAGTTTCCAAGTTATGGCCATTCATCCTCTCCAGAATTTCAGAGTCAAAAATACCCAATTTTGGCCATGGACAACTACTGGAGATAACAGTTTCTGGAAAAGGCGTTTATAGCATTCGAAAGGTTCTTCCTAGAACTACCTAGGATATTCCATATATGAGTGCCACCATTCCAGTTTCCAAGTTATGGCCATTCATCCTCTCCAGAATTTCAGTGTGCAAAATACTCAAAGTTTGGCCATAGATAACTACTGGAAAGGCGTTTATAGCATTCGAAAGGTCCTTCCTAGGACTACCTAGGATATTCCATATATGAATGCCACCATTCCAGTTTCCAAGTTATGGCCATTCATCCTCTCCAGTATTTCAGTGTGAAAAATACCCAAATTTGGCCATGGATAACTACTGGAAAAACAGTTTCTGGAAAAGGCGTTTATAGCATTCGAAAGGTCCTTACGAGGACTACTTAGGATATTCCCTATATGAATGCCACCATTCCAATTTCCAAATTATGACAATTCATCCTCTCCAGAATTTCAGTGTCAAAAATACCCAACTTTGGCCATGGACAACTACTGGAAAAGGCGTTTATAGCATAGGAAAGGTCCTTCCTAGGACTACTTAGGGTATTCCCTATATGAATGCCAACATTCCAGTTTCCAAGTTATGGCCATTCATCCTCTCCAGAATTTCAGTGTGAAAAATACTCAAATTTGGCCATGGATAACTACTGGAGACAACGGTTTCTGGAAAAGGTGTTTAAAGCATTCGAATGGTCCTTACTAGGACTACTTAGGATATTCCATGAATGAATGCCAACATTCCAGTTTCCAAGTTGTGCCCATTCATCCTCTCCAGAATTTCAGTGTGAAAAATACCCAACTTTGGCCATGAATAACTAATGGAAAAAACGGTTTCCTGAAAAGGTGTTTATAGCATTTGAAACGTCCTTCCTAGGACTACCTAGGATATTCAATATATGAATACCACCACTCCAGTTTCCAAGTTATGGCCATTCATCCTCTCCAGAATTTCAGTGTGAAAAATACCCAACATTGGCCATGAATAACTAATGGAAAAACGGTTTCTGGAAAAGGCGTTTATAGCATTTGAAACGTCCTTCCTAGGACTACCTAGGATATTGCATATATGAATGCCACCATTCCAGTTTCCATGTTATGGTCATTCATCGTCTCCAGAATTTCAGTGTCAAAAATACCCAACTTTGGCCATGGACAACTACTGGAAAAGGCGTTTATAGCATAGGAAAGATCCTTCCTAGGACTACTAAAGGTATTCCCTATATGAATGCCAACATTCCAGTTTCCAAGTTATGGCCATTCATCCTCTCCAGAATTCAGTGTGAAAAATACTCAAATTTGGCCATGGACAACAATGGAATGCCACCATTCCAGTTTCCAAGTTGTGCCCATTCATCCTCTCCAGAATTTCAGAGTCAAAAATACCCAATTTTGGCCATGGACAACTACTTGAGATAACAGTTTCTGGAAAAGGCGTTTATAGTACTCGAAAGGCCCTTCCTAGGACGACCTAGGATATTCCATATATGAGAGCCACCATTCCAGTTTCCAAGTTATGGCCATTCATCCTCTCCAGAATTTCAGTGTGAAAATACCCAAATTTGGCCATGGATAACTACTGGCAAAAACAGTTTCTGGAAAAGACGTTTATAGCATTCGAAAGGTCCTTACTAGGACTACTTAGGATATTCCCTATATGAATGCCACCAAGTTATGGCCATTCATCCTCTCCAGAATTTCAGTGTCAAAAATACCCAACTTTGGCCATGGACAACTACTGGAAAAGGCGTTAATACCATAGGAAAGGTCCTTCCTAGGACTACTTAGGGTATTCCCTATATGAATGCCAACATTCCAGTTCCCAGGTTATGGCCATTCATCCTCTCCAGAATTTCAGTGTGAAAAATACCCAAATTTGGCCATGGACAACTACTGGAGACAACGGTTTCTGGAAAAGGCGTTTTTAGCATTCGTAAGGTCCTTACTAGGACTACTTAGGATATTCCATATATGAATGCCACCATTCCAGTTTCCAAGTTATGGCCATTCATCCTCTCCAGAATTTCAGTGTCGAAAATACCAAACTTTGGACATGGATAATTACTGGAAAAAAACTGTTTCTGGAAAAGGCGTTTATAGCATTCGAAAGGTCCTTACTAGGACTACCTAGGATATTCCATATATGAATGCCACCATTCCAGTTTCCATGTTATGGCCATTTATCCTCTCCAGAATTTCAGTGTCAAAAATACCCAACTTTGGCCATGGACAACTACTGGAAAAGGCGTTTATAGCATAGGAAAGATCCTTCCTAGGACTACTAAGGGTATTCCCTATATGAATGCCAACATTCCAGTTTCCAAGTTATGGCCATTCATCCTCTCCAGAATTCAGTGTGAAAAATACTCAAATTTGGCCATGGACAACAATGGAATGCCACCATTCCAGTTTCCAAGTTGTGCCCATTCATCCTCTCCAGAATTTCAGTGTGAAAAATACCCAACTTTGGCCATGAATAACTAATGGAAAAACGGTTTCCTGAAAAGGTGTTTATAGCATTTTAAACGTCCTTCCTAGGACTACCTAGGATATTGCATATATGAATGCCACCATTCCAGTTTCCAAGTTATGGCCATTCATCCTCTCCAGAATTTCAGTGTCAAAAATACCCAAAATTGGCCATGGATAACTACTGGAAAAAACGGTTTCTGGAAAAGGCGTTTATAGCATTCGAAAGGTTCTTCCTAGGACTACTTAGGGTATTCCCTATATGAATACCACCACTCCAGTTTCCAAGTTATGGCCATTCATCCTCTCCAGAATTTCAGTGTCAAAAATACCCAATTTTGGCCATGGACAACTACTGGAAAAAGGCGTTTATAGCATTCGAAAGGTCCTCAATAGGACTACTTAGGGTATTCCATATAAGGAAGCAACCTTTCCAGTTTCCAAGTTATGGCCATTCATCCTCTCCAGAATTTCAGAGTCAAAAATACCCAATTTTGGTCATGGACAACTACTTGAGATAACAGTTGCTGGAAATGGCGTTTATAGCATTCGAAAGGTTCTTCCTAGGACTACGTAGGGTTTTCCCTATATGAATGCAACAATTCCAGTTTCCAAGTTATGGCCATTCATCCTCTCCACAATTTCAGTGTCAAAAATACCCAATTTTGGCCATGGACAACTACTGGAAAAAAGGCGTTTATAGCATTCGAAAGGTCCTTCCTAGGACAACTTAGGGCATTCCATATATGAAACCCACCATTCCAGTTTCCAAGTTATGGCCATTCATCCTCTCCAGAATTTCAGAGTCAAAAGTACCCAATTTTGGCCATGGACAACTACTGGAGACAACGGTTTCTGGAAAAGGCGTTTAAAGCATTCGAATGGTCCTTACTAGGACTACTTAGGATATTCCATGTATGAATGCCAACATTCCAGTTTCCAAGTTGAGCCCATTCATCCTCTCCAGAATTTCAGTGTGAAAAATACCCAACTTTGGCCATGAATAACTAATGGAAAAAACGGTTTCCTGAAAAGGTGTTTATAGCATTTGAAACGTCCTTCCTAGGACTATCTAGGATATATTCACGAACAAAAATGGTAGCTCGGTGATTGACCTCTGTGCAATATCTATCGATCTTTTGGAAAATGTGATGCTTTTCTCTGTAGAAGATCAAATTTGGTCGGATCACTTTCCTGTAAAACTGAGTCTGATGGCGAAAGGAAAGGAGTATCGAGAAGAAACAAAGTTAAATCTCTTACCAAAACTGAAATGGAAGGACAATTTTAAAGATTTGTATCAGAAGAGGCTATGTGATAAAGTATCGGAACTAAGTACAAACTCAACTTTAAATGAATTTATAAACATAATAAAAAATTCATACCCAAAGCAAAATCGCAGTTCCAATGGAAATACATGCTTCAAAAGCAAGTGGTACGATAGGGAGTGCTTAGAAGCCCGATTAGAAACGCACGCAAAACTCAACATGTTCAGATCTAGCAGCAATTTGGTGCACAAGGAAATATACAATGCACAAAGGAAAAAATATAAAGAAATTTGCGAAAAAAAAGAAAATTGAGTATTATGAGCAATTGGAATGCAAAATGGAAGAAATCTCAGAGAGCAAGTCATGGTGGAAGCTAGCAAGGGAGATAAGACAAGCAGAAAATGTAATAGGGTGCAATATATCTGCTAATGCTTTAAGAGATTACTTTAAAGACCTTTTATCCCCAAGCATTCAGCTATCCAAGATCCAATATGCACCAAATAATGTCGAAAGTGAGATATTGGATAGAAATTTTTCACTTGGAGAAATAAAATCTCAATTGAGGAAAACAAAGGAGAATAAAGCACCAGGAGAAGATAGAATACCGTATGAGCTCTTCATACACGCCCCTGACACATTCTTGGTTGCTCTGTGTAATGCATATTCCAGAATCTACAACGGGTACGATGATTTTGACGTATTCCAAACAAGCATAATATTCCCGATTTATAAAAAAGGCGACCCAAATCTAGTAAGCAATTACAGGGGTATCTCGTTTATGAACTGTATTGCCAAGTTGATGATGGGTATGGTGAATACAAGAATAAACGAATGGATAAATAGAAATCGAATCCTGAATGAATACCAGGCAGGTTTCAGAAGTGGCTATTCCACAGTAGATAATATATACAACCTAGTTGCAACAATAAATATAAAGTTTAATCAGAACAGTAAGGTGTATGCCTTTTTCGTTGATTTTAAAGCAGCTTTTGATCGTGTTCCCAGAGATAAATTAATTTACAAACTGTATATGAATGGATTTTCGGTGAAAATGGTGCGATTCATAGAAAACATATACACCAAGACCAAATCTGCAGTTTGGAATGGAAATGAGATCTCCGACTACTTTGAAAACAGTGTGGGCGTAAAACAAGGATGCTTACTATCGCCTGTATTATTTGCCATTTACCTGAATGACATGCATGACGCTCTAGGAGAAGGACTATACATCGATGATATAAATATTCGATTACTAATGTATGCCGATGACATATTAATTCTAGCAGATGAGCCGGGAAAGTTGCAAGATATGATAAACAATTTGGCATTATACTGTGACAACTGGGGTATGGAGGTAAATCGGGACAAATCGGAGATAATGATTTTCAAAAAAGGTGGTAGAACATCGGCAAATGAGAAGTGGATGTATAAGGGAGAACACATAAAAATTGTTAGTGAATACAAATACCTTGGAATAACTTTGTCCCCAAAATTGGCATTCGTGAAACATATAGCGAGGAAAAATGATGCTGCCAAAAATTGTTTGAATGCAACTTGGAGGAACTTCATAGGGAAAGAGGGTATATCACTAAGAGCCAAATGGAAATTGTTTCTCTCGGTATGCCGCTCAGTGCAGAGTTATGGATGTCAGATTTGGGGGTACGGTTACTTTGAGGAAGTTGAGAAACTTTATCGCTATTTCATTAAACGGATATTGAAAATTCCAGAAAACACACCAAATTACGTTATTGCCTTGGAAACTGGTTATGAACCAGGGTATATATATACGTATGCAATGCATCTAAAATATGTAACGAAAACATTATTTGATTTGGAGCCACACAGACTGCCACATAAACTTTCGCTAAAAATAGTAGGGAAAAATATTTCATGGTTCAAGGAACTATCAGATCGATTGGATTCACATAATATATGGTCTGAAAATATATACACCAGCAAAAGTAACTGGAACATTGCTTGTCACAACTTATTGGATCAATTAAATGAAATTGCTTATAATAATCACGTACAAAAGTCGCAAGAAAGCGAAACACGATTCTATAAGTATTTAAATCCCGCTGTTGGTGTAACGTATTGTAACGATAATTTCAATCAAAGACAAATTTCGTTTATTCTTAGAGCCAGAGGTGATCTGATGTATCTAAACGGTGACCCGTATCGTGATGAAGCTAACAAGTTATGTTCCATATGCAATATGAGAGAACACGAATCATTGTCACATTTTATCGGCCGCTGTCCAATATTTAATCATATTAGGTACAAAAACTTTAGAAAAGTTAATATTGAAGACAATGAATTAATTTATATTTTAAATGGATGTGAAGGATTTTGTTGGGTGAACCTTTATCATTTTCTGAAGGAAGCCTATGTATATAGACAGATGTTGATTAGGGAATTTAATTACTAAATTAATTATTTAAGCATAAGATTTTTCAAGCTCACGGTTCGATGGAACCAAGCTATATTTCTTTATTTATTTTGGTTTAAAATTATTACCTATAGTAACTAAAAGTATAATTTTTATAATGATGTGGAGAAAAGAAATAAAGAAGAATTATTATTATTATTATTATTATATATTATTATATATAAAACCTAGGATATTCCCTATATGAATACCACCACTCCAGTTTCCAAGTTATGGCCATTCATCCTCTCCAGAATTTCAGTGTCAAAAATACCCAACTTTGGACATGGATAATTACTGGAAAAAACTGTTTCTGGAAAAGGCGTTTATAGCATTCGAAAGGTCCTTACTAGGACTACCTAGGTTATTCCATATATGAATGCCACCATTCCAGTTTCCATGTTATGGCCATTTATCCTCTCCAGAATTTCAGTGTGAAAAATACCCAACATTGGCCATGAATAACTAATGGAAAAACGGTTTCTGGAAAAGGCGTTTATAGCATTTGAAACGTCCTTCCTAGGACTACCTAGGATATTGCATATATGAATGCCACCATTCCAGTTTCCATGTTATGGCCATTCATCCTCTCCAGAATTTCAGTGTCAAAAATACCCAACTTTGGCCATGGACAACTACTGGAAAAGGCGTTAATACCATAGGAAAGGTCCTTCCTAGGACTACTTAGGGTATTCCCTATATGAATGCCAACATTCCAGTTCCCAGGTTATGGCCATTCATCCTCTCCAGAATTTCAGTGTGAAAAATACCCAAATTTGGCCATGGACAACTACTGGAGACAACGGTTTCTGGAAAAGGCGTTTTTAGCATTCGTAAGGTCCTTACTAGGACTACTTAGGATATTCCATATATGAATGCCACCATTCCAGTTTCCAAGTTATGGCCATTCATCCTCTCCAGAATTTCAGTGTCGAAAATACCAAACTTTGGACATGGATAATTACTGGAAAAAACTGTTTCTGGAAAAGGCGTTTATAGCATTCGAAAGGTCCTTACTAGGACTACCTAGGATATTCCATATATGAATGCCACCATTCCAGTTTCCATGTTATGGCCATTTATCCTCTCCAGAATTTCAGTGTGAAAAATACCCAACATTGGCCATGAATAACTAATGGAAAAACGGTTTCTGGAAAAGGCGTTTATAGCATTTGAAACGTCCTTCCTAGGACTACCTAGGATATTGCATATATGAATGCCACCATTCCAGTTTCCATGTTATGGCCATTCATCCTCTCCAGAATTTCAGTGTCAAAAATACCCAACTTTGGCCATGGACAACTACTGGAAAAGGCGTTTATAGCATAGGAAAGATCCTTCCTAGGACTACTAAGGGTATTCCCTATATGAATGCCAACATTCCAGTTTCCAAGTTATGGCCATTCATCCTCTCCAGAATTCAGTGTGAAAAATACTCAAATTTGGCCATGGACAACAATGGAATGCCACCATTCCAGTTTCCAAGTTGTGCCCATTCATCCTCTCCAGAATTTCAGTGTGAAAAATACCCAACTTTGGCCATGAATAACTAATGGAAAAACGGTTTCCTGAAAAGGTGTTTATAGCATTTTAAACGTCCTTCCTAGGACTACCTAGGATATTGCATATATGAATGCCACCATTCCAGTTTCCAAGTTATGGCCATTCATCCTCTCCAGAATTTCAGTGTCAAAAATACCCAAATTTGGCCATGGATAACTACTGGAAAAAACGGTTTCTGGAAAAGGCGTTTATAGCATTCGAAAGGTTCTTCCTAGGACTACTTAGGGTATTCCCTATATGAATACCACCACTCCAGTTTCCAAGTTATGGCCATTCATCCTCTCCAGAATTTCAGTGTCAAAAATACCCAATTTTGGCCATGGACAACTACTGGAAAAAGGCGTTTATAGCATTCGAAAGGTCCTCAATAGGACTACTTAGGGTATTCCATATAAGGAAGCAACCTTTCCAGTTTCCAAGTTATGGCCATTCATCCTCTCCAGAATTTCAGAGTCAAAAATACCCAATTTTGGTCATGGACAACTACTTGAGATAACAGTTGCTGGAAATGGCGTTTATAGCATTCGAAAGGTTCTTCCTAGGACTACGTAGGGTTTTCCCTATATGAATGCAACAATTCCAGTTTCCAAGTTATGGCCATTCATCCTCTCCACAATTTCAGTGTCAAAAATACCCAATTTTGGCCATGGACAACTACTGGAAAAAAGGCGTTTATAGCATTCGAAAGGTCCTTCCTAGGACAACTTAGGGCATTCCATATATGAAACCCACCATTCCAGTTTCCAAGTTATGGCCATTCATCCTCTCCAGAATTTCAGAGTCAAAAGTACCCAATTTTGGCCATGGACAACTACTGGAGACAAAGGTTTCTGGAAAAGGCGTTTAAAGCTTTCGAATGGTCCTTACTAGGACTACTTAGGATATTCCATGTATGAATGCCAACATTCCAGTTTCCAAGTTGAGCCCATTCATCCTCTCCAGAATTTCAGTGTGAAAAATACCCAACTTTGGCCATGAATAACTAATGGAAAAAACGGTTTCCTGAAAAGGTGTTTATAGCATTTGAAACGTCCTTCCTAGGACTATCTAGGATATATTCACGAACAAAAATGGTAGCTCGGTGATTGACCTCTGTGCAATATCTATCGATCTTTTGGAAAATGTGATGCTTTTCTCTGTAGAAGATCAAATTTGGTCGGATCACTTTCCTGTAAAACTGAGTCTGATGGCGAAAGGAAAGGAGTATCGAGAAGAAACAAAGTTAAATCTCTTACCAAAACTGAAATGGAAGGACAATTTTAAAGATTTGTATCAGAAGAGGCTATGTGATAAAGTATCGGAACTAAGTACAAACTCAACTTTAAATGAATTTATAAACATAATAAAAAATTCATACCCAAAGCAAAATCGCAGTTCCAATGGAAATACATGCTTCAAAAGCAAGTGGTACGATAGGGAGTGCTTAGAAGCCCGATTAGAAACGCACGCAAAACTCAACATGTTCAGATCTAGCAGCAATTTGGTGCACAAGGAAATATACAATGCACAAAGGAAAAAATATAAAGAAATTTGCGAAAAAAAAGAAAATTGAGTATTATGAGCAATTGGAATGCAAAATGGAAGAAATCTCAGAGAGCAAGTCATGGTGGAAGCTAGCAAGGGAGATAAGACAAGCAGAAAATGTAATAGGGTGCAATATATCTGCTAATGCTTTAAGAGATTACTTTAAAGACCTTTTATCCCCAAGCATTCAGCTATCCAAGATCCAATATGCACCAAATAATGTCGAAAGTGAGATATTGGATAGAAATTTTTCACTTGGAGAAATAAAATCTCAATTGAGGAAAACAAAGGAGAATAAAGCACCAGGAGAAGATAGAATACCGTATGAGCTCTTCATACACGCCCCTGACACATTCTTGGTTGCTCTGTGTAATGCATATTCCAGAATCTACAACGGGTACGATGATTTTGACGTATTCCAAACAAGCATAATATTCCCGATTTATAAAAAAGGCGACCCAAATCTAGTAAGCAATTACAGGGGTATCTCGTTTATGAACTGTATTGCCAAGTTGATGATGGGTATGGTGAATACAAGAATAAACGAATGGATAAATAGAAATCGAATCCTGAATGAATACCAGGCAGGTTTCAGAAGTGGCTATTCCACAGTAGATAATATATACAACCTAGTTGCAACAATAAATATAAAGTTTAATCAGAACAGTAAGGTGTATGCCTTTTTCGTTGATTTTAAAGCAGCTTTTGATCGTGTTCCCAGAGATAAATTAATTTACAAACTGTATATGAATGGATTTTCGGTGAAAATGGTGCGATTCATAGAAAACATATACACCAAGACCAAATCTGCAGTTTGGAATGGAAATGAGATCTCCGACTACTTTGAAAACAGTGTGGGCGTAAAACAAGGATGCTTACTATCGCCTGTATTATTTGCCATTTACCTGAATGACATGCATGACGCTCTAGGAGAAGGACTATACATCGATGATATAAATATTCGATTACTAATGTATGCCGATGACATATTAATTCTAGCAGATGAGCCGGGAAAGTTGCAAGATATGATAAACAATTTGGCATTATACTGTGACAACTGGGGTATGGAGGTAAATCGGGACAAATCGGAGATAATGATTTTCAAAAAAGGTGGTAGAACATCGGCAAATGAGAAGTGGATGTATAAGGGAGAACACATAAAAATTGTTAGTGAATACAAATACCTTGGAATAACTTTGTCCCCAAAATTGGCATTCGTGAAACATATAGCGAGGAAAAATGATGCTGCCAAAAATTGTTTGAATGCAACTTGGAGGAACTTCATAGGGAAAGAGGGTATATCACTAAGAGCCAAATGGAAATTGTTTCTCTCGGTATGCCGCTCAGTGCAGAGTTATGGATGTCAGATTTGGGGGTACGGTTACTTTGAGGAAGTTGAGAAACTTTATCGCTATTTCATTAAACGGATATTGAAAATTCCAGAAAACACACCAAATTACGTTATTGCCTTGGAAACTGGTTATGAACCAGGGTATATATATACGTATGCAATGCATCTAAAATATGTAACGAAAACATTATTTGATTTGGAGCCACACAGACTGCCACATAAACTTTCGCTAAAAATAGTAGGGAAAAATATTTCATGGTTCAAGGAACTATCAGATCGATTGGATTCACATAATATATGGTCTGAAAATATATACACCAGCAAAAGTAACTGGAACATTGCTTGTCACAACTTATTGGATCAATTAAATGAAATTGCTTATAATAATCACGTACAAAAGTCGCAAGAAAGCGAAACACGATTCTATAAGTATTTAAATCCCGCTGTTGGTGTAACGTATTGTAACGATAATTTCAATCAAAGACAAATTTCGTTTATTCTTAGAGCCAGAGGTGATCTGATGTATCTAAACGGTGACCCGTATCGTGATGAAGCTAACAAGTTATGTTCCATATGCAATATGAGAGAACACGAATCATTGTCACATTTTATCGGCCGCTGTCCAATATTTAATCATATTAGGTACAAAAACTTTAGAAAAGTTAATATTGAAGACAATGAATTAATTTATATTTTAAATGGATGTGAAGGATTTTGTTGGGTGAACCTTTATCATTTTCTGAAGGAAGCCTATGTATATAGACAGATGTTGATTAGGGAATTTAATTACTAAATTAATTATTTAAGCATAAGATTTTTCAAGCTCACGGTTCGATGGAACCAAGCTATATTTCTTTATTTATTTTGGTTTAAAATTATTACCTATAGTAACTAAAAGTATAATTTTTATAATGATGTGGAGAAAAGAAATAAAGAAGAATTATTATTATTATTATTATTATATATTATTATATATAAAACCTAGGATATTCCCTATATGAATACCACCACTCCAGTTTCCAAGTTATGGCCATTCATCCTCTCCAGAATTTCAGTGTCAAAAATACCCAACTTTGGACATGGATAATTACTGGAAAAAACTGTTTCTGGAAAAGGCGTTTATAGCATTCGAAAGGTCCTTACTAGGACTACCTAGGTTATTCCATATATGAATGCCACCATTCCAGTTTCCATGTTATGGCCATTTATCCTCTCCAGAATTTCAGTGTGAAAAATACCCAACATTGGCCATGAATAACTAATGGAAAAACGGTTTCTGGAAAAGGCGTTTATAGCATTTGAAACGTCCTTCCTAGGACTACCTAGGATATTGCATATATGAATGCCACCATTCCAGTTTCCATGTTATGGCCATTCATCCTCTCCAGAATTTCAGTGTCAAAAATACCCAACTTTGGCCATGGACAACTACTGGAAAAGGCGTTAATACCATAGGAAAGGTCCTTCCTAGGACTACTTAGGGTATTCCCTATATGAATGCCAACATTCCAGTTCCCAGGTTATGGCCATTCATCCTCTCCAGAATTTCAGTGTGAAAAATACCCAAATTTGGCCATGGACAACTACTGGAGACAACGGTTTCTGGAAAAGGCGTTTTTAGCATTCGTAAGGTCCTTACTAGGACTACTTAGGATATTCCATATATGAATGCCACCATTCCAGTTTCCAAGTTATGGCCATTCATCCTCTCCAGAATTTCAGTGTCGAAAATACCAAACTTTGGACATGGATAATTACTGGAAAAAACTGTTTCTGGAAAAGGCGTTTATAGCATTCGAAAGGTCCTTACTAGGACTACCTAGGATATTCCATATATGAATGCCACCATTCCAGTTTCCATGTTATGGCCATTTATCCTCTCCAGAATTTCAGTGTGAAAAATACCCAACATTGGCCATGAATAACTAATGGAAAAACGGTTTCTGGAAAAGGCGTTTATAGCATTTGAAACGTCCTTCCTAGGACTACCTAGGATATTGCATATATGAATGCCACCATTCCAGTTTCCATGTTATGGCCATTCATCCTCTCCAGAATTTCAGTGTCAAAAATACCCAACTTTGGCCATGGACAACTACTGGAAAAGGCGTTTATAGCATAGGAAAGATCCTTCCTAGGACTACTAAGGGTATTCCCTATATGAATGCCAACATTCCAGTTTCCAAGTTATGGCCATTCATCCTCTCCAGAATTCAGTGTGAAAAATACTCAAATTTGGCCATGGACAACAATGGAATGCCACCATTCCAGTTTCCAAGTTGTGCCCATTCATCCTCTCCAGAATTTCAGTGTGAAAAATACCCAACTTTGGCCATGAATAACTAATGGAAAAACGGTTTCCTGAAAAGGTGTTTATAGCATTTTAAACGTCCTTCCTAGGACTACCTAGGATATTGCATATATGAATGCTACCATTCCAGTTTCCAAGTTATGGCCATTCATCCTCTCCAGAATTTCAGTGTCAAAAATACCCAAATTTGGCCATGGATAACTACTGGAAAAAACGGTTTCTGGAAAAGGCGTTTATAGCATTCGAAAGGTTCTTCCTAGGACTACTTAGGGTATTCCCTATATGAATACCACCACTCCAGTTTCCAAGTTATGGCCATTCATCCTCTCCAGAATTTCAGTGTCAAAAATACCCAATTTTGGCCATGGACAACTACTGGAAAAAGGCGTTTATAGCATTCGAAAGGTCCTCAATAGGACTACTTAGGGTATTCCATATAAGGAAGCAACCTTTCCAGTTTCCAAGTTATGGCCATTCATCCTCTCCAGAATTTCAGAGTCAAAAATACCCAATTTTGGTCATGGACAACTACTTGAGATAACAGTTGCTGGAAATGGCGTTTATAGCATTCGAAAGGTTCTTCCTAGGACTACGTAGGGTTTTCCCTATATGAATGCAACAATTCCAGTTTCCAAGTTATGGCCATTCATCCTCTCCACAATTTCAGTGTCAAAAATACCCAATTTTGGCCATGGACAACTACTGGAAAAAAGGCGTTTATAGCATTCGAAAGGTCCTTCCTAGGACAACTTAGGGCATTCCATATATGAAACCCACCATTCCAGTTTCCAAGTTATGGCCATTCATCCTCTCCAGAATTTCAGAGTCAAAAGTACCCAATTTTGGCCATGGACAACTACTGGAGACAACGGTTTCTGGAAAAGGCGTTTAAAGCTTTCGAATGGTCCTTACTAGGACTACTTAGGATATTCCATGTATGAATGCCAACATTCCAGTTTCCAAGTTGAGCCCATTCATCCTCTCCAGAATTTCAGTGTGAAAAATACCCAACTTTGCCCATGAATAACTAATGGAAAAAACGGTTTCCTGAAAAGGTGTTTATAGCATTTGAAACGTCCTTCCTAGGACTACCTAGGATATTCCCTATATGAATACCACCACTCCAGTTTCCAAGTTATGGCCATTCATCCTCTCCAGAATTTCAGTGTCAAAAATACCCAACTTTGGACATGGATAATTACTGGAAAAAACTGTTTCTGGAAAAGGCGTTTATAGCATTGGAAAGGTCCTTACTAGGACTACCTAGGTTATTCCATATATGAATGCCACCATTCCAGTTTCCATGTTATGGCCATTTATCCTCTCCAGAATTTCAGTGTGAAAAATACCCAACATTGGCCATGAATAACTAATGGAAAACGGTTTCTGGAAAAGGCGTTTATAGCATTTGAAACGTCCTTCCTAGGACTACCTAGGATATTGCATATATGAATGCCACCATTCCAGTTTCCATGTTATGGCCATTCATCCTCTCCAGAATTTCAGTGTCAAAAATACCCAACATTGGCCATGGACAACTACTGGAAAAGGCGTTTATAGCTTAGGAAAGGTCCTTCCTAGGACTACTTAGAGTATTCCCTATATGAATGCCAACATTCCAGTTTCCAAGTTATGGCCATTCATCCTCTCCAGAATTTCAGTGTGAAAAATACTCAAATTTGGCCATGGACAACTACTGGAGACAACGGTTTCTGGAAAAGGCGTTTAAAGAATTCGAATGGTCCTTACTAGGACTACTTAGGATATTCCATGTATGAATGCCACCATTCCAGTTTCCAAGTTGTGCCCATTCATCCTCTCCAGAATTTCAGTGTGAAAAATACCCAACTTTGGCCATGAATAACTAATGGAAAAACGGTTTCCTGAAAAGGTGTTTATAGCATTTGAAACGTCCTTCCTAGGACTACCTAGGATATTGCATATATGAATGCCACCATTCCAGTTTCCAAGTTATGGCCATTCATCCTCTCCAGAATTTCAGTGTCAAAAATACCAAAATTTGGCCATGGATAACTACTGGAAAAAACGGTTTCTGTAAAAGGCGTTTATATCATTCGAAAGGTTCATCCTAGGACTACTTATGGTATTCCCTATATGAATACCACCACTCCAGTTTCCAAGTTATGGCCATTCATCCTCTCCAGAATTTCAGTGTCAAAAATACCAAATTTTGGCCATGGACAACTACTGGAAAAAAGGCGTTTATAGCATTCGAAAGGTCCTCCCTAGGACTACTTCGGGTATTCCATATATAAAAGGCACCATTCCAGTTTCCAAGTTATGGCCATTCATCCTCTCCAGAATTTCAGAGTCAATAATACCCAATTTTGGCCATGGACAACTACTTGAGATAACAGTTGCTGGAAAAGGCGTTTATAGCATCCGAAAGGTTCTTCCTAGGACTACGTAGGGTTTTCCCTATATGAATGCAACAATTCCAGTTTCCAAGTTATGGCCATTCATCCTCTCCAGAATTTCAGAGTCGAAAATACCAATTTTGGCCATGGACAACTACTGGAGATAACAGTTTCTGAAAAAGGCGTTTATAGCATTCGAAAGGTTCTTCCTAGGACTACGTAGGGTTTTCCCTATATGAATGCAACAATTCCAGTTTCCAAGTTATGGCCATTCATCCTCTCCAGAATTTCAGTGTCAAAAATACCCATTTTTGGCCATAAACAACTACTGGAAAAAAGGCGTTTATAGCATTCGAAAGGTCCTTTCTAGGACTACTTAGGGTATTCCATATATAAAAGGCACCATTCCAGTTTCCAAGTTATGGCCATTCATCCTCTCCAGAATTTCAGAGTCAAAAATACCCAATTTTGGCCATGGACAACTACTTGAGATAACAGTTGCTGGAAAAGGCGTTTATAGCATTAGAAAGGTTCTTCCTAGGACTACGTAGGGTTTTCCCTATATGTATGCAACAATTCCAGTTTCCAAGTTATGGCCATTCATCCTCTCCACAATTTCAGTGTCAAAAATACCTAATTTTGGCCATGGACAACTACTGGAAAAAAGGCGTTATAGCATTCGATAGGTCCTTACTAGGACTACATAGGATATTCCCTATATGAATGCCACCATTCCAGTTTCCAAGTTATGGCCATTCATCCTCTCCAGAATTTCAGTGTCAAAAATACCCAACATTGGCCATGGACAACTACTGGAAAAGGCGTTAATACCATAGGAAAGGTCCTTCCTAGGACTACTTAGGATATTCCCTATATGAATGCCAACATTCCAGTTCCCAGGTTATGGCCATTCATCCTCTCCAGAATTTCAGTGTGAAAAATACCCAAATTTGGCCATGGACAACTACTGGAGACAACGGTTTCTGGAAAAGGCGTTTTTAGCATTCGAAAGGTCCTTACTAGGACTACTTAGGATATTCCATATATTAATGCCACCATTCCAGTTTCCAAGTTATGGCCATTCAGCCTCTCCAGAATTTCAGTGTCAAAAATACCCAACTTTGGACATGGACAATTACTGGAAAAAACTGTTTCTGGAAAAGGCGTTTATAGCATTCGAAAGGTCCTTACTAGGACTACTTCGGATATTCCATATATGAATGCCACCATTCCAGTTCCCAAGTTATGTTCATTTATCCTCTCCAGAATTTCAGTGTGAAAAATACCCAACATTGGCCATGAATAACTAATGGAAAAGGCGTTTATACCATGGGAAAGGTCCTTCCTAGGACTACTTTGGGTATTCCCTATATGAATGCCAACATTCCAGTTCCCACGTTATGGCCATTCATCCTCTCCAGAATTTCAGTGTGAAAAATACCCAAATTTTGCCATGGACAACTACTGGAGACAACGGTTTCTGGAAAAGGCGTTTTTAGCATTCGAAAGGTCCTTACTAGGACTACTTACGATATTCCATATATGAATGCCACCATTCCAGTTTCCAAGTTATGGCCATTCATCCTCTAAAGAATTTCAGTGACAAACTACCCAACTTTGGACATGGACAATTACTGCAAAAAACTGTTTCTGGAAAAGGCGTTTATAGCATTCGAAAGGTCCTTACTAGGACCACTTTGGATATTCCATATATGAATGCCACCATTCCAGTTTCCATGTTATGGCCATTTATCCTCTCCAGAATTTCAGTGTGAAAAATACCCAACTTTGGCCATGAATGAATGCCACCATTCCAGTTTCCATGTTATGGCCATTTATCCTCTCCAGAATTTCAGTGTGAAAAATACCCAACTTTGGCCATGAATAACTAATGGAAAACCCGTTTCTGGAAAAGGTGTTTATAGCATTTGAAACGTCCTTCCTAGGAATACCTAGGATATTCCATATATGAATGCCACCATTCCAGTTTCCAAGTTATGGCCATTCATCCTCTCCAGAATTTCAGTGTCAAAAATACCCAATTTTGGCCATGGACAACTACTGTATACAACAGTTTCAGGAAAAAGCGTTTATAGTATTCGAAAGGTCCTTCCTAGGACTACCTAGGATATTCTGTTTATGAATGCCACCATTCCAGTTTCCAAGTTATGGCCATTCATCCTCTCCAGAATTTCAGTGTCAAAAATACCCAACTTTGGCCATGGACAACTACTGGAAAAGGCGTTTATACCATAGGAAAGGTCCTTCCTAGGACTACTTAGGGTATTCCCTATATGAATGCCAACATTCCAGTTCCCAAGTTATGGCCATTCATCATCTCCAGAATTTCAGTGTGAAAAATACCCAAATTTGGCCATGGACAACTACTGGAGACAACGGTTTCTGGAAAAGGCGTTTTTAGCATTCGAAAGGTCCTTACTAGGACTACTTAGGATATTCCATATATGAATGCCACCATTCTAGTTTCCAATTTATGGCCATTCATCCTCTCCAGAATTTCAGTGTCAAAAATACCCAACTTTGGACATGGACAATTACTGGAAAAAACTGTTTCTGGAAAAGGCGTTTATAGCAGTCGAAAAGTCCTTACTAGGATTACTTCGGATATTCCATATATGAATGCCACCATTCCAGTTTCCAAGTTATGGCCATTTATCCTCTCCAGAATTTCAGTGTGAAAAATACCCAACTTTGGCCATGAATAACTAATGGAAAAACGGTTTCTGGAAAAGGTGTTTATAGCATTTGAAACGTCCTTCCTAGGACTACCTAGGATATTGCATATATGAATGCCACCATTCCAGTTTCCATGCTATGGCCATTCATCCTCTCCAAAATTTCAGTGTGAAAAACAGCCAAACTTGGCCATGGAAACTGCTGGAAAAAACAGTTTCTGGAAAAGGCGTTTATAGCATTCGAAAGGTCCTTACTAGGACTACTTAGGATATTCCATATATGAATGCCACCATTCCAGTTTCCAAGTTATGGCCATTCATCCTCTCCAGAATTTCAGTGTCAAAAATACCCAATCTTGGCCATGGACAACTACTGGAAAAAAGGCGTTTATAGCATTCGAAAGGTCCTTCCTAGGACTACTTAGGGTATTCCATATATGAAAGGCACCATTCCAGTTTCCAAGTTGTGGCCATTCATCCTCTCCAGAATTTCAGAGTCAAAAGTACCCAATTTTGGCCATGGACAACTACTGGAGATAACAGTTTCTGGAAAAGGCGTTTATAGCATTCGAAAGTTCTTCCTAGGACTACTTAGGGTTTTCCATATATGAATGCAACAATTCCAGTTTCCAAGTTACGGCCATTCATCCGCTCCAGAATTTCAGTGTGAAAAATACCCAACTCAAAATTGGTCATGGACAACTACTGGAGACAACGGTTTCTGGAAAGGGCGTTTAAAGCATTCGAAAGGTCCTTCCTAGGACTACTTAGGACATTCCATATATGAATGCCACCATTCCAGTTTCCAAGTTGTGCCCATTCATCCTCTCCAGAATTTCAGTGTGAAAAATACCCAAATTTGGCCATGGACAGCTACTGGAGACAACAGTTTCTGGAAAAGGCGTTTATAGCTTTTGAAATGTCCTTACTAGGACTACTAATGAATTTCCATATATGAATGCCACCATTCCAGTTTCCAAGTTATGGCCATTCCGTCCTTCCTAGGACTACCTAGGATATTGCATATATGAATGCCACCATTCCAGTTTCCATGTTATGGCCATTCATCCTCTCCAGAATTTCAGTGTCAAAAATACCCAACTTTGGCCATGGACAACTACTGGAAAAGGCGTTTATAGCATAGGAAAGATCCTTCCTAGGACTACTAAGGGTATTCCCTATATGAATGCCAACATTCCAGTTTCCAAGTTATGGCCATTCATCCTCTCCAGAATTCAGTGTGAAAAATACTCAAATTTGGCCATGGACAACAATGGAATGCCACCATTCCAGTTTCCAAGTTGTGCCCATTCATCCTCTCCAGAATTTCAGTGTGAAAAATACCCAACTTTGGCCATGAATAACTAATGGAAAAACGGTTTCCTGAAAAGGTGTTTATAGCATTTTAAACGTCCTTCCTAGGACTACCTAGGATATTGCATATATGAATGCCACCATTCCAGTTTCCAAGTTATGGTCATTCATCCTCTCCAGAATTTCAGTGTCAAAAATACCCAAATTTGGCCATGGATAACTACTGGAAAAAACGGTTTCTGGAAAAGGCGTTTATAGCATTCGAAAGGTTCTTCCTAGGACTACTTAGGGTATTCCCTATATGAATACCACCACTCCAGTTTCCAAGTTATGGCCATTCATCCTCTCCAGAATTTCAGTGTCAAAAATACCCAATTTTGGCCATGGACAACTACTGGAAAAAGGCGTTTATAGCATTCGAAAGGTCCTCAATAGGACTACTTAGGGTATTCCATATAAGGAAGCAACCTTTCCAGTTTCCAAGTTATGGCCATTCATCCTCTCCAGAATTTCAGAGTCAAAAATACCCAATTTTGGTCATGGACAACTACTTGAGATAACAGTTGCTGGAAATGGCGTTTATAGCATTCGAAAGGTTCTTCCTAGGACTACGTAGGGTTTTCCCTATATGAATGCAACAATTCCAGTTTCCAAGTTATGGCCATTCATCCTCTCCACAATTTCAGTGTCAAAAATACCCAATTTTGGCCATGGACAACTACTGGAAAAAAGGCGTTTATAGCATTCGAAAGGTCCTTCCTAGGACAACTTAGGGCATTCCATATATGAAACCCACCATTCCAGTTTCCAAGTTATGGCCATTCATCCTCTCCAGAATTTCAGAGTCAAAAGTACCCAATTTTGGCCATGGACAACTACTGGAGACAACGGTTTCTGGAAAAGGCGTTTAAAGCATTCGAATGGTCCTTACTAGGACTACTTAGGATATTCCATGTATGAATGCCAACATTCCAGTTTCCAAGTTGAGCCCATTCATCCTCTCCAGAATTTCAGTGTGAAAAATACCCAACTTTGGCCATGAATAACTAATGGAAAAAACGGTGTCCTGAAAAGGTGTTTATAGCATTTGAAACGTCCTTCCTAGGACTACCTAGGATATTCCCTATATGAATACCACCACTCCAGTTTCCAAGTTATGGCCATTCATCCTCTCCAAAATTTCAGTGTCAAAAATACCCAACTTTGGACATGGATAATTACTGGAAAAAACTGTTTCTGGAAAAGGCGTTTATAGCATTCGAAAGGTCCTTACTAGGACTACCTAGGTTATTCCATATATGAATGCCACCATTCCAGTTTCCATGTTATGGCCATTTATCCTCTCCAGAATTTCAGTGTGAAAAATACCCAACATTGGCCATGAATAACTAATGGAAAAACGGTTTCTGGAAAAGGCGTTTATAGCATTTGAAACGTCCTTCCTAGGACTACCTAGGATATTGCATATATGAATGCCACCATTCCAGTTTCCATGTTATGGCCATTCATCCTCTCCAGAATTTCAGTGTCAAAAATACCCAACATTGGCCATGGACAACTACTGGAAAAGGCGTTTATAGCTTAGGAAAGGTCCTTCCTAGGACTACTTAGAGTATTCCCTATATGAATGCCAACATTCCAGTTTCCAAGTTATGGCCATTCATCCTCTCCAGAATTTCAGTGTGAAAAATACTCAAATTTGGCCATGGACAACTACTGGAGACAACGGTTTCTGGAAAAGGCGTTTAAAGAATTCGAATGGTCCTTACTAGGACTACTTAGGATATTCCATGTATGAATGCCACCATTCCAGTTTCCAAGTTGTGCCCATTCATCCTCTCCAGAATTTCAGTGTGAAAAATACCCAACTTTGGCCATGAATAACTAATGGAAAAACGGTTTCCTGAAAAGGTGTTTATAGCATTTGAAACGTCCTTCCTAGGACTACCTAGGATATTGCATATATGAATGCCACCATTCCAGTTTCCAAGTTATGGCCATTCATCCTCTCCAGAATTTCAGTGTCAAAAATACCAAAATTTGGCCATGGATAACTACTGGAAAAAACGGTTTCTGTAAAAGGCGTTTATAGCATTCGAAAGGTTCATCCTAGGACTACTTATGGTATTCCCTATATGAATACCACCACTCCAGTTTCCAAGTTATGGCCATTCATCCTCTCCAGAATTTCAGTGTCAAAAATACCCAATTTTGGCCATGGACAACTACTGGAAAAAAGGCGTTTATAGCATTCGAAAGGTCCTCCCTAGGACTACTTCGGGTATTCCATATATAAAAGGCACCATTCCAGTTTCCAAGTTATGGCCATTCATCCTCTCCAGAATTTCAGAGTCAAAAATACCCAATTTTGGCCATGGACAACTACTTGAGATAACAGTTGCTGGAAAAGGCGTTTATAGCATCCGAAAGGTTCTTCCTAGGACTACGTAGGGTTTTCCCTATATGAATGCAACAATTCCAGTTTCCAAGTTATGGCCATTCATCCTCTCCAGAATTTCAGAGTCGAAAATACCAATTTTGGCCATGGACAACTACTGGAGATAACAGTTTCTGAAAAAGGCGTTTATAGCATTCGAAAGGTTCTTCCTAGGACTACGTAGGGTTTTCCCTATATGAATGCAACAATTCCAGTTTCCAAGTTATGGCCATTCATCCTCTCCAGAATTTCAGTGTCAAAAATACCCATTTTTGGCCATAAACAACTACTGGAAAAAAGGCGTTTATAGCATTCGAAAGGTCCTTTCTAGGACTACTTAGGGTATTCCATATATAAAAGGCACCATTCCAGTTTCCAAGTTATGGCCATTCATCCTCTCCAGAATTTCAGAGTCAAAAATACCCAATTTTGGCCATGGACAACTACTTGAGATAACAGTTGCTGGAAAAGGCGTTTATAGCATTCGAAAGGTTCTTCCTAGGACTACGTAGGGTTTTCCCTATATGTATGCAACAATTCCAGTTTCCAAGTTATGGCCATTCATCCTCTCCACAATTTCAGTGTCAAAAATACCTAATTTTGGCCATGGACAACTACTGGAAAAAAGGCGTTATAGCATTCGATAGGTCCTTACTAGGACTACATAGGATATTCCCTATATGAATGCCACCATTCCAGTTTCCAAGTTATGGCCATTCATCCTCTCCAGAATTTCAGTGTCAAAAATACCCAACATTGGCCATGGACAACTACTGGAAAAGGCGTTAATACCATAGGAAAGGTCCTTCCTAGGACTACTTAGGATATTCCCTATATGAATGCCAACATTCCAGTTCCCAGGTTATGGCCATTCATCCTCTCCAGAATTTCAGTGTGAAAAATACCCAAATTTGGCCATGGACAACTACTGGAGACAACGGTTTCTGGAAAAGGCGTTTTTAGCATTCGAAAGGTCCTTACTAGGACTACTTAGGATATTCCATATATTAATGCCACCATTCCAGTTTCCAAGTTATGGCCATTCATCCTCTCCAGAATTTCAGTGTCAAAAATACCCAACTTTGGACATGGACAATTACTGGAAAAAACTGTTTCTGGAAAAGGCGTTTATAGCATTCGAAAGGTCCTTACTAGGACTACTTCGGATATTCCATATATGAATGCCACCATTCCAGTTCCCAAGTTATGGTCATTTATCCTCTCCAGAATTTCAGTGTGAAAAATACCCAACATTGGCCATGAATAACTAATGGAAAAGGCGTTTATACCATGGGAAAGGTCCTTCCTAGGACTACTTTGGGTATTCCCTATATGAATGCCAACATTCCAGTTCCCACGTTATGGCCATTCATCCTCTCCAGAATTTCAGTGTGAAAAATACCCAAATTTTGCCATGGACAACTACTGGAGACAACGGTTTCTGGAAAAGGCGTTTTTAGCATTCGAAAGGTCCTTACTAGGACTACTTACGATATTCCATATATGAATGCCACCATTCCAGTTTCCAAGTTATGGCCATTCATCCTCTCCAGAATTTCAGTGTCAAACTACCCAACTTTGGACATGGACAATTACTGCAAAAAACTGTTTCTGGAAAAGGCGTTTATAGCATTCGAAAGGTCCTTACTAGGACCACTTTGGATATTCCATATATGAATGCCACCATTCCAGTTTCCATGTTATGGCCATTTATCCTCTCCAGAATTTCAGTGTGAAAAATACCCAACTTTGGCCATGAATGAATGCCACCATTCCAGTTTCCATGTTATGGCCATTTATCCTCTCCAGAATTTCAGTGTGAAAAATACCCAACTTTGGCCATGAATAACTAATGGAAAACCCGTTTCTGGAAAAGGTGTTTATAGCATTTGAAACGTCCTTCCTAGGAATACCTAGGATATTCCATATATGAATGCCACCATTCCAGTTTCCAAGTTATGGCCATTCATCCTCTCCAGAATTTCAGTGTCAAAAATACCCAATTTTGGCCATGGACAACTACTGTATACAACAGTTTCAGGAAAAAGCGTTTATAGTATTCGAAAGGTCCTTCCTAGGACTACCTAGGATATTCCGTTTATGAATGCCACCATTCCAGTTTCCAAGTTATGGCCATTCATCCTCTCCAGAATTTCAGTGTCAAAAATACCCAACTTTGGCCATGGACAACTACTGGAAAAGGCGTTTATACCATAGGAAAGGTCCTTCCTAGGACTACTTAGGGTATTCCCTATATGAATGCCAACATTCCAGTTCCCAAGTTATGGCCATTCATCATCTCCAGAATTTCAGTTTGAAAAATACCCAAATTTGGCCATGGACAACTACTGGAGACAACGGTTTCTGGAAAAGGCGTTTTTAGCATTCGAAAGGTCCTTACTAGGACTACTTAGGATATTCCATATATGAATGCCACCATTCTAGTTTCCAATTTATGGCCATTCATCCTCTCCAGAATTTCAGTGTCAAAAATACCCAACTTTGGACATGGACAATTACTGGAAAAAACTGTTTCTGGAAAAGGCGTTTATAGCAGTCGAAAAGTCCTTACTAGGATTACTTCGGATATTCCATATATGAATGCCACCATTCCAGTTTCCAAGTTATGGCCATTTATCCTCTCCAGAATTTCAGTGTGAAAAATACCCAACTTTGGCCATGAATAACTAATGGAAAAACGGTTTCTGGAAAAGGTGTTTATAGCATTTGAAACGTCCTTCCTAGGACTACCTAGGATATTGCATATATGAATGCCACCATTCCAGTTTCCATGCTATGGCCATTCATCCTCTCCAAAATTTCAGTGTGAAAAACAGCCAAACTTGGCCATGGAAACTGCTGGAAAAAACAGTTTCTGGAAAAGGCGTTTATAGCATTCGAAAGGTCCTTACTAGGACTACTTAGGATATTCCATATATGAATGCCACCATTCCAGTTTCCAAGTTATGGCCATTCATCCTCTCCAGAATTTCAGTGTCAAAAATACCCAATTTTGGCCATGGACAACTACTGGAAAAAAGGCGTTTATAGCATTCGAAAGGTCCTTCTTAGGAC
The DNA here is from genome assembly GCA_947397865.1 of Polietes domitor. Taxonomy (NCBI): domain Eukaryota; kingdom Metazoa; phylum Arthropoda; class Insecta; order Diptera; family Muscidae; genus Polietes; species Polietes domitor. The sequence goes on along the minus strand of OX377620.1, from coordinate 150,168,480 downwards.
TACTTAGGGTATTCCATATATGAAAGGCACCATTCCAGTTTCCAAGTTGTGGCCATTCATCCTCTCCAGAATTTCAGAGTCAAAAGTACCCAATTTTGGCCATGGACAACTACTGGAGATAACAGTTTCTGGAAAAGGCGTTTATAGCATTCGAAAGTTCTTCCTAGGACTACTTAGGGTTTTCCATATATGAATGCAACAATTCCAGTTTCCAAGTTACGGCCATTCATCCGCTCCAGAATTTCAGTGTGAAAAATACCCAACTCAAAATTGGTCATGGACAACTGCTGGAGACAACGGTTTCTGGAAAGGGCGTTTAAAGCATTCGAAAGGTCCTTCCTAGGACTACTTAGGACATTCCATATATGAATGCCACCATTCCAGTTTCCAAGTTGTGCCCATTCATCCTCTCCAGAATTTCAGTGTGAAAAATACCCAAATTTGGCCATGGACAGCTACTGGAGACAACAGTTTCTGGAAAAGGCGTTTATAGCTTTTGAAATGTCCTTACTAGGACTACTAATGAATTTCCATATATGAATGCCACCATTCCAGTTTCCAAGTTATGGCCATTCATCCTCTCCAGAATTTCAGTGTGAAAAATAGCTAAACTTGGCCATGGAAACTACTGGAAAAAACGGTTTCTGGAAAAGGCGTTTATAGCATTCGAAATGTTCTTCCTAGGACTACTTAGGGTATTCCCTATATGAATGCCACCATTCCAGTTTCCAAGTTATGGCCATTGATCCTCTCCAGAATTTCAGTGTGAAAAATACCCAAATTTGGCCATGGATAACTACTGGCAAAAACAGTTTCTGGAAAAGACGTTTATAGCATTCGAAAGGTCCTTACTAGGACTACTTAGGATATTCCCTATATGAATGCCACCATTCCTGTTTCCAAGTTATGGCCATTCATCCTCTCCAGAATTTCAGTGTCAAAAATACCCAACATTGGCCATGGACAACTACTGGAAAAGGCGTTAATACCATAGGAAAGGTCCTTCCTAGGACTACTTAGGGTATTCCCTATATGAATGCCAACATTCCAGTTCCCAGGTTATGGCCATTCATCCTCTCCAGAATTTCAGTGTGAAAAATACCTAAATTTGGCCATGGACAACTACTGGAGACAACGGTTTCTGGAAAAGGCGTTTTTAGCATTCGAAAGGTCCTTACTAGGACTACTTAGGATATTCCATATATGAATGCCACCATTCCAGTTTCCAAGTTATGGCCATTCATCCTCTCCAGAATTTCAGTGTCAAAAATACCCTACTTTGGACATGGACAATTACTAGAAAAAACTGTTTCTGGAAAAGGCGTTTATAGCATTCGAAAGGTCCTTACTAGGACTACTTCGGATATTCCATATATGAATGCCACCATTCCAGTTTCCAAGTTATGGCCATTTATCCTCTCCAGAATTTCAGTGTGAAGAATACTCAAATTTGGCCATGGACAACTACTGGAGACAACGGTTTCTGGAAAGGCGTTTAAAGCATTCGAATGGTCCTTACTAGGACTACATAGGATATTCCATGTATGAATGCCACCATTCCAGTTTCCAAGTTGAAAAATACCCAAATTTGGCCATGGACAGCTACTGGAGACAACAGTTTCTGGAAAAGGCGTTTATAGCTTTTGAAATGTCCTTACTAGGACTTCTAATGAATTTCCATATATGAATGCCACCATTCCAGTTTCCAAGTTATGGCCATTCATCCTCTCCAGAATTTCATTCGAAAGGTCCTTCCTAGGACTACTTAGGACATTCCATATATGAATGCCACCATTCCAGTTTCCAAGTTGTGCCCATTCATCCTCTCCAGAATTTCAGTGTGAAAAATACCCAAATTTGGCCATGGACAGCTACTGGAGACAACAGTTTCTGGAAAAGGCGTTTATAGCTTTTGAAATGTCCTTACTAGGACTACTAATGAATTTCCATATATGAATGCCACCATTCCAGTTTCCAAGTTATGGCCATTCATCCTCTCCAGAATTTCAGTGTGAAAAATAGCTAAACTTGGCCATGGAAACTACTGGAAAAAACGGTTTCTGGAAAAGGCGTTTATAGCATTCGAAATGTTCTTCCTAGGACTACTTAGGGTATTCCCTATATGAATGCCACCATTCCAGTTTCCAAGTTATGGCCATTGATCCTCTCCAGAATTTCAGTGTGAAAAATACCCAAATTTGGCCATGGATAACTACTGGCAAAAACAGTTTCTGGAAAAGACGTTTATAGCATTCGAAAGGTCCTTACTAGGACTACTTAGGATATTCCCTATATGAATGCCACCATTCCTGTTTCCAAGTTATGGCCATTCATCCTCTCCAGAATTTCAGTGTCAAAAATACCCAACATTGGCCATGGACAACTACTGGAAAAGGCGTTAATACCATAGGAAAGGTCCTTCCTAGGACTACTTAGGGTATTCCCTATATGAATGCCAACATTCCAGTTCCCAGGTTATGGCCATTCATCCTCTCCAGAATTTCAGTGTGAAAAATACCTAAATTTGGCCATGGACAACTACTGGAGACAACGGTTTCTGGAAAAGGCGTTTTTAGCATTCGAAAGGTCCTTACTAGGACTACTTAGGATATTCCATATATGAATGCCACCATTCCAGTTTCCAAGTTATGGCCATTCATCCTCTCCAGAATTTCAGTGTCAAAAATACCCTACTTTGGACATGGACAATTACTAGAAAAAACTGTTTCTGGAAAAGGCGTTTATAGCATTCGAAAGGTCCTTACTAGGACTACTTCGGATATTCCATATATGAATGCCACCATTCCAGTTTCCAAGTTATGGCCATTTATCCTCTCCAGAATTTCAGTGTGAAGAATACTCAAATTTGGCCATGGACAACTACTGGAGACAACGGTTTCTGGAAAGGCGTTTAAAGCATTCGAATGGTCCTTACTAGGACTACATAGGATATTCCATGTATGAATGCCACCATTCCAGTTTCCAAGTTGAAAAATACCCAAATTTGGCCATGGACAGCTACTGGAGACAACAGTTTCTGGAAAAGGCGTTTATAGCTTTTGAAATGTCCTTACTAGGACTTCTAATGAATTTCCATATATGAATGCCACCATTCCAGTTTCCAAGTTATGGCCATTCATCCTCTCCAGAATTTCAGTGTGAAAAATACCCAACTTTGGCCATGGATAACTACTGGAAAAGGCGTTTATAGCATAGGAAAGGTCCTTCCTAGGACTACTTAGGGTATTCCCTATATGAATGCCAACATTCCAGTTTCCAAGTTATGGCCATTCATCCTCTCCAGAATTTCAGAGTCAAAAGTACCCAATTTTGGCCATGGACAACTACTGGAGACAACGGTTTCTGGAAAAGGCGTTTAAAGCATTCGAATGGTCTTTACTAGGACTACTTAGGATATTCCATGTATGAATGCCAACATTCCAGTTTCCAAGTTGAGCCCATTCATCCTCTCCAGAATTTCAGTGTGAAAAATACCCAACTTTGGCCATGAATAACTAATGGAAAAAACGGTTTCCTGAAAAGGTGTTTATAGCATTTGAAACGTCCTTCCTAGGACTATCTAGGATATATTCACGAACAAAAATGGTAGCTCGGTGATTGACCTCTGTGCAATATCTATCGATCTTTTGGAAAATGTGATGCTTTTCTCTGTAGAAGATCAAATTTGGTCGGATCACTTTCCTGTAAAACTGAGTCTGATGGCGAAAGGAAAGGAGTATCGAGAAGAAACAAAGTTAAATCTCTTACCAAAACTGAAATGGAAGGACAATTTTAAAGATTTGTATCAGAAGAGGCTATGTGATAAAGTATCGGAACTAAGTACAAACTCAACTTTAAATGAATTTATAAACATAATAAAAAATTCATACCCAAAGCAAAATCGCAGTTCCAATGGAAATACATGCTTCAAAAGCAAGTGGTACGATAGGGAGTGCTTAGAAGCCCGATTAGAAACGCACGCAAAACTCAACATGTTCAGATCTAGCAGCAATTTGGTGCACAAGGAAATATACAATGCACAAAGGAAAAAATATAAAGAAATTTGCGAAAAAAAGAAAATTGAGTATTATGAGCAATTGGAATGCAAAATGGAAGAAATCTCAGAGAGCAAGTCATGGTGGAAGCTAGCAAGGGAGATAAGACAAGCAGAAAATGTAATAGGGTGCAATATATCTGCTAATGCTTTAAGAGATTACTTTAAAGACCTTTTATCCCCAAGCATTCAGCTATCCAAGATCCAATATGCACCAAATAATGTCGAAAGTGAGATATTGGATAGAAATTTTTCACTTGGAGAAATAAAATCTCAATTGAGGAAAACAAAGGAGAATAAAGCACCAGGAGAAGATAGAATACCGTATGAGCTCTTCATACACGCCCCTGACACATTCTTGGTTGCTCTGTGTAATGCATATTCCAGAATCTACAACGGGTACGATGATTTTGACGTATTCCAAACAAGCATAATATTCCCGATTTATAAAAAAGGCGACCCAAATCTAGTAAGCAATTACAGGGGTATCTCGTTTATGAACTGTATTGCCAAGTTGATGATGGGTATGGTGAATACAAGAATAAACGAATGGATAAATAGAAATCGAATCCTGAATGAATACCAGGCAGGTTTCAGAAGTGGCTATTCCACAGTAGATAATATATACAACCTAGTTGCAACAATAAATATAAAGTTTAATCAGAACAGTAAGGTGTATGCCTTTTTCGTTGATTTTAAAGCAGCTTTTGATCGTGTTCCCAGAGATAAATTAATTTACAAACTGTATATGAATGGATTTTCGGTGAAAATGGTGCGATTCATAGAAAACATATACACCAAGACCAAATCTGCAGTTTGGAATGGAAATGAGATCTCCGACTACTTTGAAAACAGTGTGGGCGTAAAACAAGGATGCTTACTATCGCCTGTATTATTTGCCATTTACCTGAATGACATGCATGACGCTCTAGGAGAAGGACTATACATCGATGATATAAATATTCGATTACTAATGTATGCCGATGACATAGTAATTCTAGCAGATGAGCCGGGAAAGTTGCAAGATATGATAAACAATTTGGCATTATACTGTGACAACTGGGGTATGGAGGTA